>CM035845.1:244452818-247164484 GCA_020510985.1 Pholidichthys leucotaenia | reverse complement strand
AAAGAGCTATAAGGATAATAAACAATGCAGGATATAGAGACCATACCAATTCGTTGTTCTTAAAGTCACATGTCATAAAGTTCATCGATTTAGTTAAATTTAAGACAGCACAAGTAATGTACAGGGCAATTAACAATCAACTCCCAACTAATATACAAATAATATTTAAAAAAAGAGACAATGATCATAATTTGAGAGGAGACTTAAACTTTACAAAACCCAAGATACGTACAACCAAGAAAAGTATGTGCATATCTGTCTGTGGGGTGGATTTCTGGAACAGTCTGGAGCCGGAACTGAAACTATGTACAAACAGAAATCAATTCAAAAAGAGGTATAAGCACCATTTGCTGAAAGGATATATGTTAGAAGGGTAGTATTTATATGTACGATTCATTATGTTCACTCTGGGACATTATGGGACACTATGGAATGGTGGGTGGGACAGCACTGTGTATATCTGTGTTGTTTGAGGCTAGTTTTGTTGTATGGACATCATTGTATGTTAGAATGGATGGGTGTTAATGTTGATTTGTAAAAAATACAGTAAATTGTTTACTTGGGGTCTTAAAGGTGGTAATTTGTATAAAATTCACATGGGTGTATCTATGGAAAAGAGGAGTTGGAATTAATAAGTGTTCACTTCTTCCTTCTCCCTTTCGAACAGTGTATACTGTAACTTTATTGCATTTACCATTTGCTTGTTTTTTGTTATATTTTTGTGTTCGAAATAAACTATCTATCTATCTATCTATCTATCTATCTATCTATCTATCTATCTATCTATCTATCTATCTATCTATCTATCTATCTATCCGTCTATGCATGTACTACTTTTTAGTTTTGTATTATTTTGGACGTATTTTAAACTTTTTTTCAGTTTCCCCTCCCAGCACAAATTAGTTGAAAAAATGTTGAAAAGACTTCTTTGCCAACTGTCTAAAAAATGTCCAGATTTGACTGAAAAGTGAAAGATGAAAAACTGTTTTTTCAGGCCGTTGAAAAGGCATCTTCATATAGATGTCACTGTATGGTCTAGATCTGGTTGAAAAATGAAGATGAAAAGCTACCTTTTTAAGGTTAAAAAAGGCACAATATACTAACCAACATCATTTATCTTCTGATGCTTTTTGGGTTGTGTGAGGCCACACCTACACTAATATCTTTGGGAAAGAGGAGGCAAATCCCCGTCCAAGTCCGTAGCCTCTGCTCAACAGACCAATCACTGACCCTCGTTGAGGAGGTAGTCCTGCTCAACAGACCAGTCATTCGTCAGCGTTGAGGAAACTGGCTCCTCAACAGACCAATCACTGAGCGTCGTACGAGGAAGCTAGTCTCCTTTAAGCCTTTATATTTAACTTTAAGCTTGTATTTACATATAAGCGATGTATCCTTGCACTAGTCAATGGGCATAGCGCATCGTCGTCAGATTTGATAGTTCATGCTCATCTTTTTCTTGAAAATACAGACTGAAAAGTGTCATATTGACCGGCCAATAAGCCTAAGTGCAAAGTGCAATCACCAAAAGAACACACACAAAGAACGTTTGACCCTTTATTGAATTTTCAAAACCGTGAACTTGGGAGAAAAATCAGTCACTTGCCAGAGGAGCAGCAAACCTGCAGAGGATGAGACAAGGCTGATTAATGAGGAATAGAGGGGAAAAATGGAAATCTAATTTACACCACTTACGTGGGAGGAGAGGAGACACCGGCTCAGAACCCAGCAAAGGAGAGGAACCAGCATGTCGGAACTGCTGGTAGGGGAATGAGGCATGGAGTCTGACTGGGTGGAGTAGATGAGCTGCGTCATGGAAGAGCAACAAGCTGGCGAGCGCACCAAACCCCTGAAGACGCACCGCGACAATGGCAGCAACCTGGAAGAGAAGAAAAGGGAAACGTGTGTAAGGTAAGGTCACACACAACACAACCGCTTACTTGATGAGCTAGTCTGCTTGATGCAGTATACCCAAACGAGCCAGCGTTTAATCACCAAAGAGCACTTCCTTATAAACTTTGGCTCAGCAGGAAACAGCAGGCGTGGCTGATGAGGAGACAGGTGAAACGGGAAGGAGGGGGCGAGCGCTCACCAGAACATGACAGAAAAGTGCACGGTTGTTCCCCGATGAGTCATGTTTGATATCTACAGTGAAAAAGAATCCTATTTACAGTATATACTTGATTACAACTTTTCATGACAAAATATGAAAATTTGCCTTGCCAACTGAAGACAGTCCATCACCATCATGTACCAACGGCTCATTACTTTGTCATGAATATTCATTCATTAGTTTCGAACAGTTCAAGGAAGTGGTAGATGCGAAATTAAAAGAAAGTAAGAACGCAGCTGGACATTAAATTCTAATGTACATTTAATGCACTGTACTAACTGTGATTAGATTTTTTTTTTCAAATTTTGTGTCCTCTCATTGCAAGAAAAGGTGCCTTAATAGGCTGCTCGTATATTTTACACGTTTACTTTTGATATATAGTCATTACTCCCACTGTGGAGATACCTCCAGACTGGGTCAGACACCAGGATATGTACCTGCAGGAGTCATAAGCCATTTCAGGCAGTCTTCCATCCAAGTACTAATCAAGGTAGACCCTACTTAGCTTTCAAGATCAGGCAAGGTGCCTGGGGACACCGGCACCGGCACCCAAGGTGTGAACATCAATAAAAAGGCACAACACAGAGAGAAATTTGTAAAATCTATTCAAATAATGCTTTTTAAATGTATAGCACTCTAGCGCTAGTTTCATATTGTTCCAGATTTTATATAACAAGCATTATGCCAAATGTTAAACTTCAAAAAATATGCATTTTTATAAAGCACTTTTAACAAAGAGTCCAAGTGGTTGTTAAATTATATTTGACTTTTTAGAGACAGACCCCCACCACCATCACCAAATGCCGACAGCTATTTTGAAGATAAATTTGGGCCACATCCTGTGGACTAAACAGCCCAATTACTGGATTTTTATTTTTTTTTTGGTTAATATGGTCAGGAACAGGCCAGTTTTCAACAACTGTTTTCTGGTTAAATATGGTCCATACTAGACGGGCTAAACCCAGCCCAATTTTCAATGTCTATATGTGGGCTAAATTTGTCATGACGTATTAAGTTTTGACAGCTCACGTACACAATGCCAAACACAGGAAGGAACCACACAGAGGGGCACGTTTGACAATTTTATTAATATTAAAATCAAAGCGCACAGCTACAGAAACAGTCACTTACCAGAGGAAAGGACCTGTGGAGAGGAGACGAGAGCAGTGAGCTGAGGAGTAGAGTAAGGGTAAACGGGTGAGCCAAATTGCCCACTTACTTGAGAAATCCAGAGAGGACCGGCAGGACCCAGCGGGGAATAGACGAACCAGTAGGGTAAGGGGGAAAGGTGAGCTAATTGTGCCTGACCGGGTGAAGTTGATTGCTGAGGGAATGGTGTGGTGAAGGAGGAGGGTGCGCGCAGTCCTGGAGACACACCTACACGGTGGCAGCAACCTAAAAAGAAGGAGAAGAGAGTAATGGTTAACGACGTGTTAACGTATTACGGCTTGTTTGCTTGCCTGAGAATGGGCAGTATACCCAGACGAGCCAGCGTTGACTGCGTGGATGAAGCCTCCTTATGTACGCTGGCTGATGAGTGAGCGCAGGTGTGTCTTCTGCCTCAGGTGCTGCGACAAGTTTGTGAAGGTGAGACCGGAGGGGAGGGGCGCGCTCTCGCTGCCCATGACAGGGCCCCCGCTTCTAGGAATGCCTCCTGGTGGTCGGGAGGGCTTGTCCGGGTGAGCACGGTGGAAAGCCCGGAGCATCCCCTTGCCCAGTATCCATGACGAGGGGGTCCAGGTTTGTTCCTCCGGGCCGTAGCACTCCCAGTCGATGAGATATTGAAGGCCCCGGCCCCGACGGCGAACATCCAGAATCCGCCGCACCATGTAGGCGGGGTGGCCGTCGATGATGCGGGGAGGGGGAGGCGGCTTCGGGGGGGGGGACAGAGGGGACTGGCCGAGAGGGGCTTGATGTGACTAATGTGAAAGGTGGGGTTCACCCGTAGGGATGGGGGCAGCTTAAGCTGAACCGTCGTGTCATTAATCACCCAGGAGATGGGATAAGGCCCAAAAAAGCAGGGGGACAGTTTCCTTGACTTCTCTTTAAGAGGAATCTGGTTTGCTGCCAGCCAGACCTGCTGTCTCACAGCGTATTTGGGGGCCGAGACCTGCCTCCTGTCAGCAGTGGCCCGGATGTGCTCCGTGGTGCGGGCCAGGGCGGCCCGAGTCGACCTCCAGACGCGTCGGCAGTGCCGAGCGTGAGTCCCTATGAATGGAACCGAGACCTCCCTCTTGGCCATAGGAAGTAGAGGTGGCGTGTACCCCAACGACACCTCAAAAGGGGTAAGTCCAGTAGCTGAGGATATAGCAGAGTTCATGGAGTACTCCACCCAGGTCAGATACGTGCTCCAAGATGATGGGTTATTGGCTACTATGCACCGCAAGGCAACCTCCAAGGACTGATTGGCGCGCTCCACCTGCCCATTGCTCTGTGGATGATTTCCTGAGGAGAGACTCACAGTAGTTCCCAGGGTCCGGCAAAAGGCCCTCCAGACCTCCATCCATCCATCTTCTACCGCTTTTCCGGAGGTCCGGGTCGCGGAGGCAGCAGTTCAAGCAGAGAAGCCCAGACTTCCCTCTCCCCAGCCACCTGCTCCAGCTCTTCAGAGGGGATACCAAGGCGTTCCCAGACTAGCTGGGAGACATAGTCTCTCCACCGAGTCCTGGGTCTGCCCCGGGGTCTCCTCCCAGTGGGACGTGCCTGAAACACCTCAAGTGGGAGACGTCCAGGAGGCATCCTAATCAGATGCCCATACCACCTCAACTGACTCCTTTCAATGTGGAGGAGCAGCGGTTCTACTCTGAGCCTCTCCCGGATGACTGAGCTCCTCACCCTATCTCTGAGGGTGAGTCCAGCAATCCTACGGAGAAAGCTCATTTCAGCCGCTTGTATCCGCGATCTCGTTCTTTCGGTCATTACCCAAAGCTCGTGACCATAGGTGAGAGTAGGAACGTAGATTGACTGGTAAATCGACAGCTTTGCCTTAGAACTAAGCTCCCTCTTCACCACAACAGACCGGTACAACGTCCGCATCACTGCAGATGCTGCTCCAATCCGTCTGTCGATCTCTCGCTCCATTTTCCCCTCACTCGTGAACAAGACCCCAAGATACTTAAACTCCTCCACTTGGGGCAGGAGCCTGTCCCCAACCCGGAGAGGACAATCCACCTTTTTCCGGCTGAGGACCATGGACTCGGACTTGGAGGTGCTGATTCTCATCCCAGCCGCTTCACACTCAGCGGCAAACCGTCCCAGCAAGAGCTGTAGGTCATTGCTGGATGAAGCCAACAGGACAACATCATCTGCAAACAACAGAGATGAGATCCTGTGGTCACCAAGCATGACACCCTCCATTCCCTGGCTGCGCCTAGAAATCCTGTCCATAAAAATTATGAACAGGACCGGTGACAAAGGGCAGCCCTGGCGGAGTCCAACTCTCACTGGGAATGACTCCGACCGAGTGTTGGCAATACGAACTAAACTCTCACAACGGTCGTACAGAGACCGAATAGCTCGTAACAACAAGCCCGATACCCCATACTCCCGAAGCACCCCCCACAAAAATCCACGAGGGACGCGGTCAAATGCCTTCTCCAAGTCCACAAAACACATGTAAACTGGTTGGGCAAACTCCCACGAACCCTCAAGAATTCTCGAGAGGGTAAAGAGCTGGTCCGATGTGCCACGGCCAGGACGAAAACCACATTGCTCCTCCTGAATCCGAGGTTCGACCAACGGCCGGACTCTCCTCTCCAGTACCTTGGCATAGACCTTCCCAGGGAGGCTGAGGAGTGTGATCCCTCTAAAGTTGGAGCACACCCTCCGGTCCCCTTTTTTGAAGAGAGGAACCACCACCCCGGTTTGCCATGCCAAAGGCACTGCCCCCGACCTCCACACAATGTTGCAGAGGCGTGTCAACCATGACAACCCAACAACATCCAGGGCCTTGAGGTACTCGGGGCGAATCTCGTCCACCCCCGGGGCCCGGCCACCAAGGAGATTTTTAACCACCTTGGCGACCTCAGCCCCTGTGATAGGCGAGTCATCCCCCTTGTCCCCAAACCCTGCTTCCTCTGTGGAAGGCGTATCAGTGGGATTGAGGAGATCCTCGAAGTATTCCTTCCACCGCCCGACGATATCCCCAGTTGAAGTCAACAGTGTCCCATCCGCACCATACACAGTGTGGACGGGGAGCTGCTTTCCCCTCCTGAGCCGCCGAACAGTTTGCCAGAATCTCTTTGAAGCCGACCGAAAGTCTTGTTCCATGGCCTCACCGAACTCCTCCCATACCCGGGTTTTTGCTTCAGCAACCACCCGAGCTGCACTCCGCTTGGCCTGCCGGTACACCTCAGCTGCTTCGGGAGTCCCACAAGCCAACCAAGCTTGATAGGACTCCTTCTTCAGCTTAATGGCCCCCCTCACCACTGGTGTCCACCACTTGGTTCGGGGGTTGCCACCACGAGATGCACCGACCACCTTGCGGCCGCAGCTCTGGGCCGCCGCTTCAACAACAGAGGTGGAGAACATGGCCCATTCAGACTCCATGTCTCCAGACTCCCTCGGAATGTGGTTGAAGTTCTTCCGGAGGTGGGAGTTGAAGACCTCCCGGACAGGGGCCTCAGCCAGACGCTCCCAGCACACCCTCACTATACGTTTGGGTCTACCAGGTCTGAATGGCTTCCTCCCCTGCCATCGGATCCAACTCACCACCAGGTGGTGATCAGTTGACAGCTCTGCACCTCTCTTTACTCGGGTGTCCAAGACATACGGTCGCAGGTCTGATGATACGATAACAAAATCGATCATCGACCTGCGGCCTAGGGTGTCCTGGTGCCAGGTGCACATATGGACACCCTTATGCTTGAACATGGTGTTCGTTATGGACAGACTGTGGTTAGCACAGAAGTCCAATAACTGAACACCACTCGGGTTCAGATCGGGCAGGCCGTTCCTCCCAATCACCCCCCTCCAGGTTTCACTGTCGTTGCCCACGTGCGCATTGAAGTCCCCCAGTAGGACAATGGAGTCTCCAGGAGGAGCACCCTCCAGCACCCCAGTCACAGACTCCAAAAAGGGTGGGTACTCTGAAACATCATTTGGTGCATAGGCACAAATGATGGTCAGGACCCGTTTCCCAACCCGAAGGCGCAGGGACCAGACCTACGTCCAGACCTGTGACGTAAATTGTGGACCCCGGTCAGACATGATGTCAATAGGGATGCTGTGGATCCGGATCACGTGATTGGTGAGGAGGACCGCAGTCTCCAAGGCCGATGGGAGTTTAGGAAGGGCCACCAGATGGACTGCCTTGGAGAAGCAATCTACGATGGTCAGGATCACTGTCTTGCTGTGGGAGTTGGGCAATCCGGTCACAAAGTCCACGGTGATGTGGGAGCACGGCTGACCAGGGATGGGGAGAGGATGGTGAAGTCCCGATGGTGGGGAGGAGTCAGATTTACCCCAGATGCACATCTGGCAGGCTCTGACATACTCTTGGATGTCCCACTACAGCGTGGGCCGCCAGAACACCCGTTGGACAAAGTCGATGGTCCGTGAGATTCCAGGGTGGCATGCGAAGCAACTGGTGTGACCCCATTGGATGACATCACTGCGGAGGGTGGCCGGGACGTACAGACAGTTCTGGGGGCACCCTACTGACACAGGTTCCTGTGACTGGGCCTGGCGGACCCTCCGCTCGATATCCCAAGTAAGGGCTCCAAGGACGCATGAAGGTGGTATGATATTTTTTTTTGGGGGGGGGGGGCTACGTCCCCGGAATCAAACTGGCGCAAGAGCACAGTTTGGTATTCCGGACGCCAGGGTGGTAGGTGATGGTTTTCCCAAAAGTCTTGGGGATCATCAAGATGTTTTCTGGCAAAACTGAGACGAGCCTTTATGTTCTTTTTGCTCAGCAGTGGTTTTCGTCTTGGAACTCTGCCCTGCAGGCCGTTTTTGCCCAGTCTCTTTCTTATGGTGGAGTCATGAACACTGACCCTGAGGCAAGTGAGGCCTGCAGTTCTTTGGATGTTGTTGTGGGGTCTTTTGTGACCTCTTGGATGAGTTGTCGCTGCGGTCTTGGGGTAATTTTGGTCATCCGGCCACTCCTGGGAAGGTTCACCACTGTTCCATGTTTTCGCCATTTGTGAACAATGGCTCTCACTGTGGTTTGCTGGAGTCCCAAAGCTTTAGAAATGGCTTTATAACCTTTTCCAGACTGATAGATCTCAATTACTTTGTTTCTCATTTGTTCCTGAATTTCTCTGGATTGCAGCATGATGTCTAGCTTTTGAGGATCTTTTGGTCTACTTCACTTTGTCAGGCAGGTCCTATTTAAGTGATTTCTTCATTGAGAACAGGTGTGGCAGTAATCAGGCCTGGGTGTGGCTAGAGAAATTGAACTCAGCTTTCCAAAAATGTGATAAACCATAGTTAATTTATGTTTTAACGGGGGGGGGGGGGGGGGTAGAATCACTTTTTCACACAGGGCCATGCAGGTTTGCATTTTTTTACCCTTAATAATAAACACCTTCATTTAAAAACTGCATTTTGTGTTTACTTGTGTTATCTTTGTCTAATATTTAAATTTGTTTGATGATCTGAAACATTTAAGCGTGACAAACATGCAAAAAATGAGAAATCAGGAAGGGGGCAAACACTTTTTCACACCACTGTACAAATGGCACCCAGAGAGTGTATACCTCCACCAAGGCTCCATTTCTCACTCCCTCCCTAGTTTTTGTGCAATCCTGCTAAATGACAAACAGGGGAAAAAAAGCAGCATAAAAAGGCAAATTATATGTCTTGAGGATTTAAAGTTGTGAGTCTGTATGGATGTAATTACCTGTGGAGCCGATCTCACCATGTGAAGAACCGCATTCATTCAGGTCAGATTCATTTCCTTTCATTTTTTTTTTCCCCTTCCTCTCTCTTTTGATCACTTTTTTTTTTTTTCACTCCACTTATATCACGGACACACAGATCGTCCCAAATGTCTCCTGAGCCGGTGGACGGAGCCACTGTTTATAGCAGGATTCGATACAACAGGGAAGAGCTGCTAGCATTTAACCGCCACCCGGTCCCACTGGAAAAACTCGACATACCGAGAGAACTGAGGCGAAAACGCCGCGGCTGCCGGGCTGGAATAAGGCGGAGGACAAAAAATATAAGGTACAGACCCTCCCTTCCATCTGTTGTCATGGGAAATGTACGGTCGATACTGGGAAAGTTAGATGAGCTAGCGGCTATCTCCCGTTATGATAGCACTTACCGGGAGTGCTCTCTCCTTTTGTTTACTGAGACGTGGCTAACTGAACTAGCAGCAGATGTTAACATTGAGCTGGAGGGTTTTCACATGATACGAGCTGACTGAACACCAGAGAGTGGCAAAACTAGGGGCGGTGGAGTGATAATGTATGTTAACAACAACTGGTGTAGACCGGGACATATCACTGTTAAACAACGACACTGCAGCACAGACATTGAGTTGCTAGCTGTTAGCATGAGGCCTACATATCTCCCGAGAGAACACTCACACGTGATCTGCATTGTTGTTTATGCAAATCCGACGGCGAACGCTGGGACAGCGCGTGACGTCATCCATTCAGTAACCAGCAGGCTGCAGACAGAACACCCAGATGCTCTTCTCCTCATCTCAGGCGATTTCAACCACGTTTCACTGTCTCCCATTCTGCCCACTTTCACCCAGTATGTCACATGCCACACTAGAGACAATAAAACACTGGATTTGTTCTACGCAAACACTAAGGAGGCGTACACCTCATCACAACTCCCCCCACTTGGGAGATCGGATCACAACTTGGTTCATCTCCGACCGGTGTACAAACCCCTAGTGCACAGACAACCTCCAGCCATGCACACTGTGGAGTTATGGTCTGAGGAGACAATGGACACTCTAAAGGACTGTTTTGAAGCCACTGCCTGGAAGCAGCTCTGCGATCCACATGGTGAGGACATCGATGGCCTCATTCACACCTTCACGGGCTACCTCAGCTTCTGTGTGGACAAATCCGTTCCCACCAAGACCATACGGCGTCACTCAAACAACAAACCCTGGATCAACCCTGAGATAAAAACACTTCTGAGAGAGAAGAAGAGGATCTTCAGGTCGGGGAACAGGGAGATGCTGAAGTCCGTACAGAGGGAGCTGAGGAGAAAGATCAGAGAAGGCAAGGACAGCTTCAGGAAGAAGATGGAGGACAAGCTGCAACAGAGCGACATCAGCGGGGTCTGGAGAAACCTCAAAACCATCTCGGGGCTCCAGAATACCTCCCCCCAGGCCACGGGGGGCAGGGAGTGGGCGAACAACCTGAATCTGTTTTTCAATAGATTTGACCAACCGCCCTTCCCCCTGTCTGCACAACAACCACTGCTGCCACTAAGAAATCAAGTCCTGCTGCCCACTCCCCACTCCACCGACACCCCCCCCACTCCCAACACACAGCCCCCCATCCTGACCCTGACCAAGACCCAGGTGAGGACGGAGCTGAGGAAGATCAAGGCGAGGAAGGCGTCGGGACCGGACGGCATCAGCGCAAAGCTCCTCAAGTCCTGTGCAGACCAGCTGTGTGGGATTGTGACGTATATCTTCAACATGAGCCTGAAACTGGGGAGGGTACCACAGCTGTGGAAAACATCTTGTGTGGTACCTGTACCAAAAACTTCCCACCCCAAAGACCTGAACAGCTTCAGACCGGTGGCCTTGACGTCCCACTTGATGAAGACCCTGGAGAGACTGCTCCTTGCTCATCACCGCCCCCTGGTGGAACCAGCGATGGATCCACTCCAGTTTGCCTACCAGCATGGCATTGGGGTGGAGGATGCGGTGATCTTCCTCCTTCACCGTTCTCTGTCCCACCTGGAGAAGCCCGGGAATATGGTGAGGATCATGTTCTTTGACTTCTCCAGTGCTTTCAACACCATCCAACCGATGATCCTGAAGGACAAGCTGCTGCGCGCAGGGGTGGACCAGCACCTGTCATCATGGATCCTGGACTACCTCACGAACCGGCCTCAGTTTGTGAGAACCCGGGACTGTGTTTCCGACACGATCATCAGTAGCACGGGGGCCCCCCAGGGAACGGTGCTGGCTCCCTTCCTGTTCACTCTTTATACTGCGGACTTCTCACACAACACAACACATTGCCATCTACAGAAGTTCTCTGATGACTCTGCGATCGTTGGTCTCATCTCCAGCGGAGATGAAGCTGAGTACAGAGGGCTTATCCAGGACTTTGTGGACTGGTGCCATCGGAACTGCCTCCAGATCAACGCGAGGAAAACTAAGGAGCTGGTGGTGGACTGCCGCAGGCATGGGCAGCCCCTCACAGCACCAGTAAATATACAGGGAACAGACATCGAGATGGTGACATCCTACAAGTACCTGGGTATTCATCTGAACAATAAACTAGACTGGTCACACAATACTGACGCACTCTACAAGAAGGGACAGCGCAGGCTGTTCCTGCTGAGGAGACTCAGGTCTTTTGGTGTACAAGGGGCGCTGCTGAAGTCATTCTATGACACGGTGGTGGCATCAGCCATCACTTTTGGAGTGGTCTGCTGGGGCAGTGGCATTACTGCAGCCGATAGGAAGAGACTGAACAAACTGATTAAGAAAGCTAGCTCTGTCCTGGGGCAACGCCTTGAGCCGATGGAGGAGATAGGAGAGAGAAGGACGGTGGCTAAACTGTCATCTCTGCTGGAGTCCGAGTTCCACCCTATGCAGGACATACTGGATGCACTGAGGAGCTCATTTAGCAGCAGACTACATCATCCCAGGTGCACAACCGAGAGGTTTCGTAGGTCCTTCCTACCAACGGCTGTCAGACTGTACAACCTAAGCAGGGCTGCTCGCAGAGATAGCAAAAAGACGTAACAAACTAATAGTTTTGTTTTTTTTTTTTTTGAATGCAAAAGATGCAATAGACTTACACAATGGTCCTCTCCGGCATACAACTAGGAACATACCGGTCGCTATGGAGGGTGAGAATATGTATGGGCACATAATCATACCATGTAGGATAACTAAATAGACGGTTATGCTGTTTCATCCCACCTAGCAACAATGCTCTGCACTGTGTGTGTTTATATATTTACATATTTATTCCATCTAGCTACAATGCTCTGCACTGGGTGTGTTTATATTTATATTTATATATCTATATATTTATTCCATCTAGCTACAATGCTCAGCACTTGGTGTGTTTATATTTATATATCTATATATTTATTCCATCTAGCTACAATGCTCCGCACTGTGTTTTTATATATCTACATATTATTCCATCTAGCTACATTGCTCCGCACTGTGTGTGTTTATATACTTGCATATTTATTCCACCTAGCTGCAATGCTCCGTACTGTGGGTGTTTATATATTTACATATTTATTCCATCTAGCTACAATGCTCTGCACTGTGTGTTCATATATTCATATATTTATTCCATCCAGCTACAATGCTCTGCACTGTGTGTCTGTGTGTGTGTGTGTATATATATATTTTATAGTAATATGTACATATGTATATTAGCTGCTCTTGCTTGCTTGTTTTTTTTTTTTTTTTTTTTTTCTTGCCTTCTGATTGTTGCTCTGAGTGTTGCTATCCCTGTGCTGTTGCAATCCTGGAATTTCCCCGTTGTGGGACTAATAAAGGCTTATCTTATCTTATCTTCCATCCATCCATCCATCTTCTACCGCTTTTCCGGAGGTCCGGGTCGCGGAGGCAGCAGTTCAAGCAGAGAAGCCCAGACTTCCCTCTCCCCAGCCACCTGCTCCAGCTCTTCAGAGGGGATACCAAGGCGTTCCCAGACTAGCTGGGAGACATAGTCTCTCCACCGAGTCCTGGGTCTGCCCCGGGGTCTCCTCCCAGTGGGACGTGCCTGAAACACCTCAAGTGGGAGGCGTCCAGGAGGCATCCTAATCAGATGCCCATACCACCTCAACTGACTCCTTTCAATGTGGAGGAGCAGCGGTTCTACTCTGAGCCTCTCCCGGATGACTGAGCTCCTCACCCTATCTCTGAGGGTGAGTCCAGCAATCCTACGGAGAAAGCTCATTTCAGCCGCTTGTATCCGCGATCTCGTTCTTTCGGTCATTACCCAAAGCTCGTGACCATAGGTGAGAGTAGGAACGTAGATTGACTGGTAAATCGACAGCTTTGCCTTAGAACTAAGCTCCCTCTTCACCACAACAGACCGGTACAACGTCCGCATCACTGCAGATGCTGCTCCAATCCGTCTGTCGATCTCTCGCTCCATTTTCCCCTCACTCGTGAACAAGACCCCAAGATACTTAAACTCCTCCACTTGGGGCAGGAGCCTGCCCCCAACCCGGAGAGGACAATCCACCTTTTTCCGGCTGAGGACCATGGACTCGGACTTGGAGGTGCTGATTCTCATCCCAGCCGCTTCACACTCAGCGGCAAACCGTCCCAGCAAGAGCTGTAGGTCATTGCTGGATGAAGCCAACAGGACAACATCATCTGCAAACAACAGAGATGAGATCCTGTGGTCACCAAGCATGACACCCTCCATTCCCTGGCTGCGCCTAGAAATCCTGTCCATAAAAATTATGAACAGGACCGGTGACAAAGGGCAGCCCTGGCGGAGTCCAACTCTCACTGGGAATGACTCCGACCGAGTGTTGGCAATGCGAACTAAACTCTCACAACGGTCGTACAGAGACCGAATAGCTCGTAACAACAAGCCCGATACCCCATACTCCCGAAGCACCCCCCACAAAAATCCACGAGGGACGCGGTCAAATGCCTTCTCCAAGTCCACAAAACACATGTAAACTGGTTGGGCAAACTCCCACGAACCCTCAAGAATTCTCGAGAGTTTAGGAGTTTATCTTATCTTATCTTATCTTAAATTAATTAAAATACTTTAAATTAATTTGTCTTTTACTTTATCTAATGTTTTCTCCCACACAGTTCTGAGTTGAGGAAACAGGTCAGCGCACTCCTTCATTTGCTGGAACACATTAGTGTTCTGTGTCATGAGCTGTTCGCAGAGAAGCCCTCCCTGGGTGGAATTTCTTCAGTCAAATCTTATCAAGTGTGGAGCTCCATTTGTGGGCCACTGACATGAAAACATTAGTGCTGCCCTGCTGTCGATAATCAAAAACTTCTTGCACTGCTGGTCCTCCCTCGGCACCCCGCCCATCCTCCCCCCTCTCCCTTTCTGGTTTCATGTGTAAATTACTTGAAAGACACTGTGAAGAAGACAGGAAGTACGCGGCCTTGCCTTTAAAGTTATAGCATACTTGTCTGATTGACGGTGGAAAATGTGGAGACAAATTCAACATTAAAGTAACAGGAGTTGATTGACCTTTCAGAGGAGCAATGTTGTGTTTTATTTTCCAAAACGGTTATTGTAACACGTGTGTATGCGTGACAGAGTTGTGTCTGAAGTAGTAGACTTCCCGGTGGCCAAATCGCATCATAATAATATGATGCGTTTACTTTGGCGCTGGCATTTTATTTTGAAAATCTATCCTGGAAATGCAGTCTTACCGGAGGTGAATTGACGTCAGAAGCGGCGGCTCGGTCTCTCCTCGTTTTCGCTCCAGCATCGGTCTTTCCCAGTGTCCACGGGGCGCGTAATATGGATGCGTTACGCATTGCGCGCTGTGGTGTCCTCTTGCTACAGCTGGTGTTCTGACGCGCGTTTCTGACGGATGCATCAACTCTTGAAAGACACTCTGCGTAGAGATAAACTGCTCAAAACGCGAAGCTCTCAGTTTGTTTTTCTAGTTGTAAAAGGAGAAAACACGGGAGCTTTTGCCCACGGTTTGTCCAAACCGCGCAGACACTTTTTTTGTACCTAGGATCTGTTTTCACACATCTGTTTGTGACTATATGTGGATATTTATTGGAGACAATGGGAGACTCCGTGTTCCTCGACAGGCAAAATGCCTACCTTGTAAGTACTCGATTTATTCATGATGAGCAAATTCTAATGACCCGACGTGCACAGCTCCGTGAGAGCATACCTGTGCGCTTCTGCATTAGCGCAATTTATGTAGACATTTAAAGCTTTTTTTTTTCAAATTGTTTAATTAAGATCATTAAAAGAATGACTTTTTTTTTTTTTTTGCTTTTAATCGATTTTACAATCTATATGTCTATATCTATTCTGCAGTGACAGTCTAATTTACACCCAAGTTCTGTCTAGAAAAAGTTGGTGAAAGCCACAGATTTCCTTTCAGATTGAACCTGAGCTCCTCCATGGGGCCTCAACATGCAAAACAAAACTTCCTGTGATGGAACGTTATTTCCTCGTGACGTGTGGCGCCCTACGCGTGCACACAAGACCGCATATTTCCTGGTTTGCCAGGCGAGTCTGGCTGTGAATGCGGAGAGTCAGAACCGTGGGGGCGGTTTGCAGCTGAGAGGGCCACAGGTGTGTTCGACACGCTACACCTGCAGCGCAGTGGCCAGATGAGGGCAAAACACAGCGCCTGTGGGTCAAGGCCGCTGAGGACTGATGAGGGCTCCTGTGAGAACTTGGTCCTCCAAATGAACTCCTCAGCATTTTTGCTGCTCTCATTCGACTGGTTGGTCAGTTTTGGACAGAGACCAGAACACTTTGTCCCAGCAGGTTCATATGGGAACTGATTTTTGTGTGTGTGTGTGTGTGTGTGTGTGTGCAGCACACCCTGATTTCAACATTCACATGCTGGTGTTTTGTCACTCTCTCTCTCTCTCTCTCTCTCTCTCTCTCTCTCTCTCTCTCTCTCTCTGTGTGTGTGACTGTTTCCATCTCTCAAGTGGTGAGGCATCCTCTGCTGAGCGCTCCAGTGGTTTGTCTGCTCTTTATAAACAATGTTGCTGTGGTGAAAAGTCCTCGTAAAGCTGCAAACGGTGATTGGAAAACAATACAGTTTTTTTTGGTTTGGCTTTTTTTGGGCTCCTCTGGCACCATGCTGTGCTCTAGGTATCTGCTTTGTGGCAGGGCTCTGTGCTGTGAAGGCAGTCCCCACATGGCACAGTTACTATATGTCTCTACAGTGTGTCCTGCTGCAGCCAGATGATGCGATTATCCTGCAACACATTTAGCGTATTTGGATAGTTCATTAATTAAAATTTTATCCTGATTTTGAGAACTGATGGTAGCAAAATTAGGAAAAAAAAAAAAAAGCTCTGAAAAAGGGACTGACACGTATCAATCAAAACTAATAGCACTTAATAATGTTAAAACCACAATATGAAGATGTCCTGAACTGATGTGATTGCTTCAGTGGCTGTTTGGATAAAACAGTGCTGCTACCCAAAGGAATGAGGTCAACAGTAAAGGCATCTAAAATGAGTTTCCTTCACTGGATGTCCAATCCCACCCTCGGGGACAGAGGGAAGAGCTCAGACAAATGGAAAAACTAATGCCAGCAGAGATCGTGGCAATCTATTGAGCGGCGTCCCTGCTGTATGCTACCATGTGGGGGTGCTCGGGTTAAGTTCAGCTGGGAGGAGATCGTGGCGGTCAGCCAAAGATGACATTGAAGGAATTAGTGGGGATGACAAATTATTGATTCAGACATATTTGCTTCACTGGAGGCGGCCATAATCTCTGGAGGAAGGGGCTAGTTGTGGGCACCTGGGATACGTATTATGTTAAGACATAAAAAGAACATAAAAAGAACTACTTACTTAAAGACACACTCCAATGGATATAAATCCCCTATAAAAGCAAATCTACATTGTCTAAAATGGTATCTTGTGTCCTTTTTCCTACAGAAAACCCCTTTCATTGTCTTAGTTTTGTGTCAAAATCTTTTCACTTTTCCTCCTCCTTCAAACGCCAGGATCTGTGAATAAGCCCACCCATATTCCACAAGGCTAATGGTGGCAAGTGCTACATTAAACAGAATCCTGTGATAAAAGACTTTCAGGTTGAAGGACATGCCCAGCTGTATGCACGGTGGCCCAGGATAATGACTAAAACTGCATCGGTCCTTAAAAGCAGTTTAATGGTAAAACCCATCGTCTCATAACCTGGAATGAAGTCAGAAAACCAGCAAATTTTCATAAATTATAAGTTACAACTTGTGACTTTTTTTTTTTTGCTTTGTTGCATTTAATTTATTTAGATTACAATGGATTGTTTAGATGTTAATTGCTTCACCATTGTTGGAAATCAGTGTAGTAAATGACAGTTTGATTTTCTTGAACTTGGAAAGCTCAGCATTGATAAATCTTTCATGCATTATAGTCAAACTGTATGTCAGTAAGCTGCACCACAAAAGACATCAGATACATGTCTACAAGATCCTTTACTTCCATGATTTTTAGTCATTATCCAGTATGTGAGGGTGGCCTAGTTTTAGAGCATGTGCCCCTGCAGCTGGGAGGTTGTGGGTTCACACCCCAGCTGGGTCATACCAAAGACTATGTAAAAATGGTACTTTCTGCCTTCTAGCTTGGTGCTCAGCATAAGAGAAAGGGGAGAAGAAAGTAACGCAAAGAGCTACCAGTCGATTGGCCCCCACCCCCACTGTACCTTTCACTACTCACAGTAGCTGTGTGGCCTTGGGTCATTGAAACGGAGATAGGGCCGCCCCATAACACCATGTGGTGTCCCACATGCTGTGGAAGGGGAGTTAACGGTATGTGAAGCTGGCAGTGCAATGCATTATGGTGCTTGGAATTACATGCATAAAGTTAAAGCTTATGTCATGGAGCGGTGAATGCTGAGGAACTTAGTCAGTTTGGGGTTTCATCAGGGTTCCTAGAAAGGTGCAAAACAGTTTGCTGACGAAAACCAAAAATTGCTGCACTTGCCAGCATTCACTAGTGTTTAAGCAGGTGACGTGCATTCACCGCAAAATTGTGCCAAACATTTAGACTTACTATTATTTCTTTGTGTGGTAATTTTGTGGATTTTTCTATCATTTGGAGAGAACTAGGAAAAGGAGTAGTTTGTTTGGCAGGAATCAGAATTACAACACATGAATGGAGCCACGAATCTCTAGTGCATGGTCCATGAGCCTTAGTGTATGTGTGCCCTATCGACACCCTGATGACAAGACCGCAGATCACCCTCACTGCATTGGTTGTGATTCACAAGCCCAAGGTGGGCCAACTATGGGTACGTGTACGATCCAGTCTGGGGTAGCTATGTCGTGCGTTACCATGGTTATTGCAGCTGGAGGAGATGTGTCACTCATCTAATGCAACTTTTTAGTAATGTGCATGACAGGGCTGTCCTGAATACCAAGTCATGAGCGCCTAATAATAGGTTATTCATTTACAGAGAATAGTCAAAACTGGGGGACAGGGAGGGGGAGTAACAAGCAGATGTGAGGATAACATTTAAATAATTTGTGCACTTGTTCTTTGTGTTGTCATTTAAATGTATGCACTGCCCTTTGCTACTACTAATTGGATGGTTTAGTGAGGTCCATAGATTGGGGGAAAGATGATTGAACTCGATTATGTGGAAGATGTAAACGTAAGTTTCCAAAGGTGAACCTGCCAGTGTTGTGCGGCCCCACTACCTCATGCTAGGTGGCTGGCTCCCATGCTTCCTGCTGTGATCGTCTCCTGCCCCACTACGCTCCTGTCTGGCCTCCTTCCCTGGGAGATGGTTGCACAGTCTGGTATAACTCGAGCACCACCTCTCCTCTAAAGCAAGCTCGCTGTCAGTGGTACTTCCCCAGGGTCAACAGGTGGAAGCTGCAGTGCTGCTAGGAGGTGGGTGAGTGGACCTAGTGTGGCTGTGGTGACGTCTCCCTAGCAGTCCTGCTGCGTGCCTCCGGCTTGCTAACTTTCTCCTCCTGCCTTCCAAGGGAGCACACAGGGCCCAATGAGTCACTCATTTATCTTTAATTGAATAGAAAGTGTCACCATTTAACTCATTTAAAGTCTTCCATTACCGCTGACGTTAGGCATGTTGTCTTCCGCTTATAAGCCAAGGTGAACTAATGTCACACAATGTTCACTGCCCTCAGAGACAGGGAAATAGGTTGCTGGATCGGGGATGAAAGAGTCCGTACTGCTTTTCTTTTTCTCTTTTTTTTTTTTTTTTTGCAATATACTGCATGCTTCTACAATAATTACAATACAAAAACTCACTGGCAAAACCTTGCATAAGACTGTTCAGTTTTACTGCCATCAGTAAGTAGTACAATGTTATCATTCAAGTAAATATTTTAAACTTTAATTGCACCTACCTGATTCACCTCAGGGGGACATATCAGTGACTTCATTTTTCAGTTGATTTGCCTAACTTCTGCAAGGAGAAGTCACAGAGTTTGCTGAGGTCATTTAAACAAAGCTTGCAAAGTTTCTCTTGATGTTTTACTTTATTAGCAAGTTGTAAAAATCCAGCAGAGGTACTGTATCTAAGCAGTTCTGGCTTGCAGTACAGCAACTTTCCCAAGCTGTAAAAGTGAATGTAGTTTGCATTGGAAAATATGTCTAAACAGAAGTCAGTCTATTTTGGCAAGGCTTTATAAGGTAAGAAATTCATTCACAAAGCATCTATTGATTATAAACATTTTGAATCTTCTCTCAGGAAACCTTAACCCACCACTTTATTACTAAAAGCAGCCGGTAAGGGCGTAAGAGTTATGTCCAGACAGTGCATTGCAATCAAATACAAGCATGTGTTCAGCAAGGCTCCACGTTGCCGTCTCATAAATGCTCAACACTTTATTTGAACTTGGTAGAAGAAAGCCTTTAAAATATGACAAAAATAGTTCCAGATGAAAATGCACTTGTTTTAATAGAGGTTTACAGCCCCTCAAGCTGCTCTTCATCCTTTGCTGATGACCAGATGTGGATTTTTGTCATTTGTGGAATGGTAGTTAATATTTCAGACTCTAGGTTTCCAGACTGGAGAATCTTAGGGTAGTATCTCACTGGGCTGCGACAGCTTGAGACTAGTTGGAGAACAGCATTCTCAAGGGTGTTTCCAAAATGTCTCCAAACATTCGTGGCGGTTCTCATTTTCCTCTTCTCAATCACAGGGTCTTGTACTCATCTCGCAGGAGTTTTGAACATGTTCAGAAAATTTGTGCCACAGGTTTTCTCTCAAAATATTCTCAGAGTCATTGCAAGTGTCTCAAACCCATCTCGACCTGGTCTCAAACCCTACTTAATTTAGTTTCCACAAGTGCGAAAGTGTGAGAAAAGTTAGACAACTTTGCAGTGGGTTGGGGACCTATGAAACTAAATTGTGACTGATTGGAGACAAGGATCTGCAGCAGTTGTGACTGATTGGAGAGGTGGAACGGCCAGCACAGGTGTTTATTATTAAACCAAATCATTGCCCGTCACCCCCTCGCTTTTCGAATCATACCCTGGTTGGAGAGGTGTCATTTTCAGTGTGTCCATCGTCATGTTGTCTATATATCTGCTTCTCATTTACTGAAGTTGTGAGAAATGAAGAGTTATTACTGTATGAGTCTCTTTGTTAGCCATAAGTTTGGGGGATCAGGCTAATTCCTGGTCTTTTTCCTGTATTGGAGCTGGAGTGGGGAAGTGGTTATATATGGTTTTACTATTGTTTCTAGTGATTGCCAGGAATGTTTATTGTATACATGTTTGGATTATGTTAAATTCATTTTATGTGTGCGCTCCTGTGCAATACTCCAATGGGAGACAAGCTGCAGTGGGCAAGCAGTGAAAACATTGTTATTCTATTGTTTGTTGTGGTTCTCATCCATGTGTAATTGTATTGTATACATATCAGTTTGACATCAGACGATAAAATGATCTCCGAAGTGGAGAGACAACCTGTATTTATAAGGTAGTGATTGCACAGTTGGCACCAATATCTGTTGTGTGAGTGTTGGGCAGCCATTGCGACTGTCATGAGGGCAACAAAAACCTAAATTTTGTCTCACGCATGTTGCAGGAATATTCTGCAACACTTGTACAATATGTATGCAAGCACTCGGAGAACTTCAACCAAATGCTCACTGGGAGATTGTCCAACAATATTGCAACATTCATGAGATGGTGTAATTCCAAGAGAAAATTGTTGCAAATTCTCAGATTTGTCTTACTTTTTTTAAAATCTCCAAGTAGTTGTGAGCCGTCTACCCTTAGAGATCGAGAGGACAAAAGCAAAAACGGAGCGAGAAATGTATAACAGCATCTTGTGATTGCCAGTGCATGAAACATTTAATCCCTCCTCAAAGCAATTGGGCGTTTTTTCCACTTATTGTGATATGGTGTGTGTTCTTTTGCGCTGATGGAACCACACCAGCAGTTTCCAGCAGTTATAACTGTTCACTCATCTCAGGTTTTGGGAGGTGGGGGGGATTTGAGATCAAGTAATGTAGATTACAGGTTTGTGTTTTATTATGAGGATTGTAGTAACTCCATTTAGTCAACAAAGGCAAGATTTATCGCTTACAAAGATTGTAAAAATGTCAAAAGAAACAAATTACTTCTAATGTAAGCATAAAAAAAAGATCCAGATAGAGGGGTTTTTGAAACCGTCCCTGCACTGTATTCTAAAACTGCAAAGTGGCTTTCATGTTTATCTGAATTGCATGTCACATGCTATCCTGTCCTTTCCTAGTGGTTGTCAGCCTGGAAAGTGTTGGACATTTTCCTGATTTTCTGTCACTCAGTGGCTTGTGTACTTCCTCAAGGGGCTTGTTTTGAAGCAATATGGCCAACCACATATCGTTGGGCTGCATTCATGTATTGTACAGACACATATACTCTGATAAATAGCTAGGAAACACACACATAAATAAAAAAAATACAATGGCTTAGCAAAACCACTGCAGTTACAGCAAATTTTCAAAAAAAAAAAAAAAAAAAATCCAGAAGATTACCCAAAAGTTACAAATGTCACAATAGGTATATAAACTGGGGTGGCGGTGGGGACAGCAAAAGTTAATTAACTTACTAATTAGAAGTTAAAAATAGAGAGAGAATGATTAAGCTGGTGCAGTTATTAAATAAGGTATGTATTGCACAACTTATTACCATCTTGAGTTGCCTTGCCCGATGTACTGGCACAGCTGTTGTCCTCTCTTAAGTTACAAACGTGTGGGATAGCACATATAGTATGCAACAACATAGGTTATAGATGTTAATTTTGGCAAATCATGAGGATTATTTCACAGGTCCACTTCACTGTAGCCAAAAGGACTTTTATGTTGGCCCAAGCTAAATAAGGCATACATCCTGTACATTCACTGAGGGTCTGAGTCACAGTTTATCAACCACACTTAAATTGTTGGTAACCACATGTGTAAATATAGGATGGAAAATGGCAGTTGAGAAATGGCTTTGAGTCACACAGCAAATCTGTCAGTGCTATGAATCCAACAAGATACAGTGTTGAATATACATATACAGTAGTGTGAAAAAGTGTTTGCCCCCTTCCCGAGTTCTCATTTTTTTGTATGTTTGTCACACTGAAATGTTTCAGATCATCAAACAAATTTAAATATAAGACAAAGATAACACAAGTAAACACAAAATGCAGTTTTTAAATGAAGGTGTTTATTATTAAGGGGAAAAAAAAAATCCAAACCTACATGGCCCTGTGTGGAAAAAGTGATTGCCCCCTAAACCTAATAACTGGTTGGGCCACCCTTAGCAGCAACAGCTGCAGTCAAGCATTTGCGATAACTGGCAGTGAGGCTTTCACAGAGCTATGGAGGAATTTTAGCCCACTCATCTTTGCAGAATTGTTGTAATTCAGCCACACTGGAGGTTTTTCGAGCATGAACCGCCTTTTTAAGGTCATGCCACAGCATCTTAATTGGATTCAGGTCAGGACTTTCACTAGGCAGCTCCAAAGTTGTCATTTTGTTTTTCTTAAGCCATTCAGAGGTTGACTTGCTGGTGTGTTTTGGATTATTGTCCTGCTGCAGAACTCGAGTGTGCTTCAGCTTGAGGTCACGAACAGATGGCCGGACATTCTCCCTCAGGATATTTTGGTAGATAGCAGAATTTATGGTTCCATTTACCACAGCAAATCTTCCAGGTCCTGAAGCAGCAGAACAGCCCCAGACCCTCACGCTACCACCACCATATTTTACTGTTGGTATGATGTTCCTTTTCTGAAATGCTGTGTTACTTTTACGCCAGATGTAATGGGACACACACCTTCCAAAAAGTTCAGCTTTTGTCTCATCAGTCCACAGAGCATTTTCCCAAAAGTCTTGGGGATCATCAAGATGTTTTCTGGCAAAACTGAGATGATCCTTTATGTTCTTTTTGCTCAGCAGTGGTTTTCACCTTGGAACTCTGCCCTGTAGGCCATTTTTGCCCAGTCTTTTTCTTATGGTGGAGTCATGAACACTGACCTTAACTGAGGCAAGTGAGGCCTACAGTTCTTTGGAGGTTGTTGTGGGGTCTTTTTGCGACCTCAATGGGGTAATTTTGGTCGGCTGGCCACTCCTGGGAAGGTTCACCACTGTTCCAAGCTTTCACCATTTGTGGATAATGGCTCTCATTGTAGTTTTCTGGAGTCCCAAAGCTTTAGAAATGGCTTTATAACCTTTTCTAGACTGATAGATCTCAATTATTTTGTTTCTCATTTGTTCCTGAATTTCTTTGGATCACAGTATGGTGTCTAGCTTTTGAGGATCTTTTGGTGGACTTCACTTTGTCAGGCAGGTCCTATTGAAGTGATTTCTTGACTGAGGACAGGTGTGGCTAGAGAAATTGAACTCGACTTTCCAAAGATGTGATAAACCACAGTTAATCTATGTTTTAACGGGGGGGGGGGGGGGATCACTTTTTCACACAGGGCCATGTAGGTTTGGATTTTTTTACCCTTAATAATAAACACCTTAATTTAAAAACTGCATTTTGTGTTTACTTGTGTTATCTTTGTCTAATTTTTAAATTTATTGGATGATCTGAAACATTTAAGTGTGACAAACATACAAAAAAAATGAGAAATCAGGAAGGGGCAAACACTTTTTCACACTACTGTATATAGTGACTGCATGTAATTCAGCTGGGTAAAATAAATGAATCCTCTCTGTATTCTCTGTGGATGAGTTATTACCTTTACTTATAGGCTAACTTATTTACCAAACAAACCATGATTTACTCATTAAATTAGTTTAAGAAGGAAATGCAAGTCATATCCACCACACTAGAAGACATTAGAAGATTATCATTTGATGCAAGCAGACGCTAATCACATTGGCTGCTGTGACACAACAAAAGTTTTATTTAAGTTGCATGTATTGGGTTTAGTCAAGGAAAATAAAGATTCTGTCACCAGTGGCAACTCTGAACATGCTCTTTGTTCAGTTTAAGTTGACCTGTGTGCACCGTCTTGTCTGAAGGAGCAGGGATGTTTTAGAGATGGAGTGAGCTAACCCTGGATTGCTGCCAAGACAGCACCATTGCCTTACCAATAACCAAATAATGGTAGTCTTTGTCTTAAAGGTTGACAAAGGACACTTTTTCTTTAAAGAAATTGTGTCCTTTGTCACATTTGCCTGAAACCAAAGTTCAGTTGAAATTAAGTAAGCTGCAAGAAATAACAGAGAAAATGTAACACAAGTGGAGGTATTGATGAGCCTCCTAAACTGACTTTGTAATCTTCTACTGTGTGTATCTTTGTGTTTGTGTCTGTCTTAACAGGCAAAAAAAGTCCCATTTCCTCTCTAGGAGCTCTTTTCAGTCTGCAGTACAGTTACCTGTTGATGAGAGCTGTTAAAAAATACTAATCCAAAATCCAATACTAAAAATACTAATCAGTATTAAAGATTGTCTGATTTACAACAGTAAGCCAACAGTGACATCTTCATCTTGTCCTGGTGACACACTGGTTGGGATTTTTGTTTGTCTCAGTCACCCTAAAATATGTTTGTTTGCTTTTTATGTAGGAGAATCTTAAAATATTTAGACATTTATAGACACTTCAATTTTTAAAAATATAATTCTAGTATATTATTTTTTCACTGTTAGCTCGTTGATGCTATTGTTTATTAAGGGTGGGAATCACCAGAGGCCTCAGGATACATAATTATAATAATAATAATAATAATAATAATAATAATAACTTTATTTGTATAGCACTTTCCAAAACACAATTACAAAGTGCCTCACAAGATAAGAAATTCAATTACAGTTACGATCTCAAACCATCCACATAGCACCAGCTCACAACAAAAGCCATCCCAGAGCACTTCACCTCCAGAGCAGGTCTAGACCACGTAGAACTAGAAGGCATAAT
Source organism: Pholidichthys leucotaenia (assembly GCA_020510985.1). Lineage (NCBI taxonomy): Eukaryota > Metazoa > Chordata > Actinopteri > Cichliformes > Pholidichthyidae > Pholidichthys > Pholidichthys leucotaenia. The sequence continues at coordinate 247,139,182 of CM035845.1, read as the reverse complement.
AATCTGTGGGGAAAAAAAAATCAGGCATATTATCGGCATTACTACACCATTAGACACAGATGCTCTGACCACAAAGCAGCAGCTTCCTGCACCATGTTTGTTTTGCCATTTTTGTGGTAATGCATAACTTCTGTCAGTACCGTAATGGTGTTACGTTATCACACAGCAGAACCCAAATATTGTGATATTAATTTTTGCACTGGTATCCAAATTTATACTGGCATTATCATGGGCGATACAAGATGGCACACCTGTATGTGGGACAGAGAGGAAACCTTGATCAGATAAATGGAGGGGGTGACTCCTGTTGTAAGGTCTCAGTAGCTCAGCTATATATGGGAGCTTGACCATGGAGGGCTTTCTATGTTATTAGTAAAATTTTGAATTGAATTTTAACTTTTTTCCAGGAGCCAGTGAAGGGAGGCAAGAAGAGGAGTGATGTGTGTGTACCTTCTGGTTCTAGTTAGCAATCTAGCTGCTGCATTCTGGACTTGTTGAAGATGATCTATGGAGGACTGGGAGATGCATGTGAAAAGTGAACTGAAATGATAAACACAGGAGAAAATAAAAGTGTACATTAATAGTTAAAGATTGCTGGGGACAGAAAGGTTTGAGTTTGGCAATGTTTCTTTAATGGAAGAAACATGACTGAGTGAGTTTTGAAATGTGGGATATTGTAGTGTTTCCTCTGGCTTAAAGACCTTGGCGCGGTGGCAACATATTTTTTCCCGGCGGGGGGGGGGGCAGTAAACTTACCGGAATATGTTAATTTTATACTATTTATTTCTTTTTAAAATTTTACACAGTAATGTTGCATATGGAACTTACCATTTGAAGTACTGTACAACCAACCCAGGCTTTGAATATTGGGCCAGTTGAGGTCCCACCCAGACTTCCTGTGTTTAGACTTTTTAGTGGTGTTATCCTTCTCTCCTTCCTCTGCCTGAACACTTTCGTCTCCTTGGCTCCTCTCTTCTGTCTCATCTTGCCCTCTCTGAGCTCTGTCTAATTCAGGTTCTCTCTCTGTCTATGGTGGTATACAAACAGGTTAGAAAATATCAAGTGTCATGTTTTGTCTTGCAGGATTTTTTTTTTTGTCATGGTTTACATAAATGACAAAAATATGTGTATTTTTGTATTTTTATTCTAGTGTTTCTTTTTTCCATTGAGAGAGTAGGGAAGGGAAAGAAACATTCATAATAGTAATATACTCATGCATACTTAAATTATATGATCAGGTGGGTATAGTAACCAGAAATTCTACTCATGTAAAAGCAGTGCTTTGAAATTAATAATTAAAAGTAGACAACCAAAAATTTCTAGCTGAGTTAAGGGTACAAAGAGCACCCACTTAAAAACTTGAGTAATGACTTCGGTCTTGAAGGTTTGAAGTTTTTCTCAAAAAATTATAACAGTTTTCTTGTAGTTTTCTACTTTTCTCTGTAAATCTAAAGTTGAAACCATGTTCCTCAAATTTGTAATTCCCTCTTGTAAAATTGACTTTTCTTGTACATTTGAGACTTTATTATAAATCTGTGGATTATTTTGTGACTAATTTTTGTCTGTTTTTTTTAAATAAAATTACTGTTTTTTAGATAAATTTGAAACAGATTGTGGTAATTGTTTTTACTTTTTCCTTATGACAATTGACATTTTTGACCATAATTTTGCAGTCAGAACAGAACAGTAATTTAACTCTGATTACAAAGAAAAAATATTAATAAAATTGTATTTAATGAAATACTGTAAATGAACTTAAATGACCAAGGATGCCGTTATTTCTGTTACAATATTTCTATATATTTATAGTTTTGTTTTGTTTTGTTTTTTCTTTAAGAAATCTCACCACCCAGATAGCAGGAAAACCTCCCTTATTTTGAAATCAAATGTTGGCACGTTTAGTTTGTCTGAAGGCTGCTGACAGATTAAAGTCATTAACTTTGTGAATTTCGGTCATCTTAACTTGCCAGGTACGTAATAGGGTACTGTAGCGGACTCTAAAGACATAATTCACCACAATATGTGTTCATGTACAGAATGATTCCTTTAGGCAGTTATAGTTGTGCTCTCAGGCTTTCTCACCAGGCACCTCTCTAGGCAGCCGCTGAAGGACCTCAGTTTCGAGTGAAAAGAGAGCTAGCGTTTTTAGCTGTTGCTTTTTGTCACTGCCGCTGGAGCATAAAAATGGCACGCCTGCTTGTGCGAGAAAAGAGAGAAATTGCCAGTCTCTTCATTCCTGCAATTCCTACAGATCATAACTTAATATTGTAGTGGCTGGTGAAATATATCCTCAGCAATTCGTCAGTCGCCCTTGCCTTTCCCTTCATATGAAGCCGGCTGCATATGAATTCTAACCACATCTCTTAGCTAAGCGGCTCTTCCATTATTGCTCCCATTTCCAGCTGGTTAAAACCATGATAAGCGCCTCCAGTGCTTACATACCTATTATGATTTTTTTCCGCGTTTAAAGTACTTTAACAAACTCATGTTTCTGTCAGACAGTCGCGCTTAGCGAGACACTGCCTGCTGACTGACTGGAAAAACTCGCGTGGGCGGGGCGCTTCTAAACTCCGCGCAGATGATGGCCACGCACGTTGTTTGTGTGCGCGCTTGCGGAAAGTCATTGCTTCATATATTTTTTCTTAATAAATTCATATCTCATTGGCGTGGCGGTAAAATTTCTGGCAAGGTGGCCCGCCACCGAGAAATGTTACCAGAGGAAACCCTGTTATTGTGATACTTGTGTTGTATTGCAATAATATTGCAATTTTGCAGTGTGCTGAGTATCCCAATCTTTGTTTTGTTCAACTCCTGGCTAGATGTCTGGAGTCATTTCTGTGCTGTGCTGACCTAACCAGACAGTGAACATTTAGCACCACCTGGTGGACTGAGAAGTTAATAGATTTTTATTAATCTGGCACTTAATGGGTAAGTTTATGTTTGCAACATTTATTAATAATCTTCAATAAAGTATCACCAAAGTGGAATCTCTGAATTGTTACAGTATTGCAAACACAAAGTACCACAATATTACACTATCGATTTTTTTCCCCCCATCCATACTCTTTATGTTGTTGTCGTCTTTATAGAAAAAAATGCTTCATAATTGATGACATTTATTTCTCTGTGGTGATAAAATGTTATTGGGTTTTTATGGTTTTCTTGGGTATATTGGTATCAAGTTTGAAATTCTGTTACAGTGACAAACCTAGTTTAGACCCCCTTTCACTCTTCCGTGTCTAGTTTTGCTCTTTGGCTGAGTGCTATTTCAGAAAGTTGAAGCTTAGATTTTTATAGCACAGTGTTTACTGCTCATGTTTGCCTCTGCTCTATCATCGTACATGTGTTTGTTTTACTGGCCCGCCACTCCTAATGCAAACAGCTCTGCCAGGGAAAAAAAAAGGCTCTCTGGCAACTTTTTTTGTAGAAAATGAAATCTGATTTAAAACTGAAAAAATGTTCATCCTCATTGGGACTGTCATGCACAGCTGGTTTTGTATGCTTCTGTGTGCGTGAAAATGGCATCGACCATCCATGTCCACACAGCGAGCACAGTAACTATACTTATTTTGATCACTAAATTTTTCAAACCACACCCTGACTCAGGTAGGGAACTTGGCAGAAGTGGTAAATTTGTCTACAAACTGCACAAATATGTTTTTGCTATTCAACAGTCTGTCCAGTTTTGTGCAAATATCTGCAGTTATTTTTTTTTTCCAGTAGACATCCTTTCTACAGTTGGTTGATCTCTTATCATACTTGTCAGTCTTCATTAGTGTTAATGTAGCATTTTATAGCATTCTTCCTGCAGGAAAGGAGAAACCAAAAGGGCAGAAAGCACTTGCTTCTGCGCGTTCCACAGTCATCACTTTTCGCTCGTCATGACAACACCATCCGTCCCTCGTTTTTCTTTTTAGACCCTGACAGGCAAAGGCACTTGTTTTATCAACAGCCAAAGAGAAGTCCGCCCTCCTCAAGACTTGTCTTTTTAAGGAGACATCGAAGGGTGAAGGGGGAAATGGAGAGGAGAAAGGCAGAAGAGAACATTCTGGTGAGATGTGATCCATTGTTTGGAGGCAGAGGTGCTCTGGGTGCCAGAATCTCTGGAGTAGTTGTTTTAAGGAGTTTGATTCACAGCTGGCAGTCTTGCATGCATTTTTTTCTTCCATTAGTTCATCTAGAAGTGTTTTGTTTTCAAGTCCAAACTGAGGGATTTGATCAGTAGGCTCAAGAAAAGGCTAGGCATGTTTCCTGGTTGTGTGTGTAAGAGCCTTGCAGGCAGGTCTTCAATCACCATGTTGCTGTATGAAGTGAAAAAGTATTACATCATACCATGGGAATTTCAAAGATCCATAACAGCTTGTTTTGCTAGATTTGCCTGTGTGGCAAAATAATGTAATGAGCTGGATCCAAAACAAGTGTTTATTCCATGTTGGACTCATTTTTTAAAAGAGTTTATTTGCACACAAAGTAGAGCTAGATACTTACAACTACAATGGTGCCATTCAATTAATAAATGCATGCATAGTGCATAGAAATGCAAAATGACAGCTAAGCTGGAAAATCCCCATAGAATTCCGTGGACAGTTTTGCATAGCAATCTGATGATGAAGAGTAACTGAAAATTGAGGCTACAGTGAAAAGATCTGGATAACTTTCAAAGGGTTCAAAGTTTCGTAAAAAGTCCCCAGGTAATTAAGGTCAAGTTGGAATCACCGAATCACAACATTAAGTAATCTGTTTAGCTGTTTCACTGTGAGAACATCAGTGGGGTGAAGTAAGTGTGGGCAAGTGTTCCTCTGTGGGAACATGTACTGTACATGATGGTGCTGCACTGTAAACTGCATGACCTGACAGCGGAAGTCGTTGGCTCAAGTTACAGACAAAGCATTGACCCAGACGCACTGTACATTGATCGATTTGTTCCAGTTATGATTCACATCTAGTTCAGCATCACATTTACTGATTTGGGCCAGAGTTCTGATATCATGTGTGAGGTAGCTGCTCCTCCACTAGCATAAATAAATGACTCAATACAAGCTTTCATTAAGAGATTGGTACATCTCTGTCTCAGTAATCAGACTTGTCTGACTTGTAGTAGTCTGGATTTTCAGTTTTTGAAGAGGTAGTAGTTTAGTCAAGCCTGTCTATATTCAGGATATGTTCAGCATGAGATAAAAAGCCCTCATCAATGAACCACCGATCAAATGATCAAACAATGCCACCCCCTACAAAAAACAACAAAAAAACATGTTTCTTCTCCTCTTTCTCCCCAGTAGAGTAAGACATATTAATCTCTGAGAATGAATGATACGAGTTTTATGTGAAATAGCAGGTAAAACAGCAAATTGTGCATTTTCAAAGGTTATTGGGCCATTGCTGAATACAAAAATCTTGATTGTTCAGCTTTTTCAACCCATCTATGTTTGTGCTCGTTTTTAAAATATCTGTTCAGGTGAAAGGAATCAGATGAGAAACCCATACAAGAAATGAAGATCAGGTGATATGTTATAATTTCCCTTTAGGATAAGCCATCTTTATTGTTATTCAAATCCATACAGCCAATCATGTTTCTCTTATTGACAATGTCAATCACACACATATAGTATATATCAAATCAGAAGGGTTGCTGCCATGCAAAGCGCCGCCACAAATTTCCCTCCTTCATTCCATTATTGCTGAGCACCAAGCTGGACGGCAGGAAGTTCCACTTTTATATGGTCTTTGGCGTGACCCGGCTGGGATTTGAGCCCCGGCCTCCTGGGTGTGGGCCAGCTGTTCTACCAACTGAGCCACCACTCTGGTACAGTCTAAGCAGTGCAAAACTGATTGCTTCTGGCGCTCCTTTGTGCTCACTACCATTAAGTCTTGTTTATGCCCAGCTGCGCTCTGGGCGTCTGTGATGTGTGTACCGTTTGGACAAGGCCGGTGTGGACATGGCTGTATGCTTCATTTTTTGTGTCTACTCAGCCAAGCATTTGACACATGCACATAACCATAATTTGTAGTTTCACCCCAGCCTTATAAGTAGTGCAAAAGTGCTGACGCGCCAGTTTGTTCAAAGAGTAGAAAAATGAGCCACACCCCCTTTTTTTAACCTGTCCTTTCCAGCAGCTTGGCGAGCAGAAGCGATATCTGCTTGCCTTATTGTTTCAAAAAGGTTTACTTTGCCAAAAGGAGCTCAACTCATATTTAATATGTGCTGTATATAAACAGTATTTATAGGGGCAGATTTACTAATGTGCTGCGCCATCGCAAAACACTGTTTTGGCATTAAAAAACTACTGTCGAGATTTACTAAAGAGCACAGGGCAAAGTTAGTGATGGAAAGGTGTGGACTATGTTAATTTGGCGCCTGGCCTCATTGCATATGTATTTGTAGAAGTTGTCATGTCAAAGTGCAAATTTGAGGGAGGAGAGTATTTAAATGACTGGCATAATGTGATTTACTAAGGTCTGCGGTTGTCAATTTCCTGCAAAATGTGGCAGGATTTAATGCCCCCAAAAAGCATGTCGTGGCCGAAGAGACAGAAGCTTCTCTCTGCGCGTGACTTTGTTTGACATGACAGAACAGATTATATGAACAGAAACGATCTCACAGAGATCAGTGTTGTGCTGAACTGAACATCAGCTAGCAGAGTTGTTTTTTAAAGTTCATTTGTTTATATATAGCATAATAATAATAATAATAATAATAATAATAATAATTTATTTTATTTATAACACACTTTACATTTTAGGGCAAAATCTCAAAGTGCTACACAAATAGGATTAAGAACAAGAATAAAAGCAAACACTAAGAGATAGTACATATGATGACACACCAGGACATTAAAAAGCTTTCCTAAACAATGAATTTGTATACATAAAATAGGATAGCCCTTCCTACTTGGAGTGGACATACAGATGTGTCATTGGACAGTTACTTTTCTTTTCTTTTCTGCAGAGGTTCACAATCGGAGTCCAGAGTTTCCTCTCCTCTCCATTAATCAGGCTCCCCCTCGCGTTTGAAACAAAAGCTCTTCCACATTGTCAATTTTCCTCATTTTTTTCCTCCATCCATATTTCTATATTTGTTTCTTTTTGTTGTGCACAAAATGGTAATTCAGTTCCCTCTTCTCTCTATTTCTCTCTCACAACAATGAGATTATTTAAAGGTTGATTCACACTACAACGTTTGGACCGACTTTTACTGACGTTTTGGCAAACATCTGGCTCTGCTGGCAAAAGTTAATGATTGCTGGTGTTTGTTGGCAAACGCTGGCAAAAGCTGTGTTCTTTGAAAATTTTCAGCCTGCTGAAAATTTACTGACGTTTGGAAAAACATGTTGGTGAAAGCTGTGCTCATTTTGTAAAAGGTTCCTGAGCACTGAGCTAAATTATGCACAGTTTACCTAAGTCAGCCCAAGTTAAAGCTGGGTTCACTCTGTAGCGTTTGGACTGACTTTTACTGATGTTTTGAAAAATCAGAGAAATACTCAGCGCATATCAGCTGACGCTCATATAAAGATCAGTGTTTGTGGAGGCTTCCTGCAGTTCTGGACCTGATTTTGGAGTGAACACATCTCCCTTGGGCATATGTTTTAGTATTTATTTTAATTTTATATTCCAATGTAGTTGCTTCTGCATACCCTTTTCCCCTGTTCATTCATTCATTCATCTAAAAAAAAAAAATAATGCCATAGACTCGACACTAAGTCTGCAATTAAAATGTGAATGTGGATGGAATTAAAAAAAAAACTTTTAATGAATCATCATATAAATAAAATGATGGGTGATTATATTTTGACTGTTACACCTCTCTCCATTAAAATGACATAAAATCCCATTAAATGTCATTTACTTTTTGACACCACATCAGCGCTGTTTGATTCCCACAATGGAAGTGAACCAATTAATCCTGGAGAATGATTACGCATGGAGCAGAAAATTAAGGACAGTAAATTTCTCAATGAGATTTTTTTTTTCTTTTGGGCTGTCACATTTTTGGGAAGTATATATATATATATTCCTCTGGTAACATTTCTCGGTGGCGGGCCACCTCGCCAGAAATTTTACCTCCGCGCCAAGGAGATATGAATTTATTAAGAAAAATATATGAAGCAATGACTTTCCGCAAGTGCGCACACGAACAACGCGCATGGCTGTCATCTGCGCGGAGTTTAGAAGCGCCCCACCCATGCGAGTTTTCCAGTCAGTCAGCGTCTCGCTAAGCGCGACTGTCCGACAGAAACATGAGTTTGTTAAAGTACTTTAAATGTGGAAAAAAATCATAAAAAGTATGTAAGCACTGGAGGCGTTTATTATGGTTTTAACCAGCTGGAAACAGGAGCAATAATGGAAGAGTCACTTAGCTAAGAGATGTGGTTAGAATTTATATGCAGCCGGCTTCATATGAAGGGAAAGGCAAGGGCGATTGATGAATTGCTGAGGATATATTTCACCAGCCACTACAATATTAAGTTATGATCTGTAGGAATTGCAGGAATGAAGAGACTACCAATTTCTCTCTTTTCTCGCATGAGCAGGTGTGCCATTTTTATTCTCCAGTGACAGTGACAAAAAGCAACAGCTAAAAACGCTAGCTCTCTTTTTCACTCTAAACACGTCCTTCAGCGGCTGCCTAGAGAGGTGCCTGATGAGAAAGCCTGAGCGCACAACTATAACTGCCTAAACAGATCATTCTGTCATGAACACATATTGTGGTGAATTATGTCTTTAGAGTCCGCTACAGTTCCCCATCATGTACCTGGCAGGTTAAGGTGACTGAAATTCACCAAGTCAATGACTTTAATCCGTCAGCAGCCTTCAGACAAACTAAATGTGCCAACATTTGATTTCAAAATAAGGGAGGATTTTCCTGCTGTCTGGGTGTTGAGGAGATTTCTAAAAAAAAAAAAACCAACCTATAAATATATAGAAATATTATAACAGAAATAACGGCATCCTTGGTCATTTAAGTTAATTTATTTCATTAAATACAATTTTATTAATATTTTTTCTTTGTAATCAGAGTTAATTTATTGTTCTGTTCTGACTGCAAAATTATGGTCCAAAATGTAAATTTTTATAAGGAAAAAGTTAAAAAAAAATTACCACAGTCCGTTTCAAATTTATCTAAAAAAACGGTAATTTTATTTTAAAAAAACAGACAAAAATTTGTCGGCCTCCGTCGGTCTATGATGACCATGGAAGAGAATCCTAAACGTCTACTCTGCTGGAACAGCACCGCCTGTGGCTGAACAGGCCGATGCGCGAATGGCAGTCCCTGTCACACAGGTCGCACTTGTGGGTGGTCTCCGTGCTGCTGGGTCTATGGCGGTTCTTCCTGCAGGTCTTTTTTTCATCTGCTGCAGCAGTCAGTCTCTCTTCACCCGCCTTGAGCTGTCTGGTCAGGGTGCCTCTCCATTTGGAGTGGTCCGTTGCAAGGTCCTCCCAGCGCTCTGTGTTGATCTCCAGGGCCTTCATGTCTCTCTTGCAGACGTCTCTAAAGCACAGCTGTGGGCGGCCAGCGTCTGTCCTGCCAGTTGCCAGTTCTCCATAGAGGACGTCTTTGGGAATTCTGCCATCCTCCATACGGTGAACGTGGCCTAGCCAGTGGAGCCTGCGCTGCCTGAGTAGAGTGAACATTGAGGGAAGGCCGGCGCGGGACAGAACTTCTGTGTTGGGCACTTTGTCCTGCCAGGATATGTCCAGGATGTGGCGAATGCAGCGCAAGTGGAAGGAGTTCAGTTTCTTTTCCTGCTGGGCATATGTTGTCCACGTCTCACTCCCATAGAGCAGTGTGCTGATGACGCAGGCATTGTACACTGTCATCTTCGTCTTGATAGAGAGTTTGGGATTCTCCCACACTCATGTGGTGAGGCGAGCGAGTGTGAAGGCTGATTTTCCAATCCTCTTGTTGATCTCTGTATCAAGGGAAAGGTTGTTGTTGATCGTGGACCCCAGGTACGTGAACTGATTCACGACCTCCAGCTCGTAGTCGTCGATGGTGATGGTTAGCGGTGCTTCCGTGCCTTGCGCCAAGACATTAGTCTTCTTCAGGCTGATGGTAAGCCCGAAGTCCTTGGATGCCTGGGAGAAGTGGTCCATCAGGGTCTGAAGCTCCTGCTGTGTGTGGGTTGCGACTGCAGCGTCGTCTGCGAACAGCATGTCTCTGATTAGAGCCTCGCGTACTTTGGTTCTGGCTTTCAGGCGGGCGAGGTTGAAAAGCCTGCCATCAGATCTTGTGTGCAGGTAGATTCCCTCTGTTGCTGTGCTGAAGACATGCCTCAGGAGCATAGCAAAGAAAATCCCAAAGAGGGTTGGCGCAAGTACACAGCCCTGTTTCACTCCGCTGCGTATGTTGAATGGCTCTGAGACGTTACCATCGTGCTGCACTATCCCCTGCATGTTGGTGTGAAACGATTCAATGAGGCTTTGCAACTTTGGTGGGCATCCTATCTTTGGCAGGATCTTGAAAAGGCACTCTCTGCTGACCAGATCGAACGCTTTGGTGAGGTCGATGAAGGCAACGTACAGGGGCATGTTCTGTTCTCTGCATTTCTCCTGGAGTTGGTGGATGGAGAATATCATGTCTACCGTCGATCGCTCAGCGCGGAAGCCACACTGAGACTTGGGGTAGACACGTTCGGCAAGCTTCTGTAGACGAACGAGAACAACTCGTGCGTAGACTTTGCCAACAATGCTGAGGAGGGAGATGCCCCCGTAGTTGTTGCAGTCGCTTCTCTCCCCTTTGTTTTTGTAGAGGGTGATGATCTTGGCGTCCCTCATGTCCTGTGGTACGGCACCTTCCTTCCAACACTGGCAGAGGACGTCATGCAATGGCAGCAGTAGGGCGGTCTTGCAGTGCTTGATCAGGTCAGGGGGTATGCCGTCGTTGCCGGGTGCCTTGCCAGCGGCCAAACTATCAATGGCCTTGCTGAGTTCGTCGATGGTTGGCTCGGCGTCAAGTTCGTCCATGGATGGCAGGCAGTCGATGGCATCAAGGGCTGACGGTGTCACAGTGTTCTGTCTGGAGTAGAGGTCGGAGTAGTGTTCCACCCATCTCTCCATCTGCTTGTTCTTTTCTGTGATCATCTCCCCAGTGGAAGATTTGAGGGGGGCCGTCTTGCTCTGAGCCGGACCAAGTGCTTTCTTGATGCCATCGTACATACCACGGATGTTCCCTGTTATGGCAGCGGTTTGAATGCCTTGGCTGAGCTGAGTCCAGTACTCATTGGCACAGTGCCGAGCAGTCTGCTGAACTTTGCTTCTCGCAGCCCTGAGAATCTGGAGATTCTTCTCGTTTGGGTACTTCTTGTACTCAGCAAGTGCTGAGCGCTTGGCTTCAATGACGGGGGTCATCTCGGTCAACTTGGCATCAAACCAGTCCTGTGTCTTCAAGGTCTTCCTCCCAAAGGTAGCCAAGGCTGTGCGGTGGATGGTGTTTCGCAGCTCTTCCCACTTCTGCTTTGCATATTCTCCTTCTTGTGGTACACCAAGTTCCTTCTCAAAGGTGGAGGCAAACTGCTCAACAAGTTCTGGTTGAGCCATCTTGCTGGTGTCAATCCATGCCTTTCCAGGTTGTCTAGCACAATGGAATTTCTTCAGCTGCAGCTTGACCTTGCAACACACCAATGAATGGTCTGTGTCGCAATCTGCACTCTGGAACGAACGGGTGATTAGCACGTTCTTCAGTGAGGTGCGCCTGGTCAGGATCAAGTCCAGCTGGTGCCAGTGCTTTGAGCGCGGATGTTGCCAGGAAACCTTGTGTTGGGTCTTGGTCTTGAAGAACGAGTTTGTGATGCACAGATCGTGATATGTGCAGAACTCGAGCAACCGCTGTCGTTGTCATTCATTCTGCCCACGCCAAAAGGTCCAAGACAGGAGGGCCAGGAGTCGTGGTCAGCACCCACTCTGGCATTGAAGTCTCCAAGGAGAATGAGTTGTTCAGAGTTGGGGATGATCCTGACAGTTGTTGCGAGATTCTCGTAGAACTCGTCTTTTGCCTCTGGTGTGGCTGTCTGTGTTGGGGCATACACACTGACGAGGGTGACTGGGCCTTGAGTGGTGTTCAGGCGGAGGGTGAGGAGTCGTGCAGAGCCAGTGCTGCTCGGTTCCACCATCTTCAGCAAGGTGTTCTTCACTGCGAAGCCCACTCCATGTTCCCTGTGTTCGTCACTGCCCTTTCCCTGACAGTAGAACGTGTAGTCCTTCTCTCTCAGTGTGCCTGCGTCAGCCAACCGTGTTTCCTGGAGAGTGGCGATATCCACTCCCAGTCTCTTTAGCTCATTATTGATGATGGCAGTCTTCCTGGTGTCGTTGATGTCCTTGAGGTTAGCAGCGAGTCCTGTCATCATAGTGCGGACGTTCCAAGTTCCCAGTTTTAGAGTTGGTCTCTTTTGTTTTATTGTCTTGCCTGGTGCGAAGGTTCTCAGCCTGCTGTTCGGACTTCTCCTCATCCCCATGAACCCAATGAGGAAAGCAAGCTGTGGCGGGACAACACCTTATTGGCTGGGGGCTGCCCAGCTTGAGGCGGGCGGTAGCTGTCCAGTGAGATCCGATGATCCCTCCCACCATCGGGAACAACCCCTGGCGCCGCGCTCTACGCCAATTGAGCGGTGGCTTATAACCGGTAACTGTCATTCCCCGTGTTTTGTCTACGCCAAAGGCGAAGCTGGAGTGTCCTCTCCAGTGATCCGGTGTTCTACCTTCCAGCGTTGGGCGTTGGTAGGATTCAAGCCTGGGCAGGAAGATATGGAGGACAAGATGTTGCCCATGCAGCATGTCCCCCCTCTCCACGTCACTGATGAATCCAAAGGAACAGCAGGGCTGCTACAGTTTGGCACCAGCGCCGTTGCAGGAGCTGCCAGAACGATGTTGAGCACAACATAGAACTGCCTTAGGGGCTCCGTCTTCGGATTTTTCCTCAGGGTTGACTCCCGAAGCCTTTCCCGTGACCGGGTATGCCGCAAGGCAGCGGAGGTTTGAAATCAGGGTTTACCTTCCCCTAGATGGGCTACCTTCCCAGGTTGACAAGCCACCATCTACCCGAAGCATCTGGTTTTAAGGCGCCAGAGATCCGCCCTCGCCCCTTCTCCTATTAGTAAAAGCGGTTCCGCCGGGCTTAGAGACTAAACCACACGGGCAGGCTAGGAGTTGGACTTAGTTGTCAGACGCTTTACGAGACGCACACCATAAGGAGCATTTTATGAGCACTGGGAGCTTAACCCCAGTGCCACTCCTGGCTATGACAACCTTGGAACCAGACAAAAATTAGTCATAAAATAATCCACAAATTTATAATAAAGTTTCAAATGTACAAGAAAAGTCAATTTTACAAGAGGAAATTACAAATTTGAGGAACATGGTTTCAACTTTAGATTTACAGAGAAAAGTAGAAAACTATAAGAAAATTGTTATAAATTTTTGAGAAAAACTTCAAACCTTCAAGACTGAAGTCATTACTCAAGTTTTTAAGTGGGTGCTCTTTGTACCCTTAACTCAGTTATCAATTTTTGGTTGTCTACTTTTAATTATTAATTTCAAAGCACTGCTTTTACATGAGTAGAATTTCTGATTACTATACCCACCTGATCATATAATGTAAGTATGCATGAGTACATTACTATTACACAGGGTTACAAAAATAATTTTTTTTGTAAGTTGTCTGTGTTTTTTTTCAACTGATTTAAGACAATTTTGCACCGCTGAATCCGAAAATGACGTTTGTTTCTCTCGATCAGGTCAGGTTTTTATGCTAAGTTGATTTTTAAAAAATCTAATGATTTTCTGACTAAATCGATTACATTTTTGTGACATTATTGGTTGATTTTTGTTAATATTTCTCATCCGAAATAGATTTTTCAGAAAAAATCATTTTCTAACACAATTTATTGATTAAATATTACAAACTCTGATTACTGTAAATTGAATAGTAGACACTGATAAAGGTAAGTATATGTAAATTGAATGTTAGTTATCATTGTTCAAAATTCAGAGCTTCAACTTCTGTTTATTCTAACCTCTAGAATGCTCAGCAGCAAGGATGTCTCTCTTCAGAGTCCAACAGTAATCAGCCATCATGACAATTTATGACATAATGTCATAAATTGGCGCATGCAAACTCTCCGGAGTTGGAGAAATTTCAAGAAATAAAAAAGAATTTTGCATCATATAAAGCAAAAATACCTGTACATATAAACAAAAACGTAAAAAAACATGTGGCCATAGTTCAAAGAGTTGATCTGACTGAGCAAAGCCAATGTGATTTTTGGATTCAGCACATAAAAACTGTCCTAAATCAGCGAAAAAACTTAGACAATAAATTTGGTGTTGACCAGTGTTATGAATGTTTCTTTCCCTTCCCTACTCTCTCAATGGGGAAAAAAAAGAAACACTAGAATAAAAATACAAAAATTACACTTTTTTGTCATTTATGTAAACCATGACAAAAAAAATCCTGCAGGACAAAACATGACACTTGATATTTTCTAACCTGTTTGTATACCACCATAGACAGAGAGAGAACCTGAATTAGACAGAGCTCAGAGAGGGCAAGATGAGACAGAAAAGAGGAGCCAAGGAGACAAACGTGTTCAGGCAGAGGAAGGAGAGAAGGATAACACCACTAAAAAGTCTAAACACAGGATGTCTGGGTGGGACCCCAACTGGCCCAATATTCAAGCCTGGGTTGTACAATACTTCAAATGGTAAGTTCCATATGCAACATTACTGTGTAAAATTTTAAAAAGAAATAAATAGTATAAAATTAACATTCTGGTATGTTTACTGCCGTCCCAGGGGGGAAAATATGTTGCCACCGCACCAAGGTCTTTAAGCCAGCGCAAACACTGTATATACACATACATACATATTGTGGGGGCATGGTGTGGGGGTTTATCCACCCAGTGAAGGCAGGGGGAAGGGGAGAACAATGGACCGACGGAGGAGGTGTCACCGGGGGGTATCAGACAGGACTGTTGGGTCTATGTGCCCTCCTGGGGAGAGTAAGAGCTGCCGGTGCCGCTGAGAGAAGAAGAGTGTTGGAGCGGCACCGGCGTTATGTCATGTTTATGTGCCACACAGTTCTTTGTTCAAATAACAGTGTGTTATGGTCGGAAGTTCCGGGTCTCGATGCATGGAAATAAAGAGATAAAAGAGGAATGCACAGAGACCCGAGATTCTCTTTTGCTGTAAGTTATGTTGGAGAATGAATAAAGTTTCTGTGTTGTCCAGCTCGTTACCTCACCTACCTTCTTTCTCTACTATATATACATATACACTACCGTTCAAAAGTTTGGGGTCACCCAGACAATTATTTTGTGTTTTCCATGAAAAGTCACACTTATTTACTACCATGAGTTGTAAAATGAATAGAAAATATAGTCAAGACATTGACAAAGTTAGAAATAATGATTTGTATTTGAAATAATAATTTTTTCCAGATACTCAACCTGCTCAAAGGAAGGTCAGTTTTATAGCTTCTCTAACCAGCTAAACTGTTTTCAGCTGTGCTAACCTAATTGCACAAGGGTTTTCTAATCATCCATTAGCCTTCTGACGCAATGAACAAACACATTGTACCATTAGAACACTGGAGTGATAGTTGCTGGAAATGGGCCTCTATACACCTATGTAGATATTGCACCAAAAACCAGACATTTGCAGCTAGAATAGTCATTTACCACATTAGCAATGTATATTAGATATTAGAGTGTATTTCTGATTAGTTTAAAGTTATCTTCATTGAAAAAAAACAGTGCTTTTCTTTCAAAAATAAGGACATTTCTAAGTGACCCCAAACTTTTGAACGGTAGTGTATATATATATATATGTGTGTGTGTGTGTGTGTGTATATGTGTGTGTGTATGTATGTAGCAGACAGAGAGTAGACAGACTGACTGAAAATTTCATGAAAAACCTTTATTCCACGGACCCAAAAAATGTTTTTTTCAGACAGTAAAAAAAAAAAACGGCATTGTTTCCAAGGCAACCAGTAGCCTGTACAGGCAAAAGACACATTTGCGCAACAGCACAGCCTGGTGGTAGAAAAATAACACTGCAAAGACACAGAACCACCCTTATGTGACCCGTACTGGCAAAATGAGTCGGAATGCGCAACGCATCACTACGAGCTGCAGGCAGGAGAAGTCATAAATCATGACTCTTTCTTTGTTTGCTTGCGGCAAGTCCCGGGAAAAAACCCATGAGTGCCTGGTATCATTGGAAAGCTTAGAAAACGTACTTTCTAAAAATACATATTTATATTTAATAATACATAATAATACATTTTTGCAGAAAACATAACTCCCGTAAGATCAAATGCGAATTTTAAACCTAGCCAAAATATAAACAAATTGTGGAGGCCATAGTTGTAACCTATGTGACACACATGTGGCTGGCTGAATTCAGCCAAGAGAGACTTTGAGCTAGCCATGTGTATTGACTTCACACCTCAAGAGGAAGACGTGTCTGCACCCCCTGGGGACTCAGGGGAGAACAGAAGGACTCTGGGTGTTCCATTACAGATGAAAGGATGTAACTGAGTATTGAGACTTTTTGTGTGATGTATTGTTAGAGATGAGTGTATAAATGTATGTGTGTGACTGCGTCCTGTCTCTTTTCACTCCGATCGAGAGAGGACGTAGGATGAATGAGAATTAAAACAGATACTGGAAAAATCATCCAGTCTCCTCAATTCTTGACTCCTCCACAAATCATCTTTTTCCGGGTCCGTTTTTGCGCACTTCCTACAAATTAAACATCATTTTGAAGGTCTTTCAATACAGAATTTGGAAAAACGTTACCTCAGTTTTGATAATTTCCTCAAAGTGACTAATTTTGCCAGCACGAGTCACACACAGACACACACATACACACATACATACATATATATATATATATATATATATATATATATATATATATATATATATATATATATATATATATATATATATATATATAGTATATATATATGTGTGTGTGTGTGTGTGTGTGTGTGTGTGTGTGTGTGTACATTAATATGTATATATCTATCTATCTGTGTTTGTGTGTATATATATATCCCATACATTAAAAAAAATAAAAAAAACATGTCATACACACCATGTTATCATCAAACAAATGCTCTACATTGTCCCCTTACATATACATTTTCTTTTATTAACTCCCCCTTCTCTCTGTTTCTCTTTCGTTCCTGCATGTCTGAACTGAGTTTTGATCTAAAAATATTTGTTTTCACCAGCATTTCAGTCAACGTTTGCCAATAGAGCTTAACTTAGGCTGACTTAGGCGAACTCTGCATAACTTAGCCCAGCTCTCAGGAACTATTACAAATTGAGCACAGTTTTCACCAACGTTTATTTCCAAATGCCAGCAAATTTTCAGCATGCTGAAAATTCTCAATGAACACAACGTTCGCCAGCATTTGCCAGCAAACACCAACTTTTATCAACTTTTGCCAGTAGAGCCAGACGTTTGCCAAAACGTTATTAAAAGTTGGTCCAAACGTTGTAGTGTGAATCCACCCAAAAAAGCAGGTCCAGGATGGCAGGAAGCCTCCACAGACGCTGATCTTTATATGACCGTCATCTGACGCTGATGTCAGCTGAACTGCGCTGAGTATTCCTTTGCTTAAGTTCACTTAAGTTGGCAACTGCTACACATACGTTAGCCTAAGTTGGCAAAAGTTTGACAACGCTGAATGCAGTGCTGGCAAAAGTTCGTAAAATTTGTAAAAGTTCGTAAAAGTTGGTGTGTGCTCATAAATGTAATTTCACCAACATTTGGGCTGATTTCTCTGATTTTTCAAAACGTCAGTAAAAGTCGGTCTAAACGTTATAGTGTGAACCCAGCTTAAAAAAGAACACCGATCCATTGAAACGTCCCACAAAATTATAACATCGTGGTAACTCAGTGACAGCAGTCTCTGCTGTGGCTGTCTGAGCAATAAGTGAAATCATGTGTGTTTAATTTTATTACATTTCAGACTTCAGAAAATATAAAACACACATTTATAATAAGTCATGAACTGGGAGACCTGTAGATTTTGTTAAAACAAAGTTATTCACATAATAAAACCTCAGAGTCTCCATCAGACCATCTTGACGGTTCTTGTGTTAATAAAATGAATACGTTGGTCAAATAATCAATTTATTCATGAGTAGTCCTTTTTTAAATTATATACAAATAATTTATGCATATTAAACAAAGGAGTCTGCCATGTGAAATGAAAATCAAAACTTTGAAATATTATTCAAAATAAAACGCAATTTTGCAGTGCTCTTGGTGGATGGGTGGTCATTATTGAAATGAGGTGACTGCGTCTGTGTTCATAATTTTGGTGTTGTTAGTAGATCACGAGCAAAAATTGGCCACTCCCTTAGGTACTCTGTTTTAAATTGCACACTCACTAGTGTATGCTGCCTTACTAAATCTGCCCCATAGACTTCTCTTGCTATATACGAGAAGGGGCTGAAAAGTTCATAGGCTGAAAAGTTCATAGTGGTCAAATTTGACCAAATGTGGTTTATTTTTCAATAGTCTCCCCTTTGGTCCACACACTTTTTGCATCGGTGTTGCAGCGCGTGGATCCCTGTGGTTGCAAAATAAACCACATTTGATCAAATTTGACCACTATGAACTTTTCAGCCTAAGAACTTTTCAGCCTTTCCCCTCGTAGTAACGTCAATACTTTATTTGAAAAATAAATGAACAGAAAACACAGAAAACAGTTGCTTCTTCTGAGAAGATATCTGCAGGGGAATGATATCTGCACCTGAAAGAACTTGTGTGTGTGTGTGTGTGTGTGTGGGGGGGGGGGGGGTTCCAGGAAACATACAAAAACTAGAAAAGCACTCAGAGAGTGCATACCTCTGCCAAGGCTGCTTCAAGGTCCTTGGTGGAGGTATGCAGTCTTATATCATCACCAGAATTTAATGGGCTCATCCTTGGCCCAAGTGCTACCCCTGGTGAAAATTTAATCAAAATCTGTCTAGTAGTTTTTGTGTAATCCTGCTAACAAACAGACAGACAAATCACCTCGATTACATTACCTCCTTGGCAGAGGTAAAAAGAGAGAGGGTAGCAGGTCGCAGCACCCCCCCCCCCCCCCCCTTCAGGTCCGCGAGCAAGCAAGACAATGCCAGGGATGCAAGTCATGGATTAATTCATTAAGCATTAGTTGATTCACCTTATCGATTGATAAACAATTAATTGAGAAGTGGCAATTTTCCTGATAATCTGAATTCCCCTCTGTACAATATGTCTTTCTATCCATAACATAAAAACCTAATTTTTGTTTTTGATATACTAAATATGTAAAACATGCACATCATATTCCCCGATGATTTATTGAACGATTTGCCTTTTTTTTTTTTTTTAAGGACAGACAATACCGTTTTTTGTGGTTTAACAAATTCTGTACTGTATAGTATATACTGTGCTCTGGTGCATCTCAGTAAATTAAAATGTCATGATTTATAATTTATTTTAAAAACTATAACCAATGTCATCAAATTTATTCAAAAAGGTTGGAAGTCACATATAGTTATAGTTACTGTATATTATAAAAAAATAACTTTCATAATGTTGTAATTTACTGAGATGCACTAATAGACAATTCTAACAGGAAAATAAATTGTGAGCTGCTTCATCTGTTGCATGCTAAACATTAACCCCTTTCAGAGTACCCCGACAATCCAGGCAAACCCAGTACGATCCGTGCACCCTCTCGCACTACTTGACATGGGCCAAATGATCCTGGAAACAATGTGGGTTGTTGGCCACCTTACCTCACCCCACCAGACATTTGAATGGGAAATGCAGATAAACGCATGATGAAGTAGTTGTCACCATGACCACCTCACAGCACAGCAACAGAGAGTGGAAATGAATCAGAAGGCTGTCTGTCATTATTCTGACAGATTATATTTCAAAGTTGCAGCAGATAACTATGTGTGCCACAATTACACAAATATCACAGCATCTGAGAGCGAGAGGTTTCTTTTAACAGCACTTACTCCCGTGGAGTCTCTAGCAACTCAGACCGTCTCCACCTGTTGTAGAGTTGAGATCAGCCTGTCCTGTTAGTCCAAGCCAGGTTTCTCTGCTGCGGTGTGTTGAAATGTAAATACCTTTACTTCAGTGGTAACTTGGGTTTGGTCTGCTTTCGTGTCTAGTGGCAGGTTGACGGCAGCAGGGATAGCTTTTTGCACTCATGTGGTCTTTTTCCTTGTTCCGGGCCATTCCTCTGTCCTGCTGATTTGAAGTAGGTGGGTGGATCTTCAAGCTTGCGCATCAACGTACCCCAGAAGGACAAGGCATTCCGGTCTGCACAGCGCATGCGCTTTGGGGCTTGGAGACTTCTTCTGTTCTTTTCCTTTTGTTTTGGTTGAATGGAGGCAATGGATGACTGCCACTACATTTCATAGAATAAACTCCTATTGAAGAGGACTGCCGAGTTACCAGTTAATTAACACCTAGTTTAATTTAGTTGACTAAATTCTTCTCAACAATTAATTGAATGTCAGTTAATCAATAACATCCCAAGCACAAATTGGGCCAGTTGGGGTCCCACCCAGACGTTCTGTGTTTGGACTTTTTAGTGGTGTCATCCTTCTCTTCTTCCTCTGCTCTCACCTCTCCTGGACCCTCTGCCTGAACACTTTTCTCTACTTGGCTCCTCTCTTCTGTCTCATTTTGCCCTCTCTGAGCCCTGCCTAATTCAGGTTCTGTCTCTGTCTATGGTGGTATACAAATAGGCTAGAAAATATCAAGTGTCATGCTTTGTCCTGCAGGATTTTTGGATTTATAATTTACATAAATGACAAAAATATGTATTTTTTGTATTTTTATTTTAGTGTTTCTTTTTTCCATTGAGAGAGTAGGGATGGCATAGGCATAATTTATGGGGGGGAAGGGGTGTTCCAACCCCCCCCCCCCAAAAAAAATCAAATCTGTCCAATATAACCCCCAATAATCATATAATTATAATTAATTAAAAAAATATCTACAAGTGAGTATGAAGAAGTTGTCATTTTTTCATTTGCAAGCAACGAAAAGTAACATTTCTAATAATCAAACAATGTAGCCCCCCCTTCCCTGCAGACTTGGTATTGCCTAACTGGTCCATGCGCCTTCTCTGGTCAATACTACTCAGAGTCATTTGTAGGGGCGGCAGGTGAGGACGCTCGTTTAGTCTAGAATGCGTTCAGCTCACAAGTGAGACAGAATGAAAAGAGCTCCATGAAGGGCAACAAACCATTTTAAATTATCGGTTGTCAAATAAAAGGACAAACCCCTCTGTTCAAAAGGAGGTAAATATTTTGTTGTGTTAGCTGGTGAATTGTTGTCTGAAGTTAGCTGGCTGTTAGTTTGCTAATGTGAGTTAAAGCTATGGGAGTACACCACAGAATAAATGTGCTGCCTGGGAGGATTAAGCTGATCTGAGAAATGATTAGCTCTTCTCATGCAAATTTGGGCTTTACATTGTATTAATCATTCATGAAATGTGAGCAGAATGGATTTGTTTGTCAACTGTTAGAGTGAAATTTGCATATGTTTGAGCACTCATCAAAATGTTAGCAGCTCTGAACATTTAGGAAGTACAAACACAACCGCTATACCACTGGTCCTTAAATATAAATGCCTTTAAATATATTGTTTATCATCCCCAGAAAATTCAAGTTAACCTTAAACTGCTCAGTATTTTTAAAATGTCATGCTTTTGATAATTATAAAATTCAGTTGGAAAGCAAGTTTTACCACTTTCGATTATAGATTAAGTCGCTCTGAAGGCTATTCTTAAATATCCATGTTAAAAGAAATTGATTAATTTCCCTGCAGATCATTTTTAGATCTTCTATCCTCTGTTAAAATACCACAACTGCACGAAAGGATATCAATGAATATATAAGAAATAAACACCAAATAGATGAATGAAAGAATAGATGCATTTTCATCGGCTTAAACTTTTTAAAATACTATCTCATTAAGGAAAATACAGCACTCTAAATTTTATCCATATGTATAATGTGTTAAAATGAGTTCAAAGGCACTGCAAAACAGCATCACTGATGAATTAATTTGGAATTTAATTACTGAGCTTAAAGTCACATTTCTAGTTTCCTGTTCCCATTTTATGTAATCATGAGACAGCATTACACAAATTAGGCAGTGATCAAACACTGAGATATTGGTGGCTTATTATCATCACTGTATAGTGATTTAGCTCCTAGTATAACAAGATTCATCGCCTTAACACTGTACCTTTTGAGTTTGTTGGTGTTTAAGGGTCCATTTGCAATAAAGGGAGTGCTAAAAAATATAAATAAATTGATAAATAAAAAGTTGCAATGCTTCTTCCAGTATTTTTTTCTTGCAACATTTGTCATCTCCTCCAGCCTGTTGCTTTTCCTGTATGGTCACTTCAGTGCTGAATATACATGTGTGCATGTATATACATTATATATCAGCTAAAAACATATTATAAACCCATTTAAAGTTAGAGCTGTCCTCACTTCCAACTTTTGGGGCTCCAAATATTCTGTCCAATCTTTTTTCTCCCTTAGTAAACTTCAGTATTTTATGTAACACTGTGAAGTTTCTAATGCCACTTTTTCCTGTGTGCAGCTTTTTTGTCATCGTTTTACAGCTTTTCTTGTAAATCAGACATTTTTTCTTGTGAATTTGCCTACTTTTTGTATTAAAAATGCAGTATTTCCCCCATGTTGTTTTCCCCCTAAATTCACAGTTTCTCATAAAATTGTAGCATTTTTCTCAAATTTGCATTTTTTTGTCATGGAAAATAAGCCTTTTTCCTTATATATTTGCAAAATCATTTAAATTTCTGATTTTTTTTTTTACTATCATCAAGTTGCTACTTTCTTCTTGTGAATTTATATTATTTTCTCTTAAATTTGCATGTTTTTTTTCTGGTATATTTGACAAAGGTATTTTTTTTTTATTTCCCTTTGGGGTGGAGGGGGGCAAACACCTGAATCCTAAATTTGAAAACTGACTGTCATTGTAAAAAAATTAATGTCTAAATAATGAATCCAGAATAAGTTTTTAATACCAGGATGATTTAGTCACAAATCTACTCACAGATTTACTATGAGTAAATCTCAGCACACGTGTTCATAATGTCTCTGCAGGCAGGAAAACTTACTTTTGTCATAGTCTAGCTGACTAAATCACAGTAGTGTCCATAGTTCATCTGCTTGGTAAGAAATAGCTACATGGTGGCAAGTGGTGACATCATAAATTCATGAAAAACCATTAGTCCTGTCAGAATAAATATGTTAATCACCACAAATGATTAATAACAAAATAAAATGAGTTAAGAGTAATGGTGATTAAGCCTTGTTCACTGGCTAGATTAACCTCAGTTAATGCTGATTGCACTGTTAAGATGGGTACCGCACTGGTAAGAAGGGACGAAGGGGTGAATAATATTTTACATCTTTCCAAGATTTTGGCATTGAAAAATCTAGCATGAATTACATCCTCCAAAATTGTCCACGAAGTACCTCTTTTAAACCATCTGAACATTAACTGAGCTTTTTTTATATCGGGAGCAAGAATGTGGCAGCAGCAGGGTGAACTAAAAAGGAGAGGAGAGAGGAGGTAAAGGTAACCAGAGAATCAGCACAGGTGTCCAGAGGGACAGAGAGACAGTACTGATGACTAGAGAGAGAGAGGAGGCACAGGAGGCACACATGACCAGGTAACAACAGTCAAAACTTGAATTTCTGCCAGTGCTGAAATACTTAACACATAATAGGTATTAAGTAGGCCTGCTGCTTCATAGTGGAATAGACTATTACAAGGCTGAATATAGAGTTGGTAAATTAGGGAAATAATTTTTGCAACTGTTACTAATATGGGAATGCCAAAATAAAGGGGTAAATTAGCCTTGTCCTTTTAGCAAAGTTAACGATTTTGCGCTCTTCCTCTACACTAGAATACCTATACTGTTATTTTTTGCTTAAAAAAATCCTTTTCCTTTAAAAATGAAAAAAGAGGGCATTGGAGACAACTGCCTGTACTAATGACCTGACAGTCCATCCATTCATTCATCCATCCATCCATCCATCCATCTTCTTCCATTTAATCCTTTTCGGGTCACGGGGGGCTGGAGCCTTTCCCAGCATCTTTGGGCAAGAGGCAGGGTACACCCAGGCCAGATTGCCAATCCATCGCAGGGCCAACACAGAGAGACAGACAACCATTCACTCTCACATTTATACCTAAGGACAATTTAGAATCCCCAGTTGATGCCAATTAACCTAACTTGCATGTTTTTGGCATGTGGGAGGAAACCGGACAACATACAAACTCCACACAGATTGACCTGACAGTCGTATAATAAAAAGATTAAAAAAAAAAAAAATCCTTTTACGGGCAGAGACACCCCCCCCCCCCCCAATGTTTGAAACAAAGTTAGGCCCTCGAGGAAAGGGGGGAAAAAAAACCATTCATAATAGTAATTTACTAATGCATACTTCAATTATATGATCAGAGGTGGGTATAATAGCCAGAAGTTCTACTCATGTATTCTACTCATTTTTTTAAGTACAGTAAATGGCACTCCAAACATTTTTTCAGTACAGTCAACCCAGGCAACGTGGTCACAAAATTTGGGCTGCATGCGCTCAGTTGCTGGGGGGGGGGGGGGGTGCTCTCCATGGAACCTAGTGGACTAGTGACAATGACATAATTCATGTCACACAAGCCTCACACTTGAGCAGACGGGCAGAGTGGGAGTGAAGCATTAACCCAGCATTAGACTGCATAACAGCCAGAGACACAGCCTGACACACAACAATAACTCCATTGTTTACAATTTCCTTCTTTTTTGTCTAAAAATTCACTTTTTTTTTCTAACAAACTAAACACCAGCAAGAGGTCAGTAGTCTGTCACTGTTGGATATCTACCAGTGACCCTAATCTGGCAATATGTATATCTGTGCTTATGTTGTAATCAACTAAGATGATACAACACATTTATAGAACAAATTTATTTAGTAAAGCCAAAGAGCTGTTTTAAAATTGGTTGAGCATGAACAAGCGCTTCATATTAAAAAGTGGCTTAACCTGACTGTACCGTCCGCTGCTGCATTCTTAGTCTGTCCTGAAGGTAGTGTCTCCTGTCAAAGATGATCTGATAGTTGCAGGTGTGCAAATCTACGTGACCTGTCTTGATGTGCTCATTGCATTGATTATCACTGATTTTGCTTGCAGACAGATAAGTGGAGCCAGATAGACTGATAGTCAGACTGGCTGTCAGACAGGAAGTGGAAGTCAACTTTTGATCCTGGTGACGTCTCAGAGATGCTCAGCAAACATAATAATCAGAGCTGGCAAGGAGCTATGCAGATAATGTCACAATAATATCACTCCCACTGGTTGCATTTGGGATGCCGTGAACATGCTTGAAGTGGGTTAGTTGCTTTTACAAACTGAGGTTGGCCAATTAAATTTTTTTCATGACTGCCGTTGATCTAGCAACAGGGGATTGCTGATATAGTCACTATTTGTGTGTGTGTGTGTGTGTGTGTGTGTGTGTGTGTGTGTGTGTGTGTGTGTGTGTGTGTGTGTGTGTGTGTGTGTGTGTGTGTGTGTGTGTGTGTAGCAGCCTTTTTCCAAAAAAAAAGAATACCTGTTTAGTATAATTGATGTGTTTAGTCCAACCGGTATAAGGGAAGCAGTTCAGAAACTTTAATTTATTCATTAAAAGTAAAAAAATAATGACAGCACAACCATGTCCATCTTTAAATGTTCTCTGCCCACCAGTACAAATTGAGAAACTTTCAACACAACACACAAAGAATGAGGACACCACCTTGTAACGATAAGAAACAATTCCACATTTTGGGTTAATTACAGTATGTAATAACTGCCTGGTTCCAAGGTTGTCATAGCCAGGAGCGGCACTGGGGTTAAGCTCCCAGTGCTCATAAAATGCTCCTTATGGCGTGCGTCTCGAAAAGCCTCTGACAACTAAGTCCAACTCCTAGCCTGCCCGTGTGGTTTAGTCTCTAAGCCCGGCGGAACTGCTTTTACTAATAGGAGAAGGGGCGAGGGCGGATCTCTGGCGCCTTAAAACCAGATGCTTCGGGTAGATGGTGGCTCGTCAACCTGGGAAGGTAGCCCATCTAGGGGAAGGTAAACCCTGATTTCAAACCTCTGCTGCCTTGCGGCATACCCGGTCACGGGAAAGGCTTCGGGAGTCAACCCTGAGGAAAAATCCGGAGTCGGAGCCCCTAAGGCAGTTCTATGTTGTGCTCAACATCGTTCTGGCAGCTCCTGCAACGGCGCTGGTGCCAAACTGTAGCAGCCCTGCTGTTCCTTTGGATTCATCAGTGACGTGGAGAGGGGGGACATGCTGCATGGGCAACATCTTGTCCCCCATATCTTCCTGCCCAGGCTTGAATCCTACCAACGCCCAACGCTGGAAGGTAGAACACTGGATCACTGGAGAGGACACTCCAGCTTCGCCTTTGGCATAGACAAAACACGGGGAATGACAGTTACCGGTTATAAGCCACTGCTCAATTGGCGTAGAGCGTGGCGCCAGGGGTTGTTCCCGACGGTGGGAGGGATCATCAGATCTCACTGGACAGCTACCGCCCGCCTCAAGCTGGGCAGCCCCCAGCCAATAAGGTGTTGTCCCACCACAGCTTGCTTTCCTCATTGGGTGCATGGGGATAAGGAGAAATCCAAACAGCAGGCTGAGAACCTTCGCACCAGGCAAGACAATAAAACAAAAGAGACCAACTCTAAAACTGGGAACTTGGAACGTCCGCACTATGATGACAGGACTCGCTGCTAACCTCAAGGACATCAGCGACACCAGGAAGACTGCCATCATCAATAATGAGCTGAAGAGACTGGGAGTGGATATCGCCACTCTCCAGGAAACACGGTTAGCTGATGCAGGCACACTGAGAGAGAAGGACTACACGTTCTACTGGCAGGGAAAGGGCAGTGACGAACACAGGGAACACGGAGTGGGCTTCGCAGTGAAGAACACTTTGCTGAAGATGGTGGAACCGGGCAGCACTGGCTCTGCACGACTCCTCACCCTCCGCCTGAACACCACTGAAGGCCCAGTCACCCTCGTCAGTGTGTATGCCCCAACACAGACAGCCACACCAGAGGCAAAAGACGAGTTCTACGAGAATCTCGCAACAACTGTCAGGATCATCCCCAACTCTGAACAACTCATTCTCCTTGGAGACTTCAATGCCAGAGTGGGTGCTGACCACGACTCCTGGCCCTCCTGTCTTGGACCTTTTGGCGTGGGCAGAATGAACGACAACGGACAGCGGCTGCTCGAGTTCTGCACATATCACGATCTGTGCATCACAAACTCGTTCTTCAAGACCAAGCCCCAACACAAGGTTTCCTGGTAACATCCGCGCTCAAAGCACTGGCACCAGCTAGACTTGATCCTGACCAGGCGCACCTCACTGAAGAACGTGCTAATCACCCGTTCGTTCCAGAGTGCAGATTGCGACACAGACCATTCATTGGTGTGTTGCAAGGTCAAGCTGCAGCTGAAGAAATTCCATCGTGCTAGACAACCTGGAAAGGCACGGATTGACACCAGCAAGATGGCCCAACCAGAACTTGTTGAGCAGTTTGCCTCCACCTTTGAGAAGGAACTTGGTGTACCACAAGGAGGAGAATCTGCAAAGCAGAAGTGGGAAGAGCTGCGAAACACCATCTACCGCACAGCCTTGGCTACCTTTGGGAGGAAGACCTCGAAGTCACAGGACTGGTTTGATGCCAAGTTGACCGAGATGACCCCCGTCATTGAAGCCAAGCGCTCAGCACTTGCTGAGTACAAGAAGTACCCAAACGAGAAGAATCTCCAGATTCTCAGGGCTGCGAGAAGCAAAGTTCAGCAGACTGCTCGGCGCTGTGCCAACAAGTACTGGACTCAGCTCAGCCAAGACATTCAAACTGCTGCCATAACAGGGAACATCCGTGGTATGTACGATGGCATCAAGAAAGCACTTGGTCCGGCTCAGAGCAAGACGGCCCCCCTCAAATCTTCCACTGGGGAGATGATCACAGAGAAGAACAAGCAGATGGAGAGATGGGTGGAACACTACTCCGACCTCTACTCTAGACAGAACACCGTGACACCGTCAGCCCTTGATGCCATTGACTGCCTGCCATCCATGGACGAACATGACGCCGAGCCAACCATCGACGAACTCAGTAAGGCCATTGATAGCTTGGCCGCTGGCAAGGCACCCGGCAACGACGGCATACCCCCTGACCTGATCAAGCACTGCAAGACCGCCCTACTGCTGCCATTGCATGACGTCCTCTGCCAGTGCTGGAAGGAATGTGCCATACCACAGGACATGAGGGACGCCAAGATCATCACCCTCTACAAAAACAAAGGGGAGAGAAGCGACTGCAACAACTACAGGGGCATTTCCCTCCTCAGCGTTGTTGGCAAAGTCTACGCACGAGTTGTTCTCGTTCGTCTACAGAAGCTTGCCGAACGTGTCTACCCCGAGTCTCAGTGTGGCTTCCGCGCTGAGCGATCGACGGTAGACATGATATTCTCCGTCCGCCAACTCCAGGAGAAATGCAGAGAACAGAACATGCCTCTGTACGTCGCCTTCATCGACCTCACCAAAGCGTTCGATCTGGTCAGCAGAGAGGGCCTTTTCAAGATCCTGCCAAAGATAGGATGCCCACCAAAGTTGCAAAGCCTCATCGAATCGTTTCACACCAACATGCAGGGGATAGTGCAGCACGATGGCAACGTCTCAGAGCCATTCGACATACGCAGCGGAGTGAAACAGGGCTGTGTACTTGCGCCAACCCTCTTTGGGATTTTCTTTGCTATGCTCCTGAGGCATGCCTTCAGCACAGCAACAGAGGGAATCTACCTGCACACAAGATCTGACGGCAGGCTTTCCAACCTCGCCCGCCTGAAAGCCAGAACCAAAGTACGCGAGGCTCTAATCAGAGACATGCTGTTCGCAGACGACGCTGCAGTCACCACCCACACACAGCAGGAGCTTCAGACCCTGATGGACCGCTTCTCCCAGGCATGCAAGGACTTCGGGCTTACCATCAGCCTGAAGAAGACTAACGTCTTGGCGCAAGGCATGGAAGCACCACCAACCATCACCATTGATGACTACAAGCTGGAGGTCGTGAATCAGTTCACGTACCTGGGGTCCACGATCAGCAACAACCTCTCCCTTGATACAGAGATCAACAAGAGGATTGGAAAATCAGCCTTCACACTCGCTCGCCTCACCACACGAGTGTGGGAGAATCCCAAACTCTCTGTCAAGACGAAGATGGCAGTGTACAACGCCTGCGTCATCAGCACACTGCTCTATGGGAGTGAGACGTGGACAACATACGCCCGGCAGGAAAAGAGACTGAACTCCTTCCACTTGCGCTGCATTCGCCACATCCTGGACATATCCTGGCAGGACAAAGTGCCCAACACAGAAGTTCTGTCCCGCGCCGGCCTTCCCTCCATGTTCATTCTACTCAGGCAGCGCAGGCTCCGCTGGCTAGGCCACGTTCACCGTATGGAGGATGGCAGAATCCCCAAAGACGTCCTCTACGGAGAACTGGCAACTGGCAGGAGAGACGTTGGCCGCCCACAGCTGCGCTTTAGAGACGTCTGCAAGAGAGACATGAAGGCCCTGGATATCAACACAGAGCGCTGGGAGGACCTTGCAACGGACCGCTCCAAATGGAGAGGCACCCTGACCAGACAGCTCAAGGCGGTTGAAGAGAGACTGACTGCTGCAGCAGATGAAAAAAGGACCCGCAGGAAGAACCGCCACAGACCCAGCAGCACGGAGACCACCCACAAGTGTGACCTGTGTGACAGGGACTGTCATTCGCGCATCGGCCTGTTCAGCCACAGGCGGTGCTGTTCCAGCAGAGTAGACGTTTAGGATTCTCTTCCATGGTCATCATAGACCGACGGAGACCGACGAATAACTGCCATTTTAAAGGAGAAAATGCCTGGAAGACTAATGAGGTATTAGTTGGGTCGTCCTTTTCTGCTACCAAAACGGCTCAGACTCCCACTTGAATGTATGTTCAAAAAACTCAGACATATTTGAGTCAATCAGATCACCCACCAAGGGCTGGTCCACCCTACAAGTGACACAACTGTGTAAGAACACAGTGTATACATTTATTTTTACATAACATGTCTTCCAAGACTTCTAAAAGTTGAGTGACTTGATGTAGAATGGGCATTTTTTAAAACAGAAATTGTTTTGTGCGTTTACCATCTCAAGATTAAAATTCAAGGTATTTTTTGGCGGGACTCAGGGGCTAAATCATCCTCGCCATAGCCAGACTGAGAACTTTCTGTAATCATTAACACATTGTTACTGTTGATCATGGCTCCCAACCTACACCCCACCATCCATCCATCCATCTTCTTCTGCTTAATCCTTTTCGGGTCGCGGGGGGGGGGGGCTGGAGCCTATCCCAGCATCTTTTGGGTGAGAGGCAGGGTACACCCTGGACAGATCGCCAGTCCATCACAGGGCCAACACAGAGAGACAGACAACCATTCACTCTCACAGTCATACCTAAGGACAATTTAGAATCCCCCAGTTTTTGATGCCAGTTAACCTAACTTGCATGTTTTTGGGATGTGGGAGGAAACCGGAGAAATCCTGGAGTAAACCCCACCAGTGTTTCTGAATTTTTCCTTTTAAAGATGGCTGTTAGACACAGCTACTAAACTAGCTAGTATAAGCAATTAGAATGTCATCATTAATCCTTGTGTCAGCAAGAATAAAAAGAGCTTGACAGATGCGGGGGATCTGTTGTGATCTTTACATCTGCTGTGTAGCCAAGTCATTCACTCCCCTCACCTTTTGGTAGAATCAACAGTATCTCTCCAGCTAGGATGCACACCTGTACACCGTGTTGCAAGTGGATGCAAGACTGTCTGTATTACCTGTTTTGAGGCTCTGAATGTTCAGTAACAATCCAAAGTGATTATCTCAATATTCTTTGCAGCAGCTCAGCTCGGTATGAGGTCAAGCTCCTGAAAGCTCTGATTCTGCACAGATGTCCAGTGAGATGTTGAACCTTTGCTGCGGTGTCAGGCAGACATATCTTTCTATAATTTCAGTTCAGTTGAAAACGAATTTATAGACAGATTGCAGATGGTACTGGCAGTATCTATGTTTAAAATGCAGTGAGGAAACGAGCAGACTATCTAAATATCAAATTTGAAAAAATGGATATCAGTGTAACAGACATACATGCAGATAATCAAATATTTTGGCTCTAGTGAGAAGTACTTGATTTAACTATCAGAACATGGATGGAAACATGATATCCTCTTTTGTCATGTGCAAATATTAGTTTTCATAAGTGAAAAGCTTTTTACTTATTTGGGTATCCACCTTATTCCTGGGGGTGCTGCTGTAGAAACGATTACGGGTGCAACTTCCGGCTTCAGCTGAGCTAGTGTTAAATCAGTCAGCAAGAGTGGAGTAGTGGGGCATTTAAAATAGCATTTTTAAAAGTGTTTTAAATTTGTTTTAATGTATAGTCCACATACGTGTTTTGCACTCAAGTGGCAGTTAATTTCAGCACTTCTAGTTTTTGTATTTTTTTGAATGTTTTGGCGTAGTTCTGGTGCTTGTTGCTGGTGTTCGTGGTTGTGCCATAGACTGTATAAATGGAGGCTTCTCAGTGGCACTGAAAACTAACAAGGACTCCTGGTGTGATTGGTGGTACAGACGCAAGAGCACCAGGTGTGCTTTTACTTGTATGATTGTCACAGATCTGACGTTTATGCGTCATATATGTCACCAGCTGCAAGGCTGCATGAAGTAAAATAATAAACAAAAAAAAATAGTAACAGTTTGCTTCCTAAGGCTTAATGTTTTAAGAAGATATCAAATAGTTTTTTTAGGGTGTTTTTTTTTTTTGCATTCGTTGCACTGCCTTGGAATGATATGGAGTTGATATTAGCAGCTTCAGCATGCATTAATTTTTAAATTATCACAAAATATACTGTAGATCAATAAAATTTTGAACAATTGTCAGAAAAGGTCTGTGCGTGTTAAGTTAAATAACAAGCATTCACGGCATGACAGCAGCGTGAGCATTTTAATTTTGGGGAAAAACGAACAGCTGCAGCTGTCTGTATTTACCCTGACATTAAAACAGCCAAACACAGTGTTGTGGTTCTTTGTGTCTCTGACTATATTCTACATCTGCTCTGAGGTAAATTTGATTATGTCCAACATTCATTCATTCATTCATCTTCTACCAACATATTTTAACAAAATGCATCCAATCCGATCTGATAATGCACACAAACAAATCCGTGTGATGTGTACATCCAAGCATAGTTTGTGTTAATCTAGTAAGAATAAGAAGTGTGACCCAAGTGCTCAAGGGCCTGTAACTGAGACAGGATTAGCTGCTTTCAAGACAGCCACTGGAATGTTAGGATCAACAAGCCTGTTGTGGCAGTGCACATTCAAGCACACATCCATTCTCATGTGTACTGTTAAGCTTGTTTGTTAATATTATTATTCCCTCACTTCCCTCACTCCTTTGTTCCTCTCTTTCTCTTTTCTCATCAAGTTTAGCTTAAGTTTTGAGAAACAAGTGGCATGAGGGACTGCATGGCTATATTTGAAAATTACATTGTGAATAATGGGTGCTGCAGCTGTGTGGAAAGTGAGTTTGACATGCATGCAACAGGAACTTGCTCAACTCATTACTTTTATGCAATTTTATTGTCTTATGTGCCACAATAAACTTCTTGATTATTTCTTACTATGCAGTTGTATTAGTTTTTGTAATTTATTTATATGGGAAATCAAACCATACCAGCCCTAATTCTCTTACTTTGTCTCCAAACTGCGCAACCTGATCTTTCCTTCTGATATACTCATTTCTAATCCTGTCCCTCCTAGTCACTCTCAATGAGAATTTTAGTATAGTATCTTCAACTCTGCCACCTCCATCTCCAGCACTTGTCTTTTTGTCAGTGCCACTGTCTCCAAACCATACATCATAGCAGGTCTCAGTCTCACTACCATCTTGTGAAACTTCCTTTTCACTCTAGCTGCTATCCTGTCACAAATCACCCCTGAAACTTGTTTAAACTACTCCACCCTGTATACACTCTTTTCTTCACCCCTACTGTGCACTGTCAAAGTGCCTTTATTGTTATTCCATTACTAAAAAAAACAATACAGCAAAATTAAAATGCTTCTCCTAAAAGCAGCATTGAATTGTTGTAGATATTTAAACTCATCTACCTTCACTACCCAGTCCCTCCAGGATTTCACGATGTTGCGATCGTGTCAATTTACGCAAAATCAGCCAGTCAGTGCATTTATTTTGCAATCTTGCTCCTCTGTCCAATCACCGTAACTTTCCCGCAATTTTGGCCAGTCCTCGTCAACTTCCGCTAATTTCACCAATCAAATTTGTCCTTGAACAGCACTCAAACACTCAGTCTAACCAATCGAATGTGTTGCTGTGCCACACTCACTTCCGTGTTTACAGTGAGTATTAACGGAACACATCAGCAAAAAACAGAGTGTGTGATTTAAAAAAACACTCACCCATGAGTTTTTCCACACTGTCCCTTCCTCCGTCTCCCCCGGTCTTCCGGTGGACGTCTCGCCACGTCTCCATCCTGACTGCATGTACGAAGTGCCAGGTTTGTGTTGGGGAAAAACATCCGCCTGCCTGGAAACCATCCCGTCGCAGGAGCACGCGTGAGGAGAGATGCCATAAAACCACAAACAAATGAGCAAATCTAACACTATAACCAGTGTTTGAACATTTTATCCATCTTTAGAGATAAAGTCATTACTACATCTTGTCAATGAGCTTTAAAGCTGTGAATCTCCGGTCTGGACACGGACAAACGTCCCCTCCCCCGGTATGACTCCCAGTAAATGAAAGATGATATCTGATGAGACAGGTAGACAGACAGGTAGGAGTCAGGCATGGAAAAAGAGAGAATATTGTCAGTAATTTTTTTTTTTTCAGAAAAAACACAAACTTTGATAAACAGTACAGAGTAACAGAATAATTAAATTTTTCCTCTCCACTCGGTACCGAGTGGTTGTGGACCACTACAGTTTTCAAATGAAAGTGCTGCCAATAATTTCCAAATAAGATAAGAGATTAGATAAGCCTTTATTAGTCCCACAATGGGGAAATTCCAGGACTGCAGCAGCACAGGGATAGCAACACTCGGAGCAATAATTAAAAAGACAAGATAAGAAGACCAAGTGAATATACATATGTACACAGATATGTACACAGTGCGGGAGCATTGTAGCTAGATGGAATACACAGCATAATGGTCTATAAAGTTAACTCCTTACTCTAATCTATACTCATCTATACTCAAGATGTTAGTGCAGTTCTACACAGCCATCATCGAGTCCATCCTCACCACCTCCATAACCGTGTGGTACGCAGGAGCCACTGCCAGGGACAGACTAAGGCTGCAGCGCGTCGTGCGCACTGCTGAGAAGGTGATCGGCTGCAAGCTCCCATCTCTCCAGGATCTGTACATCTCCAGGACCCGGAGGCGTGCTGGCCGGATCATAGCCGATCCCTCACACCCTGGTCACGTACTGTTTGCCCCCCTCCCCTCTGGTAGAAGACTTCGGTCCATCCAGACTAAAACCTCCCGTCACATGAACAGCTTCTTCCCCTCTGCCATTAGACTGCTGAACACTAAGTGACTCTCGTGCACCATGTACAGCAGCTCAACCAGACTCATGTCAATCATCACTGTTTTCTTCCTGCATTACCGACTGCACTATATAGTTCTCCACAGTATCTGCTGCTGGCTAATATATATTTTAACTGTTGACCAGTATCACTTAATCTTATCCTACACTTTATTACATGTATAGTTTATTTCTCTTATCTTATCATGTTTAATGTTGCAGCATTGTACCGAGACAAATTCCTAGTTTGTGTACTACATGAACAATGGCAATAAACCTGATTCTGATTCTGATTCTGATTCTTTAACATGCATTCAATGCAATTTAGCTGTTGTAATGGATATTGTGTTAAAGTCTGTATTTGCTGTTGCACTAAAGAGTTTTTCTGTATAACAGAAGTTTCTGCTTAATTTACAAATCACTGTTTAATGGGAAATTTTTGACAATCCTGTGCTTTTCTTGTGGTGTTATATAGAATATCACTGCAGTAAACTTTGGAAAAAAGCATCTGTTTTAATATTTGTAATTTTTCCCACAACTTCTAGTGTAAACAAACCTCTCAAAACAT
This sequence comes from Pholidichthys leucotaenia, assembly GCA_020510985.1. Taxonomy (NCBI): domain Eukaryota; kingdom Metazoa; phylum Chordata; class Actinopteri; order Cichliformes; family Pholidichthyidae; genus Pholidichthys; species Pholidichthys leucotaenia. The sequence continues at coordinate 247,103,881 of CM035845.1, read as the reverse complement.
CACAACTTTTATCACAACTTTTTAAAAAGGCTTTTTGGATCGCAACAATCATAAAACCATCCCGCGAAATCCTGGAGGGACTGACTACCTCTACTCCTTGCATCTTTACCGTTCCAGCTGACTTCCTCTCAATTACACATAGGTGTTCTGTCTTTCTTCTATTGACTTTCATTCCTCTTCTGCATACCTCCACCTTTCCAGGTTCTCTTCCACCTGCTCTCTACTCGCACTACAGATCACAGTGTCATCTGTAAACATCATGGTGCACGGCGAATCCCGCCTGACCTCGTCTGTCAGCCTGTCCATCACCATGGCAAGCAAGATGGGGCTCAGAGCTGATCACTGATGTAATCCCACCCCCACCATGACTCCATCTGTCACTCCTACAGCGTACCTCACTACCGTCTCACTGTCCTCATACATGTCCTGCACCACCCTCACATACTTTTCTGCCATTCCTAACTTCCTCATAAATACCACACTTCCCCTCTTGGCACCCTATCATATGCTTTCTCTAGATCCACAAAGACACAGTGCAACTCCTCTGACCTTGTCTGTACTTCGCCATCAGCACTCTTAGAGCAAACATTGCATCTGTAGTACTCTTTCTTGGCATGAAACTGGACTGCTGCTCACTGATTGTCATCTCTCCTCTTAACCTGGCTTCATCAGCGCCTTCCCATAGTGTGGCTGATCAACTTTATGCCTCTGTAGTTACTACAGTTCTGAGCACCACAACACCTCTTTAACTAATGATATTTCATCTTTGAGTAATAAATGATGAGATTAAATGAGATCTTAATCACTGCTCATATTTAAGGTACCATTTGTGTTGTTGATATCAATGATTGCTACTTGCAAAAAATGGTATGAAACAGTAATTGTGTGAAGTTTTTGACTGTCACCAATACTATGCATTTGTGTCTGTATTTTGGAACATGCACAAATGAACATCTGCTGTGAGTTTGTTTGTTTTTTTCTCCCAACTTCTTTGATCCTCCTAGAAAAAGAAAACAATGCAATGAATGTGGCACTTTAACCTAAAAGGCAGGAAAGAACACCTATGCTTAACAAGATTAAAAAAACAAAGTTAAAAATAAAAAAAAAAAAATCCTTTTTAAAGGCACACTGTAAAATAAAGTTTTTTTTTAGCTCATTCATGCAAAGCTGAAACGAGCTAATATGATGGTGCTCCACCTGCCTGTCTGTCCACATTTCTCAAAATTGCTACTCTTACTCGGCAATTGCCCTGATGCTCAAACTCACACTCAATGATCCTCAAGTGGGTTTGTATCCAGGTTGTGCTCAAGGTCAAAGGTCAGGAGACATGGACACTGATGTGGTATTTCTTTTGGCAGCAAGATTAGAGTGAGATTATTTGTAAAATCACCCCCCCACCCCCAAACCCCCAAAAAGCTGTTAAGTCAAATTAATTCATTTTGTTATGTTTCTCAAGCAATCCATGTGTAATCAGCCCAAAATTATAAACATGAATGGAAGCTGTGGTTTATACACTCGCCTACCTGTGCTAAAGGGTTTCCCCTCTGCTTCTCAGGTTTTATGTGTAGCGCCTTTGGACGGTGATAAGTAGTTTAGTATGTCCATTAAACATCCCGTTACCACTGATCAGTGTCTGTTTATGCTGTTCTACACCTAGTGGTGGTTGTCAACACTTAATAATATTCTTTGCTGTCAGGGAGTTGAAGGTTGGCCGGTGTGCAGGGCAGGACGGCAGCACTGTGCATGTTCTCTTTCTGCTAGGAAATCAATCATAGATCAGCCGACCCAGCAATGACCCGTGTTACATGTGGATGCATAAACACATGCACTGTCACATCCACTGTGTAGAGAGAACAAAGCATGGCCGGGCAGTGACGGGTGTGGTGTTGGGTCTCCAGGAAGTTACACTTGGCTCAGACTTGCTGGACTGAGATGAGACTGATGGGTTTTAAATGGCTGAAATAATCTTATACATTGCATATAAAAAGAATTAACCCCCTTGAATGATTTCCCCTTTTACTGCTTTTAGAAATTTAAAGATGGTCAATAAAATTTTGGCTTCTTGGACAAAATTTGATTAGTATTTCTAAACCTGGTGATGCCTGTAGTGGAAAACAGATACACTCTATTATTGCTCTGTAAGTAATAGAGTTTATGTATACCGTGGGGCAAAAAAGTATTTAGTCAGCCACCAATTGCGCAAGTTCTCCCACTTAAAAGATGAGAGAGGTCTCCAATTTTCATCATAGGTATACCTCAACTATGAGAGCCAAAATGAGAAAAAAAAATCCAGAAAATCACATTGAATGATTTTTAATGAATTAATTGGTAAATCCCTCGGTAAAATAAGTATTTGGTCAATAACAAAAGTTCATCTCAAAACTTTGTTATGTACCCTTCGTTGGCAATGACAGAGGTCAAACGTTTTCTGTAAGTCTTCACAAGGTTTTCACACACTGTTGCTGGTATTTTGGCCCATTCCTCCATGCAGATCTCCTCTAGAGCAGTGATGTTTTGGGGCTGTCGCTGGGCAACATGGACTTTCAACTCCCTCCAAAGATTTTCTATGGGGTTGAGATCTGGAGACTGGCTAGGCCACTCCAGGACCTTGAAATGCTTCTTACGAAGCCACTCCTTTGTTGCCTGGGCCGTGTGTTTTGGATCATTGTCATGCTGAAAGATCCAGCCACGTTTCATCTTCAATGCCCTTGCTGATGGAAGGGGGTTTTCACTCAAAATCTCACGATACATGGCCCCATTCATTCTTTCCTTTACACGGATCAGTCGTCCTGGTCCCTTTGCAGAAAAACAGCCCCAAAGCAGGATGTTTCCACCCCCATGCTTCACAGTAGGTATGGTGTTCTTTCTCCTCCAAACACGACAAGTTGAGTTTTTACCAAAAAGTTCTATTTTGGTTTCATCTGACCATATGACATTCTCCCAATCCTCTTCTGGATCATCCAAATGCTCTCTAGCAAACTTCAGACGGGCCTGGACATGTACTGGCTTAAGCAGGGGGACACGTCTGGCACTGCAGGATTTGAGTCCCTGGCGGCGTAGTGTGTTACTGATGGGAGCCCTTGTTACTTTAGTCCCAGCTCTCTGCAGGTCATTCACTAGGTCCCCCTGTGTGGTTCTGGGATTTTTGCTCACCGTTCTCGTGATCATTTTGACCCCACGGGGTGAGATCTTGTGTGGAGCCCCAGATCGAGGGAGATTATCAGTGGTCTTGTATGTCTTCCATTTTCTAATAATTGCCCCACAGTTGATTTCTTCACACCAAGCTGCTTACCTATTGCAGATTCAGTCTTCCCAGCCTGGTGCAGGTCTACAATTTTGTTTCTGGTGTCCTTTGACAGCTCTTTGGTCTTGGCCATAGTGGAGTTTGGAGTCTGACTGTTTGAGGTTGTGGACAGGTGTCTTTTATACTGATAACGAGTTCAAACAGGTGCCATTAATACAGGTAACGAGTGGAGGACAGAGGAGCCTCTTAAAGAAGAAGTTACAGGTCTGTGAGAGCCAGAAATCGTGCTTGTTTGTAGGTGACCAAATACTTATTTTACCAAGGAATTTACCAATTAATTCATTAAAAATCCTTCAATGTGATTTTCTGGATTTATTTTTTCTCATTTTGTCTCTCATAGTTGAGGTATACCTATGATGAAAATTGGAGACCTGTCTCATCTTTTAAGTGGGAGAACTTGCACAATTGGTGGCTGACTAAATACTTTTTTGCCCCACTGTAGGAAGTGGTTACACATCACATACAGCACAGAATTCATTAGTTGTTTTCCTAAAGATGTTAAATTGTTACCTTTGTACATGTTTTGACATTTGTCTAACACTGACTTGTCTGAAAGTATTTAAAGAAAACTGGGGAGTGATGAATGTCCATGGCCACAGCCAGTGGTGTGCAGTCACATGTAGCGGCTGTGATGTGATGCGCTGTGGTTGTTCAGCTGTCAGTATATCCAAGGGCTGAACTCTGCTTTGTTTCAGCTTGGTCATACATTCCAATCCAGTTATGGAAGACCCTCACTGTCAGTGTACTGTAAGGCAACTCCAGGCTCTTGTGGGAAGTAACCCAAGGGTATAATGAGGCATCCTTAAGCTGGTTGGAGTCTGAGACAAAGCTCAACAATTTGACTACATTGTTACACTGAGAAGTAAAAGAACTTACGAGAGAGGTGCATTTTTGTGGCAGCTGTTGCTTTCATTGACCTATAGGAATATAAATGTGCAGACTAGGGGAGAGTGATATATCGAATACATTAGATGTAGCAATATAAACGTCTACATACTGTATATAAAATGTCTATATCATGACCACTGACTGTAAATTGTCCCGTTAATATAAGCTGATGGCACGTAAATCAGTTTGGAGTTTGACTACTCTCTCTGCCTCATGAACATTTGTATTGAAGCTGTGTGCTTTGTGCATGACGGAGTGAGCACAGCTCTGCTTTAAGTTTGTAATTTTCATCATCCCAGTGATGCAGAGCAGTATATACTGTATAAACCCTGCTGTTTTAACAACCTTACAGGATTAGTTGCAGAGGGGAGGCTATGGCACCCACGTGGAAAGTAAAGAGTCTTATGGGGACTTTACTCTGATCCTGCTGAGTTAAATGGATACGATGGAAGAAACACTGAGAAGGAAAACCACTGGAATGTGTTGTACTTTTGTTGGGTCATGTTCTTGCCACTGGTGTGAAAAATAAACAGTCTGCTCTCTAATAGGATCAGCATATAATGTTGCACTTGCTTACCTCCATGAAAAATGGGGGAACATGAGGAAAAAGGGCTCAGACCAAAACAGCAGCTCACGAATATGGTTTTTAGATAGTTCAGAGAGAAGTCCTGACAACTGCTAACCATCTTCCTTGAAAATGGTCTGGAAAGTGTATATTTCTCCTTTTCCTCATTTTCTATCATATGCAGTGGCTTCTACCACGGTTGGCAGCCTTCTAAAAATAGTTAAAGGCAAGGGCATAACTTTGTTTCAAACATTGGGGGGGTTGAGATCTCTGCCCGTATAAGGATTTAAAAAAAAAAAAAATATTATTGGACTGTCAGGTCATTAGTACGGGCAGTTGTTTCCAATGCCCTCTTTTTTCGTTTTTAAAGGAAAAGGATTTTTTTAAGCAAAAATAACAGTAAATGTATCCTAGTGTGGAGGAAGAGCGCAAAATCGTTAACTTTGCTAAAAGGACAAGGTTCATTTACTGTCGTGAACTCTCCGTGCGCTTCTCCAACAGCGCACGGAGGAGGAGAAAGGACGAGTATTTAAGTGCAGGGTTATACCAAACACACATTTATTAACACAAAAACTACACATACAGACATAAGACAGCTCGGGTACACAAAGAGTTCTCTAGGCCGCCCAACACACTCACTGGAGGTATACAGCGGCGGACAGCACACAGACAAAATACTCACAGTACGGGGGCTGGCTGAGTTGTCACAGTGATTATCCACGAGCACACACAGAAAACAGTCCTTTGGTGGCGTGACGGTTGACGGCAGAGAGAAACCATCTAACACGTACAGTGATCCAGCGGCGTCTGTCCAGCAAAGCGCTCCTTTAGTACAGACGCCGCTGGCGTGACAAATAGGGAACACCTGGGCGAGTGCGGGAAAGATGATTACCGGGGCGAACAACTGACTGTCAGAAAGAGGGGGGCGTGGCCGGACAGGCCAGAGCGGCAGCTACAGGCAGGAACAGAAACGGTGCACGGACAAGAAAACAACAAGAAATCAAAACACAACTCCACGTAATAAACCCTCTGCCTGAGCCACCAGGATCGATCAGAACCGAGCCCACAGGAAACACGGGCTCGGTTCATGACAGTTACCCCTTTATTTTGGCATTCTCATATTAGTAACAGTTGTAAAAATTATTTCCCTAATTTACCAACTCTATATTCAGCCTTGTAATAGTTTATGCCACTATGAAGCAGCAGGCCTACTTAATACCTATTATGTGTTAAGTATTTCAGCACTGGTAGAAATCAAGTTTTGACTGTTGTTACCTGGTCATGTGTGCCTCCTGTGCCTCCTCTCTCTCTCTGGTCATCAGTACTGTCTCTCTGTCCCTCTGGACACCTGTGCTGATTCTCTGGTTACCTTTACCTCCTCTCTCCTCTCCTTTTTGGTTCACCCTGCTGCTGCCACATTCTTGCTCCTGATATAAAAAAGCTCAGTTAATGTTCAGATGGTTTAAAAGAGGTACTTCATGGACAATTTTGGAGGATGTAATTCATGCTAGATTTTTCAATGCCAAAATCTTGGAAAGATGGAAAATATTATTCACCCCTTCGTCCCTTCTTACCAGTGCAGTACCCATCTTAACCGTGCAATCAGTATTAACTGAGGTTAATCTAGCCAGTGAATGAGGCTTAATCACCATTATTCTTAACTCATTTTATTTTGTTATTAGTCATTTGTGGTGATTAACACATTTATTCTGACAGGACTAATGTTTTTTCATGAATTTATGATGTCACCACTTGCCACCATGTAGCTATTTCTTACCAAGCAGATGAACTAAGGACACTACTGTGATTTAGTCAGCTAGACTATGACAAAAGTAAGTTTTCCTGCCTGCAGAGACATTATGAACACGTGTGCTGAGATTTACTCATAGTAAATCTGTGAGTAGATTTGTGACTAAATCATCCTGGTATTAAAAACTTATTCTGGATTCATTATTTAGACATTAATTTTTTTACAATGACAGTCAGTTTTCAAATTTAGGATTCAGGTGTTTGCCCCCCTCCACCCCAAAGGGAAATAAAAAAAAAATACCTTTGTCAAATATACCAGAAAAAAAACATGCAAATTTAAGAGAAAATAATATAAATTCACAAGAAGAAAGTAGCAACTTTATGATAGTTTAAAAAAAATCAGAAATTTAAATGATTTTGCAAATATGTAAGGAAAAAGGCTTATTTTCCATGACAAAAAAAATGCAAATTTGAGAAAAATGCTACATTTTTATGAGAAACTGTGAATTTAGGGGGAAAAAACATGGGGGAAATACTGCATTTTTAATACAAAAAGTAGGCAAATTCACAAGAAAAAATGTCTCTGATTTACAAGAAAAGCTGTAAAACTATGACAAAAAAGGTGCACACAGGAAAAAGTGACAGAAACGTCACAGTGTTACATAAAACACTGAAGTTTACTAAGGGAGAAAAAAAGATTGGACAGAATATTTGGAGCCCCAAAAGTTGTGAGTGAGGACAGCTCTAACTTTAAATGGGTTTTTAATATGTTTTTAGCCGATATATAATGTATATACTGTACATGCACACATGTATATTCAGTGCTGAAGTGACCATACAGGAAAAGCAACAGGCTGGAGGAGAAGACAAATGTTGCAAGAAAAAAGTGCTGGAAGAAGTGTTGCAACTTTTTATTTATCCATCCATTTTCTTCCGCTTAATCCTTTTCGGGTCGCGGGGGTGGGGTGGGGGGTGGAGCCTATCCCAATTTATTTGTATTTTTAGAGCTCCCTTTATTGCAAATGGACCCTTAAACACCAACAAACTCAAAAGGTATGGTGTTAAGGCAATGAATCTTGTTATGCTAGGAGCTAAATCACTATACAATGATGATAATAAGCCATCAATATCTCAGTGTTTGATCACTGCCTAATTTGTGTAATGCTGTCTCATGATTAAATAAAATGGGAACACAAAACTAGAAATGTGACTTTAAGCTCAGTAATTAAATTCCAAATTAATCAGTGATGCTGTTTTGCAGTGCCTTTGAACTCATTTTAAGACATTATGCATATGGATAAAATTTAGTGTGCTGTATTTTCGTGCAGTTGTGGTATTTTAACAGAGGACAGAAGATCTGAAAATGATCTGCAGGGAAAATAATCAATTTCTTTTAACATGGATATTTAAGAATAGCCTTCAGAGCGACTTAGTCTATAATCGAAAGTGGTAAAACTTGCTTTCCAACTGAATTTTATAGTTATCAAAATCATGACATTTTAAAAATACAGAACAGTTTAAGGTTAACTTGAATTTTCTGGGAATGATAAACAATATTTAAAGGCATTTATATTTAAGGACCAGTGGCACAGAGGTTGTGTTTGTACTTTATAAATGGTCAGAGCTGCTAACATTTTGAGGAGTGCTCAAACATATGTAAATTTTACTCTAACACTTGACAAACAAATCTATTCTGCTCACATTTCATGAATGATTAATACAATGTAAAGCCCAAATTTGCATGAGAAGAGCTAACCATTTCTCAGATCAGCTTAATCCTCCCAGGCAGCACATTTATTCTGTGGTGTACTCCCATAGCTTTAACTCACATTAGCAAACTAACAACCAGCTAACTTCAGACAACAATTCACCAGCTAACACAACAATATATTTACCTCCTTTTGAAGGGAGGGGTTTGTCCTTTTATTTGACAACCAACAATTGAAAGTGGTTTGTTGCTCTTCATGGAGCTCTTTTCATTCTGTCTCACTTGTGAGCTGAACGCATTCTAGACTAAACGAGCGTCCTCACCTGCCGCCCCTACAAATGACTGAGTATTGACCAGAGAAGGCACATGGACCGGTTGGGCAATACCAAGTCTGCAGGGAAGGGGGGTACATTGTTTGATTATTAGAAATGTTACTTTTCGTTGCTTGGAAATGAATAAAACGACAACTTCTTTATACTCACTTGTAGATATTTTTTATTAATTATAATTATATGATTATTGGGGGTTATATTGGACATATTTGATTTTTGGGGGGATTGGAACCCCCCACCCCACCCCCCATTAAATACGCCTATGGTTAAAGGATAAGAAATAGGTTTTCTTGTTTTAGCTTCATCTTATTCTGTAGAAATAAGAAAACCACAAATTGATGGTGGTGTGCATTAACATTCAACATGTAATTCAGAAACCACCATAGTCACAGACGACCATCAGATGCCACTTCAGTGTGTGTACCACATCACATTTGTGTACCTCTGTTAGGGTGCAGCAAAATTTTGGTTCAAATAGGGGTGGGGAAAATACCACTAGTGTAGTATCATTATACTTTGAGTTGATGATACTGTATCAATTCAGAGACACCAGTGTCATAATATCTAATTAAAGTATTAATACATTCAGTGTTTTGGGTACCGGACTAATAAAAATCAGTTGACCTTTCAATCCACTTGATGGTGCTAAATGCTCATTGTCTGGTTAGGTCAGCACAGCAAAGGAGTGATTCCTGAAATTGAGCCAGGAGTTGAATAAGACAAAGATCAGGATGGGAAATTGCAATATACTGTATGATATCACAATACTCAGTGTATCACAGGGTTGTGATAATATCATATTGTGGCTCAAGTATCGGGATAACATTCTATCGTGGGGCCTTTGATGATTCCCACCCCTAGGTTTGATATGTACCTTCATAGATCGGTTCATTTTTTTGTACAATATGGGAAAATTATCAACAATCAACTGTTTTTAATATTTTTATCATTCTAAATGAAACATGAGTAGAGTTCCATGTACTGTATATACAGATAATTCCCAATAGCCAAAAGCTCAGGCTCCAACCTCAGAAACTGTATATCCTTGTCATCTCAGGGACACAGTTCTGGCTGTTAGACCAACCATGTCACTCACTTGTTGTCAAATCTTTCAGTTTCAAAGGCTAGCCAATCAGAAAAAAAAATACTGCTGAAAGAAATATAACCCCATATATTTGTTCACATCAGGGATGGGCACCTGGCGGCCCGCTCCCTCATCTACTGTGACCCGCCAGTCCATTTCCAAAGATCATTTATTTATTTATATCACACTTGAACTGCACTTGGAACCGCATTCTTTAAATGCAATTATAGAGTCTGCCAGCAGAGGGAGCGCTAATTGAAACCTAGGTTCCGCTCTGTGTCCAAGTGGTCAAGGAGAAAGTGAGAGTGAGGGAGCCAGAGGGAACAGTGTACCAGCAGAGAATGTGTTTTTAAGGTATGTTGCCTGCTAAGACCTTAATAGGCTAGAAACAGCAGTAAATGTACAAAGTAGGCTGCTTTTAAACAAGAATAAATACTACTGAGGAGCGGTAACATTTATTCTTGTTTGGCAGGTGAAGCCTCATGGAGCTCGGAGGCTATTCTTCTAATTGTGCAGAAAAATATTCAAAGCTTTGAGGTTTCTTTCTAAAGAGTGGACTGAAACACTGACAGTTTCAAGTCCATGTCAGCAGTAAAAGTTCAGAGACTGTGGTCATTGTAATCTGATTTTTTTTTTTTTTTTTGTAATTTATACCAGTGGCTCTTAAACTTTTTTTTTATTCCCCATTTTGGGGAGCCATTAACAAGCCCACCTTCCCACAGCTATTTCTCTGCCCCTCTACACCACAATGAATCCAAGAGCAAGCTAAGCCTAATCATATTTCCTTTTCTTCTTGGCTTAGTTTTTGTTAATTATCGTCCAGAATTTCTCTTTGGTCATCATTTTGATGGAGAGAGTTTTAAAAAATTAGGTCATGATATAATTTTATCCATCCATCCATCTTCTACTGCTTAATCCTTTTTGGGTCGAGGAAGACTGGAGCCCATCCCAGCATGTTTGGGTGAGAGGCAAGGTACATGCTGGATCAATCGCCAGTCCATTGGAGGGCAGATATAATTTTATCAGTAATTTCAATTGTAATATGATAAAACACTGAGTAGCTTTTATTTTCATTTGCATTTTCAGTTTTAATTGTGAAACTTTTGACTTTGCAGGAAATACCCCCCCCCCCCCCCCCCAAACAAGGTTTACATGTACAGTAAATCTGGCCCTTGGGAAGTGAGGAAAAAAATTTTGTGGCCCTCACTACCACCAAAGTTGCCCATCCCTGGTTCACATAGTGGCTATGCTAAAACCTATAAGATAAATATGGATTATTTTGAACTACTTTACCATAGAAACTGCTCTAGTGGAGTAGAACAATAAAAATTTGGAGATGGAACTGAGTATCATGGGTCTACTTTAATCTTATATACGTAGTATAGTGGCCTCTGCCTGTGTTTCTGGATCATCAGCTAAAGGCTGTTGCATGGAGACATATCATAGTTGGCCTGTGGGATTATGTCAGTAGGTCCAAACATTTTGTGGTTTGAAGAGCTGTTTCACACTGTTTCATTCTACTCTAGGAGGTCATTCTAAAGGCACACATATGCAGCAAAAAATTAGGCTGTTTAATCCACTGATCCAGCTTGATATGAGACACCTCATTAGAGAAGCGCTCTTTCATCACTCCTGAAACATCAAACATTTTCTGTCTTGGTATGACTAATGTTAAATTTCCTGTGTATTTACATGAACATCAGCTAGTTAGGAATTATTGGGCATCAAGGGGTCTGACACTCATTGCAAAATAAGTTTTCTCCTGAATCTTCTAGAGCCACTCTGTAGAAATCACGTTTGTCATGAAATTTGACAAGCAGAGAAAAATATCAGGCTCTTGACAAAAAATGCTCCAACAGCGGCAGCTGTTATAAAAATGACAGGTTAATGACACTAATGGCTTAAATATAATTGCCAGGAATTCTTTACATTATTTATTTTGTGCTTTGGCACATGTGCTGGGACTTTTAGGAATCTCATAACTTTGATGTGTGGTTGAATAAATTCACCCATTTTATTCTGGTCTTTTGTATCCGAGCTTCCATGTGTCTCCAAGGACAACAGGAAGTACTCGGATAAAGTTACCTAGGCATGGATGGTTTGTGTGTGTGCATGTAAGCCTATGGACGTTGTTAAGTTATTACTGAAATGGTTTAATGATGATTTAAAAAAAAAGCTTTTGGCAACCTTGAAGGTATGTAAAATGTGTGTATTAATGTCTAAAAATATTAAACCGGAGCAACCATGGCTGCAAGTCAGAATATCCCAGTTTGTACTGTATGCAAAATGGAGAGAGGAGGTGAGTTGGGATTACTACGTTACATCTGAGCCGTGACGTATTGTGGCATTTTGGCACAGCTGCCAGATCTAATCTCAGATTTATTTTAGAACATTCCAGGACTGATGGAGTGGCACATTATTTCTCTGGGAGTGGTTTGTCTGTGTGTGAGTGAGAGCTTGTTCTCACGGTGCTGTCATTGTAGACGGTTTAGACTCCATAGAGCTCGATGGGAACCTAATGCCCATGGGGCTACTTTGTCATGAATGCCCTTCGGGGCAGGAAGGTGAGACCCACGCGCTGAACTGTGAGTTTGGGTAATTTATTGAAAAAAGCAACAAACATAAAGTTCAACACAGTGCTCTAAACACAAAATACAAACGAGGGAGAAAACTTAAAGATAGCGTACACCAGAGCAGGGATGGGGCTCTGGTGGAGACGAGCAGTTAGTAGAGTCAAGACGGCGGCAAATGGAGATGAAAGTAATTCCCCTTAAATAGGGTCAAAAAAAATTACATAAGTAGTGACAGGTGTGGGTTCACATGAGTAGGCAAAAAGGTAGCAATGAAAAGTGATTGGGATCAACTGAAAGTAATGCGATGAGAGCACACCGGCTGGTAGCTGACAGGGCTACGCCCACATGGGGCATCAATCAGGAAATGCCCTGACAGCTGTCAACCTCAAATAATAATGAGTAGAATAAATTATGAACAAGTACAACTGAGAGATAGGTACCAATAATACAGAATCAGAATATAGTTGAACTAGGACATAAACAGGAAAATAGAAAACATGCAGGGATAACAAAAACCAAAAGGCACAAAAAATACAACTACTAAATATAAATACAGAGAAAAGCCACGAGACTGAGCCTGGTGGAACTTCCAGAGCTCAGTTCTTGACATACTTAAGAAATTGGTTTGATTGACAGATAAACTGCGCGCACACGCGCGCGCACACACACACACGCACACACACACACACACAGGCTTGATACATACTCTATATAAACAGATGTTAATGAACCACTATAAGAAAAAAATACAGGCATTTCAGTCTTTATCTTACCTGGATATTGAGATAAAAGTGGAAAATGGACAATAAATGCCCACATAAATGGGTCAATGATTTAGACAAAGACAATGATTTAAACCGTAAAAACTTGAAAAAAGGTCAGAAAAACCAACTAGTCTGTAGAATTTGAGTTTGTTTTGTGAGACATGCAGGCAAATGACTGGTTAGCATGAAAAATGTAATTGATTGTGTGTGGGAAACACTGGTAACAAGGACCACATGTAGTTTGAATATTACATTGTAATATTGGTTAGTAGGTTATATACACTTGACAAGCAGAGAATATTTGGGACACAGCTTCCACTTTCATGTTTGGTATTTGCCTGGCAGAAAACCTGTTTTAATAATAAACACTGAATCCAGCAAATATTGGAAGCAAATTCAATATATTGTATTTAAATTAATGCTAAATCAATCAACTTAATGTATTGTATAAAGCTGGAAACTACGTACTGTATATATTTTAGTAATTGGCATTACTTTATATAAATATTTACATGGCATGTAGGGGTGGGTTCAAAAGATGAAAGAATAAATATTGAATTGATTTTATTTGAATGATGTGATATTGATTCACAAAATCTTAAGCTGGATCTTTTTAATATAATGCCTTTTTAACGTGTAAAACTTATAAGAGGTTTTCAGGAGAGGTTTTCAGCTCATGTGGCTGAACTCTCCATCCATCCATCTTCTTCCGCTTAATCCTTTTTCGGGTCGCAGCGGGGATCTTTATGTTCATATATTTATTTTGCATTTACAGCATTGGGCCTCTAAGAAATTCGTCCATATGCAAGGGAAATGGTCATTGTTATGGCAAAATCTCTGACTGAATTGGAAGTGAACTGATTCTGGAAAATATTGGTGATTCCCAGCCCTAATGACATGGGATTTTTTTATTCAGGGATATCTTAGAAGTGTTTCCTATTGTGGACTCTTAACTTCTGTTTATTAGGCTGTGTTTTTAAAATGCTCTGGCAACCGGTGGTTTCTGTCACTGCATCCAGAGCACTAAGAGTTGAAAATAGTTCAACATTTGGAATGATGCATCACTCTTCAACAACATACAGTACCTTTGTAACCAGCCAAAGCTTCATGGAATGGGGGGGTCTTACTACTTTGTTGTTGCGATATAGTGTAATAAGTTGAGTGTTTAAAAATGCTTTCTGTGGACATGCAGCCTTACTGTTACTGTAATGCATTACTGCCTGTTCATTTTATATGTAAGGTTTACTTCTGTAGTGATAATACTGCTAAAAAAAAATTTTAAGATAAGATAAGCCTTTATTAGTCCCACAATGGGGAAATTTCAGGATTGCAGCAGCAAAGGGATAGCAGCACTCAGAGCAATTTGTCAATAAGATAATAAGATAAGAACTGGTTAGCCAAAGCAGTAAATGAATATACAGTTAGGCCCAGAAATATTTGGACAGTGACACAATCTTCATGATTTGGGCTCTGCATGCCACCACATTGGATTTGAAATGAAACAACTACAACGGAACTGAAGTGCAGACTTTAAGGTTTAATTCAAGGGGTTGAACAAAAATATATGATTAAACATGTAGGAATTGTAGCTATTTTTATACAAACACTCCTCATTTCAGGGGCTCAAAAGTAATTGGACAAATAAACATAACCCTAAGTAAAATGTTACTTTCCAATATTTTGTTGAGAATCCTTTGCAGGCAATGACTGCCTGAAGTCTGGAACCCATGGACATCACCAAACGCTGGGTTTCCTCCTTTGTGATGCTTTGCCAGGCCTTTACTGCAGCTGTCTTCAGTTGTTGCTTGTTTGTGGGTCTTTCTGCCTTAAGTTTTGTCTTGAGCAAGTGAAATGTATGCTCGATTGGGTTGAGATCTGGTGATTGACTCGGCCATTGCAGAATATTCCACTTCGTTGCTTTAAGAAACTCCTGGTTTGCTTTTGCAGTATGTTTTGGATCATTGGTGAAGTGTCGTCCAATCAACTTTGCTGCATTTGGCTGAATCTGAGCAGAAAGTATATCCCTATACACTTCAGAATTCATCCGGCTGCTTCTGTCTTTTGTCACATCATCAATAAACAAAAGTGACCCAGTGCCATTGGAAGCCATGCATGCCCATGCCATCACACTGCCTCCACCATGTTTTACAGAAGATGTAGTGCTTTGGATCATGAGCTGTTCCAATTCTTCTCCAAACTTTCTTCTTCCCATCATTCTGGTACAGGTTGATCTTAGTCTCATCTGTCCAAAGAATGCTGTTCCAGAACTGGGCTGGCTTCTTCAGGTGTTTTTTGGCAGTTAATTCTGGCCTTTCTATTTTTGAGGCTGATTCATGGTTTTCACCTTGTGATGAATTCTTTGTATTTACTCTCATGAAGTCTTCTCTTTATGGTAGACTTAGATACTGATACACCTACTTCCTGGAGAGTGTTTTTCACTTGAGTGGATGTTGTGAAGGGGTTGTTCCTCACCATGGAAAGGATTCTGTGATCATCCACCACTGTTGTCTTCCGTGGACGTCCAGGCCTTTTTGAGTTCCCAAGCTCACCAGTGCACTCTTTTTTTTCTCAGAATGTACCAAACTGTTGATTTGGCCACTCTTAACATTTCTGCTCTCTCTGATGGATTTCTTCTTTTTTTTTTTCAGCCTCAGGATGGTCTGTTTCACCTCCATTGAGAGCTCCTTTGACCGCATATTGTGTGTTCACAGCAACAGCTTCCAAATGCAAACACCACACCTGGAATCAACTCCAGACCTTTTAACTGCTTAATTGATGACAGGTTAACGAGGGAAGAGCCCATGCAGCCTTGTTATTTTTTTTCTTTGCAGCCTTCTGAGTCAATTGTCCAATTACTTTTGGTCCCTTGAAAAAGAGGTGGCTACGTATTAAAGAGCTGTAATTCCTAAACCCTTGCTCCAATTTGGATGTGAATACTCTCAAATTACAGCTGAGAGTCTCCACTTTAAGCCCATATTGATTATATAATTGTATCCTGAATATGTTTTTGTAAACAGCTAAAATAACAAAACTTGTGTCACTGTCCAAATATTTTTGGACCTAACTGTACATATGTACACAAATATGTACACAGTGCAGGAGCATTACAGCTAGATGGAATAAACAGCATTACGGTTTGTTAAATTACCCTGCAGAATATGAATATGATTTTTCTGGTACATTTAAAGTTTAAAATATATTTGTGTCTTCAATTTGACAGCATTCTGATCTTCCAAGGATGTTTAAGGATGCAAATAGTACTGTTTTCCTCAGATATCAGAAATATCTATAATCAGTTTTGTGTATGGCAGGTATAGTGTTCATTGGCTCCTTGGCTGTTCTCCACTGTGTAACAGTAATTTAATTAAGTCACACGACTATTGAGTGATTCAGTACTTACGCTTTCCATATACATCAGTGATTTATCAACAGCAGAGAGAGATAGAAGGGTTTGATTTTCTTCATTAACACAAAAATATCATGCTCAATGTCTCTGCAAAACCTGAACATGTGCACGTGCAACAGCCTTCAGATGACGCTCCAGTCAGATATGCACATGTACAGCATGCGCATCTACAGCATATACAACATCCGCTTGCATGTCAGTGAAAAGAAGAAAACTATTTTCCTGCCTAATTTTCCTGCCTAATTTTGACAATTCTGTTTCAAGGTTGGTCACCATTCTCATTGCTAGGCAACAGGGAAAACAAATGAGTCATCTTTAACACCATTTGAAGCACGGGCGTTGTGGACTGGGAAATGTTGTCTCCAGCCCATTTTAGAAAATCAGGACTGAATTGTTTACAGATTAAAGAAGCTGCTTGTTGCAATTGTTAGATCTTTAAACACTGAGTTACTGTCTTTTTTTTTATCTGAGGCTTTACTCTGCTTGTCTGTGAAGACTGCAGGTTTCAAATACCTCAGATCCATCTTTCTGCAGTCAGGCCAGTTTTACTGGTTTGGCTTCACACAGTTTTATATGAGCCAATAAAACACACACACACACACACACAAACACAAACTCAAACAAACCACACATTACCTCAAGTTCTTTCTCCCCGGTTAACTGTGGTGTTGATAAAATACCTGATTTGCTTTTACTGCTTATACAACCATTATGCAAGACCCCGAGTCTTCAAGGTTGAGCCTCATTATTACTGCCTTTCATATTAATCTGTCTTTAAAATGTTTGAAGTTTGTCCAAGGCTTTAGATGTGTTTGCCAGTGATCGGGGCTAGTATTTGGAGCACACTCCCAAGTTGCTCACTCTTGTGGCTGTGCCAGCAGGACCTCATTAAATGCAAAGGCCGATTTTAAAAAAATCAATACGACGTGAAAGCTGATATATAATGATGTGCTTTGAGCTACTTTGAAATTCTTTATTTCTTTTGTATGCTGGTTCCCTGCAGGAAAAAAATAATAGTCATGAAAATCAATAGTATGCTGTTATAACAGTTTGCTGGCAATAGGTGCTGCTATATTAAAAATACAATTCACATATCTCAAGAAAAAAAAAAACAGGATTGAAATAATTACTGCATTAGTGCATTGCCCGTAGAACACAAGTATTCCTGTCTGAAACGGGTATCCCAATCAGGCTTTACGGGCCCAAATGTAGGCTGTGTTTGAAAGTGGAATACAAAGAGGTGTCGGCTATATGTAGGCAATCACATGTTAAACTTTGACAAATATGAAAGAGACTGAACGGCACTAAGATTTATTTGACTGTGTCAGTGTTAATTACAGAATACCGAATTATTGAAAATGAATGGGACATCCAATATTAGTGACTGTTTCGGCTCCCTTGTTTGTTTATCAGATCACTTATTTGTCTGATGTTTTATCACTTATATTCACAATAGTACATCTTGCATTTTGGGGAATGGGAGTTGTTCAGTCATCATTATAATTATTTTAGTTTATATCACTGTTCAGTGATGGAGTTCAGTGTAATATTGAATTTCTTCTGTGTATTGTCAATAAACTCATGCAGTACTATAACAGGACAAATTTACAAATATTTGAGACCCATTCTAGTGCGTCATTTTATACTGTAGCAATATTTTGTTATTAAAAGGTTTTTTTTAAAACTGTAATCAACCGACTGCAAAACACTCAACATTATTATACACAGCAGAAGGACCCGTTTGACTGCAACCGTTGCATCAGTGTTTACTTGTCAGTAAATATTTAACTAAAAATGATTTATTTAATTATTTGGGTGTTTTTGTGTCCTGTTTGGTCATTAAGTCATTCCGGGCATTCCGCTCCACAATCATGGCGGTTATTATCATTAAGTTTTTAATTTTTAGATACTCGTGTGGGAGGGGGGACTTGCAGTCCTGCATAGTACAGTGGTACCACATGGGTGAAGCAGCAGCCGGGACTCCTGTCTACCACTGACTGAGCAGGCTGGACATGCCTCCCCACAAAGGAACGTGGTCCGCCTGGTCGTGCTGCTGCTTCTCCCAGTGTGTTCTGTGTTGGATACACTGGTCCATCTTCTACCGCTTAATCCTTTTCGGGTCGGGGGGGGGGGCGGGTGCTGGAGCATTACATCTTCAGTATTATCTTTTTCTGGTCAAATTTGTCATTTTTCACTTCCATTTTTTGTTTGCGGAGCGCTGTGGTGAGTGACTGGTCGTGATGCTGCGTATTAACCAATCAGCACAGAGTCAGTATGAAATCCCGTTCACACTTCCAGAAGCCAGAGCAAGAAGAAACACAGCGGTGGCTAAACTTTTATTGATTAAAATTACATATTTTGATTGAGCAACTCCATACTCAGGGATGCACACCCTCGCAACCTCAGCAAAGCACGTTTAAAATCTGAGGTCAGTCTGAGGAATTGTTTGAGAGATATGTGAGGAACACACACACACACACACACACACACACACACAGAGATTCCTTGCATTTGGGCCGCTCAGTGGTGCAGTGGTTAGCACTGTGGCAGCACAGTAAGAAGGTCATGGGTTTGATCCCACCCCCTGACCATCAGTGAAACTTGTGTGGCGTTTGCATGTTCTCCCCATGTCTGTGTAGGTTTACCCCGGGTACTCTGGTTTCCTCCTACAGGCCAAAAACATGCAAGTTAGGTTAATTGGAGACTCTAAAGTGGCCCTAGGTGTGAATGTGTCTGTGAATGGTGAAGGGATCGGCACCGCACAGTGACTGCCTCATGCATCCATATGGATGCCCTGAATTTCCCTCTGGGATTAATAAAGTATATAAAATAAATAAATAAAAATTTATAGATAGATGTACAACTGTAGAATTCACAAAGGGTTTGTAAAGTTTATCCAAATAATGACTTGCAGTCTAAGAACAGCACATTGCATAACTGTTCCATGAAATCATTATGAACCAAAATCAGCAGTTGTTTTTGGACAGTCATTCTCAAATTTGCATTTGGTTTCTTTGGCTCAAGTAGATATTTACATAATATGTAAATTATTGAGATTTGATCAGAAAATGGTTTGACAGTTTTTATTTTTTAATCCCTTGTCCTCTGTAGGAGCCAAATAAGTGAGTCACTCTCATATGTGAGCTTGGTTTGTGTCCAGACTCTTGATTGGTCGAGGGTTGAAGGCTGTTTCGTTGTGGGTGTGGTTTCCTTCATTATTAGTGCAGGGGTGTCCAATCATGTGCCATGGAGGGCCAAGACCCTGCAGGCTTTACCTCCAACCACTGTCTTCAACAGCAGATTTCACTGAACTTCTTCCCACTGATTGCTGATCAGCGAAAACACCTGCTGAAGAGACTGGGTAGAAGAGAAAACCTGCAGGGTCTTGGCCTTCCATGGCACATGATTGGACACCCCTGGATTAGTAGCTTCACCTGCTTACTTCACATGGCTCTTGAGTGTGGAGGCAGGGTGAGCATGGGTGAGAAATCTTCTGGTGACTGTAGCTGATAGTTTTCTGTATTCCTTGATAGTTTTGTTTCCTTGTTTACTTTGCACTTTATCTTATTTTACCATTCTTTTGTAATTGGTTGGAAAGCATGTGAGATTGGAATAAAAGGAAATACAATCAGAAGGATTACTACTGGTTTATTGGAGTGCACACCATCAAATTTACACCCTTGCCTGCTGAGGCCTTTTAAACGTTTGTTTTTGATCAATAGTTGGCACAATATTCTGTCTTCTGAAAAAAAGAAGATAAAGTTGTGAGTTTTCTTTGTTCTCATTCATTTGAATAGAACTAGAATACACTAAACTGTAAATCCTCACTCAGGTGAAAAAATTGTACCACCATTTTAATTTTTTTTAATTAGTTTTTTTGTGTAAACCCATTCTGTTTGTCACCCTTTATGTCTGGATGTTTCTTTAAACTAATATCATATAAACTAATATCATAAAGGAGTGATAATCACCAAAAACCACATGGTGTGATATTGTCCTGGTACTTGGGCCACGATATGATATTATCACTATCTTGGGATACGCTCAGCGTTGCAGTATCATATGTTGTGAATTCCCATTCCGAGCTCTGTCTTGTTCAACTACTGGCTAGATCTCAGTGGTTATTCCTTTACTATGCCAACCTAACCAGACAATGTGCATTTACCACCATCTAATGGTTTGAAAAGTCAATTGGTTTTTTTTTATTACTCTGGTACCCCCAAAAATTACAGAGTTTGTATTTGCAACATTTATACTCACTGCCAATGAAAATATGACACTCTAGAAAAGTTTGATATTTTTTCTAATTTTTATGGAAATTGTCAATTAAAGGATCCATCCATCCATCTTCTACCACTTTTCTGGGGATCAGAGTCACGGGGGCATCACTCCAGGCAGAGTAGCTCAGACTTCCACCCAGTTCAAATAGCACCATGAGCCCTTCTGCAGGTGGTGAGCCCACTGGGGGACAGACCCATATGCCTCCTTTGGGTACACTGGGCCCTTGATGTAACTTTCCATGGCATCGACTGGACCACTCTTAAGGTGCGTTCAGACCAAACGTGAATGGGTGAATTTTTTGCGTGGCGTGATTACATTTTAACTCAATGCAAACACGCAAATAGACATGAATTCACCATCTGAGTGAGTTGCAGACAGGCAAAGTTGCCTTTATAACTTCTGCAGCTGTGTTCAGCCTGCTGTGGAAATCCCCAAAACACTGTTATGCTTAGGCTTACATTATCCAAGATGGTCTCACCAGAAAAAATTGTCCCTGCCTCCAAAATTTCACCTGGATGATGGATTGTTTACATTGCTAGCCTGCTAGCCTTGTTAGCACATCCGTGGAGGAGTCTGTGGGTAAAAACTCGAACACTCCGATTCAGCTGCAGAGCTCCTGGTCCATCTGTTTCCAAGTGAGTGTCAGTTTCATTTTCAAACTAGTTTACTCTCCAGTGTTGATACTTTTACGCCGGTGATGGCAGAATCTCAAGGCCATTACTAGCTAGCGCAAACCTTTGGATGTGAACATGTGAATGCATGAGATTTGCGTGTGCTCGCCTCTTTCCGTTGACTTTGTATGTATTCGCGCCACACTTGGTCTGAATGCACCTTTAGTCTGGCCCTTCACTCAGGACCTGTTTGCCTTGGGAGACCTTAACAGTTGCAAGTTGCCCCCAACAGCATAGCTCCTGGGATCATTCAGGCACACAAACCCCTTCACCATGATAAGGTGGCAGTCCATGGAGGGGCAATTAAAGGATGCAAATTATTTTTAGATATCTTCAAAACAGTATCAGAGATCGACAAGTGAAAATCTGTCAACAATTTTCAAAATTGACCAAAACAGAACCATCCTGACGTTCTGAAATCACAAAATACCTGTCTTAAAAGCAAAGTTCAATATGGAATTTGACCTCTATTTGCATTAATGCAGGCAGTAATACACCTCTGCATGGACCTCACGTGCTGTGTAATGTTGTCCTGGGGGATATTTAGCCACTCATCCTGGAATGCGACAACTAGTTCCTTTCTGTTCTGCAGCGTCTGGCTGAAACATGCCGGCCACGTTGATCCCACAAGCGTTCAAAGGGGAATAAATCCAGAGAATAAGTAGGCCAAGGAAGAACATCAAAGTTCTGTTGCTGCAGGTACTCCCTGGTGACTTGAGCAACATGTGGACAAATGTCCTGCTGGAATACCTGGAGGTCAGGGTGGTCGGATAAAGTGCCATTAAGGATAATAAATGATGCTTAATAATGCTTAATAGATGCTAACAAACAATTTTTTTAACCCCCGAAATAAAGTGCAAAAACTCAAATAACAGCCTTTCCGACTCCATAAAGGGCTGTTGTAATGCTGCATGTTCTAAACAAACTAGAGTAATATTCAACTCGATTAAAGTAAAAAAAAAATTAAAAAAATAACAAGGGAGTCCATCCTGTTTGACATCATATATGTAACTCGTGACAAAATTTGATCGGGATCAAAAGATAATTTCGCTCTTGCCATTCACTTCATTGGAGATTTTTTTCCAATTTAAAGAGGTCATTGATTGCACTTTTTCTACATTTTAATAGCTCACACGTGTCTTAATGAAATGTTTCTGACATATTTTGTTCACATTTTCTTTAATTTTTTTTTTTAATTATTGAAGCAAATTTGTTTTGTATTTTTCCTGTCGTTCTTGAAACACTCTGATTTAAAGCCTATCACTTTAAGAACCATCCTTCACCTCTTCAACACCACCCTCCCTCTTACGTCAGTTAGCCATTATCTTATAGCCTCCTTCTAGCTGGGATAAGCAGCCCTGGTTTACTGATCCAGTTGATGGTGTATCTTGCATCAGTCCATCCCATCTCCCAATAATTTTAAGATAAGATAAGATAAGATAAGCCTTTATTAGTCCCACAACGGGGAAATTCCAGGATTGCAACAGCACAGGGATAGCAACACTCAGAGCAACAATCAGAAGGCAAGAAAAAAAAAAAAAAAAAAACAAGCAAGCAAGAGCAGCTAATATACATATGTACATATTACTATAAAATATATATATACACACACACACACACAGACACACAGTGCAGAGCATTGTAGCTGGATGGAATAAATATATGAATATATGAACACACAGTGCAGAGCATTGTAGCTAGATGGAATAAATATGTAAATATATAAACACCCACAGTATAAATATATATATGCCATGATTCTACAACAAATCGCTAGCACTGTGCGCCAGACGGCCCCCCCAGTCACCACAAGCAACCAAGACCTCGCCCGTGATCCGAGGCTGCTGGCCAAGCGGAGCTATCGAGCCAAGGGGTCTCAAAGGGTAGTGTCTCACTCTGTGGGACTCCGCTTTGCTCCCACGGCCAGCTGGGGGATGCCCTGTCACGAGGCGGCTTTCTTATGCTGCCCACGAGAGCAGAGCAGAGTCGCGCGGAGCTCCAGAGGGTGGTGGTGGTGGTGGTGTGGGGGGGTGGGGGGCTGGCCATGAGAACCAGCTGCCACCAGCCTCCGGTATGGGCGATCCACTGTGGAATCAGGACAAAACCACTGGGAGATGGGCCAGAGAGATACGAGGCACACCGACAAACCAGGTGGTAACAGGGATGGCTATTAGGGTGACTAAGATCTGAAGAAAATAACAATATAAGCCACCCTTGGTGTGAGGCTCCTGGTACCAGTGTTAGTTCAGGGGCTAATAGGCTACCTGTAGCACCCCTTCCATCTACATGACAGACAGCTAGGTGGGCGAATAATGGAGCAGTGGGCGGGTCTCAAAGACGTCGGTGGATTGGCTTTTTCTAATCTTGACGTCTAAGGTTTACCCGGAAGAGTCAAAAATGTTTTTGGCGTTTGTTGGGAGAGAAAAATGAGATAAAGGCTGTGTTTTTTTGTTTATTTTTTAAGAGAATTGACTGTTTTGAATTTTTTTTTTTTGGATAATTGCATGACCAGTAGACTCATTTCAGACAGGCAAAACCTACAAACACACCCTTTTTCAGTCAAAGACCCCTTTAAGGTCTCATATGTGGAAGTAGAGGGGGCGTGACTTAGGCTTTCTATATCCAACTTATTCCTAGGCCCCATGATGCCTTGCGTGAATTATGGTAGCAATTTCCGGTAGTAGTTTAGAACGTATGGTTGTCACTGAAACGGGACACTTTTCCTTGTTCAAAAACAATGACTTCGGCATCAGAAATGCGGGAACACGGCCTCTTGCACCTCAAAACAGTAATATAATCATACCACTTCCCATGACTATCGAGGGATGGAAAGATGACCTTAAAAAGTGGCCTTGTACACAGTAGCTGCGTTTGTTAGCACCGCTGCTAAGATGCTAACGATGTAAACAAATGACCCGTGCTGGCAAAATGAGTCACTTTGAGGACATTTTCAAAACTGATGTAACATTAGTTCCATATTCTGTATTGAAAGACCTTCAAAATGATATTTAATTTGTAGGAAGTGTGCAAAAAGTGACCCAGGAAAAGATGATTTGTTTATATTTTAGCTAGGTTGAAAACTCGCATTCAGGTCGGGAATTACATCTTTCGCAAAAACATAGATATTTTTAGAAAATACAATTTCTAAGCTTTCCAATGATACCAGGCACTCATTGGGTTTTCCTGGGACTTGCCGCTACCAAACAAAGAAAGTGTCATGATTTATGACTTCTCGTTGCCTGTACTCATAATGACGCGGTGGGCATTCCAACCAGCACATCTCCACCACAATAAAGTCGGCTGCATTTTGTTAAAATATGTTGGACATAATCAAATTTACCTTAGAGCAGACGTACGCCACAACACCGTGCTTGGATGTCGTCTGTCATCGTGTGGTGAGAAGCCTCCATTTATCCAGTCTATTGGCACAACCACGAACACCAGCAAGTGCCAGAACTACGCCAAAACATTCAAAAAATACCAAAACTAGAAGAGCTGCAATTAGCTGCCACTTGAGTGTAAAACACGTATGTGGACTATACATTAAAATGAATTTGTAAAACTTTTAAAAACACTATTTTAAATGCCCCTGCTGCTCCACTCTTACTGACTGATTTAACACTAGGTCAGCTGAAACCGGAAGCTCCCCCCATAATTGTTCCTACAGCGGCACCCCCAGGAATAAGGTGGATACTTTGTAAACAGAGTTTGAATGAGGGGCAGGAAAGAAGAGAAGATTTTGGTTGTCTGATGTCGAGGTGAGCGCTATATTGTTTAGCATGTTGGCAACGGGTTCTGTACGTTGCATGGTAACCGCTAGCTTGTTAGCTTATGCTGCTAGGAAAGACTCCGTAGACACTCCGACTAAAAGCTAGTTATGTTATGTGCAGAGTCTCTGTCAAACATCTATATTCTCTTGTTCTTGATTTATCAGTGGATGTAGATAACGTTAGGTCAGCAGCTGGTGTTGCTGCAACCCACAGGAAGTGAACTTTTTTGTTAACTTTATTTCACTGTCTAATGGAGAGATGTTTAATCAGATTATCTACTGTTCAAATTATGCTTTGTACAAATAAAGTAACCTGAACCTGTTGTCATTAGTCAACAAATCTATTATTTTTTTCGAATTAAATACTTAGCCTAGAGAATAGGCAAGGAACATAAATTTATATTCTCAGTGGATGTAAAGAAGCAGTTTTTGGAAGAAAGAATAAATTAGTCTGAAAAGTAGCTTCTTCTAAATGAATTTAAACCATAGTCTATGTTGAGATGTCATGAGTTAAAGTTGTGTGGTCACTGGTCAGAATGAGAGATGGACAGTATTTCCAGATTTTAAAAAGGTTATTGAATCTGCTGCTAATAATTGAAAATTATCCATCATAAATAAATCGATCAACAAATAATATTTGAAAAACTGTCACCATTTTCACACTGGATAAATAGTCAGATAGGCAGCCTTTACTTTTCAGCACTTACAGTCCGAATTTTTGTAATATGGTCAAATACCTTTTTTTTTTTTTACCATTTTGTGAATGTATCCTTAATATATATAAAAGAAATAACTGCATCTTTTGTGAGTCTGTGAATTTTTTCAATTTTCTTCAAATCATTGTTTTTCTATTGTGGATCAATAATCAGTATCCTTTTTTTTTTTTTGCATGATATTAAGCTGCATTAAACAATAAATTAAGAGTCAAAAAGCTGTAAGTCATAATCAAAATTCAAACCAAAAATGCTTTAAATATTTCACTCCATGTGTGATGAATAGAGAATAGAGTAAATTATGAAGAAAACATATTTTTCATGATAGTCTAATTTTTTGAGCTGCGCCTGCCAATATAGACTTCATCAGAGGGAGTAAAAATGTTTCAAAGTAAAACCACAGTCACTATTGTTAGTGTTGTGTACATTTAATTATATATTGCTGCAAAATCAGCGGTTGGTTATGCTTATATGGAGATGTATAAAGTTATTTCTTTTTAACTTGTTTTCCAATTATCAGTCATGAGAACTGCATTTAACATCTGTAATCTACAGATCTTTTTTTTTTTTTTTTGCCTTCATCCTCTGTAGTGTCTCTGTGGTGAGACGGGACATCTGGAATGAGTTTATGGTGAGCAAGTGCGGCTGAAACTGACAAGTAATTTTGTTTCAGATTAAGCTGTTGATTCTTGTTAATTATTCAACTTATTATTTGATCAATAACTTTTTAAGTCAAAGATGCTCATCACGTCATCCCAGAGCTCGAGGTCATCAACCTCAGAAGGAAACATTTTTCAGCTTGTAATGCACAAACAAGAAAGGTGGAAAATTTAAATGTTTAAGGAGCGGAAACAGTAATATTTCTAGAATATTGGAAAAGGATGCGTAGTCGATCAAATTTGCTGTTGACTGACTAGTTGATTAATCGACCCGTCATGGCAGCACCATGAGCAGGAGCTTCTCTCACTGTTTTGGAGAGGACGGTGCTGGAGGACAAACGCAGCTGACAGGGGAACGGTCCTTGACTCAACACCGGGGATATGGTTCAGCTTGGGGGAAAAAGAATTTGTTTTTGCTTTAATCCCTGCATACGTAAGCAGGTATGGAGAGCAGGGACCCATCATTAGGCAATACTGTTCGCTGCAGCAGCATCAGGGACGACCCAGAACAGGGAGAAAAGCCCATTAACTGTCATTATATGACAGGTACATGTCCAAATGAGTGCACACAAACATGGCTGGCTGGCAAGCTGGGATTTTTTTTCCCCGTAATTACAAGCAGATGTGAACCCTGAGGAGTTTCCAGGTCAGCAAAAGCAATACAATACAATGGATGAAACCCACTTGGAAAAAGAAAGAGGCAGAAAAAGGAGTGTTGAAAAATACTCCTGCATACCTGAAGTTCAGTGTTGAGGCGCACAGTCTGTGGATGAGGGCCATTTGAAGCCAGCCGTAACACTAAGGGAGAGAAAACAAACCAACTAGCTTAATGTGAGCCTATTCTAGAATGTTCCCTTTTGTGTTTAGACTTAGTAGAAACCGTGTCATTTTTTTTTAGCCTCGACAAGTTTCACCCTTAAGAGCACTTTAGTCAGACTCACAAAAAACCCTCAAAATGCTCAACATTACAGACATGTGGCGTAAAGAACAGGATTAGACAGGATACTATTGTTTTTATGCCTTTGTGTGTTTTAATCATCAATTCAGCATGCATATAGTGTCATTCTTTTAACAGTATGAAACAGTACAGCAGGCATGCATGGACTCACTACTACATGACACAGTGTCATAGGGTAGCTTGAGCTGAAAATCTGCAGGACAACTCTGTGAAAGTAAAGTAACTCACAGGAGAAACAGATGTTTTGGAGGGAAGAAGACTCATACATTGCCATATTGTTACTGTAGCCACTGAAACTAAAGTTCATCAAGTAGTGATGCATTTCAGGATATGAATTTGATTGCATGTTAGCTAACATCTTAATATGTACCAGTTTGCAGATTTACACAAAAAAAGTTTAGCTACATGTAGGAGAGAGAGACAGTAAATGTACTCCTGCGTCTTCAGAAAGTGGAGGGGCGGACTAGTGGTAGAGCATCTGCCCCACAGCCAGGAGGGTGTGTGTTCAAGCCTGGGCTGGGTCACTGTATAGATCTAAAGACCATTGTTATGACCCGGGTCCTCTGTGTGTTTTTTTTCTCTATGTTGTATTTGGAGGTGTGAAGGACCACCCCTGGCTGAGGGGTGGCTATAAAAACCATCTCTGTGTTCTGCTCCCGCTGGAGTCCAGTCGCCTTCTCTGCTCTGCCTGATTTCAGTTTTTGTCTGTCGCTTGGCCGGGGTTGTGCTGGCGGCCCCTGTTCTGTGTTGTTTGCAGCCTGGAGGCTTTCTGGTTTGGGTTGCCGCTGGGCATCATTACAGCCCCTAACAGAGGCGTGTGATCGCTGGGCTGGTCGGTGATTAGGTCTTCTTTTGTTTGTTTCATGCACCCATTCACACACACACACCACACACACACCACCCCCATTCTATTATGCACTATTGGTGCTTAATAGAATGGGGGGGGGGGGTAGTTGGTTACCCAGCCGCTCCATATTAGGTTAAATTGACCACTTGATAAATTTTATAGATAGTTTTTCTTGATATTTATTGGAACTTAAACTGCTGCAAATTACCAATTTAATTGTTGCTATGGTGTAATTAGGTTAAGTAAGATGTCA
This sequence comes from Pholidichthys leucotaenia, assembly GCA_020510985.1. Taxonomy (NCBI): domain Eukaryota; kingdom Metazoa; phylum Chordata; class Actinopteri; order Cichliformes; family Pholidichthyidae; genus Pholidichthys; species Pholidichthys leucotaenia. The sequence goes on along the minus strand of CM035845.1, from coordinate 247,075,357 downwards.
ACATGCAAACCTGAAATTACATCTGAATTACTGCAGCTGGTCCTACATACTGTATTTGTATTTTCATTGTGGTAAAATGTAAAACACAGGCTACACTACACATTTATAAAATTAGATATAAGGATTTTACTGTTTGACATAAGAAAATATAGCTTAGCCTTTTTGTTCATTATGTTTTTTTTATTATTGTTTGTTTTTTTATTTTTGTTTTTTTATATAAGAGCCCCTAAAAGACATATTTAAGGATTAATTGTGATTTTAAAGGATTATTAACACTTTTAATAGTTTTTATAAATTCTTAAGGACACCCAAGGAAAATATTCAGAGTTGGGTAATTTTCTGATTTAAAAAAAAATAAATAAATAAAAATCTCCACAGTCCCTTAGGGCCCTTTTACACAGCATGAAGATCATTGAGAGATTGGGGCAATTTTTGGTCTTTGGGATCATTTGGGAGATCCTTGTGTGTTTTGGACTGAGTCAAAACTTTAAGGAGACCATGGTAACTGTGGAGATCACAGAAGATCATTAATAGATCAAAAATTGGCCAGATCTCTCAATGATCTCTGTGATCTCCATCCCTGTGTATAGGGGGTGTCAGTGTTACTTGCTCAAGCCTACCAGAAACTGCTTTGGTGTAGAAGTCATCCTAGTAGCAGATATATATCAGAAACATTAATATCCCCTTTATATGAGGTGGAGGTCAGTGAGGGATGGTTGAGTGATGAAAAAATGTCCAGACCGCTCAAAGATCTCTCAGTGATCCTCAGTGATCTCCACAGTCCTCAAAGTTTTGATGCAGTCCAAAACAATCTCTGAATGATCACTAAAGGGAAGTAATCGTTCACCAAGCGCTCAAGGCTCTCATTGATCTCCTAATGATCTCTCAGTGATCTCTGCCATAGTCTTTCAATGAACTCTGTTAGTCTTTCACTGAAAGCTAAGTGATCCCTCAATGATCTCTCAGCCAAATTTGCCATTCATTTAAAGATTGCTGGGAGATTATTTAAAGATCTCTGAGAAATCATTGGGAGATCGATGCGATTGTTGAGTGGTCAAGGAATGCTCAAGGAGCATTGAGAAATCTTGGTGATCGCTGAGAGATCATTGAAAGATTGTTTAGAGATATGGCCTTTTTTTTCATTGCTTAATGATCTCCGTCCTTGGGTAAAAGGGGTAGAAGAGCACTCAAAATCTCTCAAACACTCAGCAGCCTCCTTGATCACCCAAGAAACTCTCAATAATCCCTCAGCGATCTCTCCTGGTCTCTCAGTGATCATTCAAGCATCTTTCAAAGATCTCTATAGAGCCCCAATAAGTTGCCAAAAATTAAATTTTTTATCTCCCAAACATTTATGCAGAAACATTTTCCAGACTTTAGGAGATTGTTGAGAGATCGGACCATTTATTGAACCCTCAGTGGTCACCCAACACTCTCCATGCTGTGTAAAGTGGCCATTAAGCTTTATATGTAATCCACCATTCAGTTCTATTTTGCTGACATAAAGATTCATTTACAAAACAAGACAGTTGTATATGAATAGTATACAACTGCAACCACATGTAGTAAAAGTTCAGTGCATCATAATATATGCTTAGCAAAGAAAAAACGATGGCGATGGAGCCCATGATCAAAACACATTATAAACTTGCACAGACTAAACCTGCAAATTTTATTCGTTGGATTGAAAGTTGCAGCTTTGTTTTTTAAATTTCATACACATCTGATGATACACAGGAAAGGCACATTCACATGCTACATAAGGCGGATGCAACAACTGCTGCGGCAGCAGTTTTGCCAAGAGTGGCCACGCTGCTACCCCATATCGACGTGAAGGCACGCTGTTGGAGTATGCCATTGATCACCAGAGGACCATACACAGGACGCTGTCAATAATGCATCGGGGACAAAACTACCACATGAACCATGCGTGCTATACAGACCACACCATTACTGCTTCCATCTGCTCGTTTGTGCAGTGCATCATAGCAACAAGTGTGCTGCTGCCTCTTTGTATGTGTATGTGTGTGTTTGAGTCTTCCAGGTGGGTTACCATAGTAATATTTCTCGCACTTCCTGGCCCTTTTCAGTTCTGTCTGCATGGGTTGCCAAGGAAACTGACATATTCTTTTGCCTGTGGCTTTTGCGCCATTTGTCCCATTGTCTAAAATAGAACGGAAACCACATGCTGCAGTTCACTGTATGTCCAAATGGCATTAGTCATCCAACCGCACAGCGCCGGTCCACTCGGCAGGATCGTTAATCTCTCCAGGGTAGAAGCTGTCAGATGTGTGCACAAAGCAGGAGCAACAGTGAGAGCAGTCCAGCCCTTGATATGCATAAAAAGTGAAGATGGGGACACAAACGCAGGGTGCCAGGCTGGGGTGGCTTAAATCCGTACTTGGATTTAAGCAGCTTTGAAATGTGGAAACGCGGTGAAACACACTGGTATCACCATCTTCAACACAATTCACGTGGGAGTACGCAGGTTTTTTAGAAATTGAAAGGAGCTAATGTGAGGACACGGCATCAGTCATTCGTCTATCAGTCTGCACGTGTACATTTCACAGGAGTCGCTACTCGTGCTGGGCAAATGCCCTGATGCTAAAACTGAAAACCGTGATCCTCAGGTAGGTCTGCATCCAGTTGACCAGAGGTCAGGAGATCTGGCGCTCCTGTAAATGCTTTCATCAGGGCAGAATGAGCTCCATCATTTTATGTGTTAGTCTGAAGACTTGCTGGGTTTTTAATAATCCTGCAAAGTTTGCCGACGCAGCCATGTAGCAACCACGCGCTGCTGCTGCTGCAATAGACCAAACAGGGCTGTTATGTCCACCGTGGAAGCAGGATCTCATACATTTGGTTGTTTGTTTGGTGTTCTTCCACCACAAAGTGCAGGGATACAGTACACTAGTTACTGTAATATAGAATAGAGGAAAAAATCAGGAAAAAAGTAAGATAGTAGTGACACACATATTTTGCATTATTGGTCTTCAAAAAATAGAAGCACCCAGAATTCTATAGCTTGATATTGGTGGTGTTAGATTCTGTTCTGTCCATTTGTTCTTTCATTTAACCTTTTATGTTCTCGCCCCTGTAACTTCTACATTTCTGATTGGATTGACTTCAAATTTATACAGAAGCTGTAACTCAACTGTACCTTGGACACATTCAGTGTTCAAACACATGTAATGAGGGGCTTCACCCCTCAGCATAAGTCGTAATTTAGACATATTTTGGGCCAAATCAGGTCCATCAGTCCAAACCTTAATTTAGCTCACAAATAGTCGTTGAAAATTGGGCTGTGTTAGTCCGTCTACCACAGACCATATCTAATCAGGATAAAAAGTTTTTGAAAATTGGACAGAAAAATAGTCTAATAACTGGGCTGTTTAGTCCACAGTAGTTCTTGGCACCTGGTGGTGGTGAGGAGGTTCTGTCTCTCAAGTCAAGCACACTTTTACAACCACGGGACTCTTTGTTAAAAGTGCTTTATAAAAATGCAGATTTTTAACAGCTTTTTAAAACAGTTTTAATGCTTGTTACATAATATCTGGAACAATCACAAAGCAGTGCTATTGTGCTATACACTTAAAAAACACTATTTGAATACAAGTACATTGTACAGATTTCTATGTTGTGTCTTTTTACTGGTGTCCACATCTCAGGCTCTGCATGTCCCCAGACACGTCTGGTCTTGAAAGCTAAGCAGGGTCTACCTTGGTCAGTACTTGGATGGGAGTCTGTGTATCTGTCCAGGATGGACTCTCTGTCTTACCCAGAGATGCTGGTGTAGGATAGAACTCAAAGATTAGATGTTTTTTTTAAGGTGGCTTTTCATCTTCATTTTTCAACCAAATTTAGACCATCCAGACATGTCTATATGAAGACGCCTGTTCAACGACCTTAAAAAGACAGATTTTTATCTTTCACTTTTCAACCAAATCCATACGTTTGTTAGATGGTTGGCAAAGCCGTCTTTTCAATGTGTGTTCAACCATTTTACGTTGGGAGGGTTGGATCTTTGAGGGGCGGATTGTACACGTTCCCTCATTTTATGCTGTCACCAGTATAACTTCTACATTCTGATTAGATTGACTTCCTGTTTAATCAGAAGCTTTGACTAAAATGAGGGGTTCCATTTTTAGGGCGGGGGCCATTTTATGTTGGTTACAGTTCTCGTTCGGGGCCCCTGACATGCAGATGGGCGGGGCCTGTGAGCATGCTCACTGAGGTTCTTTCATTTAAATTTAGTGTGAAGCAGTATCAAAAAAAACCTTTGCAGTTTAATGATCAAACACAGAAGATAAAAGTTTGTTCTGCATTAATTAGAATTTGTTTTCATTTCCATTTTTTTTAATTTCTGTAATTTCATGCTATAAAAAAGAAAACTATATGAAAACAGTGAGGCTGTTTGAATTCACACAGAATGTAAGGACTAAGGAAGTGCAACATGTTAAATAAAAACAAAACAAGAATTTATCTGAAGACTAGCATTCACTGGGTGGATAGTTGCAGATGTGTAGTATTTTACTTTCACTGTACACCCACCCATCCAGTTTCTCGGCCCTTTATCCCGTCCAGGGCTGGAACCGATCCCAGCTGTCTTCATGCAAGAGGCGGGGCGCTCCAGTCCACAGCAGACAGACGGACCTACATGCAGATTGGATATGCACTACACTGCATGTCTGCTTCCCCCAGTTCCTTCTTCTGCCAGCATTCCATGACTTTCAGAGCTTGACCCTTTGAGCTGAAGCCAATCTATCTTATCTCTCTTTTGCAGCATGTGCATGGTGTCAAAACCTGTGCAAGTGTGAGGTCAAGGGGGGAAGAGGGGCAGTGATGAGGAATGGAACACACACACGCACACACATGCACGTGAAACAGCTGTGCTAGATGAAATGGCTTACACACTCAGGTTGTGTCCACATCGTGTTTGTCTTCAAGGCTGAACAATGGGTGTGTTTGATTTGACTGGGGTCACGTGACAAAGCTGACAGTTGGATGGATGACTGAAAAATGCTGTTGTAGAGACACAGATATATGAGCACTGTCTCACATGAACCCAGGTTTTTTTTCCCCTCAAAAATCCCAGGAGTAATCACCATTAAGAGGGCATATTCAAAAAAAAAAAAAGTTTAGAAATACTCAGCAGTATGGGGGGAAGAACACACCAGCACAGACACGTGACCTGCAGTAAGCCCTCTGTCTGGATGAGGCATTAGATCAACTACAGCGAAGTCTCGCTCCCTCCGTCTCAGCCTCTCCCTTTTTGTGACCTCTTCCTTCAGTAGATGGAGAAGAATGCATGACCAGACATTCAGATGTTCTTCACCCTCCCAAAGGGTTCTAGCAGTTAATGCCAGTTGCTTTAACTCAATTTCATCTTGGTCAGCAATAAAGGCAGATCAAGCTTTAAAGTAAATGCCGTATGTCTGCTGCCAAACAAGAAGTGGAACACCGCTCGGAGCTAGTTGTGCATCTTAAAAATTCACCACTGTACGTGCACTCCAGAGGATGTAGTCACGCTCTCCTCAGAGAGAGAGTTCTGTAATTTGAACTGGTGTAAAGTAAGGTGACACGGTTTCAGATTCGGTCAACAACAACTGTCATCACGGTCCCACATGGATAAGTTTCCCCTTTTGAAAAGCATAATTCACCGATAATGTAATTCTCTAATAATGTCTAAGTTCTGATGGCCTCCTTCTTGTGCTTTCCCTCCCAGGGTGATTACACCTGGAGCAGTCAGTCGGGGCGGAGCGTGCGTCTGATACCAGTTGCCATCCAGAGTCTGTCGGAGCTGGAGAGAGCCAGGCTGCAGGAAGTAGCCTTCATTCGTTTACACCAGGACCATGACCTCAGCTGTCAGATAACTGTGCCAAAAGGTGGGGAGCACGTATGTTTTCAGATGCATATTCCTGAGTTTTACACTGTTGCATAATTTTCATGTTCCACATGGGTGGGATTTATGGCTCTTAAAGTACTTTGGATGACATCACTGTGACCACTAAGTGACTTGTTGACAAACAGACCTCCAGAACTCTTCTATACTCTGCACTGCTCTTTCCATATGCTCAGTTTGCACCCAAGCATGTGCAGATACTTCCAAGTGTGCCATAAATTCCAGTCAACACTGAGGCCTCGGACTACATCCTGCTGTCATTCCTCAGGAGTATTTTAGGGGAAGTTGTGCATGTTTGGGGAGGCTGTGACAACGCATGAATTCAGATATAAACCACACTTCACACATGGATCGGCGTTTCCTGTCTGGCGTATCTATTGACTTCATGTTGCCAAGCACGAGGCTCCTTTTCCGCTGTAGCTGAGTGAGGACTCCCACTGCACCATAATAAGGGTCTGTGTTTATTGGAAATCAGGCTACTGTATATTTGTTCTTAAAGTGCTGTGTTTTTCTCATTTAAATAAAAATAATTTGAGAAAACTTTTGGGAAAATACAAAATTATTCAGATAGTCTATACGGTATCTGGTAGATAACGTCAGACAACAGTGGAACTGCCAGAGTTGTCATTGGGGTGATGAAAAAATGGCCAGAGCTCACAACAGTCTTTCAGTGATCTCTCAGCGATCACCAAAATTTCTCAATGATCTCTCAGTGATCTCCACAGTCCTCAGAGCTTTGACTCAGTCCAAAACAATCCATCAGCGATCACCAAAGGGAAGTAAACTCTCAACGAGCTCTCAAGAAGTGCGCAACAATCTCATCGACCTCCCAGTGATCTCTCAGCGATCTCCACCATAGTCTTTTAGTGAACTCTATTGGTCTTTCATCAAACACTCACTAATCCCTCAATGATCTCTCAGCCATCTACCTTCGGAGTGGAAAAATTTGATGTTCAATGAAAGATTGCTGAGAGAGTACTCAAGGACGGTTATTCTTTTTCAGCAAAAATACTGCTAGAGCCAGGGTCTCCAACCTGGGGCCCCTGGAACGTTCAGATTTCTGTGGTAAATTCTCTAATTTCGCCACTTAATTGGTCCAATAATTTGCAAATAATTGGTCATTGTTGTGCATGTGTTCTGTAGGCTCCCAGACACAACAACAGCAAATTATTTGCAATTTTGTGGACCAGCTAAGAAGTGAAATTAGAAAATTTCCCACAGAAACCTAAACGTTCTAGGGGCCCCAGGTTGGAGACCTCTGTGCTAGAGCGTCTGACTCTGAAACAATCTGACTGTTGCACTTGGACCAGTTGATAGAATAGAATTTGTTGTCATTGTACAGTTGTAAAGTACAATGAAATTGTGGGTGCTCCACCCAGCTACTGTACAGTAAAAGTATGGAAAAAAATGTAAAAACAGAGATATAAAACACACATTTGGATTAAAATAGCATACATTAAGAAGAGCGAATAAGAAGTATAAAAAATACCCACATTGGTAGTGGCTCCATGGGTGGCTCAATGTACTGAAAAGTGCACAGTGCAATAACAGGAGAGTTTTTTTTTAATGATAATTTAAAGATCCTCAGTTCTATGTATGTGAGAGTTTTGGGGGGAGGGGTGTGGACCGCCAGCTGTTTGCAGTTGGGATGGCCCAGGGGAAGAAACTGTTTGTCAGTCTGGAGGTGTGGGACCTGATCGATCTGAACCGTCGTCCAGAGGGAAGCAGGTCAGACAGGTGGTGGGCAGGATGTGAGGGGTCTCCTGTGATGGCCTTGGTCTTCCTGAGAGAAGAGGATCTGGAGATGTCCTCCAGGAAGGGCAGAGGGCTGCTGCTGATTTTTTTTTTTGGGGGGGGGGGTGTTGATGACCCTCTGCACAGCCTTCCTGTTCTCGGTCGTGGAGCCGGCATACCACACACCCAGACAGTAGATGAGCACACTCTCCACTGAGCGGTGATAGCATCTTTAGTTCAAACAAACAAACAAAACGTCACAAAACGAAAGTGTGTGTTTGTGTAAATAAAATACTGTAAATAAAATACCCACACTTTGACTTTAGTTTGAAAATTGTCCTAGCACGATGGGAGTTGCTGCTATAGAGGTTAACTGAAAATTGTCCTTCATTGACAGATTTTTGTTCAGCAGTGACAGAAAAATTTGAAGACTGTCTATTATTTTGACATATTACACTGAGGGTGATCTTTGTATTTAACCTTTATTTATACAAGGGAGATCTATTGAGAGGCAACCTCTCTTTTTCAAGGATGCCTATTAACATTCACACAGTTACACATTCACACCTGGAAGTTGCCCAGTACAACCACAGACTGACCTGTGGCCACTGAGCAGGAGTTAAGGGTCCTGAGCACCACAGTAGGGCTAATGAGGGTGGGGCAAGCACTGCTTTGCCATCTGTCTCACCCAGATCTAATCCTCCAGGGATTGAATTCCAGTCACCAGTCCACATCCCTAACCATTAGGCCACCACTGCCCCCTAATCTATTAATTAATTTAAATCAATTAAAATGATGGGAAATAACAGATTAGGACAGAATTTTTATAACCCTTCTTTCCATAATGACAGACAACAAAAAAGTCTAGTATGACCTCTGGCTCCTACTTTCCACTGATGGAGAACACCGAAGGGCTTACTAACCCCTGTTATTCATTGAACTGTGGACTGTTTTGATCCGTTCACTGCTCACTATCTCTGTCTTCTCCCACATTCCCCTCGCTGTGTGATTGGGCATGCCGATAGCACACAGTTATTTGTTTGTTTGCTTAGTTGTTGGCCTAGAGAAGGTTGTTAAGGGCGACTCACTAGGCCAGTGCACTAGTGAGGGAAACGATGTTCGAGTCACAGCTACATTCCACAATTGCTTGATCTTCTTTTGATTTTTCATTTGTCATATCCTTTACCAAATTAGCAAGCTAAATTCAACCTGGACCGCTGGTAGTCAATGGAATACTTTCATTTGCATCTAATAAAGTTGTTATTTGGATATAGCATACTAACCCTATACCGATTCTGGACAGATAATAATGAACTTCTAAAGTCACAAGCTGTATGAAAAGAGCTTGTAGAAGAGGTGGCTTGCAGATATCCCAAAACTGCATTGCGATACAATCTAAATATCATTCCTTTCTTGCAATTTGCATCAGTTGATGTTGGCTAGCAATGAGATAATTTGACTTTATTACATTTTATTTGCTCATGTTTCACCTTTACCCTTCACTTGTCATGCTGTTATACATAAAACAACAAGAAAATCCAGATTTTTTGGTCTGCTGAATTTCCAGATTAAAACTCTTCCTTTGTCTGCATTCCTGTCCTGCTATTCCTGTCACATCTACACATTTATCTCCTATTATTTTAGAGGTTCCCGACCAATAGATCGACAGCCATTTATTTGGATAATCATCTGTGATGGTGCAGATCTTGTTCTCCTGCAAACAAAAAAATGCTTGTTTGAAACAATGTTATCATAATCAGAAAGAGTGAGAAGCAAAACCCAGAATTTGTCCCCACATTTTGATAAAAAGGAATTTATCTTAACGTTCCTGCTTAAGGAAGTTTCACAGTCATGCTTTTTGCACAGTGAGGAGATCTTGCTGTTCCTCAGCGCCGTGCAGTAGTGGAGTGGGTACCATAGCAGCAGTATAGTGCAGACAGTGGATTATCCAGGGCCTTGCATTCCAGCTGAAGGTTAAACCTCTCCCCAGCATGATTTAATACGTACTTGTCCGTGTTGCTTATGAATTCCAGAGCCCCTGACGGCCACCGTGTGCTAGCGAGGGGAATATTTCAACCCTGTTAAGAGAGAAAGCGTAAGAGAGCTATTTCGGCTCCGCTAATGTGTGCTTTTCAACCCCTCTGTTTCTGATAGTTATTGGAATGCCAGAGGTCATTCTAGTGCTTCTTTGAGAATGAGAAGCAGATTAAAGACAAACCTGAGAAAGACACAGAGGGACGGGGAGAGGGCGTGATGAGAGAGACAGAGAGGGAGTAAAAGATTCATCAGGCAGCTTCACAACTGCTTGGAAATGAGAATGGGGGTTTCCGTATGGCTTTACGAATCATCTGTCAAAAAATTCAAACCATTTCCTACGGCTTCCTCTCCCCTCTCGCTCATACCGCCTTCCATCGCCATCACAACATCTGCTTTCTCTTCGCTTGCGCCTCACACCCCTCACTGTGCTGATTTCTCTTCTCCTCCCACGCTCAAATGCCTCTTCACACCTCCAAGTTTCTCATTCATCACCACAGTGGCTATTAATTGATTGCTGAGCCACTCGCTCAGATCTCCGTTAGGCAGAAGCTGAGCCTGCACCCTGACGTAAGCTGTTAATGCCGCCATCGGGCGAGGATATCATTTCCTCAGCTGTGCAATTGCCTCATTTTGTACAGCTGCAGAAGAACATCTGTGCCCCAAAAGGAGGCCCCAAAAAGTGGTCCGATGAGTTAAAGGGAGAGCAGAGTGGCAGGATGATATCACTGGGGTTTGAGAGTTTGCCTTCAACACTCCATGACTTGAAATCTGGATGTGCCACTGCTGCCAGAGTTTCCTCATCATCAGTCGGCAGACTTTGGAGGCGTTCGTCATCGTTGACAGCCGATGAAGTGGGTTTCTCCTTTCAAAGCACTGCAGTAAAATATATGGGTGTAAGATAAACATGTAAACAGAAACAAAACCACTTCATGTCGCATAGTGAGCAGTTTTTATTGGATTTTTGACAGTTTGTTTTATGGCAGATGTATGTGTAACAGGGCTGTCATGATGGGAAAATTTCCGACTCAATACCACCAATACCTGGGAAAATACCCAATACTGACGATGAACCTGATACAAGCATCGTGTTGATTGATTATTTATCTTTTTACAAACAAATGATAGCACTATTTTTAAGTTGTCCCGCTTTGTTAAAAAAAATATAGCTAAAATATACAGTATATGACAGATAATTAAAATTTTCCTCAGGTAGTGGGAAAAAAACACATTTTCAGGTTATCAGAAAGAAAAACAATCTTCAAAAAAACAAATGCTCTTGGTATTGATACTATTATAGATAGATAGATAGATAGATAGATAGATAGATAGATAGATAGATGTACTTTATTGATCCCAAACTGGGAAATTACAGCGTAACAGCAGCATGACAGTAGACAACCAAACACAGAAACACACACATGACAGACAAAGGGATTACCCATGGAAAGTAAAACTAACACGACTATCAAACCTATATACATCATAGCTTAATATATGATGACCTGTATAAACACATGAATCATCCCGCTGCACAATGAAGGACTATCAGGAGCAGAGTGAAATGTGAGGTACCAGTTAGACTGTAAGGTGCAGTGTGGCAGCATAGCTATGACCAGAATACAACATCATAGTGAGTTATTGTACAGTGAAATTGCATGTGGCAGGAAAGATTTCCTGTACCTAACCGTTCGATAGTGAAGCTGTAGTAGTCTACTGGAGAAAGTGCTTTGCTGTCTGTCTAGTGTGTGGTGGAGGGGGTGATCAGGATTGTCCATGATGGATCGCAGTTTATTTAGTGTTCTCCTCTCCACCACTGTCTCAAAGGTCTCCGGTCTGAGACCAATTACAGAGCCAGCCCTCTTGATAATCTTGTCAAGTCTGTTGGTGTCGCTGGCTCTGATACTGCTACCCCAACAGACAGCAGCAAAGAAGATGGCACTGGCGACAATGGTCTGGTAGAAAAGCTCCAGCATCCTGCTGCACACATTGAAGGATCTCAGCTTCTGTCAGACAGTGTACGGTGTGACTCAAAACTGAGATGTATGAAGCTCAATTCATGGCACAAATTCCACATTTTCTTTAATTCAGGGCGTTCACATCAGTCTGCTGGAGTATCATTGTCAAACTGTATGGACATATGGACCGTATCAATGCACAGTTCTGATGTGAACACTGGAGAGAACGGAATAGCTGATGGAGAAGCAGATTCGCGGCTGCCAAGGAGAGCTAACAAACTAAGCTAAAGGCTAACCCCGGGCGAGCACCGCTTCCATCAGTTCTGTTAGCAAATGTCAGCTCCCTAGAAATCTAGCCGGACTAAATAAACCAGCAGTTCTAGAAAACTAGCTGGACTATCTACTACTGGAACTCAGAGATGCAACTGGTAAGATAACCGCTAGTTGTTTGCACATGTAGTATTTTTGCAGTACTTATGAGGGTTTTTTTTTGAAGCTTTAAATAAACCTGCAGTTCTAGAAAGCAAGCATTCCCATTTTTAGAAGAGTATGAAAAACCTGAAAAATTTCTAATTTACACTCACTACCAATGAAAACGTAACACGATTTTTTTTTTTGTATACATATTTTTGGGTCCATCCTCTCTGAGCTTGAGTAATAGTGTTTGTATGACTCAAAATACGTCTAGAACTCATTTTCAGTGGTTGTCCTCACTGTCACGACTCACTGCCTTTGAGCTCTAGATCTACAGTCTGTTTGAACTCATTGTTTGTTTTGGGAACTCAGAAGTTAAAAATGGGTGATTTTAAGGCGTGGTCATCTTCCCTTTATAAAGATGAACAAAAGTACATAGCAGTATGTTGTGAAGTCTCCACGATACCACGATGTGGCTGTGTTCCAGCAGGACAACACTCATCCACATGCTGCCCAAGTCACCAGGGAGTACCTGCAACAATAGACCTTTGATGTCCTTCTTATTCTCCAGATTTATCCCCATTGAACACTTGTGGGACCAACTTTGGTGACGTGTCTCAGCCAGAGTAGCGGCGCTGCAGAACAGACAGGAATTGGTTGTGGCATTGCAGGAGGAGTGGCTAAATATCCCCCAGGACAACATTAGACAGCTCATGAGGTCCGTGTGGAGCCGCGTTACTGCCTTCATTTACAGAAATGGAGGTCATATTTCGTATTGAACTTTGTCTTTAAGACGGGCGTTTTGTGTGATGTCGGAAAGTCAGGGTGCTTCTGTTTTGTTCAATTTTGAAAATTGTTGAGACAGATTTTCACTTGTTGATCTCTGATATTGTTTTGAAGATGCCTAAAAATAATTTGCATCCTTTAACCCTGATCCTACCGAGTGGGGTCCAAATTGACCCCACACATATGTTCTTATGCACAACACGGACATATTATCGATCACAGCTATCATGCTTTCTGACTTTGTTTGTCATCATCTGTGAATCACAAAAAATAAATCTGATTTAAAATACAGTTTTCTTCTGTACTGTCAGTTCAGATTTTTCATTGGGGTCCGATCGGACCCCAGGGAAAAATATGATGTTAATGATATTAAATGTATGAATTTTGTGTTATATTCCAGTGAATGATGGCTCAACGAGGTAGACTTTGCCATGCAAATACTTTGCCATTGTAGCAAAGTAGCATTGTATACTAGCATGTAGCATGCTACATGTAGCATGTAGCATGCTACAGCATGCTACACACATGTAGCATGTAGCATGCTACAGCATGCTACATACATGTAGCATGCTACATGCTAGTATGTACTACATGCTACATACATGTAGTACATGCTAGCATGTAGCATTGTATTCTGTAGGCCCTACAGAACACATGCACAACAATGGCAAAGTATTTGCATTTCTTGTACCAATTAAGAAGTGAAATTAGATAATTTCCCACAAAAACCTGAACGCACCAGGGCACACTGGTTGAAAAACACATTACAACCGGGCTACTCGTGCTGAAAGGCAGGCAAATGACAAACTAGCCCCATTCCGGGATTTTTGGATCATGTTTCAAGCACAATTCTTTGTTTTAACCAAATAAAACATTTTAAGTGAAAAAAATACTTTGGTATTGCTTAATAATCCAATTAACAGTTAAATTTTGTGTGGGGTCCAAACAGACCCCAGTTGGTACTATTTGTATGTAAAATATGTTGGTAGGATGAGGGTTAATTGACCTTTTCCATAAAAATTAGGAAAAATATCAAACTTTTTTAGAGTGTTGTGTTTTCATTGGCACTGAGTATATAATACACTATATGGGGAAAAAAACAGTTTGTGATTAAAGTGCCATTAATCACAATTAACAAACCATTATGAAAGATTAATCACAATTAAAACTTTTTGGTCACTGTCCACCACTATCTTTTTTTTTTCATAATCCTAAAGAGGACTGTACAAAGTTCTTTTACTACATTCTACATCAAACAACCCTTATCTTTAACTTCTAAATTTGGGGTTTCCAGGACAGCCAAATCTTAAAAAGCCATAAATACTATTAGTGCTACAGCCACATGGGCTGATGGCTGAAATGAAACAAATCCCCCTTCTCATGAAGTCCTTCAGCCTGACTGCAGCTGCTGATCCGTCTGCATGCCACTTTCCAACCCACCACTGACCTAGCTCTTCCATTTCATGCTGTCTCCCTTTTTAACTGTATAAAGTTTTTTTGTTTTTGTTTTTTTAAATCACCTCCAATAATGAAATAAGCTGTTGTTAAAACAGCAAATCTAACCTCCCCTGCTTTTGTGTTTTGCTGGCCACATTCCACGTACACGGAGCAATGAGGCGGTACAGAATGCAGATACTAGTCTGACAGATGAACACAATAAAGCGTCTCTTTGAAACTAGTGCAATATCAATGTTTTATTGCTATCACCAATACAATGAATGCTTACTTCTACTGTATATGTACAGGTTTGGGATTTTCTTCCTCTTTAATGGTGCTGCTGCATCTGTGTTTTATGAACCGATATGAAAATAACACAAAAGATCTGCATTTTGTTTGTACCATGCACTTGTGTTCTCTGTAGCTGTGCATGCATATAATATATATATATATAGTGGGGCAAAAAACTATTTAGTCAGCCACCAATTGTGCAAGTTCTCCCACTTAAAAGATGAGAGAGGTCTCCAATTTTCATCATAGGTATACCTCAACTATGAGAGACAAAATGAGGAAAAAGAAATCCAGAAAATCACGATGAAGGATTTTTAATGAATTAATTGGTAAATTCCTCAGTAAAATAAGTGTTTGGTCACCTACAAACAAGCAAGATTTCTGGCTCTCACAGACCTGTAACTTCTTCTTTAAGAGGCTCCTCTGTCCTCCACTTGTTACCTGTATTAATGGCACCTGTTTGAACTCGTTATCAATATAAAAGACACCTGTCCACAACCTCAAACAGTCAGACTCCAAACTCCACTATGGCCAAGACCAAAGAGCTGTCAAAGGACACCAGAAACAAAATTGAAGACCTGCACCAGGCTGGGAAGACTGAATCTGCAATAGGTAAGCAGCTTGGTGTGAAGAAATCAACTGTGGGAGCAATTATTAGAAAATGGAAGACATACAAGACCACTGATAATCTCCCTCGATCTGGGGCTCCACGCAAGATCTCACCCCGTGGGGTCAAAATGATCACGGGAACGGTGAGCAAAAATCCCAGAACCACATGGGGGGACCTAGTGAATGACCTGCAGAGAGCTGGGACCAAAGTAACAAAGGCTACATCAGAAACACACTACGCTGCCAGGGACTCAAATCATGCAGTGCCAGACGTGTCCCCCTGCTTAAGCCAGTACATGTCCAGGCCCGTCTGAAGTTTGCTAGAGAGCATTTGGATGATCCAGAAGAGGATTGGGAGAATGTCATATGGTCAGATGAAACTAAAATAGAACTTTTTGGTAAAAACTCAACTTGTCGTGTTTGGAGGAGAAAGAACACCATACCTACTGTGAAGCATGGGGGTGGAAACATCATACTTTGGGGCTGTTTTTCTGCAAAGGGACCAGGACGACTGATCCGTGTAAAGGAAAGAATGAATGGGGCCATGTATCGTGAGATTTTGAGTGAAAACCTCCTTCCACCAGCAAGGGCATTGAAGATGAAACATGGCTGGGTCTTTCAGCATGACAATGATCCCAAACACACCGCCCGGGCAACAAAGGAGTGGCTTCGTAAGAAGCATTTCAAGGTCCTGGAGTGTCCTAGCCAGTCTCCAGATCTCAACCCCATAGAAAATCTTTGGAGGGATCTTTGAAAGTCTGTGTTGCCCAGCGACAGCCCCAAAACATCACTGCGCTAGAGGAGATCTGCATGGAAGAATGGGCCAAAATACCAGCAACAGTGTGTGAAAACCTTGTGAAAACTTACAGAAAACGTTTGACCTCTGTCATTGCCAACAAAGGGTATATAACAAAGTATTGAGATAAACTTTTGTTATTGACCAAATACTTATTTTACCGAGGAATTTACCAATTAATTCATTAAAAATCCTTCAATGTGATTTTCTGGATTTTTTTTTCTTATTTTGTCTCTCATAGTTGAGGTACACCTATTATGAAAATTGGAGACCTCTCTCATCTTTTAAGTGGGAGAACTTGCACAATTGGTGGCTGACTAAATACTTTTTTACCCCACTGTATATGGAAGGCATAAATCAGGTTGATGTTTAGCCATCAAGGTTTTATGTATACCTCATTTATTTCATGACAAAACCATATCCGATGTATGTACTCCTGTTAACTTGATTAGCAGATGAATGTTTTCAGTACGATTTTCTTTGTACTGACTACCTTCATAGCTGACCCTGTCTGACAGCTCAGTCAAACTGATTTGTGTTCAGGAATGGTTTTAACCTCCTGTAGTTTATTCATGTCTGTGTTTTTTTTTTAACATAAACTTAGAAATATATATAATTTTGCAAAAAAAGATAGCTCACATATGGTACCCATTTGTTTCCTCTTATTTGTTTCCCTTTTTTCCTTACCTGTGCAGATGGACAGAAGAGAAAAAAGTCCCTGAGAAGGAAGCTGGACTCCCTTTCTAAAGAGAAGAGCAAAGACAAAGGTATGCCAAGTTCTCTGATGTGGAGCCACTTCACGGGACGTTCTCTTTCTGCGTTCAGTCATTGTCACTGCTCTCACCATCTTGCTCTCTTGCCACTGAGACAGAGGAGCCAGGTTGTAGCCTCCACCCCTCAGGCAGGTGAATAGTGAGGTTAAAAAAACAGAGTTTCTGTTTACTGGGCTTTGACAGTTTATATTTAGCCTAAGTGGAGGGACTCCTTGTAAGGGGACAGGCTCTGAGGATCAGCTGCTGTGCTGTAGCAAGCGAACCCTGCATATTTGGCAGAAAGAGCAAAGAGCTTAGTATATGAAGAGGCCAAACGACAAGCAGGCCCTACAGTGAAATGGGATTTTCCTTAAATCAAACTAGTGTAAATGAAGTTTATCCAGAGTTTGCTTGCAGTAGATAATACTTTTAATAGGCCGCCATAGAATTAAATCACCCTTTATTGTCATTCAACCAATCTTTTTTTTTTTTTTTTTTTTAGATTTAGTATACTTTATTGATCCCCAGAGGGGAAATTGAGGGCATCCACCACCTGGACGGATGAAGCAGCCACGATACGGCGCTATCCCTTAACCATTCACACACACACTCACACCTAGGGCCACTTTAGAGTCTCCAATTAACCTAACCTGCATGTTTTTGGCATGTACAGTAGAACAAAATTGTGCTTTTTCTACAGTGTAAATCACACACCCCCCATAGTAGAATCAGAGGGCTGCTGCCATGCAAGGAACCACCACAGATTTCCCTCCTCCATTATTGCTGAGCACCAAGCTGGATGACAGGAATTTCCCCTTTTATATGGTCTTCAGCATGACCCAGCTGGGATTTGAACCCCTGCCTCCTGGGTGTGGGGCGGATGCTCTACCAACTGAGCCACCACTCCAGCCATACTTTAAGCATCAAAGCTGTATAACTTGTATTAGCTCACTAAAATGGTCAAATACTAAAATATTGTTCCACTTGTAGTCTGGTTTCAGCAGAATTCAGCTATTGTTCTTTTTTTAGTCTTGCTATGCTCAAAACTAATTACATCTTGATAAGAATCCATCATATGGTTTTCATTTCCCCCCCACTGGACACTGAAGACAACCAAGAAAGCCACAACTTACAATAAATGAATAAATGAAAACAAATGACAGAGACATTTTCCCCCCACACACAGTACAGAAACTGTTGCAGAGGTCTGCTTCACACAAATGGAATAATGACAGGGTCCAAGTCAATCTTTATTCATGAAGTTCTCTAAATCACTGAAATAATTTCCTGATATCGATTTTTGTTCTTTTGTCATACTTTTCTTTTACTTTACTTTTATCAAAATGAGTTTTTATTTTTATTTTGTTCCCCTTTTTCAACATGCTTGACATTATAGGTCAGGGCTATTCAATTACAAAATCATCTGGGCCACAATTTGAAACCAAGACATGTAACTGGGCCGCACATGTTCAGCGATCTGTTGAATAACAAATTTCTTTGAATGAATCTTTATTTTGGATAGATTAAAAGTAAAGATTAAAAGAAAGGAACAGAATAATATTACAAAGGGGAAAGAAAAAAAAACATCTTACAAGGTCAAACCAACACAGATCAATATGACGAATAATATGCACTTTTTATTCATTGTCTTGGTTTTAAATGTGCACTTGGCACACGACAAAGGTGTTGTGTAAGAGTTTGGACTTTCATTTGTGTGGTACAGGTGGTGGCTCCATCTTCCGGTTCCGCCACCACCCGCGGCTATAAGAGGGCAGCGGGCAGGAGGGGAGTCTCTTTGCCACTTCGCTACCTGAAGACTGCGCCTGTGTGCTGCGAAGTGCCTCTCAATAAACGTGTGTTTAGTTCAACACCTGGCCTCGTCCTTGGCTCCTCATTACCGACATAACATTTGGCGACGAGGATAAAAGCAGGTATGGATGTGTGTGTTACACCAGTTCGACTGTTTTTGGAGCTTCCCAGTGAGCCACCCGTTCCTTGGTCAAGGTGGTTCGCCGCGTTCCAGACGTACATGGTGACGCTAAACCTTGGGAGGCTGGAGAAATTGAGGGCATGTGCATTGTTGGTCCATTATCTCAGAATGGAGGGACAGGGAATTTAGAGCACGATGGGTGACTGTGATAGATTTGAAGAAGTGGTTGAGCTAATGGCGTGCCATTTTCGCGCCCCGGAAAACATCATTGTCTGCAGAATCCAGTTTCGACAGCGCCACCAACGGGTTGGCAAGTCTATGCAGCGGTTCGTGGCAGACCTAAAACTGCTGGCCAGCGAATGCCAGTTCGGATCGTTGGAGGAGGAGATTGTTTGCGACCACTTGGCGGAACATACCAGCTCCTCCGCTGTTAGGTCAAAACTGCTTACATTCTCAGGTGAACTGATGCTGTGTACGGCCATCGAGTTAGCTCAGCAGCTGGAGGCTGCAGATAAACTATCACGGCAGCTGAGTGGGAGTGTGCCACACCAACAACTAGGATCACAGCCGACGGTGCATGCTGTTGACCCGGACAGCGATGATAGCGTGGAGGGTGATGTGGACGACACCAATGCTGTGAAAATAAGGTCTGCCCTGGGAACGCCTGTATGTATGGGTTGTGGGTCCTGGAAGCACTGTTTTAAGGCCAGAGAGTGTCCGGCGAGAGGAAGCGCTGCGGCAAGTGCGGACACTTGCATCATTTCGCCAGGGCATGCAGCAAGTTCGAGCAAGGAAGTTCAAGACGCATGGCTCCTTGTTGAATTGGGCGACCGTGAGGATTTTTTTACCGCATTACAGGATTGGAGGTGACCCAGCGCCGCTTTGCGGTTGTGGTGGAGGGAGACTGGCCACGGTGGGAATGCTGAGATTGACGGCCCGGTACAAGTCGGCCGAGGTGTGTGACTTGAAGTTCACCATGACAGCCCGTGGTGAGAACATAATGGGATGCGATCTGTTTTATTGTCTGGGCTTCACCATTAAAAGTGGTGCTGGAGAGGAGTGGTCGGGCTGCGGTTTGTGAGACCGGCTGGTCCCGAGAATGGAAGACGGGGCTGTGTGGGATGAGAACATGCCTGGCACCCTGGAGAGTGAGCAAGACCAACATCGCCCAGGGCCATCACAGGAGGGTCCCTGTGCCAGAGCTCAAGTTGCACAGCGGCACAGCGGGATGCCTGTGATGGTGGGTGACGTCAAGAGGCTGGCTCCACCTGTTCCCGGATCTCGGCTGGAATGGGCCGGTGAACAGGAGGCCCCAATGGCGATGGCAGCGGCAAAGGTAAAAGTGGTTGGGGCAGGACCGTCTGGCACGGTAGAACGATGTGCCAAGCAGAGATACTGCAGGCCGAGTAGGGCCCCTCTGGGTGTCGTGGATGTGGTCCAAGCCCGGGAAGAGGCATGGTCGCGGCGGATTCAGGCCAAGCGGCAGATGGAGGAGCACCAGGGGCGGCTGCATGTAATGGCCAGATGGGAGGATGCCTATCTCCAACTGTCGGATGGTTCATGGAGGCACCCAAATGAGCTGTGGCATGCCCGGGAGAAGACTGGTAGACTTGGCCCTGGTCATGGGACTCCTCCAGTGGTGTCGAAGAGGAGGCGCATCGGGGTTGAGACAGCCAGCGGCGACCCGGGAGGTAATTTTCCTCCTGGGGCTGACTGATGAGAGGACAATCCAATGGGAGGGGGGAGGGCATCGGCCTGTTCTTATAGTTGGAATCTGGTTTAGACGTTGTACATGTGTATATTTTGATGGTCATGGGGTATGGCTTATTTTGTTTTTATAGAATGTTTTGCTCTATGTATTTGATATTTGTATCTGTTCATGGGGATTAATTTATTGTTATGTTTAGGTTAGGACACGGCAATATTTTGTTTTAAGTGGACTTGTTTGAAGTACAAGCGGCAGAATAACCCGCTTCGCCGTGTGGGGTGAGGTGGCAGTCTACCCATCTCCCCCTAATTTTAGTTATTTTGGAATGACTGCATTACGCCATTTGTATTGTGTTATCCTATCACTTTTAGTGTGGGATTCGAGTTCCAAATTGGGGTGGGTCCAAATTGTGTATGTGTTTTTGGCTTTTGTGAAGGGGGGGTGTTGTGTTAGAGTTTGGACTTTTGTTTGTGTGGTATAGGTGACGGCTCCACCTTCTGGTTACGCCACCACCCACGGCTATAAGAGGGCAGTGGGCAGGAGGGGCGGTCTCTTTGCCACCTCTCTGCCCGACGGCTGCGCTTGGGTGCTGCGAAGTGCCTCTAAATAAGCGTGTGTTTAGTTCGACACCTGGCCTCGTCCTTTGCTCCTTATCACCGATATAACAAAAGGCACATGAAAAGAGCATAAAAACGAAAACAATGCTGGAGCTTGAGCAGAACTCGAAGTAGTAGAAATATTTTTCCTCTTGAACAACAATTAAATAAATAGAATGGAAAAAAAAACCCTCTGTAAATAATCATTTTGGTCACATCTTGCTCAGGCATATCTCAAAGTGCATAAAAGCTCAGTGCGCACTGTTAGTAGCATTAACATTTGTTTCCCTTTTGAAATAAAATATACTACATCCTGGTCATAACTGACCTTGGCACATCACAAAGTGCATTTAGCTGAATAAAAAATGAACTGTCAAACTCTTCAGTGGCACAAACCCCCCAAGAAAAGATTGATGACATTAACAAACATTGCACATCCACCATTGTGGTTTATTTTGTTTTAAATCACCACATGTGTGAGTAGGAACCTCTTTTTATAACTACATATTCCATTACACACACACATAACAGTCAACCAAAAATTTATAGTACAGTTAAAGATGCAAAAAGCACCCACTTAAAAACTTGAGTAATGACTTCAGTCTTGAAGGTTTGAGGTTTTTCTCAAAAATGTATAACAATTTTCATGTAATTTTCTACTTTTCTTTGTAAATTTATCTAAATCTGAAACCATTTTCCTGAAATTTGCAATTTCCTCTTTTAAAACTGACTTTTCTTGTACATTGGAGACTTTATTATAAATTTGTGGATTATTTATGGCTAATTTTTGTTTATTTTTTAAATAAAATTAGTTGTTTTAATATGAATTTGAAACAGATTGTGGTAAAATTTGACTTTTTTTTCCTTATACAATTTACAGTTTTGACCATAATTTTGCAGAGCCAGAACAGAAAAATAATTTAACTGATTTCCCCCCCTAAAAAATAATAAAATTATGTTTAATGAAATAAATGAACTTAAAATGACCAAAAATGTAGTCATTTCTGTTGAAATATTTCTATATATTTAGAGTTTTTTAGAAATCTCCTCCCCACCCAGAGAGCAGGAAAAACCTCCCTTATTTTGAAATCCAAATGTTGGCACGTTTAGTTTGTCTGAAGGCTGCTGATTAAAGTCAGTGACTTCTTGAATTTAGTGTCATCTTAACTTGCCAGGTACATGATATCCATCCATGGATGGATGGATGTTGTGGTAGCTGGTGAAGTCATTCCTCAGTGATTCAGTCGCTCTTGCCTTTCCCTGCATACAGTATGAAGCTTAACTACACCTGTTTGCTAAGTGACTCTTCATTATTGCTCCCATTACCTGCGGGTTGTGTCAGGTCAGGCACTGGCTTGCTTGCTACCGGATAACCATGAAAACCGGTACTACCTGTCTCATGGGTCGGGCCGTCGGCGACTCAACCAGCATCCCCGCCCTTCCGAGGGCATGGAGGGTGAAACAGGGCATCCTGGCAGAACTAAAAACAACATCTGCCACTGGTCTGTGGTGGACCACTCCCAGTTACACAGGGTGAGACTGGACATCCTGGCAGATAAACACATCTATGGCAAGGTCTGTGGTGGATTGTGCCAGTCGGTGCATTGTGACATGCACTACACAAAGAGCAGAGATAAACAAACCTATCATCTGGTCAGTCACTGCAACAGATACTGGAGTCAGTTTGTCTTGGCTTGTCCTTGCCACTGATAATACCTTTATCTGCCAAGAATGTGCTGCTAGTCCAGCAAAAGCTAGCAGTACTCAAATACTTTGCAAGCAGTTTCATGAAATGGGCTTTCTTACTCACAGTTTTGCGAGGGCAAACACAATCAGGGTAGACCAAGGCTCAGATTTAAAGATACTGTAAAAAGAAACTTGAAGAAGTTGGACATAGACAGGAGTTCCTGGCAGCGGAAGGCTAAGGACAGAGCTATGTGGAGGAATCTGATCAGACCTAAATGAAACAGTCATTGTCGCCCACGACAGACTGCTATGATGATGATGATGAGATGATGATGACCAGCGGGTTAAAACCACCATAAATGCCTTCACTGGTTACATACCTCTTTTTCTTTTTTTCTGCATTTAAAGTACTTTAATAAGCTCATGCTTCACTCGGACAGCAGCGCTAGAAAGACACTCTCAACTGGAATGCTCACAATGTGGGTGGAGTGCTTCTGAACTCTGCATGGATGACGGTCATGTGCGTTGTTCGTGTGCACGCTTGCGGACCGTCATTCCTTCATACTTTTTATTAAATTTATATTTCCTTGGCATGGCCTGGGCCACTTGGAGGTTGGTTCTGGGCCGCATGTGGGCCGCTAATTGAATAGGCCTGTTATAGGTGATTATTTGCAGTGCTGGAAGAGCAGCTGTCCATTTCTTTCTTGATTGACATTAGATGTACCCTCTGCTGGGGCATCAAACTTGTGGCTTTCATCATGTAAAGAGTAGGGCAGAGTGATGAGTTAAGACTTTATCATCACTGTTATTATACACAATAATTTCTTTAGCAGCACTTGTATATGCCAGCAGCAGTTAAAAGCAAAATGATAAACAATACAAAACAGCTGAGTTTAAAAAATACGTTTTAAAAAAGTTAGTCAGTGAAATTAACACCTTGCAGACCACCTAAAATCTTCTTTTTCTGGCTACTTCCTTTAGGGGTTGGCACAGCGGAATATCTGCCTCCATCTCACCCCTCCCACCCTCTCCATGCCCTCCTTCACTGCATCCATGAATCTTCTTTGTGGTCTTCCTCTTTTCCTCCTACCTGGCAGCTCCATCTTCAACATCTTTCATCCAGTATATCCACTATCTCTCCTCTGCACATGTCCAGACCATCTCAGCCTTGCCTTACTTCGTCACCAAACCACTCAACCTGAGCTGTCCCTCTGATATGCTCATTTCTAATCTTGTCCCTCCTGGTCACTCCCAGTCTTCAGCTCTGCCATCTCCTGCACTGCCTCCTGTCTTTTTGTCATCGCCACCGTCTCCCAACCACATATCATAACAGGTCTCTACCATCTTGTAAATCTTCCCTTTCACTCTAGCTGCTATCTTTCTGTCAAAAATCACCCTGACACTCGTCTCCACCCACTCCACCTGTCTGCTTTCTCTTCTTCACCTTTCTTCTGCATCTTCCATTGCTTTGGATGGTTGATCCCAAACATGCAGACAACCTAAAACAATATGTCCTAAAAGGGAGAAAGTCAAACCAAGTTGTGAAACAACTGCTGTAAAATAAAAAAGATAATGTTTAATCCTTTTCATTTTTCTTTCTCTAATGGTGTTCTGCCTTCATTCACTTCCTACCTCACCTGCAACCATGCCCCCTCTGTCCATCTACATATTGCCCCCTTTGATGCTTGTTTTAGTGCTTTATTAAAGCAGAATTTAAAGTTGCTAATTGTGAGTGACCCTGCAGTCATCTTCCTCCCAGAACAAATTGGTTGAAAAATTGTTGAAGAAATGACTTTGCCAACAGTCTAAAAAATGTCCAGCTGACTTTTTAAGGCCATTGGGTAGTAACTGTGGTATATATCACTCATATATTCCATACCTACATTTGTGAGAGCATGTGGAAATGTTTGGGACAGAATATACAAAGGAACTTCACACCTCTGAAAGAACAAAGGAATCTCACCGCCGTGTGAAGACTCATGACGTCACAGGACGCCATGGCAACAGACTCAACACCTTTACCCCCCTAAAGCGAGAGGGGGAGTTCCCATCACCTCCCAAGACAGGGAGAGGGGATGGCAGGACAATGGGGATTAAGATAACGGGGAGATGTTACCTTTTTCAATGAGTGGCTCTGACGTCAGCTGTTTCAATGAGTGGTGCTATGCGTGCTTGTATTTAACCAGCGAGCGAAGCAGAGTTCTCTCTCTTGCCTTCTGCCAAGTTCTGCACCAGATGAGACAAGATAGAAGAGTTTGTTCATTAAAGACTCTACTTTTGTGATACAAAACCGCCTCGTTATTTCCAGCTCTTCTACACTGGTGACCTTGACGCGAGTATGGACCTGAGGCGTTCTTCAAGCGACTCATCCGCGGCGAATCTGACTTACGCCAGCGGCAACGCAGACGAGGGAACAAGCAGACAGCTGTTCCCCCCGGCAGAAGGTACCGAGAGAGCTCAACCGAGCTCCAGCACCGCTGTGAGAGCCGAGGCAAGGCACTCTCACCCGGCGGGCACAACAGTGATGGTGTGCATGAACGCCGTCGCTGTCCAGCTGCCAGACTTCTGGCAAGAAGACCCCGCCTCTTGGTTTCTACAGGCTGAAGCCCAGTTCATACTGGCGGGCATCACAGCAGACGATACAAAATTCTACCATATCGTCTCCAAGCTCGACTCCGCCACTTCGAGGTGTGTGCGGAGCTTGATCCGGCGACCACCGGCCCGGGACAAGTATGAGACGCTCAAGGCGACCATCGTGGCGAACTATGTCCCACCAGCGGAGGAAAGAGCCGAGAGGATCCTGGCGATCTACGGCCACAAAGGGGGCAATCCGAAGGCCCTCATGGAGGATTTGCTGCAGCTTAAGGAGGAGGACAATGACAATTTCCTTTTCCAGTTTATTTTCCTCAGCACGCTTCCACCACACATGAGAGGGACACTCACCAATATGAAGTGCGACACCCACCAAGACTTCCGCACACTGGCCAGCGAGGCTTATCGGCTCGTCAACGCCTGCAAGGAGCGGACACCTACAGCGGCATCCGCGGACCTCAAAACTGACGCCCCGAGCCATGAAGAGCCACAACCCACGGTGACAGCGACGCGGCCCAAGCGTAACAAACAGATCGACGTCTGTTATTATCACCAACACTTCGCCGAGAAAGCCCACAAATGCGTTCCCCCCTGCAAGTTCACGATGTCGGGAAAACGCCCAAGCCGAGGGCCGTTAACGGCAGCGGTTCTCGGCGAGAAAAACAAGCTGTTATACGTGACGGATGGACACACAGGCAAGCAGTTCCTCATCGACACGGGAGCTCAGCTGAGTTTCATCATGCCCTCCCACGCAGATCGAGCCATGGGCACCCGGGGCAATGGAGCAGTGGCAGCCAACGGTTCGGACATCGACACGTTCGGTGAAAAGAGCCTGCACCTCCTCATTCACGGCCGCAGCTACAGATGGACATTTGTTGTAGCGGCGGTGAGTTTTAACTTGTTAGGCGCTGATTTTCTATGTGCACATGGGTTATTAGTTGATCTAGCAAATAGGCGCCTGGTTAATGCACTATCTTTTGCTTCTGTTCCATGCTCAGCTTGAGTCTCTCCACCACCTGTGCAGGCCAACGTCACCACGGCAGGAGGTAAGTTTGAGCAACTCCTCACCCAATTTCCAGCACTCACAACCCCCAAATTTTCAGCCACTGTAGCCAAACACGGGGTTAAACACTTCATTCCAACAACGGGACCTCCCGTTTTTGCCAAAGCTCGCCGCTTAGACGCGGCCAAGCTCAACATAGCAAGGGACGAATTTGCAGCTCTTGAAAAATTAGGCATTTGCCGACGTTCAAAGAGCCCTTGGGCTTCACCACTTCACATGGTTCCGAAATCCGACGGTTCTTGGAGACCGTGCGGAGATTACCGCAGATTAAACAACGCTACAGCGCATGACTGCTACCCCATCCCTCATATACAGGATTTTTCACTGCATTTAGCGGGCGCGCGCATTTTTTCAAAGATAGAATTAGTCCGCGGTTATCACCAAGTTCCAGTCCGAGCTGAAGACATTCCTAAAACCGCGGTTATAACCCCTTTCGGCCTTTTTGAATTCCTGTGAATGCCTTTTGGCCTCAAAGGTGCTGCTCAGACTTTTCAACGTATGATGGACGCAGTCTTACGCGACCTCCCCTTTGTTTTTGTCTACCTCGACGACATGCTGGTAGCCAGCTCATCAGAGGAAGAGCACGAGCAGCATCTCACTACCGTTTTTCAGAGGCTAGAAGAGCACGGATTAATAATTAATCCAGCCAAATGCAAATTCGGCGTATCGCAAATTGATTTTTTGGGACACAGAGTCTCCCCGAAAGGGGCAGCTCCACTTCCAGACAAAATTCATGCGATAGAAGGTTTTCCACGGCCCCAAACGGTCAAATCGCTACAGGAATTTTTGGGGATGGTTAATTTTTACAACCGTTTCCTCCCTCATGCAGCTCAACTCATGCAGCCCCTGTATGACGCGCTTAAAAAAAAGAAAGCTTCCAATGCGGACGAATGGACCCCGGAACGCGAACGCGCTTTTGCGGAAGCTAAAAACGCCCTAGCTAACGCCACAATGTTAGTCCATCCAGATCCCTCGGCCCGCATTGCTCTAACCACAGATGCTTCAGACTTGGCCATAGGGGCAGTTGTAGAACAACATGTCAAGGGGGTCTGGCAACCTTTAGCATTTTTTAGCAAATCGCTAAACCCGACGGAACGCAAATATAGCACTTTTGACAGGGAGCTGCTGGCGCTCCATTTATCCATCCGCCACTTCCAGTTTTGGTTAGAAGGGCGGAGTTTCACGGCTTTTGTGGACCATAAACCGCTCACTTTTGCTATGGCTGAAATTTCAGAACCTTGGTCGGGCAGACAACAAAGACAGCTAGCTGTGATTTCAGAGTTCACCACAGACATTCGACATGTAGCGGGCAAACTTAACGTAGTAGCGGACTGTCTCTCTCGCGCTGTGGCACCGCCAGAGCACGAGGAAACAGATTACACTGCTTCAGCAGCTGAGCTTTTCTCTAACACAAACACATATGCAGCACCTATCCATGAAGGGATAGATTATGCAGCCATGGCGGAAGAACAAGGTAGTGATGCGGACGTGCGCGCGCTCCTGTCTGGACCAACAGGGTTAAGGCTGGAGGAAAAAGGGTTGCGCGACGGCGTGCCCCCCCTAATATGCGATGTTTCAACCGGCCGACCTCGCCCGTTAGTACCAGCTGCTTGGCGCCGCCGCATTTTCGACGCAATTCACTCCCTCGCGCACCCAGGTGTGCGCGCCTCGGTCAAAATGGTTGCCGAAAAGTTTGTGTGGCCAGGCCTGCGCAAAAACGTAAAAGAATGGGCAAAAACTTGCATTCCTTGTCAGCACGCCAAAGTACACAAACACACAAAAGCCCCTCTGGAGCCTTTTCCAATCCCTGCTAGAAGGTTCGACCACATTCATGTCGACCTCGTGGGGCCGCTGCCTTCCTCCCAGGGTTTCACACACCTGCTAACAATGATAGACCGCACCACACGCTGGCCAGAGGCAGTCCCTCTAGCGGCAACTACAGCGGAGGAAGTCGCTCGCGTTTTTCTAACAAATTGGGTGGCACGTTTCGGCGTCCCATCAGACATCACGTCAGATAGGGGGCCTCAATTTGTCTCAGAGCTCTGGTCAGCCATGTCCAACAGTTTAGGGGCAACAATTCACCGTACCACCGCTTATCACCCTCAGGCTAATGGGTTATGCGAGCGTTTTCACAGGTCCTTAAAGGCCGCCTTCAGGGCCTCATTAACGGACACAAATTGGGTAAATAAACTTCCCTGGGTTTTATTGGGGTTGCGTGCGGCACCTAAAGAGGATTTAGACGCTTCCCCTGCAGAATTAGTCTTTGCTCAGCCTATCAGACTCCCAGGTGAATTTTTACCAGAAAACCCAGAACCAGGGCACCTCCCAGTCCCAAGGTTTTTAGGCAGTAACAGTCCGGACTCTCTCCACGGTCCAGCTCATCACTCCTTTCCGGGAGTTTTTGTTCCTCAAACTTTAAAAAATGCTGAGTTTGTTTTTGTTAAGCATGAAGCTCTAAAACCAACGTTACGCCCAGTATACGATGGCCCGTATAGAGTGCTGGAAAATGGTGACAAACACTTTGTGCTTGATTATGGGGATAGAAATGAAACGGTCAGCATTGACAGACTCAAACCTGCCTTCTTGTTGAGAGACGAACCCGCACAGCTGGCTCGAGCACCTCGGCGAGGTAGACCCCCCAAGGAAAAAGTCTCAGCCCCCAGGCAGGGAACAGATAATCTCTCTCCTTCCCACACTGCAGATTCCTCACAACAAGGTCCCAGCAGGACGCCTAAACCGACCTACAGCAGCTTTGGGAGAAGATTGAAACCCAGACTACACAGGGACTGATTACACCACTCTGCAAATTTTCGCTAATTGTGCCACAACAGTTTAGGACTGATTTATGATTATACTATGCTGTTATGTTTTCACTGAACTCTCTTAGGAGCATGGCTGCTTGAAAGTTTCTTCTGTGGCAACGGCTGTAACACGTAGTATGTCTTAGTAATTACCCTAGACTGTGAATCTTTCTGTGTTCCTTCATAGTTGTTTGGGGGGCCTGTGGTATATATCACTCATATATTCCATACCTACATTTGTTAGAGCATGTGGAAATGTTTGGGACAGAATATACAAAGGAACTTCACACCTCTGAAAGAACAAAGGAATCTCACCGCCGTGTGAAGACTCATGATGTCACAGGACGCCATGGCAACAGACTCTACACCTTTACCCCCCTAAAGCGAGAGGGGGAGTTCCCATCACCTCCCAAGACAGGGAGAGGGGATGGCAGGACAATGGGGATTAAGATAACGGGGAGATGTTACCTTTTTCAATGAGTGGCTCTGATGTCAGCTGTTTCAATGAGTGGTGCTATGTGTGCTTGTATTTAACCAGCGAGCGAAGCAGAGTTCTCTCTCTTGCCTTCTGCCAAGCTCTGCACCAGATGAGACAAGATAGAAGAGTTTGTTCATTAAAGACTCTACTTTTGTGATACAAAACTGCCTCGTTATTTCCAGCTCTTCTACAGTAACCAACATTCATCATCTGATCCTTTTGGGTTGCACCTATACCAGCATAGCACAGCACCTGGTATGCCTAGGCAGTCTCCCATCAGAGTACTAACCAAGGTAAATCCTGCTGAGATTTCATGATCAGATAGACCAGGGCTGTCTGGGGACATCTGGAGCCCAAGGTGGGACTATCAATAAAAAGACAACACAGAAAAATTTGGAAAACATACTTTAATTTAAACAATACTTTTTGAGTGTATAGCACTGGTTTCAGATTGTTCCAGATATTATTTAACAAGCGTTATGCCAAATATGACACTTCTTGATAATGGACCCAGAAGCAGACACTGACAAGTTTGTATGGTGATCTGAGTTTATTTGCAGGGTGAGAGTGATGTGATCTGAGAGGAACTGGCAACCTCTGCGGAGATGGGAGAGAAGAGGAAAATGGTGAGTATACAGCTTAACAACTGCAGGTAATATTAGGATTGTTTCTCTTTCAGGTGGAGCTGAAGACGACATGGTGAGAATCTTTAGAGGTTGTTGCTCATCCTCCTCTTGGGTTGTGCAGAGTTTGATAAGGTAGGGAAGGTGATCTGGACAAGATAGGAGTTTGCCCTGGCTGGGGTCTTGGGGAGAGTTCGAGTTAATCAAATATTGCTCAAGACTTACTTAAAGTCGAAAATGATCCAAGTTTAGTGAACGGGTTTGTCCACCACCAACTGAACTCAGTGGAAGGTCCTGGGGAGAAGATAAGTATTTAAGGAGAGAATTAAGTTGAGATAAAATGTTCTTCTTACATAGGTCCAACGTTGGAGAAGTGGAGAAGGCAGCTGCTTCTCTGGCAAAGTCCAAAGACAGACAAACTAATCTTTATAACAGCAGGTCTTAATTAGCAATCAGCAGAGATGGCAGAGGAGAGAGAGTGTGCACCAACCTTGGAATACTACAAAATGTCAAGCTTAAATGGTGTTCACTTATATAGCACATTTTTACTCATCTCTAGATGACCAAAGCACTTTACAGATCCTTCTATCTACACACTGATGGCAGTGGAGCTGCGGTGCACAGGTGCTGGCCTGACCCACCAGGAGCAACTGGGGGTTCAGTGTCTTGCTTTAGGACACTTTGACGTGCAGACTGCAAACAGAGCGAGAATTGAACCCCTGATTCTGATTTCCAGAATATTTTTCTCCCTAAATGCCTGCTCTGTATTTCATTTTGAAGTGGGCCAAGACATTTTGCTGAAAGAGGGGCTGACAGAAAAGGAACACTGCAATAACCTGACCTGTCACCGTGTAATGCTGAGACAAACTAAACTAGTTATTTTGCTGAAGGCTGATTACCTCCAGTAAAGTTTTGCCAATTGCTCTAAAATACTTTTCACGTTGTCCCTTTGTGCATTTGCTACTTCTTGTGTCTGTGTGAGCTGAGAAAACATCCAGTTAATGTAAACACACTGCATGTATGTACATGAATTTAAGAAGTGGCGAAAGCCAAAGCTGCGTTTCTGTAGGACTGGAAAATGTGGATTTCTGAATATCTGACACGCTTTGATGAATGTGGTTTGGCCATCGGGCTTTGCACATTATACGGTCCAGATTGCGGATGTGTGCCTGTCTACATGTGTGGGTTACGTAAGCTCCTGTGAGTCTTTGCAGCAAACTCATTGTGTCACGGTGTTAGTGGTCATGTTGTTTATAAACCACAACCTTTCACTTGTGGTTGTGGAAGGCTCTTTGCCTTCTCTCCTCTCTGTCTTCCTTTGCGCTCTGCACTCCCTCACTACACAGCTGCACATTTTTTCCCCTGCTGTTCTTGGCTCGGATTGTGATTATCTATAAGGCAATATATAGCTCTGATGACCCAGTGTGACATCATTCCTTGTGGAAATAAGCCCTGTGCACAATTAGAGGATTCCATGGGTGCGCCCATCATTGCTACAACACCAGTTTTGATCAGAAGTGAATCCCGAGTCAACTAGTCTTGTTTTTTTTTGTCAGTGTAGACACACCTCTTGCAGCTGTTTACCAAAATAAACTCCATTCTGAGATCCTCTTGTACTTTATAATGGGGGGCATAAATCAAAAGAAATAGATACACTTTAACCGAAAAATAGTCCAATAACTGAGCTGCTTAGTCCACGGGATTTGGCCCAAACTTATCTTCAAAATAACTGTTGGCATTTGATGATGGTGATGGGAGGGTCTGTCTCTCAAAAGTCAAATACACTTTTACAATCACTGGGGCTTAATTGAAGAATCAGAGAAAGTAAAGAAATCCATCAGATAAAAAACTAATGTCTCAAGGCCATGATATTCAGGCTGATGGAAATTCTGCAAGAACAAAAATATGCTCATTTCTGAACCTTAAACAGCAAATCATGTTTCTGGAAACACTTTAGGGAGGCAATAAGTGGTATTGTTGCTGAATATGTGTTTACTTTTCACTAAAAACAGGTTTAAGAGCTTAGTGTGAGTGGCCGCCCCTGAAGACTTCAGCTTTCTGTATGTCAAGGAGCAAGTGAAAAGCTGGACTGTCTCTCCAAACGTGTCATACCCTGACCAGAGTGCATTGCAAAGCGTGAACAGGAAATGGGGAAACAAACTGGGCAATGTGCATGTACCAGAACGCCGCTGTTTTCCTTGGATCCCAGTTTATTCAAGATACAGTGGTTTCAGACTGTCCTGTTCAGTTACTTATCAGACTTTGTAACTCATCGATATTATCTGATAAATAATGGGGGCTAAAAAAGTGACCTCATAAATAGGTCTTCATCCCCAGGAAGGTAAGTAGGTTTATTCTGTTCTGTAGCTCCAGTCTGAATCAGTTCTATACTGGTTATTGTTTAAAGCATCCTAGCGTTCAGATTGACTAGTGGCAACTAACAAGGTGACAAAATGTAGTGGAAACCATCAGTACTCCACCTGGGGAACCCTCCTTAACCCCCCCCCCCCTACACATGGATGGACATCATTAGAAATTGTTAAATGATGAAAAAATGGTCAGATCTGTCAACGATTGCTCCTAAATTATTCCTTGTTATTTGTTAAGAATTACATTTTATAGAAAATTTGAAAAAGTCTTTAATTCATTTTTAATTGTTTAGCTATATTACGTGAATCTCCCAGTATTTTTAACATTGATATTAAATATCCGTATGTCAAATATGTTAAAAAAAAACAACAACAACACAGGCTTATACAGGGTGTCCTAATTGTTTCACATGACTGTATTTCTGATGGAGCCATTGACCTGAGATTTTCACCAGATATCAGTAACAACCCAAGTAATCCATATACACAAAGAAATCAAGGCAACTGTGTTCACAACACAAGTTGTATTTAATAAAGTGGAATGACATGATATATATATATTCAAGATTCAAAGATTTTTATTTGTCAATACTTCTATACGTACAGGACATACAGGAGAACTGAAATGCCATTTCTCTCTCTCTTAGTGGTGTGCACAATATATAAGAAAATAAGAAATAAGGATAAAAACAACAACAGCAGTCTATGTTCAGTAATGCTGCCCACAGTGCAAATGAAGATAAAAAGATAAAACCCTATATACAGAAAAAGGGGAGCCATAATATCCACAATTGTAAGTTCAGTGCAGTACTGTGGGTGCAAACAGTGACAGATTGGACTGCACATGATCAGTATTTCAATAACAGACAGACAGCAGCAGATGCGGCATTTGTGTAAGTGGTTGCAGTAAGGTGCAGAGACATCCATCAGCAGATGTATTACTGTTGGTGTGCCAGTCTTTCTTTGCAAACAGCTGAGATAGTTATTGTCTGGGTGAGTGTGTTATGGTCCAGGGGTGGGGAGGGAGTGGGCAGAGTTCAGGGTCCTGATGGTCTGATGAACAAAGCTGTTTAGCAGTCTTGTGGAGTGGGCCCAGAGGCTCCGGTACCTTTTCTCCGAGAGCAGGGGGATGAAGAGGGAGTGTGAGGGGTGGGAGGTGTTGCCTGCGATGTTGATGGCTCTGCGGGTGAGGTGGGTGAAGTAGATGTCTGAGAGGGGGGACAGAGGGCACCAATGATCTTGTTGGCTGCATTCACTGTGTGTTGTAGTGTCTTCCGGCAGGAGGCAGTGCAGCTTCCATACCACACTGTGATGCAGCTGGTGAGGATGCTGTCAGTGGTGCCCTGGTAGAAAGAGCACATGATGGACGGTGGGATTCGTGCTGTCCTCAGTTTGCAGAGGAAATGGAGGCGAATTTGAGCCTTCTTGGCCAGTGATGTGGTGTTGTTGGACCAGGAATGGTCCTCAGAGATGTGCACCCCCAGGAACTTGGTGCTGCTCACCCTGTCCACAGCTGCTCCATCGATGATCAGAGGGGGATGCTGTGTGTGTCCTCTCCTTAAGTCGACCACCATCTCCTTGGTTTTTCCCATGTTCAGGAAAAGATTACTGTCTTTACACCACTGAACCAGTTGGCTCACCTCATTTCTGTAGTTGGCCTCGTCATTGTTTGTTATGAGGCCCACCACCATCGTGTGGTCCGCAAACTTGATGATGTGGTTGGTGCTGTAGGCTGGTACGCAGTCATAGGTCAGCAGGGTGAAGAGCAGCATGCTGAGCACGCACCCTTGTGGGGCCTCTGTGCTCAGTGTGATGGTCTGGGAGGTGTTGCTGCCAACCCGTACATTCTGTGGCCTCCCTGTGAGAAAGTCCAGCACCCAGTTACAGAGAGAGGTTTTGAGTCCCAAGTGTCTGAGTTTTTGTATTAGGTGCTGGGGGATGATTGTGTTGAATGCTGAACTGAAGTCCAAGAACAGCATTCGTACATAGGAGTTCTTTGAGTCCAGGTGGGTGAGGGCTGGATGGAGAACAGCAGAGATGGCATCTTCTGTGGACTGTTTGACCTGTATGCAAACTGAGATGGGTTGTGGGAGGGGGGGTGGACTTGATGTTCTGCATGACTAGCCACTCGAAGCACTTCATTATGATGGAGGTCAGTATTACAGGACAGTAATCGTAGCTGGATGAAACGGGCTTTTTCGGGACTGGTATTGTGGTAGCAGTTTTGAAACATGTGGGAACAACAGCTTGACTCAGGAAGATGTTGAACTTGATTCCACCATAAGAAAGAGACTGGGCAAAAATGGCCTGCATGGCAGAGTTCTAAGACAAAAACCACTGCTGAGCAAAAAGAACATAAAGGCTCGTCTCAGTTTTGCTAGAAAACATCTTGATGAGTCCCAAGACTTTTGGGAAAATACTCAGTAGACTGATGAGACAAAAGTTTAACTTTTTAGAAGGTGTGTGTCCCATTACATCTAGCATAAAAGTAACAGCATTTCAGTAAATGAACATCATACCAAGAGTAAAATATGGTGGTGGTAGTGTGATGGTCTGGGGCTGTTTTGCTGCTTCAGGACCTGGAAGACTTGCTGTGGTAAATGGAACCATGAATTCTGCTGTCTACCAAAAAATCTTGAAGGAGAATGTCCGGCCATCTGTTCGTGACCTCAAACTGAAGCCCACTTGGGTTCTGCAGCAGGGCAATGATCCAAAACACACCAGCAAGTCCACCCCTGAATGGCTTAAGAAAACAAAATGAAGACTTTGGAGCTGCCTAGTCAAAGTCCTGACCTGAATCCGATTGAGATGCTGTGGCATGACCTTAAAAAGGCGGTTCATGCTCGAAAACCCTCCAGTGTGGCTGAATTACAACAATTCTGCAAAGATGAGTGGGCCAAAATTCCTCCACAGTGCTATAAAAGAGTCATTGCCAGTTATGGCAAACACTTGTTTGCAGGTGTTGCTGCTAAGGGTGGCCCAACCAGTTACAGTCTTAGGTTTAGGGGGCAATCACTTTTTTGCACAAGGCGTAGGTTTGGATTTTTTTCCCTTAATAATAAACACCTTCATTTAAAAACTGCATTTTGTGTTTACTTGTGTTATCTTTGTCTAATATTTAAATTTGTGTAATGATCTGAAACATTTAAGTGTGACAAACATACAGTGGGGCAAAAAAGTATTTAGTCAGCCACCAACTGTGTAAGTTCTCCCACTTAAAAGATGAGAGAGGTCTCCAATTTTCATCATAGGTATACCTCAACTATGAGAGACAAAATGAGAAAAAAAAAATCCAGAAAATCACATTGAAGGATTTTTAATGAATTAATTGGTAAATTCCTCAGTAAAATAAGTATTTCGTCGGCCTCCGTCGGTCTATGATGACCATGGAAGAGAATCCTAAACGTCTACTCTGCTGGAACAGCACCGCCTGTGGCTGAACAGGCCGATGCGCACCGGTGTTCTACCTTCCAGCGTTGGGCGTTGGTAGGATTCAAGCCTGGGCAGGAAAATATGGAGGACAAGATGTTACCCATGCAGCATGTCCCCCCTCTCCACGTCACTGATGAATCCAAAGGAACAGCAGGGCTGCTATAGTTTGGCACCAGCGCCGTCGCAGGAGCTGCCAGAACGATGTTGAGCACAACAGAGAACTGCCTTAGGGGCTCCGACTCCGGATTTTTCCTCAGGGTTGACTCCCAAGGCCTTTCCCGTGACCGGGTGTGCCACAAGGCAGCGGAGGTTTGAAATCAGGGTTTACCTTCCCCTAGATGGGCTACCTTCCCAGGTTGACAAGCCACCATCTACCCGAAGCATCTGGTTTTAAGGCGCCAGAGATCCGCCCTCGCCCCTTCTCCTATTAGTAAAAGCAGTTCCGCCGGGCTTAGAGACTAAACCACACGGGCAGGCTAGGAGTTGGACTTAGTTGTCTGAGGCTTTTCGAGACACACACCGTAAGGAGCATTTTATGAGCACTAGGAGCTTAACCCCAGTACCACTCCTGGCTATGACATCCTTGGAACCAAAATAAGTATTTGGTCACCTACAAACAAGCAAGATTTCTGGCTCTCACAGACCTGTAACTTCTTTAAGAGGCTCCTCTGTCCTCCACTCGTTACCTGTATTAATGGCACCTGTTTGAACTCGTTATCAGTATGAAAGACACCTGTCCACAACCTCAAACAGTCAGACTCCAAACTCCACTATGGCCAAGACCAAAGAGCTGTCAAAGGACACCAGAAACAAAATTGTAGACGTGCACCAGGCTGGGAAGACTGAATCTGCAATAGGTAAGCAGCTTGGTGTGAAGAAATCAACTGTGGGAGCAATTATTAGAAAATGGAAGACATACAAGACCACTGATAATCTCCCTCGATCTGGGGCTCCACGCAAGATCTCATCTTGTGGGGTCAAAATTATCACGAGAATGGTGAGCAAAAATCCCAGAACCACATGGGCGGACCTAGTGAATGACCTGCAGAGAGCTGGGACCAAAGTAACAAAGGCTACATCAGAAACACACTACACCGCCAGGGACTCAAATCCTGCAGTGCCAGACGTGTCCCCCTGCTTAAGCCAGTACATGTCCAAGCCCGTCTGAAGTTTGCTAGGGAGCATTTGGATGATCCAGAAGAGGATTGGGAGAATGCCATATGGTCAGATGAAACCAAAATAGAACTTTTTGGTAAAAACTCAACTTGTCGTGTTGGGAGGAGAAATAACACCATACCTACTGTGAAGCATGGGGGTGGAAGCATCATACTTTGGGGCTGTTTTTCTGCAAAGCGACCAGGACGACTGATCCATGTAAAGGAAAGAATGAATGGGGCCATATATCGTGAGATTTTGAGTGAAAACCTCCTTCCACCAGCAAGGGCATTGAAGATGAAACATGGCTGGGTCTTTCAGCATGACAGTGATCCCAAACACACCGCCCGGGCAACGAAGGAATGACTTCGTAAGAAGCATTTCAAGGTCCTGGAGTGGCCTAGCCAGTCTCCAGATCTCAACCCCATAGAAAATCTTTGGAGGGAGTTGAAAGTCTGTGTTACCCAGCGACAGCCCCAAAACATCACTGCTCTAGAGGAGATCTGCATGGAGGAATGGGCCAAAATACCAGCAACAGTGTGTGAAAACCTTGTGAAAACTTACAGAAAACGTTTGACCTCTGTCATTGCCAACAAAGGGGATATAACAAAGTATTGAGATGAACTTTTGTTGTTGACCAAATACTTATTTTACCGAGGAATTTACCAATTAATTCATTAAAAATCCTTCAATGTGATTTTCTGGATTTTTTTTCTCATTTTGTCTCTCATAGTTGAGGTATACCTATGATGAAAATTGGAGACCTCTCTCATCTTTTAAGTGGGAAAACTTGCACAACTGGTGGCTGACTAAATACTTTATTACCCCACTGTACAAAAAAATGAGAAATCAGGAAGGGGCAAACACTTTTTCACACCACTGTAGATATCTATACAGTATATAGATACAGT
Source organism: Pholidichthys leucotaenia (assembly GCA_020510985.1). NCBI lineage: Eukaryota > Metazoa > Chordata > Actinopteri > Cichliformes > Pholidichthyidae > Pholidichthys > Pholidichthys leucotaenia. Next base: position 247,037,300 of record CM035845.1, on the reverse strand, counting down.
GTGTGTATATATATATATATATATATATATATACAGTATATATATGTATGTATGTATGTATGTGTATATACTGTATATATATATATATACTGTATATTTATAGTGGAGAGAGGAATAACCAGGCCGAGCGTTCAGAGCAGATGAAACTTTATTCTTCTCCCTCTCACATCCACCAGAATCCAAAACATTAAAAGCTCAGGTTGCAGGCATTCTCTTTTACTGTATATTACAACACTCCTCCGCTACCTGAGGTGCTGTATTAACATATCAACCCCCCATGACAATTCTCCTTGTCCCCCAGCACCTTTGATCTGCCATGCCCTTCAGTCTGAGGGAAACTACTGAGGGAAAACTACTGAGTGGGTCCCCCAAACCACACCCCCCAGACTCTCAGACTGAGCCTTAACCCTCATGTCCTTTGAGCTTCGGCCTCCGTCCATAGCTGCTGCAATGGGGGATCTTCGGCTCCGATGCGCTGCTGTGCCGGTGGGGGGTTCCTGTGGGTGTGTCCGTCTGTGGGGAGACAATGGGGGGGGACACCTTCAGCATGCTCGTGTGACTAATCTGACGAGTCGTTTACCTGGGGATTTCTCAGTGGGGGTCTTCCGCACCGAGGAGCTCGGGCCAACACCACCTGTTCGTCTGCTAAAACAAAGGCCGGCTTAAGCTTGTCTATACAGATTGTCTCCTGGCGACCCCCCAAGTCTAACACAAAATGTTTGTCCCCGGGTTCCAGCACTCTGAATGGGCCATCATAGGGCGGGCGCAATGGGTCCGGTAGCGTCCCTGCCCCTGCGCTATGCCGTGAACGCGGGAATGGATTGGTGTTTGGCGCGGGGTTATCCGGCAAAAATTCCCCGGGGAGCTGCAGCGGCTGGGAAAAAAGACATCTCTGCTGGGGAGGCCGCCAAATCCTCCTTCGGTGCTGAACGCAACCCTAATAGAACCCACGGCAACCGGTCTACCCAATTTGCATCCTTAAGCGAAGCCCTGAGCGCTGCTTTAAGCAATCTATGGAAACGCTTGCATAACCCATTGGCCTGGGGGTTGTGCGCGGTCGTGCGATGAATTGTGATGCCCAGGCTCCGGGTCATGGTTGACCAGAGGTCAGAAACAAACTGTGGGCCCCGATTGGACGTGATATCCGAAGGGGCGCCGAAACGTGCCACCCATGTCGTCAAAAAAGCGCATGCAACTTCTGCGGATGCGGTGGAAGCTAGCGGGACTGCTTCGGGCCAGCGCGTGGTGTGGTCCACCACTTTCAGGAGATGCGTGAACCCCTGCGATGGCGGGAGGGGGCCCACGAGGTCAACGTGAATGTGGTCGAACTGCTTAGCCGGGATATGGAACAGCTCCAAGGGGGCCTTTGTGTGCCTGTGCACTTTGGCTCGTTGGCACGCTACGCAGGCTGCCGCCCACTGTTTCACCTGTTTGTGCAGGCTCGGCCAGATGAACTTCGCTCCCACCATTTTGACTGACGCGCGCACTCCTGTGTGCGCCAGGGAGTGAACTGACTCAAAAATGCGGCGGCGCCAAGCGCGTGGGACCACCAGGTGTGGGCGGCCCGTGGAGACGTCACAGATTGGGGGGGCGGCTGTCCTGCAGTACTCTGTTCTCCAGCCTTATCCCTGTTGGACCAGACTGGAGCGCGCAAACATCTGCATCGCTGATCTGCTCAGCAGCCATGGCTGTGTAATCTATCCCCACATAGACTAGGGCCACCAATGCACGCGAGAGGCAGTCCGCCACCACATTGAGTTTACCGGCCACATGCTGAATGTCGGTCGTAAACTTCGAGATCGCGTCCAGCTGTCTCTGCTGCCGGCCCGACCATGGTTCCGAAACCTTGGCCATCGCGTACGTTAGCAGCTTGTGGTCCACGAACGCAGTGAAGGTGTACCCTTCCAGCCAGAAGTGGAAGTGGCGTATGGCCAGGTGGAGAGCCAGTAACTCTGTGTCGAACACGCTGTATTTACGCTCACTGTCGTGCAAAGACCTGCTAAAAAAGGTGAGCGGCTGCCAAGAACCGGCGACGTGCTGCTCCACAACGGCCCCCATGGCCACATCTGAGGCGTCGGTAGTGAGCACTATCCGAGCTGCCGGGTCCGGGTGCGCCAGCAGTGCAGCGTTCGCCAAGGTAGTTTTAACCTCGGAAAACACCTGCTCCCGCTCAGGAGTCTAGTCGACTCTGTCCGCCGGTTTCCGTTTCTTAAGCGCAGTGTACAACGGCTGCATGAGCTGGCTGTGCGGGGAAGGAAACGGTTATAAAAGTTAACCATCCCCAAAAACACCTGCAGCGCCCTGACTGGCTGAGGCTGGGGAAAATCCGCCACTGCGTGCACCTTGTCCGGCAAAGGTATTGCGCCCTCCGGTGAGATGCGGTGGCCCAAAAAAATCAATTCCCGTCACCCCGAACTGGCACTTCGCCGGGTTGATTATTAACCCGTGCTCCTCCAACCTCTGGAAAACTGTCCTGAGGTGGGCTACGTTTTCGTCCTCAGACGCACTGGCCACCAGGATGTCGTCCAGGTAGACAAACACAAACGGCAGATCACGCAACACCGCATCCATCATGCGTTGGAATGTCTGCGCCGCGCCCTTTAACCCGAAAGGCATGTGTAAAATCTCAAACAGACCAAACCGGGTTATTACTGCCGTTTTAGGTATGTCCTTAGCGCGCACCGGGACCTGGTGGTAACCCCGGACAAGGTCTATCTTGGAAAAAATGCGTGCCCCGGTGAGGTGAACGGAAAAATCCCGAATATGCGGGATGGGGTAGTGGTCATGCGCTGTGGCGTTATTTAATCTGCAAAAATCACCGCAAGGTCGCCACGATCCCTTGGCCTTAGGAACCATATGTAGTGGGGATGCCCATGGGCTGTTTGAGCATCTGATGATGCCCAACTTGGAAAAGTTGGGCAAACTCATTGCGCGCTATGGCCAGTTTGGCTGTGTCCAGGTGCCGAGGTCGTGCGAAAACGGGCGGCCCCGTGGTGGTAATGAAGTGCTCCACCCCGTGTTTAGTGACGGTCGCCGAAAACATCGGGACTGTGAGTGCTGGGAATTGAGTGAGTAGTGTGTGGAACTTACCCCCCTGGCGCTGTGACGTTGGCTAGTGTTGTGGGCCTGGCTCCTCGAGCTGTACAGAGGAGAGAATCAAAAGACATTGCGCTAATCAGGCGTCTGTTAGCAACATCGACTAGTAGTCCGTGTGCACAGAAAAAATCAGCGCCTAAAATGGGGAAGCTGCATGCCGCTGTGACGAATGTCCACTGGTATGTACGGCCGTGCAAGGATACAGTCAGTGTCCTCTCACCAAAAGTCTTAATGTTTGAGCCGTTTGCGGCTGTCAGTTTGGGGCCGCTAGTTCCCGCCAGCCGGTCGGCGTAGGACGGCAGGATGAGGCTCTTTTGGGAGCCGGAGTCCACGAGGAACCGTCTTCCCGAGCGGGAGTCTGTCACATAGAGCAGCTTGCTTGCTTCACTGGCGGTCGCAGCTGCTATCGACTACCGGCCCTGGCGTTTCCCGAGCGCTTGAATTGGCACGCTGGCACGCATTGGCATGCGTCCTCTCCAAAATGGCGGTGGTAGAAATGGAGCATGTCTCTTTGGTGCTTCTTGGCCTCCACTGCAGCCACTGTCGCTGGCTCCTCACTTCTGCTGGCCGTCTCGCTGGGTTTCAATGCCGCTGCATTCCAACGCCGCTGCGTTCACTGTGAGGGCTCTGGTGGTGAGAATGATCCGATCTGCCTCTTGGGCTAGAGCCCGGTAGTTGTGCGCGGCCAGCAGCGGCGAATTGACAAGGACTGCCCCGGCCGCTGTCGGGAGGTTCCGGAGGAAAAGGTGGGCAAAGAGGAAATGCCCATCATCTGTGCCCATCAGCACCAGCATCTTCTCCATCAATTCGACTGCTGACCTGTCTCCCAAGTTGGAACGCATCAGGAGCCTCTCCGCTCTCTCACAGTCCAAGAGCATGTAGCGCCGGGTCAGCACAGTTTTGAGAGCACCGTATTTGTCACGGGCTGGGGGCTGTTGGAGCAGGCTCGCCACCTGCTAGGTTGTGCGTGCTTCCAGTGCTGCAACCACGTTTTAGTATCTGGTGCCATCTGCCGTTATTCCCCGGAGCGCGAACTGGGCCTCGGTGTGAAGGAACCAAGACTTCGGGCCATGTAGCCAAAAGTCTGGGAGTTTGACCGAAACGGTGCATGCGTTACTGGCACTTCCCATCCGGGTCGTCTCCGGGGTGTTCGTCTTGCGTTCCATTGTGCGTCCCACCAGAGAGTCTGGGCACGTCCCACTGGGAGGAGACCCCGGGGCAGACCCAGGCCTCACTGGAGAGACTATGTCTCCCAGCTGGTCTGGGAATACCTTGGTATCCTCTCTGAAGTGCTGGAGCAGGTGGCTGGGGAGAGGGAAGTCTGGGCTTCTCTGCTTGGACTGCTGCCTCCGCGACCCGGACCTCCGGAAAAGCGGTAGAAGATGGATGGATGGATGTTTTGTTGTTTTTTTGTGATTTGAGCTAGTGGGAGCATGTAGATGTTGAAAAGCAAAGGTCCCAAAATGGAACCTTGGGGAAGTCCACAGGTTATTTTTGTTCATTCAGATTTGTAGTTACCTATAGACACAAAATAGTCCCTGTCTTTTAAATAGGACTCAAACCAGCTAAGTGCTGTACCAGAAAGTCCCACCCAGGTTTTCAGCCAGTCTAGTAAGATGTTATGGTTGACTGTGTCGAATACAGCACCGAGTTCCAGTAGAACCAAGGCTGAAATGTTGCCACTACCTGTATTTTGTCATTAAGGACCTTCACTAGAGCTGTCTCAGCACTGTGGTGTGGCCAGAAACTTGACAGGAAGACATCAGAACAGTTATTAATGTCAGGAAGTTTTACAATTGTTGAAAAACAGCTTTTTCTATTATTTTACTAAGACAGGAGAGGTTTGATATGGGCCTCTAGCTGTTCATGAGTGTGGTGTCTAGGTTGCTGTTTTTTTAGAAGTGGCTTGATAACAGCTGTTTTAAAGCACTGAGGTAAGACACCTGAATGCAGAGATATTTATGATCTGTAGTAGATCTGAGGCCATACAACATGAAATATTTTTTAAAAACTCTTTTGGGAGAGTATCAAGGCAGCAGGTAGTGGATTTCAGGTGGCGTATGATGTCATCCAAGATTTTATGATTGATTGGAAAAAAATTTCACCATGGTGTTTATGCCTTCTCTACGTGGACACAGAGGAAACACATGCCCAGCACCTGGCATAGGAGCACTGACTGACTGTCTAATTTTCTGAATTTTGTCAGTAAAGAAAAAGGCAAAGTCACGGCAGGCATGGCTGGATAGAAGTTCAGGAGCTACTGACACAGGGGGATTTGTTAGCCTGTCAACAGTATTGAACAAGGTGCGTGCATTATTGATGTTTTTAGCAGTGATGTCAGAGAAATATGCTTGCCTTGCATTTCTCAGCTCCAAATTATAAATGCTCAATCTCTCATTGTAGATTTCATTAAGAACCTGTAATTTAGTTTTTCGCCACCTGCGTTCAGCTTAACACTCTTTTTTCCAGCCCTTACTAGTTTGGCATTTCTCCATGGAGGTTTCTTTTTAATAGTGACCACCTTCACCTCAACATCATCTGCTAGATTTTTATTTTGTTTAGGCTGTGCCTGATGAGAAATGAACACTAGGTTTGATAAATTTACAGGATGTGTAGGATGGATTTTGTTTCTCTGTAAATTTACCAACTTTTTTCTGCTACCTATTAATACAGGAATTCAAGAAACTTTTAAGGAAGGTCAAAAACATTTGCTGCAGCTAAACCTTTCGCAGTGTCGACACATTGAAGAACGTGGACTAAAGGATTATCTGCTTTTTACATGCAGTATGTGTCTAAAATTGACGTGCATGGAAAGAAATAACATTGCTTGTGGGAAAGAGGCATCAAGGTTGTGTAATTTTGGTCAAAAGCAGTTGATTTAGTGGGCTGTTGTAGCTTGGTTTATGTTGGCTTTCTTTCTGTGATGTCTTATTTTGGAAAACAGATGTAGTAGTTTAGTGTCATTAGAGTTTTACTGATATGGTAAGCTTGGTGTGTGATCCTTTATTGAATGTGTGTAAAAGGAAATCCTCAAGAGAACTGATAAAGAGAGAGATGTTTGATGCTTTTTGTCTGTGCAGCTGTTCTTGGATGTTTATAGGAGCGTTTTATGTTCCCCTTACTTTTCTCATGGGAGTTCTCCTTCTGTTCCCTGTCCTTCATCCTTCCCTTCCTCTGACTTTCTCTCTGTACCTTTCACATCACAGAATGGATACCCCAGGCTTTCAGCATACCCCTGTCGCAGGTCATCGCTAATGACAGAGCACATAGGCAGCGCCAGGATGGTCACCGACAGGAGCTTCCGCAGCGGGAGGAGCACAAGGACTCCTCTGACCTCGTCTCGTCCATTTTGCAGGTCAGCTAGCTCATCTAGGGTTCTGTCTCAGGGGATATATCAACTACTGTATCTCCACCAATAAAAGGTCAAGTTATTCGATCTGTATAGCTCCTCTTGGAACATTTCTCTTGCAGTTTGCCACCAAGCGGCCATCCAACAAGGAGTTATCCAGCAGCAACTCCTCACTGAGCTCCACATCAGAGACAGCCAATGAATCAACATCACCCAACACCCCTGAAGCTGCCCCGCGAGCACGGAGGAGGGTGAGACCTCACAGAATTTATCCTAGCCTGAATCACATTTGAAAAAAAGTGTGTGTGTGTGTGTGTGTGTGTGTGTGTGTGTGTGTGTGTGTGTGTGTATATCTTCATTTTCACTGAAACAAACATGCTCCAGGGAGGCATGTCGGTGGACTCCATAACAGACCTAGACGACAGCCAGTCCCGCCTGCTGGAGGCGCTGCAGCTCTCTCTACCAACTGAAACGCCGAGTAAAAAGGAGAAGCAGAGAGACAAAAGGCTAAGCCTGAACCCCATCTACCGTCAGGTGCCACGTGTGGTTGATAGCTGCTGTCAGCACATCGAGAAATACGGTTAGAGTCTGCCTGTATACTTTGATTGTCATATTTCTTTTCTGTTTCAGTCACTGAGGTTGTTTTCCCTTCTCTACTTAGGCTTGCATACTGTGGGGATCTTTAGGGTTGGAAGCTCCAAGAAGAGAGTCCGACAAGTGGGTCTTGTCTTTTTCTTTATATACTTCAATAAATTTAGGTGCTTAATAGAGAGATGTGTTTTCACTCCCAACACATGATATCACAACCACCTTCACCCAACAAAGTCCCCATCCCTGTGCAACCTCCAAGAAGGAAAGGTGCAGGACAAATAATACATAATTAATACCCCCTTTTTACAATACAGTAGCTTCCTGCACATGCTTTAACTGAATGCATCCAACATGACATCAGCTGAAGGATGCCAGCAAAGCTCACCATAGTTGTGGCATTTTCTTGTACAAACACTTCTTCAATGAACTCAAGGTCTCAACTTAAATGTCACACAAAATATCCCCTTTAATTTTCATCTTACAAGTTCTTGTATAATAATGATCAACCTACAAACAAACAGCTCATGATATTTACAGTGCATGACTTTTTCCTCTAAGTAACAACAATAAGATCTTTAATTTAACTTATTTTAATTTCCATAATATAGACTTGATGAATGGTGGGCAGATGTGTTCTCTTGAATTGTTATTGTGTATTAACGTGCTTTCACACTTTCAGGTTTTAGTTCATTTGTTCATTTTCTCTGTTATTGTGCTTCATTTTATCTGGTGAGAACACAGTAATCACACTTGGTGCACCAAAACAGCTGCACCAAGACTCCCAAAAAGGGAGGGTCTCAATCCAAATCATCTGGCAAACTCTGGTCCTAGGGATGAGAAAGCAGATCGAACTCAAACGGGACCAAAAGCGAGAAAATGCATGATTTGAGGACATTGTGAGGAGATTTCAATTTGTTGTTTTTGAACACCTAAGACATACTGCAGGGTGATGCTGTGAGCAGTTGCAGACTGGCAGATGAATACATAAACAGTCCTTTATCCACAAACACACAACAATATGCTTTCAGAATTGAGAAGTCAGCTACTCCATGCCACAACAACACTAGAAATCTCAGTCCAATGGTCTCAAGTTGCTATGTATTACCTTGAATCTCTACGTGAAAATTAAGACATGGTATTACAAGGAAACGGTATAGTATATACAGGTGTTTGTATTTTAACACGTATTTTGGCTTCTTTCATACAGAAACATTTTGAACTCGTTATAATGAGTGTATCCTAAATGTAATTATTAATCCAACACAACATCTAAAAATTTTACTTCATTTACTCTGTCAATAGATTTAACTTGCCTTGATTCTGCTAATGTCTTTTTTTTTCTATTTCCATTATTGGGGAAAATAAACAAAAGCTCATAATACATGTTTTGCTCAGCTAGTTAATATTATTAGTAGTTGCCATTTATTTATTTGAAGTGCTAATACTTTATGTAATAAGCTAACAGTGGTCACATATTCTTCTAGTTTGTACTAACAGGCTATTTTCTACAGTATATCTGTATATATATATATATATATATATATATATATATATATATATATATATATATATATATATATATATACATAAAGGGTTTTTTGGACATATGCTTGTACAGTAAAAGCATCATTTCCTTGTGTATCATTTGCAATTAGAAATAAGGCACGTTGCACAAGTGGCTCATTTTGCTTTAAGTGAGAGTTCCTTGTGTGAAATGTTCTTCACACGATCTCTTCCATTTACGAAAGTCAACACCAACAAACAGAACCTCTATGAATAGAATCTGTGTGCGTGGTCTCCAACAGCATTGCACCACAATGTGCTGTTCATCTTCATCTGTTGCATTTACTGTGCAGATCCCACAGAGCGGCTTCTAATTTGTATTTTTTTTTAATTCAAGTTGGTCATTCTACCCACTCCCACACCTCTCATTATGCGTTTGACTTTTGACTCCAGTAACCTGCACAGTAAACCAACGCATAAATCAGGGTTAAACATAATCCAGCAGTGTGCGTAACAGAGATTTTACATAAGCTTTCTTCTTGTATTTTTTAATAACTTTAACTCATTGTAGTGTCAGAGGACTGGAGATGTGCTGTGATTGAGGGGAGGTTGTTTGTGACTTACAGCACCACAGACGGCATACAGTACGTGACCTTAGATCTGCATTATTGTGAGGGTGTGATTATAATTAAATAAATACTGCCTTTAATACTGTCATCCAATTGTCATTTGGATGACAAGGGTGCAAAGCATGAAAATTGGCAATGCACTGACAGAAACTACCAAGGCTACTGGTGGAAGGCAAAAAAATGTCGTGCTGAGGCTCATTTTCGACTGTCACCTTAATGTGCTCACATAGCCACTGAGGAGCTAATAATGCTGCTGGGGTCATTATTCAAAAAATAAGTATACAACACAGTATACATTAGTTTAATAAAATAAAAAAAATGCAATATTCTAATTAAACCCTGATGAAATTAGTTTATACTCTACGTGTTATATTAGTTTTGCATTGAGATTTTTTTTATATATCAGCACATGTGCTTTAATGTTCTTTACCATTTAGCATTCAGCCTTTTAGATGTTGGCACATATTGTATATTGGCACAAACTGCTTAAGGAAGATCTACACAGGATGTTACTTAAAAAAAAAAAAGCTCACAAGATGGATTTAAAAATCAGATTTGCTCTGTGGTTGGAGTTTGCAAGCCCTGTAGGAGCCACAGGACTGCCCCTCCTCGCTTTCTGTTAGCATGATGTCTTAGCAGGTGCTTGGAAGGATGCCGTGTTTGTTCCTGTAGACAGCTGTTTTTTGGCCAGATTACTGTCACATACTTGGCCTTTTCAGTAATGAAAATGAAAATAATGTCCATATCTCCTCTCCCTCTTGTATGGCACGATCCAACATTGTTGCACAAGTCTGCCGGAAAAGCTACATTTGCATTGTTTTTTTTTCTCTCTCTTTACCCATTACGGAGATGATGGAAAATAGTTTGATGTAGTATTGTTAACTTGCTGTGGAAAAAAAAAATGTAATGTAATTACAGTAATTCCAGTGCTGAAGAGAATTTATTTCACATTTCATGACCAATAAGTTAGTGAATGTTCTCTAGAAAAACAACAGCATTTTTAACTTTTTTTTTCTCCAAAAAAGCATTCCTTCATTGTTTTGTTTCTCAATTTGTTCCTTTATTCACGAGAATAAGTTGAACATTATTTTGACATTCAGATGGTTCTCTGGTTTAAAACTTGTTCAAAATGGATGATAAATACTCTTAAATGGGCTAATGACTGCACTTTTTTCCCATTTTAACAGCTCACACACATCTTAATGAAATGTTTTTGACATATTCTTGTTAGATTGTCTTTAATTACTTAGTTATTGCAGCATAATTTGTGAATCATCCTTTTACAGCCTTTCTCAGAATGCCTGGCTTTAGTGCATGTCTCTTTAAATCTCTAAGACCACATTCAACTCCACCCTCCCTCTTTTGTCACTATTGCTAATCTTAGTTCCTAGCTCCTATCTAGCCTGAGCCAACTAATGTACTGTAAATTTGTGTAGCACCCAACCCACGTAGCTAGTTAATTAAAAGGTAATAAACCTGTATTAAAGTTGTAGTACTGTGGGTGGGGCCCTGGGTTCTTTAAATTTAGACTAATATTTTCAGTGCCTTGACTTATTAAGAAATAAATCAATAAAGATGTATATATTTTCCCAATAAGATGAAAAAAACATAATTTACAGCAAGACGCAATTTAACTAAATTATATGGAAAGACTTAACATTACAAACTGACAAGAAAAAAAAACTAAAATGACAAATGTAATATTTTCTATTGCCATTTTGTCATAAAATGAAATTAGTTATTGATTAGTAAAAGAATTTACCTGGCTGTCAGCAATCAAGCCTTTCTAATCAGGTTGTAACTCTGCGTTATCCCAATGATACAGAAAGACCAAATCACCTTCAGCCTTCTGTGATCAACTGCTGCATCTCCCTGAGATTCCAGCCTTTTAAGGTGCAAAACTTGTAACCGTTATTAATTGCTCCGCCCATCTGCCTTCTGGACAAAAACTGATTGGTTCCCCAAAACTTACATTCCAAATCACTTGTCAATCAAAACACCAGGTTACATCGTAAATAAATTATTAACAGCTTTTTATAGAGATATATCACTCAAACTCATTAGAAAACTAGAAAAGCACTCAGAGAGCGCAGACCTCCGCCAAGCGCCACAGTTCCCCCCATACAGTGTTTGTGTGTATGTTTTTAGATTCCTTGACCATGAAAACATATGACTAGCAATTGGATTCACAATGATAGGATTAGTGGTTCAGCAGTTATTGACGAAAATGGCATTTTCCGTAATGGTGGTTTAGCGCCACAGTTCCCCCCATACAGTGTTTGTGTGTATGTTTTCAGATTCCTTGACCATGAAAACATATGACAAGCAATTGGATTGACAATGATAGGATTAGTGGTTTAGTAGTTATTCACGAAAATGGCATTTTGTGTAATGGCGGTTTTCTTGTGGACGGTGATCTGGATCACCACCAAAATCTAATCATCTGTAGGATGCCCCATTTCTGACAATCTGTGAAAATTTCATGAAAATCCGTCCGTAACTTTTTGAGTTATCTTACTAACAAACAGACAGACAGACAAACAAACAGACAGACAGACAAACCAACGCTGATGAAAACATAACCTCCTTGGCAGTGGCGGAGGTAATTATTGCAAAATACAACAATAACAGCTTTTTTTAAAAAAAGAAAAAAGAAAAGCAATAAAGCAACCATTTTCAATTTTAAATTAAAACTAGAAAAGTACTCAGAGAGCGCAGACCTCCGCCAAGCGCCACAGTTCCCTTTTCAGATTCCTTGACCATGAAAACATATGACTAGCAATTGGATTCACAATGATAGGATTAGTGGTTCAGTAATTATTGACGAAAATGGCATTTTGCGTAATGGTTGTTTTCTTGTGGACGGTGATCCAGATCACCACCAAAATCTAATCATCTGTAGGATACCCCATTTCTGACAATCTGTGAAAATTTCATGAAAATTCGTCCCTTACTTTTTGAGTTATCTTGCTAACAAACAAACAGACAAACAGACAAACAAACCAACGCCGATGATCACATAACCTCCTTGGCGGAGGTAATAAATTAAAACTTTTACAAAGACTATATGTACACAGTAAACACTGTTGTGTCTATAAATAATATAGACAGAGCTACAGGTGTCTCAAAGAATAAATGGAATAATGCATCACTGGTGGACAGAGGTGTGTGGTTTCAGTGATTGATAGGACATGACCAGTCACTGGAGTTCATTAAGCACAGAAACATTTGTGAATGAGTGGCTAAACTGCTAGCTTCAGCTAGCTGCCTTTGGTCCTGGCTGTAAATAACACTACAAGAAAATAAGCTAAAATAATGTCTAAGAGTGATGGGTATGGCCAAGTATTACAGATGAAGAAGGATTCAATAGAAATAGTGATGAAAACCAGCCTGTCCGTCACTTCCTCCCCACCTCGCAAAGCTGATTTTAACAGATTGATGTAACATCATGGTGAAAATTAACAAAATAAGCCAGAATAATGCAAAATATATAATCAACTGCAGATTAGTGAATCAGGTGAAAACGGGGATGTTACGATGGCCCTGAGAGCTCAAATGCGCTGCAAGTTAAGAAAGCAACTGCAAATAGACCAAACAAAATCAATCTCAAAGCATCTGCTTCACAGTGGGAACACACAGGTGCTGCAAATACTCATGGCAACTGCAAATAGAGAGAAGAACAGCAAATACAGAAATGCGCTGCAAAAACAATCAAGTGATGGACCAGATCAGGAAGTGACTTTGGACACACTACAGAAAGTGATCAGAATAAAATGCTTTTTAAAAATAATAACATCATGGACCTCTTGTTCAATGCAGAGTGATGTGCTTCTGCTTTCCGATCTCCTCAGGTCGTATATTTGTCCACTACTTAGTGCTTTCTCATAAATACATTAATTTTATCACTTTACTTATTGTACATATTGGAAACAGTGTATGGACATAATGTTTTTTTTTTGTTTGTTCTTTTTTTAAAAAGTTCGTGTTTCACATTTTGAGCAATTTTGTAATCATACTGTGCTGTTAAGCTGTTAGCCCAGTTAGCTTAGCATAGCACAGCTATCCTATTGTTTCTGTCTCTCCCATTCCAAATACCACTGTCTGGGCTATTGCTATTAGATTAGTTAGCTTCAGTGACGTGCAGTGAGGTTTGTGGGTGGTGAGGCACTGACTCTTTCACTTACCACTCCACTGGAGTTGTGGCCTTGTGGTAGAGCACCCGCCCCTCAGCTGGGAGGCCGTGGGTTGAAGCCCTGGCTGTGTCATGCCAAAGACCATATAAAAATGGTACTTCCCACCTGCTACTGTAGCTTGGTGCTTAGCATAATAGAATGGGGGAAGGAAAAACTGTAACCCATGGACAACAGATGGAAATTAGCCACTGACTACAATCTGACAGGTTTACATTGATTGATGTTAGGGCTGGGTGATACACCACGTTCCAAATTATTATCCATCCATCCATCTTCTACCGCTTTTCTGGAGGTCCGGGTCGCGGAGGCAGCAGTTCAAGCAGAGAAGCCCAGACTTCCCTCTCCCCAGCCACCTGCTCCAGCTCTTCAGAGAGGATATCAAGGCATTCCCAGACCAATTCAATTCAACTTTATTTATATAGCGCCATTTCACAACACCAGTCATCTCGTAGCACTATCAACTGTAGGGGGGAATCCCCACAGTTGCAGAAAGACCCCAGCAATCAGGCGATCCCCTGTGAGCAAGCACTTGGCGACGGTGGAGAGGAAAAACTCCCTTTTAACAGGAAGAAACCTCCAGCAGAACAAGGCTCAGGGAGGGGCAGTCATCTGCTGCGACTGGCTGGGGGGTGAGGGGATAGAGAAGAAGAAAAGAACAGACATGTAGAGAGCAAACAGCACGATGGGGACTCAATCTATGGGAGAGAACAAACAAATGTTAATGACCAGCAAAAAAAAAAATATTTCATAGAGAGTGAGGAAAGGAGTGAGGCCCAGTGCATTACTGGAGGTCCCCCGGCCGACTAAACCTATTAGCAGCATAACTAAGGGAGGGTTCAGAAACACATGATCCCTTGTAGGCTATATCAAAAAGGTAGGTTTTAGCCCTATTCTTAAAAACAGAGATCGAGTCTGACTCCCGAATCCAGATTGGCAGCTGATTCCACAGGAGAGGAGCTTGATAACTGAAGGCTCTGCCTCCCATTGTACTTTTGGAGATTCTAGGTATTACAAGTAATCCTGCATTTTGGGAGCGTAGTGCTCTGTTAGGATAATACGGTAGTATCAGATCTTTTAAATAAAAAGGAGCCTGATTGTTTAGAGCTTTGTAAGTAAGAAGAAGGATTTTAAACTTAATTCTAAACTCTATGGGAAGCCAATGAAGGGAGGCCAGAACCGGAGAGATATGATCTCTCTTTCTAGTACCTGTTAAAACTCTTGCTGCAGCATTTTGGATCAGCTGAAGACTTTTTAAAGATGTTTTAGGACAGCCTGATAATAAAGAATTACAATAATCTAATCTCGAGCTAACAAAAGCGTGGATCAGTTTCTCAGCATCACTCTGAGACAAGATGCTCCTAATCTTGGCAATATTACGCAAATGATAGAAGGCAGTCTTAGAAACAAATTTAATATGTGAATTGAAGGACAAATCCTGATCAAAAATAACTCCAAGGTTCCTCACAGAGCTATTAAGAGAAAGAGTAACTGCATCCAAACTGAAAGTTTGATTTGGAAAGGAATTTCTAAGGTTTTTTGGACCAACAAGAATGACTTCAGTCTTATCTGAATTTAATAGCAGGAAATTACAAGTCATCCAAGCTTTGATTTCCTTAAGACAGGCTTCTAACTTGGCTAATTGATTACTATCATCTGGCTTCATTGACAGGTATAATTGTGTGTCATCTGCATAACAATGAAAATGTATACAGTGCTTTCTAATAATGTTGCCTAACGGAAGCATATATAAACTAAAAAGAGTAGGGCCTAGCACACATCCCTGTGGAACTCCATGGCTAAGCTTTGAGTTGAAAGAAAACTCATTATTTACATTATTATTCATTATTCATTATTTACATGAACAAACTGGAACCTATCAGATAAATAAGATCTAAACCACTGCAACGAAGTTCCATTAAGTCCAACATAGTGTTCTAATCTATCAAGTAGAATATTATGATCGATAGTATCAAAAGCTGCACTAAGGTCTAAAAGGACAAGTACAGAAACTAGTCCATTATCAGATGCAATGAGGAGGTCGTTAGTGACCTTCACTAAGGCTGTTTCAGTACTATGATGGATTCTAAACCCGGATTGAAACTCTTCAAGTAAACCATTTCCCTGCAGGTGGTCAAATAATTGCGTAGCAACAACTCTTTCTAAGATTTTTGAAATGAAAGGGAGATTAGAGATTGGTCTATAGTTAGCTAAAGCTCCTGGATCTAGCGTTGGCTTTTTGAGTAAGGGTTTAATTACAGCCGTTTTAAAAGCCTGCGGTACATGGCCTAAAGTTAATGAAGAATTGATTATATGAAGAATAAAGCTACCAATAAGTGGGAAGACTTCTTTAAATAACCTGGTAGGAATAGGGTCTAAAAGACAAGTTGAAGGTATGGATGAGGAAACTATTTTGTCTAACTCACAAAGGTCGATTGGAGTAAACTCATCAAGACAGACATCAAAAGAAGAAGGAGTTGTAGTAGTTACAGTATTTAAGTTAACTGTGGGAAGAATCTGATTGATTTTATCTCTGATGGATGAAATTTTATTATTGAAAAAGTTGATAAAGTCCTGACTAGTAAGCTCTAAGGGAATGCTAGGATTGACAGAGTCCTGACTCTTTGTCAACCTGGCTACAGTACTGAAAAGAAACCTGGGATTATTCTTGTTCTCTTCTATTAATGCAGAGTAATAACTTGTTCTAGCTTTTCTAAGAGATTTTTTATAAATTAAAAGATGATTTCTCCAAGCTAAATAGATTTCATCTAAATTAGTAGAGCGCCATTTTCTTTCTAATTGACGAGTCTTCTGTTTTAAGCTACGAGTTTCTGTGTTGAACCAAGGAGTTAGAAATCTCTGATTAGACTTTTTCGCCACCAAGTCTAGAGCCTGATGCAGAGAAGCTGAAACACTATCCACCATGTTATCAATTACAGAAGGAGCAAGCTGTCTATAGCTTATTTCCGTTGTGTTGACACATGGCATAGAAGAAACAATCTGCATAAATTTGGAAACAGCATCATCTGAGAGGCATCTACTGTAATAATATTTTTCTTTAGGAGCCAAATAGTCAGAAATAGTAAAATCAAAGGTTAACAGACAATGGTCTGACAGTACAGGGTTATGAGGAGACACTACAAGATTTTCTATTTCTATGCCATATGTCAGAACAAGGTCCAATGTATGGTGGAGGTAATGAGTAGAATTTCCTACTTTCTGAGAAAACCCAATCGAGTGTAATATTGAATTAAAAGCCACATTAAGGCAGTCACTATCTACATCCACATGTATATTAAAGTCCCCTACTATAATTATTCTATCAGATTTCAGCACTAAATCAGCTAAGAAATCAGCAAATTCGGATAAAAATTCTGAGTAGGTTGATGGGGGACGATAAACTATGGCAAATAAAATTGGGTTTAACCTAAAATTGCTAAAGTGCCCAATACTGAGGACCAGGCCCTCAAAGGAATTATAACATGTTTTTTGCTTTACATTAACTAGTAATTTGGAATGGTAAATTGTTGCTACTCCTCCTCCACGACCAGAACTTCTGGGATTTTGACAGTTTAAATAACCAGAGGGAGTTGATTCATTTAAACCAACATAATCCTCTTGCCCTAACCAAGTCTCTGTAAGGGAAATTAAATCAATCTGATGATCAATTAACAGATCATGGACTAACAGAGACTTGGGAGTTAGAGACCTAATATTTAATAAACCACATTTAATTTTTAAATTATGAGGAGGAACAGAGGCCAAATCATTCAATTTAGAGGCTTTATGTTTAATTTGAGTTTTACCAATATTTTGCTTTATCACTTTGGGATGCTTATACATTATATTTTTATTCACTTTGGAGGGAGCAGACAACGATTCTGTGATGGGGAAGACAGGGGCTAAGCTGAGGGGTGGCGGATGAAGAGGAGCTGCAGAGAGGCGTGTAAGACTGCGACTCTGCTTCCTGGTCCCAACTCTGAGTAGTCAGGGTTTTGGAAATTTGGATAAAAAAGATGCCAGATTGTTAGATAAATGAGAAGCACCATCCAAAGTGGGATGAATGCTGTCTCGTCTCATAAGACCAGGTTTTCCCCAAAAAGAGCTCCAATTGTCAATGTAGCCCACGTCATTTTTAGGACACCACACAGACAGCCAGCGGTTCAAGGATGACAAGTGGCTAAACATGTCATCACTGGTCAGATTGGGGAGGGGCCCAGAGAATACTACAGTGGCAGACATCGTTTTTGCAAAGTCACACACCGATTCTACATCAAGTTTCGTGACTTCCGACTGCCGGAGACGGATTTCATTAATGCCGGCGTGAATAACAATTGTGGCATATTTACAGTTACTTTTAGCCAGCATTTTCAAATTTGACTCGATGTCACCTGCTCTGGCCCCAGGGATGCATTTGACTATGGCCGCTGGAGTCTCTAGGTTCACGTTTCTGACTACAGAGTCGCCAATGATCAGAGTTTTTTCCTCAGCGGGTGTGTCGCTGAGCGGGGAAAAACGATTAGAAATGTGAACAGGTTGGTGGTGAACCGGGGCTTTGCGACTAGGCTTCCTTCTCACCGTCACCCACCCAGTCTCCTCGCTGCTGAGGAGAGCCGAGGGACCGCTGACAGGGGGGCCTAAGCTAGCTAGCTCCGCTGCAGCTAATGGGCGTCCGTCAAGATTAACTGGTGCAGACGGTGTTTCAATGCAGCGGAGCCGGGATTCCAAATCAGACAACCTCGCCTCGAGCGCCTCAAAAAGACAACATTTATTACATTTACCGTTATCACTAAAAGAGGCAGAGGTGTAGCTAAACATCTGACAGAGAGAGCACACCAGAGGAGGAGAGGAAAGAGAGCTAGTAGCCATAGCTAGTGTCTGGAGAGCAACCACACAGGGAGACAGCAAAACAGGGAGTGACGATACGTTACCACAAGGAAGTGACGATCCAATGAGTTGCTTCAGATCCAGACCAGATCCAGATCAGATCCAGACCAGATCCAGACCAGATCCAGATCCAGACTATGTCTCCCAGACCAGCTGGGAGACATAGTCTCTTCACCGAGTCCTGGGTCTGCACCAGGGTCTCCTCCCAGTGGGACGTGCACTAAACACCTCAAGTGGGAGGTGTCCGGGAGGCATCCTAATCAGATGCCCATACCACCTCAACTGACTCCTTTCAATGTGGAGGAGCAGCGGTTCTACTCTGAGCCTCTCCCAGATGACTGAACTCCTCACCCTGTCTCTGAGGGTGAGTCCAGCAATCCTACGGAGAAAGCTCATTTCAGCCGCTTGTATCCGCAATCTCGTTCTTTCGGTCATTACCCAAAGCTCATGACCATAGGTGAGAGGAGGAACATAGACTGACTGGTAAATCGACAGCTTTGCCTTAGAACTCAGCTCCCTCTTCACCACAACAGACCGGTACAACGTCCGCATCACTGCAGATGCTGCTCCGATCCATCTGTCAACCTCTCGCTCCATTTTCCCCTCACTCGTGAATAAGACCCCAAGATACTTAAACTCCTCCACTTGGGGCAGGGGCCTGTCCCCAACCCAGAGAGGACAATCCACTTTTTTCCTTTTCCAAATTATTATGCAAATGATATTTGTCTCTGATTTTTCTAAATAGTCAATGCAAATGACAGTCATTATAATTTTCAAGTCATCAACCGTTAGAGCATAATTCAAATTTTATTGAACAAACCTCCCAATGAAAACTATTTTTTTGCAAAATTAAAAAAAACCTCAAAATTTACTTTTCCAAATTATTATGCACAGCAGAGTTTCAAAACATTTTATTGGTTGTAAAGTACTGAAAATGGTCATTTGTTGAATTTGCAGCATTAGGGGGTCATATTTACTGAAATCAAAAGCCATTTCAATCAAAAAACATCTTAACAGGCCAAATTACATGTTAACATAGGACCCCTTCTTTGATATAACATTCACAATCCTTGCATCTGTGTATATATATTTATGTGTACATATGTATATTCACTGCTCTTATTTTCTTATCTTTTAAATTATTGCTCTGAGTGTTGCTATCCCTGTGCTGTTGCAATCCCGGAATTTCCCCATTGTGGGACTAATAAAGGCTTATCTTATCTTATCTTATCCATTGAACTTGTGAGTTTTTGGACAGTTTCTGCTTGAATTTCTTTCCCAGATGTCAGACTAGCCTCCCACAGCTGCTGTTTTGATGTGAACTGCCTCCCACTCTCATAGATCTTTTGCTTGAGGATGCTCCAAAGGTTCTTAATAGGATTGAGGTCAGGGGAGGATGGGGGCCACACCATGAGTTTCTCTCCTTTTATGCCCATAGCAGCCAGTGACGCAGAGGTATTCTTTGCAGCATGAGATGGTGCATTGTCATGCATGAAGATAATTTTGCTATGGAAGGCACGGTTCTTCTTTTTGTACCATGGAAGAAAGTGGTCAGTCAGAAACTCTATATACTTTGATGAGGTCATTTTCACACCTTCAGGGACCTTAAAGGGGCCTACCATCTCTCTCCCCATGATTCTGGCCCAAAACATGACTCCGCCACCTTCTTGCTGACGTCACAGCCTTGTTGGGACATAGTGGCCATCCACCAACCATCCATTACTCCAGACATCTGGACCATCCAGGGTTACACAGCACTCATCAGTAAACAAGACTTTTTGAAAATTAGTCTTCATGTACACACGTGGACAAAATTGTTGGTACCCCTCTGTTAATGAAAGAAAAACCCACAATGGTCACAGAAATAACTTCAATCTGACAAAAGTGGTAATTGTAGAAGAGCTTGAAAGAACGAGGCGGTATGATATATAAACCAAAGTTTATTATCAGCTCTCCTAACAAGTCTCATCTAAGTGCAGAGGCAGCAGAAGGAAAAAGAGACCGAATACCTCCGGCTCTCTGACTTTATACTTGCACATAACAAAAGACATGCATATCAAAGGCTGACATCCCTCATTATCTTAATCCCCCCATTGTCTTGGTACTTCCTCTCTTCGCCCTGGGGGGGTGAGGGTAGCTCCTCCGGTCTCCACCGCAGTGTCTGGGAACGTCTTTGTTCTTCACTGGCGGTTGAGAGTCTTTGTCCTTTCAGAGGTGTGAAGTCGCCTTACATATGTAATCACCAAACATTCTCACATGCTTCAACATATGTAGGTTATGGAATATATGATTATATGATCGAACCCACGATCGTGGGATCGTGGGTTCGATCCCAGCCCCCGACCAACAGTGATCTGTGTGGAGTTTGCATGTTCTCCCCGTGTTGCGTGGGTTTACTCCGGGATTTCTCCGGTTTCCTCCCACATGCCAAAAACATGCATGTTAGGTTAATTGGCTGTTCTAAATTGTCCCTAGATATCTGTTTCCTATAGGCCCTTAGAATAGAGGGTTAGTATTAATGAAAGCGCTTTGAGTGGTCTTTGTGACTAGAAAAGCGCTATATAAGTGCAGGTTAGTTAGTTAGTTAGTTAATATAGCCCACAGCCCCCCCAAACGACTAAGAAAAGACAATAGAAAAATTCACAGTTTAAGATAATTACTATGACATACTAACTGTTACACCTCTTGCCACAGAAGAAACTTTCCAGCAGCCATGCTCCTAAGAGAGTTCAGTGGTAATCATAACAGCATAGTAAAATCATAAGTCAGTCCTAAACTGTTACAGCACAATTAGTGAACAACTGTGGAGTAGTTTGCATCAGTCCCTGTGCTGTCTGGGTTTTAATCTTCTCCCAAAACTGCTGTGGGTTCATTTAGGCGTCCTGCTGGGACCTTCTTGTAAGGAATCTGCAGCGTGGGAAGGAGAGTGGTTAATTGTTCCCTGCAGGGGGGCTGAGTCTTTTCTCTTGGGGGGTCTACCCCGCCGAGGTGCGCTCGCCAACTGTGCAGGCTCGTCTTTCAACAAGAAGGCAGGTTTAAGTCTGTCAATGCTGACTGTTTCTTTTCTATCCCCAAAATCAAGCACAAAGTGTTTATCACCAGGTTCCAGCACTCTGAATGGCCCATCGTAAGCTGGGCGGAAAGCTGGTTTTATAGCTTCATGTCTAACAAAAACGAATTCAGCGTTCTTTAAAGCTTGAGGGACAAAAACCCATGGAAAGGAGTGATGAGCTGGACCAGGGAGAGAGTCCGGTCCGTTGCTGCCTAAAAACCTTGGGACTGGAAGATGCCCTGGCTCTGGGTTCTCTGGTAAAAATTCACCTGGGAGCCTGAGAGGTTGTGCAAAAACTAATTCTGCCGGAGAGGCGTCTAGATCCTCTTTAGGCGCAGCACGCAACCCCAATAAAACCCAGGGAAGTTTATTTACCCAGTTTGTATCCGTTAGTGAGGCTCTGAGGGCGGCTTTTAAAGACCTGTGAAAACGCACGCATAACCCATTAGTCTGAAGGTGATAAGCGGTGGTGCGATGAATTGTTGCCCCTAAGCTGCTGGACATGGCTGACCAAAGCTCCGAGATAAATTGAGGTCCTCTATCGGACATGATGTCCGATGGGACGCCGAAACGTGCCACCCAGTTTGTCAAAAAAACGCGAGCGACTTCCTCTGCTGTAGTTGAAGCTAGAGGGACTGCCTCTGGCCAGCGCGTGGTGCGGTCTATCATTGTTAACAGGTGTGTGAAACCTTGGGAGGAAGGTAGTGGTCCCACGAGGTCGACATGAATGTGGTCGAACCTTCTAGCCGGGATCGGAAAAGGCTCCAGAGGGGCTTTTGTGTGTTTGTGTATTTTGGCGCGCTGACAAGAAATGCAAGTTTTTGCCCAGTCTTTTACGTTTTTGCCTAGGCCTGGCCACACAAACTTTTCGGCGACCATTTTAACCGAGGCGCGCACACCTGGGTGCGCGAGGGAGTGAATTGAGTCGAAAATACGGCGGCACCATGTGGCTGGGACTAACGGGCGAGGTCGGCCGGTTGAAATATCGCATATTAGGGGGGGCACGCCGTCGCGTAAACCCTTTTCCTCCAGCCTTAACCCTGTTGGTCCAGACAGGAGTGCACGCACGTCCGCGTCACTGCTTTGTTCCTCTGCCATGGCTGCATAATCTATCCCTGCATGGATAGGTGCTGCGTATGTGTCCGCGTTAGTGAAAAGTTCTGCGGCTGAGGCAGTATAATCTGTCTCCTCGCGCTCTGGCGATGTCACAGCGCGAGAGAGGCAGTCTGCTACCACGTTAAGTTTGCCTGCCACATGTCGAATGTCTGTGGTGAACTCTGAAATCGCAGCCAGCTGTCTTTGTTGCCTGCCTGACCATGGTTCTGAAATTTTAGCCATAGCAAAGGTGAGCGGTTTGTGGTCCACAAAAGCCGTGAAACTCCGCCCTTCCAACCAAAACTGGAAGTGGCGGATGGATAAATGAAGCGCTAGCAGCTCCCTGTCAAAAGTGCTGTACTTACGCTCAGTTTGGTTTAGCGATTTGCTGAAGAATGCTAAAGGTTGCCAGATCCCGCTGACATGTTGTTCTACAACAGCCCCTATAGCTAGGTCCGAAGCGTCTGTGGTTAGCGCAATGCGGGCTGAGGGATCGGGGTGAACTAACAATGTGGCATTAGCTAGAGCGCTCTTTACTTCCGCGAAGGCGCGTTCGCGCTCCGGGGTCCATTCGACCGCGTTGGAAGCTTTCTTTTTTCTGAGTGCGTCATATAGGGGCTGCATGAGCTGAGCTGCGTGGGGGAGGAAACGGTTGTAAAAATTAACCATTCCCAAAAATTCTTGCAGCAATTTGACCGTTTGAGGCCGTGGGAAACTTTTTATCGCGTGAACTTTGTCTGGAAGTGGAACTGCCCCTTTCGGAGAGACTTTGTGTCCTAAAAAATCAATTTGTGACACGCCGAATTTGCATTTGGCTGGATTGATTATTAACCCGTGCTCTTCTAGTCTCTGAAAAACCGTAGTGAGGTGCTGCTCGTGTTCTTCCTCAGACGAGCTGGCTACCAGCATGTCGTCGAGGTAGACGAAAACAAAAGGAAGGTCGCGTAATACCGCGTCCATCATCCGCTGAAAAGTTTGAGCAGCGCCTTTGAGGCCGAAAGGCATTCGCAGAAATTCAAAAAGGCCGAAAGGGGTTATTACAGCTGTTTTAGGAATGTCCTCTGCTCGAACTGGGACTTGATGATAACCGCGGACCAGGTCTATTTTTGAAAAAATGCGCGCACCCGCCAGATGTAGTGAAAAATCCTGAATGTGAGGAATTGGGTAGCGGTCATGCGCTGTCGCGTTGTTTAATCTGCGGTAATCTCCACACGGTCTCCAAGAACCATCGGATTTCGGAACCATGTGAAGTGGTGAGGCCCAAGGGCTCTTCGAGCGTCTAACAATGCCCAATTTTTCAAGGGTAGTAAACTCGTCCCGAGCTATGTTGAGCTTGGCCGCGTCTAAGCGGCGAGCTTTGGCAAATACGGGTGGGCCCGTTGTGGGAATAAAGTGTTCAACCCCGTGTTTAGCCACAGTGGCTGAGAATTTGGGAATTGTGAGTGCTGGAAATTGGGTGAGGAGTTGCTCAAACTTACCTCCTGCCGTGGTGACGCTAGCCTGCACAGGTGGTGGAGAAACTCGGGCTGAGCAGGGAATAGAAGCAAAGGACAGTGCATTAACCAAGCGTCTATTCGCTAGATCCACTAATAACCCATGTGCACACAAAAAATCTGCGCCTAACAAGTTAAGCT
Source organism: Pholidichthys leucotaenia (assembly GCA_020510985.1). Taxonomy (NCBI): domain Eukaryota; kingdom Metazoa; phylum Chordata; class Actinopteri; order Cichliformes; family Pholidichthyidae; genus Pholidichthys; species Pholidichthys leucotaenia. Next base: position 247,013,274 of record CM035845.1, on the reverse strand, counting down.
GCATCTCATGTTGGCGAGTGTCCCTCTCATGTGTGGTGGCAGTGTGCTGAGGAATATGAATTGGAAGAGGAAGTTGTCATTGTTCTCTTCTTTAAGCTGCAGCAAATCCTCCATGAGGGCTTTAGGTTTGCACCCTCTGTGGCCGTAGACCGCCAGGATCTTCTCGGCTCTCTCTTCAGCTGAGGGGACGTAATTTGCCACGATGGTTGCTTTCAGTGTTTCATATTTGTCTTGGGCCGGCGGCCGCCGGATCATGCTCTGCACACACCTCGAAGTGGCGGCGTCGAGTTTGGAGATGATGTGATAGAATTTCGTATCATCAGCCGTGATGCCCGCCAGTGTAAACTGGGCTTCAGCTTGTTGAAACCACGAGGCGGGGTCTTCCTGCCAGAAGTCCGGCAGCTTGACAGCGACGGCATTCGTGTAGACCGTCACTGATGTGCCCGCAGGATGAGAGTGCCTTGCTTCAGCTCTCTCAGCGGCGCTGGTGCTCGGTTGAGCCCTCTCAATCCCTTCTGCCGGGGGTGGAAAGTCGTCCATCTGTTCCCTTGTCTGCGTGGGCGTTGGCGTCTGCCTGGGTCGCCACAGATGAGTCGATCTCGGGGGAACGCCTCAGGTCCATACTCGCGTCAGGGGTCACCAGTGTAGAAGAGCTTGAAAGAACAAGGCGGTATGATATATAAACCAAAGTTTATTATCAGCTCTCCTAACAAGTCTCATCTAAGTGCAGAGGCAGCAGAAGGAAAAAGAGACCGAATACCTCCGGCTCTCTGACTTTATACTTGCACATAACAAAAGACATGCATATCAAAGGCTGACATCCCTCATTATCTTAATCCCCCCATTGTCTTGGTACTTCCTTTCTTCACCCTGGGGGGGGGAGGGTAGCTCCTCCGGTCTCCACCGCAGTGTCTAGGAACGTCTTTGTTCTTCACTGGCGGTTGAGAGTCTTTGTCCTTTCAGAGGTGTGAAGTCGCCTTACATATGTAATCACCAAACATTCCCACATGCTTCAACATACAGTATGTAGGTTATGGAATATATGATTAATATAGCCCACAGTAATAAATAAAAATTCTATGAAAATTAACCAATGAAAATCAGACAGTGCTTTTGAATTGTGGTTCAACAGAATTATTTTAAAAAACAATCTCATGAAACAGGCCTGGACAAAAATGAGGGTACCCTTAACTTAATATTTTGTTGCACAACCTTTTGAGGCAATCACTGCAATCAAACGATTTCTGTAACTGTCAATGAGACTTCTGCACCTCTCAGCAGGCATTTTGGCCCACTCCTCATGAGCAAACTGCTCCAGTTGTCTCGGGTTTGAAGGGTGCCTTCTCCAGACGACATGTTTCAGCTCCTTCCACAGATGTTCAATAGGATTTAGATCAGGGCTCATAGAAGGCCACTTTAGAATAGGCCAATGTTTCACTCTTAGCCATTCTTGGGTGTTTTTAGCTGTGTGTTTTGGGTCATTATCCTGTTGCAAGACCCATGACCTGCGACTGAGACCAAGCTGTCTGATACTGGGAAGCACATTTCTCTCTAGAATACCTTGATAGTCTTGAGATTTCATTGTACCCTGCACAGATTCAAGACACCCTGTGCCAGATGCAGCAAAGCAGCCCCAGAACATTACAGAACCTCCTCCATGTTTCACAGTACGGACAGTGTACTTTTCTTGGTATGCTTCATTTTTGCATCTGTGAACATAGAGCTGATGTGCCTTGCCAAAAAGTTCCAGTTTTGTCTCGTCTGTCCATAGGACATTCTCCCAGAAGCTTTGTGGCTTGTCAACATGCAGTTTGGCAAATTCCAGTCTGGCTTTTTTATGATTTGTTTTCAACAGTGGTGTCCTCCTCGGTTGTCTCCCATGAAGTCCACTTTGGCTCAAACAACGACGGATGGTGCGATCTGACACTGATGTACCTTGACCTTGGAGTTCACCATGAATGTGTTTAGAGATTGTTCTGGGCTCTTTTGTTACCATTCGTATTATCTGTCTCCTCCTGCGGCCACATCCAGGGAGGTTGGCTACAGTCCCCTGGATCTTAAATTTCTGAATAGTATGTGCAACTGTAGTCACAGGAACATCAAGCTGCTTGGAGATGGTCTTATAGCCTTTACCTTTAACATGCTTGTCAATAATTTTCTTTCTACTCTCTTGAGACAACTCTCTCCTTTGCTTCCTCTGGTCCATGTTTAGTGTGGTACACACCATGTCACCAACATGGTGACATGTCACATAGTGTCACATAGTGTAGTGACATGTCACCATGTCAACTACACTACGGAATGGTGGGTGGGACAGTGCTGTGTATATCTGTGTTGTTTGGGGCTGGTTTTGATGTATGGACTGTATGTATGTTGGGATGGATGGGTGTTAATGTTGATATGTACAAAATATAGTTAATTGTTTATTTGGGGTCTTAAATGTGGTAAATTGTATATATTTCACATGGGTTGTATTTATGGAAAAGAGGAGTTGGAGTTAATAAGTGTTCACTTCTTCCTTCTCCCTTTCGAGCACTGTATACTGTCACTTTATCGCACTTGTCATTCGTTTTTGTTTTTTTTTTACTTTTTTGTTCGAAATAAAGTATGTATCTATCTATCTGTCTAACTAAACAGCACAGTGACTACTTGTCACCCTTTAAATAGGCCGACTGACTGATTACAAGTTTGTAGACACCTGCGATGTTAATTAGAGGACACATCTTGGTTGAACATGTCCCTATGGTCACATTATTTTCAATCTTTTCTAGGGGTACCATCATTTTTGTCCAGGCCTGTTTCATGAGTTTGTTTTTCAAAGTAATTCTGTTGAACCACAATTCAAAAGCATTGTCTGAGTTTCATTGGTTGATTTTCATAGAATTTTTATTTATTACCACTTTTGTCAGATTCAAGTTATTTCTGTGACCATTGTGGGTTTTTCTTTCATTAACAGAAGGGTACCAACAATTTTGTCCACGGCTGTATTTGTGGGCCCAATGCAACCATTTTTGCTTGTTTATGCACAGGTTTATGCACAACTACAAGCCTCTGGAGGATGCTACACCTTGATGAATTTGGCAGAAACCTTCCTCATTATGCCTTTATCTGCACGAACCCGTCTGTGCTCTGAATCAGTCACAAATTTCTTCACAGTATGACAATCACGCTGAAGTTTTCATGAAATATGTTATGTTTCATACCTTGTCCAAGACATTGCACTATTTGACGTTTTTTTGGCAGGAAAGAGATCCTTTTCTTTCCCACATTACTTGAAACCTGTGACATGCTTAGTAATGTGGAACATCCTTCTTAAGTGGTTTTCCTTTAATTGGGCTCACCTGGCAAACTAATTATGACAGATGTCTAAGATTGATATCAGTGATCCAAAGAACCCTGAGACACAATATCATCCATGAGTTTAACTGAAAAACAAACAACTGAATGTTTATGACACTAAAATCCTATTTGCATAATAATTTGGAAGGCACTGTAGATGGAGGTTTATTTTAAATAGAAGGAGGTGGATTTTTTTGGTGGTGTGGGGGTGGAGGAGGTAAATGTTTTCGGCAATATGTTCTGATGGCATGATTTTTTAAGAAAGCATCTTATTTACACAGAGCTATAACGGGCAAGAATGCTCACTGCTAACACTTTGACAGCAAATTTAGGCGCCATATTGGTACTGGATAGTCCTGTTGACAGCTCCTGCAGCATTGCAGTAATAGGAAATCAAAAATAATAGTTTGTTGTATTTATTGTAATCATATAAGTAAGCTAAGCATATAGAACACCAAATTCAATGAGAATATTGTTGCGTAGTGAGTGTGGTGTGTGTGTGTTGCCATACGCGCCCCTAACGTGACGCCAGGTGGGCACGGCCACTCTGTATATAGTTCTTGGTATTCTCAATAAAGGTCAGTTCGCTGCATGGCATAAGTCTGACTCCGACTCTGATTCCAGACATAACATCTTGGTGACGAAAGAAGATTATGGGGGAGTATGGGCTACCTCCATCCCTGCTACTGTTTCTGGAGTACCCAGGAGAGCCAGTGATCCTGTGGCCAAAGTGGGTGGCCATGTTCGGGGGTTATATCATGGCGCTGGGCTTAAGTAGACTCAACGGGAGACGAAGACGAGCACTTCTGGCCCACCATGTCAGTGAGGAAGGTCGAAGAATTCTCGGTATGTTGGGAGAAACGGACTGTTATGTGGATGCTGTCGAGCGGCTGGCCGAATATTTCGCCGAACAGACGAGGACCATGAAGCTGTGGGTAGCGAGTGTGTTAGCACCAAGCGGAGCTAGGCTAGTTAGCTCGGAGAAGCTACCGGCTCACTCAGTGCCTATGGGCAAGTTAGCCACGAAGCTAGGTGCGTGCCAAAAGCAAGCTCCAGGCTACCAGCTAGACTTCGAGGTGGGACAGGGGCCGCAAGTGGAGGAGTCCCCGGTCACCTAAGACGACAAGCCAGCCGAAGAGCTTAACACGGTACAGGACCGTAGCGCTGGTGAGGTTGACGGCGGGGTGAACAACGACAGCAGAGAGGTAGAGCAGTGACCGGAGTTGACCCTGCAGCTGAAGTCTGGGCAGTGGGAGAGCGGGAACATGCAGGCTGAAAACCCCGGGAAGCAGCAGCGTCAGCCGGGCAGAGAGGCAATGCAGCGGAGTGCCTGGGATGAGGGTGCTGAGAGCAGCGATAAGGTGCCTGGGTCGGCGAGTGATGCCGAACAGAGTGACGCTGAGAGCCCCGGGAGGGAGCAGCGACAGCCGGGCGTAGAGACAGCGCAGAGGAGTGCCTTGGACGAGGGTCCTGGGAGCAGTGGCGAGGTGCCTGAGTCAACGGGTGACTCCAACGAACGAGTTTTGTTTTTCCCCAGAGTTCGGCCACAGGGGGCCGGAGTGTGTGGGACTACAACGACCGCAGCTACAGCGGTGTTGAAGGCGGTCGGGAGCGGACCAAAAGGCACGAGGGACGGCATGCTGGACAGCAGCACTGTGGGGCCAGAGGGGAGAAGCAGTTGATGGTGAGAAGAGACATTTTTTGCCGGGGAGGGTGGCTTCAATCCTGGGGGCAGACGGCGGCCAAGGGTGCGCATGCCGTGGGGTTGCCCTGGGCCTCTGGACCAGTTTTGTCCGTGGCTGCCCAGGGACTGTGGAGTAACATAAAAATCTCAAATGTGAATGTGTGGTACGGGATTATTTTGTGTGTATTTATAAAAAAAAAAATAAAAAATGCTGTTTTTATTTGTTTTGTGTGAATGTGATAAGTCATTCTACTACAGTTCCCTGTTCCCTTGGTGCATGATTCGGGTCCTAAATTGGGGAGGGTATCGATTCTGTGTGTGTGATTTTGCATTTTTGTAAGGGGGAGGCGAATTGTTGTGTAGTGAGTGTGGTGTGTGTGTGTTGCCGTACTCGCACCTAACGTGACGTCAGGCGGGCACCGACACTCTGTATATAGTTCTTGGTATTCTCAATAAAGGTCAGTTCACTGCATGGCATAAGTCTGACTCCGACTCTGATTCCATACATAACAAATATGTCCCAATTTAGAGTTGATTTTGTTCTTTTTGTTGTGTCCAGCTGCAGAAAGCTGCCTGATCACAATGTCGGTCTGATTACTATATGTTAAGTGCGTAACATGCAGATATAACTAGCTTCCCTCATTGTGTTTGGAGACATTTCACTAAGAATATATTATGTTCTAGATGCTTCATAATGTATGTCAAGTTACACAGGTAAAGCAGCAGAGTGGTTTCTGCTGAATGTTACCAGAACTGTACAGTATTGTGCTGTATGACTATGAATGAATAAACATCACGATAAAAAAACAGATGAACTGAAAATATTCTTGTTACCTTTCTCATCAAATTCTCAAATACTTCAGTGTAATGTAGTTGTTGATAGCAATACTTTAAGTGAGCAAGACAATTACTGCATATAGAGATTTTCAGTATTTGTTGTCGTTTAAAACACTGTCAATTTATTATACTTTGTCTTTTTCTGTTGGCAAAGAATGAAAACAGAAAAACAAAAGAATCACATATACATGAGACAATCTTGAGAAGTTGCTATATTATTTGTTATTATTGTTATCACCATTATTCTTATTATGTTAGTAGTATCCATCCAATCCATCCATCCATCCATCCATCTTCTACCGCTTTTCCGGAGGTCCGGGTCGCGGAGGCAGCAGTTCAAGCAAAGAAACCCAGACTTCCCTCTCCCCAGCCACCTGCTCCAGCTCTTCAGAGAGGATACCAAGGCATTCCCAGACCAGCTGAGAGACATAGTCTCTCCAGTGAGTCCTGGGTCTGCCCCACGGTCTCCTCCCAGTGGGACGTGCCCGAAACACCTCAAGTGGGAGGCGTTCAGGAGGCATCCTGATCAGATGCCCATATCACCTCAACTGGCTCCTTTCAATGTGGAGGAACAGCGGTTCTACTCTGAGCCTCTCCCGGATGACTGAACTCCTCACCCTTTCTCTGAGGGTGAGTCCAGCTATCCTACGAAGAACGCTCATTTCAGCTGCTTGTATCCCCGATCTTGTTCTTTCGGTCACTACCCAAAGCTCATGACCACAGGTGAGGGTAGGAACGCAGATTGACTGGTAAATCGACAGCTTTGCCTTAGAGCTTAGATCCCTCTTCACCACAACAAACCGGTACAACAACCACATCACTGCAGATGCTGCTCCGATCCGTCTGTCAATCACTCGCACCATTCTCCCCTCACTCATGAATAAGACCCCAAGATACTTAAACTCCTCGACATGGGGCAGGAGCTTGTCCCCAACCCAGAGAGGACAATCCACCTTTTTCTGGATGAGGATCATGTACTCGGATCTGGAGATACTGATTCTCATCCCAGCTGCTTCACACTCAATGGCAAACCGTTCCAGTAAGAACTGTAGGTCATTGCTGGATGAAGCAAGCAGGACAACATCATCTGCAAACAACAGAGATGAGATCCTGTGGTCACCAAGCATGACACCCTCCGTTCCCTGGCTGTGCCTAGAAATCCTGTCCATAAAAATGATGAACAGGATCGGTGACAAAGGGCAGCACTGGCGGAGTCCAACTCTCACTGGGAATGAGTCCGACCGAGTGTTGGCAGTGCGAACCAAACTTTCACAATAAACTTTCACACTTTCACAATAAACTTTCACTTTCACAAATAACTTTCACATTTTTTCCATAAAAATGATGAACAGGATCGGTGACAAAAGGCAGCCCTGGCGGAGTCCAACTCTCACTGGGATTGAGTCCGTTAGTATGTTAGTAGTAGTTTATTATTATTATTATTATTATTATTATTATTATTAAAATAAGTTCTAAAATTACCTACCAGTGTTTGGACTTGCCATCCTCACAACAGCAATTCTGTGAATGAGCATCACTATACAAAAGTATATGAATATAAAAAGAGAGAAAAACATTTAAAAAAAATCACTTGCCTACACAGAAGGCAATGTTGAAAAGTTGGTGCTCAGTAAAAATGGAACGGAGGAGGGAAATGTGGGCGGCAGTGGCTCAGGAGGTAGAGTGAGTCATCCAATAACCAGAGGGTTGGCAGTTCGAATCCTGCTCTCCCGAACCATCCTACCGTTGTTTCCCTGGGCAAGACACTTTACCCACTTTGCCTCCAGTGTCCATGACACAGGGGATGAATGTGTATAAATGTTAGGTAGGCCGTTAACGTGGATTGGCAGCCATGTTTGCATCAGTCTGCCCCAGGGCAGCTATGGGTACAGTAATAGCTTACCCCTACCATCGTCTGTGGAGTGAATGAATAATGGATTTTCATTGTAAAGCGCTTTTGGTTTCTTGAAAGGCACGATATAAATGCAAACCATTATTATACTTGGGTGCTGAAAACAGTTGCATCAGTGTTTAAATTAATTAATAGCATTTTCTACCATGCTCAGGCATTGTACATGATGAGTGTTGTTTATGTCATATAATATTCAACTTCTTCAGCCAAAGTGAAGAAAATGTAGTACATGCCTATGGCTCACTGGCTGGTTTGTGTTTCTTATCAGCACCAATCTTGCATCCAGGCTTGGCCACCTGAAACTAGCCTGGTGGCTAGCAATGAGCACTCTAGCCTATTATATCTCTGTCCTTATTTAGGTTACTTTTCATAGTGTGTCCAAAGTTACTTCCGATCTGGTCCGTCACTTTATTGTGTCCTCCTAGGGGTTGGTTTTCCAGCGCATTTCTGAATTTGCAGTTGTTGTGAGTATTTGCAGCACCTATGCGTTGCCATTTTGATGCAGATGCTTTAAGTTTTTATTTTGTCTATTTGCAGTTGCTTTGTTAACTTGCAGCACATTTGAGCTCTCAGGGCCACCATAGAGTCATTGAAATCTAAAGAAAATGACCAAATAAACTTGGTAAATTTGGTAAACAAACTTCTTTTAACACTGTTAGCTAGACAGCTCGGCTGACCAATAACAGCAGTGGGTGGGTATCAAGGATGGCGCTGGGCTGGGTTTACCATTTTATGACATCCTGTGGCAAATCCAGAAGAGTCAAAATGGCTAAATAGACACAAAAATAATTTTTTTCCACTAATCACGTTACCAATAGATGCATTTTAGAAGGTTCAAACCTGCAAAAGTCAACAATCCTTTTATCACACCCACTCCATTTGTCATGTTCGGGGTCGTCACCCCGAGCATGACTTGTAGCTGTTGGGTTTAATTATTGATTATTAATTCCAGCTGATGGATTGAGCCTTGCTCTCCATCAGTCCCACAGCCATGCCTCCTCCTCACCAGGCATCCACCAGCGGTATGGTTCACCACATACACACTCATGCACGCACACACACTCATGCATGCACGCACACATACACTCACACTCACGCACGCACACACACACACTGTTCAATCAGTCACGCACCGGGTGGCCACACAGCTGTGTCCATTTGCCCTCATTTCGGGTTTTTGTATTTATAGGGTAGAATGTGACCAGCTGTTGTGGCAACTTAGATATGTCAACCTTGGACATCCAGACTCGCTTATGTTGGTTCCCCCTCAGACTGAATCGTGTTGTCCCCTCACAGCCTTTCCGCTCCAATGCAATAGTAAGTCCTTGTGCCTTTTCCTCCGCTCTTGCCTGTTTGGAGCGCGTTAGGCATCCTGTGAACTAACCAAGCTTGTAGCCGGGTGTCTTCCCTTCCGTTGTGACTGTTTTTGGACATTCAACCCATTCATCCATTGTAAATAAACACGTTACTTACTCTGCGTTTTGGGCTCATTGCTTTTTTATATGTTCACTGCGCTGCATAACACCGTTTTCTTCCTTTATTTTTGTATTAGCATTGGTTATGAATTAAAGGATGCCTTGTATTTGTATAACATGTTTACAGTGCATCCGGAAAATATTCATAGCGCTTCACTTTTTCTACAATTTATATTACAGCCTTATTGCAGAATGAATCTACCATACTACTCTACCATACAGGCCTGATTGTTGTATTGCTGCAGAAATGGTTCTCTTTCTGGAAGGTTCTCCTCTCTCCACAGAGGAACGCTGGAGCTCTGACAGAGTGACCATCGGGTTCTTGGGCACCTCCCTGACTAAGTTCCTTACCCCCCTATCGCTCAGTTTAGACGGCCAGCCAGCTCTAAGAAGAGTCCTGGTGGTTCTGAACTTCTTCCAATTACGAATGATGGAGGCCACTGTGCTCATTGGGACCTTCAAAGCACAGAAATTTTTCTGTACCCTTTCCCAGATTTGTGCCTCGAGACAATCCTGTCTTGGAGGTCTACAAAGAATTCTTGTGAGTTCATGCTTGGTTTGTGCTCTGACATGCACTGTCAACTGTGGACCTTATATAGACAGGTGTGTGCCTTTCCAAATCATGTCCAATCAACTAAATTTACCACAGGTGGGCTCCAATTAAGCTGTAGAAACATCTCAAGAATGATCAATGGAATCAGGATGCACCTGATCTCAATTTTGAGCTTCATGGCAAAGGCTGTGAATATTTATGTACATGTGATTTCTTAGTTTTTTATTTTTAATAAATTTGTAAAAATCTCAAAACTTTTTTCACGTTGTCATTATGGGGCATTGTGTGTAGAATTTTGAGGAAAAAATGAATTTAATCCATTTTATGTCATGTGTGCCTCTATGCGGCACAACGAGAAAAACAACCCTGGTGCTGGACTGCAAGTTTGTGAAGTTTATTAACAAAAATAGCAAACATAAGTGCAAAGGTGAACAAACGATGAAATAACAAGGAGGAGACAACTTACTAATGAGGCACGCCAGAGCGAGATTGGGCTCTAGCGGAAACAAGGAAGAACGTTCCTTCTAAGGCGAGGCAGCGACAATAAAGATGAAAAACCATCTCCCTAAAATACGGATCAAACCAATTGCAAAAGGAGTGACAGGTGTGGGCTGACCTGAGTAAGGGAAGACAGCAGCAACTAATAATTGGAAACAGCTGATAATAATAATGAGGGTGAGCGGCTGACGGCAATGACAGGTGAGGGAGTGGCAGCTGGCCATTTGACAGGTGGCAGGGCACGCCCATGTGAGGCTGCACAACCCTGATAGCTGTCAACAGTGAAAGGGAACACATGAAAAACAAAATAAAAGGACATCCTAAATAATACATATCAAAACTACAGAAATAAGACACAACAGAAAAATGGCAAACAGAACCTAAAGACAGGCAACAGATAATGATCAAAACAGGGAAAACAGAAGGCGGTATGGAACTCACAAGAAGTAACAATATGGCAGATAACTATGAATACAAAGGAAAGTCATGAAACTGAGTTTGGAGGAAGAATCCCAAACTCAGTACATGACATTTTGGAATAAGGTTTTAACATAAAATGTGGAAAAAGTGAAGCACTGTGAATACTTTCCAGATGCACTGTAACTACTAGCCATATTCAGCTAGCACATAAATCTCGAGGGATACAGTGGTGTGAAAAAGTGTTTGCCCCCTTCCTGATTTAATTTAAATATTAGACAAAGATAACACAAGTAAACAGAAAATGCAGTTTTTAAATGAAGGTGTTTATTATTAAGGGTAAAAAAAAATCCAAACACACATGGTCCTGTGTGAAAAAGTGATTGCCCCCGCCTGTTAAAACATTAATTAACTGTGGTTTATCACATCATTGGAAAGTCGAGTTCAATTTCTCTAGCCACACCCAGGCCTGATTACTGCCACACCTGTTCTCAATGAAGAAATCACTTAAATAGGACCTGTCTGACAGAGTGAAGTGGACCAAAAGATCCTCAAAAGCTAGACATCATGCTGTGATCCAAAGAAATTCAGGAACAAATGAGAAACAAAGTAATTGAGATCTATCAGTCTGGAAAAGGTTATAAAGCCATTTCTAAAGCTTTGGGACTCCAGCAAACCACAGTGAGAGCCATTATCCACAAATGGTGAAAACATGGAACAGTGGTGAACCTTCCTAGGAGTGGCCCGCTTGCCAAAATTACCCAAAGAGTGCAGTGACAACTCATCCAAGAGGTCACAAAAGACCCCACAACAACATCCAAAGAACTGCAGGCCTGACTTGCCTCAGTTAAGGTCAGTGTTCATGACTCCACCATAAGAAAGAGACTGGGCAAAAACAGCCTGCAGGGTAGAGTTCCAAGACGAAAACCACTGCTGAGCAAAAAGAACATAAAGGCTTGTCTCAGTTTTGCCAGAAAACATCTTGATGATCCCCACGACTTTTGGGAAAATATTCTGTGGACTAACGAGACAAAAGTTGAACTTTTTGGAAGGTGTGTGTCCCATTACATCCGGCGTAAAAGTAACACAGCATTTCAGAAATGGAACATCATACCACCCGTAAAATATGGTGGTGGTAGTGTGATGGTCTGGGGTTGTTTTGCTGCTTCAGGACCTGGAAGACTTGCTGTGGTAAATGGAACCATGAATTCTGCTGTCTACCAAAAAATCCTGAAGGAGAATGTCCGGCCATCTGTCCGTGACCTCAAGCTGAAGCGCATTTGGGTTCTGCAGCAGGACAATGATCCAAAACACACCAGCAAGTCCACCTCTGAAGGGCTTAAGAAAAACGAAATGAAGATTTTGGCGTGGCCTAGTCAAAGTAGTGACCTGAATCCGAATGACATGCTGTGGCATGACCTTAAAAAAGTGATTCAAAAAACCCTCCAGTGTGGCTGAACTACAACAATTTTGCAAAGATGAGTGGGCCAAAATTCCTCCACAGCGCTATAAAAGACTCACTGCCAGTTATCACAAATGCTTGATTGCAGTTGTTGCTAAGGGTGGCCCAACCAATTAGTTTAGGGGGCAATCACTTTTTCACACAGGGCCATGTAGGTTCGGATTTTTTTTTTCTTTTAATAATAAACACCTTCATTTCAAAACTGCATTTTGTGTTTACTTGTGTTATCTTTGTCTAATATTAAAATTTGTTTGATGATCTGAAACATTTAAATGTGACAAACATACAAAAAAAAGAGAAGTCAGGAAGCAGGCAAACACTTTTTCACAACACTGTATGTAGGGTTATCGTTACATGGTTTTGTGGAGAGCTATTACTGTATGTGCAGATGACTTGTCTATGGGAAGAAATGATGACATGTAGCAAAACCTTGCCAATTCTAAAATTGAGCTATACAGCATGCACCTCAGCATTTTGCCATTGGGTCTCCCTTTTAGACATGTCTTTGTAGGATTGAACATTTAATCAAAAACACTATGGCAACATAAAAAAAATAACTTTCTGTATACAGAATGTGAAACAGATGACACACAGCCACACCCCAATCCTCACAAAAAAATGTTAACATACAAACTTTACCATTAGTAAAGAATGTTTGCTGAAGTTCAGAGAACTCTTTGACAGTGGGAAAAGGTCCTTGGTTCCAAACATTCCTCCAAATTGTAAGGTGTCATCAAACTTTGAAGCACAGTAAAACTCGTACTTTTGGGACTTAATGTCACCTTGTTTGGAGTCTTCAATTCTTCCACTTCCGTATTGTTTGTGCAAGCTGTAGGTGTCAAAAGCAAACTAGAAAAGCACTCGGAGAGCGCAGACCTCCGCCATGCGCCACAGTTCCCCCCATACAGTGTTTGTGTGTACGTTTTCAGATTCCTTGACCATGAAAACATATGACTAACAACTGGATTCACAATGATAGGATTAGTGGTTCAGTAGTTATTCACGAAAATGGCATTTTCCGTAATGGCGGTTTTCTTCTGGACGGTGATCCGGATCACCACCAAAATGTAATCATCTGTAGGATACCCCATTTCTGACAATCTGTGAAAATTTCATGAAAATCCGTCCATAACTTTTTGAGTTATCTTGCTAACAAACAAACAAACAGACAAACAAACAGACAAACAGACAGACAATCCAACGCCGATGATCACATAACCTCCTTGGCAGAGGTAATTACATACAGTATCAGTCACCAGTAGGAGTGAGGAAAAGTATACTATTGCACAAACTGTTCCTTTTTTATTTCTATTTTTAATTAGTGAATGACTTTTCAAATACTCAAAAAATATGAGTCCCTGTAAATTCCACTAGGACTTTACAGTTTAGATATTTTTTTAGATATTATTTGCTCATTTACTGTCTACTTTTAGAACACTTATGAAAAATCTCTGCTTTATTTTTATTATTATTATTTAATTTTATCACAAGTCAATGACTAACTTCTGAAGAGTCAGTTTTCTTGAAAATAATTTATGCACTCAGAACAGAAGGACATAGTCAGTTTTTTTTTTATCAGGTGATCAAATTTCATCAAAATGTATTGATTTCAATTTGTCGATGGATTCAGAGAAGTAATTGACTATTTTTGCAATGGCAGTCGTACTCAAATATTCTGTATTACATTCATTGACATCCCTTACAACTATTGATAAACCAAACTAACCTACTGTATTTAGCCCATAAAACACAACACTGTATGTGGCCAGCATTTATCTGTGGCTTAATTTACTGTGGATGTAAACTGAAAATAGGCAGACCTGTAAATAGTATGGCTATGGCTTTGTTTTTAACTGGAAGTCATCCCGAGGTTAAATGGCAGACATTTCAATCTGCGCAGTTTAAATGGAAAGTCCATCGGGTCTCAGGGAGGACCAGCAGGAAGTGGGTGTGTGCACTGCCGAGAATATAATGTCCATTGTTGTGTGCAGAGGACCTCTCGGAATCCTCCTCTTCATCTCTTTCCTTTGTTTGGGACCCTAATTCAGTTGCGGGAGGAGTTTGACCGTGGAATTGATGTCCAGCTTGATGAGGACCACAGCGTTCATGACGTAGCTGCTCTGCTCAAGGAATTTCTTCGGGACATGCCGGACCCTCTTCTCACCAAGGAGCTCTACACGGCTTTTATAAACACAACATGTAAGTGCCTTTCCTTCCTCTGTTCAGCCCTCTCGTGTCCTTATCACCACTTCTTTTCTACATTTTTCTAATTCTCACACATCTCATCCTTATCTGTACTGCAGTGTTGGATGCAGATGAGCAACAGAGTGCCACCCAGCTTCTAGTCTACCTGCTCCCAGCATGCAACAGTGACACGCTGCACTGCCTCCTGGAGTTCTTGTCCACTGTGGCTGACCATGCCCAAGACCAGCAGGTCAAAGATGGACAAGAGGTGAGTGCTAAAAAGGGTGGAAACACTAAACAAACAGCTACCAAGCTTTTCATTTTTGGGTGGTCTTTTTCTTCTTCCTTGGTACCAAATAAGTGATAGGAAACAGTTTTTCAACACTCGAAAAGGTTATATGGAGGAATGTTGCACAGAAATGCCAAAGCTGTCATATATTTGGCCTTTTTAAAAACTATTGGTCGCATATCGTATAGGCCCTAAAACTATCGTATAATATGATATTTATCGTATATCTGGCAACGCTCAGCAGGATACAATTTAACTTTTCGGAGGTTTAACAAAATTTAATATCTTCAGCTGGCTAAATGAAGTACCTTTGGGCCACCGTCTCAACTAGCACGTTGGTTTCCTTTTTCTTGGTAGGAAGTTTGGGAGACATAACTGTCCTTACTTTCTGGCACTGTTAGAGTTTTGCCGTGCGCTCTCTTTGGTAACCTCTTTCATGGGGTTACCTCCAGCCTATCTCACCACAATATCTTCATATTCATATCTTGTTATCTAGAGGTTAAATGGGCAAAAATCACTAATGAATCATTATAATAGTTTGTTCATTTAGAGAAGGTCAATACCTTGTTAGACAGTGATCTAAAAATTTGCAATGCTTGAAACATTTTTCTGGTTTTACCATTGAATATTTGCCACTTCAGCACTTTCCAAAACATTTTAGAGGGACTGGGATACTGAAGGGCAAACTACACCTATAATCCTCTGTAAAAAAAAAAAAAAAGTCTAAAACATGATAAACTATATGAATGGAATTATGTTATAAAAAGCCAGACTTGCCCTTGATAAGATCAGATCAGGTTAGATAGGATAACTTGAACGCTCATTGTTGCCTTATATCAAACATCAAACTTCTAACATAATGTCGCAGAACTCTAGACAAGAGATCAACAAGAAATATTCAGCCTCAGCACTATACACGATACCCCAAAAATTCAAAGTTCAAGTTAAGGCCACAAATAAGGACAGTACATTGTGCATACTGTATGTCACTAGCACTGCCAAGGATCAGATGTTAGCGAATGTAATGATCAGGTGTCTTTTTATTTTTTTAAATAAAGTAGAAATAACAAAACAATGGAATGAGTCATAAATGAAATGCAAGTCCATGATACAAGACAAAAACGACTTGCCTGTTCCTTTGTATTGTGTGTGTGAAAAGGATAGACATGTCGTTGTCCAGATGTCCTTTGTTGCCTTTCTAGAATATGTGAGGAAAGTTTTTCAACATTTTTAAAGTCCACTATCTGTATCAGAGTCTTCTCACAGGAAGCCTGACTGTTTTATGCTTGGCTGGGAAAATGCTCCAGTGATTTTTGGCTGCTTTGTGATTCCCATCCCTCCATTGGGACTGGGAGTGGAAAGGGAGGAAACTAGGCAAGAAATGGAAACATATTTAAAAACAAGAAAACATGTTACATGTATAAGCTTTGAATTTGTTGTAATCTTAGATGCTAACGGTGTTGTAGAATGTGCAGCATCACCAGTCCGAGGAGAAACAGACACAGCTGCCATGCAGTGTTTTGCTTTACTATGTTTACAAATCCTCGAGCGGCAGCTTTTATTATAAATAGTTTTGCTCATAGTGACTAAAAACAAAAAGGATGATGTGATTAGAATCACAAAAATTGGTAAAGAACTGAGAAAAATGACTTAAAAGGAATTGGGAAGAAACAGCAATAAAGACAGTTATTGGTCAGTGCAAACTAGTTAGGTTGTTTAAAGGGGTTTCTTTAATTTATTGTCGAGGTGGAAATCACCAGAAGCCCCACGGTGTGATATTATCCCAATACTTGGACCATAATATCATATTATCACAACCTTGCAATACACTGAGTATCGTGATATCGTATATTGTGAAATTCCCATCCCAAACTTTGTCTTATTCAACTCTGGGCTAGGTCTCATCAGTCAGTCCTTTGCTGTGCTGACCTAACCAGACAGTGAGCGTTTACTACCATGTAGTGGAATGAAAAGTCATTTGTTTTTTATTATTCTGGTACCCAAAAAACTGAATTTGAACTTTCAACATGTATTTAAGTATTGCAATACTGGTTTCTTTGAATTGATACAGTATGCGGACACAAAGTATCATGATAGTACACTACATTGATTTTTTTGCCCCACCCTTAACTTATTGTAATCAGAAATGTTAAGCTAACTCTAGCTAAGCTTAAGAGGTTAAAATAAAAACAACTGACTCTTTAAAATACCCTTTAATACATTAAAACTGAGACCCAACAATCCTTGTAATGCCTCTATAAACAGGTGAATTAAAGACATTTTTTTCACTATATTGAAGCATATTTAATGCTTTGAAGTCAAATGTTTTTAATTATTTAGGATCCAGCCTCAGGTGGCTCTTTGAGAAACTGGCACTTTAAATTACTTTATTTTTAGCCATAGAGATTGTTGCAGTGGTATTTATGTTAGCAAAGAACTGAGGCTCTAACATCTTTAAATTACATCCCCACAGAGAGCATAACACAGTTGTTTCATGGTTCACCAAAATTAATAGTATTGCTGTTCTTCAAATTTGATTCAGATTATTTAATCAGAGGTACCTTTTGATTAGTAGTGAAATACCATCATAATTTTAAACCAGATGATAGAAATGTGACATGGATTTGGTTTATTTTTGGGCTTGTTTGTGTTGCTGATACCTTTTTTTTTCTCAATATAAAGCGATTTCATTTTAGAAACCAATTTAGTGGCTCAGTCATATGAAATGCCATGCATATTCTAGAATTAACTGAATTTCAATTAAGCAATATTACACGAGCGGGAGTACAGTATCAATGAACATAGTAACTGTGGGTATGACACGTCTAATGCCCGACACGTAGCGGAGGGCTTTAGACATATCACACCCGCAGTTACTATATTTGTTAATACCGTATGACCTCAAGTGTAATATTGCTTTTATACAACAGTTCTGCAAGCACAGTTTATTAAATGACAGCAATACTGTTCAAAATATTATGATCTGTTTGTTTAACCAGTTATTTTGCACAGGTGAGAAAAATATAGTCCCTTCTAAATGTAGCCAGTACCTTTTGCTAACATTTCAATCAGCATGAAGATGTCTATTATCATTTCATACACATGTAAACAAATTAAATATTGTCAAGTGCAAAAGTAAGTGTTTAGAAAACATACGGGTCACCTGTTGAATCAGTACCACGGAAGGGCCGAGATCAAAACTTGGCCAATGCTGGTGGCTAGTTAGCATGTTAGCGATTCGGCTTTGGCACACGTCGCTGGTTTTTTCTTCACATTTTCAGATGAAACAAAGAGTTCATCACCACAAAGGTCTTGTGGTTTGTTAATGGAGACAAATCCAACTCTAGCACTGCCTATTTTTTTTTAAAGACAGCTTAACAATGTTTATACAAGGGCAGACTTTGTAAACTGAATTAACTGAATAAAGTTTTTTTCAAAAGGGTGGGACTTCCAGGTCAGGTAGATTTCTTTTCAAACAGCGCCTCTGTGGAAATTAAGGTATCCAACACAGTATTGCAATTCTCACTGAGAGTTGACAGTAAATTACTGTTAGTAATTAACTGTTACTGTAGAAGAGCTTGAAATGATGAGGCGATTTGATATATAAACCAAAGTTTAATAATCAGCTCTCCTAACAAGTCTCATCTAGTGCAGAGTGGCAGAAGGAAAAAAGAGACCGAATGTCTCCGGCTCACTGGCTTTATACTTGCACATAACAAAAGACATGCATATCAAAGGCTGACATCCCTCATTATCTTAATCCCCCCATTGTCTTGGTATTTCCTCTCCTCGCCTTAGGGGGTGAGGGTGGCTCCTCCGGTATCCTCCGCAGTGTCTGGGAACGTCTTTGTTCTTCACTCGGCGGTTGAGAGCCTTTGTCCTTTCAGAGGTGTGAAGTTGCTTTACATATGTAATTACTAAACATTTCCACATGCTTCAACATATGTAGGTTATGGAATATATGATTAATATAGACCACAGTTACTATTTTTTTTTAAGGACAGTGCAGATTATTGAACATTGATAACAATGTAAACTTGCCAGATTGTGGCTAATTTCCATCTGTTGTCCAAGGGTTACAACTTTTCCTTCCCCCATTCTATTACACTGAGCACCAAGCTAGGCAGTGGGAAGTACCATTTTTATATGGTTTTTGGTATGACCTGGCTGGGGCTTGAACCCATGACCTCCTGGTTGTGGGGCAAATGCTCTACCACTAGATCACCACTCCGGTAGCGTGGTGAGTGTATCCCACTCCGTGAGAACGCCTTTGAAGCAGATTGATACACATCCAGTACAACACTATAGTGCAATTATCGTGGAATATAATAACTTCATGAATTCGTATTGTCCAATCAAATTGCTCGTTCGGAACTAACTGTTGTATAACTGAATTTAAATTTCAGGTCACTGGGAATAAGATGACATCTTTAAACCTTGCCACTATATTTGGCCCCAACCTGCTCCACAAACAGAAGAACTCGGACAAGGAATTCACCGTGCAGAGCTCAGCCAGGGCTGAGGAGAGCACAGCTGTCATCGCCGTGCTTGAGAGGATGATTGCCAGCTACCATACGCTCTTTATGGTGAGTTGTTGAAAATGCTGAAATTTAATTTTTCTTGTATTCCTTTTTCTTTTTGCTTAGGCACACCTTTAATTCTGGGGAGATTTAAAGGAAAGCAATCCCCCATGGCTTGACAAATGCTATCCCTTAGCTAAAGACAGTTAGTAGACAGTGTGTACTTTTTGTTCAAATACTGGAACTTCTTTTTATTTTTCCTAAATAAAAGCAGGACATTCAAGCATAGAATTCATTTCCCAGCACAATTTTGGATTACTGCTTACTCGGTTGTTTTTGTTCTTTTCTGTGCCTCAAACATGGAAAACAATGAGCTTGGGTTAGTTTAAACTGGAGTGTTTTATTATGTGCCACCCTTCATTTCCCTGAGGCTTAAATTCCTTCTGTAAGCCAATGAAGAGCTATTAATCACATAAGTGATTTGGGACTGACTTGCTAAGTCTTTGTGAGTACAAACAGATTTGGAGACGGCTTTGATTCTATGAACGACATCCGAATGTTGTGTTACAATCTGTGTATGTCTGAAATTGTGAAAGCTGTTCAAGTTTTCAAGATAAAAATAATTTGATGACATGACATCAGGTTTTTTGATTTGATCTCAGTTTGGTTCATCTGGGTTTTTGTTATGTTTTTTTTTTTAAGCTGCACTGCATTTATGATGCTTTCTTGAATAAAGCCATATACTACTGTTGTAGGTGCCTCCTGATCTTCAAAATGAGATTTTGATGAGCTTGTTGGAAACTGATCCAGATGTGGTTGACTACCTTCTGAGGAGAAAAGCATCACAGTGAGTTACACACATGTTAGCGGGCCCTATGATGCTTCTCTTTCCTTCTGTGTTGCTCCTTTTCAACCTGAATCGCTTTCCTCCACAGGAGTCCTGACTTGCTGCAGTCAGAGGAGCACTTCAACCTGAGTGAGCGCCTCTCGTCCAGTGACTCCAACAAGGTATCCAGTGGTGAAGTGTCCCCTTATGACAACAACTCCCCGATTCTCAGTGATCGCAGAGGGGAGCCTGGGAGCCCAACCAGTGAACAGCTCTTTTGTATCCCAGAACAGCGCTGTCTGACGGGGCAGTCTGGATCGGACACCTGGAGTTTCAAAGGTGATAGATAATTGAAATGTGTGTTCATTCTCTTTGTCATTTGTGCTTTTTACTGCACATCAAAAACATGCACATTCCGCATACAGCTTTTATCGACTTGATAACTGACTAACAGCAAGAACATCTTCAAAAATATCTTCTTCCAGAGGAGCATGCTAACATTTGGGGAACATGGCACACTACCCTGAAACCAGCACTCAAGAACCAAGTATATACAGGTAAATATCTAGTAATTAGAATAAGTAAAACACTCTTTGCTTGATGTTTGGTTTTTGGCATGTACTGAATCTAGTAACCGTGACTTCAAATGTATATTGCTTTCCTTGAATTTTAACCACCACACACCATCACTCTGGTGGAAACACTTAGGTTTTATAACCCCAGTTCTGGTGAAGTTGGGGCATTGTCCATCCATCCATCCATCTTCTACCGCTTTTCCGGAGGTCCGGGTCGCGGAGGCAGCAGTTCAAGCAGAGAAGCCCAGACTTCCCTCTCCCCAGTCACCTGCTCCAGCGCCTGCGCACCTCAGCACTGGCCCTTTCATACTCTGTAGCAGAATATTGTGCCCCTGTCTGGTCCAGGTCATCTTACACACACCATGTAGACACCCAGCTCAACTCAACCATGAGAACTATAACTGGAACAATCCGCTCAACACCACTCCCCTGGCTCTCTGTACTGTCAAACATAGCCCCTCCACACATCCGGCGAGCAGCATTAACTCAAAGGATGCTCCAAAAAGTTAAAGATTTTCCTCACTTACCAATCCATGCAGATATCTACACCCCACCCACTGCCCGACTTTCATCCAGACGGCCGATTTGGAAAAACCCTCCCCCAGCTGACTTTACCATCCAGACAGCTTGGCAAGAGGAATGGGAGACCAAGGAGGTCCCAAACAAACAGCTGGTGATAAACCCCAACCAACAGGTCCCGGGCACCAACCTCCCAAGGAGACAGTGGTCTACACTCAATCGCTTCAGGACTGGACATGGCCCCTGCTTGGCCAGCCTTCACAGATGGGGCAGTAGCCCTAGCCCACTGTGCGCATGTGGAGAGGAGCAAACTATGGAACACATCATAGAGGCTTGCCCGCTCCAAAGACTGGAAGGAGGATTACACACCCTCCATACAGCAAACCAGGAGGCAACTGCTTGGCTTAAGGACTTTGCATTCGCTAAATAAATAAAACCTGCTCCAGCTCTTCAGAGAGGATACCAAGGCGTTCCCAGACCAGCTGGGAGACATAGTCTCTCCACCGAGTCCTGGGTCTGCCTCAGGGTCTCCTCCCAGTGGGACATGCCCAAAACACCTCAAGTGGGAGGCATGCAGGAGGTATCCTGATCAGATGCCCAAACCACCTCAACTGGCTCCTTTCAATGTGGAAGAGCAGCGGTTCTCATTTCCAGCTCATTTCAGCCGCTTGTATCCGCGATCTCGTTCTTTCGGTCATTACCCAAAGTTCGTGACCATAGGTGAGAGTAGGAACGTAAATTGACTGGTAAATCGACAGCTTTGCCTTAGAACTCAGCTCCCTCTTCACCACAACAGACCGGTACAACATCCGCATCACTGCAGATGCTGCTCCGATCCGTCTGTCAATCTCTCGCGCCATTCTCCCCTCACTCGTGAATAAGACCCAAAGGTACTTAAACTCCTCCACTTGGGGCAGGAGCCTGTCCCCAACCCGGAGAGGACAATCCACCTTTTTCTGGCTGAGGACCATGGACTCGGACTTGGAGTTGCTGATTCTCATCCCAGCCGCTTCACACTCAGCGGCAAACCATCCCAGCAAGAGCTGTAGGTCATTGCTGGATGAAGCAAGCAGGACAACATCATCTGCAAACAACAGAGATGAGTTCCTGTGGTGACCAAGCATGACACCCTCCGTTCCCTGGCTGCACCTAGAAATCCTGTCCATAAAAATTATGAACAGGATCAGTGACAAAGGGCAGCACTGGTGGAGTCCAACTCTCACTGGGAATGAGTCCAACCGAGTGTTGGCAGTGCGAAGCAAACTTTCACAACGGTTGTACAGAGACCAAATAGCTCGTAACAACAAGCCCAATACCCCATAAGCGGCCCCCACAAAAAAACCACAAGGGACGCGGTCAAATGCCTTCCCCAAGTCCACAAAACACATGAAAACTTGTTGGGCAAACTCCCACGAACCGTCGAGGATTCTCGAGAGGGTAAAGAGCTGGTCCGATGTGCCACAGCCAGGACGAAAACCACATTGCTCCTCCTGAATACGAGGTTCGACCAATGGCCAGACTCTCCTCTCCAGTGACCTTGGCATAGACCTTCCCAGGGAGGCTGAGGAGTGTGATCCCTCTAAAGTTGGAGCACACCCTCCGGTCCCCTTTTCTGAAGAGAGGAACCACCACCCCGGTTTGCCATGCCAAAGGCACTGCCCCCGACCTCCACGCAATGTTGCAGAGGCGTGTCAACCATGACAGCCCTACAACATCCAGAGCCTTGAGGTACTCAGGGCGAATCTCGACCTCCCCCGGGGCCCGGCCACCAAAGAGATTTTTAACCACCTTGGCGACCTCAGCTCCTGTGATAGGCTTGTCGTCCCCCTCGTCCACAAGCCCTGCCTCCTCTGTGGAAGGCGTATCAGTGGGATTGAGGAAATCCTCAAAGTATTCCTTCCACCGCCTGAATATATCCCCAGTCGAAGTCAACAGCGCCCCATCCGCACCATACACAGTGTGGACAGGGAGCTGCTTCCCCCTCCTGAGCCGCTGGACAGTTTGCCAGAATCTCTTCGAGGCCGACCGAAAGTCTTGTTCCATGGCCTGACCGAACTCCTCCCATACCCAAGCTTTTTCTTCAGCAACCACCCGAGCTGCACTCCGCTTGGCCTGCCGGTACACCTCAGCTGCTTCGGGAATCCCACAAGCCAACCAAGCTTGATAGGACTCCTTTTTTAGCTTAATGGCCCCCCTCACCACTGGTGTCCACCACTTGGTTCGGGGGTTGCCACCACGAGATGCCCCGACGACCTTGCGGCCGCAGCTCTGGGCCACTGCTTCAGCAATAGAGGTGGAGAACATGGCCCATTCAGACTCCATGTCTCCAGACTCCCTTGGAATGTGGTTGAAGTTCTTCCAGAGGTGGGAGTTGAAGACCTCCCGGACAGGGGCCTCAGCCAGACGTTCCCAGCACACCCTCACTATACGTTTGGGTCTACCAGGTCTGAATGGCATCCTCTCCCTGCCATCGGATCCAACTCACCATCAGGTGGTGATCAGTTGACAGCTTTGCACCTCTCTTTACCCAAGTATCCAAGACATACGGTCACAGGTCTGATGACATGATAACAGAATCGATCATCGACCTGCAACCTAGGGTGTTGTGGTGCGAGGTGCACATATGGACACCCTTATGCTTTAACGTGGTGTTCGTTATGGACAAACTGTGGTTAGCACAGAAGTCCAATAACTGAACACCACTCGGGTTCAGATCGGGCAGGCCGTTCCTCCCAATCACCCCCTTCCAGGTTTCACTGTCGCTGCCCACGTGCGCATTGAAGTTCCCCAGTAGGACAATGGAGTCTCCAAGAGGAGTACCCTCCAGCACCCCAGTCAGAGACTCCAAAAAGGGTGGGTACTCTGAACCATCATTTGGTGCATAGGCACAAATGATGGTCAGGACCCGTTTCCCAACCCGAAGGCGCAGGGAAACAACCCTTTCCTCCACTGGGGAAAACTCCAATATAGAAGCACCAAGGTGGGGGGATACAAGAATACCCACTCCTGCTTGTCACCTCCCGTCCGGGGCAACTCCAGAGTAGACCAAGCTCCAGCCCCTCTCCAGGAGACTGGTTCCGGAACCGGAGCTGTGTGTTGAGGTGAGGCCGACTATATCTAGCCGGTATCTCTCAACCTCATGCACCAGCTTAGGCTCCTTCCCCACCAGAGAGGTGACATTCCACGTACCAAAAGCCAGTTTAGGAAGCTTGGGATCAGTCCGCCAAGGTCTCCACCTTTGACCTCCACCTGATCCACATAGCACCGGACCTCCATGACCCCTCCTGCAGATGGTGAGCCCACTGGAGGGCGGACCCATGTAACTCCTTCGGGCTGAACCTGGCCGGGTCCCATGAGCGAAAACCCAGCCACCAGACGCTAGCCATCGAGCCCCTCCCCCAGGCCTGGCTCCAGGGTGGGGCCCCGGTAACCCCATATCGGGCGGAGTACACTGAATCCTTGTTCTAGTATTTATCATGAGAGTCTGTTGGATCGTTCTTAATCTGGCCCTTCACCCAGGACCAGTTTGTCTTAGGTGACCCTACCAGAGGCAAATTGCCCCGGACAACAAACTGACTAACATGACATTGTGCAAAATGTAAATAAAATCAAAATACAATGATTTATAAATCATTTTCAACCTATGTTCAATTGAATACACTACAGAGACAATATATTTAGTGTACAAACTGATGAACTTTATTGTTTGTTTGTTTTTTTTGCAAATATTCAATCATTTTGAACTTAATGCCTCACTGTGTTCCAAAAAAACCAGTGCAGGGGCAAGAAAAGACTGGGGAAGTTGAGGAATGCTTGAAAAACAACTTTTTTGGAACATTCTATAAGTGAACAGGTTAATTGGAAACTGGTGAGTGTCATGATTGGGTATAAAAAGGAGCATCCCTGAAAGGCTCAGTTGTTCATAAGAAGGGATGGTGTGAGGTTCACCACTTTGTGAACAACTGTGTGGGCAAATAGTCCAACAGTTTAAGAACAATGTTTCTCAACTTACAACTGCATGAAATTGAGGGATTTCATTATCTACAGTCCAAAATATCAACAAAAGATTCAAAGAATCTTAAGAAATTTTTGCACCTAAGCAACAAGGCCAAAAACTAACACTGAATGCCCATGACCTTCCCATCCCTCAGGCAGCACTGCATTAAAAACCAACATCATTCTGTAAAGGAAATTACCACCTGGGCTGAGGAATGCTTCGAAAAACTTTTGTCAGTTAACACAGTTCGTCACTACATCTACAACTACAAGTTAAAACTCTATGGTCATAACACCATGCAAAGTGAAAGCCATATATCAATATCACCCAGAAATACTACTGGTTGCTCTGGACCTAAGCTCATCTGAGATAGGCTGACATGAAGTGGAAAAGTCTCCTGTGGTCTGATGAGTCCACATTTCTAATGGTTTTTGGAAATCATGGATATCATGTCCTTCAAGCGAAAGAGGAAAAGGACCATCCAAATTGTTACCAGCATTAAGTTCAAAAGCCAGCATCTGTGATGTAAGGGGGGTTTGTTAGTGCCCATGGCATGGGTAACTTGCACATCTGTGAAGGCACCATTAATGATGAACAGTACATATAGTTTTGGAGCAACATATGTTGCCAACCAAGCAACATCTTATTTTCAGGGACATCTCTGCTTATTTCAGCAACACAATGTCAAGTCACATTGTGCATGTGCTATAACAGTGTGGTGCCATAGTAAGTCTGGGTACTAGACTGGCCTGCCTGCATTTCAGATCTATCTCCCGTTGAAAATGTGTGGCACATTATGAAGTGCAAAATACGACAACGGAGACCCTGGACTGTTGAGTAACTGAAATAGTACATCAAGCAAGAATGAGAAAGAATTCCACCAACAAAGATTCAACAATTAGTGTCCTCAGTTCCTTAATGCTTATTGAGTGTTCAAAGGAAAGGTGACATAACACAGTGGTAAACCTGCCCCTGTCCCAGCTTTTTTGGAATGTGGCTCAGGCATCAAATTCAAAATGAGTGATTATTTGCAAAAAAAATTTCAGTTTGAACATTAAATATCTTGTCTTTGTAGTATATTCAATTGAAAATGGGTTGAAAAGTTTTGTTTTATTTATGTTTTACACAGTTTTGAAACGTCACCGGAATTGGGGTTGTATTTCATTAATAATGTTTTCTCATCAATGGACCCCTTGCACGGGTTTACTCCGGGATTTCTCTGGTTTCCTCCCACATGCCAAAAACATGCAAGTTAGGTTAATTGGCCTCAAACTGGGGATTCTAAATTGTCCTTAGGTATGAATGTGAGAGTGAATGGTTGTCTGTCTCTCTGTGTTGGCCCTGCGATGGACTGGCGATCTGTCCGGGGTGTACCCTGCCTCTTGCCCAAAGATGCTGGGATGGGCTCCAGTCCCCCCGCGACCTGAAAAGGATTAAGTGGGAGAAGATGGATGGATGGATGGATGGACCCCTTGCACAATGTAGAGTGACATACTTCCTTCTTCCAGATTATCTGTCAGTTCACTTCTGGTCACAGCCAAGCTGCTTTATATTTGCTGACTACTTAGTGCTTTCTCATCAATAAATCAATTTATCTACTCTCACTTATCATTGTACATACTGGAAATGGTGTATTGACAATTTGTTTTTTGTTTATAGAGTTTGTGTTTCATATTTTGATCGTTTTATAATTATACTATCTGCTTTCATTTGTTAGCTCAGTTAGCTTATCATAGCCTATGTATTGTGTTGTTTATATCTCTTAAGGCCTATACGTACTCCACAAGAACAGAGAAATTTGTTCTCTCTCCCAGGCTGCAAGAACAAAATGATGTCATTTTGTTCTTGCAGCTCTGGTTTGGGAGTTCTTGCAGCTTGTCCTACATTAATGCCTGATCTATAGAGTCCAACGTTAAGTCCGCAATGAGAGATTCAAGATTCAAAGATTTTTATTGTCAATACTACTGTATGTACAGGACATACAGGAGAATTGAAATGGTGTTTCTCTCGCTCTTCAGTGGTGTGTAGAATATAAAAAAAAGAAAAAGGAATAAGGCTCAAAAAACAACAGCAGCAGTCTATGCACAGTAATGCTACCCGTAGTGCAAATGGCAACAGAAGATGGACCCAGACCTCCCATAGTGCAAATAAAGATAAACGATAAATGACGAGACCCAACAATCTTATATACAGAAAAGTTGAGCAGTACTACTCGTAGTATCAAGTTCAGTGTGGTAGTGTAGGTGTAGACAGTGACAGATAGGACTGCACATGATTAGTATTGCAATAACAGACAACAGCAGATATGGCATTTGTGCAAATGGCTGCAGTAAAGTGCACAGACATGCAGTACAGCAGCAAATATATTACTGTTGGTGTGCCAGTCTTTCTGTGCCAACAGCTGAGGTAGTTATTGTGCAAGTGAGTGCGTTAAGGTTGGGGGGGGTGGTGGTGGACAGAGTTCAGGGTCCTGATGGCCTGATGAACAAAGCTGTTTAGCAGTCTTGTGGAGTGGGCCCAGAGGCTCCGGTACCTTTTCACTGAGGGCAGGGGGCTAAAGAGGGAGTGTGAGGGGTGGGAGGTTTCACCTGCAATGTTGATGGCTCGGTGGGTGAGGTAGATGTCCGGTGGGGGGGGGGGGGGGGGGGGGGGTAGAGTGTGGATGGAATAAAAAAAAAAAACAAACTAGTGTGTGATCATCATAATTAAAAATGATAGGCGATTATGACTGTTACAACTCTCTATTAAAATAAGATTCAAGCGCATGGCGTTTCATGAGCTCCGGCGCTGCATGATGTTAGGAATGCGTCAAAGTTTAATCAGAGAATCAATGACACACTAGCAAATGGAAGCTAACCAGATTTCTTTGTAAGGAGGCGCTTCCCCAACCAGATTTATGCTGCAAAGCCAAAAATAGTCAGTTTCAAGAGTAGAAGAAGGCAGCACACACCAACCTTGACCATTCAATTCCTTTTAATTCACCATTTGTTTGGCCAAAGTAAAAGGGTCATGCTAACGTTTTGGCCTGTTTGGTCTGTGCTTTCATCAGAGCATCAGTCAAAATGGCTTTGTTTGACTTTTATAGCCTGACACAACAGGTGATTGGTTAAAATAGTCACATGACCTTTCACTTCCCCTGGTCACAAAAAAGCATTAAATAAGTAAAAATAGAGAGCCTAAGTCATGCCCCCCTCTACTAAGTCATGCCCCCTCTATTGAAATGAAAGGCAAGAGCGAAATTATCTTTTGATCCCAATCAAATTTTGCCATGAGTTACACATATGATGTTTGCCAATTTGAAAGATAATTTTCCATGTAATTAAAGTTGTCGGTTGGCATATCCACCTTATTCCTAGGCTCCATGATGCCTTGCGTGAATTATGATAGCAACTTCCAGTATAGTTTAGAACGTATGGTTGTCACTGAAACGAGACACTTTTCCGTTTTAAAAAACAATGACTTCGGCATCACAAATGTGGGAACACGGCCTTTTGCACCTCAAAAACAGTAATATAATCATACCACTTCCTACAACTATCTAGGGATAGGAAGATGACCTTCAAAAGTGGTCTTTCAGATAGTAGCTCCGTTTGTTAGCAGCGCTGCTAATATGCTAACGCTGTAAACAAATAAAAGCACTGAGATATACAGTATCAATGTCTCCACTACAATAAAGTTGGCTGCATTTTGTTAAAATATGTTGGACATAATCAAATTTACCTCAGAGCAGACAAAGAGTCTCGTCAGAGCCACAAAGAACCACAACACCATGCTTGGGTGTTTTAAATTTGGGATAAAACGTCAGATCTGTGACATTCACACAAGTGAAAACATACCTGGTGCTGCTGTGTCTGTACCACCGATCACATGAACAATCCTTTAGTTTTCAGTGCATGATCTACTCATTGCCGTTGAAGCCACAGATTTAGCTGTGCTTACCTGTGAGGAGCCTCACACCACGAACAGCAGCAAATACCAGAACTACCCAAAAACATTCAAAAATACAAAAACTACAAGTACTGAAATTAGCTGCCGCTTGAGTGCAAATCACGCATGTGGACTATACATTAAAATGAATTTGAAAAACTTTTAAAAATGCTATTTTAAATGCCCCTGCTACTCCACTCTTACTGACTAGTTTAACACTAGGTCAGCTGAAACTGAAAGCTCCCCCCATAAACCCCCAGGAATAAGATTAGATTTTAGATTATTTGTTTATTTGACAGGGACAGTGCAATAAACATAGACAATTAATCAAATGACAATCAATCTGATGTGTTGCACAAAGAGTGTATAGCTATTAGCTAATTTGCAACTCTTGTCCCTGGATGGGCTTTAGAAAGGAGAAACAAGTAAAAAGAAAAAAGGATAAGGAAAAGAAAAAATGAAAACAGAATAAACAATAACCACATACATCAATGCAAAAAAGATTATAAATACACAATATAAAAACCTAACTCACATTTGCCTATTTCAGGCCTCCCTCCCTTCGTCACTCACTATAAACAAACACATTCATTCCTTCCCTTCATTCACTCTCACCCTGCAGACAATTATTTCATACATGGGTACATTCTTGTTTATTTTTCAGCCAGTTTTTAACCTTTGTAGTGAATGTTTTAAAGTCCGTTATTATTTTAATTTCATTTGGCATTGTGTTCCAGATGTGACTGCCCTTTATAGAGAAAGCTGTTTGTCCAAATGTGGTTCTACGGTGGAATATTTTACAGTTATTGTTAACAGAACTCCTGGTGGCTCTGCTGCTGTCCTGTCTTTGGATGAAACCAGCAAGTGGCTCAGGCGCTGATTTATGGAAACATTTGAAAATTAATTTCAGAAAACAGAGGTCAATGAAACTCTCAAAACTCAATAGATTGTATTTTTTTAAAATATAACAGTGATGCCACCTAATGAGCTTTTTGTCCAAGATTTTTAGAGTTTGA
Source organism: Pholidichthys leucotaenia (assembly GCA_020510985.1). Classification (NCBI taxonomy): domain Eukaryota; kingdom Metazoa; phylum Chordata; class Actinopteri; order Cichliformes; family Pholidichthyidae; genus Pholidichthys; species Pholidichthys leucotaenia. The sequence continues at coordinate 246,983,244 of CM035845.1, read as the reverse complement.
TTATATAATGAGCCTATATGTTTTATTGTGGAAGGGGCTGCTTGAGCCCAGACTGTCAAACAGTATGATATATGAGAAAAAAACCATAGAATGCATATACAGTACAGCTGCTTCGTATGGTATGTAATATCTAATTAATTTAAAGCAGTTCAGGTGGATAATAACAGAGTAATATTTAGTTTTTGTTTCAACGATTAGAAGGCAACAACTCCCATCATCCCACATCACTAAACACGATCATGGCAGGAGATTACTAGAACCTCACCTCCCATTTTCTGACCAATGAAAGAAGGATCCAGAAAGGATAAAAACGACATAAAGGTATTATTTTGTATTGTGAGAGCTGCAGCCGATTCAGAGGACTGCTAGTTACTTCACCCTGGGCACGCTTTGAAAAGATGACGTAAGCTCCGTCCATCTGTATTTGTGGTTTTTCATTTTATGTGTTTTCATAACCTTTTACCTTAACAGTCAGACAGAAACCTACACCATTATTTACGTGCAAAATTATAACTCGTGGCGAAATTTGATCGGGACGAAATGATAATTTCCCTCTTGCCATTCATTTCAATGGAGAATTTTTCTAATTTAAGGTCCTATATGCGGAAGTAGAGGGGGGTGACTTAGGCTATCTATTGTAAAATAAATGAAAAAAAAGAAAAAATAAAGTAAAAAATGTATTAAATAAATGAAAATTGTAAAATAAATGAGAGAAAAAAAATTAAGATAAAATGGAAAAAGTACTATAAAATGTGAATAGGAGACAAACTGAGTGACTCTGACTCAGGTTACAGTTAGACGGTAGTAGTACACTTAGACTTTAACTATATCTGTTGTCAAAGGAAACATTTAAAACTAAAGTCATCATTAAATCCTCTCTTTGACTTTGGCCAAACAAATGGTGAATTAAAAGGAACTGAACTACCAAGGCTGGCGTGTGCTGCCGCCTTCTACTTTTGAACTAGAAGCTAACCAGGCTAACAACAATAACTGCTAACAGTTACGCTAACAGCAATTACCAGGGCATGCTGGACACACAAAATATATTAAAACTAGTCAGATAGCAACTGTTTCAATGTCTCACAGGTTAATCAGAGCCCATGCAGTGGTATTTGGAGTGGATATGAGAAACAACACGATAGCTGCAGTCTGCTAAGCTAACAAACAATAGCAGCCAGTGTAATTACAAAAACGATTAAGTGAGCAAACTCCGCTGCCACCCGTGCCTAAACACCTGTCAACCTGCTGTTAGATCCTGTCAATTGGTGGATTTCTGTGTTTTGGTGCTCGCTTTTTGACTACTTTTTGGCTTCTGATAACTGAATTTGGATTACAAACTGGACATCCTAGTTTCGACCCCTGCCTGATTTAAGATGCTGATAGCGGCATTTACGGACTGGGAAACGAGAGCAGAGCGGCCCGCCATTCAGCTAGCTAAACAGCTGTTCAGTAGCTGTTTTGTCAACACAAATCGTCCGGGATCATGGGTCCCAAGAAAGCTCAGCAGACTGAGGAGGTTGACGATATTAAAAGGTCGCTCGACTTCTTGGCTGAAGAGGTTTCTGCTGTTAAGCTGCAGCAAAAAAACATTCTGGGCCTGGTCGAGGAGGTGAAAGCGCTGCGGATCCAGAACGCCGAGAAGGACAAGAGGCTGGTGTATCTGGAGAACAGAGTGTCGGACCTGGAGCAGTACACCCGGGTGAACGACGTGATCATCACTGGGCTCCACATTAAACCCCGATCATATGCTCGGGCGGTGGCCATGGACAGCGGAGGGAGGCTCGATGAGCTGGAAGCCGAATCCACGGAGCAGCAAGTGGCGGCCTTCCTGCAGTCCAAAGGAATCCAGCTGGACTGTGACACCATTGAGGCCTGCCACCCTCTGCCCAGGAAAAACAGTGACAAACCAGCTGTCATCATGAGGTTTGTCAACAGAAAACACAAGACTGCGCTGCTAAAACAAGGGAGGAAACTGAAAGGAACGAACATCTACATAAACAAGCACCTCACAAAAGAAAATGCAGAAATAGCCAGAAAAGCAAGATACATGAGAAAGCAAAAAAAGATTCTAAACACCTGGACAACAAACTGTAAAATATACATCAAATTAAATGGATCACCTGAAGAAGCCAAAATCATTAACATCTGAAATATTATGGAACTGGACAAATATCAATGAACATTATGAACTGGAGTTGACAACAACAAATGAAAACTGTAAGACACTGAAGGATTATACTCATCTGCAACAGGACATATAACTACATGAAGCAGAAGATCAACAAACAGGAACAACAGGAACTGAAAGTTTTTGAATATACAGATCACAACCCACAGGACGTAGAATATAACATAGACCCTGACAATAATTTATTTACGTCCATCAATGATAACTGTAGTTACTACACGGATGAACAGTTTAACACAATGGTCACATCTGATTTCAACATTTCAGTGATCCACTTCAACAGCAGAAGTCTCTATGCCAACTTTAATGACATTAAAGATTATTTAAATCAGATTGAAGAGCCTCCTCCTCCACATTGAAAGGAGTCAGTTGAGGTGGTATGGGCATCTGATTAGGATGCCTCCCGGACGCCTCCCACTTGAGGTGTTTCGGGCACGTCCCACTGGGAGGAGACCCTGGGGCAGACCCAGGACTTGCTGGAGAGACTATGTGTCCCAGCTGGTCTGGGAACGCCTTGGTATCCTCTCTGAAGAGCTGGAGCAGGTGGCTGGGGAGAGGGAAGTCTGGGCTTCTCTGTTTGAACTGCTGCCTCTGTGACCCGGACCTCCGGAAAAGCGGTAGAAGATGGATGGATGGATGTAGATTAAAGAGCCATTCAATAGTGTGGCAATATCAGAGACATGACTCAGTGAAGAGAAAGGAGTGGACCTTACAATGGATGGCTATGAATTAAATTATATGAATAGAAAAGGGAAAAAAGGAGGAGGAGTTGCAATTTATGTTGACAAGAGCTTGCAATACAAGGTTGTTGAAAATTTGTCAGTGACTGGGGATGATTTATTTGAATGTATTACAATAGAAATCTGTTTGGACAATATGAAGAATATAATAGTGAGCTGTGTATATAGAACACCTGGATCAAATATTGGCTTACTTAAGGACTGGATGGAAAAAATGTATGCAAAACTTACTCATAAAGTTATGTTCATCTGTGGGGATTTCAATATAGATCTTATGAACTCAAAACAACATAGTATGACAGAAGAATTTATCAACACACTGTACAATATGGACTTACATCCAACAATCACCAGACCTAGCAGAATCACATCACATAGTGCCACACTAATAGATAACATATTCACAAACATTATGGAAAATAATATTGTGAGTGGGCTTTTATTAATTGATGTCAGTGACCACCTGCCGATTTTTGTTGTCTATCAATGTGATTATAGGAATTAAAAGTATACCAAAAATATTAAATATAAAAGAATAAGAACTGAAGAATCTATGTATTTACTGGCAAAGAAATTATTAATGCAAGACTGGAAGATAGTTTGTGACGAAAATGATATAAATAAAGCATATGATAAATTTTTACAAATATTTCAATCATTGTACAATAAAAACTGTCCTATAAAACAATACAGTGACATACAACAAAGCAAAAATATTCCATGGGTCACCAAGGGGCTATTAAATGCATGTAAAAACAAGAATACATTATATAAACAATTCATTAAGTGCAGAATGGTGGAGGCTGAGATCAAATATGAAAGATATAAAAACAAGCTAACTAATATAATGAGGACTTGCAAGAAAGACTACTACAACAGAATATTAGAGGATAATAAAAATAACTTAAGAGGAATATGGAAAGTGCTAAATGGAATTATTAATATCCAATCAAAGAATGCTAATTATCCGGAATATTTTATTGAAAATGACAATTTGATAAAAAAAAATATGGAGGATGTGGTTAGTGGTTTCAATAAATTTTTTGTAAACGTTTGTCCAGAATTAGCAAAAACAGTAGTGACGCCAGAAACAAACGATAGTGGTTCTGTAAATGAAATAGAAGATAGAAATCCAAACACAATCTTTTTGGGTGCAGTAACTGAAAAGGAAATTATCAAGACTGTGAGTACATTTAAGAACAAAAAATCAACTGACTGGAATGAAATTGACATGGCAATAGTGAAAAAAGTAATTGAAGGAATTGTTAAGCCACTCACCCGCATCTGTAACCTGTCATTTCAAACTGGTAAATTTCCAAACAAAATGAAAATAGCAAAAGTAATACCACTATACAAAACAGGAGACAGTCATCATTTCACAAATTACAGGCCGGTCTCTTTACTCTCACAGTTCTCCAAAATACTTGAAAAAAATCTTCACTAAGAGACTGGATGATTTCATTGAAAAACACAACCTTCTTACAGACAGTCAGTATGATTTTAGAGCAGATAAATCTACATCTTTGGCACTGATCAAACTCATAGAAGAAATTACTAGTTGTATAGATAAAAAAAAGTTTGCTGTAGGAGTATTTATAGATTTAAAGAAAGCTTTTGACACCAATGATCACAGAATTTTACTGAGAAAATTGGAAAGGTATGGGATAAGAGGGGTTGGACTGAGTTGGGTGGAAAGTTATTTAAGTAACAGACAACAATTTGTACAAATTGGTGAGCACAAATCACCCTTCATGAACATCTCTTGTGGTGTGCCCCAGAGGTCAGTTTTGGGACCCAAACTCTTTATCTTATATATAAATGGCATATGCCAAGTGTCAAAAATTCTGAAATTTATTTTGTTTGTGGATGACACAAACATCCTTTGTACTGGTGAGAATTTGCAGCAGGTTTTAGAGGTGGTCACAACTGAAATGAAAAGGTTAATACAGTGGTTCAACAAAAACAAATTATCTCTAAATCTGAAAAAAAAAACAAAGATTATGTTGCTTGGAAATTATAAAATAAATCATGAAATAATGATAATAAAGAATAGAAACAGTACAGGAAAATAAGTTTCTGGGGGTGACACTAGACAATAAAATCTGCTGGAAACCTCACATCAGTCACATCCGGGCCAAGTTGGCAAAATGTATAGGGATACTGGGGAAAACAAGACACATCTTGGACTGTAAATCATTGTTCTTACTGTACAATTCACTGTTTCTACCATATCTTAACTACTGTGTAGAGCTCTGGGGAAACACCTACAGGACCAACCTACAGCCATTATGCACATTACAAAAAAAAAGCTATAAGGATAATAAATAATGTAGGCTATAGAGGCCATACCAACTCATTGTTTTTAAAGTCACATGCCATAAAGTTCATGGATTTAGTTAAATATAAGACAGCACAAGTAATGTACAGGGCAACTAATAATCAACTCCCAACTAATATACAAAAAATATTTAAAAAAGAGACAATGATTATAATTTGAGAGGAGACTTAAACTTTACAAAACCTAAGATACGAACAACTAAGAAAAGTCTGTGCATATCTGTCTGTGGGGTGGATTTGTGGAACAGTCTGGAGCTGGAACTAAAACTTTGTACAAACAGAAATCAATCAAAAATAGGTATAAACATTATTTGCTGAAATAATGCTGAAATAAATCAATCAAAAATAGGTATAAACATTATTTGCTGAAAGGATATATGCTAGAGGGGTAGTATTAATATGTACGATTCACTATGCTCATTCTGGGACACTGTGGTATGGTAGGTGGGACAGTACTGTGCATATCTGTGTATATCTGTGTTGTTTGGGGCTGGGTATAGATGTATGGACTGTATGTATGTTGGGATGGATGGGTGTCAGTGTTGATACAGTATGTACAAAATATACTGTAGTTAATTGTCTACTTGGGGTCTTAATTGAGGTAATATGTATATATTTCACATGGGTTGTATTTAGGGAAAAGAGGAGTTGGAGTAAATAAGTGTTAACTTCTTCCTTCTCCCTTTCGAGCACTGTACACTGTCGCTTTATTGCACTTGTCATTTGTTTTGGGTTTTTTTGCTTTTTTGTTCGAAATAAAGTATCTATCTATCTATCTATAAACAAAAAACAAACTCTCAATACACTATTTCCAGTATGTACAATGTTAAGTGAGAGTAGATAAATTGATTTATTGATAAGAAAGCTCCAAGTAGTGAGCAAATATAATGCAGTTTCGCTGTGACCTGCAGTGAACTGACGGGTAGCCCGGAAAACAGAAGTGCATCACTCAGCATCGAGCAAGAGCTTCATAGTGTGTAAATATGAAGTAACCAATGTTCTCAGGTGCTTGTGGGAGTTTTAGTATGATAACTTAAAGGTGTAATTGGGTTTAATTACTTCTATGTTCTCTTAAGAAGACTGCTGTACAAAATCTTTTTTTTTTTTTAGCCAAAGTGGTTAGGAGCAGTAAATGTTGTACTGGCAACTGCCAAATTCCACCAGTTCTTGGCTCATGTGGAACATGCTTTGCATCCACCTTTCCCTTAAAAGCTGCCATGCTTTAATACAGCTGTACACGTGAGTACCCACCTGTACAGTTGTTCTGGATGGGATTTACAGTAGCTACACAGCCCCAAGCCAATTTAGTGCTAGAAATAAACACATTTATTTGGTTATATCAGATATTAAAATGACTTGATTATTCATCACATTTTAAAGATGTACTCCAGTGGATATAAGTCCTCTATAAAAAAAAATCTACATGGTCTAAAATGGTATTTTGTGTGCTTTTTCTACCAAAAAAACCTTTCATTGTCTCATAGTTTCGTGTCCAAAATCTTTTCATTTTTCCTCCTCCTTCAAACACCAGGATCTGTGAATAGGCCCACCCACATCCCACAAGGCTGGTGGAGGCTCCTGCTACATTAAACAGAAAAAATCCTGTAATAAAAAGACTTACCAGTTGAAGGACAAGCCCAGGTGTATGTACAGTGGCCCATGATAATGGCTGAAACAGCATCGGTCCCTTAAAGCAGTTTAATGGTAAAACCCATCTTAATTTGAGTCAGGTTTTCAAAGCAGCTGTCCAAAAATGCTAACTGGTCCTGGAGGCTAAATTCAGTCAGGCCAAAGGAAGTTCTTAGTCCTGATTGGCTCAACACTACGGACCTGTTATAGTTACATTACCAAAAATGCTCCCTCTGAACTTACCTTTTTCCAAGGGGAGGAGTTTATTTGAAATTTCACAGCAAAAAAAACCCCCAAAACAGACATGACACATTTGAGTGATTTTGCTCTTGATATGTCTTGTAAGTCATAAAAAACATGTTACAGACAAGTTAACAAGAAAAAAAACTTGATTTCGGTGGAATGTCACATTAAAAGAAACACCAAGAGCACTTGCCTTTCAGTCAAAAACTTGTATATTAAATCCAAAATATTTTGTTTATTTTTTTATATTACAGCTATAATTGAAAAATAGCATTTCTGTGTTCATTTTTAATGATCAGTCATCCACCGGGATCTTGCAGTTCAATTAACCAACAAAAATATTCAGTGATATAGTGTTATTTTTTTCTTAGGTTCCCATGGCAACATGTCAGAGGGAAGTTCCCGCAGCTCCCAGGAAGGTCTTGATGGACTCCATGGCGATGGAAAACAACAGTCAGCATTACAGCGAAGTCAGACGTCTGGCATTAGTGAATGCAGACCCCACCCACTGGTCGCCAGAGTGTGCACCAGCCCTCATGTGGAGACGGGGCGACCTCGCCTGCAGCTAAACATCAACCCTTCCGGGACTTCAAATAGCGGACCCAGAGTTAACTCAAGCTTTGGGCCTCAGAGTGTGGTGACAGGTGAGGAGGGTGGTCCCTCTTCACTTAGAGAAGGCTGCACTCCTCCTCCTTATAATGCCAATCATCGTCTGGTTTGTTCACAAAATTCACCTCAGCTTGTCTCAGCTCAGCAGCCTCTCGGGAGATCTGGTGCAGAGCAGCGTAAGACGATGATGGAGGCCCCAATGGTGCCACAGACCCCAGAATGGCAGGACTGGCAGAGGGAACGGTGGCAGATCTGGCAGCTGCTGTCGTCGGACAATGCTGACACACTGCCTGAAACACTGGTGTGATCTGAGATTCTGACTGAAGATGTTCTGCTAAGCCAGTGAAACGATCAAACCCCTCCAGTGACTATCACTCTTATTCTTCTTCCTTGTTTTTCCTTGGCTTGACTTTCATCCTAAGATCTTGTCCTGTCTGTGGACCTTCTGTGCTGTCTTGCATCTTAGCACCCTGGCGTGATCATTTACATGTGCAGCTGCTGTCTCAAAGAGACTTGTATATCCTGGAGCCACTAGTGTTTAAGTTATACAGATGTCATAGTGTTGCTTCTCTTCTTGGCCATAAGGTTGAGTCTGTCTGTGTGTGAGAATTTTTTTTAAAAATGGCCATCAAAAATACCTCAAAAAATGATCAATTCACAATGTTATTAGATCTTCTACTCTTCATATCTCAACGGAGAAATTTTATTTGTGGCTTGTTATATTTTCATGTCATTGTTTTTACATTCTTATCTATTCATACACTAAGGTGTACGTGTATTTGCTGCTAAGTGTAGATGTTTTGTGTGCATACTAATGTAATCTTTATAAAAAAGTTCAAAATTTGGTTACATTTCATTGTCAAATTTAGTTTGACTGTATATATGTGCATACATATATTGCTGTCTAAGCATCTTATGTAAATGTAAAGTATAGAATTTGCCTAAAAGTATATACGTAGATATAAGTCAGCCTTATGACGGACAGTCTAGATGGTTGTTTGTCAGACTGTTGATTTTGTCCTTAATATTGAATGTAACATACATATGGTATGCTTAGACCTAATTAGAAAACAATCAGCTGTGAGTTTGCTTATACTTCATGCGCCTTTGCCATCTGCTGCACTGCAGGAACAATGTGCCAAAGTTTATTTTTTTTAATGCAGTATGGTTGTTGTACAGTTGTGTTCATTTCCCTTTTGTAGAAACAAAGGACTAAAGAGCTAGGCAGTGGCAAGTTTTGTTAAAAAGAATCCAAAGCATTGGAAGAAGACGGCTCATGTTAGGACATTAATATGGTTTCTGTATTTAGTTGGCATGAAGATCTTATTTGTAAGAAAAAAGAATAAAGACTAACTTAAATAAGTCTATATTGGAAGCCATAATAAGGTATTTATTGCATAGAACATTATGTAAGTTTTTATGCAGAACAAACTAGACTCTGAAGAGGTATTTATTGCTTGACATAGCCAGTTTTATAAAAGTTCTACATACCATGTACAACTCCTGGCAAGAATTATGGAATCAGTACTCTTGGAGGATGGCCATTTAATTGTTTAATTTATAAACCCCAATTCCATTGACGTTGGGATGTTGTATAAAACGTAAATAAAAACGGACTACACTGATTTGCAAATCCTTAGATATTCAATTGAATACAGACAAAATATTTAATGTTCAAACTGATAAACTTTGTTTTGTTTTTTTTCAAATATTCAATCATTTTGAATTTGATGCCTGCAACACATTCCAAAAATTATACAGTTATACTTTATACTGTATACACTCCATTACTATGTAATGGCCTTCAATGATTTTTTTTAGTTAGTATACACCTTTGCAGTAAAATTAAGGTTTCATATATTCCATCATGTAAAATTTGTAATTTCGTGCTAATGTGAGTGGAAACAAATAAAATTGGTAATTGTTACTAGAGTGATCAGAATTCAATTAACCCGTCCTCTCATGAGTCACAGTCAGGTGGGTATTTGCTGGCAAATATTTCACAATGTCTCAAGTCAAAGGGTCATATTTGCTTATATGAAGGTACAGTGTGTTTAGCTTTGTTTTTATTTATGAGAAGCCCATGAAGAGACCCTCAGAAGAAGACTTCATACAAGTCTTATGGCGCCACCTGCTGTCATGCACACCAGCACAGCTCACTCTATCCAACAGGATCCATCTGTGTGTCCATCTGTGCTCGGTTTAGGATCAATAAATATGATATTCAGCAGTGTTTGTAAAAAAAAATAAAAATTCAAATCTGAATGAGGAAATTAAAGTGCCATTGGTCCTGCTCTTAAAGTCAAAGTTGATATGGGATTTTTTTTAATTACTTTGTATTCTGTTGAGTGTTGTGATATATAAAAACAATTTTAACATTTTTTATTCAAGAAAAATATTATTCTCTTGGTCCTGGCTTTTTTCAAAGATATTTGTCTTTTTTGACTTCCCTTTGTTATCATGAGTAATTTAGTGTTTTGCTTTCTGTTTGAGATACATACATACATATGGCGGGGGGTGGTGGTCATAGGCTGAATAAGAAGGAGTTATACTCGTAGGTGCTGAGCCAGTAGTATTCGTGCTTCAGTGGACGAGGAACAAGAGGGCTGAGTAGAGCTGAGAGTGAGAGAACTGTCAAGAGCATGGGTACAATAAACCACATTTGGTCAAATTTGGTCAGCCTATGAACTTTTCAGCCCCCCCCCCCCCCGTGTGTGTGTATATATATATATATATATATATATATATATATATATATATATATATATATATATATATATATATATATATATATATATATATATATGTGGAGTTTATTGGGTCCAGATTAAATATTAAATGCAGTTTTTTGGAATGTATTGTAATTGCTTTTGTACTGCGAGCCATCTTCAATATGTTACAATGGAATTAAATATGATAAAGTTTACACTTGTTTCTATACATTTTTTGAAGGTGACCAATTATATACTAGTGGTATGATACATTGCTCTGCTAGATTATTGTACATTGTTTTAGTCTTAAGTATAATGTATCATAAGCCTATTGTGTGATGTAACATATATCAATATTTTTATCAGCATATTGTGTATTATGTGTATTGCTTCATAGCTTAATCCTTAAGCACTACATTTTAAGGTTTCTAAACAGAATTTTAGATTTCCCCAAATATACTGTTGCACTGATTTTTTTTTTTTCTAGTGGTTTTCATTCCAGCTGTGCTAGAGCTAGTCATAGTGAATAGGATGCAGGCATCATTAATGGCTTTGGTGTTTTCAGTAAAGGTGCAGTCAAGGTGTACAATTTGCATGCTGACATCTTAGAATCAATCTAACAAATGACTTTCACCTAGTTTTGAAAGTCATTTGTGTCAATAAATTTCCTCACATTATGACACACTGACTGACTTAAAATACACTTCCCCACAGCTATGATCCTGCATCCAAATGAAGACTGATTAACTGGCTATTCAGTGGGTGGATCTGGAGAAAAGTTTTGCTGTGAGGGTAAATAACGTTCTCATTCATGTCCTAAAGTATTTGTTCTGTTACAGGAACTGCTGCCAATTACAGAAGGAACAGAAACTGTTGTTCCTACTGGAGAAGAGCTTCCTGACAGAAGATTTGAGTGCTCTGAATCTTTTATTTTCATTGTATTTTTTACAGTGCATAGTATACCGTATACTCCATTGCCATGTGATTATATTTTATTTTAGTAGTGGGCAACGGTTAAATTTTTTTTTATTGTGATTAATTTTTTGAAATTGCTCTTTAGTTGTGATTAATCACACTAATTGTTATTTTTTCCCCTGTATAATGGACCTTCAAGTTTTCATTTTAAAAGTTTTTCATACTCTTATGAACATAGGAGTGGACAAATACGTGCTTTCTGCAATTGCAGGTTTATTTACAGCTTTCAACATGTCAACAATGGCAACAATTATTCAGAATATTCTCCAATAAAAACCCCAGCAGTACTGCAGAAATACTGCATATGCAAACAACTAGTGACCTTTAGCATTGTTACACCAGTTGTTATCTTAAGTTGCATTTCGCATCTCCCTTTTTGATGTGAGTTGCAGAAGTAGATAGTCTAGTTTGTTTTCTAGGGAGTGATTATTCACGAACAGAACTGATGGAAGTGGTGTTCACCCAGGGTTAGCCTTTAGCTTACCTGTTAGCCCTTTCTCACATCTGCTTTTCTCAGTTTTGCTGTTTGGATCCTATAGCAGCTTTCATCTTTAAAGAGATGAACCACCAGACCAGCACCGTTCATGACCTGGGTCTAAAATTCCAAGATTTCTAAGTATTGTTCGTACTGGTTTTAAGCACAGCAGTTGTGGAGGTAGGGATCATGAGCCAAATCTCCCAGAGTGTGGAGTTGTTTCAGTTTAATGAAAGGTAGGCGTTTGAAGCCATAATAAAGCTCTGAATGATTCTGTGAACAAAGATTTTTTTAACAAATCTTTTTAGTAAATTCATTCTGTCAAGGATAGGCCCAGAGGGGCAGAAAGACACAGACACACTGAACTGCAGTTCCTGATATTTAATAAGGAAACAAGTTCAACAGTGTACAACACAAAACTTACGGTAATGGCAAAACCGAGTAGAGAGCAGAACGATGTTAGAATGGAGTAAGAGTTCCAACAGAGTAGGATTCAATGTTGATGAGACTCTGACTAGAAGTGGATGGCAGGGCAGATTTTAAATAAGGCATGAAATCAATTATCACAAATGACAACAGGTGTGGATAACATGAGCGAGAAGGTGACCTAATTACAGGACAGAAAAATGAACTAAGCTACAAATACAAAATGATACCAAGATGGGAGTGTCTGGAGGAAGAGGTGGAGAGTTTGGTCAGAGGAGAGGGAACCACGACAACCTTGGGTGTAGGAGAGGAAACCAAGACGGCCAAGGGCGAGGGAGAAGAACCCTCGGTGGAACTGGATGGGGACTGTGGGACCACAGTGACTTTGGACTAGCACATAGCACCCTCGGAAACCCCGGACTGGGGCAAGGCAGCACTCGCGGTGGCTCCAGGCTGGGGCGTAGTTGCACCCACGGTGGCCTCGGGCTGAGGCGTAGTGGCATCTGCGATGGCCCCGGGCTGAGGCGTAGCTGCACCTGCAACGGCCCCAGGCTGAGGCATAGCTGCACCCGCGGTGGCCCCAGGCTGGAGCGTAGCTGCACCCATGGTAGTAGACGAAGCACCTGCAAAGACTTCAGCTGGAGGTGGAGAAGCACCCATGGAGGTCCCGGCCTGGGATGAAGCACCCGCGAAGACCTCAGCTGGAGGGACTGGATCCGCAGAGATCTCGGGCGGTGAGGCTGGACTCACGGAGACCTCTGGGGAAGTTTGACCATCCTTGGTGACCCTGGGGAAACGCTCCGACAAAAGGGACGGAGAAACAGGGTCAGTGTCACCGGCGGCAGTGGAGCTCGGTGAGGTGAGCTCAGGTGCAGCTGACAGCTGAACTCGGCCCTCCCCACCAAGAGCCAGGCAAGATCTCTCCAAAATAGAGACAGTGAAAACAAAGAAGACCACTTGCCTTGAGCTCAAGCTCCACCACCGTCCAGGACTCCGTCAATCCAGGCGACGACGTCTCGTGCCCGGTCCTCTGGCAGTCCAGCTTTGGCTCCGCAGCGGCAGCCCCAACAGCAGGCATGGTGGTCAATGCAGTCCTGAGACCCCCCAGAGAAGTGATCCAAGCAGGTGGCTCACCCGACATGGCCACAGGAGGTTGGCTTCCTGTTGGTGCTGGGTCCTGCACAGCTGAAGCCCGGGGACGCTTAATCATCGGTGCAGGCTCTGGATTGCTGGCAGCGCTATCCCTCCCTCCTGACCATGGCTGCGGGGCTGGAACCAGGACCTTCAGGACTGCAGGCTCCTCCATTGTCCGGCGGCTCAATCCTGGGACTGGCGGACACTCAGGGGGCATAGGAGGAGACACGAAGAGAGCAGATGAGGTATTTATGGCTGCAGCAGGCAGCAAGGACTCAGAGGACTGCAATGACTGAGTCTCCCCACCACGAATCAGGCAAGGTAATTCATGTGTTAATGATAGAGAATGAAAAAGCACTTGCCTGTGTTCCTGGGGTACGATGGTTTCTGCCGCAGCTGGTCTTGAATCAGCCCTCTCCGTGTCTAGAGTAGTTGTGGGCCCCTCAGAGGAGCGTGAAGGAGTTGCCCCTGCAGACACAGTGACAGGCGGAGCTGGGGAGGAGACGACCAGACTCTCAACAGCGGAAGGAGATGCTATGGAGAAGAGGGGGACAGCAGTGACAACCCAGGAAAAAGAAGCTGACGAGACAGCCGGTGAGGAAACCTTAGAGGAGGTGGCTGCTGTGGTACCTTCTTGGCACAGTGATGAGGAAGCTGCAAACTGAGAGGCAGAGGGGTTCCTCCGGTGGCCAGGAGCTGGATTACGGTGGGAGGTTTGCAGCGTCTGCACCCGGTGGCTCTCCTCCATCCAATCCGGCACGGCCGTATCTTGGGGAGGAGTGAAGGTCGGCACAGGAAGGTGGTGTCTGCGTGCTGGTGATGCGGGAGCAGGAGCTGGAGCTGGAGCTGGTGACCAGTGAGAGACAGAAGACGTCTGTCTTGGGGAACGCCTCCCCGTTGGTCTAGAACCCTCTGGGGATGACCCTATCGCCAACCCAGGAAATGACAGCTGGAGAGTGGAGATGATCGACAACAGTTCCACAAACTGAAGATACTTCCTTAAACTGGGATGCGCCTCCACAATCCCAACTGCTGCCACCACGTTCTCCAAGACCTTCTTCGGGCCGCGGGACGCGAGGGCCTCAGCAACATAGCTCTGGATGAAGTGAGCCGCCCACTGTTCATACACGCTGGGGCCTCCGACCGCCAACCCCCTTCTGAAAGTGGAGTCCCGGTGTGCTGTGGACATACTGTCAGCTCTCCCTCCAGTAACAAAAAAGGTGAGTGAAAAAAACCACAAACTAACAGCTGCTGGGTCTTAAACTGGTCATCGTCTACTGTCAAGGATAGGCCCAGAGGGGCAGAAAGAGAGATCCACGCGCTGAACTGCACTTTGTCATATTTAATAAAGAAACACAAGTTCAACAGTGTACAACACAAAACTTACAATAATGGCGAAACCGAGTAGAGAGCAGAATGATGTTAGTACGAGGTAAGAGTTCCAACAGGGTAGGATTCAATGTTGACTTGATGAGACTCCGACCAGGAGTGGATGACAGGGCAGACTTTAAATGAGGCAGGAAATCAGTTATCACAAATGACAACAGGTGTGGATAACATGAGCAAGCAGGCGACCTAATTACAGGACAGAAAAATGAACTGAGCTACAAATACAAAATGATACCAAGGTGGGAGTGTCTGGAGGAAGAGGTGGAGAGCTCATGTCAAACAGAAACCAAAATATATCCAAAACCAACACATGGGCTGCACGGTGGCGCAGTGGTTTAGCACTGTGGCAGCACAGTTTTACCCTCGGCCGGGGGATCGTGGGGATCATGAGATCGTGGGTTCGATCCCAGCCCCCGACCAACGGTGAGCTGTGTGGAGTTTGCATGTTCTCCCCGTGTTGCGTGGGTTTACTCCGGGATTTCTCCGGTTTCCTCCCGCATACCAAAAACATGTAGGTTTAGGGCACTCGCGCACGCAGCGACCAGCAGCCGGTGGCTTGTCACCAGACTGCAAACCAAATCTACCTACGGGTACAAATAAGTAACAAAAAAAAATAAAAAATAAAAAAAAAATAGAGAAATAATACACAAAAAACAACCAGAAGTAAACTGAGAGCATGAGCACAGTGGAAACACTGCGCTCAACCTCATGACACATTCCAGTGATTCACCATGTCAGTATTAAATCCCATCACTAAAAGGTGACAAAAAAACCTAAAAGAAATACTGCTTGATGTTTTTCAATGAATAGAGCATTTATTTGAATTTTAGGCTATGCAGAATTTTGTCCATCATCATCGAGCACAGTTGGGTCACACTAATCCAATGACTGGGAATAATCAGATAATGGTAATAATCAGATTTGGCAAGTTTTCATGCACCAAATAAACAGATTATTGCACAATAAACTAGGTGTGTTTATGTAATTTCTCCTAACCTAATAAAGGCCTTAGTCTGATTATTCTGTTTACGTGACTATTTGACTGATCAGATATCTCTAGAAATAGGAGCTCTAGAGGACAGCTTCAGGAAGAAGATGGAGGACAAGCTGCAACAGAGCGACATCAGCGGGGTCTGGAGAAACCTCAAAACCATCTCGGGGCTCCAGAATACCTCCCCCCAGGCCACAGGGGGCAGGGAGTGGGCGAACAACCTGAATCTGTTTTTCAATAGATTTGACCAACCGCCCTCCCCCCTGACTGCACAACAACCACTGCTGCCTCTAAAGAAATCAAGTCCTGCTGCCCACTCCCCACTCCACCAACACCCCCCCACTCCCAACACACAGCCCCCCATCCTGACCCTGACCAGGACCCAGGTGAGGACGGAGCTGAGGAAGATCAAGGCGAGGAAGGCGCCGGGACCGGACGGCATCAGTGCAAAGCTCCTCAAGTCCTGTGCAGACCAGCTGTGTGGGATTGTGACGTATATCTTCAACATGAGCCTGAAACTGGGGAGGGTACCACAGCTGTGGAAAACATCTTGTGTGGTACCTGTACCAAAAACTTCCCACCCCAAAGACCTGAACAGCTACAGACCGGTGGCCTTGACGTCCCACTTGATGAAGACCCTGGAGAGACTGCTCCTTGCTCACCTCCGCCCCCTGGTGGAACCAGCGATGGATCCACTCCAGTTCGCCTACCAGCATGGCATTGGGGTGGAGGATGCGGTGATCTTCCTCCTTCACCGTTCTCTGTCCCACCTGGAGAAGCCCGGGAATATGGTGAGGATCATGTTCTTTGACTTCTCCAGTGCTTTCAACACCATCCAACCGATGATCCTGAAGGACAAGCTGCTGCGCGCAGGGGTGGACCAGCACCTGTCATCATGGATCCTGGACTACCTCACGAACCGGCCTCAGTTTGTGAGAACCCGGGACTGTGTGTCCGACACGATCATCAGTAGCACGGGGGCCCCCCAGGGAACGGTGCTGGCTCCCTTCCTGTTCACTCTTTATACTGCGGACTTCTCACACAACACAACACACTGCCATCTACAGAAGTTCTCTGATGACTCTGCGATCGTTGGCCTCATCTCCAATGGAGATGAAGCTGAGTACAGAGGGCTTATCCAGGACTTCGTGGACTGGTGCCATCGGAACTGCCTCCAGATCAACGCGAGGAAAACTAAGGAGCTGGTGGTGGACTGCCGCAGGCATGGGCAGCCCCTCACAGTACCAGTAAATATACAGGGAACAGACATCGAGATGGTGACATCCTATAAGTACCTGGGTATTCATCTGAACAATAAACTAGACTGGTCACACAATACTGATGCACTCTACAAGAAGGGACAGCGCAGGCTGTTCCTGCTGAGGAGACTCAGGTCTTTTGGTGTACAAGGGGCGCTGCTGAAGTCATTCTATGACACGGTGGTGGCATCAGCCATCACTTTTGGAGTGGTCTGCTGGGGCAGTGGCATTACTGCAGCCGATAGGAAGAGACTGAACAAACTGATTAAGAAAGCTAGCTCTGTCCTGGGGCAGCGCCTTGATCCGATGGAGGAGATAGGAGAGAGAAGGACGGTGGCTAAACTGTCATCTCTGCTGGAGTCCGAGTTCCACCCTATGCAGGACATACTGGATGCACTGAGGAGCTCATTTAGCAGCAGACTACATCATCCCAGGTGCACAACCGAGAGGTTTCGTAGGTCCTTCCTACCAACGGCTGTCAGACTGTACAACCTAAGCAGGGCTGCTCGCAGAGATAGCAAAAAGACGTAACAAACTAATAGTTTTTTGAATGCAAAAGATGCAATAGACTTACACAATGGTCCTCTCCGGCATACAACTAGGAACTTACCGGTCGCTATGGAGGGTGAGAATATGTATGGGCACATAATCATACCATGTAGGATAACTAAGTAGACGGTTATGCTGTTTCATTCCATCTAGCAACAATGCTCTGCACTGTGTGTGTTTATATATTTACATATTTATTCCATCTAGCTACAATGCTCAGCACTGGGTGTGTTTATATATTTATATATCTACATATTATTCCATCTAGCTACATTGCTCCGCACTGTGTGTGTTTATATACTTGCATATTTATTCCACCTAGCTGCAATGCTCCGTACTGTGGGTGTTTATATATTTACATATTTATTCCATCTAGCTACAATGCTCTGCACTGTGTGTTCATATATTCATATATTTATTCCATCCAGCTACAATGCTCTGCACTGTGTGTCTGTGTGTGTGTGTATATATATATATTTTATAGTAATACGTACATATGTATATTAGTTGCTCTTGCTTGCTTGTTTTTTTCTTGCCTTCTGATTGTTGCTCTGAGTGTTGCTATCCCTGTGCTGTTGCAATCCTGGAATTTCCCCGTTGTGGGACTAATAAAGGCTTATCTTATCTTATCTTATCTTATCTTATCTTAAATCAGATTATTATCGGTTTATTGGTGAGCTGGTAAAACTGGCCAGCAACTCTGATTTAGGAACATCAACAAACATATCTTGTAAAGTTGACAGTAGTAATTCAAAATGATTGAGGATGGGGATTTAAGCGTGTTTTTTTTAAATTATTCAAGATTCAAAGATTTTATTTGTCAATGCTACTATACATACAGGACATACAGGAGAATTAAAATGGTGTTTTTCTCTCTCTTCATTGGTGTGCATAGTATAAAATTAAAAAGGAATAAGTCTGGAAAAAAAAGAAAATAACAGAAGTCTATGTACAGTAATGCAACCCGTAGTGCAAATGGTGACAAAAGATAGACTGTATTTATATATATGTATATTCCACAGAAAAATCAGCATAACACATTCTAAAACAGGTATCAGAGAACCGATTAATCAACATAATTGTTGCACTGGCATGTCTTGGGCTGACTTTGTAGATGAGAGTCTGTATAAAATAGTCAAGCCATGTCAAAATTTATTTCTATAGCACATTTAAAACCTCAGCTGACAAATAAAAACTTAAAAAAAAATAACCACTCAGTTTATAATACACTTGCAATCAAAATTATTCAACCCCCACTGCATTTTAGGTTTACTGGCAACTTTAATTTTTTTCAGGTATTTGCAATAAATTGATTACACAAGAACAGTTTAAATGATTAAATAATCAATCAATCAATCAATCAATCAATCAATCAATCAATCAATCAATCACACTTTATTTGTATAGCACTTTTCAAACATTGGATGCTGTGCAAAGCGCTTTACATAGATAATATTACAAGAATTACAAGATAATATTACAAGAATTGTATCCAAATTCAACACTAAATCCTGCTTTCAGTGACTACTGTAGTCTCAAAATTATTTAACCCCCTGAACAGAATTCCTCATAAGGGCACACATTTGCAAATCACATGTGGTCTCAAGCACACCTGCTGCAACCAATCAAGGGTTTCATTAGTTGCATTAGACATGCTTGAGATAGAACACCTCAAATACCTGAACTGTTGGTGGTGATGCTTGATTGCATATTAGAAATATGGCTAATTCAGAGAATTGTCCACAAGTTCAGAGAAGAGATCATTGCCCACAAACAAGGAAAAGAATACAAAAAGATAGCAAAGGCACAGTCTTCCTGGAGATACAATTGGAAGCATAGTTCTCAGTTTTAAAGTTAAAGGAAGAGTGGCTACACTACCTTGACGTGGCAGAAAGAGGACACTGTCAAGGCTGCCACCAGAGTCCTGAGAAGGCAGGTGGTCAAAAACCCTCAACTGACTGCAAAAGACCTGCAGCAAAATTTGGTGGCAGCAGACACTGAAATTTCAATTTCCACAGTAAGGCGCATACTAAATGCTGAAGGGCTTCATACCCAAACTCTAAGATGTACACCACTACAGACCCAAAAGTACAAGAAAAGATGGCTCCAATTTGCACATCCATCCATCCATCCATCTTCTTCCGCTTAATCCTTTTCGGGTCGTGGGGGGGCTGGAGCCTATACCAGCATCTTTGGGCGAGAGGCAGGGTACACCCTGGACAGATCACCAGTCCATCGCAGGGCCAACACAGAGAGACAGACAACCATTCACTCTCACAGTCACACCTAAGGACAATTTAGAATCCCCAGTTGATGCCAATTAACCTAACTTACATGTTTTTGGAATGTGGGAGGAAACCGGAGAAATCCGGGAGTAAACTCACACAGACACGGGGAGAACATGCAAACTCCACATAGATCACTGTTGGTCAGGGGATGGGAACCAACCCAGGATCCCCCAGCCAAGAGTGAGTTGCTGGGCTGCCGCAGTGCTAACCACTCCCCCACAAATAAGCCAAAAAGGTTTTGCAAATCTGTTTTGTGAGTGATGAAACAAAACTGGAACTTTTCGGGTCTATGGATCAGCGGTATGTCTGGAGGAAGAATGAAGCATATGCTGAAAAGAACACCCTGCCTGCAGTGAAGCATGGTGGTGGCTCAGTGATGCTCTGGGGCTGCTTCACTTCCTCTGGCACTGGAAACCTGCAGTATGTGAAAGGCAAGATGGATTCAATCATGTATCAGGAAATCATGGGAGAAAATGTCATGCTGTCTGTGAGGAAGCTGAAGCTTGGGCATCATTGGACCTTCCAACAGGACAATGATCCCAAGCACACTTCAAAGTCCACCAAGGCTTGGTTTCAGAAGAAATCCTGGAAGATACTAGAATGGCCATCACAGTCGCCTGACTTGAACCCCACTGAAAGTCTCTGGTGGGATTTGAAAAAGGCAGGTGCAGCACACAAACCCAAGAATATTAGTGAACTGGAGGCCTTTGCCCATGAGGAATGGGCTAAGATTCCTCAGAACACTGCCAGAAGCTGGTGTCTGACTATGCATCAAGTTTGCAGCAGGTCATAACAGCAAAAGGTACACAAGTACTAAAGATGCTTGTCTTGGGTTGAATAATTACCTCCGCCAAGGAGGTTATGTTTTCATTGGCGTTGGTTTGTCTGTCTGTCTGTCTGTCTGTCTGTCTGTTTGTTTGTTAGCAACATAACTCAAAAAGTTATGGACGGATTTTCATGAAATTTTCACAGATTGTCAGAAATGGGGTATCCTACAGATGATTACATTTTGGTGGTGATCCGGATCACCGTCCACAAGAAAACCGCCATTACGGAAAATGCGATTTTCGTGAATAACTACTGAACCACTAATCCCATCATTGTCAATCCAATTGCTAGTCATATGTTTTCATGGTCAAGGTATCTGAAAATGTACCCACAAACACTGTATGGGGGGAACTGTGGCTCTTGGCGGAGGTCTGCGCTCTCTGAGTGCTTTTCTAGTTTTGAGACTGCAGTAGCCATTAAAAGTGACAATTTTGTGTGGAATTTGGAGAAACCACTTGTAACCACTTGGTTACCAGAGTGGTGGCTCAGTTGGTAGAGCATCCGCCCCACATCCGGGAGGCAGGGGTTCAAATCCCGGCTGGGTCATGCAAAAGACCATATAGAACTTCCTGCCGTCCAGCTTGGTGCTCAGCAATTATGGAATGGAGGAGGGAAATCTGTGGCGGTGCCTTGCATGGCAGCGACCCCTCTGATTCTATATATGGGGGTGTGTGTGTGATTAACACTGTAGATAAGAGAAACACAATTTAATTCTACTGTACATGATTGGCTGTATGGATTGAATGACAATAAAGGGTGGCTTAATTTAATTAATGTTAGTTGTGTTTGTCATAGGTGCCCCTCGGGGCAGAGAAGAGAGACCCACACACTGAACTTCTAGTTTGTGAAATTTATTAAGGAAACAAAACACAAAGTCCAAAACAGTGCATCAACACAAAAATCCAAACTGTCAAGCACACAACCGTACAGACTTAACACACCAGAACAAGGGCTGGGTTCTGTTTGAGATGAAGGAAGAGAAACTCAAGGCTCCGGCAAAGAGAAATGAACATAACGGGCCTTAAATAAGGCTAGAAACAAATGAAACAAATGATGACAGTTGTGAATCACATGAGCGGGCTGGGGAGAAAATGACAATCATCTGTGAATCACGAGGAGAGGAGACAGGGCTGACAGTTTGACAGGAGCACCGCCTACAACCTGGCAGTGCCCCTGATGACTGCAACCCCTGAGAGAGAAAGAAAGAGAAGACACTGGCAAAAATAAAGTGAAACAAATAAGGACAAATAAACCCAAATATGTAAATAACAAAACTACACTGAACGTAAACAGGAAAACAAATCATACAAAGAAACAATACCGAATAGGGGAAAACAAACTAGGGATAACATAACAGGCATAGAACTCAAAATACCACATCTATCTATCTATAAATATAAGAAATCTCTCTGTGTCTGTCACAATCATAGAACATCATAGGTTGGCCTATGATGTCTGCCTGATGTGCTATGAAGATCCTATGATCTCAGGCATCATAGGACTCGCAATGCCATCAAAAAGATATGTCTATATGATGTCATATAGACATAGCACATCATAGGATGCCCTAGGATGTCTGCATGAGGTCCTATGATGATCTGATGATATCAGGCAACATCGGACTCGCGATGCCGTCATATAGACAAATGTGTCTTTATGATGTCATATAGACCATCACTCACAATCCCTAGACTAATGTGTTTTTATGACATATGGCTCAAAATTGGAAAGGTGAATAAGTCACAGGGCCAGTCTTTATAGCGCATTGGTTTTCTGCACAACAGGTGTCTTCAGCCATGGCCAGTTCTACGTTTCCGTGAGCACAGTTGCCAGATCAAGCAGTCTTTGTATTCTTGCTCAAGATGAAGAAACTAAGCAAAAGCGTCGCTTTCTGAGCAATGTGTTTTTTAAAGAGGTGCTGACGGTAAAAATGTGTAACCTTTATGAATGCCAGTCTACACTACAAATGTATAAAATGCCAAGCAAAGCGCTGATTTTCTCCGGGTGCTCCGGTTTCTTGGTTTCTACGGGCATGCACGGGTCTTCATGAATAGGGTCGAAAGCCACTGTTTGCTCAGATCTATTTTCATGATCCTGTCCATGAACTGGAATTACGATGCACCTATCCCTCTTGGTTTCTACGGGCATGCATGGGCCTTCCTGAACAGGGTCGAAAGCCACTTTTTACTCAGATCTATTTTCATGATCCTGTCCATGAACTGGAATTACCACACACCTATCTCTCAACCAGTGGTCTGAATGAAGAAGGAGAAGAAGACCCACCAGATGGAGAGCAATAGAGTGAGGAGAACTGCTGCACGTCAGAAAAGAAGCCGTGAAGATGAAACACCTCAGGTTCCAGCAGTACGCCACAGGCATGACTGTGAACAACACAGCTGTCTGACACAGGAGGAGACCCTTCAGCAACGGGCATGCAGAAATACTTGCTTATACTTGGTTTCTACGGGCATGGACGGGTATGCACGGGTATGTACTAGTCTATAATTCAAGAAATCTCTGAGTCTGTCTGTCTGTCTGTCACGATCATAGGACAGATGTCTGCATCATAGGACAGCCTATGATGTCTCTATGATGTCTGTGTAGCATCATCTCACTTTGGCTCAGCAATAATTATTCTTCTGCTTAAAGACATTTTGTTTCACCCAGGAGTAAGACAGTCAAGAACTGATTTTCTCCCCCAGGCCGCAGCTGAAATCCCATTCCTTTGCTAAAACCAGTCTAAAAGAATTCAACCTATTTCCTCCTGTACCTCTTTATTGCCCCCATAAACATGCAACAGACCTGGAGCCTTCATGGCCACACAGATCCACAACTCAGTTAATTTCCTCAAACTCTGGGACATGCTGGATTTAACCAGTGAACTTTAAAGTACATTATTACAAACTCAATTCTAAACCTTCCCTTCTTTTCAGGACTATGAAAAGCAAATGGACTCTGATGTTTTTAATGTGGAAAATCAATAATGTGTGTGAAATGCATTAATCTGTGATTTTATATATATATATATGCATGTTAAAAATGTTTAAATGAATGTTTATTCCTGCATGTTGATTTAGAAGCACTGCTTATAAGTTACATTAAAGTTAGCTTAGTTATACATAAGTGTGTAAAAGCATATTCCAATGTATTTAAAATTGTGTGTATTCATGTGGACCGATATCCAATTTCACCCAATTTTCACCGAGCCCCAGCTTCTCCCTCCTATTGGTCCCTCGCAGACAAAGCCTGTCATTGGACTAAAAGTTCGTCAAGCCCGCCCATGAAGGACGCTCATTGGCTGAGATTCCGGTCAACCCGGAAGCCCGCGAAAGCTCAACAGAACTTATAAAAGGAGGAGAACCCCCTGCTACTTCCTCTTTCTGCCCTCTTCTTTTGACGCGATTTTTGGCTCTTTCGCCTCCGTTCGTCTCTCTCTTTTGTCTATTGTCAACACACAGCAAGAAAGAACTTTGGGAAGAACAAAGGACTCTGAGCAAAGACCTCTCCCACGTGTTGCTTTTCGAGCACAGAGCAGATAACTCGTAATTTGTTTATGTAACTTTGTATTTTAATGTTTTTCTTTTTCTCTTAAATGCCTAGGAATTCTTATTTCTTTGAGCTCAATTCTTAATCGGAGTTAAACTCCAATTTTTATTTATCACTTTTTCTTTGTTAAACTTTCTGTAAAACCACCGTTTGTTTTAATTTTAATGTAAGTTTTAATCTTGACTTTATTTTTATAATATTTTTCTTGACCAATCACACACCAGAAGCTATTATTTTATCTAAAGTCTGAAAGTCTTTTTCTAATTTGAGATCTGATTAGATCTAATTATTCTTGAAGACCTCTGGAGCCGCTTGTCTACGAAGGAGAAAACGCGCAGCTCTCATCACACGCTGAAGAAACGTCGGCACCATCTGGCTCAGATCCAAGTTACAACTGATGGTCATTCAGCCAAAATCCAGCCACTTCGACCGCTTGACTTTAAAGGTTGAACTGTGGACCCTGAAATATCTGCGGGCAGATATTTCCCCTAACATCCACGAAATCTTGGGCTGAGGACGATGAAGGAACGTTGACCAAATCATCGAGGAATCACGTGAGCTGCAAACTTTAATTCATCTGCTGAATTAAACGTCTGAGGTTCGGTAATAATTTGTATATCTAATCAGATGCAAATTAAGAAGCCCTTAACATAACTCTTCTTTTCATTAAAATTCTGTTTTTATTTTCTTAAGATTAATCCAGTATTTTTCATATAATTAGTAAACTTTCTCCATAAATTTGCGTTGTTTCCATAATCTGTTAACTCAGACTGATAGAAATATATTTCTCAGTTTAACCCTGGTTCCGAAAATATCGACATGGTTAATCTATCATTTACAAGATTGATTTTATGATTAATGAAATTACTGCAATGTCTGTTAATCATTTCGTTTAATAAATATGTGAAAATGAGAGAAGTTGTTGAGAATTTATTTCATTCTGAGTCTGTTTCAAGCACAGGTATCGAATTCACGGAAAAATTTTTGAGACTGATTATTAATTAATTTATTGAGTGATTAAACAGGTATAAAGTGAAATTAAAATTAAAATTGCTTCTTAAAGATAGAAGCTGGTGCCCCTACGAGTGTTATTAACTTTTCTGGTGTATATAAAACGAGATTCGATCTCAGATTCCAATACATCAATATAAATTAAATAATTTATACCTGATCATATTTATTAATTTCATATATTCTCTTACATCTGCTTCATAGGACATTGATGCCGGCCTTAATGTCTTTATGATGTCATACAGACCATCACTCACCAAAGAAGAGTACAATTTCAAATCCCATTTAAGGGAAAGAGTCAATGCTTCGCAAACAAAAAAGGAAGTGAAAAGTGACAAATATGACAAGAAAGAAAGAATAGTGAAGATGTAATGCTTAAAAATTATACTATAATGGCACCATTATAGTATAATTTTTAAGCATTACATCTTCACTATTCTATAAATTCAAGAAAGCATCTATCTATAAATCTATCTATAAATTCAAGAAATCTCTGTTTGTGTGTCCGTCTGTCACGATCGGAGGATATCATAGGACAGCCTATGATGCACCTATGCTGTCCCTATGAAGTCTGCATCAGATGACAGCCTATAGGACACACTAATTTAACCCTTTGTGTATGTGAATTTGTGTGCCCCTAGTGGCAGAGCGTGGCACTGCACCTTTCTTCTCACTCTTACATGATCGCCTGCATTGGGGATTTGTACTATTTGTACTGATTTGCCAGTTTCAAAAGGTGGCAGACATCCGTTGGAGGACTCAGTGGATGACACGTAATACACCAAAGAAGAACTCCTCATTTCCTTTTCTTGTTTTTAGCATTTTAGCCCAGAAAGCTAATATGTCGGCGATCGGTCACCGTCACTTTTATCGGCTTTGTATGTGGAAAATAGCCACGGGATTCAAGCGAAATTTATGTGGGATAATCATCAGACTTTGTAGATGTGGTAAGCAAGCAAGCAAAGTTTTTTTGTATAGCACTTTTCACAGATATATATCACAAAGTGCTTCACAACAAGTTAAAATTTACAAATACCCAGAAATTAAAATCAATAGAAATAACATACAATATACATATTAATAGGGATAAAGAGAGAAAACAGTGAAGAAGTAAAAGCCATTCAGTGACAGCTAAAAGCCTGTCTAAACAAATTAGTTTTTAACTCCTTCTTAAAAGAGTCAACAGACTCAAGGCAGTGCAAGGACAGGGGAAGTGCATTCCAAAGCCGTGGTGCAGCAGCCTGGAAAGATCGATCTCCATGGGTTCTGAACTTGGTCTGAGGGACCACCAGGAGTCTCTGGTCTGTTAGTGATCGTGTCGAGGCATAAGGTGTCAAGAGGGCTGAGATGTATGAAGGGGCTTGGCCATTAAGAGCTCTACAAGTCAAAAATAAAATCTTAAAATGAAATCTAAAAGCAACTAGCAGCCAATGAATGGACGATAAAACTGGGAAAATGTGTTCCCTTTTCTTCGTCCAGGTTAAAAGCCGAGCTGCTGCATTTTGCACAGTCTGAAGGCAGGCAACAGCAGTTTTATTAAAACAAGTAAAAAGGGCATTACAATAATCTAAGCGAGATGAGATAAAAGCATGAATGATCATTTTCAGTTCAGGTGTTGAGACCATAGGTCTAAGTTTTGCTATATTCCTTAGATGAAAAAACAATTTCTGACTAGTTGCCGATCATGGCAGCCCAGTGACATAGCATTGTAAAAAACAACACCCAGGTTACGCAGGCTGGGCTGGACAGAAGAGCCTAGGTGACCCAAGTGTTGCTTTATCAGAGGAATTTTACTGTCTGGATGATCAGTGTTTCTTTCTTATTGAGATTTAATTGTAGGAAGTTATTGTTTAACCATTTGTTAATGGCAGACATGCAAGAGATTAAGTTTAATAAAATGTTCAGCTCATTTTCTTTAAAAGAGCAGTAAAGCTGAATGTTGTCTGTGTAAAAATGGTAAGAAACACCCTTAAACTGACAAATAATCTGGCCAAATTACAGACTTTAAATGACCAACAGAATGCAAAATATGAACCATGATGGGTGAAAACACAGCGACCACGCCAGCCAGCCAGCAGCCAGTCAGCCCCCCTTTGTCAAAAGTAAGTGAGAATTTTCTGGGGGTTTTTTGTGTGGTTTTTTTTTTATTTTGTACTGATTTCTTGTTCATATACTTTGACGATAAGATGATGAGGTACCTCTGTACAAAAAACGGCGTCAAAAGACTCAACCTTTTTTTGTGTAAATACATCCAAAGTCCAGTTTTGAATGAGTTAGGGAATTTAAAGAGGTGTCACGACATTATGTAAATTAGATGTGTAAATTTATTCCTATCTGAAACTTTGGATCATATTTTACATCTTGCTAATTGACAGTAAGCCATTATCTCTTACCACTTTTAAGTGATAGCCTTGGAAATCTGAACTGTTATACTGACAAAAAATATTTACCACTCTTGACTACTAGGGGTTATGTTGCAGTTCAGCGACAAACA
Source organism: Pholidichthys leucotaenia (assembly GCA_020510985.1). Classification (NCBI taxonomy): domain Eukaryota; kingdom Metazoa; phylum Chordata; class Actinopteri; order Cichliformes; family Pholidichthyidae; genus Pholidichthys; species Pholidichthys leucotaenia. The sequence continues at coordinate 246,955,422 of CM035845.1, read as the reverse complement.
CACTCAAAGAGTTAAACCGGGATCAAATGCAGGCATCATAGCACTCGCTATGCCATAATCAAAGATCATAGGACAAAGGACACCTTCCAAGATCAAACGCAGGCATGACTCACGATTGTAGCATAGGTCAGCTTCCAAGATCAAACACAGACATGTCCTATGACGATCCTATAATATCAGATAACATAGGACTTGCGATGCCATCATATAGGCAACAGGACTGGCTACCTATGATGTCATATACACTTGTGATGCCGTCATATAGACAATAGGACTGGCTACCTATGATGTGACTCGTGACGCCGTCATATAGACAATAGCACTGGCTACCTATGATGTTATATAGACAATAGGACTGGCTACCTATGATGTAGGCCAGGGTCGAAAGCCAACTTTTTCTCAGATCGATTTTCATTATCCTGTCCATGAACTGGAATTACCACACACCTATCACTCAACCAGTGGTCTGAACGAAGAACAAGAAGAAGAAGAAGACCCACCAGATGGAGAGCAATAGAGTAAGAAATGCTGCACGTCAGAAAAGAAGCCGTGAAGGTGAAACACCTCAGGTTCCAGCAGTACGCCACAGGCATGACTGTGAACAACACAGCCGTCTGACACAGGAGGAGACCCTTCAGCAACGGGTATGCAGAAATACTTGCTCATACTTGGTTTCTACAGGCATGGACGGGTATGCACAGGTATATACATAGGACTCGCTATGCCATCATCAAAGATCAAAAGACAAAGGACATCTTCCAAGATCAAAAAACACAGGCATGACTCACGATCATAGGACTCTCTATGACATCAACACAGATCATAGGACTCACCATGACACCATCAAAAAAACAAAGGCAGGCATCATTGAATGAGTTCCGACGTGCTTGCTTTCTATGGGCATGCAGAAATACTTGCTTATACTTCGTTTCTATGGGCATGCACGGGTATGCACGGGCATGCATGGGTATGTACTAGTTATACAAATAAGGAAAAACAAAAGGCAAAGAGACAAAGCACGGTGAAATCCACCTGTGCTAGATCGTGACAGTGTTGAGCTATTTAACTTGTTCTTCCCATTTAAAATAGATGGGAAGTCGGTGCAAAGAAGAGTGTACTGGTATGGTAAGCCCTTTAATATTTTTGTATGTTGTGTGTGTGTGTGTATGTATGTATGTATATACTGTCTGTAGAGGGTGTGTATATATGTGTGTAGATTTGTATGTCAGTATTTGTGTACAGTATGTATGTACAGGTGCATCTCAATAAATTAGAATGTCAACAAAAAGTTGATTTATTTAGGTAATTCAATTAAAAAAATAAACTTCTATATTATATAGAGTCATTACACAGAGGGTGATATATTTCAAGCAGTTATTGATTTTAATTTTGATGATTATGGCTTACAGCCCATGAAAATCCCAAATTCAGTTTCTCAAAAAATTAGAATGCATAAAATTAATTTTAAAAAATAGTTTTTTTAGTAGAAATGTTGGCCAACTGAAAAGTATGTCCATGTACACACTCAATACAATACTTGGTCAGGGGTCCTTTTGGACTAATTACTGTATCAATGTGGCGTGGCATGGAGGTGATCAGCCTATGTTACTGCTGAGGTGTTATGAAGGTCCAGGTTGCTTTGATAGTGACCTTCAGCTCATCTGCATTGGTGGGTCTGGTTTGTCTCATCTTCCTCTTGACAATACTCCATAGATTCTTTATGGGGTCTAGGTCAGGAGAGTTTGCTGGCCAATCAAACACAGTGATGCCATGGTCATTAAACCAGATTTTAATACATTTGGCAGTGTCTGTGTGTGTGTGTGTATATGTGGCGGGGGGGGGGGGGTGCCAAGTCCTGCTGGAAAATGAAATCAGCTTCTCCATAAAGCCTGTCAGCAGAGAGAAGCATGAAGTGCTCTAAAATTTCCTGGTAGACGACTGCGCTGACTTTGGACTTGACAAAACACACTGGACCAACACCAGCAGATGACATGGTTCCTCAAATCATCACTGACTGTGGAAACGTCACACTAAACCTCAAGCAACTTAGATTCTGTGCCTCTCCACTCTTTCTCCAGACTCTGGAACTTTGATTTTCAAATGAAATTCAAAATTTACTTTTATCTGAACAGAGGTCATCTGACAAAAGTATCAAAACCTGTTTTGTTTTTTTTTTTGTTACTTATTTGTACCCGTAGGTAGACTTGGTTTGCAGTCTGGTGACAAGCAACCGGCTGCTGGTCGCTGCATGCGCGAGCGCCCTAAACCTACATGTTTTTGGTGTGCGGGAGGAAACCGGAGAAATCCCGGAGTAAACCCGCGCAACACGGGGAGAACATGCAAACTCCACACAGCTCACTGTTGGTAGGGGGCTGGGATCGAACCCACGATCTCACGATCCCCGCGATCCCCCGGCCTAGGGTAAAACTGTGCTGCCACAGTGCTAAACCACTGCGCCACCGTGCAACCCCGTTTCATGACCATGGCATCACTGTGTTTGATTGGCCAGCAAACTCTCCTGACCTAAACCCCATAGAGAATCTATGGATTAAGTATTATGGCTGTCAGACTGTACAACCAAAGTAGGGCTGCTCTGCTTGCAGAGGTAGCAAAAAGATGTGACGACCTAATAGTTTTGAATGCAAAAGACGCAATAGACTTACACAATGGTCCCCTCCAGTATACAATTAGGAAAATACCGGTCGCTATGGAGGGTGAGAATATGTATGGGTACATAATCATACCATGTAGGATAACTAAGTAGACGGTTGTGCTGTTTCATTCCATCTAGCTACAATGCTCCGCACTGTGTGTGTTTATATATTTACATATTTATTCCATCTAGCTACAATGCTCCGCACTGTGTGTTTATATATATATATATATATATATATATACAGTATATATATATATATATATATATATATATATATATATATATATTTATATATTTACTCTATCTAGCAACAATGCTCCACACTGTGTTTGTTTATATATTTACATATTTATTCCATCTAGCTACAATACTCCGCACTGTGTGTTTATATATTCATATATCTATTCCATCTAGCTACAATGCTCCACACTGTGTGTTTACATACTCATATATTTATTCCATCCAGCTACAATGCTCCGCACTGTGTTTATATATTTATATATCTATCCCATCTAGCTACAATGCTCCGCACTGTCTCTCTCTCTCTCTCTCTCTCTCTCTATATATATATATATATATATATATATATATATACAGTATATATATATATATATTTATATATACATATGTATACTTGCTGCTCTTGTTTTTTTCTCTTGCCTTCTGATTGTTGCTCTGAGTGTTGCTATCCCTGTGCTGTTGCAATCCTGGAATTTCCCCATTGTGGGACTAATAAAGGCTTATCTTATCTTATCTTAATAATAAGTTTATTTATAGAGCACCTTTCACAGACAGAGTCACAAAGTGCTTAACATGGTAAAAAACAAAAAACACAGGCACATAAAACAGAAAAAAACAAAAACAAAAAACAAAAAACATAGTAGACAGTAAAAGCACATAAAAATACAACTGGCACATAGTTAAAAAGCCAGGCTAAAAGGTGGGTCTTTAGTTTCTTCTTAAAAACATCAATGGAAGGTGCAGATCTAAGTTCAAAAGGCAAGGAGTTCCACAGTCTGGGAGCAACAGCAGCAAAGGCTCTATCGCCTTTGGTTCTGAGTCTAGTACTAGGGACTACCAATAGATTCTGATGAGAAGACCTGAGAGACCTGCTGGGCTGGTGTAGAGAGAGCAGGTCACTAATATAAAAAGGTGCCTCTTCATGAATGGCTTTGTAAGTAAGAACAAGAACTTTAAAATCAATTCTATAATTTACAGGAAGCCAATGCAAGGAGGCCAAAGCAGGAGTGATATGACAGTATCAGTCAATACAATACTCCTTTTGAGTATTGTCAAAAGGAAGATGAGAGACACCAGACCCAACAATGCAGACAAGCTGAAGGCCACTATCAAAGCAACCTGGACCTTCATAACACCTCAGCAGTGCCACAGGCTGATCACCTCCATACCACACCACATTGATACAGGAATTAATCCAAAAGGAGCCCCGACCAAGTATTGAGTGTGTACATGGACATACTTTTCAGTCGGCCAACATTTCTATTAAAAAACTACTTTTTAAAATTAATTTTATGTAATATTCTAATTTTTTGAGAAACTGAATTTGGGGTTTTCATGGTCTGTAAGCCATAATAATCAAAATTAAAATAAATAAACACTTGAGATATATCACTCTGTGTGTAATGAATCTATATAATATAGAAGTTTAATTTTTTTTTAATTGAATTACCTAAATAAATCAACTTTTTGTTGACATTCTAATTTACTGAGATGCACCTGTATATATGTAGTTAAATGTGAGTGGGTATTTCGGGTTGCACTTCAGGAGGAATAATTAATCTAATGTGATGGTAAAGGGGTAGTAGGATCTAAATAAGTTTTACTTCTTCCTGCTTCTTTTCGGACTGGCAGTACATGATGTTTTTGGTATGGGCTAAAATTTAAAATGTTTCTTTCATTTTTGTTTTTGTATTGGATGTTCAAAATAAATGTTCTAAACTAAGCTAATTAATCGCTAGACTGGGTTTTAAATGCAGATATTCACAATTCCATTCTTCCAAGTCAAGGTGAACAGTTCATATATCTACAATGACATTCTTCCTAGCTAGAATGAAAATTTCAGATATCTCAGACGTCATTCTTACTAGGACAATTGGCGTCACCTTTCCCCATTCATAGGTATTGGGTTTTCACTGTCAGATATCTACAGTTAGATTTTTCCTTGCTAGAATGAACATTCTAGATATCTGAAATAGAATTCTTACTAGGAGAAACTCTCATTTCAGATATCTGCAATGCAGAGATTTTATTTACAATTCCAACTAGTTAGAATTGCATTCCTCCTAGTAAAAATGTAATTCTTACTGTAAGAATGTGGATATATTTGTTAACAATTCTAACTATAGTAAGGACACAATTATGAGCAGGAGTAATGCCAATCTTACTAGTAAGAATGTAATTCTGACTAGGAGTAACTGAAGTGACTTCTTTTCTAGTCAAAATGAACAATTCAGATATCTACAATGACATTCTTGTTCTCCATAATGACCATTTCAGATATGTCAGACATCATTCTTACTAGCGCATATGACATCACTAATTTGTACTAGTAAGAAATATGTCACTTCCTTATTCCCCTTGGTGTTGCCAATTTCCTGCTGACTGGGTCATTTTTGGATTGGGAGAGTGAAAAAAAAAAACTGGGTTGGTTTAAGATCAGTGTAGCACTTTTCAAAGTAATATTTAGCATCAGCTGCTTTCAGTCCAAGTGTGCTTCTGTGAAGTTTGGCTTTTGTGTAGTTGGTCATGTGTTTTGTGTTAGAGTTGGACAGTGCATCCGGAAAGTATTCACAGCGCTTCACTTTTTCCACAATTTGTTATGTTACAGCCTAATTTCAAAAGGGATTAAATCCATTTTTTCCTCAAAATTCTACACACAATACCCCATAATGACAATGTGAAAGAAGTTTTTTTGAAATTTTTGCAAATTTATTAAAAATAAAAAACTAAGAAATCACATGCACATAAGTATTCACAGCCTTTGCTCAATACTTTGTTGATGCACCTTTGGCAGCAATTACAGCCTCAAGTCTTTTTGAATATGATGCCACAAGCTTGGCACACCTATCTTTGGGCAGTTTTGCCCATTTCTCTTTGCAACACCTCTCAAGCTCCATCAGGTTGGATGGGAAGCGTTGGTGCACAGCCATTTTCAGATCTCTCCAGAGATGTTCAATTGGATTCAAGTCTGGGCTCTGCTTGGGCCACTCAAGGACATTCAGAGAGTTGTCCTGAAGCCACTCCTTTGATATATTGGCTGTGTGCTTAGGGTCGTTGTCCTGCTGTAAGATGAACCATCGCCCCAGTCTTAGGTCAAGAGTGCTCTGGAGCAGGTTTTCACCCAGGATGTCTCTGTACATTGCTGCATTCATCTGTCCCTGTATCCTGACTAGTCGCCCAGTTTCTGCCGCTGTAAAACATCCCCACAGCATGATGTTGCTACCAACATTGACGTGGTTATGAATGGTGCCTGGTTTCCTCCAAACATGACACCTGGCGTTCACACTAAAGAGTTCAATCTTTGTCTCAGACCAGAGAATTTTGTTTCTCATGGTCTGACAGTCCTTCAGATGCCTTTTGGGAAACTCCAGGTGGGCTGCCATGTGTCTTTTACTAAGGAGTGGTTTCCATCTGGCCACTGTACCATACAGGCCTGATTGGTGGATTGCTGCATTGATGGTTGTCCTTCTGGAAGATTCTCCGCTCTTCACAGAGCAATGCTGGAGCTCTGACAGAGTGACCATCAGGTTCTAGGTCACCTCCCTGACTAAGGCTCTTCTCCCCCGATCTCTCAGTTTAGATGGCCGGCCAGCTCTAGGAAGAGTCCTGGTGGTTCTGAACTTCTTGCATTTACGAATGATGGAGGCCACTGTGCTCATTGGGACCTTCAAAGGAAATTTTTCTGTACCCTTCCTCAGATTTGTTCCTAGAGACAATCCTGTCTCAGAGGCCTACAGACAATTCCTTTTTTTTTTTTTGTTTTTTTTTTTTTTTGTTACTTATTTGTACCCGTAGGTAGATTTGGTTTGCAGTCTGGTGACAAGCCACCGGCTGCTGGTCGCTGCGTGCGCGAGCGCCCTAAACCTACATGTTTTTGTTTTTTTTTTGGTATGTGGGAGGAAACCGGAGAAATCCCGGAGTAAACCCACGCAACACGGGGAGAACATGCAAACTCCACACAGCTCACTGTTGGTCGAGGGCTGGAATCGAACCCACGATCTCATGATCCCCGCGATCCCCCGGCCAAGGGTAAAACTGTGCTGCCACAGTGCTAAACCACTGCGCCACCGTGCAGCCCACGGCGGACGGAGCCACGGTTTGCAGCGGGAGACGCTACAGCGGGGAGGCGCTAGTGCTAGCTAGCACTTGGCCGCCGCCCGGTGCTAATGGGAAACTCGACATACCGGGAGCTGATTCCTTTGACTTCAAGCTTGGTTTGTGTTCTGACATGCACTGTCAGCTGTGGGACCTTATATAGACAGGTGTGTGCCTTTCCAAATCATGTCCAATCAACTGAATTTACCACAGGTGGACTCCAATTAAGCTGTAGAAACATCTCAAGGATGATCAGTGGAAACAGGATGCACCTGAGCTCAATTTTGAGCTTCATGGCAAAGGCTGTGAATACTTACGTACATGTGATTTCTTAATTTTTTTTAAAATTTTTAATAAATTTGCAAAAATCTCAAGAAAACTTTTTTCACGTTGTCATTATGGGGTATTGTGTGTAGAATTTTGAGGAAAAAAAATTAATTTTAATCCTTTTTGGAATACGGCTGTAACATAACAAAATGTGGAAAAAGTGAAGCGCTGTGAAGACTTTCCGGATGCACTGTATGTTGTTTTCAGTTACTGAATGAAATATTAATTACTTTTCCCCAGCTGTCTCTGGCAACACATCTCCCTGTGGTGCAGGGTGCAAGACAAAGCAGTAATGGTGTTGGCAGTTATTGAGAAAACTATGAGAAAATGTCATGAAACTGAAGGAGCCCTCAGTCAGGGAATTTGGAGTGAGAGAACATCTTTCCATCGACAGTTGTATCAGAAACCTTGAGAAAACTGAACATTTATTATCCCCAGAAATATAAAACAAACTTAAAAGCACTTTGGCTGAATATCATACATTTAAGAGTGATTAAATGTTAAAATGGCTTGTCATATTAAAGCACTCCTCCAAGTAAGAATGTAATCCTTAAGCTACGGTCACAAAGATTCTTATGAATGATGGGTTTGGAAGAATCTTCCAGTTTCTACGATTCTGGATTTTGCAGACATTTGTGGAGGGGGGGCATAATTTCTTAAGGCTGCCATTCAATTTGCAAGAAAAACTTGAGGCATTCTTGAGAAATGAGGCGCTTTTCTGTTGTATGATGGCCCTAGAGCAGGGTTCCTCAACTGGTCTCACCCTGGGACCCATATTTTCCCATGGTCATTAACTCGCAACCCACTTATATAGAATTCAAAGCATGCAAATTTATTTTTCAAAGATAGCCTTTGAAAACATGTACATCATTTTTTTAAACATTAATGCACATATTTACTTATATGTGCAAAGTGCATTTCAGTGCACATTATTAAGAAACTGAGGACTAACAGACTAAGACAACTTCCTTAGTGACGAAGATAAAACTGAATATCAAAACTGCACAAAATAAATAAGGCTTCAAAATTAGATAGTTCACTTCTTTGGTTATCTCTGCATCCAGAACACAAATTGAGGAGGAATATGGAGGAACTGCATATATAAAAAGTGAATAAAAAAATTATCAGAACTGCACAAAATCAAAAAGGCAGACAAAATGAGATGTTTTTACCTAACTAGTCATTTGTGGAAGTCAGTGGGACAATTGGGCATGTGCTTTACTCTTGATCAGAGTTTCAAAGTCTGGGGTGACAGTGGAGAGAGCAACTCTCAGATCATGCTCAGTGTCCAGTCTGTTTCTGGACCAAAGTAGAGAAGCCATGTTCACACAAATAGGTCGTTCTGAATGGTAGCATTATTTTGACTGTATGAATGACGAGAGATGGATACTCAACCATCACATTGCTGCACCAAAAGTGGGATAGGCTTATCTCGCCAAATCTCTCTGTGATGTCCTGAGCTCCTGGAGTCATCTCTGAAAAAACTCCATCGGCTTGTCTTTGCATGAGGGATGTTTAGTTTTTAAATGGCGCTTAAGTTTGGATGGTTTGATGCTCTCATGCGCAAGCACTTCACTACAAATTACACATTGTGGTTTCTGTCTCAGTGTATGAAAATCCACATTTCAAACACTCTGGGTCATATTTGCTCTTGCCATCTCACCTCTGAATAGTAACACAAACTTGAAGTGAATGTCAATCAAATGATGGTTACTGTTGTGTATAGTTTAGACTTTTACTTGTGTGGTACTGGGTGGTGGCTCCATCTTCCGGTTCTGCCACCACCCAGGGCTTTAAGAGGGCAGTGGGCAAGAGGGGCGGTCTCTTGGCCACCTCTTCTGCCTAACGGTCATGCCGTGCTGTAAAGAGCCTCTTTAATAAACCTGTGTTCAGTTCGACACCTGGCCTCGTCCTTGGCTCCATATTCATACATAACATTTGGCGACGAGGATAAAAGTGCATTACAACAAGATATGGAAGCGTGTGTGTTTGAAATTCGGCTGGTTTTGGAGCTCCCCGGTGCGCCACTGGTCCTATGGCCGGGCTGGTGTGCCGCTTTCTGGATGTGCAGGGTGGCGCCAGACCTTTGGATGCTGGGAAAGTGGAAGGCACGTGAGTCGTTGGTGCGCAATTTTGCAGTGAAGGAACATTGTGTTCTAAGCACACTGGGTGACTGTGATAGTTTTGTTGAAGGGATTGAGCTAATGACATGCTATTTTCACACCCTGGAAAACATCATGGTTGGTGCGATTCAGTTTCAACAGCGCTGTCAACAGGTAGGCGCGTCTATTCAGTGGTTCGTGACAGACTTGGAGCTGTTGGTCAGCGGGTGCCAGCTGAGACTAATGGAGAAAGAGATGATTTGTGATCAGTTGGCAGATCATAACAACGGTGCTACGATTGGATTGAAGCTGCTTATGTTTTCGGGGAATTGGTGCTGCCCACTACCATCGAGTTAGCTCAACGGCTGGAAGCTGCGGACAAACTGTCATGGGAGCTGAGTGAGAGCTTGTCACACCAACACCTGGGATCACCATCGAGCGCATATGCAGTGGACCCGGTCAGTGTGGGAAGCGTGAAGGATGACGCCAGCGCTGTGAATGTGAGGTCTGTCCCGGGAAAGCCCAAAGGTGAGGGATGTGGGTCTGCGAAGCACCGTTTCAAGGCTAAGAGTTGTTCGGCAAGAGTGGAACGCTGTGGCACATGTGGCTTCTTGCTTCATGTCACCAGGGCATGCCACAGATCCGAGCGAGGAGGTCCATGGCACAAAGTGGACTCTCGCGCCCTCACGGTTGTTCATGCTGTGTCTCCGAGCACCAACGGTCATGCAGACTGTATGATGGAGTTGGACGGGATGGAAGTGTTGTTGTGGATTGACGCAGGAGCGGTGGGCTCCGTGCCAGATTGGATGACCGTGAGATGTTTTTCCCCATATGCCAGAATTGAGAAGGACCCGGCGCCACTTTGTGGTTGTGGAGGAGGACGGCTGGCCATGGTGGAAACGTTGGAACTGACCGCTCGGCATAAATCGGCCAAGATGTGGAACTGTGCGATCTTGAGCATGGCAGACGGCGAAGTGTGGGATGAGGAACTGCCTAGCACCGTGGAGAGTGAGCAAGACCAATACCATCCAAGGCCATCATGGGAGGTTTCCTATGCCAGAGCCCAAGTAGCCCTAGATGAGGGAACTGGGGGGCATGGTGCCAGCCACTCGGTGCCACCTGCCTATGATGGCGGGTGGCACCGAGTGTCTGGCTTCATCTGTTCCCGGATTTCGGATGAAAGGTACTGGTGAACAGGGGGTTGCAACGGTGATGGCAGCAGCAAAGTTAAAAGAGGTCGGGACAGGACCAATTGGCACTGGGGAAGCGAGTGCCAAGCAGAGACACTGCAAGCTGAACAGGACCCCTCCGGGAGCCGCGGATTGGATTTGGGCTTGGAAGGTGGTGATACCACGGCAGGTGGAGTAGTCTGTGAGTGGTGAGATTGGACGAGTGAGACATCCGAGGATGAAGAAGAGGAGGCACACCGGTGCCGAAGTGACCTACTGCAGCCTGGAAGGTGGTCTTCTTCCAGGGGCGGACTAATGAAAGGATGGTCCAGGGGGCCCACAGGGTCATCTTCCCATGCTGTGTGTATATTTCTTCCTGCCCTTCTGAGAGAACGGTCGCTTTTTCTTCTGCTCCCTCTTTCACCCTCCTCCACCCTCCCTAACTGAGAATCCCAGCTTGCTGTCTTGTTTGCGTCGCTGTTCTTCTGGCTGAATCTTGATCCAAATAAAAAAAAAATGAATTTGGTGAGCGGCTTTAATAAAATTAACAACTTTTTACATAAATTTGGGCCAGGGGGAGCCCCTATGGAGAGACCCATGGATTGGAACACATGTGTCTGCATGATTCGACTGATGATGTGGAAACATCTATCTGGTTTGACATGATCACAGGATTTTTCTGCTGATTGGCTCTGGAGTTTTCCTGGTGTATCGAAAATTTAACTAGAAAAGCTAATCAAAGCGGTCCCGGCGTAGCTGCTTCTTCAACAATTCGACTAGACGGGGGAGAGCACTAACTAACGGCAAGACTAACATGGAAATTACCATCTGGCATGCACTGTAGAGAGATGGACTCTGCCGGACATGCTTCCCATGTTTAGAAGGGAAACATCTGGAGTTGTTTTGGTGCCCTCCAAGAATGGATTTAAAGCCTATGTATGGAAATTATGGACACAGGATTGCAAGAGCTGTAAATTCTATGCTCTGAGTGATCTGTATTATCAGACCTTGAATTCGGTGCCCTGTTGACTATTTTCCTCCTGGATTAAGACAAAACAGAAGATTGTGCTTCTCTTCATAAACATTCTGGTGTGCTGCAATCTGAACTCTCAAGGACAGTGACTGGCTCAGGAAATTTCCATCTGCCATGCCTCAAGGACATGCTTCCGAGTTTCAGACACTAAGACATAACATCTCGGCTGGGAGAGATTTGCTGCCTCCAGTAACTGATAAACACCCACCTGCATTCAACATACACGAACACACTGATTCACATATACTGAATTACATCCATTCATTCACTGATCCTCTCTGACTTTTGGTTCTGTTGTCTGCTAAATGTGCATTGAGGTTTTTTTTTCCTGCAATCAAAATTTTGCTCACTCACTGAGCGCCATTTTGATAAACATGTTTTTTTCTCTGGCCTACTGTGTTATTCCATATCCCTTCCCCTTTTCTTTCTTTATCACCACTATGACTGGCGCCTAGCGGCTGCCCCGGCCTTGGATGTGCTCTGCAGAGCGTGCCCAAATGCCAAGTCACGTTTCGTTACCTTGTATTCATACATGTGTAATGACAATAAAGTTGAATCTCATCTCTCTCATCTCATATAGTTTAATTGTTTTGTTGTTTATTGTATATATTTCTGGGAATTATTTTGTGCATTTTCTTTTAATTTATGAACACAGCAGTTATTTTCTTTAGCTGGTCTGTTTCTTTTAGTATAGATAGTAGAATAATCTGTCTTGCCGTGTGGGGGTGGGACGGTAGTCCACCTGTCCTCCCCTAATTTTTAGGTGTTTTGTGTGACTGTGATAGGCCCCTTTTAGGAACCTCAGTTTAGTTTTCTTAGTGGTTGATTTGGGTTCTAAATTGGGGAGGGTCTTAAATGTGTGTGTGTTTTGGATTTTTCTGAAGGGGGGGTTGTGTATAGTTGTATATAGTTTGGACTTGTTGTGTAATGTTGTGTATAGTTTGGACTTTTATTTGTGTGGTATGGGTGGTGGCTCCATCTTCCGGGGCTATGAGGGCAGTGGGCAAGAGGGGCGGTCTCTTGGCCACCTCTTCTCCCTAACGGTCGTGCCATGCTGTAAAGAGCCTCTTTAATAAACCTGTGTTCAGTTCGACACCTGGCCTTGTCCTTGGCTCCATATTCATATATAACAGTTACCACGCCTACAGAGCCAGAGAGCTGCACCTCTCTGATACATGCCTGTCAAAATAAAAGTTTTTTCAAAATAAGTCTGACTTCAGATGTACATAACTGAACTTCAGAATATTATTTAATTTTTGACCTGCTGTCTGCGACCCACTCAAAACTGGTTGAGAATCACTGCCCTAGAGTTCTCATGTTCTTCATAAGAGTGTCTTGGGATCTTCATACGGCATACTTACCATCTTATGAAATTTTTGTGCAACTCACAACACTCTCAAATTATTGATAGGAAGATCTTATGGCTTTTGGCACATTTTGCCGGCACAAATGTCGCACAAATGAGGTACTTCCACCTTATGAGCACCTCACTACCGCCTTACGCATGCTGTCCAAATCTCTGTACGAATGGGGATTCGCAGGCCATTTCCTACGACTGCTGTAAGGAACCCTCAAGAACAACTTAAGGTGTTCTTGAGGCATACTTACAGCCAACATCTTGCATAGTTCATACATTGTTTGTATGTCATTCTTAAAGCCGCCCTACGATGAGGTTTTTTTGTGGGGCATTCATAGAAATCTTGGATGAGACCATCAACCTGGCCCTGAAGTTATGAATGGTCTACGAACGCTGGATTCTCTGAAGGTCGCTTTAAGACGGCCATATGAAATGGTCCAAAAATCGTTCATATGTTGTTCGTAGCCATTCATAAGGGTGTTTGTGACTGTAGCTTTACTAGTAAGAATTAGATATTCCTCCTAGTCAGAATTCCATTCTTACTAGTAAGAATGGAATTCCTCCTCGTCAAATTATATTCTTACTAATTAGAATTCTTACTTATTAAGAATGAATTTTTGAGGAGGAGGAATGCTATTTTGGATATCTAAAATGTAATTACAGATGGGAGAGCGGTTTGACTAAATGTTCAAATGGCTTGCCATAGGACTGGAGTTATGTGATCACAACATCTTTTAAAGCCTATAAACAATTAGGAGGCCTGATCATGACCAAAATTTAAAGAATTACAATAATCTAAATGAGAAGTAATGAAGCTGTGAATGACGCTCTCAAAACTGTGAGCAGGGAGGTAGGCCTTCACCTTGCTTATGAGTCTTAACTGAAAAAAAGCTTTTCTGAATAACAGAACTAATCTGTTAATCACAATTAAAGGAACATCAAAAATCACTTCAAGGTTCTTTGCAATTGGATGACCGTAAGAGGCTAAGGAGCCAATAACACTGTCAAACCCATCTAACAAATCTTGCTGTAAAAATAAGAACAAATTCTGTTTTATTTTGATTCAGTTTGAGGAAGTTATTCTCCACCCATGCTTGTACATCACTCAGACAATTCAGTAGTGCCTCAATAGAAGTGTGACTGCTTGTTTTTATAGGGAGACATATTTGTAAATCATCTAGAAAACAATAAAAGGAAATGCATTTTTCAAAAATGGAGCCCAAGGGAAGCATATACACTGATGTGAAAAAATATTTTCCCCTTCCCGATTTCTTGTATTTTTGCATGTTTGTCTCAAACAGAGTATTTGTCACAGATGTTTCAGATCATTAAACAAATTTTAATATTAGACAAAGATGACCTGCACAGGTATAACAACACTCAGAGCAATAGTAAATAAGATAATAAGATTAGAATTGGTTAGCCAAGGCAGTAAATAAATATACATATACACAGCTATATACACAGTGCAGCAGAATTGCAGCTAGATGGTATCAACAGCATTATGGTTAGTTCATGAAGTACTTTTTCTCTTAGGGCCAAGTAGGTTTGGATAGCTGTTTTCCCTTAATAACTGAAATCATCATTTAGAAACTAAATTTTGAATTTACTCAGGTTATCTTTGTCTAATATTAAAATTTGCTTGATGATCTGAAACATTTAAGTGTGACAAATGTGCAAAAAATAAGAAATCAGGAAGGGGGGAAATGCTTTTTTCACAGCAGTGTATGATGAAAAACAAACAAACTGGTGAATCATCGATATAAAAGAGATTCTGCAGTGTGGGTAAGTTTGTATGTGGCAAACTTTGTCCCCCTACTAACTCAGAAGCCACTTGACCAAGGGCTCTCATCTCTTGCTTGGCGATGCTACAATACCTTAAGAGTGCACCTGAAACGTTTCACTACAGCCTCACCGAAAATTGATAATTTTCCACTCAAAAAAAAAAATTAAAAAAAAATATTCTGGATATTTTGCCATCAACATTCACTGTACCATGTCTCCCTCTCATGGCTCTTCTCTGCAACTGCACCCAAAGACTTCCAATTAATTATTTACAATGGTAAATCAACAATCTCATTCCCCAAATTGCAAGATACACTCTTATTAATCTTTTGCATGGTGATGCCACAGTACCTGACTTGGTTTCACTGACCTTTTGACCATAAAATAGGTCAAAGGTTGCCTTTTTTAACTGACTTTTTCTGGTGGAGGTGTACGCCAGGGGAGAATCAGGCGCATGGAGTTTAGGATGTGCAGGTCTCTCTCCACAATACAGGAGGTGTGGACTAATGGGGAGCTGCATGTATTTGTGTTACCAAAACAGGTTTCTGCTGTGCCCAATTACTTCTGTTCAAATCATGTCAAGAGTGGAGAACAACGTTTAATGCAGTCGGTATGCACACCCACTGCCGTCATATAATTTGACGAGTCATACAAATGTGTTAACTAACTTCCTCAATATTCCTTTAAATTCGGACTGTTGTTTATCCCACTTGCTTTGTAAGTGCGGGAAATATTAACATCAAACTGATAGAAAGTGTGAATTATAGTGGATCAAAAATGTTTGTAAAAACACCCAGGAAAAACATTTTTTTTGAACATCCATCCATCCATCACCAAAACCTTAAAATGGACCAAAAAACAAACAAAAAAGCCCTTCTCTTCTAACAAAAACATTAAAAAATAAAATTGTATCATTGTCTACATCTGCAGAAAAAAATAAACCATTACATAGAACAAAAATTTAACCAGCATCCCTATGAACGCTGCAAATTTACGTGCATGAAAAAGTAACAGATTTATGAGGGGTAAAAATGTTAAGTTTGACAAAGTTTTTAATTTACAATAAAAAAAGCTAACTGGAGGAAAATAAAACCCTCAAAGTTTATGAGAGAAGTTTCAATTCTATAAGAAAAGTTGCAAAATTTACAAGAAAGAGTCAAATTTGAGGAAAAAATGTTGCACATTTATGACAGACACAAACGTCAGTGGGAAAGTCAAATTTTCAGACGAAAGCAGCAAATGTACAAGAAAGAAGTAGGAAATTTCAGAAAAGAAATTAATTTCACTAAAGTGAAACAGTAGTAAAAATTAAAGGATATACTGTAGGACCTTGGGGGAGTCAGATTATTTAGCATCTCAGACAGAGACAGTGGATAAGCATGGGAGAACAATGCCCAGGGGGTTCCTGGCGAGATAGCAGGAAGGAGTCAAGGACATAGGGGGTTGAATGCAGTGTAATGTAAATGTCATGCCGTGGGTTGGAAAATGCCATGAAAGGTGTGAAGAGTGATTTGGGTAAAAGAAGAGAGCTTGCTGAAATGATTCATTCTGTTCTGTGCTTGAGAGATGTGAAGTGTGTAATAAACTGTCTGTCGTGAATCTGCCTCTTATTTCACACACTCCACAATACAAGGGTAAAACGCTACAGTCATGTGAAAAAATTAGGACATCCTGTATAAGCCTGTTTTGTTTTTTAACATATTTGGACATATGGATATTTAATATCAATGTTAAAAATACTGGGAGATTCATGTAATATAACTAAACAATTAAAAATGAATTAAAGACTGGTTCCCCGTCTGGCTCTTGCCATAGAGCGTGATGGTCTGAGCCCCCAGATGGAAAGAAGAGCTGATGGTGTTAATCTTTGCACCCCATACTGTGAGCAGATCTAGTCCAATGATGCAGGGGTCTTGGATGTCAGCCAGCCAGAACGGGTGGTTTGTGTTCTGACCAGCCACTCCCACCACAAGGACTCATTGCCTTTCCAGTCCAACATTCTCACCGGTGGCTGTGGTGACGCAGCGCCTGGTGGGTTCCCACCCTTGTGATCCGAGTCCATCTGTACTGGGCAGCACCCCGGGTTGGACCAGGGAGATGGTAGAACCAGTGTTGATCAGGGCCCGGATTGGTGTGCTGTCCAGGCTGCACTGCAGGTACAGCCCTGCATGTCCAAGTCAGCCCAGCTGTACATCGGGAAAAATGTCTGTGGAAGGCAGCAGGTCCCCATCTGTGTCACCTGGCTCTAGGATTAAAGCTGGTGAGGAGGCTGGTTGTCGCGAGGGTGGTGCAGGGCAGTACTGCACGATGTGACCTGGTTCCCCACAGCAAAAGCATCCCTTGCACCGCCATCGTTATACTCTTGTCGGCCACGCAGCTGTGATATGGCGCAATTCCAATTCCTCCTCGTCCTCACTTTTAGCTGCGACCTGGAAAGCCCTCTGCCTTGGTGATGACATGTCAGCTGCATAATCCATCACTGGCCCCACCAACTCCACTTCTGCCATGGCTGTCTCCTAGCTGCTCGCTGTGTGAATCCGGATGTGCTCTTGGAGCCGGGCTGGGCTGCGCCCTCAGATGAAGTTCTGTAGGGCGAGCTTCTTCACTGCTTCTGGCTCGAAATCCGGGTAGCCACACTGTATCAGCAGCCGTACGTCCACTGCATAGGCTATCGGGCTCTCTTGTTTGTCTTGCCGGCAGCTGGCCAGCTGTTTCTGGGAATGATCAACATGGATCACCCTCCCGATCCACCTCCGAAGTGCTCCTTGTAGTGCTGGCCAGCTGTGACGCTCCTCAGACCGGAGATCAGACAGCATGCAGAGAGCTCCGCCCTCCAGGGCCAGTACAACCTGCACAGCTGTCTCTTCCGGTGTCCATTCATTCAGCGCAGCAGCCAGTTCAACCTGGAAGCTTGGCTGGATGGCAGGTTGGTGGGATGGTTACCTCCCTGTCGATCACCGCCCTCGGTCGCAGTGGAATCGCTGGCGCGCTCTGCCTTGAAAAAGGCAGAAAGCAGGGTACGCTTGCGCCTCTGGTTCACTTACCCATTCACCACAGCGAGCAGCTCCGGGGGCTGGCGTGTCTGGTCTGTTGTCCATCTCCATCTCTATCTGGGCGGTGAGCTGCTCGAGCTGCCAAATCTCTGCCTTGATCCTTGCTTCCATCTCTCAGTAATCCCACTTCTGACACCAGTGTGATGTTTCAAGGGTTCACACAATAAAGAGAGAGGATTTGTGACGTGTAGGCTTTTATTCTTCTCTCATTCATTACACAGAACAGAGGGGAGGTCATTCACACAGACACTCATCTCACTCAGGGTGACACAGACACATAATCTCTCACACACAGGGTAAACAACACTAGCACAACTGGTCTTATAACACAGTTATAATGGCACAACAGTACGCTTAGAATACAAGAATAATAACAGTCTTTGAATCCCCCATGGCACAAAGCATGCTGGGAGAATCCCCACCCCTTATCACAGCCCCAGCGTTACACTATTTCCACTAAACTTTGATTTATTGTGGTGCTATGAAGCCTGGGACCAATGAAGGAAATTGTTTGGGTTCCCTATTGAACTGGGGAAGAGTTCAAACTTCTCTCTCCTCCCAATAAAAACCTTTAAAAATAAACTTAAGTCATTGTCTCGATGAACTGGAAAAAAAATAAACATTTACCGACATAGAATAAAAATGTAACTGGCCTCTAGAAACGTTATTTTATTTTTTTCGCTATTTAATATTTTCATACACACGATACAACATTTAAGAGTAAAATAAAAAAAACCAAACTTTATGAATAAGAAGTTATAATCACGCAAGAAAAAAACATCAAATTTATTGCTAGATTTTTTTAAATAAAATTTTAGTATTATTACCCTACCCACCTCTGTCTACTTTCAAGATAAAAAAAAAATAAATAAAAAATACGCTCACACTAACAGCTGCTGAATTCCACTTAAAATGTGCTTAATTATATACGTTGTATTTTCTGCAAACAAATCTGCCATTGAAAACAGTGTAAAGCACAAGTTATGCACCCGCATCAACACAATGCAGCCATGATGGTGTTGACGTGGCAGCAGGACGTACGTTCCTATTGTGTCGCCCGACGTGCACCTTTACAGAGAAGGAAAGGTGCACATTGGTGACGCAGGCCGTAAGAGCTGTGATTGGTCCGCTTTGTCTCCTTCTTCACATTTCCTGGTTCTCACCGCTGCTTTGCTGTGCCTGTTCACGGCGGCACAACTTCCAAGACGAGTTGGTTAAACAGCAGTCCACATTCAAAACAATACTGAGGTAGTAAGGACATACAGAACATTTTGTGGCTCGTCATAACCCCAGTGATTATACAGAATGTCAAAACGGCAGCGGCGGTGGTTGCACGCACCTTTTTCTCTGACTTCTCTTTTTCTCTGTACAACGATCATATTAAATGGTACTTTTTCTTAACATTTTTTAGCTCCAACTCAATCACAATCTGTTCTTGTCCATCGCTATTTCATAAACAAAAACACACAACAAACTCAAATCACTACCCACATCGGCTGAAACCAGTTTTGGTAACAGAACAATGCATTACACCCAACACACAAGAAAAATTTGCCGATCACTGCATCTGCTATGGACATCGGTAATAGTGTCTTCTTCTTCTTCTTCTTCTTCTTCTTCTTCTCTCGGTTACTGGTGGATAGCAAACAACTGAAAGGTACATAGCACCACCTACTGTACAAGAGTGTGTAACATTATGTCATCTGAGCCCGACCCCTAAATTCTATGACTTAATCCTGTGTTATTTAAAAAAGAGAAAAGAGCCCTCCTCGTGATTCTTATTGCCTCTCCATCTCCATCTGTTCCCAGAATCCCAGTTAAATCCCATTCCCTACTGGCTTCTCGAACTTCATTTTCCATTATCTGTCTTTCATATCCGTACTTGTGACAGTGTAATAAGATGTGCTCGACATTTTTTTTTACTCCACATTCTCTACATTTGTCACGTTCGCTTTTCCCTATGGCGAATAAAGTGCCGTTTAAACCTGTATGATCCAGTCTGAGTCTTGCCATAATGATGTCTTCCCTCCTTTTGGTTGTTATGTAATTCTTTATTGCAATAGATTTTTGTATTTTGTAATACGATCTACCTTTATGATCTTCATCCCATCTTTTTTGCCATAGCTCAGTTCCTTTTTTCTTGATTACTGCTTTCCCTTGGTATATGGTAATGGTATAGTTATTTCTTTTCCAAGTGCACTTTTTGCTAATTTGTCTGCACAGTCATTCCTTTTCAACCCTTCATGTGCAGGAACCCAACAAAACTGAACTTCTGCACCACCCCTGTGTACCCTAAATAAACTATGATATAGCTCAATCACCAAGTCTTCCCTTGTAGATTTTAGTGTCTGTTTGGTTTTTAACCCCTTAACGCCTGAATTTATTTCCAATTATGAAAAAAAAATTCACTTGTGTTTTTGCTTTCAAGTAGATGCTAAATTAAGTTGAGAAAGTTAATTTGACTATAGCACATAAAATAGATATAATTTTAGGTATGATGCAAATTAGCGACACCAGGCATCTATGGTAAAAAATGGTAAAAAAGCACCTGTTCCCATCTCAAGTATGAAGAGTCTTTAATTTATGCAACAGTTATTTTCAGTATTTTCAACTCTCATGACTGCCAAACTATAACCCTAACCCTAACCCTAACCCTAGCAATCAGGAAATGGATGGTGCTCCGTCTCTGACCGTTCCTACGAGAAACTAATGCTTGCAAAAGGTTCCTAGGTATGTGTTGGAAGTGCTCCAACCGGAAGTGGAGGAATACAGACGGTATTTTGGTTGCATTTAGAGCGGAAGCGGTTTGATGCGAATTCGCGACGACAGGCGTCAAGGGGTTAAAGCTGCAAGTGAGTCCGTGCACACCACCACCTGGTCTGGTCTGACCTCCTCCACCCACTGCAAAGCAATAATTATTGCCCCCATCTCTGCTGTAAACACGGATGTGTTGTTGGAGAGTCTTTTTGCGATGGTCACTTTAAATTCTGGGATGTATACTCCAACTCCAACAGAGCCCTCTTTATTCTTTGAACCGTCAGTATAGAGCTATAAGAAGTTATAGTAGTTGTTCCTGAGGTAAATGCTTGTTTTAACACCAACTTCACTCATATGCCAATCCTTTTCCCTCATTAGCAGACTAGCGTCTACTTCTATTCCCGGAAACAGCCAACGTGGAACATTACTCACTGGACTGGTGTTAGCTATATCAATAGTGTGCAGCCCATACAGTCTGGTCCTTCTTTCAATTGTCCACCCAAAGGTAATAGCGTTGATGTGTTGTGGGTGTATAAATTCAGTGTAACTATGGCAACAGTGATGCATGGAGCATATACAAGCAGCATCACAGTAGGGTCTGACTTCACAGCAGTGTCAACTGAGCCACCGGAGTGGTGGCTCAGTTGGCACCGGAGTGGTGGCTCAGTTGGTAGAGCATCCACCCCACACCCGGGAGGCAGGGGTTCAAATCCCTGCCGGGTCATGCCGAAGACCATATAAAAGTGGAACTTCCTGCCATCCAGCTTGGTGCTCAGCAATAAATGAAATGGAGGAGGGAACTCTGTGGCGGCGCCTTGCATGGCAGCGGCCCTCTGATTCTGCACTTGGGGTGTGTGTGATTTACACTGTAGATAGGTAAAGCACAATCTCGTTCTACTGTACATGATTGGTTGTACGGTTGAATGATAATAAGGGTGATTTAATTTAATTTAATTAATTTAGTGTTGCCAGATATATGATAATTATCGTATTTATGCAATAGTTTTAGGGCCTATACGATATATTATCAATAGTTTTAAAAAAGGCCAAATATACAATAGCTTTGGTATTTCTGTGCACCCCCCCCCAAAAAAAAAAACATCATTTTGATTTATGTGAACACCCACACATCACCAGAAACTGATGCCTGCTCATAGCTGATCAGCCCATACCAGGCTAGCTCCTCCTCACTGCCAAATGTGCCAATTACATCAGCAGTGCTTAGCTCACATTTGTTTATGCAGCTGAACTGACACCACAACAAATTTAAAAAAAAATCAGTTATCATGAGTTTGGATTTGGAGGAAAAAAGTACTAAAAGAAAGGAGTCCAGCAACACAGACATGAACACCAGTAAAAAAACAAATGCAAGAATTAATTTCTTCTTGAAAATAGCAGCATATATCAAGTTATATCAAATCATTTCAATAAAAGAATTTGAAACCCATATTGTCCATCCCAGAGTTCAACCAGGTCTTTGTTGACAGATGCTGTCTTAAGAGAAAGAATATGAGTTAGTTCATAGTCCATAAGGTATAAATTCCACTGCAAAGGAAAAAGTTAAATATTCCTGATTTGTCCACCAGATGGCACATGGAAATTGGTTGTTTACTGGAAAGTCTTGGCTTCCAAAGTCTTGACTATGTCGATCATAAAACTGTCAATTAAAACATTCCTTTGCCAAAGAGTCTTGGAGAAAGGGATTAACTTCCACTTTATAGCTGATGGATAAGGTTACAGCTCTGGTTCTTTGGTGAGAGAAGCAGTCTCAAAAGCCAGACTTTTGAGTTGAAACAATTTTTCTTCAGCAAAGAATAATTTTATAAATTGGAACTCAAGGTCACGCTACAAGTCATAAACTGACTAAAAAGGCAATGAAGGTAGGTTTGGGAGCCCATTGGTCAGTTCATATTTCTGAGGTGGGTGTCTCCCACAGACAGAGGAGAGAGAGAAATTTGATATGAAGAGTGAAATCCTCCTAAAGTATGTGTTCTTCCTGTGAAAGCATAAATTCTTTAAACTTTAGTGACTAAGATATTCTACTTGATAACAGGAACACACAATGTCTACATCATACATGCAATTAATTTCTTGTAGGCATGCAAAAAGTTAATTTCTTCCTGAAAATAAAGCAACACATATCAAATTATATTAATAAAAAACATTTCACCACTATTGTCCATCCCAAGAGTTCAGCCATGTCTTCAGTAGTGGATACTGTCTTGGAAAAAAAAGAATATGAATTAATTGACTGTTCACAATTCCAAAATTCTACTGCAAGGAGAGAAAAAATAAATATTCCTGAATTGTCCACCAGATGGCACTGTGAAACTGTCTGGTTGGTTAATGAAGAATCTTGACTTCTAAGTCTGGAACCATAAACTTGTCAATTTGGGGCATTCCTTCCTGGAGAAGGGATTAACTTCCACTTAATGGCCAATGGATAGTGTTACAATTCTGGTCCTTGGGTGAGAAAAAAAAGTTCATGACCAGACTTTTGAATTGAAACAATCTTCTTCAGCAAAGAATGATTTTATGGATTGGAACCAAAAGGGTTCACACTACAGGAGAAAACTCTGAACGTCTGGCAACCACTGCTGTATCTGCTGCTGTAATGCCAACCGTCTCCATGTCCTCCTTCACTACATCCATGAATCTTCTCTGTGGTCTTATTCTTTTCCTCCTGCCTGGCAGCTCCATCTTCAGCATCCTTTGTCCAATATATCCACCTCTGCACATGTCCAAACCATCTCAGTCTTGCCTCTCTTACTTTGTCTCCAAACCACTCAATCTGAGCTGTCTGTCATTTCTAAATCTACCCCTCCTAGTCACTCCCAATGAGAATCTTAGAATCTTCAACTCTGCCACCTCCAGCTTTGCCTCGTGTCTTTTTGTCAGTACCACTGTCTCCAAACCATGCATCATAGCAGGTCTCACTACAATCTTGTAAATCTTTCATTTCACTCTAGCTGCTATCCTTCTGTTATAAATCACCCCAACCCTCGGCTACACCCACTCAACCCTGCCTACACTCTCTTCTTCACCTCTATTGTACCGTCCATTGTGTTGGATGATTGACCCCAGGTATTTAAACTCATCTATCTTCACTACCTCTCCAAAGCATACCTCCACCTCTCCAGGTTCTCTTCCACCTCCTCCCTATTCTCACTACAGATAACAGTGTCGTCTGCAAACATAGAGTGATTCTTGACCAGATAGAGTGATGATATAGAGTGAAGTACGTGGCGGTAATGCACCTGTAAGCTGGTTGCCAACCGCCAATCAAATCTAAAAGAAGAAGAAGAAGACTCCTGCCTAACCTTATCTGTCAGCCTGTCCATCACCATGGCAATCAAAAAGGGGCTCAGAGCTGATCCCTGATGTAACCCCACCCCCACCATGAATCCATCTGTCACTCCTACAGCACACCTCACTGCCATCTTGCTGTCCTCATACATGTCTTGCACCACCCTCACATGCTTCTCTGCCATTCCTGACTTCCTCATACAGTACCACACCTCCTGTCTTGGCACCCAATCATATGATTTCTCTAGATCCACAATGACACAGTGCAACTCTCTCTGATCTTCTCTACACATACAGCCCAGGTTGCTTTGATAGTGGCCTTCTGCTCATGTGCATTGCTGGGTCTGGTGTCATTCATTTTCCTCTTGATAATACTCCATAGATTCTGTATAGGGTTTAGATCAGGAGAGTTTGCTGGCCAATAAAGCACAGTGATAAAATGGTCATCAAACGAGGTTTTGGTGCTTTTAGCAGTGTGGCAGATGCCAAGTCTTGCTGAAAAATGAAATCAGCATCTTCATAAGGCTTGTCAGCAGAGGGATGCATGAAGTGCTCTAAAAATTTATTGGTAGACAACTGCACTGACTCAGTGGACCAACACCAGCAGATGACCTCTTTTCAGATGAAAGTAAGTTTTGCATTTTGTTTGGAAGTCAAGGTCCCAGAGTCTAGATGAGGACTGGAGAGGTACAAAATCCAAGTTGCTTGAGGTCCAGTGTGAAGTTTCCACAGTCACTGATAATTTGGGGAGCTATGTCATCTGCTGGTGTAGTCAACATAAAACCAACTAATGGCCCTGTTATATTGTGAAATCACACAGGCGGAGAGCTTCTTGAGGGACATTCAACTGAACTTTATTAGATTCACATTTCTACTTATACTCCCTGCCGTAGCCCACCTGACGTCATCCCGTTCCTAACTCCGGCGGTGCTACGGCAAACCCCAAAGTCCAATCCCCACCCCCCACAAGGTCCAACTATAATACTAAAACAATGTCAAAATGCACAGTGAACACAGAACATATTCATCAACAAAAGAAAATAATTTTCTATATACATATAAACAAGTCCATCTGTGGGCATCTGGATAAACTACCAGAGCGCCCAGCTGGTATCGTCCATAATAGTCCTAGCCGCATAGTCATCTAAGTATGCAGGCCTTCGATGTACTTTAGCCGGGCGTCCCCCCCAGGGGACTCTGCACCAGGCACTGTCGGTACCGCCTGTGAATCCACATCAGGTGCGGCCACCCAATCCCAAGCCACATCATGCCGCCCCGAAGCGTTCAAATCCCGGCCAGGTACCACACTCCTCAATCTGCTGGCATGCCACCTAGACCCATCATCCAGCTCAAAAGTGTCTGGGGCCTGCCGTCTCTTAATCTCCCTCGGTCCTGTCCACAGGGGCTGGAGCTTGTGGGACCGGACAGAGTCTTTAATCCACACCCGAGCAACAGAGAAATTTGTTCTCTCTCTCCCTACCTCAAGAAAACGAACAAATTTCTTTGTTCTTGCGGAGTGTGTTCAGGCCTTTGCTCTTTTCTTGGTGCAAAACATAGGGATTATGTGTAAGGGTTTTGTGTAACATTCAAATATGTCCACTAGAGAGCAGTCATTCCCCTCTTATAGCTGACACACTGTAGCTTTGATGACCACATTAACTGCTTTTCATGCTCAGCCATTAGGATTTGCTAGAAAGCACACAAACATCTCTTCAAAGGAAATGCTACATGCAGCAAACCTAAAGAATGAATAAACGAGACCAGGTGTTTAATGCTGTGGTGGTGGTGGTGGTAACAAAAATGGGAAGAGGGCTAGATGGAGAAAATGGAGACGATTAAAAGGATTTCAGGGCTTTTGGTTTCAATTTCCCCCTGCCGTCCCTGATTGCTTATTAAATCACCTTACACCCCCCTCGAGATGTGAGATTAACCACTAACAGACCATTAAACACACTGGACGAGGCGATGGATGAGTATTTCGAGTGTTTAACTGTGAGGGGGAAGAGACTTGGCGAGTGTGTGTGAGTGACAGATGGACTTGGGCCAGTGTTTGGAAGAGACAAGGTGAGGCGTGAACACGTTCAGTTCTCTTAATGGACTCCAAATAGTGAGAATTAAATCACTTTTCTCATTAGTGAAAGGTAGAAGAAGCACTGAGATTTGGGATAACCTGTTTTCATTTATCCTTATTCTATTTACTTTCTTCCATGTTATCAGAAGTTTGGATCAGCTTTAACTAAGTTTGGAAACTTTAAATGAAATTGCATTTTCCCTCCTGCTATTATCAGTTTTATTGTTTACTGGGGAAAAAATATAATTCTCCCAGTGTTTTAAAGCTTTTGCTGTAACTGTGTGATGTTAATAAGCATGTCATATTCTGCTCAAGGAGGCTGTGATTAATTGCCATCACTTTAGGAATACAGAAGCAGTTTTGTTTCAGATACAGTACTCTGAGCGCACTTCTTCTGCTTCCCTTTTGTCCCCCCTTGTTGTCAGTTTCTGGAATGGAGCCGGATTTTAAATAGAATTCTGTGGACCATGACAACAAAACAAAGCTGCTTTATTTCAGCAGCTAATGACTTGGCCCTGAGTAACGATATCCAGTTGGCCGAGCTAAAAAACTATTTGCCAGAAAAAGTACACATGCACAAATAGGTATGCATGAACTCATCCACACAGAGACACTTGAAACTGTCGTAGGACAGTTTGGCCCCACTCCGGGAGGGAGTAGAGAAGTGATGCATTCCACTGAACAACATGAGGATTTCTCTTTGTTTATTGCATTAGAGACAAGCGTGTTAGCTGGGGAATGCATTATGAACAGCAGTTCCAGCAGTGCATGTGTTTTCTTTTGCTAAACGTGCACAAACACATGGTCTCACACAAATATTTTGGAAGGTATTTGCACCCATCGGGTTCACATTAGCAGGCATAGTCACTTTATTCGCCTCCTGTTTTGTTCATTGCCATTGAAAATAGCCTGAAGATACAAGGAATGTTTGAAAAGGCAAAAAAGGGGGCCCTGACATTGCTAAAATTGTTGAGTTAAAGAAAAATAACTGACTTCGAAAAATAAAGGAGTAAAATAATACAAAGCAAGATTAGGATTAGATATCACTTGCACAAGAATGTTCCACCAATTGTCTCAAAGTAAGTTTACTCTCCTGTCAGATTTGTTCCCACCAAAGACTGTGCTGTCATTGGTCAAACAAAGCATGAAAAACTAAAGCCAGTGGGGAAGTTTGAAACTTATTAAATGACCATTTTTGGCTGAATACCCAAAGGCTCCAGTACACCAACAGACTGCTAATTTCACAGCAGAAAAAAAAATTACAAACCAACACTGGACCAAGAAAAACACCACTTTCTCCTGAACATCAAAAAACTGACAACCTAGATGTCCTAAATATAAGAGCCTTCAAAAGAGTAGCCCACAATTGTTTACATTTTGTTATTGTTTTGTTAGAACATTGTGACAAAAGTGCTTACTTAAGCATGAGACAAGGTCATTGTTCTGGTTATGGATTTATTCATCCATTCATTTAGTATACCAACTAGAGGTGGAAGGACGGAAGGAAGGAAGGAACGAAGGAAGGAAGGAAGGAAGATGGACTAAAACCAGAAAAAATAAGGCTTCAAAACAGTAATGTACCAAACAATGTTTATTTAAAGCTTTTTTTTGGTGAATTACATTCTTGATTCAGAAACCTAAGACAATGCAAAATTAACCGAGGATCCCATTTTTGGTACTAAAGAAACATTCTGTTTAAGAATAAGCCATCTTTATTGACATTCAAATGTATACAGCCAATCATGTACAGTACAATGAGAATATGTTTCTCTTATCTACAGCATTAATCACACACAAATGTAGAATCAGAGGGGTCACTGCCATGCAAGGTGCCACCACAAATTTCCCTCCTCCGTTCCATTATTGCTGAGCACCAAGCTGGACGGCAGGAAGTTCTGCTTTTATATGGTATTCGGCATGACCCGGCCAGGATTTGAACCCCAGCCTCCCGAGTGTGGGGCAGATGCTCTACCAACCGAGCCACCACTCCGTTAGCAAAATGCAATGTGTTTTTAGATATTGTAAAACCTTTAAGTTCTGCAGCAAAGGTCTTCTGTCATCTGTGCAATGCATGCAGGGTAAAATTTTGAGATGTCTTGCTTTTGTTAGTTAAGGCAGCATCTCGCGTGAACAGTGGAAGCTGATGAATGTTGCATTTCTTAGGTTTCATTAGCCATGGCAGCTCATGGGAGGAGGCAAAGGAGGCGGAGCTTCCTCAGAAATTTGAGAAGAAAAGAAGAAGAAATGATTCAAACATTGGGATAATAAATATATTTTATATTATATGCATATTATTGTGTAACATGTAGTCATAATCCTGTCAGAAGTCTGAAGGAGTTAAAAACGGACTTGCCACTGTGGGAACATCAATCAGCCAATCAGAAATTGATTCTTTTTTGTAACTAAGGAGGCCAGAATACTTTATGAAATTATTTAGCCAATCAGAAATAAGTTCATACATGTTGCTATGGAAAATTCACTATCTCCTGGCATTGGAAAAAAAAATGGAAGGAGGCAATCTTCTAACCATTCACAGTCTGTCTTTTGACAATGTCCTCGTATGACGTATTTCAACGCACTGAATACAACAGATGTTCATATCCAGTAGTACTATTTACTTTATTTAACAACTTTAGGAAACTATACTGTAAAAAAAAAAAAAAAATAGTTGAGAAAACTTAAAATGTCAAGGCAACCTTTTGCAGTAAAGTTTTTGAATTGTCTCAACAATCTGCTATTTTATTTTCCCAAGTCATATTTCATTGTTGTACTAGTTACATTTATGTTGTTCTGTGAATAGTCACTACTATTAATTCTTCATGTGGCCAATATAGACTTGTTTATTAGCTGAATAGCTTGACTCACAGAACTACCAAAAGCTAACCAACCCCACGACCACCCACAATTTTATCTACAGTCAATAAATAACTACTCAATAGCAAATATTTTTTTATGGTGTACAATTTGAACATGAGCTTTGGATAAAAACAGTCCAAGGACTTCCCATAAAGTGAACATTATAAGACGTTAGTAGGCAGCTGGACAGTGTTCAGGATACCTGGATGAGTGGAGCAAACCCACTTAGCAACGCTCCACTAGCCTTGGCTTTGCATTTTGCAACCACTAATTTAAAACTGGATTTGATGACAGGAAGATTTATTCAGATCCATGTAAAGACACGGTAACTGGTGAGTTAAAATCTGTTTAGATAGATAGATGCACTTTATTTCTCTCCTGTATGCTGTTTTACTTTCAAGTCTTTAAATGATTGTGGGAAATATTTTTCATTGGTGCTCAGTTTGACTAACGGGACCAATAATGAAAGAAATAATTTTTATGGGACACCAAAAACCCACCAAGCACTCCCCAAAAATCAAATAATTTTATGCTAATGCTATGTTAATATTTAACAACAAAGCCATTCTTGTAGTAACTAACGAGACATGCAACTCCCAAATAACACATTAGTAAATCATATCGAACATCTTTTCTTGGTCAGGTTTTATCATGCTGTGTGAGCCTGGTGTAGTGTTGTCTTGAATAGCATGTTGGTCAGCACAGTGATATTTTCTTGGGGCTTTGCAAGAGCTGCATTTAATATCTATGGAGCTAAAGACTTGGGGTCCTCGCAAGTATAGGTGTGTGTCTGTTAATGATTAATTTGTCTCCTTGATAAGATAAGATAAGACAAGATAAGACAAGATAAGCCTTTATTAGTCCCACAATGGGGAAATTCCAGAATTGCAACAGCACAGGGATAGCAACACTCAGATCAATAATTTAGAAGATAAGAAAATAAGAGCAGTAAATATACATACAGTATGTACACATAAATATATAAATATATATACACAGTGCGGAGCATTGTAGCTAGATGGACTAAACAGCATAACCGTCTATTTAGTTACCCTTCATGGTGTGAATATGTACCCATACATATTGTCACCCTCCATAGTGACTGATATTGTCCTAGTTGTATACTGGAGGGGATCACCCACAAGCCGCTATAGTTGTCATATCCGGCTCTAGGGAGCCGGGCAATCAGAGCCAGGGACAAGCCAGTGAGTCGAGATGGTTTATTTTGGGTAAGGGATAAGGGATGAGGAGAGCACAGATACTCATGCAGAGGTACACTCACAGGTTGCACAGCGCAGAGGTAAGCAGCTCGTACCGGACGTGGGGGTAGCAAGACGTACATCCTCACAGCGGGATACAAACACAGGAATGCTGCAAGGGGAGTTGAGGCTGACACCAGACGAAGGGGCTTCAGCCTAGCAGTGCTTATGTCGCAGCCCCGAGTCATCGAGGCTGCTCCTATTTATCCTCATTGGCAGCGCCCCAGCTGATGAAGACTAATTGGCCCCAGCCGTCCATAATGCTGCCAGCTGGGGGCCAGCTGAGACGCCGCTCAATGGGAGGCAGGGATGAGGGAAAACATGGGCTGAGTGCCGAGACGGCATCTCAACCCATGGTGACAGAGCCCCTCCCTCAAGGTCGGGCTCCTGAACGACCAGGAACATCCCAGCCCCCCCCCCCCCCCCCCCACCTAGGGTGGGAGGAAGGGAGGCGGACCGGAGGGGAAGAAGCCAAGGGAAGGACAACACCAATGGAGCAATGTAGGGTAGCGGGAAAGAAAAACCCAAATACAATACTGACAAAACTGAATAATTAACCCAGGTACAGATGGGGAGAAGAACTGGGTCAACACGCCGGTTACATACTACCCAGAGAGTACCAACCATGCGTGACCCAGAGCAAGAAAAAAAAAAGAACCACCAAAAAGGTACAGGGCAAAAAATGCTGAGTATGGTCAAATAAAGGGAAAACACAATACACAGCACCAATATAAGTACATACACACAGTCACCAAGAAAAGTGACTGGAACAAATGGACAATTACAGAGCATGGTGTTACGGAAAACAAGGCACATGACTCTATAATGAACCAACAGGGCATAAAAAAGAAATACTGAGTGCAGGCAAAGAAAAACCCACACACATGAATATATAAATACCCACAGTCACCTAAAGAAATGAAAGTGACTGGAATGAATGGGCAACTGCAGAGTATGGTCTGAAAGGGAACAAAACATAACTCTACAATGCAAAAACGAGACTAAAAACATGGTACAAAAAATAAAATGCTGGGTACGAGGGAAGGAAAACGCACAGCACTATAAATACACATCCACCAACAGGACAGACATTACACCCAAGTGACCTTAATAACGATAAAAGAAAAAGTGACACCCGAGGTGTATGGCAGGCAGAGTCCAAAAATAGCCGAGATGGCTCCGGAGATCTCCCCGCCCATTGTCCAGCTGGCGAATCAGGGGAAGAGAAATGTTCGGACGGCGAACTCTAGACCCAGATCCCAGGAATCCAGTCCAACGGCTGCCGAACCAGGCCGCCCAAAGGCAAACAGACCAGTGGGGGGAAACCAGATCGCCGAACCGAAAGTTTTGCGGGTCGGGTCGTCGACCCGCATCACTCAACCACCAGGACCGTTGAGACGGACGAAGGGTCAGAGCGGATCCCGGTGGAAGAGGCTCAGGGGAGAGCCGATGACGAGGGCGGCGGGCCTCAGGGAAACGGCCACCTCCTCACCGGACCTGGACAACACTGGGGCAGCACCCACGTCGGACCCCGATCGGGCCTCAGGCGAACCCACGTTGGACCCCGATTGGGTCTCGGGCGAACCCATGTTGGACACTGCACCAGAACCGACCTCCAACGTTGAACCCGGACCCTCCAGCACCACGAGGAACAGCAACTCCTCGCCGGTGACCCTGGAAGAAGGCTCAGAAGAGAAAACAGAACCGGGATCAGGATCACCGGCAGCGCCAGAACCCGGCGAGACGAGCTCAGACGCAGCGGGCGGCTGCACCCGGCTCGTCTCCCCTGGAGATAGGCTGAAGTGCTCGGGGATAAAAGAGAAAAGAAAGGAGAGCACTCGCCTGATCTCGGGTTCTGACGCCATCCAGGACTGCGAAGATCCAGGATCCGTCGTCAGGAGGTCGTTGTCCGGCTCCCATCTAGCCGCGTCGGGCCCCGCAGCCAGCACGATGGTCAGCGCAGCTTGAGATTCCTCCGGCTCAGGTAACCCCGCCGACGATCCACTCGGCGTGAAGCCAGAAGAATCTCGTCCCGCCGGACCGAACCGCTCCTCCGTGGAGACCCGGGGACGCTCAGTCGTCGGCGTAGACTCCACGCAGCAGTCAGTCCCCCTCCTCCGTCCGCAATGTAGCTGCGGAACCACAGGCCCTCTCCATATCCCACCACGTTGACCCGGAGCCGGGGACCGCTCGGCGGAGAGAGACACAGAGGATGCGGGATTAGGAATACAGGTTACAGCAGGTGGGGAGAGTTCAGGGAGCTGCGAACCCTGAACTTCTCCTCCAGGGATGTGACAGAGCAAATCATTAAGCAGGTGTGAAAAAACAATGACTTGCCTGCCCCCTGGAGGTTGAGTATCGCCTGCTGTAGTGGAATCTGCTTCTTCCTCTCCCCGCCCGGCGATAACGGAGGACCCCCCGGGAATTCGTCTGAGGATCGCTCGCGTTGTCTCCAGCAGAGAGCTCACCAGGCCGGGATTCCAGGCACACACAGCGGTCAGGAAGCGCGTCGAGGAGGAGGGGGAAACAGCCGGGGTGAGCCAGCCCGAATGTCCAGGAATGACAGCGGGGGAACGAGGCTCAGGGGACGAGGCTGTAGAATCTCCACACTGATGAGGCGAAGGGATGACAGCTGCGTGGGAGGAACGGTCCTGACGATGACCCAGAACTGGATCCGGACGAGGTTCGTGCAGAGGTGACTCGGCGATGTGATGACGACTACTCCCAGGGAACGAAGCGAGGGGGAGACCCAGGATTCGCCGCTCCAGATCGGAGATCGAGACGAGGGAGGCGTCGAGCACGGGAAAGCTTCGTAGCCCTGAAGTCCTCACCATCAATCTCCCTGCCGCCGCCACATGCCTGAAGGTGGTGACAGGAAACACAGTAGAGCTCGCGACAGCCACTCGACCCCGGACATAACTGCTGTCAGCTGCGGCTCCTTGAAGGGAATCCCGAGTGACGTGACGCAGGTCGGGGGAAGTCCTCTGGTTGGCGCGAACTCTCGGACTGGAATAGCGGCAGGAACGGGACTCCGAAGCGGGGAAAGACGTCGCCCACTTCGACTCCCTGCCGGGATTTCCATCCACCCCGTGGAGCCTCTCTTGCTGTGTACCTGCAGCGTCTATCCTGGCACTGTCCTCCAGATGGTACAGAGAGTGAGGGTGACAGTCCAGGAGTTCCTCAGCACGGCCCGGATGCCAGCGTCTCGCGTTGGAGGCGTCGTGCAGGGTGAAGAACGTCCCGTCGACAGCCTCCGAGATGGACCTCAGCTCGTCGCCCTGGCGCCGGAAGTGACTCCTGGGAAACGGCATGCTAGCAGCGCTGACACCCGGACAGAAAGGTACATTTCCACAGCGACTCACGGCCGCCGGCAACTCTTCTGGCTGCGACATACTGTCATATCCGGCTCTAGGGAGCCGGGCAATCAGAGCCAGGGACAAGCCAGTGAGTCGAGATGGTTTATTTTGGGTAAGGGATAAGGGATGAGGAGAGCACAGATACTCATGCAGAGGTACACTCACAGGTTGCACAGCGCAGAGGTAAGCAGCTCGTACCGGACGTGGGGGTAGCAAGACGTACATCCTCACAGCGGGATACAAACACAGGAATGCTGCAAGGGGAGTTGAGGCTGACACCAGACGAAGGGGCTTCAGCCTAGCAGTGCTTATGTCGCAGCCCCGAGTCATCGAGGCTGCTCCTATTTATCCTCATTGGCAGCGCCCCAGCTGATGAAGACTAATTGGCCCCAGCCGTCCATAATGCTGCCAGCTGGGGGCCAGCTGAGACGCCGCTCAATGGGAGGCAGGGATGAGGGAAAACATGGGCTGAGTGCCGAGACGGCATCTCAACCCATGGTGACAATAGTCAGGAGGACAACATGCAAAACCTATCCAAACCCCTCGAAAAAACAAGTCATCGAGATTTTTGCATTTTTGGTATCCTTAGACCTCCAGTTATCATTTCTGCATGATAACATTAAATTTGGGTGGTGGCAAATTTTTAATTTAAATATTTTCTAAATGGCTGTCACCGACATCCACCAAAACCAAAAAGTGGTAGAGCGCTAATGGGTCGATTTTGATCGTTTTTTCATCAAATTATATATTTTCTTTGGTTCTGAGTCAATTTCTGAGGTCACTGAAGCAGTTTAAGGTGAAGATCACGTGAAAAGGTCAATGCTAGGGTGATTCTGGGCTGAAAAACCAATAAAATGACAGATTCTTGCTAGTATTTCATGAATATTTGTTACCATCCTTCTAAAATATATGTAATTTTTTTCTACTCTTTAAAGATCCTAAAAGATGGAGTGTACAGTAGGGAGAGTCGAACAGTGCAGAGCAGCTGGCAAAGATTTCCAACTGAGTGTCACTGAAGCTCAAACTGACAGTATTCAATCAGCAAGTAAACGAAGAGATGACAGGCTATATCAAGAGTTGGAGAGCAGCTGTTCAATAAAGATTCATAGAAAGTGTGCATCTTTATGTATACGTCAAAATCATTTGTTGAGAGAGTCGAGAAACGCCATAGAGATGCTGAATTAAGTGAAGCTCAACAAGCCAAACTGTCATGAGCTGAGGCGGCTTGGTTTCCCCGGCTCGGTCCTGACCTCCCTGTGAGTTTAGGTGCTGCTGTACATGTGTATTTTATGTATTTCAGTGTGCTTCCTTATCCTTAGCCACTGCTCTCTGGCCGGCAGCTGTGAGGCAGCTCTCTTTGGCTCACTCTTCTGTGAGCGCTGGCTGACAGCCTGCCGGCCCGACCACGCCCCCTCACTCATTATCACCAGCTGTTCCCACTCCTGTTGCCATCTGTCCGCTCTCGCCCAGGTGCTCGCCATTTCACCATCACCAGCAATGCGTGTACTTAAGCAGCCTTTTGCCAGTCACGCATTGCTGGGTCATTGCATTGTCTGTATTGTCTGTACAAGGTCTGTGTGCTTCGGTGTGCCACGACGTGTTTCCCTCTCCATGTTAGCCATGGTTCTTATGCGCCCTCTGAACGATGTCGGCTCTGGGATGCTATCGTTGGTAATTCGTTTCTCCTCATGCGTTTGCTGGGCAATGTCGGCCTTTGAGTGCCAACAGTAAGTGTTTCCTCATATTTTTGTACGTCTTCATCTTTTTGGGAAGTGTTTGTCATTATGTTAATAAATGTGTTATGGTGCAACCCTGCACGTAAATCCTCGTCATTTCTCCCCTCCCCATGCGCTGTGTAAAAGTGCTTGGGGAGATTCATGACACAAACATTTTGAGATCAGATGCTCCTGTGAATGACAGTGATATGAAGTTTGACTTCAAGAAACATTGTCTATTTTGTATGAATCCAACAACATGTACATTACCAAGTGAATATGATGCTAACGTTCCACATAGTCATCACAAGCCTGCCAATCTGGTACACACTGATGTTGACAGGTATGGCAAAGAGTTCACAAAGGTCATTTATGCAAAATGTTGTGAGAGAAATGCCAGGCTGGGGCATGTGGTGAAGACAAGAATAGAGACCATGATTAAGTCTGACCTTCATGCGGCTGATGCAAGGCATCATTGTGCATGTAAAACCAATTTCCTGTACAACCAACAAATTTGACACCAGCAAGGGACCCGAAGACCCATCATTCCTTGCCCTTGTGATACGATGTCTGCTAACAGGGCAAAGATGTGGAGTTCAACTGAACTGCAGAAAGAGTCTGAGGAGATAGGAGGTACTGCCGTCACTCAGAGAAAAACTCTTATCCAGAAGATCAAGAATTACTTCAAAGATGCTGCAATTGTGTTGTCATCCCTATGGCTTCAAGTATCATTGCATTTGCATCAGTAACAACTATGTTATTCCACCTGTGGAAACAGGATGATGATGATGAAATTGATGCGGCTGTGTCAAAAGCTGCAAAGAAAATACAAGAAGAGACTAGTATGCTGAAGAAGAAGAGCAACACTTATACAGTCAACATAGATGTTGATATTTCTCGTGAACCAGTCAGTGAGACACTTCTGAGTTTGCTTGAGAAACTGAATGGAAAGTTTAAAGATTCTCTGCCTGGCTGACAGCCATGTCTGGTGTGCCACCACAACTTCGTTCACAAGATCATGAATGGGAACAGGATGACTCTATCTTGAAGCCCTGTGCTGTGACAATGGGGACAACACTGGTTCATGATGAGATCTTGCAAATGGTACTATATGGATGTGAGAAGTCTGCTTGTAAGGGTGCAGTTTTTAAGTGTAGCCTCATTGGTTGCACAGTGTTTTGTGCCTGTGATGCTGGCTCGATGTGTCTCAACCCACTTACCAAAAGATCAGATTTTGCAGATGATGGTGATGCTGAGGGTATTTTTTTAAAAATTTTGTATACTTCATTAATCCCAGAGGGAAATTCAGAGCATCCACCCAGATGGATGAGGCAGCCAAGGTGCGGCGCCAATCCCTTCACCATTCACACACACATTCACACCTAGGGCCACTTTACAGTTTCCATTTAACCTAACTTGCATGTTTTTGGCCTGTGGGAGGAAACCGGAGTACCCAGGGTAAACCCACACAGACATGGAGAGAGCATGCAAACTCCACACAGAAGGGTTACTAAGGCTACGGTCACACTGCAGGTCTTAATGATCAATTCTGATTTTTTTGCACAGATGTGACCCATATCTGATTTTTTTAATGACAGTCTGAACAGCACAGATCCAATTTTTTCACACCAGACCCAGGGCATTTTCATATGTGGTCCTAATTCGGGTATGTATCTGATATTTTCCAAAGCGACCTTAGTCTGAGTGGTCATGTCGCATTTCATCCGACTTTTTCCTCACTGAAGTGAAACAGACGCTAAAATTCTGTGGTGAAGGATGCAGTAAGCATGGAAGACACAGCTGATTTGTGCTCTCTTTTTAATCAATCTTTTATCACTGGATTGTAATTTTGCCGGCTGACTGCACAATAACTTAAAAATTTCGGGGGGGGGGGGGGGTGGTCGGGGCTGAAACCATCAGATAAGCAGGCCACAGTAATAGCACATTTTAAAAAAAAGTAACGGCACATTTACTGGACGCTGTAAATTCCCTTTTCCCTGTAAACAGCACACCGTGAGTCCTGGCTGCTGAAATATCTAAAATATAAAGTTAGTACGGGCATGACTGTGGAGCAGAATGGCCAGACACGGGGATACAGGAGAGGGGAATCTGTGGTGGTTTCTCCTCCCTGTGCAGAACCACTGGTTCGAGCCACTGACAATGTCACTGGGTGAGAGCCCTATTGTAATTGCTAGGATTATTTATCAGTCACTCCAGGATTTTGCGGGATTTCTTTTTCTATTGTTGCGGTAAGTTGCGGGGCTCTCCTTGGGGATTGCCTGAATCGCGCATTGGCTCATGTCCAGCCCGGAGAGTCCCACCTTTAAAACTCACTGACAAGATGTAGTAGTGACTTTTACCTCTAAAGACGTATAAACTGTTACAACACTCCCTGTAATATTAGATTCACTTGTTTTTTTATGTGGTTTTACGGCGTGTCTGGGCGCACGCGCTCCCAAGACAGAGGTGCTTTCAGGCAGGCGGACGTTTTTCAACACAAACCCAGCACTTCATACACGCGGCCATTACGGAAACTCGAGGAGATGTTCACCAGTAGGCCGGGGGAGACAGTGTCATGTGCTGACGAGCGCTCGCCCCCTACTTCCTGCTCACCAGTCTCCTCATCAGACGCACCTGCTGATTCCTGCTGGGCCAGCATTTATAAGGAAGCGCTCTTCAGTGATTCAATGCTGGCTTGTTTGGGTGTTATTTATGACCTTGTCTTGCACACATTCTCTTCCATCTCTTCCAGGTTACTGCAAACGTAGCGGTGTGTCTTCGGGGATTTGGTGCACTTGCCAGCCTGTTGCTCCACCTCTACCCTGCTCATCCTCTCCACCCGGTCAGACCCCACAAACCATACCCAACCAGCAGTTCTTACCTGCTGGGTCTTCTCCTTTGCTGGGTTCTGTGCTGGTCTCTCCTCACCTCCCACGTAAGTGGTATAATTGGATTTCCCTAATTTCTCCATTCCTCCCTAATCAGTCTCGTCTATCCTCTGCAGGGCTCCTGCTTATCTGGCGAGTGACTGACTTTTTCCACAAGTGTGCAGTTTTGAAAATTCTAATAAAAGGTCAAATGTTTTCTGTGTGTTGTCTTGGTGATTGCACTTTGCACTCAGGTTGCTTGTCCAGTCAATATGACAGACGGATAAAGGAACGATGTGGGAAAACTCGCAGGTGAGTGTGTTTTTTTAAACCACACACTGGTTTTGCTGATGTGTTTGGTATATACTCAATGTAAACACAGAAGTGAGTGTGATGCAGCACCACATTTGATTGGTCAGACTGATGGCGTACACATCTGCGCGCTACTGAGAGAAAATTAGATTGGCAAAATTGGCGGAAGTTGACAACAACTGGCCAAAGTTGTGGTGATTGGACAAAATTCAAATTATGCAGGACCTACTGAAGTTGTGGGAATTGGTAGAATCACAACTTTGCAAAATCCTGGAGGGTCTGATTTATTATTAATCTGATTTATACAGGTAATCCCATTGAGACACGGGGTCTCATTTTCAATAGAGCTGTTTAATCGATCAGCTCTGTTAAAGCAGAGCAGATCACAGTGATCGTCTGGCGTGTAGAGGAATGAAGCTGGTCTCATTAATTTTGTGCATAATCATTTATGAATGATTTTAACATTTTATTTTTCTGTACTGCATCAAGGTGAAGAAGTTCTGTCCCCCTCAATCGTTCAGGTCTTATATTTACTTCCGTAAACACAACGCTGTGTCTGACATTACGTTTTCTTCTGCGCATGTGGGTGACTTCATAGCCATAGACTGTTCACACTGGAGCCTGATGGGGGTTGCATTTAGGTTATAATGTGAACGCCCACACAAAAAAATTGGATCTCGGCAAAAAATCGGAATTGAGCATCAAGACCTGCAGTGTGACTGTAACCTAATGGTCAGGGGAGTGGGATTGAACCCACAATGGTCAGGGGTGGAATCGACTCTGTGATCTTCTTGCTGTGCTGCCACAGTGCTAATCACTGCTCCGCCAAGCTGCCCGGGGCAGGGGTGATGATGGGGATGATGATGACCTATAAGCCATGTACTTGTAGACAGCATGTTGCCTATGACAATAGTATTGTGTTTAGGTAGAGAAAAAAGGGTGTCACTAGTCACGACTACCAGTTTCTTTTAAAGATTTTATCAATTAATTTGAAATACATTTCAAAGTTATGATTTCTATTATCTAAAAATAAAATAGTTTGAGTTGTTTATTTGAGTGTTTAACATCACACTGGTCACTTCATGGGCCAAAAAGGTGACAAAGATACAAACCTGATAATGGGTGTAGGTTATATTCTTCTGAAGGGTCAAAAATGGTCTTTCTCATGCCAGGACCATGGATTGCTCCACATATGATCTTGCCATTGTGGAGCCATTGGCAAGATCATATGTGGCTAGCTTTTAAGTAGAAAATTGACCATACATATCCTCATTTGTATAACATAATAAACCTAAAGACTAACCCAAAACAATATGTTGAAATGTTTCCAGCTGAATTCAGAGAGAGCCACAAAATTCACTTTACTGATATCAATGTTTGGAGTTCTGTTTACCCAGATGGTATATGAGTTAAATGATGCCTACATGAAGTTCAAGAATGACTGCAAACCTCTGCCAAGTATGACTTGGCGTGACTTAAACTTTACAAAAACATGCAGACTTGCATATGTCAGAAACTTCTTAATAATAACTATAACAGTTATTAATACCCAGATATAATGGCTTAATGTCAGTATCAGCTGATAATTATACTATTGACTGATTTCAGCTATCGGCAAATAGGATGTCAGCCGTGGTTGATATTCATCTGGTGTGTTCCAGTTGTGTGGCACTGATTTTGCCCTGAAACAGACAACAGTAGGCTATAGCTGCAAATTCAGAAAACTACCAGGACTGAACATTTTTAAAATAATTTCAGTTCAGTTATTTATTTATAATGTATATTTATTTATTTGTCTCCGTGGCAACGAAGCTGGACTAGATAAAAGGAAAGACAAAAGAAGCAATCAGTATTTTTAACATCAGTATCAGCCTAAAATTTCACAGTTAGTGCATTCCTATTAACAATATTCACACAACACTGACTGTGTGGTCCAGTGTAGGTTTCTTGGTTTTCCCTTTGGTTAATATAAGTATTATTTATCAGTTTTTGTCATAAATTGCCCTTTATAAGGGCTACAAAGGACACCAAATGCACGCTGTGAGTTTTGCACATTTATTAACAAAAAGACAAATGTACAGAAAAAACACTACACTTACAAATAAAAAGGGAAGGAAGGCGCCGGAGGACAGCAGGGCTCACGACGAGGAGGAGGAAGAACGGCCGGGAGAAAACACCGGCTGAGATGCTCGGGCACGTCGGGGAAAGAGATAAACTCAGCCGGAGTCACACCCGAGGAAACCAGGGCTCACGGCTGAGAGGAAAGGAGGAAAAGGATTAACATACCTGGTCGGAACACATCCGTTTACCTCAATGGCGAAACCAAAAACAGTGTCTGACTGGAAACTGCTGAGGAAGATAACAGTAGGACACAGCAATGGGAAAATATTGTCGTGCCCTTAAATAGGTGGGTGAACAGTTGATTCATGCATAACAGGTGTGGGTACATGAATGAGGAAATAATCAAACAATGAGTGACAGCTGTGCAGCCTGCGGAACAGTTTGACAGGCAGAAGCTGCACAGGATGCTGTCAAACTAAAAGCATAGACCAGAAGCTAAATAACAAAAAAAAAAAAAAAAAAAATGATACACAAGCCCAACATATACCAATAAGACCAAGGATACAAAATGACACACAATAAATATACAGAACAAAACCAAGAATATAAATATTCCAAAAATAAACAGAATACAACAGACCATGATAAATAAAGAAATAAACAAACAGAAAGACTGAACCCAAACTGGAGACTGGGCACGACCCCCACCAGTGCCCAGAATCATGACAGTGCCCCCTGCCCAAGGAGTGGAACCCAGACACCCCAGGGAAACATCAAAAAAGAAAAGAGGACCCACCCACAAAGAAGACCCCCCCCCCCAACAAGAAAAACAACCCACCCCGGGTGGGAGGAAGGGGAACAAGTCATGGAGGGCCCGAAACCAACCAAAAAACAAAAGAAAACAGTCATGACCCGCAACACTGTACAACAGGTGGTAGTACAGGACTCCAGGACCACTGGATAAATAAATGAAGTAGTTTGGGCAGCCTACCAGAGTCCCACGACTACCGGTGCATGTGCTGG
Organism: Pholidichthys leucotaenia; assembly: GCA_020510985.1. Classification (NCBI taxonomy): domain Eukaryota; kingdom Metazoa; phylum Chordata; class Actinopteri; order Cichliformes; family Pholidichthyidae; genus Pholidichthys; species Pholidichthys leucotaenia. Next base: position 246,914,022 of record CM035845.1, on the reverse strand, counting down.
AACAAGTCGGGTGGCCTCCCTGAGTTCCAGGACCACCCAAGAAAAAGTGGTAGTCCATTGGGCAGTCTCCCAGCATCTCTCAGCCAGCGGGCTGTGGTGCACAATACGTCCCCCTCCCCTCCCTCCCGAGGGCGGCAGCCGGAGCCAGCACCTTCGCCGGACCGCGGGAGCAGGTTGATATCTTCCAGTAGGTTTTCGGCCACACCACAGCACTGAGACAGCTCTTGTTAAGGTCCTTAATGACATCCACTCCAATACAGATAATGGCAACATTTCAGTTTTGGTTCAGTCTTGGAGGGGCAGCGTGGTGGCAGAGTGGTTAGCATTGCAGCAGCACAGCAACTCACCCTTGGCCGGGGGATCCTGGGTTGGATCCCAGCCCCTGACCAACAGTGATCTGTGTGGAGTTTGCATGTTCTCCCCGTGTCTGCTTGGGTTTATGCCGGGATTCCTCTGGTTTCCTCCCACATGCCAAAAACATGCAAGTTAGGTTAATTGGCATCAACTGGGGATTCTAAATTGTCTTTAGGTATGACTGAGAGAGTGAATGGTTGTCTGTCTCTCTGTGTTGGCCCTGCGATGGACTGGCAATCTGTTCAGGATGTACCCTTCCTCTCGCCCAAAGATGCTGGGATATGCTCCGGTCCCCCGTGACCCGAAAAGGATTAAGCGGAAGAAGATGGATGATGGATGGGTGGATTGTTTTACTGGACTTCAGTGCTGCATTCAACATGGTCGACCATAACATCTTACTAGACCAACTGAAAAACTGGGTCAGACTTTCTGGTACAGCACTTAGCTGGTTTGAGTCCTTTTTAAAAGACAGAGACTATTTTGTGTCTATTGGTAACTACAAATTTGAGCGACCAAAAATAACCTGTGGAGGTCCCCAAGGTTACATTTTGGGACTTTTGTTTTCAATATCTGTATGCTCCCACTAGCTCACATAATAAAAAAAAAACAACAAAATATATTATCATAATTATGCAGATGATACATAAATCTACATAATTGTCTCACCAGGAGACTATGGTCCAATTAAAACCCTGATCAAATGCATTGGTCAAATTAAAGAGTGGATGTGCCAGAATTTTCTTCAGTTAAACGAAGACAAAACCGAAATAATAGTTTTTGGAGCCAAAGAAGAAAGACTCAAAGTTAGTACTCAGCTTCAGTCAATGATGCTAAAAACCAACAGCCAAGCTAGGAATCTGGGTGTGGTTCTGGACTCAGACCTGAATTTTAACAGCCACGTTAAGACAGTAGTGAAGTCAGCCTATTATAACTTAAAGAACATAGCGAGGATTAAAGGTCTGATGTCGCTGCAGGATCTAGAAAAACTTGTCCATGCATTTATCTTCAGTAAACTGGACTACTGTAATGCTGTCCTCACAGGTCTCCCTAAAAAGTCCATCAGACAGCTGCAGTTGGTTCAGAATGCTGCAGCTCGAATCCTCACTCAGACCAAGAAAGTGGATCATATAACTCCAGTTCTCAGATCCTACACTGGCTTCCTGTCTGTCAAAGAATGGATTTCAAAATACTGCTGTTGGTTTATAAAGCTCTGAATGGTTTAAGGCCACACACATTGGCACACTCACTCAAAACCACATTGGTCAGTCAGATGCTGTGATCACGAGACGTTCCAAGACTGTTGCGCAATAACCCAAAATGGCAGCGCCCGCCGACCGAGCATAAACAAACTTTTCCATGAGTAGGTTTTTTCCCCTACTTTTTGTAATTAATCCATTAACTGACTGTTTGTTTCTAGCTCTCTTTTTTTTGTACAGAGCTGGAGGAACTAGACACTCTGGTGTGTGTGTGTGTGTGGGGGGGGGGGGGGCTGAAGCCCTTTCCCTGGGTATGCACCAGCCTAGCCCACCCACCACAGACAGCGAGTCCGCTACTGCGTCACACTCTGTGAGTCTCAGAAACACAACACCACCTTTCCAATAAGCTGACATTATTTGTATTACCGGGGTCATAAATATGAGCACTTTGATTGTGCGTGCATTTGTGGAACTGTGCACACATTTGTGCACATGTCTGCCAAGTCAGGCATTGGTTTGCTTGCTACCGGATAACCATGAAAACCGGTACTACCTGTCTCATGGGTTGGGCCGTCAGCGACTCAACCGGCAACCCCGCCCTTCTGAGGGCATGGACGGTGAAACTGAGCATCCTGGCAGAACTAAAAACAATATCTGTCACAGGTCTGTGGTGGACCACTCCCAGTTATACGGGGTGAGACTGGAAATCCTGGCAGATAAGCACATCGGTCGCAAGGTCTGTGGTGAACTTTTGCCAGTCGATGCATTGTGACATGCACTACACAAAGAGCGGAGATAAACAAACCTATCATCTGGTCAGTCACTGCAACAGATACTGGAGTCAGTTTGTCTTGGCCTGTCCTTGCTACTGATAATACCTCTATCTACCAAGAATGTGCCGCTAGTCCAGCAAAAGCTAGCGGTACTCAAATACTTTGCAATGAAATGGTCGGTCAGAAAGCAACTCATACTGGCTCGGACGTTGCCCAGGTTTGCAGGGTCAGGAGTTCCTGGCAGCAGAGGAGCTGGGGACAGAGCTGTGTAGAGGAATCTGATCAGACCTAAATGAAACAGCCATTGTCACCCGCGACAGACTACTATGATGATGATGATGGAGGAACTAGAGAACTATATTGATGAGTTTTATTTCCGTTGCTGTAACATGGAGTGGTCTCCCAACCCTGCTTCCCAGTCAAAACGGCTGAGGCCAGCAGACTAGACAAAAATAACGCCTGAGAAATCACGAGATGGCTCTCAAGTTAGTGACATCCCTTTTTCTATTGAAAATAAACTTATCAGCATGGGTGGCAGACTAGCCTTAGTAGAACTGCTCCATAAAGAATTCCAGAGTGTGCGTGAGAGTCTGGAATATAGTCAGACGAAGCTCGTCTCTCTCTTAGAGGAAACAATAGTTTGAAAAAGTCAGTAAACACACTAATCATGTGACTTGGCGTTGTTGAAAGAGAGAACAGGAAGATGAAGAAAACAGTTCTCAGTTTGCAGTCACGCAGCATGAGAGATAACCTTGCTTTTTCCAGAATTGATGGAAAAAATAATGAAATCCAGAACAGCTGGTCCAGGAATTTATGTCCATGCAACTGGAATTGTCCGCCAAAGTCACAAAATCAATTACCTTCCACCAAGCCCACCGAATTGGGCAAAAAAAAAATAAAAAAAAATAATCCCCAAAATAAATGTCCCAGACCTATTGTTGCCAAATTTGAGCATTTCTAGCAAAAAAATTTGGTACAGAGGCAGGGCAGGCAGCTTAAAAACATCAATCATGGTCTAAATGATCAATTTCCACAGGAAATCTTGGAAAGAAGAAAGAAGCTTTTTCCCATAAGAAAACAAAAAATCCAAGAAGGTAAACAAGCTACTGTTTCTGTGGATAGATTGTATATACAATATATTTTACACACAGCATACATATACACACATATGCATACATTATGGACATATAATCACATAGGCACATATAGTTAGCTTTTAGCATAAAACCAGTTAGTGAAAACACGTCCACATTTAAGTTTGTCATGTGGAACATACGTGGAATTGGTACCAGGGAGAAGAGGCTAAAAGTTTTTAACCGACTGAAGGATCTACAGGCAGACTTTGTCTTATTACAGGAAACACATGTTTCTAAGTTGTCTGCAGATGTTCTCACCTCCCCGGAATTCCCCCACATGTACTCAGCTGGCTTTAATTCTAAACAAAGGAGGGTAGCTATATTAGTAAACAGAAGAATACCCTTGGTTGTGAATAATACCATAGCAGATCCAGAAGGTAGATTTATAATATTAAAAATAGTTCAAAATTTGGATCTATGTATTGCAAACGTTTATGGCCCAAATGTTGGCAGCTCATCCTCTTTTCACACTTTTTTCACTTCTCTTTCCGAGGACTTGGACACTACACTCATAATGGGAGAAGACTTCAACCTGGTATTAAACCCTGTAATCGACAGGCTCAGTGCATCGGGGAATTATCAAAACTGCCAGGCTACTGATACTCTCAAACAATACATGAATGAGTTTGGTCTTTGCGATGAATGGCGTTCTCTTCATCCAACTCTTTGGGAATACACTTTTTTCATCAGTTCATAGTTCACATTCACGTTTAGACTTTTTAGCCAGTAACTCCATTGTGAGGGACATCACAGACACTGAAATATGTTCAAATCAAGCTATTAGCAGTCACCATCCAGTATCTCTTACACTAGTAAATAGGAAAGCTATAAGGAAAACTAGGAGATGGAAATTTAATACATCACTACTAAAAGAAAAAGACGTTATTGCATACTTTAATAAAGAGTGGGAATCATATCTGGAATATAATGATGTGCCAGGAATATCCCTGTGTGTTCTTTGGGAAGCACAAAAATGGTCATGCGAGGTAAAATAATCTCTTACTGTTCGTATAAGAATAAAAAAAAGAAAAGAAAATTAATTCACTGGAGATGACCTGTGCTGTTTCTCTACAGGAACAGGCACTTAACAATCTGAGAAAATTAAAGCTGGAATTAAAAAAAAATACAAACAAAAGAACACAGTTTTTAATACAAAGACTGGGTATTGAGAAGTTTGAACACAGTAATAAATCGGGGCAATATCTTTTGAACCAGCTTAGATTGAACAAAGAAAAAGCAACTACACACATGGACAAAATTGTTGGTACCCCTCTGTTAATGAAAGAAAAACCCACAATGGTCACAGAAATAACTTGAATCTGACAAAAGTGGTAATAAATAAAAATTCTATGAAAATTAACCAATGAAAATCAGACAATGCTTTTGAATTGTGGTTCGACAGAATTACTTTAAAAAACAAACTCATGAAATAGGCCTGGACAAAAATGATGGTACCCCTAGAAAAAATTGAAAATAATGTGACCATAGGGACATGTTCAACCAAGATGTGTCCTCTAATTAACATCACAGGTGTCTACAAACTTGTAATCAGTCAGTCGGCCTATTTAAAGGGTGACAAGTAGTCACTGTGCTGTTTGGTGACATGGTGTGTAACACACTAAACATGCACCAGAGGAAGCAAAGGAGAGAGTTGTCTCAGGGGATTAGAAAGAAAATTATAGACAAGCACGTTAAAAGTAAAGGCTGTAAGACCATCTCCAAGCAGTTTGATGTTCCTGTGACTACAGTTGCACATATTATTGAGAAATTTAAGATCCACGGGACTGTAGCCAACCTCCCTGGACGTAGCCGCAGGAGGAGATTGATAATATGAATGGTAACAAAAGAGCCCAGAACAACCTCTAAACACACTCATGGTGAGCTCCAAGGTCAAGGTACGTCAGTGTCAGATCGCACCATCCGTCGTTGTTTGAGCCAAAGTGGACTTCATGGGAAACGACCAAGGAGGACACCACTGTTGAAAATAAATCATAAAAAAGCCAGACTGGAATTTGCCAAACTGCATGTTGACAAGCCACAAAGCTTCTGGGAGAATGTCCTATGGACAGACGAGACAAAACTGGAACTTTTTTCCAAGGCACATCAGCTCTATGTTCACAGACGCAAAAATGAAGCATACCAAGAAAAGAACACTGTCCCTACTGTGAAACATGGAGGAGGTTCTGTTATATTCTGGGGCTGCTTTGCTGCATCTGGCACAGGGTGTCTTGAATCTGTGCAGGTACAATGAAATCTCAAGACAACCAAGGTACTCTAGAGAGAAATGTGCTGCCCAGTGTCAGACAGCTTGGTCTCAGTCGTAGGTCATGGGTCTTGCAACAGGATAATGACCCAAAACACACAGCTAAAAACACCCAAGAATGGCTAAGAGCGAATCATTGGACTATTCTAAAGTGGCCTTCTATGAGCCCTGATCTAAATCCTATTGAACATCTGTGGAAGGAGCCAAAATATGCCGTCTGGAGAAGGCACCCTTCAAACCCGAGACAACTGGAGCAGTTTGCTCATGAGGAGTGGGCCAAAATACCTGCTGAGAGATGCAAAAGTCTCATTGACAGTTACAGAAATCGTTTGATTGCAGTGATTGCCTCAAAAGGTTGTGCAACAAAATATTAAGTTAAGGGTACCATCATTTTTGTCCAGGCCTGTTTCATGAGTTTGTTTATTTAAATAATTCTGTTGAACCACAATTCAAAAGCATTGTCTGATTTTCATTGGTTAATTTTCACAGAATTTTTATTTATTACCACTTTTGTCAGATTCAAGTTATTTCTGTGACCATTGTGGGTTTTTCTTTCATTAACAGAGGGGTACCAACAATTTTGTCCACGTGTGTATCTACTCTATTAAGGATATGACTGGAAATATTACCCATGAGCCTGAAGAAATCAATAACTCCTTTAGAAAGTTTTATGAAAACCTCTACTTGTCTCAGATTAAACAATCTGACTCAGAGATAAATTAATTTTTGGATGATATTAACTTACCATGATTAAATAATGAACAGATTGCAGCTCTGGATGCACCTCTTCTGGTATCCGAACTCCAGGAAGCACTTAAGCACATCCCAAACAACAAGTCTCCGGAACCAGATGGTTTTCCAATAGAATTTTATATAGATTTCTGGCCTGTGATGGCATCTACTTTCTTTAAAATGGTGAACCAAATTAAGGAAGATAATGGAATCCCTCCAAATATGAATTTGGATAGTATTATCCTGCTCATTAAACCTGGAAAAGAACCTACGCTTCCATCCAGCTACCATCCAACAAGGGGCGCTTCTGAAGACATTCTACGACACGGTGGTGGCATCAGCCATCACTTTTGGAGTGGTCTGCTGGGGCAGTGGCATTACAGCAGCCGATAGGAAGAGACTGAACAAACTGATTAAGAAAGCTAGCTCTGTCCTGGGGCAGCGCCTTGACCCAGTGGAGGAGATAGGAGAGAGAAGGATGGTGGCTAAACTGTCCTCTCTGCTGGAGTCCGAGTCCCACCCTATGCAGGACATACTGAACGCACTGAGGAGCTCATTTAGCAGCAGACTACATCATCCTAGGTGCGCAACTGAGAGGTTTCACATGTCCTTCCTACCTACGGCTGTCAGACTGTATAACCTAAGCAGGGCTGCTCGCAGAGATAGCAAAAAAACGTGACGACCTAATAGTATTGAATGTAAAAGACGCAATAGACTTACACAATGGTCCCCTCCAGTATACAACTAGGACAATATCGGTCGCTACGGAGGGTGACAATATGTATGGGTACATATTCATACTATGTAGGATAACTAAGCAGACGGTTATGCTGTTTATTACATCTAGCTACAATGCTCCGCACTGTGCGTTTATATATTTATATATTTATATGTACGTATGTATATTCACTGCTCTTGTTTTTCTTGTCTTCTTGATTGTTGCTCTGAGTGTTGCTATCCCTGTGCTGTTGCAATCCTGGAATTTCCCCATTGTAGGACTAATAAAGGCTTATCTTATCTTATCTTATCCCATCTCACTTATGAATGACGATCTTAAAATAATTTGCCAAAAGGCTGGAAAGGATAATTCCGGTTATTATACATCCAGATCAAACAGGTTTCATCAAGGGTAGGCACTTCGCTAAAAATACATGCAGGTTATTTAATTTAATAGACTACTGTAAGATCAATAACTTAGAAACTATAATTATGTCTCTGGATGCAGAGAAAGCCTTTGACCGTGTTAATTGGAAATTTCTTTTTATGGTGTTAAATAAGTTTGGGTTTGGTTCATCTTTCATAAACTGGATTAAAACACTATATAGCTATCCAACTGCGTCTGTCCCAACAAATGATCAGACTTCCCAAAGCTTTAATCTCCAGAGTAGTACTAGGCAGGGGTGTCCATTCTCTCCCTCACTTTATCGAACCATTAGCAGCAGCCATACATCAGAATGTTGATGTCAGAGGTATCCAAACGGGAGAAAAAGAACACAAGATATATCTTTATGCTGATGATGTATTGATTTTCCTTGAAAACTCACAAAGATCTCTTCTTCAGACAGTGGTGCTCATTGATGAATTTTCATCATTATCAGACTACTCTATTAACTGGGGTAAATCAACAGTTTTACCTATAAATTGTAATTTCTCAAATACATCCATTATTCCAATACAATCAGGTAATTGTCATGAGCTGTGCTCTGGAAGTTTCCCAAGCTCAGTCTTGTGGCTTTTCTCTGTATTTATATTTATTTGTTGTATTTTTGTGCCTTTCAAGTTGTTATACTGCTTTCTATTTTTCTGTTTATGTTTCAGTTTGTCACGGCCATGTTTTGTTTCATTTGTAATTATTTTTTGTCTGCAGTTGACTATGTTTATCCTTTATATTTGCACTGTGATGTCGCTCTTGGAGTTGACAGCTGTGAGGCGGTGCTTCTTGTTTTTCTCTCCATGTGGGCGTCACCCTTTCAGCTGTCAAGCTCTACTGCTCCTCTCTCATATCTGCCAGCTGATTCCAATTACTACTTATTGTTCCCTTTTTCCCGCTCATGTTACTCACTCGCTCATGTTTTCCCACACCTGTTATCACTCATGTTGATTATTCCATTCCTATTTAAGGACTGCTTTTCCTTCTTGTTATTGCCGCAGTCACGATTATTTCTACGCTGTCTTCACCACCAGAGCTCTGATCTCACTCTGGCAAATTTTCCTGAAGTTTCCAGCCGTAAGTTTCTCTTTGTGTTCGTTTTTGGATTCTGCTTTGTACACTTTGGAACTTTATGTTCTCATGTAATAAAAACCACAAATTGCAGTTGACGCGTGGGTCTGTCTGTCTCTGCTCTGAGGGGTGATTCATGACAATATTATTAAATACTTAAGAATAGAGTGGTGCGGTGGTGCAGTGGTTAGCACTGCGGCAGCACAGCAACTCACCCTTGGCCATGGGATCCCTGGTTCTATCCCAGCCCCTGACCAACAGTGATCTGTGTGGAGTTTGCATGTTCTCCTCGTGTCTGTGTGGGTTTACTCCGGGAGTTCTCCGGTTTCCTCTCACAGGCCAAAAACATGCAAGTTAGGTTAACTGGAGACTCTAAAGTGGCCCTAGGTGTGGATGTGTGTGTGAATGGTAAAAGGGATAGTGCCGTACCATGGCCGCTTCATCCATCCAGGTGGATGCCCTTAATTTCCCCTCTGGGTATCAATAAAGTATACAAAAAAAATAGATATCTCCCTCAGGCTTTCAGAGTTATTATGACTAAATCACACTCCCCTTTTAAAAACAATACAAGATGACCTTACGCGCTGGAGGACACTACCTATATCACTAATGAAATAAAGCCACCGGAGTGGTGGCTCAGTTGGTAGAGCATCCGCCCCACACCCGGGAGGCAGGGGTTCAAATCCCGGCCGGGTCATGCCAAAGACCATATAAAAGTGGAACTTCCTGCCGTCCAGCTTGGTGCTCAGCAATAAATGGAATGGAGGAGGGAACTCTGTGGCGGCGCCTTGCATGGCAGCGGCCCTCTGATTCTGCACTTGGGGTGTGTGTGATTTACACTGTAGATAGGTAAAGCACAATCTCGTTCTGCTGTACATAATTGGTTGTACGGCTGAATGACAATAAGGGTGATTTAATTTAATGGGAAGAGTCGCAACCGTTAAAATGATAGTCCTTCCTAAAATCAACTATTTGTTCTCAATGATTCCTACCCAACCATCTATGGCCTGGTTTAAGTCTTTAGACTCAAATATAAGTAAATTTTTATGGAAGGACAAACCATCACGGATCAGTCTAAAAACTCTTCAAAAAGAAAAAGAGTGTGCAGGTTTAAATTTAGCAATTTTTTTTAAAATTACTTCTGAGCCAATGGATTTCAGTTTGTTTCTCAATGGATAAAATCAACCCCACTAGGAAACCCATGGTTAGATGCGAAACAGGCTCTCTGTGGGTCGCTAAATATCTCTGACTTACTTTTTATGAGTCCCTGTATTAAATGCCATGATTGTTTTAAAAGCATTAATATCAGCTCCTCTCTGACAGATTGGAGGAAATTTTTTAAAATAACGGGGTCTTCGCTTGTCCCCGTAAACTCACACCCATTTGGAATAATCCTGATATCTTGCAACGAAAGAGGACGTTAAACTTTTCACTATGGCAAAAGAAGGGAATAAAAAACTTAGAGCATCTTATTCAAGGTGGAAATTTTATCCAATTTCAGGAATTAGTGTCACAGTACGATATCAGCGATAAAAAGTTTCTTGAGGACCAACAGCTTAAATCCATAATAAAAGCAAGATTTAATCTTAATCAGACAGATTTAGAAGTACCGGTTAAGGTGGCAGTTTCTAAATCTTCGTTCCCCTAAATTGATATTGAAATATACAGATAATCAAAACTGGATGAGTTAGTATTTCTTCCAATATCAAAATGGGAGACAGACTTATCGATCAATAAGAATGAAAGCTTCTGGACACAAATATGTTTAAACACTTTGAATATGACTAAAAACTCTAATTTACAACTCATACAGTATAAAGTTCTACATATAATTCATTACACGGGACAAAGGATGTTCAAAATGGGCCTGAATCACACAAATATCTGCTTCTACTGCACCAGCAACATCCTGGATAGCTATATGCATGCTATGTGGTCCTGTGCATTGGTTCAAAAGTTCTGGGAGAAGACATGTGAGGACTTGTCGGCATGCCTTGGGTATCGTGTCCCATCTTCACCCACACTTTGCATATTAGGTAATTTAAGTGAAATAAATATAGAGGCAAGGATGTCACACATGGTTCTCACCGCCTTATGCATCGCAAAGAAAACTATCCTCATGAATTGGAAATCAAGAAATAATTAATGCATGACTCATTATAATAACTTCCTGTTAGATTATATTAGCCTGGAGAGAATGTCTGCCTCCGATACCCTCTCGAGAATTCTTGAGGGTTCGTGGGAGTTTGCCCAACCAGTTTACATGTGTTTTGTGGTCTTGGAGAAGGCATTTGACCGCGTCCCTCGTGGATTTTTGTGGGGGGTGCTTCGGTAGTATGGGGTATCGGGCTTGTTGTTACGAGCTATCCGGTCTCTGTACGACCGTTGTGAGAGTTTAGTTGTTATTGCCAACACTCGGTCGGAGTCATTCCCAGTGAGAGTTGGACTCCGCCAGGGCTGCCCTTTGTCATCGATCCTGTTCATAATTTTTATGGACAGGATTTCTAGGCGCAGCCAGGGAATGGAGGGTGTCATGCTTGGTGACCACAGGATCTCATCTCTGTTGTTTGCAGATGATGTTGTCCTGTTGGCTTCATCCAGCAATGACCTACAGCTCTTGCTGGGACAGTTTGCCGCTGAGTGTGAAGTGGCTGGGATGAGAATCAGCACCTCCAAGTCCGAGTCCATGGTCCTCAGCCGGAAAAAGGTGGATTGTCCTCTCTGGGTTGGGGACAGGCTCCTGCCCCAAATGGAGGAGTTTAAGTATCTTGGGGTCTTGTTCACGAGTGAGGGGAAAATGGAGCGAGAGATCGACAGACGGATTAGAGCAGCATCTGCAGTGATGCGGATGTTGTACTGGTCTGTTGTGGTGAAGAGGGAGCTTAGTTCTAAGGCAAAGCTGTCGATTTACCAGTCAATCTACGTTCCTACTCTCACCTATGGTCACGAGCTTTGGGTAATGACCGAAAGAACGAGATCGCGGATACAAGCGGCTGAAATGAGCTTTCTCCGTAGGATTGCTGGACTCACCCTCAGAGATAGGGTGAGGAGCTCAGTCATCCGGGAGAGGCTCAGAGTAGAACCGCTGCTCCTCCACATTGAAAGGAGTCAGTTGAGGTGGTATGGGCATCTGATTAGGATGCCTCCCGGACGCCTCCCACTTGAGGTGTTTCAGGCACATCCCACTGGGAGGAGACCCCGGGGCAGACCCAGGACTCGGTGGAGAGACTATGTCTCCCAGCTGGTCTGGGAACGCCTTGGTATCCCCTCTGAAGAGCTGGAGCAGGTGGCTGGGGAGAGGGAAGTCTGGGCTTCTCTGCTTGAACTGCTGCCTCCGCGACCCGGACCTCCGGAAAAGCGGTAGAAGATGGATGGATGGATGGATGGATGGAGAATGTCTGCCTCCTCAAATAATCACTTGGCTGACTTCAATTCTCTCTGGTCCCCACTTATGAATTCTATAACCTGAGGGGTGGCGGGCAGTGGCTCACCCTCCTTGGCGCCTCTGGCGGCTGGCTGCGCCCCAACTAAGAGGGTCCAGTGTCTGGGGGGCCTGTTCCGGGGTGTCTGTGTGTCACCCCTGGTGCTGGGGGGGGGGGGGGGCGTTCTTCCCCCGGGCCAGGGTTGGGTGTGTGCCGGTGGTGCAGGCCGGCCCCGGTGCATCCTTGCGCAGTGGGGTCGTGTCCTACTTGGAGCTCTGGTGGAACCCTGGGGCAGGTGCCTGCATCCTGGGGGGGGGGTTGCCCTCCCCATCCTCTGGGGCCTGCGGATGTGTGTGTGCATGTGTGTGTGTATGTGTGTGAGAGTGGGTGTGAGTGGGGGCATGTATGTGAGCGGGTGTGGAAATGGGTGTGTGTGTTGTGCGTGGGCATGTGGGGCTGTGTGTGGGTGTAGGAGGGTATCTGTGATGTGAGTGTGTATGTATGTGTGCACATGAGGGTGGGCGTGTGTGTGTGTGTGTGTGTGTGTGTATGGGTGTGGTTACCTGTGGGTGGACATGTGGGGGTAAAGGATGTGTGTATGGGTAGGAGAACTTCGTTGGGTGGCAGGGGTGGGGCAGTCAATCTAATGGCATGGGGGTTGGTGATTCGGGGCCTGCTTGTCCCGGCCTCTCTGTTGTTGTGTTGCAGGGCGGGGCGCTTTGTCGCATTGCCCCTGGTGTCATTGGCAGCGGGTGTGTGTGGGTGCTCGGGGGTGGTTGGGGGGTCCACTGGCGTGGGTTCGGGGGGTCGCTGGCGCGGGTTGGTGGCCGTGTTGCTGTCAGGCTGCTCCGGGGTGGCTGTGGCTGCGGGGTAGCCTGCTGCTGTCGGTGTGCGTGGTCGGTAGGCTTGCGGTGGGTGCTCGGGGGTGTCGCTTGGCATGTGGGGCGCCGTGTGGGTCCGGCTCATTGTTCACTATTGTGACTATTGTTGTTGTGTATGTTTGTGTGCGCAAAGTAAGTGGGAATGGGTGTAGCTGCTCCATCATGTTTGTGATGCTGGGAGCACCAGGGCACGATGCGGGTGGGTCCTGGGCTGCTCAGCCTGGCGGCCCTTGCCCCGGATTGGGATTTGGGGCAGTGGGTGGCCTCATGAACCAGTTTGTGAGCTGGCTTCTGGGGGGAAACGGCCTTGCTTTTGGATCGCCTCCTTCCCAGTCTTACCCCCCCCCCCCCCGCCAAATTCTGGGTGAAATATACAACTTCTTGGATTCATTTAGGGCTTTGGGCCGGGGGTGTGCCACACTGTGTCGGTGAAGGGGATATCTCTGCTGCGCGGTGGGGCTGCCCTCACCTCAACTTTAATTGCATTTTAGACACTGAGGGCTTGGGGGGATGGGGGCCCTGCTGCCTATTGCAGTGGCTAGTGGTGCTCAAACCACCATCCCCCTAATTTTATCTGCACTATGGTAGTCCACACATTTACACACAACCACATCATACAACCGACATACACCTACCATGTTTTGTGCAAGGGGGAAGGGGGTAGGGGTCTTCCCCCACCCCAATTGCCCTCCTCCTGCTGTGGGCCTTGGGGCCCGGCGGGGGACCTGGGACCCGTCATGTTGTCAAAGTCCCTGGGTGTTGCTGAATGTATAGATACAAGGAAGGGAGTGAGAGAGGGACTGAATAAGAGAGTAAACAAGAGTGAGGGAGTGATGAATGGAGATGTTGATGGGGGGTTGGTTTTGTGTGACGCTTTGCATATCGGGTGGCATCTCGGGGCGCCTGCGGTGATCTGCTGATCAGTTGCTTGGGTGGGCGCTAGGGGTGGGGGTCTGCTTCTGTGACCGCAGCTGTCCTGGGTTGGGTTGATGGGGGGCTGGCTGCTGGCCTGCGCCGGCAGTCTCCCCGGCCACTGCCGGGTGCTGATGCATGTTCAGATTCGCTGCATCTGCGTCACAATCGCCCTAAGAATAAAGGTGAATGAGGGTGGGTGAGTGTGAGGAGGAGAGCACGAATGGATGTGAGTAGATTGCAGTGTGAGTGAGAGTGCGTGTGTGGGTGAACATGAGTGGGTGTGGATGACCTGAGGGCGAGTGGGAGTGATATTAAACGGGTACAGGAGTGAGAGAGAATGGGTTGGTCCGGGAGTGTGAGAGTGGATGAGTGAAAGTGAGGGAGTGCATGTAGGTGTGTATGAGAGCATGAGGATGTGAAGGTGTGGGGATGGGTGTGTCTGTGAGTTGGGAGGTGCTAGATTGAGGGGGGTAGTGCCTCTCGGCTATGTGGTCTCCCCTGGGCATGGGGGACTTCTTTGGGCATCGGGGGGACTTCTTCGGGCATGGGAGTCCCCGGGGTGTGCGGCGGTGGTGCTGAGGGGGGACCAGCTGTGGGGGCGTCTGGGGGGGCCCACGCCAGTGACCGAGGGCCTGTCTCTGGCCCTGAGAGTGGGGGTGCTGACCTCCTGGTGCCTAGGGCCCAGGGACTGGTGTTGGCCCCACTGGGGGGTGGGCAGGCCCACACCCCCAGGCAGCCCGCTGGCGGCCTGGCCTCCCTTGATCATCTCTCCGGGGGCGGATGCCTGACTTTCCTGGGGCTTGCTGACCTCGAGCATTTGTGCCCTGTGGGGGTTGGCGGCGCTGCCTTGCCTGCTCGGGTTTCCCGGGGAGGGGGTGGTGCTGCTGCGACTGGCCCCTCTCTTCATATGTTTCCTGACAAACCACTCACATGCACACACTTACTTTGCATGCACTCTCATATATACACAGATGGACGCACACACACAGATGTCTCTCCTTTAACAGGTGTGGATACCAGACTTGTTTTGAGACATCTTTGCTGGAAGAAGCAGTTTGTCTTCTATTTGTTTTAGTTGTTGGTTTGTTTGTCTTTTTGTCTGTTCCCCTCCCTTTTCTGTCTCCCTCCACACACTTCCTTTCCCTATTCCCCATCCTGCCGGGTCTTCCATGGGTAAAATAATTTAAATAAAGTATCTGTCCAGGGTGTACCCTGCCTCTCGCCCAAAGATGCTGGGATAGGCTCCAGCCCCCCCGCGACCCGAAAAGGATTAAGCGGAAGAAGATGAATGAAAGAATGAATAAATTAAAAGTTATTACAGGAGGAGTTTACAACAATATACAGTACATAGTTAGGTACTGTATAAAGCTCCTTTTTGCAAAGTAAATCTGTTTTGGCTCAGTAAGGGTAACAGATCTCTGTTCTGCTTATCTAGCTGCCTGACAGGACAAGGGAAAAAAAACAAACAAAACAACAACAACACATTGGTTTTTTAGGTGGCTTTTGAGGCACCGGAGTGGATCTTTAAGAGATCATTGAGAGATTGTTGAGTGATCTGGCCATTTTTTCATCTTTCAACAATCTCAGTGATCTCCACCCCTGTGTAAAGGGGCTGATCACTAGAAAGCGCTCAAATATATACAGTGTATACCGCTTTGGTCACCCAAGAAACTCCCAATGATCCCTCAGTGATCTTTCAAGGATCTTTCAAAGACCTCTATAGATTGCCATGAAAACTGCACAATAATCTCCCAAACATTTACACAGAAACAGCTTTTTTGATGCTTTATGAGATCGTCATTGTAACCAAAGCATGAATCTAAGGGTGCTTTCACACCTAAACTCCTTTACTTTGCTCTGACTCAGTTGATAAGTTTGTTACTTTGTATCATTTTCTCTTTGGTTTGGTTCCCTTTCACACAGGCAAAAATTGAAGTGGACCAAATTCTGTCACGTTAAATCCCACGAGACTTACGTTCTCTGTTCTTACTGGCCAGATTTTTTTTGCCGTGAGAACAGGAAAGGTGAATACAGGAAGTAGGATGACTACTGTGCATTCATGCATTTCTGAGGAGAAAATAATACAAATAGTAGTGTAATCTAGGCAGGGTTTTCATCGCCCTGGCTATCGTTTATTACATTACATGCATATACCACTTTTGGCAAATCGTACAGTTTGAAAATAAAGTGTGGCTATGGATGGAAAATAACATGTTAATGTTCACTAATTGTCCAGAACCGTGACATGCTTAGCCAAAAAATATTTTTGAAGATCCATCAGGTATGTACAGTGGCATAAAATGTTTTACCATTTTGTGCTGGTGCTGTTTTAGTACTCTCCCTTTTTCAACTACAGAAACGCAGCAGAGTTCCCCAGTTGATTTGAATCGAGACCACTTCTTTTAGGAGGT
This sequence comes from Pholidichthys leucotaenia, assembly GCA_020510985.1. Taxonomy (NCBI): domain Eukaryota; kingdom Metazoa; phylum Chordata; class Actinopteri; order Cichliformes; family Pholidichthyidae; genus Pholidichthys; species Pholidichthys leucotaenia. The sequence continues at coordinate 246,897,718 of CM035845.1, read as the reverse complement.
CTTGATACAGTTGTTTTGGTGTTCACCTGAGTGTGATTACCATGTTCTCACCAGACAAAATGAAGCGCACTAATGGAGAAGATGAATTTGAATTTGATTGAAACAAACTAAGCCTACAGGTGTGAAAGCACCCTTAGTCTGGACCTTGGTGTGGACTTTAAGGTGTAAAGATGCCCTGATTCAGCATCTGATACCATTCAACATAACTGTGTAGATGAACACAGGTTTATTCATGAGTCTAATGAAGGCACACACAGTTAATCGGTGTGACTAGCAATACCTGTGTTTGCTGCCTATATCATGGAAAATGGCTTGCATAAAACAAGTCAGTTTTTGGCAAACAAGTTTTAAAAGGCATATGAGAGTGTACTGTACAGTGCATCCTGAAAGTATCCACAGTGCTTCACTTTTTCCAGATTTTGTTATGTTACAGCCTTATTCCAAAAGGATTAAATTAATTTTTTTCACTCAAAATTCTACACACAATACACCATAATGAAAATGTGAATTTTTTTTTTTTTAGATTTTTGCAAATTTATTAAAAAAAAAAAAGAAATCACATGTACATAAGTATTCAAAGCCTTTGTCATGAAGCTCAAAATTGAGCTCAGGTGCATCCTGTTTTCACTGATCATCCTTGAGATGTTTCTACAGCTTAATTGGAGTCCACCTGTGGTAAATTCAGTTGATTGGACATGATTTGGAAAGGCACACACCTGTCTATATAAGGTCCCACAGTTGACAGTGCATGTCAGAGCACAAACCAAGCATGAAGTCAAAGGAATTGTCTGTAGACCTCCGAGACAGGATTGCCTCGAGGCACAAATCTGGGGAAGTGTACAGAAAAATTTCTGCTTCTTTGAATGTCCCAATGAGCACAGTGGTCTCCATCATTCATAAATGGAAGAAGTTCGGAACCACTAGGACTCTTCCTAGAGCTGGCTGGCTGTCTAAACTGAGCGATCAGGGGAGAAGGGCCTGAGTCAGGGAGGTGACCAAGAACCCAATGGTCATTCTGTCAGAGCTCCAGTGTTCCTCTGTGGAGAAAGGAGAACCTTCCAGAAGGACAACATCTCTGCAGCAATCCACCAATCAGGCCTGTATGGTAGAGTGGCCAGATGGAAGCCACTCCTTACCTGCGGGTACAAATAAAGTAACCTGAACCTGATGGCAGCCCACCTGGAGTTTGACAAAAGGCACCTGAAGGACTCTCAGACCATAAGAAGCAAAATTCTCTGGTCTGATGAGAAAAAGATTGAATTCTTTGGCGTGAATGCCAGGCGTCATGTTTGGAGGAAAGCAGGCACCGCTCATAACTATGCCAATGGTGGTGGCAGCATAATGCTGTGAGGATGTTTCTCAGCAGCAGGAACTGGGAGACTAGTCAGGATAGAGGGAAAGATGAATGCAGCAATGTACGGAGACATCCTGGACGAAAAGCTACTCCAGAGCACTCTTGACCTCAGACTGGGGCGATGGTTCATCTTTCAGCGGGACAACGACCCTAAGCACACAGCCAAGAAATCGAAGGAGTGACTTCAGGACAACTCTGTGAATGTCCTTGAGTGGCCCAGCCAGAGCCCAGACTTGAATCCAATTGAACATCTCTAGAGAGATCTGAAAATGGCTGTACACCAACACTTCCCATCCAACCTGATGGAGCTTGAGAGGTGCTGCATAGAAGAATGGGCGAAACTGCCCAAAGATAGGTGTGCCAAGCTTGTGGCATCATGTTAAAAAACAAAACAAAACAAAAACTTGAGGCTGTAATTGCTGCCAAAGGTGCATCAACAAAGTATTGAGCAAAGGCTGTGAATACTTATGTACATGTGATGTTTTAGTTTTTTTTATTTTTAATAAATTTGCAAAAATCTATCCATTCATCCATCCATCCATCCATTCATCCATCTTCTACTGCTTTTCTGGAGGTCCGGGTCGCGGAGGCAACAGTTCAAGCAGAGAAGCCCAGACAGAGAAGCCCAGCCCAGACAGAGGGAGACCCTCTCCCCAGCCACCTGCTCCAGCTCTTCAGAGAGGATACCAAGGCGTTCCCAGACCAGCTGGGAGACATATTCTCTCCAGCAAGTTCTGGATCTGCCCCGGGGTCTCCTCCCAGTGGGACATGCCCAAAACACCTTAAGTGGGAGGCGTTCAGGAGGCATCCTGATCAGATGCCCATACCACCTCATCTGGCTCCTTTCAATGTGTAGGAGCAACGGTTCTACTCTGAGCCTCTTCCGGATGACTGAGCTCCTCACCCTATCTCTGAGGGTGAGTCCAGCGATCCTACAGGGAAAGCTCATTTCAGCTGCTTGTATCCGCAATCTCGTTCTTTCGGTCATTACCCAAAGCTCGTGACCATAGGTGAGAGTAGGAACGTAGATTGACTGGTAAATTGACAGCTTTGCTTTAGAACTCAGCTCCCTCTTCACCACAACAGACGGGTACAACGTCCGCATCACTGCAGATGCTGCTCCAATCTGTCTGTCAATCTCTCGCTGCATTCTCCCCTCACTCGTGAATAAGACCCAAAGATACTTAAACTCCTCCACTTGGGGCAGGACCCTGTCCCCAGCCCGGAGAGGACAATCCACCTTTTTCTGGCTGAGGACTATGGATTCAGACTTGGAGGTGCTGATTCTCATCCCAGCCACTTCACACTCAGCTGCAAACCGTCCCAGCAAGAGCTGTAGGTCATTGCAGGATGAAGCCAACAGGACAACATCATCTGCAAACAACAGAGATGAGATCCTGTGGTCACTAAACATGACACCCTGCATTCCCTGGCTGCGCCTAGAAATCCTGTCCATAAAAATTATGAACAGGATCGGTGATAAAGGGCAGCCCTGGCGGAGTCCAACTCTCACTGGGAATGAGTCCGATCGAGTGTTGGCAATATGAACCAAACTCTCACAACGGTCATACAGAGACCGAATAGCTCATGACAACAAGCCTGACACCCCATACTCCCGAATCACTCCCTACAAAAAAACACGAGGGACATGGTCAAATGCCTTCTCCAAGTCCACAAAACACATGTAAACTGGTTGGGCAAACTCCCATGAACCCTCGAGAATTCTCGAGAGGGTAAAGAGCTGAACCGATGTGCCACGGCCAGGACGAAAACCACATTGCTCCTCCTGAATCCGAGGTTCGACCAACGGCTGGACTCTCCTCTCCAGTACCTTGGCATAGACCTTCCCAGGGAGGCTGAGGAGTGTGATCCCTCTAAGGTTGGAGTCACCCTCCGTTCCCCTTTTTTGAAGAGAGGAACCAACACCCCAGTTTGCCATGCCAAAGGCACTGCCTCCGACCTCCATGCAATGTTGCAGAGGTGTGTCAACCATGACAACCCTACAACATCCAGGGCCTTGAGATACTCAGGGTGACTCTCGTCCACCCCTGGGGCCTGGCCACCAAAGAGATTTTTAACCACCTTGTCGACCTCAGCCCCTGTGATAGACGAGTTGTCCCCCTCATCCACAAGCCTTGCTTCCTCTGTGGAAGGCGTATCAGTGGGATTGAGGAGATCCTCAAAGTATTCCTTCCATCGCCCGACGATATCCCCAGTCGAAGTCAACAGCGCCCCATTCGCACCATACACAGTGTGGATAGGGAGTTGTTTCCCCCTCCTAGGCCACCGGACAGTTTGCCAGAATCTCTTCGAGGCCCACCAAAAGTCTTGTTCCATGGCCTCATCGAACTCCTCCCATACTCGAGTTTTTGCTTCAGCAACCACCTGAGCCGCACTCTGTTTGGCCTGCCAGTACACCTCAGCTGCTTCGGGAGTCCCACAAGCCAACCAAGCTTGATAGAACTCCTTCTTCAGCTTAATGACCCCCCTCACCACTGGTGTCCACCACTTGGTTCGGGGGTTGCCACCACGAGATGCACCGACGACCTTGCAGCCGCAGCTCTGGGCCACTGCTTCAACAATAGAGGTGGAGAACATGGCCCATTCAGACTCCATGTCTCCAGACTCCCTCGGAATGTGGTTGAAGTTCTTCCGGAGGTGGGAGTTGAAGACCTCCCGGACAGGGGCCTCAGCCAGATGTAACCAGCGCACCCTCACTATACGTTTGGGTCTACCAGGTTTGAATGGCATCCTCCCCTGCCATCGAATCCAACTCACCACCAGGTGGTGATCAGTTGACAGCTCTGTACCTCTCTTTACCCGAGTGTCCAAGACATACAGTCGCAGGTCTGATGACACGATAACAAAATTGATCATCGACCTGTGACCTAGGGTGTCCTGGTGCCAGGTGCACATATGGACACCCTTATGCTTGAACATGGTGTTCGTTATGGACAAACTGTGGTTAGCACAGAAGTCCAATAACTGAACACCACTCGGGTTCAGATCTGGCAGGCCGTTCCTCCCAATCACCCCCTTCCAGGTTTCACTGTCATTACCCACATGCGCATTGAAGTCCCCCACTAGGACAATGGAATCTCTAAGAGGAGCACCCTCCAGCACCCCAGTCAGAGACTCCAAAAAGGGTTGGTACTCTGAACCATCATTTGGTGCATAGGCACAAATGATGGTCAGGACCCATTTCCCAACCCAAAGGCGCAGGGAAGCAACCCTTTTGTCCACCGGGGAAAACTCCAATATAGGCAGCAAGGTGGGGGGGATACAAGAATACCCACCCGTGCTTGTCGCCTCTCACCCGGGGCAACTCCAGGGAAGGCCAAGCTCCAGCCCCTCTCCAGGAGACTGGTTCTGGAACCGGAGCTGTGTATTGAGGTGAGGCCGACTATATCTAGCCAGTATCTCTCAACCTCATGCACCAGCTCAGGCTCCTTCCCCACCAGAGAGGTGACATTCCATGTACCAAAAGCCAGTTTAGAAAGCCTGGGATCAGTCTGTCAAGGTCTCCGCCTTTGACCGCCACCTATCTACATAGCACCGGACCCCCATGATCCCTCCTACAGGTGGTGAGCCCACTGGAGGGTGGACCCATGTAACTCCTTTGGGCTGAGCTCGGCTGGGTCCCATGGGTGGAAACCCTGTCACCAGACACTAGCCATCGAGCCCCTCCCCCAGGCCTGGCTCTAGGGTGGGGCCCCGGTAACCCCATACCGAGCTGGGTACACTGAATCCTTGTTCTAGTATTTATCACGAGAGTCTGTTGGATCGTTCTTAGTCTGGCCCTTCACCCAGGACCAGTTTGTCTTGGGTGGCCCTATCAGTGGCAAATTGCCCCGGACAACATAGCTCCTGGGATCAATGGGGCACACAAACCCCCCACCACGATAAGGTGACGATCCATGAGGGAATGGATCGAATTTTTGCAAAAATCTAAAAAAACCCAACCTTTTTTCATGTTGTCATTATGGGGTATTATATATAGAATTTTTAGGAAAAAAATGAATTTAATCCCTTTTGGAATAAGGATGCAACATAACAAAATGTGGAAAAAGCGAAGCACTGTGAATACTTACCGGATACACACAATACATGTCTAAAACTAGTCATGTCATTTTAACTGTTAGCCATAGATAGATAGATAGATAGATAGATAGTTTATTTCGAACACAAAAATATAACAAATACAAGCAAATGGCAAATGCAATAAAGTAACAGTATACACTGTTCGAAAGGGAGAAGGAAGAAGTGAACACTTATTAATTCCATCTCCTCTTTTCCATAGATACACCCATGTGAATTTTATACAAATTACCACCTTTAAGACCCCAAGTAAACAATTTACTGTATTTTTTACAAATCAACATTAACACCCATCCATTCTAACATACAATGATGTCCATACATCAAAACCAGCCTCAAACAACACAGATATACACAGTGCTGTCCCACCCACCATTCCATAGTGTCCCATAATATCCCAGAGTGAACATAATGAATCGTACATATAACTACTACCCTTCTAACATATACCCTTTCAGCAAATGGTGCTTATACCTCTTTTTGAATTGATTTCTGTTTGTACATAGTTTCAGTTCCGGCTCCAGACTGTTCCACAAATCCACCCCACAGACAGATATGCACATACTTTTCTTGGTTGTACGTATCTTGGGTTTTGTAAAGTTTAAGTCTCCCCTCAAATTATGATCATTGTCTCTTTTTTTTAAATATTTTTTGTATATTAGTTGGTAGTTGATTATTAATTGCCCTGTACATTACTTGTGCTGTCTTAAATTTAACTAAATCGATGAACTTTATTACATGTGACTTTAAGAACAACGCATTGGTATGGTCTCTATATCCTGCATTGTTTATTATCCTTATAGCTCTTTTTTGTAATGTGCATATTGACTGTAGGTTGATCTTATAGGTGTTTCCCCAGACTTCTACACAGTAGTTAAGATAAGGTAAAAATAGTGAATTGTACAATAAGACCAATGATTTATAGTCCAAGAAGTGTCTTGTCTTCCCCAGTATGCCTATACATTTTGCTAATTTGGCCCGGATGTGACTGATGTGAGGTTTCCAGCAGATTTTATTGTCTAGTGTCACCCCCAGAAACTTATTTTCCTGTACCGTTTCTATTCTGGTATCATCTATCGTTACCATTATTTCATGATTTATTTTATAATTTCCAAACAACAAAATCTTTGTTTTTTTTTAGATTTAGAGATAATTTATTTTTGTTGAACCACTGCGTTAATTTTTCCATTTCAGTTGTGACCACCTCTAAAACCTGCTGCAAATTCTCACCAGTGCAAAGGATATTTGTGTCATCCGCAAACAAAATAAATTTCAGAATTTTTGATACTTGGCATATGTCATTTATATACAAAATAAAGAGTTTGGGTCCCAAAACTGACCCCTGGGGCACACCACAAGTGATGTCCATGAAGGGTGATTTGTGCTCTCCAATTTGTACAAATTGTTGTCTGTTACTTAAATAACTTTCCACCCAACTCAGTCCAACCCCTCTTATCCCATACCTTTCCAGTTTCCTTAGTAGTATTCTGTGGTCCATGGTGTCAAAAGCTTTCTTTAAATCTATAAATACTCCTACAGCAACCTTTTTTTTATCTATACAACTAGTAATTTCTTCTATAAGTTCAATCAGTGCCAAAGATGTAGATTTATCTGCTCTAAAACCATACTGGCTATCTGTAAGGAGGTTGTGTTTTTCAGTGAAATCATCCAGTCTCTTAGTGAAGATTTTTTCAAGTATTTTGGAGAATTGTGAGAGTAAAGAGACTGGCCATTAATTTGTGAAGCGATGACTGTCTCCTGTTTTGTATAGAGGTATTACTTTTGCTATTTTCATTTTGTCTGGAAATGTACCAGTTTGAAATGACAGGTTACAGATGTGGGTGAGTGACTTAACAATTCCCTCAATTACTTTTTTCACTATTGTCATGTTTATTTTTTTTTATTTTTTATTTTTATTTCGGATAGTACATTACAGGTTAGAAGAAACTGTATAATATAACAACAAGGTCAAATTAGACAAAGACTCCTTCTACTATACAATTCCACGTGAGTTATCCGAAATGGGTGATGGCTGAAGCCGCAGCTTATATTGCCCACCCATATTCCATCCAAGAATTCAAAGGAGAAAAAAGAGAAAACAAGACAAGAGCGATTACAATTTAAAACAAGGCTAAGACAAAATATGACTGAGAGAAAAAGAAAACTGAGCTAGTCTAAGTTAAGCGGTTACTATTCAAAAACAAATCTAAGACATAGTGTCACAGAGAAAAAAGAAAAACTAAGCTATAACACAACACAGGCTGGAAATGTCAATCCTTATGTGAGTTTACATGTCGTCTTGTAAATATGTTTGGAGTATTTCTTCCTTTAGTTTTTGTTTAAATTGTCCAAGCTTTGTACATGATTTTAATTCAGGTCCAAAATCGTTCCATAATCTGACACCTTGCACTGAAATACAGTGTTGCTTGGTAGTTGTTCTCACTGTAGGCTTTTGAAATATACATGTTCCTCTGAAGTGATATCGTTTCTCCCTTGTTTGGAACAACTTTTGGATATTTGCGGGCAGTGATAGATTCTTCACTTTGAACATTATTATTGCGGTTTTAAAGTCGATCAGATCTTTCAACTTGAGAGTTTTTTGTTTAAGAAAAAGTGGGTTTGTTGGTTCCCTGTAAGCTGCTTTGTTGATTATTCTAATAGCTCTCTTTTGAAGCATAAAGAGTGGATATATGTTTGTTTTATATGTATTTCCCCATACTTCATTACAATATGTCATGTATGGGAGTATTAATGAATGATACAAGGTGTATAGTGTGGGTTGATTCAGCAAATTTTTCACTCTGTGTAATATTGCAATTGATTTGGATACTTTACCTTTTATATAATTAATATGTGGCTTCCAACACAGTTTGTTATCAATTATTACTCCAAGGAATTTAGTTTCGGATACCCTTTCAATCTCTACACCATTTACACTGAGTTTGGGTACTGGGTAGTTGTGATGGTTGTTAAAGACTATAAATTTTGTCTTGCTTAAATTGAGCGTTAATTTGTTTGAATCAAACCACAGTTTCAGCTTTCCTAATTCCTTTCCGAGTGTATCCAGAAGTTGTTCCAAGTTGTTTCCACTGCATAGCAGGTTAGTGTCATCAGCAAACAATATTAAGTCCATTTTTTCTGAAACTTTACATATATCATTTATATACATATTGAATAATAATGGTCCCAAAACTGAACCCTGTGGGACTCCACAGGTGACCTTCAGTAGCTCTGAGTTTTTGTTGTTAACACATACAAACTGATATCTATTCTTTAAGTAACTTCTTAACCAGGACAGTGCTACCCCTCTGATACCACAATTTTGTAGTTTCTTTAATAATAGATTGTGATCTACTGTATCAAATGCTTTTTTAAGATCCAGGAATACTCCAACTGAATACTCTTTATTTTCAATGGCTGTTGATATTTTTTCTGTAAATTCCATTAAGGCATATGCTGTTGTCCTTTTGTGTCTGAACCCATATTGCTGCTCACACAATAAATCATTCTTCAGTATGAAGTTGTCAATTCTCTCAGAGAATATTTTTTCAAGTATCTTGGAAAATTGCGGTAATAGTGAAATTGGTCTGTAGTTGGAGAGTTCCCCTCTGTCGCCTGTCTTGTAAATCGGAATTACTTTAGCTATTTTCATTGCATTGGGAAATATACCTGATTGGAGAGACAGGTTACAGATATACGTCAGTGGTTTCACTATGCATTCGATAACAGTTTTGACTAGTAGCATATCAATACCATCGCAGTCAGTAGATGTTTTACTTTTGAACGATTTAACAATTTCAATGACCTCTCTTTCGTCTGTGTTCTTTATGAAGATGGTGTCTTTTACAGCAGTGTTATTGCATATTGAATCACCTGTTGGCACCGTAGTGGGTATTTCTCGGGCCAGTTTAGGTCCAATGTTAACAAAAAAATTATTAAATTCATCTGCAGGTGAAGCTATATTCACATTCGGAGTCGATTTATTATTTTTTGGAGTGTTAGTTGGGTAGCTGGTATTTCTGCTTTTATTTCCAAGGATACTGTTGATTATTGTCCATGTATTTTTAATATTGTCTTTGTTTTTTTCCAGTTCTTTACTGTAATAGTCTCTTTTACTACATCTTATTATATATGTTAACTTATTTTTGTATGTTTTATACCGCTGCTCTGCTTCTTTTGTCCTTTTCTTTATGAAAGCTTTATATAATAAATTTTTCTTTTTACACGCCTTTTGTAGTCCTTTGGTTAGCCATGGTTTGTCAGTAAATTTGTGTTTAAGCTTTTTTTTAACTAATGGGCAGTTTTTTTCATAAAGAGTGGTTACAATGTTTGTAAATGTGTCATAGGCTTCATTTACATCTGATACATAGACTTCTGTCCAGTCTTGCTTCAGCAAGTCCTCTTTAAAAGAACTGATTGCGTTTGGTGATTTGTGTCTGAACGATTTTGAGATTTTTTCTGGGTTGGGCCCCGTGTGGCCATGGATAAGTGCAAAGATTGGCAAGTGGTCGCTTATATCATTTATCAATAATCCACTTTCTATTTTCTTGTCGAGAACATTGACAAACAGGTTGTCAATAAGTGTAGCAGAGTGAGCTGTGATTCTACTGGGATGTGTTATTGTGGGATATAGACTCATGCTGTACATAGAGTTCATGAACTCTGTAACTACATTTTGTTGATGTGGATTAAGTAGATCAATATTGAAATCTCCACAAATTGCTACCATTTTCTTACTAGTAATATTATTGTACAGCTCGACTAATTTATCTCTGAATGTCTCAATGCAAGTTCCCGGCGTTCTGTATATGCAGCTTATGATTAGATTTTTTGTTTTGTCTAGGTCAATCTCAACAGTAACACATTCCAGAATCCCTGGTAGTGCTGAGGACATTTCATTTACAAGCTTACATCTATATAGGTCATCAATATACAGTGCAACACCACCACCCTTTTTTTGAGATCTGTTAATGTTAAACATCTGATATCCCTCTATTGCCATCAGGGGAGCCTGGTCTGCATTAAGCCAGGTTTCAGAGACTGCTATAGCTGTGAATTTTCTGTTTAGCTGTTTTAAATAGTCCTGAATCTGTGAGAAGTTTTTGTTAAGACTTCTGCTATTGAAGTGTATTATTGACAGTTTACCATCTAATTGCACTTGACTTTTGAATTGCTTTTCAGTGTAATATTCACAGTGGTTATGAATATTATTGAAAAAGTGGTTATCAGGATCAATATCATTCTCCATCTCTTGTGGTTTATGTTCAGCATAGTGGCATATTTTTAGAGTTTGAGTTTCCTCACTCTGTGTTTCATAGTCAGTGTTCATTTGTATTTATCTAAGTCAGTAGCATCTCTGATCATTATACTTTTTGCTTGCTCAGGTGTTCCATTTAGTTTAATCCAAATTCTACAATTTCTTGTCCAGGTTGCCTGTATCTTATTATGTTTCTTTAGCATCCGTGCCTGCCGTGCTAATTCAGCGTTTTTTTTTTGTCAGGTGTTCATTTAGGTAAACTTGAGTTTCCTTTAGTTTTTTGGCCTGCCTCAGTATGTCATTTTTCACCCTCCTGTTCACAAAGCGCATCACAATTGATTTCTTTGTTTTGTTATCTTTCTTCGGTAAAGCATAACAGGCTGAGATCGCATTGGCTTCTACCTTAATGTCTTTATCATTAAGGAACTGAAGCACTTGGTTTTCTAAGGACATTGATTCACTTATGGAAGCATGTTCACCACTCAGTCAATTGTCATGTCAATTTCATTCCAGTCCGTTGATTTTTTGTTCTTAAATTTACTCACAGTCTCGATAATTTCCTTTTCAGTAACTGCACCCAAAAAGATTGTGTTTGGATTTCTATCTTCTATTTCATTCACAGAACCACTGTAGTTTGTTTCTGGTGTCGCTATTGATTTTGCTAATTCAGGACCAACGTTTACAAAAAATTTATTGAAACCACTGACCACATCTTCCATATTATTTATCAAATTGCCATTTTCGATAAAATATTCTGGATAATTTGCATTCTTAGGACGATTACTAATAATCCCATTGAGTACTTGCCATATTCCTTTTATGTTATTTTTGTTATCCTCTAGTATTCTGTTGTAATATTCTTTCTTACAGGTCCTCATTATAGTAGTAAGCTTATTTTTGTATCTTTTATATTTGATCTCAGCTTCCATGGTTCTGCATTTAATGAATTGTTTATATAATGTATTCTTCTTTTTACATGCATTTATTAACCCCTTGGTGACCCAAGGAATATTTTTTTTTGTTGTCTGTCACTGTATTGTTTTATAGGACAGTATTTATTGTACAATGATTGAAATATTTGTAAAAAATTATCATATGCTCTATTTATGTCATTTTCATCATAAACTATCTTCCAATCTTGTATTAATAATTCCTTTGTCAGTAAATGCATTGATTCTTCGGTTCTTATTCTTTTATATTTAATATTTTTGGTATACTTTTTCTTCCTTGCCATAAATAGGGGTGTGCCATATCTCAGACAGAAAGACACACAGGGGAGACTGAAAACAACTCATTACTGCTATAAGAATAAAGATAAGATAAGATAAGATAAGATAAGCCTTTATTAGTCCCACAACAGGGAAATTCCAGGATTGCAACAGCACAGGGATAGCAACACTCAGAGCAACAATCAGAAGGCAAGAAAAAAAACAAGCAAGCAAGAGCAGCTAATATACATATGTACATATTACTATAAAATATATATATACACACACACAGACACACAGTGCAGAGCATTGTAGCTGGATGGAATAAATATATGAATATGTAAACACACAGTGCGGAGCAATGTAGCTAGATGGAATAATATGTAGATATATAAACACACAGTGTGGAGCATTGTAGCTAGATGGAATAAATATATAGATATATAAACATAAACACACCCAGTGCGGAGCATTGTAGCTAGATGGAATAAATATGTAAATATATAAACACACACAGTGCAGAGCATTGTTGCTAGATGGGATGAAACAGCACAACCGTCTACTTAGTTATCCTACATGGTATGATTATGTGCCCATACATATTCTCACTCTCCATAGCGACCGGTATTTTCCTAGTTGTATGCCGGAGGGGACCATTGTGTAAGTCTATTGCATCTTTTGCATTCAAAAAACTATTAGTTTGTTACGTCTTTTTGCTATCTCTGCGAGCAGCCCTGCTTAGGTTGTACAGTCTGACAGCCGTTGGTAGGAAGGACCTGCGAAACCTCTCGGTTGTGCACCTGGGATGATGTAGTCTGCTGCTAAATGAGCTCCTCAGTGCATTCAGTATGTCCTGCATAGGGTGGAACACTAAAGACTGATTTTCTGAAATGGCGCTAGTTGAATTGAATTTAATTGAGTACCTTTTGTTCTTATTAAAGACAAAAATAGAAAGGAGATGTTTTTACCTTCTTTACCTGTTTTGACTGTGCACTGCAGCCTTCGTCAGAAGAGTCAACTGATTGCTGCTAGGTGTCATTTTATCAGCTGACTTTCATAGGCGGGGCCAGCCCAGCAGACATGTCAGATCCACCGAACCGGCCCCGCTTTCCGCCATCCGATGGTCTCTGGAGATTGTGGTCCCAGGTGTGGGAAAGCATAAAGGCCCCCTCATCCCGGTTCATGGTATCTTTTCCCTGCTTCCTGATTTCTATGGCCTCCTTGATCCAGCGTTTGTGTCTGTTGCTCTCCGATCCAATAATTTTTGCATTGTCCCAGTCCATGATGTGATTATCACCTCCGCCAGGAGGTTATGATTTTGCCGGAGTTTGTCTGTTTGTCTGTCTGTCTGTTTGTCTGTCTGTTGGTTAGCAAGATAACTCAAAAAGTTTTGGACGGATTTCGCTGAAACTTTCAGGTGTTGTTGAAAGTGGTACAAGGAAGAACTGATTAAATTTTGGGGATGATCCGGATCAACGTCCAGAAGAAAACCGCCATTACGGAAAATGCCATTTTCGTGAATAACTACTGAACCACTAATCCTATCATTGTCAATCCAATTGCTAGTCATATGTTTCCATGGTCAAGGAATCTGAAAACATACACACAAACACTGTATGGGGGGAACTGTGGCCGCCATTACGGAAAATGCCATTTTCGTGAATAACTACTGAACCACTAATCCTATCATTGTCAATCCAATTGCTAGTCATATTTTTTCGTGGTCAAGGAATCTGAAAACGTACACACAAACACTGTATGGGGGGAACTGTAGCGCTTGGCGGAGGTCTGCGCTCTCCGAGTGCTTTTCTAGTTTCTTTTGCAGTGATCTGATGTTGCTTATTTTAATCTTTCTTGTTCTGCATTTTCTTTTTGTGATCTTGTGAGTCGTCCTTGTGTTTCCTTCTCACATTCTTCACATTCCTTCTCACATTCCTTCTGGTGTTCTTTTTTCCTTGTGGTGAATGATCTTCCGGTTTCTGCAATGTAGGTTTTGTTGCATGATCTGCATAATATTTCATATATTACATTGCATTTTTTGTCTTGTTCTATTTTGTCCTTGGGGTGTACTAATAATTACCTCCGCCAGGCCGAAGGCCAGGAGGAGGTTATGTTTTTGCCAGCGTTTGTCTGTCTGTCTGTTTGTCTGTCTGTCTGTTTGTCTGTTGGTTAGCAAGATAGCTCAAAAAGTTTTGGACGGATTTCGATGAAACTTTCAGGCCTTGTTGGAAATGGTACAAGGAAGAACTGATTAAATTTTGGGGATGATCCGGATCACTGTCTGGATACAGGAATTTTTTAAATGATTCTTTAACATTGTGAGATACGGCCATTTTCAACATGTGTGCAGGGGCAATAGAGGGTGCTGGTCATCGCGTCTGATGAACACAAACTCTGCCTTCTTCAAAGTTTTAGGCACAAAAGCACGCAGAAAACTGTGGTGGGCAGGGCCCGCCAGAGTGCCTGTGTTTGCGCTACGCTGCAAAAGCTGACACAGGCAGCTGTCCGGCGCCAGATTATTTGGCAGAAATTCCCCGGCCAGCCATAGGGGCTGCGCAAAAACCAGCTCTCTGCCGGGGGAGGCTTCCAAATCCTCTTTTTTCCGCAGAGCGCAAACCCAATAAAACCCACGGCAACCATTATCGCACCTTCTTTTGTCCTGCGGCTCCGGAACAGAGAGGAATCCCGGTGCAAGTAATGCTGCGCCTGATATGTGTGACTCAAATGCTAAAAGTGACTGCATCAGGGATTTTCGACCTGAAGTCGCACTTTACTACACAGCGCCACAAAAACTGTGTAGCCAAATTCGATGGGTGGATGAACATTTTCAGCCAGTGACAGAACCGACGCCTTCCAAATCCAATGCATCACTAGCAGAAGTGATGTTCTGTCATTTTGTGGCAGAGCACAATCTACCCCCATTGGTGGCAGATCACTTCAGTGATTTGGTGCCAACATTGTTTCCTGACAGCAAGAGCACTCAATTCTTTTGTGCTACTTGGCTTATTATTTTCACATTACCAAAAAGTTATGGCTCAACATTGTGTCCATATAAGTGTACATTTGAATAAATATGTTTGAAATAGTTCATGTTGCAGTTGCTGTTTGCTTAGTTTTTGTTTGTTTGTTTGTTTTTGCTTCAGTTTTCTTTCATCTGCCGATAAATACAGTTTTTAAGTACTCAGTACAGGTGTGAAAGCCCCCCCCCCCCAATAAGGGAGGCATGAGGTCAGTACAGGTGTGAAAGCCCCCCCAATAAGGGAGGCATGAGGTATGCCTTGACAGGTTGCAGCCTGGCACTTTGCAGATGGAGGAGATGAACACAACAGCAACACTTCAGTTTATTACCTCCGCCAAGGAGGTAATGCTTTTACTACTGAACCACTAATCCTATCATTGTGAATCCAATTGCTAGTCATATGTTTTCATGGTCAAGGAATCTGAAAACGTACACAAACACTGTATGGGGGGGAACTGTGGTGCTTGGCGGAGGTCTGCGCTCTCCGAGTGCTTTTCTAGTTGTCTTAATTTTTTGTGTGGTTTTACTGCTGTGTTTATTTTGTATTGTTTCATAATCCTTTGAATTGGATCCATGATCCCTCGGATGTATGGTGTAGTTATGGCGTCCTTGTTTTTGATTTCGGCTTTTGTTCTGTGTCTTGTTTCCTGTTTGTTTTCTTTGTTTTTGACTTGCTGTTTCCCTTTGTTTATGGCCCATACTGGATATTGGCAGCGTATGAGTGGTTCAGGTTCAGGTTCAGGTTACTTTATTTGTACCCGTAGGTAGATTTGTTTTGCAGTCTGGTGACATCCATATTTACAAGCCACTAATTACATTCAACATAGACACAAACACAGGCACACATCTTACAAAATAGGTAAATATAAAATATGTACAATATAATTTTATAGCTTGTTCAACTCTTTGACAGCAGCAGGGACAAAGCTGTTTTTGTAGCGCTGGGTTTTGCTTTTTGGGACAGCAAACCTCCGTCTGGAGGGAAGAAGCTGAAAGTTGCAGTGCAAAGGGTGGGAGTCATCATTTAAAATCGAGATGGCCATCCTCTGTACTTGTCTGGTGTACAGGGATGTCAGGCTCAGCTGTGACTCACCAAGCAAACGACTGGACCATCTAACTACCTGATCCAAGGATTTCCTCTGTTTCAGTTTTATCTGACCAAACCATGACATTAAAGAAAAGGATAAAACAGATTCAATAAAAGCCCGATAAAACATAGTCATTATGGATCGGTTAATTTGGAAGCATGCAAGTTTCCTCAAACAATGCAAATTTTGCTGACCCTTTTTGCACACCCTTTCACAGTTCACTTCAAAGTTTAATTTACTATCAATAATCGTCCCAAGATATTTGTACGATTGTACACATTCGGTGGTCTGGCCTTTTAGTATGGTGACTTTGTGCCTGGAAGTTTTCCTCCTAAAGTCAATAATCATATCTTTCGTTTTTGTTGTATTCAGCTGCAGGTAGGAATCCTCACACCAGTGAACAAAGTCATCAACTACTGGGCCGTGGCCACTCTCACCATCCTGGAGGAGACTGACAATGACTGAGTCATCAGCATACTTTATAATGTGTCTGTTGTCATGTCTGCTCCGACACATGTTTGTGTACAGGATGAAGAGTAGTGGTGACAACACACACCCCTGAGGAGAGCCAGTAGAAGAGCACTTTAGGTCAGACAATGTGCCATTGACCCTTACTCTCTGCGTCCTGTTGGTTAAGAAATCCAGAATCCAACCCACCAGATTATTGCTCAAATCAAATTGTTGCAGGAGCCTTTCAACTAAAATATGAGGTTGGATTGTATTAAAGGCAGAAGAAAGTCCACAAATAAAAGCCTGGCATGTGTCCCATTAAAATCCAGATGTTTAAAAAGCATGTTAAACAGAGTGACAGTGGCATCCTCCACTCCTCTGTGAGGCCTATAGGCAAACTGCAGAGGATCCAATGCATGTTCAGTCTGCCTTAGGACCTCACATCTGACCAGTTTTTCTAAAAATTTTCACTAAAATTGAAGTCAAAGCAACTGGTCTAAAGTCATTTACCGTTTTAGGACAGCTGGATTTTGGAACGGGAACAACCACGGCATCTTTCCAGATCTTAGGCACATGTTGTGTCTGTAAGGACTTATTGAAAATGTAATGAAATATAGGACTCAGTTCATGTGCACAGGACTTTACCAGGCGCCCACATATATTATCAGGGCCCTGACTTTTGTTCACTTTTACAGCGCAGAACTCCCTTTTAACATCCTGCATCTCCATATTAAAGTGCTGATTGTCTTTGAGTTTCTGTTTCAAATCTTGGGTTTCTGTGCTAAAATCAAAGGAGTCAAAACGACCATAAAAACAATTAAGAGCATTAGCCAGCTCTGTGTCTGAACTAAAACCATCTAAAAACACACGATTACTGCGCTCTGTGCTCTGAAGGCCTGCAATAGTTTTCATACTGGCCCAGGCTGAACCAAGTTTATTTGCTGCCATCTTGCTTTCCAACTCTGATTTATAATTCTGTTTTGCTCTTAAAATTTCGGCCTTCATCTCCTGAGTGGCAACCTGTAGCTCAGAAACAGACCCCTGTTTAAAGGCAAGTGCTTTCCTCTGTAAGCAGGATTTAACTGATTTAGTAACCCATGGTTTGTTGTTGTGGTATATTTTGACACGTTTACGTGGAACAATCTTATTTTGACAGTAAGCCATGTATGAGCATGTGAGCTCAGCCAGAGAGTCCAAATCATCCCCGCAGGCCATTATGAACATCTTCCAGTCTGTACAGTCAAAGCATTCCTGGAGGCTGTGCTCTGAATCTTCTGTCCACACATCAATGTCTCTCGTCTCCACCTTGCCTCTTCTGAGAGCAGTTTTATATGTGGGCAGCAAATGAACACAGTTGTGATCTGAGGATCCTAAAGGAGGAAGGGGGAGTGATTTATAGGCCCTCTCTATGGATCCATAGCACAGGTCCAATGTCTTTTTTCGCCTGGTTGGGCAGGAGACATACTGATGAAAGTTTTTAAGTGTCTTCTTTAAAGAAACATGGTTAAAATCCCCAAGAATGAAGTTTGGCGCCTCTGGAGAAATTGACTGCAGCCGCTGCACCACATCAGAGATGGTGCTGGAGGCAGAGTCAGCATCTGCCCTCGGATGAATGTACACAACTGTGATAAAAAGTTGGGGAAACTCACGAGACAAATAAAAGGGGCGTAGTGACACAGACAGCAGCTCTACATCGGGTGTACAGATGCACTCTCTGACCGTGACAGATGTGCAGTACTGCTTATTAATGTATAAACATACTCCGCCCTCCTGACATTTCCCCGTTACCTCTTCCTGCCGATCCGAGCGCAGCGGGGCTCCAAAGCCGTCAATCCACAGGTCTGCATCTCGATCATGCGCAGTAAGCCAAGATTCAGTGAAAGCCATGACGCAGCAGTTCTTAAAATCCTTCTGGTAACGTACATTGCCTTGAATTTCATCCACCTTGTTTCTCACAGACTGTGCATTCCCAAAAATTATCGAAGGAAGAGGAATGTTACCAAACTGACGTCTCCTGAGGCGCAATTTCACACCTCCACGTCTTCCACGCTTCCTTCTGCCGCCTCTCTTTTCACCGCTGTGTCTGTCTCTCAAAATAAAGTCCGGCAGTTGCAGTTTGGGCTCAATCAGAGACGCTGCATCAGCTGTGTTTAAGCGTAGCAACACGTCCCTGGAATATTGTATTCTGCCCGCTATTCTGCTCGCCATGGAGCCGAACGCGTTTACCTCAGAGACAAAGAGCCACAGCACAGATAGCAGCAGTGCGAGAGAGGAGAGGAAATCCATGTTGTAGATACCAGGGAGCTCTTCGCCATATATTCCACAAACGCTCCAGGACAGAAACGACACAGAGGATTTTCTAAAAACGTAAAAAAGTACAAAAAACACACACACGCACACACGCACTATATCACCAGCTGCCGGTCGCTGCGTGCGCATGCGCCCAGAGTGCATGCGCCCAGAGTGTATGCGCCCAGAGTGCATGTTTTATGTGGTTTTCCTCCTCCTGTCTGGCTTCTTGGTCTGTGATGATGGTGGCCCGTTCATATAACGTCCTGACAACTGATAGTCTGTGTTCTGTGGGGTGTTCTGATGTCCATAGTAGGTATTGATCTGTGTGGGTTGGTTTCCTGTAGACTGTGATTTTTATACTGCCGTCATCGTTGTGGTGGATTTTCATGTCCAGAAAGGCTATGGTGCCATTTTCTTCCTCTTCGTATGTGAATTTTATATTCCCAGTGCTGTCCGTGCTATTCAGATGGTCAGTGAGTTCTTGTATGTGTCCTTTCCTTATTTTCTCCAGAATGTCGTCCATGTATCTCTTCCAGAGGGTGGGTTTACATTGTGTAGGTGCTGTGTTGATGGCTTTATTTTTCAGATCCTCCATGAAAAAGCTGCTCATGATAGCTGATAGTGGGTCTCCCATTGCAAATCCATGTTTTTGTCTGTAGATTTTTCCTCTGTATTGAAAATAGGTGGATTTTGCAACAAATTGTAATAGTTCAGATATGTCTTGAACTGTGAGATTGGTGCGGTTCTGTCATTACTGAGGCATTCTTGCACAATATGTAGTGTGGCATCAACAGGGGTCTTTGTGAATAATGAAATGACGTCATGTGAAATGAGGATCTTGTCTGATTCTATTTTCATATTTTTGAGTTCTTGTGCCAGCTCTTTTGAGTTTTTGCAGTGGTGTTCTGATAGTCCAAGGAGGGTTTTGATGATTTCATCCAGGGCTTTTGATAAGTTGTATGTGACTGATCTGATACTGTTTATTACTGGCAGCAGTGGGATATCCTTCTTATGTATTTTTGGGGTTCCATAGATCCGGGGGGTGATGCTGGCTGTGGCTATCAGGTGATCATATGCATCCTTTGTGATTTTTTTGCTTTCTAATAGGGGTTTGAGAAGGGCTTTTAGCATTTTTTTTTTCTTTTCTTCTGTGGGGTTTGTTTTAATGATTTCATATGTGCTGTTATCTGCCAACGTGGTTTCCATCTGTTTTTCATATGTTTCCGTGTCCATTACTACTATTGTTCTGCCTTTATCTGATGGGAGGATTGTGATTGTTTTATTTGTCTTGAGTGAGTTTAATGGTTTTTCTTCTTCTTTTGTAACATTGCTTTGTGGTGATTTGGCCGTTTTGAGGATTCCTGCGACTGCGTTCCGGAGTGATGCCTTTTCCCCTTGGTCCTGGATTTTTTCACATGTGAGTTCTGTTGCGAGGATGTATTCTTCAGAATCAGAATCAGAATAAGTTTATTGCCAAGCACATTTACAAGTAAATAACAGGTAAATATACGAGGAATTTGACTTGACACTGAAACGTCATAAATGACATTCTCAGTGACGCGGCGAGCCGTGAAGGCGCCTGTCAGCAGGAGGGGAACAGAAGAAGGCAATGGGGAGGAGGGAGGGGTGGACACAATAGGAGAGAGAAAAAAGCATTGTTTATCAGAATAAAGTTCATATATGACCGATATTATGATTACAAGAAAAAAACTCTCATTGCACAATTAGCAGACAATAGAATCCACACAATGACACAAAGAGAGCAGTGAGTGTATATCTTCGAGTCAGTATAGTGGATCAGTTTGTGTAAGTTGAGTGCAATCAGTGGCAATCAGTTGGAGGACAACAATGTCTCTTCCTCAGCAGATGTTATGACTACAGTCTGAAGCAAAGGCCAGTGTCCTTGAGCACGGCAGATGGAATAGTTTTGCCAGACAGCTGTCCTTGAGAGTCAAATGCTGCCCACCAGTGTTATGAAAACAAATATACTGTTGATTATCTGGAGGACTGAGTGCTGAGGGAGCCGAAAGAAACAGGTCAAATAGCACTGACTTCAGAGAAAAAACTTTCTATTCTCTTACGGATTCAGTGCACCAATTCCTTCATGGCCGGGCGTTGAAATCAATTCATGGACAGCTCTCAGCGTGATCGTGATGTAATCCATTTTCCTGTACAGTTCTCCATTGGCCGCTGTCAGAGTCCTGCCCAGTTGGTCAATTTGATGGGTGAGCTTCGCCGGGTCCGCTTTTTGATAAGCTCTATCCATCTTCTTCAGTTTGCAGTACACCAGAACAATCCCAAATCCAATCAGTAGAATTCCGATGACCATTGCTCCGAAAAGATATAAATCTTCAATATCTTCAATAGAAAGATCACACAGGCACAAGAGTTTCCAATTACTTGTGTACTTGTGTTCATGGGGTATTTTGGCTGGTGTGATGGCGAAATTCAGTCCTCTTTTCAGCACTGTTTTCTCTGTGTCCATGAGTGTGCATTTTGATAAGTTTTTGACCCCCTTAGCGCTTGTTTCCGTGTGTGTTTGTCTTTGCTTACTCTTCCTTTCTGTGAGTTTTTTTAGTTTTTTTAAATGGCGGTTTTTCATTATATTGAATTCCTGTTCGTGCGCGTGTTTAATTGTGCTTCTACCTGCTCCTGCGTTTCCTGGAAGGTCGGGAAGTGTTTCTTGAAAATGTCCATTTCCTCCTTGATCTGGTTGATTCTGTCCACTTTGTTTGCCGTCATTCTTATCCGTTCTTTGATCAGGTCTTTCCGTGCTTTATTGATAATTTTTTCTGCGTTTTTGGTCGGGATTGGATTTTTTTATGTTAAAGCTTGCTGGTGTGACATCCTTATCTCTGCAACGGAGATTAATTCTCAGGTGGTTTCTGTAGCGTGCCCGTGTTTTCTCCAGTTTCTCCAGCCGGCGGAAGTCTTTGATACAATTTTGTCCATAACTTCCACGTAATAGCTATTTACTTTTTGTTCACAAAAGGTAAATGATTAAAAGAAGACAAAATGAACCTACTTGAGCTATGAATTGAATTGAATATTGTATCGTTCATGATTATACCAGTATAAATTTTGATACCAGTGTAAAAATTATTATTACACTATTTGGGGTCTAATGCGTAATGATGTCACACCACTATGTGGCTGACGTGTTACCATAGAAATGGCAAAACAAACATGGTGCTGGAAGCTGCCTGAATATTGACAAAAATATTGTGGTATCCTTTTAAGGCCATATAGGTGGTGGGCCAAGTGGCTCTATCTGATTTAGTTTTTGAGATGATTGAACCCATCTAGAGCGTAGCTGATTTTCACAGATAGGCTAACTCATATTTTTCAAAACATGAATCTGTTTGTTGGCAGGCTAAGTATGCGCATATTTTTTATGAAAGTTAAACTTTAGTTAAGAAACCTGATAAGGTGGCTCTGAGGTGATCACTAAGGACCTCTATATGCTTAACCAATCAAAACAACGCTCCATGATCACTTGACTTGAGTTCGACCAATGAGCTAGGTCATTGTTGGAAGTAACCGTAAAGGAAAGATGGGCCAGGAAAGCACAATAACGTTATATTTATGTCCTTCTATTTTCTTTTCATGTTACAGATCTCCATAGTTAATATTACAACCAAGTGCTGCTCCCCATTGTCCCTTGTCTTGTGTAGCATATTGCTAAAAAAAGTAATTACACGTCCTTCGCATTGTCTTGCTGTTAAAGAAGCCCTGCTGAAAAAAACAGCATACAACAGCATCAGACCAGCACAATAAATAACAGATTAGTATTGTAAATAGTAGTTTTAATATTGTTTGTGAGATTTTTTGAGTGTTTATTGTTTTTGTTATGTGTTTTGTGTTTTCGGAGCAGCGTCTTTTTTCATATTGTTCGTCTTTTTTTTGCTTTCATTCTTGTTTTTATAGATTTTTTAAGTAATAATTTGTAAATAGCTTAGCAAAAAATGTTGAAGACATCAACTAGAAAGAAGACAGCCCCCGTGGAAGAGGAGGAAACCTCAGGAGAAGTGTGTCAGTCTCAACCACAGTGATACAGTTTGTATCACTGGATATTTATTGTCAGCTTTGTTACAATTTTTATTTTCCAGTATCTATTTATTTGTATTATTTCTATTTTTTTCAATAGCTAGTGTATTTTTTATTGGCTTTGTTTCAAATTGCTTTGTCATCATTATATTTATTACTTATTTGTATACTGTTGAACATTTGTTCTTAAAACACAAGTTTCTTTTGGATAAATCTTATCTAATCTTATGTTATATATTTATATTTTTAGAGATTCTTCAGCTGAAGAGCCATCCACCAGCACCAGCAGTGGAACAGGAACAGCTGGAGAGAACTGAGTCCTGGACTACCACAGAGCTGAAAACGCCTCGACATGGACACATAAAACAGCCTGTAAACTGGACACTGTAAGTTCTGGGCAAACACAAATATTTCAGAATATGTATAAGGGGTTCAGTTTAATTTTTGTTCTCGCAAAACTTTTGTTCATGCACCTTTGAAATATTTATAAAGAGAAAACAGGTGAAAATTCAAATCTGTTTTATTTTTTTTTATTACACACTGTTTTAAGCATTTAAAACATATAATATTGACACATACTTGCCAGATTTTGAAGTGTACACTTCTCCTGAAAAACAGGGCAAAATATTTTATACAAAGGACATTTTATGACATATTAAAAAATGATTAAAAAAAACAGGCGAACTATTATAATTATAGCACTAAAAGGCTTTAAAGCATTCCAGTGAGTTTCCAGCCAATGTGAAATGTTCCACAGGTGGAACACCGGACTTTTAAGAGGTTAAAGATTAAATATTCAACATTTCAAACAGGAGTAGCTCATTTTTCTAAATTAGCTTTAACATTTTTATTGGTATTATAATCACCACAAAATCACCAACCAACAAAGAACAAGTGAAGCACAACAAGAAAACTCATTGCAACATACCACACCCAAAAGTCCATACAGAAGACACAGTGTGTGTGTCTATGTGGCCTAGTCAGAAATGTTCTCACAGTCCAAGCAATAACACACGTCTGCGCATGGAAGCTCGTTCTGTCTGCACGTGCATAGCCCTTTCACAGCGTCATGTTTTTTTTACAGGAGTAGTATGCAAGCTCCAAAATGCTGAGAGGTGCAGGGAGAAGAGTCATCCAGTCGATCTCAAAGGAGTCTCCCTCAATCTTCCAACCATGGGCCATTGGTGGAGGTATGTCTGGCTGACTCTGCAGGCATCTTCTATAGATGTCTGCCTGGTAGTTTGCTCGCTGAATGTGTTTATATAGTGAGTCTCTGTTTGGTGGAAGACTTCTGTCTGCGCACTTGCCACTCTTAAACAGTTGGCATCTTGTGGTATTCACATCCTTGGAGCCTTTGAGGTCATATAGAACACAAGTTAATTTTTCAATGGCCTCATACTGTTCTGGGAGTAGTTGAAAAGATTTTCCCAGTGTCTTTAATGACACGCAGTGTTCTTTGTTGGACAGTTGTATTTTCATTGCTTAAGTTTCTCTCATAGCCTCTTTTGATTATATTTTTGAGTTGTATACTTTTCCGTTCTGCATATGATGCATTGCCTTGGACTGAGAACAGAGACTGAGTCTGACTCCTGGACCCAGAGTGGTAACTGGTTCCACAGAGAAGGAGCTTGATAGCAGAAGGCTCTGCCTCCCAATGTACTTCTGGAGATTCTGGGCACCACAAGCAATCCAGCATTTTGGGAGTGTAGAGCTCTATTAGGATGATAGGGTAATATTAGATGTTTTATATATAAGGGGGCCTGATTATTAAGAGCTTTGAAAGTGAGAAGAAGGATTTTAAACTTAATTCTAAACTCTATGGGAAGCCAATGAAGGGAGGACAGAACCGGAGAGATATGATCTCTCTTTCTAGAGCCAGTTAAAACTCTTGCAGCAGCATTTTGGATCAACTGAAGACTTTTTAAGGATATTTTGGGACAACCTGATAATAACAAGTTACAATAATTTAGTTGAGAGCTGACAAAGGCTGCACGGTGGCGCAGTGGTTTAGCACTGTGGCAGCACAGTTTTACCCTCGGCCGGGGGATCGCGGGGATCATGAGATCGTGGGTTCGATCCCAGCCTCCGACCAACAGTGAGCTGTGTGGAGTTTGCATGTTCTCCCCGTGTTGCGCGGGTTTACTCCGGGATTTCTCCGGTTTCCTCCCGCACACCAAAAACATGTAGGTTTAGGGCGCTCGCGCACGCAGCGACCAACAGCTGGTGGCTTGTCACCAGACTGCAAACCAAGTCTACCTACGGGTACAAATAAGTAACAAAAAAAAAAAAAAAAAAAAAAAAAAAAAAAAAGCGTGGATCAGTTTCTCAGCATCATTCAGAGACAAAATGCTCCTAATCTTGGCAATATTGTGCAGATGATAGAAGGAAGTCTTAGAAACAAATTTAATATGTGAATTAAAGGACAGATCTTGATCAAAAATAACTCCAAGGTTCCTCACAGAACTATTCAGAGTGAGAGTGGCGGCATCCAAATTAAGAGTATGATGTGGAAAGGAATTTCTAAGATTTTTTGGGCCAACAAAAAAGGGGCCAAAAAACCTTCCCTACAATAATTATTCTATCTGATTTCATCACTAAATCAGCTAAAAATTCAGCAAATTTGGATAAAAACTCTGAGTAGGCTGAGGGAGGACGGTAAACTATGGCAAAGAAAATTGGATTCAAGCCAAGATAGCCAACATGCCCCACGCTGAGGACCAGGCCCTCAAAGGAATTAAAACATGATTTTTGCTTTATTTTAACCAGTAATTTAGAATGAAAAATTGCCACTACTCCACTTCCATGACCAGAACTTCTGGGATTATGGTAGTTTAGATAACCAGAGAGTTGATTCATTCAAACCAACATAATCATCTTGCCCTAGCCAAGTCTCTGTGAGGGATACTAAATCGATCTGATGATCAATTAATAGATCATGGACTAAAAGAGTCTTGGGAATTAGGTCACTAATATTTAATAAACCACATTTAATTTTTAAATTATGAGGAGGAACAGAGGCCAAATCATTAAATTTAGAGACTTGAGGTTTGATCTGAATCTTGCCAACATTTTGTTGGTAATCACACATACCCACCTATACCCACACACAGCCCCGCCTGCCCACTCACAACACACACACCCACTTCTGCACCCGCTCATACACAAGACCCCACTCACACCTACTCTCACACACATACACACACACACACACACACACACACACACACACACACACACACACACACACCAGCACCCGCAGACCCCAATGGACGGGGAGGGCGACCCAGGACACAGGCACCTGCCCCTGGGTGCCGCCAGGGCCCCAGGGAAAACATGACCCTGCAGCGCAAGTACGCACCGGGGCCAACCTGCACCACCAGCGCACACCCAACCCCAGCCCAGGGTGGGGGAACGCCCTCCCCCCCCAGCACCAGGGGCCCAGAGCCAGACCCAGACCCCCTCGGGAGGTGAGGCCAGCCGGCCGAGGGGGAGGGGGGGCTGTGGCTGTTTGTAGAGTGACTGCTCTTGTGGACTTGGGCATGTGGGAAATTTGCTTTCGCTGATTGTTTCTTAAGAGAGGCTATATACAGGAATAACACAGCAAACATTACTTTGAATCACACCTGTCACACTTATCACTCCACTGATCGGAAACATGATGACACTCCTTACTCTGCGAAGGCAAGGTTAATTTCATCAGGGAATTCCTCCTTTCTGAAGCAGTGATGTCCCTTTGGGCACTCTCTAAATGTGCAACAGCTTACAGTGCGTCTCTCCCCCGTACTGCTACCTGCTTGGCCAATGAAGAGGGCAAGTGTTATCTTGAAGAGCTACATCATCAATACAGGGGAATGGTAGTCATTGGGCATACCCACACCTGGCCAGAAACTGGGCAGGGTGTAGAGAGATGCTTTTTTACCACAGGATACTACCCTTTTTGATACATGATGCCATTTGGGGCACGAATGTACCAGAGCAGTTTCAGATGGAAAGCACAGGAGTGAGGGTCCTTCATTCACTGTTTTCTTGAGTGAGAGTGGGCAAGAACACCTTATGGATTGAAACACTTAATTACAGGCTACAATCTTTTGTACAATTTATGACACAAAATAGAATGGTTCTTGGTCAATTAACTGCCACCCGCAGGGGTGTGTGCCCTGTTATAGGAGGTTATTGTTATACTTTCATCCACTTACTATTTTCAGGGATGAAAATAATGCAAATGTCCATATTATTACTTCAGCCACACACAACCTTACTGCCTTGTATAATGTCACTGAATTCACAAAATTGATTAAGTTAGTGGTTCTCTTCATGGGGAAGTCTCATCATGAATTTGTTAGTGATTTTTATAGTGATAATTTTGGTATTTCCGTGTCAGTCCTTGTGTCCGTAATATGATGATGAGGTGATATGTCTTGATGCAATTGCTGCAGATGATGAGGATGGTAAAGAGGGGCAATACTACCCTTAGGTGTGTGAAGTTTGAAATATTGTCTGAATCTGTTTTGAGTTTTTCCATGTCATTTTCACATTACTGTTTCTATCACATTACACTTATTGTTATCATAGCATTAGTTGCTACATTCTTATTTGACAGTTTAAATTGATTTTGATTATATTCACTCTTATCACTACACATATTCACTTTAAATGGCATATTCACTTTTATTGCTACACACGTTATCATAGCCTTGTTTAAGTTTAAACTACCTCATAAAACTGCAGCTAGTCTGCAAGGACACATAACAACATCTACATCCTTACACACACACACACACACACACACACACACATATACACTCACCGGCCACTTTATTAGGTACACCATGCTAGTAACGTGTTGGACCCCCTTTTGCCTTCAGAACTGCCTCAATTCTTCGTGGCATAGATTCAACAAGGTGCTGGAAGCATTCCTCAGAGAGTTTGGTCCATATTGACATGATGGCATCACACAGTTGGCGCAGATTTGTCGGCTGCACATCCATGATGCAAATCTCCCGTTCCACCACATCCCAAAGATGCTCTATTGGATTGAGATCTGGTGACTGTGGAGGCCATTTGAGTACAGTGAACTCATTGTCATGTTCAAGAAACCAGTCTGAGATGATTCCAGCTTTATGACATGGCGCATTATCCTGCTGAAAGTAGCCATCAGAAGTTGGGTACATTGTGGTCATAAAGGGATGGACATGGTCAGCAACAATACTCAGGTAGGCTGTAGCGTTGCAACGATGCTCAATTGGTACCAAGGGGCCCAAAGAGTGCCAAGAAAATATTCCCCACACCATTACACCACCACCACCAGCCTGAACCATTGATACAAGGCAGGATGGATCCATGCTTTCATGTTGTTGACGCCAAATTCTGACCCTACCATCCGAATGTCGCAGCAGAAATCGAGACTCATCAGACCAGGCAACGTTTTTCCAATCTTCTATTGTCCAATTTCGATGAGCTTGTGCAAATTGTAGCCTCAGTTTCCTGTTCTTAGCTGAAAGGAGTGGCACCCGGCGTGGTCTTCTGCTGCTGTAGCCCATCTGCCTCAAAGTTCGACGTACTGTGCGTTCAGAGATGCTCTTCTGCCTACCTTGGTTGTAACGGGTGGTTATTTGAGTCACTGTTGCCTTTCTATCAGCTCGAACCAGTCTGGCCATTCTCCTCTGACCTCTGGCATCAACAAGGCATTTCCGCCCACAGAACTGCCGCTCACTGGATATTTTTTCTTTTTCGGACCATTCTCTGTAAACCCTAGAGATGGTTGTGCGTGAAAATCCCAGTAGATCAGCAGTTTCTGAAATACTCAGACCAGCCCTTCTGGCACCAACAACCATGCCACGTTCAAAGTCACTCAAATCACCTTTCTTCCCCATACTGATGCTCGGTTTGAACTGCAGGAGATTGTCTTGACCATGTCTACATGCCTAAATGCACTGAGTTGCCGCCATGTGATTGGCTGATTAGAAATTAAGTGTTAACGAGCAGTTGGACAGGTGTACCTAATAAAGTGGCCGGTGAGTGTATATATATATATATATGACGGACAACAAACGGAATAATCAATGCCAACCCCATATTTTTCAGGCGATACAGATTCATAGTGTTGGGGATTTTTTTGGAGAAGAAGTGAGGGTTATGTTGCCTGCCTGTGCGGTGAGCCTCATCAGAGAAACCTTCCCATCTCATCACTACAAGGGATTTTGCCTACCAAGATTAGATTTGTGAACAATGTTATTTAAATAAAGTTTTGTAAAATCATATATTGAGTTTCTTAATGTTCATGTCAATGTTATAGTTCTCATAGCTCAGCATTCATCAAAGTCGCATGTCATATACATTTCAATAATTTTTCTACCATTTTATGGTATACATTTGGATTTACATAAAAGGCCTGTTCATCAGCTTCCTCTGCTTGGTCAGAAACATCAACATTGAGTGACAGTTGATAAAATCTGCAAAAAAAGTAGATCATAATTTTATCCAAGAGGTCTCAAATTGGATTACATACATAGAAATATAAATTGATCAGACAGGCACAACCACCTCCCTATACAGCACTGAATATTTCATATTTGATGAGTATGAACACCCTAATATGCTAATATTTGATAAGTTGGTAAGGCAATGCAAACCAAGGCTTGGAATTCATTTAAGATGTTTAGTAAACATTTGCAGTGAATATTAAAAATAAAAAAACTTACCTGTTTACTTCTCGTGTTCTGACAGTTGATCGCCACTGTCACTGACCCCGTTCTCAGAGTCACACTTTCAGTCGAGGCATATATAGTTGGAATAGCCGTTTTCTTTATCAGAAATCTTTTGGCAAATTTCATTTCAAATTGACATAATGTCTGGCCCAGGAAACACGCACGCAGGCTCAGGATAGATTTAACAGCTTTATTCAACAAGCAGGTGTGTGTGAATGGATTTATGGGGATGTGCTGACGAAGGGCAGGTGTGCGCGCAGCTGAAGCCGCTGAGGAGCGGCGAGTCGTGACACAAATTGTATCTTATTCTCGAAATCGCTGTCAATGAAATCTCTACTGCACATTTTTGGTGTTTTACCGACATAAGTCCATTTTTTTTTTGCGTTTTCTGAACGAATTTCACCCATGCCGTTCTGATTTTCACAGGGACGGGACATTCAAAAACACTCACAGCATGCTCCTCTGGTATAACGTCGCACCCGTACACAACACAATGACAAACCATAATTAATTCGATTCCTGAAATCTTAATGTTAATAAATAATCTATTTGTAATCCAAAAGTCTTCCGAGAAATATCCGTAATCGCCGATTTTAAAACGTAAACATCAAATAAAAAAAAGCAATGTCCGCCGACCGTGTGCCACACCGAAATGACGTCACACAGTCAGTGGCCATTTTAGCCGCTGATCTTGGCTGGGTCAGACAGCTCTCCACAACAGCGTACTTCAAGAGCGCATTGTCACCTTATGTGACATACGTTGACACCAAAACATGTGGGGTTCCAATTAACTCGTCTCAGACAACAATTTGAGATATGATTTAGCGATTTTGAGTTTTCGTCTGTCCGTTGCCTTTAAGGCTTTGGGGTGGGAGTGTGCTGTACTGTGTCGGTGAAGGGCATGCCTTTGCTGCACAGTGGGGCTGCCCTCACCTCAATTTTGATTGCATTTTAGACACTGAGGGGTTGGGGGGATGGGGGGACCCGCTGCCCGTCGCAGTGGCTAGTGGTGCTTCAATCACCATGCCCCCAATTTTAATTACACTTTGGTAGTCAACACATTTACACACAATTACATCATATAACCAACATACACCCACCATGTTTTGTGCAGGGGGGAGGGGGGAGGTGTCTTCCCCCACCCCTGTTGCCCTCCTCCTACTGGGGGCATGGGGACCCAGTGGGGAGCCTGGGACCTGTCATGTTGTCAAAATCCCTGGGTGCTATTGAATGTATAGATACAACCAAGTGAGTGTGAGCGGGACTGAATATGAGAGCAAGTGAGAGTGAGAGGGTGATGAATGGAGGTGGTGATGGTGGGTTGGTTTAGTGCGGCACTTTGCATGTTGGGTGGCATCTCAGGACGCCTGCGGTCGTCTGCTGATCAGTCGCTTGGGTGGGCGCTGGGGGTGGGGGTCTGCTTCTGTGGCCTGCGCTGGCGGTCTCCCCGGCCACTGCTGGATGCTGGTGCACATTCAGGCTCGCTGCATCTGCTTCGCAACTGCCTTATGAAACAAGGGTGAATGAGAGGTGAGTTTGAATGGGTACAGGAGTGAGCGAGAATGGGTTGGTCCGGGTGAGTGAGAGTGAGTTAGTGCAGATGGGTGCGTATGGGAGCATGTGGGTGTGAAGGTGTGGGGAGGGGTGTGTCTGCAAGTTGGGAGGTGCTGGATTAAGGGGGGTAGTGCCTCTTGGCAGTGTCAGCTACCCTAGGTGGGTGGACTTTTTTGGGCATGGGGGTCCCCAGGGTGTGTGGCGGTGGTGCTGGGGGGGCTTGCGCCAGGGGGTGTGAGCCATTCTCCGGCCCAGGGGGTGGGGTCGCTAGTTTCCTGGCACCTGGGGCCCCGGGGTGGTAGTTGGCCTTCTGGGGGGTGGGGTGGAGGGCGGGCAGGTCCGAAGGTGTGGGCTCGCTGCGCCGGCCGCTGATAGACCTGGCTTCCCTCGATCGTCCCTCCAGGGGTGAATGCCTGGCTTTCCTGGGGCTTGTTGACCTCGGACATTTGTGCCCTGTTGGGGTTGGTGGCGCTGCCTTTCCTGCTCGGAGTTCCAGGGGGAGAGCTGCTATGACCAGCCCCCCGCATCGTATGTTTCCTGACAAACCACTCACATGCACACACTTATTTTGCACGCGCTGTCATATATATGCATGCAGACGTACACGCACAAGTGTCTCTCCTTTAACAGGTGCAGAAAGCAGACTCGTGTTGAGACATCTTCGGTGGAAGAAACAATATGTCTTTTGTTTATTTTAGTTGTTTGTTTGTTTGTTTGTTTGTTTGTTTTTTGTCGGTTCCCCTCCCTTTTCTTTCCCCCTCCACACACTTCCTTTCCCTCTTCCCCATCCTGTCGGGTCTTCCATGAGTAAAATAATTAAAATAAACTATTAAAAGCTATTACAAGAGGAGTTTGCAACAATATGCAATACATAGGTTCTGTATAAGCTCCTCTTGGCAAAGTAAATCTGTTTTGGCACAGTAAGGGTGACAGAACCCTGTTCTGCTTGCCTAACTGCCTGACAGGACAAGGGAAAAAAAAAAAAAAGAAACAAACAGCCTGTGGTAGCTGCATTATTTTAGCAGTAGCAGATAATTTGTTCAGCTGATAGTGGCATTAAGGAACATACACAACAATTCTCTACGGTGTATAGGCAGTGGAACAACTTAAAAATAAGGATGGTGAGGATGAAAAGGCAACACTAACTGCTTTCAGTTACCAACCTTCTTTCCCTTGCATTTTTGCCCCTCCATGATAAACAGACAGTTGCTTCACTATGTAAAGCCGCTACTGGACGCCAGGGGGCGCCCTCAGCCAACACTTGCATAGAAAAACAGTTAGTCACTTGTTGATGATTTTTTTCTTTTTTTTTAGTGAGTTCGTAATATGTATTAAACAGTCTCTTGCTGAGAGTTCCAAATGGGGTAAAACATTAGATGCACCCAAGAGTCACGTCCTTCACCTTTCACAGCTGTTGGTGTTGCCAGGATAACCTCTGTGTTTTCCTTGCCAGGGAGTATTTGGTCCAATTTTCTTTGATGACCAGATCCCCTGGTTTGGCCAAAAGATGGGTGCATCTCCCATGGTTCCTTCGTCACATGGTCCCTCCTGGGAAGGCGGCATGGATAATATCTGTCTGTTGACATCCTTTGCATGTAATCAACCACAAACCCTTCCTCATCACCTAAGTTAAATGGCTTTAATAGTAGGGTTCGCATTTCATAATTTTTCTGTTTTTCTTTGTCACTATTTTCCTAATCCATCTTTCCTAATCCTATTTGTGCATTATGTTAATCCTGTAGATTGTTGATGGCAAGCTAAATTGTTTCCTCGGTAAATGTTGGGTACTGTACCTAAATGTAATATAATTTGATTTACAGCATGTATTCCATTAAATGCATTACATTATCTAAGTAAATCATTTCAGCTCTTTTAAATTTTGATATTGTTTCAGTTAAGGGTTTCCGTGCTACCATAGCAGTATTTGGGTTAGTGCCAGGGAAGGCTTTTGCCTATTTATTTAAGTATGTCAGTAATTACTAAACAATATCTTTTGCCTTCACACTTATTTAACTCAATGAGATCCATGCAAAAGTTTTGAAAGGAATAGGCTTATGCAAGGAAGATCAAATTATTTTTGCTTTGAGCACCCTTAAGCATTGTTTTCTTATTACATAGTTGAGTAAAAGTCTGTTTTTTCTTTGTAGCGAATTTTATATTGAGTCCCACAGTAAGCTTCATCAGCATAAATTGGACTTTCCTTAGACGTTTGAAACTCTTCCCATAAAATTGCATGGTTTTTCTGTTTAAGATAAGATAGATAAGATAAGCCTTTATTAGTCCCACAACGGGGAAATTCCAGGATTGCAACAGCACAGGGATAGCAACACTCAGAGCAACAATCAGAAGGCAAGAAAAAAAAAAAAAAAAAAAAAAAAAGCAAGCAAGCAAGAGCAGCTAATATCAAATCAAATCAAACTTTATTGTCATATTGCTGTACATACAACTGTAGTGCAGGCAAGATGAAATTGCGTTTCTCTCGGCATCCATATAAGAAGCAGCATGATTAAGACACACTCCCACATAGCTACACCCCCCACCCCACCCCCACCCCCCATCCATTCACACATCCCTGAGACATACTTGGGGAAAAAGAATAACTAACTATAATATACAAAATGTCCATAGGTGCAGTAGTGTGTATGTGAGATTCCGGGTCAGCTGTTCAACATCCTGACAGCTTGTGGGAGGAAGCTGTTGATCAGTCTGGTGGTTCTGCCTCTGATGCTCCGGAATCGTTTACCAGATGGAAGAAGTTCAAAGTGTTTATGCAGAGGGTGAGAACGGTCCTTGACAATGTTCAGTGCCCTGCTCCTACAACGGTTCTAAAAAAGTTCTTGGACAGAGGGGAGGGAGACTCCAATTACCCTCTCCGCCCCCTTGACTACCCTCTGCAGGGCTTTTTTGTCTGACATACTGCAGTTGGAGTACCATGTAGCAATGCAGTATGTCAGAACACTCTCCACCACACCTCTGTAGAAGGTCCTGAGGATGCAGATGGGGAGAGAGGCCTGTTTGAGTTTCCTCAAGAAGTGTAGTCTCTGCTGAGCCCGCTTCCTGATCTCCAAGGAATTCTTGCTCCAGGTCAGGTCCTGCGAGATCTGCACTCCGAGGAACTTGATGTTCTCTATTCTCTCCACTAAACGGCCGCCGATGCTGAGGGGGACGTGCTCAGGCTGTGACCGCCAGAAGTCGATAATCATCTCCTTCGTTTTGTCCACGTTGAGCACCAGATTGTTCTCCCTGCACCAGCCCTCCAGGTCTCTCACTTCTTCCCTGTACATTGATTCCTCATCCCTCTGAATAAGTCCCACCACCGTGGTGTCATCTGCAAACTTAATAATCTGGTTCCCCTCGTGTTTGGATACACAGTCATGTGTTAGAAGTGTAAACAACAATGGACTGAGTACACAGCCTTGAGGGGTTCCGGTTCTCAGCGTGACAGAGTTGGAGATGTTGTTTCCAACCCGGACAGACTGAGGTCTCTCAGTCAGGAAATCCAGGATCCAGAGACATGTGGGGGTGTTCAGACCGAGAAGGAGTAATTTCTCTATCAGTCTCTGGGGAATAATGGTGTTGAATGCTGAACTGAAATCAATGTACAGGAGTCTGGCGTAGGTGTCTTTCTGGTCCAGGTGGGTAATGACAGAGTGTAGGGTGGTGACTATAGCATCCTCCGTGGAGCGGTTTGAACGATATGCAAACTGGAGCGGGTAGTGTGATGCAGGGAGGCAGGCTGTGATGTGTGGTTTGACAAGCCGTTCAAAACACTTCATCACAATTGGTGTAAGTGCAACAGGACGATAGTCATTCAAACAGGACACCACTGGTTTCTTTGCCACCGGTACAATGATAGAGGTCTTGAAGCATCTGGGAACGATGGCCTGACTCAGGGAGATGTTATAAATGTCAGTCAGGACATCCGCCAACTCGCTCGCGCAGTCTCGGAGCACACGTCCCGGAATGTTGTCTGGACCTGCAGCTTTGCGTGGGTTGATTCTGGATAGGGTCTTCTGTGTGTCCGCTGTGTTAATGGTAAAAGCTGGTCCGACCGATGGTGGGAGTGGGCCGGCCCTCCCTCTGATTGTCGAGTTTGATGCTTCAAAACGTGCAAAGAAGTCGTTAAACCTGTCTGGAAGCGAAGCGTCGTCATCATCGACCCCCTGCCTAGACTTAAAGCCCGTCAGTGTCCGAACTCCCTGCCACATCTGCTTGGTGTTCCTAGTGTCACAGAGGTGTCCCTGGATTTTCTCCG
This sequence comes from Pholidichthys leucotaenia, assembly GCA_020510985.1. Lineage (NCBI taxonomy): Eukaryota > Metazoa > Chordata > Actinopteri > Cichliformes > Pholidichthyidae > Pholidichthys > Pholidichthys leucotaenia. Next base: position 246,862,389 of record CM035845.1, on the reverse strand, counting down.
CATAGGCGCGCTTTGCCGCCTTAATTCCCTTTGAAAGCGCAGACCTGGCGGAGGGCAATCCTGTCCTTCGCTCTGAACGCTGCATCTCTGGCTGTAAGCAGCGAGCGCACCTCTGCAGTCATCCAGGGCTTATGATTACCCCGTATAGTGATGGTCTTCACTGTAGTGAAATCCTCTGTGCACTTCGCGATGTAGCTGGTGACCGTATCAGCATACTCCTCCACATCTGTCCTATAAATATATATATATACACACAGACACACAGTGTAGAGCATTGTAGCTGGATGGGATAAATATATGAGTATATAAACACACAGTACGGAGCATTGCAGCTAGATGGAATAAATATATAAATATATAAACACAGTGCGGAGCAATGTAGCTTGATGGAATAATATGTAGATATATAAACACACAGTACGGAGCATTGCAGCTAGGTGGAAAAAATATGTAAATATATAAACACAGTGCGGAGCAATGTAGCTAGATGGAATAATATGTAGATATATAAACACACACTGTGGAGCATTATAGCTAGATGGAATGAATATATAGATATATAAATATAAACATAAACATAAACACACCCAGTGCGGAGCATTGTAGCTAGATGGAATAAATATGTAAATGTATAAACACACACAGTGCAGAGCATTGTTGCTAGATGGGATGAAACAGCACAACCGTCTACTTAGTTATCCTACATGGTATGATTATGTGCCCATACATATTCTCACCCTCCGTAGCTACCGGTATTTTCCTAGTTGTATGCTGGAGGGGACCATTGTGTAAGTCTATTGCATCTTTTGCATTCAAAAAAACTATTAGGTTGTTACGTCTTTTCGCTATCTCTGCGAGCAGCCCTGCTTAGGTTGTACAGTCTGACAGCCGTTGGTAGGAAGGACCTGCGAAACCTCTCGGTTGTGCACCTGGGATGATGTAGTCTGCTGCTAAATGAGTTTCCTTATTAGTTTACTTTATTTCTTATAAACATGATATATTTTTTCTTTTCTTTTTCTCTTCTTAATTTTACTGTATTTTTATAAAGTATTAGGATCTTTTTCACAATAATCTGCAAATATTTTTTCAGCACACAATTTTCTTAAATACCTACAAATTTTCTGATGTAAATTTACCTTCTATTGAAAGTTGTGACTCCATTACCAAGCTGTTTCACCTATATTTTTCTTTTCTACATTATTGATCATTTATTGATAATTTTTATTCATTATCTATTTTTTCTGATGATCCATCCATCCATCCATCTTCTACCGCTTTTCCGGAGGTCCGGGTCGCGGAGGCAGCAGTTCAAGCAGAGAAGCCCAGACTTCCCTCTCCCCAGCCACCTGCTCCAGCTCTTCAGAGGGGATACCAAGGCGTTCCCAGACCAGCTGGGAGACATAGTCTCTCCACCGAGTCCTGGGTCTGCCCCGGAGTCTCCTCCCAGTGGGACGTGCCTGAAACACCTCAAGTGGGAGGCGTCCAGGAGGCATCCTAATCAGATGCCCATACCACCTCAACTGATTCCTTTCAATGTGGAGGAGCAGCGGTTCTACTCTGAGCCTCTCCCGGATGACTGAGCTCCTCACCCTATCTCTGAGGGTGAGTCCAGCAATCCTACGGAGAAAGCTTATTTCAGCCGCTTGTATCTGCGATCTCGTTCTTTCAGTCATTACCCAAAGCTCGTGACCATAGGTGAGAGTAGGAACGTAGATTGACTGGTAAATCGACAGCTTTGCCTTAGAACTAAGCTCCCTCTTCACCACAACAGACCGGTACAACGTCCGCATCACTGCAGATGCTGCTCTAATCCGTCTGTCGATCTCTCGCTCCATTTTCCCCTCACTCGTGAACAAGACCCCAAGATACTTAAACTCCTCCACTTGGGGCAGGAGCCTGTCCCCAACCCGGAGAGGACAATCCACCTTTTTCCGGCTGAGGACCATGGACTCGGACTTGGAGGTGCTGATTCTCTTCCCAGCTGCTTCACACTCAGCGGCAAACCGTCCCAGCAAGAGCTGTAGGTCATTGCTGGATGAAGCCAACAGGACAACATCATCTGCAAACAACAGAGATGAGATCCTGTGATCACCAAGCATGACACCCTCCATTCCCTGGCTGTGCCTAGAAATCCTGTCCATAAAAATTCTGAATTTTTTTTCTGATGATTTTTTAGCTAATTAATTATTGTGGTACCCCCCCCCCCCCGATGCATGGAGATGCCCAATCATCAAAATGGCAGATTGCTAAAACAATGTGATTTTTTTTTATTTTTAGTGTTTTCCTTAGAGATACAGTCTGTGCCAGTAATATGTGTGGCACATTCACATATGTTAAATTTAGATGATTTTTTTTGATAGTGTAACACCCTAAAAATGAGGTCTCTGTAATCATGCCTCTTTTTGTGAGTGTCTTCCCTTGGCCTAATTTAAAAAATTCAGTTAGAACAATTAAGTCTGCTGTCTGTGCAGATTTAATGTGATTTAGCATTTATTGTAACCAATTCTGGATTATTCATTAAGCCCACATCTGTCTGTCCTGTTGAACACAGACAGTTTGAATTTGTGTTAGTGCATGATTGTGAAAGGGTGTGTTCCACTCCTTCTGTTAATGGAATGGTGGACATATTGCTCAATTTGAATTTGGCTTCATTCTGCACAAGGAATGCTTTATTTCCAATGTTTCTTCCTAAATTTTGGTGTGGTCTGCAGTCCATAGCCCAGCTCTTTAGCACATCAAAATCTTACAACACAATTATTCCTTATTCCTGTCACATTTCTGAAATATGATACTGTCATACCATTATCTTCTGAGAGGCGCCATTGCAATGTCTCAGACCCGCAATGTCATTTCAGGTAAACACTGCATTTTCAAAGTCAAAGTCAGGTAACTGATATGCGTTATGTCATTGTCAATGTCATTTGTTTTACTAAGCTTTGGGTCTACTTGTCACATGTTATGGTCCACTTGTGAGGTCCTCCTCCCCCACTCCGCCGCTGCCCCCAGCCAATGACCCTGATGTTCAGGTTGGTGAAAAACATTGTGTTCCCCTTGCCGCAGCCAGCCTGCCCCACACCTCTCTCTGTCCTCCTGTCCATCACAAGCATTTTAAGTCAATGCCATCCTGAAAAAATAAAATCGGGGGAAGCTGTACCCCCCCACCCCACGTCAGAAATCATATAAACAGGAGTTCAAATTTGTCTTCTCATAAATTTGTTGTGTTACTCTTGTATTCATTTAAATCTTTCCTTTGAATTTGCTTTTGTAACAGTGCCTATTTTAATGCTGATAAAATTTGTGCTCTAACTAATGGTTCACTTTTAGTTTTTGCCCGTACATTTAGAAAAATGACCCAAACTTATTCTGTAATGCTTTGCTGGAGTGGGAGAGATCTTTTCTCTCCACATGTTAAATCTTTTGAACTCTTCCCAGTTATCTGTGGAAGAGGTCATAGTGATAAGTCAGCCGGGTAGCAGTCCGTCTTCTCTGCTTAGACTGCTGTCCCTATGACTGAATAAGCAGTAAAGGATTGAGTAATGAAATTCACGGGCTTAAATTCCACAAGGTGCTTCCCACCTTGTACCAAGCCCTTAAGCGTATTCTATTTCATTAAAGGGAAAAATTTCACAGACTATATATGGTTTAAATGGAAAACTCAGACTGGAACCTTCTGAGTCTCTTTTCTAGGTAAAAGTTTAGGCATTATAGTTTTTTTTTAAATTATTAATAAGGAGTAGCATAAACTTATTTTCTTTACATTACTTAATCCAAAAACTCGTCAAAAGCAACATCTTTGCTTTGTTATTTTAGTCATTTCCTCTAAGTAAATACCACAAATGATATTTTTTATTTTGAATTTTGGTGATTCATTTTCAGTAGGTTAGACAAAAAAATAAAATGGTTCCTTTTTTTCAAACACACCCATAGCAAAACAGGAAAAGTTGATGATTTTAAAGTATCCCAGTAGTGATTTACATAGCTGCCTGTCCTCATAAAGTCCCTTAGGCAATACACTGCATATTACAATGTCAACTTTCACACAGTCTGTCACTTCTTTAAATTGACAAGACAGTAAACCAACCAACTGATCTTTTTTATAATGTCAACAGAATCAACTCTAATCAGAGAGCCCAGTATTGGGACTTTTTCCTCTGTTTTTTTTTGTTTTTGTTTCTAAATGCTATAATTCTTCAGAGCTTTGCCGTTTTGTCATGAACAGTAAAAGGATTAAAGCTTTAATAATCACATGGTCATTCATTAAGAGTGACTTTTCTATTTCCAAAAGGACAATAATATGGCAAAGAAACAATAAAGCCTGTTTGATAGCACAAATAGCAAAAATAATTTTTTTTCCTAAGTTGTCTTGGTTTTTTCAACTGATTTAAGACAATTTTGCACCACTGAATCCGCAAATGACATCCATTTCTCTCGATCAGGTCAGGTTTTTATGTTACATTATAAGCAGTTGTAAAGCAGTTGTACAGGTGTACTGTAAATTCAATAGTAGACAGCAGTTGAATAGTAAAGGTAAGTACATGTAAATAGAATGTTACGTCATCATTGTTCAAAATTCAGATAATTTCAAGAAATAAGAAAGAATTTTGTATCATATAAAGTAAAAATACCTGTACATGTAAATGAAAATGTAAGAAAACATGTGGCCATAGTTGAAAAATTTTACCTGATTGAGCAAAACCAATGTGATTTTTGGATTCGCACATCAAAATTGTCCTAAATCAGCTAAAAAAACTTAGACAATAAATTTGGTGTTGACCAGTGTAATCAACAGCCTCAGGCAAATCATATGCATAAACATTGTCATTATCACCTTGTCTGTGCTTTGAATCATGTCATATCATCATCGTCATCGTCGTCATCGACGACTGCTGGATTTAAAGCTTTTAATCATTGGGTATTATTTAGTGACAGCATTATTCCATAATCTTCAGTTTAATTTATCATACTGATGATAGTCGCAGTGATTAATATGCATGCAGTTTTACTTAACTTATTGGCTATCCGACATGGCTTGGTTGTAGACAGGAGGGGTGCGGTGAGAAGAGGTGAGATGACGTCATTCGCTGGGCTCCTGGGGCAGGGCCATGGCTGAGCAGCAAAAGAGTGAGGAGCAGGGGGAGGGAGGGACCAAGGTGCGGCCCTCATTATCATGTCAGACCATTAGTCCATCACCCTTTATCCCTGTAAAGTTCACTGTTGTCCCTGTGAGTTGAGAAATTACACTGACATTTCAAAAATTGAATAAAATAGCCCAATGTTGTTTATCTGCCCTCAGGCATCCCAAAGGATACAAATAAAAACCCAAAATAAGGAAAAAAAATCTGGTAAATGAAAATGTTGGCTTCAAAAATATGAGAATATTTACCAATTGTGAAACATTACCTTGGCCACCAAAAACCCACACAAAAAAATTAGTCAAAAAACTCCCTTGAAATAAAGTTAAGCTTTGCAAAAATATCCCCTATATGTGTGTGTATATATATATATATATATATATATATATATATATACACTACCGTTCAAAAGTTTGGGGTCACTTAGAAATTTCCTTATTTTTGAAAGAAAAGCACTTTTTTCAATGAAGATAACTTTAAACTAATCAGAAATACACTCTATACATTGCTAATGTGGTAAATGACTATTCTAGTAGCAAATGTCTGGTTTTTGGTGCAATATCTAAATAGGTGTATAGAGGCCCATTTCCAGCAACTATCACTCCAGTGTTCTAATGGTACAATGTGTTTACTCATTGTGTCAGAAGGCTAATGGATGATTAGAAAACCCTTGTGCAATCATGTTAAGTCTGCAATGCTGTAATTGCTGCAAATGGAGGATTCTTTGACGAAAGCAAAGTTTGAAGGAAAAAGTTATTATTTCAAATACAAATCATTATTTCTAACCTTGTCAATGTCTTGACTATATTTTCTATTCATTTTACAACTCATGGTGGTAAATAAGTGTGACTTTTCATGGAAAACACAAAATAATTGTCTGGGTGACCCCAAACTTTTGAACGGTAGTGTACATATATACATACTATACACACACACACATATGTATATATATGCATATATATATATATATATATATATATATATATATATACAAACACACACACACACACACACACACACATATATATACAGTATATATATATATATCTTTCTTCTCACTCACTCACTCTCAGACACAAGGGCCCACATATACACACATGCAGCTCTCTTTCACTCCCTGATTCACTCAAGGTCACAGCTAGGCAGCCGCGGCGCGCACACACACAATTACAGATCACTTAAAATAAGCTTGAAACCTCAGCGGAGAAAGGGCAGGTTTGGCAACCTCACACTGTAACATGAACCCTTCTTGTTTTTCTCTTTACTGCTGTGAGAACACAATTCGCTTTCTCCCCATTATTACCTGCAAACTCCCAATTCACCACTTTATACACAATTTTTAGCATTACCCTGTGAGACAATAATCACATAACCATCCCTTTACACTTTTCAATAACTAGAAAAACAATGGACAACCACGGCTTCAACCATCACGGCACTTGTACTTCCGCCTCTGTGGTTTTGCCAGAACAAACTGTATAACACAGAACAACCAGACAAACAAACAAACAAAAAAAACACTGCAGTAATTTTATTCAAACCGGTGCTATTTCAAAGGTTAACCCTTCTTCTACTGGTCAACTTTAATCAGTGCTCACTGCAATGTTAGTGGAGATCCTTACACTGATTCCATCAACGCTCACTACGATCTTATTGCAGCCTCTTACGTCAATGGTTCTGCGCATTAACAACACCACTGAGCTTCCACCTTCTCAAACCCGAACTGCTCCAGACCAAACCAAACTAAACCTACGGCTACGGTGAGAAGAAACGTACACCAGACTTTATGGTGTCAAACGCTCAGCTTAACAAACACAACATTTACCCTTGGGGACTCTCATCCCAGGGTACCCTTGGGGACTCCCATCCCAGGGTCAAGCAATAAATAAATGTACTCACACTCAAGCTGCCTGTAGGGTTCTTGGACCCATCACCCAGTCAGTTTCAGAGCCTTGTTCCGAATGCCTTCACTGCAGTAACACTGAGCCTGTTGGGTTCAGCCTGGGAAGGTTTTTCGTCAGCTGTGCACTCACTGAAATCAGGCAGAGGTGCCGGTAGCAGGACAGAGTTATCTGGGTCTCTGTTCGTTGTGCCAAATGTCAGATTATTTTTCAGCATAATCATTCTGAGTCAAAAAATCAGGCAGAATATTTAAATGTAAGTAGATTTACTTTCCTCATGGCCGATTAGGAAGAAATACACCGGCAGATTACTAAGTCTGACCATCCATACTCCTGAATCAAGCATGCATTGCTCAAGGTTTATAAAATCCTTTTTATCAATGGGAAGACGGAAGACGGAGATTAATGTCCTGCAAGATGTACAGTCTTGTCCTTGAGAGTCCATGAATCATAGTCCTTGTCTTCTTTACTCACAGGAAATGGGGAGATAAATACACTCTCAGTCACACAGAACTGAACATGACTAATTGAAAAGATCTGCAGTTTTTAGAAAAATATCTGAACAATCCAAAAGCCACAATCACTCAAAACTGGACATTTTTATTACAATTATGTAATTGCTGTTAGAATAATTTTCAGTATAATTAATCTGAGTCAAAAATTAGGCAGAAAATTTAGATATAAGTAGATTTATTCTTCATGAGAGAGAAATACAGAGGCAGCCCCAAGTCTGACCATCCATACCTCTGAATCAGCCTTTCATTGTTCTAGCTTTTAAAGCTGTGTTATCCATGGGAAGACGGAGAAACTGTCCTTGAGTACATCTGGCAAGACAGGGTGTAACAGTTCTTATCTTTGCTCCCAGGAAACAAGGAGCCAGTACATTCTCGGTCACACAGGACTAGACATCCAAAAATGTATCAGTACAGCTGGTGATTAAAATTGCTAACTCAGGCACACTCACACGCAGACCGAGGCTGTTCAAGGCCATACATGAATCACAAGTCATATCAGACATATAATATAAAATATAATATGTAAGAATAATATAAAGGAATGTATGAACTTATCCTGCATGGAATGCACATATAAACATCAGACATGAAATAGGAAAGGCATGATACATCTTAAGAATAATAATACATTATTAATAACAATAATAATGTGGATAATATGGAATTTTTCTATCACTAACTCATGCATACAGACTGGGGGCTACATGGAATGCACATATAAACATCAGACATGAAATAGAGAAAAGACATGAAATAATATAAGAATAATATATTTCAATTCAATTCAATTCAACTTCATTTAGATAGCACCATATCACAGCAATAGTCATCTCATAGCACTTTCAAATGTAGGGGAAACCCCACAATTGCAGAAAGACCCCAGCAATCAGGCAATCCCCTGTGAGCAAGCGCTTGGCGATGGTGGAGAGGAAAAACTCCCTTTTAACAGGAAAAAAACCTCTAGCAGAACCAGGCTCAGGGAGGGGCAGTCACCTGCTGTGACTGGCTGGGGGGTGAGGAGATAGAGAAGATGAAAAGAACAGATATAAAGAGAGCAAACATTAAAGGAGTGAAGCCAAGTACATTACTGGAGGTCACCCGGCAGTTTAAATCTAATAACAGCAAAACAAAGGGAGGGTTAAGAGACACACGATCCCTCCCTAATCGTAGGCTATATTGAAGAGGAAGGTTTTTCCCATCTTCTTAAAAAGAGAGATCGAGTCTAACTCCCGAACCCAGATTGGTAACTGGTTCCACAGGAAAGGAGCTTGATAGCTGAAGGCTCTGCCTCCCATTGTACTTTTGGGGATTCTAGGTATTACAAGTAATCCAGCATTTTGGGAGCGTAGTGCTCTGTTAGGATAATAGGGTAATATCAGATTTTTTTATATAAAAAAGGGCCTGATTATTAAGAGCTTTGTAAGTGAGTAGAAGGATTTTAAACTTAATTCTAAACTCTATGGGAAGCCAATGAAGGAAGCCAGAACCGGAGAGATATGATCTCTCTTTCTAGTACCTGTTAAAACTCTTGCAGCAGCATTTTGGATCAACTGAAGACTTTTTAGGACAACCTGATAATAACGAGTTACAATAATCTAATCTAGAGCTAACAAAAGCATGGATCAGTTTCTCAGCAACACTCAGAGACAAGATGTTCCTAATCTTGGCAATATTACGCAGATGATAGAAGGCAGTCTTAGAAACAAATTTAATATGTGAATTAAACAACAGAACTTGATCAAAAATAACTCCAAGGTTTCTCACAGAACTATTCAGAGAAAGAGTAGCCACATCTAAATTAAGAGTTTGATTTGGAAAGGTGTTTCTAAGTTTTTTTGGACCAACAAGAATGACTTCAGTCTTATCTGGGTTTAATAGCAGAAAGTTACAAGTCATCCAAGCTTTGATTTCCTCAAGACAGGCGTCCAACTTGGCTAATTGATTACTATCATCTGGCTTCATTGACAGGTATAATTGTGTGTCATCTGCGTAACAATGAAAATGTATACAGTGCTTTTTAATGATGTTGCCTAACGGAAGTGTATATAAACTAAAAACAGTAGGGCCTAGCACAGATCCCTGTGGAACTCCATAACTGAGCTTAGAGTTGGAAGAAAACTCATTATTGATATGAACAAACTGAAACCTATCAGACAAATAAGATCTAAACCACTGCAGCGAAGTTCCATTTAGTCCAACATAGTGTTCTTATCTATCAAGTAGAATATCATGGTCGATAGTATCAAAGGCTGCACTAAGATCTAAAAGGACAAGTACAGAAACAAGTCCATTATCAGATGTGATAAGAAGGTCATTAGTGAGTGAGTGTTTTTAAGTCAATAATATGGAATTTTTCTATCGGAGCCAAAATTGGGTGGGATGCTTAATTTGGGGACAACTATGTATTTACTGCATAAGTGTTCATTCTAAAGATAACTACATTGTGTTAACATTGTCTGTTCTGTTCTACAGGTAACTCCAGTTGCTTAGACATTCTTGACACACTCCTGGACCTGTATGGATCTTTCTGTCTTGTCTTAAATTTACTATTAATGTTTACACTCATTAATGTACATGATCAGTTCAGCTGGAGTTTATCAGATTAAAAATGAATACTCACCATCACTTGCGTGTACTGATTTTTATGTTCTTTTTTGGGCTCTTTCAATATTTCTTGTATTAGCATACTGCATGTAGTATTGTCTATGATAGCCTATGTTAACTGGCACATCTGAAGGATGGGTATCATGCAAATTATAGTTTTCTGTTGCTTTTTCAACTATTTTTCTTTCCTTTGTATCAAGATTTACCCACTCTATTGAATGATGCACAAATTTTTTCCAACTCCTGTCTGAAAATTGAATTATATTTTCTAAAGAGCTTGTAACATGCACACAGCACTCCATACCTGTCCCTGATATTCAGGCTAGCTAATGAAAGCACATGTCTGACTTGACATCATTGACATGTTATAAATAAAGACAGATAAATAAAGATAGGCCCATACCAAAGAAAGAAATTGAGCAGCAGACATAAGGTTAACAAGTTTATTTTATTCTGATCAGATCTAAATATAAGAAGTGATGCTGGTGTGATAGTATATTGTGAACAAATATCAAATTTCCTAAGGATGTTGTGATACATTGTTCTTAATTCTATTATATATTTTGTTCACAGAATAAACCTGAAAATGTATGTGATAAAATGTGAGGTAATGAATCCACACTTAAAAATATATTATGTTCTATAATTTTGCACTTGTTTGGTTGTTTATTTCAACAATCAACATGCTTTTTTGTAAGCTAGTTAAATTCTTGAAAATGAATATTCACGTCAGACGCGCTGCATTTTGATTTTTTTTTTTTTTACCCTGGAGGGGGGAAAAGGGGATGTCCTGATTAAGTTGAACGTGATTGGTGTATGTGGTCACCTACCGCAACCTGATTGGTTCATCAGTTAAAGCTGTTCTGAGAGATGCCGGAGAGGACTGACAATAAAAATGTAAGTTTATTAAAAAATGCGGGCAAACCAAGGCTGCCAACAAATTTTGTCAGATTTACTAAAAATACAGAAGACTATATTTTAAAAAATAGTGTACACTCCCAATGCGGATCGATCAATTACACGAAAAACGCACTTGGCCCACCACCTAATATTACCCACTCCTAGCCAAGAAGGCTGATTTTTGTCACTTCTTATCCATTGAATCCATGTGCTTGGTGATTCATACAGCAAGCAAATGTGGGAGAGAGAGAAACTTGAGCGTTTTATTTTAAGTTATTGATGAAATCATATTAGGAGATTTAAACACTTGAATTATAGATGGCAGATAAGGAGTTCATGTTAGAAGCTGTTAAATTAGTCAGCCAAGTTAGCACATTGTAAATGTGGGGCAGTGCAAGTGAACAGCAACATCCTCATTTAAAAACATTACATTTTCACATCTGCTCTGGTTAGTGGTAGCATATTTGTGAGGCATAAAACAAGTCAGTGGGAGTGAGCTTGCATCAGTTTTTCTCAGCTAATCGCATGCATTTCATTGCATTTCATGCTTGGAGGCAACAAGGTGGAACATTAAGGTGCTGTATGCTGATGATAGTAAACAGTAAATTCAACAGAGAGTCTTACCTATGTGCACATTTTTGAGTCTGCTGCAAAGTTCCAAAATGACAATGTTAAAAACCTTGATGAAAGAACATCATTCAGTCACATTTTTTTCTGTACAATTCCTTTTATTGACATCTGTATGTTTTCTTTTGCATATCAGTAGATCATTTTGTTTTGATTTCTGTTTCCATCCGGTGATGCTGTCCTCCAGCAGAATGCCTCTGAGATCACTTCAACAGCATCAATTGTTTGCTGTTGGGATTTCTTCAGTTATTTTATGGTGAAAGAGGATTTATTAGAAGTGATACCTGTTCATCGCTCCAGGCAACAATACAGTTAGCTGTATGTGAGTATGATATTCTTGACAGCAATTGAGTTCTGAGTGGCTGTTAAAGTGAGTTTTTGATTATACACCTGTCCCTGTCCCTGTCACACCTGTCAATAAAGCTCTCTAAATATGAATCTAAAATTAACCACATCTCAGCAATTGTGTATTTTTTTTTTTTATCTGTGTGACCCTTTCAGTGAAATGTGTTTTATGTCTATATTTTTAAGTCTACAATCTTTCTGTTAAAAATGTTGCAAATCTACAGTTAGATACTGTAATTATTTTTTTTTTGTATACTTTATTGATCCCCAGAGGGGAAATTGAGGGCAACCACCTGGATGGATGAAGCAGTCACGGTACGGCACTATCCCTTAACCATTCACACACACATTCACACCTAGGGCTACTTTAGAGTCTCCAATTAACCTAACCTGCATGTTTTTGGCCTGTGGGAGGAAACCGGAGAAATCCCGGGGTAAACCCACGCAGATACGGGGAGAACATGCAAACTCCACACAGATCACTGTTGGTCAGGGGCTGGGACTGAACCAGGGATCCCATGGCCAAGGGTGAGTTGCTGTGCTGCCGCAGTGCTAACCACTGCACCACCGCAGTTCACCGCACTGCACCACCACTAAATTTGGATCTTATCAAAGAAAAAGGATTAGCAATTTATTGTCTTAATGAAAAATATTGCTTGTTCTTTGTTCAGTTCAGTCACTCTTAGGTCTCACTGTAGTTTGAAATCTTCCAATAATAAAAAGACAATCTGAAAATTTTAAAGGATTTTAAGATCAACAATGAAATATACAATAACCATACTTCAAACTGCATTAACTGTATATAAGCTGTATTTAATGTTGTTTTGATCAATTTGTTCATTCATTTATAGAAGAGCACTGTATTATTTGTGAAAAAAAAATTCTTGTAAGAAACCACTTTTTAAGGCTTGTTTTTATAGTGCTTTATTGTAAATTGGAACAAAATGTTCTTTAGTGATGGATCTGTTAAATTAAAGACAAGGCCAAGGATACAACCAGAGTTCTCACTAACAACTTTTAATAAACAGATGAACAAGGAGTTATGTGACCCCAATGGAATCCTGACTTAAATATTATAGTAGTGACATATAGTGAAGGGACATGAGTATATGACTCTTACAAACTACTGTATATACATTCACTGAAGAACTGAAGCCTCAAAAAGATGTTTTTGTGTAGCTATAGAGATCTTTAAAAGATCCTTGAGAAATTATTGAGAGACCAGGAGGAGTTTTTAACGTATGTGTGTAAGGGATTTTGTCACGTTGGTATGTATGTGGCAGAAACATTGTCCCCCTACTAACTCAGAAGCCACTTGACCAAGGGCTCTCATCTCTTGCACAGCAATGCTACAATACCTGAAGAGTGTACCTGACAAGTTTCACTAACCGCTTCACTGAAAATTGATAATTTTCCACTCAATAACACAATAATAATCTGGAGATTTTGTCATCAATGTCCATTGTACCATGTCTCCTCCTGGAGGCTCTTCTCTGCAACTGCACCCAAAGACTTCCAATTCCCCAAACTGCAAGGTATATTGTTATTAATCTTTTGCATGGTGATGCCACAGTACCTGACATGGTTTCACTGATTGCTTGACCATAAAACAGGTCAAAGGTGACCTTTTTTAACCCATCTTTACCGATGGACGTGTACGTCAGGGGAGAATCAAGCGTGCCTGACACAGTCGGGGCAGTTTAAGATCCATAGGTCTCTCTCCACAATACAGGCAGTGTGAATTGACAGGGAGCTGGATGTGTTTGTGCATTACCAAAATGTTTTTCTGCTGTGTCCAGTTACTTCTATTCATATCATGTCAAGAATGGAGAACAACTTCCAATGCAATCGGTATGTACACCCGTTGCCATCATGTGATTAAACAGTGTAATTATTAGCATTAGGAGGAATCATACAAATATTCTGTGTTTGCTAACTTCTACAATATTCTTTTGAATTTGGACTGTTGTTTATCCCACTTGCATTGTATGGGAAATATTAAAAGTGTGAATTATAGTGGATTAACCCAAGAAAACTTCTTTTTTTGAATATCCATCACCAAAACCTTAAAATGGACCAAAAAACAAACAAACAAAAAAACTTCTCTTCCACATCTGCAGAAAAAAATAAACCATTACATAGAACAAGTTAACCAGCATATGTATGAACATTGCAAATTTACATGAAAAAGTAGCAGATTTATCAGGAAAAAATTGGTAAGTTTGACAAAGTTTTTAATTTACAAGAAAAAAAAGCTAACTGGAGAAAAAAAAATGCAAGTTTATGAGAGAACTTTCAATTCTATAAGAAAAGTTGCAAATTTACAAGAAAAAAATTTGCAGAAAAAAATGTTGCACATTTATGATAGACATAAATGTACAGTAAATGGAAAAGTCAATTTTTTTTTCAGGCAAAAACAGCAAATTTACAAGAAAGAAGTAGGAAATTTCAGAAAAGAAATTAATTTCACTGAAGTGAAACTAGTAAAAATTAAAAGACACACAAGAGTAAAACACTATATTGTGGCTGAAGAATCAAGTGATGCATTAAGTAAATGAGGCAAATAAATGCAAATAAATGTAAATTTTGCCTACATGCTATTATCACCCCATGGTGAATTTTACTTTGTGCAATAAAAAAAAAACTAATGAAAAATTTAATACTTTTTTAATGCTTTATATACCCTTGACAATGTAAGAATGCTGGAGCAATAAATCTTCCTGAATGCTACAAAAACAAACAAACAAACAAACAAACAAACAAACAAACAAACAAACAACATGAATGCATTACCAAAGTTTAGAAACATCAGCTTTGTATGTCACACTGACGTGTCATTATGTAATGCCAACATTGTCACATGTAGAGTGCTGTCTGGGAAAGGGACCAATTGCATGGAAGGCCATATCATTCAAAACATTGCCACGATGTGTAGTTACATTTCTGGAGACACACGTCAGGTCAACATAAGCTTCATTGAAGCCCAGCTGAACTCTGGGAGGAGCAGAGGTTGGTCAGCAGGTTCTTGATATCACTGTTGTAGTATCATCAGGACTAAAGACTGCATGTCTTATTCCCCGGGAATTGCTGTTAGTATGAATATATGAAAGGAAGTTTATTCCCAAATTTTTTAGGATTTTAATTTCTGGATTTTACTTGATTTTTGCTACCAATACAGCACTCCCTGTTACCAGAGGCCTATACATTTTTGGTAGCAATAAATAAATATTGGGTTTTTTGGGGGGGAGGGAAGGTGTAAGAATATGAAGATTAATCGCAGCTTACCTCCTTTGCAGAAGTAATTATAATAACACTGTGTCTCAGCTCCACAACACCACAGATGGAGTACCAAGAACTCCACCAAATAATAATTGTCAGTGAACAGTGTCATGAACCTGGGTTTGGTGGTTCCAAACCCAGTTCTGACACTATGGCTATTTTTGTCTCTTTTCAATGTCTCTTTTCCATCAGGCACTTCAGGGAGCCCATTGGGTCCTCCGCTCCCTGACAGCTCGGCCACGCCCCCTCCTCCTGTTAAGGCCCTTTTCCACTAGCACGCTTTAGCGCGACACAGGACGGCTCAGCACGCTTTGTACGCTTTTCCACAAGCCCCAACACGGTTTAACAGCCGAGATTCTCAGCCCCGCTCAAGGGCAGGGTACAGCAGTGCTGAGCTGTGCCGTGTTGTGACGTTAACAGACTAGTCGCCGCTGATTGGTCAGGTCGTAACCGGTGCTGATTGGTCAGGTTGTAACCACCCCTCTCCTCCTCCTCTTCTACTGAATCTTCACGACCTTCTCAATAAAGTTTTTGAAAAAAAAAAAAAAAAGAATCTTCACGACCGCCATTACTCAGCACGCAACCACTGTTGGCGGTTTATTTTCAGTGTATTGCTGTGCTATTTTCATTTATTCTCTATCAAAAATGGCTTCGCGTAATAAGGGTGTTCCATGGACCAATAAGGAAGTGCAGTGTCTGCTCACTGCATTGTCAGACGAACGTATCCAGCGCGAGTTAGACAGAGCCACCCGGAATGAAAAAATATACCGGGAGGTCTTGACATCGGAGTCCTTTAACGGTGAGTTTTAATTTTTTTTTATTGTGTGTTTTTTCGCAAATATATTCGGTAAGACGCTCAGTTTACTTATGCAATAAAAAAGCTGTTCATTTGTGGATGATGATCGCTGCTTTATTGCAGCACACTGCGGACTAAAGCTTTTATTTTAATTATTCATGTGAACAATACGTTGAAATAAGCTTATGTAATCTTGTTAAAAACTATTGTCTTTTCTGTATATCTTGCACTTTCGTGCTGTATTTTATTGTGTGCATTTTCCTTGTAGAATCATCCCACGCGTCCGCCGTGCCAGCCCGCCCGGATTCATTCAGCCGAGCCTTCCTGACCCAGTTTGGGAAGCTGGTGTAGAGGCACTCAGTGGTCGGCGTGTATAAAATGTCGATTAACCTTCATGTTGTGTTGCAAAGTTTTTTTTTTTAATTTTAATATTTTGTATATAATAAAATGGAATTGTTTTGGAAAGTGTGGTTTGTCTGTTATAACACTGAATTATAAAACAGTATAATTACATAGAAATTCCATTGCCTAGTCTGATGAAAATGATGCTGATCATCCTGTCAGGGGTCAACCATTGTAAAGGTAATGTAATTTTTAACTAGACCAAAAAACAAATGTTTTTGTAAGCTTTCTGTTCTTTTTATTGAAATATCATAAAAAATTAGCACCACATGATCCATATAAACTATTATAACTTTGGGTAAATTTTTTATGTTAACTTATAAGAAGTTGCACAGTTGGACTTTAATATGCAGCAGGAGAGACTGATCAAGCTTACAAGTCAAAGTAGGTACAAGTATATGTAAATTGAATGTTCTATCGGCATTCCAAATTCATAGAATTACAATACTTTAGAAGGAGTGTAGCATCATCTAAACGGAAAATAATAATACTGTTGTTCCAAACGTTGACCTGAAGGTAAAAAACATGAATTTTTTTTATTCAGTACATCCAAAATGCCCTAGGATGTAAAAAATATTACAATTTGGTGTTGGCCAGTGTGCCACTGTCTCATTATTTAATACGAATAAAAACAAGTTTCAGCTCATTATTTCTAGGTCATTTGGCAGTTAATTCAAAACAAAAGTGACTTGTGTTGTTGCAGCTTTTTTTATCAGAGAGTTTCTCCAGTTTTGGAGCATATAATCATCCGTCCCTTAACTGTTAAACATTAAATAACAGCAGACAGATTGGCAAAGGATACACAATTTTTTTTTTTTGTTACTTATTTGTACCCGTAGGTAGATTTGGTTTGCAGTCTGGTGACAAGCCACCGGCTGCCGGTCGCTGCGTGCGCGAGCGCCCTAAACCTACATGTTTTTGGTATGCGGGAGGAAACCGGAGAAATCCCGGAGTAAACCCACGCAACACGGGGAGAACATGCAAACTCCACACAGCTCACTGTTGGTCGAACCCACAATCTCATGATCCCCGCGATCCCACAGCCGAGGGTAAAACTGTGCTGCCACAGTGCTAAACCACTGCGCCACCGTGCAGCCCAATTGTGTTGCTGTTGCCTAAAACCGCTGTGACCCACTGCTTGTGGTGCTACCTTTCATGTGTGTGCCTTTTTATGAATATTCACACGTTTTTGTAAGTACAAGTGAGATAGTATTAAATTGAAATATTCATTCATATTTCATCTCGCTGCCTGTACCCTAGTGTCTTCTCTGGTTAAACTCTCTGGACTTAATTGTGAGATAAAACCACAGAGCGAGCAAGGCAATAATCCTTGGATCCTCCATTTTTTGTCTCGTGTAAATAAGGACTCAGTCGGTTGCGTAACGTCACGGGAGTGTGGCCCTGCCTCGCTGGGAGTCTGGCGCCGCCTCGCTTCTAAAACCTCCTACAACAAACCATCACAGCACAAGCACAACACCGTGCTAATGGAAACAGAAGCATTCCAAGCCGTACTGAAGTGAATTGAGCCGTACCGAGGTGTGCTGGGCTAGTGGAAAACAGGCTTTAGTGTCATCAGCTGTTTCTCATTATCAGTGTCTCACACACATACACACACACCTCATTCACTTTTATTCACATGCTCAGACACTCATTCATGCACACCTGGGTTCAACTGGTCCAGCTCACGCTATTCCACACCAGTGGTCTCTTCCCTCATTTGTATTGTCACTACTTAAGCTCTGCTTGAGTGAGAAGAGATCGCCGGAGCATTGCGCTTTATACACAGCAGTGTGTTCCTCTGTGTATGTGAATCTTCATTCCCTAACTTACTTACAGTTTGACTACTTGTCTTCTCTTACGCTACATGACTATTGTGGTTATTTGGTGTTAGCGGCTGTTCCTGTCTCGCCCTCATCCTCCGGACAGCACGGACCGCCTTGGATCGCTCCAGCTCTTAAATCATGTTTGCCTTTCTCCCTGTGCTGACAGCTGCTCTGTGGCACTAGGCATTCCTCTTCCTCGGGCTGTTGAGCGAGCTGGTGGCGTCCCTGTTTTCCTGATGGCCTCAGTTGCTATTATATCAACTCTCTGTTTATTGGCGTAACTGTTTGCTGGACTGAGTTTGGGTTTTTGTTTAATTAAGTGCACAGATCTACTTCTGCTCGTGGGTTTTTCATTCCTCCCTCTGTACGCTGTGTAATGGTGCACGAGGGGTCATAACAGGACAGATTCTGGTCTTGGTGTGAGCTGTTAATTATTTAGAAAGAAGTGAACTTATCTGCTCTTTGTCCACAGTTGATACCTCTGCCAAAGAGGTTCTGTTTTTTGGCTCCATGTTTATCTCTGTTAACAACTCAACTCCAGCAGTCTATTAGGAGAAACTAATATATAAGGCAGAAGCTTTGCCAGCATGACAGAGGATTCACTTTCTGAGTTCTTTCTAGTTAGGTTTATGGTTGAGGACTATGGTTTATGCCCTGGTTACCAGGTGACGTGTGGTCCAAAAGGCTTGTCTCTAGTGAATCTGAATTTTTTTTTTTAATTGTGCTTTGAGTCCAAGGTGTAAAACACATCTCCAGATTTACAAAAATGATGGTGTCTTCCTACTGTGCCCTTTAAAGCCCTTTTCAATGTTGCAGTTGACACCCACTGCCCTCATTCACTTGTAACCGATGTGCAATCAGACCCACATCTAATTCAGAGGCGATTAAGTAGCCGTCTCCGGTAATGGTTTGTGGCAGAGATAATACACTGATTGAGACTGAGTGATCCTCATCTCCTCAGTTAGGAACCTTTGCACGCACACATTATTTAAAGTCTGTGCCTAATTATACGTTATGAAAAGACATTAGGGCAAACTTTGTAAAGGCCATGAAGCATTAAATGTCAAGTTTATTAAAAATCTGCAGCCAGTGTTTGAGCCATTTTGTAATAACTGAGTTACGCTTATTGGACACTCAAAGTTAAATTTAATGGTGATTGGAGTAGTTCTAAATAGAGTATATATGCTAATATAGTTCTGATGGATGCTCGTGGACTGGGACATCTCCATCTAAAATTACTATCAACAGCTTTACTAGATTGCAAAGATTCACAATCAATTTTGTTTTCTTTACTTATTGATGTTCTGTCAAACCAAGTGGTTTCTGGGAGGGCAAGATGGCGAGATATGAATCAGCAATACATTATTCAACGTGTTTACCATTATTAGCGACAGTAGAAAATGAACCCAAATACCACAGAGATTCAAGGATGGAGATTTCTTAAAGTTTTTGAATCCAAAGTGTAGTTTTGGAAAGTTGAATCCCTTGTGTGCTCCCTGTCTCAGTCAGAGAGGAGTGAATGAATAAGGGATGAATAATGCAGGTCAGGATCCTATTGTTTGGAGAAGGCCTGATGCAGTGCCGGGAACAGCACAAGAGAGTTTGTGAAATATTGATTCACCTCTTAAAAGTTGTTGTCTGAATGCTGCCCATCTTCTAGAAGGTGACAGAAGGTGTTTGTTGGCCTTCTTTTCTGGATGGACTGAGGATCTGACAAACTGTACAGTCCACACTTCAGTTTAGGAGAATAAGCTTCAGGTCCAATGTTGCAGAGAGACTGTAATCTAAGACATAAAAACTTAAAAGTCTAACTTAGTCAAACCAAGGAATGCTGGTATTTTCAGGGAAAGAGTGTAGTATAGGATGATTGAAAGTTTTAAAAGGTTTACCAAATAAACGGTGTGGTAAAACACATCTAAATCTACTGTAACTAGATTAGCAAGCTAGAGTTTGACTTTGAACAACAAAAACAATAGTCAGGCATTAGACTATAATGATTCATAATTTAATTCAAAGAGTTGTTTCATAATAATTACATTTCTAAACGAAAAAAAACCCATGGAATAGCTCACTTTATCTGTGATGAATATCGATGCTATGAAAGCTTAACTTTTTAAAAACATAATGAGGTCTTGATGCATGCTTTTATTACCAGTCGTGTAGACGACTGGTAATAAAAGGGTATCACATCTCCAACTGCTCCAAAATTCAGCAGTACAAGTGTTGACAAGAACCAGGGGTGGGCACATATTATATCAGTTTTGAAATTGCTGATTGGCTCCCCGTGTGTTTTAGGGTCTATTTTAAGGTTCTCTTAATAGTTACCTCCGCCAAGGAGGTTACCAGGGTTTGTCTGTCTATTTGTCTGTCTGTCTGTCTGTCTGTCTGTCTGTCTGTTACCAACATAACTCAAAAAGTTATCAATGGATTTTGATGAAATTTTCAGGAAAGGTGTGTAATGGCACGGGGAACAGATGATTAGATTCTGGTGATGATCTGAGAATGCATACCTCAGCCAAGGTTCTTATCTTCTCACAGTGTGTTAGCAACAATACTCCAAAACTGATGGACATACTTTGATGCCATTTTCACCACAAGGGGCTATAGGCCTACACACAAACCCATTACATTTTGGAGGTGATCCATGACAAACGGAAGGAGCCTTGGCGGAGGTATGCGCTCTGAGTGCTTTTCTAGTTTTTAAATGCCTCAGTGGTCTTGGGCCTTTTTATCTATCTGAGCTGCTTTTACCTTATGATGCCTCGTGGACCCTGAGGTCCTTTGGTACAGATAATAATAATGATAATAATAATGGACTGGATTTAGATGGTTGTTTACATGTCAAGTGGCATCTCAAAGCACATACAGTGAGTCCATTATTCATTCACTCCAGACAGACATTGATAGTGGTAAGCTACTACTGTAGCCACAGTTGCCCTGGGGCAGACTGACGGAAACGTGGTTGCCAATCCACGCCAATGGCCTCTCCGACTACTACTGAACATTTATACACATTCATACCCAGTGTCATGGACACTGGAGGCAAGGTGGGTAAAATGTCTTGCCCAGGGACACAATGGCAGGGGAGAGCAGGATTCAAACCACCAGCCCTCTGGTTATTGGACGGTTATTGTGTATATTTTTTATCTTGATTCTTTTTTCTAAAGCCCATCCAGGGACAAGAGTTGCAAATTAGCTAATAGCTATACACTCTATGTGCAACACATCAGATTGATTGTCTTTGATTAATTGTCTATGTTTATTGCACTGTCCCTGTCAAATAAACTAATCTACTACTACCCACTCTACCTCCTGAGCCACTGCCACCCACATTTCCCTCCTCTGTTCCATTTTTGCTGAGCACCAAGCTGGACAGCAGGAAGTTCCATTTTTATGTGGTTTTTGGCATGATCTGGCCGGGACTTGAACCCAACCTGCTGGTTGTGGGGTGGATGCTCTACCTCTAAGCAGAGGCCAGTACTAGTCTTTTAATGGTTCCCAAAGTCAAGACCAAGACCTCTGGTGAAGCTTTTCACTATTATGGTCCTCATCTGTGGAACAGCCTGCCAGAGAGTCTCAGGGCTGCAGAGTCAATAGATGTTTTTAAGAACAGGCTCAAGACCCACCTTTTTAATTTGGCTTTTAAAAAACCCGCTTAACTATTATTGAAGTAATCATTTGTGTTCCACTGTTTTATATTCTTCTTAGCTCCATTTGTTTTTAGATTTTCTCATCTCTTCTTATTGATGTGTTTTTAGTTCAGTTTCTAAGTATGGGTCTTTTGTATTTTGTACCTTTTTAATTTGTTTTTTTTTAAAAAACTGTTTAATTATTATTGAAGTAGTCATTTATGTTCCATTGTTTTACATTTTTCTTAGCTCCATTTGTTTTTAGATTTTCTCATCTCTTTTCATTTTGATGTATTTTTAGCTTAGTTTATAAGTATGTTTTTTTTGTTCCCTTTGTTCTGTGTACTTAGCTTAATTTTGTATTTTATGCATTTTAGCTCCTATATTTCCTCAGTGGAGCCTTTCATGCCGGATGATGCTTGGCCCATCTGCAGGGGTGTTGGTCTTGTGGGTCGCTCTGACTTGGGTGGCTGGGGGATTTATGCTGTTGCCTACAGCTGTGGTGTGGGCCCCGGTCTTTCCTGGTCGGGATGGCCTCTGTGGCATGCCCTGTGGTCATGGGCTGTGTGGTCTCCCGGTGTGGGGGGATCCACATGATGGTTGTTCCTTTACATGGTGCCTTGGTGCCGAGCTATGTCTCTTTTATTTTAGTTTGTATGTCTCTTTTATTTTTTATGTGTGTGAGAGGAGTGGTGCATATGCCTGTGTGTGTGTGTGTGTTTTATGTGTGTATGGGAGGGTTGAGAGGGGTGGGATGTATTGTGTAAACATATGTAATTAAATTTGTCTACTGTTTTTATCTATGTAAAGCACTTTGCACAGCATTCAATGTTTGAAAAGTGCAATACAAATAAAGTTTGACTGAATGATTATTGTTTTGAGATGCACTAGTACTTGAGGCAAATACAAAAGTAAAGAAGCACTTGCTAAATCTATTTCTGGACAGCATATATATATAAGGGCACATGGCTAGATGGAGAAACATCTCAGACTATAGGCATGTTTGCATGTCAGTGGTGGGTCGTCAGAATCACTGACCTATAATTTCACCCTACATTCTTATATTTGTTCCATTAGGACATATTAAATTATTCCCAGTAGTCTATTCTCTTCATTTCATAGCTGTCCTCATACTTGCACTGCTTCCAGTATGTTAGAGTTTTTGTCCAATCATGTTGCCGGGGTCAAAGAAATCTTCCTTGAGGCCTTTAGAGTTTAACAGTGAAGGCAGCTGTACAATGAAATGAATGGTAATGAGACTCTTGCTTTAGGCAATCAGATTTCGTGTTTACCACAGTGGGCTATGATGCAGGTGTACAATTGCATTGGCATTTTCACATCCTTTGATCAGATGATAATAGTGTGTGCTTTACAAAATTGCATAGTCAGTGCCATTCAGGATGGAGAGACAGAAAATGATTGACAAAGAGTACAACCAACTGAGGTCTGTCCCTGGTGAAAGAGTCTCATTGGTCCTACTGCTGAGAACACTAAGGCTGCACCTGACTGGTCAACACACACAGCTGTGGGCTGTCTTTCACTGGAATTTATTCCTGGACACCATATCGGGTCGCTAATAAACTCTGATATCTTTAAAACAAACCAGCCAAAAGTTTTTCTCTAATAATAATAATAATAATAATAATAATAACTAGAAAAGCACTCAGAGAGCACATACCTCCGCCAAGTCTCCTTCAGTCTGTCATGGATCACCTCCAAAATGTAAAGGGTTTGTGTGTAGGCCTAGAGTCACTTGTGGTGAAAATTGCGTCAAAGTGTGTCCATTAGTTTTGGAGTATTGTGGCTGACGCACTGTGAGAAGAGCCTTGGCTGAGGTATAAATTCTCAGATCATCACTAAAATGTAAAGGGTTCCTCTCTAGGCCAAGAACCACCTCTGGTGAAAATTTCACCCAAATCCATCCAGTAGTTTTTGTGTAATCCTGCTGCGCAAATACAAACAAAGCCCTTGGTGGAGGTATGCACTCTCAGATCATCACCAAAATCTAATCATTTCTTCCTTGTCCCATTTCGGACTTGTCCTGAAAATTTTGTCCAAATCCGTTCATCACTTTTTGAGTTATGTTGGTAACAGACAGACAGACAGACAAACAGACAAACCCGGTAAAAACAAAACCTCCTTGGCGGAGGTAATAATAATAATGATATTGGATTAGATTTATATGGTGCTTTACATGTCGGGTGACATCTCAAAGAGCTTACAGTGAGTCCATTATTCATTCACTCCAGACTATCCATTGATCGTGGTAAGCTACTACTGCAGCCACAGCTGCCCTGGGGCAGACTGATGGAAACGTAGCTGCCAATCTGCACCAACAAATATATTTTTATTACAGTCAATTGATATAAACAATAACTTACATCAATTTAGCTTGTTAACAACGTTAGCAACAATAATTTGTTCGACTTGTATTTCTTGTCAACTTCCAGTGAAGTGATGTACCACTGTTCACTTCTTCCCTGCTAAGTTCTCAGTTCCCTTTGAACTGAAGACTGTTTGCTCCCTTCGGTTTGGAATCTCAGTTAATATGGTGGAATAACCTGTGCAGTCCACTTCGGAGTGCACTATTGGGCAATCGGAAAGCACCCATGGACACTGGAAGCAAGGTGGGTAAAGTGTCTTGCCCAGGGACACAACGACAGGATAGCTGGGGAGAGTGGGATTCAAACCACCAACCCTCTGGTTATTGGACAACCTGCTTTACCTTCTGAGCCACTGCCACCCACATTTCCCTCCTGCATTCCATTTTTGCTAAGCACCAAGCTGGACAGCAGGAAGTTCCATTTTTATATGGTCTTTGGCATGACCTGGCCGGGACATGAACCCCGACCTCCCGGTTGTGGGGTGGATGCTCTGCGGCTAGGCCATCACTCTGGTTTCTAGCAATATTTGTGGCAAGAAATAGTAGGTGCACTTAATGAATCTGCCATTATTTGATACCAGCAGCTGCTGGCTTGGGAGCACAGTGTGACATCACAGGGGCCGTACACCCATAAGCAGCAACCCCCCCCGGGAGTGCCACAATTTCAGGAAAAATAGGGCTGTCTACACATCCGGGTACTTACACGGGAACGCGCAAACCTGAGAGAGTGCGGAGATAAGAAATATTAGCAATTTACTATTGAAACAATACGGAATATCAATGTTATGATGAGCTTTCATCACAAGATTGAATCAGATATGATGAAAAACTTTAAATTTGTGATCTCAAAAAGTGTCCCTACTGTCTACCAGCCAGTATGTGGAAGAATGATCCAACAGTGTCCAGAAACAATATTTACTGATACTTGTAACAACGCATAGATGTGCCGGCTTGGCTGTGCATTAGCGGAACACTCCAATAATAGAAAATAAATTGCACCTGCTGTGGAAATCCCCAAAAAGCTGTCATGTTTAGGTTTGCAAAATTTATCTACCGGAGCTCAGAGGAAAAACAGCCTGTTTTTTTTACACTTGTTTGCGCCGTTAATCCTGACACTTTGTTTCAGCTCCACAGAGCTTTGGTCCATTTGTCAGCAGGTCAGTCTTATTTTTAAACTAGTTTAATTGCAGTGTTGATATGTTTACTCTGAGGCTGATAAGCAGATCAAATTGGAATTAATATTCCTACTGAGCTGACGCGTTTCTATGCTAATGCTGTCCTAACTATTAATTCCCTATGATGCAAATTCAGGTGTTTTTTGCATGTTCGCATCAACTTTAAGTGTAGGCAAATTACTTTTAATGATAAATAAGAGTCATAGTTTGGTAAACAGACATACCTGCAGCAGGAGCAATCTCCATTTGTGGCCAGACGGAGACGTGGGTCATATCATCCCTCAGCCAACTCATATGAAAAGGCAGCCCGCAAAATCCTCCTTCGGTAATCTCTGGTGGCTGATATGAATCTAAAAAACTTGTATTCTGATTGCCATCACCATCTTTTATTAGATGGTGATGGCTACATGAGCCAGTTGTGCAATATTTCAACATTTTCTTTGTTTAAATTTAGCTAACATTACCATAGAAATGCATTGAAATCGTCATTTGTTGATACCTCGACATGCTGTTAGTGCACATTCATGAGATCGGTGATATAAGCATAGACAGCCCTATACAGAATAACCTGATTAACGCTACTGTAGAAGTGATGGGAGAAGAGACAAAAAGAAGGGAAGAGGTGGCCTAATGGCTAGGGATGTGGACTGGTGAGCGGAGTTGCGGGTTCGATCCCTGGACTGGCACGATTAGATCTGGGTGGGACAGATAACATAGCAGTGTTTGCCCCACCCTTCTTAACCCCACTGTAGTGCCCTTAAGCAAGGCTCTTAACCCCAACTGCTCCAGTGGAGCTGCTCAGTGGCCACAGGTCAGTCTGTGGTTGTACTGGGCAGCTTCCTGGTGTGAATGTGTGACTGTGTGAGTGTGAACAGGGCGTTTTTGAAAAAGAGAGGATGCCTCTTAATGGAACTACCCTGTATAAATAAAGGTTAATTAAAAAAATAAAAATAAATAAGTGACACCATACAGCATCCCCCATCACTGCCATAGTGGAGACACGAGCAAGTAAAATTGATGTTTTTATCGTTTTATTATGTAAATATTGATACTTCTGCTCGGGATAGTGTGTGTGATGTAGAGTGGCTGTAGTGGAGGGAGACTGTACTGATGTATAATCTGTCTATAAATGAAATAAATCTCTGTCTGTCTGTCTGTTCCACGCATATCTCTTGAACCGCTCGTCAGACTGGCCTCAGATTTTAAACGTGGTTTCCTGAGGTTACAAGGGTGTGCATCCCCGAATATGGAGTCGCTCAGACAAAATATGTATTTTTTTTATCAATAAAAGTTTTAGCCACCGCTCTGTGTCTCTTCATGAGCTTGCTTTAAGAAGTGTGGGCGGGGTTTCAGATTGATTCTATGCTGATTAGACAATATGCGGCATCACGACCATACTGATTGGATACACACAGCATCACGACCTGTCAGTCACCACAGTGTTCCCAGAACAAAACAAGGAAATGAAAGTTAGAAAGAAAGAAAAAGAAAAAGTTGCCGTGATTGCGTACGTCTAAAGGATAATTCGCCATATGTGGAGAATAAGGTGCACGAGCAGACAGGGCGGCGTGTCAGTGGGGACCAGATCTGACAAATCAACACAGAACATGCCGGGAGAAGCAGTGGCCAGACACGACCTGGCTCAAAGGCACGCTAACTGATGGTGATTAAAATAAGTTATTTTCAATAAAGTGAAAAAAACATAATGCATGGAGTGTGTTTTTGCCCTGAGGCTGATCTATCATGGAAAACAGTTGAGCTCTGTGGTTCGAGCAATCAGCTGATTGGATCCATCGGTGTTCTGATGGCATATCTATCAGAACAGCCGATATACTGTAGTTACAGAATGTACAGGATAATTGAAATGGCATTTCTCTCTCTCTTCAGTGGGGTGCGCAATATAAAAAACGCCCAAAAGGAATAAGGCTGTAAAAACAACAGCAGTCCATGTACAGTAATGCTACCCATAGTGCAAATAGCAACAAAAGATAGACTTAAGGTTTAATGCTTAAACAATTATACCATAAAGTTGCTATGATTGCGTAGGTCTAATGGATAATTCGACATGAAGAACACAAGGTATGCCGGGGGGAGCAACCGCTGAACCAGTGGATCGCAGTCCTTCTCAAATATTTGAGAAGGACGTGTCCTGTTATAGTGCTGCATGAGTTTATTGACGATATACAGAAGAAATTCAATGTTACACTGAACTCCATCACTGAACGGTGATATAAACTAAAATAATTATAATGATGCCTGAACAACTCCCATTCCCCAACTCCCCCAACTCCCATTCCCCAAAGTCCAAGATACACTATTATCTTGAATAAGTGATAAAAGATCACACGAATAAGTGATCTGACAAACAAATAAACAAGGGCTCTGAAACAGTCGCTAATATTTGATGACCCATTCATTTTCAATATTTAGGTATTCTGTAATTAATATTCACACAATCAAATAAATCTTTGTGCCATTTACTCCCTTTTATATTTGTCAGAGTCGAACATATGATTGCCTACATATAGGCTACACCTCTTTGTATTCCACTTTCAAACACAGCCTACGTTCGGGCCTGTAAAGCCTGATTGGGATAGCTGTTTCACTCAGGAATACTTGCATTCTACGGGCAATGCACTAGTATTGATGGTTTCTGTAACTGTGGTGTCGTGGCGATGCTATTGAGAGGTGGATTAAGTCAGGTGGGAAACCATTGAAACACTGTTGGTCAAATACACGGCCCACCACTGTTGTAAGTAATGTGAGTGATTGTATATAATGGTGTGCTTCACTACAGCGCGAACAGTGTGGAAATTATAGACAATTAGACTAATTATTGTCCTGAATCTCTCCCAAGCAGACACCATGCCAACAAGCTGTTGCCCCCCATTGTTGCAGACATTTATTTTTAGAATCACATCCGCTTCCAACATTTCACTACAGTCAGATGCTGGAGGAGTTCTGTGTCATAGCTGAAATGCGATGCAGAGATCCTAACCTGTTGCAACTCTGACCCTGGTTACATGGTTACAAGTAAACTGATTACAGTCAGCTTTTTGGAGATACCTGATTATTCAAACTGTCATGTAAACAGAGTAATCCGATTACATTTATCAGTTAAATGCCATTATCGGTTTATGAGAAAACGGATTAACGCACCTAGTTTATTTGCCCAATAAACCGTTTACTCAGCGCATGTAAACACCATAAGCCGTTTATTACCTTTATCGGTTTACTCCAGTAATCAGTTTACTCATGACCATGTAAACAGGGTCAATATGTGTGTGATGACTTTCACTGCTGTTGAGCTGTTCTGATCCTAACACCTTGCTTACTTTGCTTACTACTCCTGCAGGGTGAGGGCTGGGTGGCCATCACCATGCATAGAGCCAATCAGGTTAATCAGTGCGTGCCAACATTGCCAGTTTTGGGCCAGCTCCTCTGCATCGTCAACAGTGACTCTGAGCTGTCGGAGGTCTCTCTCCACCACATCGAACCATCTGGTGCGTGGCTTGCCCCAAGGTTTTTTCCACCGTGAGGCCCTGGGGTCAAACATGAGGATGGCTTTTGTCGGGTGTTCTGGTGGGAGGCGGAGGACATGGCCAAACCAGCGGATACGCTGCTGTGTAATAAGGTGGGATGCTGCAGGCTGATGTGTGTGGGCTCGGAGCACTTCATTAGAAGTGTGCCGGGGCCACCTGATGTTTTCGATGGTTCCGAGGGTCCGACTATCAAACCCATCCACTCTTGAGGACAGAGTCTTATTCAGTGGCCATGTCTCTGACCCACAGAGTAGAATGGAGAGGACTGACACATTGTATATGTGGAGTTTTGTCTTTCGGGAGATTGAACAATGGCGCCAGAGAGGTTTCCATAGTGCCTGCAGGGCTGATGCAGAAACGCCATGTCTGCAGTTGATCTCTGGTTTCATGTCCCCGCTGTTGGTCACTGTGGAGCCCAGATACACAAAGGAATTGACAAACTTGACGGCGTCATTCCCAAGCTGTAACAGGGAGCTTCTCTTTGGAGTATCCTGCAGACCCTTGGAGCCCCACCCATCATAGCCCTGTTTAAGTGGCTCCTCAGCAGCTTGGAGAGCTGTGTCCGTGTGAATGGAAAGGAGTCCGGCTGGTTTCCCATCAACAGCGGGGTGCGACAAGGTTGTGTGACCACTCCTGTTGTCATCAATTGTGTCATAGACTATCTGATGACCAAGGTCAGTGACCGGGTCCCTGGCATTCTAGTTTGGCAGCTACCATCTATCTGGCTGACTATGAACATGCTGATGATACCATCCTGGTCAGCCCATCCTACAGTCAGCTGAGAGATACTCCAGTTGTCTACCACGAAGAGACAGCAAAGATCCTAACACCAGTGCATATTAATTAGCTTTTTCTTGTTGGCTCTTCCCAATACTGTACAATATCTTCATATCTAAATCACAGCAAAACATTCTCCATATTTTCATAACCATATGCATTCTTTTACTTGAATTAAAATGGGACTCAGATGTTTAAATCCCTGAAGCTAAATATTCCAGCATGCTTTTCATTTTACCTGAATTGATATTAATATTTGCATTCCTTGAGTGTAAAAAAAAAATCAACAGCCCTCTGGCACGGTGGCGATTGACTTGCACAGCTGTGTGAGCAAACAGGCGAGAGCCTTTCCCTTTGCTGAGCACAAATTCAAAATGGCCTGCAGCTCTGCAAGAGGAGCAGGGGGAGGCAAAGAAAAATGATATGAAAATGGCAGATGACAGGCCAAGAGGAGAGAAAATGTATGTCTGGAGAGAGGGAGTGATTGTTCAGAGGAAGTGAAAAGGGTAGAGGGTGGGGTCAAAAAGAAGAGATGAGAGGACAGGTAGAGAGGATGAGGTATAATTATAGGATATGAGAACACGACTCTCACTACTCACTCTACACCTCCTCTATTCTTTCTTCCTTCCAAAATGTTTTTTGACATTCTGGTCAAACTCGGTGTACAGTCTCCAAGTACTGCATATGGAGTCGTCTTTCACTTCTCCATCTCACATACTTTAACTGATGCTGACTTTAAATGATGGAAATATTTTTGCTATTCTCCGTCTTTGCTAATGTCCAGAAAAAGCAATTAAAAATTTTAACAAGTATAACGAAGCAGTGATAATAAAACATAGTTAGAGAAACATCAAATAATTTCTCAAGCCTATCTTTGCTGTGAGCCTCCCTCTCATTCTAGAATGCCAATTCCACCCACACAGAAACCTCAAGTGTCAGAACACATTTAACATCCAACACAAAAACACTCATTCCACTTTTTTTTTTAAAAGAAGAGGGCTGCTTTTACTTTTCTTTGCAAGGAAAGCTTATTAACTTTTTTTTTATTATTCCACAGCCTGCTGGACTGGTCTATGAGAAAATTGCACAAAAATGCACATGATGCCTGCAGTTAAAATGGTTTTGTGAGAATGCACAATCCTATAAGTGACTGATTAATACATAAAGTCAAGTCAGCATACGATCCAACAAAAATGAGCTGCACATGCCATATACACATAATGTTTCATAACTGAGCTGTAAGGCTAACATTGACACTGAAGGTATCAATGCTCAATTCTGATTTTTTGCCGAGATCCAATTTTTTTTTTGTGTGGGTGTTCACATTATAATATAAATGCGACTCCCATCAGACTCCAGTGTGAATGGTCTACAGCTATGAAGTGACCCGCATGTGCAGAAGAAAATGTCAGACACACTGTTGTGTTTACAGAAGTAAATATGAGCCCCGGACGATTGAGGGGGACAGAACTTCTTCACCTTGATGCAGCGCAGCAAAATAAAATGTTAAAATCCTTCAGAAATGATTACACACAAAATAAATGAGACCAGCTTCATTCCTCTACACACCAGATGACTGCTGTGATCTGCTCTGCTTTAACGGAACTGACTGATTAAACAGCTCTCTTGAAAATGAGACTCTGTGCCTCAGTGGGATTACCTGTATAAATAAGATTAATAATAAATAATCCCAGTGATTACAATAGGGCCCGAGCCACTGACAATGCTCGGGCCCTAATAAACAGCGAGGCTAGTACCAGCGTAACACCGGTCCCGTACAGGAAAGAGAAGCCGCCAAAGACTCCCCTCTCCTGTATCCTCATATCTGACTGTTCCACTCCACAGTCATGTCGGTATAAACTTTACATCTTAGATATTACAGCGGCCAGTATTCACAGTGTGCTGTTTACAGGGAAAAAGGAATTTGCAGCACCCAGTAAATGTGCCTTTTTAACCTTTATTTATACAGGGTAGTTCCATTAAGAGGCAACCTCTCTTTTTCAAGGACACCCTGTTGACATTCTGTTCACATTCACACTAGGAAGCTGCCCAGTACAACCACAGACTAACCTGTGGCCACTGAGTAGCTCCACTGGAGCCGTTGGGGTTAAGGGCACCACAGTGGGGTTAAGGAGGGTGGGGCAAACATCTGTCCCACCCAGACCTAATCCTGCTGGTCCAGGGATTGAACCCACAACCCTCCGCTCACCAGTCCACATCCATAACCATTAGGCCACCACTGTGTGCCTGCTTGCCTGACAGGTTTACCGACAGGTCGCACCAAAACAAACTCGCCCTAGCCAGCTACAACTGCCCCATAACCTGCTCGCTCCACAGGGAGCCTGCTCCACCTCAATCTCTCCCCACGACAAACTCGCCCTAACAAGTGATGGGCTGCTATTGCCACCTCGTGATTCGGGCCAGCTCACATAATATCACATTGAAGACTTCAGACTACTCTGTCAGTTTACAGCTCCCAATTTTGTTTAAAATGGTTGTGTTCTTGTTTATTTTTTACATCTATATTTAGGAATATTTTCTTGTTGAAATAAAGAGGTTCAAACAGTGTTTTTTTTTTTCCAATTTTCAGTGTTAGAGTTTAAAAATATGTTTTGAACCCATTTATTTTAATCATACTTCTAATTTCTTTGAAATTAAAACATGTAACTGGCTATTGTGGGTCTCAGCCTTTTTGTTTTTACACATATTACTTTCTTCAGGAATGATCTGAATTAAATGTGTTGCAGTCTCTTGTAATTAATTAAAACATATTTTTTTAAACTCTTACCTGAAGTCAGCATGCTATACTGACGTAAGGTAAGGGTCGGTCATTTAAGGAAGAGAATGGTGGCTTAGTTGACAGAGCATCTGCCCCACAACCGGGAGGTTGGAGGTTCAAGTTCTGGCTGGGTCATACCAAAGACCGTATAAAAATGGTACTTACAACCTTCTAGCTTGGTGCTCAGCGTAATAGAATGGGAGAAGTTGTTTGTGGTGGCACCTTGCAAGGCAGCAACCCCTCTGATTTGACGTGTGACTAACACTGTAGATAGGAAAAATGTAATTTTGTTCTAATATACATGATTGGCTGTATGGGCTGAATGACAACAGATATCTTCTTCTTCTTAAGGGCTCAAAAAGTCAGTGAGTGATCAATCAGCCACTTCCTGATTTCAGATTGGGACAGCCCTGAACACTCAGTCACTTAACATGAACGTGCCTAAAGTCAATGAGTCTGCAAGGAAGGAGAATGAGATTTGGCTATACAGAGGTGTGAAAAAGTGTTTGCCCCCTTCCTGCTTTCTCAATTTTTTGCATGTTTGTCACACTTAAATGTTTCAGATCGTCAAACAAATTTAAATATTAAACAAAGATAACACAAGTAAACACAAAATGCAGTTTTTAAATGAAGCTGTTTATTATTAAGGGTAAAAAAAATCCAAACCTACATGGCCCTGCGTGAAAAAGTGATTGCCCCTCCTGTTAAAACATAAATTAACTGTGGTTTATAAGATAAGATAAGCCTTTATTAGTCCCACAACGGGGAAATTCCAGGATTGCAACAGCACAGGGATAGCAACACTCAGAGCAACAATCAGAAGGCAAGAAAAAACAAGCAAGCAAGAGCAGCTAATATACATATGTACATATTACTATAAAATATATATATACACACACACACACACAGACACACAGTGCAGAGCATTGTAGCTGGATGGAATAAATATATGAATATATGAACACACAGTGCAGAGCATTGTAGCTAGATGGAATAAATATGTAAATATATAAACACCCACAGTATGGAGCATTGCAGCTAGGTGGAATAAATATGCAAGTATATAAACACACACAGTGCGGAGCAATGTAGCTAGATGGAATAATATGTAGATATATAAAAACACAGTGCGGAGCATTGTAGCTAGATGGAATAAATATATAGATATATAAATATAAACACACCCAGTGCAGAGCATTGTAGCTAGATGGAATAAATATGTAAATATATAAACACACACAGTGCAGAGCATTGTTGCTAGGTGGGATGAAACAGCATAACCGTCTATTTAGTTATCCTACATGGTATGATTATGTGCCCATACATATTCTCACCCTCCATAGCGACCGGTATGTTCCTAGTTGTATGCCGGAGAGGACCATTGTGTAAGTCTATTGCATCTTTTGCATTCAAAAAAAAAAAAAAAAAAAAAAAAAAAAAACTATTAGTTTGTTACGTCTTTTTGCTATCTCTGCGAGCAGCCCTGCTTAGGTTGTACAGTCTGACAGCCGTTGGTAGGAAGGACCTACAAAACCTCTCGGTTGTGCACCTGGGATGATGTAGTCTGCTGCTAAATGAGCTCCTCAGTGCATCCAGTATGTCCTGCATAGGGTGGAACTCGGACTCCAGCAGAGATGACAGTTTAGCCACCGTCCTTCTCTCTCCTATCTCCTCCATCGGATCAAGGCGTTGCCCCAGGACAGAGCTAGCTTTCTTAATCAGTTTGTTCAGTCTCTTCCTATCGGCTGCAGTAATGCAGCCGATAGGAAGAGACTGAACAAACTTTGGAAAGCTTACTTCAATTTCTCTAGCCACACCCAGGCCTGATTACTGCCACACCTGTTCTCAGTCAAGAAATCACTTAAATAGGACCTGCCTGACAAAGTGAAATAGACCAAAAGATCCTCAAAAGCTAGACATCATGTTGTGATCCAAAGAAATTTTGGAACAAATGAGAAACAAAGTATTTGAAATCTATCAGTCTGGAAAAGGTTATAAAGCCATTTCTAAAGCTTTGGGACTCCAGTGAACTACAGTGAGACCATTATCCATAAATGGTGAAAACATGGAACAGTGGTGAACCTTCCCAGGAGTGGCCGGCTTACCAAAATTACCCCAAGAGTGCAGCAACGACTCATCCAAGAGGTCACAAAAGACCCCACAACAACATCCAAAGAACTGCAGGCCTCACTTGCCTCAGTTAAGGTCACTGTTCATGACTCCACCATAAGAAAGAGACTGGGCAAAAATGGCCTGCATGGCAGAGTTCCAAGATGAAAGTCACTGCTGAGCAAAAAGAACATAAAGGCTTATCTCAGTTTTGCCAAAAAACATCTTGATGATCCCCAAGACTTTTGGGAAAATAGTCTGTGGACTGATGAGACAAAAGTTGAACTTTTTGAAAGGTGTGTGTCTCATTACATCAGGCGTAAAAGTAACACAGCATTTCAGAAAAGGAACATCATACCAACAGTAAAATATGGTGGTGGTAGTGTGATGGTCTGGGGCTGTTTCGCTGCTTCAGGACCTGGAAGACTTGCTGTGGTAAATGGAACCATGAATTCTGCTGTTGACCAAAAAATCCTGAAGGAGAATGTGTCACGATCAGGCAAGTGTGCCTCCCTCCTCCCTTCCTGTCTCTATTTTCCCAGCCCCGGAGCTCATCAAGCACACCTGTGTGATTACACACCTGCTGCCTCCTGATTCACCAGCGTATTTAAGGGCCAGTGTGTGAAGAGCTCTCTGCTGGATCGTTGGGTTTGTGCCGCCTCACAATCATAATTCTTGTTGTGTGGTTAAATTAATTACTTTCTCCAAACGCTGTCTTACCTTCTCCTCTCCTCCTCTCAGGTTTGCTGCCACCTCCAGCAGTGCATCTCTGGAGCTGTGTTTGCTCACTTGCCTGAATCATCTACTTTTAGGACAACGGCTTCTCCACCCAGGTCCTCCAGTCACTCCTTCTCCTTCTCTGCTGTCATTAATTCCCTGTCTCTTCTCCCACACTGTGGTCACTGCCGGGCTCTCTGCCAGTATTGTGAGATCCATATCCTCTACATTTGTTTTCCAGTACACCGTATCCATTATTAACCCCTCTTCTCCTCTCTCTTTCCCTCCTAGGCCGCTTGTGGCTCCAGCATGCAACTATTTTCTTGTATATAGTTTGGCTTCTTGGTTGCGGGTTTCATTTATTGTGGTGTGTGTATATATTCATTAAGTTAGTGTGTTATTTATAGGGATTGCGTTTTCATTAAAGTGGTGTAACTTTTCATCTGCGTCTGTGTGTTCTTCTGAAGTGGTTGCCTTGCACTTAAGCCTCCTCAAAATCTCAAATTATGACAGAATGTCCGGCCATCTGTTCATGACCTCAAGGTGAAGCGCACTTGGGTTCTGCAGCAGGACGATGATTCAAAGCACTTCAGCAAGTCCACCTCTGAATGGCTTAAAAAAAAAACAAAAAACAACAAAATGAAGACTTTGGAGTGGCCTAATCAAAGTCCTGACCTGAATCTGACTGAGGTGCTGTGGCATGACCTTAAAAAGGCAGTTCATGCTCGAAAACCCTCCAGTGTGGCTGAATTACAGCAATTCTGCAAAGATGAGTGGGCCAAAATTCCTCCACAGTGCTGTAAAAGACTCACTGCCAGTAATCGCAAACGCTTGATTGCAGCTGTTGCTGCTAAGGGTGACCCAACCAGTTATTAGGTTTAGGGGGCAATCACTTTTTCACACAGGGCTATGTAGGTTTGGATTTTTTTCCCCCTTAATAATAAACATCCTCATTTAAAAATTGCATTTTGTGTTTACTTGTGTTATCTTTGTCTAATATTTAAATTTGTTTGAAGATCTGAAACATTTAAGTGTGACAAACATGCAAAAAAATGAGAAATCAGGAAGAGGGCAAACACTTTTTCACCTCTGTATATTCAAGCTCCAACAGAATATGGCCTACTGTGGCCTACTTGCTCACTACTTCTGGCTATTTGCATGGGCTAAAGTTATATTCAAGCTCAAACAGAATATGGTTGCCTACTATGGCCTACTTACCAGTCCCACATACACAATGCTGCCATTGGTGACATCCATCACACAGCATGGGCACACTTCCTTGGCACAAGTCAAGCAATTGTTGTCTCCCATGATGAGAGTTCAGGTAATGCACAGCAAGAAAGTTATAGGATGAATGAGGAGTGTGGCATCTGGGCCTACATTTATATGCTTCTGGTTCTCACACATGCCAAAAACATGCGTTAGGTTAATTGGCCTCATACTGGGGATTCTAAATTGTCCTTAGGTATGAATGTGAGAGTGAATGGTTGTCTGTTGTCTTTCTCTCTGTGTTGGCCCTGCAATGGACTGGCGATCTGTCCAGGGTGTACCCTGCCTCTCGCCCAAAGATGCTGGGATAGGCTCCAGCCCCCCCACGACCCGAAAAGGATTAAGCGGAAGAAGATGGATGGATGGATGGATGGTTGTCGGGAGGGGGGGGTCAGTAGGGGTGGGTAGCATGTGGGGTGAGTTCGGCGTGGAGCGGGCAGGTGGTGG
Source organism: Pholidichthys leucotaenia (assembly GCA_020510985.1). Lineage (NCBI taxonomy): Eukaryota > Metazoa > Chordata > Actinopteri > Cichliformes > Pholidichthyidae > Pholidichthys > Pholidichthys leucotaenia. Next base: position 246,825,238 of record CM035845.1, on the reverse strand, counting down.
TGCGTGCTCGCTCCACCACCTCCACCATGCTCCCGATTGAGCATGCATTGGGGGAGCTGACCGGTAACCGTCTAACGGTTTCAGCCCCCCACCCCCACCCCGAAATTTTGAGTTGTTGTACAGTCGGAGTTGACAAAATTATGATCCAGTAATAAAAGGAAGAAGAAGATTGATTAAAAAAGAGAGCACAAATCAACTGTTTCTGTCATGCTTGCTGCATCCTCCACAGCAGAACTGTAGCATCTGTCTCACATCAGTGAGGAAAAAGTCAGATGAAATGTGACATGGTGGTGACCCACAACACTCTACAACAGGGGTGTCCAACCATGTGCCATGGAGAGCCAAGACCCTGCAGGTTTTACCTCCAACCAGTGTCTTCAACAGCAGATTTCTGTGAACTTCTTCCCACTGATTGCTGATAAGTGAAAACACCTGCTGAAGAGACTGGGTAGAAGAGAAAACCTGCAGGGTCTTGGCTCTCCATGGCACATGGTTGGACACCCCTGCTCTACAAGAACATTCCTCACTCTCAGCATGTCTGCAGGAAGCAGAGGACAATTTGCATATGGACAGAGAGCCCCTGGGGGACAACCAGAACAATGGACTATTGTTTATACATCTCTGGATTAAGAAGAGGACATCCAGGCACCAGTTGGTCATGCTAATCATGTGTATTGACTGATATGTATACCAATATGCTAATGTACCATGCATTCTCTCTGTCTGGATAAAAGAGCTTACTATACATGCCTCAACAACACAGTAACACAGTAGCTCAGAGCTATGATGTGTGTCTCATTTTGATGGAGGAAATAAAACTCTGCAACCTTCCAGTGCGTCGCATCTCGCCTGATCTTATTCCTCCACAGTGATGACCCTAGACGTGTCATGGTGCACCCCTCTTCTGATCTTTTACCTCCACACTGGTGACCTGATGAGAAAGAATGACCCCTTGCTCCCTCTCACCACACTGTGGACACAGAGGACCAGAGAATGCCTGCAACCTCTTCAACCTCCCTGGAGTGCGCTCTCCAGAGCGCAGCGCTGGGACCGACACGCACCATGAACGGCGACACGAGCGAAACGAAAGAAGCAGCCTGAACGGGGACGATCACCGGCGCCGACTGCGTTGATTTACACCAAGCTCCCCGATCCTGACTCAGCTCGCGACAAGTGGACTTCCCACACACAGAAGCCCCGCACGCACACCGCAGGATTACGAGGACAGCGCAGTTGCCAGCTATGTGGTCACTGCGCCAAGCGCGCCACGCTCAGGGACGAACCAGCTCCACAGACTGATACAGCATCCTCCGCCGCTGCACATGCCCGAGAAACCCGGCTGATCACCTTCCTCGGAACATTCAGGGCTGGTCACGCACCTGAAGCAGACTGTCCCTGTCAAATAAACTAATCTACTACTACTACGTGAAGCCCGCACACAGGACTTTGTATGGGTTTCTCAGCCACGGCACACAACGGGAGCCTAGCTGATTGCTGTCCCCAATGGCTTTAGGGCTGCGTCTACACCGAAAGCCAAACCGGCAAGTCCCTCACAGAGCTGCAGTTGTTTCACAGCCGCTACGCATCCTCGGGGAATTTGGCCGTTCGTCTTCCCCACATCCTCGCTGGACCGAGCCGCGAGAGGAGTCAGAGACTTAATTTTTTTTTTCACACCCACTGCGGATCACTGCCCCTGGTTTACCGGGAAAGTCCCTCACCACCGCGGATCCATGAGCAATTTTTGCGTGGCCCAGACACCTTTGACGTCCCGGGCTGGCACTCAGTTACTCCCACCCCTCCCCACAACGCTCTTCCCGCACCTCACTCCCTAAATCCAGCCGATCGCCGTCTTGTTCCATTACGCACGAAGCGTAATGTACGCATGAAGCGCACCGGCCCGTGCGCCCACGATCCACGGCCGTTCAAAGTGCTGGAACCCGGAGCGGAGCACACTGTTTTTTCCACCCCTCCCCCACCCCCCACGGACTGACATGCCCTCCGATAGTTCTACCGGAGCTGGACCCAAACGATGGGGGTGGGGGGGGTAGGGGGTCACAGCCCCTGCTGAGTGTTCTGGGGGGAGCCCTGTGGTGACTCACAACACTCTACAGGAACATTCCTCAAACTCAGCATGTCTGCAGGAAGCAGAGGACAATTTGCATATGGACAGAGAGCCCCTGGGGGACAACCAGAACAATGGACTATTGTTTATACATCCTCAGATTAAGAAGAGGACATCCGGGCGCCAGTTGGTCATGCTAATCATGTGTATTGACTGATATGTATGCCAATATGCTAATGTACCATGCATTCTCTCTGTCTGTATAAAAGAACTTACTATACATGCCTCAACAACACAGTAACACAGTAGCTCAGAGCTATGATGTGTGTCTCATTTTGATGGAGGAAATAAAACTCTGCAACCTTCCAGTGCGTCGCATCTCGCCTGATCTTATTCCTCCACAGTGATGACCCTAGACGTGTCATGGTGCACCCCTCTTCTGATCTTTTACCTCCACACTGGTGACCTGATGAGAAAGAATGACCCCTTGCTCCCTCTCACCACGCTGTGGACACAGAGGACCAGAGAATGCCTGCAACCTCTTCAACCTCCCTGGAGTGCGCTCTCCAGAGCGCAGCGCTGGGACCGACACGCACCATGAACGGCGACACGAGCGAAACGAAAGAAGCAGCCTGAACGGGGACGATCACCGGCGCCGACTGCGTTGATTTACACCAAGCTCCCCGATCCTGACTCAGCTCGCGACAAGTGGACTTCCCACACACAGAAGCCCCGCACGCACACCGCAGGATTACGAGGACAGCGCAGTTGCCAGCTATGTGGTCACTGCGCCAAGCGCGCCACGCTCAGGGACGAACCAGCTCCACAGACTGATACAGCATCCTCCGCCGCTGCACATGCCCGAGAAACCCGGCTGATCACCTTCCTCGGAACATTCAGGGCTGGTCACGCACCTGAAGCAGACGTGAAGCCCGCACACAGGACTTTGTATGGGTTTCTCAGCCACGGCACACAACGGGAGCCTAGCTGATTGCTGTCCCCAATGGCTTTAGGGCTGCGTCTACACCGAAAGCCAAACCGCCAAGTCCCTCACAGAGCTGCAGTTGTTTCACAGCCGCTACGCATCCTCGGGGAATTTGGCCGTTCGTCTTCCCCACATCCTCGCTGGACCGAGCCGCGAGAGGAGTCAGAGACTTAATTTTTTTTTTCACACCCACTGCGGATCACTGCCCCTGGTTTACCAGGAAAGTCCCTCACCACCGCGGATCCATGAGCAATTTTTGCGTGGCCCAGACACCTTTGACGTCCCGGGCTGGCACTCAGTTACTCCCACCCCTCCCCACAACGCTCTTCCCGCACCTCACTCCCTAAATCCAGCCGATCGCCGTCTTGTTCCATTACGCACGAAGCGCACCGGCCCGTGCGCCCACGATCCACGGCCGTTCAAAGTGCTGGAACCCGGAGCGGAGCACACTGTTTTTTTCCACCCCTCCCCCACCCCCCACGGACTGACATGCCCTCCGATAGTTCTACCGGAGCTGGACCCAAACGATGGGGGTGGGGGGGGTAGGGGGTCACAGCCCCTGCTGAGTGTTCTGGGGGGAGCCCTGTGGTGACTCACAACACTCTACAGGAACATTCCTCAAACTCAGCATGTCTGCAGGAAGCAGAGGACAATTTGCATATGGACAGAGAGCCCCTGGGGGACAACCAGAACAATGGACTATTGTTTATACATCCTCAGATTAAGAAGAGGACATCCGGGCGCCAGTTGGTCATGCTAATCATGTGTATTGACTGATATGTATGCCAATATGCTAATGTACCATGCATTCTCTCTGTCTGTATAAAAGAACTTACTATACATGCCTCAACAACACAGTAACACAGTAGCTCAGAGCTATGATGTGTGTCTCATTTTGATGGAGGAAATAAAACTCTGCAACCTTCCAGTGCGTCGCATCTCGCCTGATCTTATTCCTCCACAGTGATGACCCTAGACGTGTCATGGTGCACCCCTCTTCTGATCTTTTACCTCCACACTGGTGACCTGATGAGAAAGAATGACCCCTTGCTCCCTCTCACCACGCTGTGGACACAGAGGACCAGAGAATGCCTGCAACCTCTTCAACCTCCCTGGAGTGCGCTCTCCAGAGTGCAGCGCTGGGACCGACACGCACCATGAACGGCGACACGAGCGAAACGAAAGAAGCAGCCTGAACGGGGACGATCACCGGCGCCGACTGCGTTGATTTACACCAAGCTCCCCGATCCTGACTCAGCTCGCGACAAGTGGACTTCCCACACACAGAAGCCCCGCACGCACACCGCAGGATTACGAGGACAGCGCAGTTGCCAGCTATGTGGTCACTGCGCCAAGCACGCCACGCTCAGGGACGAACCAGCTCCACAGACTGATACAGCATCCTCCGCCGCTGCACATGCCCGAGAAACCCGGCTGATCACCTTCCTCGGAACATTCAGGGCTGGTCACGCACCTGAAGCAGACGTGAAGCCCGCACACAGGACTTTGTATGGGTTTCTCAGCCACGGCACACAACGGGAGCCTAGCTGATTGCTGTCCCCAATGGCTTTAGGGCTGCGTCTACACCGAAAGCCAAACCGGCAAGTCCCTCACAGAGCTGCAGTTGTTTCACAGCCGCTACGCATCCTCGGGGAATTTGGCCGTTCGTCTTCCCCACATCCTCGCTGGACCGAGCCGCGAGAGGAGTCAGAGACTTAATTTTTTTTTTCACACCCACTGCGGATCACTGCCCCTGGTTTACCGGGAAAGTCCCTCACCACCGCGGATCCATGAGCAATTTTTGCGTGGCCCAGACACCTTTGACGTCCCGGGCTGGCACTCAGTTACTCCCACCCCTCCCCACAACGCTCTTCCCGCACCTCACTCCCTAAATCCAGCCGATCGCCGTCTTGTTCCATTACGCACGAAGCGTAATGTACGCATGAAGCGCACCGGCCCGTGCGCCCACGATCCACGGCCGTTCAAAGTGCTGGAACCCGGAGCGGAGCACACTGTTTTTTTCCACCCCTCCCCCACCCCCCACGGACTGACATGCCCTCCGATAGTTCTACCGGAGCTGGACCCAAACGATGGGGGTGGGGGGGGTAGGGGGTCACAGCCCCTGCTGAGTGTTCTGGGGGGAGCCCTGTGGTGACCCACAACACTCTACAGGAACATTCCTCAAACTCAGCATGTCTGCAGGAAGCAGAGGACAATTTGCATATGGACAGAGAGCCCCTGGGGGACAACCAGAACAATGGACTATTGTTTATACATCCTCAGATTAAGAAGAGGACATCCGGGCGCCAGTTGGTCATGCTAATCATGTGTATTGACTGATATGTATGCCAATATGCTAATGTACCATGCATTCTCTCTGTCTGTATAAAAGAACTTACTATACATGCCTCAACAACACAGTAACACAGTAGCTCAGAGCTACGATGTGTGTCTCATTTTGATGGAGGAAATAAAACTCTGCAACCTTCCAGCGCGTCGCATCTCACCTGATCTTATTCCTCCACAACATGACCATTCAGACTGCGGTCACTTTGGAAAATATCAGATATGTATCCGAATTAGGACCACATATGAAAGTGGCCTGGGTCTGGTGTGAAAAAATCGTATGAGTGCTGTTCAGACTGTCATTAAAAAATCAGATATGGGTCACGTGTGCAAAGAAAAATCAGAATTGAGCATTAAAACCTGCAGTGTGGACGTAACCTCAGTCACATGTTCTCTGCTTTTTCCATTCGGTTTTTTCCCTTAGTCTTTTCAAACCTCTGTGAAGCCTTTTAATTTTCAACTTCTTCAAGTTCCTCCATTCTCTTTTTTTTCCTGAAGAGAACAAAAGTAGGCTATTCCACTTGATTTACTTAGCTAAGGCATGGGAGCCACAGAAGCTTATAATCCACGGAGCTTTTTTCCAGTTATGGTACAGCTAACTTCAGAAGGTTTCCCCCACTTTGGCATGTGATCTCTTATTACCTCCACCTAGGAAGTAATGTGTTTGCTGGCATTTGTCTGTTAGCAAGATTATACAAAAACTACTGGATGGATTTTGATTAAATTTTCATCAGAGGTGGTCCTTGGGCTACAGAGAAACCCGTAAGATCTTGGTAATGGCTGCACGGTGGCACAGTGTTTAGCACTGTGGCAGCACAGTTTACCCTCGGCTTGGGGATCGCGGGGATCGTGAGATCGTGGGTTCGATCCCTGCCCCCAACCAACAATGATCTGTGTGGAGTTTGCATGTTCTCCCCGTGTTGCGTGGGTTTACTCCGGGATTTCTCCGGTTTCCTCCCACATGCCAAAAACATGCAGGTTAGAGATACGGGGCGCTTGCGCACGCAACGACCGGCAGCTGGTGGCTTGTCACCAGACTGCAAAACAAATCTACCTACGGGTACAAAACAAGTAAAAAAAAAAAAAAAAAAAAAAAAGATCCGAGAGCACATACCTCTACCAAGGCTCTATCTAATCACAATTGTGTTAGCAAGATTACTCAAAAACTCCTGGACAGAGTTTGATGAAAATTTTACCAGACATCTCTCTTGGCCTACACACAAACCCATTACATTTTGGAGGTGGTCCATGAGTGCATACCACCACCAAGGCTCAATCTTCTAGCAATGGCTTAGCAGGATTACTCAAAAACTAGTGGATGGATTTTGATGCAATCTTCTCCAGAAGTGGTCCTTGGGCTACAGGTGAACTCATTAGATTTTGGAGGCAATCCATGGGCGCATACCTCCACCAAAGTCCTACATTGCAATTTACGGAGGGATGGAGGCAGGAAAGTACGGACAGATGGATGGACAAAGGGGGGAGGGAAGGAGACTTGGTGGAGATATGTGCACTCTGAGTGCTTTTCTTGCATTGTTATCTACTATTTGTAGCTTAAAAATATTGATAAAGAATTCAAAACTAAGGGATATTCCAACAGCTTCTGTAGGTATTAGCATGAAATTTGAAACAGACAGTGAAACACAAAAACTATTGAGATATTGTGACTTGGAGAATCAACTGTCACTAGTCACTGCCAGTGCTTACAGAAGTTTTTCCTATACTGTATAAGAAATGAAAAATAAACTCTCCTAGCTGAGTGAAAAATGGTATGTCACAACTAGCTGGCAATAATGTTGAACCATATCATACAATGAAAAAAGATAAACCTTTATTAGTCCCACAATGGGGAAATTCCAGGATTGCAACAGCATAGGGATAGCAACACTCAGAGCAACAATCAGAAGGCAAGAGAAAAACAAGAGCAGCGAGTATACATATGTACATATAAATATAAATATATATATATATATATATATATATATATATATATATATATATAGACACACAGTGCGGAGCATTGTAGCTAGATGGAATAAATATATGAGTATATAAACACACAGTGCGGAGTATTGTAGCTAGATGGAATGAATATGTAAATATATAAACACACACAGTGCGGAGCATTGTAGCTAGATGGAATAAATATATGAATACATAAACACACAGTGCGGAGTATTGTAGCTAGATGGAATGAATATGTAAATATATAAACACACACAGTGCGGAGCATTGTAGCTAGATGGAATAAATATATGAATACATAAACACACAGTGCGGAGCATTGCAGCTAGATGGAATAAATATGTAGATATATAAACACACAGTGCGGAGCATTGTAGCTGGATGGAATAAATATGTAAATATATAAACACACACAGTGCGGAGCATTGTAGCTAGATGGAATGAAACAGCACAGCCGTCTACTTAGTTATCCTACATAGTATGATTATGTACCCATACATATTCTCACCCTCCATAGCGACCGGTATTTTCCTAGTTGTATACCGGAGGGGACCATTGTGTAAGTCTATTGCGTCTTTTGCATTCAATACTATTAGGTTGTCACGTCTTTTTGCTATCTCTGCGAGCAGCCCTGTTTAGGTTATACAGTCTGACAGCCGTAGGTAGGAAGGACCTGCGAAACCTCTCGGTTGTGCACCTAGGATGATGTAGTCTGCTGCTAAATGAGCTCCTCAGTGCATTCAGTATGTCCTGCATAGGGTGGAACTTGGACTCCAGCAGAGATGACAGTTTAGCCACCATCCTTCTCTCTCCCATCTCCTCCACTGGGTCAAGGCGCTGCCCCAGGACAGAGCTAGCTTTCTTGATCAGTTTGTTCAGTCTCTTCCTATCGGCTGCTGTAATACCACTGCCCCAGCAGACCACTCCAAAAGTAATAGCTGATGCCACCACCATGTCATAGAATGACTTCAGCAGCGCCCCTTGTACACCAAAAGACCTGAGTCTCCTCAGTAGGAACAGCCTGTGCTGTCCCTTCTTGTAGAGTGCGTCGGTATTGTGTGACCAGTCTAGTTTATTGTTCAGATGAACACCAAGGCACTTGTAGGATGTCACCATCTCGATGTCTGTTCCCTGTATATTTACTGGTGCTGTGAGTGGTTGTCCTTGCCTGCGGCAGTCCACCACCAGCTTCTTAGTTTTCCTCGTGTTGATCTGGAGGCAGTTCCGATGGCACCAGTCCACAAAGTCCTGGATAAGCCCTCTGTACTCAGCTTCATCTCTGTTGGAGATGAGGCCAACGATCGCAGAGTCATCAGAGAACTTCTGTAGATGGCAGTGTGTTGTGTTGTGTGAGAAGTCCGCAGTATAAATGGTGAACAGGAAGGGAGCCAAAACTGTTCCCTGGGGGCCCCCCGTGCTACCGATGATCGTGTCGGACACACAGTCCCGGGTTCTCACAAACTGAGGCCGGTTTGTGAGGTAGTCCAGGATCCATGATGACAGGTGCTGGTCCACCCCTGCGCACAGCAGCTTGTCCTTCAGGATCATCGGTTGGATGGTGTTGAAAGCACTGGAGAAGTCAAAGAACATGATCCTCACCGCATTCCCGGGCTTCTCCAGGTGGGACAGAGAACAGTGAAGGAGGAAGATTGCCGCATCCTCCACCCCAATGCCATGCTGGTAGGTGAACTGGAGTGGATCCATCGCTGGTCCCACCAGGGGGCGGAGGTGAGCAAGGAGCAGTCTCTCCAGGGTCTTCATCATGTGGGACGTCAGGGCCATTGGTCTGTAGCTGTTCAGATCTTTGGGGTGGGAAGTCTTTGGTACAGGTACCACACAAGATATTTTCCACAGCTGTGGTACCCTCCCCAGCTTCAGGCTCAGATTGAAGATGTACTCCACAATCCCACACAGCTGGTCTGCACAGGACTTGAGGAGCTTTGCGCTGATGCCGTCCGGTCCCGACGCCTTCCTCGCCTTGATCTTCCTCAGCTCCGTCCTCACCTGGGTCTTAGTGAGGGTCAGGTTGGGGGGCTGTGTGTTGGGAGTGGGGGGGTGTTGGTGGAGTGGGGAGTGGGCAGCAGGACTTGATGTCTTCAGAGGCAGCAGTGGTTGTTGTGCAGTCGGGGGGAGGGCGGTTGGTCAAACCTTTTGAAAAACAGATTCAGATTGTTCGCCCACTCCCTGCCCCCCGTGGCCTGGGGGGGAGGTATTCTGGAGCCCAGAGATGGTTTTAAGGTTTCTCCAGACCCTGCTGATGTCGCTCTGTTGCACCTTGTCCTCCAACTCCTTCCTGAAGCTGTCCTTGCCTTCTCTGATCTTTCTCCTCAGCTCCCTCTGTACGGACTTCAGCATCTCCCTGTTCCCCGACCTGAAGATCCTCTTCTTCTCTCTCAGAAGTGTTTTTTTATCTCAGGGTTGATCCAGGGTTTGTTGTTTGAGCAACACCGTATGGTCTTAGTGGGAACGGTGTTGTCCACACAGATGCTGATGTAGTCCGTGATGGTGTGAGTGAGGCCATCGATGTCCTCGCCATGTGGATCGCAGAGCTGCTTCCAGGCGGTGGTTTCAAAACAGCCCTTAAGAGCGTCTATTGCCTCCTCAGACCATAACTTCACTGTGCGCATGACCGGAGGTTGTCTGTGCACTAGGGGTTTGTACACTGGCCGGAGATGAACCAAGCTGTGATCCGATCTCCCGAGTGGGGGGAGTTGTGATGAGGTGTACGCCTCCTTAGTGTTTGTGTAGAATAAGTCCAGTGTTTTATTGTCTCTAGTGTGGCATGTGACATACTGGGTGAACGTGGGTAGAATGAGAGACAGTGAAACATGGCTGAAATCGCCTGAGATGAGGAGAAGAGCATCTGGGTGTTCTGTCTGCAGCCTGCCAGTTACTGAGTGGATGACATCACGCGCTGTCCCAGCGTTCGCTGTCGGATTTGCATAAATAACAATGCAGATCACGTGTGAGTATTCCCTCGGGAGATATGTAGGCCGCATGCTAACAGCTAGCAACTCGATGTCTTTGCTGCAGTGTTGTTGTTTAACAGTGATATGTCCTGGTCTGCACCAGTTGTTATTAACATACTTTATCACTCCACCGCCCCTTGCATTGCCACTGTCTGGTGTTCGGTCTGCCCGTATCGCATGGAAACCCTCCAGTTCAATGTTAGCATCTGCTGCTAGTCCTGTTAGCCAAGTCTCTGTGAATAGGAACAGAAGAAAAAAACGAAGTCAAATGCAGTATACAAATGTCAAATGATTAATTCAGTTCAACTTCATTTATATAGCACCAGTTTACAACAGCAGTCAACTCATAGCTTGCAATTGCAAAGACCCTACAACCAGGCTGACCCCCTTTGAGTCTCATAGAAAGCCAAGGTTTAGACCCAATTGCAGGACACAACACACAAGGACAACAAGTGAGATGAGGCAAGAGAGTGATTCAAAAACTAGAAACGATATTCAAAAACTAGAATTTCCTGCATCGCAGGAGGAATAGGCTCCTGTGGAGACACAGAGGAGAAAGGATAAGTGTTTGAAGCTAGGATGGCGAGTATTAATTAAGCAATATTACACGAGACCAAGTATGGTATCAATTCATATAGTAACTGTGGGTTGTGATGTGGAGGGCTTTAGAGAGCGAGAGGGCACAGAGAGAGCACAAGGAGCCAGAGAATCCTGCAGCAGAGGAGTAAGGGAACTGAGAAGTTGTGCAGGGTTTACTTGGAAGAATGTGAAGAGATATATACAGACTGAGGATCCAGTGAAGACCAGGGAGAGCACATGGAGAGAGGAGTCCTGCGGCACAAGGGTTACAATAGATAATGCTGATATTGTTGTGAGTTGTTACTTGGGAGCCTGGGAGGCTGAAGAGGTAACAGGTGGTAGCTGAAGTTCAGTGAGTGTGTCAAGCCGTCCAGCTTGGTGCTCAGCAATAATGGAATGGAGGAGGAAAATCTGTGGCGGCGCCTTGCATGGCAGCGACCCTCTGATTCTACATATGGGGTGTGTGTGATTAACACTGTAGATAAGAAAAACACAATTTCGTTCTACTGTACATGATTGGTTGTATGGTGGAATGACAATAAAGGGTGATTTAATTTAATTTAATTAATTAATTAAATCAAGAATCAATCAAGGAGGCAAGAAGGCCGTCAAGGCTTGACCCTGGAGAGCATGAAGATGTTAGAGAGGAGCAGGGGAAGAGCAGAGAGGCTGCAGAGCTGGCTTGTCAACATGACATGCAGGACCTCAGGCAGTCTACGTAGAATGGGAGTCTCCACAGAAGTTTCCAGTTAACTCCTACAGCTCCTGATGAGAAGGCTGCATAATCAAAACAAAGCATAGAGTGTGTCGAGAGAATTATATGCTCACCCAGAATCACCACAATGAACTTACGTATTTTTTAGCTGCAATATATAAATAAATGAATAGAACTACTTAACAGTATATTAAGAGAAATAACTAAATCAGGTTTATACTTTAATGCAAAAAAAAATCTCATTAAAATTCAAAAACCAGTGAGATGCAAACAATATATATTACTGTACTGCAGCATGTTGTTTGATGCATTAATAACACGGATCAGGTTTCCATAAATCTACTGACATTTTCCTTCTGCAGAGATCTATATATCACTCTCATATTGCCCAACAATTATGATAATTAGTGATCACTTAGCAAACTAAAACTCCTAACTTAACCTTGTAAGCTTTGCCAAGCAAACAAAGACACTTAAAACAGGATTTATTCCCTGTTTGTTTGAGTTTCCTCAGCATGTTTGTGCAAGCCATGATTTTTTTGGCTAGAAACTTTATGGCCATTCTGAAGAAACATTTTCTGAAGCAAGCTTTTAACCCGAGGCATTTTAGTTTATCTTTTCCTTCTGCACAAGGATCATGATATAAGCTTCCTCTCCAACTTTGATTTAAAGAGCAATGGGAAGGGCTTGGATGACAAAAGCCTTTGGTAAAGATTCACAAGGATAAGGTTGGCCAAGGTGAGTCTGAAACTCTGTAGTTTAAAAAGTGCCACTGAAATCTAGCAATCTTACATCTGAAGAGCAAAACTGTATAATGCAGCAAAATCCATCCATCCATCCATCCATCAATCTTCTACCGTTTTTCCGGAGGTCCGAGGCAGCAGTTCAAGAAGAGAAGCCCAGACTTCCCTCTCCCCAGCTACCTGCTCCAGCTCTTCAGAGAGGATACCAAGGCGTTCCCAGGCCAGCTGGGAGACGTAGTCTCTCCAGTGAGTCTGCCCTGGGGTCTCCTCCCAGAGGGACATGCCCGAAACACCTCAAGAGGGAGGCGTCCAGGAGGCATCCTGATCAGATGCCCATACCACCTCAACTGACTTCTTTTAATGTGGAGGAGCAGCGGTTCTACTCTAACCCTCTCCCGGATGACCGAACTCCTCACCCCCCCTCGTGGATCGTCACCTTATTGTGGTGGGGGGTTTGAGTGCCCCATTGATCCCAGGAGCTACTGTATGTTGTCCGGAGCAATTTGCCTCTGGTAGGGTCACCCAGGACAAACTAGTCCTGGGTGAAGGACCAGACTAAGAATGATCCAACAGACTCTCATGAAAAATACCAGAACAAGGATTCAGTGTACCCTGCCCGATATGGGGTTACCAGGGCCCCCCCCCTGTAGCCAGGCCTGGGGGAGGGGCTCGATGGCCAGCGTCTGGTGGCCGGGTTTCCGCTCATGGGACCTGGTCGGGCTCAGCCAGAAGGAGTTACATGGGTCCGCCCGCCAGTGGGCTCACCACCTGCAGGAGGGATCATGGGGGTCTGGTGCTATGTGGATCAGGTGGTGGTCAAAGGCGGAGACCTTGGCAGTCTGATCCCAGGCTTCCTAAACTGGCTTAAACTGGCTTTGGGGATGCAACAAAATTAATGTCAAAATTGTTTCAAATTTTTAGCTAATGGCTGCATGGGATATCAGTGACGGCAATGCTGTGTAACGGATGCCAACTAGCACTGTTCGGCGTAGAACGTTAGTAAAACCTCCCTCCCGAAAAAGCCTCATACAGTATCGGTAGCGCTGAGCTATCGGTCGGACCTTTAGCTCAGTGCGATCGTGCTGTGTCTCCCATGCTCGAACTGTGTAGTTAACTGGTAGGTCGTGGGTTCGTGTCCCTGAGTGGGCGAACTGCGCAGGATGATCTCAGTCACACTGGTGCCGTGACCCGGATGGGAGTGAGGTTTAAGGGGGAGAGTGTAACGGATGCCAACTAGCACTGTTCGGCGTAGAACGTTAGTAAAACCTCCCTCCCGAAAAAGCCTCATACAGTATCGGTAGCGCTGAGCTATCGGTCGGACCTTTAGCTCAGTGCGATCGTGCTGTGTCTCCCATGCTCGAACTGTGTAGTTGACTGGTAGGTCGCGGGTTCATGTCCCCGAGTGGGCGAACTGCGCAGGATGATCTCAGTCACAGCTGCATGGGTCTAAAGGCTTGATATTAAAACACCATTCACAAGGATATGAAAATAAGAAATATTAGTGGAATTTTCCATCTGGAAATAGAATATATCTTCATGGGCTGGGTGATTTGAGTTAAAAATTAAACCTCTTTTTTTTCCCCACTCTCTCTCTCTCTCTCTCTCTCTCTCTCTCTCACACACACACACACACACACACACACACACACACACACAGAGATTTAAATATCAGTAAACATTTTTGACCCTTGATCCTCTCTGCGGAAAATAACCAGAATTATGGCTGAGTGAGCCAGTACGAGTAGACACATACATTTTTTTCTTGATAAATGACAGTATATAGGATATTACCTAGGATGACTTGTATAAATATTTTTCTAAAGGTTTAGTAGAGAAAATATTTATGGAAAGCTTAAACTATTGATTCTTTTATCATTTTTATATCATCTACCCTTCATTAAAGATCAATACACATAACTTATCAGTAAAAAAAATATTTTAAAATATGGCCTGCTTTTTCACTTTTGCCTGAAGCAGTCCAGTAAAAATTCCTCAAGTCCTCGGTGAATGGAAATATCCAGTATGTGGTTGAAGCAGGGTGTGCCGGCCCACATCTGTGGTCTTTCACCCACTCAAAAAATGACTGCATCAGCATGCAGGTCTTTCCATTTTTCCAACAGAGAACAACTGTCTTATTGTTTTTGCCGTGATCATACAATACTTTTGCAACAGGTGACACACTGCATGCTTAGCATGGACAAAGTTATCCTTTGGTCAAGTTCTAGAGGGCAAACCCACTAATTTCAGGCCACATCTGCTTTCAATTTTTGTCCTACATGCTTTGTGATCAAGACCTCAGCTTGTTGTGTAATTCTGAATCTGTGGAAAGTCCTTGAAAAAATGTATCTACACAAAACAGAAAGTCAGATTTTTTTCTCGATGATAGTTCGTGCTTTTGTTCACCCAACTAATTCATGGTAGGAAAAAATGTATCCTTTATAAGATAACAAGTTTGACCTTTTTCTAAATTGTGCTGTGCAAGGTGACTTGGTGAAGAGCACCACGATAAAGACAAAGGCAGCATGCACTTTGAGTGGTCTCTGAAATTACATAAAATAATGTATAAATACAGGCTATAATCCCTTATATTCAGTGACTTTGTGCTCTGATACAACACCTCAGGTTAAGTGAGGTATAATGAAGAATTGAGGACATAAGTGTGACATCACTGTCTTTGACACCATATGTTGTATTCCAATTTTAATGTTGTTTGGAGGAGTTTTTATTCAATTCACTCACAATTAAATTAAAAGTGATTTAGCTCTTAATGCCAACTTCATTATTTTTCACATGGCTTTAAAACAAGCCACTAACATGTTTATGCTTAGCAATTAAAACTTAAGTGCCCCAAAATGTTCATAATAATTCATTTATTACTAGCGTGTACCCAGCTTGCATAGCTGCTATTTTGTTAATTGATCTGGCTAATGCATGGGACAATTCTGTACAACTTCTCTCTTGTTTGCAGTGGTAAGAAATAAAATCACGAGACTGACTGGAAATAAATTACATAGCCAAACTTTGATTTCCATTCAGAGAACACACTGGGTTCGATCCCAGCCCCCGACCAACAGTGATCTGTGCGGAGTTTGCATGTTCTCCCTGTGTCTGTGTGGGTTTACTCCGGGATTTCTCCGGTTTCCTCCCACATGCCCAAAACATGCAAGTTAGGTTAATTGGCATAAAAAAACTGGGGATTCTAAATTGTCCTTAGGTATGGATGTGAGAGTGAATGGTTGTCTGTCTCTCTGTGTTGGCCCTGCGATGGACTGGCGATCTGTCCAGGGTGTACCCTGCCTCTCGCCCATAGATGCTGGGATAGGCTCCAGCCCCCCACGACCCGAAAAGGATTAAGCGGAAGAAGATGGATGGATGGACAAAGAAATCAAGGCAACTGTGTTCACAAAACAAGTTAAATTTAATAAAGTGGAATGACACAGGGAATAAGTATTGAACACACTTGGTGAAATTCATTTAATATTTAGTTCAAAAACCTTTGTTGGAAATAACAGCTTCCAGATGCCTCCTGTATGGAGAAACTAGACACAGGCATTGCTCAGGAGTGATTTTAGCCCATTCTTCCAAACAAACTGTCTTCAAATCTTGAAGGTTCTGTGGGTGTCTTCTATGAACTCTGAGCTTCACTTTGTTCAGTAGATTTTCAATTGGATTCAGGTCAGGTGACTCACTGGGCCATTCTAGCAGCTTTATTTTCCTTCTCTGGAGCCAGTTGAGTTTCCTTGGCTGTGTGTTTGGGATCATTGTCTTACTGAAATGTCCACCCTCATTCCGTCTTCAGCATCTTGACAGATGACAACAGGTTCTTATCAAGGATGTCTTTGTACATTTGTCCATTCATCTTTCCTTCAATTATATGAAGTCTGTCTGTACCATGTGCTGAAAAACACCCCCACACCATGATGGGATGTGCAGTGCCATTTCTCCTCCCAATATGCTGTGTGGTGTGGCACCAAAAAGTTCAATTTTGGTCTCATCTAACCAAACTATATTGTCCCAGTATTTTACTGGCTTGCCCAAATGTTTTGCAGCAAACTTTAAAGCAGCTTCAACATGCTTTTTCTTCAGCAATGGAGACTTGTGAGGTGAGTGGGCATACAGCCCATGTCGGTTGAGTGCATTGCTTATTGTTTTCTTTGAAACAGCAGTACCTGCTAACTCCAGGTCTTTCTGGAGCTCTCCATGAGTGGTCTTTGGCTCTTTGATAACTCTTTTGATAATTCTTTTGACTCCTCTGTCAGAAATCTTGTGAGGAACTCCTAGTCGTGGTCGATTTATGGTAAAATGATGTTCTTTCCACTTCTGAATGATGGCGTCAGCACTGCTCACTGGAACATTCAGCAGTTTAGAAATGCTCCTTTAACCAATGTCATCATTATGTTTTGCAACAATGAGGTTGCAAAGGTCTAGAGGGAGCTCTTTGTTTCTACCCATCATAAGTTCTTTGTGGTGTGACAATCTGATATTCACAGACCTTTTTAAAGGCTATCAGTTAGGACTTAACCAGCTGACATTAATTTGCACTGATGTGGAATGGGATGGTTTCCTAAATTCTGATGGATTTCAGCTGGTTTCTTGGCTCTCTATGCCTTTTTGCACCGCTTTTTCTTCATGTGTTCAATACTTATTCCCCGTGTCATTCCACTTTATTAAATATAATTTGTTTTGTGAACACAGTTGCCTTAATGTCTTTGTATGTATGGATTACTTGGGTTGTTACTGATATCTGGTGAAAATCTTAGGGCAATGGCTCCATCAGAAATATGTTTAATGAGAAAAATGCTGACATGTTCAATACTTATTTTCCCCACTGTATATGTTTGTTTTTTAGAGATTCCAGAAAGCTGTGGAAGATTCCTGCAGGCTCCTTGAAATACAATGGAAAGAGTGAATAAAGAGTGGTGTCTGTGTGTGTCTTTGAATCAGTGATCCATAAACCTCAGTCCCAATTTTGGATCAGTCACAGATCAGATTACATATAAATGAGTGTTGGTTTGGAAGAATCACTGATAGATATTTTCGCTGCAAGATTTTGTAGTTAATTTCTATTTGTAGGCTGTGTGTTTTTAGAGACCTTGGTCCTGTGGGCTCACATGCCTCTAAGGAGAAGAGGTACAATATCCTGCTTGCTAGTGTAACTATGTTTTATAATATCTGGATATCACATGATTTACCTGCAGTTGAAAATTGATTTCAAACAGGCCACATCTGCACCTCTCTCTTCTTTGTTGGGAAATCAATGTAATCAGCAGCAAAACAATATAATACAGAATTTATTAAAGTTAAAGGTGCTGTAAGTTAAATTTTGCACTTTTTAAAAATTAAAATAAATGGACAACTCAGATCTTCAGTAGTGGCTGAGTGATGTCAGATACTGACACAAAGAATTTGATAGACAAAGTTGGTTATAGAAATACTGAAATAGTTACCCCAGAGTGGATGTCAGTTGATTTGGGCACAGTTTGTGATCTCATATGCATTTTTATTAAAATAAAAAAACCAAAAAAAACCATGGATATTTCCCTTCCATATGAAACTGTAAAACCTACAAAATCAAAAATATTTTTTTTGACCTACGACCAGTGTTAGTTTTGACAATTTCTTATTCCTGGTCTTTTGACTAAAATGTAATTTATTTTAGTCATTATTTAGTTATCTAAACCATTTTAGTTTTAGTCTAGTTTTAGTCGACTGAATATCATAAGAATTTAGTTGACTAAATGTATTGTAGATTTAATCAACTAAATTTTTATATGATATAAAGGGTAATGCATTTTTAGGGTTTGTCCCAATTCTCATTTGTACCCCTACCGCTTCACCTACCCCTACCCCTTAGCCCTTGAAGTCAAGGGTCAAGGGGGGAATATGTGTATTACAACTTACACATCACAGTGGCTCTACAAAGACACAAACATTACCACAAAAAACTCTGGAAGTCAAAAAAAAAAAAAATAATAAAAAAAAAAAAAATATATATATACTGTATATATATATATATATATATATATACACTACCGTTCAAAAGTTTGGGGTCACCCAGACAATTATTTTGTGTTTTCCATGAAAAGTCACACTTTTATTTACCACCATGAGTTGTAAAATGAATAGAAAATATAGTCAAGACATTGACAAGGTTAGAAATAATGATTTGTATTTGAAATAATATTTTTTTTTCTTTAAACTTTGCTTTTGTCAAAGAATCCTCCATTTGCAGCAATTACAGCATTGCAGACCTAACATGATTGCACAAGGGTTTTCTAATCATCCATTAGCCTTCTGATGCAATGAGCAAACACATTGTACCATTAGAACACTGGAGTGATAGTTGCTGGAAATGGGCCTCTATACACCTATATAGATATTGCACCAAAAACCAGACATTTGCAGCTAGAATAGTCATTTACCACATTAGCAATGCATAGAGTGTATTTCTGATTAGTTTAAAGTTATCTTCATTGAAAAAAAGTGCTTTTCTTTCAAAAATAAGGATATTTCTAAGTGACCCCAAACTTTTGAACGGTAGTATATACATATATATATATATATATATATATATATATATATATATATATATAAAGTTGTCAAGGTCTAGAAATTATTTTAAATTTACACACATTTCCATGTCAGTCATCAATAGTAATCAACCCTAACTGCCTGAACAGACTCATGGGCCAATTTTTTGGCCCATGGGCCATATGTTTGATACCCCCCAATTAGACCATAAAAATAGCCTATGTACAGTAATTGGGGTTTAGTTAATCTCAGAAGAAGCTTAATTTGTTCTTCCCAGGAATATATAACTAATCAAAGTGAGGTCCCTTCTTTCTCTGTTGTAAGAATACTCACATTTAAACAACCAAAACTGTAAAAACTGTACCCATAACTAGTGGTTGTTCTGCGGCATATGCATATACTGTATATGTGCCTGTGTGTCACACACATATGCCCCGCCTCTTGTTTGTTGCTGTTTGTTGTTGCTGTGAGGTGCTTAGGTGCATGTGTGTGTACGCATACACAGCACTTCATTTGTGTGACATTTGAATGTTTGTTTTGTAACACTTTAACTCTTGCACTTTAGCATATCCACTTTGTACAGTTTCATTGCAGTTGTTCTGTGCATGTATGATTGTTTGTGTGTTTTTGTGACCCGCCGGGGGACTACAGATACAAATTAGCATCCATCCATCCATCCATCTTCTACTGCTTTTATGAAGGTCTGGGTCACGGAGGCAGCAGTTCAAGCAGAGAAGCCCAGACTTCCCTCTTCCCGGCCACCTGCTTCAGCTCTTCAGAGAGGATATCAAGGCGTTCCCAGACCAACTGGGAGATGTAGTCTCTCCAGCGAGTCCTGGGTCTGCCCCGGCATCTCCTCCCAGTGGGACGTGCCCGAAACACCTCAAGTGGGATACGTCCAGGAGGCATACTGATCAGATGCCCAAACCACCTCAACTGGCTCCTTTCAATGTGGACTAGCAGCGGATCTACTCTGAGCCGCTCCCGGATGACTGAGTTCCTCACCCTATCTCTAAGGGTGAGTCCAGCAATCCTACGAAGAAAGCTCATTTAAGCAGCTTGTGTCCGAGATCTCATCCTTTTGATCATTACCCAAAGCTCGTGACCATAGCTGAGGGTAGGAATGTAGATTGACTGGTAAATCAACAGCTTTGCCTTAGAGCTTAGCTCCCTCTTCTCTACAACGAACCATTACAACGTCCGCATCACTGCAGATGCTGCCCCGATCTGTCTGTCAATCTCTTGCTCCATTCTCCCCTCACTCATGAAAAAAGCCCTGAGATACTTAAACTCCCCCACTTGGGGCAGGAGCTTGTCCCCAACCCGGAGAGGACAATCCACCTTGACGACCAAAGAAATGGACTTGCAGGTGCTGATTCTCATCTCAGCCGCTTCACACTCAGCAGCAAACTATCCCAGTAAGACCTGTAGGTCATTGCTGGATGAAGCCAACAGGACAACATCATCTGCAAACAACAGAGATGAGATTTTGTGGTCACCAAGCATGACACCCTCTGTTCCCTGGCTGCGCCTAGAAATCCTGTCCATAAAAATTATGAATAGGATAGGTGACAAAGGGCAGACCTGGTGGAGTCCAACTCTCACTGGGAATGAGTCCGACCAAGTGTTAGCAATGCGAACCAAACTCTCACAATGACCATATAGAGACCAGATTGCTCGTAACAACATGTGTGATACCCCATACACCCGAAGCACCCCCGACAAAAACCATGAGGGACGCAGTCGAATGCCTTCTCCAAGTCCACAAAACACATGTAAACTGGTTGGGCAAACTCCCATGAACCCTCAAGGATTCTCGAGAGGGTAAAGAGGTGGTCCGATGTTCCACAGCCAGGACAAAAACCACATTGCTCCTCCTGAATCTGAGGTTCAACCAATGGCTGGACTCTCCTCTCCAGTACCTTGGCATAGGCCTTCCCAGAAAGGGTGAGGACTGTGATCCCTCTAAAGTTGGAGCACACCCTCCGGTCCCCTTTCTTGAAGAGAAGAACCACCACCCTGGTTTGCCATGCCAAAGGCACTGTCCCCGACTTCCATGCAATGTTGCAGAGGTGTGTAAACCATGACAGCCCAACAACATCCAGGGCCTTGAGGTACTCAGGGCAAATCTCATCGACTCCCGGGGCCTGGCCATCTTTTTAACCACCTTGGCAACCTCATCCCCTGTGATGGGTGAGTCATCCCCCTCGTCCACAAGCCCTGCTTCCTCTCTGGAAGGCTTGTCAGTGGGATAAAGTAGATCCTCGAAGTATTCCTTCCACCGCCCGATGATATCCCCAGTTGAAATCAGTAGCACCTCATCCGCACCATACACAGTGTGGATAGGGAGCTGCTTCCCCCTCCTGAGCCGCTGGACAGTTTGCCAGAATCTCTTCAAGGCAGAACAAAAGCCTTGTTCCATGGCCTCCCTGGACTCCTCCCACATCCGAGCTTTTGCTTCAGCAACCACCCGAGCTGCACTCTGCTTGGCCTGCCAGTACATCTCAGCTGCTTCGGGAATCCCACAAGCTAACCAAGCTCAATAGGACTTCTTCTTCAGCTTAATGCCCCCCCCCCCTCACCCTGGTGTCCACCACTTGGTTCGGGGGTTGCCACCATGAGATGCACCGATGACCTTGTGGCCACAGCTCTGGGCAGCTGCTTCAACAATAGACATGGAGAACATGACCCATTCAGACTCCATGTCTCCAGACTCCTTTGGAATGTGGTCAAAGTTCTTCCGGAGGTGGGAGTTGTGCAAGTTAAACTGGTCCTGGGTGAAGGGCCAGACTAAGATCAATCCAACAGACTCTCATGATGAATGCTCAAACATGAATTCAGTGTACACCGCCCAGTATGGGGCTACCAGGGCCCGACCCTGGAGCCAGGCCTGGGGGAGGGGTTCAGTGGCTAGCACCTGGGGGCTGGGTTTCTGCCAATGGGACCTGGCCGGGTTCAGCCAGAAGGAGTTACATGGGTCCGTCCTCCAGTGGGCTCACCACCTGAAGGAGGGACCATGGGGGGCCGGTGCTATGCGGATCAGGTGGCGGTCGAAGGCAGAGACCTTGCCAGTCTGATCCCAGGCTTCCTTAACTGGCTTTGCAAATTAGCAGTACTGCTAAATTTGGCATACTTACATTTGTATTAATGTTTATTAGTATGTAATGTCCCTTTCAAATAAACATTAAACGTAGACTTGTACAAATGCGTGTGGCTGAGAGTGGGAGTGTCTGCTGCTGGCTGCCTGGCTCTCTTTTTGTCACCCCATGGAGCTTCCTTTTTCTCCATCACACTCCTCCTCCAGAGACCAACTGTGAAATGAACCTGCTGTGAATGGAGTTGGGTTCCGCTGTGGGCCCAGTATAAGAGAAGCCATGGATGGTCTCCACCGCGGGTGCCCAGTCTCTTTCTTATTGTTGAATCGTGGACACTGACCTTAACAAAGGCAAGTGAGGCCTACGGTTCTTTAGATGTTGTTCCGGGTTCTTGTGTGGCCTCCTGGATGGGCTGAGAATGCAGTCTTGGAGTAATTTTAGTAGGCTGGCAACTCCTGGGAAGATTCACCACTGTTCCAAATTTTCTCCATTTGTAGATAATGGCTCTCACTCTGGTTCGCTGGAGTCACAAAGTCTTAGAAATGGCTTTGTAACCCTTTCCATACTGATAGATGTCAATAATTTTGTTTCTCATCTGTTCTTGAATTTCTTTAAATTGCAGCATGATGTGTTGTTTTTTAAGATCCCTTAGCCTACTTCACTTTGTCAGACAGGTTCTATTTAAGTGATTTCTTCATTCAACAGGTCTGGCAGTAATCAGGTGTGGGTGTGGTTAGTGAAATTGACCTCAGTTTTCAAAAAAAATGTGGTTAAATACAGTTAATTCAATAATTTTCACAGCACTGTGTACTACTATTGCTATTCCATTTGTGGAATTAAGATGTTGAACATTTTGCCTTCAGAACTGAAACTGGATACAGACTGGATTCATTTTAAATTGAACTTGAAACAGCTTTTATAGCGGGAACAGTCATGTTGTCATGAATAATTTGTGGTTAGTTTTGTTGTGTCTTGTCTTGTTGGTTTGTGTACTATTGGGACTGTGTATACATTTTGTGTAGTTGTATGTAATTATTTGTGTATTTTAAAAGCCCAGCTATTGACTTGCATTGCAAATTATTCTAGTCTACAAATGCTTTGGTCTGTAGTAATAATTTATGCTACATACTTGTCCCTATACAAACAGTAAATAAATAAGGTATAAGCTTTTGTCATCTGTTGATTTTATTTTAAATTATCCAACAAGCTGAATAACCTAAATTAAGAACTACATAGATGCTAAAAAATAATTGTAACTCGGACACAGTTGAATGCAAATTCAATTTTATACACAAGAAAAGGTGAAGCTAGGGGAGATTTGGGAAGAAAATAATGTCCTTATCTTTCTTTTGTAGAGTCAACAATGTATCAGAGTGCACTGCAATAAGTGCTTATACTTAATTTATATTTACACAGCCATTTCATTCAGTCCCCGCTCTCAAAACTGTGATCGCACATTTGGGATTCACAAAGCTGATGGTTCACATTTTTCGCCTGGTGCAAAAGCAAGTCAACAAACCACAAACAGAAGTGTTGCTCACTCGTTAAGTGAAACCATATTGTTTGTTCAGTAAAAAGTCATGAGTTCCTTAAGTTTGTTCAGCATCCAAATGAAAAGATAGGGAGAAAAAAACACGTTTGAAAAGTGTTTAAGATTTCATGTGGCTTTTGAGAGCCTCTCAAAGCTGATTCCTCTGACAGACCTTAATGCTTCCTAAGAGCCAAAGGGTGCATTGTTCAGACTTCCTGGTTGGAAAAAGTGAAAATATAGACTTCTACAGATGTAGAAATACAGTACAAGAATCAGACAACATGAAATATAAATAAAGGGAAGTGGATGCTTTCGTTTCTCTCTTTATTTGAAAAGCTCTTAACATGATCTCAATTGGGAATTTACGGCGGATGATAGAAATAGAAAAGAGAAATACTATATCATTCTGTGAGAGAACCAAACACCTTTTTGGATCTTTGGTACTGAAGGAAAGATTTGTTTGGTAAGTGCAGCTAACATTGTAGAGAATCTATTTTTTTTTTTAAATATTCCATTGTTGAAGAGTGCAATCACATTTAAAATTCTAATATTGTTTTTACTGCTGACAGTATTCTGTAATTTTGCTCAAGTTCAGGCTCTCTCTCCTTTAGCATTTTGTGAGGTAATTAAGCAATAACAGAAGGATTGTGGTATCAATGAATATATCATTGTGGTGATTCGGTCATTGACCGACATGAAGCAGAGGGCTGAAGACATCAGCCCAGTAATATATCCATGATACCACATGACCTTGAGTATAATATTGCTTATATACAACAGTTCCATAAACACAGTTCAGGGTTTCCCCTGGTAACATTTCTGTGTGGTGAACCGCTACCTCTGAAATTATGCCGCCACACCAAGGAAATATAAATTTAAGAAAAAATATGAAGGGATGATGCTCTGCAAGTGCACACACGAACAATGTGCATGACTGTCATCCGTGTGGAGTTTGGAAGCGCCCGGTCAGCAGGCAGAGTGTCTCACTATTGTCGCTGTCCGAGAGAAACATGAGCATATTCAAGTACTTTAAATGAGAGAAAAAAAAAAAAAAACAACAGTAAAGGCATGTAAGCAATGGAGGCATTTATTGTGGTTTTAACCCACTGGTAACAGGAACAATAATGAAGAGTCGCTTAGCAAACAGATGTGGTTAGGCTTCATACGCAGTGAAAGGCAAGAGTGACTGATGAATGCTGAGGATTTACTTCACCAGCCACTACAATATTAACTAATTTATGTTCATTATTATGTACCTGGCAAGTTAAGATGACTGAATTTCATGAAGTCAATGACTTTAATCTGTCAGCAGCCTTCAGAAAAGTAAATGTGCCAACATCTGAATTTCAAAATAAAGGAGGTTTTTCCTGCTGTCTGGGCGGTGAGGAGATTTCTTAAAAAAACAATAAATATATAGAAATATTATAACAGAAATAACTGCATTTTTGGTAACTTAATTTATTGCACTAAATATAATTTTATTAATATTCTTTCTTTGAAATCAGAGTTAAATTATTGTTCTGTTCTGGCTCTGCAAAATTATAGTCAAAAGCATAACTTGTGTATGGAAAAAAAGTCAAAATTTTACCACAATCTGTTTCAAATTTATATAAAAGAACCCCAGTAATTTTATTAAAAAAAATAATAAAATCTCAAATGTACAAGAAAAGTCAATTTTACAAGAGGAAGTTACAGATTGAGGAAAATGGCTTTAAATTTAGATAAATTTACAGATAAAAGTAGAAAATTAAAAGAAAATTGTTATAAATTTCAGAGAAAAAACCTTAGACCTTCAAGACTGAAGTCATTACTCAAGTTTTCAAGTGGGTGCTCTTTGTACCCTTAAATCAACTAGAAATTTTTGGTTGTCTACTTTTAATTAATTTCATAGCACTGCTTTTACATGAGTAGAATTTCTGCTTACTATTCAAGGATTCAACAATTCAAAGGCTTTATTATCATGTGTACAGTTAAGAAATGCAACATTTCGTGAGCAATGAAATTCTTACTCTTCTGTCTGCAACGAATGCCTAGGTAATAAATACACATCAATACTAATGCTAATTAAGGTAATAAACACACCTTAATACTAATACTAATAAATGCTAACAAATACATATTAAAAGTAATTAGTGTAGAAGAGCTTGGAAGAACGAGGCGGTGTGATATATAAACCAAAGTTTATTATCAGCTCCTCTAACAAGTCTCATCTAAGTGCAGAAGCAGAAGCAAGAAAAGAGAGCGAATACCTCCGGCTCTGTGAACTTATACTTGCACATAACAAAAGACATGCATATCAAAGGCTGACATCCCTCATTATCTTAATCCCCTCATTGTCTCCGTACTCCTCCTCATGGCCCTGGGGGGTGAGGGCAGCTCCTCCGGTCTCCACCGCAGTGTCTGGGAACGTCTTTGTTCTTCACTGGCGGTTGAGAGTCTTTGTCCTTTCTGAGGTGTGAAGTCGTCTTACATATGTAATCACCAAACATTCCCACATGCTTCAACATATGTAGGTTATGGAATATATGATTAATATAGCCCACAGCCCCCCCCAAACGACTAAGAAAAGGACAATAGAAAAATTCACAGTTTAAAATAATTACTATGACATACTAACTGCTATACCTCTTGCCACAGAAGAAACTTTCCAGCAGCCATGCTCCTAAGAGAGTTCAGTGGTAATCATAACAGCATAGTAAAATCACAAGTCAGTCCTAAACTGTTACAGCACAATTAGTGAACAACTGTTGAGTAGTTTGCATCAGTCCCTGTGCTGTCTGGGTTTTAATCTTCTCCCGAATCTGCTGTGGGTCCGCTTAGGCGTCCTGCTGGGACCTACCTGTAAGGAATCTGCAGCTTGGGGAGGAGAGTGATTATTTGTTCCCTGCAGGGGGGCTGAGTCTTTTCTCTTGGGGGGTCTACCCCACCGAGGTGCTCTCGCCAACTGTGCAGGCTCGTCTCTCAACAAGAAGGCAGGTTTAAGTCTGTCAATGCTGACTGTTTCTTTTCTATCCCCAAAATCAAGCACAAAGTGTTTATCACCAGGTTCCAGCACTCTGAATGGTCCATCGTATGCTGGGCGGAAAGTTGGTTTTAAAGCTTCATGCCTAACAAAAACGAATTCAGCATTTTTTAGAGCTTGGGGGACAAAAACCCGTGGAAAAGAGTGATGTGCCGGTCCGGGGAGAGAGTCCGGTCCATTGCTGCCTAAAAACCTCGAGGCTGGAAGATGCCCTGGCTCTGGGTTCTCTGGTAAAAATTCACCCGGGAGCCTGAGAGGTTGTGCAAAAACTAATTCTGCTGGAGAGGCGTCTAGATCCTCTTTAGGTGCAGCACGCAACCCCAATAAAACCCAGGGAAGTTTATTTACCCAATTTGTATCCGTTAGTGAGGCTCTGAGGGCGGCCTTTAAAGACCTGTGAAAACGCTCGCATAACCCATTAGCCTGAGGGTGATAAGCGGTGGTGCGGTGAATTGTTGCCCCTAAGCTGCTGGCCATGGCTGACCAAAGCTCTGAGACAAATTGAGGCCCCCTATCGGACGTGATGTCCGATGGGACGCCAAAACGTGCCACCCAGTTTGTCAAAAAAACGCGAGCGACTTCCTCCGCTGTAGTTGACGCCAGAGGGACTGCTTCTGGCCAGCGCGTGGTGCGGTCTATCATTAACAGGTGTGTGAAACCTTGGGAGGAAGGTAGTGGCCCCACGAGGTCGACATGAATGTGGTCGAACCTTCTAGCAGGGATTGGAAAAGGCTCCAGAGGGGCTTTTGTGTGTTTGTGTATTTTGGCGCGCTGACAAGAAATGCAAGTTTTTGCCCATTCTTTTACGTTTTTGCGCAGGCCCGGCCACACAAACTTTTCGGCGACCATTTTAACCGAGGCGCGCACACCTGGATGCGCGAGGGAGTGAATTGAGTCGAAAATACGGCGGCGCCATGTGGCTGGGACTAACGGGCGAGGTTGGCCGGTTGAAATATCGCATATTGGGGGGGGACGCCGTCGCGTAAACCCCTTTCCTCCAGCCTTAACCCTGTTGGTCCAGACAGGAGTGCGCGCACGTCCGCGTCACTGCTTTGTTCCTCTGCCATGGCTGCATAATCTATCCCTGCATGGATAGGTGCTGAGTATGTGTCCGCGTTAGTGAAGAGTTCTGCGGCTGAGGTAGTATAATCTGTCTCCTCGCACTCTGGCAATGTCACAGCGCGGGAGAGGCAGTCTGCTACCACGTTAAGTTTGCCTGCCACATGTCGAATGTCTGTGGTGAACTCTGAAATCGCAGCCAGCTGTCTTTGTTGCCTGCCTGACCATGGTTCTGAGATTTTAGCCATGGCAAAGGTGAGCGGTTTGTGGTCTACAAAAGCCGTGAAACTCCGCCCTTCTAACCAGAACTGGAAGTGGCGGATGGATAAATGAAGCGCTAGCAGCTCCCTGTCAAAAGTGCTGTATTTACGCTCAGTTTGGTTTAGCGATTTGCTGAAGAATGCTAAAGGTTGCCAGATCCCGCTGACATGTTGTTCTACAACTGTCCCTATAGCTAGGTCCGAAGCGTCTGTGGTTAGTGCAATGCGGGCCAAGGGGTCGGGGTGAACCAACAATGTGGCATTAGCTAGAGCGCTCTTTACTTCCGCGAAGGTGCATTCGCGCTCCGGGGTCCATTCGACCGCGTTGGAAGCTTTTTGTTTTCTGAGCGCGTCATATAGGGGCTGCATGAGCTGAGCTGTGTGGGGGAGGAAACGGTTGTAAAAATTAACCATTCCTAAAAATTCTTGCAGCAATTTGACCGTTTGTGGCCGTGGGAAACTTTTTATCGCGTGGACTTTGTCTGGAAGTGGGACTGCCCCCTTCGGAGAAACTCTGTGTCCTAAAAAATCAATTTGTGACACGCCGAATTTGCATTTGGCTGGATTGATTATTAACCCGTGCTCTTCTAGCCTCTGAAAAGCCATAGTGAGGTGCTGCTCGTGTTCTTCCTCAGACGAGCTGGCTACCAGCATATCGTCGAGGTAGACGAAAACAAAAGGAAGGTCGCGTAATACTGCGTCCATCATCCGCTGAAAAGTTTGGGCGGCGCCTTTGAGGCCGAAAGGCATCCACAAAAATTCAAAAAGGCCGAAAGGCCTTATTACAGCTGTTTTAGGGATGTCCTCCGCTCGAACTGGGACTTGATGATAACCGCGGACCAGGTCTATTTTTGAAAAAATGCGCGCACCCGCCAGATGCAGTGAAAAATCCTGAATGTGAGGAATTGGGTAGTGGTCATGCGCTGTTGCATTGTTTAATCTGCGGTAATTGCTGCACGGTCTCCAAGAACCGTCGAATTTCGGAACCATGTGAAGTGGCGAGGCCCAGGGGCTTTTCGAACGTTTAATAATGCCTAATTTTTCAAGGGTAGTAAACTCGTCCCGAGCTATGGCGAGCTTGGCCGCATCTAAGCGCCGAGCTTTGGCAAAAACGGGTGGGCCCGTTGTCGGAATAAAATGTTCAACCCCGTGCTTAGCCACTGTGGCTGAGAATTTGGGAACTGTGAGTGCTGGAAATTGGGTGAGGAGTTGATCAAACTTACCTCCTGCTGTGGTGACGCTAGCCTGCATGGGTGGTGGAGAAACTCGGGCTGAGCAGGGAATAGAAGCAAAGGACAGTGCATTAACCAAGCGTCTGTTCGCTAGATCGACTAATAACCCATGTGCACACAAAAAGTCTGCGCCTCACAAGTTAAAACTCACCGCCGCTACAACAAATGTCCATCTGTAGTTGCGGCCGTGGATGTGGAGGTGCAGGCTTTTTTCACCAAAAGTGTCAATGTTGGAGCCGTTGGCTGCCACTGCTCCGTTGCCCCGGGTGCCCATGGCTCGATCCGCTTAGGAGGGCATGACAAAACTTAGTTGAGCTCCTGTGTCAATAAGGAACTGCTTGCCGGTGTGTCCGTCCGTCACGTATAACAGCTTACTTTTCTCGCCGAGAACCGCTGCCGTTAACGGCTCTCGGCTTTGGTGTTTAAATTTGCAGGGGGGAACACATTTGTGAGCCTTCTCGGCGAAGCGGTGGTGGTAATAACAAACGTCGCTCCGTCTGTTACGTTTTGGCCGCGTCGCTGTCACCGCAGGCTGGATCTGCTCCGTGGGTTGAGGCTCGCCGTGGCTCTGGGCATCAGCGTTGAGGTCTGCGGATGCTGCTGTGGGTGTCTGTTCCCTGCAGGCGTTGACGAGTCGTTGAGCTTCGTTGGCCAGCACGCGGAAGTCTTGCTGGGTGTTGCATCGCATGTTGGCTAGCGTCCCTCTCATGTGTGGTGGCAGCGTGCTGAGGAATACGAATTGGAAGAGGAAGTTGTCATTGTCCTCCTCTTTAAGCTGCAGCAAGTCCTCCATGAGGGCTTTAGGTCTGCCTCCTCTGTGGCCGTAGACTGCCAGGATCCTCTCGGCTCTCTCTTCGGCTGAGGGAACGTAATTTGCCACGATGGTTGCTTTCAGTATTTCATATTTGTCTTGGGCCAGCGGCCGCCGGATTATGCTCTGCACACACCTCGAAGTGGCGGCGTCGAGTTTGGCGACGATGTGATAGAACTTCGTATCGTCGGCCGTGATGCCCGCCAGTGTAAACTGGGCTTCAGCTTGTTGAAACCACGAGGCGGGGTCTTCCTGCCAGAAGTCCGGCAGCTTGACAGCGACGACATTTGTGTAGACCGTCACTGCTGTGTCCGCAGGGTGAGAATGCCTTGCCTCGGCTCTCTCAGCGGCGCTGGTGCTCGGTTGAGCCCTCTCTATCACTTCTGCCGGGGGGGAACGTCGTCCATCTGTTCCCCTGTCTGCGTGGGCGCCGGCGTCTGCCTGGGTCGCCACAGATGAGTCGATCGCGGGGGAACGCCTCAGGTCCATACTCGCGTCAGGGGTCACCAGTGTAGAAGAGCTTGGAAGAACGAGGCGGTGTGATATATAAACCAAAGTTTATTATCAGCTCCTCTAACAAGTCTCATCTAAGTGCAGAAGCAGAAGCAAGAAAAGAAAGCGAATACCTCCGGCTCTGTGAACTTATACTTGCACATAACAAAAGACATGCATATCAAAGGCTGACATCCCTCATTATCTTAATCCCCCCATTGTCTCCGTACTCCTCCTCATGGCCCTGGGGGGTGAGGGCAGCTCCTCCGGTCTCCACCGCAGTGTCTGGGAATGTCTTTGTTCTTCACTGGCGGTTGAGAGTCTTTGTCCTTTCTGAGGTGTGAAGTCGCCTTACATATGTAATCACCAAACATTCCCACATGCTTCAACATATGTAGGTTATGGAATATATGATTAATATAGCCCACAATTAGGACAGTTAAAGCAGTTAAGACTAGAGGAAGCAAGAAGAATGAAAATTCACTTGGTGACTATAACTTGTCCCTGAGTAAAATAAAAATTTACTGAGTGAATATGACTTGTCTTTGATAATACCCAATAGACTGTACACACTGTACTATACCCACCTCTGATCATATAATTTAAGCATATGTTAGTTAATTACTAACTAACTCTTACTAACTCTAACTCTAATTACTAACTAATAAATAACTAACTCTTCTTTTTCTCAGTGGAAAAAAGAAACACTACAATAAAAATACCCCCCCCCCCAAAAAAAATCATATTTTTGTCATTTATGTAAACCATGACAAAAAATCCTGCAGGACAAAACGTGACACTTGGTATTTTTTAACCTATTTGTATACCACCATAGACAGAGAGAGAACCTCATATAGACAGGGTTCAGAGGGGGAAAGATGAGAGACAAAATGAGCCAAGGAGAGGAAAGTGTTCAGACAGAGGGGCCAGGGGAGGTGCGAGCAGAGGAAGGAGAGAAGAGTGACATCAGTAAAAAGTCCAAACACAGGACGTCTGGGTGGGACCCCAACTGGACCAATATTTCAACATTCAAGCCTTGCTTGTACAATACTTCAAATGGTAAGTTCCATATGCAAAGTTACTGTGCAAAATAATAAAAAAAAGAAAGAAATAGTATAAAATTAACATATTCCAGTCACAATAGTGTCATGTGTTTTCTGGCCCCATCCCCCTGGGGAAAATATGTTGCCACCGCGCCAAGGTCTTTAAGCCAGAGGAAACACTGCAGTTTATAAAATGACAGCACAGACTAAATATTATGATTTTTGCTTAACTAGTTATTTTGCTAAACCAAGAGTAATTGTCTTCTGAATGTATGTTGCTAAGCACCTCAATGAGCATAATAAAGAAAAGAATATGCCTTTTGTCATTATCATACACTATATTGCCAAAAGTATTGGGACATCCCTCCACATGAAGAGGCACCAATGGCCAAAGCAAGGTCCATAAAGACATGGGTGAGTGAATTTGGAGTGGAGGAACGTGATTTTTTTTTGTTTTTTTTTTTGTTACTTATTTGTACCCGTATGTAGACTTGGTTTGCAGTCTGGTGACAAGCCACCGGCTGCTGGTCGCTGCGTGCGCGAGCGCCCTAAACCTACATGTTTTTGGTATGCGGGAGGAAACCGGAGAAATCCCGGAGTAAACCCGCGCAACACGGGGAGAACATGCAAACTCCACACAGCTCACTGTTGGTCGGGGGCTGGGATCGAACCCACGACCTCATGATCCCCGCGATCCCCCGGCCGAGGGTAAAACTGTGCTGCCACAGTGCTAAACCACTGCGCCACCGTGCAGCCCATTGGTCCGCACAGAGCCCTGACCTCAACCCAGGAAAGCTTTGAAGCATTTATAGCAGGAAAGGTTGTCTTTCCGCAATGTTTAAGAGTGTGTTTATGGGAATTTTTGACCATTCTTCTAGAAACACATTTGTGAGGTCAGGCACTGATGTTGGACAAGAAGTCCTGGCTCACAGTCTCCAATAATTCATCCCAAAGGTGTTCTGTCGGGTTGAGATCAGGGCTCTGTGCAGGCCAGTCAAGTTCCTCGCTTTGTCCATTAGTACACAGTTATTTGGAGGGGTGTACTTCTGACATTGTAATGTATTTAGTATGAGGATCTGCGGGTTCCAGAGGTAAGTTGGGGATAATAATAATATAATAAACTGGGGATAATGAAGCAGAAACTTCTGACTCTTTCTTCTTTTCCTCAAATTTCTCATAGGTAGCTTTGGGACATTGGCTCATCCATGTACATGACTTGGTCATTGTGTGGGATGTCCAACAAGGTGACCTAGAGATGTGGCTATGCTACAACAGTGTAAGCTATCACTCTGTTGATAGATAGGGCCAGTCAGCGTGAGACATGCAAAAAGGGGGTCACAGTGACTCTTATCTCCTTGAGGAGAGAGGCTTAAGGGCTTTCAGTAGAGATGGTGGAGGTGAGCTCTTCCTGATCGGTGTGGAGTGTGGTGAAAGTGCTTAGCACATGGGCCACATTCACCTGAGTGCGATAAATCCTGTCGAGCTGTGAAGCGGAGAATCTGCATGGCTTCGAAGAAAAGACAGTAGTGGCAGAAACACCTTAGTTTTGTGAGGGAGCAAAATGCACAGCTAATGTGGGTTCCATGGATGGGTTCCATGGGTATGAGGTGAGCCAAATCAGGTTCCACTGCCCCAGTGAGCTCCAAACATTGCCCTAAAACTGGCATATTAGATAGATAGATAGATAGATACTTTATTTCGAACAAAAAAGTATAACAAAAACAAAACAAATGACAAATGCAATAAAGTAACAGTATACAGTGTTCGAAAGGGAGAAGGAAGAAATGAACCCTTATTAATTCCATCTCCTCTTTTCCATAAGTACACCCATGTGAATTATATACAAATTACCACCTTTAAGACCCAAGTAAACAATTTACTGTATTTTTTACATAACATTAACACCCATCCATCCTAACATACATTGATGTCCATACATCAAAACCAGCCTCAAACAACACAGATATACACAGTGCTGTCCCACCCACCATTCCATAGTGTCCCATAATGTCCCAGAGTGAGCATAGTGAATCGTACATATAAATACTACCCTTCTAACACATATCCTTTCAGCAAATAATGTTTATACCTCTTTTTGAATTGATTTCTGTTTGTACATAGTTTCAGTTCCGGCTCCAGACTGTTCCATAAATCCACCCCACAGACAGATATGCACATACTTTTCTTGGTTGTTCGTATCTTGGGTTTTGTAAAGTTTAAGTCTCCTCTCAAATTATGATGATTGTCTCTTTTTTAAATATTTTTTTTATATTAGTTGGGAGTTGATTATTAATTGCCCTGTACATTACTTGTGCTGTCTTAAATTTAACTAAATCGATTGACTTTATGACATGTGACTTTAAAAACAACGAATTGGTATGGTCTCTATATCCTACATTATTTATTATCCTTATAGCTCTTTTTTGTAATGTGCATATTGACTGTAGGTTGGTCTTGTAAGTGTTTCCTCAGACTTCTACACAGTAGTTAAGATAAGGTAAAAACAGTGAATTGTACAGTAAGACCAATGATTTATAGTCCAAGATGTGTCTTGTCTTCCCTAGTATGCCTATACATTTTGCTAACTTGGCCCGGATGTGACTGATGTGAGGTTTCCAGCAGATTTTATTGTCTAGCGTCACCCCCAGAAACTTATTTTCCTGTACTGTTTCTATTCTGGTATCATCTATCGTTACCATTATTTCATGATTTATTTTATAATTTCCAAACAACAAAATCTTTGTTTTTTTTAGATTTAGAGATAATTTATTTTTGTTGAACCACTGCATTAACTTTTTCATTTCAGTTGTGACCACCTCTAAAACCTGCTGCAAATTCTCACCAGTGCAAAGGATATTTGTGTCATCCGCAAACAAAATAAATTTCAGAATTTTTGATACTTGGCATATGTCATTTATATACAAAATAAAGAGTTTGGGTCCCAAAACTGACCCCTGGGGCACACCACAAGTGATGTCCATGAAGGGTGATTTGTGCTCACCAATTTGTACAAATTGTTGTCTGTTACTTAAATAACATTCCACCCAACTTAGTCCTACCCCTCTTATCCCATTCCTTTCCAGTTTCCTTAGTAGTATTCTGTGGTCAATGGTGTCAAAAGCTTTCTTTAAATCTATAAATACTCCTACAGCAACCTTTTTTTTTTTTTTTTTATCTATGCAACTAGTAATTTCTTCTATAAGTTCGATCAGTGCCAAAGATGTAGATTTATCTGCTCTAAAACCATACTGGCTATCTGTAAGGAGGTTGTGTTTTTCAATGAAATCATTGAGTCTCTTAGTGAAGATTTTTTCAAGTATTTTGGAGAATTGTGAGAGCAAAGAGACTGGCCTGTAATTTGTGAAGCAATGACTGTCTCCTGTTTTGTATAGAGGTATTACTTTTGCTATTTTCATTTTGTATTTTCATTTTATATTATATTTGATTTAAAGTGCACTGAACTGAAATAGTTTTTTTTTTTCTTTTCATGATTGTGTACTTATTATCTGCTATGAGACTGCCTAATTGAAATTACATATATTATAATTTAAGAAATCTCTGTGTGTCTGTCTGTCTGTGTGTTCTGCTTGTATCTCCTGAACCGTTCATCGTACTGGCATCAGATCTGGTACGTGCATCTTTATTGAACGTCCATAGGGAAGCTATGGAGTTAGCTCAGGGAGTAGGCAGGCATGGTTATTGTGATGTCATAGATCAAAGGCAGGCATCACCATGGTTACTGTTGCCAGGCAGACACATCACCATCAAAGATCAAAGGCAGGCATCACTGAATGAGTGGTGACGTCAATGATCAAAGGCAGGTTTCACCATGGTTACTGTTGCCATGGTAACCATGTCAAAGATCAAAGGCAGGCATCACCATGGTTACTGTTGTCATGTTAACAGTAACTTTCTACGGGCATGCGGAAATACTTGCTTACACTTGGTTTCTACGGGCATGCACGGGTATGCACTAGTATTTAACAAACACAAATTACAAAACAGAATAAATTAAATTAAAGTCAATTCTGTATCCAGACAGTAACACAAATAAACCTCCCAAAGAATGATTGCTGAACATAAGAAAATAATGGTGCAATAAAAAAAATATCAATTGAAATCAAAATGCCACCTACATGTGTACCGGCTCCATGCACTTAAACATTAAAGAGTTACAGAGAAGAACACATGGTCACTAAAATGTATGAACTGTACACTGTCTGTCTGCATGCTTAAAGCAAGTGAGGAGATTCATAATTCAAAACACTCAAGACAAACGGAAAACAGATGTTGACGTACTGTGGGGATGAGAGACCCCACAGGTCTCAACATGTCCTACATGAAGTCATGCAAGCAGAAAAAGCAGAGGGATTTTGATGAAGCAACTCGAACTGACCACAAATGAAATAATCGTGGTCTGTAAAAATAACAGCCCACACCAACAAACACAGGTGCCATACAGCCACCCACATATGTTTCTGTGTCCCTCTGTGCATGTGCTTGGCTTTTGACCTTAAAATCTTTTTTTTTTTTTTATTTACAGCTGTAGGGAACGTCCCCAAGATGCTGATCTTCTACTGATGCCTGCATGACCAGTGTATCCTCCAACCACCTTTTTGAGTGTGTCTGGCATGCTGTTTTAGTTGTATCACATAGCATTTTATTTTATTCTTTTCTTATTTATCAGTCTGATTATCTGCAGGATTCACGTAAAGTTTTCTGATTGATGCTCCAGATGTCAGAAACAGGTCTTGGTCAGATTATTTGATTCCAAATGATGCAAAAAAG
Organism: Pholidichthys leucotaenia; assembly: GCA_020510985.1. Classification (NCBI taxonomy): domain Eukaryota; kingdom Metazoa; phylum Chordata; class Actinopteri; order Cichliformes; family Pholidichthyidae; genus Pholidichthys; species Pholidichthys leucotaenia. Next base: position 246,789,010 of record CM035845.1, on the reverse strand, counting down.
TGATTTTTGTGTCATTTGGAATCAAAGTCAAAATGTTACCTTGCATGGAAAAATGTTTGCACTGAAACATGTAAAACTAGAAAAGCACTCAGAGTGCATACCTCTGCCAAGGCTCCTTCCATTTCTCATGGATCACCTCCAAAATGTAATGGGTTTGTGGGTAGGCCTATAGCCACTTGTGGTGAAAATGACATCAAAGTCTGTCCATTAGTTTTGGAGTATTGTTGCTAACACACTGTGAGAAGATAAGAGCCTTAGCTGAGGTATGCATTCTCAGATAATCACCAAAATATAATGGGTTCCTGTCTAGCCCAAGAACCACCTATAGTGAAAATTTCATCCAAATCCATCCAGTAGTTTTTGTGTGATCCTGCTGCACAAATACAAACAAAGCCCTTGGTGGAAGTATGCACTCTCAGATCATCACCAAAATCTAATCATCTGTTCCCTGTGCCATTACACACCTTTCCTGAAAATTTCATCAAAATCTGTTCATAACTTTTTGAGTTATGTTGGTAACAGACAGACAGACAGACAAACCCCAGTAAAACCATTACCTCCTTGGCAGAGGTAATAAATTAAAAAGCTATTACTAGAAAAATATTGCACTTCAAACAAATAATTGCACTTAGAAGTAGCAGTATATAATTCAAATTAAGAATCATTTTCTTATATATATTATTCTGGGTTTTAAATATGTCATTTCATAAATGAATTGCAGTCTTTGAGTTTTCTCCAGTTGTCAAAAGGTGATCACAAATAAGTACATACGGTGTCTTATGCAGTCAGGTAAAATATGAGATAAACTGCCTGCGCATTGTTACAAAGTCTATGAAGTAAGACTCAGCCAATGTATGCAGCTGTCTAGAGCTTGAATCATGACTGAATACTGTCAGTGGCATCTCTGCTGGCTTTTGCCTAAACATCTAAACCACATAATGCACAATAGATCCATTATTTAATGACATTTGTGTAGCATCAATCCCTTTGGCTCTAATCTATAAAATTACTCTTCACCTTAAAGAAATTGTTTCACCCAAAAGTCTGGTCAAGAATTGTTTCCTTCAGCTAAGAACCAAAGTTCTGAAAACACATTCCATTGAAAAAGGGAAGATAAGGATCCCATTTTGTGCCAGGAATGGATTTCGTCTGCAATCATAAATCTTGAAACTTCCTCCTCAACCAGGCAGTTTTATGCTTCCAGAGTTCATTCGATTTTCCCACGATGGGAGACAATTGGTTCCCTCTCATGTCAGTCAAGTTTTTCTCCTGAAAATGTACTCAGTTCAAGTGAGGAATGCCCTAGTGCAGAGTTGCTCTTTCTGAAAGTTTGTCTAAGTCTGTGTCCTGCCTTGAATTCTCTTTCCTTTAAGCGTCTGGGAAAAATACCTTTTCTTCTGTTTTGAGCTCAGACTTCTCTTTTATATGGAGTGAAACTCCATGTTCACAGACATTTTTCTATTTTATTCTGTTAAACTTTTTCTATTGATTTTCTTTAACTCACTGTGTTTTAAAGTGGACTGATCATATTTCTCACACTGGAAGCTGTTTTCGCCAATCTGCACGACATCTGAAGAACTCGGATTTCATGGCTTGAATATTTTTATTAATCTTGTCTCTCCAGTTCTGTGACTTTGATCAGACTTTGAACTATCTCCAATTTATTTGGACCCGAGAATGCTGCTGAAAAATTCTCATGTTGTCCACATGGCATACTCCGCGGCCAGCAGCCTCATCAGTGTCACCGATCCTCAGCTCCTGACTGTTGCTCTGGGACGAAATATCTGCTGCCAGATATTCTCCGGTATGATCTTCAAATAAAGCTTCAGCTGAGGATCCAGCTAGAAGCCAACGCAAGAAAAGGTCACATGAGCAAGATTCTTTTGTTTCATCTGCTGAGTAATGCGATGTCCATCACCTTAAAGTATGTCATGATTTGTCTCAGGTTTAAAACTAGTTCATAACTCTGATCAGAGCTATAGAATTAAAGAGAAATAATATTCCTCTTTTCAATAACCTCCTTTTTTTTAAAGTAACTCCAAATTTTCTTTTTTCATGTAATCAGCTTTTATCATTTTCTCCATAAAATTGTGTCCAATTTTATGCATATTTTTGTTACAGTTATTTCATAGTCTCCCATTGCATTACAGTTACAAATTCATACTAAGGTTTCCTTAGTTCCACAAATGTGATTACACGATTTTGCTCAATAATCCGTTACCAGTGAATATGATATTTGATACTTGTTGAACATTTCACCTGCTTACATGTCAATTGAATGTAATGTCATTTAATCTGAGTCTGATCATTAAAACTGTAAATGGTATGTAGAAGTTTCTGCTTGATTTCTTTTTCCCGTGTCTGTTTATGAAGTCACCCAGTAGAATTCACAAATATTTGAGACTGACTGATTGAAGGTATAAAGATTAGTTATTAATAAATTGTCCAAGTTTTGCACTGGTGCCTCTACAAGTGTATTCCTCTTGTTTGTGAGTGTTTGTGGTCATGAAGTAAACCTTCATTTCCACATACACCTCTAAGTCTAAATTAAATAATCTTTGTACCTTATAACTAATTGTTCCTACATTTACTACTTATGAGAAGGGCAAATTTGGACACTTTGACATCCTACTGTGTGACATTCATGCTTGAAAATGCATATTAGGGCTGTCCAGTATGAACATGTTTGTTTTTATCTCTTCTCTGTGGGATTCTTTGCTTTGGTCCTCAGTTGCCTTTACATGTTGTTCAAGCATAAAAAAAGCACATGGTAGACAAATGTATGGCTAACATACACCCTTACATGTCCACACTTTAAAAGTCAGAGGCAAGGAAGTGCAGGAGCAAGGCCCATCAACATTTAACAAGACTGGCACCGCTAACAACACACTTGACCCAGCATAAAAGAGGAGGTACATTTGTGGGGGTGGTTTCTGGAGAGAACAAAAAGAGAAAGGTGAATGCAATGGACATTTGAAACTGGTATCCACAGTGCCATGCCAGGTGAGCTCATCTGATTGACTTGTGGGTTGATTTAAACTTTATGGTATACCTGAAAACTATTCTAACCTAAGATTGTATTTTTAACTACAGATGTCCTTCTTCACCCTGTGTTTAATAAGTGACCTGAAGGCCATTATCTCATTTTTCTGTCAAGAACTGCAGTTTGGATTCCTTGTAATATGTATAAATTGCAGGAGTTTGCATATTTGCTACAGATATAAAGGACAATTTTAAAATTTTAAACTAAATATTTAAGGTAGATTGGCTTGTATTTGGTCAATGATATATTTATTTGAGAATTTACCATGGTAGAATTTAAAAATATATTTCACAGACGTGACATTTAGTTCAGATAAGCACACTGGTAATGACCTTGAAAAAAAAAACTATTTTAAAATTATCCGTTTAATTCAAGTAATATATGGTTTGACTGCCAGAGTTCTTTGTCTGAAGTCTTCAATTAACAGGTCATAAATTACCCACCACAGTTATAATATACATTATAAAATGTTTCTTTAGTCTGGGTTATAATTCTTGCTAATTAACCTCATTATACTTTGAACTGTCCTATGGGACCCCTGAGCCATGAGCCACAGGCCGACTTTTTAATAACCCTCAGAAATCCCAAAGAGGAACAGGCATTTGGAAGCAACATCCTCAGTCAAACAATGACATTTCAGATGGATAAGCAGACTCCCAAAGGAATGTGGATTCACTGCAGAACACCCTTGTGCAATCGCTTATCACTGGGCAAGTCTTTTACATCATCTTGAAAAATTGCCACAGAGTGCCTTCCATGATAAATACAAGGTTCAGTATTTATAGTGTTATAGCTTCGGTGTGCAGTCACCCACATGCAAGTGCTTATACACGCATGAATTACTGAATACATTTTTCTTTTAGAATTTCATTAGCTGAATTCCTCCTTTGCCATTCATTTTGTACATAAAGTTTATGAATAGTAAGAGGAGAAAGGCCAGATTTTCTCTAAATGCAAATCAAGTCAGAGGCTGTGAGGGGATTTTGCCAAGCCACTCGAATGAGGGAAGGGGAACAAAGAGCAACAAAGAGCAGAGGAGACACCCATTTTATTAATTGTGTTGGTTTTAGCAGTTGCCCTTTAGAAAAGTCAGTGGACTTAATTTAATTACTACGCACGCTTGGAGGAGGAAGCAGTGGAAAAAAAGGTCTGTGAAACAGTCCTGACAGCATTCAATCCCTTATCTAATGAGAAAGCCAAAAGGATGCTCAAAGGTCTTTATGTGCCCTCTGAGTCCTTTACTTCTTCTAATAGCCAGATTTAGCAGGACTAAAACATGAAGTTTTTCTCAGTTAGCAAAACTCTGCTGTTTTGCACTTGAGTTTCAAAACAGCAGTGGATGTCAGACAAGCTCAGTTATGGCTGATGGGGGGAATATTGCCCATGCTTTCAGCCCTGCCAGGCAGTCTGCTATATAGTGCCCTTTAAACCTTTTGGGCCTTTCAGAGCAAAGGCATTCTTTTTTTCCAGGTCAGCTCGCTTGTTTGCTTCTTGCAGCTGAGTCTCACAGCCTACTGTTAGCACAGCATGTATGGGATAATTGCAGGCAGTCTCAGGATCAAGGGCGTCAGGAGGGAAGCTGGCACGGAAGAGTAATCGTTGAGGACATGCTGCCCTCCCCCTACACATGTTTCAAACCCCCAAGGCATGTCCTGAGGTCACGCAGGCTAAGGGAAGAGAGAGATGTATATTCAGTAATATGGCCAGAGGGAAACCACAGAGGGCTGGATATGACGAGGCAGGGTATAGATACGAGCTTCTGTTTTGTTGCATTACAGTCTGTGGAACAAAAATGTGCTGCAACATGAAAGAAAATATACCAGCATACCCAGGATTTTCCAATGAATGCCATAGTTTGACTCAAGCTACTGAGGTACACAAATATGACTTTAAGCTGCGGTCACTACAAAACTCCGGCATCAATGCCAGCTTTGCAGATCCGCTTCCCAGAGTTTATTCTGTGGAGTCTGCATGTTTATTCTGCTGTTATGGTAGCCATGAATCTGATCAGCAGTCACTGTTGCAGGAAAGATTGAGCAAATGTTACAGCCAAATATGACCGACCTTCTGTGGTATTGTGACACATGATCTAGAGCCCTGTGGTCAGTGGTCTCTGCTGCTGGTGTGGGCATAATGCCTCAAAAGCCTGGATATGTTAGAGACATGAATGTTCAGGGCTAGTTCAATCTTGGTGGTGTTGGCTTCTACCTCAATCTGGCAACAGGCAAGGACTGGCTACCATGAACCCACCTGAGACAACCCTTACTATGCATCCACCAGTGGCTGAATCCTCCCATTCTTATGCGGAGTTTACATGTAGGGAGTGCAACTCCAAATTCCTGCTCATGATGGTGATGGCCTAAGTTATTGCGACTGTTTGTCCAATATTTAGCAGGAGTTCTCAAAGCATGAATCAATTATTGGGTGGCAGTGGCTCAGGAGGTAGAACAAGCTGGCCAATAACCGGATGGCTGGCGGTTTGAATTTCACTCTCCCCAGCCATCCTGCCATTGTGTCCCTGGGCAAGAGACTTTACCTACCTTGCCTCCAGTGTCCATGACACTGTGTATGAATGTGTATAAATGTTTGGTAGTGGTTGGAGAGGCCGTTGGTGTGGATTGGCAGCCATGTTTACGTCACTCTGCCCCTGGGCAGCTGTGGCAACAGAAGTCGCTTGCCACTGTCAATGTCTGTCTGTGGAATGAATAAATAATGTATCCATTGTAAAGTGTCTTTGACTGTCTATAAAAAGCACTATATAAATTGGATGCATTATAATAATAATAATAATAATTAGTGCCTTATTCAATTCATCCATCCATCCATCTTCCACTGCTTATCCAGAGGTCTGGATCGGGGGCAGCAGTCTAATCAGAGCATCCCAGGCTGCTGGCCAGTTCACATAGCATTATGATCACTATGAACCCTCTGGCAGGTGGTGAACCCACTGGAGGGTGGACCAACATGCCTCCTTTGGGTACACTGGGTCCTTTCCAGTTTTTCTGGACCGCTGTTGGTTTGGCTCTTCACCCAGGACCAGTTTGTCTGGGGAGACCCTACCAAGGGCAAGTTGCCCCCGACAACAGAGCTCCTGGGATCATTAGGACACGCAGACCCCTCCACCATGATAAGGTGATGATCCACATGCAAAATGTGGTGAAAAAGGAATTGACAATGGTTAAGAGATGGTTTGATGAAAACTTACATTGAATTTAACTAAAGCAAAATTATAATCTTTGGAAATCATCAAATTGACCCCCCCCCCCCCCCACACACACACAAATAAAAACACCTCACAATATAAATAATATAGAAATTGAAAGTGTAACTGCAATTACATTTCTCAGGGAAGAGATAACAAATGAAGCTGGAAACCACAAATTATGTCAAGTCAAAGGTTTCTAAATCGATTGCAGTATCATACAGAGCCAAAAACCTCATCAATCAAGCTTCACCCTTTACTTTTTACTGTTCCGTCATACTTCCATACCTGACTTACTGTGTGGAAGCATGGGGGGATGCATATAAAACTAACAGATCCAATTTACATTATTCAGAAAAAGACTAAGAATTGTAAGCAATGCTGAGTACAGACGATCAACCAATCAATTCTAGATTAAACTGAAAGCATTTAAATTCAAAGATCTAGTTGACTTTAAAACTGCACAATTTATGTATGAAGTAATTCATCATATCTACGAGGAATATGTATTTTTTTTAAAAAAAAACTTGATAAGAATAAACACAAAGTATCATCATGGTCTTTCAACTAAAGGAGTCCATTTATAGAACAACTTCAATGATGAAATGAAATCATGTGGAACACTAATGAAATTTAAAAGATTATTTAAAATGATATACTAAACATATGATGCAAAGATGATGAATGATGTTGTTGACTCCTATTTGTACCATCTATTGTCTTTTGTTTTTGGAGTAACATGATTTTCTGACAATTACTTCTCTATTCCTGTAGGAGCATGTATTATTTTCTTTGACTTGATATGGCCAGAGGTTGTGTGATATATTGAATAGTCTTATGAAATGAAACAGTTTATCACTCTATAAATTTAAGAAATCTCTGTGTGTCTGTCTGCCACGATCATAGGACATCCTATGACGTCTGCCTGATGTCCTATGATGTTCCTATGATGTCTGCGATCATAGGATCGTGTACATGATGTCTATGTGACGTCACATAAACTGTAGTCTATAACAAGAGGACACACTACGTTAAACCACACCCATTCGAAGAAGTACGTTTGACCAACAAAATGGACATTGCAATGGCTCAAGATACATCACTGAACAAATACAGTGTTAACCTTTCCTGCTTTGGTCTCCTAACCGTGGTTGGGGGACGCAGGGGAGATCTGTCTTCTCCAGGGCCGGAGGCAGCTTTTCCTCCGGGGTCAACTCCCGAGTAAACCTCATGGTTGTTAACAGCAGTATGGTGGTACGCAGAAGAACAGGCTGTTTTTGCTGAAGAGTTGGGGCTTTATTAACAGACCGCACTGTTATTAGCAGCAATTCTAGCTCGCTACCTGCTCCGGTCGCCTCTCTTCTCTACTCACCCGCACACTTCACACACACACCATCCGCTCCGCGGGGCCATTCACACAGGGGCCGGGGGCATGCCTCGGCTGCGTGCGTGCACTCACTCACGTTCACGCACTGAGTTGCCCTATCTAAACACACGAGTTAGACACATCTTACAACAACAGCCTCACTTGTTGGTTGCAACATCTGTGATTGGTGTCAATGCTGGACGCACTCTCCTGATTCCACAAATCACACCATCTGACAACATGTTTCCATTCACCTTGCAACGTAAACACTTTCCAGAAACACCCTGCTTTGCCATGACTGTCAATAAGTCACAGGGCCAGTCTTTACAGCGCGTTGGGGTTTTCTGCATGAGATTTCTTCAGCCATGGCCAATTCTCCGTTGCCACGAGCAGAGTTGCCAGATCAAGCAGTCTTCGTATTCTTGCTCAAGATGAAGAAACTAAGCAAAAGCGTCGCTTTCTGAGCAATATTGTTTTTAAAGGGGTGCTGACAGTAAAAATGTGTAACCTTGAAGAATGGCAATCTACACTACAAATGTGTAAAATGCCAAGCAAAGCGATGATTTTCTCCGGGTGCTCCAGTTTCTTGGTTTCTACGGGCATGCACAAGTCTTCCTGAACAGAGTCGAAAGCCACTTTTTGCTCAGATCAATTTTCGTGATCGTCTCCATGAACTGGAATTACGATGCACCTATCCCTCAACCAGTAGTCTGAACAAAGAAGAAGAAGACCCACTAGATGGAGAGCAATAGAGTGAGGAGAACTGCTGCACATCAGAAAAGATGCAGTGAAGATGAAACACCTCAGGTTCAAGCAGTTTGCCGCAGGCATGACTGTAAACAACACAGCTGTTTGAGACAGGAGGAGACCCTTCAGCAACGGGCATGCAGAAATACTTGCGTAGACTTGGTTTCTATACAAACATAAAAAAGTAAAAGGGGGTAGGCCTCGATAAGTTTTTACTTCTGCCTTCTCCTTTTGGACCACAAGGATTTTGTGTGCTGGAAATTTTGTTTGTGTGTTTTGTTTTTGATTTAATTTGTATTTTAGTATGAACTTTATTTTATATATTAAAATGTTTCTTTTTTTTCTTCTTTTGCATTGCTTTCTTTTCTTATCATGCTAAAAAAAAAATTAAACAAAATCAGCTTTTAGCAATCAGAGGGCCAAAAAAAAAAAAAAAAAAAAATCAATAAAGTAAAGTAAAATCTAGTTTGTGGTTACTTCAGGCCATCCATCAGATTTGTGTAGGGCACCGTTTATCCTCTTCCACCCTGTTTATTTTCTCTACAGAATAAACAATCTTTTCAGAGAAGCTTTCAATCAGATTTCATCACTTTGGCAGTTATGGGTCATCAGCAATCAAACTTTGAAAGTTCAAGATATCAAGGGCCAGAAGACCCTGACCTGTCCCTCTCACCAACAAAAGAAGTGAATGGGATTACAGTTCACTGTATACAGTGGTACATTTAATAAATATTATGAAAAAATTAATCATTCTCAACTGAAGTAGGACTGCTGAAAATTTATGTAATTAAGCATTTTTCATAATCAAATATTCAGGTTGAAAACAAAAGATCAATATCCAAATACCAGATTATTCACATACAACCCTAGTGCTGTAGCCAAGCAGATATTTTGGACACTGTATGGCTGTGTCATACTAAATTAAAGTTACATTTCTGACTGCAGTCGTGGTTTTACCATTCAGCTTAGTTTTCACTGCCAAGTAAGTTTAACAAACAAACTATATTTTTAAATGATTCCTTTTTCCTCTTTGAGCACTGTCACCATGTATCACAACCTTGGTGGTTAACAATTCTAGAAATGACCCTGAAGTGTACATATTTGAGTTTTTTGTTAAGGGTACAGCTATAGTTTTAACAGGAGGACATGAATGTCTTCAACAATAATAAAAATGCTCAGACATGATGCCTTACTGTAAGGAAATAGGTCACTGATATGTCATTACACTGGCTGGAAGCAACCCACTCTATCATCAAATTTGACTTATTTGTCCTATGATATGTTAATATGCCTAACAGTAAGAGCTGCCTGAGGATATTGGGAATTTTGCACTCTGCATCTTCCCTCGGCAGTGATAGGGGAATAAGCAGAAGTCAAAGGCTGACTAATAAAAGGAAAGCCTTGCGGGAGAAGGAGGAAATGGGTCATTGTTGATAACAGTCCCATCTGCCTTGTTAGAGCATATTATGTAAAACATCCTCATCTTTGTTTCAACAATTCTTCAGGAAAACATGTTCCCAAACATTTAATTTCCACTTTGACTTCCTGTATTGTTGAAATGATCCACCCCCCGGAAACGGTGTACCAATGGGCTCTCCATTCACTGGTCAAAAAGAAAAAGAATGCTGTCAATCTCTCTATTGAGAAATTTCATGGAAATTACTTAATCCCCTTTACACTGGGGTGCAGATCGTTGAGTGATGAAAAATGGCTAGATCTCTCATTGATATTTCAATGACGTCTCAGCGATTGCCAAGATCTCTTAATGATCTTCACAGTCACCATGGTCTCGTCAAAATTTTGATTCAGTCCAAAAAAATCTCTCGGTTATCACCAAAGGGAAGCCATCTCTTAAACTCTCAACGTTTTCTCAAGGAGCACTTAATGAGTGTTCTATGATCTCATCAGTCTCCCAATGATCTCTCAGGGATCTTTACTCTTTTTTTTTCCCAGCATAGGGGACCTGGATACTCACCATTGTTAACTGCAGTCTTTCCTTTGGTGTGGTCCCTCCTGATTTTAAACATGCAGTAGTGCAACCATTTTTAAAGAATCTGGACTTGATCACAATATATTGATTAATTTTAGGCCTCTCTTTAAACTGCCATTTTTTCTCAAAAATTCGAGAGAAAATTGTACACGCTAAGCTTAAACTTTTCATAGACAAGCATGACATTTCAGAAGTCTTTCAGTCTGGATTTAAATCCCTTCACAACACTAAGTCAGCACTGCTAAGGGTCTTTAATGGCATTTTTTTGGTTTGTGATGCTGGTGGTAATGTGATTCTGGTACTGCTTGATGTATCAACCACTTTTGACACTGTGGACCATAATATTTTGATTTCATGTTTAAAAATCTCAGTGCGCATTTTGGGAACTCCTCTTGAGTGGTTTAAATCCTGTTTGTTGGGTAGAACTTTTAGTGTCAAGCTCAATGGTTTCGAATCCTCCCATGCTCCTTTGTTATGTGGTGTGCTGCAAGGCTTAATTTTGGATCCATTGCTTTTTTCTTTGTACTTGCTTCCCCTGGGTTCTGTTCTCCAAAAACATGACATCTCATTCCACCTTTATGCCGATGATTACCTCCGCCAAGGAGGCAATGTTTTTCCCGGGGTCTGTCTGTTGGTTAGCAAGATAACTCAAAAAGTTTTGGACGGATTTCGATGAAACTTTCAGGCACTGTTGGAAATGGTACAAGGAAGAACTGATTACATTTTGGTGGTGATCCGGATCACCGTCCAGAAGAAAACCGCCATTAAGGAAAATGCCATTTTCCTGAATAACTACTGAACCACTAATCCTATCATTGTCAATCCAATTGCTAGTCATATGTTTTCATGGTCAAGGAATCTGAAAACGTACACACAAACACTGAATGGGGGGAACTGTGGCCGCCATTACCGAAAATGCCATTGGCCTGAATAACTACTGAACCACTAATCCTATCATCCATCCATCCATCCATCTTCTACCGCTTTTCCGGAGGTCCGGGTCGCGGAGGCAGCAGTTCAAGCAGAGAAACCCTGACTTCCCTCTCCCCAGCCACCTGCTCCAGCTCTTCAGAGGGGATGCCAAGGCGTTCCTAGACCAGCTGGGAGACAGTCTCTCCACCGAGTCCTGGGTCTGCCCCGGGGTCTCCTCCCAGTGGGACGTGCCTGAAACACCTCAAGTGGGAGGCATCCAGGAGGCATCCTAATCAGATGCCCATACCACCTAAACTGACTCCTTTCAATGTGGAGGAGCAGCGGTTCTACTCTGAGCCTCTCCCGGATGACTGAGCTCCTCACCCTATCTCTGAGGGTGAGTCCAGCAATCCTACGGAGAAAGCTCATTTCAGCCGCTTGTATCCGCGATCTCCGCGGATACAAGATCTGTGATCTTGTATCTGACGATCCTCCTCATGGATCGTCACCTCCTCATGGATCGTCACCTTATCGTGGTGACGATCCATGGGGGTTTGCATGCCCCAGTGATCCCAGGAGCTATGTTGTCCGGGGGCAATTTGCCTCTGATAGGGTCTCCCAAGACAAACTGGTCCTGGGTGAAGGGCCAGACTAAGAACGATCCAACAGACTCTCATGATAAATTGTATATCAAGGATTCAGTGTACCCCGCCCGGTATGGGGTTACCGGGGCCCCACCCTGGAGCCAGGCCTGGGGGAGGGGCTCAAAGGCTAGCGTCTGGTGGCCGGGTTTCCACCCATGGGACCCGGCCGGGCTCAGTCCGAAGGAGTTACATGGGCCCGCCCTCCAGTGGGTTCACCACCTGCAGGAGGGATCATGGGGGTCCGGTGCTATGTGGATTAGGTGGCGGTCAAAGGGGGAGACCTTGGCGGACTGATCCCAAGCTTTCTAAACTGGCTTTTGGTACGTGGAATGTCACCTCTCTGGTGGGGAAGGAGCCTGAGCTGGTGTACGAGGTTGAGAGATACCGGCTAGATATAGTCGGCCTCACCTCAACACACAGCTCCGGTTCCGGAACCAGTCTCCTGGAGAGGGGCTGGAGCTTGGCCTTTTCTGGAGTTGCCCGGGCGAGAGGCGATGAGCAGGGGTGGGTATTCTTGTATCGCCCCACCTTGCTTGCTTGTTTTTTTTCTTGCCTTCTGATTGTTGCTCTGAGTGTTGCTATCCCTGTGCTGTTGCAATCCTGGAATTTCCCCGTTGTGGGACTAATAAAGGCTCATTTTATCTTATCTTATCTTGCTGCCTCTATATTGGAGTTTTCCCCGGTGGACGAAAGGGTTGCTTCCCTTCCCTGCACCTTCAGGTTGGGAAACGGGTCCTGACCATCATTTGTGCCTATGCACCAAATGATGTTTCAGAGTACCCACCCTTTTTGGAGTCTGTGACTGGGGTGCTGGAGGGTGTTCCTCCTGGAGACTCCATTGTCCTACTGGGGGACTTCAATGTGCACGTGGGCAACGACAATGAAACCTGGAGGGGGGTGATTGGGAGGAATGGCCTGCCCGATCTGAACCCGAGTGGTGTTCAGTTATTGGACTTCTGTGCTAACCACAGTCTGTCCATAACGAACACCATGTTCAAGCATAAGGGTGTCCATATGTGCACCTGGCACCAGGACACCCTAGGTCGCAGGTCGATGATCGATTTTGTTATCGTATCATCAGACCTGCGACTGTATGTCTTGGACACCCGAGTAAAGAGAGGTGCAGAGCTGTCAACTGATCGCCACCTGGTGGTGAGTTGGATCCGATGGCAGGGGAGGAAGCCATTCAGACCTGGTAGACCCAAACATATAGTGAGGGTGTGCTGGGAGCGTCTGGCTGAGGCCCCTGTCCGGAAGGTCTTCAACTCCCACCTCCGGAAGAACTTCAACCACATTCCGAGGGAGTCTGGAGACATGGAGTCTGAATGGGCCATGTTCTCCACCTCTGTTGAAGCGGCGGCCCAGAGCTGCGGCCGCAAGGTGGTCGGTGCATCTCGTGGTGGCAACCCCCGAACCAAGTGGTGGACACCAGTGGTGAGGGGGGCCATTAAGCTGAAGAAGGAGTCCTATCAAGCTTGGTTGGCTTGTGGGACTCCCGAAGCAGCTGAGGTGTATCAGCAGGCCAAGCGGAGTGCAACTCGGGTGGTTGCTGAAGCAAAAACCCGGGTATGGGAGGAGTTCGGTGAGGCCATGGAACAAGACTTTTGGTCGGCTTCAAAGAGATTCTGGCAAACTGTTCGGCGGCTCAGGATGGGAAAGCAGCTCCCCGTCTACTGTGTATGGTGCGGATGGGACACTGTTGACTTCAACTGGGGATATCGTCGGGTGGTGGAAGGAATACTTCGAGGATCTCCTCAATCCCACTGATACGCCTTCCACAGAGGAAGCAGGGTTTGGGGACGAGGGGGATGACTCGCCTATCACAGGGGCTGAGGTCGCCAAGGTGGTTAAAAATCTCCTTGGTGGCCGGGCCCCGGGGGTGGACGAGATTCGCCCTGAGTACCTCAAGGCCCTGGATGTTGTTGGGTTGTCATGGTTGACACGCCTCTACAACATTTTGTGGAGGTCGGGGGCAGTGCTTTTGGCATGGCAAACCGGGGTGGTGGTTCCTCTCTTCAAAAAAGGGGACCGGAGGGTGTGCTCCTTTAGAGGGATCACACTCCTCAGCCTCCCTGGGAAGGTCTATGCCAAGGTACTGGAGAGGAGAGTCCGGCCGTTGGTCGAACCTCGGATTCAGGAGGAGCAATGTGGTTTTCGTCCTGGCCATGGCACATCAGACCAGCTCTTTACCCTCTCGAGAATTCTTGAGGGTTCGTGGGAGTTTGCCCAACCAGTTTACATGTGTTTTGTGGACTTGGAGAAGGCATTTGACCGCATCCCTCGTGGATTTTTGTGGGGGGTGCTTCGGGAGTATGGGGTATCGGGCTTGTTGTTACGAGCTATTCGGTCTCTGTACGACCGTTGTGAGAGTTTGGTTCGTATTGCCAACACTCGGTCGGAGTCATTCCCAGTGAGAGTTGGACTCCGCCAGGGCTGCCCTTTGTCACCGATCCTGTTCATAGTTTTTATGGACAGGATTTCTAGGCACAGCCAGGGAATGGAGGGTGTCATGCTTGGTGACCCCAGGATCTCATCTCTGTTGTTTGCAGATGATGTTGTCCTGTTGGCTTCATCCAGCAATGGCCTTCAGCTCTTGCTGGGACGGTTTGCCGCTGAGTGTGAAGCGGCTGGGATGAGAATCAGCACCTCCAAGTCCGAGTCCATGGTCCTCAGCCGGAAAAAGGTGGATTGTCCTCTCCGGGTTGGGGACAGGCTCCTGCCCCAAGTGGAGGAGTTTAAGTATCTTGGGGTCTTGTTCACGAGTGAGGGGAAAATGGAGCGAGAGATCGACAGACGGATTGGAGCAGCATCTGCAGTGATGCGGACGTTGTACCGGTCTGTTGTGGTGAAGAGGGAGCTTAGTTCTAAGGCAAAGCTGTCGATTTACCAGTCAATCTACGTTCCTACTCTCACCTATGGTCACGAGCTTTGGGTAATGACCGAAAGAACGAGATCGCAGATACAAGCGGCGACTAATCCTATCATTGTCAATCCAATTGCTAGTCATATGTTTTCGTGGTCAAGGAATCTGAAAACGTACACACAAACACTGTATGGGGGGAACTGTGGCCGCCATTATAGAAAATGTCATTTTCGTGAATAACAACTGAACCACTAATCATATCATTGTCAAATTGCTAGTCATATGTTTTCATGGTCAAGGAATCTGAAAACGTACACACAAACACTGTATGGGGGGGGGGGAACTGTGGCGCTTGGCGGAGGTCTGCGCTCTCCGAGTGCTTTTCTAGTTGTCAGATTTATCTGCCATTGAAACATAGGGATGCCTCTTCTATTAAACCCCTTTTAGCATGCCTTGATGACATTAATCATTACAAATATCCACAGCTCAACATTGCCCCTACTGGCAACTCTGGGACATGCCGATCTAACCAGTGAAGCTTTTCATCACATCTGTGTTAACTCAATTCTAAACCTTCTCTTCTTTTCCAGGACCATGAAAAGCAAATGGACCTTGAGGTTGATCTGAAAATCAATAATGGGTTTGAAATATATTAATCTGTGATGTTAGATATGTGCATGCTAAAAGTGTTTAAATGAATGTTTATTCTTGCATGTTAATTTAGAAGCACTGATTATAAGTTACATTAATCCCTACGGTTAGCCTAGTTTATTTACTAAATGTAAGTGTTATACTAAGTAAGTATGTAAATGTAAGTGTATACTTAAATGTATACTTAAATGTAAGTGTATACTAAGTGTTAAAGATTTGCCAAAATATCTCAAATCATGTGACTGATCTCAGCCAATCTCTGCTTGACAACAGCTCTCTCAAAGTCCCAGACAAAAGACTGTTTGTTTATTGGACTAAAGTTCTTAAAGCCCACCCACAAAGGAAAGCTATTGGTCTGAGTTCCTGTCAATCACGGAGGCCCGCAAAAGTTTCCCCAGATAATAAGGAAACGATGGCCTTTTTCATCCTCTTTTCGCCATCACTCTTCCAGCTTTTTCTCCCTTGTCTTCACGTCTGTCTACACAGCAGAGAACCACCGGAGAACAAAGGATTTCTCTCACGTGTTGCTTTTCGACAATCACAGAGCAGATAACTCGTAACTGTGTGTATTTTAATGTTTTTCTTTTCTCTTATACGTCTGGGAATTAATTGTAATTTTTTTTTAGCTTAATTCTAATTAAGAGTTTAAAACTCTAAATCCCAAACGTCTCTATTTCTCTAATTTTTCAGCTGTTAAACTTTCTGCAAAACCAACATCTTAATTTTAGTTTTAATTTAATCTTGACTTTAAATTTATAATTTTTTTTATTAACCATGCCTACACCAGAAGCTTTTATCTAAAGTCCGAAACTCTTAGTTTGATATCGGATGGGATATTTTTAATTATTATTGAATTCCTCTGGGAAGCCGCTTGCCAACGAAGAAGAAAGGACGCGCAGCCTCTTTACCAAACCTGAAGAAACATCGTCACCATCTTGTCTCGACCTAAGCTACAACTGTGAGTCATACAGTCAAAATCCAGCCTTGTTGATCGCTTGACTATAAAAGTCGAACTATTGACCCTGAAATATCTGTGAGCAGATATTTTCCCCTTTACATCCACAAAAGCTTCACGAGGACAACGCAGAAGGATCTTCAGAGTCACGTGAGCTGCAATTTTATTCATCTGCTGAATTAAACTTCTGAGGTTCGATAATTAATTTAATATCTGATCAGATGCAAAATTAAAGAGCAAGTAATATAACCTTTCATTAAAATCCTGTTTTCATTTTCTTAGAGTAATCCAGAACTTTTCATATAATTAGTAAAACTTTCCCCATAAATTTGCGTTGTTTCCATGATCTGTTAACTTCAAACTGATCTAAATTTATTTCACAGTTAACCCTGGTTCTGCAAATGTTGACATTGTTAATCTATCATTTACAAGTTTAATTTTATGGTTAATGAAATCACTGCAATGTCTTTTAATCAGCATTTCATTTAATAAATATGTGAAAGAGAAGTTGTTGGGAATTTATTTCATTCTGAGTCTGGTTAAAGACCCCAGTATCGAATTCACAAAAATTTTGAGACTGATTATTGATTAATTTATTAAGTGATTAAACAGGTATAAAGTGAAATTAAAGATTAAATTGCTTCTTAGAGATAGAAGCTGGTGCCCCACGAGTGTTATATTAATTCTTCCTGTGTGTATGAACCGAGAATGAATCTCAGGTTCCAGTACATTAATATGAATTAAATAATTTTTATACCTGATCATAATTATTAACTCATATATTGTTAACTAATAATCAAACATTATAGAAAATATTGTGAGTTGGCTTTAATTAAATGATGTCAGTGACCACCTTCCGATTTTTCTTCTTCTTCTTCTAGATTTGATTGGCGGTTGGCAACCAGCTTACAGGTGCATTACCGCTACTGACTTGATTATCATCACTCTATATCTTTGTATAAGGAGTTCTTATAAGGAGTTCTGAACAACTCCTTATGTGTGAAAAAATTATCCGTCCTTGGACTGTGTTCTCAGGGGTGTCAAGTTATCTATCAATGTGATTATAGGAAGAATAAGTATACCAAAAATATTAAATATAAAAGAATAAGAACTGAAGAATCTATGTATTTACTGCCAAAGGAATTATTAATGCAAGACTGGAAGATAGTTTGTGACAAAAATGATATAAAGCATATGATGAATTTTTACAAATATTTCAATCATTGTACAACAAAAACTGTCCTATAACACAATACAGTGACAGACAACAAAGCAAAAATATTCCATGGGTCACCAAGGGGCTATTAAATGCATGTAAAAAGAAGAATTCATTAAACAAACAATTCATTAAGTGTAGAACAGTAGAGGCCAAGATCAAATATAAAAGATATAAAAACAAGCTAACTAATATAATGAGGACTTGCAAGAAAGAATACTACAACAGAATATTAGAGGATAATAAGAATAACTTAAGAGGAATATGGCAAGTGCTAAATGGGATTATTAGTAACCGATCAAAGAATGCTAATTATCCAGAATATTTTATTGAAAATGACAATTTGATAAATAATATGGAGGTTAGTGGTTTCAATAAATTATTTGTAAACGTTGGTCCAGAATTAGCAAAAACAATAGTGACACCAGAAACAAACAATAGTGGGCCTGTAAATGAAATAGAAGATAGAAATCCAAACACAATCTTTTTGGGTGCAGTAACTGAAAAGGAAATTATCGAGACTGTAAGTATATTTAAGAACAAAAAAAAAAAAAAATCAACTGACTGGAATGAAATTGACATGACAATAGTGAAAAAAGTAATTGAAGAAATTGTTAAACCACTCGGCCACATCACAGCTGTAACCTGTCATTTCAAACTGTTAAATTTCAAAACAAAATGAAAATAGCAAAAGTAATACCACTAAGTTAGTATTTTATTACCTTTGATGTACAGCACTTTGTTCTCAGCTTTTGTTGTTTTAAGGTGTTTTATAAATAAAGTTGATTGATTTCAGGGAACTCTATTGGGCTTTCATCGAATTTTGTCAGGTCAGGCATTGGCTTGCTTGCTACCGGATAACCATGAAAACCGGTACTACCTGTCTCATGGGTCCGGCCATCGGCGACTCAACCGGCATCCCCGCCCTTCCGAGGGCGTGGAGGGTGAAACAGGGCATCCTGGCAGAATTAAAAACAATATCTGTCACAGGTCTGTGGTGGACCACTCCCAGTTATACAGGGTGAGACTGGATATCCTGGCAGATAACCACATCTGTCACAAGGTCTGTGGTGGACTGTGCCAGTTGGTGCATTGTGACATGCACTACACAAAGAGCAGAGATAAACAAACCTATCATCTGGTCAGTCACTGCAACAGATACTGGAGTCAGTTTGTCTTGGCTTGTCCTTGCCACTGATATTACCTTTATCTGCCAAGAATGTGCTGCTAGTCCAGCAAAAGTTAGCAGTACTCAAATACTTTACAAGCAGTTTCATGAAATGGTCAATCAAAAAGCAACTCATACCGGCTCGGACATCGCTCGAGCTTACAAGGTCCGTGCTGATCTGTTCACACTCCGACAGGCAGTGAAAGGTAAGCTAGGAGCAGGAAGACAAAAGAAGAGGAAAACAGCAACCTTGTGTGTAGCAAAATGGAATGTACGCACTCTGTTGGACAGAACAACATCACAGCGCCCAGAAAGACAAACCGCGCTTGTGGCCCTGGAAATGAACAGGTACAATGTAGACATAGCTGCACTTAGTGAAACAAGATTGCCTGGATATGACAGCTTGGAAGACCATGGGTACATCTTCTTTTGGAGTGGGAGATCAACCCAAGAAAGGAGATAAGCAGGAGTGGGCTTTGCAGTTAGAAAGGAGATAGCAGCAATGCTTGATGAGGAATCGGTGCCAATCATTGACAGGATAATGACTATGAGACTCCCACTACAGCGGAAGATGTATGCCACACTCATCAGTGTATATGCCCCAACAATGACCAACACAGAGGAGGTGAAGGAAGAGTTTTACAGTGATTTACGTGAGACTATCAGGCATGTACCAACTGATGACAGGCTGACACTTGTTGGAGATTTTAATGCCAGAGTTGGTTCAGACACCGAGAAATGGAAAGGAGTGCTAGGCAGTCATGGAGTAGGCAAGTGCAATGCTAATGGAGAACTTCTACTTGCACTATGTTCAGAGTACAGCCTTGTGATAACCAACACTCTATTTAAGCACAAGGACACACACAAGAAGACATGGATGCACCCAAGATCCAAGCACTTGCACTTATTAGACTACATCATAGTCAGGCAGAGAGACAGAAAGGATGTATTGGACACCAGAGCAATGAGAGGCATGGACTGTGGCACTGATCATGTTATGCTGAGATCTAGATTAAGGATTTGCAGACGAAAACAGCACTGCAGGTCGGGTGCTAAGCCACCACGGAAGCTAAACACTAGTGCACTGAAAGGCCAAAAGAAGCAGGAAGAACTTACACAGGAAATGGATGAAAACTTGAAAGACTGGGACAGCAACAACTTAGAGAATAACATAGAAGAGAAATGGACAACACTGAAGGATACGGTGTATCAGACTGCGAGAGATGTATTAGGCTACCCTGAGAGGAAACATCAAGATTGGTTTGATGAGCATGATGAACACCTGAAGAAACTACTAGAAACGAGGAATACAGCTATGCAGGAAAACCTACAGTGTAACACAAGGTCGAAGAAGAAGAAATACTCAAAGGCTGAGAATGAGCTACAGAAGTACACCAGAGAGATGAAGTCCAACTGGTGGGATGAAAAAGCAGAGAAACTTCAAACTGCAGCAGACAGGAAGTACATGAAAACATTCTTCACAGGTTTGAGAGAAATCTACGGCCCTAAAAAAGAGGATTGATCCAACTAAAGGCTATAGATGGTGAAACGGTTTTGCAGGAGAAAGACAAGATCCGGGACAGATTTGCAGACCACTTTGACCAACTACTAAACAACCCTGGCGATCTCACTGAAGAGGCTAAAGAAGCTCTAGTGCAGTGACCAGCTGTGTCAAGTCTGGATGAACCACCAAATTTTGATGAACTAATGGCAGCTATCAGGACAACACAGGATGGTAAAGCTCCAGGAAGGGATGGAATTCCAGCAGAAGTGTGGAAATTTGGTGGTGTTCAGCTGACCAACTGCCTGCACAAGCTCATCCAAGAGATATGGGATGCTCAGAAAGTACCTCAAGACTGGAAGGATGCAAGTATTGTGCCTTTGTTCAAGAAAGGTGACAGGAAGGATTGTGGAAATTACCGAGGTATATCACTACTAGCCACTGTTGGTAAGATTCTCTCACGTGTACTACTTAACAGACTCAGTGAATACATCTGGCAGAATGTACTACCGGAAACCCAGTGCGGCTTTAGAAGTGGAAGAAGCACAGTGGACATGATTTTCTTCTTGAAACAGGTTCAAGAAAAGTGTATCGAACAGAACATGCCGCTTTATGTAGTCTTCATAGACTTCAGTACAGCCTTCAATAATGTTTCGCGACAAGGACTTTGGCAGGTACTCAAGAAATATGGTTGTACAGAGAAGTTTGTCAGCCTGATTGAGGCACTCCATACAGATATGCAAGCAAATGTGGCAATGAGTGGTTCAGTATCTAAAGACTTTTCATTAAGCAACGGGGTGAAACAAGGGTGTGTTGGCACCTACAGTCTTCTCGCTATATCTGGCAGCCATGCTTGAGGTGGCCTTCAAAGACACTTCAGAAGGAGTATACATTCAAACAAGGAAAGAAGCAGACTTGTTCAATGTGGCACAGTATAAAGGCAAGAGTAAGACATCGATAAAGATAGCAAGAGAAATGCTCTTTGCCGATGACAGTGCTCTAGTTGCACACAGCGTGGAAGATATGCAATCTTTAGTGGAGAAATTTGCAAGAGCAGCTAGCCAATTCAGCCTCCAAATCAACATCAAGAAGACAGAGTGTTTTTATCAACCACCAAAGTTCCAATTATCAACATCACTACCAGAAGAGATCAGCATTGGTACAGAGCCACTAGTCAAGTGCAAGACTTTCAAGTACCTAGGGAGTACTGTTTCAGAGAATGCTAGGCTGGAGGATGAACCATCTCTCAGAATGGGAAGAGCGAGTGCTGTGTTTGGAAACTTGAGGGAGAGACTGTGGAACAATCGACATGTGTCAATCCGTGTGAAATGCAAAGTGTACAGAGCGACAGTACTGGCTACTCTATTGTATGGTGCTGAAACTTGGACTGTCTACAGAGTGCAGGTGAAGAAACTCCACATGTACATGATGAGACACCTTCGAGCCATAACGAACATATCATGGAAAGCCAAGATAACCAACATAGAATGTGTGGGTTTACTCCGGGATTTCTCCAGTTTCCTCCCACATACCAAAAACATGCAAGTTAGGGATACGGGGCGCTTGCGCACGCAGCGACCGGCAGCTGGTGGCTTGAAACCAGACTGCAAAACAAATCTACCTACGGGTACAAAATAAGTAATAAAAAAAAAAATAGACTTCCGGTCTGGACGCCATGGTGATAGCAACTTAACGCTGAACCTCCCAGACCCAATCCAAGGAAAACATCTTCAAAATCAGACTTAACGGATTTTTGGAAGAATAAAAATCAAAAGACAAAAACACCATGCCTAACCAAAAACAGAAGAAACTGACATTCCCCAGGTCAGGACGCGCAGCGGCCGCAGAATCTGAACCGGAGGACCTCCGTTCAGGAGACGAGGAGCTGGACCTAGCTAACAAAAAGATTAGCTTGAAATCGCCATTTGATGAATTACGACGATTTCGGGCCGAATTTCATGAATTCAGAGAGGAACTAAAAAGGACGAACAGCAGAATGGACCAGGCCGAAAACCGAATCTTGGAAGCTGAAGAAAGAGTAAAAGTGCTTGAAGATTCTATGCTGGATTTACACAGAAAACAGTCAAGGCTGGAGGCTAAGCTAACCGACCAAGAAGGAAGACAGACGAGATAACATCAGAATTCACGGTCTGAAAGAAGGAGCTGAAGATAGTTTCAACACAGTGGCGGAATGCGTGGAATCCTTATTGAGAGAGAAGTTGGATATTCCACAAACCACCGATTTGAAGATAGAAAAGGCCCATCGTACATTAACCGCAAAGCCAGCAGCAGAAGCGCCCCTGCGTTCGGTGGTGGTAAGATTCTCCGATTTCAAAATAAAACAAGAGGTTGTAAGACGGGCTTGGCAGAAAAAAGGATTTATGCATCAAGAGAGAAAAGTCTTCGTGGAGCACGATTACACCCCTGAGGTTCTTAAAAAGTGATGGGAATATAACGACACCAAAAAGTTTCTACGGGAACAGAATCTACGCTTTCAGACGCCATTTCCGGCGAAGTTAAGGGTCTTTTACGGTGAAGAGTCATGTCTCTATAATTCAGCGGAAGAAGCAACAATTGACATGGCAAGAAGAGGACTCCCGGTAACGGTGTTTAAACCCGCAGCGAATCTGAGCGAGAAGATCAGAGCTCAAACGTGGTCCACTCGGAGACCTTCAAAATCCACGGGCCAGCAGTGGGAAACCCAGCCCCAGAGCTACAAAGATAAGCTTTCCAGTTCCAGGAAGGAATAGCGACCTTTTTGTTTTTTTTTGTTTTTTCTTTTCAGTCATTCTGCACTTCCATCCCCCTTCCTACAAGGTAACAAACATTAAAGGAGATGCAGAATCAGCATGTGGTAAAACCTTTCATGGAGCAGTTATAGCATTAGAAACAAATGTCTTCTTAATTTAAAGGGGAAAAAAATCATGTTAAAATAGAAATGTAACAATGACCCACATGTTCTCTCCACACTAACAAATACTGTATTAGAGTGAATGTTTGCTGTGATGGGGGTGGGAGGGTGCACACAATCTCATAGGGTATAGGCATAAAAAAAAAAAATAAAAAAATTACAAATTCGGATTGGGATCTGAAATTCACGTTCAAAACATGGGACAACTTACAGGGGTAAGAGAGGGCCCTCAACACGTAACAGAGTTTGAGGAATTTCCCTCAGAGCCTACACTCCATCAGGGCTCTTACAGGGTCTTTAAAGAGACCCCAGCTCAGGAAGTTTTTTTTGACAGTTTTTTGTTTTAAAGTTTCATACACTATGTTCTTAATGTTTTTTATGTTCTTTCATTTTCTGAGTAGCAAAAAAGAGGGCCACCACACTGTTATACTAAATAAGAAAATACAATGGAGAAACAGGGTGTAACCAAAATAGCCTCATATAATGTAAAAGGGATCCTGAATCCAGTTAAAAGATCCAAGATTCTACGCAAAATGAAAAAAGATAAAGCAGAAATAATATTTTTACAAGAAACCCACTTAACAGACGTGGAACACACTAAACTCAATAGACAAGGGTTTAAAATGATCTCTTCATCTTCATATAAATCAGGGAGGAGGAGGGGAGTAGCGACATTGATATCAACCAAAATTACATTTGAAAAAAAATCAGAACACAAAGATAAAGAAGGGAGGTACAGTTTGGTAATTGGGCAGCTAGAGGGAGAAGATATCACCCTGCTGAATGTATATGCACCACCAGGGGCTAAATGGAAATTTTATAAAAATGTATTCGACCTAATGATAACTAAAGCCCAAGGTTTAGTGATATGTGGTGGGGACTTCAATCTAAGACTGAATCCATACTGGGATGCATCAGGTAATTCTCCACATCAAAATAACATTCAAAATAGGAAAACTCGGATGCTACTAAAAGAAATGGGAATCTGTGACGTATGGAGGGAATTCAACCCCAATGTAAAAGATTATACTTTTTATTCAACGCCACATTCATCTTACTCAAGGATTGATTACTTTTTTATGTTTAATAGAGACATTGGAAGAGTAAAAACATGTAAAATAGGACTGATGGATCTCGCTGACCACAGTCCAATCTATATGGACTTAAACATCCAAAAATACACAAATAATACATTTTCCTGGAGGTTGAATTCAAATGTCCTGAAAGGACCACTGAAAGATGAATTGGAATCAGATATTCTCAGATATTTGGAAGAAAACGATAATGGAGAAGTATCCCCTTTAATACTGTGGGATGCGTGCAAAGCTGTAATAAGGGGAAAAATTATTGCAAAACTGGCAACCCAAAAGAAACAGACAAGAAAAACTAATCACACTAGAGTCAGAACTCAAGCTAATGGCTCGCTCAAGATTAAAGAAATTAAAAATCAAATAAATGAGAGCTACACAATAGAAATCCAGAAGAAACTTACATTTCTGAAACAAAAACACTATGAAGCAGGCAGTAAATCGGCAAAATTACTAGCCTATAAATTGAGGAAACAACAGAAAGAGCAATCTACAAAATCAGAGACCCAGTATCAAAGGAAATAAAATTCAGAATATTCTTTAAAGCTTTGAGAATTACTACAAGAACTTATACTCCCACAAAAAAACATAAAAACACATCCGAGACATTCCTAAACACATTAAATCTTCCCCAACTTACGGAATCACAAAATAAAACACTACTGTCAGAAATACAACCTAAAGAATTGGAAAAAACAATTATGAAACTTAAAGCTAACAAATCTCCAGGAGCAGATGGCTATACAGCAGAATGGTACAAAACCTTTAAACAGCAACTATCTCCTCTCCTCCTGAAAACATTTAACTATGTCCTCCACACAGGGGAAATCCCCCCCTCCTGGAGAGAAGGGGTCAGTGCAGTTATACCTAAACCTGAAAAGGATAAACTAGAATGCTCCAACTACAGACCAATCAGTGTATTAAATCAGGACTATAAGCTTTTTACCATTATCCTTGCCAAAAGGTTAGAAAACATACTGACAGACTTAATTCACTTAGACCAAACAGGTTTTATAAGACAAAGACAGACAAGACAACATTCGACGCACTTTACACATAATTCATCATATAAAAAAAAATATAACTTAAATGCAGTCATATTGGGATTAGATGCTAAAAAAAAAGCATTCGATTCGGTTGACTGGTCTTTCCTATATAGAATCTTATCCAGTTTCAATTTTCATAACAACTTCATTAGAACTATACAGGTATTATATAAAAAACCAACAGCTAAAATAAGGATTAACGGTAATTTATCATCATCTTTTGAGCTGGAAAGAGGATGTCGTCAAGGCTGCCCACTTTCTCCACTGCTCTTTGCAATCTTCATAGAACCTCTGAGCCAATGGATAAGACAAAAATCAAGAAATTCAAGGTATTACACTTGGTCAGAAGGAACATAAAATAGCACTCTTTGCTGATGACATTTTAATATACCTAGGGCAGCCAGACACTTCTTTACCAGAACTAATCTCAGTTTTTTCAGACTATGGAGATTTATCGGGGTACAAATTAAACATGCATAAAACCCAAGTTTTAACATTCAACTATGACCCAAATCATTATTCACTAAGTGAACTCAAAACTAACTGGGAGTTGGAATCTATGAAATATCTGGGGGTCAATATCCCGAAACAACTCGACAAAATTATAACACTAAACTATGATCCACTGGTGACAAAAATAAAATCTGACCTAGCAAGATGGAATATGATACCATTCTTAGGTACTGCACAAAGAATTGAAGCAGTCAAAATGAATATACTTCCACGTCTTCTATACCTTTTCCAAACAATACCGGTAGAACCTCCCAAAAAAACATGTCAGGAGCTGGACAGAAGGATCTCAAGATTCATATGGCAGGGCAAGAGACCTAGAATCAGATATAGAACCCTACAGCTAAACAAAGACAAAGGTGGGCTCGCGCTGCCAAATATCAGGGACTATTTTATAGCTGCACAAATTAAAACTTTAGTAGAGATATGTAACCCAGTCTACACTGCACAATGGAAGGAGATGGAATGCCAAACAACAAGTGACATCCCCCTACAGGCGATAATAGGGAACAATGCCTTACCTAAACTCTTGAATAACACTAACCCGTGGATAGAGACCCCGCTAAAAATTTGGTTTAAGATAGTCGGAGAGAATCAAGCTAAAGAGCCCTATCGACTTCTGCAATGGATTGCCTATGATCAAGACTTTACCCCCAATAAAACAGACACTAGATTTAAAGAGTGGAAAGAGAAAGGGCTGATAAAATATTACGATTTTTTTAAGGGGCAAACCTTAAGAAGTTTTGAAAAAACAAGGTCTAATAAATCAAGATCTTTACAGGTTCTTTCAGCTTAGACACCACATAAACAATATACTTAAAAAGGAGGATTTGGAAAGGGCCCAGTCAGGTGTTCTGAAGGTCTTCTTAATGGCATATAAAGGGATCCCAGGGATCAGATACATTTCTAAAATATACCAAGGTCTTCAAGACTTGAAAGGAGACAACACATCATATATAAAAGAGAGATGGGAAAAAGAGGGGAATTTCACTTTACAATTGGAAATATGGGAAAAGCTAAATAAACAGCAATGGAAAAGTACCTCATCCCTGCAGTGGAGAGAATTTGGATGGAAAAACTTGGTAAGATTTTTCAGAACACCTGCACAAAACAAATTTACCCATAAGGGGTTGAACTGTTGGCGCTTGTGTGGTGAAATGTCTGCAAATCATTTTCATGTGTTTTGGTCATGCCCAGTTATCCACCAATATTGGACCAATGTACAGACAATATTGGGGAAAATATTCAAAATAACAGTTCCCTTTTCTTTTGTAACTTTGTATTTGGGTTTACTACCGGACTCACTGGAAAGACGAGGAGATAAATACTTATTCAATGTTTTAATATTGGCAAGTAAAAAAGCCCTAACTAAAAAATGGATGCTGAAGGACTGTCCTACACCTGAAGATTGGATTAATGTGATTCAAGACATTTACTCGATGGAAAAGTTGACATTCGCACTGAGACAGGACATGGATGGGTTCATGAACTTTTGGCAACCCTGGATCGCATATGTGTCTTCCATTAGATCTAATCTTTGACAAATACCATTTCAATAATGGTCCCGCTCTTTGTTCCAACTCTACTCAGATGCTCTTTTACTTTTAATTACTTAATTTTCTGTTTGTTTTTTGCTGTTCTGTTTGTTTATTCGTTTTTTTTTTTAATTTAATTCTCTTTAATTTCACTTTTTCTTTCACTTTAAAAAAAAAGGGGGTGTTGTAATAACTATCCTACCAATGTTGTCAAATAGCAAAAAATAAGGGAACATGTGATGAAAATGTAAACAATGCAATGCTGTAATGACCTGTATACCCTTTACAAAAACTTAAATTAAAAAAAAAAAATAGAAGTGTTGAAACGAGCTGGTCTACCATCAATGGAGGACATGCTAATACAGATGAACCTGAGATGGCTCAGACATGTTGAGAGGATGGACCACCAGCGTCTCCCTCGGCAGTTACTCTACTCACAGTTATGCGAGGGCAAACGCAATCAGGGTAGACCAAGGCTCAGTTTTAAAGACACTGTAAAAAGAAACTTGGAGAAGTTGGACATAGACAGGAGTTTTTGGCAGCAGAAGGCTAAGGACAGAGCTGTGTGGAGGAATCTGATCAGACCTAAATGAAACAGTCATTGTCGCCCACGACAGACTGCTATGATGATGATGATTGGGCTTTCATTGAATGCTCAGCAATGCCTCACTGATCTCTTAGTCAGCTCTACCTTTGGGGTGGAAAAAATTTGGTATTCATTACATGGGCGGCATTGGGCCTTTTTTAGGAGTGCTGTAGCACCCTTAAATTTCAATTCAGCACCCCCTAAAAATTGGAGTGAGAATAGTTGTGATTATAACATTTTAGTTTGTCTTTGACAAGCTGAAATAACATCCAAAACATATTCAGTAGTTTGTCGTATAAACTTTTTAAAAGTTTATACAACACCACCACACAAATAGTATGATCCCTCCTGTCACACACATTCTCTCCCCTGTACCTGCATGTGCTGCGGTACAACCCTGGTGCACAAACAGAGATCTTTCCCTATCCCTACTGCAGAAGGCTGATGCAGCTTTTCTACAGGTAACAAACTCACAAGGATGTATGACGTCAGCCTCAGCTGGAATATTCTGCAACATAATGAATAGTTTTTGGGTCTGTCTGAATTTATTCAGTAAGAGTATGCATACCTACAAACATTGAGGTATCAAAGTATGTGAGGCTTTCACCTGGGGTGGGGGTTGGCCACCCCAGTGCACCCCAGTTTCCAGTTCCTGAATTCAGGGCACCACAACTACAGTATCTGCTCCCAAGATCAGCGCACTCCCACCATCTGTTCCAGAGGCCGGTGCGCCTTTGCCATCTGTTCCAGAGGCCGGTGCGCCTTTGCCATCTGTTCCAGAGGCCGGTGCGCCTTTGCTGTCTTTCCCTGAGGCTGGTGCGCCTCCGTCATGTGTTCCCGAGGCCAGTGCTCCTCCGTCATGTGTTCCTGAGGCCGGTGCGTCTCCACTTTCTGGTCCTGAGGCCAGTGCGCCTCAGTCATCAGATCCAGAGGCTGGCACACCTCCGCTGTCTGCTGCTAAAGCCGATGAGCCTCTGCTGTCTGTTCCACAGGCTGGTGTGCCTTTACCGTCTGTTCCAGAGGCCAGTGCACCTTTGGCATCTGTTTCTGAGGACGGTGTACCTTCGCTGTCTGTTCCTGAGGCTGTTGCACCTTCACTGTGTGTTCCAGAGGCTGGTGCACTTCTGCCGTCTGTTCCAGACGCCAGCACGCTTCCATCGTTTGTTCCTGAGAACGGTGCACCTTCACCATCTGTGCCTGAGGCCAGTGCGCCTCAGTCATCGGATCCAGAGGCTGGTGCACCTTCACCATCTGTTCCTGAGGGCGATGCACCTTCGCTGTCTTTTCCAGAGGCCGGTGCGACTCCATTGTCACTCCAGTATTGTTCCTCCCACAATTTTCAAAGATTCTGGAAAAACTTTTCAACAACAGATTAGAAAACGTTTTAAATAAATATGATCCGCTTAATTAGAATCAATATGGATTTAGAGCAAACAGTACAACATCATTAGCAATAAGAGAAGTAACGGAAGAAATAATAAATGCATTAGATCAAAGAAAATATGCAATTGGTATATTTATAGATTTTAGAAAAGCATTTGATACAATAAATCATTCAATACTTCTTG
The DNA here is from genome assembly GCA_020510985.1 of Pholidichthys leucotaenia. Lineage (NCBI taxonomy): Eukaryota > Metazoa > Chordata > Actinopteri > Cichliformes > Pholidichthyidae > Pholidichthys > Pholidichthys leucotaenia. Next base: position 246,759,508 of record CM035845.1, on the reverse strand, counting down.
ATAAACTGCAGTTGTATAGTATTAGGGGATTGGCACTGAACTGGGTTACAAGTTATTTATCTGAGAGACAACAGTTTGTGAAGATGGGAGAATATCTCTCTAGGTGTATGGGAATTGCCTGTGGGGTCCCCAGGGGTCAGTATTGGGCTCCAAATTAAGATAAGATAAGATAAGATAAGCCTTTATTAGTGCCACAATGGGGAAATTCCAGAAATTATATTTAACATATATATAAATGTACATTTAACACACACACATATCCTGTATATATACAGTAGGTACATCTCAAAAAATTGGAATATCATGAAAAAGTTCAATATTTTTTGTCACTCATTTCAGAAAGTGAAACCCATACATTGTATAGATTACACAGAGAGTGATATATTTCAAGTGTTTATTTTAATTTTGATGATTATGGCTTACAGCCCACAAAAACCCCAAATTCAGTTTCTCAGAAAATTAGAATATTACATAAAATTAATTTTAAAAAATAGTTTTTTTAATAGAAATGTTGGCCAACTGAAAAGTATGTCCATGTACACACTCAATACTTGGTCGGGGCAAATTTTGGATTAATTACTGTATCAGTGTGGCGTGGCATGGAGGTGATCAGCCTTTGGCACTACTAAGGTGTTATGAAGGTCCACATTGCTTTGATAGTGACCTTCAGCTCGTCGACACTGTTGGGTCTGGTTTGTCTCATCTTCCTCTTGACAATACTCCATAGATTCTCTATGGCGTTTAGGTCAGGAGAGTTTGCTGGCCAATCAAACACAGTGATGCCATGGTCATAAAACCAGGTTTTGATACTTTTGGCAGTGTCTGTGTGTGTGTGTGGGGGGGGGGGTGCCAAGTCCTGCTGGAAAATGAAATCAGCTTCTCCATAAAGCTTGTCAGCAGAGGGAAGCATGAAATGCTCGAAAATTTCCTGGTAGACGACTGCGGTGACTTTGGTCTTGATAAAACACGGTGGACCAACACCAGCAGATGGCATGGTTCCTCAAATCATCACTGGCTGTGGAAACTTCACACTAAACCTCAAGCAACTTAGATTCTGTGCCTCTCCACTCTTTTTCCAGACTCTGGGACTTTGATTTCCAAATTAAATGCAAAATTTACTTTTATCTGAGCAGAGGTCATCTGCTGGTGTTTGTCCACTGTGTTTTATCAAGACCAAAGTCACTGCAGTCGTCTACCAGGAAATTTTAGAGCACTTCATGCTTTCCTCTGCTGACAAGCTTTATGGAGAAGCTGATTTCGTTTTCCAGCAGGACTTGGCACCCCCTCACATTGACTAAAGTATCAAAACCTGGTTTAATGACCATGGCATCACTGTGCTTGATTGGCCAGCAAACTCTCCTGACCTAAACCCCATAGAGAATCTATGGAGGATTGTCAAGAGGAAGATGAGACAACAAACCCAACAGTGCTGACGAGCTGAAGGTCACTATCAAAGCAACATGGACCCTCATAACACCTCAGCAGTGCCAAAGGCTGATCACCTCCATGCCACCCCACATTCATCCAGCTGTCCTGTGTCTGTAATTAAGAGTTCCCTTATATATGTGAGTCATTGTTCTCTGTTCATTGTGAAGTCATTGTTGTTTGCTATCGTTTTCCCAGTCGTTTGCCCTGTCAGGTTTCCAGTCCAGTTTCCCTGTTATTTACCAAGTGAGTTTATTACTGCATAGTTCTCCTGAGTCATTTCCAGCCCTTGTGCTGCCCTTTTGTTTGTTCTTGAGTTTAAGTAACAAATTAACATCTTCGCACCAAGATCCTGCCTGCAATTGAGTCCTTCCAACCTTACCATCATCTGCCGCATGGCAGATCCTTGACAGGGGGTGAGGTAGCGAAACACTGAATAAGACAGCAAGATGATCATTAGTATGGGTCTCATAAATCTCACTGATATTTAAGTTTAAACCAAAGGACAGTAGAAGGTCCCGTACGTGTCCTTTTTCATATGTCAGCTGAATGCATCAATGAGATTAATAAAGTCTTTGACCAGAGGTCAAGACTCATAACAGACAGAAAATTAAAAACTGATCATAATTCACTGTTAGTCCTGCCACAAATCTGTAAAATCCTGTATAAAATCTTTGTTGAACTGTGGCTGATGATACCACCACACACAGGACAGGAGAGCTTAGATTTAAAACAAATGTCTGCAGCTCAATCTTAAAAACAAATTGATGACAGGTGACTACTTAATGTTGCAACCCGTATGAGGCTACATATTTAATGGTGCCACTATGTGACGCTACAATAATGTGAACTTGCTAACTCACCCCTTGATGCCCGAATTTATTTCCAATTGTTATTTTTTTTTTTTTTTTTCATAATTGAAAATAGTTTTTTTTTTTGGTTTGATGCAAACAATAAGGCGACAATAGGTGTCAAGGGGTTAAGCCTTTTATGTAGTGTCCTTTTTTGAGCCAGGATTACAAAGTTTACTGGAATCACTTTACTGTGAGCACAACTGTTACAACCCCAAATTTCAGCAATTTTATTGTAAAACTGGTTGGAAAGACAAAACTGATGAAATTCTTCGTACAATTAGTTACCAACCACTTTTGCAATAAAAATCAGTTTTGCAGTAAATCTAGTATTGCAAAAAATTTATTGCAAAACTGGTTAGGATGGCAAAACCGTTATTGCAATTAGTTGCCAACCAGTATTGCAATACAATTATTGCAATTCTGGGTTTTATTGCAAAACTAGTTGTAACAGAGCATGCCTGTGGTAAACATTTCCCTAGCACTGAATCCTGTTGCTGGTAAGGAAGTTATAACGATGCAGACTTGTAAGGTGCTTATATCATTCTACAGGTGGTGTGGCATTCTTCATGGTTAGGCATGTTGAACTGTCATTTTTTTGTTGAAAACCCTTCATAGTGTTTACCTTTCCTGCTTTGGTCTCCTAACAGTGGTTGGGGGACACACGGGAGATCTGTCTTCTCCAGGGCTGGAGGCAGCTTTTCCTCTGGGGTTAACTCCCGAGTAAACCTCGCCGTTGTTAACAGCAGTATGGTGGTACGCAGAAGAACAGGCCGTTTTGCTGAAGAGTTGAGGCTTTATTAACAGACCGCACTGTTATTAGCAGCAATTCTAGCTCGCTACCTGCTCCGGTCGCCTCTCTACTCACCCGCACACTTCACACACACACCATCCGCTCCGCGGGGCCATTCACACAGGGGCCGGGGGTGCGCCTCCGCTGCGCGCGCACTCACGTTCACGCACTGAGCTGCCCTATCTAAACACACTAGTTAGACACATCTTACAACAATAGTAACACCTGTTGTCAGTAATTAAACTAAAATGATCCATTTTTTTTCTTGACCCAGACTGGCAGATGTAAAATTCTTTTCAATAGATGTGGGTCAAATTTGAGCCAGAGCTACAGTAATTAGTATCACCTATAGACAAATGTGAAATATTTGAATTTTTGTGCATTTTGGGTCACTTAATGAAAGTCATAAAATATCATGCTAACTGACTGGCATTTATGTTACTGCTGTCAAATGTCAAAATGGGTCAAAGAGTAAATAAGGGTAAATGAAACAAAGAGAAGTAATTTGAATCCAAAACCATGACACATTACTTCCATGTTCCCTTTTTTCATGCCAGTGATTCTGACCTAAAATTAAACAGCTGTGAAGTGAACTGAAATGTAAACAGCTTTCTGATGATGCCCCAAGGCAGTTAAGTAGGACATGTTGTAATGTTGGTAGGCTGTTACCTAATCTTGATTGTTTTACCACTGGTGTGCTTTTTTTTTTTTTTTTTATTATTTTCTGCTGTACAGATGGGCTAAATGGGTCAACAGATGGTGCATGTGTGTCAGTAATTTCTCTCTGGTTCAGAGCTGACCTATTGGTTGTGGAGACCTGGGGAAGGGGAAAAAAAAAAAAAAAAAATCTGCTGATGCTAATTTACAAGCAACCCTGACCTGCTTGTTTCACTTTCAGACTGTATACAATACACAGCTGGGTTGTGGGTGCATATGTCACTGGCGCTGAAATGACTCAAATTTTGCTTTGCAGCATATTGATCTAATCTATAATCTTCTTTGACATGCTTTGGAGGTTATACAAAAACCAAGCAAACAAAAAAAACTGTCACGGTAGGTGCTCAGGCTGGGCAGAAAGCAGGACTCATAAGCAGGACGAGCTCTTGGCATAATAATTTAAACTTAACACAAAATAAGCATAGTGCAAGGGTTGAAAAAACATGTCAAAGGTAAGGCAAAAATACTCAAGGCTAGAACAACTCAACAAGGCTTGGCAAGACAGAAGCCTGTGTGAAATGCCAATATGAAGCAGAACGCCATGTCAAGATAAGGAGTGGCATACCTGAAATAAAGCAGGACTCATAAACAAACACCTGTGAACAATCAAGGAATTAACAGAACAAGGACCAAGCTGGGCTAAAACGGAAATAAACAAAAGACACTGTCAAAATAAAAGTCGAAAACAGAAGGGAGACAAGACAGGAATAACACGCAACCATGATAATACTGTTAAGGATGACAATCAAGAAAAAGAATCAGGTAGGGATAATGATAACAGCAAAACAGAGCCATGATAATCAAAAAACACAGAATCTCAAAACAAAATCAGGTGACAGTACCCCTCTTAAGGGTCTGGTACCAAACGACCCCAAAGCAACAACAACAAAACTCGCCTCTCCAGGGTGGGTGATGGGGGCATAAGGCCAGGTGGGTTGAAACACTCTTATACCCTCACAGAGTCCAAAACAGAACATGATTAGTGGGGCCAAATGAAGTCTGCGATCCTACAAAACAAACCAAGGTCGGTCAGGTGGTCTATCCAAGTCCATGGGCCCCAAGACTGGAGAATGAGGTGGGTTGGGGGTCCTACCCAAGTACATGGGCCCCAAGACCAGAATGCAGGGTGGATTAGACGGCCTGCCACTCTCCTTAGGCCACCAGATCATAGAGCAAGGTGAGACAGCGGCTGCAGGATAGTAGAGCTCACCCAACACAAATAAGGGAGCTTTATGCTCTGCAGCCATTGACAGCAGTGCACTGACCTCAGAACCCGACGGTGGAGGCACAACGACCTCTACATGAGATGACGGAGGTGCACCAACCCCAGCCACAGATTGTGAAGGTGAACCATCCTCTGGAACATATGACGAAAGTGCATCGCCCTCAGCAACAGACAACGCAGGTGCACCGGCCTCAGGAACAGGCAGTGATGGCGCACCGGCCTCTGTGGTTGACGGTGGAGGCTCACCTGCCTCTGGAGCAAATGGAGGTGCACCAGCCTCCGGGACGCACAACGAAGGTGCACCGGCCTCTGGAACACACGATGGAAGTGCACTGGCCTCTAGAACAAATGGCAGAGGCTCACTGACCTCATAACAGCAGTCATCTCATAGCACTTTCAATTGTAGGAGAAACCACCACAATTGCAGAAAAAACCCAGCAATCAGGCGATCCCCTGTGAGCAAGCGCTTGGCGACAGTGGAGAGGAAAAACTCCCTTTTAACAGGAAGAAACCTCCAGCAGAACCAGGCTCAGGGAGGGGCAGTCATCTGTTGCGACTGGCTGGGGGGTGAGGGGATAGAGAAGATGAAAAGAACAGACATGCAGAGAGCAAACAGCACAATGGGGACTCAATCTATGGGAGCGAACAAACAGATGTTAATGACCAGCAAAAAAAAATATTTCATTGAGAGTGAAGAACGGAGTGAAGCCCAGTGCAATTATTGGAGGTCCCCCAGCTGTCTAAACCTAATAGCAGCATAACTAAGGGAGGGTTCAGAAACACATGATCCCTCCCCAATTGTAGGCTTTATCAAAAAGGAAGGTTTTAACCCTATTTTTAAAAACAGAGATAGAGTCTGACTCCCGAATCCAGATTGGCATCTGGTTCCACAAGAGAGGAGCTTGATAACTGAAGGCTCTGCCCCCCCATTGTACTTTTGGAGATTCTAGGTATTCGAAGTAATCCAGCATTTTGAGAGCATAGTGCTGTTAGGATAATAGGCTAATATCAGATCTTTTAAATAAAAAGGGGTCTGATTGTTTAGAGCTTTGAAAGTGAAAAGAAGGATTTTAAACTTAATTCTAAACTATGGGAAGCCAATGAAGGGAGGCCAGAACCGGAGAGATATGATCTCTTTCTAGTACCTGTTAAATCTCTTGCTGCAGCATCTTGGATCACCTGAAGACTTTAGAGATGTTTTAGGACAACCTGATAAAGTTACAATAATCTAATCTGGAGCTAACAAAAGCGTGGATCAGTTTCTCAGCATCACTCTGAGACAAGATGCAACTAATCTTGGCAATATTACGCAAATGATAGAAGGCAGTCTTAGAAACAAATTTAATATGAGAATTGAAAAACAGATCTTTATCAAAAATAACTCCAAGGTTCCACAGAGCTATTAAGAGAAAGAGTAACTGCATCCAAACTAAAAGTTTGATTTGGAAAGGTATTTCTAAGGTTTTTTGGACCAACAAGAATGACTTCAGTCTCATCTGAATTTAATAGTAGGAAATTACAAGTCATCCAAGCTTTGATTCCCTTAAGACAGGCTTCTAACTTGGCTAATTAATTACCATCATCTGGCTTCATTGACAGGTATAATTGTGTGTTATCTGCATAACAATGAAAACGTATACATGCTTTCTAATAATGTTGCCTGTCGGAAGCATATATAAACTAAAAAGAGTAGAGCCTAGCACAGATCCCTGTGGAACTCCATGACTGAGCTTTGAGTTGAAAGAAAACTCAGTATTGACATGAACAAACTGGAACCTATCAGATAAAGAACCACTGCAATGAAGTTCCATTAAGTCCAACAGTGTTCTAATCCATCAAGTAGAATATTATAATAGATAGTATCAAAAGCTGCACTAAGGTCTAAAAGGACAAGTACAGAAACAAGTCCATTATCAGATGTGATCAGGAGGTCATTAGTGATCTTCACTAAGGCTGTTTCAGTACTATGATGGATTCTACAGTAAACCCAGATTGAAACTCTTCAAATAGACCATTTCCCTGCAGGCGGTCAAATAATTGTGTGGCAACAACTCTAAGATTTTTGAAATGAAAGGGAGATTATAGATTGGCCTATAGTTAGCTAAAACTCCTGGATCCAGCGTTGGCTTTTTGAGTAAGGTTTTAATTACAGCAGTTTTAAAAGCTTGCGGTACATGGCCTAAAGTTAATGAAGAATTGATTATTTGAAGAATAAAGCTACCAATAAATGGGAAGACTTCTTTAAATAACCTGATAGGAGTAGGGTCTAAAAGAAGGCTTGGATGAGGAAACTATTTTGCCTAACTCTAAAAGGTCAGTTGGAGTAAACTGATCCAAACAGATGTCACTTGAAGGAGTTGTAGTAGTTATTGTATTTAAGTTAACGGTGGGAAGAATCTGATTTTATCTCCGATAGATGAAATTTTATTATTGAAAAAGTTCATAAAGTCCTGACTAGTAAGTGCTAAGGGAATGCTAGGATTGACAGAGTCCTGACTCTTTGTCAGCCTGGCTACAGTGCTGAAAAGAAACCTGGGATTATTCTTGTTCTCTTCTATTAATGCAGAATAATAATTTGTTCTAGCTTTTCTGAGATTTTTATAAATTAAAAGATGATTTCTCCAAGCTAAATAGATTTCATCTCAATTAGTGGAGCGCCATTTTCTTTTTAATTGACGAGTCTTCTGTTTTAAGCTACGAGTTTCTGTGTTGAACCAAGGAGTTAGAAATCTCTGATTAGACTTTTTTTTTTTTAAAGGGGCCACCATGTCTAGAGTCTGACACAGAGAAGCTATAACATTATCTACCATGCTATCAATTACAGAAGGCGCAAGCTGTCTATAGCTTATTTCCGTTGTGTTGACACATGGGATAGAGGAAACAATCTGCATAAATTTGGTAACAGCATCATCTGAGAGGCATCTACTATAGTAATATTTTTCCTTAGGAGCCAAATAGAAAAATCAAAGGTTAACAGACAATGGTCTGACAGTACAGGGTTATGAGGAGACACTACCAGATCTTCTATTTCTATGCCATATGTCAGACCTTGTTCTGACATATGGTGGAGATAATGGGTAGAATTTCCTACTTTCTGAGAAAACCCCATCAAGTCTAATATTGAATTAAATGCCAAATTAAGGTAATCACTATCTACATCTACTGTATATTAAAGTCCCCTGCTATAATTATTCTGATTTCAGCACTAAATCAGCAAAGAATTTGGCAAATTCGGATAAAACCTCTGAGTAGGTTGATGGAGGACGATAAACTATGGCAAATAAAATTGGGTTTAGCCTAAAATTGCTAAAATGCCCAATACTGAGGACCAGGCCTTCAAAGGAATTAAAATGTGTTTTTTGCTTTACATTAACTAGTAATTTGGAATGGTAAATTGTTGCTTCTCCTCCATGACCAGAACTTCTGGGATTTTGACAGTTTAACTTACCAGAGGGAGTTGATTCAAACCAACATAATCCTCTTGCCCTAACCAAGTCTCTGTAAGGGATATTAAATCAATCTGATGATCAATTAACAGATCATGGACTAGCAGAGACTTGGGAGTTAGAGACCTAATATTTAATAAACCACATTTAATTTTTAAATTATGAGGAACAGAGGCCAAATCATTAAATTTAGAGGCTTCATGTTTAATTTGAGTTTTACCAACTTTGTTTAATCACTTTGGGATGCTTATACATCATATTTTTATTTACTTTGGAGGGAGCAGACAATGATTCTCTGATGGGGAAGACAGGGGCTAAGTTGAGGGGTGGCGGATGAAGAGGAGCTGCAGAGAGGCGTGTAAGACTGCAACTCTTCTTCTTGGTCCCAACTCGTGTCAAGGTTTTGGAAATTTGGATAAAAATGATGCCAGATTGTTAGATAAATGAAACGCACCATCCAAAGTGGGATGGACGCCGTCTCGTCGAATAGACCAGGTTTTCCCCAAAATGAGCTCCAATTGTCAATGTAGCCCACATTGTTTGCAGGACAACACAGCCAGTGGTTGAAGGATGACAAGTGGCTAAACATGTCATCGCTGGTCAGATTGGGGAGGGGCCCAGAGAATACTACAGAGGCAGACATTGTTTTTGCAAAGTCACACACAGATTCCACGTTAAGTTTTGAGACGTCCGACTGCCGGAGTCGGAGGTCATTAATGTCGGCGTGGATAACAATTGTGGAATATTTACAGTTACTTTTAGCCAGCATTTTCAAATTTGACTCTGTTGCCTGCTCTAGCCCCGGGAATGCATTTGACTATGGCCGCTGGAGTCTCTAGGTTCACGTTTCTGACTACAGAGTCACCAATGATCAGAGTTTTTCCCTCAGCAGGTGTGTCACTGAGTGGGGAAAAGCGATTAGAAACATGAACAGGTTGGTGGCTAACCGGGGCTTTTCGACTAGTCTTCCTTCTCACCGTCACCCAACTAGTCTCCTCGCTGCTGAGGAGGACCGCTAGCAGGCCACCCTAAGCTAGGGAGCTCCGCTGCAGCTAGGGGACGTCCATTGTTATTAACTGGCACAGACAATGTTTCAATGCAGCGGAGCCGGGATTCCAAATCAGACAACCTTGCCTCGAGTGCCTCAAAAAAAGACAACATTTATTACATTTACCGTTATCACTAAAAGAGGCAGAAGTGTAGCTAAACATCTGATGTAGAGTGCACACCACAGGAGGCGAGGAAGGAGAGCTAGTAGCCATAGCTAGTGGCTAACCCGAAGCTAACACAAACACCGATGAAAGGTGAATAGAAGGCTAAAGAGGGTGATTAGATGACACTGAGTGTGCACACAGGTGCAAGAGGCTTGATAAACAGAAGTGAGAGCTAACGGTAGATGGAAAAAAGTGATTAAAATACAATTAAAAGAAAAATCCTTGGGAGAATGAGGACAGCAAACCACAAACAGCTAGCAACACAGAAAGTGATGATACGTTACCACAAGAAGGTCCCAGCCCAGGGGACTTAACAAGATGGAGTGTTGACCACAGAGATGGCTGGAGCTGTGAGTGCACCTCGGGGACAGCTGAAGCCGTGGTGTAGCCGGACTGGAGAATAGCAGTGGCTGGAGCTGTCTGGAGAGGAGCCGGAGCTGGAGGTTGAGACATGGCGACAGGAGCAGCTGACAGATCATTAGACAGGGAGGCTACAGCTGCTGGGAACCCATCAGACGTTGAGCTTGGAAAAATGGAGATGGTGGATGCAGGTGAGAGTGGATGTATGGAGGAGGCAGAAGAGAGAATGGCAGAGGCAGGTGGCGAGGGTCCAGCAGTGGCAGGCGGCCGCCCCCTACCGGGAATCAGGCAAGGCCCATCATTTACAGATGTTAAAAAAATGAAAGGGTACTTGCCTGAGACTAAACAAAATAAACAGCGCGAGGGCTGAAAAACAAGGCAAAGGTAAGAATACTCAAGGCTAGAACAACTCGACAAGGCTTGGAAAAACAGAAGCATGTGTGAAAAGCTTTATTTAAGAGCATCCCTTAAATAAAGCTGGACTAGTCCTCAAAACAACAAACACCCATGGACAATCAGGGAATTAACAGAACAAGAACCAAGTTAGGTTAACATGGAAATAAACAAAAGATGCTGTCAAAATAAAAACCTAAAACAGAATGAAGGATCAAGACAGGAATAATGCTTAACCATGATAATACTACTAAGGATGACAATCAAGAACTAAGAATCAGGAAGGGGTAATGATAACAACAAAATGGGGCCATGATAATAATCAAAACAAAACATAGAATCTCAAAACAAACAAAGTGAGGACTTGGGCCCAAAACAGCCCTAATCCACCCAAATAATGTATGGCAGAACAAAAATATGCTACATTTTATCTGCATTCTTGTTTGAGGATTGTGTCCATTCCCTTTTTTCTCTTGCATGTTCTGTCTTAATCTTTACTTTCACTGTTAACCACTCCTTGCTTTGGGCATTTAATAAACATTGTTAAACTGGGGCATTAAAAAGAAAACATCTGTTTAAATAAACTCATTAACCCCCAGTTACACATGGGTGGAGATCACAGAGTGATGAAAAAGGCCAGAACTCTGAACGATCTTTCAATGATCTCTCAGGGATTGCTACAATTTCTCAGTGATCTCTAAATTATCTTTAGTGATCTCCACTGTCCTCAAAGTTTTGATTCAATCCAAAATACAGTAATCTTAATGATCACCCAAGGAAAGTGATCTCTCAACTAACTCAATCTCCCAAGGAGTGCTCAATGATCTCAGCAATCTTTCACTAAACTCTATGGGCTGTATTACAATGACATGGTCCATAATCAGTTGGCAGTGATACAGAACACGTTTATGGGTGTTTCTGTGATGTTGTGATTTGGCACCTTATTGTGAAGTGCAGTGTAGTGGTGGGCACTTCCTGTTCTGCCACTGCACCGCCCTATAAATACCAGAGGGCATCCATATTGCAGCCTTTTTGACCAGTGCCCTCTGCCTGGTGCCTACCATGTTATCGCTGTTCTACATCATTCAATAAAGCTGTGTTTGTCCAGCCATCTTGCCTCATCCTTTACCCAATGCATTTTACCTTACATAACAGTTACCAATTTCCTTATTACAGCAATTTAAAAATTAATTTTCCACTGCGTGCAAGGTATAAGAGGCTGGCCTAATTATTAAGAGGTGTTTTGGATAATCCAATCCAAAGGGCTCCTGCTCATCCCCTTTAATGCACATTATCTAAAGTAGGGATGTTAATGATTGACTTTCGATTGTCAATAAGAAGTTAGTCATCTAAATTAGTTGTCAATTAATTGAAAACTCAGCAGTCCTTTTCAGTGGGAGCTTATTCTATCAAATGTAGTGGCGTCGCCATCCAGATGGGGGCACATGTGGTCACCCACTGCCACCTTTCAACCAAAACTAAAGAAAAAGCAGAAGAAGACACCAAGTCCCCAGAGCTCATGTGCTGTGCAGAGTGAAAAAAAACTTGCCCTTCCAGGTTATGACAGAGAGCCACAGCAAGTTCCAATGGCATGCGAGCTTGAAGATCCACCCATCTGTTTCAAATCAGCAGGACGGAGAAACGGACTGGGGAAAGGACAAATTACACTAGCACAAAAGACCATCTCCGCTGCCTTCAACCCGCCGCTAGACGGGAAAGCAGACTGGACTGAAGTTACCACTGAGGAAACAGACAGAGGGAGCCCAGATAGTACTGGGTTTGCCCAGATGGCTGAGGTACTGTGATGATTATATGTAATAGATGAAGAAGCTCACTATTCATTTTCCTGTTAAAATAGTCTACTAATGCATCTTAGTAATTTAGAACATGAAGGTTATGTTTTTTTGTAATTAAAAAAGATTGTAGTTGTTTTTTGGGTACAAATATTAATATAAATATTATGTGGGTGGGAATAGCACACGTAAACTCATTGGGGCACCAGTCCAGAAAGAATGAACAATTTTATTAATAATTCAGTATTTGTACCAGCGATGAACAGTATTGGGAGTAACCTGTTACAAAGTAATGCGTTAACGCCACTACTTTTGCAGTAATGTGCTGTGAAACAAAATTACTGTTTAAAAATTCAGTAATGCGTTACAGTTACTGAAATTTGATCAGATGTGGTACTCGTGTTACTTGTTTTAATATGGATAGATATTTTTAATGCAAATATATGCAGACAGACCCTACGTAGGTAACGCAGCCGTCAATCAACGTAACCTGTTGCAAAAAGCCTGTTCACTGCTGCAGCCAGCAGCCACAAATGGAGCTTGCTCCTGCTGGGAAAAGCTGAAGCTACTTTGTTTTTGTAGAAATAGACAGATTATTTTTCCTTTGTCACGGTTAAGGACAAAAGCATATTGGTGGGTTGCAATCTAAAGTGTGGTTGAGACTGACTGCAATCTTCAGAAGTGCCTAAGAACAGCAATACGATCCAACAAAGCTAGTGCTATGCTATCAACACCATGTAGTGGATCTATATTATCTGAACACCCATGGCTGGATTTCAAGCACAGGTATGCATCTGGACAGTTTGTGACCCAGCAAGAATTAAAACAACTGATTGCCAAATATGTGTTTACAGAATGAACATCTGATAACAGTCATTTTCCATCAGACAGCTGAGACTGTGATCCACTGAAGTTAACACATTTGCTAGATGGATAAAGATTATTCAAAAATGGATTTGATCTCCAAAACAAATTTGAGGGACTGGATCATGTCTCCGTCACAGCAGACATTTGGACTGTCGATAATGGACATCTTCCGGGAGGTCTTCAACTCCCACCTCCGGAAGAACTTCATCCACATTCCGAGGGAGTCTGGAGACATGGAGTCTGAATGGGCCATGTTCTCCACCTCTGTTGTTGAAGTGGCGGCCCAGAGCTGCGGCCGCAAGGTGGTCGGTACATCTCGTGGTGGCAACCCCCGAACCAAGTGGTGGACACCAGTGGTGAGGGGGGCCATTAAGCTGAAGAAGGAGTCCTATCAAGCTTGGTTGGCTTGTGGGACTCCCGAAGTAGCTGAGGTGTACCGGCAGGCCAAGCGGAGTGCAGCTCGGGTGGTTGCTGAAGCAAAAACGCGGGTATGGGAGGAGTTCGGTGAGGCCATGGAACAAGACTTTCGGTCGGCTTCAAAGAGATTCTGGCAAACTGTTCGGCGGCTCAGGAGGGGAAAGCAGCTCCCCGTCCACTGTGTATGGTGCGGATGGGACACTGTTGACTTCAACTGGGGATATCGTCGGGCGGTGGAAGGAATACTTCGAGGATCTCCTCAATCCCACTGATACGCCTTCCACAGAGGAAGCAGGGTTTGGGGACGAGGGGGATGACTCGCCTATCACAGGGGCTGAGGTCGCCAAGGTGGTTAAAAATCTCCTTGGTGGCCGGGCCCCGGGGGTGGACGAGATTCGCCCTGAGTACCTCAAGGCCCTGGATGTTGTTGGGTTGTCATGGTTGACACGCCTCTGCAACATTGCGTGGAGGTCGGGGGCAGTGCCTTTGGCATGGCAAACCGGGGTGGTGGTTCCTCTCTTCAAAAAAGGGGACCGGAGGGTGTGCTCCAACTTTAGAGGGATCACACTCCTCAGCCTCCCTGGGAAGGTCTATGCCAAGGTACTGGAGAGGAGAGTCCGGCCGTTGGTCGAACCTCGGATTCAGGAGGAGCAATGTGGTTTTCGTCCTGGCCGTGGCACATCGGACCAGCTCTTTACCCTCTCGAGAAATCTTGAGGGTTCGTGGGAGTTTGCCCAACCAGTTTACATGTGTTTTGTGGACTTGGAGAAGGCATTTGACCGCGTCCCTCGTGGATTTTTGTGGGGGGTGCTTCGGGAGTATGGGGTATCGGGCTTGTTGTTACGAGCTATTCGGTCTCTGTACGACCGTTGTGAGAGTTTGGTTCGTATTGCCAACACTCGGTCGGAGTCATTCCCAGTGAGAGTTGGACTCCGCCAGGGCTGCCCTTTGTCACCGATCCTGTTCATAATTTTTATGGACAGGATTTCTAGGCGCAGCCAGGGAATGGAGGGTGTCATGCTTGGTGACCCCAGGATCTCATCTCTGTTGTTTGCAGATGATGTTGTCCTGTTGGCTTCATCCAGCAATGACCTACAGCTCTTGCTGGGACGGTTTGCCGCCGAGTGTGAAGCGGCTGGGATGAGAATCAGCACCTCCAAGTCTGAGTCCATGGTCCTCAGCTGGAAAAAGGTGGATTGTCCTCTCCGGGTTGGGGACAGGCTCCTGCCCCAAGTGGAGGAGTTTAAGTATCTTGGGGTCTTGTTCACGAGTGAGGGGAAAAATGGAGCGAGAGATCGACAGACGGATTGGAGCAGCATCTGCAGTGATGCGGACGTTGTACCGGTCTGTTGTGGTGAAGAGGGAGCTTAGTTCTAAGACAAAGCTGTCAATCTACGTTCCTACTCTCACCTATGGTCACGAGCTTTGGGTAATGACCGAAAGAACGAGATCGCGGATACAAGCGGCTGAAATGAGCTTTCTCCGTAGGATTGCTGGACTCACCCTCAGAGATAGGGTGAGGAGCTCAGTCATCCGGGAGAGGCTCAGAGTAGAACCGCTGCTCCTCCGCATTGAAAGGAGTCAGTTGAGGTGGTATGGGCATCTGATTAGGATGCCTCCTGGATGCCTCCCACTTGAGGTGTTTCAGGCACGTCCCACTGGGAGGAGACCCCGGGGCAGACCCAGGACTCGGTGGAGAGACTATGTCTCCCAGCTGGTCTGGGAACGCCTTGGTATCCCCTCTGAAGAGCTGGAGCAGGTGGCTGGGGAGAGGGAAGTCTTGGCTTCTCTGCTTGAACTGCTGCCTCCACGACCCGGACCTCCGGAAAAGCGGTAAAAGATGGATGTATGGATAATGGGCATTTTCTTTGAATCACTGCACATCGAATTAATCCATAATATAAAGGAAAGAAACACTGACAGCTTTATGCAATGTTGCCAACTCACCCTTTTGGAGTGATTCTCACTCTTTTTCCCCTCTCTCTCACTCCACAAACCCCATTTCTCACTCCAAAACGAGGAAATTACTGGCAATTCTGTGTTGATTTTCTTCAGATTTTTCCCACATTAAGAGCTCTCAAGGCAGGATAAAGCAGACTGAACGTGTTCTAAAAGCTCTGTCTGAAACAATGTCTGAAATGTTTGCTTTCAGCCTGAAATTAATAAGCCTGTAATGTAATCCATTAATTAAATTATCTTGCTATGTGTGCAAGATGATTTAAGTATGCATTTAAAAGCTACGTGAAAGTTACTTTTCTAAGCAACTAGTTACTTTAATCATGCAGTAATTGGTAAGTATCTCAGTTACTTTTGAAAAGAAGTAACTACTTACAATTTTTTAGTAACTTTCTCAACACTGGTGATTAATCATTCTCAAAACTTATGAGTTCTGCTTTTAATTAACAAAAAGGACATGAAATTAAACAATAACTCCAATATGCCTTTTTAACAGTTTAAAAAGAAATTTGCGGATAGATGAACACATTCAGATGATTTTAAGATAGTGAATTCAACATGTATCATGAACACAAACTATTAATGGATTACTTAACATAAAATGTATTATCAAACATTTGTGTAACCAAAGAAAACATAGCTTAAATTGGCACCGCAATGAAAAAAAAAAAAATAGCTGTGAAACAGAATGGTTAGGAAAATGTCATAAGAGGATTTACGTGCAGAGATTTCACCACAACACATTTTTTGATGTAAAGACAGACCGTTCCCAAAAAGGTGAAGACTTACAAAAACACTTACTGTTGGCGCTCGGAGGCCGACATTGCCCAGCGAACGTATGAAGAGAAACGTGTTAACCATGATTGCTAACATGTTGTGAAAAGTGCTGACAATAACACAGACTGACAACAAGGTGACAATGCAATGAACCAGCAGTGCATGACTGGCAAAAAGCTGCTAAAGAACACACACTGCTGGTGATGGTGTGATGAGGAGCACCTGGGCGAGGACCGGGAAAGATGATTTGTGGGAATCAGCTGACAGTAATGAGAGAGAGGGGGTGTGGTCGGACTGACAGACTGTCAGCCAGAGTAAGCTAGAGAGAACCAAAGAGGACTGTCTCACAGCTGCCAGCCCAAGAGCAGTGGCAAGGGATACGGAAGCACATTGAAATACATAGTAAAACAAATAAACAGTGGCACCTAAACCCACAGGGAGATCAGGACTGAGCCGGGGGAAACCAAGCTGTCTTGGCTCCTGACAGGAAAACTGGACACAATTTTGTGAAGAAAATGATAAGTTATTTCATAAAAAAGAATTTATGTTACTCTGAAAAGGAATGAGATTAATGAAAAGATAAATGTATTTGAAGTTCTGAAGGGAGTTCAAAGATACTGGGTTTATAAAGCTTACAAAAGGAGCACTCTGGATGATTAGATTTAATTTGGACAACAGACCTTAAGCACAGTAGATGAAGTCAGATTGTTCCTGTTTGGTGGTAGCAGGCCTTCCAGGCACCAACCTTGGTCCAGATGAATGTTTGTTGGTGAAGTTGAAAGGAAAGGGCAGGTTCTGCCACAGAATGGTCTGGTACTGACCACTGCTACTTCAGGTCACAACTGTAGAAGCTGGTCACACAGGTCGTCGTCTCAGTTTATACACAGAAAAAGAAATTTGACATCTGGTCAGGCTGTCAGATTCAAATAATGTTTGTTTATCATTCAAAGTCCTATCAGAACAACAAACTTGATAAATAATAAAAACAAAGTCTAATTCTTCCAATGTGTTGTGGTCAAAGAAAAGTTGACTTAAGGTTAGTGAAAATCAAGACAAAATCTTCTTAGCACGGTAATTTAAGAAAAAGGAGTAAAATAGGAAATAAATGAATTCTAAAGAAAAAAGTGTCATAAATGCCTATCAGGGCAGGATAAAAACCCAAACGCTGGACTATGAGTTGCTGGTGTATTTAATAATAAACACACAAAAGCACAAAAATATAACAAGAGCAAAATTAGCTAGACTTGGACCAAAGGCAGGATACAAAGACAAGGGATAATTAGACAAGGAACTCTCATCTGAAACAACCAGAGGAAGTGTTGGGTACACACTGGATAAACACAGAGAATAATTGTGGAGCTCACATAAGGTAACAGAGTAGAATTAATAGATGGAACTTACATCTGATTGCAGAGGAGGGTGCTGCGCCAAACAGCAGTGCCACACCCCTTAAATAAAGCAAAGGGAAATTACAACAAGTGATCCCAGGTGGGGGTAACAGAAGTGAGGCGTAATTAATCCAAATATAACCAGCTGGGAACAACTGCAAAACTACGCTAGTAGCAAAAGGAAGTAAACAAAGGACACCGTCAAAATAAAATTACAGACCAGAATGAACACTGAGATCTGATACAAGAGATGAACAAAAAATATACAAAAAAATACAGACAATCCACCAAGTCCAAGAAAAGATAAACACAAAAACAAGAGAGGCGCATACTGTGCTACTACATTACAAAATGAAACCTCAGGAAAAGGTAAACTCATGACATAATACAGACAATATAAAATAGAAATGGGGAAATTACAGAAAATAATCAAACTTACAAAGGAGCATGAGCACGGTTCCCCAACCATGCTCCACATCATGACAAAAAGGTTGAAAAACTTACACAGAGCTCACACTCTGGGCCGGGGCTTAGAAAAGGGAAAGAAGATGGTTGACTCTATCCAGACTTCTTCCAAGACTGTCTTCTAACAAAGGGAAAGTTTTCCAACTTTCTGGGTGTGACAGGATGGCCAGTATCTATGAATGACAATTGAGCCTGACCAATTACATTCAAAGATTAGTGTTGTAAAGTTCCCAAAAAGGAGAAGCTTGGAGACTTGGAAGTTGATTGTCAGTTCACAGTTTTTGGAATGTGAGCCTCACGTACGGAGATAGAAGGGTGCATAGAATTTGATATGAAGAGTGTGAATTATCTTGAAACATATGCCTCTTATTAAAGTAAAAATTCTTTTAAAACTTTAGTGACTAAGATATTCTGCTTTATAAAGGAACAAAACAACATGTCTACATTGTAAATGTAATAATTTTTATAGTGGACATGAAAAATTAATTCTTCCTGAAAATAAGGAAACACATATCAAATCATATCAATCAAAGCATTTCAAACAATAATTGTCCATCACAGGGTCCAGCCATAGTCATCAATAGCTGCGGTTGTCTGTAGAGAAGGACAGTTAACTCATTGTTCACAATTCATAGTTTTAAATTCCAGAAGGAAAATATTCAGTCTCCAGGGCAAATATTCCTCTGTTATCCATGGGAGGGCAATTTTGGACTTTCACAGTTTTGGGAGAAAAGGGGGTAAGCCATCTGGAGAATCTCAGATCGTTATCAACTAATAAAGATGTCTAAACATGAGTACCTCTAGGTAGATTGATGTAGTGAAGGTACTGTAAACTTCTTTGCAAGGAGGTCAATTCATGACCACACTTTTGGGTGAAATAATTTCTCCTCAGGAAAGAGTAATTTTATATATTTGGATCCAGCTGAGGATGCTACAAGATACATTTTATGATATTGGTAATAGTTTTTAAAATAAATTAAATAACACGACATTTGTAATTTATTGAGATGTACCAGCACATAGTACACACTATGCAGTACAAAATTTGTTAAACTACAAAAAATACCATTGTCTGTAGTAAAAACAATGCAAATGGTACAATGAATCATTGAGGAATAGGATGTTCAGCTTTTATTCAGTATATGAAAAACAGTAATTAAGTTCATATGGTAAAAATAGAAAGATCGTATTGTGTTGAGGGAAATTCAGATTCTCAGGAAAATTGCCACTTATCAATTCATCACTAAAGATCAGTAAGTTGAATCAACTAATGATTAATTAATTATTGATTACTTACATCACTAATCTAAAATGAACTCCGATAATGCCGGCTTGTTTAAGATGGGTTTTGCACTGGTATGACATGTGCGTGAGCGAAAATGCATATGATAGTAACGCTGCTTGGTAATAAGGAAGACATCAATCACAGCTGATGCCCAGTTAATTATTTTAGAAAGAACATATGGGGAAGAGATAATGCTGGGCTGAAAAATCGAGCGGAATGCTTTAATGTAGTGCACACAGATGCAACACACAGACATGAATGGGTTTGAAACTTCAGGAAAAGAGGGTGATGCCTTTGGAAACTTTCATAAAATGGAAGGATTGTTAATGGTGGTGTGGAAGTTGCTCCAGGCCCATGGGGAGATGGAGTGCTCCCTCTACTGTTGCTTTCCTCAACCAAGGGTCTTCCTGTCATGTGCGGGGGTTTGCAGAGGTTTGTGGCTCTCTGTCCTAGTCCTTCCCAGGTGGGAGGGAAGGAAGAGATCCGACACAGTATCATGTCCACCGCTGAGTCCCACCCTCAAGCGAGTCCACTCTTGGTGGCTCCATCCGGGGGCTGACAGGTGGCAATTGGGGCACTCACTGGGGGCCTGTGGTGACCACCGCTCAAGAACCTCGACCATAGGCACGGTGTGGGCAATCTTGTATCTTGTATAATAAGTATGGGGTATGCGGCTGCAGGCAGATGTGGGCACATCTCCTTTCACTCTGGGGAGTTACAGTAAAAAGTGAAACCCTGTTCATTCATTCACTCATTTCCCAAAAAATAAATACATCAATGCCTAATAAGTACATGATGAAAACCTAAATGCTGATGGAATAAAAATCTTAAGACTGACACACCTTCACCTGTGCACCACATCCACACCAGAATGCAACATGCTCCCTGTTCATTCATCCATTCCCTGAAAAAAAAAAGAAAACATAGCTTAACCCTTTGAGTGTGAGATTTCGTGTGCCCTTAGTGGCAGAGCGCGACACTGTGCCTGTCATCTCACGCTGACATCCCTGGCTGCATTGAGGATTTTACTGATTTGTACTAATCTGCCAGTTTCAGAAGGTGGCAAACACGCGTTGGAGGACTCAATGGATGACACGTAATACACCAAAGGAGAAGAACTCCTCATTTCCTTTTCCTGTTTTCATCCTTTTAGCTCAGAAAGCTAATATGGCCGCGATCCATCATTGTGCACCGTCACTTAGACGGCTTCGTACACGGAAAATAGCCGTGGGATGCAAGCAAAATTTATGTGGGATATTCATAAGACTATGTAGATGTGGTAGAGAGCACAAATGACTGACAGAATGTAAAATAATGACCACAATGGATGAAAATGCACTGACCATGGCAGCGAGCAAGTCCCGTTAGCCGCCAGTAAGTGACGAATTTCCTTGTTTTTTTTTTACATTGTAATGATTTCTTGTTCATGTACTTTGAAGATAAGATAACGTACCTCTGTAAAAAGAAAAAAAAAATGGTGTCAAAAGACTGCAGCATTCTTTGTGTAAATATGTCCAAAGTCCGCTTTTGACTGAGTTATGTAATTCAATATAGTTGCCACGGTATTATGCAAATTAGATGTGTAAAACCCCTCCTGTCTGAAACTTTGGATCATATTTTACATCTTTCTAATTGACAGTAAGCCATTATCTCTTACCACTTTCAAGTTATAGCCTTGGAAATCTGAACTATTTTATTGACAAAAAATATTGACCACTGCTGTTAGCTCCTTCCCAGCTGCTCAGCACTCCGTAAGATTATTATTAACTTCCCATTGCGCTGCTGTGTGTTGCAGATTACTCATCACTCTCTCTCTCTCTCCCCTGCAGGGTTGCCAGACTCTCCCCGCACTGCACACTCACACTGGCTCACAATAAAATCATTGCAACTATAACTGTGTCTGTAGTCTACTTCTTGGCCTATCCACTAAATCATGTCATTTAGTCTATCATCATATTAATAAAATGATGGGTGATTATATTATGACTGTTACAATGTACTTCAGATGACAGACCTTTTTTCCTGATCAAAAGTGCATTGTCATAACATGCACCAAAATACTGGTGCACATGAAATTTTGTGCCACCACACCTCTGTGAAATGACTCACCTTCAACTCCCAGTGCAAAGCGGGTGCACTGTCTACTTTTAATTAGATGGTGTGACACAAAGTGTAAAAAACAGACAATATACTGACAGAAAATAAAAACACTGGTGTACAGCAGGAAGTCTGGCACAAAAGTCCGCTCATGAGTGTCAAAATAGGGCCCTATATGTCTGTATTCAAACGCTCAGTAATCTCTCATGATCTCTCAGCCCTCTCTACTTTTGGGGAGGAAAAAATTTGGTGGTCACTGAAAGATCACTGAGAGATCAATGAGATTGTTGGGGAGGCAATGACTGCTCCAGGAACATTCAACAATCCCATCAATGAGAGAGATCATTGACAGATGTTGATGATTACTGAGAGATCATTGAAAGATCATTGAGAGAGCTGGCCATTTTTCATCTTTCAATTATCTCAACAATCTCCACCCCTATGTAAAGCAGGTAAAAGCACACTAGAAAACTAGAAACCTCTCATATATATATATATATATATATATATAGTATATATACAGTATATATATATAGTATATATACAGTATATATATATATATATATATATATATATATATATATATATACAGTGGGGCAAAAAAGTATTTAGTCAGCCACCAATTGTGCAAGTTCTCCCACTTAAAAGATGAGAGAGGTCTCCAATTTTCATCATAGGTATACCTCAACTATGAGAGACAAAATGAGAAAAAAAATCCAGAAAATCACATTGAAGGATTTTTAATGAATTAATTGGTAAATTCCTCGGTAAAATAAGTATTTGGTCACATACAAACAAGCAAGATTTCTGTCTCTCACAGACCTGTAACTTCTTCTTTAAGAGGCTCCTCTGTCCTCCACTTGTTACCTGTATTAATGGCACCTGTTTGAACTCGTTATCAGTATAAAAGACACCTGTCCACAACCTCAGTCAGACTCCAAACTCCACTATGGCCAAGACCAAAGAGCTGTCAAAGGACACCAGAAACAAAATTGTAGACCTGCACCAGGCTGGGAAGACTGAATCTGCAATAGGTAAGCAGCTTGGTGTGAAGAAATCAATTGTGGGAGCAATTATTAGAAAATGGAAGACATACAAGACCACTGATAATCTCCCTCGAGCTGGGGCTCCACGCAAGATCTCACCCCGTGGGGTCAAAATGATCACGAGAACGGTGAGCAAAAATCCCAGAACCACACGGGGGGACCTAGTGAATGACCTGCAGAGAGCTGGGACCAAAGTAACAAAGGCTACCATCAGTAACACACTACGCCGCCAGGGACTCAAATTCTGCAGTGCCAGGCGTGTCCCCCTGCTTAAGCCAGTACATGTCCAGGCCCGTCTGAAGTTTGCTAGAGAGCATTTGGATGATCCAGAAGAGGATTGGGAGAATGTCATATGGTCAGATGAAACCAAAATAGAACTTTTTGGTAAAAACTCAACTTGTCGTGTTTGGAGGAGAAAGAACACCATACCTACTGTGAAGCATGGGGGTGGAAACATCATGCTTTGGGGCTGCATGGAGGAATGGGCCAAAATACCAGCAACAGTGTGTGAAAACCTTGTGAAAACTTACAGAAAACGTTTGACCTCTGTCATTGCCAACAAAGGGTATATAACAAAGTATTGAGACAAACTTTTGTTATTGACCAAATACTTATTTTACCGAGGAATTTACCAATTAATTCATTAAAAATCCTTCAATGTGATTTTCTGGATTTTTTTTTTTCCATTTTGTCTCTCATAGTTGCGGTATACCTATGATGAAAATTGGAGACCTCTCTCATCTTTTAAGTGGGAGAACTTGCACAATTGGTCTATATATATATATATATATATATATATATATATATATATATATATATATATATATGTATGTGTGTGTGTGTGTGTGTGTGTGTGTGTGTGTGTGTGTGTGTGCTGTAGCAATATTTAACAAAATATAGTGTAATAAGGTACAGGAATTATTTATTTTTATTTAGAAGTGGATGTGCGTGGGGGACAGAGTTAAACAGTCACCACAACACTCACTGAATGAAACAGAAAAGCACTCATAAAAGGGGGCACCAGTTCTAAAAGAACAAATTGTTGATTGATTATTATTAATTACTTACTGTACCTTCAATTACTTAATGAATCAGTCTCAAAATTAGTGAGTTCTTCACTGCTGTGACCCAGGAAAGCATATATACAAAGGAAAACACTTCAGCTTCTCTCCTTTACAAGTTCATTAAATGAATCTCATTCAGATTACATGACAGTATATTCAAATGGTGGGTAACAGATTCAAATGATCAGCAGGTGTTATATATCACATCGACTGTTAATGGATTCCTTAGCATAAAATCTATGTGTAAACCTTTGTGGAATCAAGAGGAAACCAGATTTTATGTTTCAACTGTAATGCAATGGAAGGCTGAGATAGCTAACAAAATCAGAACACAACTTTATGGGGAAAATTTACATAAGCTGATTATCTGGAAAAAGGAACTTATGAATTACCCTACAAAAATGAATGGAGGTTACTAAAAAAAGTAAATAAGAATTTTTCTTCAGTTTATAGCTTTGTCCTATGGCTAAGGGACTATTGTACCATGAAATATTGGTTATGTTCAATTATAATTGATATTTAGGACATCTCGTTTAAACCCAGCAGATAGGAAAATGGGAGTCTCACTTATGAACAGCTGTAGGTCCAGGTATTCAGCGGTGATCGGCGCCAGCCAGTGGTATTGTTCAGGAAGGCTGAGCGGCTCTTCCAGACAGCGTTCAGAACACAGGACTCAACCGGGGTGGGGGGGGGGGGGGGGGTAGGGGGCTTGCGAGAGTGTAGCCGGTGGAGTTAGCGGCTAAGCCCCGGGCCAGGCATGACGTCCTTTGTCAACCAGTCCGAAATATAGAATGTCCACAGCACCCAGGACAACCCCAAAGGCTGAAGGGCAATGCATTTAGTCAGTTTCACCCACCAACTCCTGGTTTCTTAATGTGGTCATACGTGGGTGAGGCAGGGAAAGTAAAGTCCAAAATTCTCTTTCAGTTCACTTTAAAAGCAGGAAAATTAAGAGTCCACTTTTACGGCAGGAAAAGTCAAAAAGTCTAAGAAAAATGTTTAAATAGAAAAAGATCGGCTTCTGAGGTGAAGAAAAAAAAAGGATTTGAGAGCTTAACTCTCTTTAAAGGTGAGCTCATAGAAAAAGAATGGTTTTCAGTTCCCAGAAAACAGGCAAAAGCTTATCAAAAGATGATTTAAGAAAGCTAGTGCAGGACTTGACGCGGGGGGGGGGGCTCGCTCACTCATGTGACCAGTCCGTTTTCATCCATTGTGATTGATGTTTTGTGTTTGCTCAGTCATTTACACTCTCTATCACATCTACAAACTCTTATGATTATCCCATGTGAATTTTGTTTGTATTATGTGGCTATTTTTCCTGTTTAATCCATTTTTCCTGTGAGAATCCATGACAACATTGAAGATGCCATCTTGGTGCTGTGAGCTCAGTTTTTCACCCATTGTGGTCGTTGTTTAGCGTTTGGTCGGTCATTTACACTCTCTACCACATCTACAAACTCTTATGCTTATCCTACATGAATTTCGTTTGTATTATGTGGCTATTTTTCCCATTTCATGCAGTTTCAGTCAGAATTGTGCGGCGACCACATTGGTGTTGTGAGCTCAAAAAGGAAGAAAAATAATGAGGATTTCTTCTTCTTTGCTGTATTCCATGTCAGCCATGGTTCCTTCAACGCATGTCTCCCACCTTCTGGACTGTCAGATCAATACAGATCAGTACAAAATCTCAGTATAGCCGGGGAACATCAATAAATTGACAGGTGCAGTTGTTGCGCTGTGCCACCGGGGGTGTGCGACCCGTCCATACAATGTGGACAGTTAGAGGGTAAATGAATTATTGCAAACCATTATTGTCCATCACAAAGCGTGATTATCTTCACAGTGTCCAGAGTTATTCTGACAGATGAGAGCTAAATAAAAGTGTTAATGGTCAGTCAGAAATAAACAGTTCCAGATTGCCCAAGTAATGAAACATATTCCATAGATGTCCACTAGGAGGTACTATTGAGCTGTAGATAATTTTTAGGTTTTGGTACGTGAGCAGGGGCAATCTAGAGGCTTCTGCTATACAGTATGTCCAAAAGTAGGAGGCAACCATGTATCTGTCAGCTTAAGGAGTTTATGACTTTTTAAGAGTATCAGTTCTTGGTACAAACGGATGCTATCAGCATGAGCTGTCTAGTTGGGGTTTGACTCCAGAGGTTTTATAGTCCACTTAAGCCTTTAAAAGCAAGTCCTTATTAGGTTTCTCTACAAAATGGAAATTGTTTACACTGGGGTCCTGATGATGAAGACACACAGCAATTCTTGACCAGACCCTGAATGAGAGTTTCTTTAAGATAAAGAAGAGTGATTTCCTGAATTAGCCTGAGGAGAAGCTGATGCTACATATACCCCCCTTTGTAGCAACGGTGAGGGTCGGTCAGCGTTGGTACACATTCTTGGCAGCTGCGTCTCCTTGGCAACACTTGACCTAAATATTGGGCTAAAGGTTTTGATGTCCATACACACTAGCATGTAAACGGTATCTATTACTAAGTAGAGATCTTTGAATTTGGTTTACTGGAAAAACTTCCAGGAATTTCAAAAATAATTTGATTATAGACAAATGTAAATTGTAAAATTGTTTAAAAGCACTAAGATACTGATATGTCTGTAAATGACTCAAAAGATTCTGGTTAGAAAGGAACAAAGATAAAAAGTATGTAGTTTTACGTACCTGAGGTAAATGTTTTGGTTTACAGTAATACAGCTATTAGAATTTTCAAAAATAGATTGAAAGTGCACAAAAATCAAAATAGAGTCCAAGGAATATATGTATGTTTGTATGTAAGCATGCATGTAAATTCAAAAATTCTAGGAGTATAGATCAAAATGAAGAATACCTTGCTGTTATAGTGCCTTAAGTCAGTCAGATGTGATGTGTATGTCAATTATGCAGGATCTTAAACAGAAATGGCAAAGTGAACTTGGTGTAAATATTTGTGAGGATTCATGGGATGCAATCTGGGAGTGTGCCAAGAAGATTTTAATATGCAATCGTGCAAGATTATTGCAATACAAAATTTTACATCACTTACAAATCTCTCCCAGTAAAAGATCCAACATGAATCCCCAGCTTTCACCCATGTGTTTGAAATGTAAAATTTCAGTTGGTACCTATACTCATTGTGTTTGGTCTTGTCCTAAAATCCAAGCATACTGGCTAGACATTGTACAAGACATGAATCAAATATTTGGTGTGAATGTAGACATGGATCCTCGCTCTCTGCTACTGGGACACCCAAACCAAGACTTACTTTTTGGAAGCTCTGCAAGATTGTGCAATATCCTTGCATACGCGGCAAGAAGAAATATTTTTTTGTCATTGTGAACGTGTGGCACAGCGTGGCGAGGTCTGAGGCAAGAAACGGCCAAAAATCTTCAGTTCCAATTTTCCATTTTATTCAATTAACTTACTGATAAATTGTTCCAGGTCCGACACGATTCTCAAGCTCCACTTCAATAATACTGATCAACGATTCATCTTGCTCTGATCATCTCCTTTCAGCTGATGATCTCACAATTCTGATTAACCATAATCGCCGATGATGACTCTGATCCTTCTGATCATCTCCTTTCATCTGATGATCTGGATTCTCATCCTCCTTGGCGATTCTGATTAACTCATCTCTCAATTATCCTGATCCGATCTGATCAACTCATCTGAACAACTACAACCACTCCTAGGTCACAATCATCA
Source organism: Pholidichthys leucotaenia (assembly GCA_020510985.1). Taxonomy (NCBI): domain Eukaryota; kingdom Metazoa; phylum Chordata; class Actinopteri; order Cichliformes; family Pholidichthyidae; genus Pholidichthys; species Pholidichthys leucotaenia. Next base: position 246,732,226 of record CM035845.1, on the reverse strand, counting down.
CACCTGTTTTATACTGACAGAGACAATTAGGGCTGATTAGCCCCTACCATAATCCCAGGTAAAACAACAAATCCTCCATCATTTACACATACCCAGTAATATATAAAAATACATAAATAATTTCCCCAGACATACACAATATAAATATATAAATAACACAATAAATAGTCATATAAATAATTCCATAAATAAATACCTTAACCCCTATTTACAAAAATTAAACCACCCCTATGACTAACCATACATATTTGCTCCCTGCTGGTGTCCTATATAAGGCCTTCAAACTCCTAATGGAGTCTTTTGCCTGGACACCCACAGGAAGCATGTTGGCAAAGGTATGTGGAATAACTTATCATTCATTATTTTACCCAAAACACTTAACCATACAATTATCTCCTAAGGGCATTCAAATTAAACAAAGACAGATCCTAAACTATTATGTGTGTACTTTAACAAATAATCATAACATTTACCATTAGAAATATAACATGATCACACAATATAATCAGACACAGTGGTGACATCCCATCGTCACAGTCATGGATACATGACAAACCACCAACTAAAACAAACTGGCATAAAATCATCATGGAGTGTTTCCTTTTATATTTAACATGTTTACTTCACTCAACAAAGAGATATTTTATGAAAATATGGACCCCATATCTCAAATTCTCTAACCTTATGGTGGCCTTGATTCTTGGGAGCGTTAACTTGGATTTAATATGACCTTCTTTTTTTTTTTTGACCTTGTTTGTGGTGCTATGATGGTTACGCTCCTCTGTACAAATGTACAAGTGCTGATTTATGTGTGTACATGTATGAATTTCTGGCAAAGCATGTCTTCCCTTCTTTTTTTAAAAAATTTTAATCTTTAATTTTGTGTAGATCAGTTTTGTGCCGAGCTGTTTTTCATGCTTTGATTGTTGGGGGGGTTTGTGTGTGTGTGCAAAACAAAGGAAAAAATTTCAATAAATATAATTTGGAAAAAAAAATGAAGAATACAAAACAAACAAAAAATATTGCTTATATTTGAGGTAGATGTTCAGGTTAAGCAATATTGAGGTAACTCAAGGAGGTTCAGATTGAATTGGTTTAGCTGGGCTAAAACCATGGTTCCACAGAGGTCTGATTGATACGGTATTTGGGACCTTTGTTCTGGAAAACTGAGCGAACATGGAATGTCATCATTGTTCCTTGGATGGCAGTGAGGAATAGATTTGTAACAACTGAAACAGGGACAAGATGAGATGAAGGCAGGCTCATTGTTAAAGTGTTAACTGAAGAGCTAATGTTTCTAGCTACCTCTGGAAGGAACATAGACATTAGCTGTGTGTGAGCATGGTCAACCTTTAACACGAGGAGTGGCAAGTTCAAGACCTTGTTGAGTTTGAATGAGGGTTCAGAGCAAACAGTCAAAACTAACACAGTATCTTGCAGAGTTTTGGTAACGATTTGTGATTCAACTACCTTGCATTTCGGTGTAACGGTGTGGACCGAATTAACCGTGGACGTGCTAAGGCTAACAAGAGGCCCTAACAATGAGGCTGTTATTGAGAATTCACCTAAGGATTATTGACTTTTTGTCTTGGCTCTGTCCAGTTCTGACTGGGTAACAGTAGGTGTGAGTGCTAGGTAGAGGGCTAAACTGAAAAACAGGAGGGCCATCATCCTGGAAAACAAATAGAAGTGAGGGATTTTAATCTCAACCTTCTTGTTGGTTTTTCTTGAGACACCTGATTGGTAGGTGAAAATTATTCTCAGAGGTGGAACAACTTTGTTAGAGATTGAGCTCTAGGCTTTTCGTGTTTTATCACCTTTAGTGGAGTGTTTGATGTTAATATCTCAAGCAAATGATATTGGAGATTTTGTGTGTACTATTTTGAAATAGTAGCTTGATGACACTGAATGAAACTTTGCAGGGTCTTTTGAGGTTAACTTTTAAGGAAGTCAGTTAGTTTGGGTTAACTCTTTCCTTTTGGAGGATTAATGCAGTTAACTGATTGAGAGAGAGAAATGTGACCGAGTATACCTGAGGCTGATAGTTAGCTAACAGTTATCTATCTGGCACAAGCAAGCTTTAAGTTTATTTATTGACTTAATGGAACAATGTTGTCCCCAACAAGTCCCATGGGGTTTTTGTGAGCTTTGATCTGATTACAATGGACCCATTTGGAGATGGGGTCCTGGCAACCTTTGCATATCTTGATTTGGTAAACGACCAGTGAGAGTTTATTGGTGATTGTGTATGGACCCGTCCACCTGGGGAGGAACTTCCGAGCGAGTTTTTCCTGCCTGTGCGTTGGTCTGTCCTGTTTGAGGAATGAAGGAGTAATAGAAAACCTTGTCTCCCACTTGGAGTTCGTCATGTGGGCCTTTCTGGTCATAGTAGGCTTTGCGTCCTTCAGCTGATCGGTCCAAATGTTTTTTGGGCAAAGGCAAAAGTCTGTTTGAGATGTTTGGTCAGGTCGGTCATGTATTGGTGAGTAGTGTAAGCTGTGGCAACACTGGCCTCTCCAGGTTGGTAGAGCAAATGCAGGGGCAAAGTCATTTGCCAGCCTGTCATCATTTCAAGAGGCAAGACCCCAGTAGCTTCATGGAGTGTGGCTCGGATTGCCATCAAGACCAGGGGGAGTTTTACATCTCAGTCTTTTTGGTGTGGTGAAACATACTTCTTCAGTATATTGATTACAGTTCGGTGGGCTCTTTCAACCTGTCTGGAGGATTGTGGGTGGTGGCTAATAAGGAAGTTAGCTTTAACTCCCAAGGTTTCCCACAGTTGTTGCATGACTTCGGTGGTGAAATGAGTACCGCGGTCAGAGTTGATTCGGCTTGGCAGACTGAATCTGGAGAACACATGGTTCATCAACAAGTAGGCTGTGGTTTCTGCCATATCATTGGGAGCAGGCAAACATTCGACCCATTTGGTGAAAGCACATGTGACTGTGTGGAAGTATTTGTTACCTCTGGCTGACCGTAGAAGGGGACCTACCCAGTCAATTTGGAGGTCAGACCATGGGAATGATATCCCTCTTTTCTATAGGGGTGCTCGGTGAATCGGGTTAGTTGGCTGAAACTGGCAACATACGAGAGATCCCTTGATGTAGTACGCTACATCCTTTTGCATGTATGGCCAATATACCACTTGTTAGAGCGCATCGTACATTGTTTTGACACCTTTGTGTCCTGCAGTTGGGAGATTGTGGAAATGAACAATCATCACCCCCCTGTGGTTACGAGGAACCACAAGCGCAGGAGCAGGGAGTTCATCGGAAACATGAACTAGAACGCCATTGTGCAGCTACAGGGACAATCGTGCGGCATAAAGCAGTTTCAAGTCTTTAACATCAGCAAGATCTGAATCGGATGGTGCGTTGAGTACAGGATCCAAGAGACATTGTATCATTTTATGGATCGCAGGGTCAAGGGTTTGAAGAGAGATAAGGCCAGCATCAGAGAAAGTGGGGTCAACTGCTAGGGGACCCGTGGGTTGTGTTGGGTCCTGGGCCCTGGTGACCACACAGACTGTAGGGGTGGGCGGGTGGAACTCTGCAGTCGGCACCAGAGCAGGATCAAAGGACCAGGGGGTGCCTTGTATGGCTCTTTGTTTTGCAAGTGAGTCCACAAGGTCATTCCATTCTTTGTCCTGACTTGGTGTGCGTGAGTGACCTCTGACCTTTTTCTAGTACACCTGGAGGTTGTTGGAGGTGACTAGGTGATCACGTGCCCTGAAAAGGTTTTGATGTTTAACTGGTTTGTGGTTGGAGGTTACAAAACCTTTGGCCTTCCAGAGTGCCAAATAACACATTAAACTGAGGCATGCGTAGTTGGAGTTGGTGCAGATGACCAATGTGCGAATGCCATGGTCTACGGCAAGTTGCAGTGTAATGAGTACACCTGCTATTTCTGCATTCTAGGATGATTGGGAACCCATTTGAAAGTTGTGGGGTTCACAAGGCTGATTGTTTAACCATGCCACTCCCACACCAACACGGATGTGAGTTTCATAGTGGAAAGAACAGCCATCGACATAAGCGGTGACCATATCTTGACAGATGTTCTGGTCGAAGTAGTGATGGTTCGGGTCTTCAGTGACTGTAGATGGCTCTGCACGAATGGATGGTCCTGGAATGTCCTCAGAGCACTGTTGGCAGGCAGCCAAGTCCGTGCCGAGAGGGCTTCTCAACTTCTGTGCGTAGCGGACCTCCACGTCAAAGCTTTGTAGAGCCATCCACCAGGAGGGCTTTTTTGCAGTCCGAGTATTTTAGCTCCAGACCAGAGAGGGTTTTGCTGGCATAGGCCACGACTCGTTTGTCATGGTCGTAGATTTGGTATAATCCAGCACTTAAGCAGTTGGCAGAGAACCCCACTTGTAGGAAGAATAGCTGGTCACAGTTGGGATAGGCCAGACAGAGTGCTGTGCATAACTTTGCTTCAACGCTAGCATAGCCTGTTCTTGAGCCTCAGACCAGATGAAAGGGGTGTCCTTTCGTAAGAGGTCTGTAAGGAGTTTTGTCAAGTCTGTATAATCCTCAATGAACTGGCGTAAGTAGTTGCATACCCCTAGAAAGCTTCGGAGTTCGGAGATGTTGGTAGGGGTCTTGATGTTTAGGACGCCTTGAATTCGTGCCGTTTTTGGTAGGACCGCGTTGGAGCCCACCAAGAGACCAACATAGTTGACTTTGGTTTTGCACCATTGGCACTTGGAAAGAGAAATTTTGTCTCCAGCTTGTGTGAGCTGGCCAAGGACATGGTTGATTTCAGTCAGGTGGGTGTCCAGAGTTGGACTCCGAATGAGAATGTCATCGACTTAGATGAGATTACCTCTGTCTTTGGCATATGTTTTGTTCAAGAAGATGTTGAACTCTGCAGGAGAGTTAGCATACCCAAAAGGGCATCGGGTGAATGTATATTGGCAATTCGTGAACGTGAAGGCCAGTTTGTGTTGGTCTTCCGCTTGAACAGGAATAGTCCAGAAACCAGAAGCAATGTCCAGCGTTGAGAAGTATTTGGCGTCTTTGAATCTAGGAAGTTCTTGCTCCAGTTGAGTCATAGGCCACCTGGAGAGAGGAACTTGCGTGTTTAATTTCCTGTAGTCAATGGTGAGTTGCCACTTACCATTGGGCTTTAGGACAGGCCATAAGGGGGCCGAGTAGGTACTGTTGCATGGCCTGATTATGCCACGGTCCAGTAGGTCATCGATTGTTTCCTGTACTGGGCCGTACAAGGACAAGGGAATCTTGTACTGCCTGATGTGGGTGGGAGGAACATCAGGTGGTGTAGGAATGTGTACAGAGTGGATTGTGGTTAGCCCACAGTTCAAGGAGTCTTTGGAGAATGATTGTTTGTACTTAAGAAGAACCTGGCAAAGTTTTTCACATTCTTCATCAGAGGTTAGGTCTTCAGCATCAGCTATCACCTGTGCAATCTCTTCGGCAGTGGTGGGGACCAGTTTCGGTGGAACATCGCTGGGATTGTCGGGGGTCTGCTGATTGGACGCCGATGGAAGGAGTTCAATGGCTTGGACCAGCATTTGGTCAAGTCAATCCGTCCCACTGACTCTTTGTCAGGGGTTGACATTGACACAAGGGCGATTGCTTTAGAAGGCTTAGTGTATATGACTGTATGTTGCAGGGAGTTGGCCCAAAGGGAATCAAGGAGGCCGCCTAACATTGGAACGGTCAGTTCAAAATCGTGAAAATCAGTGATGATGAGCCAGCCGAGAGGCGTGGCTTGGGCAGGACGATGGTCTCTGCCATGGGATTGTTTATCAGCAACGTGGTGGTTCTAGAGTCTAGGCTTAAAAGGGGTGTGGCCTCAGAGTTAAGCCTAAGATTGTCAAAGGAGCCGGTTGGAAAAATGCTTGCGGATGCATGAGTTTTTGTCCGGTCTGAATGCGTAGTTGGACCGGGTAGCACGTGACATTAGCATGTATGATACAGTGTTGAGTGTTCAGTACCTGGTAGGCCTCAGGGATGGTCTGGCCTGACTTTAGAGCTGGTGTAGAGTGAGCGTCTCGGACTGGGGTGAGAGACCATAAAGCAGTGTTTATGGTATCAACCTGAGCTCCGAGTCTCACAAGAAGATCACTGCCGATGTAGACTGCATGTGGCAGGTCGGGAACAACCAAGAAAGAATGAGTTAGCAGTCTGTGGTTCCACTGAAGGTGGAGGGCACAGATGCCTGTGGCATCCAATGTTTTGTTTGATTTGGCCCCGACAGGGAAACAAAAATACTTGTTCGTGACCATAAGGTCAGGGTATTTCTCATGCAGAGAATTGAAAAGTTTCCGGCTGATGGCATATTTATCAGCCCAGAGAGCAAGTACCACGTCGTCTACGTGGGAGCTTTGGACAACCACACCTTTGACCACTTGGGGGAAGTACTCATCGTCGGCTGCCCCTGGCATTAGTGTGCAAAGGAATGAACTATGTTCATTTAGGGTTGGGTTGTCAGATGTGGTGACATCGGGAGGGGTGCCTGTTTCGACCCGGTTCTCAAGGTCACCTCCGGTCAAACTTGGTTGGGTCAGCAGTGCGAATGGAGTGACTCCTGGAACATCCAAGGTGTCAAGAGTGTGGAGACGGTGATCCGGTTGCTTCAGGCAGAGCGGTTGGGTGAGGTTGTCGAACTTGAACCCATAGTTTGAGATTCTTGAAATCTATCAGAGGCTCAAAACAATTAAGCAGATCCTTGCCTATCAGCAATGGAATTGAGTTGAGATTGGACACAGACCGGATGGATCAAGGTCATGGGTCCAGTGGAGATCTTTACCAATGACATGGGTGACAGAGTCGTGTTGGAGGGTGCATAAGGTTGAATAGCTAAGGAGCAAGGTTGTAGTTTCAAGTCTTTGTGTGCGCAGTTAGCAGTGACACGTAGGTGGTCAAAAAGTCCTGCGACATTAGAGTGATGTCCGCCGCGGTATCCAGTAGGGCTTCATGCATCATCACGTCTTCCAGGGTCAATGAAAGGAAAAATTTTTGTGCAACCCCCTTTCGGTCAAATCACACAGAAATTGTTGGACCGGCGGTTCAACGCAGATTAAGGAGTCGCCTGTTTCGGGCGAGTGAAATTTTTCAAGTAGCTGGACTACTAAAATGGCACTGGATGGCATTGTGTTTTCAGGCCCTTCTGGAGCCTTGGGTGGAGACTGTTTGATTTTGTCTTCAGAACCCCACCCTCCCCTTTGTAGTAGGAGATTCCTCAGGGTTGGGTTGTGGCAGCTCTAAAGGATCGTTTGGGGTTGTCACAATATTTATGGCTAGGACATCTGACTTCTTGTCTTCTTTCTTCTCCTTTTTCTTCTTCAGTTCATCAAGTATACGTTTGAGAGCTTCCATGTCTTCTCGACTGAAAATGGGCATTTCTTTCTTCTCCCAGGGTTTTGAGTTAAACTTACCAGAGGGAAGTCTCGTCTCCCTGTCGAAGTTTTTATGGCGATACGAGGGAGGTGACCATTTCCCACGGTTACGCAAGTCTCAAAATCAATATCTGTCATCCCGAGTATCCGTTCTCCATTCTCGTGACTTACCTGGTGGGCTTGGCGTCCAACGGCAGTCAGGCTTTGGTGATGTTGACTTTGAGCTGGGTGTAGAAGATTTGGTCGGGTTCTGACTCATCTTAGTTTGGCTAGAGGACTGTCATGGTTTTACTTGTGACCGAGGTGCTGGAACAGAGGCTGGCCTTGGGGCGCCCTCTAGGTCCAGGGTGTCCAATGCAGTGTTGACAGCCAACACCGTGCTAGGCTCGGTATGCTTCTGATTACTTTGTCGTTGTTTTTGAAACGCATAGTACACAAACTCTCTTAGCTGGTTTATTTATTGAGTTGGACCTTGGGTTAGCCGTGACTCCAAGGTGGTGTCTGACCATGGGATGGAGATTCTGAATGAAGAGAGCCTTGAAATTGTGGTCTTCTTCCATCCCTGGCGTGTTTTGAGATCCAAAATATGGGCACAGGAGTCGCTGGTAGTATGCCTGTGGGGGCTCTGAGCGACCCTGTTTCACAGCTAGGGCTGTCGCTAGCCCTGACTGTAGGCAGTCATCGGAGAACTCCTTTTCAATGGCTTTGTAGAGTTTCCGGTGGTTCATCTTGATTTCCAATGGCTGTCAGTCTATAAATTTTGATACCCACCTGTTGGATGTTTGCTTGATCAAATAAATGCGATCGTTGACCGTAGCATCAGGGTATTTGTGCGAGTAGTAGTCAATGTCTTTCAAGTAAGCCCTGGTATCAGGTGACCCACTGGTTGAGGGGTCAAACTTGGTGATGTGGCAAGCAATCTTATCAAGGTCTCTATCGGATGGGATTTGCAAACGTCTTTCGTGTTGTTGTTTGGGTTCGTCGAACGGGTCAGGCGAGCGCGCACCGGAGGAGTCCCCGTCCCATGAGGGGATGCCCCTCTTGGTTGTAGGAACCGGCCTGTTCATGGCTTCTGGTCTCGGTTCCGTTTGTTTGCGATAATCTTCCAGCTCTTCCTTGACATCCTGAAGGCCTTTTTGTGCTTCTCGTAGGAGCAGTTTACATTTCCTGTAGTTGGAGTTTGTGTCTTCCGGTTGACCTTCAACTCTCTTGAGTTGGTTCTCTCTGTCCCGAAGGGTGGTTCCTAATTCCTCTTTTTCTTGCTGAAATGAGGTATCGTCTTCCTCCAGTCATTGCTTTTCTTGCTTTGCTTGTTCCAAATTCAGCAACGCCTGATCAAGTGTAGCTTGGGTATCTTCCTGTTCTAGGCGAGCTTGTTCCTGCTTTCTCATAAGTGACTTGTTATCTTCCTGGAGAGAGAGGATGGTTGATTGTTGTTTCACCAGTTCCTTTTCGACGTAGAATACTTGGGATTCGGCTACTCTCAGCCTTGCAACTAATATTAGTGCAAACTTTCCTAACACACCAGGGATTTCCTTTGCTTTCAGTGGGTTAGTATCGTATTCATCCAAAAGTTTTTTTGTGATTTGCTTCAAATCCTTGGGTGGAGTTTCCTGAACTTGTTTGGAGAAACCGGGTATAAGGTCAGAAGCCAAATCTTCCAATGTTGCTTGAAGGTCATCCAATTCAGCAAGTGGATTCAACATGTTTGACCGTTTGTGTAACGCTTAGCTTGAAATCAGTTTGTTGATTATAGCTAAAGTTGTTAGTCAAGAGTTAATTTTGAGTGTTGTTTTGCAGTGAGGGTAGTTATAAGCTCCTGCTTAGAATTTTTTTCAACTTACAGGCTTGTGGGAAGGGAAGGGAAATTTTATAATTATTCAGAAATGTGGAATATATGTTAATTTATTTATTGACACCGTATTTTGATTTGTAATTCACAAGACAAAACAAAACAAAACAAAAAAACTGTGTGGATTGACTTCTTTAGTTCAGTTATAAAAGTGTAGTTTTGGAATTGTCATCAATAACTAGGTTGTGAATTTTTGTTGAGGGTCACTTCAAAGCGATTTTATTTACAAAAAGAAAAAAAAAAAACAGAAATAGAAAAGGTTAAATGCTTTAGGGATTTAAGGTTATAAGTTTCCACTTTCTCTTAAAGTTAAAGTTGGCTTTTGTTTTTATTTGTTAAAGCCTATTTTCATTTATAGCTTTTAGATGTTTTAATATTTACAGATTCATTCATTCATTCATTCATTCATTCATCTTCTTCCGCTTAATCCTTTTCGGGTCACGGGGGGGCTGGAGCCTATCCCAGCATCTTTGGGCGGGAGGCAGGGTGCACCCTGGACAGACTGCCAGTCCATCACAGGGCCAACACAGAGAGACAGACAACCATTCACTCTCACAGTCATACCTAAGGACAATTTAGAATCCCCAGTTTGATGCCAGTTTAACTAACTTGCATGTTTTTGGCATGTGGGAGGAAACTGGAGAAATCCCAGAGTAAACCCACGCAGACACGGGGAGAACATGCAAACTCCACACAGATCACTGTTGGTCGGGGGCTGGGATCGCACCCAGGATCCTCCGGCCAAGGGTGAGTTGCTGTGCTGCCGCAGTGCTAACCACTCCGCCACCGCGCTGCCCATAATTTACAGATTAGGAAATTTACAGATTAGGAAACACAAATAGATTGTCTTTGTGTATTGTCACTAAAGCTTCCTTAGATTAAAGTTAATGGTGATCTTAAAAAAAAAAATATTTACAGACTTATAAATGTTTTCACCTTTTGACTTCTTTTTTAAAATCTTGGTGAGAAATAGTGAGTTGGTTAAATGTTTTCCTTTTCCTGTGGAGGAAACATAAATGAAAACCAACACACTGACTATAAATAAGCTAAAGCTTTCAAGTGTTAATTGTTGAATGTGGTTTCCTAATTTTGGAAAATTTTGGATCTCGGTGATCTCGGCTCAATCTCGGTGTACGAGATTGAGCGATACCGGCTAGATATAGTCGGCCTCACCTCAACACACAGCTCCGGTTCCGGAACCAGTCTCCTGGAGAGGGGCTGGAGCTTGGCCTTTTCTGGAGTTGCCCCGGGCGAGAGGCGACGAGCAGGGGTAGGTATTCTTGTATCACCCCACCTTGCTGCCTCTATATTGGAGTTTTCCCCGGAGGACGAAAGGGTTGCTTCCCTGCGCCTTCGGGTTGGGAAACGGGTCCTGACCATCATTTGTGCCTATGCACCAAATGATGTTTCAGAGTACCCACCCTTTTTGGAGTCTGTGACTGGGGTGCTGGAGGGTGCTCCTCCTGGAGACTCCATTGTCCTACTGGGGGACTTCAATGCGCACGTGGGCAACGACAGTGAAACCTGGAGGGGGGTGATTGGGAGGAACGGCCTGCCCGATCTGAACCCGAGTGGTGTTCAGTTATTGGACTTCTGTGCTAACCACAGTCTGTCCATAACGAACACCGTGTTCAAGCATAAGGGTGTCCATATGTGCACCTGGCACCAGGACACCCTAGGCCACAGGTCGATGATCGATTTTGTTATCGTATCATCAGACCTGCGACCGTATGTCTTGGACACCCGAGTAAAGAGAGGTGCAGAGCTGTCAACTGATCACCACCTGGTGGTGAGTTGGATCCGATGGCAGGGGAGGAAGCCATTCAGACCTGGTAGACCCAAACGTATAGTGAGGGTGTGCTGGGAGCGTCTGGCTGAGGCCCCTGTCCGGGAGGTCTTCAACTCCCACCTCTGGAAGAACTTCAACCACATTCCGAGGGAGTCTGGAGACATGGAGTCTGAATGGGCCATGTTCTCCACCTCTGTTGTTGAAGCGGCGGCCCAGAGCTGCGGCCGCAAGGTGGTCGGTGCATCTCGTGGTGGCAACCCCCGAACCAAGTGGTGGACACCAGTGGTGAGGGGGGCCATTAAGCTGAAGAAGGAGTCCTATCAAGCTTGGTTGGCTTGTGGGACTCCCGAAGCAGCTGAGGTGTACCGGCAGGCCAAGCGGAGTGCAGCTCGGGTGGTTGCTGAAGCAAAAACCCGGGTATGGGAGGAGTTCGGTGAGGCCATGGAACAAGACTTTTGGTCGGCTTCAAAGAGATTCTGGCAAACTGTTCGGCGGCTCAGGAGGGGAAAGCAGCTCCCCGTCCACACTGTGTATGGTGCGGATGGGACACTGTTGACTTCAACTGGGGATATCGTCGGGCGGTGGAAGGAATACTTCGAGGATCTCCTCAATCCCACTGATACGCCTTCCACAGAGGAAGCAGGGTTTGGGGACAAGGGGGATGACTCGCCTATCACAGGGGCTGAGGTCGCCAAGGTGGTTAAAAATCTCCTTGGTGGCCGGGCCCCAGGGGTGGACGAGATTCGCCCCGAGTACCTCAAGGCCCTGGATGTTGTTGGGTTGTCATGGTTGACACGCCTCTGCAACATTGCGTGGAGGTCGGGGGCAGTGCCTTTGGCATGGCAAACCGGGGTGGTGGTTCCTCTCTTCAAAAAAGGGGACCGGAGGGTGTGCTCCAACTTTAGAGGGATCACACTCCTCAGCCTCCCTGGGAAGGTCTATGCCAAGGTACTGGAGAGGAGAGTCCGGCCGTTGGTCGAACCTCGGATTCAGGAGGAGCAATGTGGTTTTCATCCTGGCCGTGGCACATCGAACCAGCTCTTTACCCTCTCGAGAATTCTTGAGGGTTCGTGGGAGTTTGCCCAACCAGTTTACATGTGTTTTGTGGACTTGGAGAAGGCATTTGACCGCGTCCCTCGTGGATTTTTGTGGGGGGTGCTTCGGGAGTATGGGGTATCGGGCTTGTTGTTACGAGCTATTCGGTCTCTGTACGACCGTTGTGAGAGTTTAGTTCGTATTGCCAACACTCGGTCGGAGTCATTCCCAGTGAGAGTTGGACTCCGCCAGGGCTGCCCTTTGTCACCGGTCCTGTTCATAATTTTTATGGACAGGATTTCTAGGCGCAGCCAGGGAATGGAGGATGTCATGCTTGGTGACCACAGGATCTCATCTCTGTTGTTTGCAGATGATGTTGTCCTGTTGGCTTCATCCAGCAATGACCTACAGCTCTTGCTGGGACGGTTTGCTGCTGAGTGTGAAGCGGCTGGGATGAGAATCAGCACCTCCAAGTCCGAGTCCATGGTCCTCAGCCGGAAAAAGGTGGATTGTCCTCTCCAGGTTGGGGACAGGCTCCTGCCCCAAGTGGAGGAGTTTAAGTATCTTGGGGTCTTGTTCACGAGTGAGGGGAAAATGGAGCGAGAGATCGACAGACGGATTGGAGCAGCATCTGCAGTGATGCGGACGTTGTACCGGTCTGTTGTGGTGAAGAGGGAGCTTAGTTCTAAGGCAAAGCTGTCGATTTACCAGTCAATCTACGTTCCTACTCTCACCTATGGTCACGAGCTTTGGGTAATGACCGAAAGAACGAGATCGCGGATACAAGCGGCTGAAATGAGCTTTCTCCGTAGGATTGCTGGACTCACCCTCAGAGATAGGGTGAGGAGCTCAGTCATCCGGGAGAGGCTCAGAGTAGAACCGCTGCTCCTCCACATTGAAAGGAGTCAGTTGAGGTGGTATGGGCATCTGATTAGGATGCCTCCTGGACGCCTCCCACTTGAGGTGTTTCAGGCACGTCCCACTGGGAGGAGACCCCGGGGCAGACCCAGGACTCGGTGGAGAGACTATGTCTCCCAGCTAGTCTGGGAACGCCTTGGTATCCCCTCTGAAGAGCTGGAGCAGGTGGCTGGGGAGAGGGAAGTCTGGGCTTCTCTGCTTGAACTGCTGCCTCCGCGACCCGGACCTCCGGAAAAGCGGTAGAAGATGGATGGATGGATGGATGGAAAATTTTGGATAAATATTTAGTAAATCACTCAATCTTTTACCAGCATGCACAGGATTAACATTAATTTAAGGTCACTTTTGAATAAACATTGTTATTTATGTGAATGGCTTCCTGTGAAATAAATCATACAAAGTAGTATTTTTGCCAAAACGGTGGAGATGACTGTGGATTTCAGGTGACACCCCCCTTCATTCCCCCCACTCACCATCCTCAACAGCACAGTGTCCACTGTGGACTCCTTCAAGTTTCTGGGTACCACAATCTCCCGGAACCTGAAGTGGTCCTCCCATATAGACACTGTCCGGAAAAAGGCCCAGCAGAGGTTGTTTTTTCTGCGTCAGCTCAAGAAGTTTGATTTGCCTCAGGAGCTGCTGGTTGTCTTCTACACCGCCATCATCCAATCTGTCCTCTGCTTTTCCATCACTGTCTGGTTTGGATCTGCCACTAAACAGGACAAGACCAGACTGCAGCGGATCGTTAAGTCTGCGGAGAGGATCATTGGTACCGACCTACCCTCCACTGAGAACTTATATCAGTCCATAACCAGGAAACGGGCAGGAAACATCTGTGCTGACCCATCACACCCCGGCCACAAACTGTTTGAACTTCTATCTTCTGGTCGTCGTTACAGATCACTGAAGGTCAAAACCACCCATCACAGGAACAGTTTCTTTCCTCAAGCCATCACTCTGATGAACTCCTAACATTCACCTAGTCCTACCTGTTGCTGTACTCATGACTTTTCATCCATTATTACATTGCACATAACTCTCACACTATTTCTGCAAGTGTGGTTAGTCTGAGTAAATAACTGCATATATTCCTGTATATATTTGCATCCTTTTATAGAAACGTGGACAGACTGTAATTTACTGTACATACTCTGTTGTCATTGAATCCTTATTTAAATCCTCCACCTGAACAACGAGAGCAAGTTTTTAGCCAAAGTCAAATTCCTTGTATGTGTTGTGCATACTTGGCCAATAAAGCTGATTCTGATTCTGATTCTGATTTAAAACAAAACACAGATATATAGTTTCAAAAGTTTGTAATTTTGTCGTATACGATGTGTAGCTATGTGCTTTTAACTTTAAAAATTAAAATATGTGATTAACATACATGAGTAAATACAAAGTCTATGCTTTTGTGTTCTTTCACTGTGTATATATGAGGTCAAAAGCTCTTCCACCAATGAGACAACCTCAAAAACCAACAAGTTTCTTTTTTGCTTTTGTTCTTGGCATAAAACTTTGAATTGGGTTTAAATTTAGGTTGTTCCGGATAATCCGGGTTGATTTGAAGTTAATTTGCTAGCTCGATTTGATTATACGTGAGTTTAATAGATTCGCTCCGCTTTAATCTGAGTGTACACTCGTGCAAGAAATGCAACTCCTATAGTGGACCACAAGATGGAGGCAGTTATCTCTGCACTCCCAAGAGGAGGAGACACTAGTGACGTCACTCTGGGCGGTCTACCGGTCTCACTCAAAATGGCGGCTAGGGTGACTGACTCTTAGCGCCTTCAAAATGCCATCTGCACACTGACTCTGCGCATGTGTAGTTTTTCGTGCACAGCCTGTAGGTCACGCACGATTGTGAGCGCACACGTGACACGTGGTTGCAGGTGTGGGTCTATCGACAACACCACACCTTGCTTTTTCAACACTGGAGAGTTTTAATCCCCAACTTTCCTTTATTTATGCACAGATAATCTTACCCCTTTAATTCCGGGTATAGTCAAGCGCTACTTCCCCAACAATTTACTCAGTTACTTGGTCAGGCTGCGTCCAGCCTAATCTGACGTCACCGAACACTTGGGCAATACAGAACTGGTCAGTTTAATTCGTCCCACCGGGATAATTCGCTGGTAGGTTAAACTGACGAGTAGGCAGAACGGCTTTTTTCGCATTTCTGTCACTCTAGGCCTTTATTTTTCTTAATTCAGCATATAATAATGCTTAAAACTTTCTGCATGCATTAACACAGCTCTTCTGCTGCTCAGGCAATGGGTGAATCTGCTCACCTCCCTTGCAGCTATCAGCAACACAGACACCTCTCTGCAACACAGACACCTCCCCCATCAGTGCAAATTAATTTCAGCTGGTTTAGTTGTGACTGATAGCCTTTAAAAATGTCTGTGAATATCAGATTGTCACACCACAAAGAACTCATAATGTGTAGAAGCAAAGAGCTCTCTCTAGATCTTTGCAACCTTATTGTTGCATAATATAATGATGGCATTGGTTACAGGTGAATTTCTGAACTGCTGAATGTTCCAGTGAGCACTGTTGACGCCATCATTCAGAAGTGGAAAGAACATCATTTTACCATAAACTGGCCATGACTAGGAGTTCCTCGCAAGATTTCTGACAGAGGAGTCAAAAGAATTATCAGAAGAGTTATCCAAGAGCCAAAGACCACTCGTGGAGAGCTCCAGAAAGACCTGGAGTTAGCAGGTACTGCTGTTTTTAAAGAAAACTGTCACAATCCTGGGGCACGGGTTAGAGTTGTGCCCAGTTTTTCTGCCCAGTGAGCATTTTTCTGTTTGTTTTCTGTTGTCTCTAAGATTATTATGATGTTTTTGAGTTTTGTTGTGTTTGTATTTTTATGTTTCTGGTTTGTTTAGTTTGACAGCGCTGTGCAGCTTCCTGCTGTCAATTCCTTCGGGGCTGCACATCTGCTGCCATTTGACTACTCATGGATTACACCTGTCTCTGATATTTGTATGTGTATTTAAGGGACACGGCAACCTCTGCAGTTGCCGTGTCCTTCTTCTCTTCCTGTGAATATCTGTCCGCTGTCTGCAACCATGGGTTTAGGTCCCGCTGTCAAGGTGAGTTGGTGTGCTCCGTCTTGGTGCCTTTTTTTTTTTCTCTCTCTGTTCTTTCAGCCGTCGAGCCCCAAAGCCCTCGGGGTCCTCCGGCTGAGCTTCTCCCCTGGTCAGGCGTTCCCTGACTTTGTACCTCTGACGCTGAGCCCCACTCTCCTCCAGCGTCCGTATTTATGTCTCATTATTACACTGCACGTTCATTTGTTGTATTAGTTTGAATCGTTCTTGTTTGTGTTTTTTTAATAAATATGCCAACCTACAGCGAGTGTTTGGTGTCCTATTTTGTGCCCACGAAATGAGTGCGTTATGACAAAAACAATAAGTAATGCACTCAATTAACATGGGCTCTGTGCTCGCTCACCTCGCAAGACACCACTGCTGAAGAAAAACATGTTGAAGCTTGTTTAAAGTTTGCTGCACAACATTTGGGCAAGCCAGTAAAATACTGGGACAATATAGTCTGGTAAGATGAGACCAAAATTGAACTTGAACAGCATGTTTGGAAGAGAAATGGCACAGCACATCAGCCTAAAAACACCATACTAACAGCACACCTTGCATGCTCTCTGGTAGCCTGGCATCAAGAAACCCAAGCCATCACTTGGAGGTGCTCGCTCCTCCACCTCAAGAATCCTCACTCAGATCCATAATATGCAAATGAGGAGCAGGCATGTGGAGCCGATCGCTTCCCGGAGCTTTTAAAATAGTGGTTGTTAGTAAAAAGTAAACACATATTTGGCAACTACACATTTATTTCTCGCCTTGACTGTTTTCAGAAAAATGTTTCGCTTTTCACTTTTGAAGATATAGGCAAAACTTTAATGTCCAGAAGTGTCTTGAACAGACTAGAGCAGCCCACCCTCCAGGAGTCGCAGCGACCAATCATGTGCAAGCCCTGTAGGTCGGGGAGAGCAGAGCAGGTTGGGGTAGATAGTAAAAAGCTCATCAAACTGCACTTTTGTAGCCAAAAACGGGGGGATGAAGGTGTTCATTTTGCTTTCATTTGATCTGGTTCGGTGAAGGGGTTTTCGGGGGGGGATACAAACCCCCCCCCAGGTGCTCCATTCCGTCTATACCACGGAGGATGAAAGAGGAAACCTTAAAGACCCCCGCTGGCTCCGGAGGAGGGAGGCGAGTTGGCCATTGTTTAGTGAAGCAGCCCTCAGTGTTTTCAGGTCAGAGGAGAGCCTTGCAGCATACACTACTGGTGTGTGGGGGCATGGGTGGAGTTAATTAGAATATTCATATATCCGCACATACTTAAGTAGGTGGGAGATGTAAAAGCTCTTTCCAAGCAATTCTAAGGCAATCAAAGTTTTTTTGTGGGTAAAAAACCACAATATACTGTACTATTTTGGGCAACATATATTTGTTTTTGAGGTGGTTGTAGGTGGTTTTAAAGCAGCCGGAGTGAATCTTTAAGAAAAAAAAAAACTACTATTTTACAAAAAAGTAGCATCACACTTCTGAAAAATACTGATGTTGAAGCAGTCCATGAGGGAGAGAAAATACTGCACACAATATTCGGATATTTAATCTCTATCACTCCTGATTATTCATAACCCTCAAACTAGTATTTGAGACAGCCCAGCAATGAGGTAAATCAAAAGTTTAATAATGAATATCTTATTGAATTTGTTTTATGTGTACTGCACATTTGGCATTCATGAACTCAATGCTGAATATTAAATATATGCAACTAAAATTAATTAATAAATACTAGGTTAAAGTCTCATGTATATCTGCTCTGTTACCATAACGTGATTGTTTTAATGCTCTCCAATACAGATGAGTCTGAACCTCAGAGAAAAGAAAAAGAAAAAGAGACAGTGACCATTGAGACAGCAGCAGCCCAGCAGAAGATCCATGACGAGCCTTAGCACATGCTAGTGTAGATGAGGACAATGATGCATTTTTTTTATTTATCAGTTTTCTTCCTCTGCCAAAAAAAAAGAAAAACAAACAAAAACAAAAACAAAAAAACGGGGCTTGAATCTCCCGGGCTGAAAATTGGCCCCACTCTGGCCCTGGTACACACTGCACTATACATTATTTATAATCCTACTCTTTTTCAGTATTCATGGCACAAGTAAAACTTGCAATCAAAAGTGTCCACTCAGTCCTAATACTTTTTTATTGTGTTGCATGCTCTTCTTCCCCTTGCTGACAATAAACAAAATAATATTTCTTCGAGACACTGCTCATCTTTATAATGTCTGAAATTTTGGACCCTAAAATAGGTTTAAAATTCTCATGTAATGAGACAGGTGAAGATGCCTTGTAGCCATCTACTAGTGCAGCTCAAAAAATTTGCACATTGCTAACATTTTTTTTTTGATAATTCCTTATTTTTCCTTTTATTTTTTGATTATTATGACTTAGCACTGCCTGCACTTTTTTTTCCACATGTTGATAGCTCCCACAGGCATATACAGTGGGGAAAATAAGAATTTGATTCCCTGCTATATTTGTAAGTTTACCCCCGTACAAAGAAATTAACAGTTCATAATTTTTACCGTATGTTTATTTTAACAGAGAGACACAGAATATCAACAACAACAACAACAAAATCCAGAAAAAATATTAAATAAGGGTTATAAATTAACTTGCTTTTGATCGAGGAAAATAAATATTTGATCCCATACCAACCAGCAAGAAGGCTGACCCACACAGATCGGTCATGTATCCCTGAGGCACTTAAATTAGTCCCTTTAGGAAAGTACTCCTAATCTCAACTCGTTGTGTATAAAAGACTGTCATAGAATCAGTCTCTTCAAGCTCTTCAATTCTTCTTCACCACCATGGGCAAGACCAAAGAGCTGTCAAAAGATGTCAGAGACAAGACTGTAGATCAGCACAAGGCTGGACTGGGCTACAAGACATCAGCAAGAAGTTTGGTGAGAAAGAGACCAAGACTGGTACTATAATTCGAAAGTGGAAGAAATGTAAGATAACAATCAATCGCCCTCGCTCTGGAGCTCCATGCAAGACCACACTTTGTGGGGTAAGGATGATTCTGAGAAAGGTGAGGGATCAGCCCAGAATGACAGATCTTACCATCCATCCATCCATCCATCCATCTTCTACCGCTTTTCCGGAGGTCCGGGTCGTGGAGGCAGCAGTTCAAGCAGAGAAGCCCAGACTTCCCTCTCCCCAGCCACCTGCTCCAGCTCTTCAGAGGGGATACAAAGGTGTTCCCAGACCAGCTGGGAGACATAGTCTCTCCACCGAGTCCTGGGTCTGCCCCGGGGTCTCCTCCCAGTGGGACGTGCCTGAAACACCTCAAGTGGGAGGCGTCCAGGAGGCATCCTAATCAGATGCCCATACCACCTCAACTGACTCCTTTCAATGTGGAGGAGCAGCGGTTCTACTCTGAGCCTCTCCCAGATGACTGAGCTCCTCACCCTATCTCTGAGGGTGAGTCCAGCAATCGTACGGAGAAAGCTCATTTCAGCCGCTTGTATCCGTGATCTCGTTCTTTCGGTCATTACCCAAAGCTCGTGACCATAGGTGAGAGTAGGAACGTAGATTGACTGGTAAATCGACAGCTTTGCCTTAGAACTAAGCTCCCTCTTCACCACAACAGACCGGTACAACGTCCGCATCACTGCAGATGCTGCTCCAATCCATCTGTCGATCTCTCGCTCCATTTTCCCCTCACTCATGAACAAGACCCCAAGATACTTAAACTCCTCCACTTGGGGCAGGAGCCTGTCCCCAACCCGGAGAGGACAATCCACCTTTTTACGGCTGAGGACCATGGACTCGGACTTGGAGGTGCTGATTCTCATCCCAGCCGCTTCACACTCAGTGGCAAACTGTCCCAGCAAGAGCTGTAGGTCATTGTTGGATGAAGCCAACAGGACAACTTCATCTGCAAACAACAGAGATGAGATCTTGTGGTCACCAAGCATGACACCCTCCATTCCCTGGCAGCGCCTAGAAATCCTGTCCATAAAAATTATGAACAGGATCGGTGACAAAGGGCAGCCCTGGCGGAGTCCAACTCTCACTGGGAATGACTCCGACCGAGTGTTGGCAATACGAACCAAACTCTCACAATGGTCGTACAGAGACCGAATAGCTCGTAACAACAAGCCCGATACCCCATACTCCCGAAGCACCCCCCACAAAAATCCATGAGGGACGCGGTCAAGTCCACAAAACACATGTAAACTGGTTGGGCAAACTCCCACAAACCCTCAAGAATTCTCGAGAGGCTGTGCCTTTGGCATGGCAAACCGGGGTGGTGGTTCCTCTCTTCACAAAAGGGGACCGGAGGGTGTGCTCCAACTTTAGAGGGATCACACTCCTCAGCCTCCCTGGGAAAGTCTATGCCAAGGCACTGGAGAGGAGAGTCCGGCTGTTGGTCGAACCTCGGATTCAGGAGGAGCAATGTGGTTTTCGTCCTGGCCGTGGCACATCGGACCAGCTCTTTACCCTCTCGAGAATTCTTGAGGGTTCGTGGGAGTTTGCCCAACCAGATCTTACCAAATCTTGTTAATGATCTCACTGGAACCGGGACCGCAATCATGAAGAAAAACACTGGTAACACACTTTGGCATAATGGATTGAGATCCTGTAGTGCTCACAATGTCCCCCTGCTCAAGAAGGCACATCTAAAGTTTGCCAATAAACACCTGAATGATTCAGAGAAGGCTTGGGAGAATATGGTGTTGTCAGGTGAGAGCAAACTTGAACTCACTAGCATCAACTTGACTCACTGTGTTTGGAGGCAGAGAAAAACTGAATATGACCCCAAGAACACCATCCTCACTGTCAAACATGGAGGTGGAAACATTCTGCTTTGGGGCTGTTTCTCTTCTAAGGGTACAGGAAGACTTCACCACATTGAGAGGCTGATGAATGGGGCCATGTACCATAGAATCTTGGATGAGAACATCCTGGCCTCAGCCAGAACACTGAAGACGGGTTGTGGATGAGTCTTCCAGTATGACAATGATCCAAAACATACAGCCAAGGCAACAAAGGAGTGGCTCAAGAAGAAGCACATTAAGGTCCTGGAGTGGCCTAGCCAGTCTCCGGACTAAATCCCATAGAAAATCTATGGAGGGAGCTGACACTTTGAGTTGCTAAGATACAGCCTCAAAACCTCCAAGATTTGGAGAATATCTGTAAAAAGGAGTGGACCAAAATCCCTCCTGAGATGTGCACAAACCTGGTAACCAACTACAAGACATGTCTGACCTCTGTGATGCCAACAAGGGTTTCTCCACCAAGTACTAAGTCTTGTTTTGCTTGGGGTTAAAATACTTATTTTCCTCGATTAAATGCAAATTAATTTAGAACAATTCTGTGATTTTTTTTTTCCTGGAATTTTTTGCTGATATTCTATCTCTGTTAAAATAAACCTACCATAAAAATTATGGACTGTTCATTTCTTTGTAAGGGGGTAAACTTACAAATTCAGCAGGGGATCAAATATTTATTTTCCCCACTGTACACCTATTTGTTACAACATTGAAATCTTGGCCATTTATGAATCTACATATTTTCACAGGTCATTTCAATCTTTATCCAGAACTGGATAGTTTAAAGTGAAACAACTTGTCATACTTATGATGGAGCAAAACCAAATGCCCCCTTCAAACTTAGCTGTAATGAAGAACAGTAAAGACAAAACAAGCTTTCATAATTTGCTACATTGCTGCAAAATGTGGATAAAAGCTTTACAAAGCGCCAGAGGTTGGC
The DNA here is from genome assembly GCA_020510985.1 of Pholidichthys leucotaenia. Taxonomy (NCBI): domain Eukaryota; kingdom Metazoa; phylum Chordata; class Actinopteri; order Cichliformes; family Pholidichthyidae; genus Pholidichthys; species Pholidichthys leucotaenia. Next base: position 246,710,459 of record CM035845.1, on the reverse strand, counting down.
ATGGGACTTTTTAGGATTAAACTTTGAGCTTTAAAGACAGCTTTAACTCACACAAATACAGAAACCTCAACAGTTTTGAAATGTCTTCAAATTTCACAGCACACTGTCAGTTCTTACTTTAACACTGACTAACATCAAATGTTTGGTTATCAATATTTACTCAAAAACAAAAGAATCAAAGCAGACAAGAAAGACATTTTACTAAGGCATCATGTCTAAAAAACTGGCCCTGCCAGTCGATAAATGCAAATGCCTGAATATACATGTATAATACAACTCAGATAATGCACATTTAAAGCCAAAAACTGGCTTATGGCTGGCCAGCAAGATTATCCCACCATTTCACAGGGAAGTTGGCACATCTTAAGATTATCACTCTACATGAAGAAGAATGAGAATAACAGACATGATAATCAGTCACGTGTAATGTAATCTTCAGGCAGCATGAAATTGTCACTGAAGAGCGTATCAGTTTGCCTAATCTGTTGTTTTTTATGACACTCACACAGATGATGATTCAGGCAGGCCTTCCCCCATGTAGGACTTAACTCTTGGTCATGTTATTAAGGTTGTTGGATCAGCTTAGGTCCCTCAAATCCTAACCTCTCACAGCTGGGACGGTCCAAATGGCCTTCCTTACAGAGAAAATGGTCAAATAGGTTAATCTGCATTACCCTTCATGCAGATTTAGCTTTATGAAAACTGTTAGATAATACACAGTGGACCAAAGGATAATTTTTGGTTTTATCTTTCATGCACTACACTAAAGGAAGAACAGAGTGTTTTCTGGAAGAGGTTTCTGTTACAGAGTGAAGCAAATCATTTTGAAGATTGCTTCTGGTTTTATCTAGTGTTACTGCCTCATCTGGGGCTACCAAAATAACCCAAACACTCAGCGATGCTTAGGCAGTACAGACCACACGACTGAGAGTGATGGTCTTGGACACCTGTCAATCAAGCAAACATGCCCACAAACTCCTTCTGAACTGCTATTGCTTTGCTAAGCAACAGTGACGCCCTGAAAAACCTAAATAAATAAATCTATTTTTAAATGAAACATTTTTGTCTCTATTTTCAAGTAGCCCTTTATTATTACCTCCGGCAAGAGGAGGAGGTAATGTTTTCATCTGTGTTGGTTTGTCTGTCTGTCTGTCTGTCTTTCAATTCAATTCAATTCAACTTTATTTATATAGCACCATTTCACAACAGTCATCTCATAGCACTTTCAGCTGTAGGGGAAACCCCCACAGTTGCAGAAAACCCCCCCAGCAATTACGCGATCCCCTGTGAGCAAACGCTTGGCAACGGTGGAGAGGAAAAACTCACTTTTAACAGGAAGAAACCTCCAGCAGAACCACGCTCAGGGAGGGGCAGTCATTTGCTGCGACTGACTGGGGGGTGAGGGGATAGAGAAGATGAAAAGACCAGACATGTAGAGAGCAAACAGCATGATGGGGACTCAATCTATGGGAGAGAACAAACAGATATTAATGACCAGCAAAAAAAAAAAAAAATTCATTGAGAGTGAAGAAAGGAGTGAAGCCCAGTGCATTATTGAAGGTCCCCAGGCTGTCTAAACCTATTAGTAGCATAACTAAGGGAAAGTTCAGAGACACATGATCCCTCCCTAATTGTAGGCTATATCAAAAAGGAAGGTTTTAACCCTATTCTTAAAAACAGAAATCGAGTCTGACTCCCAAATCCAGATTGGTAGCTGGTTCCACAGGAGAGGAGCTTGATAACTGAAGGCTCTGCCCCCCCCCCTCCACCACCATTGTACTTTTGGAGATTCTAGGTATTAGAAGTAATCCAACATTTTGGGAGCGTAGTGTTCTGTTAGGATAATACGGTAGTATCACATCTTTTAAATAAAAAGGGGTCTGATTGTTTAGAGCTTTGTAAGTAAGAAGAAGGATTTTAAACTTAATTCTAAACTCTATGGGAAGCCAATGAAGGGAGGCCAGAACCGGAGAGATATAATCTCTCTTTCTAGTACCTGTTAAAACTCTTGCTGCAGCATTTTCGATCAACTGAAGACTTTTTAAAGATGTTTTAGGACAGCCTGATAATAAAGAATTACAATAATCTAATCTAGAGCTAACAAAAGTGTGGATCAGTTTCTCAGCATCACTCTGAGACAAGCTGCTCCTAATCTTGGCAATGTTATGCAAATGATAGAAGACAGTCTTAGAAACAAATTTAATATGTGAATTGAAAGACATCTTGATCAAAAATAACTCCAAGGTTCCTCACAGAGCTATTAAGAGAAAGAGTAACCGCATACAAACTAAAAGTTTGATTTAGAAAGGTATTTCTAAGGTTTTTTGGACCAACAAGAATTACTTCAGTCTTATCTAAATTTAATAGCAGGAAATTACAAGTCATCCAAGCTTTGATTTCCTTAAGACAGGCGTCTAACTTGGCTAATTGATTACTATCATCTGACTTCATTGACAGGCATAACTGTGTGTCATCCACATAACAATGAAAATGTATACAGTGCTTTCTAATAATGTTGCCTAATGGAAGCATATATAAACTAAAAAGAGAAGGGCCTAGCAGAGATCCCTGTGGAACTCCATGACTGAGCTTTGAGTTGAAAGAAAACTCATTATTGACATAAACAAACTGGAACCTAGCAGATAAATAAGATCTAAACCACTGCAACAAAGTTCCATTAAGTCCAACATGGTGTTCTACTCTATCAAGTAGAATATTATGATCGATAGTATCAAAAGCTGCACTAAGGTCTAAAAGGACAAGTACAGAAACAAGTCCATAATCAGATGTGATAAGGAGGTCATTAGTGACTTTCACTAAGGCTGTTTCAGTAGTATGATGGATTCTAAACCCAGATTGAAACTCTTCAAGTAAACCATTTCCCTGCAGGTGGTCAAATAATTGTGTAGCAACAACTTTTTCTAAGATTTTTGAAGTGAAAGGGAAAATGCTGCTAAATGCTGGATTAGACAGCAGCAATCCATAGCTTTCTCCTTTCAACATCCTTGGAGAATGCAATAGAATGGTGCTAGAATGATTAGAGCAACCAAAGGAACACAACAAGACATGATAATAACTTTAAAATGTTGCCAAAAAAATCTCAAATTGGCATAGTTTAGCATTATCACATACACGGCTTATAGTGTGAAACCCAAAACAGCCGGGAGTATGGCTTAACCTGCACATGCTGCACATAGTCTTGTCTTCTTCCCATTTACTGTCTAGGTACAACACACTGTGACCAGAATGTGTCTAGATTCATGAGAGAACAGGATAGTTGACCAGTGCTTTATTATAGGTGCGTTCCAATCGCCCAATAGTATACTCCGAAGTGGACTGTACAGGGTATTCTACCATATTAAGTGAGATTCCAAATTGAAGGGAGTGAATGATCTTTAGTTCAAAGGGAACTGAGATCTGAGCAGGGAAGTAATGACCAACCAGACATCACTTCACTGGAAATTGACAAGATTACCCATAAGCCATTGCAACTCAAATACGAGTAAAACAAACTATTGTTGGTGAGGCTGATAGCAAGTTAAATTGATGTTAGTAATTGTTTATATCAACTGATAGTAATAAAAATATATTTGTATTAACACTTTATTTAAGAAATATAAATTATCCACCGCAGTATCAGTATGTGTCCATGGTTACCATGGTAACTTATGGAGGACAGGGCCGATGGTTGCAGAGTGTTTCAAATGGAAACATTTTGTGAAGGGCAGTTAACTTCACTGATATTCCCTGAAAGTGGAGCAAGGAGTAGGGAATACAGCTGAAGTACACTGTGGATGTACAGGGGCCTTGGGGTGATCGCTTCATGGAGCATGTGCTGCTAGTAAACAAATACGTATTCAATCTTTTGAAATTTTCCAGAAACATATTTTGCTACTTACTTTTAGCTTAGTTAGTAGAGGCAACAACATATAAGGTGCAGCCACCGTGTCTGCCAAGTAGAAGACATCATGTTAACCACTTTTTTGTGACTCTGCTCGCTATGTCCTATATGCCACCTCTGACTCTGATACTGAGAAGCAGCATAATTCCCTTCCATCAAAAAAGGTCCAGGTGGACATCAGGCTGGTCAATATACCAAATGCATTGGGTGTATCGGTACATTTAGCCACCTGTGGCACAAAAAAATGATTGTATCATGCATATTCGAGTATTTTGTCATGTTAATATGAGCTGCCACTGGTAACTACTCACTTAGCAAACAAACTTTCAAAATAAGAGCTCCTAATCCGGTTGTCCAACCCTTCAAAGTAAGAGTGAGCGGCTCATTGAATAAAGAACTGATGAATTGTAGACACATAAAAAAATACAAAAATTAGTGACGAATTATACTTCTGATGCTTATTAGATTGCCAAGTATTAACTATGTGTGGTACAAACATTTCTGCCCATGTGGATAAACTTCATCACTTGATAATATGAGTTCTGTTAAGCAAAGAAAAAAAGACACTTTGCTCAGTTACATATTGTTGTGAAGAATTTTCTCTGACTTAAATTTTCATTTTATTTTATAATTCAGCTTTCTCATAAGTGAAATGAATATACATATTCATATATACTGTATATCATTTCTAATAAAAAATGTACAGTGGTGTGAAAAAGTGTTTGTCCCCTTCCTGATTTCTCAATTTTTTTTTGTATGTTTGGCACACTTAAATGTTTCAGATCCATCCATCCATCCATCCATCTTCTACCGCTTTTCCGGAGGTCCGGGTCGCGGAGGCAGCAGTTCAAGCAGAGAAGCCCAGACTTCCCTCTCCCCAGCCACCTGCTCCAGCTCTTCAGAGGGGATACCAAGGCGTTCCCAGACTAGCTGGGAGACATAGTCTCTCCACCGAGTCCTGGGTCTGCCCCGGGGTCTCCTCCCAGTGGGACGTGCCTGAAACACCTCAAGTGGGAGACGTCCAGGAGGCATCCTAATCAGATGCCCATACCACCTCAACTGACTCCTTTCAATGTGGAGGAGCAGCGGTTCTACTCTGAGCCTCTCCCGGATGACTGAGCTCCTCACCCTATCTCTGAGGGTGAGTCCAGCAATCCTACGGAGAAAGCTCATTTCAGCCGCTTGTATCCGCGATCACGTTCTTTCGGTCATTACCCAAAGCTCGTGACCATAGGTGAGAGTAGGAACGTAGATTGACTGGTAAATCGACAGCTTTGCCTTAGAACTAAGCTCCCTCTTCACCACAACAGACCGGTACAACGTCCGCATCACTGCAGATGCTGCTCCAATCCGTCTGTCGATCTCTCGCTCCATTTTCCCCTCACTCGTGAACAAGACCCCAAGATACTTAAACTCCTCCACTTGGGGCAGGAGCCTGTCCCCAACCCGGAGAGGACAATCCACCTTTTTCCGGCTGAGGACCATGGACTCGGACTTGGAGGTGCTGATTCTCATCCCAGCCGCTTCACACTCAGCGGCAAACCGTCCCAGCAAGAGCTGTAGGTCATTGCTGGATGAAGCCAACAGGACAACATCATCTGCAAACAACAGAGATGAGATCCTGTGGTCACCAAGTATGACACCCTCCATTCCCTGGCTGCGCCTAGAAATCCTGTCCATAAAAATTATGAACAGGACCGGTGACAAAGGGCAGCCCTGGCGGAGTCCAACTCTCACTGGGAATGACTCCGACCGAGTGTTGGCAATACGAACTAAACTCTCACAACGGTCGTATAGAGACCGAATAGCTCGTAACAACAAGCCCGATACCCCATACTCCCGAAGCACCCCCCACAAAAATCCGCGAGGGACGCGGTCAAATGCCTTCTCCAAGTCCACAAAACACATGTAAACTGGTTGGGCAAACTCCCACGAACCCTCAAGAATTCTCGAGAGGGTAAAGAGCTGGTCCGATGTGCCACGGCCAGGACGAAAACCACATTGCTCCTCCTGAATCCGAGGTTCGACCAACGGCCGGACTCTCCTCTCCAGTACCTTGGCATAGACCTTCCCAGGGAGGCTGAGGAGTGTGATCCCTCTAAAGTTGGAGCACACCCTCCGGTCCCCTTTTTTGAAGAGAGGAACCACCACCCCGGTTTGCCATGCCAAAGGCACTGCCCCCGACCTCCACGCAATGTTGCAGAGGCGTGTCAACCATGACAGCCCAACAACATCCAGGGCCTTGAGGTACTCGGGGCGAATCTCGTCCACCCCCGGGGCCCGGCCACCAAGGAGATTTTTAACCACCTTGGCGACCTCAGCCCCTGTGATAGGCGAGTCATCCCCCTTGTCCCCAAACCCTGCTTCCTCTGTGGAAGGCGTATCAGTGGGATTGAGGAGATCCTCGAAGTATTCCTTCCACCGCCTGACGATATCCCCAGTTGAAGTCAACAGTGTCCCATCCGCACCATACACAGTGTGGACGGGGAGCTGCTTTCCCCTCCTGAGCCGCCGAACAGTTTGCCAGAATCTCTTTGAAGCCGACCGAAAGTCTTGTTCCATGGCCTCACCGAACTCCTCCCATACCCGGGTTTTTGCTTCAGCAACCACCCGAGCTGCACTCCGCTTGGCCTGCCGGTACACCTCAGCTGCTTCGGGAGTCCCACAAGCCAACCAAGCTTGATAGGACTCCTTCTTCAGCTTAATGGCCCCCCTCACCACTGGTGTCCACCACTTGGTTCGGGGGTTGCCACCACGAGATGCACCGACCACCTTGCGGCCGCAGCTCTGGGCCGCCGCTTCAACAACAGAGGTGGAGAACATGGCCCATTCAGACTCCATGTCTCCAGACTCCCTCGGAATGTGGTTGAAGTTCTTCCGGAGGTGGGAGTTGAAGACCTCCCGGATGATGTTTCAGATCATCAAACAAATTCAAATATTAGACAAAAATAACACAAGTAAACACAAAATGCAGTCTTTAAAAGAAGGTATTTATTATTAAGGATAAAAAAAAATCCAAACCTACAGGGCCCTGTGTAAAAAAAATGACCCCCCCCCCCCCCCCACACCCATTAAAACATAAATTAAGTGGTTTATCACAGCTTTGGAAAGATGAGTTCAGTTTCTCTAGCCACACCCAGGCCTGATTACTGCCGCACCTGTTCTCAATCAAGAAATCACTTAAATAAGACCTGCCTGACAAAGGGAAGTAGACCAAAAGGTCCTCAAACGCTAGACATCGTGCTGTGATCCAAAGAAGTTCAGGAACAAATGAGAAACAAAGTAACTGAGATCTATCAGTCTGGAAAACATTATAAAGCCATTTGTAAAGCTTTGGGACTCCAGCGAATCACAGTGAGAGCCATTATACACAAATGGCAAAAACATGGAACAGTGGTCAACCTTCCCAGGAGTGACCGGCTGACCAAAATTACCACAACAGTGCAGCGACGACTCATCCAAGAGGTCACAAAAGACCCCACAACAACATCCAAAGAACTACAGGCCTCACTTGCCTCAGTGAAGATCAGTATTCATAACTTTACCATAAGAAAGAAACTGGGCAAAAATGGCCTTCATGGCAGAGTTCCAAGACGAAAACCACTGCTGAACAAAAAGAACAAAGGCTTGTCTCAGTTTTGCCAGAAATCAGAGACTTTTGGGAAAATACTCTGTGGACTGACGAGACAAAAGTTGAACTTTATGGAAGGTGTATGTCTCATTACATCTGGCGTAAAAGTAACACAGCATTTCAGAAAAGGAATATCATTGCAACAGTAAAATATGGTGATGGTACTGTGATGGTCTGGGGCTGTTTTGCTGCTTCAGGACCTGGAAGACTTGCTGTGGTAAATGGAACCATGAATTCTACTGTCTACCAAAAAATCCTGAAGGAGAATGTCCGGCCATCTGTTCGTGACCTCAAGCGGAAGCACACTTGGCTTTTGCAGCAGGACAATGATCCAAAACACACCAGCAAGTCCACCTCTGAATGGCTTAAGAAGAAAAACAAAATGTAGAGTTTGGAGTGGCCTAGTCAAAGTCCTGACCTGAATCTGATTGAGATTCTGTGGCATGTCCTTAAAAAGGTGGTTCATGCTTGAAAACCCTCCAATATGGCTGAATTACAACAATTCTGCAAAGACGAGTGGGGAAACATGAAACATTTAAGTGTGACAAACATACAAAAAAATGAGAAATCAGGAAGGGGGCAACACTTTTTCACACCACTGTAAGTAAAACCAAATTTTAAAGGACATTCAGCACACAAAATACATATTGTGATATGTATTGTGTATTGTGATACCGATAAATTATATTGCAATACTTTTTTGCACTATATCGCCCAGCCCTAGGTGAACATGTACCATAGCCCAGTGCTGTGTATTGTGGTCACTGTTACTCATGTTCCAGCCCAGACACATCATTACATTAAGCCTAAGGGCAGCTTTTGCTTCACATCATTCTACTAATGACTTTGACTGAATTGCACTGGGCGATCCAAAGCTGGGTGACCTCCTTGTCTTCACTGCGATCCCCAGTTTTCTCCTCCTACCAAACCACTGTTATAAAGGATTTTTTTTTTTTCCTGACATAAGAAAGCTTTTACTTTCTGAACATGTGCTGATCTTTCTGTGAGTGACAGTCCCTTGAGTAACAACCCTGAAAAGTTAAAGCAACTCAAAGGTGGAGAAAACTGCAGGTGGACTGAAAAACTGAGGTTGTTTAGATTAGCTTCTTTTACAGGCGAAAAATATGTAATAGTATGTATTTTGTACTCAGATCAAACAATTGTCTGAGAAGTTGTTACATATAAATTATATTAAAATAGCTCTCCTTTCCATTTGTACCTTTCAACTGTCTCCTGTCAGGAGCCTTTTCATTGCACGTATGCCTTTAAAACAGATCAAACTACATTTTCTAAAGGGCAAGTAAGTTTTTATTTTTAGGATCTCAGGGAGGTGTGAGCGGAGAGCGAAGCTGCTGGATGTCATCCCCCTGCCTCTCCATCCATCTGCTATGGATCAGATACACAGAAGGAGCCAAAAAGCTCCACGTTGTCAATGTAATGGGAGCACGAGTTGTCCAAACCGCTGGACAGAGCACTTGCAGTGCTGATTCCCTCAGCCCGCTTCACGCTTGCCTGAGCCTGAACACATGTGAAACCCGGAGGCACGGCTTGGTGGTGGCGGCGGTGGTGGTGGGCAAAACAGAAGGAGGAGGAGGAGGGCAGAAGAAAAGATGCTAAGTGTTTTGATTTGCCCGTGTGCTGACTGTGGGCATGCATGTATCTGTGTCCTCTCTTTCTCACGTTTCCTCTCTCTAACTCACTGCCTCCCTTCTCCACCTCACTTTTTCTGCCTCTCTCTCCAGGGTTACTCACTATTGTTTTCTCAAGCTGAAATCACTGCCTGCCTCTTTTTCTGTCGGAGGACCATGTGGGGCTCCTGAATGTAAGTGCCTCCTTTGTTGTTTAATTCACTTTCACTGGGACCATTCTTTCTGAGCCAGTGGCTTTACAGTCTCTTTCTGTTATTTTAAACTCACAGCTCATTCATAGTGGGATGCCATACAGTGGGAGGTGGGGTGGAGTGGGTCAGAGTCAGGCTGGTTTTGGGGGTGGGGGGTGGGGGTGGGTTATTGGGGGTGGGCTTGATTGCTCCAGGAGGTCTGAGCGTGGGTGTCAGATGCATGTGCATGCTGTTGTCATTGTTTTAGCATAGCTTTTGTGATCCTAATGGTTACAAGCATCGTGTTTTATTTTGATATTTTTTTTTGTGCAGTTATCTTCTTTTATTTATGAGTGGGAAAATAGCCTGCTTAGACTGAAGCATAATGAAAGCTAGTCAATATGCCAATATGAACTTTATACTCATTGTGCATTTCATTGTTAAATGGTCTGCTAGTCAATGCTAGAGGCTTGTTGCTGGATTTATAAACTTTTTTGGTGGGATTTGAGGATTGATCTGATGATATTTATACAAAAATGAGAGGAAGAAATTATAAGCAGATGAGCTTTTTAGGATAATTTGCATGTAAGCATCCAGGTAGAGTGTGTTTTGGTGCACCCCACTGGGAAAATTTGCTAATGCTAAATTATGTTACTAAAGATTCTTCTGTACTAATATGTGGAAATACAACTACTTTGATATATACACTTTAAGTTATTCAAATAATTACAGGTGAATTAACCTATAATTCCAGAGTGTGGGCTTTGTTAGCTTAGAAAGATTTATTTTGAGAATCTATGCGAAACAAGATTTTGATATAAGATTTACCAAAAAAAAAATAAAAAAAAATAAATAAAATTCACCAGCATAAAACTGAATATGTTTAGGTCATTGGTGCCATATGTTCTCACATCCATGCTGAATTAAATCAACTAAAAAAATCTTTATAACGTTAGCAAAAATGTTTTTTTTTCTTTTGTGCAAATAATGAACTTCAACTTTATTGCTTGAACAGAATAGCATGTCTTTTTTTTATTTTTTCATTGCATAATGTTTCCAAATGTTAAAAAAAATACTTAATTTTGAAATAACAGGGAGTACAACTTCACTGAAGTCTGCAAAAAATTGTATAAATTAAACAGGCTCCCATGCTTCACTGCAATTCATTGTATCTGAAATAAAATGCAATCCACCTGCAATATACAGCAAATACTATGAATAGTAGCTACACATACTGTGAAGAATTGCAGATGGTATTACAAAGCTACATTAATCAGACAGTTCCCTTAATATTTGATTTGATATTTAATTTCTAACTGTTTGGATGGTGTTCATTCTCCTTAATATTAACTCACAAAAGCACACATAACGCTAAATATTGAATACATAGTGATGTAAAATGCATTTAGTTCCTGGTGCAGGCATTTGCATTCCTCTGTGCTTGAGGAAGCAGAGTGAATGTTTAAACTTCTTGTATTGCAGGGTGAATGAAACATTGCTGTGGAGTAGAAGTATGGAATTTTATTTCTATCCCTTTTAGGTCTTATACTTAATGTAAAAGCTTATTAACTTTATGTAAATAATGGCCAATAGCTTAACAAATCACATCTTGTCTTTCTGAAAACCTTATTCATCACTAAATCGGTTATTGAATAGACCGCTTAATCTGCTTATTAATTCTCAAGGCTCAAGGCACTTTAAACACACATGACTTTTTATAGATAACATTGTCCTGGTAGTGACCTTCGATTCACGGTGGGATAAATGTGCCACTGTTTATCTCTAGCCAAACCAATATTGAAAAAATAAATAGGTATCAGTGCTGCAGTCTGCAAGTATTCACAAATCTATAACTTTCCCATTCCCGTCCCCATTATAGATTCCATGCACTCAATCGCCTTATCAGTGCTGACATGTGGACAGGGAAGTGTTGGTGAATGAAGCAGGATGTGACAGTTGTGTTCCTTCAGCTACTGGCGCTGAACTAAAATGAAGTGAAAGAGTGTGGAGAGAAAGGTTTGGACACTAACCTGGAGCATACATGGGAGTTCTTGGCTGTAGTCACAGTATGGGTACAAGTGTTGGAAAAAGGCCCAGAACAGTGAGAAAGTGAATTAAAAGCAAAGAAATTTTCGGGAGATTTTTACACCTATAAGTAGTTTATAATACTGTATGTGCTACAGTATCAATAAGATAAAATGCAGCAATGACAGTGACTGGAACACAATACAGTACAAGGGTTTTCTCAGTCAGATTCTTTAATGTCAAAAAATTGTAAATATTTCTAAACATTAATTAACCAATCAGTGCCTGATAAACACCACTGTTTGCATGTTAACCCCCTCTATACAATATACTATCACTGAGACTTATGAGAATTTAGAGACATGGCCTCCATTGTTATTGATCTCCCAATCATCTCCTAATGATCTCTCAGCAGTCGTTCCATGAACTCTGTTGGTCTTTCATTAAATACTCAAGGATCCCTCATTGATCTCTCAGCCATCTCCAACTTTGAGGTGGAAAAATTTGACGCTCATTGAAAGATCACTGAGAGATCTTTGGGAAATTGATGGGATTGTTGAGTGCCCAAGGAGTGAATGCTCTCTCACCGATTTTTCAATGATCTCTCAATGATCTTTCAGTGAACGGCCAATTTTTCCACCCCACATGTAGAGATGGCTGAACAATAAGTGAAGTATCACTGAGCGTTTGATGAAAGACCAATAGAGTTCATTGAAAGACCACAGTGGCGATCCCAGAGAGATCATTGGGGGATGGAGAGATTGTTGAGCTCTCCTTGAGAGTTCTTTGACAGATCACTTCCCTTTGGTGATCAGTGAGAGATTGTTTTGGACTGAGCAAATTTTGAGGAGACCATGGTGACTGTGGAGATCAATAGAATACCTTTGGGAGCTCATTTAGAGATGTTGGCAATCACTGAGAGATCATTGAAAGATCATTGAGAATTCTAGCCATTTTCATTTTTCAACGATCTCTACCCGTGTTTACAGGGGTAGAAAAGGACTAGAAACCTCTCATATATATATACACACATACACTACTCACAAAAAGTTAGGGATATTCAGCTTTCAAATGACATTTCAAGATACACCTAAAACCCACTATAACCTTTACAGGTGAACTTAATTTGACCTTCTCTAACCTTTTGAATGCACATGTCCGACTGTTCAGTGTTTCAGTACTTTTTGCATATCTTGCTGTAATTTAACAAGGTGCTTAACGGCAAAATTGACAACAGGTGTTTGATCCATGAATCGACCAATACATTTTCTGGTTCAATTAGAATTGGTATTTAAACAGTCCTCTTCATTATGCTGTTCACATTTTGACATCATGAGACCAAGACGACACCTAACAACTGATCAACAGTACCTCGCCATTGCGAAGCTTCAAACAGGATGTTCTCAGAGGGAAGTACCCGCTGAGCATCAGCAGATTGCAACAGAGATACAAAGAGACTGGAAGAGTCACAGAAAGGCAAAGAAGTGGATGTCCTTTGGCCACATCCCACACTGATGACCGCTTCATTGTGAACAGTGCCCTGCACTGTTCACTGTTCACGTCAGACTATTCAGAACTGTTTACATCAGTGTGGTGTGTGTGCGAGATGACCTGACCACACCACCAGGCACAGGTATCATTGTCTTGCATGGGCTAGGGAGCATTTACGCTGGACAAGGGACCAGTGGGCCTCAGTGCTGTTCTCTGATTCAAGTTGATTCACATTGAGCAGAAATGATGGCCGTCAACGATGTTGGAGACGTCAAGGAGAGCGCTATGCATCAGCTAGTATTGTCACCAGACGAGCCTTTGGTGGTGGTGGTGTTACAATCTGAGCAGGTGTGTCTTGTCAATGCAGAACTGCCCTACACCTTGTGAATGGTACAGTGACAAGCCGATACTACCTGAATAACTTCATTCATCCAGTCATTCTGCCCCTGCATGAACAACACAGGCCTAATTTCATCTTCATGGATGACAGTGCTTCAGCTCATCAAGGTCGCATCATTAGGGAACGGCTGCTGTAGGCTGGGGTACCTCAAATGGAGTGGTCTGCACTTACTCCAGACCTGAGTCCCATAGAAAACCTATGGGATTAGCTGAATCGCCATGTAGAGGCTCGTAACCCTGCACCCCACAACCTGAATGACCTGAGGGCTGCCCTTTAAGAAGAGTAGAATGCCATGCCTCAGCAGACAATAAGTCGACTTGTGAACAGCATGAGACGTTGCTGTCAAGCTGTAATTGATGCTCAAGGGCACATGACAAGTTATTGAGACACTGACATTTTTTGTTGTGGCATGCCCACCACTGTTGTTGGCTTTTGTTTCAATAAATTGTTTGAGATGAGGAAATCTCCATTGCATGCTTGTACTTAAATGCCCTACTTTCATGATAAAACATCACTGTAGTGTGAACTTTTTACATTTTCCATAAATTTCATCCAAAAGCCAACACACACACACACACACACACACACACACACACACACAGAGTGGATATAAAAAGTTTACACACCCCTATTCAAATGCTAGGTTTTTGTGATGTAAAAAAATGAGACCAACATAAATCATTTCAAAACTTTTTCTACCATTAATATGATCTATAACCTGTACAACACAAATGAAAAACAAACTGAAATATTTTAAGGGGAAAAATACAAAATAAAAAACTTACAATAACCTGGTTTCATAAATATGCACACCCTGTTATAACTGTGGATGTGGCTGTGTTCAGAATTAACCAATCACATTCAAACTCATGTTAAATGGGAGTCAACACATACCTGCCACCATTTAAAGTGCCTCTGATTAACCCCAAATAAAGTTCAGCTCTTCTAGTAGGCTTTTCCTGACATTTTTGTAGTCACATCTAAAGGTGTGTTCACACCAAAGGCGAACGTGTGAATTTTTTGCGCAGCACATTTACATTTTAACTCACTGTAAACACACGAACAGACATGAATCCCCCTTCTGAGTAAGATACAGATAGGCAAAGTTGCCTTTAAAACTTCTGCAGCTGTGTTTGACCTGCTGTGGAAATTCCCAAAATAACGTCATGCTTATGTTTACATCATCCGACTGGGGGCTCACCTGAAAATGTTGTCTCAAGCCTCCAAAACTTCACAGATGACGGGTGTTTACGTTGCTAGCTTGCTAGCTTGCTAGCTTGCTAGGACATCCGTGACTGGAAACTGTGGGTAAATAACTCAGAAATCCCGATTCAGCTGAAGAGCTCTCGATCCTCCTGTCTCCAGGTGAGTGAATTTCATTTTCAAACTAGTTTACTCTGCAATGGTGATACTTTTACTCCGGTTACGGCAGAATCTCAAAGCTAGCTAACGCATAGATGCGAACACGCAAATGCACAATTTTGCGTGTACTCGCATCTTTCCATTGACTTTGTATGGATTCGCACCGCTTTTGGTGTGAACGCACCTTTACAGTACAAGTCGTGGTCCACAGAGAGCGTCCAAAGCATCAGAGGGATCTCATTGTTCAAAGGTATCAGTCAGAAGAAGGGAACAAAAGAATTTCCAAGGCATTAAATATTACCATGAAACACAGTGAAGACTGTCATCATCAAGTGGAGAAAATATGGCACAACAGTGACATTACCAAGAACTGGACATCCCTCCAAAATTGATGAAAAAATGAGAAGAAAACTGGTGAGGGAGGCTGCCAAGAGGCCAACAGCAACATTGAAGGCACTGCAGGAATTTCTGGCAAATACTAGCTGTTTAGTACATGTGACAACAACCTCCCCATCTTTTTCATATGTCTGGGCTATGGGGTAGGGTGGCAAGATGGAAGCCTTATCTTACAAAGAAAAACATTCATGCCTGGCTACATTTTGCAAAAACACTTTTGAAATCTCATAAACGCATGTGGGAAAATGTGTTATGGTACAATGAAATCAAAGTTGAACTTTTTGGTCATAATTCCAAAAGGTATATTTGGTGCAAACACAACTCTGCTCATCACCAAAAGAACACCATACCTACAGTGAAGCATGGTGGTGGCAGCATCATGCTTTGGGGCTGTTTTTCTTCAGCTGGAACTGGGACCTTAGTCAAGATGGAAGGAATTATGATCAGTTCCAAATACCAGTCAGTGTTGGCACAAAACCTTTAGACTTCTGCTAGAAAGCTGAAGATGAAGAGGAACTTCATCTTTCAGCATGACAATGACCCAAAGCACACATCCAAATCAACAAAAGAATGGCTTCACCAGAAGAAGATTAAGATTTTGGAATGGCCCAGCCACAGTCCAGGCCTGAATCCTATCGAACATCTGTGAAGTGATCTGAAGAGAGCTGTGCACAGGAGATGTCCTCACAATCTGACAGATTTGGAGTGTTTTTGCAAAGAAGAGTGGGCAAATTTTGCCACATCAAGATGTGCCACGCTGATAGACTCCTACCCAAAAAAGACTAAGTGCTGTAATAAAAGCCAAAGGTGCTGCAAGAAAGCATTAGTTTAAGAGTATGCATGTTTATGCAAACAGGTTATTGTAAGTTTTTTATTTTTTATTTTTCCCCTTAAAAGATTTCAGTTTGTTTTTCAATTGGGTTGTACAGGTTATAGGTCACATTAATGGTGGAAAAAGTTTTGAAATGATTTATCTTGGTCTCATTTTTTTTACATCACAAAAACCTGGCATTTGAATAGGGGTGTGTAGACTTTTTATATCCACTGTATAGGTATATATACATACCTTTTTGGTCACCCAAGAAACTCTCAATGATCCCTTAGCAATTTCTCCTAGTCTCTCAATGGTCTCAAGGACTTTTCAATGATCTCTATAGCTCACCATAAAAATTATGCAACGATCTCCCAAACATTTACACAGAAAAAACAAACAAACAAAACATTAAGGCTTTAGGAGATTGCTGACAGACTGGGTCAGTGTTTGATCTCTCAATGGTCACCTAACGACCTCTGTCTGTGGAAAGGGGCCCTTAGAATGCATCTGTCTAAATACTGGTCTTTGCATTTTCTCTATGTATTCAAATTGAATATTGCTTGTAAAAATTCATAAAGCACACAACTTGAGTTATTGTTCATGAACCTATTCTACAATTATTCTATAACTGCTTTTGCTTCTCCTGTCAGCATTTCTTTTGGTTTAAAAAAAGGGCATTTGTTGGTTTAAATGATAAAATATTACTTTACTGTATTTCAAGAGGCACTCAAATGCTTCCCTTTTGAAACTTTCAGTTTTAGCACCCTCTTTGCCATATTTGGAGCCCAGCAGGGTCTCAAGCTCTAAGGCCTTGGCATCAGTGACTGCCAGTGTGTCGAATCTTTTTCATGCCCAGCCAAACCCCCACATTCCAGCTCTAAAATCCCATCCATCTTGACATTCATGTTTCAGCTCCCCAACAGCTGAACACTGGCCCAGAGCCACCTCCTTGTCTTAAACCAAAGCTCAAGAAAATTAGTTTGAATAGAGAGAAAAGATAGAAGGGTGAGTTTAAGTGAAGTTGGGGGGAGTTTAAATTGAGTCAAGGCATTTTATTTGCACTGGTCCCCTTTCATCTAGCCTGGGGGTACTGGATTATATGAATGGGCTGGTTTGTTATATGGGCGACCAAACATGGTGCTTAAATGTTTATCTGCATAATGACAAAGCTCAAGAGAATCTCAGGAATGAGATGGACTGTGAACTACAGTCAAGTTGTTCCAGTCTGTTAATCTCTGGCGAACAAACAGCTTTTGCTGGACTGCAGCTTAGGATATGTTGGAGACTAAGCTTCTCCCAGTACATTGAGAACTTATGAAGCAGCTTATACATATACTGTATAACTACATAATAAATAGAATTCAGTCTTAGCCCATGATATAAAAGATTTAGTGCTTGGTATTTTAATCATAATTAATCGCACATATCGTGATTAATCATATTGATAGTGACAATCACAATTAATCACGTAAATTGCACACCTCATGATTGCTGTCCTCCCTGGCCCATATGTTGTCAATGACAAAATAACCATGAGAAACTAACATAACTAATCATGATTAAAATGCCCACCATTAAAGATATTACATATTTTGTTTGAAGATAATGCATTTACTGTGTCATTTTGCTACTTTACTCATTGTTTTTATGTGATGATTATTTTAGCTGTTTAGAGTAGACACTGTTACAACCCCTCTGTAGGGGGAAGAGGGCTAACAAAACTTCTTCAAGGGGAAAAAAATTTCCGTGACTCCAGTGACAATGTTTGTGTGTGAACTGGATAACCTGAGTTTTTCTGGTTGTTTCCATGGCAGCAGTCAATGTAGCCAAGATTGTGTTGCTTTTTTAATTATGTTAAAGGGACTTTTTACATGTTTGCACTAGTGTATCTCAATAAGTTAAAATATTATGACAAACTTAATTATTTTCTGCAAAATACTTTAAAAAGACACATTTCCATGTAGTCAGTATTGGTTACAAATATACAGTATATATATATATATATATACTGTATATATATATATATATATATATATATATTAAGTCTTTTTATTAAAATTTTGATTGTAGTATTACTTTCTGAAATCAAAGTACAAATTACATTATTCTAATTACATTGTAAATGTACAGTTACTCATCCATTTTCTTGAGGAATGGAGGTATTTTGTTCAGTTTCATGTGGGCACAGATTTTTTTTAAGCAGTGCTGTGTTCACTGGACATGTTTTTAACAAACACAGGAGGAAGAAGTCTTTTAAAACATACCAGCGCATGTGTGGACTAGGCCTTAAAAAACAATGACAATCTCAACAGATTTACAGCACATAATAAAATGCAATTAATACAAAAGTTAGTTCCAACAGCGCAATTTGATTGGACAATCGGGATTCCAGGAGTTACTATATTCCACGATAATGGCACTCCCAACATTTCACTAGATATGTATCACTCCACTTCAAAGGTGTTCTAGTAACTGTTAATTACTAACAGTAATTTAATATCAAGTCTACAGACTTCAGAATTGCAATACTGTGTTAGATATATTAATTTCCACAGTGAGGCGCTGCTTGAAAAGATTTATGCATCCCTGACCCAGAAGTCCCACTCTTTTGAAAAAAAAAACTTTATTGAGTTTGTAAAGTCTGCCCTTGTATAAACATCATTAAGCTATTTTGTGTCTGTTTAAAAAAAAAAAACAGACAGTGCTAGAGTTGGGTTTATTGTCTTGATTAACAAACCACAATACCTTTGTGGTAATGGACTCTTCGTTTCATCTGAAAATGCTCCCTAAAAAATAAAGTCAAATCGCTAGCATGCTAACTAGCCACTGGCATTGGCCACTTTTCTATCTCAGCCCTTCTGCGGTCTCGACTCAACAGGCGACCGGTATGTTTTATAAACAATGATTTTTGCACTTGGCAATACTTAAAGGGCCTATATCATGCAAAATCAACTTTTTTGAGCTTTTAAGCATGTTATAATGTTAATTCCTCACCAAAAACACCCCCAAAGTGGTATTTTGCTCCATTCACACATCTCTGAGTATTCCTCCTCAACCCTGCTCTCTGAGCTGCTGCTCCGCCCTGTCCCTGATAATGACTGGGTCCCCACATTCATATGTATGAATGTGGGTGAGCCGCCCACTCCAGGAAGTGCCTGTGCTGCCAGCACCGCCCCCAGGCTAACGTACACACCCACTTTCTCCGCGCAGCAAACAGAGCGGTGATCGGCAAAACTCTTTCACTTTAGCATTGACGCTGTGAAGAAGTAGTTCCTCTCGCACCTAATCTGCTCAGTGACAACAACTGTTTACTTTTTTACGTAAGACAATGTCTTCTAAGTGGTGTAAATGTGTCTTTGGCTGTGAGAGATTTAGGAGTTTGTTCAGCCTTCCTAAAGAAGAGCCTACTCGTCAGAAATGGTCAAAATAGACCAGAATGCAGAGGCTAAATTCATAATATTAAACGTGATTAACCATACACTACATAAGAATAATATTATAGGCTAAAATAATAACAGGAGGCTAAAGAGTTCAACATGCTCATCCATCTTTTCTAAAGTTTACTGTAGATGTTGTTTTCGTGGGCGGAACCCAGCGACACACTGCAGCAGCTGGCTCAGGGGTTACGTCATGAAATGGGCGGCAGCCACAAGAAGGAGAGGCAGAGCCTCAGAGATCGAGGCATCTTACTTCCAGGCTCGCGAAAATAACTCATATTTCATAAGAAATTCATTCTCCAGTGTACCAAAGGTGATATACTATCACATACATGCATATAGTTTACTCTGAAAGGCTTAAAATAGCATGATATAGGCCCTTTAATTTGTTTACATTTGTGTGAAATGACAATAGATATCTTTATTCTGATTGAGATGTTCAGCAAAAGTTTCTGGCTACATTCAAGATGCGTTCAGACCAAATGCGAATGGGTGAATTTTTTGCATGGCACGATTACATTTTAACTCAATGTAAACATGTGAATACACACGTGGACAAAATTGTTGATACCCCCCTGTTAATGAAAGAAAAACCCACAATGGTCACAGAAATAACTTGAATCTGACAAAAGTGGTAATAAATAAAAATTCTATGAAAATTAACCAATGAAAATCAGACAATGCTTTTGAATTGTGGTTCAAGAGAATTACTTTAAAAAACAAACTCATGAAACAGGCCTGGACAAAAATGATGGTACCCCTAGAAAAGATAGGTACAGGCTATAAGACCATCTCCAAGCAGCTTGATGTTCCTGTGACCAGAGTTGCACATATCATTCAGAAATTTAAGATCCACGGGAATGTAGCCAACCTCCCAGGACGTGGCTGCAGGAGGAGATGGATAATACGAATGGTAACAAAAGAGCCCAGAACAACCTCTAAACACATTCATGGTGAACTCCAAGGTCAAGGTGCATCAGTGTCAGATCGCACCATCCATCGTTGTTTGAGCCAAAGTGGACTTCATGGGAAACGACCAAGGAGGACACCACTGTTGAAAACAAATCATAAAAAAGCCAGACTGGAATTTGCCAAACTGCATGTTGACAAGCCACAAAGCTTCTGGGAGAATGTCCTATGGACAGACGAGACAAAACTGGAACTTTTTGGCAAGGCACATCAGCTCTGTGTTCACAGACGCAAAAATGAAGCATACCACGAAAAGAACACTGTCCCTACTGTGAAACACGGAGGAGGTTCTGTTATGTTCTTGGGCTGCTTTGCTGCATCTGGCACAGGGTGTCTTGAATCTGTGCAGGGTACAATGAAATCTCAAGACTATCAAGGTATTCTAGAGAGAAATGTGCTGCCCAGTGTCAGACAGCTTGGTCTCAGTCGCAGGTCATGGGTCTTGCAACAGGATCATGACCCAAAACACACAGCTAAAAACACCCAAGAATGGCTAAGAGCGAAACATTGGACTATTCTAAAGTGGCTTTCTATGAGCCCTGATCTAAATCCTATTGAACATCTGTGGAAGGAGCTGAAACATGCCGTCTGGAGAAGGCACCCTTCAAACCTGAGACAACTGGAGCAGTTTGCTCATGAGGAGTGGGCCAAAATACCTGCTGAGAGGTGCAGAAGTCTCATTGACATTTATAGAAATGGTTTGATTGCAGTGATTGCCTCAAAAGGTTGTGCAACAGAATATTAAGTTAAGGGTACCATCATTTTTGTCCAGGCCTGTTTCATGAGTTTGTTTTTTAAAATAATTCTGGTGAACCACAATTCAAAAGCATTGTCTGATTTTCATTGGTTAATTTTCATAGAATTTTTATTTATTACCACTTTTGTCAGATTCAAGTTATTTCTGTGACCATTGTGGGTTTTTCTTTCATTAACAGAGGGGTATCAACAATTTTGCCACCAATTTTAGTGAGTTGCAGATGGGCGGAGTTGCCTCTGCAGCTGTGTAAATCCTGAAAACACCATCATGCTTAGGTTTATGTTATCCGATAGGGGTCTTACCTGAAAAAATTGTCCTTGCCTCAAAAATTTCACCTGGATGATGGTTGTTTAGCACATCTGTGGAAGGAGTAAATAACTCAGACATGCCAGTTCAGCTGCAGAGCTCCCAGTCCTTCTGCCTGCAGGTGAGTGGCAGTTTCATTTTCAACCTAGTTTACTCTCCAATGTTGATAGTTTTATTCTGGTGACAGCAGAATCACAAGACCATTACTAGCTAGCACTATCCCTCGAATATGAACACGCAAATGTGCGTTTTCACGTGTCTTCTGCATGTTTACATTAACTTTACATGTGTTCGCCCCGCATGGAAAATTCACTTCGCGTTTTGTCTGAACACACCTTTAGAAGGGACTATTTTTTTCTCAACTGCACAAACTAACTGGTTAAACAAACAAATCACAATATTTTGTGCAGTCTTGCTGTCATTTAATAAATTGTGCTTGTAGAACTGTTGTATAAAGGCAATATTACATGAGAGGGGAGTATGGTATCAATGAATATAGTAACTGCAGGTTTGATACGTTATATGCATATGATGATTGATCGATTCAGTGATGGATTGTGATGACACTACCGACGATGTACCAGTCCCTAAATGCATGGATTGATGTTTTATTAATTATATACACCATATATTCATGTAACTGTTGCACACTCTTGGGTATTCAACCAGTTGTGTTTTCAATTCACTTGATGACACCAAGTAAGCACCTAGTCAAGTGAAGTCATGTCTAGTTTCACGAGATTTGCAGCCACCTTTGAAAGTTAGGAAGCAGTTAGCTCAAAGTCAGCTCAAATGTCGGGCCTTTTTTGGATTTTATAACAAAGATGGAAGGAAAGTGTAGTGATCTGAGCACTGATTCTATCCGCGCTCGGGTTACCCAGTATTTTCCCTTTTCTTCCATATGATTTCAGGTTTTGTTATTAGGGCCTTTTCCAAGGCTTTTATTGTGACAGCGTCACAGCCGTGCTTCTGGCTGTCAAAGTCGAGCCGGCACCGTGACAGCTGTTCGTCAGCTCGTTAATTACATTTTCCTTTTCTGTTTGGTTCATGCCCTGTATTTAAGGGAGCAGCTGAGGCTCACTCCTCGCTGTGACCTACACAGACACACATACTGTATACACCTTCGTGTTCCTGGACTGGAGTTCCTACCCCCGACTCCAGTCTTCTCTCTGTGTTATGGAGTCTTCGTGCTCGTCTCTCATAAGTGCATGTTTTACAGCGTAGGTTCTGTCCTTGCTGCACCTTCTCTTTTGTTGTCAGTGTTTATTATTTTGTATTCTAGTTTATCTACGTGTTTTGCCCACGTGGCTATTTACTTTATGTTTTTGTCCTTTTGTTAAATAAACACGCAAACTTACTTCTGGCTCCTGGCACCTCATTAATGCCCTGCAAGGGGCATTCATGACAGAAAGACCTTGACATGACATACAACCTGCAAGAAGTGCTGCACAAAAAAAAAAAGCAAAAAACAAAACACCCTCAGAACATGCAGGCCAGCGCACGTATCAGCGCAGCATTAACAGCCGCTAAGCTAAGGAGATGCCAGCATAGATTTTTTTATCCGATCGCCAAGTAAATAAAGTTTATTTATGAAGCGCTTTTCACAAGCATATACATATGCAAACATACACAAAGTGCTGTACAATAAAATGGAATAAAAGGAAGTTGAAAAAAAAATACTTTTAAAAATACAAAAACAAGTTAAAACACAAGATTAAAAAAAAATAGACTTACCATTAAAAAGCAGTTGAATTGAAACTCAATGGAAACATTTTCAGCTGCTTTTTAAAAGAGTCCACAGAGTCAGCTAAATGTATCTGGAGTGGGAGCCTATTACAAGCACCATCCACTGCCTTCACTGTGTGCAGACACGTTCCAGCAGAAAATGAAGCCCTGAGAATACTTATTGCATAAAAGAGATGTCAACAGTTTTACTTTGGGACATGATTTGAGGATGAATAAGGTGGAAAGATTTGAAATATACTTATGGGATTGTGATACTTGATATTGTGATTATTGTTGAACCGTGATAGGATTGAATCGTGACCCAAATATCGCAATCCAAATCAAATTGCGAGGTCCCTCGTGATTCCCACCCCTAGTATGCACAGTTTCACAAATGCCACATGGACCTTTTCATATAATCATTTGTACACCCCAATGTACACTGACCACTACATACTTTTGATAAATTGGGGCCAATATCTTTTTGCAGCTCAATATACCAAGGTCCTTTTTTACAAAAAGCAACAGGAAAGTGTGGAGTCTGTTATTCTATTTACAGTGCATTCAGAAAGTATTCACAGTGATTCACTTTTTCCACATTTTGTTATGTTACAGCCTTATTCTGTCATGAACCGAGCCAGTGTTCTCCTGTGGGCTGTCTAACATTTGCCGGTCCGACCACACACCCCTCTCTGACAGTCAGCTGTGTGCCCCGGTAATCATCTTTCCCGTGCCTCGCCCAGGTGTTGCCAATTTGTTATGCCAGCAGTGATTGTACTTAAGCAGCTCTTTGCTAGTCAAACACCACTGGACCATTATACGAGTTCACACGGGCGTTCTTCATGTGGAACCGTCATGTCAGGAAGGAGTGTTTGTGTGTGCTCGCTGGGAACTTGCACTACTCAGACTGCTCCGGTGCCGTGAGTGAACTGTTGCATTTCTGTGTGCAGTTGTGCTGCTACGCTGGTAGCATTTCCTTGTGCGGCACAGCTGCTACGCTTTGGCATTGAATAGCTCAGTTGATTCTCCCCGCTCAGTCGAGCGTCCTGGAGGACTCTAAGTTTAACCCGAGCTGTCTATATCATTTGTCTGTGGTTGTGTCAATAAATGTGTGTTTGGTGTAACTCAGCACTTAAAGGGCCTATATCATGCAAAATCGAATTTTGAACTTTTAAGCATGTTATAGTGTTAATTCCTCACCAAAAACACCCCCCAAAGTGGTATTTTGCTCCATTCACGCATCTCTGAGTATTCCTCCTCAACCCTGCTCTCTGAGCCGCTGCTCCGCCCTGTCCCTGATAATGATTGGGTCCCCACGTTCATACGTATGAACGTGGGTGAGCCGCCCACTCCAGGAAGTGCCTGTGCTGCCAGCACCGCCCCCAGGCTAACGCACACACCCACTTTCTCCACACAGGAAACGGAGTGGTGATCGGCAAAACTCTTTCACTTCCTGTAAACGTCTTCGAGGTCGCTGTGGTATCTCGTGCACCTCAAATTCCCGATCAGACTCTGGGTCAAGAGTGTAAGGCTCCACAACATGCTCATTCATCTTTTCTAAAGTTTACTGTAGATGTTGTTTTCGTGTGCGAAACCCAGCAACACGCTGCTGCAGCCGGCTCAGGGGTTACGTCTTGAAATGGGCGGCAGCCACAAGAAGGAGAGGCGGAGCTTCAGAGATCGAGGCATCTTACTTCCGGGTTGGAAAAGTAGCTCGCGAAAATAACTCATATTTCATAAGAAATTCATTCTCCAGTGTACCAAAGGTAATATACTATCACATACATGCATATAGTTTACTCTGAAAGGCTTAAAATAGCATGATATAGGCCCTTTAAGTCCATTCTTCCTTCTCCTCCTCCGTGCGCTTTTCCACAGTCCACGGGGGAGCTTATCACAGAATGGTCCAGCCAGCTAAAAGGATTTAGCGGGTTACACCCACACAAACCTTTTTTCATTTTTCTTTTTTTTTTTTTTTTAGCATTTTTCCTTTTTTTCACCCACCTGTTTGTTGGAGCACATCATGTCCTGGACTAGCCGACCTCGTCGCCATAAGGGAGGACCGACAGCTAGCATTCCCACTCTGGAGGAAGAGTGGGCATTGGATTTCATCCAGGACTTTGTGGAGGAGGCTCTCACATACCGTGGTCCCAAGAAAAAATGGGAATGTTTGCTTGGGGCTATGGGCATCCTTGAAGTGCATCCTGACCTCTGGAGGTGCCCACAATACGCGGAGCTGCTCTCCACGGTCCGTGCGCTCGAGCGCTCATTTCCTGGATTATCTGCAAAGACACTTCCCGCTGAGCCGAAGCGGAGTTGTTCCCCTCGTCGGCCATCCGCTTCCTCTCCAGCTCAGCCCGAAGTGCCAGCCTCAGCCCGTGCGTCTCCAGCTCCACCACGACAGCGTCATTCCACGTCAAGACACCGGGAGAAGCCCACCTCGTTGACAGCAACCGCTATCGTTCCAGCTGCCATGAGGTCTGCTAAACTCACCCTGGCCACACCTACCTCTGTCATCATGGAGACGGCTCCTCCACCTGTCTGCAGAGGGGCCCACGTCACCGCTGACACGGAGAGGGATGACTGTCTGCCGTCTGCTGCTGCTAAAACCAACGACCAGGATGACAGGCAAGTATTTTTCTTTCTATCCCATCAAATAGTATTGAATCTTGCCTGTCTGCCGAGGGAGAGGCCCAGTTTAAGCAGTCCGCTGGGTCCTCTCCTCCAGCTGCAAAAATTATTTCATTTCTCCCCCTCTCCATGTCTCCTCCCATTTCCCCTGAGTGCCTGTCGATCCTGGATCGGAGCCAGCGGACGGCGGAGGAGCCAGTGGCCTTGGAGGATCCTGCTCCGGAGCCAGCACCGAGGTGTTTTGGGGCAGCTACACCGGTGGAGTCCCCGGCTTCTTCTTCCGGGCCAGCACCTGATCCATCCCTGGGTGCGCCAACGGACGAGGAGTGGTCAGCTCTGCTTGCTGCGCTCAACCGCCGGGTCGAAGAGGAGCGCCGCGAGAGGGAGGTCCGAGGACGCGCTTCCCCGGCTGTGAGGGTTCCACCCCCTGTGCCTGCTCAACCCCAAGGCTTACCATCGGACGAGGAGTGGGCAAACTTGCTCGCTGTGGTCAACAGCCAGGTCGAGGAAGAACACCAGGAGAGAAGAGGAGACGTCCCGGAGGCCACTGGGGAGGCCCAATGCCAGGAGAACAGGCAAGTGTTTTCTCATTTGACTTTCTCTGTTGATGAACAATTTTGCCTGCCTCCTGGCGAGGAGACTTGGGGTGTGCAGTCCCCTGAGCGCTCCGCCCCAGCGGCACGTAGTGTTCCCTCACCCGACCTCATCCAGCCCCTTTTGTGTACCCCTACAAGCTTGTCTGCGCTGGAACCAGGTCGCTCGAGGGGGGAGAAACCAGAGGCCTTGGAGGATCCTGCCCATGGGTCAGCGGAGAGGTTGCTCTCGGCTGCCACTCCAGAGGAGCCGGGGGAATGGAGGATGGCACACAGGAGCACCAGGACTGCAACCACCATCACGCCTGTTGTGGGGACTGTCGCAGCAGAGTAATCCCCCGGACCAGACCTCATTTGACGGGACCTGGAACGTCATCGTTGGTGGCATCAGAGTCCTGGACGGCGATAGAGCTTGAGCAGAGGCAAGTAATCTCTCCTGTAGTTCATGTGCCAATGATTGAGAGATCTTGTCTGGCTCTTGGGGAGGAGAGTTGAGTGCGGCTCCCAGCTGCACCTGGGCTCCCCTCGCCAGGCTCTGCTGCTGCCGGCGACCCTATCCTTTCCTCCTCTCCTATCCCCATCAAGCTCCTCCCTAGGGTCGCTGGAGAGGAGATGCCACCACCGGGATTGCCGATGGATGACAACACGGGGCTAGCTGTCCCTGAGGAGGTCAATGGGGGTACAGCACTGGGCGAACCGACAGAGTCTACACACCCTAAATCGCCGGAGTCCTGGACGGCGGTTGAGCCAGAGTTCAGGCAAGTGTGCTCCATTATGGCAATAGCTTCTATGTTGATGTCACACTGCCCGACTCATGGTGAGAAGGACCTGGGGCAGCTTCCAGTAGCCCATGGGACCACCTCACTGGGCTGTGCCGCTGCCGGCGACCCTGACCCGGTCTCTTTTTCTCCCTCTCCGGGTTCAGAGCCCCCTGACAGGGTTGCTGGAGAGCAGCTGATCCCACCAGAGGCCTCTGAGGATCGGAGGACAGCGCCAGGGGTCAAGGGGAGCATGATCTCCCCCGCTGGGGAGGTCACCGTGGGTGCTGCAGAGCCCCAGCCGGAGTCACCGTGAGTGCTGCAGAGCCTCAGCTGGAGGTCACCGTGGGTGCAGCGGAGCCAGCCCGGTCGGGGTCCGTCATGGGTGCAGCAGAGCCAGCTTGGTCGGGGTCCATCGTGGGTGCAGCGGAGCCGGCCCAGTTGGGGTCCGCCGTGGGTGCAGCTGGGTCCCAAGCCGGGATCACCACGGGCACTGCGGATCGCCATGAGGACGCCGTGGTCCCCTTCTCCTCCCGGTCCTACGCCATGGGGGTTACCTCCCTTCGGTCCGGCCACCCACCAGCAAGCTTCCTGGTAGGCAGGCCGCCTCCTGCCTCATCCCGCCGGCCCTGGTGGAGTTACAACGCTGGCTGACTGCCTGAGGGCCTGAGTTTTTGGGCCAGATGGCCTGCGTTTTCCGGCAGGCCACCAGACTCTGGTCATTAGACTGCCTGCTGGGCCTGGGACTCTGGGCGGCTTCCCAGGCCTCCACGTCTTTGGACTTAGGGGGGGTTAACTGTGGACCCTGGGTGGGGCATTGTGTTCCCTCCTTGCCTGATCCCCCTACCTCCCACCCGGGTTCATGCAGGGGGGGTTTCTCTTTTCTTTTTTGATGTTACCGTGGGTGTCTGGGAATCCACCCCTAGAGGGAGGGTCTCTGTCATGAACCGAGCCAGTGTTTTCCTGTGGGCTCGGTTCTGATTGTTCTTGGTGGCTCAGGCATTGGTGGTGTTATGTATTCTTATGTTTTGATTTCTCGTCTGTGTATTGTTTATTTCCATGCTTGTAGCCGGTGCTCTGGCTGGCGATCGTTAGGCAGCTGTTTGACCCACTTCCTGGTGGGCGCTGTGCTGTCTAACATTTGCCGGTCTGACCACGCCCCCTCTCTGACAGTCAGCTGTGCGCCCCGGTAATCATCTTTCCCGCGCCTCGCCCAGGTGTTGCCAATTTGTTATGCCAGCTGTGTTTGTACTTAAGCAGCTCTTTGCTAGTCAAACACCCCTGGACCATTATACGAGTTCACACGGGCGTTCTTTACTGTGGAACCATCACGTCAGGAAGGAGAGTTTGTGTGTGCTCGCTGGGAAGTTGCACTACTTGGACTGCTCCGGTGCCGTGAGTAAACTGTAGCGTTTCTGTGTGCAGTTGTGCTGCTACGCTGGTAGCATTTCCTTGTGCGGCCCAGCTGCTACGCTTTGGCATTGAATAGCCCAGTTGAGTCTCCCCGCTCAGTCGAGTGTCCTGGAGGACTGTAAGTTTAACCCGAGCTGTCCATGTCATTTTATCTGTAGTGGTGTCAATAAATGTGTGTTTGGTGTAACTCAGCACTTAAGTCCATTCTTCCTTCTCCTCCTCCGTGTGCTTTTCCACAGCGCACGGGGAGCTTATGACATATTCCAAAATAGATTAATTTCCTTTTTTTCCCCAAAATTCTACACACAATAATACCCCATAATGACAATGTGAAAAAAAGTTTTTTTTTTTAATTTTTACAAATTTATTTAAAAAAAAACACAACTCAGAAATCACATGTACATAAGTATTCACAGCCTTTGCTCAATACTTTGATGATGCACCTTTGGCAGCAATTACAGCTTCAAGTCTTTTTGAATATGATGCAACAAGCTTGACACACCTATTTTTGGGCAGTTTCACCCATTCCTCTTTGCAGCACCTTTCAAGCTCCATCAGGTTGGACGGGAAGCGTTGGTGCACAGCCATTTTCAGATCTCTCTAGAGATGTTCAATTGGATTCAAGTCTGGCCTCTAACTGGGCCACTCAAGGACATTTACAGAGTTGTCTTGAAGCCACTCCTTCGATATCTTGGCTGTGTGCTTAGGGTCATTGTCCTGCTGAAAGATGAACCATCGCCCCAGTCTGAGGTCAAGAGTGCTCCGGAGCAGGTTTTTACCCAGGATGTGTCTGTACATTGCTGCATTCATCTTTCCCTCTATCCTGACTAGTCTCCCAGTTCCGGCCGCTGAAAAACATCCCCACAGCATGATGCTGCCACCACCATTGGGGTGGTTATGAACGGTGCCTGGTTTCCTCCAAACATGACGCCTGGCATTCAAGCCAAAGAGTTCAATCTTTGGCTCATCAGACCAGAGAATTTTGTTTCTCATGGTCTGAGAGTCCTTCAGGTGCCTTTTGGCCAACTTGAGATGGGCTGCCATGTGCCTTTTACTAAGGAGTGGCTTCCATCTTGCCACTCTACTGTACAGGCCTGATTGGTGGATTGCTGCAGAGATCGTTGTCCTTCTGGAAGGTTCTCCTCTCTTCACAGAGCTAGCGCTGGAGCTCTGACAGAGTGACCATCGGGTTCTTGGTCACCTCCCTGAATAAGGACCTTCTCCCCCGATCGCTAAGTTTAGACGGCCAGCCAACTCTAGGAAGAGTCCTGGTGGTTCCAAACTTCTTCCATTTGCGAATGATGGAGACCACTGTGCTCACTGGGACCTTCAAAGCAGCAGAAATTTTTCTGCACCCTTCCCAAAATCTGTGCCTTGAGACAATCCTATCTCGGAGGTCTGCAGACAGTTCCTTTACTTCATACTTGGTTTGTGCTCTGACATGCACTGTCAGCTGTGGGACCTTATATAGACAGGTGTCTGCCTTTCCAAATCATGTCCAGTCAACTGAATTTACCACAGGTGGATGCCAATCAAGCTGTAGATACATCTCAAGCATGATCAGTGGAAACAGGATGTACCTGAGCTCAATTTTGAGCTTCACGGGAAAGGCTTTGAATACTTATGTACATGTGATTTCTTAGTTTTTTTTTATTTTTAATAAATTTGCAAATATCCCCCCAAAAAACTTTTTTTCACATTGTCATTATGGAGTATTATGTGTAGAATTTTGAGGAAAAAAAAATAATTTAATCCCTTTTGGAATAAGGCTGTAACATAACAAAATCTGGAAAAAGTGAAGCGCTGTGAATACTTTCCACATGCACTGTACCCCAGATCACCTGGAGGTGCAGAAAGTCCCCAAATTATATGTTCAGTGATGTTTTAAAGGTTTTTGCTAAAACACTGATCTTTTTTTTGAGTCTTTGCAGTGTTGCAGGACTCAACTAAACCCGATGTGTTCAGTAAAGTAGATGCATTACAGAGAACCCCCTAAACACTGTCTGAGGGTAATCCAGGCATGATCCATCTTAGTGCTCCAAAGGCTGACACTGTTTGTCTAAACTAGTTTAAAGTCTCTGTGACTATACAGCTTAGTATGCCTTCGATTAACACTGCAACACGCTATGCATTCTGCTGCCAACATTAATTGGCTCCTTGATTAGCTGAAGCTTAAAGTCAATGTCTGGCCTCCAAGTAAAAGTGGATCAATGTGTCCTCATGGAGAATTCATAAACTTGGATTCCTCAAGCTTTAAGAGTTCAGTACAACTTCACAAAA
This sequence comes from Pholidichthys leucotaenia, assembly GCA_020510985.1. NCBI lineage: Eukaryota > Metazoa > Chordata > Actinopteri > Cichliformes > Pholidichthyidae > Pholidichthys > Pholidichthys leucotaenia. The sequence goes on along the minus strand of CM035845.1, from coordinate 246,679,751 downwards.
TGTGCTTACAAAGTAGCTGTTTTATCTTGCCGTCCTTGTACTACATCTTGCTTCCCCTTAGGAGTTCGAGGAAAAATGCTGCCCATTTTTACCGAGTCAGTTTTCCAGGTGCAAACCTGTGATTTATAAGTGAAGATTGCATAGTTTCAGTATGTTTTTCTTCACTGTAACTACATACTGTGCTATTTTGATGTAAGTAAAACTTTAAGCTATGTTTAGACTTAAAATGAAAAAAGAATATAGAATTCTATTTTATGGTGCTTTGACCAGTAACAGAAAAAATCAAACATTGTGGCACACCCACTGATTCCAGTCCAGGGAACCAAACTTTCTTGGTATGTTCAAATTCAGTGTTGCCAAGACAAATATTGTACTGCCAGCAAAGAATTATATCATCCATAAACAAACCTGACTGCATAGGGTTAAAAGTGAAATTTGATCTTATTTTGTTCCCACTGCAGCTGCGAGAAATCCATGAAAGAAATGTGTCCAGTCATCAAGATCACAGTCTAGTAGGAGCCAAAATAAACAAGAACATAGTCTGTGAATTTAAGAGGAATTTCAGTTCAGGTCATTGTCTTCGTGAAGAAGAAAGGGCTACAGATTTGTGTTTGATTGGTCAGATCAGAAAATGTACTGCTTCCCTGTAACTGAGTCATTTTAGGTTTTGCGTTTAAGATGTGGCTAGAAATATATTATCATTTCTGTAATTTATATTTGCATTGTTATGACTGAAAATGTTAATTTTTTTGACATGAGTTTCTTTTAGCAAATCTGTCTGAATAAATAAACTTGAAGTATCAATGGATAACGTTTGGTTTGATGTAGTTTGATATACACAAGTTTAGCATTTTCATAGCAGCTGTTTTAACATGAAATAGCAATTAAAAGAAAGTCTTACTAACTACATGAAATTAGGCTCAGTTCTGTTATACCCAGCAAAGCTTTGTTGAAAAGGCAGTGAAATGATTACCTGCCCAATTCCCTTTGCTGTAATGGAATTTGGGTAAGAAGTAAAGGTTAATTTTAAATATATATGTAAAGAGATTTTACATCATTGTTTGTATTTTTTCTCTGTGGCCCTGTGATCATTTCTGTGCTATAATACTACATTTTTTGACTTATCAAGTGTAAATGATTAAAAAATGCATGGATTTCTGGTAGTATTTGGATACATATCCTTGGAAATTCAATAGTATTGTAACACCTATTTTGGGGCCAAAATGGCACCACTAAATAGCTGCTCTGCAAAATTTTAAATCTTTTAAATGTTGATATTTTTCAGGACTAATCTGGGTTATGAAAGCAGCTCATTTTGCTATATATATTTTGAGTTGCATTAAGGCATCTACTTACAACTTTTGTCATTGGATATGCATGTCTTGGTTTTACGAAGACATCTTGGGTAAATTATTTTCAATTTTAAGTGCATTACTTTGTTATAATTATCATAGCCAACACAACAATGTACAGTGCTGTGAAAAAGTATTTGATTTCTTATATTTTGCGTATTTGTGACTCCTAAACATTTCAAATCATCAAACAAATTTTAACAAAGATAACCTGAGCAAATAAAAATGCAGTTTTTAAATGACGATTTCATTTATTATGGGAAAAAGCCATCCTAACCTACCTGGCTCTATGTGAAAAAGTAATCCCCCCCCCCCATCCTTTGTTACATCATGAGTTAACTGTGAATAACAACATTTTTTGGAAAGCCGAGTTCAATTTCACTAACCACATCCAGGCCTGATTACTGCCAGTCTCACTGAATCAAGAAATCATTTAAATAGAACCTGTCTGACAAAGTAAAGTAGGCTAAAAGATCTCAAAAAGCAACAACATACCATAATCTAAAGAAATTCAAGAGCAGATGAGAAACAATAACAACAACAATAAACACGGCAGCCCTAACTTGCCTCAGTTTTGACACTGCTCTATGATTCATAAATAAGAAAGAGACTGGGCAAAAATGACATCTATAGGTGAGTTCCAAGGCAAAAATCAGTGCTGACCAAAAAGAACACAAAGGCTCATATCACATTTGCCCCTCCTTTCCCCCCAAAAGAACATTGATTATCCCAAGCCTGTTGCGAAAATATTCTGTGGACTGATGAGACAAAAGTTGAGGTGGCAGTGGCTCAGGAGGACAGAGCATCCCCTTACATCTGGCATATGACATTTCATAAAGAGAACATCATACCAACAGTGAAACATGGTGGCAGTAGTGTGATGGTGTGGAGCTGCTTTGCTACTTCAGGCCCTGAATGACTTGCCATAATTGATGGAACCATGAATTCTGCTCTCTGCCAGAAAATCCTGAAGGAGAATGTCCAGCCATCAGCTTGTCACCTCAAGTGCAAGTCCTCTAATGTGATGAATTAAAACAATTCTGCAAAGAAGAGTGGGCCAAAATTCCTCAACAGTGATGTAAAAGATTCATTGCCCATTTTTGCAAACACTTGATTGCAGTTGTTGCCACCATGGCTGGAACAAATAGTAATTAGGTTTAGGGGGCAACTATTCACATAGGGCTTGTCATGATCTGGGGGCATGGGTGGGCACCATGCCCAGCCTTCTGTTTAGTTTGGTGTTTCTCTGTTGGTTTATCTGTTTATCTGGTCGAGTTATTGTGATTTTGTATTTGTAGTTTTGTTCACATTTTTGGGGTTGTGTTGTTGTTTATTATGGTTTCCTGTTATATTTCATTTTGACAGCACTGTGCAGCTTCCGGCTGTCAAACTGGTCGGAGCTGCACACATGTCAGCCATTCTGTTATTTTCTCCACTCATGTAGCCACACCTGTCTTTGATTATGTCTTGCATATAAGGACATGGCAAACCTCTGTGGTTTGTCATGTCCTTCTTCCATGTGGACCCGTGCTCAGGAGCAGAGCAATCGTCTCAAGTGCGTTTGGGTCTGTTGAGGAGAGTAGGAGTGCTCCGTCCAGGTATGTGTTTCCCTTATTTCCAGCTGTGAGCCCCCGCAGCCTTTGGGAGAGCTCTGGCTTTATTCTGCCCCTGGCTCGGTGTTCCCAGCTTCATGTCCCCCTGGACGTCGGGCTCCATTCTCCTCCAGCATTTGTTATTGTGTACTTGTTTGTTAGCGCCACACACTCCATGCTTTAGTTTTTGTATGTTAATGTTCTTGTCTGTTTTTACGTTAATAAATGTGCGAACTCACAGAGAGCGTCTGGTGTCCTACTTTTGCCCGTGAAACGGACGATTCATGACAGGGCTAGGTAGGTTGGAGTAGGTTTTTTTCCCTTAATAAATGAAGTCATCATTTAAAAACTCCCTCTTGTATTTACTCACATTATCTTTGTCTCTTATTAAAATTTGATAGATGATCTGAAATATTTAAGTGTGACAAATATGTAAAGATATAAGAAATCCAGAAGGGGTTAATACTTTTTCATAGCTCTGCAGATTGATACAAATACAAAATCCCATTAAATCAAAATTAACCCTGATATTTTGTTTGGGTCAAGTTTGACCCCTTTTCAACTTTAGATCCATAAAAAGTACCATTTGCTTTTTTTTTATTGGAACAAGGCTTCATGATATCCTCACAAACAACTGTTTTAACACAGCAAAGAAGTTTTCACAATTTTAGTAAATTCTGAATGTTTCTAAAAAAAAAAAAAAAAATAGTGACATTTGTGGTGTTACAGATCAAATATGACCCAGCAGAGAATGCTGGTTCTTGCATGCATCATTTAAAAGCTGTGGGTTGCACTGTGGGTCAAAAATAGCTCAATTTGCCCCACCACACACACATGCACACACATGCTGCTCCACTCATTTCCCCCACATGAAAACAAACTTTTTCACAGAAAGTTGATACATTTTGACTGTATGAAGATATGAGAAAGAGTTGCTGAAGCCAGGTTAAGATGAGAGGTGACAATCAGTGAGCAGCAGTACGGTTTCATGCCAAGAAAGAGTACTACAGATGCAATGTTTGCTCTAAGACTGCTGATGGAGAAGTATAGAGAAGGTCAGGAGTTGCACTGCATCTTTGTGGATCTAGAGAAAGTATATGATAGAGTGCCAAGAGAGGAAGTATGGCACTGTATGAGAAAGTCAGGAGTGGTAGAGAAGTATGTGAGGCTGGTGCAGGACATGTATGGGGACGGTGGTGATGTGTGCTGTAGGAGTGACAGATGGCTTCAAGGTGGGGGTGGGGTTACATCAGGGATCAGCTCTAAGCCCCTTCTTGTTTACCATAGTGATGGACAGGCTGACAGACGAGGTCAGGCAGGACTCTTCGTGGACCATGATGTTTGCAGATGACACTGTGATCTGTAGTGAAAGTAGGGAGCAGGTGGAAGAGAACCTGGAGAGATGGAGATATGCTCTGGAAAGAAGAGGAATGAAAGTCAGCAGAAGCAAGACAGAAAACATGAGTGTGAATGAGAAAGGGGCAAGTGTAACGGTGAAGATGGAAGGAGTAGAGGTAGTGCAAGTAGATGAGTTTAAATACCTGGGGTCAACCATCCAAAGCAATGGAAAATGCACAACAGAGGTGAAGAAGAGGGTGCAGGCAGGGTGGAGTAGGTGGAGACGCATGTCAGGGGTGATTTGTGACAGAAGGGTAGCAGCAAGAGTGAAAGGGAAGATTTACAAGAAGGTAGTGAGACCTGCTATGATGTATGGTTTGGAGACAGAGGCACTTACAAAAAAGACTGGAGATGGAGCTGGAGGTGGCGGAGCTGAAGATTCTAAGACTCTCATTGGGAGTGACTCGGAGGGACAGGATTAGAAATGAGTATATCAGAGGGACAGCTCAGGTTGAGCGATCCAAGATGATCCAAGAAGGCGCCCACAGGGTCGCCATGGTGCTTCGCTGCGCTTTTTTTTGTTTGTTTTTGTTCATCAATTGTGTGTCTGCCTGCTCTTACACCCGTGAAAAGCTACTAAATATCAGGACTTTCACTCCCACGGACCTACTCCCAGTTTTTTTGGCTCCTGCCGCCAATCTGGTTCACTTTTTAGCCCAAAAAGTGAGACGGCGAAAGAGAGGAAGACGAGCGGGCGCCCTCGTGTGGCTTCGCAGGAGAGGCACGCGCACGGCTTTGCCTGGAATATTTCTGTCCAGCGTCAACTCTCTTTATAACAAGGTAGATGAACTGAGACTGCTGATGCGATTTAAGGACCTCTCCACCTCGTGTGCCCTCTGCTTCACTGAGACCTGGCTCAAGGAAAAGACACCGGACAGTGCGCTCCTCCTCGAGGGATTTCAGCTGTTTCGTGCAGACCGCGACACGGGGCTCTCCGGCAAGACCACAGGTGGAGGAGTCTGCTTCTACATCAACAGCAGCTGGTGCTCCGATATAACTGTGATCTCCCAACACTGTTCTCCCGCTCTGGAATATTTATTCATCAACTGCAAGCCATTTTATTCCCCGCGTGAGTTTGCTTCATTCATCCTGGCCGCTGTTTACGTCCCGCCCGACGCGGACGTGCGCGAGGCTCAGCGCGCGCTCGCGGATCACATTCAGCAAGCAGAGCGGACTTTCCCGGACTCTCTGGTTATTGTGGTTGGCGACTTTAACCAGAGCAACCTGAGCCACAAACTCCCCCGATACAAACAGCTTATTAAATGCCCCACCAGAGGAGAGAACACGCTGGATCACTGTTACACTACAGTTAAGGACGCGTATCGCACTGTTCCCCGCGCTGCGCTCGGACTATCTGATCACGTGATGGTCCACCTGATTCCCACATACAGACAGAGACTGAAGCTCACAAAACCTGTTGTGAGCACTACGAGGAAATGGACCAGTGAAGCTGGGGAGGAGCTGCGCACGTGCTTGGAAATAACTGACTGGGACATGTTTAAAGGAGCCACGCATGATGTGGATGAATACACGGACACTGTGACCTCATATATCCACTTTTAGTGAGGAGAGCATTCTTCCATCGCGCACCAGGGTGAGTTACTCCAACGACAAGCCCTGGTTCACAGCTAAGCTCAGACAGATCAGGAAGGAGAAGGAAGCAGCGCTGAAACGTGGAGACAGGGACTGCTACAGGGAGGTCAAATACTGATTTAGGAGAGAGCTGAGGAGAGCTAAATCTGTGTATTCTGAGAGACTCCAGCAACAGTTCACTGCTAACGACTCTGCTTCTGTGTGGAGAGGACTGAGGCAAATCACCAACTATCGGCCTCAGGCTTCTAAAGGACAGGATGACAAAGCCCTTTGTCAAAGACTGTCCCAACACTATGCCCGTTTTGACACCTCGTCAGCTGTGTCCAACTCCCCCCTCCCCCCAGCGCCACTGCCTCCATGGTCCCCACTTCATCAAAGGCGGACCCCCCCTCCTCCCCCTCTGCCCTTGCCATCAGTGAGCAGGACGTGCACAGACAGTTCTCCAGACTGAACCCGCACAAGGCCCCCGGTCCGGATGGCGTGTCTCCCTCCACCCTGAGACACTGTGCGGAGAAGCTGACTCCTGTCTTCACAGACATTTTTAACACCTCCCTGAAGTCATGCCACGTGCCGGCCTGCCTCAAAACCTCTGCCATCGTCCCTGTCCCCAAGAAGCCACGGATCACTGGACTTAACGACTACAGACCTGTAGCGCTCACCTCTGTAGTCATGAAGTCCTTTGAGCGCCTGGTCCTGCCCCACCTCAAGACCATCACCACTCCCCTCCTGGACCCGCTGCAGTTTGCCTACAGAGCCAACAGGTCTGTGGACGACGCAGTCAACCTGGCCCTCCACTCCATCCTGCAGCACCTGGACTCCCCGGGAACCTACGTCAGGATCCTGTTTGTGGACTTCAGCTCTGCATTCAATACCATCCGCCCCGCTCTGCTCCAGGACAAGCTGTCCCTGCTCAACGTGCCTGACTCCCTCTGCAGGTGGATCACCGACTTCCTGACGGACCGGTGGCAGCATGTGCGGCTGGGAAAGACTGTCTCAGACTCTGTTAGCATCAGCATCGGATCACCCCAGGGCTGTGTACTTTCCCCCCCTGCTCTTCTCCCTGTACACCAACTCCTGCACCTCCAGCAACCAGTCTGTCAAGCTGATCAAGTTTGCGGATGACACCACCCTCATCGGGCTCATCTCCAACGGCGACAAGTCTGTCTACAGGAGAGAGGTGGCCCAGCTGGCGTCCTGGTGCAGCCACAACAACCTGCAGCTGAATGCTCTGAAGACAGTGGAGATGATCGTGGACTTCAGAAAAGTCACAGCCCCTCTGCCCCCCCTTACCCTCACAGACTCTCCCATCACCACTGCGGATTCCTTTCACTTCCTGGGCACCACCATCACCCGGGACCTCAAGTGGGAGCCGACCATCAGCTCCCTCATCAAAAAGGCCCAGCAGAGGATGTTCTTCCTGCGGCAGCTGAAGAAGCTCAAGCTACCCACCAAGATGTTGGTGCAGTTCTACACGGCCATCATCGAGTCCATCCTCACCACCTCCATCACCGTGTGGTATGCAGGAGCCACCGCCAGGGACAGACTAAGACTGCAGCGCATTGTGCGCACTGCTGAGAAGGTGATCGGCTGCAAGCTCCCATCCCTCCAGGACCTGTACATCTCCAGGACCCGGAGGCGTGCAGGTCGGATCATAGCCGACCCTTCACACCCTGGACACGCACTGTTTGCCCCCCTCCCCTCAGGCAGAAGACTTCGGTCCATTCAGACTAAAACCTCCTGCTACATGAACAGCTCCTTCCCCTCTGCCATCAGACTGCTGAACACTAAGTGACTTATTAGACTCTCGTGCACTACGTACAGCAGCTCAACCGGACTCATGACAATTATCACTGTTTTCTTTTTGCATTATCGACTGCACTATGTGGAACTCCACAATATCTGCTGCTTGTTAATATATTTAAAAATTGCATAGATTAGTATTACTTATTCATATTCTACCTTTTATTGCATGCATAGTTTTTTATTTTTATCTTTAGTGCTACTCCATGTTTAATGTTGCAGCATTGCACCGAGACAAATTCCTAGTTTGTGTACTACATAAACAATGGCAATAAATCTCATTCTGATTCTGATTCTGATTCTGAGAGGTTTGGAGACAAAACAAGAGAGTCAAGGCTGAGGGATAGTGGAGATTTTGGACAAAGGATGTTGAAGATGGAGCTGCCAGGCAGGAGGAAAAGAGGAAGACCACAGAGAAGATTCATGCTTGTAGTGAAGGAGGACATGGAGAGGGCTGATGTTACAGAGGAAGATGCAAGGGATAGGGTGAGATGGAGGCAGATGATCTGCTGTAGTGGCCCCTCAAAGGAGCAGCCAGAAGAAGAAGAAGAAGAAGAAGAAGAAGAAGAAGAAGATAAATTTTGCCTTAAAATAAACATTGGTATCTATACAAAGGCTTTCGAGTGAGATGTTATCACTTTCATTCTGCAGCATCATCGGTCACCAGGAGTCTGTCTGTGTCTATAACTGTCTGTGAGGCTATTGATCATATGTTTTGGTCATGAGGATATTTAGGACAGAGAGCTAAACAAAATTGATGAGGATGTGTCTGAGAAAAGAGTATGAGGCTCAGTATGATCATGAACAGGAAGACACATCTGATGAAGAGGAGCACCCAGATGACACGGATGCTCATAAAGAGGTCTTCAAATCCAGGAAAGGTGATAGTTCATGGCCAACAAGCCCTTATCATACCCAATGCAGAGCTACAACTACTACAAGGGAATGGAGGGTGTCATGCTTGGTGACCACAGGATCTCATCTCTGTTGTTTGCAGATGATGTTGTCCTGTTGGCTTCATCCAGCAATGACCTACAGCTCTTGCTGGGACGGTTTGCCGCTGAGTGTGAAGCGGCTGGGATGAGAATCAGCACCTCCAAGTCCGAGTCCATGGTCCTCAGCCGGAAAAAGGTGGATTGTCCTCTCCGGGTTGGGGACAGGCTCCTGCCCCAAGTGGAGGAGTTTAAGTATCTTGGGGTCTTGTTCACGAGTGAGGGGAAAATGGAGCGAGAGATCGACAGACGGATTGGAGCAGCATCTGCAGTGATGCGGACGTTGTACCGGTCTGTTGTGGTGAAGAGGGAGCTTAGTTCTAAGGCAAAGCTGTCGATTTACCAGTCAATCTACGTTCCTACTCTCACCTATGGTCACGAGCTTTGGGTAATGACCGAAAGAACGAGATCGCGGATACAAGCGGCTGAAATGAGCTTTCTCCGTAGGATTGCTGGACTCACCCTCAGAGATAGGGTGAGGAGCTCAGTCATCCGGGAGAGGCTCAGAGTAGAACCGCTGCTCCTCCACATTGAAAGGAGTCAGTTGAGGTGGTATGGGCATCTGATTAGGATGCCTCCTGGACGCCTCCCACTTGAGGTGTTTCAGGCACGTCCCACTGGGAGGAGACCCCGGGGCAGACCCAGGACTCGGTGGAGAGACTATGTCTCCCAGCTAGTCTGGGAACGCCTTGGTATCCCCTCTGAAGAGCTGGAGCAGGTGGCTGGGGAGAGGGAAGTCTGGGCTTCTCTGCTTGAACTGCTGCCTCCGCGACCCGGACCTCCGGAAAAGCGGTAGAAGATGGATGGATGGATGGATGGATGGATGGATGGATGGATGGTGTCTGAGAAAAGAGTATGAGGCTCAGTATGATCATGAACAGGAAGACACATCTGATGAAGAGGAGCACCCAGATGACACGGATGCTCATAAAGAGGTCTTCAAATCCAGGAAAGGTGATAGTTCATGGCCAACAAGCCCTTATCATACCCAATGCAGAGCTACAACAGAGAACATCATCAAAATGACTCAGGGGCCTACTATTTACACTATATGACCAAAAGTATTGGGACACCTTTCCAAATGTCTGGGCACCAATTTACAAAGCAAGGTCCATGAAGACATGGAAGAGTGAGTTTGGTGTAGATGAACTTGACTGGCCTGTACAGAACCCTGACCTCAGCCTAGTAGAACACCTTTGGGTGGATTAAAGCAGCGACTGCAAGCCAGGCCTTCTCATCCAACATCAGTGCCTGACCTCACTAATGTGCTTCTGAAAAAATGGTCAAAAATTCCCATTAACGCACCCCTAAACCTTGTGGAAATCCAACTCTAAAGAGTTGAAGGTGTTTTTGGTGCAAAGGGTAGCTTTCAATGTTCAATTTAATTTTCAATTTGCACTTGCTATTCTGAGTAAAATAAAGTAGGTTTTATGAAAATGAAAGGACTTTTTGCTTTTTTCCTAACATACTGTAAATCTATATTGGTCAGTTTTGACCTGTAACACCACAGATGTAACACAAGCAATTGTTTAGGTATGGTCATGTGGAAAAATTTGGATACCCATTTAAATATTCAATTCTTTAATAATAAATGTTCACAAATCTACATCTAATCTTGTTTTTGTTTTTATTTGCATTTTTAGAAATTATTTTAGCCATTTTAAGTGAGAATAAAGTTGGGGTGTCCTAATTTATGCACATTCACCAACCATAATGCTCCGCACTGTGTGTCTATATATATATATATACACTCACCGGCCACTTTATTAGGTACACCATGCTAGTAACGGGTTGGAACCCCTTTTGCCTTCAGAACTGCCTCAATTCTTCGTGGCATAGATTCAACAAGGTGCTGGAAGCATTCCTCAGAGAGTTTGGTCCATATTGACATGATGGCATCACACAGTTGGCGCAGATTTGTCGGCTGCACATCCATGATGTGAATCTCCCGTTCCACCACATCCCAAAGATGCTCTATTGGATTGAGATCTGGTGACTGTGGAGGCCATTTGAGTACAGTGAACTCATTGTCATGTTCAAGAAACCAGTCTGAGATGATTCCAGCTTTATGACATGGCGCATTATCCTGCTGAAAGTAGCCATCAGAAGTTGGGTACATTGTGGTCATAAAGGGATGGACATGGTCAGCAACAATACTCAGGTAGGCTGTAGCGTTACAACGATGCTCAATTGGTACCAAGGGGCCCAAAGAGTGCCAAGAAAATATTCCCCACACCATTACACCACCACCACCAGCCTGAACCATTGATACAAGGCAGGATGGATCCATGCTTTCATGTTGTTGACGCCAAATTCTGACCCTACCATCCGAATGTCGCAGCAGAAATCGAGACTCATCAGACCAGGCAACGTTTTCCCAATCTTCTATTGTCCAATTCCGATGAGCTTGTGCAAATTGTAGCCTCAGTTTCCTGTTCTTAGCTGAAAGGAGTGGCACCCGGCGTGGTCTTCTGCTGCTGTAGCCCATCTGCCTCAAAGTTCGACGTACTGTGCGTTCAGAGATGCTCTTCTGCCTACCTTGGTTGTAACGGGTGGTTATTTGAGTCACTGTTGCCTTTCTATCAGCTCGAACCAGTCTGGCCATTCTCCTCTGACCTCTGGCATCAACAGGGCATTTCCGCCCACAGAACTGCCGCTCACTGGATATTTTTTCTTTTTCTGACCATTCTCTGTAAACCCTAGAGATGGTTGTGCGTGAAAATCCCAGTAGATCAGCAGTTTCTGAAATACTCAGACCAGCCCTTCTGGCACCAACAACCATGCCACGTTCAAAGTCATTCAAATCACCTTTCTTCCCCATACTGATGCTCGGTTTGAACTGCAGGAGATTGTCTTGACCATGTCTACATGCCTAAATGCACTGAGTTGCCGCCATGTGATTGGCTGATTAGAAATTAAGTGTTAACGAGCAGTTGGACAGGTGTACCTAATAAAGTGGCCGGTGAGTGTATATACAGTATATATATATATATATATATATATATATATATATATATATATATATATTTATAGTAATATGTACATATGTTTACTAGCTGCTCTTGTTTTTTCTTGCCTTCTGATTGTTGCTCTGAGTGTTGCTATCCCTGTGCTGTTACAATCCTGGAATTTCCCCATTGTGGGACTAATAAAGGCTTATCTTATCTTATCTTATTTTATCTTTATTCCTTGCTATTTGTTTAGAATTACATTTTACAGAAAATTTGAAAAAGTCTTTAATTCGTTTTTAATTGTTTAGTTATGTTACATGAATCTCCCAGTATTTTTAACATTGATATTAAATATTCATATGTCCAAATATGTTAAAAAAAACACACAGGCTTATCCAGGGTGTCCTAATTTTTTCACATGACTGTAGGTGTCCTCTAATATTAGTCTCATAGACTCAGATTGTCCATTGTCTTCACTATAGGAAACATAATGAGTGAATTTAAAGTTTTTTTTTAGTTGAAAACGAGTGGTATATTGTAAGATGAAAGGTCTGTGGGTACCAAAAAAATATTTAAAACAGTGTTTACATGGACATGAATATGTACTAAGTTAGCTGTGAGATGAAAAACAATATTGGATGATAACATTGTTTTTTGAGTATTTTGAACTGAGTTAAATGAAGGTTCAAATTTGACCCTAACTAACACTAAAGATAAACACATTACAATGGTTAACAAAGCATGCCATTAATAGGTCACCAGGCTGTTTCTTCTTTGCTCATGCTATGGTTTGAGTGTGCACAATGGAGATAAAAGCTACATTTCGATCCACCCTGTTCTTCAACTGTAATCCCCACTCCCTGCTCCGTTCTCAGGGAATATCAGTTAAGTTAACTGCCCTTCACAAAATTTCTCCATTTGAAACATCCTGTAACTGTCGGCTTCCTCCTCCGTGCTTTACCACGGCAACCATGGACATGCACTGATACTATGGTGGATTATTTATATTTCTTAAAATATTAATACAAATACAGTATATTTTTATTACCATCACTTGATACAAACAATAACCAACATCAGTTTAGCTTGTTAGTAACATTAGCAACAATAGTTTGTTTTACTCATATTTGAGGTGCAGTGGCTTATGGGTAATCTTCTTCTCAACTTCCGGTGAAATGATGTACCGTTGTTCACTTCCTCCCTGCTCAGTTCTCAGTTCCCTTTGAACTGAAGACTGTTTGCTCCTTTTGTTTTGGAATCTCACTTAATATTGCAGAATACCCAGTGCAGTCCACTTGGAGTATACTATTGGGCGATCGGAACGCACCTTAAGAATTACACAAATGGACATCTGAGATCAGTGGTCCTACAGTAATACACTGAGGCAGTCAACTCAATATGGAGCCTGTAGCTATCTGTGACACAGTTTGTTGTCATAGGAGGGGGATCAATCTTCCACGGAAGGTTTGGATTTATCCATAATTAAAAACACTTTCTTTTAAATCCCCTGCTAAGAAAAGTTTCTTTTGTAAGCAGAGAGAACACATACTTAAATGGGCAAAACTCAATTTCAAGTGATGGTGGATTATTATTGGTGTCATAGATCACCAAAGTTGTTCTGTAGAGCCAAAGTATAACACATAGAGGCACATACACAATCTGGCGATGTCTCTATGCTTTGGAAAAGTGCTGCGGGTGGTTTATTGATTAAATCTCTGAGGTCATTGTGTGTGTTTGTGAGACTGGCCCTGTGTGTTCATGGCTGGCAATATTTATCTCTGCTGATGTTAGAAGAATAGAGACAAGGTGTTGGCTCAGCCTGAGGGGACAGCTTGAGCTCGATATAGAAACAAGACACGTAGAGGGGGCAAGCAACCATGTTGGAAGCAAATGTCATTTGCTTTAAGAAGCTTTATCCCCTGAGATGCATGTCTGAGTGCCAACAAAGCTGCCTGTTTGCCCCCCAGTCTGTAAGTCTAAATACTGCATAAGGAGTGACATGCATATTTGCTTCTGCCCCTATCCAGGTTTGCCATTATACACTGTATCTACCCACCTAGGGCTGTGCAATATGACGATATACTGTATATTGGTGATGCGATAAAAAAAAGTCTACAGTCTCATATAAAACTGTATCGTTTATATCGGGATTTAAAAGACACATCCTCCGTTTCTACTTGTTGCTGTCCCGTCTTTGCCCCGCAGTGCACCAGGTGGTGCAATAGTGGGTTCTGCTGGTTAGCACAGCAGCTAAAAGCAAGTAAATGGTTTGGTCATATTGCCGCTACTAATGTTTGCAAGGGCTGTGGGACTTTTTCCCACTGTGTTGCATCAGAGAGGAAAGTCCTCTAACCTCCTTTTAATTGGAGGTACGTAATGTTCACGCCATGTCTCTCTAATTATAAACAGCAAATTCTAAATGACGATGCTAACTTGTCGCTAATAGGAATCATTATAGTGTATCAGCCCATCATGTCTTTCATATAAATTATTGCCAAGTTTCTTAATTTTGTCTAAAAAAATATTACTGGAGGTGCAAAAGTGCGTGACAGCTGCCGCATACACACTAAATAAATAATAAATGAATAAATATTGAATAATAAATAAATTAAAACATATAGGAGCAACAAACTGGCTCTTAATGGTATAATACAGTATAATATATTACATATATTATACTGTATTAATATATAATATATTAATACAGTATAATACAGTATAATATATACTATACAGTATATATATGTGTGTGTGTGTGTATGTATATACTGTATATAATTCAAGAAATCTCTGTTTCTGTGTCTGTCTGTGTCTGTGTGTGTGTCTGTCACGATCATAGGACTTGCTATGCTATGACATCATCAAAGATCAAAGGCAGACATCACTGAATGAGTAGTGACATCAAAAATCAAAGGCAGGGTTCACCACGGTTACTGTTGCCATGATAGCCATGTCAAAGATCAAAGGCAGGCATCACAATGGTTACTGTTGCCATGATAACCATGTCAAAGATCAAAGGCAGGCATGCAGCAGAAATACTTGCTTATACTTGGTTTCTACGGGCATGCACGTGTACCATGTCAAAGATCAAAGGCAGGCATGCTGAAATGCTTGCTTATACTTGCTTTCTATGGGCATGCAGAAATATTTGCTTATACTTGGTTTCTACGGGCATGCACGGGTATGCGCTAGTATATGTACACACACACACACACACACACACACACACACACACACACACACACACACACATATATATATATATATATATATATATATATATATATATATGATTTTCCTAAATAGTGGATGGAAATGACAGTCAGTATAATTTTCAAGTCATCAACTGTTAGAACATAATTCAAATTTTGTTGAACAAACCTCCCAGTGATAACTTTTTTTTTGCAAAAATAAAAAACCTCAAAATGCCCTGTTCCAAATTATTATGCACAACAGTTTCAAAACATTTGATTGGTTGTAAAGAACTGAAAATAGTCACTTGTTGAATTTGCAGTGTTAGGAGGTCATATTTACTGAAATCAAAAGCTATTTCAACCAAAAACATCTTAACAGGCCAAGTTACATGTTAACATATCACCCCTTCTTTGATATAACCTTCACAATTATTGCATCCATTGAACTTGTAAGTTTTTGGAGAGTTTCTGCTTGCATTTCTTTGCAAGATGTCAGAATAGCCTCCCACAGCTGCTGTTTTGATGTGAACTGCCTTCCACCCTCATAGATCTTTTTCTTGAGGATGTTCCAGAGGTTCTCAATAAGGCTGAGGTCAGGGAAAGATGGGGGCCACACCATGAGTTTCTCTCCTTTTATGCCCATAACAGCCAATGACAAAAGTATTCTTTGCAGCATGAGATGGTGCATTGTCATGCATGAAGATAATCTTGCTACAGAAGGCACGGTTCTTCTTTTTGTATCATGGAAGAAAGTGGTCAGTCAGAGACTCTATATACCTTGCCGAGGCCTTTTTCCACACCTTCAGGGACCCTAAAGGGGCCTATCAACTCTCTCCCCATGATTCTGGCCCAAAACATGACTCCACCACCTCCATGCTGACATTGCAGCCTTGTTGGGACATGGCAGCTATTCACCAACCATCCATTACTCCATGCATCTGGGCCATCCAGGGTTGCAGGGCACTCGTCAGGAAACAAGACTGTTTGAAAATTAGTCTTCATGTATTTCTGGGCCCACTGCAACCATTTCTGCTTGTGAGCATTGGATAGGGGTAGCTGAACAGTAGGTTTATGCACAACTGTAAGCCTCTCTGGGATCCTACACTTTGAGGTTGATGGGATTCCAGAGGCACCAGCAGCTTCAAATACTTGTTTGCTGCTTTGTAATGGCATTTTAGCAGATACTTTCTTAATCTGATGAATTTTTCTGGCAGAAACCTTCCTCTGCCTTTATCTGCACAAAACCCATCTGAGTCAGCCACACATTTCTTCACAGTACGATGATTACGCTTAAGTTTTCGTGAAATATCTAATGTTTTCATACCTTGTCCAAGGCATTGCACTATGTGATGCTTTTTGGCAGCAGAGAGATCCTTTTTCTTTCCCATATTGCTTGAAACCTGTGGTATGCTTAATAATGGGGAACATCCTTCTTAAGTGTTTTTTCATTAATTGGGCTCACCTGGAAAACTAATTATGGCAGGTGTCTGAGATTGATATCAGTGATCCAAAGAGCCCTGAGACACAATACCATCCATGAGTTTAATTGAAAAACAAAAAAATGAATGTTTTTGACACTAAAACCCTATTTGCATAATAATTTGAAATATCTATCTATCTATCTATCTATCTATCTATCTATCTATCTATCTATCTATCTATCTATCTATCTATCTATCTATCTATCTATCTCATCATCATCATAGCAGTCTGTCGTGGGCGACAATGACTGTTTCATTTAGGTCTGATCAGATTCCTCCACACAGCTGTGTCCTTAGCCTTCCACTGCCAGGAACTCATGTCTATGTCCAACTTCTTCAAGTTTCTTTTTACAGTGTCTTTAAATCTGAGCCTTGGTTTACCCTGATTGCATTTACCCTTGCATAACTGTAAATAGAGTAACTGCCGAGGGAGACGCTGGTGGTCCATCCTCTCAACATTTCCGAGCCACCTCAGGTTCATCTGTATTAGCATGTCCTCCATTGATGGTAGACCAGCTTGTTTCAGCACTTCTATGTTGGTTATGTTGTCTTTCCATGAGATGTTCATTATGGCTCGAAGGTGTCTCATCATGTACGCGTGGAGTTTCTTCACCTGCACTCTGTAGACAGTCCATGTTTCAGCACCGTACAATAGAGTAGCCAGTACTGTCACTCTGTACACTTTGCATTTCACATGGATAGACACATGTCAATTGTTCCACAGTCTCTCCCTCAAGTTTCCAAACACTGCACTCACTCTTCCCATTCTGAGAGATAGTTCATCCTCCAGCCTAGCATTCTCTGAAACAGTACTCCCTAGGTACTTGAAAGTCTTGCACTTGACTAGTGGATCTGTACCAATGCTGATCTCTTCTGGTAGTGATATTGGTAATTAGAACTTTGGTGGTTGATAAAGTCACTCTGTCTTCTTGATATTGATTTGGAGGCTGAATTGGCTAGCTGCTCTTGCAGATTTCTCCACTAAAGATTGCATATCTTCCACGCTGTGTGCAACTAGAGCACTGTCGTCGGCAAAGAGCATTTCTCTTACTACCTTTATCGATGTCTTACTCTTGGCTTTAAACTGTGCCACACTGAACAAGTCTGCTTCTTTCCTTGTTTGAATGTATACTCCTTCTGAAGTGTCTTTGAAGGCCACCTCAAGCATGGCTGCCAGATATAACGAGAAGAGTGTAGGTGCCAGCACACACCCTTGTTTCACACCGTTGCTTACTGAAAAGTCTTTAGATACTGAACCACTCATTGCCACGTTTGCTTGCATACCTGTATGGAGTGCCTCGATCAGGCTAACAAACTTCTCTGTACAACCATATTTCTTGAGTACCTGCCAAAATCCTCGTCGCGAAACATTATTGAAGGCTTTACTGAAGTCTATGAAGACTACATAAAGCGGCATGTTCTGTTCGATACACTTTTCTTGAACCTGTTTCAGTCGTGGTTCGAGCGCCAATTTCGTCCGCGCTCGGGCCATGCAGTATTTTCCTCCCAGCTGATGTGTGTGTCCTCGATGGCTCTCCGAGCTCTTATTGTGACAGCGCTCGGAGGGGCTTCCGGCTCTCAGAGCGGAGCTCTCTGACAGCTGAGCTGCATTAGCGATTGCCATCAGCTGTCCCATCCTGAACCCTATTTAAGGGATCAGCTAAGAGCTGAGCGTCACTGCAGTCTCGTCAGACAACCCCTCGTCTGACATCGTCGAGCATTCCTCGCCGAGCTTTCCTGGGTCAGACATTAATAATTCTTCATCTTCGTCCATTAGTGTGTTTCATTATGAATCTGTTCCTCCTTGTCATAGCGTGAGTTATCGTTATAGTGTGTTTTAGCTCCCCGTGGCTCGTTATTTTATCATTATTCTTTCCTTTAATAAACTGTGCAAACTCACTGGTTGATATGTGGTGTCTTATTGATGGCTCCTGAGGGCCATCCATGACAGTAGACTGCAGCCAGACTGAGACGCCTGTCGCAATGAGTTTGCCGTGGGCTGGAGTTTTTTTTCCCTTTGCTAGGGCTTGTTGGTATCAGTATGTCCGCCCTCGAGAGTGGGTTTTGCCCTGAGTGGTTGCAGGAGGTCAATGGCTACCTGGCCAAGGCCCTTCTCCTCATGCCCACCCACGCGGCACATAACTACCTGTTTCTCGCCCGGAGGTCCTTATTAAAATATCACCTTACCTCTTTTCCTGAAGGAAAGGAGAGGGTGACATGGATTGTTGCACAGCGTGGGTTGACTGAAAAGGCGGCCAAGGAACCTTCCTTGGAACGTTCCTCCACGGACTGGAGGGGAACCCCGGCAGTAGGCCGACGGAGAGGCGTCGCCGCTCCTTGCCTCGGGATTCAGCTCCTGTCACCCGTCCAGCCCAGGTGCCATGTGTTCCTGGTTCCATCTCTGTTCCACCATCTGCCAGTAAACGTTGTCGCCATGCCACAAATAAGCCTCAGCGAGAATCCCGTCCGGATCCAGCTTCAGGTTGTCGGAGGAGCTCAGCCTCCCAGTCAGCTGCTTTGTCTGCGTCACGTCAGGAGGGAATTCCCGCAGCCGCTCCCCCCGGGTCATCTTTCCCTGCTGTCCCGTCAGCACCTCGTGCCCGGATCACCTCGGCTGTCATCCCCTCCTCCTCG
The DNA here is from genome assembly GCA_020510985.1 of Pholidichthys leucotaenia. Taxonomy (NCBI): domain Eukaryota; kingdom Metazoa; phylum Chordata; class Actinopteri; order Cichliformes; family Pholidichthyidae; genus Pholidichthys; species Pholidichthys leucotaenia. The sequence continues at coordinate 246,660,764 of CM035845.1, read as the reverse complement.
ATGTCATCCCCGGCTGCTGTTAGTGCCATGAGTCCTGCTTCGGCGAGGCCCATCTGCAATCCATCTCGATTGGCTCCACCTTGCCTTTCCAAGGGGCCTGCCGTCACCATCCGGAGGAGAAAGGGAAGAACTCCACCCGCTACAGCAGGCACCATCTGCCCTCCGGGGAACAGGCAAGTGCAATTTCATTCTTCTCCACGTTGTTGTGATTTGCCTTGTCTGACTCCTGGGGGTGGGGTTTGGGGTTCGCAGTCCCCCAAGCTCTCACCACCTGCTGTAGCCTCTGACATTGAACCTGCTGCCTCTGTGTCTCCCTCCGCTGAGCGTTCCACAATGCCAGGCCTACGTCGCCGGACGGGGAGGGGGCCTGCGGTCCTGGAGAGCCTGGTTCCAGCCCCGCAGCCATGTCACGGGCAGAGGAGGAGAGCGGACTGCAGTGTGGAGCCTGCGCCAATGATGAAACATCCCCGGGTCTCCATCGATGAGCAGTTCGATCCAGCGGGTCGAGGATCCCCTGCCATCACACTGTGCGGGTCGTTGGCGTGGACGTCAGCGTTGGAGGGTCCTCAGACTGTGGAAAACATTATGCCGGCTGCGGAGCCCGCCGTAGCCGAGTGGGAGCCAGAGGACGTCCTTCTTCATCCTGAGCCCGGATCGCCGAAGTCCTGGACGGCGACAGAACTCGAGATCAGGCAAGTGCTCTACTTTGTCTTCCTTCTTTCTTCTTTGGAGAGTCTTTGCCTGTCTCTCAGGGAGACAAGCCGGGTGCAGCCGTCCGCTGCATCTGAACTTGTCTCGCCGGGTTCTGTCGCTACCAGTAATCCTGACTCCAGTTCTGTTCTCTCTCCTGAGCCTTCTCCCAGGGTCACCAGTGATGAGTCGGTCCTGGTCTCAGCTCTGAAGGTTCCGGGTTCGAAGGTGGAGGTCATCCATGGGGCTGTTCCGACCCAGTCGGGGTCCATTGTGGGTGCTGCCGCGACCCAGTTGGAGTCCATCGTGGGTGCAGGCGCGATCCGATCGGGGTCCATCGTGGGTGCAGCCGCGACCCAGTCGGGGTCCATTGTGGTTGCAGCGCGGGCTCGCCTGGGGTCCAACAGAAGGACAGCGCCTATTCTGGTAACGTTCGGAGGTGGAGCTGCAGATCCTCCGCTGAGCGACGCCGGACTGGTCCCTCATTCCTTTCCCATTCCCTTCTTCCCTCCATCGGGTGCCACAGGGGTTTCCCATAATCGGCTCGGCTCACCCTCATCGCTCCTCGCCCTTAAGAGGCCATCTCCGAATTTTCCCCTGCGGTCCTGGTGGTTGAGCGATGTGGATCGGCCGCCTGGAGGCCTGCCTCGCCCGTTTGGCGTTCTGGGTCGGCCACCCGACCAACTAGACTGTCTGATTGGCGACCTGGTCTGGCCGCCAGAGATCCTGTTTCTCCGGGCCTGGGACTGGGGTAGGCCACCCGAATGTTCCCTTTTCCCTCTATTGGCTATCTGGACATTGGACGCAGGGAGACCACCAGAACTGCTCCTGTCTCATTGGACTCTGCCTGCCGTCATCCCCGTGTGTTTCTTATTTCCTTTAAATATTAAGGTCACTCGGGTGTATTGTCATTTGCTCTATTTTGATCTATGTTTTCACCGCTGTTTAACGTGCCTTTTTTTTTTCCTCCCCTCCCCTGTCTGAAGGATGAGTTGTGTCTGCCACATTGTGTCTCATGGGCCTGTGTATTTTGGTTATACGGTGGGGAAAAAAAGTATTTAGTCAGCCACCAATTGTGCAAGTTCTCCCACTTAAAAGATGAGAGAGGTCTCCAATTTTCATCATAGGTATACCTCAACTATGAGAGACAAAATGAGAAAAAAAAATCTAGAAAATCACATTGAAGGATTTTTAATGAATTAATTGGTAAATTCCTCAGTAAAATAAGTATTTGGTCACCTACAAACAAGCAAGATTTCTGGCTCTCACAGACCTGTAACTTCTTCTTTAAGAGGCTCCTCTGTCCTCCACTTGTTACCTGTATTAATGGCACCTGTTTGAACTCGTTATCAGTATAAAAGACACCTATCCACAACCTCAAACAGTCAGACTCCAAACTCCACTATGGCCAAGACCAAAGAGCTGTCAAAGGACACCAGAAACAAAATTGTAGACCTGCACCAGGCTGGGAAAACTGAATCTGCAATAGGTAAGCAGCTTGGTGTGAAGAAATCAACTGTGGGAGCAATTATTAGAAAATGGAAGACATACAAGACCACTGATAATCTCCCTCGATCTGAGGCTCCACGCAAGATCTCACCCCGTGAGGTCAAAATGATCACGAGAACGGTGAGCAAAAATCCCAGAACCACACGGGGGGACCTAGTGAATGACCTGCAGAGAGCTGGGACCAAAGTAACAAAGGCTACCATCAGTAACACACTATGCCGCCAGGGACTCAAATCCTGCAGTGCCAGACGTGTCCCCCTGCTTAAGCCAGTACATGTCCAGGCCCGTCTGAAGTTTGCTAGAGAGCATTTGGATGATCCAGAAGAGGATTGGGAGAATGTCATACGGTCAGATGAAACCAAAATAGAACTTTTTTGTAAAAACTCAACTTGTTGTGTTTGGAGGAGAAAGAACACCATACCTACTGTGAAGCATGGGGGTGGAAACATCATGCTTTGGGGCTGTTTTTCTGCAAAGGTACCAGGATGACTGATCCGTGTAAAGGAAAGAATGAATGGGGCCATGTATCGTGAGATTTTGAGTGAAAACCTCCTTCCATCAGCAAGGGCATTGAAGATGAAATGTGGCTGGGTCTTTCAGCATGACAATGATCCCAAACACACCACCCGGGCAACGAAGGAGTGGCTTCGTAAGAAGCATTTCAAGGTCCTGGAGTGGCCTAGCCAGTCTCCAGATCTCAACCCCATAGAAAATCTTTGGAGGGAGTTGAATGTCCGTGATGCCCAGTGACAGCCCCAAAACATCACTGCTCTAGAGGAGATCTGCATGGAGGAATGGGCCAAAATACCAGCAACAGTGTGTGAAAACCTTGTGAAGACTTACAGAAAACGTTTGACCTCTGTCATTGCCAACAAAGGGTATATAACAAAGTATTGAGATGAACTTTTGTTATTGACCAAATACTTATTTTACCGAGGAATTTACCAGTTAATTCATTGAAAATCCTTCAATGTGATTTTCTGGATTTTTTTTTTCTCATTTTGTCTCTCATAGTTGAGGTATACCTATGATGGAAATTGGAGACCTCTCTCATCTTTTAAGTGGGAGAACTTGCACAATTGGTGGCTGACTAAATACTTTTTTGCCCCACTGTAGGTCTCCTCCTGTTATTTGCATTTTTTGTCCTATGTTCCATCCGTGCTTTATGGAGTATTGTGTTTTTTTTTTTTGGTTTTTTTTTTTACCATGCTCTGTAATTGCTTTGTTTGTTCCCTGTGTCTTCCCGTGTCATCGTCTTGGTGTTTTTTTTCTTTTCTGGTTCTCACCCTCCAGGCCTTTCCCCCATCCTGCCACCCTGGGTGTGTGGGGGTGGGGGGCTTTGGTGTCATACGGCATCCGGAGTTCGCCGCCTTGGGGGGGACTACTGTCGTGGTTCGAGCGCCGATTTTGTCCGTGCTCGGGCCATGCAGTATTTTCCTCCCAGCTGATGTGTGTGTCCCCGATGGCTCTCCAAGCTCTTATTGTGACAGCGCTCAGAGGGGCTTCCGGCTGTCTGAGCGGAGCTCTCTGACAGCTGAGCTGCATTAAAAACATAACCTAAAACAAAGGAAGGAATACCCTGTATTGTCTGCATCGCAGTCTTTTACTATTACAAATATTACTGAGACCAAAGTTATCGATTTAATTCAATCACTCAAACCATCTAAAGCAAAGGATGTTTTTGGAATGGACACGAACATGCTCAAAGATTTAGGTTCAGCTCTCGCCACTCCTATTGCCTCAATCATTAATCTTTCAATTTCATCTGGCCATTTTTCAAAGGCCTGGAAATCTGCTATTGTTACCCCTGTTTTTAAATCCGGTGACTCAACTCTTCTGCATAACTACCGACCAATAAGCATTCTTCCGGCCATTTCCAAAATTGCAGAAAAATGGGTGGCAGAACAGATTGTCCATTATTTAAACAGTAGTTCCCCCTCTCTCCATGTCATGCAATTTGGTTTCAGATCCAAGCATTCCACTGAAATGGCTACATGCCTCTTCATTGAGAAAATAAAATCTTTTCTTGATAAGGGTGGAGTTGTAGGGGCGGTGTTTTTGGACCTCAGGAAAGCATTCAATACAGTAAATCACTCTGTTCTTCTTACCAAGCTCTTTAAATTTAACTTTTCTCACAATGCTGTGACCTGGATTGAATCATATCTGCATGATCGAACACAATCTGTATCAGTTAACAACTGCAGATCTGATTCTCTTAGGCTAACTTCTGGAGTCCCTCAGGGATCAATATTAGGCCCCCTTTTATTTAGTCTTTATATTAATGATTTGCCCACTGTTTGTTCTGAAGCTGAATGCTTAATGTATGCAGACGACACGGTTTTTTTTGTTCATGGTCGCTCCAAAGACACTGTTGCTGCTAAACTTAGTAAAACAATGTCCTGTGTCACAACTTGGTTGCAGGAGTGCTGTCTACAGTTAAATGTTTCTAAAACTGTAGGCATGTATTTCACTAAAATAAATAGAGTGTCACCTGACCCTGACATACATGTTAATGGAGGAAAAATACAAATTGTTAGCCAATATAAATATCTTGGGTTAATAATAGATTCACAGCTTTCCTTTAAAGCTCATATTGCTAAATTGTGTAAAAAAAATCAAGTTAAATCTTGCAAATTTCCGTGCAATTCGAAATGAAATGTCAACTGAAGCCGCAAAAATATACTTGCATTCAATGATTCTGAGTCACTTCAACTATTGCCTAACTAGCTGGTCCCAGGCGAGTTTGAGTGCAAAAAAACCATTGGAAGTTTTGTACAAGCAATTAAAGTTATGGATAAAAAACCTAGGCATTATCATCATTGTGCAATTTTAAAAAAATACAGTCTTTTAAATTGGGATAGTCTTCATACATTTGCAAATTTAAATTTGACTTATAAAGTACTGCATGATTTGGCTCCAGATCCTCTGGCAGAGTTCATCAGCCAAAGAAACAGCTCTGAGTGTGTCACTCGAGGCTCTGTCAGAGGTGACTGTTTCATTCCTCTGCGCAGGAGCACTTTCAGTAAGTCGGCCTGGTCAGTGAGGAGCGCTAGTGAGTGGAACTCAGTACCTGAGGAGGTTAAACTGCTCACAACATTCAAGGCCTTCACAAAAAAATTGAAAATGTGACTTATAAACACTTACAGCTGCCAACACTAAAAGATAAGTCTGCTGTGATGTTTGATGTTGTGTTTAAATGTACAGTTTGTTATGTATATGTTATTTGTTACATTAGTGCCCTCTTAAATGTCTAACCATGTTTTTTTCTTGTAGATGCATTTTACTGCTTTTTTACATCTTGGCCAGGGGACTACAGATGAAAACTAGCCTTTTGGCTAATTGTGGCTTTTTTAACCATGTGTAATCATGTGTTTTATGAAATTGCATTGTCCCTTTACAAATAAACTAAACTAAAAAAAAAATTAGCGATTGCCATCAGCTGTCCCATCCTGAGCCCTATTTAAGGGATCAGCTAAGGGCTGAGCATTGCTGCAGTCTTGTCAGACAACCCCTTGTCTGAGATCATTGAGCATTCCTCACCGAGCTTTCCTGGGTCAGACGTTAATAATCCTTCATCTTCGTCCATTAGTGTAAGTGTGTTTCATTATGAATCTGTTCCTCCTTGTCATAGCGTGAGTTATTGTTATAGTGTGTTTTAGCCCCCCGTGGCTCGTTATTTTGTCATTATTCTTTCCTTTAATAAACTGTGCAAACTCACCGGTTGATATGTGGCGTCTTATTGATGGCTTGTGAGGGCCATCCATGACAGATTCAAGCAGAAAATCATGTCCATTGTGCTTCTTCCACTTCTAAAGCCGCACTGGGTTTCCGGTAGTACATTCTGAGAGATGTGTTCACTGAGTCTGTTAAGTAGTACACGTGAGAGAATCTTACCAACAGTGGCTAGCAGTGATGTACCTCGGTTATTTCCACAATCCTTCCTGTCACCTTTCTTGAACAAAGGCACAATACTTGCATCCTTCCAGTCTTGAGGTACTTTCTGGGCACCCCATATCTCTTGGATGAGCTTGTGCAGGCAGTTGGTCAGCTGAACACCACCAAATTTCCACACTTCTGCTGGAATTCCATCCCTTCCTTGAGCTTTACCATCCTGTGTTGTCCTGATAGCTGCCATTAGTTCATCAAAATTTGGTGGTTCATCCAGACTTGATACAGCTGGTCGCTGTACTAGAGCTTCTTTAGCCTCTTCAGTGAGATCTCCAGGGTTGTTTAGTAGTTGGTCAAAGTGGTCTGCAAATCTGCCCAGGATCTTGTCTTTCTCCTGCAAAACCGTTTCACCATCCATAGCCTTTAGTTGGATCAATCCTCTTGGTTTAGGGCTGGAGATTTCTCTCAAACCTGTGAAGAATGTTTTCATGTTCTTCCTGTCTGCTGCAGTTTGAAGTTTCTCCGCTTTTTCATCCCACCAGTTGGACTTCATCTCTCTGGTGTACTTCTGTAGCTCACTCTGAGCCTTTGAGTATTTCTTCTTCTTCGACCTTGTGTTACACTGTAGGTTTTCCTGCCTAGCTGTATTCCTCGCTTCTAGTAGTTTCTTCAGGTGTTCATCATGCTCATCAAACCAATCTTGATGTTTCCTCTCAGGGTAGCCTTATACATCACTCGCAGTCTGATACACCGTATCCTTCAGTGTTGTCCATTTCTCTTCTATGTCATTCTCTGAGTTGTTGCTGTCCCGTCTTTCAAGTTTTCATCCATTTCCTGTGTAAATTCTTCCTGCTTCTTTTAGCCTTTCAGTGCACTAGTGTTTAGCTCCGTGGTGGCTTCGCACCCATCCTGCAGTGCTGTTTTTGTCTGCAAATCCTTAATCTAGATCTCAGCATAACATGATCAGTGCCACAGTCCGCGCCTCTCATTGCTCTGGTGTCCAATACATCCCTTCTGTCTCTCTGCCTGACTATGATGTAGTCTAATAAGTGGCAGTGCTTGGATCTTGGGTGCATCCATGTCTTCTTGTGTGTGTCCTTGTGCTTAAATGGAGTGTTGGTTATCACAAGGTTGTACTCTGAACATAGTGCAAGAAGAAGTTCTCCATTAGCGTTGGACTTGCCTACTCCATGACTGCCTAGCACTCCTTTCCATTTCTCGGTGTCCGAACCAACTCTGGCATTAAAATCTCCAACGAGTATCAGCCTGTCATCAGTCGGTACACGCCTGATAGTCTCACGTAAATCACTGTAGAACTCTTCCTTCACCTCCTCTGTGTTGGTCATTGTTGGGGCATATACACTGATGAGTGTAGCATACATCTTCCGCTGTAGTGGGAGTCTCATAGTCATTATCCTGTCGTTGATTGGCACAGGTTCCTCATCAAGCATTGCTGCTATCTCCTTTCTAACTGCAAAGCCCACTCCTGCTTCTCTCCTTTCTTGAGTTGATCTTCCACTCCAAAAGAAGATGTATCCATGGTCTTCCAAGCTGTCATATCCAGGCAATCTTGTTTCACTAAGTGCAGCTATTTCTACATTGTACCTGTTCATTTCCAGGGCCACAAGCGCGGCCTGTCTTTCTGGGAGCTGTGATGTTGTTCTGTCCAACAGAGTGCATACATTCCATTCTGCTACACACAAGGTTGCTGTTTTCCTCTTCTTTTGTCTTCCTGCTCCTAGCTTACTTTTCACTGCCTGTCAGAGTGTGAACAGATCAGCGCAGACCTTGTAAGCCCGGGCGACGTCCGAGCCAGTACGAGTTGCTTTCTGATTGACCATTTCATGAAACTGCTTGCAAAGTATTTGAGTACTGCTAGCTTTTGCTGGACTAGCAGCACATTCTTGGCAGATAAAGGTATTATCAGTGGCAAGGAGAAGCCAAGACAAACTGACTCCAGTATCTGTTGCAGTGACTGACCAGATGATAGGTTTGTTTGTCTCTGCTCTTTGTGTAGTGCATGTCACAATGCACCGACTGGCACAGTCCACCACAGACCTTGCGACAGATGTGCTTATCTGCCAGGATGTCCAGTCTCACCCTGTGTAACTGGGAGTGGTCCACCACAGACCTGTGACAGATATTGTTTTTAGTTCTGCCAGGATGCCCTGTTTCACCCTTCACACCCTCAGAAGAGCGGGGATGCCGGTTGGGTCACCGACGGCCCGACCCCTGAGACAGGTAGTACCGGTTTTCATGGTTATCCGGTAGCAAGCAAGCCAATGCCTGACCTGACACATATCTATATATCTGTCTTTATCTCAATCTATCTATCTATCTATCTATCTATCTATCTATCTATCTATCTATCTATCTATCTATCTATCTATCTATCTATCTATCTATCTATCTATCTATCTATCTATCTATCTATCTATCTATCTATCTATCTATCTGTCTGTCTGTCTGTCTGTCTGTCTGTCTGTCTGTCTATATATTTATATATTTTACAGATGAACCTGAGATGGCTCGGACATGTTGAGAGGATGGACCACCAGCGTCTCCCTCGGCAGTTACTCTACTCACAGTTACGTTAGGGCAAACGCAATCAGGGTAGACAAAGGCTCAGATTTAAAGACACTAAAAAGAAACTTGAAGAAGTTGGATAGAGACAACAGTTCCTGGCTGCAGAAGGCTAAGGACAGAGCTGTGTGAAGGAATCTGATCAGACCTAAATGAAACAGTCATTGTCGCCCACGACAGACTGCTATGATGATGATGATATAGATAGATAGATAGATAGATAGACAGATATATAGATAGATAGATAGATAGATAGACAGATAGATAGATAGATAGATAGATAGATAGATATGGTGCTCTTCTACCCCCTTTACACAGGGGTGGAGATTGTTAAGAGATCATTGAAAGATGACAAAATGACTAGATCTCTCATCAATCTTTCAATGATCTCTCAGCGATTGCCAAGATCTCACAGTGATCTTCCAGTGATCTCTTTGGTCACTACATTTGAGACTGAGATTGTTTTGACTCAGTCCAACACAATCTCAACCATCACTAAAGGAAAGAATTTCTCAATAACACCTCATTGAACTCTCAAGACTTTAAGAAACTGACATGGCTTTAGGACCCAGTGAGCAGACACAGACTTGCTGTCCCGGTTGCTGTTGGAGAGGATGGAAGTGCTTGTGGAGATGGGGTGTAGCTCGGTCCTCCGCCAGGAGAGAGAGGTCCGCCGCCACGGATCTCCGCCTGTGCACAGGGGATGAGTGTAGACAATGATGAGTGTAGAGATGGCTTACTTGTCATGGAGGTGAGAATCCTTCCTGACGACTGATGAAGAGAAGCGAGGTTCTTAGAAGAGTATAGGCTGCGACGAGGAAAATTACAAGGAAGATGAAGGCGTGTGCTGGTCTCATCTGACCATGGAGAAAGATGACTCCGCACTGATCTGTGGGCAATGTGGTCTAAATAGCTCCGGTGATGATGATGTGATGATGGACAGCAGATGTGCGCACAGCTGTGGATAATTAAGCAGGCAGAGCAAATCATCACAGTACCCCCCCACCCCCCAGGAGGCGCCTCTCGGCGACCGATCCAGCTTACCCGGGTGCGTTCGGTTGAAGTCCCTGACGAGTTGAGGATCCAACACAAAGGAGGAACGCACCCAAGACCTCCACCCCGGGCCGTAACCCTCCCAGTCCACCAGGTACTGTAGGCTGCGACCCCGGCGATGGATGTCCAGGATGGCATTGACCTTCCACGCCGGGTCGCCATCGATCACCACTGGTGGAGGTGGCATCTTGGGAGGAGGGCACAGAGGGCTGGAACAGAACGGCTTGACCTGAGAGGCATGAAAGGTGGGACAGATGCGGAGGGAGGGGGGGAGAGCTAGGCGCACAGCCACAGGGTTAACAATATGGGTTATGGCAAAGGGCCCAATAAAATGCTGAGACAGTTTCCTTGCCTCAGCCTTGAGGTTGATGTGTTTAGTTGAGAGCCATACCGGTTGGCCCACCCGGTAGGGGGGAGCTGGCATCCTGCGACGATTGGCGATCGTGGTGTTGCGTTCCGCCGTTTTGTCACAGTGCGGTCCGGGTCGCTCTCCACAACTGGCAACAGCGCCTCAGGTGGGCTCCGACGGATGGTACAACAATGTCCTCCTCCTCCTCAGGAAACAATGGAGGATTGTAGCCCAGAGAGGCCTCAAAAGGGGACATGTCTATAGCTGATGACACGGTGGTGATGTGTGCATACTCAATCCACGGGAGGTAGGTGCTCCAAGACCCTGGATTGGCTGTGGCGACGCACCGCAGCGCAGCCTCCAACTCCTGGTTGGCCCGTTCACACTGTCCATTACTCTGCAGGTGGTACCCCAATGACAGGCTCACCGTAGCCCCAATGGCATTGCAAAAAGATCTCCACACCTGGGAAACAAACTGGGGCCCCCGGTCGGAAATGATGTCCAGGGGGATGCTGTGCAACCTCACCACGTGAAGGACGAGTAGATCCACCGTCTCCCTCACCGTGGGCAGCCCCTGTAGGGGGATGAAGTGGGCTGCCTTTGAGAACCTGTCCACAATGGTGAGGAAGACGGTGTGGTGGTTAGAGGGTGGGAGACCGGTGACGAAGTCCAGGGCCACGAGAGACCAGGGCCTGCCAGGGGTGGGAAGAGGGTGGAGAAGACCGGCCGGAGGAGAGGAGGACGTCTTGCCGGTGGTGCACTGGGGACAGGCGCGGATGTATTCTCCAATGTCCTTCCAGAGCAAAGGCCGCCAAAACATTCTTTACAGAAGCGCCACCGTGCATGCCATCCCAGGGTGGCACGAGAGCTTGGAGGAGTGGGCCCAATTGATCACCTCGTCCCGAACGGCAGATGGGACAAACAGCCTCCTCGCTGGCCCCCCGCCTGCGTCTGCCTCAGCCTCCTGTGCTCTCAAGACCTTTTCTTTGATGCCCCACGAGAGGGTGCCTACGATGCACGATGGGGGGGACGATGAGATGCTCCGACACCTCCGCTGCATCCGAGGCGAACTGTCTGGACAAGGCGTCAGGCTTGGTATTTTTGGACCCGGTAAGGTAGGTAATGGTGAAATCGAAGCAGCCAAAAAACAGGGACCAGCGGGTCTGGCGCGCGTTCAGGCGCTTTGCTGTCCTGAAGTATTCCAGGTTTTTGTGGTCCGTACAGATGGCAAATGGCTGGGAGGCCCCCTCCAGCCAATGGTGCCACTCCTCCAGTGCAAGCTTGACTGCTAGGAGCTCCCTGTCGCCAATGTCATAATTCCTCTCCGCTGGGGAAAGACGATGGGAGAATAATGCACAGTGGCAGATCTTATCATCAATCGGAGGGCACTGGGACAGCACGACTCCAACCCCCGAGTCCGAGGCGTCCACCTCTACCAGGCATTGTAGAGCAGGATCCACCTGTCCCAAGATGGGAGAGGAAGGAGATTGAGACTTCAGGTCTGTAAAAGCTGCCTCTGCCTCCTCCATCCACCGAAAGGGCACCTTGGAGAAGGTGAGGTGGGTCAGAGGGAGGGCAATGACACTATAGTTTCTGATGAAGCGGTGGTCGAAATTGGCGAATCCCAGAAACTGTTGAAGTTGCTTCCTGGAGGAAGGAGTTGGCCACTCTACCACCGCTTTTACCTTATCGGGGTCCATGATGACTTCATTGTGAGAAATAATGAACCCGAGGAATGATGTCTTGGAGGCGTGGAACTCACATTTCTCAGCCTTCACGAAGAGTTTGTTCTCAAGGAGCCGCCGCAAGACTTGCCTCACATGCACCCGATGCTCATACAAGCACTGAGAAAAAATCAAAATATCATCCAAGTATATAAAGACGAATGAGCCCAAAACGTCCCCCAACACATCATTGATGAGGCGCTGGAATACGGCAGGGGCGTTGGTCAGCCCAAATGGCATAACGAGGTATTCAAAATGACTGCTAGGGGTCCAGAACCCTGTTTTCCACTTGTCGCCCTCCCAGATCCGCACCAGATGGTATGCATTATGGAGGTCAAGTTTAGTGAACCAGGAGGCCCCCCGGAGGGAATCGAATGCCGTATTGATCAAGGGGAGCGTGTATTTGTCCTTGATAGTGATATTATTAAGCTTCCGGAAGTCGATGCAGGGCCTCAGCAAGCCGTCTTTCTTGGCCACGAACAAAAAGCCTGCCCCCACCGCCAAGGACGAAGGCCGGATTATGCCCGAGTTTAATGACTCCTTTATATAAGTCTCCATAGCCTCCCGCTCCGGTGCTGACAGGCTGTAAAGTCAACTCGACGGCAGAGGGGCTCCAGCCTGGAGGTTGATGGCACAATCGTATGGGAGGTGGGGGGTAAGAGATAGAGCATGGGTTTTACTGAAAGCGGCCCCCAGGTCGTGATACTCGGGGGGACTTTGGACAGATCGGGAGGGGGGGTGATGGGGACACCGAGGGGCACAGATGGTAAGCAAGCAGTGGACTGCAGGCGGGCATTGAGGCAGAATGAGCATGAAACTATGCTCCCCAAGCTCCAGTCAATAGAAGGATTGTGTAATCGGAGCCAGGGGTAGCCAAGGATAACAGGAGAGGTGGAAACTGGCAGGACAAACAACCTGAGCTCCTCCCGATTATTCCCAGACACAATGACTGACACAGGAGTGGTCTGTTTAGACACTACGGCAAGGGGGGCTTTTGACAGGGCAATAAGTTTCAGTGGGGTCTTTAATGGGTGGCAGGGAAGCCCCAACCGGGTTGCCAGTTCCCCAGAAATGAAGCTCTGCTCAGCCCCCGAATCAGCTAGAGCGTGTGTGGCTATCTCAGTCTGGTTATGGATAAAGCGGATGGGCAATAGGAATTTAGTGAGGGGATTAGATTGGGGTGAGTCCGTGAGTCCCCCTACTGTGACACACGGACTCCCTCTTTTGACCGTATGGGACAGGTTGCTACCTCATGCTCCTTGCTGCCACAATAGAGGCATAGCCCAAGTTTGTGGCGGTGCTATTTCTCTGCTAACGGCAGTTTAGACTGGCCAACTACCATTGGCTCAGGGGCATCTAGAGAATCAGAGTGAGGTAGGGCCAGCGGGGGGGGAAGGGGCTGCAGGGAGCGGCAAAACTGGGCGCCCGAGCGGCCGGAAGTCTTATGCTCGGTGGCCCACTCCCTTAGCCTATTATCTAGGCTAATGGCTAGAGAAATTAGCTTGGTTAACCTACTGGGTTTTTCTAAGCGGGCTAGCTCATCCCGCAGACTAGGGCTAAGGCTCCTGACAAATATGCTACAGAGCGAGGCATCCTCCCACCCCACCTCCGTGGCCACCACTCGGAAATTGACAGCATAGTCAGCTATGGACTTGCTTCTTTGTCTTAAGTTAAGCAGCCGGGAGGTAAGCACACTGTCACGGTTGGAGTGGTCGAACACCTCGTTAAACTCACTGACAAATTGGTCATATGTCATGTTAGCATAATCAGCCCTAGTCATCACTGCATAAGCCCGGGCTAACGTCCGCCCCTCCAGGAGATTGTCTACGTAACCTATTCGGCTATGATTGGTGGGGAAGTCCCCAGGCACCCGCTGGAAAACTATCCCGCAATGCAGAAGGAACCCCCTAGCCTCCCTTAGCTTGATGCTAAAGCGAGTAGGCGTGGGAATCGGTGTCAGCCGGGATGATGAAGCCTGAACAGGTTGGGATCTAGCGGGAGCAGTGGCGCTACCTGAAGACGGAGGGATGGCCTGTGGACCTGACAGGCGATCCAACTGGTCATTAATTTGAACCAGCTGAGTGAGTATAACCTGTTGCTGGTAAGATAACTGATCCACTCGAGCCTCTAAGATGTTTACCTTGCACGCTAGTACGCTGTCTGCTGGGTTATTTTGGCGGAGTTGTACTGACATGGTTTTAGGACCCAGTGAGCAGAAACAGACTCAAAAGCAGATTCTGTTATCTTTATTATGTACTGAGTGTGTGCACATGTGTGCAGATGTAGCAGCCGGGGGCGAGCAGAGCACCGTGCAGCCTGGCAACCCTATGGATAAGCAGAGACAGGGAGGATTAGTGTCTGACCCCAGAGGGGACGTACAGGAATGTCCAGTGCTTACTGTTCAATGAGATGGTGGACTGCTCAGGTTCAACCCGAAGTCTCCGGCCAGGGGGACAGCGCCCGCTGTCCCGGTTGCTGCTGGAGAGGATGGAAGTGCTCATGGAGATGGGGTGTAGCTCGGTCCGCCGCCAGGAGAGAGAGGTCCGCCGCCACGGATCTCCGCCTGTGCACAGGGGATGAGCGTAGACAATGATGAGTGTAGAGATGGCTTACTTGTCATGGAGGTGAGAATCCTTCCTGACAACCGACGAAGAGAAGCGAGGTTCTTAGAAGAGTGTAGGCTGCAACGAGAAAACTACGTGGAAGACAAAGGTGTGTGCTGGTCTCATCTGACCATGGAGAAAGGCGACTCCGTGCTGATCTGTGGGCAGCGCGATCTAAATAGCTCCGGTGGTGATGCAGAGCAGGTGTGCGCACAGCTGTGGATAATTAAGCAGGTAGAGCGAGTCATCACAGAAACTTTATTATCATTGCGCACCAAGATGCAAAGAAATTCTGTTTAGCAGCAATCACTCAGTAGCAGCTACAATGTAAAGTATATATTAAATAAATATGTACATAAATAAGTATGTAATATGTTAAAACCAACACACACACACACACACACACACACACACACACACACACACACACACACACACATATCTATCTATCTATCTATCTATCTATCTATATATACTGTATATATATATATATATATATATATATATATATATATATATATATATACTGTATATATACAGTGGTGTGAAAAAGTGTTTCTCTTGATTTCTCATTTTTTTGTGTTTGCCACACTTAAATGTTTCAAATCATCAAACAAATTTAAATATTAGATTAGATTAGATTCAACTTTATTGTCATTACACATGTATGAATACAAGGTAACGAAACACAGTTTAGCATCCAATCAGAAGTGCAAAGGACAGCAGTGCAGTATATATGGTAATTAACAGTATGTGCAATTTAAGCAAATATATGCAAATATATGCAGCAGTGCAGAAAGTTAAAAGTACTGTTATGTGCAAATAATGTGCAATAAGTTAGATGTAGTTATGTAGTTATGCAGTTATGTACAGGTGAGGATGGTAAAAGATGATTGTAAGCGAGTCAGCGGGGAACTAAGTTCAATAACGTGACAGCTGTTGGAAAGAAACTGTTCCTAAACCTGCTGGTTCTAGTCCGAAGGCTTCTGAAACGTCTTCTGGAGGGGAGAAGCTGGAACAGTCCATGAGCAGGATGGTTGGAGTCCCTAAGAATGCTGCGTGCCCGGCGCAGACATCTTTTCCTGTAGACGTCCTCTATAGCTGGAAGTGGAGTCCCTGTGATGCGTTGGGCGGTTTTCACCACCCACTGCAGCGCCTTGCGGTCAGCTACAGAGCAGCTCCCATACCAGAGTGTGATACAGTTGGTCAGGGTGCTCTCTATCACGCAGCGGTAGAAGTTGCCCAGGATGTCAGTTGACAGATGGTTCTTCTTCAATGTCCTCAAGAAGAAGAGGCGCTGATGGGCCTTCTTGATCAGGCTGGTGGTGTTAACTGACCAGGACAGGTCCTCCGAGATGTGGGTCCCCAGGAATTTGAAGCTGGGGACACGTTCAACAGCTATGCCATTGATATGGAATATATTAGACAAAGATAACACAAGTAAACTCAAAATGCTCTTTTTAAATGAAGGTGTTTTTTATTATTAAGAGAAAAAAAATCCAAACCTACATGGCCCTATGTGAAAAAGTGATTGCCCCTAAACCTAATAACTGGTTGGGCTACTCTTAGCAGCAACAACTGCAATCAAACATTTGCGATAACCAGCAATGAGTCTTTTACAGTGCTGCGGAGGAATTTCGGCCCACTCATCTTTGCAGAATTGTTGTAATTCAGCCACATTGGAAGGTTTTTGAGCATGAACTACCTTTTTAAGGTCATGCCACAGCGTCTCAGTTAGATTCGGGTCAGGACCTTGACTAGGCCACAGCAAGTCTTCCAGGTCCTGAAGCAGCAAAACAGTCCCAGACCATCACACGACCACCACCATATTTTACTGTTGGTATGATGTTCCTTTTCTGAAATGCTGTGTTACTTTTATGCCAGATGTAATGGGACAC
Organism: Pholidichthys leucotaenia; assembly: GCA_020510985.1. Lineage (NCBI taxonomy): Eukaryota > Metazoa > Chordata > Actinopteri > Cichliformes > Pholidichthyidae > Pholidichthys > Pholidichthys leucotaenia. Next base: position 246,644,467 of record CM035845.1, on the reverse strand, counting down.
ACACCTTCCAGAAAGTTCAACTTTTGTCTCGTCAGTCTACACAATATTTTTCCAAAAGTCTTAGGGATCATCAAAATGTTTTCTGGCAAAACTGAGATGAGCCTTTATGATCTTTTTGCTCAGCAGTGGTTTTCATCTAGGAACTCTGCCATGCAGGCCATTTTGCCCAGTCTCTTTCTTATGGTGGAGTCATGAACACTGATCGGATGTTGTTGTGGGGTCTTTTGTGACCTCTTGGATGAGTCGTCGCTGTGCTCTTGGGGTAATTTTGGTCGGCCGGCCATTCCTGGGAAGGTTCACCACTGTTCCATGTTTTCACCATTTGTGCATAATGGCTCTCACTATAGTTTGCTGGAGTCCCAAAGCTTTAGAAATGGTTTCATAACCTTTTACTGATAGATCTCAATTACTTTTGTTTCTCTTTTGTTCCTGAATTTCTTTGAATCGCAGCATGATTAGCTTTTGAGGACCTTTTGGTCTACTTCACATTGTCCTTTTTTGTCTTTAAGTGATTTCTTGATTGAGAACAGGTGTGGCAGTAATCAGGCCTGTGTGTGGCTACAGAAATTGAACTCAGTTTTCCAAAGATATGATAAACCACAGTTAATTTATGTTTTAACGGGTGTGGGGGGGGGAAATCACTTTTTCACACAGGGCCATGTAGGTTTCTATTCAATTTAATTCAGTTTTATTTATATAGTGCCAAAATCAGGATCTTTTTACCCCTTAATAATAAACACCTTCATTTAAAAACTGCATTTTGTGTTTATTTGTGTTATCTTTGTCTAACTAGTGCATACCTGTGCATGCCTGTGCATACCCGTGCGTGCCCGTAGAAACCAAGTATAAGCAAGTATTTCTGCATGCCCACAGAAAGCAGGTGTAAGCAACCATGTCACCACTCGTTCAGTGATGCCTGCCTTTGATCTTTGATGATGTCATAGCGAGTCCTATGATCGTGAGTGATACCTGCCTATGATGCCTGCCTTTAATCTTTGATGATGTCATAGCGAGTTCTTCGATCTTTGATGATGTCATAGCGAGTCTGATGATCATGAGTGATACCTGCCTATGATGCCTGCCTTTGATCTTTGATGATGTCATAGCGAGTCCTATGATCTTTTAGCGAGTCCTATGGTCATGACAGACAGACACATGGTGTCTATATGACGTCATATAGACAGCATATAGATATCATAGGCACATCATAAGCAAATCCTATGATCTTTTTGCAAGTCCTATGGTCGTGACAGACAGACAGACAGACAGACAGACACACACAAACACACAGCGATTTCTTGAATTACAGTATACGTATATGTAGAGTGATGATATTTAATTTTGTTTGATGATCTGAAACATTTAAGCGTGACAAACAAACAAAAAATTGAGAAATAAGGAAGGGGGCAAAGACTTTTTCGCACCACTGTAGGTGAGATAATTGCACTAACATGAGCTGGGACTACTTAAGAGATAACAGGGGAGATAACAGGATGGGCAGAGCTGTGTAGACAGAGGACACTGGAGAACAGAGAGGGCAAATAATGCAAACAATAATCATAAATAAACCAAATCAGGGAGAAAACATAACTGAACAAAGAACCTGAAAATAACCTAACAAATTAATGATAACAGAATAAAGGTGCAACAGTTCAAAACCAACAGAAAACATGGACATTGTTGGAAACCATGTCCAAATATGGCAATGAAAGAGGACTGGAGGAAAATTTTTCAGTCCAAACACATCCAGTGTTAGAGTAATCTTCAACATGAGAATCATTTTGGAGACCAAAAACCACCACTACAGGGAGGACTAATTGGAAATGTCTGCTGATTGGCTAGTGACTTGGTCACCTGCGCCATGCCTTTGCTATTTGATTGGTTGAAAGTGTTAGGACTGCTCTGTCTGCAGCAGATTAATTAGGTCACTTCACTGAGTTCAGATGGGTATTGCTTAAAAGCAAGATAAAGGATTAAGCCAGGATTTTCAAATAATTCTGTCTTAATCTTTACTTGACTTGGTTGTATAAAAGTAGGATAAATTAAGCCCAGTCAAGTTGCTATTGAGATTTATTCTCTACAGCTAGCCTGGTCCAGAGCAGGCTAAGAGTCAGGCTAAAATTAATCCTAGTGATTTATCTGTCAGTGCAGGAGTCAATCCTATAAGAAACTAGAAAAGCACTCGGAGAGCGCAGACCTCCGCCAAGCGCCACAGTTCCCCCCCATACAGTGTTTGTGTGTACATTTTCAGATTCCTTGACCATGAAAACATATGACTAGCAATTGGATTGACAATGATAGGATTAGTGGTTCAGTAGTAAAAGCATTACCTCCTTGGCGGAGGTAATAAACTGAAGTGTTGGTGTTGTGTCCATCTCCTGCATCTGCAAACTCCCAGGCTGCGGGCGTTGCAATTGAATGAATGAATGAATGAATCTTTATTTCGAATAGATTAAGAGTACAGGTTAAAAGAAAGTGAATAATATAACAAAGGGGGTAATAAAATCCAACAAGGTCAAATTAGACAATAACTCCTGTGATTATACAGTTCAACATAAGTTATCCGAAATGTGTGATGGTTGAATCCGCAGCTTATATTGCCCACCCATGTTCCATCCAAGAATTCAAAAGAAAAAACAAAAGAAATCATGACACAACCGCATACAACCCACAGGCTAATGGGTTATGCAAGCGTTTTCATAGATCACTGAAAGCAGCACTGAGGGCTTCACTGACGGATGCAAATTGGGTAGAAAGGTTGGCGTGGATTTTATTGGGGTTGCGCTCCGCGGCAAAAGATGATTTGGAAGCTTCCCCGGCAGAGAGCTTCTTTTTGCGCAGCTACTATGGCTGGCCGGGGAATTTCTGCCAAATAATCCGGCGGCGGACAGCTGCCCGTCTGAGCTTTTGCAGCGTAGCGCAAACACAGGCACACAGGCACGCTGGCAAGCCCTGCCCAGCACTGTGTTCCGCGTGCTTTTGTGCCTAAAACTTTGAAGAAGGCGGAGTTTGTGTTGGTCAGACACGACGAGCAGCGCCCTCCATTGGGCGTGCACACATGTTGAAAATGGCCGTATCTCACAATGTTAAAGAATCCTTTAAAAAATTCCTGTATCCAGACGGTGATCCGGATCATCCCCCAAATTTAATCAGTTCTTCCTTGTACCATTTCCAACAATGCCTGAAAGTTTCATTGAAATCCGTCCAAAACTTTTTGAGTTATCTTGCTAACCAACAGACAGACAAACAGACAAACAGACAGACAAACAAACAGACAGACAGACAAACGCTGGCAAAAACATAACCTCCTCCTGGCCTCCGGCCTGGCGGAGGTAATCAGTGCTTTTCTGTGTCAATAAATGGTCTACTGATGTAGTCTGACTAGCAGATGATAGATGATGTGTAAGGTGATTTTGATGAAGCTGCACTTCATACCTGAGAAGCTACTGAATTTTATTTCAAATTAATATTTCTAATTTTTTTTTTTTTTACCCAAACTAATTGATGTAGTATGACCATCAGATGATGGATGATGTGTGAGGTGATTTTGGTGAAGCTTCACTCAGTTATTTAGAAGTTTTTAACTATCATTTCTAATTTAATATTTCCCTAACCTATGATTTTTTTTTTTGGTCCAACTAACAAGTGTTATTAATAGCAGACCCCTTGTGGCTGGGCAGCATTTCATGGCACTAACCTTGATGATGATGAAATTTCATCCAAATAAATATTCCCAAAAGCTATGAAAACATTTCTTTAATCCAAACTATGTGTTGTAGTCTGACTAGAAGAAGATGGATTGCATGTGAGGTGATTTTAGTGAAGCCACACTTTGTAATTTTCCAGTTATTGGATATTTTTTTTTAAATAAATATTTTCCCAAACGATGAAAAAATAAAATTTATGCAAACTAAGCATTTTAGTCTGAACAAAATGACACAATTGACAAATGAACTGATTCTGGTGATGTTACACACACAAACCCATTACATTTTGAAGGTGATCCATGAGAGACTGAAGGAGCCTTGGCGGAGGTATGCGCTCTCTGAGTGCTTTTCTAGTTTGGTCTTTTTTCCCTCGGAGTTGCAATTTGCAGACGGTCCCTGCGCATTTGTTTCCCCGACGGGAGACCATAGACATCAGTGTAACTGCTGGAGTTCAGTGGACGTCTCTTTTTAATGAAAATAAGGTTGTAGCTCGTTGTCCACTTTACCAATGTATTAAATTGGTGTGATCTGTGTTTTAACTAAGTTTTGTTCAGGAGGTATTGATCCGCAGAGTCCGAATCTGTGAATATCTTGCCAGCTTTACTGAAGTGTCTCCCACGGTGGAACACTGAATATATTTCTTCATCGGTAAAATGGTATTGAACACGGTTACTAGCATTTTGGCCACTGCATACTTTTGTCAGGGTGTAAACCAGCTCTTCATTACTTAGGATAGCTGCTACTAACTTTTTTGCTGATTCACTCATAGCTGCACTTCTTCCATTTCCGTTCATTACATATGACACACACCGAAAACAATGATAAGCGTCCAAATGGTCCTGATTACACACGTACAAAACACAATATATTGAATGAAACTCTGATATATATATATACTCAAAACACTTCGGAATATATTGAATGAAACTGGAGCCCCAAGGGATGATGGAAAATGTAGTTCATTCAATATATTCTGCAGTTCATTCAATGTATTAAGTTTATTTAATATATTCTGAAGGTTATTCAGTATATTCCAGAGTTCATTCAGTATATTCCAAAGTTCACTCAGTATATTCCAAAGTTCATTCAGTATATTCTGAAGTTCATTCAATATGTTCTGAAGTTCATTCAATATATTCAGTTCATTCAGTATATTCCGAAGTTGATTCAGTTATATTCCGAAGTTCATTCAGTATATTCCAAAGTTGTCATGCTCTGGTGAGCGCACGCCCCCCTCCTTTACGTTTTCTCCTCAGGCAGTCATCACACCTGGGAGATTAGACGCACCTGCTGACTCTGCTCAGCCAGCGCTTATAAGGATCTGCTCTTCGGTGCCTCAGTGCTGGCTTGTTTGGGTATACTGCCTCAACTAGAAGCGAAGCAAGTATTGTTATATGTGTTGGTGAAGTTCTCGCACTTATCATCTCTTGTCTCTCCTCTTGTCCAGGTTGCTGCCATCTGTGCAGGTGCGTCTTCAGGGATTGCGTGCGCTCGCCTGCCCCATCATCTACACTCAGCTGTTACTACTCTCCACCCGGTCAGGCATTATCAATCTCATCACGACCCACTTCATCCTGCTGGTTCGTCTCTCCCCACTGGGGGATCCCTGGTGGTTCTATTGTTCAGCCCAAGTAAGTGGCAATTTAGTTTTTCCACAGCCTGGCCTCCATTCCTCGCTAATAGCTCTCGTCTCTCTCTCCACAGGCCACTTCCTCTGGCGAGTGACGTTTTCTGTAGCTGTGCTCCAGTTCCTTTTGAAATGTAATAAAACTCATAAACATGTTTTTGTGTGTCTGGACTGTTTTCCTGTTGTTGCATTCTGCACGTGGGCTTTCTATACTATTAATCATGACAGTTCATTCAATATATTCTGAAGTTCATTCAATATATTCTGAAGTTCATTCAGTATATTCCGAAGTTCATTCAATATATTCTGAAGTTCATTCAGTATATTCTGAAGTTCATTCAATATATTCAGAGGTTCATTCAGTGTTCTGCCCTCAGTAGTGTGTGTTTTACAGAGTGAGAAAAAATAGTTCATAAGTTCATATTAAAATATCATAGTCCTTTTGTAATAATTCATTTGTAGTAATTCCCGTTAAAAATGGTTATTGTGTTAAAAATAATTTCTGTATAGTTAGTAGTAATTTGTCTGTATTTTATATTGAAAGCGCAGCCAGTTGCCGCTATGATTTATGGGTAGAAGAAACAGATTTCAGTAGAGAGGAAATAAAGGCAGAAGTGCATAGCCTGCCCGCGAATTTCTGAAAACGTTCCTCCTGTGTGTTAAACCCCTTTTTTACACCTCCGAAAGCAATGGCTGTAAGTAAATGAATGTTATGTTGATTTTATAAGCTTCGTTAAATGTGAACTTGAGATCGTTTTTAGAGTGTGAATGTTCCAGTAATTAGTCTTATCCCAGGGCCCTGCTAGCTTGTTTTATGTATTGAGTGTATTGTGTTTCCAGAAATTAGTCTTATCCCAGGGGCCCGCTAGCTTGCTAACTGTATTTGTTTTCTGTTTTATTTTTTAGTTTCACTCGGGCTTTTCAACGAGCTTCGAGCTACAGTTGTAAGGTACTGTAAGCTGTCTTAAGGAGACTGAATAAAGTGAGCAGGACACTCGGTTTCCTGGCTCGTGAAAAACGAGTTTGGCTTGCTATTGATCTGCGTTAAACATACTCAGTGTATATAACACGTAGTGATAACAGTACAGTGAAAAGCCAGGTCAGCAGTTGGTGAAGATAAGGTCCACGACACAGGGAGGGACGACACTCAAGAGAAAAAAAAGCCATGTCAGCAGTTGGTGAAGATAAGATTCACGACACAGCGATGGACGACACTCAAGAGAAGAGGGCAGAAGAAAAGGCGAATTCCGAAGCCAAATCATCACACAACGCTAGCTCCAGCTCCAGACGTTCTAGCTTCAGGTTGTCCTCGAGGTCTGGCGTGCTGGAAGCAGCCATCATGGCACGAGCCTCCGCTGAAGCTGCGAATGCTAGAGCCTTGTACAGTAAGAAACAACTAGACATTAAAAAAACAACAAGCAAAGCTAGAACAAGCAAAGCTAGAACAAGCAAAGCGACAAGCAAAGCTAGAACAAGAACAAGCCAAGCAACAAGCAGAGCTAGAACAAGCAGAGCAACAAGCAGAACAAGAACAAGCAGAGCAACAAGCAAAGCTAGAACTGGATCTAGAGATGCTGGAGATAGAGAAGGAAACAGCGGCCGCCACAGCAAAAGCAGAAGTTCTAGAAGCTGCTGCAGCTGCCGAGCTGGACGAAGTGTAAGGAGCGCAATTCCATCACAAGTTACCAGACAGAGAACTATGGAGTATGTGCACCACCAAATCCAGCTAAAGTCACAGGCGTGACCAGCTGAAGAAGAAACACCTCAAGTTGAACCTGCACAAAGGGCGCATTCATTCACTCCGAGGAGACCCGAACAAACTCTCTCTCCACCAGCATTCAAGAAAATGTACGTGAAAAATGAATCCATCGACATACCGAGAGACTATGTCAGGCCAAACAGCTACCATGCTTCCCACAATGGTGACCCACCTATGGCAGACTTTGCTAGGTTCCTCGCGCGCAGAGCTAATCACAACCGGACTCTTTAAGTTTGACGACACCCCCGAAAACTTTAGAGCATGGCAGTCATCATTCATAAATGCAATTGAAGACGTTGGTCTCACATATAGCCAGGAGTTAGATCTCCTAGTCAAGTGGCTTGGTAAAGAGTCCTCAGAGCACGTTAAAAGAATCAGAGCTGTCTATGCCACTAACCCCAGAGCTGCTCTCCAATTGTCATGGGACAGGTTAAAAGAGTGTTATGCTACGGCAGAAGTAGTAGAAAACGCCTTGTTTAAAAAACTAGATAACTTCCCTCGCCTTACAAACAGAGACAATGTAAAACTCAGGGAACTTGGAGATTTACTCTTAGAGCTGCGGGTCGCTAAAGATGAAGCTTATCCCCCAGGCCTCGCCTACCTCGACACACCCTGTGCTGCCTTCTGGCAGAATTTGGGACTTTTATTCAATGTAAGTTCATGCAATAGGAAGTACTTTTAATTTGACTAGTGATGTCATAACGTTAGAAACAGGAAGTAGGAAGTAAAATGTCAGTTGGACCAAGGGCAAAGTCATGTTGCCATTCAGAGGAAGGAGTTCCTAAAAAATTCGCTTTTCATAGCCCCAGCAGATGCATCCCTTGTATGTATTCATTCTTTATGTTCTTAGTATTTGTTATGGAAGATAATTTCATGGTTTATGTTGTTTAGAAACTGTTAAAAGTAAATGTAGAAAAAACGATTTTTTGAACATATGTTAATGGTAGCTAAATGTTAGCAATAGCATAGCTTAACCACTGTAATGAATGCCAAGGTCATTAGTTACCTTTTCTAGGTTGTGTTTTAAGTGCTAGCTTATGTAGAAATGTTACAGAATTTAATTAGTCTCCTACTTGTTTCATTTTTAGTTTCACTTTATCTTCTGAAGCTGTGATGTTGAAGTCTGCTTGTCAAGAAATAAATCACCAATGAAGAAAAGTTTAACTTGCTGTCTAGCTAGTTCTTACAACTTAGTGAGGACAGTACAGTGAAAAAGGGTGATTCAGCTGGAGTGCGACAACTAAAGTAGAAAGAAGCAAAACCTAGCAAGAAAGATGGAAGAAAGAAAGAGTGAGAAGTCTGCATCAGTGCACACACACAAGTCAAGGAGCTCTCGCTCATCTTCATCTAGTGCCGCAGTCAAGGCGCGTGCAGCAGCAGAGGCTGCAAAAGTACGAGCTGCTTATGCAGAAAAAGAAGCAAGGCTAAAAGTTGAGAAAGCTACTACAGAAGCAGAGCTGGGACGAGTTAGAGCTGATCTAGAGTTGGGAAAGGCAAAGCTGGAAGCTGAATTAAGCGCACTAGAACAACAAAAAGAGGCAGCAGCAGCTGAAGCACAGGCTGAAGCATTAGAAGCAGCTGAATATCAAGAGAATTCAGTTAAGTCTGGTTCATCTTCACATGAGGTCCTCCAAGAGGAAATTGCAACACGTACTAAAGAGTACGTTGCAGCACAAACTGAACTGCGCCGAACAGGCATTCCAGTGTCTCCCCCTAGCCCAGCACACGATGCAGCAGTGTCTGAAGAGAGCTACATTACATGGCATCCTTTGTCAGCAATAGGCCCGAACGAGGATGATGTACGCCAACAGGGTGAGGCCCCCCAAAGGCAACCCCTTCCCAGCATGGCATCAAATCAGAGCGCACCTCATACTGGGAACCAAACAATTCCAAATCGAGAAAGTGGACATCCCGATGTGCCTAAGAAAGCATATTTCCCTCAGAAACCAGCACTAAGCCCAATGGCACCATCATACTTTCCTCGCAATGTCCCAACCACCCCAAGCGTGGCACCTGAAACAGAACACCTGGCACGATACCTGGCTCGCCGCGATCTAGTGAGTACCAGCCTCTACCAATTTGATGACAAACCCGAAAATTACATGGCATGGCAGTCATCATTCGATAATGCAACTGCTGGCCTGGGACTCACAGGCACTGAAATGCTGGATCTGCTCATTAAGTGGCTCGGGCCAGAGTCAGTAAAGCACATAAAACGCATTCGCTCTGTGCATGTAGGGCGCCCAGACGTAGCACTAGAGAAGGCCTGGGAGCGCCTCCAGCAGTGTTATGCTGCACCTGAAGTCATGGAGAAGTCTCTGTTTAAACGACTGGACGAATTCCCAAAAATATCTGCAAAAGACTATGGGAAACTGAGGGACCTAGGCGATCTCCTCATGGAGCTACAGGGTGCTAGAGGAGAAGGTTACCTCACAGGACTGGCATACCTGGATACAGCCAGGGGAATTGGGCCCATTGTTGAAAAACTCCCCTATGGGCTTCAAGAGAAATGGCTCGCAATAGGCTCAAGGTTTAAAGAAAAGAACAAAGGCTATTTCCCTCCATTTGATGTCTTTGCCGATTTCATCTGTCACGAAGCACGGAGAAGGAATGATCCCAGCTTCGCCCTACCATCTGCTAGCAGCAGCAGTTTGAAATCAGACAAGGCACCCTCACGCAACTTAGGAAGCAAGATATCAGTTCATAAGACAGAGGTTTCATCAGGTAAAGATCCGCCAGCAGATATACCTGAGAAAAAAGTTGAAGGGTCAGAGAAAAATTGTCCCATTCACAACAAACCACACCCACTCAGGAAGTGCAGAACATTCAGAGGAAAGATGCTTGAAGAGAGGAAGAGTATTCTCAAAGACAACGGGATGTGTTTCAAATGCTGCACGTCCGCAAGTCATCTCGCTAAAGACTGTAAAGCAACTGTGAAGTGCACAGAGTGTGGTAGTGACCATCACCATGCTGCCATGCACCCAGGTCCACCACCTCAAGCTGCGAAAGGGCCTCCACCACCATCAGACAATGGCGGGGAGGAAGATGTGCCAGCCGGTGACAGCACAGTCATCAATTCTAGCTGCACACAGATTTGTGGCCCAGGCCGAACAGCAAGATCCTGCTCAAAGATTTGTCTGGTTCGAGTATATCCCGAAGGTCAACGTGAGAGGGCAACTAACATGTACGTAATCCTGGACGACCAAAGCAATCGTTCATTGGTCAGGTCTGACTTCTTTGAGCTCTTTAACATCAAAGGCCAGTCTTTCCCTTACTCACTAAAGACCTGTGCGGGGCTGGTGGAGACGTCAGGCCGGAAGGCTGAAGGATTCCAGGTCGAATCTCTGGATGGCCAAACCAGCCTACCACTTCCACCTCTAATTGAGTGCAATGAAATACTCAATGATCGCACTGAAATACCGACACCTGACGCGGCCCGCCACCATCCACACCTCAGGGGTGTAGCACCATACCTACCTGAGCTTGACCACAATGCGGAGATACTTATCCTGCTCGGCAGAGATCTCGTCAGAGTGCACAAGGTCTGGCAGCAAGTAAGCGGACCCCCAGACGCTCCTTTCGCACAAAAGTTGGAGCTAGGCTGGGTGCTTGTCGGAGATGTGTGCTTAGGGGGTGCACATAAACCAGTCGTGGGGACATTCAAGACCAATGTGCTGGAGAATGGCCGTCCCTCTATGCTCACACCTTGCAAAGCCTCCATAAAGCTGACTCAGACCGTGTCTCATGGCGGGGAGCGGAGGAGTAAGTCCACAAAGCCATCACTGGATACCCTTGGAAGGAAAGTCTTCAAAGAGACCGAGTATGATAACAGACCTGCCCCGTCCATGGAGGACACCATCTTCCTGGAGATTATGGACCAAGAAGTCTACAGAGACGAGTCAAACAACTGGGTCGCTCCGCTACCTTTTAAGGTCCCTCGGCAACGCTTATCTAACAACCGCGAACAAGTATTCACCCGCTTCGCCGCTCTGGAGAAGACGCTACGAAGGAAACCGGAGATGAAACAACAGTTCCTGGAATTCATGGGGAAAATATTAGAGAAGAAACATGCAGAAGTGGCTCCGCCACTGGAAGACAATGAAGAATGTTGGTACCTCCCAACCTTCGGAGTCTACCACCCACAAAAGCCTGGGAACATTCGCGTTGTATTCGACTCCAGTGCGAAGTATTCAGGAACATCTCTGAACGACGTTCTCCTGACGGGACCTGACCTCAATAACTCACTCATTGGGGTTCTGATCCGCTTTCGGAAGGAACAAGTTGCAGTGATCGCCGACATACAGCAGATGTTCCACTGCTTCCTAGTTCGCAACGACCATAGGAAGTACCTGCGTTTCTTGTGGTACAGAGACAATGACATGTCCAAGGACGTAATCGACTATAGGATGAGAGTCCATGTCTTTGGCAACAGTCCGTCCCCATCTGTGGCCATCTACAGTCTGAGGAGGGCCATCCAAGAAGGTGCGGACAAACATGGAGCGGACGCTGTACAATTTGTGGAATGTCATTTCTACGTCGATGACGGACTCATCAGCCTACCCACCGATGCTGACGCCATCAGCCTCCTGCGTAGAACGCAGGCCTCACTCAGCGAATCAAACCTGAGGCTCCACAAGTTCGCTTCAAATAGCGACGTCGTCCTTCAAGCCTTTGCACCAGAAGACAGGGCAGTCCTAAAGAGCCTTGACTTCAGTGGCGAAGCTACACCTGTGCAACGGAGCTTGGGACTATTGTGGGAGACCACAACAGACACATTCACATTCACTGTCTCACAAGAGAAGAAGCCCTTCACTCGCAGAGGAGTGTTGTCTACGGTGAACAGCATCTTTGATCCGCTAGGCATGGTTGCGCCAGTGACCATTGAAGGCAAAAGTCTGCTCAGAGAACTCAGTGTTGACATGTGTGACTGGGATGCATCGCTCCCAGAACAAAAGCTGAAACAATGGGAATCATGGCGAACGTCATTGCATGATTTAAACCAGCTGCACATCCCACGCGCATACACTACGACATCCCTCTCCAAGGGTGAGCACACAGAGCTATGTGTGTTCTCCGACGCAAGCACCAAGGCCATTGGAGTGGTGGCATATCTGAAGACTACACAAGCTGATGGAGAAACCCAAGTTGGATTCATCCTAGGGAAAGCTAAACTGGCTCCACAGTCAGAACCAACAATTCCCCGGCTAGAGCTGTGTGCCGCAGTATTAGCCGTAGAAGTTGCTGAGCTCATACAAGACGAGCTGGACCTGAAGCCTGATGAGGTCAAGTTCTACTGTGACAGCAGGGTAGTTCTTGGCTATATCTACAATCAAACGAAACGTTTCTATGTATACGTCCACAACCGAGTTCGCAGAATACGTCAGTTCTCAACACCTGACCAGTGGCACTATGTCAGTACGGAAGACAACCCCGCAGACCACGCTTCGCGGGCAGTTGCGGCATCACATCTAACACAGACCACATGGTTCGCCGGACCAGACCTTCTGTACAAACCCAGTCCACCTGATGAAGACTCAAAGGAAGTCTTTGAGCTTCTCAACCCAGAATTGGATGGAGAGATACGCCCTGAAGTGAGCAGCCTCTTGACTCACAGTCTAAACAGAGGCCTCAATGCCGCACGTTTCCAGCGGTCCTCATCAATGCGCTCTCTCACTAGGGCAATTGCTCTTCTCATCCACATTGCTAGATCTTACAAGCACAAGTCCAGTCAGTGCAAAGGATGGCACTACTGCAACCTCCCGCGTACTCCAGATGAGCTGTCCCAAGTTAGACACATCATCATCAGAGCAGCGCAGGAAGAGGCCTACTCTAAGGAATTAACAGCACTTGAAAATGGAAAAACTGTAGCCAAGGACAGTTCTCTTCAGAAACTCAGACCTGTTCTTGAAGAAGACCTGATTTGCGTTGGCGGCAGACTAAAGCATGCTGACTTGAGCAGTCAGGAAAAGAACCCCATCATCTTGCCCAAGAACAGTCATGTTTCCCTGCTGCTAGTGTGCCAGTGTCATGAAGATGTCAAGCATCAAGGACGACACTTTACAGAAGGGGCCCTGAGAGCTGCAGGCTTTTGGGTCATAGGCGGAAAAAAGCTTATCGCCTCAGAGCTGCACAAGTGCGTTGTTTGCCGAAAGTTATGCGGCAGAACAGAGGAACAACTCATGGCCAACTTACCTCCGGAACGACTACACACATGCCCACCCTTCAGCTATGTAGGAGTGGATGTGTTCGGACCTTGGCCAGTCATCTCAAGGCGCACGCGAGGTGGACAGGCCCAAAGCAAGAGATGGGCGATGCTCTTCTGTTGCATGAGCTCCCGAGCCGTGCATATTGAGCTCATCGACTCCCTGGACACTTCCAGTTGTGTCAATGCACTAAGGAGATTCTTCGCGATAAGAGGACCTGCTAAGCAAATAAGATCAGACTGCGGAACAAACTTTGTTGCCGCTGCAAAGGAATTGGGACTCAGTCAAAACACTTCAGTCCAGCAGTTCTTGAGCCAGCAAGGGTGTTCTTGGGTGTTCAACCCACCTCACTCGTCACACATGGGAGGGTCGTGGGAGCGTTTAATAGGCCTCTCAAGAAGGATTCTGGATGCCATCCTGCTGCAGGAGAATGTCCAGCTAACTCACGACGTCTTGAACACTCTCATGGCTGAGGTGGTTGCAATACTCAATGCCAGACCCCTTGTTCCGGTCTCCACAGACCCAGAGTCACCCTTCGTGCTCTCTCCTACGATGATTCTCACCCAGAAGGTGGGAGTTCCTCCACCATACGGGGAATTCGCGGGAAAGGATCTTCTCAGCAGACAATGGAGACAGGTGCAAGCCCTTGCAGACTGTTTCTGGCGTCGCTGGCGACAGGAGTACCTTCCCACTCTTCAGCCCCGACGGAAGTGGAGGGAGGCACGACGGGATGTCAAAGAAGGAGACATCGTGCTCCTGAAGGACCGTCAAGTTCCACGTAATGCGTGGCCCATGGCGAGGATTACAGCGGTCGTCCCTGGCAGGGACGGCAGAGTAAGGAAGGTCGAGCTGAAGACAGCAGGCAAGGAATCCAAGCTGTTCCAGAGGCCGGTGTCAGAAGTAATTCTTCTGCTGCCAAAAGACTGAAACTTCAGGCCAGAGACATTTATTGGTGGGTAGTGACCTTTAAGGTCAGACGGGGAGTGTGCTGCCTTCTGGCAGAATTTGGGACTTTTATTCAATGTAAGTTCATGCAATAGGAAGTACTTTTAATTTGACTAGTGATGTCATAACGTTAGAAACAGGAAGTAGGAAGTAAAATGTCAGTTGGACCAAGGGCAAAGTCATGTTGCCATTCAGAGGAAGGAGTTCCTAAAAAATTCGCTTTTCATAGCCCCAGCAGATGCATTCCTTGTATGTATTCATTCTTTATGTTCTTAGTATTTGTTATGGAAGATAATTTCATGGTTTATGTTGTTTAGAAACTGTTAAAAGTAAATGTAGAAAAAACGATTTTTTGAACATATGTTAATGGTAGCTAAATGTTAGCAATAGCATAGCTTAACCACTGTAATGAATGCCAAGGTCATTAGTTACCTTTTCTAGGTTGTGTTTTAAGTGCTAGCTTATGTAGAAATGTTACAGAATTTAATTAGTCTCCTACTTGTTTCATTTTTAGTTTCACTTTATCTTCTGAAGCTGTGATGTTGAAGTCTGCTTGTCAAGAAATAAATCACCAATGAAGAAAAGTTTAACTTGCTGTCTAGCTAGTTCTTACAACTTAGTGAGGACAGTACACACCCCGTGGGGTTAAACCCATAGCTGAAAAGTTGCCTCCAAGTTTACAAGATAAATGGCTGCACGCGGGCTCAAAATACAAACAAAAATATGACGGAACCTTCCCTCCCTTCTCATATTTTGTAAAGTTTGTCCAAGACGAGGCTAAAGCAAGAAATGACCCAAGTTTTATGACATGCAGCAGCCAACCCTTCAGCAAAGGTGAGAGACCACCATTCAAACAAACTAGCTACAGAGCACCTCTAACTGTAAACAAAACAGAGGTCAACACAACTGATCCCGCTAGCACTAAAGAGGACGATTTAACACGCTACTGTCCAGTCCATAAGAAAATGCATCCTCTAGCCAAATGTAGAGCTTTTCAGAATAAACCGCTACAAGAGAGGCGAAGCATACTCAAAGAACACAAACAATGTTTTTGCTGCTGCTCTCCCACACACGCAATAAAGAACTGTGACATAAAACTCAAGTGCGAGGAGTGCCAAAGTGAGAGACATTGCTCTGCCATGCATCCTGATTCAAGTCAGCAACCCCAGCCAGAAAACACACCTGAACCAGAGCCTCAGCCCCGAGACAACACACCACCTGAGGTAACGTCACGGTGCACTGAGATCTGCGGTGAAGGTAATCCCCTACGTTCTTGCTCAAAGGTATGTCTAGTTCGAGTTTTCCCTAAAGGCCAACCAGAACGCTCCGTTAAGATGTATGCAATCCTTGACGATCAGAGTAATAAATCGCTGGCCCATCCTGAATTCTTCGAGCTGTTTGGGATCAAAGGTAGCCCTCTGACATACCTCATGAGAACATGTGCTGGTTTAACTGAAATGCTTGGCAGGGAAGCAGCGGGGTTCCAAATCGAGCCAGTAGGTGGAGGCCCACGCTTAGACCTCCCTCCTCTCCTTGAATGCAATGAGATAATGTTCAGTAGGGGTGAAATACCTACGCCCGAAGTCGCTCTTGCTCACGCCCACTTAAAACACTTCGCTCTTCTCATTCCCAAGTACGACCCAGATGCTCAGACGGCAATTTTACTGGGCAAAGACATCCTACGAGTCCACAAGGTAAGACAACAAGTCAACGGACCCCACAATGCTCCCTTTGCTCAATGCCTGGACCTAGGCTGGGTAATTGTGGGGGAGGTGTGCCTTAACGTTCACAAGCCAACCGTCAATGTTTATAAGACGCACATGCTCTCCAACGGACGCCCATCCTTCTTCACTCCTTGTCCTAACAGCATCTATACCAAAGAGAAACCATGCTACGGCAGGGAGCACAAGGACGGCCTCTTCAAACGCAGCTCAAAACCCAACGCAGCGGAAGAAAAGCTTGGGGACAAAGTTTTTGAGTGCACGGAGAACGATAACAAGTGCGCCGCGTCCTTCGAAGATGAGACCTTCATAAAGATAATGGAGGAGGAAGTCCACCAGGATGGAGACAACAACTGGATCGCTCCTCTGCCATTCAAGTGTCCTCGCTTGCCGCTCCCAAATAACAGGGACCAAGCATTGTCTAGACTCGGCTCACTAAGACGCAACTTAACGAAAAACCCTCAAATGAAAGAACAGTTCTCAGAGTTTATGGACAAGCTGTTCGAGAACAATCACGCAGAGATCGCTCCACCCATCACCGATAACACTGAATGCTGGTACCTGCCCATTTTTGGGGTATATCATCCCCAGAAGCCCGATCAGATACGGGCTGACTTCGATTTGAGTGCCGAGCAATTTGGTGTGTCACTCAACTCAGTACTGTTAACAGGTCCAGATCTTAATAATACCCTCCTCGGTGTGCTGATTCGGTTCAGGAAAGAGCTCATCGCAGTCACTGCCAATATCCAGCAAATGTTCTATGTGTTCCTAGTCAGACCAGAGCATAGAGACTATTTGAGGTTCCTGTGGCACAAGGAAAATGACTTGTCAAAAGAGGTGCAGGAGTACCGCATGCGGGTGCACGTTTTTGGAAACAGCCCATCGCCAGCGGTAGCTATCTATTGCCTACACAGGGCTATCCAGAAAGGCGAGCCAAAGTTTGGAGCAGACACAAGACACTTTGTTGAGAGACACTTTTATGTAGATGACGGGTTGATTTCGCTCCCCACTGAATCTGCAGCCATAGACTTGCTCAAGCGCACATGCGCATCCTTGGCTGAATCCAATCTCAAGCTCCACAAAATTGCCTCGAATAGTGTCTCAGTCATGCAAGACTTCAAGCCAGAAGACCTGGCCACCGGCATTAAAGACATGAGTCTCGGCGACGACGCTCTACCAGCTCAGAGAAGTCTAGGCCTGTGCTGGGACATAAACACTGACTCTTTCACATTCAAGGTTGCCGTCGATGACAAACCCTACACCCGCCGCGGGGTTCTGTCAACAATTAACAGCATCTTCGACCCCTTAGGACTAGCGGCACCAGTGACAATCAAAGGCAGACTCTTGTTACGTGAACTGTCGAATGGTGTCCAAGGTTGGGATGCTCCTCTCCCTCAGGACAAAATGGACGCATGGGAAACATGGAAAATGTCCCTCCAAGATCTTAGCAGTCTTAAAGTGCCACGCTGCTATGTACCAACTTCCCTCTCTAAGTCCACTTACACCGAACTGTGCATCTTTTCCGACGCTTCAAGCTGGGCTATTGCAGCAGTAGCATACTTGAAGATAGTCAATGAAGAAGGACAATGCGAAGTCGGATTTGTGCTTGGGAAAGCAAAACTTTCACCACAACCAGAGCCCACCATACCTCGCCTTGAACTTTGTGGAGCAGTTCTAGCGGTTGAGATGGCGGAGCTCATTCTGGATGAACTTGATCACAAACCAAACGCTGTCAAATTCTTCTGTGATAGCAAGGTGGTTCTTGGGTACATCTGCAACGATTTGAAGCGCTTCTATGTTTATGTGCATAACTGCGTTCATCGTATACGTCAGTCCACATCCCCTGAACAGTGGCACTACGTCACATCAGAGCAAAACCCAGCTGATCTAGCCACCAGGTCAATACCTGCATCACATCTCGTGGACACTATGTGGTTTTAAACCATATAGTGTGACACTGTGTGGTGTAAAACAACATAGTGTCACAGAGTTACATAGTTAAAACACATAGTTAAACTAAGGGACCAGACTTCCTTTACAAACCACCTGAATCCGGGACACCCGAATCCTTTGAGTTGATCAAGCCTGAAGTAGACTCTGAAATCAGAAAAGTCGCTACCTTTTCTACTCATGTTCAGAAGAACGGGCTCTCACCAGCGTGCTTCCAGCGCTTTTCAAGTTGGAACTCATTAGTACATGCCATTGCATTCCTAATTCACCAAGCTCGTTCTCACTCATCAAGCAACCTGTCATATCATTCATGCAGGGGCTGGCATCGATGTAGCAAGCCACGCACTCCAGAGGAGCTGGATGCTGCCAGTAACCTCATCCTCCAGTCTGTTCAAAAAGACGCCTTTCCTGACGAGTATGCTGCTCTCCATGCCAACCAAACCGTCTGCAGTTCAAGTCTCATCGTAGCTCTTGATCCCTATATGAATGAAAGCCTCATCAAGGTCGGAGGTCACCTCAAACATGCTTCATTGAACACAGCATCCAAGAATCCAACCATTCTTCCAAACAAGCATCATGTAACTCAACTGCTTGTCCGTCACTATCATGCCAAAGTTGTGCATCAAGGAAGGCAGTTCACAGAAAGCGCAATTAGGCAAGCCGGACTGTGGATTGTAGGTTGCCAGAGACTGGTCTTGTCCATTATCCACCATTGTGCAACGTGCAGGAGACTCAGGAGAGAACTAGAGACTCAGAAAATGGCAGATCTTCCACCTGAGAGACTCAAAACATGCCCTCCATTTTTATATGTCGGGTAGTAGATAAAAGGAAGTAGTGGCATTAGTAATGCCAGGCGGGGAGTGTTCTGCCCTCAGTAGTGTGTGTTTTACAGAGTTAGAAAAAATAGTTCATAAGTTCATATTAAAATATCATAGTCCTTTTGTAATAATTCATTTGTAGTAATTCCCGTTAAAAATGGTTATTGTGTTAAAAATAATTTCTGTATAGTTAGTAGTAATATGTCTGTATTTTATATTGAAAGCGCAGCCAGTTGCCGCTATGATTTATGAGTAGAAGAAACAGACTTCTGTAGAGAGGAAAAAAAGGCAGAAGTGCATAGCCTGCCCGCAAATTTCTGAAAATGTTCCTCCTGTGTGTTAAACCCCATTTTTACACCTCCTAAAGCAATGGCTGTAAGTAAATGAATGTTATGTTGATGTTATAAGCTTCGTTAAATGTGAACTTGAGATCGTTTTTAGAGTGTGAATGTTCCAGTAATTAGTCTTATCCCAGGGCCCCGCTAGCTTGTTTTATGTATTGAGTGTATTGTGTTTCCAGAAATTAGTCTGATCCCAGGGGCCCGCTAGCTTGCTAACTGTATTTGTTTTCTGTTTTATTTTTTAGTTTCACTCGGGCTTTTCAACGAGCTTCGAGCTACAGTTGTAAGGTACTGTAAGCTGTCTTAAGGAGACTGAATAAAGTGAGCAGGACGCTCGGTTTCCTGGCTCGTGAAAAACGAGTTTGGCTTGCTGTTGATCTGCGTTAAACATACTCAGTGTATATAACACGTAGTGATAACAGTACATTCAGTATATTCTGAAGTTCATTCAATATATTCAGAGGTTCATTCAGTATATTCCGAAGTTCATTCAGTATATTGTCATGATTACTAGTAATTTCAGCCCACGTGCAAGATGCTACATCAGAGAATGCACACAACACAGAGAGGCAAAGTTTTAAACACAATTTTATTGAAAAGAATGACTGCAAGATTAGCGAAAAAATCACCTCACTCGCCAGAGGAGTGCCCAGCCTGTAATGGGGGAGATGAGAGCAGGTTAGAACGAGGAGGGAGGCAGGTAATAATGAATCATAGCAAAAAACCCTTATGAGTGAGAGGAGAGAGCCCGACAAGGAACCCAGGAAGGCAATGATGACTTGGAACAGGAGCTGCGGATGAGTATAGCTGGTGAGAAGTCTGACCGGGTGGAGTAGGCGATCTGGAATGAAGATAAGATAAGATAAGCCTTTATTAGTCCCACAACGGGGAAATTCCAGGATTGCAACAGCACAGGGATAGCAACACTCAGAGCAACAATCAGAAGGCAAGAAAAAAAGCAAGCAAGAGCAGCTAATATACATATGTACATATTACTATAAAAAATATATATACAGACACACAGTGCAGAGTATTGTAGCTGGATGGAATAAATATATGAATATACAGTGATCCCTCGCTACTTCGCGCTTCACCTTTCGCGCCCTCAGTGCATCGCGGATTTTTCAGAAATATTCATCAAAAATTCAAAATTGAGAAAAAATGGGCGGGCGCTAGCAGAAGGCAGGGAGACTACATTAGAGCATCAGGTATCAACACGGACAGCCGCTCAACTCAAAATCCACCTCTCTGACCACCGCTCCACTCCTCTCCGCCCACCTCTTCACTGCTCGGGAATCTCGCAAGCTGATTGGCCGAGACGTTTTACCCAGCTTCTATCCCTGCCGAGCGGCCATACCCACCGAAGGAAGACCGCATTCATTGTTCTTTATCGCTAGTCTCGCAGCGTGGAACTTTTCGCTGTTCTCTTGTCCCTTTTTGTGTGAAATAGTCTTCCCGTCGAGCCACTACGCCGCCTCCAGCAGCTGCCCTCGACAATCCTGCGCCTCTAGCACCTGACGATGAGGCGTCACCTGAGGAGCAGTAAAGCTCTCATTAACCTGTGCAGTAAATCATCTTCATCTTGAGTTACGTATCTTGTTATAAAAATAAAAGAGTTCTAAAAACATATTTATGTGCACTTTATTTACATCTACGTATGTATGTACACTTACACACACACACACACACACACACGTATCATATGAGAGAGAGTGAGCGAATGAACGTATGTGTTATTTATGGGTGACGTCATTAGGGGTGACGCTATTTCGCGGTTTTTCACTTTTCGCGGTCGGTTCTGGAACCCATTAACCGCGATAAGTGAGGGATCACTGTATAAACACACAGTGCGGAGCATTGTAGCTAGATGGAATAAATATGTAGATATATAAACACCCACAGTACGAGGCATTGCAGCTAGGTGGAATAAATATGTAAATATATAAACCCACACAGTGCGGAGCAATTTAGCTAGATGGAATAATATGTAGATATATAAACACACAGTGCGGAGTATTGTAGCTAGATGGAATAAATGTATAGATATATAAATATAAACATAAACACACCCAGTGCGGAGCATTGTAGCTAGATGGAATAAATATGTAAATATATAAATACACACAGTGCAGAGCATTGTTGCTAGATGGTATGAAACAGCATAACCGTCTACTTAGTTATCCTACATGGTATGATTATGTGCCCATACATATTCTCACCCTCCATAGCGACCGGTATTTTCCTAGTTGTATGCCGGAGGGGACCATTGTGTAAGTCTATTGCATCTTTTGCATTCAAAAAACTATTAGTTTGTTACGTCTTTTTGCTATCTCTGCGAGCAGCCCTGCTTAGGTTGTACAGTCTGACAGCCGTTGGTAGGAAGGACCTGCGAAACCTCTCGGTTGTGCACCTGGGATGATGTTGTCTGCTGCTAAATGAGCTCCTCAGTGCATTCAGTATGTCCTGCATAGGGTGGAACTCGGACTCCAGCAGAGATGACAGTTTAGCCACCGTCCTTTTCTCTCCTATCTCCTCCACCGGATCAAGGCGCTGCCCCAGGACAGAGCTAGCTTTCTTGATCAGTTTGTTCAGTCTCTTCCTATCGGCTGCAGTAATGCCATTGCCCCAGTAGACCACTCCAAAAGTGATGGCTGATGCCACCACCGTGTCATAGAATGTCTTCAGCAGCGCCCCTTGTACACCAAAAGACCTGAGTCTCCTCAGCAGGAACAGCCTGCGCTGTCCCTTCTTGTAGAGTGCATCAGTATTGTGTGACCAGTCTAGTTTATTGTTCAGATGAACACCCAGGTACTTATAGGATGTCACCATCTCGATGTCTGTTCCCTGTATATTTACTGGTGCTGTGAGGGGTTGCCCATGCCTGCGGCAGTCCACCACCAGCTCCTTAGTTTTCCTCGCGTTGATCTGGAGGCAGTTCCAATGGCACCAGTCCACGAAGTCCTGGATAAGCCCTCTGTACTCAGCTTCATCTCCATTGGTGATGAGGCCAACGATCGCAGAGTCATCAGAGAACTTCTGTAGATGGCAGTGTGTTGTGTTGTGTGAGAAGTCCGCAGTATAAAGAGTGAACAGGAAGGGAGCCAGCACCGTTCCCTGGGGGGCCCCCGTGCTACCGATGATCGTGTCAGACACACAGTCCCGGGTTCTCACAAACTGAGGCCGGTTCGTGAGGTAGTCCAGGATCCATGATGACAGGTGCTAGTCCACCCCTGCGCGCAGCAGCTTGTCCTTCAGGATCATCGGTTGGATGGTGTTGAAAGCACTGGAGAAGTCAAAGAACATGATCCTCACCATATTCCCGGGCTTCTCCAGGTGGGACAGAGAACGGTGAAGGAGGAAGATCACCGCATCCTCCACCCCAATGCCATGCTGGTAGGCGAACTGGAGTGGATCCATCGCTGGTTCCACCAGGGGGCGGAGGTGAGCAAGGAGCAGTCTCTCCAGGGTCTTCATCAAGTGGGACGTCAAGGCCACCGGTCTGTAGCTGTTCAGGTCTTTGGGGTGGGAAGTTTTTGGTACAGGTACCACACAAGATGTTTTCCACAGCTGTGGTACCCTCCCCAGCTTCAGGCTCAGGTTGAAGATGTACATCACAATCCCACACAGCTGGTCTGCACAGGACTTGAGGAGCTTTGCGCTGATGCCGTCCGGTCCCGACGCCTTCCTCGCCTTGATCTTCCTCAGCTCCGTTCTCACCTGGGTCCTGGTCAGGGTCAGGATGGGGGGCTGTGTGTTGGGAGTGGGGGGGGGTGTTGGTGGAGTGGGGAGTGGGCAGCAGGACTTGATTTCTTTAGAGGCAGCAGTGGTTGTTGTGCAGTCAGGGGGGGGGGCGGTTGGTCAAACCTATTGAAAAACAGATTCAGATTGTTCACCCACTCCCTGCCCCCCGTGGCCTGGGGGGAGGTATTCTGGAGCCCAGAGATGGTTTTGAGGTTTCTCCAGACCCCGCTGATGTCGCTCTGTTGCAGCTTGTCCTCCATCTTCTTCCTGAAGCTGTCCTTGCCTTCTCTGATCTTTCTCCTCAGCTCCCTCTGTACGGACTTCAGCATCTCCCTATTCCCCGACCTGAAGATCCTCTTACGAAGGAGCAGGTGAGCGCACAACAAACCCCCAGGGACACACCGCAGAGATGGCAGCAACCTGAGAACGAGGAAGAGGGAGACGGATTATTCTCTGGGTTCCAAAACAATTAATACTTTACTTACTGTTATGGAAATATACCCAACGAGCCAGCGCTGGAGCTTTCACAGACTGGTCCTTTTAAGCGCTGGCAGCGAGGAGACAGCAGATGCATCCAGTCACGCAGGTGAATTGATTACCTGCGGAGCCGGGGATCCTCCCACGGGATGGGAGGGGGAGTGTGCTCACCAGATCAGAACAGTGCCCCCCTTCCCAAGGGACGCCTCCTGGCGGCCCACCAGGCTTGTTGGGATGGTCTCAGTGAAAGGCCTGGACCATCCCCTTGTCATGGAAGTATGACCGGGGAATCCATGACCTTTCTTCAGGTCCGTAGCCCTTCGAGTGGATCAAGTATTGTAGCCCCCGGCCCCGACGGTGAACGTCCAGAATTCTCTGAACAGTGTAGGTGGTCTGACTGTCGAGGATCCGAGGGGGAGGAGGAGGCTTTGGGTGGGGACAGAGAGGACTGGCGGAGAGGGGCTTGATCTTGGATACGTGGAAGGTCGGATAGATACGGAGAGCCGGCGGAAGCTCCACGCGGACTGTTACATCATTAATGATTCGGGAGATGGAAAATGGTCCCAGGAACCGAGGTGACAGCTTGCGAGATTCCGTTTTTGGCGGCACCTGGTCTGCCGACAGCCACACCTTCTGCCCAACCGTGTATCTGGGCGCTCAAACCCGCCTGCGGTCCGTGTACTGCCGGTTTCGTTCGGTGGAACGGAGGAGCGCAGCGCGGGGGGCCTTCCTTGCATCTTATCTCCAGAATAGAGAACAGTGTGTAAAAGTTCACCAGGATAAATCCTCATTTTTAAACAACCGCATGGGTATCCCACAAGGGTCCATTCTTGGTCCTTTACTTTTCAGCATTTTTATTAATGACTTGCCGTTACACTGCTCAGCTGCAACATGCCAACTTTATGCAGATGATGCAGTTATTTACACAGCTGCCAAGACTCCAGCACAGGCTGCAGATGTACTGTCTACAAGTATGGTTGATGTCCAAGAGTGGCTCCTCAAGAACCATCTATTGCTGAACCTTCAGAAAACAGTCTCAATGTGCTTTTCAATCAAAAAATGTAACCTGCAGCATTTTAAAGTTAATATACATGATCATGACATCAGTTTAGCTACAGAATTCAAATACCTTGGCATTGTACTAGATCCTCAACTCAAATTTAATCTTCATATAAAGAAAATTTCAAAAACAGTAAAAAAAAATCTGAACTGCTTTAAATTAATTAGATATTACATACCTTACGAAGCAGCTGCACTGTATATGCATTCTATGGTTTTTTCTCATATATCATACTGTTTGACAGTCTGGGCTCAAGCAGCCCCTTCCACAATAAGACATATAGGTTCATTATATAATCAAACCCTAAAAATCTTGGACAAAAAGCCCATTAGGTGGCATCACTGTAATGTTTTAAAAAAATACAACCTATTGAGTTTTGAGAACTTCATTGACCTCTGTCTTCTGAAATTAACGTTCAAATGTTTCCATAAATCAGCACCCGAGCCACTTGCTGGTTTCGTCCAAAGACAGGACAGCAGCAGAGCCACCAGGAGTTCTGTTAACAATAACTGTAAAATATTCCACCGCAGAACCACATTTGGACAAACAGCTTTCTCTATAAAGGGCAGTCACATCTGGAACACAATGCCAAATGAAATTAAAATAATAACGGACTTTAAAACATTCACTGAAAATGTTAAAAACTGGCTGAAAAATAAACAAGAATGTACTCATGTATGAATTAATTGTCTGCAAAGTGAGAGTGAATGAAGGGAAGGAATAAATGTGTTTGTTTATAGTGAGTGACGGAGGGAGGAAGGCCTGAAATAGGCAAATGTGCCATCCATCCATCCATCGTCTACCGCTTTTCCGGAGGTCCGGGTCGCGGAGGCAGCAGTTCAAGCAGAGAAGCCCAGACTTCCCTCTCCCCAGCCACCTGCTCCAGCTCTTCAGAGGGGATACCAAGGCGTTCCCAGACTAGCTGGGAGACATAGTCTCTCCACCGAGTCCTGGGTCTGCCCCGGGGTCTCCTCCCAGTGGGACGTGCCTGAAACACCTCAAGTGGGAGGCGTCCAGGAGGCATCCTAATCAGATGCCCATACCACCTCAACTGACTCCTTTCAATGTGGAGGAGCAGCGGTTCTACTCTGAGCCTCTCCCGGATGACTGAGCTCCTCACCCTATCTCTGAGGGTGAGTCCAGCAATCCTACGGAGAAAGCTCATTTCAGCCGCTTGTATCCGCGATCTCGTTCTTTCGGTCATTACCCAAAGCTCGTGACCATAGGTGAGAGTAGGAACGTAGATTGACTGGTAAATCGACAGCTTTGCCTTAGAACTAAGCTCCCTCTTCACCACAACAGACCGGTACAACGTCCGCATCACTGCAGATGCTGCTCCAATCCGTCTGTCGATCTCTCGCTCCATTTTCCCCTCACTCGTGAACAAGACCCCAAGATACTTAAACTCCTCCACTTGGGGCAGGAGCCTGTCCCCAACCCGGAGAGGACAATCCACCTTTTTCCGGCTGAGGACCATGGACTCGGACTTGGAGGTGCTGATTCTCATCCCAGCCGCTTCACACTCAGCGGCAAACCGTCCCAGCAAGAGCTGTAGGTCATTGCTGGATGAAGCCAACAGGACAACATCATCTGCAAACAACAGAGATGAGATCCTGTGGTCACCAAGCATGACACCCTCCATTCCCTGGCTGCGCCTAGAAATCCTGTCCATAAAAATTATGAACAGGACCGGTGACAAAGGGCAGCCCTGGCGGAGTCCAACTCTCACTGGGAATGACTCCGACCGAGTGTTGGCAATGCGAACTAAACTCTCACAACGGTCGTACAGAGACCGAATAGCTCGTAACAACAAGCCCGATACCCCATACTCCCGAAGCACCCCCCACAAAAATCCACGAGGGACGCGGTCAAATGCCTTCTCCAAGTCCACAAAACACATGTAAACTGGTTGGGCAAACTCCCACGAACCCTCAAGAATTCTCGAGAGGGTAAAGAGCTGGTCCGATGTGCCACGGCCAGGACGAAAACCACATTGCTCCTCCTGAATCCGAGGTTCGACCAACGGCCGGACTCTCCTCTCCAATACCTTGGCATAGACCTTCCCAGGGAGGCTGAGGAGTGTGATCCCTCTAAAGTTGGAGCACACCCTCCGGTCCCCTTTTTTGAAGAGAGGAACCACCACCCCGGTTTGCCATGCCAAAGGCACTGCCCCCGACCTCCACGCAATGTTGCAGAGGCGTGTCAACCATGACAACCCAACAACATCCAGGGCCTTGAGGTACTCGGGGCGAATCTCGTCCACCCCCGGGGCCCGGCCACCAAGGAGATTTTTAACCACCTTGGCGACCTCAGCCCCTGTGATAGGCGAGTCATCCCCCTCGTCCCCAAACCCTGCTTCCTCTGTGGAAGGCGTATCAGTGGGATTGAGGAGATCCTCGAAGTATTCCTTCCACCGCCCGACGATATCCCCAGTTGAAGTCAACAGTGTCCCATCCGCACCATACACAGTGTGGACGGGGAGCTGCTTTCCCCTCCTGAGCCGCCGAACAGTTTGCCAGAATCTCTTTGAAGCCGACCGAAAGTCTTGTTCCATGGCCTCACCGAACTCCTCCCATACCCGGGTTTTTGCTTCAGCAACCACCCGAGCTGCACTCCGCTTGGCCTGCCGGTACACCTCAGCTGCTTCGGGAGTCCCACAAGCCAACCAAGCTTGATAGGACTCCTTCTTCAGCTTAATGGCCCCCCTCACCACTGGTGTCCACCACTTGGTTCGGGGGTTGCCACCACGAGATGCACCGACCACCTTGCGGCCGCAGCTCTGGGCTGCCGCTTCAACAACAGAGGTGGAGAACATGGCCCATTCAGACTCCATGTCTCCAGACTCCCTCGGAATGTGTCTTGTCTAGGCAAATGTGAGTTATGTTATATGTGTTAAATGTGAGTCAGGCTGTTATATTTGTGTATTTATAATATTTATGTTAAATGTGAGTCAGGCTGTTATATTTGTGTATTTATAATATTTATAATATTTATAATTGTGTGTTTATAATTTTTCTGCATTGATGTATGTGGTTATTGTGTATATTTTTTATCTTGATTCTTTTTTCTAAAGCCCATCCAGGGACAAGAGTTGCAAATTAGCTAATAGCTATACACTCTACGTGCAACACATCAGATTGATTGTCTTTGATTAATTGTCTATGTTTATTGCACTGTCCCTGTCAAATAAACTAATCTTCTACTACTACTACCACCGGTGACAACAACGGCGGGTGTGGGCATCCACAGATGGTATGGCGACTTCCCTCTCCACCATGGGCAATGGGGGGGTGGGGGTAGGGTGTACCCTATCGGTGCCTCAAAGGGTGTTAATCCCATAGCTGATGAAACTGCAGAGTTGTGGGCGTACTCCACCCAGGTCAGATGAGTGCTCCATGTAGATAGGTTGCAGGATACCACACATCTGAGGGCAGCTTCCAGGGATTGGTTGGTGCGCTCAGCCTGCCCGTTGCTCTGAGGGTGGTATCCAGATGACAGGCTGACTGAGGTGCCCAAGGTGTGGTAAAAAGACTTCCACACTTGAGATGTAAATTGTGGCCCCCGGTCAGACACAATGCCCAGGGGAATGCCGTGAAGGCGGATGACGTGGTTGGTGAAAAGGCTGGCAGTTTCTGAGGCGGAGGGCAGTTTGGGGAGGGGCACTAAAAGAATGGTCTTAGAAAATCGGTCAACAATGGTGAGGATGACAGTGTTACCATTAGAGGGAGGAAGTCAAGGGCTACATGAGACCAGGGACGGCTGGGAATCAGGAGGGGATGAAGCAGACTGGCAGGAGGAGAGGAGTCAGATTTATTTGTGGTGCATACTTGACATGCTTTAACATAATCCCGGATGTCCGTCCGTAGCGTGGGCCACCAGAACACCCGCTGAATGAGATCGATAGTCCGGGGAACCCCTGGGTGACAGGCAAAATGACTAGTCTGACCCCACCTGATAACTTCGCTGCGGAGGCCGGCCGGGGCAAACAGTCGATCCTCAGGTCCTCCCTTGGGTTTGGGCTCAGTGACCTGGGCCTGTCGGACACTCTACTCGATTTCCCAGGCAAGAGCACCTAAGATACATATGGGGGGGAGGGGCACAATGGGTTGGGGGAGGGGGGCTGAGTGGTCAGAGGAAAACTGGCGGGAGAGAGCGTCAGGTTTGATATTGCGAGAACCTGACCTTTAAGTGATGGTAAGATTAGATCTAATAAAGAATAAGGCCCAACGAGCCTGCCAGACATTTAATCGGCAGGCTGACCAAAGATATTCTAAATTTTTATGGTGGGTCCACACCATGATCAGATGAACTGCTCCCTCCAGCCAGTGCCTCCACTCCTCCAGAGCCAATTTAATATCCAAGAGCTCTCGATCCCCTACGTCATAGTTACCGTCGCCTAGAGAAATACGCGCATGGGTGGAGCTTCTGATTGGAGGTCGAGCGCTGTCAGAGGACAGCGCCCACCCCCGAATCAGAGGCGTCCACCTCTACAATGAACTGGAGCTGAGGATAGACCTGGGCCAAGATGAGAGTGTTGGAGAATAGGCTCTTCAGTTTAAGGAAGGCCCATTCACCTGCCTCGGACCAGGTGCAAGTCACCTTGACCGATGTCAGCTGCGTAAGAGGCTGTGCTTCCCCACTGTAATTTCTAATGAAGCGACAGTAGAAATGAGCAAATCCTAGAAAGCGTTGAAGCTCCTTACGGGACTGGGGTGTTGGCCAATCAAGCACAGCCTACACCTTTGCCGGATCGGCCCTCAGCTCTCTCTCAGCAACAATAAAGCCCAGAGCTGGTGGAAAACTCATACTTTTCAGCCTTCACAAAGAGTTGGTTTTCCAGGAGCCACTGTAACATGGCCTTGACCTGGACTGAGTGCTCCTGTGGCGTGCGCGAAAAAAATCAAAATATGGTCAAGGTAGACAAAAACAAATTGATTAACCATATCACATAGGACGTCATTAATCATTTGCTGGAAGATGGCGGGGGCGTTGGTGAGCCCAAAGGGGATCACCAGATATTCACACTGCCCCAGGTGAGTTTTAAATGCCGTCTTCCATTTGTCTCCCTCGCGAATGCTGACTAAATGATACGCATTACGCAAATCCAATTTAGTAAACACCTGCACGGGCTGAAGGAGCTTGAACGCTCAGTTGATCAGGGTCAAAGGGTACTTATCTTTGATGTTGATGGCATTTAACTTGCGGAAATCTATGCACAGCGGCAGAGATCATCCTTCTTTCCAACAAAGAAAAACCCTGCCCCAAGGGGAGCCGAGCAGGGCCGAATGAGGCCAGCGTTCAAAGAGTCCTTTATATAACTTTCCATCACCTCTCTCTCCTGTCCAGAAAGGCTGTAGAGCTGGCTGGATGGCAACCGCGCACCCGGGAGGAGGCTGATAGCAGTCATAAGAGCGGTGAGGAGGCAACGAAAGGGCTCTTGACTTGCTAAAGACCTCCCCAAGGTCATGGTAGACCTCGGGTACGAGGCTGAGATCCACCGGAGGAGAGGAGATGGAGAGGGACGGTGAACATTGGCTGAGCAGAGGCAAGATGGGACGGCAGTGGCTCAGGAGGTAGAGCGGGTCGTCCAATAACCGGATGGTTGGCGGTTCAAATCTCGCTCTCCCCAGATATCCTGCCGTTGTGTCCCTGGGCACGACACTTTACCCACCTTGCCTCCAGTGTCCATAACACTGGGTATGAATGTGTATAAATGTTCGGTGGTGGACGAAGAGGCCGTTGGCGCGGATTGGCAGCCATGTTTCCGTCAGCCTGCCCCAGGGCAGCTGTGGCTACAGTAGTAGCTTGCCACTACCATTGTCTGTCTGGAGTGAATGAATAATGTATCTACTTGTAAAGCGTCTTTGAGTGTCTATGATAAAGCGCTATATAAATCTGATGCATTATTATTATTATTATTATTATTATTATTATTATTAAGATGTTAAACAGAAAGGGCTCCAGGAAGAAATAGAATTTTGTGCCCAATTGATAATGGGGTTATGCTTCCGGAGCCACGAATACCCCAGAACCACCGGGGAAGACGAACTAGGGAGAATAAAGAATGAAATGGTCTCTCGGTGGTTCCCGGACAGAAGAACGGGAATCGGCACTGTACGCTCAGTAATAGATGCCTTACAACTCCTGGATAGTGCCGCAACATTTAGCGAAGCTGGCAGTTTAGTTGTGGGAATCCCAATTTCCTGCACGAGCCGCAAAGAGATGAAATTTTGCTCTACCCCTGAATCAGTTAATGCCGAAACCCTCCTCTCAACCCCTGGCAACTGAATGAGGGCCGGAATGGGAAAGTTACCGGGGGGATGAATAGAGTTCCCACCTGTCAGACCCCCAAAGGCTACTGACGGGCCGTATCTTTTGGCTTTAAGGTGGCAATTAAATATTTTGTGCTCAAGTGAGCCGCAATACATGCAAGCACCGTATCTCCTCCGTCGCTGGTGCTCCTCCGGAGTCAGTTGAACTCGGCCAAGCACCATAGCCTCAGAGGAGGAGTTGGTCTCACCTGTGCCAGCAGCCGGGGAGAATGTACGTGAGATGGGCGGGCCAGAGGAGGCCTTCTGCTCCTTTGCGCGCTCGTGGTAGTGATTATCCAAACTAACGGCTTGATCGATAAGCTCATCCAGGGAGGAGGGCGCAGCATGAATCCCCAGGTCATCGTGAAGGTTGGTATTGAGACCCTGGAGGAAGGCGATTCTTAAGGAAACGTCATTCCAACCAGAATCTGCCGCGATGACCCAAAACTCCACAGAGTAATCGGCTGCTGACTGACTACCCTGGCGGAGTGACAACACGCGACTCATGATGTTCCCCTCACTCTCCGAGCGATTGAAAGCCTGGGAAAACTCGCTTATAAATCTATCAAAAGTGTAATGAGGACCCTCCACACTATCTAAAATAGACTGAGCCCAGCTGACGGCTCGGTCTCGTAGCAGGAGGGTCATAAAGTGAATTTTAGATGTGTCATCCAGGTACTCCCTGCCCACCTGCCGCAGATACAGCTGAACCTGACACAAAAACCCCTTACATTTTCCCACCTCCCCTGCATACGAGGCAGGTGAGGGAACAGAGGTGGTTCGGTGGATGGTAGAAGAAACTGGAATGGCAGGTGGAGGGAGAGGGCCCGAACGAGATATGTGACTAAGGTGTTTGGTGACCGTGCTCAGCTGCTGCGTAATGGTCTGCAGCTGTTCAGTCAGCACGGCCACCTGCCTCTCTGTAACATCAAGGCAGTGAAGGGCAAAGTGCTCCGCTGATGTAGCACCTGCTGAGCCTAATTTGTGGCTGGCTTGTTCTGTCATGATTACTTGTAATATCAACCCAGATGCACGATGCTACACCAGGGAATGCGCACAACGCAGAGAGGCAAAGTTTTAAACACAATTTTATTGAAAAGAATGATCGCAAGATTAGTGGAAAAATGACCTCACTTACCAGAGGGACGCCCAGCCTATAATGGGGGAGACGAGAGCAGGTTAGAACGAGGAGGGAGGCAGGTAATAATGAATAATAGGAAAAAACTCTTATGAATGAGAACAGAGAGCCCAACGAGGAACCCAGGAAGGCAGTGATGACTTGGAACAGGAGCTGTGGATGAGTATAGCTGGTGAGATGTCTGACCGGGTGGAGTAGGCGATCTGGAATGAAGATGATGACGAAGGAGCAGGTGAGCGCACAACAAACCCCCAGGGACACACTGCAGAGATGGCAGCAACCTGAGAATGAGGAAGAGAGAGACGGATTATTTCTCTGGGTTCCAAAACAATAAATACTTTAATTACTTAATTCTGTTATGGCAGTATACCCAATGAGCCAGCGCTGGAGCATTCACAGACTGGTCCTTTTAAGTGCTGCAGTGAGTAGACAGCAGGTGCATCCACTCACGGAGGTGAATTGATTACCTGCGGAGCCGGGGATTCTCCCACAGGACAGGATGAGTAGTGCGCTCACCAGATCATAACATATATTCTGAAGTTCATTCAATATATTCTGAATTTCATTCAGTATATTCCCATTTTCATTCAATGTATTCGGAAGTTCATTCAATATATCCTGAAGCTCATTCAAAATAGTTCCATTTTCATTCAATATATTCTGAAGTTCATCCAATATATTCTGAAGTTCATTCAATATATTCTGAAATTCACTCAATATAGTTACATTTTCATTTAATATATTCTGAAGTTCATTGAATATAGTTGCATTTTCATTCAATATATTCCCAGTTTCATTCAATGTATTTGGGAGTTCATTCAGTATATTCCAGAATTCATTCAATATATTCCAAACTTTTCTTTGTAACATTTATATTTTTTTTCCTTATCGGCTTGCCATATTGAACGGCTTGCCATAATATTGTTATGGTCTGACAATATACAAACATATATGCATTAAAACCAACTAACAAGTTGGTTGTGGCAACACAATGCATTGCATTCTACTGTACATGATTGGCCCCTCATGGAGTGTCACCTTATCGGGGTGGGGGGTTTGCGTGCCCCAGTGATCCCAGGAGCTATGTTTTCCGGGGCAGTTTGCCTCTGGTAGGGTCACCCAAGACAAACTGGTCCTGAGTGAAGGGACAGACTAAGAATGATCCAACAGACTCTCATGAAAAATACCAGAACAAGGATTCAGTGTACCCCGCCCAGTATGGGGTTACCGGGGCCCCACCCTGGAGCCAGGCTTGGGGGAGGGGCTCGATGGCTAGCGTCTGGTGGCCGGGTTTCCGCCCATGGGACCCGGCCGGGCTCAGCCCGAAGGAGTTACATGGGTCTGCCCTCCAGTGGGCTCACCACCTGCAGGAGGGATCATGGGGGGCCGGTGCTATGTGGATCAGGTGGCAGTCAAAGGCGAAGACCTTGGCAGTCTGATCCCAGGCTTCCTAAACTGGCTTTGGGGACGTGGAATGTCACCTGTCCGGTGCGGAAGGAGCCTGAGCTGGTGTATGAGGTTGAGAGATGCCGGCTAGATATAGTAGGCCTCACCTCAACACACAGCTCCGGTTCCGGAACCAGTCTCCTGGAGAGGGGCTGGAGCTTGGCCTTCTCTGGAGTTGCCCCGGGTGAGAGGTGACGAGCAGGGGTGGGTATTCTTGTATCCCCCCACCTTGCTGCCTCTATATTGGAGTTTTTCCTGGTGGACGAAAGGGTTGTTTCCCTACACCTTCGGGTTGGGAAATGGGTCCTGACCATCATTTGTACCTATGCACCAAATGATGGTTCAGAGTACCCACCCTTTTTGGAGTCTCTGACTGGGGTGCTGGAGAGTGCTCCTCTTGGAGACTCCATTGTCCGACTGCGGGGCTTATATGCGCATGTAGGCAACGGCAGTGAACCCTGGAAGGGGGTGATTGGGAGGAACGGCCTGCCCGATCTGAACCCAAGTGGTACTCAGTTATTGGACTTCTGTACTAACCACAGTTTGTCCATAACAAACACCATGTTCAAGAAAAAGAGTGTCCATATGTGCACCTAGCACCAGGACACTCTAGGTTGCAGGTCGATGATTGATTTTGTTATTGTGTCACCAGACTTGTGACCGTATGTCTTGGACACTCGGGTAAAGAGAGGTGCAGAGCTATCAACTGATCACCACCTGGTGGTGAGTTGGATCCTATGGCAGGGGAGGATGCCATTCAGACCTGGTAGACCCAAAAGTATAGTGAAGGTATGCTGGGAATGTCTGGCTGAGGCCCCTGTCCAGGAGGTCTTCAACTCCCACCTCCGGAAGAACTTCAACCACATTCTGAGGGAGTCTGAAGACATGGAGTCTTAATGGGCCATGTTCTCCACCTCCATTGTCGAAGCGGCTGCACAGAGCTGCGGCCGCAAGGTTGTCGGGGCATCTTGTGGTAGCAACGCCCGACCCAAGTGGTGAACACCAGTGGTGAGGGGGGCCATTAAGCTGAAGGAGTCCTATCAGGCTTGGTTGGCTTTTGGGACTCCTGAAGCAGCTGAGGTGTACCGGCAGGCCAAGCGGAGTGCAGCTCGGGTGGTTGCTGAAGCAAAAACACAGGTATGGGAGGAGTTCGGTGAGGCCATGGAACAAGACTTTCGGTCGGCCTCGAAGAGATTCTGGCAAACTATCCGGCAGCTCAGGAGGGGGAAGCAGCTCCCTGTCCACAATGTGTATGGTGCAGATGGGGCGCTGCTGACTTCGACTGGGGATATCGTCGGGCGGTGGAAGGAATACTTTGAGGATCTCCTCAATCCCACTGATACGCTTTCCACAGAGGAAGCAGGGCTTGTGGACGAGGGGAACGACTTGCCTATCGCAGGGGCTGAGGTCACCAGGGTGGTAAAAAAATCTCCTTGGTGGGTGGGTCCCAGGGGTGGACGAGATTCGTCCTGAGTACCTCAAGGCCCTGGATGATGTAGGGCTGTCATGGTTGACACGCCTCTGCAACATTGCATGGAGGTCGGGGGCAGTGCCTTTGGCATGGCAAACCAGGGTGGTGGTTCCTCTCTTCAAAAAAGGGGACCGGAGGGTGTGCTCCAACTTTAGAGGGATCACACTCCTCAACCTCCCTGGGAAGGTCTATGCCAAGGTACTGAAGAGGAGAGTCCGGCCGTTGGTCGGACCTCCGCTTCAAGAGGAGCAATGTGGTTTTTGTCCTGGCTGTGGCACATCAGACCAGCTCTTTACCCTCTCAAGAATCCTTGAGGGTTCATTGGAGTTTGCCCAACCAGTTTACATATGTTTTGTGGACTTGGAGAAGGCATTCAGCCGCATCCCTCGTGGTTTTTTGTGGCGGGTGCTTCGGGAGTATGGGGTATCGGGCTTGTTGTTACGAGCTATTTGGTCTCTGTACGACCGTTGTGAGAGTTTGGTCTGTATTGCCAGCACTCGATCGGACTCATTCCCAGTGAGAGTGTAACTCCGCCAGGGCTGCCTTTTGTCACCGATCCTGTTCATAATTTTTATGGACAGGATTTCTAGGCACAGCCAGGGAATGGAGGGTGTCATGCTTGGTGACCACAAGATCTCATCTCTGTTGTTTGCAGATGATGTTGTCCTGTTGGCTTCATCCAGCAATGACCTACAGGTCTTACTGGGACAGTTTGCTGCTGACTGTGAAGCGGCTGGGATGAAAATCAGTACCTCCAAGTCCGAGTCCATGGTCCTCAGCTGGAAAAAGGTGGATTGCCCTCTTCGGGTTGGGGACAGGCTCCTGCCCCAAGTGGAAGAGTTTAAGTATCTTGGGGTCTTATTCACGATTGAGGGGAGAATGGAGCAAGGGACTGACAGACAGATCGGCGCAGCATCTGCAGTGATGCAGACGTTGTACTGATCTGTTGTGGTGAAGAGGGAGCTAACCTCTAAGGCAAAGCTGTCGATTTACCAGTCAATCTACGTTCTTACCCTCACCTATGGTCACGAGCTTTGCGTAATGACCAAAAGAATGAGATCGCGGATACAAGCAGCTGAAATGAGCTTTCTTCGTAGGATCGCTGGACTCACCCTCAGAGATAGGGTGAGGAGCTGAGTCATCCGGGAGAGGCTCAGAATAGAACCGCTGCTCCTCCACATTGAAAGGAGCCAGTTGAGGTGGTATGGGCGTCTGATCAGGATGCCTCCTGGACGCCTCCCACTTGAGGTGTTTCGGACACGTCCCACTGGGAGGAGACCCTGGGACAGACCCAGGACTCGCTGGAGAGACAACATCTCCCAGTTGGCCTCGGAACGCCTTGGTATCTTCTCTGAAGAGCTGGAGCAGGTGGCTGGTGAGAGGAAAGTCTGGGCTTCTCTGCTTGAACTGCTGCCTCCGTGACCCAGACCTCCGGAAAAGCGGTAGAAGATGGATGGATGGATGGATGGATGGATGTACATAATTGGCGGTATGGACTGAATGACAATCAAGTTTTCTTCTTCTTCAATATAATGTCAATTGCAACTAAAATCCTATGCATTTCATCAGCGTGCAAAAAGAACAGTTATTACGATAGGCCCAATTATTGCACAGATGGACTGGGAGTACTGAGGCAGTAAGGATGGGGGGGTGTTCATTGTTCATAGTGTTCAGCAATCTCTTCACAGCCATAGGAAAGAAGCTGTGTTTTACTCTGTTGGTCCGAACTCTCAACAATCTCATCAATCCCCTACTGATCTCTCAGCGCTCCCTCAATGAACTCTATTGGTCTTTCATCAAATGCTCAGTTATCTCTCACTGATCTCTCAGTCATCTCTACTTTTGGAGTGAAATAAATTTGCCATTTGTTTCATCTTTCTGTGATCTCTCATCGATCTCCACTCCTATATAAATGGGGGTATGAAGTTCTGCTTCAACCAATAGGATGGAGCTAAATCTAACAACTTGTAAAAGTCACATTTGATATTGCTGACCTTAGACAAGACATGACTGTGGCACAGAAAAATAAAATAGGAGAAAACTGTGCTATATGTGCTCACATCCATATGATAAATAAGACCATTCAGCAGTTTTACTGTCTTGATGTTCTTAATCATTCGTCAGACAGTGTAACAGATTGTGTAGCTGCACTTGTGCTAATGTATGTGACCAGTGGATTGAATATCTGATGAAGATTAATTCAGCTGTTGCTTCTGGCCTCAATTATGGTTCTAAAAAGTAAGACAAACTTCTAGTTTACATTTTGGCCACAAAATTTGTCTTGTAGAATCTGTGGACCAAATGATTGTATTTAAGAATCATTCAATAAACAGCTCAGCCCAACAGACTCAATTAATATTTCAAACCATTAATGACCCAGCTGACACCATAATTTATTCCATTTATTATTAATCACTGTCTTATATGATAGTCATACTGCTGTCAAGTGGTATAAAGCCCCCAACCTGCCTTCATACATTATGCATGTTCTTTGATTAATGTTCAGACTTTCACTTCCTCTGACTGACTCCACGTCATTCCTGCATTTCAAGAATTTTTTAAAGCCATAAAGAATAATTGTTTTTCTTTTTTTAAAATATTCACAATAAGTGATAGGGGAATGTTCTCAATTGCTTGCACACCTGTAAATCAGAATATTTTGTCACTGTCAGGTGCACTGTAGTACATTAACTGTTGCATTGTATTAATTGACCCACTCCCTCACACTCACGCTACGTATGAAAGCTCAGAGCCACACTCGACTGCTGGTACAAGAGCTGGGGGAGGTCGGAGAGCTTGACTTTCACTTATAACTTATTCATGCTTCGAGCAGGCATTCAGCACACCTGTGAAAAAGGCATTTTTTTCACAGTGGGAAGGCTCATCTGAAGGGGCCTGAACATTAAAATAACAACCTGCATTTCATCTACCTCCATGTGCAATTTCCTGTGACCTCCTTTAGGTCTTTGAATGACAGTGTGGTAAGATATACTTTTTAAACCGAAAATAGGAACTGTTTCTCACGTCTACAGTAAATATCAGAGTTCTAATTGTAGTCATTTCAGAGTCAGATGATTGAATTGTTGCCACTAACACAGCATCATCCCAAAGGACATTTATTATACTTACAGTACTTCCTGCTCTGTAGTGTGATTCAGAAATTCCATGAGGGCAACATTAAAAGTGAAAATGCCTTTTAATATATTACTGATCCTGTGCAGCATCTCAATTCATTCATAGTCTTGCAAAGTAGAAAAAAAATTCCTACTGTCTAATGGGCTATCTGTCATGTGACTTCTCTAAACAACACCTACATCACTGCTCTCCCTCACACTAACATAGGGCACATTATATTTGTGAGTATGTCATGTGCAACCCTATACATGTCTCCTTATTCCATCAGTGTGATTCAGAACATGGAAGCAGTCTCCGGTAGTGCAGTAGGAGTTGATTAGGTGGTGTAAAAAGAGCACTTTAGAATGCTGGAAACTAAAAACTGTGGGCTTCTGAGTTGTTTTGATGGCATACCAACATTTAATATGCACATTTGCTGTCTGGCTTTGGAGCTCAGAAATGACACTTGACAACTTTGGTTTCACACCTATTAATATCTCCAAAGAATTGTGTTTTGCTGTATGGGAGTTTACAGTTCCAATACCATATATTTAACCCTCAAGCGACCAAGCTATTTTACGGACTGAAATGACCAAGTGGGGTCATTTATGACC
Organism: Pholidichthys leucotaenia; assembly: GCA_020510985.1. NCBI lineage: Eukaryota > Metazoa > Chordata > Actinopteri > Cichliformes > Pholidichthyidae > Pholidichthys > Pholidichthys leucotaenia. Next base: position 246,606,024 of record CM035845.1, on the reverse strand, counting down.
CCATTGTGCTCTGTACAGGGATCCTTATTATAAATGGCTGGTTGGAGGTTTATCATACCAAAACTACTCCCTGTATTTAAGACAGGTATTTTATAATGATCTAATGTAAAATGTGTTTGCTAATAATACTTTTATTGCAAGAAATAACCAAAACGCAGACTGTAAGAACAACATTACATTTATTTAGACAGTCCTTGTCAGTTCACTCTTGGAACATCATCATCATCATCATAGTTATTATCATCATAGTTACAATAATAGGTATCTAATAATAGGTATCTAATAGGTAATTGGGCTGCACGGTGGCGCAGTGGTTTAGCACTGTGGCAGCACAGTTTTACCCTCGGCCGGGGGATCTGGCTGGGTTCTGTGTTGGATTATCTACAATTATTTTGATAATTTTCTGTCAGAGATTCCCCATAATGATTTGTTTTTTTCCATACCTTGTCACTTTACATTTTACGTGTGTCTGTTCATCACTGATATACAAAAATAGGTTGTAATATTCTTGTTAGGTCTCTTGCTCCATTACCCTTCATTATATGTCTTGAGTATGCCCTCAGATCCAGCATCTCTGACTCAGATGGCCTTACACTGAAACTCCACTGAAGTAAATGGCACCCAGCTATGGTCCTTTCTGACCTTAATTGACTTCAAAGATGACATTGCTGTGTTGGAGGACTGTATTGAAGTGCCACATGATTTGCTAGAGTAGAGAAAGCTTGTCAAAATGTAGGCCTATTCCTCAGTGTATCAAAGACCAAACATACGCACTGGAATCCTACCACTGATTGTCATCTTCTTGGCTCCAAGATCAATCTTGTTCAAGAGTTCAAGTATCTAAGGGGTATAACATGAGTGACAGAACAGCACAGGCATGGAGTGCTCTAAACACGTTACAGAAGGTTTGGAAAGCACCTATCAGAAAATCAAAGACTAAAGTGTTCAAAAGCCACTGTTGAAACCATCCTCCTGTACGGCTCTGATTCTTGGACACCAAATGCTGCTCGCACCAAAAGAATAGATGGCACCTACACTAAAATGCTCTGTGTGGCTCATAACATCCCTTGGCGTTGCCACACCTTAAATAGTTTTCTCCCGCCCTGTTGCTCTTGCTGTTCATGTTGTTTGCCATGATGAAGCTGCAGGAAAGGTCCTCCTTTGGTCACCTAATGCTAGACAATGCTTAGGCTGCCCCTTTGTAACTTTACAAAACTTACTGGAACAAGATACTGGAGTCTTTGGATTGGACCTACTGTTGGCAATGAGGGACTGTGAATCCTGGTGAAGGAACTTCGTTGTTTGTGTTGCACCACTGTTAAATGTATGACAAGAGAGCCACATCACCAAACTCACTTACAATAACCCTCAGGTTGATCTGCAGCCCAGGTTGTGCTCAAGGTCAAGCTCAGGGTCAAAGGTTAGGAAATCTGAACATGTATGATTTCAGAAAAAATGCTACCCCTCCTAGGCGATTGCCTTGATGCTCCCCAAACTCACTCACAATTATTGTCAGGTGGATCTACATCTAGACTGTGTTTGAGGTCAAGGTCAACAAACAGGAGCTCTAGGCACTTATGTGCTTTCAGAAAAAAAGAATGCAACTCATCCTAGGCAATTGTCTCAATGCTCACTAATCCCACTCACAATGATCCTCAGGTGAATCGCCATCAAGTTTGCACTCAAGGTCAACTTGAAGGTCAAAGGTCAGGACATATGGGCACTTATATGATTTCAAAGCAATTGCTACTCCTCCTGGGCAGCTCGGTGGAGCAGTTATCAGCACTGTCACCTCACAGCAAGAAGGTCATGGGTTTGACCAAGAGCTGGCTAGTGGCTACCTTTCTGTGTGGAGTTTGCATGTTCTCCCTGTGTCTGTGTGGGTTTTTGCTGGATGCTCCAGTTTCCTCCCACAGTCAAAACACATATACATTAAGTTAATTGGCACTAAATGGGGATTCCAAATTCTCCTTATATGAATGTGAGAATGGGTGGTTATCTATCTGTCTGTGTTGGTCCTGCAATGGACTGTCAGTGTGTCCAGGGTGTACCCCGCATCATACTGAAAGATGCTGGTACAGGCTAAAGCCCACCTGTGACCTGATAAAGATCAAGTGGTTAAGAAGATGAGATGCCACTCCCCCTAGGCAATTACCTTGATGCTCACCAAAATCACTACTCTTCTCAGGCAATTGCCACAATGCTCACCAAGCTCACACACAGTGATCCTCAGGTGGATCTATAGCTAAATTGTGCTCAAGGTCAAGGTCAACGGTAAGAACATCTGGGCACTTCCATGATTTTTGAAAAATCAATACTCCATCAATACTGGTGAAAGTTTAATCAAAATTCATCCAGTAGTTTTTATGCAATACTGCTAACAAACGAACAGATGGACGGACAGACTGCCCTGATCACACTGCCTCCTTGGCAGAGGTACAGTATATATAGCTTACATTGTATCTGCCTTTACTCTGGGCTCAAAGGAGATAAAGTGAGGGAAATTATGCCTTATGAGACCCTTATTCCACTCAGTACAAGATTGATGGCAGGTATAATGTACTCTCACTGTACGAGGGAATGTTAATAGATAATGTAGTCACGCCTGAAATAGCTTAAAGTCAAACTTGGCTGTGTGTGACAGTCACTGCCTGAGATCTGCTTAATGTCCACCAAGTGGAGCATAAAATCCATGGGCTTATTATTTTATATCATCTATATTTTTTCACAAGTTCAACATTACAGTGTTAAATCTATTTGTATTGTAATTGGATCGGAGTTAGTAAAACAGTAAAAGGATGAAAAAAGTACAAGATGTTGCTGAACTATACCTTAATCCGGTGAGAGGAGGTCCAGATACTGTATAACCCTGTTGTATAGAATCCTGGTTCCTGGTGTCAGGGCCACTCCTGGAGGTGTTCTGAGACTGTTCCCTGTGCTTGAGTTGCACACATGAAATTAAACACAATGGATATTCTGTTTTTCAAAATGATACATTTTTATATTTTTTGTTCACTGGAATGATTCTTTTAAAGGACACTATTAATGAAAGTCATTGAGGTTGACTTAAATACAAAGGAAACATAAACTATAGCAATACTAAGGAACAAAACTACAATGAATTAAAAATATTTTAGGTTTTGTAAATCTAATAGATAAAAACCAAATCAACTTGGAAGCTCAACAAAAGTAAGCATAATGAACACATGATTGAAGTAAAACAAAAAATCAATTTATATTGTATTCTAAATTAATTTACTGTGTGTTTTAATGCAGATACAGTATGTCTTAGAATAAGTTCACAAATCAGTGTTTTAAAGGGGGATTAGGTGATGTCATTGGATGCCAGCTAGTGCTACTTTAGGTTGCGGGCAAGCAGTGGGAAGGCGGCTCCTTTGATGACAGTTTGGGGACACATTGGTCCCGCTGACAGCTAATGATGATGCTGCCTGACACACATATGTATGTGTGAGTTTATGTGCTTATGTGTATTTATGTGTTTGCATGTGTCCTTGTGTGCACATTTGTGCGTTTGCTTTTGGCCATTGAATTTCAGGCTCTGCTCTCTTTTGTCTGAGGGTATAGAGACTTAAATACATTAGCCTGGAAGATGTTGCAGCAAATCTCTGTGTGTTGACAGAATGACCTTGAGCTGTTGATATAAGGTCAGATTTGGCCAATGTATAAACAGTAGACAAGTGTGTTTGAATTATGAAATAAAGAGCTGCTCCTTTCTTCATTAATCTTCTTCAATATAAGATGGAATCGTTCTTTATTGCTCCTGCTATTGTTTTTAATCACATCCAATTTGGTGTCAGGGTTGAAAGAAGATGGCAGGGTCAGGATATTCACAGGTATTGTTGATTCATACTGAAGAATGATTTATTGTGTGAGCAGCAATATGGGTTCAGACACAAAAGGACAACAGCATATGCCTTAATGGAATTTACAGAAAAAATATCAACAGCCATTGAAAATAAAGAGTATTCAGTTGGAGTATTCCTGGATCTTAAAAAAGCATTTGATACAGTAGATCACAATCTATTATTAAAGAAACTACAAAATTGTGGTATCAGAGGGGTAGCACTGTCCTGGTTAAGAAGTTACTTAAAGAATAGATATCAGTTTGTATGTGTTAACAACAAAAACTCAGAGCTACTGAAGGTCACCTGTGGAGTCCCACAGGGTTCAGTTTTGGGACCATTATTATTCAATATGTATATAAATGATATATGTAAAGTTTCAGAAAAAATGGACTTAATATTGTTTGCTGATGACACTAACCTGCTATGCAGTGGAAACAACTTGGAACAACTTCTGGATACACTCGGAAAGGAATTAGGAAAGCTGAAACTGTGGTTTGACTCAAACAAATTAACGCTCAATTTAAGCAAGACAAAATTTATAGTCTTTAACAACCATCACAACTACCCAGTACCCAAACTCAGTGTAAATGGTGTAGAGATTGAAAGGGTATCCGAAACTAAATTCCTTGGAGTAATAATTGATAACAAACTGTGTTGGAAGCCACATATTAATTATATAAAAGGTAAAGTATCCAAATCAATTGCAATATTACACAGAGTGAAAAATTTGCTGAATCAACCCACACTATACACCTTGTATCATTCATTAATACTCCCATACATGACATATTGTAATGAAGTATGGGGAAATACATATAAAACAAACATATATCCACTCTTTATGCTTCAAAAGAGAGCTATTAGAATAATCAACAAAGCAGCTTACAGGGAACCAACAAACCCACTTTTTCTTAAACAAAAAACTCTCAAGTTGAAAGATCTGATCGACTTTAAAACCGCAATAATAATGTTCAAAGTGAAGAATCTATCACTGCCCGCAAATATCCAAAAGTTGTTCCAAACAAGGGAGAAACGATATCACTTCAGAGGAACATGTATATTTCAAAAGCCTACAGTGAGAACAACTACCAAGCAACACTGTATTTCAGTGCAAGGTGTCAGATTATGGAACGATTTTGGACCTGAATTAAAATCATGTACAAAGCTTGGACAATTTAAACAAAAACTAAAGGAAGAAATACTCCAAACATATTTACAAGACGACATGTAAACTCACATAAGGATTGACATTTCCAGCCTGTGTTGTGTTATAGCTTAGTTTTTCTTTTTTCTCTGTGACACTATGTCTTAGATTTGTTTTTGAATAGTAACCGCTTAACTTAGACTAGCTCAGTTTTCTTTTTCTCTCAGTCATATTTTGTCTTAGCCTTGTTTTAAATTGTAATCGCTCTTGTCTTGTTTTCTCTTTTTTCTCCTTTGAATTCTTGGATGGAATATGGGTGGGCAATATAAGCTGCGGCTTCAGCCATCACCCATTTCGGATAACTCACGTGGAATTGTATAGTAGAAGGAGTCTTTGTCTAATTTGACCTTGTTATATTATACAGTTTCTTTTAACCTGTAATGTACTATCCGAAATAAAAATAAATAAATAAAATAAATAAATAAAAGTAAATTCATAGCTTCCTGTTACTCACCGTGACCTCAGTTGTGCCATGCATCTTATTAGGGACACACAAACCATTATCACCAAATCCAAATATGTAATTGTATGTCAGCTCGGAGTTCAGCCATTTAGCACACACTGTTGATAAGATAGCACACACCATGGAGCCAGTGTTAGAAATGTGTTGATATCTATAGTAAATTCAACATTATTATTGAACTTTGTCTTCCATACTGGACATTCATTCATGATGAAATAGTATAAAACAAGCTTTATGTGTTTTATTAAAACAAATATACAAAAAAAATATCACTCAAACTTTTTTTAAACATTAGAATGCTTTATAAAATGTGTAACTCTACACGGATGGTGGCCTAGTGGTAGAACATCCATCCCACAGCCAGGTGGTTGTGGGTTCAAGCCTCAGCTGGGGTCATAAACAAATGCTACTTACCATGTTCTAGCTTGGTGCTCAGCATAGTAGAATGGGAGAAGGCTGGGACTTGTATGACAGCAGTCTCTCCAGTTCTAGATATGGCTGATATTGTAGACAGAGACAACATAAATTTGTTCTGCTGTATGGCTTGAAACAAATGAACTGACTGTAGGGAAACATCCAGTTATTCATGTAACTTTTCAGTCTTCTCCTTTTGGCTGCTCCCTGTAGGGGTCGCCACAGCAGACTAGCTGCCGCCATCTCATCCTACCCTTGCATCTTCTACTGTAACACCAACCCTCTCCACCTGTGAATCTTCTCTGTGGTCTTCCTCTTTTCCCTCCTGTGTCTATGTGTCCTTTTCTATGATCTCTATGGGAGGAATCTCACTGATTGGGGATCTGTTACAGGTGGAGATCTCCTGTTGGTGAGATACCACTATAAAAGAGCTAATGACTCATTGAGGTCTGTTTGACTCACTGATGAAGGCTTGCTGCTGAAACGCGTTGGAGTTTTAAAGTCAGTTATGACCATGCCATCATAATAAAAGCATTTTAATTTTTTTTTATAAGAGTGTGCCTTGGAAAGTTATACAATATATATGATATACATGATATATTGATATACAATAAAATCAAACTTTATCAAAGACAATCACAATCAACAATTAACACACAAAAAAACTGGCTTGTTATTTAAGTGTCTGTAAAAGGAGTGATCACAGTCATTCCTAAAATGAAAATTTATAAAATTTATAGTCTTATTCTTAATTGCCACAAAACCAGTGTGCTTAAGAGTTGTGCAAATTCTTTAAGATAATAACACAGGAAACAAAATCATTCAAAAAAATATTTGTTATAAAGTCTGGGGAGCTCATATCTCCACCCAAAGGGAAGAGGCAGCATTTCCTCCAAGAGTGGGTGGTCAAAGCTGGACAAGATCGAACGTGCTTTTTGCAAAAAATGATTTCCTAAGATCTCTATGACCAAGCGAGAACTACTGCAGACCAATTATCATGTTGGGTTTATGACACTTTAAGACAGTTTTTATTATGTGCTGAAAGGCTCCTGTAAAATGAGATTAAAAAAATGTTAAAACTGATGTAATATATGATTTATAGAATAAAACCATCAAAGTCTTGCCAGCATAAATAATGTAGACTGCATAGGAAATGCAATCTCTGCAGGTCAGAATTTCAAAATTAAACTAAAACCTTTAAATTGTGGCAAGTATTGCCAATCAACTATTAATTAAATCTCATGCCCTTTATTCATTTTCCTCCCTAATTTATTTGTCTTATCCAAAATGTCTGTTTGAGAGAAAACAGAGAGACTACTCTTATTGTTTATCACTTAGTCTCTTTATCTCCTGCGTTCCCCAAATGCACTCTCAAGATTTTTTAATCTGTCTGTCTTGTTACTTGTTCCCAGGTTGCTCCTTTCTTAAAGTTTGTTTTCTGGGGTGTTTGGTGTATCAGTTTCTCTCTGATTGTATCAGTTTATTTGGTGAGGGCCATTGAAAGAGCTAACCGACCTTCTACAAGAGTATCTCTAAAACAAAAAAACACAAAATAGCCAAATGGAACAACTTCTTTCCCACTGCTTTTTTAATCCTAAACTGTGCTTCAAAACAGAAAATGTCTCTGCCCTGCGGGTACCAGCAGTATGTCTTCTTCCCTTTGCTGATTAAAACCAGTTTCTTACTGCTCGTCAGTGACCCAAGACTTAAGAAGGCCAGAGGTCAGTTTGCAGGAAATGTGTTTGGTATTTTACCAAAAGTGCTTTTAGTGCCACTACAAAGGTTCTCTACTCCCATGTACTTTTTTTCTGCTCAGGCAAGATATAAGCAGGCTCGAAAGCAAATGTATGTAAGAACAGTTATTCAGAATATCTGAGCCTGTTGTGAGCCATACAATATGAATACTGTTCAAGATAGTGATCAGTGACCCAGGCTGAGGGTTTTAAGATGCTCTGAGTCATAAAGATGGTCTGGAGAGTAATATACAGATGGGGCATGTTGCTCAGTTGGATTGCCTACAGCGTGGTTCTTTTTGTTATTAGGATCTATAACTATGGACCTTTTGATAAAATAACTTCATTGTATCTAGGTACAGAAATGTGATATACATTCTACAAATCCCGGACTACCCATGGAGTCAGTGCTGTGTACAAAAGGTCTTGGTCATAACCCTGTCATCTTTAGTCCCTGTAATGGCCTCACCTCAAGGGAGGAGATGGACCCTGCTGCATACCGCTCATTCCTGGTTGTTAAAAAAAGACTGCTTTAAAAATCGAAGCAGAGGCTGCTTTTCCTGAAATTAGACAGTTATATCAGTGTGTAAAACTACCAATGACAATCACACTTGAAGGTGTTCATTTTTATCAACATACAGTCACATTTCTATTCTTACCATCACAAAACAAAGACCTGGATTAAAAAAAGAAATACATCTTCAAATACTCCTATACCTTATGTATACATCTTTATTTTTATGCATCAGTGACCATTGGATTAAACTCAAAAAAGTCACTGAGTTTTGTTAAGCATTGGCATGTTCACATGACAGACTGAATGAATGAATGAATGAATAAATGAATGAATGAATGAATGAATGGATTACTGGGCAAAAAAACAAGGTTTGTTTATTTGATTTCTTATAATCTGATAATGGCCTTAATGTGAAACAAACTAGATTATGCTGTTCACGTACATGACTACTCGAGTAATTGGGCCCAGAAATCCAGTTATAATGGGTTCATCAGTGTGCATGTAAACATAGCCATTGTTGTCTTTGTTTATTCTTTCCTCTGATCTTGATTGGGGGGGGGGGTATTTTGGTGTATACACTGCATCCGGAAAGTATTCACAGCGCTTCACTTTTTCCACATTTTGTTATGTTACAGCCTTATTCCAAAAGGGATTAAATTAATTTTTTCCCCTCAAAATTCTACACATAATACCCCATAATGACAATGTGAAAAAAGTTTTTCTGAAATTTTTGCAAATTTATTAAAAAACCAACAAACTAAGAAATCACATGTACATAAGTATTCACAGCCTTTGCTCAATATGCTGTTGATGCATCTTTGGCAGCAATTACAGCCTGAAGTTTTTTTTTTTTTTTTTTAATTTGATGCCACAAGCTTGGCACACCTATCTTTGGGCAGTTTGGCCCATTCCTCTCTGCAGCACCTCTCAAGCTCCATCAGGTTGGATGGGAAGCGTTGGTGCACAGCCATTTTCAGATCTCTCCAGAGATGTTCAATTGGATTCAGGTCTGGACTCTGGCTGGGCCACTCAAGGACATTCACAGAGTTGTCCTGAAGCCACTCCTTTGACATCTTGGCTGTGTGCTTAGGGTCGCTGTCCTGCTGAAAGATGAACTGTTTCCCCAGTCTGCGGTCAAGAGCGCTCTGGAGCAGGTTTTCATCCAGGATATCTCTGTACAATGCTGCATTCATCTTTCCCTCTATCCTGACTTGTCTCCCAGTTCCTGCCGCTGAAAAACATCCCCACAGCATGATGCTGCCACCAACATTGGCATGGCTATGAATGGTGCCTGGTTTCCTCCAAACATGACACCTGGCATTCACGCCAAAGAGTTCAATCTTTGTCTCATCAGACCAGAGAATTTTTTTTCTCATGGTCTGATGAGACCTAACAAATTAACCTAACAAATTTGTTAGGTTAATTGGCATCATTTTCTTGCCTTCTGATTGTTGCTCTGAGTGTTGCTATCCCTGTGCTGTTGCAATCCTGGAATTTCCCCGTTGTGGGACTAATAAAGGCTTATCTTATCTTATCTTATCTTATCAACTGGGGATCCTAAATTGTCCTTAGGTATGAATGTGAGAGTGAACGGTTGTGTGTCTCTCTGTGTTGGCCCTGTGATGGACTGGCAATCTGTCCAGGGTGTACCCTGTGACATAACGCACGGCTCAGGAGACGCACACACACAGGCTTAGAGTAGTTCAAAGAGTTTATTAACAGCAGGAGTGAATGAGTGTGTGTCTGCGGGATGTAAATGTGTTGGTGATGGTGTCTGCTCCAGGCACAGAGGCAGGTGACCGTACAGCCGAGCAACCCTATGGAGAGAGCACAGGGAGAGGGTGACGGGCATACACCAACACAGGAGGGATTTATGGCGAGAGAAGGACTTACTTGGTGGGTCAGGACAGCTGGCACAACAAGGGGGCGAAGCCCGGAAGACAGCCACCTGGAGAGCTCTGTACAGCAGCGAGGATTGGGCGATGGAGTGGAGATGTCCGCCGCTGGGGAATCCACCTGTGCACAGGGGAGAAGACTGAAGAAAAGAGGTAAGCGATCTTCTTACCAAAATGGTGACGCTGAAGGGAAGTATGCTCACAACGGTGAGGGACGAAGTCTGACGGCTTCAGGCCGAGCCTCCGGGCGAGACGGCCTTTATCCCTCGCCGCTGATGATTGTCAGGTGCGTGAGCAGGTGGCGCCGCTGATGAATGGCGCGGCGTGACAGTACTCCCCCCTCTAGCAGCGCCTCCTGGCGATGGCTTATCCGGGTGCGCTCGGTGGAAGTCCGCGATGAGCGATGGGTCCAACACAAACGACGGGGGCACCCATTGTCGATGCTCGGGCCCATAGCCCTCCCAGTCCACCAGGTATTGCAACCCACGACCTCGGCGCCGGGAGTCCAGGATGGAGGAGACGGACCAGGCCGGATGGCCACCAATCATCCGGGGCGCGGGTTGCGCTGCAGGAGGAGGGCAAAGGGGGTCAGTGACTGCCAGTTTCACCTTCGACACATGGAAAGTGGAATGGATGCGGAGGGAGGGGGGAATAGCCACGCGCACAGCCACCGGGTTGATGATCCGGGTGATGGGAAAGGGACCCATGAATCACTGTGCCAGCTTCCTCCTCTCGCCTTTTAATGTGACGTCCTGGGTAGACACATACACGAGTTGCCCAACTCTGTACGCCGGGGCAGGTCTTCTGTGCCGGTCCGCCACGGTCCTGTTGCGCTCCGCCGTGCGTAAAAGCGCATGACGCGCGGCAGCCCAGGTGGAGCGGAACTGCCTAAGGTGCGCCCTAACAGAGGGGACAGTCACCTCGTTCTCCTGCGCTGGAAACAGCGGGGGGTCGTAACCCAGGGACGCCTTGAAGGGGGACATCCCCGTTGCAGAAGAGCGGGCGGTGTTGTGGGCATACTCCACCCAGGCGAGATGGTTGCTCCAGGACGTCGGCTTGGATCTAGTAACACAGCGGAGCGCAGCCTCCAGCTCCTGATTGGTCCTCTCACACTGCCCGTTAGACTGGGGGTGATGGCCGGAGGAGAGGCTCACCTTGGCTCCGATGGCGTTACAAAAGGATCTCCAAACCTCGGATGAAAATTGGGGGCCCCGGTCCGAGACCACGTCCACCGGAATCCCGTGCAGCCTGACCACGTGTTGGACGAGGAGGCCCGCCGTCTCCAGGGCAGTAGGGAGACCTCGCAGGGGAACGAAGTGCGCCGCCTTGGAGAAACGGTCCACAATGGTCAGGACGGTGTCAAAGGAGTTGGAAACGGGGAGTCCGGTGACGAAGTCCAGTGCGATGTGCGACCAGGGCCTGCCGGGGACGGGCAGAGGCTGGAGCAGACCCGCTGGGGGGGCATTTCCCGACTTGCTGGTGGCACAGATTGGGCAAGCCCGGGCGTAGCGGGCTGCATCCCTCCGCAGGCCTGGCCACCAAAAGGACCGCTGGAGGAGGCTGATCATCCGAGAGGTGCCGGGATGACAGGTGAGCCGGGAGGTGTGGAGCCAGTGGATGACCTCTCCTCGGACCGCAGATGGGACGAACAGTCTTCCCTCCGGTCCGCCGCCAGGATCAGGTTCCACCTCCTGCGCCTTCCGGATCTTGTCTTCAATGTCCCAAGAGATGGCACCGAGGACGCACGACCTGGGCAGGATAGTGTGGGGCGTCTCCTCAGCCTCCACGGGGGTGAACTGCCTAGAGAGGGCGTCAGGCAGGCCGTTTTTGGAGCCCGGCCTGAAGGTGATCGAGAAGCGGAACCTGGCGAAGAACAAAGACCAGCGCGCCTGGCGGGCATTCAGGCGCTTGGCAGATCGTAAATACTCTAAGTTCTTGTGGTCCGTCAGGACCACAAACGGCAGGTCCGCCCCCTCTAGCCAGTGGCGCCACTCCTGTAAGGCGAGTTTAATGGCCAGGAGCTCTCTGTCCCCCACATCGTAGTTCCTCTCCGCCGGGGACAGGCGCCGGGAGAAGAAGGCGCACGGCCGTTTGGCGCCATCGTCAGGTGACCGCTGGGATAACACTGCTCCCACTCCCGTGTCCGATGCGTCCACCTCCACAATGCACTGCAGCGCGGGGTCGACCTGGCGAAGGACCCGGGAGGAGGAGAACTCCGCCTTCAGCGCCCTAAAGGCAGCAGCGACCTCTTCAGTCCACCGGAACGGGACCTTCGGGGACGTGAGGCGGGTCAGCGGTCCGACGATCGAGCTGAAATTTGGGACAAAGCGGCGGTAAAAATTGGCGAAGCCAACAAACTGTTGCACCTGCTTCCGGGATGCGGGAGTAGGCCACTCCACCACCGCCTTCACCTTCTCTGGGTCTGGGAGCACCTGATCTTGAGCGATGATGAATCCCAGGAAGGATGTGGTCCTAGCGTAGAATTCGCATTTCTCAGCCTTCACGTACAGACGATTCTCCAGCAGTCTTTGGAGGACCCGCCTCACATGGACCTGGTGCTCGTCCCTGGACCTGGAGAAGATAAGGATGTCATCCAGGTAGACGAACACAAAAAGGCCGATGAAATCCCGGAGGACGTCATTAATGAGGCGCTGAAAGACGGCAGGAGCGTTGGTCAGCCCGAACGGCATGACGAGATACTCAAAGTGGCCGTTCGGGGTACGGAAGGCTGTCTTCCATTCATCTCCCTCCCGGATCCGGACGAGGTGGTAAGCGCTGCGTAAATCCAGCTTGGTAAACCAGGTCGCCCCCTGGAGGGAGTGAAAGGCAGTGTCCATGAGGGGCAGGGTGTAACGGTCCCTCTCAGTGATGTCATTCAGCGCTCGGTAGTCTATGCAGGGGCGGAGGGATCCGTCCTTTTTCCCGACAAAGAAAAACCCTGCCCCCACGGGTGACGACGATGGGCGAATAATCCCAGCGCTCAGAGATTCCTTCAGGTATGTATTCATGGTCTCCTTCTCCGGCGCCGACAGGCTGTAGAGCCGACCAGATGGCAGGGGAGCCCCCTGGCGGAGGTTGATGGCACAGTCATATGGTCGATGCGGGGGAAGAGACATAGCTTTCGATTTGCTAAATACCATACCCAGGTCGTGAAATTCTGGAGGCACCAGTGACAGGTCCGGAGGTGCTGTATCCGCCACAGGGGGAGCCGCGGATGGGGAGCAGGCAGCGGACTGAAGGCAGGTGCCCATACAGAAGGTACTCCATGCCGATACCCCAGCGGACCTCCAGTCCAGGACAGGGTTGTGGAGGCGTAGCCAGGGATACCCCAGGATGACGGGCGACACAGAGTTGGGCAGGACGTAAAATACCATCTCCTCCCGGTGGTTCCCTGAGATGATGACTGGGACAGGCATGGTTTGGTGAGAAACTCTCCCAAGGGAGGCACGGGAGAGATGGACCAGGGAGATGGGGTGTTTTAATGCCTGACAGCGGATGCCCAATCGGGTTGCCAGGCCTTGTGAAATGAAGCTGCCCTCTGCGCCCGAATCCACCAGTGCGTGGGTGAGGTGCCCAGTGGGATTGTGGCAAAAACGGATGGGCAGCTTTAATTGAGTGAGAGAGTCTAACCGGTTGGGATCCGCGAGGCTCCCTACAGCGATTCGCGGACCCCGCCGACTGGCTTTCCGCGGGCAACGCTCCACAGTGTGTTGGTCACCTCCGCAATACATGCAGAGGCCCAACTCACGGCGGCGTTGTTTCTCCGCAGGGGAAAGCTTGGTCCAGCCCGTCACCATCGGCTCCGACTCCTCGGGGCACAATGCTGGCGGCGCCGCCAGGGGGCGAGCTTGGAACAGGTGCGGCGAGACTCCACGAGGGCGAGAAGAAGAAGACTTCCGCCCCGAGGAGCGCTCGCGCAGCCTGTTATCCAAACTTATCGCTAAGGATGTCAGCTCCGCTAGCGTCCCAGGGATATCCCGTCCAGCCAGTTCATCCCTCAGATCACTATTGAGGCTGCGGAGGAACAGGCCACAGAGGGAGCGTTCCTCCCAGCCCAATTCCTCCGCCGCTACCCGGAAGTCGACCGAGTAGTCCGCTGCCGACCGGCCTCCCTGCTGGAGAGCGAGGAGCCGATCGACCTGGACCGTCTCGGTTTGAGAATGGTCAAAGACCTCCAGAAAGCGCCTCACGAACTGGTCATAGGTGAGGGTGGCATAACTGGGCCTCGCCATTACGGCGTAGGTCCAAGTTAACGCACGCCCCTCCAGAAGATTCCCTATGTAACCAATCCGACTGTGATCCGAGGGAAAATCTCCGGGCACACGGTGGAACACGGACTCACACTGCATAATGAACCCCCGCGCTCCGCCGAGCTTACCGCTAAAGCGGGCGGGGGTCGGAATCGGTGTGAGCCGAACCGGTGCCACCGGAGCCGGCTGGACGGCCGCTGGAACAGCAGGAGCCGCGCCACCCTGACGAGCCGGGGGGAACGGCTGTTGAGGATCCAAGCGGCCCAACCGGTTAGTTAAATTCAATAATTGATTAAAGATCACCTGTTGTTGATAAGCTATTTGATCCACTCTAGCCTCGAGAGTGGAAAACCGGTGTGCGAGCCCGCCGTCCGCCGAGCCGCTCTGCTGAAGCCGTACTGACATAACGCACGGCTCAGGAGACGCACACACACAGGCTTAGAGTAGTTCAAAGAGTTTATTAACAGCAGGAGTGAATGAGTGTGTGTCTGCGGGATGTAAATGTGTTGGTGATGGTGTCTGCTCCAGGCACAGAGGCAGGTGACCGTACAGCCGAGCAACCCTATGGAGAGAGCACAGGGAGAGGGTGACGGGCATACACCAACACAGGAGGGATTTATGGCGAGAGAAGGACTTACTTGGTGGGTCAGGACAGCTGGCACAACAAGGGGGCGAAGCCCGGAAGACAGCCACCTGGAGAGCTCTGTACAGCAGCGAGGATTGGGCGATGGAGTGGAGATGTCCGCCGCTGGGGAATCCACCTGTGCACAGGGGAGAAGACTGAAGAAAAGAGGTAAGCGATCTTCTTACCAAAATGGTGACGCTGAAGGGAAGTATGCTCACAACGGTGAGGGACGAAGTCTGACGGCTTCAGGCCGAGCCTCCGGGCGAGACGGCCTTTATCCCTCGCCGCTGATGATTGTCAGGTGCGTGAGCAGGTGGCGCCGCTGATGAATGGCGCGGCGTGACACCCTGCCTCTTTCCCAAAGATCCTGAGATAGGCTCCAGCCTCCCCACGATCCGAAAAGGATTAAATGGTAGAAGATGGATGAATGGATGGATGGAAATTTGTCTTGGACACAAAAGCTGCCACACACACATACAGACTGTAGCCTTTAAGTGAGTACAGTATCCATTCGTCACTGATTCAGGCCACTGAAAATACTCAACCTTAGGCTTCCAAATGGTACTACCCAATTATTAAAGCAGTGTTACTGTACAGTAGCTGTATAATAATGGCAAACACTGTCAAGACCTGCATGGGTGGTGTAATTTTTGTGTGTGTTCTCTCTTTAAATGCAGATTTTTTGCAGCTGAAAACATTATTGTAGCAGTACTTGGAATGAGGAAAGCAACAGATGACTCGCTGTATGACCACTTTTGGCATACTAGGTGTGGGGGAAAAATCAATCCATCGTAGTATCGCAATACTTTGTGGTGGTGATACTGCATCAATTCATAGAGACTAGTGTTGTGATACTTTATTAAGAATTACTAATAAATGTTGCAAACACAAACTTACCTATTTAGATAACAGAGTGGTGGCCTAGTTCATAGAGCACCCACCCCACAGCTGGGAGGTCGTGGGTTCAAGCCCTGGCAGGGTCATACCAAAGATCATATAAAAATGGTACTTCCCACCTTCTAGCTTGGTGCTCAACATAATAGAATGGGGGAAGGAAAGGTTATTTGTGGTGGCGCTTTGCGTGGCAGCGGCCTGTCTGATTCTGCATATGATTAACACTGTAGCTAGGAGAAACGTAATTTCGTTCTACTGTACATGATTGGCTGTATGGACTGAATGACAATAAAGTTGGCTTCTTCTAAAAACCAACTGACTTTTCAGTCCACTAGATGGTGATAAATGCTCACTGTCTATTTAGGTCAGCACAGCAAATGAGTGACTCCTGAGAGCTTGCTGGGAGTTGAACAAGGGATCGGGATGGAAATTGCAATATACGATATCACAATACTAGATGCATTGCAAGATCATGAAAGTACTGTATTGTACAGCCTCTGGTTATTTCTATTGTACGGTGCTGAAACTTGGACTGCCTACAGAGTGCAGGTGAAGAAACTCCACGCGTACGTGATGAGACACCTTCGAGCCATAATGAACATCTCATGGAAAGACAAGATAACCAACATAGAAGTGTTGAAACGAGCTGGTCTACCATCAATGGAGGACATGCTAATACAGATGAACCTGAGCTGGCTCGGACATGTTGAGATGATGGACCACCAGCGTCTCCCTCGGCAGTTACTCTACTCACAGTTATGCGAGGGCAAACACAATCAGGGTAGACCAAGACTCAGATTTAAAGACACTGTAAAAAGAAACTTGAAGAAGTTGGACATAGACAGGAGTTCCTGGCAGCAGAAGGCTAAGGACAGAGCTGTGTGGAGGAATCTGATCAGACCTAAATGAAACAGTCATTGTCGCCCACGACAGACTACTATGATGATGATGATGGAAGCCTATGTAATTGTAAGTGTGATGCTCAGAATCGCATGAGAGAGGAAATTTCTGCTCTAAGTGAACTGTGCTCATTTGGCCTTGATTCGGCACCCTTGCACTCATTCCTCCAGGAGAGAGAGATAAGGCAGAAGAGAGTTGGCTTTGCTTCTCTAACCCAACCAATTAACAACCACTTGCTGTTGTTCAGCAAACTGGACTCTTCAAGGACAGCGTTATCATGTGTCTAATACAGAACTTTGCCAACTGGCATGCACGAAGAGAGATAGACTCTGTGTGGACATGCTTATCTGTGTTTAGATTACATGAACATAACATCCATCCGTTGCCAGGAGGCGCCCCTTTGTTGTACACCAGCAACTGATACATCCACACTGCATTCATTCATACTGATTACATGCTGACTACACACACTGGTCTCTCTCTTTTGCTTTGTCAACGTGTGTATTGTAACTTGTCTGCTAAATGTGCATTGAGGGTTTTTTTTTCTTGTAATCATAATCTCGCTCACTGAGCGCTATTCTGATAACTGTTTTTTTTCTCTCGCCTACTGTGTCATCCCTACCCCTTCCCTCTTTACTCCCACTGTTTTGATGAGGCGCCTTGTTATGGCTGCCGTGTCATTGTGATGCGCTTACTTGAGCGCGCCAATGTCAAGTCAAATTCCTCATATGTTTCTAACATGCTTGGCAATAAAGCTTTTCTGATTCTGATTCTGATGGTTATTTCCACCCCTAAACAACACCATGCTGACAGGATTTACCCATGAAACATCCAGAATGGTGTCTGATAGTTTTATGAGAACATATGGAGCAATTATGACTGACACTGCCTTTAATTTATGTATTTTGATGGTACAATATCTTTTATCCCCTTCCATTACTTTTTGATTAACCAGCCTAATATTCACACAAATCATGTAACCCTTCTTGGTGTAAATAATGCTTCACTCTAAGCTTAAAAATGTGGTGAAACTTCAGTTTTTAGAGGACATATTCTCTTTGAAAGAGATAAGCAAAAATGAACAGGAAGGGCCCATGTCAGCATGCAGCTAATCTCTGAGTCTTAAAATGGCAGCTGCCATTTCACTTGAAGATAGGACTTTGACTGAGACACATTTTATGATTTAAAAACCTCACTCATATTCTAAATTCATTTATCTTTTTTCTACATTTTCTTGGCAATAGAGTCTACTGACTATCTGTATTTTCTTTCTTGTGTTGGTGGGAAAGCAAGAGGTCCTCTTGCTAAGAAATGACCAGAGATGGAAACTCTTTCCCTGCCCTTTTCCAGCACAACATTCTAACAGCAACCTCAGCTCATGTGATCCCACTCTGACTGCCACAAATCCAGTCCAGACAACACATGGATCCAAAAACCCTTGACTAAATTCACAAACCAACCCTTTCTTCTGAACCCAGAACTAAAGAGGCAAAAAACAGATTTTTAAATGACCAGACAGGGACACTTTGTCTCACTGAAATCTCTGCCATGAGTTGGCATTTCAGCAAGACATAGTTCTGGACATGTGTTTTAGACCTTATCAGACCAAAACAAACAGGTTTATCTAATCATGCATCCTGCACACATTCATGCCGATATTGCATTTCTGGCTCTCATTTCCAGTGTAAATAAATTATGGAATTAAACTCATAGCCCTATGCTAAGCAAAACCAGTTTTGCAATCATTAATACAGAACTCTGTTCTCTAGAGTAAAATGTTAGGGTCTGTTTGGGATCTGGCACCAATGAGCACCTGGCTTTTGAACTGGACTGCAAACTTCTGAATCACAAGCTAAATTCAGCTCCATTGCCAGAAAACCATCTTCCATGCATTGTTCAGGTATAGTTTCCAAACAGAGAGCTGAAAAATGCTGCAGATTTTTGATCAAAGATTCCAGTAATAACAGGGCATCGTGGCTTGTGTGCAACTGACGAGCATCTTGCAGATTAATTTAAGCTGCTTTCCTCCTGGGCGGCATTGAAAGGGAGTTTTTTTTTTTAATGAGTCAGCCAAAACAGCTGAGGTTTCAAGGTGGAGGGGAACAGACATCAGGGAGACATTAGAAAATTAGAGGGTGAATTTTTGCTGAGGATGTGTCATGGATGCTAAACTGAAGGCAGACGAAAGTGATACATGCAGGAAATTTACATGTAGTGCCTTCTATTTATCTCTCATGATGGGTTGATGGGGGACATAAAGTAAAGAAATGTACCCTATGTAGACATATTTCTTTGTTAGTTCCCTCTTTACATTGCTGTTGATGGGTCCTGATTCTTCATGTTTCCTGAGGTCGGTATAAGTTTAGAATAAATTACATTGTCATGACATTGAGATACTAATGATGGTGATACTCTTCCCAAGTTTGTGTTCACTATCTCACATATC
This sequence comes from Pholidichthys leucotaenia, assembly GCA_020510985.1. Taxonomy (NCBI): domain Eukaryota; kingdom Metazoa; phylum Chordata; class Actinopteri; order Cichliformes; family Pholidichthyidae; genus Pholidichthys; species Pholidichthys leucotaenia. The sequence goes on along the minus strand of CM035845.1, from coordinate 246,586,817 downwards.
AATGCTTTATTTGTTTTTGTTTTTTACTTTCAACTGTTTTAAATTCTGGATTGACACAGCTGAATCAACTTGGTTCCTTTTTGACTATTGTCTATAATCACTTTCATATTGTGCATTCATTAAACTAATTTTTCTTTCAAAATATTATTGTAGGTTATAATAACATTGGTAAACACACCTGACATTTTTTGGGGGGATGAGAGTCTCTTTTGAAAGGTGCACCTGAAGAAAATCAAAGTGCAGCCCTTTTAGTCACACTCGGTAAAGTTTATGATTTTCTCCATAATAGGGTATTTATGAGATTTTGAAAGTATATGTTCCTCTTCCTGAGAAGAGCTGGTTTGTTTTTAAGCTTTGAGACTGTTTGCCTGTTGTTCATAAAGCCATAAAATTACCCTTTGCACTCTCCATGGTCGTAGTGAAACAGCTGCTTCTTATCCAACATTGTTCAATGTTGTTTAAAGTTGCTTTTGAGCAGAAATACTAAATCTCTCTTCATGACCTACAAGACATAAAAGGCTTGATTTACAAAACATTTTGCGGGTACTACAACATATGCACAGTGCCAAGTACATGCAGACTTATTTAGTAAGGCCATGCAATGAGAATGATTTGAGCAATCAGACATTCACAACTACTGTTGCCTACAGAAAATCGAGTGATTTGTCAGGATTTTTTTCCTCCTTCAGTGTGCTCAGAGAACAGCACTCTTCCAAAGCGTATCTCTCTAGTGGCTTTAATGCTCAGTCTTGGAATTGCACATTTTTGCTTATTGTTGGAGCAGATAAAACTCTGATATGGTGCCTATGGTATGTGACATTCGTCTGTTGTTGTTTGAGCCCTTGGGCAACTATTCAATTCAACTTTATTTATATAGCGCCATTTCACAACAACAGTCATCTCATAGCACTATCAACTGTAGGGGGGAACCCCCACAGTTGCAGAAAGACCCCAGCAATCAGGCGATCCCCTGTGAGCAAGCACTTGGCGACGGTGGAGAGGAAAAACTCCCTTTTAACAGGAAGAAACCTCCAACAGAACCAGGCTCAGGGAGGGGCAGTCATCTGCTGCGACTGGCTGGGGGGTGAGGGGATAGAGAAGAAGAAAAGAACAGACATGTAGAGAGCAAACAGCACGATGGGGACTCAATCTATGGGATTGATTTGCAGTAACTATGACAACTCTCACCACATGTAGAAAGAAAACGATCCAACTTTAACACCTGCAGGATTATTTCTTAGTTACTGCAAGTGTTCTTGAGCGATATCAAATTTATTTGGAAAATATAATAAAGATTGTGTTATTGCATACTTATGGTACATCACACATTGAGTGACTTTTGCTATATTATACAGTATATAGGTGCATCTAAAAAAAATAGAATATTATGAAAAAGTTAATTTATTTCAGTAATTTGTCACAACCTGGCTCAACAGTCAGGACAAAGCACATGACCTAATGTGCTTTGTCATGACTATAACAATTGATAGCATGGTAGATAGTGTTACAGTCTCTCTGCATCAGACTCTAGATTTGGTGGCCCCTTTAAAAAAGAAAAAGTCTAACCAGAGATTTCTAACCCCTTGGTTTAACACAGAAACTCGTAGCTTAAAACAGAAGACTCGTCAATTAGAAAGAAAATGGCGTTCCACTAATTTAGATGAATTCTATTTAGCGTGGAGAAATCATCTCTTAATTTATAAAAAAATCTCTTAGAAAAGCTAGAACAAGTTATTACTCTGCATTACCTCCACTGACCTGGCATCGACCTGGTAGACGATGGTTGAGCCTCCAAACTTACTGGAGCTTTGTTGGTCTGCTGGAGAGAAGGATGAACGGAAGGAGCCGTGGGATGTGCTAAGCTAACGTGCTAAGCTAACGCTATCACTATAGTTAACGCCACAGCTAGTCGTAGCTAACACCAATATAAAAGAGCGACTCTGCCCCCGGTTTGTCTCACTGACCCGGCATTGGCCCGGTAGATGACGGCTGAGCCTCCCGCACGGTTTCTTAGAATCTTGTGATTGGGGTTCGGCGGAGGAACTAACCGAGGCCATAGCTGGACAGCTGCCGGATCAGAGCTCAATTACAGTGGCGGGGCTTGGTGGAGGAACTACCGAGGAAGACAGCGATATGTGGCGGGGCTCAGCGGAGGAACTACCAAGACCCCAGCTGGACAAGAGCCGGATCAGAGCTCAGCTGCAGCAGTGGTGGGTGGCGGAGCTCCGCGGAGGAGCTGCCGAGGCCCCAGCTGGACAGCAGCCGGATTGGAGCTCAATTACAGCGGCGGTAAGCAGCGGGACTAGCAGCGGAGTGGGCTGGCTGAGGCCCCAGCTGGATTCAAGGTCGGCTGGATTGGATACCGGCGACACCAGCAGAGATTGTTTTATTATCAACAGGTCAGTAAAAAATTCCACCAAAGAAGGAGGAAATGAAAGAGACTAAAAAATCTCTGAACTTCATGCCAGAAGAACTGACCAAAGTGGCCAATCAACAGTCTAAACTATTAGGGCTAATGGAGGAAGTCTGAGAATTGAAATTAACAATTAAGGAAAGAGACAAAAAAATTGCAGACTTGGAGCGACGCATCGAGGATCTTGAACAATATTCTCGTATGGATGATTTAATCATTAGTGGATTAGACATTAAATACCAATCACATGCCAATGCTACAGCAGGAATGAGAGGTGAGGAGGCTCCCCTAAGTGAATCAGTCTCCCTGGAAAACCAAGTGCTTCAGTTCCTTGAAAGCAGAAATATAAAGGTTGAAGGAAATGCAATTTCAGCCTGTCATACTTTACCCAGAAAGGATAATAAAACAAAGAAATCAAGTGGGATGTGCTTTGTGAACAGAAGGGTGAAGAATGACATAGTGAGGCAGGCCAGAAAGCTATGGGGAACAGAAGTCTACCTAAATGAACATTTAACAAAGACTATTGCTGAAATAGCATGGCAAGCACGAATGCTGAGAAGACAAAACAAGATACAAGCAACATGGACAAGATACTGTAGAGTTTGGATCAAACTAAATGGAACACCTGAGGAAGCAAAGGCCATAATAATAAGATATCTCGCTGACTTAAATAAATATACTAGATGAACACTGATTGGGAAAATTAAGAGACTACGATAATCCATTTCCACACACACGGCAAGAACAGTTATTTTGTGACATACCATGTCAATGTACTTTATAAAACAAAGCAAAACAAAAAACTTATGACTGACTTTAGTAGACATCAATCATCCCCAGTTGGAAGGAGTCATCTGACACAGAATGAGGAAATTCAGACTCTGAAAATATGCCATTATGCTGAACATAAACTACAAGAGATGGAGAATGATATTGATCCTGATAACCACTTCTTCAATAATATTCATAATCACTGTAAATATTATACAGAAAAACAATTCAAAAGTCAAGTACAATTAGATGGCAAACTATCAATAATACACTTCAACAGCAGAAGTCTTAACAAAAACTTTCCACAGATCCAGGACTATTTAAAACAGCTAGATAGAAAATTTACAGCTATCACAGTCTCTGAAACTTGGCTCAATGAAGAGCAGGCTTCTCTGATGGCAATAGAGGGATATCAGATGTTTCATATAAATAGATCTAAAAAAAAAAGGTGGGGGTGTTGCACTGAATATAGATGACCTGTATAGGTGTAAACTTGTAAATAAGATAAGATAAGATAAGCCTTTATTAGTCCCACAATGGGGAAATTCCAGGATTGCAACAGCATAGGGATAGCAACACTCAGAGCAACAATCAGAAGGCAAGAAAAAACAACATCTAGTAAACATATGTCCATATTACTATAAATGTACTGTATATATATAGACACACAGTGCAGAGCATTATGGCTGGTGAATGTGCAGCAGAAAGTCTAAGCTCTCTCTCCGCGGATGCAACGGGCCAGCTGGAAGTCTTTGGGCATGATGGTGACCCCCTTAGCGAAGAAGAGACCACCAGGTGGGCCTCGCTGGTCTCCTGCAGAGCCATGACGGCGAAGCTCAGGAAACGCAGGACGGTCTTGAAGTCCTGAGCGATCTCCCTCACCAGGCGCTGGACGGGCAGCTTACGGATGAGCAGCTCCGTGGATTTCTGGCAGCGACAGATCTCTCTCAGAGCCACGGGCCTGTGACGGCGAGGCCTCTTCACTCTGCCGGTGGCCGGAGCGCCTCTCCGAGCAGCCCTGGTGGCTAGCTGTCTCCTGGGGGGGGGGGGGGGGGGGGGGGGCTTCTTCCTCCAGTAGATTTTACGGGATGGAATGTCTTTTGCACTACCAGGGATTCTGGAATGTGTTACTGTTGAGATTGACCAAGATAAAACAAAAAATCTAGTTATAAGTTGTATATATAGAATGCCGGGAACTTGTGTTGAGACATTTAGAGATAAGTTAGTCAAGCTGTACAATAATATAACAAATAACAAAATGGTTGTAATCTGTGGAGACTTCAATATTGATTTACTAAATCCATTTCAACAAAATGTAATTACAGAGTTCATTAATTCTATGTACAGTATGAGTTTATATCCCACAATAACACATCCCAGTAGAATCACAGTTCACACTGCTACACTTATTGATAACCTGTTTGTTAATATTATTGATAAGAAAATAGAAAGTGGATTATTGATAAATGACATAAGTGACTATTTGCCAGTCTTTGCACTAATCCATGGCCACGCGTGGGCCAATACAGAAAAAAAAAAAAAAAAAAAAACTTTAAAAATCTTTCAGATACAAATCACAAAATGTAATCAATTCTTTTAAAGAAGACCTGCTGAAGCAAGACTGGACAAAAGTCTATGTATCAGATGTAAATGAAGCCTATGACACATTCATGAACATTGTAACCACTCTTTATGAAAAAACATTGTAACCACTCTTTATAAAAAAAAAAAATTGTCCATTAGTAAAGAAAAAGCTTATACAGAAATTTGCCGACAAGCCATGGTTAACCAAGGGATTACAAAAACCATGTAAAAAGAAAAATTCATTATATAAAGCCTTTCTAAAGAAAAGGACAAAAGAAGCAGAGCAGTGGTATAAAACATACAAAAATAAGTTAATATATACAATGAGATGTAGTAAAAGAGACTGCTGTAGTAAAGACCTGGAGAAAAACAAAAATAACATTAAAAATACATGGACAATACTTAACAATATTCTTGGAAATAAAAACAGAAATACAAGCTACCCAACCAATCTTTCAAAGAAAAAAGTGACTCAGAGTGTGAATGCAGTCTCACCTGGAGATTAATTTAATAAATTTTTTGTTAACGTTGGTCCTAATTTGGCTCGAGAAATACCCATTACGGCATCTGCAGGTGATGCAATAAGCAAAAACATTGCTATAAAATACTCCATTTTCATAAAGAACACAGGCGAGAGAGAGGTCATTGAAATTGTTAAATTGTTTAAAAGTAAAACATCTACGGATTGTGATGGTATTGACATGCTTTTAGTCAAAACTATCATTGAATGCTTAGTGAAGCCACTGACATATATCTGTAACCTGTCTCTCCAAACAGGTATATTTCCCAGTGCAATGAAAACAGCTAAAGTAATTCAGATATACAAGACGGGTGATAGAGGGGAATTTTCAAACTATAGACCAATTTCACTATTGCCACAATTTTCCAAGATACTTGAAAAAATGTTTTGTGAGAGAACTGACAACTTCATAATGAAGAATAATTTATTGTGTGAGCAGCAATATGGGTTCAGACACAAGAGGACAACTGCATTTGCTGTAATGGAATTTATAGAAAAAATATCAACTGCTGTAGAAAATAAAGAGTATTCAGTTGGGGTATTCCTGCATCTTAAAAAGCATTTGATACAATAGATCATAAATTATTGTTAATGAAACTACAAAATTATGGTATTAGGGGGTAGCGCTGTCCTGGTTATGTAGTTACTTAAAGAGCAGATATCAGTATGTATGTGTTGGTAGCAAAAACTCGCAGTTACTGAAGGTTACTTGCGGAGTCCCACAGGGTTCAATTTTGGGGCCATTGTTATTCAATATGTATATACTGTAAATAATATATGTAAAGTTTCTGAAAAAATGGATTTAATATTGTTTGCAGATGACACTAATTTATTATGCAGTGGAAGAAATTTGGAACAACTTTTGGATACACTCGGAAAGGAATTAAAAAAACTTAAACTGTGGTTTGATTCAAACAAATTAACGCTCAATTTAACTCAGACAAAATTTATAATTTTTAACAACCATCACAACAACTCAGCACCTTAACTCAGTGTAAATGGTGTAGAGATTGAAAGGGTATCAGAAATTAAATTTCTTGGAGTAATAATTGATAACAAACTGTGTTGGAAGTCACATATTAATTATATTAAAGGTAAAATATCCAAATTAATCGCAATATTACACAGAGTGAAATATTTGCTGAATCAACCCACACTATATACTTTGTATCATTCATTAATACTCCCATACATGATATATTGCACTGAAGTATGGGGAAATACATAAAAAACAAACATATATCCAGTCTTTATGCTTCAGAAGAGAGCTATTAGAATAATAAACAAAGCTGCTTACAGGGAACCAACAAACCCACTTTTTCTTAAATTAAAAGCTCTCAAGTTGAAAGATCTGGTTGACTTTAAAACTGCAGTAATAATGTTTAAAGTGAAGAATCTATCACTGCCCGCAAATATCCAAAAGTTTTTCCAAATAAGGGAGAAACAATATCATTTCAGAGGAATGTGCATATTTCAAAAACCTTCAGCGAGAACTACTACCAAGCAACACTGTGTCTCAGAGCAAGGAGTCAGATTGTGGAACGCTTTTGGACCTGAATTAACCCTTTGAGTGTGAGAATTTGCGTGCCTTTAGTGGCAGAGCGCGGCACTGCGCCTGCCTTCTCACGCTGACTTTGTCAAAAGTAAGTGTGTAGCAGACACAAAATGCATATTGGAGAGTTGTAGAGGCTTGGGTGAATCAGACAGTGTCTCAGTCAGGAAGCAGAGCATAAACAGTAGACGGGGGGTTTAAGGGTGAATGTATTGTGATGTTGGATGTCATGCAGTGTGATGTGGAATGTCACGCAGATGTGAGATGAGCGGTGGAGATATAAAGGAGAACCGTGCCTGAATGTTTTTCATGCTTTTCTATGTATGACTGATGAGAGAGTGTTAATAAACTTTGTCTGTTCGTAAACTGGCCTCATCATTTCCCACACTCTCCACACTGGTGACCCTAGACGTATTATGGAACACGAGGCAAGAACCCCGGAGTCGGCCTGGATGGGAAGCCCCAGCAACGCGTGCGCTGTTGCAGTCAAGCTACCGGGCTTTTGGCAGCACAACCCGCACTCTTGGTTCCACCACACTGAGGCCCAGTTTGCCCTCCAGGGAATAACGGCAGACGACACCAAGTTTTACCATGTGGTTGCAGTGCTGGACGCTCGCACAGCTCAGCAGGTAGCGAGCCTGCTCGACCAGCCCCCAGCCCACGACAGATACGAGGCTCTCAAAGATGCGCTGACCCGGCGCTACAAGCTCGCGGACTGTGAGAGAGCAGAGAGGCTCCTGAGGCGTTCCAAGTTAGGAGATGGTTCGGCCGTCAATCTGATGGAGAAGATGTTGGCGTTAATGGGCACGGATGACGGGCATTTTCTGTTTGCCCACCTTTTCCTCTGGAACCTTCCAACAGAGGCGAGAGCGGTCCTTGCCAATTGGCCGTTGCTGGCCGCGCGTGACTACCGTTCACTAGCCCAGGAGGCAGACCGGATCATCCTCACCACCAGAGCGATCACGGTGAACGCGGCGGCGTCGGAGCCCAGCGAGATGACCAGAGGAGGCAAGGAGCCACCGACGGTAGCAGCAGCGGGAGCCAAGGAGCGCCAGAGAGACACGCTCTGCTTCTACCACCGCCATTTTGGAGGGAACGCACGCAGATGCGCTCCACCGTGCCAATTCAAGTGCTCGGGAAATGCCAGGGCCGGCAGTCGGTAGCAGCTGTGACTGCCGGCGAAGAGAACAAGCTGCTCTATGTGACGGACTCGCGCTCAGGGAGGCGTTTCCTCATAGACACCGGAGCCCAGAAGAGCATCATCCTGCCGACCTACGCCGACCGGCTGGCAGGACCTAGCGGCGCCGGGCTGGTAGCAGTAAACAGCTCGGACATTAAGGCCTTTGCTCGAGGGGCCGGGCCAGTAACACAAGCCAACGTCACAGCTCCAGGTGGTAAGTTCCACACACTGTTCACTCAGTTCCCAGCACTCACGGTCCCGACGTTTTCAGCGGCCATCGCTAAATACGGGGTGGAGCACTTTATCACCACCACCGGGCCGCCTGTTTTCGCATGACTTCGGTGCTTGGATGCAGCTAAACTGGCCATAGCGCGCGAGGAGTTTGCCAACCTGGAAAGGTTGGGCATCATCAGGATATCGAACAGCCCATGGGCATCCCCGCTACACATGGTCCGTAAGGCTGAGGGGTCGTGGCGACCGTGCAGCGATTTCCGCAGGTTGAATAACGCCACAGCACACGACTGCTACCCGGTTCCCCACATTCAGGATTTTTCCGTTCACCTCGCCGGCACACGCATTTTTTCTAAAATAGACCTGGTCCGTGGTTACCACCAGGTCCCAGTGCACGCAGAGGACATACCCAAAACAGCGGTAATAACTCCGTTCGGCTTGTTCGAGTTTCTGCGCATGCCATTCAGATTAAAAGGAGCAGCACAGACGTTCCAGCGCATGATGGACACGGTGCTGCGCGATCTCACGTTTGTGTTCATCTACCTGGATGATATCCTGGTAGCCAGTGCGTCCGAGGACGAACACGTAACCCACCTCAGGACGGTTTTCCAGAGGTTGGAGGAGCACGGGTTAATAATCAACCCGGCGAAGTGCCAGTTCGGCGTGACGGGGATTGAGTTTTTGGGGCACCGCGTCTCACCGGAGGGAGCGATACCCTTGCCCGACAAAGTGCGCGGCGTGGCAAACTTTCCCCAGTCTCAGACGGTCAGGGCGCTGCAGGAATTTTTGGGATGGTTAACTTTTATAACCGTTTCCTCCCCCGCGCAGCTCAACTCATGCAGCCATTGTACGCCGCGCTCAAGAGACGGAAACCCGCGGATGGAGTCGAATGGACTCCGGAGCAGGAGCAGGCGTTCTCTGAGGTGAAAGCAGCCCTGGCAAACGCCGCACTGTTGGCGCACCCAGACCCGGCGGCCCAGATAGCGCTCACTACCGATGCCTCGGACGTGGCCATAGGGGCCGTCGTGGAGCAACGTGTCGCCGGTTCTTGGCAGCTGCTCGCGTTTTTCAGCAGGGCTTTGCACGACAGTGAGCGTAAATACACCGCGTTCGACAGGGAGTTGCTGGCTCTCCACCTGGCCATACGCCACTTCCAGTTCTGGCTGGAAGGGCGCAGCTTCACCACGTTCGTGGACCACAAGCTGCTGACGTTCGCAATGGCCAATGTTTCGGAACCATGGTCGGGCCGGCAGCAGAGACAGCTGGCCGCGATCTCGGAGTTTACGACCGATATTCAGCATGTGTCGGGTAAACTGAATGTGGTGGCGGACTGCCTCTCGCGCGCGGTTGTGGCCCCGGTCTGCGTAGGGATAGATTATACAGCTGTAGCCGCAGAGCAGATTAGCGATACGGATGTGCGCGTGCTCCAGTCTGGACCAACAGGGTTAAGGCTGGAGAGCAGAGTACTGCAAGACGGCAGCCCCCCCCCCCCCCCAATCTGCGATGTCTCCATGGGACGCTCACACCCGGTGGTCTCGGTCGCGTGGCGCCGCCGCATGTTTGAGTCAGTTCACGCTTTGGCGCACCCAGGAGTGCGCGCGTCAGTCAAAATGATGGGAGCGATATTCGTGTGGCCAGGCCTGCGCAAACAAGTGAAAGAGTGGGCGGCAGCCTGCGTAGCGTGCCAACGAGCCAAAGTGCACAGACACACGAAGGCTCCTTTGGAGCCGTTTAGTATACCGGCTAAAAGATTCGACCATGTTCACGTGGACCTCGTGGGCCCCCTCCCGCCGTCGCAGGGGTGCATGCACCTTCTGACAGTGATGGACCACACCACACGCTGGTCAGAAGCAGTCCCACTGGCAGCAACCACGTCCGCGGACATGGCGCGTGCTTTTTTGACAACATGGGTGGCGCGTTTTGACATCCCATCTGACATCACGTCCGATAGGGGCCCTCAGTTTGTTTCCGAACTTGGTCCGCGATGGCCCGTAGCCTGGGTGTTGCAATTCATTGCATAACTACGTATAACCCACAGGCAAATGGGTTATGCGAGCGTTTTCAACGGTCACTGAAGGCAGCACTCAGGGCTTCGTTGACAGATCCAAATTGGGCTGACCGGTTGCCGTGGGTCTCATTGGGGTTGCGTTCCGCACCAAAAGAGGATTTGGAGGCTTCCCCGGCTGAGCTGTTTTTTTTCTCAGCCACTGCGGCTGCCCGGGGAATTTTTGCCAGATAATCCTGCTCCGGACAGCTGCCCGTCTCAGCGTTTGCAGCGTAGTGCAGACACAGGCACGCTGCCCGGCCCGGCCCACCACTGTTTTCCACACGCTTTTGTGCTAAAAGCTTTGAAGAACGCGGAGTTCGTGTTCGTCAGACACGATGCCCACCGTCCGCCATTGTGCCCACCCTATGATGGCCCGTTCAGAGTGCTGGAAACAGGGGACAAGCATTTTTTGCTAGACTTGGGGGGGCGTCGGGAGAAAATATGCATAGACAGACTTAAGCCCGCCTTTGTAGTGGCGGACGAGCAAGTGCTGCTGGCCCGGGCCCCTCGGTGTGGAAGACCCCCACTGAGAACTCCCCAGGCAAACGATTCACCAGGACAGCCACACGGGCAAAGCGGTTTTCCTCCCCCCCTCGCCATGGCCCACCCGCAGTCAGACACACGTCCAGCAGCCCCCCGCCGGCACAGAGACCCCCGTTACAGTAGATATGGGAGGAGACTGAAGCCCAAAAGACTTGGTGACTGAAACTCTGTCGGGGGGGGGGGGGGGGGGGGGTAGCAGACTCAAAATGCATATTGGAGAGTTGTAGAGGCTTGGGTGAGTCAGACAGCGTCTCAGTCAGGAAGCAGAGGGTAAACAGTAGACGGGGGGGGGGGGGGTTAAGGGTGAATGTATTGTGATGTTGGATGTCATGCAGTGTGATGTGGAATGTCACGCAGATGTGAGATGAGCGGTGGGGATATAAAGGAGAACTGTGCCTGAATGTTTTTCATGCTTTTCTGTGTATGACTGATGAGAGGGTGTTAATAAACTTAGTCTGTTCGTAAACTGGCCTCATCATTTCCCACACTCTCCACAAATGAGAATTTTTTTAATTTTTTTTTTAATGTACTGATTTCTTGTTCATATACTTTGAAGATAAGATGATGTGGTGCCTCTGTACAAAAAACGGTGTCAAAAGACTGAACCATTTTTTTGTGTAAATACATCCAAAGTCCAGTTTTGACTGAGTTATGGAATTTAAAGAGGTGCCGTGACATTATGCAAATTAGATGCATAAATTTATTCCTATCTGAAACTTTGAATCATATTTTACATCTTTCTAATTGACAGTAAGTCATCTTTCACCACTTTCAAGTTATAGCCTTGGAAAACTGAACTATTTTATTGACAAAAAAATTTACCACTCTTGACCACTAGGGGGTATGTCGCAGTTCTGCACCATACACAATCAAAGAGTTAAAATCATGTACAATGCTTGGACAATTTAAACAAAAACTAAAGGAAGAAATACTCCAAACATATATACAAGATGACATGTAAAATCACATAAGAATTATCATATTCAGTCTGTGTTGTGCTGTTGCTTAGTTTTTTGTCACATTTTGTCTTAGCTTTGTTCTGAATTGTAATCGCTCTTGTTTTGTTTTTCTATTGAATTCTTGGATGGAATATGGGTGGGCAATATAAGCTGCGGCTTCAGCCATCACCCATTTCGGATAACTTATGTTGAACTGTATAATCAGAGGAGTTATTGTTTAATTTGACCTTGTTGGATTTTTTTTCCTTTCCCCTTTGTTATATTATTCTGTTCCTTTTATTTTTAATCTTTACTTTTAATCTGTCCGAAATAAAGATTCATTCATTAATTAAAAAAGGTTTATTTTAAACAAAGTGAGAAAAAAACAAAGTAAATGTATGGTGTGCGCTGTCGCCGGTATGGACCCAAACAAGCCAAGAGCAGCAGCAAGCAAGCAGCCGGCTGGGAGAGCAGCAGGGTGGGAAGAACCACCAACTCCCAGGAAAACAGGTCAGCAAAGAGCAGGCATGGAGCAGGCAGCAGAGTGGAGCAGGAAGCAGACCAGACAGGGAGAAGAGTGGGGCACAGGCCAGGCAGGAAGTGGCATTTATCCTCCCACATCAACTGATGGAAAACAGCTTAGGCCAATGCTTCAGGCAATCACATCAGCACATCTTCTTGAGACAAAGGTAATTAGTGGAAGGTATCACCCAGTCTACACAGGAGCCGTCAATTCATTCAGTTGATTCAAAAACATTAAACTCATGTTATATAGATTCATTACACACAGAGTGATACATTTCAAGCATTTATTTCTTTTAATTTTGATGATTATGGCTTACAGCCAATGAAAACCCAAAATTCAGTATGTGAGAAAATTAGAATATCACATAAGACCAATAAGAAAAAAATGGATTTTTAATAGAAATGTTGGCCTACTGAAAGTATGTTCATGTACACACTCAGTACTTGGTCAGGGCTCCTTTTGGATGAATTACTGCATTAGTGCAGTGTGGCATGGAGGTGATCAGTCTGTGGCACTGCTGAGGTTTTATGGAAGTCCAGGTTGTGACCTTCAGCTCGTCTGCATTGTTGGATCTGGTGTCTCTCATCTTCCTCTTGACAATACTCCATAGATTCTCTACAGGGTTTAGGTCAGGAGATTTTGCTGACCAATCAAGCAAAGTGATACCATGATCAATAAACTAGGTTTTGGTACTTTTGGCAATGTGGGCAGGTGCCAAGTTCTGCTGGAAAATGACATCAGCATCTCCTGCACTGACTTTCGCCTTGATAAAACACAGTAGACCAACATCAGTAGATGGCATGGCTCCCCATGGCTTCATCACTGACTGTGGAAACTTCACACTGGACATCAAGCAAGTTGGATTCTGTACCTCTCCACTCTTCCTCCAGACTCTGGGACCATGATTTCCACATGACAGGACTTGTCCCCTAATTTGGGGAGAGGCTGGTGTTAGTCCACTGTGTTTTATCAAGTTCAAAGTCAGTACAGCCGTCTACCCGTGCTTCAGAATGTCCACTCTTTCACTACTTAGTGTGATACATTTAAATGGGAGTCAACTGAATTGTAGCGCACTATGTCTTGAAAGAGTGGACATTTCAAACACAGCACAGGAAATTTCACTTTCATGCTTCCCTCTGCTGGCAAGATTTATGGAGATGCTGATTTCATTTTCCAACAGGACTTTTGGACACTGCCAAAAGTACCAAAACCTGGTTTGATATTCTTATTTCTTGAGATGCACCTGTATAAGAGGAATTGCATCCACCGCTGCAGCCCCCACACTTCTCCACCATTTTTTTGCCACCTGCCCTTCATTCTCCATCTTATGTCTTTTTGCCCATCGTCTCTAATTTATGTAATTTCATCTTTCTGACAGCATTTCCTTTTCTTTTCCTTGATTTTGTTTCCATATCCATGTCAAGGATGAAATACGTTAAATCCTCATATAAATACGCCTGCCTCGACCTGTTTGCACCTGCTGCCAAACACAGAAGGGGCAGCTTGTGGCAGTGTTTCACACCATCACCTCACAACAGGAAGGTTGTGGGTTTGAACCCATCCCTGGGTTCATGCACGCTAGTTTAATTGGCAATCAACTGGGGATAAATTGTCCTTAGGTATGAATGAGAGAGGGAAAGGTTGTCTCCCCCTGTGTGTTGGCTCTGCCATGGCTGGATGATCTGTCCAGGGTGTACCCCGCCTCTTGCACAAAAACGATGGGATACGTTCCAGATCCCCATGACCCGAAAAGGATTAACTGGTAAAGAAGATGAATGAATAAATCACGAGAAAAATAGCCATGAATAAAACACAGAGTTTTCAAGAAAGAAATTTATTACATCCTATTAACATCCTGTAAACATTACTGCAAATCAACATTATCTGTAGTGGGAATGCAAACGGCACATTAAGCTACCGTATGAACACAACATACAGTTTTATCTTATTCTGACAGGAACATGCTTCTGTAGGTATAAATTTAAACAAGTTTAGGTTACTATCTTGGGCATTGTCTCCAGAGCTGTGGAGGAACGGTGCTTAGCTTGTTACTGTAGTTCTAATTCAAAGTGGGGTTTTCTGAAGCTTACACTCATACAAAATCTGTTTCTCATTGTCAGTTTCTTGCTGTTAATGGCTTCAAGCTCAACATAATGTGAATACTTCCAAGACTAATGCATTGATCTCTCCATCAAGTTGTTGCTGGAGAAACACAAAACACATGCACAGTGACAACGGGGTTAGGCTTAAAAGCAACAGACTCAACACTGAGAATGACCCAAAAGACAGTGACAATGTCTTCCTATAATTTTTTTTCTTTTTCCATGAAAGGAAAAATCTGATTTCTTATTTGAAAAAAAAAAAAGACAGATTACATGATTTATAAAAAAAAATAATCAATTTCTCATGACTCAAAACAAAACAAAACAAAAAAACAAAAAAAACAAAACTCAAAATCTAAGTACCCTGAGGAAGTTGAACTGTTTAGCTGAAACCTTAAGATTTACAACAGGCTGAGCTACGTATATGCAAGCAAAAATCTATTTCAGCTCCTTTCAGATATACAGTAACATCACATTGTTTTATTCATTACTCAAACTAATAATCTTAATAAACACAGAGTTGCCATTTATAGGCAAAGGTAATTGTTAAGTGTTATTGTGTGGGAACTACTGCATTAGCCTACATAATAAATTGGAGTCCTCAAACATTTTTTTCCAATTAAAAAGCTATTTTAAATGTATCAAATATAGCTTTTCTTGGCATTATATCTTCAGTAATCTGACAAAATGGGTATAGTATTAAAAAAAAGTTAATGTCAAACATATGGAAAACCAAATTTAGTTCTTAATTGGTTGTTCTAGCATTGGAAAAAAGGTATTGCCCATACAGGCAGCTGAATACCATTTAAAGTAAAAGATGTAATGTCATTTTCCAGGCAGGCACTCCATCCTCCATTCAAAGCATTAGACTTAAGTAATAAGAGCTAAAGGGATGCAGAACGCAGACAGCCTTTACACTCAAAGGGGAATGCAACTCGACATTGGATTGCCCACATCTGTTCAGCCAAGCATCCATGTACAAGTTGGCATGCAAAGCACATTTGCACGGGTAAGTAGACACACTCACTTCCCCACAGTGTGCCCGTCTGTGTGACACATCATACTGCAAACTCAGTTGCACACAGTGGTGCCCGTGCAGACTCCACCTCCAGTGGTTCAGTGATTGGCCTACTTAGAGGCAGGGCAGCTCACTGGCAGATTTGAATACAGGGAAACAGAAAAGGAGACATGGACAGAGGAGGAGGGGAAATATGGAGTGGGCGGTGCACTAGTTTGTCCCATCACTCTCTCTCTGTCTCTGTCTCTCTCTCTCTCTCTCTCTCTGCCAGGTCAGCCTTACACAGGCAGGGGAGGAAGCATGTCATGAGAGGTGATGACACAGCCAAGGAGACAAATACACATCCCTACTGAATCCAAACTTCACCTCTCTTACTGCTGCTTTTATTTCCACTGCTGCCACTGCTGCTGTTTCTGCATCCCACAGAGAGAGGGAGAGGGAGAGAGAGAGACAGCTGCCATTCTCTCCTCAACACCTCTCTCTTCTTCTATTTTTCACTTTGTTTGTGGATGATGGGATTTTAATCATGTGGAAGGTAAGATGAGGAAAAGAGTTTCATTTTCTTTTCTCTCGTATGGTAGATGGGTAGGAGAGGCAGGGTTTGTCTCAGGGAGTTTGTGTTTTGTTTTTTTTTTGTTTTTTTTAGAGAAGTTTACTTAAGTGTGTTGTGAGTCCCTGGGGGATTCCTGCATGCTTTCACCCACCATCTCAGCTCAGACTGTATTCTCAGTGGGAATGAAGAGAGCTGGAATGATAATGACAGAGCAGTAGCTTCGGGACTCTGCCAATGAGTGTATCCAAACGTATCATGGTACAGAAAGTTGTGCAGAAAGAGTTGTCACATACACTTAGAAGAAAAACAGTCAGTCCTGACTGGTTTGAAGCCTGTGTTTTTAGTGGCCAACTTCTAGAAAATGCATTTTGATACTTTAATAAAAGCTTACAGTTGTCTGATGTTGACCAAAAATGACATGAAAGTGGAAGTGTGTGTCCCTCCTGTGCCTGCATGTGGTTTTTGTGACCCAAATTCCAAAAAAAGCCATTGCCTGTTATGATGGTTATCTTGAAGCCCAGCACACATAAAGACAGGAGACAGCGCCTTAAGGGATGCTTAAAATGTGTCTACTTGAGTGCATGGAGTGTGTGTGGGCGCGTAAAAGTGGCTTTAAAAGATGCTTCCCCCTTTTTTTTGCGCTTTTATGCTCTAGGATGTCATTATCATATTAAAATGTGTGGGTGACTGAGTTTTTCCACGTCTCCTCTGTGCTGAGTTGGATCTAGCACATGTGCGTTGTCAGTGGACATGCCTCATGTGTGCTGATGTGTGAGTGTGACAGCGAGCCAACATGGGGGTTCAAGTTTTGATCAGCGTGACAGTACGATCTCTTTATCTACTATTACTTTAAGAGAAAATAGCTACTCTTATTATCTCTGCTCTTATCCTACTCACTCACTACATACGATGAGCTTCCTAACTTTTCTTGAAAGGGCTTTGAAACCTTCTTCTGGGTACTTTGGAAGCAAGTTTTTGATGCAGTCACCTTCATTCCATGCATGCTTTGACGGATAATAACAATGGATAGCAAACAGGGCCTTGTCTGAAGTTTGGTTTGTAGTTGTCATGATGCTGGCCGATACAGAAACAATAGTGTTGTGCTGTTTCTTTTCCTGTTTCCCCTGACATGCTTCAGTGAGACATTGTCAGCCTGGGAAGTTTGAAAGAAGCATCCTAGCTCTCGGATCCTCTCCCCCGCCTGAAGATTGAGCGTGGGAACCATGTAGACAAATATAGCAAAGTGCAGTATGTTCATTTGTTTCTCTTGAAAGCAACACAGCTGTTAGTTTGTGTAAAACTAATTGATGGGTAGAATGCTCTATTGGTTTATCTTGTTGCTTTAAATGGATCATTTGGTTTCTTTAATCTATGAGGCGCTTTTCTCTAGTATTGGCAGTGTTATATTGTAGAGAGGTTCACCAGTGAATATGTGTATTGTAGCAGCCTAGCAGTGAAATGGATAATTTTACAGCTGTTTTATTTAGAATATTTGCACTGTATTCTTGGTTATCGGATAGTTGCTCTCAATGAGAAAGGTAGGCCGTTATTTAGCCTTTTGTTTAAGGCACAAAGAAAGCAGGCATTTTTAATTCAAAATTGTGAGTTAATTTTTTAGAGCAACTTGGATTTTGGGCTACCTCAACAAGTACTTCTATGCCGTGAAGTCAGCTGAGCTTTAGCTAGACCCACTTGAAGTCAGGACCTGAAGTCAAGATGGCTGCACCCATGTGCCACGCACACAACAATAACTAACTTCTGTCTCTGAAAATGTTTCTGTGGCACTTTTATACCCAAGCTACTGCATACTGTGTTGTGTGGGCACTGCAAGCAGTGGATAAATGGTTAGCATGCTACAACAGATGGATTTGTCCACCTTGAACAAAGAAACAAAGAAAAACAAACAAAATTAGAATTGCTATCAAAAGAGATGCAGATGCATTCCTTGCAGCCCTACACCTGTTGGAATGTCATATTTTAATTAAAATCCCAGGCTAACTTTCTACTTCCATTCTGATGGAACGCCATGACCTATTTTCAGACCCTACCAATCGTCAAGGTCAAATGCAAGATCAAGGTCATTAGACATTGAAGAGGTGTGTCAGAGCCCTTTCTAGTTTGTGTTAAAATGTGGTGGTTCTATCTGTCATAACAAAGTCGATATAAGCCAAAACTGATTTTGACCCTTTATGACCCTGTGACCTTTGACCTTTTGATCCCTAAAGCATAGCCAAACATGGTGCTCATGGGGTCAACCTGTGTGCCAGGTTTGGTCATTTCCTCTGGAGTAAGAGCATGGATACAGTAGCTATGTTTACATGGACACAAGTAACCAGATTAAAAGCCTGATCGGAATAAAAATGCTTCATGTAAACATGGCAATCTGAATATTCTAACCCAATCACACTCATTCGGATCAAAATTTCATTCTGACTGAGAGGGGTGGGTTATGCCGATTGTTAATCCAAATGGTGCGCATGAAAACACTTATTCCGAACGTAGGGCAAAAAATATGTTTACTGTGCATGTCTGTACACCAGCCCCATGTCGACGTGACGTATTTCCGCCTTAGCAGCAGCTAGCAGAAAACATAGCGGGAGTAAAACAAAACTGGTCTGTATCGTCCTGCTGTCTCCCTCTGTTCGTCATATGCAGAAGTATGTACTTGTAGCTTAATTACGGAGACCAGCAGAAGCAAAAGTACAGTCTGAATAACACAATACAGATCCATTTTGACACGAAGCGGGGCTTGCTAACACCGGAAGTTGCTTCTTCTTCTACTATTTTTTTGAATGTCGAAATGTCGACGTGCGCATGTCAAAATGATTTATTCCATTCAAACGTGTGACACATGGAAACACACGTCCTAATCAGATCAGCTTTTTCAGGATCCATGTAAACAGTAAAATTCTGATCTGAATTGTAATCAGATTGAAGAAATTTTGCCCATGTAACTGTGGCCACTGACAGACGGACAGATATGCAGACTCAGGGGAGCGCCCTACCCACGCCTTGATCATGTTGGTGTTTGTAACAATGCCTAATTTGATGTGCAAATTATAAGTTACAAGTTGAAGAGTTAAAATATTTTTTTTACACTGGATTAGATCAGCCAACTTATCAGTTAGATTTCCCTGAAAACCCTGTAAATCATCATCACAGGTCTTGTGAGATGGTACTGTTTTGTGACTAGCAACTGTCAACATTTTGCACCTAACTGTAGTCTTTTTTCAAAATAAGCAATATTACATGAGAGGGAGTGCATATCAATGAATATAGTAACTGTGGTGATTTGCCGTAGGCTCAACGCAAAGTGGATGTCATGCTCCTGAGCACGGTTGGGTGCCGTGCTCAGCCTCAGTTCAAGTTTAGTCTTTTTCTGTTTCTTTGTTTCTTTGTTTTTTAGGGTCTTCTGTATTTAGTCTCTGTTTATTCATGAGTTGTCTGTATTCTTAGTTTTGTCTTTACAGTCCTGTCTATTTATCGTGTCATTTTGTATTTATGGTATTACAGTGATCCCTCGCTACTTCGCGCTTCACCTTTCGCACCCTCAGTGCATCGCGGATTTTTCAAAAATATTCATCAAAAATTCAAAATTGAGAAAAAATACATTAGAACATCACGTATCAACACGGAGAGCCCGCACAACTCAAAATTCACCTCTCTGATTCGCTGGCCAGCATCTCCCCCCTAAGAGATCGCTCCCGACTCTCGATTTTGTTCTCGTGTTGACTCGGCTCGGGAATCTCGCGAAAGATGCACTCTCGCGAGATTCTTTTCATTCTCTCGCTCTTTCTCTCTCCCGAGAGAGAGAGAGTGAGAGAATGAACGTACGTATTATTTATATTATTTATACATTATTTTATGTATCAAAAAACTAACGAGATCAGCCTGGAATTCCACAAAGGGGGGTGACGCTACTTTGCGGTTTTTCACTTTTCGCGGTCGGTTCTGGAACCCATTAACCGCGATAAGTGAGGGATCACTGTATTTGTATCTTTTGGGGTTGTGTATTTTATTTTTGTGTCGTTACTTGGTTTCCGGTTTGTGCTTTTGTTTTGACAGCGCTCTGTGTAGCTTCTGACTGTCAAATTTTGATTTGTGGGCTGCACAGCTGTTACTCATTGTTTTGATTGTTTCCTCATTCACATACCCACACCTGTCATCTATCAATCATTCATTCCATTCACCTATTTTAGGAGATGGCAACATTTCTCTCGTTGCTATGTCCTACCGTTTACCTCTTCAGTACTTCTCTGTCAGACACTGAGTGCTTTTGGGTTTGCTGTAGAGGAAAACGGGTGTGTCCGACCAGGTAATTTATCCTTTTTTTGATTTCCCTCTGCTGTTAGCCCCGCTTCTCTCCGGGTGTGCGCCAGCTGAATTAATCTCATTTCCACCGCATGTCCGAGCGCTTCAGCTGCTTTCTTCTCCCAGGCTGTTCCCTCCCCCCTGGTCGTGAGCTCCGCTCTCCTCCGGTGTCTCCATTATTTCATTGTATGCAAGTTTAGTGTTTCATGTAGTGTTCGTCTTTATGTTCATAAATGTGCAAATTCACAGCGTGCGTTTGGAGTCCTTCTTAGCCCTTAAAAAGTGTGATTTATGACATAAGGACATGGCCAGTGTGGGTCACCAGCCGCTGTGGGTTTTTGCCTTTTTTCTTTTTCTTCTCCTCTTTTGGCTGCGCGGTGGCACAGTGGTTAGCACTGCGGCAGCACAGTTTACCCTTGGCCGGGGGATTGTGGGGATCGTGGGTTCGATCCCAGCCCCCGACCAACAGTGATCTGTGTGGAGTTTGCATGTTCTCCCCGTGTTGCGTGGGTTTACTCCGGGATTTCTCCGGTTTCCTCCCACATGCCAAAAACATGCATGTTAGGTTAATTGGCTGTTCTAAAATTGTCCCTAGATATTTGTTTCCTATAGGCCCTTAGAATAGAGGGTTAGTATTAATGAAAGCGCTTTGAGTGGTCTTTGTGACTAGAAAAGCGCTATATAAGTGCAGGTTAGTTAGTTAGTTAGTTAGTTTTACATTTCTTCATTTTTAGTCCATTTTGTGGGGATGGCTGCCCACATGGACTTTACTACTTTTGGGCTGGACGAGGTGGAGTGCTGAGCAGTGGAGTTTGTGGAGGATATAATCTTGTATGTTCGCTCCACTCACACTCCTGAGGAGGCTCTGCAGGTTTGGGATAGCGTGGCACAGGTGATAGAGGCATACCCTAGCCTGTGGAGCTATTCAGAACTCACAGGTCTCCTTACCTCTGTGTCCAATGCTCAACATATGCTCCGCGGGCTGGGGAAAACCTCTCCTCCCGCACCTGTGCTAAGGAAGAAGTGGGTGCGGAAGTCTTCAGCCTCGCGCCATCATCCAGCTACAGCCCTGCCCTCTCCTCCCAAACAGTGGCACACTCTCCCTGCTGTTACCCCGACGCTGGGGGACCCTGCAGTGTGCCGTATTGGACATACAGTACAGCCGTTGTGTTCCCCAACGGTCCCACTGTTGAGGAGCTGGAGGAGCGTTGGCAGGTCTTATTGGCGGAGACTGAACAGTTGCTGGAGTATAAGCCGTGGCTCCTTCCAGACTATGCGGCCCAGCTGGAGGGAGGTTCTCTGGGTGAAATGGAGTTTGAGTCGACTATTGAGTGTCCCCTGACTTCAACATTTCATCCACCTAGTCAGATGACATCCGCAGCCTTTGGGAGGGATCCGTCTGAACCTACAGCGGCAGCCACCATCACACCCCGGGAACTAAGGCAAGTATCTTTTCATTTTTTAACACCTATGAATGATTTGTCTTGCTTTGTTCCCGGTGGTGAGGCTCAGCAGCAGCTCAATTTGGCTGAGTCCTCACTGCCTGCTGCTGAAATCTTACCTTCATCCTCACCTGTTTCTCTTGTGTTCCTCTCCATTTTCCCTGAGTGTCCGCCAGTTCTGGGAGGGAGCTGCTGGGCAATGGAGACGTCTGTGGTTCCGGAGGATCTACAGCCAGTCCTGCAGCCACGTCCTGCATGGGAGAAGAGCGCCCCCTGTGTCCCGAAGCCTGTGCCGACAAAAGAGTGTCGCCTGGTTTCGGCATTGCGAGACCCGGTGCCATCGGTGAGGTGATCTCTAGCATCAGCCGTCACACTAGATGTTTCAACAGCATTGGTTGCCATGCCTGGAGGCCCGGTAGCTGCACCTACCATCATGCCTGCTGCCAGGGTCGCCGCAGCAGGTTCACTGGAGTCCTGGATGGCAGTGGAGTCCAAGTCAAGGCAAGTTCTCATTCCTGTCTCTCCATTTTTTGTTTTTGAGAAATCTTGTCTTGCTTGTGGCGAGGAGAACCAGTTGCAGATGCCCTCTGCTCCGGAGTTCTCCTTGCTGGGCTCCACTGCTGCCAGTGGTAGTAACCCGGTGTTTGTTCCTTCTCCTCCGTCCGAGGAGGCCATGTCAGGAGAAGATGCCCACACTGTGGAATTTGTGATGCCACAGCTGGAGTCGCTGGAGTCCTGGATGGCAGTGGAGCCTGAGTCGAGGCAAGTACTCTTTCCTGTCTCAAAGTTATCAGTGTTAGAGAAATCTTGTCTTGCTTGTGGTGAGGAGATCAGCTGCAGATGCCCTCAGCTCTTGAGTTCTCCTTGCCGGGCTCCACTGCTGCCGGTGATAGTAACCTGGCATTTTCTCCTTCCTCCTTGTCCGAGGTGGCCATGCCAGGAGCTCCATCTGTGTCGATCACCATGTCTGGAGGTCATCCAGCAGCAGATACCATCACACCCTGGGAGATAAGACAAGTGTGTTTTCATTTCTCCGCACAAAATAATGAAATGTCTTGTCTTATTCTCGGTGGGGAGGCTCAGTGTCTGCAGCCCACATTACCTGAGTCCTCACTACCTGTTGCTGCCATTGATTCCTCACCTGCTTCTCCCATGCCTCCTCCTGTGTTTCCTGAGTGTCTGCCAGTCCTGGGATAGTGTTGCTGGATAGTGGCGTAACCTGCGGCCCCGGAAAATTCCGTTACAGCCCCGCTGCCACACCAAGGATGAGAGGCAAATGCTACCCTCGTCCTGAAACTTGAGTTGACAGGAGAGTGTCCCCTGGTTTCAGCAGCACGGGAGCCGGCTTCATCGATGAGGCAACAGCTTCAGCCACCACGCCGGGAGATCCACCTGTGTCAGTCACCACACCTGGGGGTCCTTGGGCTGAATCCACCATCAAGCCTGCTGCTAGGGTCATCGCAGCAGAGTCACTGGAGTCCTGGGCGGTGGTGGAGCTTGAGTTCAGGCAAGTACTCTGTTCTGTTTTAACACCTGCAGATCTAGAGAAATCTTGTCTGGCTCATGGTGAGGAGAACCGGATGCAGATGTCTTCTGCTACTGAATTCTCCTTTCTGAGCTCCACCACTGCCGGTAACTATGTTCTGGTGTTTTTCTCTTCCTCCCCGTCTGAGGTGGCTGAGCTGGGGTGGAAGCACCAGACGAATGGATTCAAGACGTCCCAGCCAGAATTGCCGGAGTCCTGGACAGTGATGGAGCAAGCGCTAAGGCAAGTTCTCTTCTTTGTCTTCACATTATCAGTATTAGAAAACTCTTGCTTAGCTCTTTTTGAGGAGAACCAGTCGCAGCCATTGGCTGTTCCTGAATTCTCCTCACCGGGCTCCACTGCTACCGCTGGTAGTAACCCGGTGTATGTCTCTTATCCCCTGCTTGAGTTCTCGTCTGGCTCCGCTGATGGTCATCCTCCATTATTGCCCAAGGTCTCCGTGGGTCCCCCCTTTCTGTCTTTTATGGTAAAATGATGCTCTTTCCATTTCCAAATGATGGCTCCAACAGTGCTCACTGGAACATTCAGCAGTTTCGAAAGGCACCTGCACCCAATGCCATTATTATGTTTTGTAACAATAAGGTTGTTGTAACAATAAGAGATAGCTCTTTGCTTCTACCCATCATGAGTTCTTTGTGGTGTGACAATCTGATATTCACAAACCTTTTTAAATGCTATCAATCAGTACGTAACCAGCTGTAATTAATTTGCACTGATGCGGGATTGGATAACTTCCTAAATTCTGATGGATTTCAGCTGGTTCCTTGGCTTTCTATGTCTTTTTGCACCTCGTTTTCTTCATGTGTTCAATACTTATTCCCTGTGTCATTCAACTTTATTAAATATAACTTGTTTTGTGAACACAGTTCCCTTGATTTCTTTGTATGTGTGGATTACGTGGGTTGTTGCTGATATCTTGTGAAAGTCTCAGGTCAATGGCTCCATCAGAGATATGTTTGAGAAAAATGTTTACGCATTCAATACTTATTTTTCCCTCTGCACGTGCGCGCGTGCACACACACACACACACACACACACACACACACAGTGGCTATAAAAAGTCTACCCACCCCTGTCCAAATGCCAGGTTTTTGTGATGTTAAAAAAAAGTGAGACCAAGATAAATCATTTCAAAACTTTTCCCACCATTAATGTGACCTATAACCTGTACAACCCAACTGAAAAACAAACTGAAATCTTTTAAGGGGAAAAACAGAAAATAAAAACACTTACAATAACCTGGTTGCATAAATATGCACACCTTCTTATAACTGGGGATGTGACTGTGTTGAGAATTGTATTCAAACTCTTGTTAAATGGGAGTCAGCACGCACCTGCCACCATTTAAAGTGCCTCTGATTAACCCCAAATAAAGTTCAGCTGTTTTAGTAGGCTATTCCTCACATTTTTGTAGTCACATCTTACAGCACAAGCCATGGTCCACAGAGAGCTTCCAAAGCATCAGAGGGATCTCATTGTTCAAAGGTATCGGTCATGAGAAAGGTACAAAAGAATTTCCAAGGCATTAAATATACCATGGAACACAGTGAAGACAGTTATCATCAAGTGGAGAAAATATGGCACAACAATGACATTACCAAGAACTGGACGTCCCTTGAAAATTAATGAAAAGAAGAGAAGAAAACTGCATAGTCAGGGAGGCTGCCAATAAGCCGACAGCAACACTGAAGGAACTGCAGGAATTTCTGGCAAGTACTGGCTGTTTAGTACATGTAACAACAATCTTGCGTCTTCTACATAGGTCTGGGCTATGGGGTAGGGTGGCAAGATGAAAGCCTTATCTTACAAAGAAAAACATCCAAGCCTGGCTACATTTTGCAAAAACACATTTGAAATCTCCCAAACACTTGTGGGAAAATGTGTTATGGTACAATGAAATCAAAGTTGAACATTCTGGCCATAATTCCAAAAGGTATATTTGGCGCAAACACAACACTGTTCATCACCAAAAGAACACCAAACCTACAGTAAAGCATGGTTGTGGCACCATCATGCCAAGGTGGAGGAATTATGAACAGTTCCAAATACCAGTCAGTGTTGGCACAAAACCTTCAGGCTTCTACTAGAAAGCTGAAGATGAAGAGGAACTTCATCTGTCAGCATGACAATGACCCAAAGCACACATCCAAATCAACAAAAGAGTGGCTTTAACAGAAGAAGATTAAGGTTTTGGAATGGCCCAGCCAGAGTCCAGACCTGAATCCCATCGAACATCAGTGGGGTGATCTGAAGAGGGCTGTGCACAGGGAATGACCCCACAATCTGACAGATTTGTAGCCTTTTTGCAAAGAAGAGTGGGCAAATATTGCCACATCAACAAAGTATTAGTTCAAGGGTGTGTATATTTATGTAACCTGGTTATTGTAAGTATTCTATTTTTTTTATTTTTCCCCTTAAAAGGTTTCAGTTTGTTTTTCAATTGGGTTGTACAGGATATAGGTCTCTCTCTCTCTCTCTCTCTCTCTCTCTCTCTCTCTCTCTCTCTCTCTCTCTCTCTCGACACTTGGTGGAATGATAGTGGCGATCTTACATTTTTGAATTGTGCAATAAAGGGATTTTTTAAAACTCAAACTCTCTCTCTCTCTCTCTCTCTCTATATATATATATATATATATATATATATATATATATATATATACAGTATATACACTACCGTTCAAAAGTTTGGGGTCACCTCAGACAATTTTGTGTTTTCCATGAGAAGTCATACTTTTATTTACCACCATGAGTTGTAAAATGAATAGAAAATATAGTCAAGACATTGACAAGGTTAGAAATAATGATTTGTATTTGAAATAATAATTTTTTCCTTCAAACTTTGCTTTCGTCAAAGAATCCTCCATTTGCAGCAATTACAGCATTGCAGACCTAACATGATTGCACAAGGGTTTTCTAATCATCCATTAGCCTTCTGACGCAATGAGCAAACACATTGTACCATTAGAACACTGGAGTGATAGTTGCTGGAAATGGGCCTCTATACACCTATGTAGATATTGCACCAAAAACCAAACATTTGCATCTAGAATAGTCATTTACCACATTAACAATGTATAGAGTGTATTTCTGATTAGTTTAAAGTTATCTTCATTGAAAAAAAGTGCTTTTCTTTCAAAAATAAGGAAATTTCTAAGTTACCCCAAACTTTTGAACGGTAGTGTATATATATATATATATATATATATATATATATATATATATATATATACGGTATATATATTCAATTAGATTATATATATACGGTGGGGTAAAAAAGTATTTAGTCAGCCACCAATTGTGCAAGTTCTCCCACTTAAAAGATGAGAGAGGTCTCCAATTTTCATCATAGGTATACCTCAACTATGAGAGACAAAATAAGAAAAAAAAAAATCCAGAAAATCACACTGAAGGATTTTTAATGAATTAATTGGTAAATTCCTCGGTAAAATAAGTATTTGGTCAATAACAAAAGTTCATCTCAGTACTTTGTTACATACCCTTTGTTGGCAATGACAGAGGACAAACGTTTTCTGTAAGTTTTCACAAGGTTTTCACACACTGTTGCTGGTATTTTGGCCCTTTCCTCCATGCAGATCTCCTCTAGAGCAGTGATGTTTTGGGGCTGTCGCTGGGCAACACAGACTTTCAACTCCCTCCAAAGATTTTCTATGGGGTTGAGATCTGGAGACTGGCTAGGCCACTCCAGGACCTTGAAATGCTTCTTACGAAGCCACTCCTTTCTTGCCCGGGCGGTGTGTTTGGGATCATTGTCATGCTGAAAGACCCAGTCACGTTTCATCTTCAATGCCCTTGCTGGTGGAAGGAGGTTTTCATTCAAAATCTCACGATACATGGCCCCATTCATTCTTTCCTTTACACAGATCAGTCGTCCTGGTCCCTTTGCAGAAAAACAGCCCCAAAGTATGATGTTTCCACCCCCATGCTTCACAGTAGGTATGGTGTTCTTTCTCCTCCAAACACGACAAGTTGAGTTTTTACCAAAAAGTTCTATTTTGGTTTCATCTGACCATATGACATTCTCCCAGTCCTCTTCTGGATCATCCAAATGCTCTCTAGCAAACTTCAGACGGGCCTGGACATGCACTGGCTTAAGCAGGGGGGCACGTCTGGCACTGCAGGATTTTAGTCCCTGGCGGCGTAGTGTGTTTCTGATGTAGCCTTTGTTACTTTGGTCCCAGCTCTCTGCAGGTCATTCACTAGGTCCCCCCATGTGGTTCTGGGATTTTTGCTCACCGTTCTCGTGAAAATTTTGACCCCACAGGGTGAGATCTTGCGTGGAGTGCCAGATTGAGGGAGATCATCAGTGGTCTTGTATGTCTTCCATTTTCTAATAATTGCTCCCACAGTTGATTTCTTCACACCAAGCTGCTTACCTATTGCAGATTCAGTCTTCCCAGCCTGGTGCAGGCCTACAATTTTGTTTCTGGTGTCCTTTGACAGCTCTTTGGTCTTGGCCATAGTGGAGTTTGGAGTCTGACTGTTTGAGGTTGTGGACAGGTGTCTTTTATACTGATAACGAGTTCAAACACGTGCCATTAATACAGGTAACGAGTGGAGGACAGAGGAGCCTCTTAAAGAAGAAGTTACAGGTCTGTGAGAGCCAGAAATCTTGCTTGTTTGTAGGTGACCAAATACTTATCTTACTGAGGAATTTACCAATTAATTCATTAAAAATCCTTCAATGTGATTTTCTGGATTTTTTTTTTCTCATTTTGTCTCTCATAGTAGAGGTATACCTATGATGAAAATTGGAGACCTTTCTCATCTTTTAAGTGGGAGAACTTGCACAATTGGTGGCTGACTAAATAGTTTTTTGCCCCACTGTATATATATATATATATATATATATATATATATATAATCTAATTGAAGTTTCACACCAGAGTTGTTATTATATTCATTGATACCATACTCCCTCTTGTGTAATATTTCTTAAATATATTGTATATATAGCAGCTAAAAATGTCACAGCAGCTAAAGGTCATTGATAGAATGTTGATTTTTCAGCACAGGTGTCCCACAGGGTTGTGTTCTCAGCCCCATCCTCTACAGCCTCTTCACCCATGACTGTGTTGCCTCCCACAAGGACAATATCATCCTAAAGTTTGCGGATGACACAGCAGTGATAGGACGCATCACTGGTGATGATGAAGCATCCTACAGGAGGGAGGCGGCCAACCTGGTGTCATGGTGTGAGGACAACAATCTCACCCTCAACACGGACAAGACAAAGGAGATGATAGTGGACATGAGGAAAGGGAGGAGGAGACCCCATTGGCCACTGTTCATCCGGAAGCTTGAGTTGGAGAGGGTGAGCAGCTTTAAATACCTGGGCATCCACATCAGCGAGAACCTTAAGTGGACACACAACACCATAGAGCTGGTTAAGAGAGCTCAACAGCGACTGTACTTTCTGAGGAGGCTGAAGAAGTTTGGCATGTCTTCCAGGATCCTCAACAATTTCTACAGCTGCATCATCAAGAGCATCCTGACCAACTGCATCACTGCGTGGTACGGCAGCACCACTGCCCTGGAGCGCAAACGCCTGCAGAGAGTGGTGAAGATGCAGAGAAGATCATCAGTATTCCACTCCCCTCTCTGCAGAGCATCTACCACCGCAGAGTCCAAAAGAGAGCTGACGCCATCCTCCGGGACCCCACACACCCCCAGCACAGACTGCTCACACTTCTATCCCCAGGCTGGAGGTACAGAAGTGTGAAATGCAGGACAACTAGACTGAAAACCTCCTTCTTTCCCACTGCCATCAGATCCATGAACAGATAACAACTCCAAAAACTCTGTAACACAGCTTCGCATATACGAACTCACACACCAGCTGCTAAATTTGCACACTGCTCAACTGTAGAGTAGATATAGTGTCACCTGTCTGATGTCCATATCATCTCTGCTGCTATTTATCAAACAATTTGTAATTATACACTGCTTGTTACACAATGCTCATTTGCACACTGTACATAGGTTCATGCCATCTCAGGTTCACATCATCTCTGATATCACTTTAGTCATCCAGTAAATTTTCAGTTTTATTCCTCAACTGCCTGTGTGTTGGTGTGTGTGTTTTAACATCCATTAGTATTAGGATTGAGTTATTGTACTAATGTGTCATGACCTATTAGAATTCTTGTTTCTGTACCTTTTAACTTGGCATTCGTTCGGAGAGCAAAGTAAGAATTTCATTGCTCATGAAATGTAGCATTTTTTTATTGTGCACATGATAATAAAGCATAAAGCATAAAGATAATAAATCTTTGAATCTTGAATATAGCAGCTAAAAATGTCACAACAGCTAAAGGTTATTGATAGAATGTTGATTTTTTTTCTGGTCTGTCAGTGTTTTAACATTAAAACCGCTGAATAATTAAAACACAAAACTTATTTGAACTAATTTTCTCTCACTTCTACTACACAGTTCAATGATTTAGCCAATGGGGGTGAACTTCTAAAAACCCTGCTCAAGTATAAGGAATGTGCCAAACATGTGAAGCAAAAAAACAGGAGTCAACTAAAGAAAAGGAAAGAAAAAAAGCAAAAGTCTGAGCAGTGAAAATGAAAGAATACTTTGTCAAACAAAGAATTATATAAATAATTTATTTAAAGTGAGGACATTTGCTTTTGAGATTAAATATTTTATGCTGGATAGTTATTTATTGTTTCATATTCAAGAAGTTTACTTTAATAAGTTTGGACATAAATCTGTGTGAGGATTGTGCCAAAATTGCAAATACAAACAATAGAAGTCTTCTTCTTCTTTTAGATTTGTTTGGCGGTTGGCAACCAGCTTACAGGTGCATTACCGCCACTGACTTAATTATCATCACTCTATGTCTTTGTATAAGGAGTTCTGAACAACTCCTTATGGGTGAAAAAATTATCCGCCCTTGGTCTGTGTCCTCTCGGCGTCTTCTTATGTTGTCCTTTGTATATCATCACTCTTCTTCTTCTTCTTCTAGACTTGATTGGCGGCTGGAAACCAGCCCACAGGCGCACCACCGCCACTGTCCCGACCATCACCACTCCACATCCCTGCACAACGAGTTCCGAACAACTCCCCATGTGCCAAAAAATCATCTGTCCTTGGACTGTGTCCGAGGTGCGGCCGTCCGGTGCCCTTGTGAAGTCAAAATCAAAGGAAATGAATGCAAAAAATCAAAAGTTGGGGCACTGAAAACAAATTAATTCTTTATCAATCAAAGAACTTTATAAGAAATTTGCTTAAAGTCAGGATTTTTGGTTTTGTGATGAAATACTTTACGCAAGACTGTTATTTTTGTTTGATATTAAAGAAGTTTTCTTTAAAATATTTCGTCCCAAATCTAATGCCATACTGATATTAACTTTAATTACTTTAAAGATTATCAAAATAAGCAAAGTGATACATATTCGGTGAAACGTCTGGGTGCAATTATCGAGGAATATAGTAAGTCCTGGAATCCCTATTGTTTAATCAGATTGCTCTGTTGGAACTAACTGTTGTATAAAACTAAATATGTAACTAAACAAGAAACAAAACTCAACTCATAAGTAACAATCACAGCAAATAAAGCGTGAGGAATGTCAGTTGGTGTGGGATTTTATCTGAAGCTTCAAATTTGATGCAACAACACATACATTAGAAAGCAGGTAAAGTGCTTATGGGGCTTCTCACTTCTCATTAAATGAAGTCATCTGAATACATTTTGCATGTGTGTTTATTTAACAAACTGCCAGGAAGCTGTGTTTTAAATAAATTTTGTTCAAAGGCTTTGAAGAAAGCAATGCATCATTAGTTTTGCACCAGAAACTTTTGCAAAACAGCAAAGTAAAGCATACAAAATATTCTAAATATGGTAAAATGATCCGATAACTATAGTTTGGAAAAAAAAAAAGCATGAGCACTGGCATAATTTGAAGGTATCTTATGTAATCCTACTTCAAAGAAACCAAACTATTACTTTAATCACAAGGAAACTTTTTTCCCCCACAGGGAAATCTCGTCTATTTCTGATAGCATTAACTACAAGTGTTACCACCCAAAATACCCCGTTCTCTCCCTGGTGTGCAGCTTACATGATAAAGTAGAAAGGTACAGATCACAAGACTCTTATAACTGCATAATTGGTTAATTTGATGTTCAAAGTGTCAGCAGTCACCCATTTAAGGCACTTGAGGGGCAATCTGCTAATTGCTATCTAAACATGGACTAGACATACTGGAAGACTGCCCCCCCCTCCAACCCCACCCACATTTTCACTCTATTTCCACTTCAGATCCATTCATTTTATGCATCCCAGCACATTCTTTAATCTCCAAACGAATGAGATGAGAGTGCAGTGTTGCTATGGGAACTTCAGTAGCTGTGACAATGAACGCTGTTTGTTCTGTAAGAGTTGGCAGCTTGTGCAGTCCTGCGGAGAGAATAAGTGGTTCCTCAAACATTTTTTCTAACACTTGTCAGAGGCCTCAATACTGCGTGGTATTGCAGCTCTACTTCAACATTTGGACACTTTAACAATACATATGTCATTAGCATCATAGCTTTGGTGCACTTTTGAACATTTTGGGGATGAAAGAGAATGAGATTGAACTTGTGCTCTTCTTAATGAATTCACGGAGGAGTGCTACTTTTGTGATCTGTAGTGTACAGAGAACAATGTAGCTTGAGAAATGGAAAAGTTTCATTAACCTGCATTCAAACCTTAGGGTGACTTTTGCAGGTACAAATGTGGTATAACTCAGTAATAACTCTTCTGGTGATTTTCATTTTGTACAATATTGTTCCAATTATGGTCAAAAAGGACTGGAAAGGCTATGGATTAGAAAGGACCTTTCTGTGATAGAAGGATCACTTTGCAAAAATAGCAAGTACGCTGACAGCAACGGTAATGTCAAGGACTCAAAAAGAAAACAAATCTTTATTCTGGCAATTCTTTGTAAAATAGGAAATTTTCTCTGATGGTGTCTCCATCCACAAAACATATACAGACCAAAAGTTGTGTGTGTCCACTTGTGTCTGTCACGATCTGAGCGTGGGGGATTCCACCGGGCTCAGTCTTTTTGCTTTTTTCATATTTGTACAGTGTTGTCGTTTTGAGTTGCAATTCCTGTTATTTTATCCTTGGTTGATTTGTCACGTGTTCTGCATTGCTTCTTAGTGTGATTTATTTTCCTGTCCATGTTCATTATAGTTTGTTATTCACATTTTGGGCCGCACGGTGGCGCAGTGGTTTAGCACTGTGGCAGCACAGTTTACTCTTGGCCGGGGGATCACGGGGATCATGAGATCGTGGGTTCGATCCCACCCCCCGACCAACAGTGAGCTGTGTGGAGTTTGCATGTTCTCCCCGTGTTGCGTGGGTTTACTCCGGGATTTCTCCAGTTTCCTCCCGCATACCAAAAACATGTAGGTTTAGGGCGCTCGCGCACGCAGCGACCGGCAGCCGGTGGCTTGTCACCAGACTGCAAACCAAATCTACCTACGGGTACAAATAAGTAACAAAAAAAAAAAAAAAAAAAAATTGAGATTACTTGTCTTTATGTTGCCATCTCCTTATATTTTTATTCTGTCGTGCTCTCCCTTTAGGATGACGGCTGTCAGTATGTTTCTGGGTTGTGGCTCCACAGAGGCAGGGCCCCTGTCAGCTGTCAGCCTGCACTCTCCTCTCTCATCATTCCCAGCTGATCTAAATTGCATCTCTGTTTTCTCCTTCCCGCTCAGGTGACCCACACATGTGATCACTTGTTTCATTTTGTTTCTAGCCTTATTTAAGGGGCTGTGCACTATTGTCCGGTGCAGCACCTTTCTCAATGAATGGATGTAAGTTCCTTTGCTTCTTTGTATCTTTTTGTATTTCATGTTAATCCTTTGTATCCAACCGGCATTAGTTCCACGCTTTCTCTGGTTGTGCCAGAGGAACGTTCCTCGTCTCATTAGTTCTCATTGTTGTATCCTGCCCTCGGTCTGTTTCGTAAACATGCTCTCAACTTACTGTGCTGTTTTTGTGTTCTGCCATTAATAAACATGCAAACTCACAGCCGACATTTGGTACCTTATCCTGCCCTGAAGGGCATTTATGACAGTGTCTGGAGATTCATCAAGAACCATTGCAAATTTCCAGCAGACATGTCATCAGTATGTCTGACAGTTGTGTTATTTGACTTTAGCTACTTCTTTAACTGCATTGGGCTGAGCAGCTCATTCACAATACTTTTGTAGGCTATTAGTAATACTAACCTGCACTTATATAGCGCTTTTCTAGTCACAAAGACCACTCAAAGCGCTTTCATTAATACTAACCCTCTATTCTAAGGGCCTATAGGAAACAAATATCTAGGGACAATTTAGAACAGTCAATTAACCTAACATGCATGTTTTTGGCATGTGGGAGGAAACCGGAGAAATCCCGGAGTAAACCCACGCAACACGGGGAGAACATGCAAACTCCACACAGATCACTGTTGGTCGGGGGCTGGGATCGAACCCACGATCCCACGATCCCCACAATCCCCCGGCCAAGGGTAAACTGTGCTGCCGCAGTAGCGGTCATTGACTGCACTTTTTCCACATCTTAACAGCTCACACATAATATGTCTTAATGAAGTGTTTGTGACATATTTTGTTTACATTTTCTTTATTTTTTTAATTATTGAAGCAAATTTGTTTTGTATTTTCCCTGCCTTTCTTGAAATACTCTGATTTAAAGCCTATCACTTTAAGAAACATCCTTCAACTATTCAGCTCCGTCCTCCCTCTTACATCAGTAAACCATTAGCTGACTAGCTTGTAGGCCTTTGGCTTTTAGCGTCTTTCTAGTTTGGATGAGTGGTGCTGGTTCATTGATCCACAGTTGACGGTGCAGCGCGTGCCACCTTGGTCCACCCTCCAACAACCTCACGGTGACTCCTGAGTAAATCACCAGCACTGCGCGCCGGGTGGCCCCCTGGTTGCCGCAACCGACCTGGCCAGGGAACTGAGGCTGTGAGCCGGAGGCCAAGCCAAGCTGCTGATCCAAGTTGCTGAGCCACGGGATCTCAAAGGACAGTGTCCCACGGAGTGGAACTTCACTCCCACGGCCAGCTGGGGAATGCCCCCTCATGAGGCGCCTACCCTACACTGCCCCCATGAGAGCAGAGTCACACAGAGCCTCGGAGGATGGTGGGGGAGCTGGCCGTGAGAGTCATGAGCCTCCTGCTAGCGGCCTCATTTCCCAGCCCAGGTTGGTTGCACTATCTGTGGAATCATGATGATACCACTGAAAGATGGGCCGAAGTGACACAAGGCTCACTGCTGACTGTGAACCAGTGAACCAGGTGGTAACAGGGATGGCTACTAAGTTGACTAAGATCTGAAGAAAATAACAATATAAGCAACGCTTGGAGTGAACCTCCTAGTGCCAGTGTTAACTCAGAGGCTAATAGGCTACCTTTAGCTCCCCCCTTCTATCTACATGTCGGACAGCTAGGTGGGCCAATAATAGAGCAGTGGGTGGGTGTCAAGGGGGTGGGTTGGCTTTTTCTAATCATGACATATACGATTTACCCGGAACAGTCAAAAACATTTCTGGTGTTTCTGAAAGAGAAAATTGAGATAAAGGCTGTTTTTGTTTTTTTGAGAATTGACAGGTTTGATTTTTTTTTTTTTTTTGATAATTACATGACCAGTAGACTCATTTCAGACAATTAAAACCTACAAACACACCATATTTCAGACAATGACCCCTTTAATGTGTGTAGCTTTTTTGATTTGACAGCAAGATTAGCTACTAAGTAACAAGCTTTGAGAGCTTTCTCAGACACCTTTTGTCATAAACACCTTTCAAGGCAGGGAAAAAGGCACCACGCGCCGGCTGTGAGTTTGCAAATTTATTGACAGAACAAAAAAATTACAACACAAAAAAGGGGAAAAATGCAGGCAAGCAAAAATAGCTGCTGCTAAGGTGAGAACATCGCCGGCTAAACCTGGAGACAATGGGAAAACACGTAGCACAAAACAAGGACTTACTTGTACCAGTAGAGAGCTGAATGAAGGTAGCTGGTAGTTAGTAGTTGAAGTAGTAGGGTGCTGCACTGGACAAAAATGTCCAGCCCCTTAAATAGTGATCAGAACCATTAACATAATTAACAACAGGTGTGGGTACCTGAACGGGCAGGAGAAAGCAATGATACATAATTGGGATAAGCTGTGGCAGTGAGAGGGAAACGTACCAAAACTGACAGCTGACAGGGCATGCCCACACAAGCGTCATACCCCTGACAGCTGTCAACAGTAAAAGGATAACATAATCATGTACAGACTAAATAATAATTACAAATGAAACATGGCCGAAACAAACTGAAACATAAACAGAAAAATAGAAAGTAGTATAACAACTCAAAAAGGCACAAAAATACAACAGATATGT
Source organism: Pholidichthys leucotaenia (assembly GCA_020510985.1). Taxonomy (NCBI): domain Eukaryota; kingdom Metazoa; phylum Chordata; class Actinopteri; order Cichliformes; family Pholidichthyidae; genus Pholidichthys; species Pholidichthys leucotaenia. The sequence continues at coordinate 246,551,121 of CM035845.1, read as the reverse complement.
ATAAATACAGAGAAAAGCCATGAGACTGAGTCTGGCAGAACATCGAGAACTTAGCTCATGACACCATTGTGCTTTTTCTCATTAAAGTTGCCTTTTATTCTCTGTGTACTCATGGAGACGAACAAAATGGTCTGTGCTATTAATTAGGAGTGAAGGGTGCTTCGTTTGGAGATGACATTTAAGCTTGCTTGGGACCATGATGCAGCTTAATGGCCTTGGTGCAGTTGTATCCCTGGTGAAAGCAAATTAAATAACAAAAGATAATTTTCAATGTACTGCCTTTCACGCACAGTCTTAGCTTTGTTTGGACAACAATCCGGCCCTTCATCTGAGTTGGAATTTTATCCAGGGCCCGGTTCAGAATCTGAATCTTTTCTCTTCTAATATTTATCTATCACTGTTTTCCATCTTGTCACCACCTCCTCTCACAGATCTTAACAAGCTCATTAACTGAATAAGAACATCTGTAAAAAAAAGGAGGGGGAAACATCTCCCCGTCCACACTGTATGGTGTGGATGGGGCGCTGCTGACTTTGACTGGGGATATCATCAGGCGGTGTAAGGAATACTTTGAGGAGCTCCTCAATCTCACTGACACGCCTTCTGCAGAGGAAGTAGAGCTTGAGGACGAGTGGGGTGACTCGACCATCACAGGAGCTGAGGTCGCCGAACTGGTTAAAAACTCTTTGGTGGCCGGGCCCTGGGGGTGGACGAGATTCTCCCTGAATACCTCGAGGCTCTGGATGTTGTAGGGCTATCATGGTTGACATGCCTCTGCAACATTTCGTGGCAGTTGGGGACAGTACCTTTGGCATGGAAAACCGGGGTGGTGGTTAAAACAAAAAGAAGAGATCTGGTGAATCCACTCAGAAGATTAAACTGAGATTTTTTTACACTTGCCAATTTCATCATCCATATATAAAATTTCATTAATGAAACTACATAATGATATTTTTCAGTTTAATTCTTGCGTGTCCTACATAGCTCGTGCCTAATGAGAGGCTCTCTTTGCTTGCTGAACGACATGAGTCATACTGATGCTTCATGCTTTGCCTCTATCCTGCTAGTGCTCTGTTCATGCATGCATACCGTATTTACCCAATCACTGCCAGGTCTCTGGAGCTGTTTTCAAGAAGAAAACATTTCATTATCAAATCCAAGTTGCAATGATAATTCAACACTTCAGGGCATAACCACAGCTTAATCACTTTCATTCCAACTAGGGAATCCTAGGCACATATTTTGAGGCTGCATTAAAACAATATAAAATAATTATGATCATGGAAGGAGACATTAACTGAACTTGTATTGTGTGGATTTTTTTAAAAATACAGCCAGTCCTACAGGATACAACAAAGTGGGGCTATAGTCACTTTTAAATGTGACAGCATTGAATAATTTGTCTAAGATAGTTGTAGCATAAGATTTTCTTACTCATTAGTGACCAACACTATATCATTATATGAACTTTTTAAATTTGCATGTACTGAAGGGGTGTATTTTAATTCAAGTCACAATCTTTTCTAAACATCACCAAGTTGCTTTAAATGGTTAAACCTAACAGTGAGTGATAATGAAAAAGGTGAGAGACAACCTAGCTAAGCAAAATGAAAAATTACTTATACTACCAGCACCACTAAAGTGGTGCAGCACCACGGGGCAGCACGGTGGTGCAGTGGTTAGCACTGTTGCCTTACAGCTAGAAGGTTCCTGGTTCGAATCCCCAGGTTGGCAGGGGTTGGAACCTTTCTGTGTGGAGTTTACATGTTCTCCCTGTGCTGCGTGGATTTACTCCGGGGGCTCCGGTTTCCTCCCACAATCCAAAGACATGCATGTTAGGTTAATTGGCTGTTCTAAATTGTCCCTAGATATCTGTTTCCTATAGGCCCTTAGAATAGAGGGTTAGTATTAGTGAAAGCGCTTTGAGTGGTCTTTGTGACTAGAAAAAGCGCTATATAAGTGCAGGTTAGTTAGTTAGTTAGTAAAGTCCTAATGTGGAACTTGTAGATAATCTATAAATTTAAATGCAGCCAAGATCCATTAAAAAACAAACAAACAAGAAATATACACATAAGAGTGTGGAAGACAGCATCTTGTAATCAGTAGCATCAATAAAGGTTTCCAGTAATATGACAACATACAGTATTGATCATTTCTCACAGGATAAGAACACCTCTTAAACAACGCTACTGTTACTGAGTAACTTTCAACATGCAAATCACTCTTATCAAGGATTAAATTTTCATGTACCTCACCCTGTTTTCAAAGTGTGAACTGCACACTGATTTTTGGGCTGTCAAAGAACATTAACAACATAATTGAAACATGGAGATATTTTTAGGGAGAGGCAAATGAAAGGTTCCATATCACGCTATGAGAGAGGTAGAAAACCAACAGTTTTAAAAAGGTCATTGATGGTACTTTTTTCCACATTTTAACAGCTCACACGTGCGTTAATGAAATGTTTGTGGCATATTTTGTTCAAATTTTTCTTCAATTCTTTAATTATTGCTGCATTTTAAACAGTCTTTCTAACAATACCTGATTTCAGTGCATGTCTCTTTTTACGAAGAAATCTCTATTGTCATTCAGTCCATACAGCCAATCATGTACAGTAGAACAAAATTACATTTCTCCTATCTACAATGTTAATCACATGTAGGATCAGAGGGGTCGCTGCCATGCAAGGCACCACCACAAACAACTTCTCCTTCCCCAGTTCTATTATGCTGAGCACCAAGCTAGAAGGTGGAAAGTACCATTTTTATATGGTCTTTTGTATGACCCGGCTCGGACTTGAACCACCAACCTCCCAGTTGTGGGGTGGATACTCTATCAACTAGTTTAAATCTCCCAGACCGCATTCAGCTCTGCCCTCCCTCTTACTCACTGTTGCTAACCTACTGCTTTAGCTAAGAATAGCTCAGGTGGTGAGCATGAGCCAGCTAATGTAAATTTTTTCAAAGAATGAATGAAATAGTGCATCACTGGTGGGCAGTGGTGTGGGGTTTCAGTGGTCGAAAGGACATAACCAGTCCCTGGAGTACATTAAGCACGAATGTGCCAAGACTAGTGGCTAAACTGGCTTCAGCAAGCCTCCTTGGTGTTGCTAATTGCTGAAACACCCTGTGATGCTAAGGTACACAACTGATGATGCGTCTCGGCGGTGAAGCCTTACAGCAGCTATCTCTCAAGAGCTTCCCACAGATTCAGAAGTGGTGCAAACATCAGGGATTGTAACAACTAGTCCTTCATCGAACCTTGAACGGTGTGATTGTAACAACTAGTCCTTCATCGAACCTTGAACGGTGTGAGCAATTGCAATCACAAATGCCATCACTGTGAAAATATAACAAAATAAGCCAAAAGACTGCTAGATATACTGCCAGCCAAAAGTTTGGACACACAATGGGTAGATGTGTCCAAACTTTTGACTGGTGCTATATATTGGGCTAACAGTCACAAATACCCTTATGAATGCCTGCGAACACTGCACGAATGATTTCTGGACCATTTCGTACAGCCTTCTTAAGGCACCTGTAGGAAAATCCATTGTTCGTAGACCATTTATAAGTTCATGGCCAGGTCGATGGTCTTGTCCAAGATTTCTATGAATGAAAACCCTTCATCATAGGGCGGCCATACGAATGCCATAGGAACAATGTAAGAACTATGCAAGATGCTGGCTGTAGGTATACTTCTTGAGGGCCCCTTTCAGCGGTCGTAGGAAATGCTCTACAAATCCCTGTTCGTACAGAGATTCGTAAGGTGGCAGTGAGTCACTCATAAGGCAGAAGTATGTCATTCCTGCAACATTTGTGCCAACAAAATGTGTCGAAAGCTGTAAGATCTTCCTACCAACGACTTGAGAGTGCCATGAGTTGAACAAAAATTTTCATAAGATGGCAGTAAGTATGCCATAGGAAGATCTCAAGGCACCCTTAAAAAGAATGTAAGTGCTCTTGGGCCATTGTATGACAGAAATGCACCTCACTTCTCAAAAATGCCTCAAGTTGCTCCTGGGAATTGAATGGCAGCAGTAAGAAACTCTGCCCCCTTCCACAAATGCCTGTGAACTCCAGAATTCGTAGGAACTGGGAGATTCTTACGAACCTATCGTTCATAAGAATCTTTGTGATCGTAGCTTCATCAACTGTGGTTTAGTGAACCAGATGGAAACAGGCATTTATTAGGGTAACTGAAGTCTGAAGAAAATTACAATAAAAACATGAACTTCTTTGTACCACTGTTAACTCTTAAGTTAACACCTTTGGCTGTGTGCCCTCACATGACATACAGCTAGGTTGGCCAATAATAGAACAGCGGGCAGATATCAATGCTAGTGACATTTTGAATTTCTTGACAAACAGGAAAATATCCAGGAGAGTTGAAATGGCTTCTTGGAGAGAAAAAAAACAACAACATAAAGACTGTGTGCATTTTTAAGAGAAGTGAGAGTTTTGATAAATGATCGATAAACACATGACCAATAGATGCATTTCAGAAGTTTAAAACCTACAAAAACACAATTTTTTCAGTCAATGACCCCTTTAACAGCGTTTCACTCAAAGATAGCCTATTATAAAATCCAGATAGTGTCAGAAATTTCACTGCTGCTATGACCACTGTCTGCTAACGAAAAAATAGGGATGGGGCATTAAATGAAGCATGGATAGATGTTATTTATGTCCATCCATCCATCCATCTTCTTCTGCTTAATCCTTTTCGGGTCGTGGGGGGGCTGGAGCCTATCCCAGCATCTTTGGGCGAGAGGCAGGGTACACCCTGAACAGATCACCAGTCCAACACAGAGAGACAGACAACCATTCACTCTTACAGTCATACCTAAGGACAATTTAGAATCCCCAGTTTTTGATGCCAATTAACCTAACTTGCATGTTTTTGGGATGTGGGAGGAAACTGGAGAAATCCCGGAGTAAACCCACGCAGACACGGGGAGAACATGTAAACTCCACACAGATCACTGTTGGTCGGTGGCTGAGATCGAACTCAGGATCCCCCGGCCAAGGGTGAGTTGCTGTGCTGCCGCAGTGCTAACCACTCCGCCACCGCGCTGTTATTTATGTCATTGTAGAAAATCATTTTACACGATCTACATACGGTACATCACAACATGACACTGTATTTAGATTCCAATTACAGAGTGAATTTATGAACTTTCTTATAACCCTCCTAAAATTGCAAAGTAATAATAACTACTGAGTTAAAGCAAAAGAAAAAAGTAAAAACAAATCAAATCCACAAATTAAACCCCAAACAAAACATCACGGCCTACTCAGTCAACCATCAACCCCCCAATGCATCCTTTGTAAAAGAAAACTTATGTTTGCTGATTTACCATTGTTGCAGCTAGTGTGTAAGGAACTTGCACTAAAGGATATTTGTCAGATGTTGCCATGCTTACAGTATCTGACAGACTTTCATTGTCTGACACACCTGGATTTTGCTGAGAAGAAGAGGTGCTTGAAGAGTCTATAGCCTTGTAGTGCATCTCCTTTGGATATTTGATATTAAATGAACTATTGCTCAAATATTGGAAGGAATCAGAAAATGGTGATTGAAATAAAGGTAGTGTAGATTAAAAAATGACAATATAATGACATTTTTTAACACATTTAGGAGCAAATTTCTCTAAAATTATATAAAAAATTTAGGTTCAGCTTCACAGTTGCATTCATTTTAATGATTGGGGGACCAATAACAAATGTGATGTGTCCTTGATAACACCAGACTTTGTTTTCTCCCATTTAATCCCCCCAGCATCAGTTCTGTTTTCACATGTGCCACTGTACCCAATCTGGGTCACACAAGCAACATCCCACACACACAAATACACACACACACGCATGCATGTGCGTGCACGCAAACACACACACACACACACACACACACACACACACACACACACACACACACGCACACACACGCACAATCACAGATGTCACCCTTTATTATAATCACTAATAGCCTCAGCTTCCCAGACTATGACCAGCCAATCCTGTTAGGTGTGACTGACCGCTTCTGAACATAAAAGGCCAGGATTGGTCACAGCCAGTACGGTACGAAGCGGATTAAGTGTCAACATGGCAGGAAATCTGGAATCAGACAAAGGCTTTATAGATGTGTGGTGTAACTGTTAGTGTAGTTAACTTGTTAACGATACAAAGAATGCAGTCTCATGGACGGGGAAGCTGAGATGGGGGAGGAAGAAAGATGAAAGAGATTTGGAGATGTAATATTTCTTTGAATTTGACATCTGAAGCTCAGAGCTTTTCATCACTTTCCTAAAAGTTTGGACTTAGTTAGCTATAGCTCTGAGCATGTTCATCTTCCAAGTTTACTTTTTTCTTATCCTAATTGGACTTAGGACACCTACACCTGCAAGCAAGGCTGAGGACTATATAAGATGATTTTCTTCCTGCCCATGCGCTGGAAGATTTATCATTTAACTTCTAGAAGCACAACCAGAAGACAAATAATTGGAGGGAAACATAGTTGAACAATAGTTTTGTTACACTTTAAAAAACTTTTTTTTTTTTTTCCTGTAGGAAGTAGTGTTGTAGGTGAGACCTGACTGAGACCAGTCTCCCAAGACCAAAACCAAGAGCCAGTTTAGACTAAGACAACTGTTTATGTAGGTCTTGGAAGACTCTGGTCTTGATGAGGTCTCGACTACAACACTAACAGGAAGTAGTTTGGAGGGTAAAAATGATTCTGAATGAGAATGGTAAATGAGCTTGTTCTCATAAAAAATATTTTCCTTTCTGTCAGACAGTTCTTATCAGAGCTTGTGCTCAATGATTGTATGAGGCATGGGTTAATTTGTCATTAGCAATCCATATACACAAAAGCAGATTTTTTTATTATAATAATTCATCCAGACTTGTAAAGCTACCATAGATCTCAGTTAGATTTGAATTAGTGAGGTGTCAAATGGATTACATGCTGGCAAAAGTGAAAGGTAAGTAGAGTTGGTGCTCAATGATTTATAAAAATGTAAATAATTTATGTAGTTTTTTCAGAGAAAAAAAGTTGAATTATTAAAAGCTCATTCTTTCTCTCTGTGCCCCACTTGCAAAAGTAGGCAGTACTTATGGGCTGGTTGGGCAAAAACTGAATATCATCTGACTGGCCACAGCTTAAAACAAGTTATGGTCACCATTGTTATAAATTCCACTGTGAATATATTTCAGATCCAATTTCCACTGTGAGTTTGGGTTCTGGAATGCACCTTTAAAGAAGGTGACAGACAGCTATCATGCTTTGCTTTAACTTCAGCTGCTTTGCTATTTTTCGCATGGCTGTAACATTTGGCCATGTGTTTGCTATTTTCTCCCTCTCTGAGTTAAGAGAGAACTGGAACGGGGCCATAAAGTGACACACACATGCAGTGTGTATGCTGATTATATGCGCTAGGTCAACTGGCATGACCTACTTCCCAGTTCTGCTCCTTGGGCTGCCATAGTCGTGCATGTCAAATCACCAAATGGACCTAGATGTGAGTTTGGGAGAGTGTACATTGCATCTGGATGCATGCTTCTTATAATTATTCCTTGGTAATTTTATGTGAGAGTTCTGTAGCAACATAAATTCCTAACCGCAATCAAATAGATTTTTTTTTGCCTAAACCAAATAAAGTATTTGCTTGCTTATACTCACCAATCACTGAATTGACAAAAGGAGGGAAAGCAAACAGGACCAGCCATGTCCTTATGTCTCCTGTATGATAGACTACAAATGTATGCCACCAACAAACCTCCAACCTTCTTGTGAGGACTTGATTGACAGCTCTGTAAAAAGTGAGTACTCAGCTTCAAATACTAACACAGACAGCTATGAGCGAATTGCAACGTCTTACACATCAGGAGTGCCAATTTGCTTGAAACTGAGGGGCATGACATGCTTAGTTTAGTAGAAAATTGCAATCATAAGTTACGCACTATCAAGAATACCCCTGATTTATTGCCTTTTCTGACTAATGGGGATGATAACTGGTACAGTCAATTCATCACACTATATTTCATATGACTTAAGAGGTTGAGGCCATATGTTCACCATGAAACTTCTTAGTATTACTGGTTATTGGAGAATAGAAACTAATGTGCCATTTTCCACCAAATTCTACATAATTCGGCATCCTCTGAGTCATCAGCATAGATGACATAAAGATGGGTGACATGCCACCACTACTTCCACTGTAGAAAAGTGATGCTGTATTTACTGGATTTGGGATGCTGCTATCTTGTGCTGGTGATTTCATTTACAGTCAGACAATCTAGATTATGCAGCAGTGACCATACAACTCAGTTTTTTGAGTTTATGTGCACACCGCTGTCTATCACAGCCTATGCCACAGCCCATAGGCAGCTCCCTAAATCACATTTACCATAACCATGCACAGTCTTCATGCTCAATCCCATTTTTATTGTTTCTTCTGAAAATGGGATGATATGAAAGATAAGCACTGACATACAGTACATAAGCATAATAAACTACATAAGCATAATACAACTACAAAAATAATCTTTTGGATACATATTTTTGAAGAGTACGTCTACTTTTTTATAATTTTGGCAAAGCACTCCACACAATGGACGTCTTGCACAATGCAGAGTGACGTACGTCCACATTCCAGCCCTCCTGTGGCTCCCGTTCTGCTTCCATTATATTTTCACATTCCCTGGTGCTTTCTCATCAATAAATCTTTTTTTTTCACTTTTACTTATCATTGTACATATCGGAAATAGTTTTTGTAACCATACTGAGCCATTCAATAGTTCATCCAGTTAGCTTAACAGCTAGCAGCTACTGTATTGTTTATATCGCTGCCATTCCAAATATCACTGTATGGGCTGTAATAGACCTGTGAAACTCACTGAAGCATATGTCCGACTCCCAGTTGTTACTGGACTTCTTTTAATATTATTTGTGTATGCAGAGTCCCTCAGTTATTGATGTTATCATTACTGTTATTGATATTAGCTTAGCTAGCTTCCAGTTGCTAGTGTGTTATTTATTCTCGTAATAAACTTTGACTCACTCCAAGTAACATTGCATGGATTCAAATGAATGTGAATGAGCTTGTGTAAAGACTTTGCACAACGCATGTTCATTACACAGATCTATTACAGCCCAGGCAGTGGTATTTGCAATGGCACAGACATAAACAAGACAATAGCTGTTAGCTGCTGAGCTGACTGGGTGAACTATTAATTGGCTCATTATGACTACAAAAACAATCAAAATGTGAAACACAAACTTTATAAAGAAAAAAAAAACTATCTTCCCGCACACTATTTCCAGTATGCACAATGATAAGCGCCATCCATCCATCCATCCATCCATCTTCTACCGCTTATCCAGGGATCCGGGTCGCGGGGGTATCAGTCCAGGCAGAGTAGCCCAGATTTTCGCCCAGTTCACATAGCAGCATAATCTCCATGATCCCTCCTGCAGGTGGTGAACCCAATGGAGGGCAGATCCATGTGCCTTTTTGGGGTACACTGGGCCCTTGATGTAACCTTCGTCATGGGATCCACTGGACCGCTCTTAATCTGGCCCTTCACCCTGGACCTGTTTGTCTTGGGAGACCCTACCAGGGGCAAGTTGCCCTCAACAACATACTGTAGCTCCTGGGATCATTCAGGCACTGAAACCCCTCCACCACGAAAAGGTGGCGGTCCACGGAGTGAAAGTGATAAAACTGATTTATTGATGTGAAAGCCCCAGGGAACGGGTAAATATAATGGATGTGGAACTGGAACTGCGGGTGAACTGGAATGCGGAAGTATGTTACTCTACATTGTGCAAGAGGCCCATAGTTGAAGAGACAGCAGCAAGCCACTAGAGGGCAATCAACATGTCTGAGCTTCACTTTTGAAGAGCTCTTTATTCACATGCTATGGTTGTAACTTGTAGCCCACTAAAATCTGACGTTAACTACAATAAGTGGGAAATAATCTACAAAGCACTTCCACACTTGCTTCACTTTTCATGCCCCGAAGCTGTTGTGTGTCTGTCTTTTATTCGCAGTAGTAGCTGGTGTCCTTTTAAACCCATTCTACCTTTATTCTGATTGGCTGCTTCAACAAGCAAAAAGGCTTAAACACCAAGTCAAGGGGGTGCTGTGTACAGCCACAAAAGCAGGTTAGGGTCAACTGACTAAGCTCTTAGTTTAACGGGATTATTGCTACATAGATTGACCTCATTAACTGGAACTTTGGCCATGCTTAATATGAGCATCCACCACTGTAAGATACAATACAGCAGTCCATAACAAAAAATAAGGAGAAGTACATTATAGCCACTTTAAAGAGGACAAGCAATCACGAATAACCTACAAATATTGTAAAAGAGAAAAAAAAATGAAGCTTGCAGCATAATTAGCAGCATTATGAGCACTGTAATACTCTTACCACAGCACAAAATGCACAGAGCCTCTCAAATGTTTTTATCCACATCATTCTCTTGTTGAATCAGTTTTTAGAAAGTGAAGAGGAAAGAAAGAGCTCCTATGAAAATTTTAACAGCTTAAACTATGAGTGGAAGGGAGAGTCCCAACCTTTGTGGATGCAACGATAATGAAAGATTTAGAAGCAGAACCAGACTAATATGTGGTGGAGCCAGCCCAAATATACTAACAAGAAGGGGCATCAAGAGTTGAAAGGGGATTGATCTCTAAATAGCTGTATTAGGTGTAGGCTTACGTATGTGTTTGTTTTTCAGGAAAATAAAAATGCACATCCATCTGACTATTGCAACAGATGTTTGGATGTAACACTGACTGAATAACTGAACACCAAAAAAATGTTCAGTTGCAAAAGGTTATGTGGTGACATTCACGCATCAGAGGCTAAAGGGATTTTTTTTTTTTTTCAAAATAAAACACTAGGCATTTTGGTGATGCATCCGTCCAATGACATTTTTCACAGCTTAAAACAGAGATGTAGCAGTTATCACATTACATGATAAATTAATTCAGCATCTCCTTTTGTCCTTTAGAACAGTGAAACAGATGAGCAAAGATGACACATGAACTGCACTGTTGACACAACACATGACTGCACTCTTGGTACTTGCCCTTTACCCTTTACCAGTTTGTGTTGAAAAAAAAAAAGGTAGCAGTCCAAGGAGGGGAACATGTACATGTAATTGTGTAAATGTACCTCGTTACAGAAAGAATCTCTGTTCTGACCTACCTTCTCCAGCCTTTTCTCACTCCACTGCACTAGAACAAAAAATAAATGTCATCTAATGACCATGTTGAAGACTGAGTTGGCACAGCAGTCTTCCTTCTGGCGTGTAGAGGAATAAGCAAAACTTGGACTCTCTTTGAGTCCTTAGGAACATTTGTGACCTGTGCTGGCAAAATGAGTCGGAATGCGCACCGGGTAATTATGAGCTACAGGCACGTGAAGTCACAAATCATGATTCTTTCTTTGTATGCTGACGGCAAGTCCCAGGAAATCCTCCGTCAGTGCCTGGTATCACTGTAAAGCTTGGAAGTCCTACTTCAGGGGTCACCAACCTTTTTGAAACCAAGAGCTACTTCATGGGTATCGAGTCATGTGAAGGGCACCAGCTTGACACACTCCTCTAAAATAATAAATTGTGTGTGTGTGTGTATATATATATAACCTTAAATAAATATAAAACCTTAGAAATTCCTTTCCAAATCAAACTTTCAGTTTGGATGCGGTTACTCTTTCTCTTAATAGCTCTGTGAGGAACCTTGGAGTTATTTTTGATCAGGATTTGTCCTTCAATTCACATATTAAATTTGTTTCTAAGACTGCCTTCTATCATTTGCGTAATATTGCCAAGATTAGGAGCATCTTGTCTCAGAGTGATGCTGAGAAACTGATCCACGCTTTTGTTAGCTCGAGATTAGATTATTGTAATTCTTTATTATCAGGCTGTCCTAAAACATCTTTAAAAAGTCTTCAGCTGATCCAAAATGCTGCAGCAAGAGTTTTAACAGGTACTAGAAAGAGAGATCATATCTCTCCGGTTCTGGCCTCCCTTCATTGGCTTCCCATAGAGTTTAGAATTAAGTTTAAAATCCTTCTTCTTACTTACAAAGCTCTAAACAATCAGGCTCCTTTTTATTTAAAAGATCTGATACTACCGTATTATCCTAACAGAGCACTAAGCTCCCAAAATGCAGGATTACTTGTAATACCTAGAATCTCCAAAAGTACAATGGGAGGCAGAGCCTTCAGTTATCAAGCTCCTCTCCTGTGGAATCAGCTGCCAATCTGGATTCGGGAGTCAGACTCGATCTCTGTTTTTAAGAATAGGGCTAAAACCTACCTTTTTGATATAGCCTACAATTAGGGAGGGATCATGTGTTTCTGAACCCTCCCTTAGTTATGCTGCTAATAGGTTTAGTCAGCCGGGGGACCTCCAGTAATGCACTGGGCCTCACTCCTTTCCTCACTCTCTATGAAATATTTTTTTTTTTTTTGCTGGTCATTAACATCTGTTTGTTCTCTCCCATAGATTGAGTCCCCATCGTGCTGTTTGCTCTCTACATGTCTGTTCTTTTCTTCTTCTCTATCCCCTCACCCCCCAGCCAGTCGCAGCAGATGACTGCCCCTCCCTGAGCCTGGTTCTGCTGGAGGTTTCTTCCTGTTAAAAGGGAGTTTTTCCTCTCCACCGTCGCCAAGTGCTTGCTCACAGGGGATCGCCTGATTGCTGGGGTCTTTCTGCAACTGTGGGGGTCCTCCCTACAGTTGATAGTGCTATGAGATGACTGTTGTTGTGAAATGGCGCTATATAAATAAAGTTGAATTGAATTGAATTGAATTGAATATATATACACTACCGTTCAAAAGTTTGGGGTCACCCAGACAATTATTTTGTGTTTTCCCTGAAAAGTCACACTTATTTACCACCATGAGTTGTAAAATGAATAGAAAATATAGTCAAGACATTGACAAGGTTAGAAATAATGATTTGTATTTGAAATAATAACTTTTTCCTTCAAACTTTGCTTTCGTCAAAGAATCCTCCATTTGCAGCAATTACAGCATTGCAGACTTAACATGATTGCACAAGGGTTTTCTAATCATCCATTAGCCTTCTGACGCAATGAGTAAACACATTGTACCATTAGAACACTGGAGTGATAGTTGCTGGAAATGGGCCTCTATACACCTATGTAGATATTGCACCAAAAACCAGACATTTGCAACTAGAATAGTCATTTACCACATTAGCAATGTATAGAGTGTATTTCTGATTAGTTTAAAGTTATCTTCATTGAAAAAAGTGCTTTTCTTTCAAAAATAAGGAAATTTCTAAGTGACCCCAAACTTTTGAACGGTAGTGTATATATATATACACATAAATAAATAATTATCAATAACTTAGAGTGGGTAACAGACAAGATCAATATTCAACACTTTATTTTTATTAATCTCAGCAATTGTTCAGATGATCACTTCTACATTTCATAAAAAAATGTCCAGTTTTCACCAGTCCCTTTTAACCATAAAAAACTAAACCCTATTAATTCATGAACTATGTTGAACCATGTTTGAAAAAGTTATGCAACATTTAAGAAAAATCAACTTTCATATTAAATAAATCTTATCACATTTTTAACTGAACAAATCTGCTGCAATTCTGCTCAAAATCTGTTACATTTAATAAACACACTTTTGTGTGTTCTTCTTCACTGGAATTATATCCATACAGTTCTTGCCAAGAATCATGCTGGAGTAATAACCAGCGCTGTCCTTTCATGAGAAGAAACTAAACAGCACTGAGAGTGCTTATATGCACGGTGGAGCAGTGGTTAGCACCGCGGCAGCAGTTTACTCTCGGCCGGGGGATCGCGGGTTCGATCCCGGCCAACAGTGATCTGTGTGGAGTTTGCATGTTCTGGTGGTGCATGTTCTCGTTTTTCATGCAAAAACATGCAGGTTAGGAGTTAAGGGGCGCTTGCGCATGCAGCGGCTGGTGGCTTGTCACCGGACTGCAGAACAAATCTACCTACAGGTACAAGATGTGTGTATATATATATTTTATTGTAATATGTACATATGTATATTAGTGTGTATATACTGTGTGTATATATATATTTTATAGTAATATGTACATATGTATATTAGCTGCTCTTGCTTACTTGTTTTTTTTCTTGCCTTCTGATTGTTGCTCTGAGTGTTGCTATCCCTGTGCTGTTGCAATCCTGGAATTTCCCCGTTGTGGGACTAATAAAGGCTTATCTTATCTTATCTTAAGATAAGTCCCCCCCCGCAAAAAAAAAGAGTGGGTAGTGAAGTGGCGCTTCGCCATCGCCCCGCAAATGAAATACACGCAGCTTCCTTTCACGGTAGTAAAAAAGAACTCTTCCTCCCGCTCACTTTGAAAAAGATAATTTTTTTTTTGCCATGTTTTTGGGCTTGGAAACCGCACTGCCCCCACCATCTTAACTGCCCGCTAGCTTACGCTCCACAAGCGCGAAGGTTTTGTCATGCGCACAATACTGACCTTTGAACTAGGTCAGAGTTCACCTTAACTTTACGTATAATAAACATATTTTCATTTTTTTATTTTTAAGACATTGTCATTTTAAAATCTATATAAATGCAAGTGTGATTTTAAAAAATATAAAATAAAAAATAGCGGCTGAAAAAATTACATCTTAGACGCAGCTCACTTGCGAGTTGTGCTATTTTTAGAACAGGCCTGCGGGCGACACATGTGGTCCCTGCGGGCGACATGGTGCCCGCGGGCACCGCATTGGTGACCCCTGTCCTACTTTCTAAAAATACACCTTTTTGCGGAAGACGTAACTCAGGACCGATTGAAAGCGAGTTTTCAAACTAGCCAAAATATAAACAAAATTGGTTTATGTTGATCCATTTTTGCGCAATTCCTTCAAATTAAATATCATTTTGAAGGTCTTTCAATACAGAATATGAAAATAATTTTACCTCAGTTTTGAAAATTTCCTCATTGCGACTCATTTTGCCAGCATGGGTCACATTTATTGAATATAACAGAATGGAGTAAAATGTATCTCTCCATAATAGGCCTGGAAGTGAATGGAAGGTGCTAAACACCTGCAGTAACGTGAATACATCATATTGTGCTGTATTATTGTCATAGCAACAATACTGCAAGTGACTAAGTATGCAGATGAGTAAATCTCAACACCCCCAGTTAATCTTAGCTTAGTTGTGTGATGTAGGAAAACATAATAACATTAGGTCTCTCCTTTTACTACCATAGACAAAACTCTTCACATTTTAAGTCTCAAACAAAACTTGTGTAAACCTTTTCAATTTCTACTTGGTGGCTGGCTTTATCATTTTATCAGCAACCATTTTGTCAGCAGGACAATGTTTCATTGACACTTTTCCCACAGTTTACAGTTCCTCTTATGAAATGACACCCAATATCAATGTGCCTGCACTTTTGCCCACTAACTGGGCTCCTGGCTAGTGTCACTGTACCCTGTTTGTCCTCATTCACTTTTGTTTGTGCATATTGGCATTTGTCTATGCATGGTTTCTGATTGTAATCTTTTGCTGCAAATCTTGCTTTATATTTTTCTGGCCTATCACTGTCACTCTTGAAGGTGTAGCCCCCCCCCCCCCCCCCACTGCCTTTCTGCCTGATGGCAACTGGGTTTGGAATATGTCAAGCCCAATTCATAGTGGCAAAAACGCGCTGGTACAAGAGCGAGCGCAGTGGATGCATTTGTGTGCAAACCCTACGCAGAGGGTGAGCGCTGACCAAGCATATGCAGGCCCCAAAAGGTGACCGCGCTTACAAGAACGCAGTGGTAGCAGTGAACTGCACATGTGCCAGGGAAACTTCTGCCATCCCAGACGGGGAAGTATTGGTGAGGGTGAACAGTTGTGCATGTGTTTCGCTAACTTCTTAACTGTGTATGCCACCAAACTGCGACATAACCCCTAGTGGTCAACAGTGGGAAAGATTTTTTTCAAAAAAATATTCAGATCAGATGTCAGAACTTTCCAAGGCTATAACTTGAAAGTGGTAAGAGATAATGGCTTATTGTCAATTAGAAAGCTGTAGTTTGTTGATTTGATGTCACTTGTTCCTGTTTGATATGATTTAATGTGTTATTTAGGAGTTGTGTGTCTCATTAGTTACTACAAGAATGGCTATTTGTTGTTAAATATTAACATAAAAATGATTTGATTTTTTGGGAGTGCTTGGTGGGTTTTTGGTGTCCCATAAAAATGATTTCATTTATTACTGGTCCCGTTAGTCAAACTGAGCACCAACAAAAAAATGTTTCCCTCAATCATTTAAAGAGTTGAAAATAAAACAGCATACAGAAGAGAAACAGATTTTAACTCATTGGTTACCCTGTCTTTAAAATCCAGTTTTAAATTAGTGGTTGCAAAATGCAAAGCCATTGCTAGCGGAGCATTGCTAAGCGGGTTAGCTCCACTCGTCCAGGTATCCTGAGCACTGTCCAGCTGCATCATGACTTCCTTATAATGTCCAGTTTAGGGGAGGGCCTCGGACTGTTTTTGTCCAACGCTGGCGTTCAAATTGTAGTTTCCTAAACTTGTTTTAAAAGTAAATAGTACTGCTGTATATGAACATCTGTTGTATTCAGCGCATTGAAATACGTCATTCAAGGATGTTGTCAAAAGATGGACTGTGATTGGTTAGAGGTTTGCCTCTTTCTGGGTTTGTTTTTCTAATGCAAGGAGAGGTTGCCATAGCAACAAATATAAACTGATTTCTGATTGGCTAAATAATATCAGAAAGTATTTTCTCCTTCTTAGTTACAAAAAAAGAACTAATTTCTGATTGGCTGATTAATGTTCCCATCGTGGCAAGCCCGTTTTTAACTCCTGTGGACTTCTGACAGGATTCTGACTACATGTTACAGAATAACATACAGTGGTGTGAAAAAGTGTTGGCCCCCTTCCTGATTTCTCATTTTTTTGTATGTTTGTCACGCTTAAATATTCCAGATCATCAAACAAATTTAAATATTAGACAACGATAACGCATGTAAACACAAAATACAGTTGTTCAGTAAAGGTGTTTATTATTAAGGGTAAAAAAAAAATCCAAACCTACATGGCCCTGTGTGAAAAAGTGATTGCCCCCCCCTGCTTTAAAACATAAATGAACTGTGGTTTATCACATCTTTGGAAAGCTCAGTTCAATTTCTCTAGCTACAGCAAGGCCTGATTCACTGCCACACCTGTTCTCAATCAAGAAATCACTTAAATAGGACCTGCCTGACAAAGTGAAGTAGACCAAAGGACCCTCAAAAGCTAGACATCATGCTGTGATCCAAAGAAATTCAGGAACAAATGAGAAACAAAGTAATTGAGATCTATCAGTCTGGAAAAGGTTATAAAGCCATTTGTAAAGTTTTGGGACTCAAGCAAACCACAGTGGGATCCATTGTCCACAAATGGCAAAAACATGGAACAGTGGTGAACCTTCCCAGGAGTGACCAGCTGACCAAAATTACCCCAAGAGTGCAGCAACAACTCATCCAAGAGGTTACAAAAGACCCCACAACAACATCCAAAGAACTGCAGACCTCACTTACCTCAGTTAAGGTCAGTATTCATGACTCCACCATAAGAAAGAGACTGGGCAAAAATGAAATGGACGAAAACCATTGCTGAGCAAAAAAGAACATAAAGACTCACCTCAGTTTTGCCAGAAAACATCTTGATGATGCCCAAGACTTTTGGGAAAATACTCTGTGGACTAACGAGACAAAAGTTGAACTTTTTGGAAGGTGTGTGTTACATCTGGTGCAAAAGTAACACAGCATTTCAGAAAAGGAACATCATACCAACAGTAAAATGTGGTGGTGGTGGTGGTGGTGGTAGTGTGATGGTCTGGGGCTGTTTTGCTGCTTTAGTACCTGGAAGACTTGCTGTGGTAAATGGAACCATGAATTGTGCTGTCTACCAAAAAATCCTGAAGGAGAATATCCGGCCATCTGTTCATGACCTCAAGCTAAAGCGCACTTGGGTTCTGCAGCAAATCAATGATCCAAAACATACCATCAAATCCACCTCTGAATGGCTTAAGAAAAACAAAATGAAGACTTTGGAGTGGCCTAGTCAAAGTCCTGACCTGAATCCCACTGAGATGCTGTGGCATGACCTTAAAAAGGCGGTTTATGCTCGAAAACCCTCCAATGTGGCAGAGTTAAAACAATTCTGCAAAGATGAGTGGGCCAGAATTCCTCCACAGTACTGTAAAAGACTCATTGCCAGTTACTGCAAACACTTGATTGCAGTTGTTGCTGCTAAGGGTGGCCCAACAAGTTATTAAGTTTAGGGGGCAATCACTTTTTCACACAGTGCTATGTAGGTTTGGATTTTTTTTCCCCTTTAATAATAAACACCATTTAAAAACTGCATTTTGTGTTTACTTGTGTTATCTTTGTCTAATATTTAAATTTGTTTGATGATCTGAGACATTTAAATGTGTCAAACATACAAAAAATGAGAAATCAGGAAGGGAAAACACTTTTTCACACCACTGTAGAAAAAATATAAAATATATTAATCACAATGTTTGTATCATTTCTTTTCAAATTTCTGAGGAAGCGCCGCCTCCTTTGCTTCCTCCCATGAGCCACCACTGGCACTCAGCCTGTTAAGGCAAGGTCTCAGAAACATTACTTTTATCTTGTTCATTTTCCACATTTACATCAACAATTTTATCATTATTTACTCTGGGACGTATTTCTTTATTACCATATTCTATGCATGACTCAAGATTTTTGTGTTTGTTACCCTTTTTCTGGATAATACACAAGTGGAGTATTTAGTAAGTAGAGTCTACTCAGGTGTCTGAGTAGACATCTGTACATATTTGTCACCTTTACATTGATTAATATTGTGTTAAGCAGTGCATAAAGAATACATACTACCACTTCCATGAATGTCAAACCTGAAACTGTTCTTGGTAGATGTAGAATAGAATAGAATAAAATTTATTGTCCCCAAAGGGAAATTTGTCTGGGGCTCAGTGCCACATCCAATTACCACATAAAAATAACATTCAGACATGATCCATAAAACACAACATCAGCTAAATCTTGAAAAATCCATGGACACACAACCACATAATATTTACAAACAAAGCAAGCCAGTGCAATTAGGTCAGACAGTTCAAAGTCAGATGTTTGCAGATGATGTTGTCCTGCTTGCTTCATCTAGCAATGACCTACAGGTCTTACTGGGATGGTCTGCTGCTGAGTGTGAAGTGGCTGGGATGAGAATCAGTACCTCCAAGTCCGAGTCCATGGTCCTCAGCCGGAAAAAGGTGGATTGTCCTCTCCGGCTTAGGGACAAGCTCCTTCCCCAAGTGGAGGAGTTTAAGTATCTTGGGGTCTTATTCACGAGTGATGGGAGAAAGGAGCGAGAGATTGACAGATGGATTGGAGCAGCATCTGCAGTGATGCGGATGTTGTACTGATCTATTGTGGTGAAGAGGGAACTAAGTTCTAAGGCAAAGCTGTCAATTTACCAGTCAATCTACGTTCCTACCCTCACCTATGGTCATGAGCTTTGGGTAATGACTGACAGAACGAGATTGTGGATACAACCAGCTGAAATGAGCTTTCTCTGTAGGATTGCTGGACTCACCCTCAGCGATAGAGTGAGGAGCTCAGTCATCCGGGAGAGGCTCAGAGTAGAACTGCTGCTCCTCCACATTGAAAGGAGGCAGTTGAGGTGGTATGGGCACCTGATCAGGATGCCTCCTGGATGCCTCCCACTTGGGGCATTTCAGGCACATCCCTCTTGGAGGAGACCCCGGGGCAGACCCAGGACTCGCTGGAGAGACTATGTCTCCCAGCTGGTCTGCGAATGCCTTGGTATCCTCTCTGAAGAGCTGGAGCAGGTGGCTGGGGAGAGGGAAGTCTAGGTTTCTCTGCTTGAACTGCTGCCTCTGTGACCCGTACCTCCGAAAAAGCGGTAGAAGATGGGTGGATGGATGGAGTTCAAAGTCAGTTCAAAGTGCCAATGTGCAATGGGTGCTGTACTCAGAATTTCTGGGAGTTCAACAGCTTAATAGATGCTGCGATAAAGGATTGTTTCAACCGGTTAGAATTACACTTTGGCACTCTAAATCTCCTCTCTGATGGCAGTAATTCATATTCAGAGAAGAGGGGTTGATAGAATGGATATGCAGCTGTTTCCTCTGTTGAAGGTGCTTGTCGCTCCTGCTTTTAATGCTCTCACACAGAAGATGTTGTGTGGGTTTGATGACACGTACAGTGCATCTCGTTGATGTGCCCTGTGCTGTTACCCCGTGCGTGTCCAACAGATGTATCATCACTGTTTCTCTTTATTGTGCTATTCGGCTGCATCAGGTCTCAACGATCAGTGCTACTGAATGATTCTCAGGATGGATTGACTTATTAAAACTTTCAAACTTTCCAGTGTCATTTATGATGTGGGACAATGTTCCTGCATCTACCATGATGCCTTACTTCGTTACATTGCTGGATGGCCTCTCATTCCTCACGTTTCATCCCGAAGAAATGGTCATGATCACCACCCTTTTCCTATTCAACCCTTCTGATGACAATTCATCCCCTCTTTATTGGAAACATTGTTCTCTTTGAATTGACCATTAGATGTTAATAATTGACACACGCTATAGGCCGTATTACAACAACGTAGTTGTTTAGTCAGTTGTCAGTAATGTAGAAAAGGTTTATGGGCGTTTCCAAGTTCATTTCCTTATCACAACAACGTAGAATCAAACTTTCCACCTGCACATGATGCAAAGAGGCCAGTCTAATTATTCAAAGGTGTGTTTTGGATAATCAAATCCAAAGCGCTCAAGCCCATCCCTTGAATGCAAAGAGGCACATTATCTAAAGTGAACTGTGATCATGACGGTTTAAGACGGGTTTTGTGCTGACCAAAGCCCGTGGGAGTGAGCCAAAATGCATACTATAGTAATGCTACAATAAGGAAGACATCAATCACAGCTGATGCCCAGTTACTTTTGTTAGAAAGAATGGTGATCTGAAAAATAAGCTGAATGGTTTAATGTAGTGCACACTGATGCAACACACAGACATGAATGGGTTTGAAACTTCTGGAAAAGAGAATGATGCCTGTGCAAATTTTCACAAACTTTCATTAATGATGATGTGAAAGTTGCTTCCGGCCGTGGCGAGAGGAAGGGAAGGAGCTGATCTGGCTTGGCTTCCGGCCCAAGGCCGACCCCGGGCACAAAGGGAGCCCGCTTTCGATGGGTGGCAGTCAGGGAGGTTGCTGGTGGAGAACTGAAACCCTAGGCGTGGTGCGGGCAGCCTTGGCAGTATTACGTGTGGCCTAGGCCTATGTGTGGACGCGTCTCTTGTCTCTGTGGGGAGTTACAGTGAAAAGTACAACTCTGCACACTCTTTGTTCATTCATTTACTCCCCTAAAAATAAACACATTAATGCCTGATAAGTCCATGATGAAAACAAAAATGTGGATGGAATAAAAATCTTCTGTTAGAATAATTTTGAGCTTAAATTATTCAAAGTCAAATAATCAGGCGGAAAGTTGAATTTATGTACATTTATTTAACCTCACATGGCCATTTTTTGAGGGAGAGATTACAAAGCATGGCATTCAGACACACCTAGAATCTCTAAAGGATCCATTCTTCTAAGTCTGATATACAGCCGTGGACAAAATTATTGGTACCCCTCTGTTAATGAAAGAAAAACCCACAATGGTCACAGAAATAAATTGAATCTGACAAAAGGGGTAATAAATAAAAATTCTATGAAAATTAACCAATGAAAATCAGACAATGCTTTTGAATTGTGGTTCAACAGAATTACTTTAAAAAACAAACTCATGAAACAGGCCTGGACAAAAATGATGGTACCCCTAGAAAAGATTGAAAATAAGGTGACCATAGGGACAAGTTCAACCAAGATGTGTCCTCTAATTAACATCACAGGTGTCTACAAACTTGTAATCAGTCAGTCGGCCTATTTAAAGGGTGACAAGTAGTCACTGTGCTGTTTGGTGACCACACTAAACATGGACCAGAGGAAGCAAAGGAGAGAGTTGTCTCAGGAGATTAGAAAGAAAATTATAGACAAGCATGTTAAAGGTAAAGGCTATAAGACCATCTCCAAGCAGCTTGATGTTCCTGTGACTACAGTTGCACATATTATTCAGAAATTTAAGATCCACGGGACTGTAGCCAACCTCGCTGGACGTGGCCGCAGGAGGAGACGGATAATACAAATGGTAACAAAAGAGCCCAGAACAACCTCTAAACACATTCATGGTGAACTCCAAGGTCAAGGTACATCAGTGTCAGATCGCACCATCTGTCGTTGTTTGAGCCAAAGTGGACTTCATGGGAGACGACCAAGGAGGACACCACTGTTGAAAACAAATCATAAAAAAGCCAGACTGGAATTTGCCACACTGCATGTTGACAAGCCGCAAAGCTTCTGGGAGAATTTCCTATGGACAGACGAGACAAAACTGGAACTTTTTGGCAAGGCACATCAGCTCTATGTTCACAGAAGGAAAACTGAAGCATACCAAGAAAAGAACACTGTCCCTACTGTGAAAAATGGAGGAGATTCTATTATGTTCTGGGGCTGCTTTGCTGCATTTGACACAGGGTTTCTTGAATCTGTGCAGGGTACAATGAAATCTCAAGACTATCAAGATATTCTAGAGAGAAATGTGCTGCCCAGTGTCAGACAGCTTGGTCTCAGTCGCAGGTCATGGGTCTTGCAACAGGATCATGACCCAAAACACACAGCTAAAAACACCCAAGAATGGCTAAGAGCGAAACATTGGACTATTCTAAAGTGGCCTTCTATGAACCCTGATCTAAATCCTATTGAATGGCTGTGGAAGGAGCTGAAACATGCCGTCTGAAGAAGGCACCCTTCAAACCTGAGACAACTGGAGCAGTTTGCTCATGAGGAGTGGGCCAAAATACCTGCTGAGAGGTGCAGAAGTCTCATTGACAGTTACAGAAATCGGTTGATTGCAGTGATTGCCTCAAAAGGTTGTGCAACAAAATATTAAGTTAAGGGTACCATCATTTTTGTCCAGGCCTGTTTCATGAGTTTGGTTTTTAAAATAATTCTGTTGAACCACAATTCAAAAGCATTGTCTGATTTTCATTGGTTAATTTTTATTTATTACCACTTTTGTCAGACTCAAGTTATTTCTGTGACCATTGTGGGTTTTTCTTTCATTAACAGAGGGGTACCAACAATTTTGTCCACGTGTGTAGGGAGGATGAGGATAAGGGAAGGGACAGAGCGGGACAGTCCTGATAACTGAGCTTATCCAGGCAGACGTCAGACACTCTGGAGACATGGGTCATGAAGACATGAGATCCACAAAACTAACAGAATGTACATGAAACACTAATCTATAAGATGAGGAGTTCCTGTGCATTCCTGTGACCTGAAACAGGACATGTCATAGAGATTATAATAAATGGCTTAGATCATTCCTTACGCATGTGCTGATCCTCAGTCTGAACTCGCTGAAATTGCTCACAGAAACAGGCCAAGAATATAAAAACTTATCCTATATGGAATGCACATATAAACATTAAACATGGCATATGAAAGGTATGATACTTCTCAAATATACATTATTAATATCAATAATAGTATAGATAGTATGGAATTTTTCTATCATCTTCAGACTGACACGCCAACCCCATGCACTCATATCCTCCCTGTTCATTCATTCATTCCCCTAAAAACATCCTACATTAATTTATAATCTATAGACTCCAATGGTAAGTCCGCAATTAAAATGAGAGTGTGGATGGAATAAAAAATAGTGTGTGATCATCATATAATTTAAAATGGCGGGCGATTATATGATGACTGTTACAAGTCTCTCTATTAAAATAAGATCCCAGCACATGCCATTTCCTCATGAGCTCCGGAGCTGTGCAATTTCAAAACACGCCACTGAAATAGCATTAAACAATGCGCTTCTGAGAATAGACCTCCTTTTTCCTGATCAAAAGTGGATTCTCATGACAAGCACTATAATAGTAATGCACATTAGATTACGCGCTGCCACACTTCTTTGAAATGAGCCTCCACATCCCAGCGCATAGCGAGCACGCTGTCTACTGGTAAATTGATGGCGTGACGCAAAGTGTAAAAAACAAACAATGTGCTTTCAGAAACTAACAAAAACACTGATGTACAGTGGAAAGTCTGGCGGAAAAGTCCGCGGATGATTACTAAAATAGGGCCATTGTGAATCAAAAAGAGAAACTCTCAAACTTTGCTGTGAGAGGACAAAAGAGTACTGAGAGCTTGTGAGAACTCCCGGAATGCTGGAAAAAAGTGCTTGTACACTAAAGGTAAAATCTAGAAATGGTGGTGTTACATACCTTCAGAATTGGTGTTACAGCAAAACCAGCATACAAATCAGCCAATAAAGCAGTTGGTTAAATGTACAACAACAACAAAAAAAAAAGGGACTTCTTGGAATAGACATTGGCTTAAAACACAGAGAAATAGAAATAAGAAATAAAAATGGAGCTACAGCTTTGGTCTTACCATGCTGTATGAAAACACTTGAAGGTTAGCTTTTTCTGACATGATAGAAAGCCCACTATAAATATTCAGAATCAAGAATAGCTTTAGGATAAATTCCGATCAGTGTTGGGCAAGTTACTGAAGATTAGTAACTGATCACAGTGACTAGTTACTTTTTTCAGAAATAACTTAGTTTCTTTACCAATTATTGCATGAATAAAGCAACTGGTGGAAAAGTAACTTTAACTTCAGACACTTCTGAAGATTTGAACTGTTTTTTGATGTGAAGTAGGTCTTCACATTGCAACTCACCATTATGGCTTTTCCTTAAAAACTCCCAAACCGTGCCATAACCCCCCTAGTGAGCAACAGTGTTAAATATTTTTTCAAGAAAATATTCAGATCAGATGTCAGAAAATTCCAAGCCTATAACTTGAAAGTGGTAAGAAATAATGGCTTACTGTCAATTAGAAAGATGTAGAATATGATCCAAAGTTTGATATAGGAGTAAATTTATGCATCTAATTTGCACAATGCCATGCATAATGCCACAACAGCCATATCAGAGATTTCCAAGGCTATAACTTTAAAGTGGTAAGAGATAATGGCTTACTGTAAATTAGAAAGATGTAGAATATGATTCAAAGTTTCAGATAGGAGTAAATTTATGCATCTAATTTGCATAATGCCACAGCAGCCATATCGGATTACATAACTGGTCAAAAGTGGAATTTAGACATATTTACACAAATAATGGTTCTGCTTTTTGTCTCCGTTTCTTGTTGGGGCATTTTGTTATATTTTTAAAGTATATGAACCAGAAAATCAGTACAATGTAAAGAAACAAAGAAATTCATCACTTACCATAACCCCCTAGTGATCACCAGTGTTAAAGATTTTTTTCAAGAAAATATTCAGATCAGATGTCAGAAATAATGGCTTACTGTCAATTAGAAAGATGTAGAATATGATCCAAAGTTTGACATAGGAGTAAATTTACACATCTAATTTGCATAATGCCATGCATAATGCCACGGCAGCCATATCAGAGATTTTGAAGGCTATAACTTTAAAGTGGTAAGAGATAATGACTTACTGTAAATTAGAAAGATGTAGAACATGATTCAAAGTTTCAGATAGGAGTAAATTTATGCATCTAATTTGCATAATGTCACAGCAGCCATATCGGATTACATAACTGGTCAAAAGTGGACTTTGGACATATTTACACAAAAAATGGTTCTGCTTTTTGTCACCGTTTCTTGTTTGGGGCATTTTGTTATCTTATCTTTAAAATATATGATCCAGAAAATGAGTACAATGTAAAGAAACAAATAAATTTGTCACTTACTGCTGGCAAAGGCGGCTTACTGGCATGGTCCATTTTCGTTTACCCTGGACCATCCTTATTTTGCCTTCTGTCGGTCATTTACACTTTCTCTCCCACATCCAGAAACTCTTATGATTATCCCACCTCAATTTTGCCATTTATTCCTCTGCAATTTATTTTATATGACACCTTCTTGTGTGACATGCAACCGGGCAGTTGTTCTGTAGTCACATAGCGCTGGGGAGCGGCAGCAGGTGAATACCAGGCAACATCACACTCCTGCTGTTGTAATAAAATGTAAAATGAATGAATGAAATGAATCATAGTTGAAATAAATCATAGTTGGCAAATTCGGGAGCAATTGCTCCCGAATTTGCTCCTCCGTCTGTGATCTCAGTATGTCCACCGCGATGGGTAGCGTCCATATTTGTTTTCTAATCTCAAAGAAGAAGAAGAAGAAGAAGAAGAAGAAGAAGAAGAAGAAGAAGAAGAAGAAGAAGGATTTCTTCCTCTTTGGTGTATTCTGTGTCAGCCATGATTCCTCCAACATGTGTCTGCAACTTTGTGAACAAGCATAATCAGTACAAATCCTCAGTACAGCTGGGCAGTGTTTTGGCACATCATGTCACTTGACAGACACAGTGCTGTGCAGTGCCACTAGGGGCACGTGATCTGTCCATGAAATCTTCAGTTAGGAGGGAAAGTAAAAGTAAAGTGTATATTTCCATGAGAAGACACTCGCTCCTTCTTGTCCGTTGGTCACTGTCAATTCAATTCACTCTTTGTGACAGGTCACATCGAGTGACAGCTGCATGTCAGCTATGGTACAGGGCATTTGTTTGTGTTATGTAAAGTAAAAATAATCAGTAACAAGTCTGTCAAAATTTCAGTGCTTGTAATGACATTACTTACTTTGAACAAGTAATTTCATTATATAAGAAGTTACTGCAAAAGCAGAGGCATTACAGTAACATGTTACTTTTTGACACATTATTCCCAACACTGGTGCTGATCCATTATCCTTATATTTTGAACCAACAGATTTTAGGAGTATAGATGTCCATCAAAGACTGAAGTGGTAGCCCATTGCTAGAGAATCTGCCCCACAGCTGCAAAGTTGTGGGTTTACACCCCCAGCTGGGTCATACCAAAGACCATATAAAAAATGGTACTTTCCACCTTCTAGCTTGGTGCTCAACATAATAGAATGGTGAAAGGAAAGTTGGTTTCCCAGTCACAGGGGGAGCACAACCCAGTGTACTCTCTGTGCTGGTTCCAAACCGGGTAAATGGGGAGGATGTGTCAGGAAGGACATCCGGAGTAAAATCCTTGCCAAATCAAATGTACGAAATATGATCTGCTCCTGATAAGGGAGCAACAGAAAGAAGTAGATGTCCATAAGAGAACTTCTAAAATTAACCAAACTATTAAACATGCAGGATCTGCTTTATGCTAGTGTGGATTGGCAGGGAAATACATTTTAGCCAAAGATTCAGTGTTATTTGAAGCTACAAAATACATGCATGAAGTACAATTCATATTTTTTATTAAACTAAATTGTAGTATCGGAAAGTTATAAATCCTATAATGATCAAAATTGAAACAAAAAAACTTGTAAGGAATTTGAAGTATATGAAAGTTTACTTAATAAATCATAATTTTCATGATATTCTAATATTTAAAGGGACCTGCACACTATTGAAAGATCAATATAAAATGCTGCAAAACAGGAAATGTTGATTTTTTTCTAACAATAGTAAATGAGAGGCTTCTAGGTTTTGCAGCTGACATATTTGAAGCTATATACCTGTATTTATGCCAACTGTGATGCAACAGTCTTCAACTGATGCTCTGGAGAGACTGTGCTACTACAAAATGCTTTAAACACACATAGTAAAAATCCATGCTAATATAGTCTTCTCTTTTGCTACAAATATTGCTAACATGCAGAAGCTGTTGTGAGTAAGTAGGAGAAGGGAGACTGTGGGGATTCTTCCACTCATTCAGCTTTGTGTTGCCCCCCACTGAAGACTATTGGTACTGACATTTCAGCGAGCACAGCACCCAGAGTGTCGGCTCTGACACTCATGGGCCGCAAAGAGATGGTGGGAAAAATAAACAACTTGGATTTTGTCAAGCTCCTCCAGTGCTTTCAACAATTTATTCCCTTCCTTGTATTTATGCCACCTCTCCTTTGCCCCCGTTTTGACTGTTTCTCTGTGCTATGTCACCTCAAAGCACTGTTCAACAGTGTCACCTATGGTGTGTTGAGAGGCATTTCACCCCATCTTACCTGCCACTTTCAATTTGTGTGACTATGTGGGTGTGCATTTTGGATTTGTTTCTTTGTCAGAATGTGGGGGATTTATTCTCTTTACCCTTTAACACCTGCAGGTTTCCTTCGTGTCAAGCAGCAACCTGTCAGAGTTCAATCAATGTCTAACTTCCCTGGTTTTGCAAGTTATTTTCCCTTTTCTGTACTTTCTCTGCCTCTTCGGAATGTAGGTTGCTGTTTATGCTCGTTGACTGATAACGATGTGTAACTTGTGTTTTCACTTGGACAAGCATTAACTTTAGACTTCTGTTTATGCCAGATTTTTTTTCTTATCCTTCACCTCAGTATGCCACTTTAACTATTTATTTTTAGTCTTACAAAATTTTAGGGTCAATAAAGTAATTTGTAAACAAGCTAAACTTAAATGTGAAAATTTTTTGTTCTAGTCTGTTTTGATTATTTCTTTTTTCAAATTGCTAAAAGCTTGATCCAGTCCACCCTGTCCATTAATTATTATCTGGTCAGTTGTCCCCTATGGCATCATTGACAGGGAGGGAACAAATTGAGCATAATTAACCACTTGCTGATACATTTTATTGACTGATCTAATCTGAGTCATTTTTCAATATCAGCATACTCATTAACTGGGCTGTCCTGTTTTTTGACATTTCAAACAGCATTAAATAGAATTGTTTTGGTCACTGAAAAAGCTGGCAATATAAAATTGACAGCAATACTGATGGCAACTGTCGCATTCAAACTAACAAATTGCGATTGATCTGTTGAAATTTCTAGTAAACCACAATTAATCACATTTTAATTGTGGCATTTTTTCTATATTATGTAGCTTAAATTGGTTATTTTTCAAGTTTTTTCATACTTGAAAACTAAACTTTTTTTTTTTTTTATACTTGAAAACTAAACTTTATACTTGACCAAATAATGACCAGAATCTGCTGTCCTGGTGCTGTTGGATCTCACCGCTGCTTTTGACACGGTGGACCACAATATATTGATAAATAGGATGGACAAGTTTGGTATTCCGGATTAGTTCTGAAATGGTTCTCAACTTATTTAACTGACAGAGGGTTTTGTGTTTTGTTTAATGAGAAGGTGTCAGAGGTTAAAGGACTTTCCTGTGGGGTTCCTTAAGGCTCAATTCTGGGCCCTACTCTGTTTTTATTGTATTTAACCCCACTTGGCCAGATTATTAGTCAGTTTAAGGGTGTTTCTTACCATTTTTATGCAGATGACATTCAGCTTTACTGCTCTTTCATAGAAAATGAGCTGAACATTTTATCAAACTTAATCTCTTGCCTGTCTGCCATTAACAAATGGTTAAACAATAACTTCCTACAATTAAATCTTGATAAGAAAAAAACACTGATCAGCCAGACAGTAAAATTCCTCTGATAAAGCAACACTTGGGTCACCTACGCTCTTCTGTCCAGCCCAGCCTGCGTAACCTGGGTGTTGTTTTTTACAATGCTATGTCACTGGGCTGCCATGGTTGGCAGCTGCTCAGAAATTGCTTTTTTCATCTAAGGAATATAGCAAAACTTAGACCTATGGTCTCAACACCTGAACTGGAAATTATCATTCATGCTTTTTCTCGTCTTGTTTAGATAATTGTAATGCCCTTTTCATGTGTTTTAATAAAACTGCTGTTGCCCGCCTTCAGAGAGTGCAAAATGCAGCAGCTCAGCTTTTAACCTGGACGAAGAAAAGGGAACACATTTCCCTAGTTTTATCGTCCCTTTATTGGTTGCCAGTTGCTTGTAGATTTCATTTTAAGATTTGAATTTTGACTTTAAGAGCTCTTAATGGCCAAGCCCCCTCATACATCTCAGCCCTCTTGACTCCTTATGCCACGACACGATCACTAAGATCCTCAGACCAGAGACTCCTGGTGGTCCTTTGGACCAAATTCAGAACCCGTGGAGATCAATCTTTCCAGGCCGCTGCACCACGGCTTTGGAACACACTTCCCCTGTCCTTGCGCTGCCTTGAGTCTGTTGACTCTTTTAAGAAGGAGTTAAAAACTCCTTTGTTTAGACACGTTTTTTGCTGTCATTGAATGGCTTTTATTTCTTCACTGTTTTCTCTTTTTTTTTTATCCCTATTAATATGTATATTTTATCTTATTTCTATTGTTTTTGATTTCTGGATATTTGTAAATTTTAACTTGCTGTGAAGCACTTTGTGATATATATCTGTGAAAAGTGCTATACAAATAAACTTTGCTTGCTTGCTTGCTCCCGAATCCCCGTTTGTGTGGAGATTTGTACAGTGTGTGTAAGGCGGTAGTAAGGTGCTCATAAGTTTGACATATGTCATTTGTACAACATTTGAGCCAACAAAATGTGCCAAAAGCCGAAAGATCTTCCTACCAATGAAATGAGATTGTCATGAGTTGCACAAAAGTTTTTGTAAGTTGGAAGTAAGTATGCCATAGGAAGATCCCAAGGCACCCTTATGAAGAATGTAAGAACTCTAGGGCCATCGTACAACAGAGAAGCACCTCATTTCTCAAGAATGCCTCAAGTTGCTCTTGTGAATTGAATGGCAGCCGTAAGTGTCATACTGATAGAACAGTCAGCTCATGTGCAGGGTACCACACCAGAGAAAACTCACACGACACAGAGAAGCAGCGTTTAAACAAATTATTAATTTAAAAATATGGAGCACTGTTAAGGAGAACATCACTCGCCAGAGGAAGATTACGCCTGTGGGGAGAGATGAGAGCTGATTAATAAGAGAAGGGAGGAAATCTGACACTTATGTGAGTTGAGCAGAAAACTCAAAAGAGAGACCCAGCAGGGATAGACGATCCAGCAGGATGTGGCTGGTAGAGAGTAGGAGAGGGAATGAGCTGGGTGGTGTCTGACCGAGTGGAGACAGGTCGCTGAGGGGAGGTGAGGATGATGGAGCAGGTGAGCGCACAACAATCCCCGAAGATGCACCACACCAATGGCAGCAGCCTGGGAAGGAGAAAAAGGAGAGGAATAGACATAAATTCTCTGAAAATAACGTTAGTTTGCTTGCTTGTGTTACAGGCAGTATACCCAACGAGCAAGCACTAAAGCCTCCGCTTGATGGTCCTTTTATGCACTGGCGAGGAAGGAGTGGCAGGTGCATCCAATCACGCAGGTGTGCTGATTGCCTGCGGAGTCGGGGAATCCTTGACAAGAAAGTGGGGGCATGCGCTCACCTGAGCATGACAGTGCCCCCCGAAGGGGCACCTCCTGGCGGTCCACTCAGCTTCTCAGGATGGGCCTGATGAAAGGCCTGGACCATCCCTTTGTTGTGGAAATAGGACTTAGTGATCCATAACCATTCTTCAAGGCCATAGCCCTTTCAGTGGACTAAGTATTGGAGACCTTGGCCCCGGTGGTGAACGTCCAGAATTCTCTGGACCGTGTAGGTGGTCTGGCCATCGAGGATCTGAGGAGGAGGAGGCGGTCTGGGGGAAGGGGGGGCAGAGAGGACTGGCGGACAAGGGCTTGATCTTAGAGACGTGAAACGTCGGATGGATACAGAGAGTCTGTGGGAGCTGTAGGTGAACCATGGCGTCGACGGTCTTGATGATGGGGAACGGACCCAAGAAGTGAAGTGGTAGTTTCTTAGAGCCCGTCTTCAAGGGTATCTGGTCCGCTTATAGCCAGATCTGCTGCCCGACCACATACTTGGGAGCAGGGATCTGCTTCTGGTCCGCATACTGGCGGTTGTGCTCCGTAGAGCGGAGGACGGCAGCTTGGGTGGCTCTCCAGAATCGGCGGCAATGCTGTGCATGAGCCCCCACAGACGACACAGCGATCTCCCTCTCCACCATTGGGGGATGTATCCTATGGAGGCCTCGAAGGGTGTGAGACCTGTGGCAATGGAGACAGCAGAATTATGGGCATATTCCACCCAGGTCAGATGAGTGCTCCAGGTTGAGGGATTATTGGCTGCTTAGCATCTGAGGGCGGCCTCCAGGGACTGGTTGGTATGCTCAGCCTGCCCGTTGTT
This sequence comes from Pholidichthys leucotaenia, assembly GCA_020510985.1. Lineage (NCBI taxonomy): Eukaryota > Metazoa > Chordata > Actinopteri > Cichliformes > Pholidichthyidae > Pholidichthys > Pholidichthys leucotaenia. The sequence goes on along the minus strand of CM035845.1, from coordinate 246,518,945 downwards.
CTGTGGGTGGTAACCTTAGGTGAGGCTGACTGAAGTTCCCAATGATCGGCAGAAGGATTTCCAAACCTGTGATGTAAATTGAGGGCCCCGGTCAAACACGATGTCCAGGGGGATTCTGTGAAGGTGAATGACATGTGTGGTGAGAAGGTTAGCAGTTTCCGATGCAGAGGGTAGTATGGGGAGGGGTACTAAGTGAATCACTTGAGAGAAACAGTCGACAATGGTGAGGATTATAAAAAAATACTGTACTGTCTTTGTGAAACGGGGAGTCCTGTAATAAAGTCAAAAGCAATGTGGGATCAAGGTCAACTGGGGATGGGTAGTGGGTAAAGCAGGCCAGAAGGTGGTGAGGAGTTTGATTTGTTGTGAGCACAGGTCTGGCATGCTTTCACATAGTCCAGGATGTCCCTCCACAGGGTGACAGGCGAAGTGGCTGGAGTGGCCCCACTGGATGACATCACTGTGGATGGCGGCTGGAAAAAAACAGGCAATCTTTAGGTATCCCCACTGGTTCGGGTTCCAGAGACTGGACCTGTCGGACCCTCTGCTCATTTTCCCAGGTAAGGGCTCCAAGAATGCACGAAGACGGCAAAATTGGCTGGGAGTGGGACGGGGGGGGGGGGGGTGCTGGATGGTCAGAGCAGAATTGTGGGAAGAGACCGTCCGGTTTGATGTTATGTGAGCCAGGCCTGAATGTAATGGTGAAATTGAATCTAAGGAAAAATAAGGCCCAGCAGGCCTGCCTGGCATTGAGTTGGCGGGTGGAACAAAGGCACTCTAAATTTTTGTGGTCGGTCCACACGACTATGGGATGGACCGCTCCCTCCAACCAGTGCCTCCACTCCTCTAAAGCCAATTTAATGGCTAGGAGTTCTCGATCCCCTACGTCGTAATTCCTCTCGGCTGGGGTAAGCCTCCAAGAGAAATACGCGCACAGGTGGAACTTCTGGTCAGAAGCTGAGTGCTGCAAGAGAACAGCGCCCACCCCTAAGTCAGAAGTATCCACCTCCAGGGTGAACTAGAGCTGAGGATCAACCTGAGCCAAGATGGGTGTATTGGAGAACAGGCTTTTTAATTTGGAAAAAGCCTGTTCGGCTGCCTCGGACCAGAGGAATAGCAGGTTAATGGAGACCTGCTGCGTGAGAGGCTGTGCTACCCCACTGTAGTTCCTGATGAACCTGCGATAAAAATTTGCAAACCCCAAGAAGCGCAGGAGCTCCTTGTGGGAGTGGGGTGTAGGCCAATCAAGCACAGCCTTCACCTTGGCCTTGTCGGCTCTGAGCTCCCCCTCCGCCACAATAAATCCCAGGAAAGAAGTGGAGTAGGAGGAAAACTTACACTTTTCAGCCCTCACAAAAAGTTGGTTCTCCAAGAGCCGTTGTAACAAGGCCCTGATGTGGACCTTGTGTTCCTCTGACGTGCGGGAAAAAAATCAGGATATCATCCGGGTATACAAAAACAAACTGGTTCACCATATCGCGGATAATGTTGTTAATGAGGCGTTGGAAGACGGAAGGGACGTTGGTGAGTCCAAAAGGCATGACGAGATACTCAAACTGCCCCAAGTGTGTTTTGAAAGCCATCTTCCATTCACCCTCCTCACGAATACGGACCAAGTGATATGCATTGCGTAGATCTAATTTTATAAACACCCATGTGCGCTGAAGGAGCTCAAACGCAGAGTTTATCAGCGGCAGAGGATATCTGTCTTTGATGATGATAGTGTTTAGTTCCCGGTAAATGATACACAGGCACAAAGATCCACCCTTCTTGCCGACAAAAAACAAACCTGCTCCAAGAGGAGCCGAGGAAGGCCAAATGAGCCCGGCGTTCAGCAAGTCCTTAATATACCTCTCCATTGCCTCCATCTCTGGACCAGATATACTATAGAGCCGACCAGACGGCAGCCGCACACCTGGGAGGAGGTCTATGGCACAATTGTATGAGCAGTGAGGTGGTAAAGAGAGCGCTTTCGATTTGCTGAAGACCTCCCCAAGGTCATGATAGACCTCGGGTACAAGGGTGAGGTCCGGTGGCTCCACCGGAGGGGAGGAGACGGGTAAGGACGGAGACCACTCAGCCGAACTGAGCCATGATGCCAAACAGTGAGGACTCCAGGAGGAAATTGAGTTTTGTGCCCAATTGATAATGGGGTTATGCCTCTGGAGCCAAGGATAACCTAGAACCACTGGGGAGGATGAATTTGGGAGGATAAGAAATGATAGCTCCTCCCGGTGGTTCCTGGAAAGAAGGATGGAAATCTGCGCTGTGCATTTGGAAACTGAGGCCACATTTTTACCAGATAAGGTGGTGACATTCAGTGGAATGGACAATTTGGTGGTGGGAATGCCCATCTTCTGCACGAGCTGGGAAGAAATGAAGTTCTCCTCTGCCCCTGAATCAATCAAAGCCATAACCCTCCTCTCGACCCCTGGCAATTGGATAAGGGTCAGAATGGAGAAATTACTGGGGGGAATGAAGAAGAGTCCTGCCCGACAGATCCCCCATGGCTACTGACGGGCCGCGTCTTTTGGCTTCAAGTAGCAGTCGTCAAATTTATGCTCTAAAGAGGCACAGTAAAGACATGCACTGGCCCTCCTCTGCCACTGGTACTCCTCCAGAGTCAACCGAGCCTGGCCAAGCACCATCGGTTCGGAAGAAGGGTTGGCCCCACCTGTGTCAGTAGCCTGGACAGGCACACACGCGAAGGGAGGGCAAGAGGAGGATTTGTGCTTCTTCGTGCGCTGGTTGTCAAAACCGACAGCCTGATCAATTAAACTGTCCAGAGATGAGGGAACAGCGTGAACCGCCAGGTCGTCATGGAGGCTGGCATTTAGACACTGGAGAAAGGCGCTGCATAACGCAACGTTGTTCCATCCCGAGTCCGCTGCGACGACCTGAAACTCCACTGGGAAATCGGCAGCAGATCGACTTCCCTGGTGGAGATACAGAAGACGGCTCATAATATTGCCCTCACTCTCTGTTCGGTCAAAAGTACGGGAAAACTCAGTAACAAAATGATTGGATGTGTAGCTGGGACCCTCCGGGTTGTCGAGAACAGACCGGGCCCAACTAAGGGCTCGGTTGCACAGCAGGAGGGTCATGAAATGAATTTTGGAAACCTCGTCCGGGTATTCCTCATCCACCTGGCCCAGGTAAAACCGAACGTGACAAAGGAAATCCTTGCATTTCCCCCACCTCTCCCGAATACGGGGCAGGTGAGGGAACGGAAGTTGTTCGGTGTACGGTTGAAAAAATAGGTGCAGCAGGTGGAGTGGAAGAACCCAAGCGAGAAATATGTCTAAAATGCTCAGTGACCATGCTCAGCTGCTGCTTAACAGTCTGCAGCTGTTGCGTGAGCACAGCCACCTGCCTCTCTGTGGTGTTAATGTGGTGGAGAGTGGAGTGTTCCACTGATGCAGTCCCCGCTGAGCTCACGTCCTGGCTGGCTTGTTCTGTCATATTGATATAATAGTCAGCTCATGTGCAGGGTACCACACGAGAGAAAACTCACACAACAGAGAGAAGCAGCATTTAAACAATTTATTCATTTAAAAATAAGGAGCACTGTTAAGGAAAATGTCACTCGCCAGAGGAAGTCTCAGCCTGTGGGGAGAGACGAGAGCTGATTAATAAGAGAAGGGAAGAAGGGAAGTGGAAAGACAAATCTGACACTTACGTGAGTTGAGCAGAGAACTCGACAGAGAGACCCAGCAGGAATAGACGAACCAGCAGGATGAGGCTGGCAGCGAGTAGGAGAGGGAATGAGCTGGGTGGTGTCTGACTGGGTGGGGCAGGTAGCTGAGGCGAGGTGAGGATGATGGAGCAGGTGAGTGCACAACAATCCCCGAAGATGCACTGCACCGATGGCAGCAACCTGGGAAGGAGAAAAGGAGAGGAATTAGACATAAATCCTCTGAAAATAACATTAGTTCGCTTGCTTGTGTTACAGGCAGTATACCCAATGAGCCAGTGATGGTCCTTTTATGCGCTGGTGAGGAAGCAGCGGCAGGTGCGTCCAATCACGCAGGTGTGCTGATTGCCTGTGGAGTCGGGGAATCTTTGGCAGGAAGGAGGTGGCGTGCGCTCACCTGAACATGACAGTAAGAAACTATGCCCTCCTCCACGAATGTCTGCAGTCTCCAGAATTCTGGGAGATTCTTATGAACCCATTGTTTGTAAGAATCTTTGTGACCGTAGCTTTGTTCTTGCAACGAACATTCGTTTTTTTAAGCAGCTGAACACAAAGCAACAGACACAACTGGGCCCTTCTCTTTTACATACTTCCCACACGTTTAGGCACATTTGCCATACAACCACTTTAATTAAAAAAACAAACAAAAAAAACCTCAAGGATAGTATCAATAAATTAGTTGAGGTGCTCCGTTGAGGTCTCTGGCTGTCTAGCTTGCTTCTTATTGTTGTGGTGGGTCTCTGCGTCCCTGGTTGGATTTTGGTTCCTTGTGGTGCAGGATGTTCTGGGCATCTGCCACAGTGCTGGTCAGCACGCAGGGGCTGGCAGCTCATTTGACGATCACTGTTGGGATTTTTTTGGTTGTGAAGTTGTGTGGGTGTCTCTGTTGCAAACTGTGTGCTTAGTGAGCAAGTAGTATTTACGACTAGACGTCCTCTGGTGGTAACTGAATTCAGAGTGACAGTAAACACAAATTACTTTGTCTTGACAATTCTTTGAAGCAGAACTTGCCATACAAAATCTTCCAATCTTTATCTATTTCAGCTCATGGAGGCATTTATTCCACCTTGCAATCCAGCATGTGTTACTTTGATTTACTTCCTGATTCATGTATGGTGGGCTGTCTGTCTCAAATATGGAAAGCTAACAAGGTCAAAAACCCACATTTGCACTTGTGAATAACTGAGATCAGTAAAATCAACCGCGATTACTTGGGTGTTGACCATACTTCGACAGTCTTGTGGTGCCTAGAGAGCTCTAATTGTGTAAAAATCTAAAGTAATCATGATATTGCAGGGATGCACAATTATGGCCAAAATTATGATCACAATTATTTTGATCAATATTGAAATCACAATTATTAATCAGGATTATTCACTAACTTCAGGAAAAACACAGATTGCATCAAATTAAATTTCTTTCTTACTCATCCTTCTTACCAACTGCTCGATGAAGCCTGTGGCCAAAGCACTGGAGCCTTGTCCATTTATTTAGAGAAGCTGCCTTAAGAATGTTGGATCCACTGCCTGTTGTTGTGCAGACTAGTTCCTCCTCCTGCAGGCCCCAAGATGATGCCACTTCCCTCAGTCCATGGGCTATAGCTTCTCCTGTGTGATCTTGTGGGAAAAATGACGTCTGCAAGCATCGACTCTTCATTTTAAAATCTTCATCATTGTAGTGAATTGTCAGGGACAGATAGGGCTCCGTTATTCTGCTTGACCATAGGTCAGTCGTAGTTGCAAAGTACTTGACAGTTGTGATATCCATCTGTATTTTTCCATACAGCGAAGGTAAAGCAACTTTGGAGAATCATGTGGGGATTGTGTATTTCTTGTCCAGTGTTTTGACCATGTTTCTGAAGCCTTCGTTGCTCATACAGTATTTAGTGGATACATGTCTGTGGCCAAAAAAAACGCTATTGCATCAGTTACTTCAGCGTGTCTTTGGGAGGCGGATGGATATGGTGAAACTCTGTGCAGGGTTGATACTATGGTTGCCTGGGTCGGCGCCCGACACAGACATTGATTTAGTGAAGTGGCATTACCTTTAGCCTTCATGCATTTATTGTACTTGTGTTTGTGGTGTTTTTTCAGTGGTTGAATAAATTAGTTGTGTTACCCTGTGGCGCAGACACAGCTCTATGGCACTCTTTGCATATTATTTTTTTTTTAGTCAGCGTCACTTGCCCTGAATCCAAAAGATGTCCAGAAAATGGATGACAAGTCCTTTCGAGGCACTAGCTCCTTGCTTCCGTGTGTTGCCGTACTGTCACCTTCTGCTCCCAATATCTGGTTTATATTTCACCATCACACCAGTCCACTATTGAAAACTTAAAGTGCTGATGACACGTTTTTGACTTCCTCTAATTTTTCAACACATAATACAATATGACAAAATAGGTTGGTCTGTGCAGTCCTAAGTCAAACAGGCTTTTTTTCACGCAAATATCCGATGTTTTCATGAGCGCCACGTCACCAATTATGTCAGTGGCTGGAAAACCCCACTGCCATGTAGTCACGTCATCTACAGAACACAGCGCTTGGCTGCTCATTGTACACACAGGATGGAAGCGGTTGAAAACATTGACGATGGTTCCAGCACATGTAGTCTGGAATTGGTTTGTGTTGTCCAATCTTCCGACGATTAAAGTTCCAAAGAATTGGATGACAGTGAAGAATCTGGTTGCATCAGACTGTATAGGTTTTAGCCGTGCCAAGCGGGCACTGTGCCAAGCGAATCACACTCAGAGAGTCACGGTGGAAAGGCACTCATGGCCGCCGCAGCAACAACGACAAACACACGGCAGGGAAACACCGAGTGTTATTGTTTTGCTACAGATATTTAACAAATTATTTGTTCATAAATATAATTTATTTAAACCCGATTTTTCAATAGAATCATAGCAGTGTATTCTCTGTGGCTCAGGCATTGGGTTTATTATGGATTATATTTTGAGTTCTTGTTGTTTTTGTTTTGTACGTGTTTTATGTGCGTTTGAGCCACTTTCAAGTGGGCACTGTCCAAGATTCGCCAGTCTGAACACATGCCCCCTCTCTCTTTGACAGTCAGCTGTTCATGGTTTATGTGCATCATCTGCCGTGTTGTCAGCCAGCCAGTATTGCCAACACTATCATGACGTGTTAGCCACTCCACACAGCCGTGGTTCTGTTGCACCCCTTGAAGCGATGTCGGCCCTGGGGTGCAACCGTGGTTAACACGTCTCCTCTCCATGTTTGCTGGGCGATGTCGGCCCCTAACACCAATTGTAAGTGGTTCTGTTTATTTTTGTAAGTTTTCACTTTTTTGGGAACTGTTGTCATCATTCTTATGTTCAATCCATGTGCTGTGGTGAATTCTGCGCGTAAATCCATTCATCATGACCATCCGTGTGCTCTTACGCAGGGCCGACATTGCTTCAAGGAGGCACGACAATCACAGTGAACATGGAATGATTAACACATCGTGAGAGAGCTGAAAATACTGACAGACAAACAGCACAGATGACTGGCAAACGGCCGCGAAGTACACACACTGTTGGTGATGGTGTGATTAGAAGCGCCTGGGCGAGGACCAGGAAACATGATCAGTGGGAGTTTGAATCAGCTGGTGACAATGAGAGAGGGGACGTGGCCGGACTGGCGAGAGTCAGCATGCGATCAGAGAAAGTAGATCAAAGCTGTGCGTAAATCCATTAATCCTTCTGCTCCACGTGCGCTTTTATGCAGGAGGAGCACACGAGGAGAGCACAGGAGGCTTATAACAGTTGGCGCTGAGGTCTTTCATGCCTACTGTTTATCTAAGCCTGCCACACAACGCGAAGGCACAGCCATAAATTAAAACAAGAAATCAGAGAAACTGTGAGCTACAAAGCTGCTGTCATTTTAGTTAACAACACCGGAGTCTGTTCTGTCGATTACGTCATTGGGGTGCCGCCCTTAATTCAGTGGGCGGCACCACAGTCCAGTCAGCGGCTGCGGTTTTTTGATGATAACTAGTTTATGCAGGTGCTGTTGTAAATATTATATTGATCATAGACAATGACTTTTGGGTTTACACAACATACTAAAAAATGTCAAAAACGTGTCATCAGCCCTTTAAGGCTGTGCTTGCTTGTCAGTTCTGCAGCTTAATGTTGCCCTAACGTGTGTTCGCCCCCTGGTGGTTGGCTGGCTGTTGGTTGAGAAAATGCTTGATTTGATATGCTGCAGTGCCCGCATTTTAACTGTCAATATCGCCGACATTCACGGTAATTTAATAGTGGCAGCCAAAATTGCAATCGTGATTAAAATTTGATTAATTGTGCAGTCCTATGATATTGGCAGTGTTTTCCTTCTTTTGGAGAGAGAAATAAGGTTTGTGGCGTGAGACAGAGGGTGAAAAAGTGAGACTCACTTAAAAGAGTAAGTTGGCAAGTTAATTGTGCACCCTTTTACATAAACATTGCTTTATCAAATGAAGAAAAATAATAATAAACTGTTCAATGGCAGAGCTGCTGCATTACTTTCATTCCTTTGAGATTCATGTTCAGAGACAGGATAATTTTGTTCTGAGGAGACAAGTTGACTTAAGGCTAAAATTATTTTTCTATACCCCTCAACACCCCTGAGATTTAGCTGAGTGTCAACAGGCTTATGACCGTGGTGAGATCGCATTTGCTGATATAAACACTGCATAGAAGCTATTGGTTCATCCACAAGAAACTGTTTGTGTGCTTGTGCGTATTAGATGTCAGTGCAGAAATGATGAGACACTTCGCTCTGGAATTTTTTTTAGTCCAGTTAAGCACAAACTCATTTCAGTCCATTTGAGACATGTGGTTGCTAAATCACCTCTGCCTGCCACACTCAATTTTTTGCCATTTTCCTTTATCACAGCCTTCCACTATTGCTTCATTTCACCATTTACTTTTCCTTTTTCAAAGTAACACATCAAAGCTGCTTGACTCCCGCTTAGTATTTAGCAATAAATATAAAAATAATCACAATCTGCTTTTTCCCCATCTCTTAGATCTGTTTCTAGTGCTCAGCCACATCATAAATAAACCTTATCTAACCTTATATATCACATTTTCTCCCAAAATGTGTTTGAAAGGCAGAGAGCTTAGATGAGGATAGTTTATCTGCAGCCCTTGTTATGTCCCAGAGGATGAGGGGAAACCATGCATAAAGATGGCAGAGAATGACTGGGAGAGACTCAGAGTGCAGTAGTCCACTCTGATGCACACAGGCCTTAATCTCAGTAAACAGTGACATCTGCTGAAAATGCCACAAAATGGAGGGAAAAGGCTGGATTTTTCCCCCCTGCCACAATAACCACATTGTTTTTTTTGTCACAGCTTTTATACAAAAGCTGCAGTTTTGCAAGTATGCAAGCCAATTATTAGTGATAATGAGTTAGATTAGTTATTTATTGCTTTCCCTGATTCACACTGTGCCCATTTTTCCTGCTGCTTTATTTTCAGTGTGTGGGTTGAAACAATATCTGCTCTTTTAATCCCTATCACTTTTATCAATTTTTTTAAAATTTGCAGTCATCCCATTTGCCTAACGGGTTTGCTCCTATAACTTTTCTTTTTTTCTTTTTTTTTTTTCTTTCCATTTGTTGTGTAGCTGCATAATCCCAGTTCTCTTTTAAAATAACCAACAGCCACACTTCAGGCTAAACACAAAAAATGCAAAGACAGAAAGAAAGAAAAGAAAGGAAAAGAAATTGTATGAAACATTTCTTTGTTAGCTGAATCGGAATCTTAATGGTAAATTTGGCAAAGGCCAATAAAATGCGGTGAATAAAGATCCAAGACACATTTTTGGGCTTACCAGAATACTCCTTTGGAGAAGTATGTAGGATTTTCATGCCTTTTATAATTAGTGCTGAACAACAGACAGTTTCTCATGAACACGCTCTAACCTCACAACAGAGATTGTAAATCCTAAATCTTCTCATATCTTAACTGTTGTGTAACACTGTGGGTTGGCTTCTGTTCCCCGCATCCTTTGTCACTGCCAAACCTTTGAGCCGTCCTCTCTTCCATGCATACTGGCTGCAAAAAAAAAAAAACAAGCAGGAAAAAGTTAGGAGTGATCGCAGAAGTTTGACTTCAAACTTTTTCAGCACACATGTCAGCACGCAGCTTCATGTGGAAAACAAAAGTCAGGGCATGTGCTCTAATTAGTGACTACAGATGTGTCTGCAGCTGCCAACTCTGTACTAATTCTCAAAGCATCACTTGTTCCACAGCAGATATTTTGTTATAAAATATGTAAGAAAGTACATTAATGAGGGTGCTTTTCTACTTAGTGCCTTTGTTGCTATTGGAAAAAAAAAAAAGTCAAATAGGAAATCGACCTACTGCCGTGTAGACATCAGTTGTATTAAAGAGATTCAAAATATGTAAAACTTAAAATGACTTCTCCTGTTTATAAACTTGATCATGTTTTTCTAAAGAGAAAAAAGTGAATGAACATCACTAGCTGCTATTAATACAGGTGAAGCAAGTTCATTATTCAGGCATTTAGTTGGGGAAAACAACTAAAACAGATGAATCGTGGTGAATAGAAAACATACAGAAGTGAGTGAACCATTATCACACGGTAATGCAGACATTTAGCTTGCAAGCTCAAGAAACTATAGTGAACAACAAAGAAAACTGAACCACACTGGGTAAATAGTATGGATGCAATGTGACTACAACAAAACCTGGAAAATGTAAGTTTGGGAATTTATTGTTAGCAGGTTTTTTTTTTTTTTTTTGTGTGTGTGTGTGTGTGTGTGTGTGTGTGTGTGTGTGTGTGTGTGTGTGTGTGTGTTTTCATGCCAAAAAGAGTACTACAGATGCAATGACTGCTTTAAGAGTGTTGTTGGAGAAGTATAGAGAAGGTCAGAATGACCTGCACTGTGTCTTTATGGATCCAAAGAAAGCATATGATAGGGTGCCAAAATGGTGATCCTCTGTGGCGACCCCCAAAGGGAGCAAGAGGAAGACAATTTTTTTTTTTTTGGAATTTGACCTGCACTATGTACTATCTCTAAAGTTTAAGAAGGTATCTTTTCTATGTTATAGACCACAAACAAACAAACAAACAAACAAACAGAGCTTTGGTTAGTGAGCTTATCTATCTATTGATGATGACTAACTTTAAATGTTCTAAACACATTTATTACTGCAATTAAAATGAAAGCACAACATACATTAATCTCCCTAAAGATATTTTCATCTTGCAGTTAAATTAATTTTTTCTTCAAGGTGCAGGATTCAAGCCAAAATGGCTTTACAGTTCAGTTTGGTAACACACAGTTAATTTATCATCTCTGTCTAATAGACTTTTCTGTTTCTTATAGCTATTAGGTGTATAATATCGGGTAATTGATCATAAAACTTTGCTTTCTGTTGCTTTCTATTCTGTGAAAAAATGTATAGAAAAGCTGGGGAACTAAGTATCCTAGGGAAATATTCTGCTCTTGGCATTTAAAAAAAAAGTCAAATCAACTTCAAATATATTGACAATAGACAGAAAGCTATAGTGTGTAAAATTCTGACTTTCAAGTTGCGACTGCATAAATAATTCAATATTGGGCTGCAGGGGTTATATTTAAGCATAGTCTTATTGACAATATTAGTTTTGGTTTTTTTTCCATGTGTATACTTGTGTTTAAAATTGTTACTTACTGGGGTAGTATCATTGATCTGCAAGGTTTTCATCAATAACTTCCTGTGAGTCACTGCCTGAGCTGCTGGCCTGTTCTGTATTTGTTCTAAGTTTACTAAAAATGCTTAAAACATTGTACCATAATCACTGCTTTCTTCTGCTCTGACACGCAATTTTCTCATAGGTGCAACAAGCGCAGAGTTTTTCTCTTTTTTGAGCACAGAACAATATTGCCAGATGTTTTTAACATCTAAATGTCTAGGGCAAATTATATTCAAAAACTTAATATAAATTTTCTTAGTTCTTCTCTCGCTTTCACATAGAGAACCTCAGAAAGCCAGCACTTAACCTTCAGCTATTCTTTAAGTCCAGTCAGTGGTCTGCTCCATTGAGATATAAGCCGCCCTTAGAAAGCAGTGAGAACTAAGCTGTTTCACACCATTTAATCACAAATCCCTCTGCTTTTTTCCCCTTCCCCCAATTTCTCTCTATCTCTCTGTTTTCGGCCTTCAGACAGCTGAGCGGCTCTTCTGGATTTCGCTGACACTGCGCCTGGTCCCGCCTGGCCTCCTCTAAGCAGGATGGACACTCTGGAGTCAGAGCTGACCTGCCCAATCTGCCTGGAGCTCTTCGAAGACCCACTGCTGCTCCCCTGTGCCCACAGCCTGTGCTTTGGCTGTGCCCACCGCATCCTTGTCTCGCACTGCACCACGAACGAATCTGTTCAGAGCATTGGTGCCTTCCAGTGCCCCACCTGTAGATATGTCATTTCCCTGAGTCCAGAGCGCGGACTTGAAGGACTTAAGAGAAACGTGACCTTGCAGAATATTATTGATCGAGTTCAGCGGGCCTCATCTTCGGCCGGGCTCCCTCTGGCCCTGCCTGCCCCCCAAAGCGGGCCCAACTCACCTACTGAGGAAGGAAGCAACCGATTGGCACTGGTTCCTGTCAGCGCCGCAATGTCTAGTCCGGGCACCCCTCCAGAGCCAGTCCAGTGTCAATTCTGTGAGCAGGACCCGCCACAGGATGCCGTTAAGACATGTGTGACATGTGAGGTATCGTACTGCGAGGAGTGCCTCAGAGCAACTCATCCAAACAAGAAGCCATTCACGGGCCACCGACTCATCGAGCCCATGCCAGACTCACACCTCAGAGGGCTGCAGTGTCTAGAGCATGAGGAGGAGAAGGTGAACATGTACTGTGTCACTGATGATCAGCTGATCTGCTCACTGTGCAAACTGGTGGGGAGGCACAGGGACCACCAGGTGGCAGCACTGAGTGACCGCTATGAAAAACTCAGGGTAAGCACATGCTTTCTTCCTTCCTTTCTCTCTTTGGAACTTCAATTTAAGGGTGTTCTTTGAACTGTGTGCTGTAAGTGACTACTCTGCTAGGCATGTCTTCAACTAAACTGAGTCATTTGCAGTTTTCTTCTTCTTTAAATGGACTGACATGTAAAACATATTTTTGTTTGTGTAAGTGGTCAATGCTTTGGATATGATGTCATCAGTCACAATTGTTGCAAGCATCAGTGCTGCTAAAAAACATTTGGCTTTTTTGTGGATCTTTTCCCATTTGGCTGAATAACTGCTGCTGTCCTCCAGAACAAAAGCCCAAGCATATTCTTACTAAAAAGACAGCTATTTTCTCTGTTGAAAGAGAATGGGTGGTCATGCAAATATGAGATCTTTTGTTGTCGTTCATGGTGCAGTGATATATTGATGTGAGCATTCATGCTGTTTCAGAGGACAGGAGCTTTTAGGGAATCAGTTACTGGAAATTTTGAATGTTAACTGTTAAATCCCTGGGGGAAAACCCAGCCAGCATGCCCATGTGGGCCCCACCATAGGTTTAACTGGGCTGTTTTCTGGGTCCCATGTTGGTTTGTCCGCAGGTTTCACATTGGCCCCATCTGTGGTTGCCCACATGGACTTTACCTGTAGTACAAGTATTCTGCTTACCTGCTTTAAACCCAACTGGGCCCTGATGGGTTTAATGTGGGTGAGCAGGTTTCAGTAACACTGGTGCCATAGATAAGATAAGATAAGCCTTTATAAAGTCCATGTGATAAACTTGTGATAAACTAAGATAAAGTCCATGTGGGCTAAGACAGATTGGGCCAACATGGAACCTGCAGACAAACCCACATGGGACCCAGAAACAGCCCAGATTAAACCTATGGTGGGGCCCACATGAGCATGCTGGCTGGGAATTATTTTTCTGATGCATCGTGATGTGGATGCAGATGATTCTGAATCAATGTATGAATGTCAGGAATTTGTTTCTTAAATATTAATTTACTGTGTAATTAATTTGGACGGAATGGAAAAAGCGGGACTTGGAAATGTGGAACTATGGCATCTGGACAGTTAATGGCGCTACAAAACATGAATGCGAAGTAGGACACCTAACCACTGAACCACCAAAGCCAGTGGACAGGATTGCTACCAAGTGTCATTACAAGTCTAATATTCATGTTAGAAATTCAGCATGTTTTTGACTGAAGGACTGTGCTACTTTTTGGACATAACAGGAGAATGTTCGTTAGAAGTCTATTAGGCTGCGTGTCCACAGAAAGTGTTTTTTTTCTCTCTGGGAGCATATATTTTCTGTTCATTTTCTATGCAGTCCAATGTTTAATGTGCTTTGCACCGTCGGGGCAAACTGCTCTCAGCATCCCACACCGCTTAAAGCTGAGAAAAATTCAACTCTTGTACGGCACACCTCTCTAACTAGGCAATCGGAATCAGGAAAAAAGGATACCATGAACAATATTTGACAGCAAAAGCTTGGAGGGAGGCATGTTTTCTTACCAGTTTTATGCAGATCAGTGTAGTTAGTACCAGGGTGGACTGGTAATCTGGCATACTGGGCATTGGCCTGGTGGGTCGACTCACCTGTGGACTGATGTGTCATCGTCAATATAATTATACAACTACAGCTTCAAGAACAGCTGCATACCAGCCTTTGAAGCATTGGCTACAACTATGGTTTTAGGAAACACCTGTGTTGTTCAACAAAGTACGGAACTGTGTAAGTAGCAGCATTGTAGTGTACTTTGATATTGGTTTTGGGAAATACTTGAGTCGCAGCTAAATAGTTCATACCATGGTAGTTGGTCCCTTAGTTAGCAACGATCCTTTTAGGAATTGCACCCTTGCTTAGTAGAGAGTTTCAGTTCAAAGTGTGTGAAACGCAGATGGGAGCTGTGAGTGACAGGTCAATCGGTTGCTAGGATACAGGGCTGAGACCTTTTTTTTTAAGACCACCTGTGAAGCATCCAGAAAAATAGGTCCCTTAACCCATCCATCCATCCATCTACCACTTTTCCGGAGGTCCGGGTTGTGGAGGCAGCAGCTCAACCAGAGAAGCCTAGACTTCCCTCTCCTCCACCTGTTCCAGCTCTTCAGAAAGGATACCAAGACTTTCCCAGGCCAGCTAGGAGACAGAGTCTCTCCAGTGTGTCCTGGGTCTGCCCCGGGGTCTCCTCCCAGTGGAACATGACCGAAACACCTCAAGTGGGAGGTGTCCAGGAGGCATCCTGATCAGATGCTCAAATGGACCAGGATCCCTCCATCCTTACCCTAACTGGGAAAAAAGAGAGAATTATCTTGCTCAATTCATCATAAAACTTGTTATATCATGTTACAGAACACAATAAAATACATCAATACACTTGAACGACCAATGCTACTGTAAGCATCAGTGCATTTTCTTCATGAAAATTTGCAGCCTTTCTAATAAAATTGAAACTTTTTCTCATTAATTTACTACATTTAATTGTAAATTTACAAAAAAAAAAAGTTTTTCTTGTAAATTTACTTTTTGTATCTTAAAGTTGAAACTTTTTTCTTGTAATTAAATTTGCTACTTTTTTCTCATAAAATTACCCCTTTTTGTATGGTAAAACTGCATTGTTTTCTTGTAAATTTGTAACTTTTTTCTAATAAATTTGTGAGGTTTTTTTTTTGTAAATTTACATCTTTCACGGTTTGTCTAAATATTGTAGTAATTTGAGTGCTGTTATTTTATGCGTTTGCAGTATGATCAGTATTAATAATTGAACTTCAGCAATGAATAGTTCAGTGGTACTTTCTCTGGTTCATTACTTACGATACTTCTGGTGCCTCAGTTACTTCAGAAATCTTTTATTTAAAAAAATGATAAACCAGATTTTGTGATTTGGAAGCATTTTTGTTGAACATGTACACTGAGTTAGGGTTATGACTTTTGGCTCTCAAAAGAAAGTGAATAAAATACGCCAAAGCCAAAACCAAAACCAGAACATAGGCTTCAAACTTCCACTGACTGACGTCACAGTCTCTTTCTTATACACAGTCTATAATAAAAGTCTGTAAGATTTGATTCATTTAAATGCCAGATAAGGTTACGGACCTTCCATTTTTATCTCGCACATTTAATGAAGTTTAATTTTATTCTGCTCTAAAGTGTGAAATTTCCTATTATCCTTACCCAGGTATCTAACTCGATTATCAAGTGAGATTTTATCATCTCACACTGACTTATTATCTCTCTGGAATAATTAAGCAATTTGCATAATCACTGCTCCATGCCAGCATGCCAGGAGGGTATTCAGAAGCGTGCACACAGAGTGAATATGGGGAGTGTCATTAGTGACGAGGCATGGTGTCTTCAATGAGGTTGCAGGTTAACGAGCACCAATTGCCTGCTGGGTGTAGGTGTGCTTAATTGAGCATGGCTATTACAGTGTAATGGCCACAGAGGGAGTATCAGTCTGTGACTTGATGTGAGTGTTGCAGCAGAAACTGTGCAGAAATAAAGGTTTTTCAAATTGTCCTCCAAATATTTCTTGGCTTGGTTAATGATGTGCTGTAGATGAGAGTTTATCATTACACTTGAAAAATGACCTTTCACCTGAAACATCCTTGATTTTCCACCCTATAAAAGTTGCTCCCCCCTCACAAGGGCTTCAGAACGGCCACAGCAGACAGCCCCAGGCCTCCTTTAATTGGCTCTCTGTGCTTTTTTAGAATTGATTTTAAGCTTGTACCACTTTAGAGCACATCTGGGTCTGGGTTGAGTGACATTGCACAAAGATTGACTTCTTATAAGCCAGTTCACAGCCTCACATCCTCAGGTGTTGCCCTGCTAGCTGTTCTAAAGCCAAGAATAAATCCAAAGGTGATCTTGCTTTTTCCATCAGCTTCAGAATGACTTGCCTGAGGAGCTTCATGTGATATTTTTGTCTCTCTATATAATTTAATTTCTTTCATTGCTATTTTTCTTGTAATGTTACCTCATATTGCATTTTCCTCTTTTCCTTCTAAGTTACTTGTTAGACTAATAAATCTTAGTTCATAAAGTAATTTCTTCCTTATCTTAACCACAATTTGTGTTTTGAACATTTCAATGGTTTAATGAAAACTTTTAAGTGCACATGCCACATTGATGCAAGTTAAAGTTGGACCCTGGACTGAATAGTAGATTGTTCTCTATGTTTATGGGGCTTGACTGGTTAAATTAAATAAATTTTTTATTAGCAAACATAAATTAAATATATTTTAACCCTTTTTATTACTATAATGACAAGAATGTCCCCTTATATCAGCGTCAACACAGATGGAGTAGAAGGGTTTTTAAGGAGTACCCCACACTGCATTATTTGATTTATATGCCAGATAGTTGTCTTTATTTTATTTTGTTTTGCATTTTCAAAGACTGTGGTCAATTGCTCCAGCCATCATTTCCAGCAGATGCTGTGTTAGGGCTGGACGACAAACTGAAATAAAACCTAAACCAACACTTGGGACATAAAACTGGCATAATCTTGCTCATGTCAGTTTTTTTTTTTCATTTTTTCCCCTCTCCTTGTTTTGTGTGTGTGTGTGTGTGTGTGTGTGTGTGTGTGTGTGTGTGTGTGTGTGTGTGTGTGTGTGTGTGTGTGTGTGTGTGTGTGTGTGTGTGTGCGCGTGTGCGTGCGTGCGTGCGTGTGTGTGTGTGTGTGTGTGTGTGTGTGTGTGTGTGGAGACTGGGCATTGACGTCATGCCACGCATGACGTCAATGTATTCTGGCCCGTTGTCGCCATTATCATGGCCTGGCTTCTTTGTTTACCTGTAGTCTAGGCAACTGCTAACAGGAGCAGACATACGTGAGATGGAATGGAGCAATCAGAAAATAAAAATTCCTTATTCAGAGAGGCTAAGGAGGCTAATAAGGAAGCAAAGGAGTGCTAGCTCCAAAAAATTTAAGAAATAAATAGGATCAATCGATATGAGCACAAGAAATGGACCATGCATCTTGACCAACTGCCTCGAGTCACATTATCAGATGTATTTGCCTTCCTCGTTTATGGGGTGAGTGTATAAGCCCATGAGCAATTTAAAAGATATAAATCATTAGAGGCTCATGTTCAATTAACCAATGGATGGGCCCAACCACCTCAAATCTTCAGGGTGAATGACCATTGCACAAAGGTAAGCAGTCATTGTTTCTACACAGTTTTCTGCACTAGCATGCATCTCTGCAACTTCAGGCATTTCTAAGTCCCAGCGGTGAAATGTTGGATTTATGTTCAGATTAGTCATATGATGCTTATAAGTATATACACATTATTATCAAGAGGACATGAAATACTAATCCAGCTGTGTGATTAAACCTGACGCTGGCACTGGCGCACCGAAAAAAAAATTACCAGTATAATTAGCTACTATAAAAACATACTAAATCAGGACAATGATGTTTTATAGTCATCTGAAAGAGGAGAATCTGCTTAACGATACCAAACATTCTATGGACTTCAATCCCCAGCTGATATTAAATCCATGTGTAATGAAGGCAATGTGCACCCTTCCAGTGTGCACAGTAGGGGAAACCCAGCACTGTTGCGTGTAGTGGTGCGTGTACAAGTTTTTTTTTTTGTCATAGTTTTATCAGCATGATAAAACAGCAGATAGTGTTATGCAGCATTGCTTTATGTACCTGTGAGCTCTTCTCAACAACAACTGATGGTGCAGCTTCAATCATCTCTGACTTCTCAGTGTGCGTTTTTTTTAACTTCATGACCGAGATGTAATGATGGCTTTTTAAATATCCGGTTAGTATATGGATTAAATAATGAACGTGTCCTAACAGGACACAAAACACCAAAATTATCAAATTAAATTTCAACAAATGTATTACAGTGGGTCTGGAATACTTGTAAATGTGTCCCATTAGTTAACTTGATGTCACTTGGTCCCATTAGATATAATTTAATGGGAGATTTGGGCCTTTTGTGTAACATTAGTTACTACAAGAATGGTCACCTGTTGTTAAATATTAAACTAAAGATGTTTTAATTGATTTGTAGGGCATTTGGTGGGCTTTTGGTGTCCCATAAAAAAAAAAAAAATATTATTTGGATGTTTTCTAGAAGGTTGGGGTCCCGTTCGGTTCATTTGATCCCGCTCGCTATTTAGTCCAACAGGTCTGAGGAAGGCCAGGTGGCCCGAAACGTTACTAATAAATAATAAATACTTAATTGGAGCTTTTTGGTGTGCGGATCATCTTTGATTTTTCTGATACTGTATGTGTTTTGGGGATCCAGCACCCAACCAGGTGGTCTGGGTGATGTGCATATCATCTTTATTATTTTCTAAATCACAACTTACCTTTGTGAAAATGCCATGAGCACACGACCATGTGTGAAGGAATATTTTACAAGCTGATGTCTTTCCTTCTGACAACTACAATCCATTACATCCGACTCCTCTTTGTTACCCCGGAGACTCGATTCTCTCTACTATTCTTCCAAGTCGGGAAATTAAAAAAATATAAAGCGTACGCCATTATCAATCCTTTTCCACGCCAATCGTGAGAGCAGTTGTCGCATTTGATAACACAGCAAAACTTCCCCATTCTAGCATTGCGTGGTATTAGGATGAATAATAATGTGGTTGAAAGGACCACATTGGAAATAAGTGTTTTCACTTTCATGTGTCATCCTCGATTTTATTTGACATTTTATATTTATATTTACATTTCCTATGTTTGTATACCATATTCAGTGTCATTTTTATCCAAATAAATAAATACAAAATAAATAACAGACTGAAGCAACCCCTCAAAAACTTCATCTTAACCACGTTCGTTGCTAACTACTAAACACAGACAGGCAGAACACTTTTGATATAATTCCTTGTGGTTTTTCCATCGGGTGATGTCACACACCCATTCTTAATATATATGAGAACTTTAATGTCCCACCCTTTTAAAACGTGTTCTGCATGTGCAGTCCCATGACTCCACACCCTGAAAGTTTGTTCTGTTTGGAAGCAGCAGAACATAGCAGAAAAAAAGAAATGCAGTGTCTCCCTACATAGTATGTGACGATTGATGCTTTATTCCATCTGAAGATGCCAAGAAAAAGTGAATGAAGTGCACTTAAATTAACGCCTAAATGCCCAAAGCTAAATCACTGTTAGCCGCTAAGTGCTATCTGTGTCAGCTCAACTGTTTTACGGTGGGAATGGATAACAAAATTGATAAGCTGAGGATGGATTCAACATGTTGGCAGCACATGTTGAATATTTTATTTTGTATACTTTATTGATCCCCAGAGGGGAAATTGAGGGCAACCACCTGGATGATTTAGGGCAGATACCCTGGTGTGTGTGTGTGTGTGTGTGTGTGTGTGTGTGTGCAGAGGGTCCTCGAGGACTGACAATCACACACTGTGGAAAGTCATGGCAATAAAATGATTATCATTGTGACAGTAAGCTGACAGAAGATGGAAGCAGTAGCTGTCATGGTTGTTTATGCTAAAGTTGACATGTTTTGATTAAGATTGACCCAATATACAGACATGGAGAGAATGATAATTAAATGAAAAGGTAAATAATTTTATTGACCATGAGAGCAGCAAGAGCAGCTGGTGCTGACAACCCTGTGGAGACAGAAGGGAGAATGGTGAGTATATTGGGAGAGGAAACCAGGATGAACTTAAATGTTCTTTTCGTAGTTTCATAGGAGCAGTGGTGAACAATGAGTATTTTCCAATCCAACTTTATTTCTAAAGCACTTTATAAAAACAACTACAGCTGACACAAAGTGCTGTATATCAGGAATAAGTAAACTGTGAAAGTAATGTAAGACACAAAAATAAATAAAAGACAAAAAATACAGCTAAAAAAGTATAAAACAACACAGGTAAAAAATGACTAAAACAATAAAACAAGTAAAATCAATGTCTCATGCGGGTTGAAGGCCAAGGAGTAAAAATGGTTTCTAAGATGAGTTTTAAAAATGAGCAGAGAAGGGGCCAGTCTAATAGGCAAAGTGAGACTGTTCCACAGTTTAGGAGCAGTGATAGAAAAAGTGCTGTCCCCTCTAAGCTTCCTCTTTGATTTCGGTATCTCCAGAAGCAGCTGATCAGCTGACCTGAGAGACCGAACAGGAGTGTAAGGATGAAGAAGCTCAGAGAGATAAGGCGGGGCAAGTCCATTTAATGATTTAAAAACAAAAAAAGAATTTTAAAATGAACCCTTAAGTGCACAGGCAGCCAGTGAAGGGAAGCTAAAATAGGTGTAATGTGGTCCCTCTTACATGTCCCAGTTAAGATAAGCGTTTATTAGTTCCATAATAGGGAAATTCGAGATGTGCAGCAGGATTCTGAACCAGCTGGAGATGTGAGAGGGAAGACTGGCTGATTCCAAAATAAAGTGGATTACAGTAATCCAGCCAGGACGTGATGAAGACTTGGATTACTGTTTCAAAGTGCTGTTTAGAAAGGATGGGTTTAGCCCTTTTATTGTCGGCTGTCATAAAACATCTGCATCACCTGCTGTCTTAGGCGCAGGCCGGTGCCTGTCATATGATGTGTCCAAAAAAGCACAGAAAAAACCCAGTTGTACCAAGCATTTCACATCACAAGATGGCAGACATTTATAGCTTACTGCTCTTCACTGGAGAACTGATTTCACTCAACCAAACTGCCTCAAAGCATCACTTCTGGGGCACTGAAGAAGCGGGTATAAACAATAGCACAACAAGGGCTCCATTGCAACATATATTTCCATACGGAGGAAGCATTTGCTCCAAATTTTGCCACCTATGATTCTAAAAAGAGATTATTTAGCTTCTCAAGGGAAATATTCACCTTCTGTGACAGCAGAAGATGGCCTGAAGCATGTACACCGTTCATCTGCTATTGACAAGCTGCACGTGATGGAGAGAGCAATAGTGCCGGTTCGGCAGCGTTATATAACTGAAATTGAGGTGGAATAAATCATAAGATAAATGTGAGAGTTTCTGGATGTGGGAGAGAAAGCAAAAATGACCAGCAGAAGAAGAAATAAGGATCCAGTGTGAGGAAATGGACGCATGAAGACCCATGACATGTGGTAGGTCCAATGTTTTTATCAGTTTGCTTACATTCTACTGATTTTCTGGTTAATATGTTTTGAAGATAACAAAAAAAAAAAAGCAAAGACAAAAAAACAAAAACAAAACCATCCTTTGTGTAAATATGTCCAAAGTCCACTTTTGACCAAAAGTTATGTAATCTGATATGGCTGCCGTCGCATTATGCAAATTAGATGCGTACATTTACCCCTTTCTCAAACTTTGGATCATATTCTACATCTTTCTAACTGACAGTAAGCCATTATCTCTTGCCACTTTCAAGTTACAACCTTTGGAATTTGTGATATCTAAATTGAATATTTTCTGGAAAACAACTTTGACCATCAGATGGTGGTGATCTGACGGGTGCAACGGTGTGCCATAGATGGTTTATGGGTTAACCTTTACCAGTTGTCTTAAACGAAAAAAGCTACATTTCACTACTGCAGCAATTTGACAATCATCACTGTATAAATTCAAGAAATCTCTGTTTGTGTGTGTGTATGCCTGTCTGTCTGTGTGTCATGATCATAGGACATCATAGGATGGCTTATGATGTGCCTATGATGTCCCTATGACGCCTGCATCATAGGAGAGCCTATGCTGTTCCTATGATGTCCCTATGATGACGGCATCATAGGACAGCAATCCTGCCTTCATGGCTTTATGATGTACAGTGGGGCAAAAAAGTATTTAGTCAGCCACCAATTGTGCAAGTTCTCCCACTTAAAAGATGAGAGAGGTCTCCAATTTTCATCATAGGTATACCTCAACTATAAGAGACAAAATGAGAAAAAAAAATCCAGAAAATCACATTGAATGATTTTTAATGAATTAATTGGTAAATTCTTCTGTGAAATAAGTATTTGGTCAATAACAAAAGATCATCTCAATACTTTGTTATGTACCCTTCGTTGGCAATGACAGCGGTCAAACGTTTTCTGTAAGTCTTCACAAGGTTTTCACACACTGTTGCTGGTATTTTGGCCCATTCCTCCATGCAGATCTCCTCTAGAGCAGTGATGTTTTGGGGCTGCCGCTGGGCAACACAGACTTTCAACTCCTGCCAAAGATTTTCTATGGGGTTGAGATCTGGAGACTGGCTAGGCCACTCCAGGACCTTGAAATGCTTCTTACGAAGCCACTCCTTCGTTGCCCGGGCGGTGTGTTTGGGATCATTGTCGTGCTGAAAGACCCAGCCACGTTTCATCTTCAATGCCCTTGCTGATGGAAGGAGGTTTTCACTCAAAATCTCACGATACATGGCCCCATTCATTCTTTCCTTTACACGGATCAGTCGTCCTGGTCCCTTTGCAGAAAAACAGCCCCAAAGCATGATGTTTTCACCCCCACGCTTCACAGTAGGTATGGTGTTCTTTCTCCTCCAAACACGACAAGTTGAGTTTTTACCATAAAGTTCTATTTTGGTTACATCTGACCATATGACATTCTCCCAATCCTCTTCTGGATCATCAAAATGCTCTCTAGCAAACTTCAGACGGGCCTGGACATGTACTGGCTTAAGCAGGGGGACACGTCTGGCACTGCAGGATTTGAGTCCCTGGCGGCGTAGTGTGTTTCTGATGTAGCCTTTGTTACTTTGGTCCCAGCTCTCTGCAGGTCATTCACTAGGTCCCCCCGTGTGGTTCTGGGATTTTTGCTCACCATTCTCATGATCATTTTGACCCCACAGGGTGAGCGCTTGCGTGGAGCCCCAGATCGAGGGAGATTATCAGTAGTCTTGTATGTCTTCCATCTTCTAATAATTGCTCCCACAGTTGATTTCTTCACACCAAGCTGCTTACCTATTGCAGATTCAGACTTCCCAGCCTGGTGCAGGTCTACAATTTTGTTTCTGGTGTCCTTTGACAGCTCTTTGGTCT
This sequence comes from Pholidichthys leucotaenia, assembly GCA_020510985.1. Taxonomy (NCBI): domain Eukaryota; kingdom Metazoa; phylum Chordata; class Actinopteri; order Cichliformes; family Pholidichthyidae; genus Pholidichthys; species Pholidichthys leucotaenia. The sequence goes on along the minus strand of CM035845.1, from coordinate 246,495,359 downwards.
TGGCCATAGTGGAGTTTGGAGTCTGACTGTTTGAGGTTGTGGACAGGTGTCTTTTATACTGATAACGAGTTCAAACAGGTGCCATTAATACAGGTAACCAGTGGAGGACAGAGGAGCCTCTTAAAAAAGAAGTTACAGGTCTGTGAGAGCCAGAAATCTTGCTTGTTTGTTGGTGACCAAATACTTATTTTACCGAGGACTTTACCAATTAATTCATTAAAAATCCTTCAATGTGATTTTCTGGATTTTTTTTTTTCTCATTTTGTCTCTCATAGTTGAGGTATACCTATGATGAAAATTGGAGACCTCTCTCATCTTTTAAGTGGGAGAACTTGCACAATTGGTGGCTGACTAAATACTTTTTTGCCCCACTGTATACATCAAGCCTGCCTTCATGTCTTTATGATGTCATATACAGTGATGCCTGCCTGACAGCGTATGATATGATGCTGTCCTGGATGTCTTTATGATGTCATATACAGTGAACATCAGGACTCGCGATGCCATCATATAGACAAAGGGACCATGCCATCTTATACACAATAGGACATAGCACTTTAAACCACACCCATTCGAAGCAGTAATTCTGGAAATCTTAAAAAATATCACTCGATAAATTCAGTTTGTCAGTTTGTGTGTAAATCTGGAAATCACTCCCAATTGAAGCAGTACATCATCGCTATGCCATCATCAAAGCTCATAGGACATAGGACATCTTCAAAGATCAAACGCAGGCATGACTCACGATCATAGCACTCACTATGACGTCATCAAAGATCAGAGGACTCACTAAGACACCATCAAAGATCAAAGGCAGCCATCACTGAATGAGTGCTGATGTGCTTGCTTACACCTCCTTTCTATGGGCATGCAGAAATACTTGCTTATACTTGGTTTCTATGGGCATGCACGGGCATGCACAGGTATGTATTAGTATACTGTAATTTAAAATCGCTGTCCATCTTTAAACCCAGATTAGTAACAGCAGGTTGGACAAACCCTGCCAGGGGGCCAGGTCAATGGCGGGGTGGGGGGTGGGGGTGTCCAAACACAATCACTTCTGTCTTCTTTTCATTGAAATTTAAGAAGTTTACAGCCATCCAATCTTTAATGGCATTAAGACATTCAAGAAGAGATTTAATTGAGAAAGTCTTCTTTTGCCTTAATGGAACATAAATCTGACAGTCGACAGCATAACAGTGGAAGGAGATATCATGCTTTCTAAGAATTGAACCCGTGGAAGCAGATAAAGTGAAAAGAGCAGGGGGCCTAAAATTGAGCCCTGTGGGACCCCACATGACAGGGAAGCAGAGGAGGATTCAAAGCCAGCAAGGCTTACACACATGGTTCTCTCAACTAAACAGGACTGAATCATTCCAATGCAGTACCAAAAATACCAACAAGATGCTGTAGGCGAGAAATTAAAATGTCGTGGTCCACTTTATCAAAAATGGCAGTTAAGTCTAGCAGAACAAGAATCACGTAATCACTGGAATCAGACATCAAAAGAATGTCATTAAAACCCTTAATAGTGCTGACTCTGTACTATGTAGGGTTTTCAACCCAGATTGGAATACCTGTCATGCTCATTCAAAAAAGCCTTCAGCTGGAAATAAACTATTTTCTCCAATATTTTTGAGATAAAAGGCAGCTTGGTAATTGGCCTAAAATTAGCAAACACAGTGTGATCAAGACCGGGTTTAACTACTGCATGTTTAAAATTTGCAGGAACCACACTGGAAGAAAAACTGTTGTTTAAAACCATTAAAATTGACTGACCTATACTATGAAAGACTTCTTCAGAAAATCGAGGAGGGAGAGCATCACAAGGGGAACGTGAGGGCTTAATATGATCAACCACATCGTGTAATTGTAGTAGGGTCACAGGCTCAAACTGAGTGAAAACAGCAGGCCAATGGACAAACACAGAGGGGTCAGAGACAGGAGCTGGAATGAGAACCCTAATGGTGGTGACCTTGTCAATAAAAAAATGTAAAAAGTCTTTGCATGTTACAGATGATGCGTCCATACTGACAGTCGATGAGGCATTAAGAACAATTTCAATAGTTTTAAATAGCACACATCGGTCATGACAGTTTGCTGATATAATATTAGATAGATGTTCTCTTTAAGCCCTCTTTAAGACAGTTCTGGTAGTGATGCCAGCAGTCCTTTAAGATTTGAAACAATACCTGCAGCTTTAGAAAGCTTGGGATCAGTCCGCCAAGGTCTCCGCCTTTGACCGCCACCTAATCCACATAGCACCGGACCCCCATGATTAGTTGAGGTGGTATGGGCATCTGATCAGGATGCCTCCTGGACGCCTCCCACTTGAGGTGTTTCGGACACGTCCCACTGGGAGGAGACCCCGGGGCAGACCCAGGACTCGGTAGAGACTATTATGTCTCCCAGCTGGTCTAGGAACGCCTTGGTATTCTCTCTGAAGAGCTGGAGCTGGTGGCTGGGGAGAGGGAAGTCTGGGCTTCTCTGCTTGAACTGCTGCCTCAACGACCCGGACCGTCGGAAAAGCGGTAGAAGATGGATGGACCTGCAGCTTGTCCTCCTTCCACCTGCGCTCAGCTTTGCGGCACTCCCGCCTGGCTGCCCGAGTTCTGTCGTTAAACCACGGCTCGTGTTTGGCTCTGAGCTGCTTAATTTTTACTGTAATGGAGCCACAGAATCCAGGATAGCTTGGCAAGCGGAGTAAAACCAGAAACTGAGGTCCTCCCTATCAGAAGAAGTAGAATCCGGGGAGCACAGAGCCAGGTGAAAGCAACACAAAACTGATCAGCAGTGGAGGGGTTAAAAATCCGACAGCACTGAGCAGGAGTGCAGGTTTGAACTTTGGTACAGGATAAATCAACATCAAATAAAATTGGCATATGGCCAGAAAATACAGCATCACCAATCTCCAGGTTAAACACAGACAAACAATGTGAGAGAGCAACGTCTAATGTATATCCGTGTTCAAGTGTAGGTCCACCAGATAAAAACTGTTCTAATTTAAAAGAATAAATAAGCTTTAAAAAGTCACTCACCAGTGGCTTATCTGGACAGCACACATGGATAATAACATAAAATAAGTCTTTATTGGTCCCACAATGGGAAAATTCCAGGATTGCAGCAGCAAAGGAATAGCAGCACTCAGAGAAACAGTAAATAAGATAATACAGTATTTCCTCTGGCTTAAAGACCATGGCTCGGTGGCAACATATTTTTTCCGAAGGGGGGGGGGGGGGCAGAATACACATATGTATGAATATGTTAATTTATACTATTTCTTTTTTAAATTTTGCACAGTAACTTTGCATATATTAATAATAATGCATCAGATTTAATATAGCGCTTTATTATAGACACTCAAAGACGCTTTTTACAGATACATTATTCATTCACTCCAGACAGACAATGATAGTGGCAAGCTACTACTGTAGCCACAGCTGCCCTGGGGCAGGCTGACGGAAACATGGCTGGCAATCCTGGTCAACGGCCTCTCCAGCCACCACCAAACATTTATACACGTTCATACCCAGTGTTATGGACACTGGAGGCAAGGTGGGTAAAGTGTCTTGCCCAGGGACACAACGGCAGGATATCTGGGGAGAGCAGGATTCAAACCGCCAACCATCCGGTTATTGGATGACCCGCCCTACCACCTGAGCCACTGCCGTGCATATGGAACTTACAATTTGAAGTATTGTACAGCCAAGGCTTGAATGTTGGAATATTGGGCCATTTGGGGTCCCACCCAGACGTCCTGTTTTTGGACTTTTTACTGGTGTCATCCTTCTCTCCTCCCTCTACTCTCAAAAATTTTTATATGTCCAAGTCGTTATGGATACGCAATGCAAATGACCAAAAGTGAAAAGTTTTGCGTATCCCAGCATTTTAGACCAATTTTTATACGTTTGGCAAACACTGCGTAAATTGTCATGGTGTGACAGACAGCTCAAGTTTGCAAACCCTGTCTGGCTCCAAGTATCTACTCGATCAGTTGCAAACAACAGGCATTCCCAGAAAGATAATTTGCAGCACTCCTCGGAGGCTGTAACCCAAGGATACCGCTTGTTGTTAATTTGGAAGGGATGGACAAATCCTTTTCCTGGTTGAGACGGGCCTGCTAGCTTCAGGGTTGGCTGACCTCTCTTTGCGATGAACAGCTTTTCTTGATCTTGAAAAGTCCGTCTGGAAAATTGATTTTTTTTAAAATATCAGCAACCAAATCATTTTCCTCTCCTCTGTCAGCCATTGTAGGTGGAAAAACAGCTATTATATTTAAACAGATACAGTATATTGTAGCTGCTTAAGCAAGTCCTTGCACTTGCGTTTTGCTAGCTAGGATCCTCTGCATTGTGGGTGGAGGAGTCTAACCATCCAATCAAAAGACGTAAAAATGCCAACGTTCTCTGATGCCTTCTATGTGTATACCTGGACATACAGAAGACATCTGATTGGTTAAAGCAACAGGATAATTTTAACAGTTAATTTAAACTACAGAGCCGCACTGTTAATTCCTGAAGGCCCAAGGCAGATTTACTTGACCCTGGCAACACAGATGGCTGAAATATGATTGGACAAAAAAACTCTAACATGCATTATGCTGCTGGAAGGAGTGCAGCCAAGAGAAAAGCTACAAAATGAAGAGAATAGACTACTGGGAATAATTTAATACATAGGTTGTAAATGTAACTCTGATAGTGTTTCGGCCAGCAGAGAAGGCTTTGCTGGCCTTGAGGCTCCACCACTGGTTACATAATAATATACATATAATATAGAATACATTTATTGGGGGGGGGGTTCATAGTGGTGAAATTTGACCAAATGTGGTTTATTTTTCAACATGGTCTCCCCTCCGTTCCACACACCTCTTCCATCAGTGTTGCAGTGCTTGGATCCCTGCGGTTGAAAAATTAACCACATCTGATCAAATTTCACCACTATGAACTTTTCAGATGATAAACTTTTAAGCCTATAAACTTTTCACGCACACACCCAACGTATTATGGCAATGTTTAAATCATTTCTTCTGCTTTTCTTCTCAAATTTCTGAGGAAGCTCCATCTCCCTTGCCTCTCCTATGAGCCACCGCTGTCACAAGTTTCCAAATACTGCTTGTGTCGCCATAGAAAATGTACAAGACACACAAATCATATTTAGCCAGCAAAACTTGCTATAGTGAGTTTTCCAGGGATATGGAATTTAGATATGTACTGTATAGTCCCAAACTTGAAGGGATACCTAAAGCTTTCCTGAGATGCTATATGTGAAAATCACAAACAAAAACCCAACTTTAAAAGAGATCTACTGTGTTAATTTCCTGTCTTTTCATACTGTAGCTCCTTGATACTGCCTGTCTGAAACAAGCTATTCACGGTCATTTTCCTTTCCCTTTAAATGGTGTTCAGATCCCATGACACTCATGTAAACCAGATTTGAACAGCAGGTAGATTGTTTTTGTATTCACTCTGTACTCGGTCTGAAAGCAGTCTGAAGCTTGAAAGTTTTTCTTAGGGATTTTTATTTACAGTATTAAGCCATGTGAAAATTACTTATTTGATGTAAACATCCACCACTGAAAAAGTACATAGATAACAGGAAAGTAGGAAAAGGTGATACTTGTTTTCAAATTACAATTCTAAGAACACTCAATTGTAGATTTTTTTTTTTAGCTCAACAAAGAAATTGTGTTTACAGTTAAAACTGTCAAGTTACCAAAGCAGTTATTTTCCCACTCCCCTCACAATTTTCGAAAAGAACAGTGATTCAATGTTAAGTGATGAAATATTGATCTGGCTTCCCAGATGGTTGAGGTGCCTCAGTGTTGTTGTCTTTTTAAAGACACTGACCCAGAAAAAAGTTCCCAATATTCCTTTTTTGTTTATTTGATAGTAAGTTTGCACAGTATTCCCTTTTTGTAATTCATGGTACACGTATGAAGTTCCTAACATGCCAGAGACAAAAAATCATGTGGCCGACTCAAATTTAAATCCAAAATCAAAGCCCTTTTTAGTCGTAAAAATAATGTAAAACCAAGCATAAACATTAAATACTCACCTCATGTTTTAAAGAGTTAGATTAGCTGCATTGGATTTTAAAACCGTATAAACAAAGCAGTTCAGACACTGAAGGTTGCAAATAATCCACCAACCATCTAAAGCTAGCTGAGGGTTGGGGGGAAGGGGGGGATCGATAATGGCATAATATCACAATACGGACTGGCACAGGGAGTACACTGGCATTTGCACCCCCTGTGGCTGGGTAACCAACTTTCCTTTCTCCATTCTATTTTTGCTGAGCACCAAGCCAGAAGGCAGGAAGTACCATTCTTAAATGATGTTCGTTATGACATGGCCAGAACTTGAACTCATAACCAGCAGTTGTGGGCTGGATGCTCTACCTCTCTAGCCATATACACTACTCACAAAAAGGCTACATTCACACTGCAGGTTTTAATGCTCAATTCCAATTTTTTGCTGAGATCTGATTTTTTTTTGTGTGGGTCGTTCACATTATAATTTAAATGCCACTCCCATCAAACTCCAGTGTGAACGGTCTACAGCTATGAAGTGACCCGCATGCACAGAAGAAAATGTAACGTCAGACACAGTGTTGTGTTTATGCAAGTAAATATGAGCCCCGAAAGATTGAGGAGGCAAGAACTTCTTCACTTTGATGCGGCACAGCAAAATTAAATGCTAAAATCCTTCAGAAATGATTATGCACAGAATAAATGCGACCAGCTTCATTCCTCTACACACCAGATGACCGTTGTGATCAGCTCTGCTTTAACAGAACTGACCAATTAAACAGCTCTCTTGAAAATGAGACCCTGTGTTTCAATGGGATTACCTGTATAAATAAGGTTAATAATAAATAATCCTAGGGATTACAGTAGGTATCTCGCCCACTGACGTTGTCAGTGGCTTGGGCCCCAATAAACAGCGCAGCTAGTACCTGTGGCATACACCGGTCCTGCACAGGAAGGAGAAGCCGCAATAGACTCCCCTCTCCTGGACTGTGTGTCCTCGTATTCCTGTATCTGGCTATTCCGCTCCAGTCATGTCAGTATTAACTTTACATTTTAGACATTACAGTGGCCAGGACTCACGGTGTGCTGTTTACAGGGAAAAAGGAATTTGCAGCATCCAGTAAATGTTCCACTGTGCTGACCTGTGCGGCAGCACAGCAAAATGGTCATGGGATCGATTCCACCCTTGACCATCGTGGGTTCGATCCCACCCCCAGACCATCGGTGACCCTTCTGTGTGGAGTTTGCATGTTCTCCCCGTGTCTGTGTGGGTTTACTCCAGGTACTCCGGTTTCCTCCCACAGGCCAAAGACATGCAGGTGAGGTTAATTGGCATCAACTGGGGATTCTAAATTGTCCTTAGGTATGGATGTGAGAGTGAATGGTTGTCTGTCTCTCTGTGTTGGCCCTGCGATGGACTGGCGATCTGTCCAGGGTATACCCTGCCTCTCGCCCAAAGATGCTGGGATAGGCTCCAGCCTCCCCGCGACCCGAAAAGGATTAAGCGGTAGAAGATGGATGGATGGACAGTAAATGTTCCATTACTGTGCGCCTGCTTGTCTGACTGTCACGAACCGAGCCCATGTTTCCTGTGGACTCAGTTCTTGGTGGCTCAGGCATTGGGCTCATCGTGTGTTGTTATGTTTTGATTTCTCATTGTTTTCATGTCTGTGTATTGTTTCTTTCCATGCCTGTAGCCGCTGCTCTGGCCGGCGATCGTTGGGCAGCTGTTTGACCTACTTCCTGGTGGGTGCTGTCTAACATTCTGGCGAATGTTAAACATTTGACCACGCCCATGCCCCCTCTCTCTCTGACAGTCAGCTGTGCACCCCGGTAATCATCTTTCCCGCACTTTGCCCAGGTGTTGCCAATTTGTCACTCCAGCGGTGTTTGTACTTAGGCAGCTCTTTGCCAGTCAAAAACCGCTGGACCATTGCACGAGTTCACACAGTCGTTTTCCACTGTGTAACCATCACGTCGGTGAAGGACTGCTTGTATGTGCTTGCTGGGACACTTGGATTACTCGGACTGCTCTGGTGCTGTGAGTAATAGTTAGTGTTTCTGTGTGCAGTTGTGCTGCTACGCTTTATTGGTAGCATTTCCTTGTGTGGCACAAATGCTACGCTTTGGCACTGCAGCCCAGTTTATTCTCCCCGTCCTGTCGAGTGTCCTGGAAGACTCTAAGTTTACCCGAGCTGTCTTGTCGTTTTGTCTTGTCTATTTTTGTATCAATAAATGTGTGTTTGGTGTAATCCTGCACTTAAGTCCATTCTTCCTTCTCCTCCTCCGTGCACTGTAGAAAAGCGCACGGGGAGTTTATGTCAGAATGGTCCAGCCCAAAAAGGATTTAGCGGGTTACACCGACACATACTTTTTTCTTTTATGAATTAACATCTGCCTACCTGTCTTGGAGTTATGTTGGACTTGGCTGGTACACAAAGTTATCCTCTGTGTCTGGGTTGGGAGTGCTGCCGGGGTCTCAAGGAGATAGATGGGCTTATTGCCTCGGCGAACACATATTCCACCCCGGAGGTGGTTCTTTGGTATGTGAACTTGGGAGATGCAGCAGCTCGGCGGTGCCCTCAGCTCGCAGATCATCTGGAGGGAGATGAGAGGTTGACCCATTTGGCAGTGCTGCGGCGAGAGTTGGGCGGAGGGGTAAGGAAGTCCCCCAAGAAGACCGGGCTAGCGCCGAAGGGAGGGCGCTCCTGGGGTTCCGTTGATCCTGCTCCACGCCAGAGTTCAGTGCCAGTTCCTGCTCCAACCCAACCAGCTCCAGCCCCCCGCAGACGGCATCATCCTACGTCGAAGCACAGGGAGAAGCCCTCCTCGACAGCAGCGACTGCCATCTTCCCAGCTCCTGTGAGGTCCTCACCCCAGCTACGCCCACCTCCGTCGTCATGGAGATGGCTCCTCCACAAGTCTCTAGAGGGGCCTACGTCACCGCTGACATGGAGAGGGAAGTCTGCCAATGGTCTGCAGCTGTCAACATCAATGACCGGTATGACAGGCAAGTATTTTCTCTTTCCATTCCACCTAATAGTATTGAATCTTGCCTGTCTCCCAAGCGAGAGGCCCAGTTTCAGCAGTCCACTGGGTCCTCTCCTCCAGCTGCAAATATTAATTCATTTTTCCCCCTCACCATATCTCCTCCAATTCTCCCTGAGGGCCTGTTGGCCCAAGGTCAGGGCCATCAGACGGTGGAGGAGCCAGTGGTTTCGGAGGATTCCTTTCTGGAGCCAGCATGGAGAGGTTTCCCTGCAGCCACGCAGGAGGAATTTCCTGCGTTGGAGCCACTGCAGGGGGATAATAGGACTGTTACCACCATCTCGCCTGCTGTGGAGGTTGCAGCAGCAGAGTGGGAGCCTGAGCTGGACCTCCTGGAGGCGGGGCCCGAGTCTTCATCGTCGGGATCGACGGAGTCCTGGACAGCAGTGGAGCTTGAGCTCAGGCAAGTTTTCTCTCTTGTGTTTCTGATATCAGTTCTGGAGAGATCTTGTCTGGCTCAAGGTGAGGAGAGTCAGGTGCCGCGCGCAGTCGCCCCTGAACTCCCTTTGCCGGGCTCTGGCACTGCCGGCACTGATTCTGCACTTAAGTCCATTCTTCCTTCTCCTCCTCCGTGTGCTTTTCCACAGCGCACGGGGAGTTTATGACACTGACAGTTTCAGCCCCAAACTCCATCCCCCCACATGGAATTCTGAAGTTGTTGTGCAGTCGGAGCCAACAAAATTACGATCCAGTGATAAAGGGGAGAAGATTGATTAAAAAGAGGACACAAATAAGCTGTGTCTGCCATGTTTGCTGCATCATCCACCGCTGAATTGTAGTGTCTGTCTCACTTCAGTGAGGAAAAAGTCAGATGAAATGCGACATGACTGTTCAGACTGAGGTTGCTTTGGAGAATATCAGATACATATCCAAATTAGGACCACACATGAAGGTGGCCTGGGTCTGGTGTGAAAAAATAAGATGTGTGCTGTTCAGACTGTCATTAAAAAATCAGATATGGGTCATATTTGTGCAATGAAATCAAAATTGAGCATTAAAACCTGCAGTGTGAACATAGCCAAAGTTAGGGATATTTGGCTTTCGGATGAAATTTATGGAAAATGTTAAAAAAAAGTTCACGCTACAGTGACATTACAGTGGTGTGAAAAAGTGTTTGTCCCCTTCCTGATTTCTCTTTTTTTTTTGTTTGTCACACTTAAATGTTTCAGATCTTTAAACAAATTTGAATATTAGACAAAGATAACACAAGTAAACACAAAATGCAGTTTTTAAATGAAGGTGTTTATTACTAAGGGAAAAAAAAAGTCCAAACCTACATGGCCCTGTGTGAGAAAGTGATTGCCTCCTAAATCTAATAACTCGTTGGGCCACCCTCAGCAGCAACAACTGCAATAAAGTGTTTGCTGTACCTGCCAATGAGTCTTTTACAGCACTGTGGAGGAATTTTGGCCCACTCATCTTTGCAGAATTGTTGCAATCCTGCCACATTGGAGGATTTTCGAGCATAAGCTGCCTTTTTAAGGTCATGCAACAGCATCTCAGTTGGATTCAGGTCAGGACTTTGACTAGGCCACTCCAAAGTCTTCATTTTGTTTTTCTTCAGCCATTCAGAGGTGGACTTGCTGGTGAATTTTAGATCATTGTCCTGTTGCAGAACCCAAGTGTGCTTCACCTTGAGGTCACGAACAGATGGCCGGACATTCTCCTTCAGGATTTTTTGGTAGACAGCAGAATTCATGGTTCCATTTACTGCAGCAAGTCTTCCAGGTCCTGAAGCAGCAAAACAGCCCCAGACCATCACACGACCACCACCTTATTTTACTGTTGGCATGATGCTCCTTTTCTGAAATGCTGTGTTACTTTTATGCCAAATGTAATGGGACACACACCTTCCAAAATATTCAACTTTTGTGTTGTCAGTCCACAGAGTATTTTCTCAAAAGTCTTGGGGATCATCAAGATGTTTTCTGGCACAACTGAGATGAGCCTTTGTGTTATTTTTGCTCAGCAGTGGTTTTCATCTTGGAACTCTGCCATGCAGACCATTTTTGCCCGGTCTTTTTCTTATGGTGGAGTCATGAACACTGACCTTAATTGAAGCAAGTGAGGCCTGCAGTTCTTTGGATGTTGTTGTGGCGTCTTTTGTGACCTCTTGGATGAGTCATCGCTGCACTCCTGGGGTAATTTTGGTCAGCTAGCCACTCCTGGGCAGGTTCACCACTGTTCCATGTTTTCACCATTTGTGGATAATGGCTCTTACTGTAGTTTACTTGAGTCCCAAAGCTTTAGAAACAGCTTTATAACCTTTTCCAGACTGATAGATCTCAATTACTTTGTTTCTCATTTGTTCCTGAATTTCTTTGGATCGCAGCATGATGTCTAGCTTTTGAGGGTCTTTTGGTCTACCTCACTTTTTTCAGGCAGGTCCTATTTAAGTGATTTCTTGATTGAGAGCAGTTGTGGCGGTAATCAGGCCTGGGTGTGGCTCGAGAAATTGAACTCAGCTTTCCAAAGATGGGATAAACCACAGTTAATTTATGTTTTAAGGGGGGACAATCACTTTTTCACACAGGGCCATGTAGGTTTGGAATTTTTTTTACCCTTAATAATAAACACCTTCATTTAAAAACTGCATTTTGTGTTTACTTGTGTTATCTTTGTCTAATATTTAAATTTGTTTGACGATCTGAAACATTGAAGTGTGACAAACATACAAAAAAATGAGAAATCAGGAAGGAGGGAAAAACTTTTTGACGCCACTGTATATGTTATATCCACTGTGTGTGTGTGTGTGTGTGTGTGTGTGTGTGTGTGTGTGTATATATATATATACTATATACAGTATATATATATATATATATATATATATATATATATATATATATATATATATATATATATATATATATATATATATATATATACACTACCGTTCAAAAGTTTGGGGTCACCCAGACAATTATTTTGTGTTTTCCATGAAAAATCACACTTATTTACCACCATGAGTTGTAAAATGAATAGAAAATATAGTCAAGACATTGACAAGGTTAGAAATAATGATTTGTATTTGAAATAATAATTTTTTCCAGATACTCAACCTGCTCAAAGGAAGGTCAATTTTATAGCTTCTCTAACCAGCTAAACTGTTTTCAGCTGTGCTAACATGATTGCACAAGGGTTTTCTAATCGTCCATTTGCCTTCTGACGCAATGAGCAAACACATTGTACCATTAGAACACTGGAGTGATAGTTGCTGGAAATGGGCCTCTATACACCTATGTAGATATTGCACCAAAAACCAGACATTTGCAGCTAGAATAGTCATTTACCACATTAGCAATGTATATTAGATATTAGAGTGTATTTCTGATTAGTTTAAAGTTATCTTCATTGAAAAAAACAGTGCTTTTCTTTCAAAAATAAGGACATTTCTAAGTGACCCCAAACTTTTGAACGGTAGTGTATATATATGCACACCGTTAAACTAATACGTTGTTGCAGCACCTTTGGATTTAATTGCAGCACTCAATCTTTTTGGGTAGAAGTCTATCAGTGTGGCACATCTTGATGTGACAACATTTGCCCACTCTTCTTTGCAAAAACGCTCAAAATCTGTCAGATTGCAAGGGCATCTCCTGTGCACAGCCCTCTTCAGATGACCCCACAGCTGTTCGATTAGATTCAGGTCTGGAATCTGGATGGGCCATCCCTAAACCTTAAACTTCTTCTGGTGAAGCCATTCTTTTGTTGATTTGCATGTGTGCTTTGGATCATTGTCGTGCTGAAAGATAAAGTTCCTCTTCATCTTCAGCTTTCGAGCAGAAGCCTGAAGGTTTTGTGCCAACATTGACTGGTATTTGAAACTGTTCATAATTCCCTCCACCTTAACTAAGGCACCTGTTCCAGCTGAAGAAACACAGCCCCAAAGCACGATGCTGCCACCACCATGCTTCACTGTAGGTGGGGTGTTCTTTTGGTGATGATCAGTGTTGTGTCAATAAATACCTTTTGGAATTATGGCCAAAAAGTTGAACCTTGGTTTCATCGGACCATAACACATTTTCCCACATGCGTTTGAGAGATTTCAAATGTGTTTTTGCAAAATGTAGCTGGGCTTGGATGTTTTCCTTTGTAAGATAAGGCTTGCATCTTGCCACCCTACCCCATAGCCCAGACATATGAAGAAGTTGGGAGAACGTTGTCACATGTACTAAACAGCCAGTACTTGCCAGAAATTCCTGCAGCTCCTTCAATGTTGCTGTCAGCCTCTTGGCAGCCTCCCTGACCAGTTTTCTTCTTGTCTTTTCATCAATTTTGGAGGGATGTCCAGTTCTTGATAACGTCACTGTTGTGCCGTATTTTCTCCACTAGAAGATGACTGGCTTCACTGTGTTCCATGCTATATTTAGTGCCTTGTAAATTTGCTCCAACCCACGGGGGCCTCTAGAGTAGTGCAGCCACATGGAACTGCAACAGCACACCATCCCGCGGAGGACAGAAATCCTCCAACCAGACTGAATACTTTATTATATGAAACAAATGTTGAGTTTTACTTTGTGGACAAAATTTGATGTTGAATAAGGGGAAAAATAAAATACAGTATATGGTTCATACTGTCACAATACTCATTCTAGCGTGCAATTGCAATGCTTCAGGAATTATCGTATTCTGATGACTCAGGTATCCGATTGTAGTGTATCGTGAGGTCTCTGGCAGTTCCCACTCTTCTAGATGAATTCCCATTTTTCCTCCCTTGTTACCTCCTCTGCTGCATGTTTTTGTTTAGTGGAATCTGATTTAGTTTCAGATTTGTTGAAAAAGGAAATATGAATCTGATTGTCAGAACCAAGTGTTAGAATTTTTAAAATCACAAATTTAACTATCTGCTTCTATAAAGATTCTATGGAAATTTCCCATTCATGGATAAAGATTTGATAGCTGGCCTTGACTTTAACTTACAGGTCTGTTTACAGCACTAAAGATGGCATATTTGAAATGGAAAACTGAACATCATACCATATGGTAAAGATTAACAAAAAACAATTCAGGAAGTTTAAAGTGGAATTTCTTGAAACTGTGTTTTCACAGCAAATTATATTAGAGACAAACATACTTTAATCTTTAATTTTCACAAGGCTTGTTGGTTAAGTGAAGCACATACAATCCTCTTGTTATCAGACATATGCCAGTGTACCTCTTGGACACTGAGAGCAGATGGCAGAACAAAGCATGTATAACCACTTCATTAACTTTAGCACATGCTCTCCATCGTGTGTGAGAAATTATGTACTCACACATTCAGATAAAAAAAAGTGCAGTCACCCCTGCACATCTGGATACACATATTTTATACACAACTGAGGCAATTTTATAACACTTCACATAATGCCAGAAATTATTTAAATGAAATTAAATTTAAAAAAAATGTAATGATGACGTATTTTAAATCAGTGGTCACCAACTTTTTTTTGCCTCGGGGACCCACCAACATGTAAAAACATTTTTCACAACCCACTGGGGGTTCCGGTGGGGTGTAAAATGAACAATGTGTGTGATTAGTGTGATTACAAAAAACAAACTCATCATCAGTGCTAGGCTTGTTTTTCTGCAGGGGGATGGTCCCATCTGGGGGCAGTAGGGAAGAGCGGCACCCGAGATGTGTTCCCCATGTCCGGGCCACTCTGGTGCCTCTTTCAGAAGTGTGAGTGGGCCCTCTAGTGCTTCTGTGGCAGTCTGTGTATCATGCACCAGCTGGTGTTAGAGTGACCCAAACCAGCATCATCAAAGCAAATCACACCCTCACCATCAACGTGGCGTGCTCGTAAAAGGATCATGGTCTTTAGTGGTCGGAAAGTAACAATAGAACTCTCTGTTGATATGTGTTTTTTATTCATTCTGGCTTGCTCACGTCTGGTCCACGCCTTCATCTGCTCCAGGCTGGACTACTGTAATGCACTTCTTGTTGGGATTCCTGGCAGGAGCCTCCAGAGGTTCCAGTCCATCCAGAACAGCACTGCCAGGATCCTGCCACATTGTGGAGAAAGGAGGCAGGCAAGACAACGAGCTAGACAACACAGTTACTTTATCCTTCCTCCAACATATTTTACAGTAAAAGAGATAGTCGGGTCTCTGTGCATTCCTCTTTTATACCTTTATTCCCATGCATTGAGACCTGCACTTCCAACCATAACCATTGTTGTCCGAACAAAGAATTGTGTAGCCCATTAACATAACATAATGCCGGCTCTGCCCCAACACACTTCTTCTCTCCGGCATTTACTCCTCTCCCCAGGGGGCGCATAGTCCTTACTGTCCCATCTGATATCCTCCGGGGACACCACCTCCTTCGGTCCATTGTCCCCTGGGTGGAGAAGTCCAATACCATGCCCCCACACAGCCCCCACCACGAACACCCAGAAAGGGCACTAACTTTCCCCCGTCCTTTGGGCTTGAGCTGGTGCCCATAGCGGCTGTAGCGGGGGTCGCTGATCCATTCTAACCGCCCTGCTGGTGGGGTGAACAGGAGGGCACGTCAGTCTGTGGAGGGAAAAAGGGGGGGGGCAAAACACATCAGCCTCGCGAGCGCAGAACCCTGCCGAGGGATCACCAACTTGCGGCGCTACCAATGGTGGCCGTCCGTGCCAGGGAGCTTGGGCCAACACCACATGCTCGTCTGCCAACACAAAAGCGGGCTTCAGCCTGTCGATGCAGAAGATCTCTCTACGTCCCCCCAAGTCTAACACAAAATGTTTCGCCCCAGGTTCCAACACCCTGAACGGTCCGTCGTATGGTGGACACAGTGGGGTCCAGTGCACATCATGCCTGACAAAAACAAAACTGGTGTTCTGCAAGCTTTTTGGGGTGAATGTGCGGGGAAAACAATGGTGGGCCGGGCCTGGTATGCTCACAGCCTTCATACTATGTAAAAATTGTGCGGGTAGATCAGAATTGGGTGCAGGTTTTTCCAGTAACAACCCCACACCATTTTTCCGCAGTGGCTGAGAAAAAATTAGTTCTGCCGGGGAGGTTGCCAAATCCTCCTTAGGTGCGGAGCACAACCCCAAAAGAACCCAGGGCAGGTGGTCGACTCAATTTGTGTCCCTGAGTGAAGCTCTGAGTGCTGCTTTAAGCGACCTATAAAAACGCTCACATAACCCGTTAGCCTGGGGGTTGTACGTGGTAGTGCGGTGAATTTTGACCCCCAGGCTCTGGGCCATCACGGACCAGAGTTCTGAAATAAACTGTGGACCCCTATCGGATATGATGTCTGATGGAGATCTGAAACGTGCAACACAAGCAAACAAAAAAGCGCACGTCACTTCCGCGGACGTGGTAGAAGCCAGCGGGACCACTTCAGGCCAGCGCGTGGTGCGGTTCACGATTGTTAAGAGGTGCATAAAACCTTGCGACAGCGGGAGGGGTCCCACCAAGTCCACGTGTACGTAGTCAAACCTCCTGGCCGGGATTTGGAACTGCTCGAGGGGGCTCTGGTGTGCTTGTCCACTTTGGCCCACTGGCATGCGATGCAAGCTGCAGCCTACTCTTTCATGTCCTTGCACGAGCGCGGCTAGATGAATTTCGCTCCTACTAGCTCCACTGAAGCGCGCACTCCCGGGTGCCAAAGGGAGTGGACCGACTTGAAAACACAACGGACGCTGTTGGATCGTCACTTCCTTGTGGTAACGTATCGTCACTTCCTGTTTTGCTGTCTGCCTGTGTGGTTGCTCTCCAGCCACTAGCTATGGCTACTAGCTCTCTTTCCTCTCCACCTCTGGTGTGCTCTCTCTGTCAGATGTTGAGCTACACCTCTGCCTCTTTTAGTGATAACGGTAAATGTAATAAATGTTGTCTTTTTGAGGCGCTCGAGGCGAGGTTGTCTGATTTGGAATCCCGGCTCCGCTGCATTGAAACACCGTCTGCGCCAGTTAATCTTGACGGCGCCCATTAGCTGCAGCGGAGCTAGCTAGCTTAGGCCCCCCTGTCAGCGGTCCCCCGGCTCTCCTCAGCAGCGAGGAGACTGGGTGGGTGACGGTGAGAAGGAAGCCTAGTCGCAAAGCCCCGGTTCACCACCAACCTGTTCACGTCTCTAATCGTTTTTCCCCGCTCAGCGACACACCCGCTGAGGAAAAAACTGTGATCATTGGCGACTCTGTAGTCAGAAACGTGAACCTAGAGACTCCAGCGGCCATAGTCAAATGCATTCCTGGGGCCAGAGCAGGCGACATCGAGTCAAATTTGAAAATGCTGGCTAAAAGCAACTGTAAATATTTCACAATTGTTATTCACGCCGGCATTAATGACATCCGTCTCCGGCAGTCGGAAGTCACGAAACTTGATGTAGAATCAGTGTGTGACTTTGCAAAAACGATGTCTGCCACTGTAGTATTCTCTGGGCCCCTCCCCAATCTGACCAGTGATGACATGTTTAGTCGCTCGTCATCCTTGAACCGCTGGCTGTCTGTGTGGTGTCCTAAAAATGACGTGGGCTACATTGACAATTGGAGCTCTTTTTGGGGAAAACCTGGTCTTATGAGACGAGACAGCATTCATCCCACTTTGGATGGTGCTTCTCATTTATCTAACAATCTGGCATCTTTTTTATCCAAATTTCCAAAACCCTGACTACTCAGAGTTGGGACTAGGAAGCAGAGTCGCAGTCTTACACGCCTCTCTGCAGCTCCTCTTCATCCGCCACCCCTCAGCTTAGCCCCTGACTTCCCCATCAGAGAATCGTTGTCTGCTCCCTCCAAAGTGAATAAAAATATAATGTATAAGCATCCCAAAGTGATAAAGCAAAATATTGGTAAAACTCAAATTAAACATAAAGCCTCTAAATTGAATGATTTGGCCTCCGTTCCTCCTCATAATTTAAAAATTAAATGTGGTTTATTAAATATTAGGTCTCTAACTCCCAAGTCTCTGTTAGTCCATGATCTGTTAATTGATCATCAGATTGATTTAATTTCCCTTACAAAGACTTGGTTAGGGCAAGAGGATTATGTTGGTTTAAATGAATCAACTCCCTCTGGTTATTTAAACTGTCAAAATCCCAGAAGTTCTGGTCGTGGAGGAGGAGTAGCAACAATTTACCATTCCAAATTACTAGTTAATGTAAAGCAAAAAACATGTTATAATTCCTTTGAGGGCCTGGTCCTCAGTATTGGGCACTTTAGCAATTTTAGGTTAAACCCAATTTTATTTGCCATAGTTTATCATCCCCCATCAACCTACTCAGAATTTTTATCCGAATTTGCTGATTTCTTAGCTGATTTAGTGCTGAAATCTGATAGAATAATTATAGTAGGGGACTTTAATATACATGTGGATGTAGATAGTGACTGCCTTAATGTGGCTTTTAATTCAATATTAGACTCGATTGGGTTTTCTCAGAAAGTAGGAAATTCTACTCATTACCTCCACCATACATTGGACCTTGTTCTGACATATGGCATAGAAATAGAAAATCTTGTAGTGTCTCCTCATAACCCTGTACTGTCAGACCATTGTCTGTTAACCTTTGATTTTACTATTTCTGACTATTTGGCTCCTAAAGAAAAATATTATCACAGCAGATTGTTTCCTCTATGCCATGTGTCAACACAACGGAAATAAGCTATAGACAGCTTGCTCCTTCTGTAATTGATAACATGGTGGATAGTGTTTCAGCTTCTCTGCATCAGGCTCTAGACTTGGTGGCCCCCTTAAAAAAGAAAAAGTCTAATCAGAGATTTCTAACTCCTTGGTTCAACACAGAAACTCGTAGCTTAAAACAGAAGACTCGTCAATTAGAAAGAAAATGGCGCTCTACTAATTTTGATGAAATCTATTTAGCTTGGAGAAATCATCTTTTAATTTATAAAAAATCTCTTAGAAAAGCTAGAACAAGTTATTACTCTGCATTAATAGAAGAGAACAAGAATAATCCCAGGTTTCTTTTCAGTACTGTAGCCAGGTTGACAAAGAGTCAGGACTCTGTCAATCCTAGCATTCCCTTAGAGCTTACTAGTCAGGACTTTATGAACTTTTTCAATAATAAAATTTCATCCATCAGAGATAAAATCAATCAGATTCTTCCCACAGTTAACTTAAATATTGTAACTACTACAACTCCTTCTTTTGATGTCTGTCTTGATGAGTTTACTCCAATCGACCTTTGTGAGTTAGACAAAATAGTTTCCTCATCCAGACCTTCAACTTGTCTTTTAGACCCTATTCCTACCAGGTTATTTAAAGAAGTCTTCCCACTTATTGGTAGCTTTATTCTTCATATAATCAATTCTTCATTAACTTTAGGCCATGTACCGCAGGCTTTTAAAACGGCTGTAATTAAACCCTTACTCAAAAAGCCAACGCTAGATCCAGGAGCTTTAGCTAACTATAGACCAATCTCTAATCTCCCTTTTATTTCAAAAATCTTAGAAAGAGTTGTTGCTACGCAATTATTTGACCACCTGCAGGGAAATGGTTTACTTGAAGAGTTTCAGTCTGGGTTTAGAATCCATCATAGTACTGAAACAGCCTTAGCGAAGGTCGCTAACGACCTCCTCATTGCATCTGATAATGGACTAGTTTCTGTACTTGTCCTTTTAGACCTTAGTGCAGCTTTTGATACTATCGATCATAATATTCTACTTGATAGATTAGAACACTATGTTGGACTTAATGGAACTTCGTTGCAGTGGTTTAGATCTTATTTATCTGATAGGTTCCAGTTTGTTCATGTAAATAATGAGTTTTCTTTCAACTCAAAGCTTAGTCATGGAGTTCCACAGGGATCTGTGCTAGGCCCTACTCTTTTTAGTTTACATATACTTCCGTTAGGCAACATTATTAGAAAGCACTGTATACATTTTCATTGTTATGCAGATGACACACAATTATACCTGTCAATGAAGCCAGATGATAGTAATCAATTAGCCAAGTTAGAATCCTGTCTTAAGGAAATCAAAGATTGGATGACTTGTAATTTCCTGCTATTAAATTCAGATAAGACTGAAGTCATTCTTGTTGGTCCAAAAAACCTTAGAAATTCCATTCCAAATCAAACTTTCAGTTTGGATGCAGTTACTCTTTCTCTTAATAGCTCTGTGAGGAATCTTGGAGTTATTTTTGATCAGGATTTGTCCTTCAATTCACATATTAAATTTGTTTCTAAGACTGCCTTCTATCATTTGCGTAATATTGCCAAGATTAAGAGCATCTTGTCTCAGAGTGATGCTGAGAAGCTGATCCACGCTTTTGTTAGCTCGAGATTAGATTATTGTAATTCTTTATTATCAGGCTGTCCTAAAACATCTTTAAAAAGTCTTCAGCTGATCCAAAATGCTGCAGCAAGAGTTTTAACAGGTACTAGAAAGAGAGATCATATCTCTCCTGTTCTGGCCTCCCTTCATTGGCTTCCCATAGAGTTTAGAATTAAGTTTAAAATCCTTCTTCTTACTTATAAAGCTCTAAACAATCAGGCTCCTTTTTATTTAAAAGATCTGATACTACCGTATTATCCTAACAGAGCACTACGCTCCCAAAATGCAGGATTACTTGTAATACCTAGAATCTCCAAAAGTACAATGGGAGGCAGAGCCTTCAGTTATCAAGCTCCTCTCCTGAGGAATCAGCTGCCAATCTGGATTCGGGAGTCAGACTCGATCTCTGTTTTTAAGAATAGGGCTAAAACCTACCTTTTTGATATAGCCTACAATTAGGGAGGGATCATGTGTTTCTGAACCCTCCCTTAGTTATGCTGCTAATAGGTTTAGTCAGCTGGGGGACCTCCAGTAATGCACTGGGCCTCACTCCTTTCCTCACTCTCTATGAAATATTTTTTTTTTGCTGGTCATTAACATTTGTTTGTTCTCTCCCATAGATTGAGTCCCCATCGTGCTGTTTGCTCTCTACATGTCTGTTCTTTTCTTCTTCTCTATCCCCTCACCCCCCAGCCAGTCGCAGCAGATGACTGCCTCTCCCTGAGCCTGGTTCTGCTGGAGGTTTCTTCCTGTTAAAAGGGAGTTTTTCTTCTCCACCGTCGCCAAGTGCTTGCTCACAGGGGATCGCCTGATTGCTGGGGTCTTTCTGCAACTGCGGGGGTTCCCCCCTACAGTTGATAGTGCTATGAGATGACTGTTGTTGTGAAATGGCGCTATATAAATAAAGTTGAATTGAATTGAATTGAATTGAACAGCGCCAAGAGCTTGGAACCACCAGGCACGGGTGGCCGGTGGAGATGTCATAGAGCAAGGGAGGGCACCCTTCTTGCACCACCCTGCTCTCTAGCCTTAACCCCGTTGGCGCAGACTGGAGTGCGCAAATGTCTGCACCCCCGACTTGCTCCGCGGCCATGGCGGGGAAATCTATTCCCTTTTAGACCAGGGTGATTAACGCGTGCAACAGGCATTCGGCCACGATGTTGAGTTTACCAGCAACGTGTTGAACGTCTGTAGTAAACTCCGAAATTGCAGCCAACTGCCATTGCTGCAAGGCCAACCATGGTTCCGAGACCTTGGCCATTGTGTACGTCAGTGGCTTATCATCCACAAACGCAGTGAACTCATGCCCGCCAAGCCAGAACTGGAAATGACACGTCGCCAGGTGGAGAGCCAGCAATTCTCTATCGAATGCACTGTAGTTGTGTTCTTTGTCGCACAAATTGTGGCTGAAAAATGCAAGCACCTTCCACAAACCTGAGATGCACTGCTCCCCTACCACCCCTATGGCAACATCAGGCGTATCTGTAGTGAGTGCTATCTGTGCAGATGGGTCCAGGTGGGCTAACAACACGGCATCTGCAAGTGCTGTTTTGGTGTCAGTAAAAGCCTGGACTTGATTGGGAGTCCAGTTGATTGCTTCCGCGGGCTTCTTTTTTTAAGCATGGCATACAACGGCTGCATCAGCTGGGCTGCTCGGGGAAGAAAGTGGGCATAAAAATTAACCATTCCCAAAAACTCTTGTAGTGCCCTCACGGTCTGCAGGCGCGGAAAGTCTGACACAGCGCGCACTTTGTCCGGTAACGGGATCGCGCCCTCTGGCGAAATGCGGTGACCCAAAAAGTTAATCACTGGCACACTGAACTGGCACTTTGCCAGGTTAACTATCAGCCCGTGTACCTCCAACCTCTGGAAAACTGTCTTGAGATGGGCGATGTGCTACTTCTTGGATGTGCTAGCTACCAGAATGCCGTTTAAGTAGACAAAAATGAAGGACAAGTCACGAAGCACTGTGTCCATCATCCTCTGGAAAGTCTGTGCCACGCCTTTTAATCCGAACGGCATGCATAAAAACTCGAAAAGGCCGAAAGGAGTTATTACCGCTGTTTTTGGAACGTCTTCTGCGCGCACCGGGACCTGATGGTATCCGCGAACCAGATCCACTTTCGAAAAAACATGCGCCCCGACCAGGTGCATGGAAAAATCCTGAATATGTGGAATAGGATAGTGATCATGTTCCGTAGCATTGTTCAAGCGCCGTAAATTGCCACACAGTCACCACGACCTGTTGACTTTAGGCACCATATGTAGCAGGATGCCCATGGGCTGTTGGAGCGCCTGACGATGCCCAGCTGCGCTAAGTTGGCAAACTCCTTTTGTGCTTTGGCCAGTTTAGCTGCGTCCAAACACTGAGGATGCGCAAACACCGGTGGGTCTTTCGTCGTTATAAAGTGCTCCACTCCGTGTTTCGTTACCGTAGCTGAAAAAGTCGGGACCGTGAGTGCTGGGAACTATGTGAGCAAATGTTGGTACTTACCTCCTGGAGCTATAATGTTAGCCAGTGTTGTTGACCCAGGTCCCCGAGCTGTGCAGGGCAGTGAAGTAAAAGAGACAGCGTCCACTAATCTCCTATTAGCAACATCGACTAACAATCCATAAGCACGTAGAAAATCTGCTCCTAAAATGGGGCCGGAGCATGCAGCTATCACAAAGTCCCACTGAAAGTTGCGTCCATGTAAGCATATCGTCAGTGTCCGCTTGCCAAATGTCCTGATGGGGGATCCGTTGGCGGCCATGAGCTCGGGACCATTGCGTCCTGCCACCCTGTCTGCATTGACCGGCAGGATGAGGCTCTTCTGGGAGCCGGACTCCACCAAAAACCATGTCCCCGAATGTGTGTCTGTGACATAAAGCAGTCTGTTCTTGTCGCCATTGGTTGCAGCTGCCATTGAATTTCAAAAGTGCCATCTTCCTGGCTTCTTGAATTGGCATGGTGCCAGGCAGCCTTGGGCATTTGAGCCGAAACCGCAATGATAAAAACAGATTGCCCTGTTCCTTCGTCTTCTGGTGTCCATCCCGGCTACCATGAACGGCTCCTCAACCTCGCTGGAGTCCTTCATGGATGCCGGTGCCACTGTCTGCATGCTGAGAGTTCTGGTCGCCAAAAGGATGTGGTCCGCTTCCTGTGCCAGGGCGCGATATTCCTTAGAACCAGCAGCGGGGAGTTGGCCAGGATCGCCCTCGTTGTAGCCGGTAGGTTCCTGAGGAACAAGTGGGCAAACAGGAAAGATTCATTGTTCTTCCCCCTCAGCGCCAACATGCTCTCCATCAGCTCCACTGGTGATCTGTCCCCTAACTCCGAATGCGTTAGGAGCCTCTCTGCCCTCTCACTGTCAGAAAGGGTATAGCGCTGGAGAAGCATCCTCTTGAGCGCCTCATATTTTCCTTGGGCTGGCGGCTCCTGGAGCAGGCTTGTCACCTGTTGCGTGGTGCGCGCATCCAGCGCAGCGACCACGTAGTAATACCTGGTATCGTCCGTTGTTATCCGCTGTCCGTTGTTATGCGAACTGGGCTTCTATGTGCAAAAACCGCGTGGTCGGGCTGTGAAGCCAGAAGCCTAGGAGCTCGATTGGGACCACGCATGCGGCGTTGGTGCTCTCCCTCCAGGCAGTCTCCGGGGCAGTGCTTGGCTCGCTTTCCATGGCATGTCTTAGGGTCACCAGTGTGGAGAAAGGAGGCAGGTGAGACAATAAGATGGACGACACAGTTACTTTATTCTTCCTCCAACATATTTTACAGCAGAAGAGATAGTCGGGTTTCTGTGCATTCCTCTTTTATACCTTTATTCCCATGCATCGAGACCTGCACTTCCGACCATAACCATTGTTGTCTGAACAAAGAATTGTGTGGCACATTAACATAACATAATGCCGGCTCCACTCTAACACACTTCTTCTCTCATTTATTCCTCTCCCCAGGGAGCACATAGTCCTTACTGTCCCATCTGATACTCCCCAGTGACACCTCCTCCTTCCCTCCATTTTTCCCTGGGTGGAGAAGTCCAACACCATGCCCCCACAACATCACCCTAGTTCTCCACTCTCTTCACTGGCTCCCGGTCAGTGTGAGGATTGAATACAAACTTTGTCTCCTCACATACCAGTGCATACATGGCAATTCCCCTTGATTATTTAAAAGAACTCCTTCAATTTCAGAAACACATCAGAAGCCTCCGCTCCACCAATGCTTACCGACTACTCCCCCCCAGGACTAAGCTTTGCACAATGGGAGACAGAGTTTTCTAGTCCACAGCTCCATGGTTGTGGAATGCCTTGCCTGACTACCTGAAAGCACCACAGACTGTGGAGTCTTTTAAGAAAATTTTAAAAACTCTTCTGTTTTCAAAAGCATATCAATAGTCATTTACGTGATTTATGTGATTTTAGGCCTGTTTTTATTTTTATAATGATCTTTTAACTGGTTTTTTTTACTGTGTAGCACTTTGAGATTGATTTCTTTCAAATGTAAACTGCAAGATACGTAAACTATATTTTTGTTATTATTATTATTATTATTATTATTATTATTATTATTATTATTACATAAGACTGAAACAGTTATGCATCAAGACCATGCAGACACGACAGGCATGAAGTCAGGTGGAAAATTTTCCAAATTAAACACTTCAATAGTCAGTACTACAAAGAAGTATAAGGGCCACAAAAAAAAAAAAAAAACAGTTTTGCATTATGAGAATAAATTTGAAATTTCAATAAAAAAGTCAAGAGTTTTGAGAAAAAAGCTGAAATTTTGAGGAAAAAAGTCAAGTCTCCCAAGTTTCTATTTTCCAAGTTTCTATTTTTTTTCTTCCTAACAGGCACAATTTTAGGCACAACCTCTTCAAAGTCCTAATACTTCATACAACACAGATGAACAGAATAAATTACTTTTTTTTCCTCTGCGACCTACTACCAAGTGATCTGTGACCCACCAATGGGTCACAGCCCACGAGTTGGGGACCACTGTTTTAAATAATAACTAATAATAATAATAATAATAGTAGTAATAATAATAACTAATAATAATAACTTACACAATGGTCCCCTCCGGCATACAACTAGGAAAATACCGGTCGCTATGGAGGGTGAGAATATGTATGGGTACATAATCATACCATGTAGGACAACTAAGTAGACTGTTGTGCTGTTTCATTCTATCTAGCTACAATGCACCGTACTGTGTGTGTTTATATATTTACATATTTATTCCATCTAGCTACAATGCTCCGCACTGTGTGTGTTTATATATATATTTATATATTTACTCTATCTAGCAGCAATGCTCCGCACTGTGTGTGTTTATATATTTACACTACCGTTCAAAAGTTTGGGGTCACTTAGAAATTTCCTTATTTTTGAAAGAAAAGCACTTTTTTTCAATGAAGATAACTTTAAACTAATCAGAAATACACTCTATACATTGCTAATGTGGTAAATGACTATTCTAGCTGCAAATGTCTGGTTTTTGGTGCAATATCTACATAGGTGTATAGAGGCCCATTTCCAGCAACTATCACTCCAGTGTTCTAATGGTGTTTGCTCATTGCGTCAGAAGGCTAATGGATGATTAGAAAACCCTTGTGCAATCATGTTAGGTCTACAATGCTGTAATTGCTGCAAATGGAGGATTCTTTGACGAAAGCAAAGTTTGAAGGAAAAATTATTATTTCAAATACAAATCATTATTTCTAACCTTGTCAATGTCTTGACTATATTTTCTATTCATTTTACAACTCATGGTGGTAAATAAGTGTGACTTTTCATGGAAAACACAAAATAATTGTCTGGGTGACCCCAAACTTTTGAACAGTAGTGTACATATTTATTCCATCCAGCTACAGTGCTCCGCACTGTGTTTATATATTTATATATCTATCCCATCTAGCTACAATGCTCCGCACTGTGTCTATATATACCGTATATATATATATATATATATTTATATGTACATATGTCCAGTAGTTTTTGCGTAATCCTGCTCACAAACAGCCAAACCAGCATGAAAACGCTATCTCCTTGGCAAAGGTAAATATGCTAATATAAAGAGTTATAATACACTAAACTAGCTCGTTAATTAAAAGCAGCTACCAAATAGAACAATCTTTGACTTATTGAAAAATAAATTATTTAAGAAACGTCACAGCAAGTGTATATTTAAATTACAAGCACAGCTGGTTTTAACACTGACCTGTAGCATGGGGGATAAAAAGCCATTTCACCACGTATGCTTTGTGCTGACCAATCCCCACAGAGTGGAAAGGCAAACAGTGTGAGGTTTTCACTCAGCAAATAATTCACTGCCATATTCTGGACCCCAAATATTGAGACAGTTGAGCTATTTTCACAAATTTACTTCAGTTGGGATGTTACCATTGCTCACATTATTACACAAGGGACACCCAGAGTTGAACAGAAGTGCCACTGGACATCAGAAAGACTTTGTACAAAAAATGGCAGGTTAAGAACTCTGAGGTCTGCATTGGGCTCATTTGTCCTTGCAAGTTAGAGTTCTAGGATGTGTTTCAAAATAGCTTTTCAACCATTTCAGACTTTTTTTAGTCGCAGCCCTCACCAAATACAACAAATTGACTGTTGACAGTTTTCAGATATTCCTATAGTTCCCACATGCTCTTGATCTTCAGTTCATTTCTAGGATAAAAAAATCTCAAGAACTGAATATTATACGCTTTGGTTGAAGAGAGATTATTCCTAATCATGTTAAACAAAACCACTTTTTTAGATGGCTTCTTTGTTTTTGCACTCTTCAGCAACAGTAAGGCTTAAAATATATCTCAGCTCCGGGATACATTCAGTTTCAAAGCACTGCACGTGTCACTTCAACTCTCAGTGTTTGTTTTTATGTTCAGTACATGGGTGGCACTATTTTTAAGGATGCAATTAATGCAAATGCTTCATAAGAAATGGAGCATTGATGCCAAGTCGGTTTTACTTACATATTCATATCTAATTGGACTTTTGTTACATAATTGTGACATTTTTCAGGCACTCCATATACTGTATGCTCCAAAGGGTGTTGGAGCTTTTAAGAGACAATGTTTACAGTTGAGCAGAAAGAGAATAGGAAGTAATCTGAGGTCCAGCATAATTATCCAGGGATCTGTGATGCAATATTCATGCTGAGCTACACATTTGATTTGTTATTCATAAAGTCAGAAAACTTTGAGTAGAACTTTTAAAGAGGCCCTCCTTTGTCAGGTAATTCAAATAAAACTTAGAACACTTAGGATGTCATAGGCAGTCCTTTATCCCCCCTTCTTTCATTTTGGAGTTGAATACATTGAATATGTTTTGGTCATATTTTCTGGGACATTTCCTGCATATCACATTTTTTAACCGCAATCTGCTGGAATTTGAGATATCCTCCACTCTACAGGGAGAGAAAAAAAGAATATCAGATGATTGGAATAGTTTCCCTTTTTTCTGTGGCAGTGGTGGTGTATGTT
Source organism: Pholidichthys leucotaenia (assembly GCA_020510985.1). Lineage (NCBI taxonomy): Eukaryota > Metazoa > Chordata > Actinopteri > Cichliformes > Pholidichthyidae > Pholidichthys > Pholidichthys leucotaenia. The sequence continues at coordinate 246,467,599 of CM035845.1, read as the reverse complement.
TGATAAGAGCAATGGAGGTTATTGTGGGAACACCCATCCTTTTTCAGAGATAAAATTACCCCTGTTGCAGGAAATTGACGGAAGAGGCAGTTGGAAATAGCTTTTAAAGTCCTTGGCTCTGGGTCTGAGGAGAAAGAACCTTGAGGATAAAAGATGGGAACTGCCGCATGTATGTGTCTGTGCAAAACTTTGTTTCTGATCACGTTTGTTGTGTTTTCTAGTTATCTCTAATTAACTCCCTTTTAGTGTTGAATAAGCATGATTTGAGTTGTCTACTGTAATAACAATAAAACATGGACTCAAAAGCATCTAAATCACAGCCGTGTTGATAAGAGAGACATTACCTTTATGCCCTCAAGCAGTCAAATTCATCTTTTATGTGCTACAAAAACAGTTATTTCCCCCTCACAGTCCCATAATCCATTGTATTATGATGACCCCTTCTTAAAATTCAACCATGACTGGCAAAATCCATAAAATGAAACATTAAACAGCAATAATAGCAAAAAAAAAAAAGAAAAAAAAAAAGAGGGGATGTAAACATGTTTTTTAAGTGTGTCAGTGCAGTGCAAGGCCCACAACAATCAGGACTACTGGGTTGTGTCAAACAGGCCTTTTGAGGTCCTTTTCGAAAACTCTAAATCTGTAAAGAAAATGATTAAATGTAAAACGAGAGGGCACTCAGAGAGTGCATACCTCCACCAAAGCTGTTGTTCACCCACACTCCCCTCTGCCACTGCATATCGGCCTCAGGTAAAAATCTTGGCAGAGGTAAAAATCCATCCAGTAGATTTTTGTGTAATCCTGGTAAACCATTGCTAGGACAGTGAGCCTTGGTGGAGGTATGCACTCATGGATCACCTCCAAAATGTAAAATGGGTTTGTGTGTAGCACAAGAGCCACCTGTGGTGAAAATTGCATCAAACTCTGTCCAGTAGTTTTGGAGTAATGTTGCTAACACATTATGAGAAGATAGAGCCTTGGAAGAGGTATGCACTCTCAGATCATCAGCAAAATGCAATGGGTTCCTCTCTAGCCCAAGGAACACTTCTGGTGAAAATTCCATCCAAATCTATCCAGTAGTTTTTGTGCAGTCCTGCTGCACAAATATAAACAAGGCCCTTGGTGGAGGTATGCACTCTTATAGCCCTTTTCTACTAGTACCTGTTTGGCCCGGTACAGCACTGTACAGTTCAGTTCAGTTCAGTCCGCTTGTGTTTCCATTACACCAGAGTACCGCTTGATGTGGGTGGGATTTGTTACAGGGAGGTGGCACAACCCTCCCATTACGCAAAACAAGTAACCCATGCAAAACACAAGATGGCAGGATATGAGGCGACTGCAGTCTCTGGCTTTTTTTTGCCAGAGTAAAGGCAAAGAAGGAGAGCCAGAGAAGGCTATATGCGGCAAGACAACACACTCTGGAAAAGTACTGGAGCGTTTAGGAAACCATATAGACCAGTATAAAGCGGAAGACATGAGGACACAAACTACATCACATATGAAGGTAAGCTAATGATTGCTAATGCTACTTTGCTTTAAGTCCGCTGTACTATATTGTAATGTCGGCAAGTTATCGCTATTAGGTACTAAAATATGTATTCCCTGTGTGTGTGTGTTTCAGATGGCTCTCTTGTGGCAAAATTATCGCTTCAAACTGTGGGTCTGGGCGTTCAACACAGGCTCCCAGTGATGAGATCTCACCCCAGCTTTACAAATGTGCACCGGTTACAGAACTTCAGAATGTCTGTAGAAATGTTTAGCTTCCTGCGCAACAAATTGCCCTGATCTGTGTGGAAATCATGGAGAGACTGCTGAGACATCATCGGATGTACCTGCTCCAGCCAGTGGTATTGTGACAAAAAGTGATCAGCTGCCAAAAATTGATCGCCAGGTGCCATATTGTAGTTATGGGGTTATATTAGCCGTAACATATATATTACAACAGTTAAACAGTACTGAGTCAGGTATAATAAGATATATTTAACAATTATGATGCATTTTAAGCCAAAACAAACTGGATCTAGGATTAAAAGCAATTAAAATAACACAGTCACAAGGTTATATGGAGAAATACATGGATTTACTGGATATACAGTAAATCACATCGAGTATTGCTGACTACATGTAGATACTGTATAAATATATATTCTCTGCATCAACAGTGAACTATACATGTATTCATTTAGTATTGCACTAGGAATTTTGGCAATAAACCTTTGTACTTTTTGCAGATGTGTCTCCACTTTTGTTTTATGTGTGAAGGTTACCACCAAGTGACATAAATTAAATACTAAAAGATTGGAAGAGCTGTATAAGAACAATCCAGCAGTTTGAAAAATCACTTTTGGTTTGATGTAAGTCTGCCAACAGAATTAAGAGCCATAAAGCAGTTTGTGTTAAAACGTTAAATCCCATTAAACCCTAACCCAGGGATGTCCAATCATGTGCCATGGAGGGCCAAGACCCTGCAGGTTCTCTCTTCTACCCAGTCTCTTCAGCAGGTGTTTTCACTGATCAGCAGTTAGTGGGAGAAATTCAGTGGAATCTGCTGGTGAAGACACTGGTTGGAGGTAAAGCCTGCAGGGTCTTGGCCCTCCATGGCACATGACTGGACACCCCTGCCCTAACTCCTTATTAGGAAATCCAGATGCTAATATGGCCCAGAATTCCTCCATATACTGGTACTGTCACTAAAGTGTACAGTGTCTTTTGCACTGACACATCCAACAGTACAGTCTTCAGTAAATAAAATAATTGTTTTCAGTTACTTTTTCTTTAAAATGAGCCATTAGTTTCAAAGTCTCTGATAAATGGTTTGTACTGTACTGTTGACTCTAATAGAAAATCATGATGCAAATACATAAGTCACTTAATTGTTTATTACAATCAGCAGCAAATTCCAGATTATTTAGAATGTGCAAAATTCAAACTGTAAACTGTAAACTGTAAAAAACAAACAAACAAACAAACAAAAACTCAGAATGAGTCACACACGCCGGCCACATTGCCTCACTGAGAAGCAACTGGCTGTGCCGTTCAAGCTTGTCCCGGTTCAGCAGATCTTCAGCCTGCATCTCTGTAAATAGTGAGGCAAGGTCCAGTTTGGGGTGGATTGTTTTCCTCTTGCCTAGACGAAAAGAGAGAAAAGGGTGGTGGTTAATTAAAGCATTTAAAACATATATAATAATACACTTGTTGCTAAAAACAAAAAAAAAAACAAAAAAAAAAAACACATACATATAATACACTTGTTGCTAAAAGCCAGTGGTGGAATGTGACAAAAAAGAACTTTGCTGTTATATTTAACCACAGTTTTCATGTAGCTGTGCTTCAGTAAAGTAGATTTTACAAGGGCTGGGTTACATTTAAAATCATTTGTTTTTACTGTGGCCTCAGCAATCAGAATGAGTTGATTCCTTCAGTTGAATGGAATCTAATACTTTAACTGAGGGTGTGCATCCCTGAGTATGGAGTCGCTCAGTCAAAATATGTAATATTTATCAATAAAAGTTTAGCCACGGCTCTGTCACCACTGTGTCACTCTGGCTTCAAGTGTAGGCGGCGTTTTGTACTTGTATTGCTAAAATATAAAAGGATGCACTACAGTGGGTTTCAAATATTTGTAATGTGTCCTGTTATTATAGTACTGCATGAGTTTATTGATGATATACTACAAACTACACATATAAACTAAACTATAATGGTGACTGAACAACTCCCATTCCCCAAAGTGCAAGAGACACTATTATGAATATAACGCACAAAGAATCACACAAGTGATCTGACAAAAAAAAAAATAAAATAAAATAAACAAGCAATTTATTTTACAGTGGCTAACATTGGATGTCCCATTCATTTTCAATTATTCTGTAATTAATATTCACACAATCAAATAAATCTTAGTTCAGTCCCTTTCGTATTAAGTGGAAATTGTGCTACTTTAATTTTGGCACTTTACCTATACTTTAACTTAAAAAGCAAAGGACCTGAGTCTTTGTCCACAACTACTAAAAAAATAACGGGATGTGCAACTTACCACTCATAACACATTCTTTGTACTGCTTTAGTAAACGTTGCCAGTGTCACAGCAGATTCTGGTCGGACTCTAAAACGAAAATACACACAACTTAAGTACATGCACAGCACGAAAGGGCAACATGTAAAAAACCTCACCTTTTTAACCAGGATTACAACTAGCTTATTTCATCAGATATTGTCAACACAAGCACAAAATGCAAGGAGAGCACGGAGTTAGCATTGGCGGCTAACTAGCTAGCTCATTATCTGCACACAAGAGACAACGTTGTCTGTTCAAAATGAACTTTCCACTGTTGGGATAAATAATGTAAAAGATGCATAATATCACATCATATCACATCCCTCACCATCCTCTGTATCCTAATATCATGGCTTTCAACTGCTGAAGTTGGGTGCTCCCATGGCCGTAAATTCATTTCAGGTGGCTCCGTCGAGTTCCCTCTGGCTTCTCTCATCAGCCGAAAGGCACAGAAAACTCTGCTCGACCACGGTGTTGATTTCTGTGGGTCTGATTTCTGTGAAGCCATTCTATCATTGCTGTTTATACTGATACTTGCTTGCTGGATCACGGACGAATCTTTGCAAATGGCGGCTCGAGATTCTGTAATTCAGCCTTCAAACACCGCTCTCATAACGTTACGCCCAGACCAATCAGTGGCCTGCAGTGTTTTGATGTCACATTTTCAGGTCAGTATGGCACGGTTAGAACCAGTCTGGAGTAGGTCTGAAAAATTGGGACCAAAACAGTTACAGTTCCTAATGGAAAAGCCTACAAAGTGTACTGAACTCAACCGAACAGGGCAATACAGGTACTAGTGGAAAAGGGCCATTAGATCATCACCAAAATCTAATCATCTGTTCCCCATGTCATTACACACCTTTGCTGAAAATTTCATCAAAATCCGTTCACCGCTTTTTGAGTTATGTTCCTAACAGACAGACAGACAGACAAACAAACCAAGGCCAAAACATTACCTTCTCCTCTTGGCAGAGGTAAAAATAACTCTAAATTAAGATATTATTAATTTTAATCAAAAGCTCAGGCTTCTGAACAAAGTTAAAAGAGCTAAAACAGCTTGTTTTAGGTACTGAAACAAGTGAAGTGTCAGATTCACTCAGAACTTTTGTATTCTTTTTTTAAGGGTAAAAGTTTGGTACTAAATAGGAGCAAAGTAGTTCTTTAGTTTCTTATTTAAACAAGCTGTATCCAGACTGACAGTCATAACGTGAACACACACTGAAAATGGCATACTCGATCCCACCGAATCCTAGATCAGTGCTAATCAATTACAAAATCAGTTGGGGCACAATTTGAAATCAAGACATGTAACTGGGCCACACATGTTCAGCGATCCATTGAATATGACAAATTTCAAACCAACACAGATCAATATGATGAAAAATATGCACTTTTTATTCATTGTTTTGGTTTTAAATGTGCGCTTGGCACATGACAACGGTACATCAAAAGTGCGTAAAAACACAAACAGTGCTGGGGTTGAGCATAACTTGAAGTAGTAGAAATATTGTTCTCTTGAACAGCAATTAAAAAAATAGAATAAAAAAATAAATATCCATTTTGGTCACACCTTACTCAGGCATATCTCAAAGTACATAAAAACTCAATGTGCACTGTTAGCGTTAACATTTGTTTCCCTTCTGCAATAAAATATACTACATCCTGGTCATAGCTGACCTTGGCACATCACAAAGTGCATTTAGCCGAATAAAAAAATGAACTGTCAAGCACTTCAGTGGCACAGACCCCCCAAGAAAAGACTGATAACATTAACAAACATTGCACATCCACCATTGTAGTTTTTTTATTTTAAATCACCACATGTGTGAGTAGGAACCTCTTTTTATAACTACACATTCCATTACACACACATATCAGTCAACCAAAACTTTCTAGTAGAGTTAAGGATGCAAAAAGCACCCACTTAAACACTTGAGTAATGACTTCAGTCTTGAAGGTTTGAGGTTTTTCTCCAAAATTTATAACAATTTTCTCATAATTTTCTATTTTTCTCTGTAAATTTATTTAAATTTGAAACAATTTTCCTCAAATTTGTAATTTCCTCTTGTAAAATTGACTTTTCTTGTACATTTGAGACTTTATTATAAATTTGTGGATTACACTGGTCAACACCAAATTTATTGTCTAAGTTCTTTTTTAGCTGATTTAGGACAATTTTGATGTGCTGAATCCAAAAATCACATTGGTTTTGCTCAGTCAGGTCAACTTTTTGAACTATGGCAATATGCTTTTTACATTTTTGTTTACATGTATGTGTATTTTCGCTTTATATGATGCAAAATTCTTTTTTATTTCTTGAAATTTCTCGAACTCTGAAGAGTTTGCATGCGTCAATTTATGACACGATGTCATAAATTGTCATGATGGCTGATTACCGCTGGACTCTGAAGAGGGACATCCCTGCCGCTGAGCATTCTAGAGGTTAGAATAAACGGAAGTTGAAGCTCTGAATGCTGAACAATGATGACGTAACATTCAATTTACATGTACTTGCCTTTATCAATGTCTACTATTCAATTTACAGTAATCAAAGTTTGTAACATTTAATCAATAAATTGTGTAAGAAAATGATTTTTTTTTCTCTTAAAAATCTATTTTGGATGAGAAATAACAAAAATCAACCGATAATGTCACAAAAATGTAATCGATTTAGTCAGAAGATCAGATTTTTTAAAAATCAACTTAACATAAAAACCTGAACTCATCGAGAGAAACGGATGTCATTCTCGGATTCAGTGGTGCAAAATTGTTTTAAATCAGTTGAAAAAACACAGACAACTTGCAAAAAAAATATTTTTGTAACCTTGTGTTATTTATGGCTATTTCTTGTTTATTTTTTAAAATAAAATCACTGTTTTTCTTTTAAATTTGAAACACATTGTGGTAAAATTTTGGACTTTTTTTCCTTGTACAATTTACACTTTTGACCATAATTTTGCAGAGCCAGAACAGAACAATAATTTAACTGTGATTTCAAGGAAAAAACTATTAATACAATTGTATTTAATGAAATAAATTAGCTTAAATGACCAAAGGTGCAGTTATTTCTGTTAAAATATGTCTATATATTTATAGTGTTTTAGAACTCTCCTCACCGCCCACACAGCAGGAAAAACCTCCCTTATTTTGAAATCCAAATGTTGGCACGTTTAGTTTCTCTGAAGGCTGTGTTGACGGATTAAAGTCATTGACTTTGTGAATTTCGGTCATCTTAACTTGCCAGGTACATAATATCCATCCATGGATGGATGGATGGATATTGTAGTAGCTGGTGAAGTAAATCCTCAGTAGCCACGGTTACATGTGCAAAATTTCTTCAGTCTGATTACAATTCAGATCAGAACTTTACTGTTTACATGGATCCTGAAAAAAGTTGATCCAATTAGGATGTGCGTTTCCATGTGTCACATGTTTGAATGGACTAAATCATTTTGACATGCGCCCAATTATCCGACATTCCGGAAACAGTAGAAGAAGAAGCAACTTCCGATGTAAACAAACCCCGCTTCATGTCTTTCTCTTTTTGAAATGGACCTGTATTGTGTTATTCAGACTGTACTTTTGCTTCTGCTGGTCTCCATAATAATGCTACAAGTCCAGCAGTACATACTTCTGCATATGACGAACAGAGGGAGACAGCAGGACGATACAGACCAGTTCTGTTTTACTCCGGCCATGTCTTTCGCTAGCTGCTGTAAAGGCGGAAATATGTCACGTTGATATGTGGCTGACGTACAGACATGCGCAGTAAAAATATTTTCTACCCAAACTTCGGCATATGCGCACCAATTGGATTAACAATTGACATAACCCACCCATCTCAATCGGAAGGAAATTTTTATCAGAATGAATGTGATCGGGTCAGAATATTCAGAATGGCGTGTTTACATGAAACATTTTTATTCCGATCAGGCTTTTAATATGGTTACTTATGTCCATGTAAACATGGCTAGTGATTCAGTCACTCTTGCCTTTCCCTGCATATGAATCCTAACCACACCTGTTAGCTAAGCGACTCTTCATTATTGTTCCCATTACCAGTGGGTTAAAACCACCATAAATGCCTCCACTACTTACATATCTCTTCTGCTTTTTTTTCCATGTTTAAAGTACTTTAAAAAGTTCATGCTGTTCTCGGACAGCGATGCTAGAAAGACACTCTGCCAGCCAAGTGGAACGCTCACATGGGTGGGGTGCTTCTGAAATGTGCACGGATGACGGTCACACATATTGTTCATGTGCGCACTTGACCATCATTTCTTCATATTTTATTCTTAAATTTATATTTCCTTGGCATGGCCTGGGCCACTTGGAGGTTGGTTCTGGGCCACATGTGGCCCGCAGGCCGCTAATTGAATTGGCCTGTCCTAGTTCATCTAAAAATCTCACAAGCAGCTGCTAGTATTATTATAAATGCCATGAGACAAAGATAGCAGATCAATAGTCAGCTCTTTCTCCAGTGAGTCCCTCATAACACGGAATGTCTTTGACTTGAATGACTTGAACCACAGCTAGGTTTTTGTTCTGGCCTGCAGTCTCTTTGAGCTCAGTGAAATGATGCATGAACTAGATTACTATATGAGTTTTTTATTGCTTATTAAAGAAAAATAGAACCAACAAAGAACAAACGCTTTCAACTGCAGATGGACTTTGCACAATTGGGGTATCTCCAATTGGACCAGAGACTAAAAAGATTAATCCTGAATAATTTTAAAGACCATCACAACCATGAGCAGATTACCCAAATGTAGAGAAATGTTAGTGGAACCATCTAGTTAATGCAGACTAATCTTTCAAATTATGTGCAAGAACTGTGTCAAATATTGCATTTATTATGTTGAGAAAAAGTGAGCTAAAATAATTACTCCGTGTCCTGTTAAATGTGCTCCCTCTGTTGTCTCTTTCTTCTGACCTGCAGAATATTCCACTGAGAGAGTAGGTCAAAGTATTGAATGTTTTGGCACGGCCAATGGCAACTTAAGCTTCCACTTCTACACCATTAGACTATTGTAATTCTTTGTGTTAATCAGCCGTCCCTCAATTGGCTTCAAATGGTCCAAACCACAGATGCTCGACTCTTAACAGGTACATGCAAATAGACCTACATAACCCCCATCATTGCACCTTCACGCTGGCTTCCTGTTCTGCTGAGGATTGATTTTAAAATTGTATTCTTTTTTCTTAAATCATTATCTTGGCTAGTACCACAGTATTTGTCAGATTTTTTATGCCCCTGCATCCCCTCATGATCACTGAGATCCTGTGATCAGGGTCTCTTAAGGGTCCCAAAGTTTAGGCAGAAGCTGTGTGGGGGACATTCCTTTGTTGCCTTTGTCCCCAAACTTTGGACCAACCTTCACCCTCATCAGAGCTGCATCTATGTAGGACATGTCTAAATCGCTAGTCAAAATACACCTTTTCTTCTTGGAACTTTTAAACACACCTTGGTATTCTAAATCTGTTGCTGTTTACTGGCTCTGTCTTTCTTTTTATCCCTTTTCACCATATTTTATCTTTCTGTTTTTATCTGTTTAATCAGATTTTACTGTTTTCATTTTGAGTTTACTTAATGTTATTATTTTATTGTTGTACAGAGCATTGATTGACTTTTTTTAAATGTTTATAGATAAATGTGACTGGATCTGACTCAACTTCCAAGGTTTCCATAAAAAGTTCAGAAGCCCAAACTTTCCCATTCTCATTTTAATTAACAGAAAATCATTCCTGTTTTGCTATAACTGAAGCCTTCATGTTGAGGAGAAAAGTGTTCTGACAAAGTTGGCAAGGAAAGTCCACAAAGTAATTGTCCAAAAAGCCATCTGTTATTCTGTCTCTCCTTTTTCTGCCTCTCTCGACAATAGAAGACAATAAAAGCCTTTTTTTTTTTTAGAATTCAAACAACATTGTGTGGCACTTACAGCAGAATTCCCTCTAGTCGTTGGTCCTGTATTCTCTGTTCACTCTGCTTGGGGACTTTCTTGTCTCTCAGTCAAACACACACCAAGTTATACAAAACTCATCTTCTCTCAATTTTCCCCAGTACAATGCTCCCTTCTTGCCACATTTTTTTTTTCTCTTGACTCTGTGATGCTTTGCTTTTTAATCAGGGACCCTTTCTTGCAGGAGTCTGTTTCTCTGAGGCTGATACAAATACAAACAAACGGTTTTCATTTTCCAGGGCAGCTCACTGGTGAGAAACCAGGAATTGAGTAAGCACGTCGGAAGCATCTATCAAATACCAGAGAGAGCCCATAATTCAATCATCATATAGAAAAAATATGAGTAACAACAGATGGACACGTGGTAATTCTAAAGTTATACCTCTTAGTCGCTGACTCCCCGTTTCCTCTTTAATTACAGAGTTACATTTCAGCTGTCTACCTTTGTTCTCCCTCTACCCGGATCTTCATCTGTGTGACTAAGGTTCCTTTGATCTCTTTTGAATATGTCTAAAAATAAGGAAAAGAAAGATTTGACTTTCTGGCAGATCGGCAAGGGTTCCTAAGAACACGATCCTGCTCAGTGTCACAGTAAGTCTTGAAAGGTGTAGCTTGTTTGAAGTGTTTTTTAAGCTTAGTTTCTCACCTTCCTAGCTCATCAGAACTGCTTCAGGGCAATTTAGTTCACTCAGCATGCACCCACAGCCATCCCTGAACATATGAACCGTTATGTTGCCTATGCTGATGACAAGAGTGAAGCTAGTCACGCAGATTGGGACATACATGATTTCTTCTTCTTTTAGAAGCTTTGGCATAGAGGAGCAGATTCTTGTTGGAAGAGATAAGGAGAAGCTGTGATAGGATTTGAACAGCCAGATAGCATCTTACTAATTTAGCTCAAAAGTTAATGAAGGAACCAACATGCCTTTGACTTTGGTTGAAAGTCTTTCAGCTGACCATGTTTAGCAGAAATAAATCTTATTGTTAGAAACATATCTATCTTGGGAAAGCCTCTTCTTCTGAGACATGACCATGAACATGGTTGAGCGAATTAAAGGTGGCCCACTTATTAGAAAGAGTGCAATCTATGACTATTATAATTATTTTTTTTGTGTGTGTTTTATATACTTTATTAATCCCCAGAGGGAAATTCAGGGCATCCATGGTACGGTGCCAATCCCTTCACCATTCACACACACATTCACACCTAGGGCCACTTGAGAGTCTCCAATTAACTTAACTTCCATGTTTTAGCCTGTGGGAGGAAACTGGAGCACCTGGGGTAAACCCACACAGACACGGGGAGAACATGCAGACTCCACAGAGAAGGGTCACTGATGGTCAGGGGGTGGAACTGAACCCACAATGGGCAGGGGTGGAATCGACCCTGTGGCATTCTTAGTGTGCTGCCACAATGCTAACCACTGCTCCACCGAGCTGCCTCATTATAGTATTTGTTTCATTTAATTTTTTTAAATTCATGGAAGAACACATATGACAAAGTGTTTCAGCTGGGCTTAAACCAACTCAGTTTTTTCATACCTTCACAGTAAGGCGTTTGGATTAACCCTTTGGCTCTCAGCCATAAAGTGACTACAACAAACATTTTATTCTTATGTGGAACCTAGTAAGCAATCTAGATGATGATGTCAGAATTTAAAATAATTAAAAACCACTTATTAGCTCTACCAAGGGAGGAGGTGATGTTTTTGGAAGCGGTTGGTTGGTTTGTTGGGTGGACTGTCTGCCTTTTAGCAACATAACTCAAAAAGTTCAGAATGGATTTTGATGAAATTTTTAGGAAAGGTGTATAATAGCACAGGGATCAGATGATTAGATTTTGGTGGTGATCTGAATTACGATCTGGATCCAGGATTTTTTAGAAAATTGTTTTATATATTAATATTGCACTTTTCATGTACTGCCCCCTTAAGATGTGTCCACTGAGTTACATGCATCGCCATGCCATAGGCCCACACACATCTACAGCCTGGAAGTTGCGGACGTGCATAGTATGTGATGATTGACATTTTTTCATCTGAAGATGCCAAGAAAAAGCAACAAAAGCAAGAAAAAGTAAGACGGGGTGTCCTAGCGGCACAACAAAGTATCAACAAACGACGATTTCAATGCATTTCTATGGCAGTGGCTGTCAAGTGGCCCTCACTCTTGTGAGGTTTGACCAGCAGTTTCCCCCACTTGAACGGGATGCTTGCTTTGGAAGATTGAACTGGAAATCACTCAGTGACCAAGACTCAGCTTTTCCTTTTCTTTCTTTTTGTTTTTGTAAAGTCATCAAGGCCAAGCACAGGCACAGGTGAAAAGCTGGCTCCTTCTTCCTTGCTTGAAACAAGCTTTAGTCCTGCAGTCTTTTCCAAAGTCTCCAACCATTTCTCTCACACACTGCTTACTCTCCACTGCCCTGTGAGCAACTGCCTCCAAACTCTCTTAATCACCAGATCATTCCCACCTGGTGCAATCAACCAGCTGCTCTCAGGCTGGGAAACACACCCAGATCCAAAGCACTCAGGCAGAGAGGGTGTGGCCTGCAGCTCAGCTCAACAGTGGCATCTTATGAAAGATGGTGATAGCAATAAGAAATACTGTACAAGTTTTTTAGATTCACACTGGCCAGCAGAGATTACCAAAGGAGTATATTGTGGGCTGCCTTTTCATCATGGGATGAGAAACATGTCGACTAGGTAGGAATATTCATTCCATTTTGAGCAACTAGTTTAAAAATAAGACTGACACTCACCTGTTGACAAATGGACCAAAGCTCTGTAGAGCTGAAACAAAGTGTTGGGATTACCGAGGGCTAATGAGTGTAAACAAATAGCGTCTCCTGTGTGAAAGATAGGAGGTTGTTTTTCCTGTGAGCTCCAGTGGATAAATTTTAACTACTGGATGGATTTTGGTGAACATTTCACCAGAGGTAGCTCTTGGGCCAAGGATGAACCCATTCAATTTTGGCGATGATCTGAGAGTGCATACCTCCACCAAGGACCTTGTTTGTATTTGTGCAGCAGGATTACACAAAACTACTGGATGCATTTGGATTAGATTTTCATCAGAGGTGGTCCTTGGCCTACAGAGGAACCCAAAACATTTTGGTGATGATCCCAGAATGCATACCTCCACCAAGGCTCTTATCTTCTCACAGTGTGTTTGCAAGAATCCTTCAAAACAATACTGGATAGACTTTGATGCAATTTTCACCAGAACTGGTTCATGGCCTACTCGCAAACACAATACACTTTGGAGGTGATGCATGAGGGACGGAAGGAGCCTTGGCAGAGGTATGCACTCTCTGAGTGCTTTTCTAGTTTTAAAAAAATGTGTCCTAGTCCTATTCTAGTTTTTAACACTGACTATTAGTGCATGACCAGCAGATGACATGGCTCCCCAAATCATCAATGACTGTGGAAACTTCACACTGGACCTCAAGCAATTTGCATTATGTGTTCAAGATTAAAGATTGAAAGATTTTTTTTGTCAGTACTACTATATGTACAGGACATACAGGAGAACTGAAATGCCGTTTCTCTCTCTTCAGTAGTGTGCACAATATAAAAAAAAGGAATAAGGCTGGAAGAATAGCAACAACAGTAATGCTACCCTTAGTGCAAATAAAGATAAACGATAAAACCCAGCAATCCTATATACAGAAAAGATAAAGCTGTAATACTCGTAGTTGCAAGTTCAATGCGGTAATGTAGGTGCAGACAGTTCTAGATAGGACTGCACATGATCAGTATTGCAATAACAGACAGCAGCAGGTATGGCATTTGTGCAAATGGTTGCAGTAAGGTGCAGAGACATGCAACAGCAAATCTCCATCCCTCCTCCTGACTCTGGGACCTTGATTTCCAAATGAAATGCAAAATTTACTTTCATCTGAAAAGAGATCATCTGTTGGTGTTGGTCCACTGTGTGTTATCAAGTCCAAAGTCAGCGCAGTCGTCTACCAGGAAATTTTAGAGCACTTCATGCTTCCCTCTGCTGACAAGCTTTATGGAGATGCTGATTTTATTTTCCAGCAGGACTTTCACCTGCCCACACTACCAAAAGTACCAAAGCCTGGTTTAATGACCATGGTATCACTGTGCATGATTGACAATACCCCATAGAGAATCTATGGGGTATTGTCAAAAGGAAGATGAGCAACACCAGACTCAACAATGCAGATGAGCTGAAAGCCACTATCAAAGCAACCTGGCCTTCCATAACACCTCAGCAGTACCAAAAGCTGATTGCCTTTATGCTACGCTGCATCAATGCAGTAATTCATGCAAAAGTAGCCCTGACCAAGTACAGATGGTGTACATGGACATACTTTTCAGTCAGCCAACATTTCTATTAAAAATCCATTTTTTAAAATCAATTTTATGTAATCTAATTTCTTTGAGAAACTGAATTTGGGAATTTGGGAAACTGAATTTAAATTTTCATGAGCCAAAACCATCAAAATTAAAAGAAATAAACACTTCAAATAGATCACTCTGTGCGTAATGAATCTATATGAGTTTAATTTTTTGAAATGAATTAGTGAAATAAATCAACTTTTCAATGACATTTTAATTTTTTGAGATGTACCTGTATAGTGATCATTTGTGGCTCACCATTATCAATAGGACTAGACACAGAAAACGCACCCCCCTAAACTGAGCTTTCATTTTTGAGTAACTTAGTTTTCTTTCGCAATACTGTCCACAGCAGGTTCCACCTGCCCTCTGGTAGTGCTTCCTCTGCAGTTTATGGAAATGCAATACTACATATGATGTATTTAGTTGAAAGCACTGTGTGCATTTTTGACTGAAATTAAATTCATATATTTATGCGGATATACTTTAATAAGCAGTAGTATGCAGCATATGCAAATGTGTGAATCAGTGTTTATTCATTATGTCAAAGAATGTGTACATGTACTTGTACATACAGTATATACTGTACCTCTGGAAGTGAAAGCCAGCGGTAGAGTACATGCAGTCTGTTATTTTTTTATCAGCAGAATTAGTTTGCATCTGTGCATCTTAACACCAAAATAATCTTAATCCCTTGGCTCACTGTACATCTGAAACTCAGCAAATCAAAACGGCTTAGCCAAGAGCCTCGATTAACTTTACACAGACTTTTTTTGTTCTTTGTTGGGTGAGTGTTGAAAATCCAATTCTGACTGGCTGCAGAAATGAAGGGCAGGCAGACAAAGAGAGGCAGATTGGGCAGATAAGTGGACAGGATGACTGACAGGTGATAAGCCTGGTTTAAGAACCGGCCGTTTCATCCCCTGGAGAAAAATGCATGTTCAAGATGGCAACACGGGGCCTGCTGGTGTGGGCTAACCCTTTATATGTCAGAATGAGCCAACAAATGAATCAAAACATAAAGTGTACTTCACTTGCCAACAACGTGCTGGTAGGTATGGAGCATGTTCCAGTGATGTAAAGCTAATTCTCTGCTCTGACGGAACTGCTGGCATTCTTGTCCCTGCTGCCTTTCAAGAGGTTTATGTTATTTTTACCTCCATTCAAGAATAATAACAGTCTTTTCTGTTCAAGCAGGCCCTTTTATGTGGCTCCTGGTTTTGTGTGTTATTCTGGTATTAAGGCCATCCATTAAGCCTCTTGTCCCCCGACTGCACACAAACACAGAAACACACAAATCCTGCTATCACTATCTGTGTTTACTGTTTATTTCACGCTCTGTCAGGGCACAGTCTTTTTCCTTCTCTGTGTGACATCAGAGTGGGTATTTGTTTATGTCGCTGTTCAGACATGGCTAAAAACTGTGCAAGTCTTAATCTACTGATGCTATAGCTTGTTTTTGATTTGCACTGAAGAATTATCCAATTTTTTTTTTTTTTTTAAAGTGCTAGGTACCCCTACCTCCCCGTTTGAAGGAACCCAGCAGTTTTTGGAGAAGTGCAGAAAATCTCAGGCCCTAAATTAATCTGGAAAACCAGATTTAACTGGGAAAGTGGAGACGCAGAATCAGAGCAGCTTAAGCATGCTTGGTTTGGCAATAATATAAAGGTCTGAGAAGTGAAGGAGACAGCTTGTGCCAAGGCAGATGAAAGACAGCAAATGTAGGAAAAAAATGGGGAAAAGGAAGATGAAGGTGGAAAAAAAAAAACAGGGAGAAGCAGTTGGGGACAAGACTGACGTGTTGTCCCCTGTTTGCCGCTTGGTTAGCCCAGAGCGCTGCTGCGTCCTCTCATAGGGAAAGCTTTTGATGCCCAATTTGCCGCTTGGCTTGGTCTGCGCATGGCTTGGTGCTGAGTGGAGTGACTGTCCCAGTCACATCCTCTGTGTGGCTGGCTGGGACAGGGCAGGATGAGGAGGCAGCATAGAGATGAGGGCTACGAGCCGCACTCAGAGGTACGTGGTCACCTCTTCAAAAGGACCAAACGCTGCTGCTGCTCCTGGGAATGCTTGTGGGGAAGAAGAGCTAAAAGACAGTCTTTGATTCTCCAAGCTGTATTTTGGTGAATCAGCACTGAGGAATCAAGCAGCTTCTTTTTTCTCCTCATCTTTTGTTTTCCATTTGATTTGCAACTTTTCTTTTCATAGCAGCTGCTGTTTGGTGCTCACTGTGTGGTTTCTTGCAACTTCTTCACAGAAGAACCCTGAAGCCAGAAGTTGTGTTGCCCCTTTTTTCCATCCTGCTTTTATTCACAACTCTGCACTCCATTTTTGCTTCCAAACGTCTCATGTCTCACTTTTCTCTGTTATCTCTTTGGTTTGCTGCAGCAAGCCCTGGACTCCAACCTGAGTAATCTGATCAAGAGGAACAATGAGCTGGAGTCTCTTATGGGGAAACTGATCCAGACCTGTCAACACGTAGAGGTAAGTCCAATGTGTTTTTTTAACTCAAAAAGAGATCAATTAAATCAACATAAAGCTGTACTTCCCTAGCAATTATGCCATTTGAGTGACTTATACTGTATAGCTGACCTTCTACATGTGATTCTGGCCTGTATCGCTTAGCTTAGTGTGACACTAAAGTTAGAGCCTCTGCCTTCCAAACAAATAGGCTGTAAAACACATTGTATTCTAAAGCTGAAACCATTTGTGACTGCAGTAAATACATAAATAAAAAAAAAATGTAAAGCTCTGTTATCAGTTTGTTGTTTTCTGTCACCAGCAGCACGGTTGCTAGGAAGTTCATTCAGGCTGTTGCTTTGGGAACTTCTGCCGTACAACTTTCTGTATTTGGTTGCCAGGATAATATTGGATGAAGATTTAGCTGCACAATCTCAGTTTTAGCATTTTGATGAAATAAAAAGGTGCAAAGAGAAAAGATGTATTCATGATTAATTAAAAGATTAATTCATTATCGGACTCTGATAATTTGATGATAATAACTGTGATAATTATCTACTATGACTGTATAGGTACTGTATTTGCAAGCTTTTGCACAGTTAATGGTTTAGACTCAGGCAAAAACACACAATAAACCACGCTGACTGATGACATTTTCCTATTTTTTCCACAAATTTCCAGTAGAAATTGCAGTTCCATAATGATGAGAACTGAAGTAAACATCTGATGTTGTGAGAGCCTGAATGCATGTGCAGAATGGTCATTAGTCTGCTTCACTGGTTTTCCAACATCTGTTTCAGGCTAATAACTTTATTATTGTGATCACAATCAGGTTCATATAATAAATTGTGTCTGCACGCATCATGCTCGTCTGACGGCAACACTTTGTTAAGCCTGCCTGTTCTTGTTCTGCTGGCCTACTAAAGAAGCCTTAAATAAAGCAGTGCCACAGGGCTGAACATCTCTGACGTCTTAGTTTAGCCGTAATGGAGGACAAGTGCTCTGCCAAGCCAGGGAAGATTTGTGATTTGTTAAATTTTTGCATCTTTTTGATTATTAAAGTGAAGCACACATATATGATTGCATGCTTTACTGCATGCCATCCATGCATCCATGCAGAGATGCTCTCCGTGGGTTAAACTGTGGGGCACATTTCGACGATGCAGAAATTTAAAAGAGAGAGAAATCCTTTCCTTATGAATAAATGATGAACATGCAAAGGGCAATGCAACACTTGACTTATTTCCTCCCCCACAGTGAATTATTCCCATTCTGCAAGGTTTCACAGACCCTCTTTCAAACCATAAAAAAAAAAAAAAAAATGCTTTGGAAGTGTACATTGTCTTTGGGTGTGGAAACTCACATTGAACCAGTGGAGTTTCATGAGCCAAAGACACATTTAAAACTTGTTAAATGGAGCGGGCTGACATAAATGTGATAGGCATAAAAAAGAGAAAAGGTCACAGATTCTGAATATTTTACATCACATTAAACCACCACAGAGTTTCTTTAAAGATGGCTGTTGAGATTCTCCAAAATGTCTATTGCTCCCATGTGTAAAGATCAAGAAAATGGCAGACGTCCTTAGCCAGACATATTTTGTAAAAAGACTGCAGACTCATATCCAGGTCCTCTGAATCACCGTCGGCCGTGGTTCCCAAAATCTAATTTAATGCTCTCAAACCACATTACACATGCATTCCTTTTATCTAGCACTATGCTTTATTTATTTTTGTGTATATTTTAATAGGCTCTCATGCCAAATCATATTTAGACTCATTTATTCTTGTTTTTGGCTGGTGAAAATAGGGCACTGCAATGCTTATACAGTTTCAGTGCAATGGTTATTTTAAAAGTCTTTTATGTCAAAGCAATTTATTTCACCAAAATACAGCTAAGAACATTCCAGTCATGGTGATTTTGAATAAAAAAATCAAATAAGTGTCATGCAGCTAAGCAGTCAGGGCAAAGAAGCATTTGCATAAAATATACTCAGAAATCCATTATCAAAACTGGGGATGGGCATTAGAATGAGGAAGACAAAATGTTTTCCTTGTTTCCACTGTTTTCTTTCCTTAAAAAGAGAAATTTTGCGGCTGGTCTCCAAACAGTCTTTCAACAATCTCTCAGCAATTGCCAAGTTCTCTCAGTGATCTCTCAATGATCTTCAGTAATCTCCACGGTCTTCAAAGTTTTGACTCAGTCCAAAACCATTTGTCAATGATCTCTCAAGGAACGTCCAAGGACAGTCCATGATCTCATTGATCTCCTAATAATCTCTCAGTGACCATATGATGAACTCTATTGGCCTTTCATCAAACGCTCAGCAATTCCTCACTGATCTCTCAGCCATCTTTACCATCGGGTAGAAAACTTTTGCATTCACTGAAAGATTGCTGAGCAATCACTGACAGATCGCCAAGAGATCATTGGGAGATCAGTGAGATTGTTGAGTGGTCAAGGAGCGCTACACAGTCTCATTAATCTCCCAAAGATCAGCAATCTTTCAATGAATGACAATTTTTTCCACCCTGAAGATAGAGATGGGGGAAATATCAGTGAGGGTTCATTGAAAGACTGCAGTGGAGATGGCACAGAGATCATCGGGAGATCAATGAGATTGTTGAGTGGTCAAGGAGCTCTCTGCAATGTCAGCGATGAGTGTTCTGTGAAAGGTCAATAGAGTTTATTGAAAGTCTACAAGGCCTTATAAGATAAGCAGGATCTTTTGTGTCTGTGTGTGCATGTCCTGTTCAGGTTAATGAAAAACACACACACAATCCCAGCCAGCATGCCCATGTGGACCCCACCATAGGTTAAATCTGGGCTATCGTATGGGTCTCATGTAGGTTTGTCTGCGGGTTCCATGTTGTCCCCATCTGTGTTTACCCACATGGATTTTACCTGTGTTACAGATAAGCAGGTAATCTGCTTTCCCGCTTTAACCCCAGCTGGGCCCCACATGGGTTTAATACGAGTGAGTAGATTTCAGTAACACTGCCACCATAGGCAGAGTCCATGTGGGCAAACACAGACAGACCATGGACAAACCCACATGGGATGCATGAGACAGCCCAGTTAAACCTACAGTGTGGCTCACATGGGCAAGCTGGCTGGGCAGCTGTTGTTTTTCTGTGAAATGTATTAATCTGAGGACAGTTCAATACAAATTGTATTGTAATATATTAGAAATAATTTGAAGAAACAGTAGGCAGAGTTTTTCACTGCATAGAGAAAAAACGGTGTGTGGAGCACAACGAGGTGTGCATCTGTGCAAGCTACGTTAAACCTAAATTAATTAAACTTCAGCTAGATTGTTCTGCCCATTTGTTCAATCATAGTCTCCTCCTCCCTCTAAAATAAATGCCTAAGCATCAACTGTCATTAATGCCTGGCTTAATGCCAGCCAGTGTACTATTACATGAATTTTCGCTCATGTGTATGCCCTTTGGCCAGCTCAAAATCCGTCTTCTAAATAAGCCGCCATGATCACAGTTCGCCTTAGACCATGCACATCTGTTCATTCAAGGGAAGGGCAGGAGCACTACTCAATGGGTTAGCACATGTTACATCCAAAACACACCGCTGAATAATTAGACCAGCCTCTTCCCACTTTTCACCAGGTGCCAAATTCATCTTTGTGCTGCTGTAATAGTGAA
The DNA here is from genome assembly GCA_020510985.1 of Pholidichthys leucotaenia. Lineage (NCBI taxonomy): Eukaryota > Metazoa > Chordata > Actinopteri > Cichliformes > Pholidichthyidae > Pholidichthys > Pholidichthys leucotaenia. The sequence continues at coordinate 246,447,099 of CM035845.1, read as the reverse complement.
AGGGACCTGGACACAACCCTAAAAGCACTCTGCACCTTAGACAATAGACTGTTGACTAGATCATATTAATAAGGCCCTAAATGTGTCCCTAAGAAGCCCCTGCACCTCATCTGCAGACAGTTAAAACTAACTGCGTTCTTCTGAAGCATGCTCCAGGCTTGAACGGTTTATTTGTGTGTATGTGTATTTGTGTGTGTGTTGCTGTGGTTAAATGAATCACTTAATGTCCCTGCCAGGCCCTAATCTGTCATGCTGATCGTATGCTCCAGAGGGTTCTGCCCACAGTCATTAGACCATCCACATTTTTACAAGGCACATCATGTACTCTGCTCACAAACTCTGTGTGTGTTTGTTTGTGTGTGTATCTGTCTCATAGTCTGGCTGATGTATTTTCTTGCACCCAGCAACCTTTTACTCACTGAATACTAAAGCTGTCTTTTAATTGTTGCTAATTATGAAATAAGCTTTCCAGTTGGCCCCGACATGCACGTATATAACTCCTCAGCTGAGCAATATCAGATTAATGCCCGATGGTGCCATCAGATCTACAGTCATGAAATGCCAGAACCAAATTCAGAGCTTTCTCGGGAAACCAAACAGGCAGAATGAGAGAGAAAGCAATAGAAAGACCAAACTGCAGTCTCATTTTGGGCTGCAATTGGAAACCATCCCTCATCCACCAGGACGTTAAACAGAGCAGCAGAATGAATAAACTCTGCTGGAGACCAAGAAAAAGAGCCGACTTCCAGCAGATGGAACCCAACATGTGGCTTTTTGCTTCATACAAACAAAAATCCCAATTTATTTTAGATCTGCATAAGTACACTAATTGGCGCGCAAAGTGTAGTATCCGAGCTTTTTCCTTTACAAAACAGATTGCTTTAAATCCCAAGCTTCCTCGAAGGTGTTGTGGTGATGTTGATGAAACCAATCAGCAGTGCTGGAGAGACAGACGCACAAGCACTGCAATACAGCAGAGCGAAGGCGTTCAACACAGCATGTCCCACAAAACTGCTGAGATGTAATCCAGGTGGAAAATTGTTTCTGTTGGCTCCAGGATCCAAGAAACAGTCCCATAACTGCTGGTGAGGACGGAACGCTGGAGACATGGTAGAAGTGTACTGCAGCCTTTTTGGCTCAGTAGAGGGACAGAAAGTGAATGCCCATGATGTCATAATTAAAACACCTGTCAGCGTGTTTGTGTTTGCAAGCGAGATTGTGTGTTTATATGAAGAACTGGGCTACCTCCGTTGGCCTGGTAACGCTCACAGCACACTTCCCTTTCATGGCTATCACTGGTCTGCAGTTAGACAACACTTTACAAGGTGCTGAGAGGGCTTCTGGGAAAACAAACATTACACATATGTCAGGACCAGCACTTCGAGAATTGCACTTGAACAACTTTTATGACCTGCTCTGAATACAAAAAGACAAAAAATGTGGCAGAGAAGGACCCTAAAGATGAAACTGCTTTGGATATAACCAGGTGCATTTTTTTCATTTGCACACCTTCCAGCTAAAACATCTTTTTCTTTTTTAATATAAAGCTTAACTACCATCAGTGGGATTTGAGCCAGACAGACATGAGAGCACACACCCATTTTAAAGCAGTTTTCTGTTGCTATTGGTAACACACCCCTTGTTTTTAACAGGCCCAACCAGCTCATTCTCACTAAAAGGCAATATCCACTTTCGAGAAAGCAACAAAGTCCTCAAGGAGGCTGGGTGGCTGGTGGTGGTAGAGGCTTAAATTGGTGGTCAGTTACTGTATGCAGGAAACATAGAAAAAGTCTAATCAGAGATTTCTAACTCCTTGGTTCAACACAGAAACTCGTAGCTTAAAACAGAAGACTCGTCAATTAGAAAGAAAATGGTGCTCCACTAATTTAGATGACATCTATTTAGCTTGGAGAAATCATCATTTAATTTATAAAAATCTCTTAGAAAAGCTAGAACGAATTATTATTCTGCATTAATAGAAGAGAACAAGAATAGTCCCAGGTTTCTTTTCAGCACTGTAGCCAGGCTGACAAAGAGTCAGGACTCTGTCAATCCTAGCATTCCCTTAGAGCTTACTAGTCAGGACTTTATGAACTTTTTCAATAATAAAATTTCATCTATCAGAGATAAAATCAATCAGATTCTTCCCACTGTTAACTTAAATACAGTAACTACTACAACTCCTTCAAATGATATCTGTTTGGATGAGTTTACTCCTATTGACCTTTTAGAGTTAGACAAAATAATTTCCTCATCCAAGCCTTCAACTTGTCTTTTAGACCCTATTCCTACCAGGTTATTTAAAGGAGTCTTCCCATTTATTGGTAGCTTTATTCTTCAAATAATCAATTCTTCATTAACATTAGGCCATGTACCGCAGGCTTTTAAAACTGCTGTAATTAAACCCTTACTCAAAAAAACAACGCTGGATCCAGGAGTTTTAGCTAACTATAGACCAATCTCTAATCTCCCTTTCATTTCAAAAATCTTAGAAAGAGTTGTTGCTACACAATTATTTGACTACTTGCAGGGAAATGGTTTACTTGAAGAGTTTCAATCCAGGTTTAGAATCCATCATAGTACTGAAACAACCTTAGTGAAGGTCACTAATGACCTCCTGATCGTATCTGATAATGGACTTGTTTCTGTACTTGTTCTTTTAGACCTTAGTGCAGCCTTTGATACTATTTATCATAATATTCTACTTGATAGATTAGAACACTATGTTGGACTTAATGGAACTTTGTTGCAGTGGTTTAAATCTTATTTATCTGATAGGTTCTAGTTTGTTCATGTTAATGAGTTTTCTTTCAACTCAAAGCTCAGTCATGGAGTTCCACAGGGATCTGTGCTAGGCCCTACTCTTTTTAGTTCGTACAGTTAGGCCCAAAAATATTTGGACAGTGACACAAGTTTTGTTATTTTAGCTGTTTACAAAAACATATTCAGGATACAATTATTTAATCAATATGGGCTTAAAGTGCAGACTCTCAGCTGTAATTTGAGAGTATTCACATCCAAATTGGAGCAAGGGCTCTTTAATTCGTAGCCGCCTCTTTTTCAAGGGACCAAAAGTAATTGGACAATTGACTCAGAAGGCTGCAAAAAAAAAAAAAAAAATAATAATAAGGCTGCACGGGCTGTTCCCTCATTAACCTGTCATCAATTAAGCAGTTAAAAGGTCTGGAGTTGATTCCAGGTGTGGCGTTTGCATTTGGAAGCTGTTGCTGTGAACACACAACATGCGGTCAAAGGAGCCCTCAATGGAGGTGAAACAGACCATCCTGAGGCTGAAAAAAAAAGAAGAAATCCATCAGAGAGATAGCAGAAATGTTAGGAGTGACCAAATCAACAGTTTGGTACATTCTGAGAAAAAAAGAGTGCACTGGTGAGCTTGGGAACTCAAAAAGGCCTGGACGTCCACGGAAGACAACAGTGGTGGATGATCACAGAATCCTTTCCGTGGTGAAGAACAACCCTTCACAACATCCACTCAAGTGAAGAACACTCTCCAGGAAGTAGGTGTATCAGTATCTAAGTCTACCATAAAGAGAAGTCTTCATGAAAGACATAACAAATACCCGCCGACACCCAAATGATCATAACACAAAGCACACAGGATAGCAAGGGAAAAAAAAAAAACAATCACTGGGACAGATCATCACCAGAAAAATGACCACTACCCCCCCGACAGTTTATGCCAACCGGCGGAGACCAGGCGCCATAGAAACAGTTCAGGTGGTCTCCCCGCGCTCAACAGCCGGCGGGTGGTCATGGGAGGCGGAACATGACCAGGCGGCTCACCACAGTCCAACGCCCAGCACGTCTGCTCCTCTGGTGGCCGAACCAGGTCGCCCAATGAAACACACAACATGTCGGGTGGCCGACTCGGGGCGCCGAACCAGCGAAGCAGTTCCTCAGGCGGCCGACCCGTGTCCCTCAGCCACCAGTACCGGGGAAAAACAACCCGCGGCGGCCACCCTGATGAGGACAAAACTCGGGAGAGCCGGGGCGAGTGAACAGGAACCCCCACGGCCCCTGGTGATGATGCGCAGGGGCGGTGACTTAGAAGAGGGGAAAGAAGGCAAGGGTGAGCCCGTAATCCATCCGACGGCGAAAGGTCTGCAGCTCCTCACCCGTCCGCGGACCACACCGGCGCTGCACCTCAGCTGGACCCCGATTGGGTCCCAGCTGCACCCACGTCAGGCCCCGATTGGGCCAGAACCGCACCTGCGGTGGACCCCGATTAAGCCGCTGGCGCACCCACATCAGACCCCGATTGGGCCAGAACCGCACCTGCGGTGGACCCCGATTGGGCCTCTGGCGCACCCACGTTGGACTCTGATTGGGCCAAAGCAGCTCCCGCGATGGACCCCGACTGGGTCGGTGGAGCTCCGCTGACGATCTCCACCCCCAAACCTGGGACCTCCAACCCAGTGACTCCGACTGGTTCCATGCCGGCGACACTGCAACGAGGCTCACAAACAACAAGAAAACCGGGATCACAATCACCGGTAGCAACAGAACCCAGCGAGATGAGCTCGGGCGCAGCAGGCGGCTGCTCCTCGCTCGCCTCCCCGAGAGGCAGGAAAAAATGCTCCAAAACAGGGGACAGAGACACAAGAGGGAGCACTTGCCTGCACTCGGGTTCTGTTGCCACCCAGGACTTCGACGATCCAGGTTCAGGGCGGCGACTCTCGTCAGCAGGCTCCAACTCAGCTGTGTCGGGCTCCGCAGCTGGCAAGATGTCGTCTGCAGCCTGAGGTTCCTCCCACGCTGCTATCCACGCTGATGACCTGTATGGCGTGGGGGCAGAGGACACTCGACCCACTGGCTCGGACCGCTCCGGTGAGGAGACCCGGGGATGCTTCATCGTCGGCTCAGGCTCCGGGCCGCAGTCCGCTCTTCTCCTCCGTCCACGACGTGGCTGCAGGGCCGGGTCCAGACTTTCCAGCACTGCAGGCCCCCTCTTCATCCGATGACGTTGGCCTGGCGTCGCGGACCGCTCAACGGGGGGGACACAGAGGCAGCAGGTTTAGGAATGATAGTTACAGCAGGTGGCGGAAGCTCGGGGGACTGCGGACCCCGAACTCCGGCCCCAGGAGTCAGACAAGGCAGATCATAAACATGATGGGAAGAAACAATTTGCACTGGCCTGTCTCCTGGAGAAAAGGTGGTGCCTGCTGCAGCAGGTGGAGTTCTCCTTTCATCCCTCCGGGAAAAAAACGGCAGGCTCCACGGGGCCACGAGGAGGAGCCGCTCAAGGTGGTTTGCTGACAGGCCTCGCCGAAGCATGACTCAGAGCATTCCCAGCCGCGGGGGGTGATGTCACCGAGGAGGACATGGCAGTCGGGGCGACGCGGGCACGAGGAGCTGACAGCGCAGCTGGAACAGATGACCCGTGGGCGGCGACTGCGGGGATTCCCTTCTGTCGTGACGTATATGATGTGGCCAACAGGGAGGCTGGGTCCCTCCGACGACCCGGAGCTGGATCCGGACGGGATTCTCGTTGGGGCTTGGTAGGAGCACGGCTATGGGGCCTACTGGCCGATGGAGTGGAGAAGGGCCCAGGAACACATGACGCTGGGACTGGGCGGGCGGCAGGCACTGGAGTCCGATCCACAGGTCCCCTGCCGGGCTTCCCCTCCAGCCGATGAAACTCCACTCTCGCCAGGGACGCTGTCCTCGCGGGAGGTGGAGGGGATCCCAGGAGCGCCTTCTCCCTAAATGTGCGTTGTGCAACAATCCACGCTAACCTCCTTTCTCCTTCCGGAATATAGGCTAGATGATAACGGTGCACAGCCCGCTGGGCGAGGTCTAAGTGATAACCAGCCGCTTGGGTGGGCATGAGACGGGCGGCTTCCGCCAGATAGCCGTCAATCTCCTCCAGCCACTCCGGGCAATAATCACACTCGCTGGCGGGCATCTCCCTACCAAGTCCAACTACAGGAAAAAACTCCACACAATGGCAAAACTCAAGGTGAAAAAGGCATCTCGGAGTGGCGTCTCCGTTTAGACGTCTGGCAGGAGTATACTGTCATGCGGTGACCCTCGCGGATCACCATAACACGCCAAGAGTCCACCGGTGAGTTTTGCAATGATGGTAATTTATTAACAAAACAAGACAAGACACAAGGCTATGAGCCACTGAGGGCAAAAACACACACTAAGCGATACAAGGGCTCGTAGGGCTAACCCCAGCCACTACGAGCTAAACTATGACAAGACAAGAAAGAACACGAACCTGACATGAAGGTCTAACGAGGCCTCACGAGGATTGTTTGACGATATCTGACGATACTCCTGCGATCTAACTGTTATCAGTGCCCGCCTTATAAAGGCAAACACTAACGAGCAGTAATGACAGACAGCTGACCAACCTTGACAGGCGGAAGCCCCACCGAGCGCCTTCACAATAAGAGCCCGGTGAGGCCAGAATACAACCCACAGCTGTCAAGGCCGGCAGCGAGCTGTGTGTAGCCCAAGCGCGGACAGAACCCAGTGCTCGGGTCGTAACAGGTGGAGGCAGTGTGATGGCATGGGCATGCATGGTTTTCAATGGCACTGGGTCACCTATGTTTATTGATGATGTGACAAAAGTCAGAAGCAGCAGGATGAATTCTGAAGTGTATAGGGATATACTTTCTGCTCAGATTCAGCCAAATGCAGCAAAGTTGATTGGACGGCGCTTCACCAATGATCCAAAACATACTGCAAAAGCAACCCAGGAGTTTTTTTTAAAGCAACCAAGTGGAATATTCTGCAATGGCCAAGTCAATCACAAGATCTCAACCCAATTGAGCATGCATTTCACTTGCTCAAGACAAAACTTAAGGCAGAAAGACCCACAAACAAGCAACAACTGAAGACAGCTGCAGTAAAGGCCTGGTAAAGCATCACAAAGGAGGAAACCCAGCGTTTGGTGATGTCCATGGGTTCCAGACTTCAGGCAGTCATTGCCTGCAAAGGATTCTCAACAAAATATTGAAAAGTAACATTTTACTTAGGGTTATGTTTATTTGTCCAATTACTTTTGAGCCCCTGAAATGAGGAGCGTTTGTATAAAAATAGCTACAATTCCTACATGTTTAATCATATATTCTTGTTCAACCCCTTGAATTAAACCTTAAAGTCTGCACTTCAGTTCCGTTGTAGTTGTTTCATTTCAAATCCAATGTGGTGGCATGCAGAGCCCAAATCATGAAGATTGTGTCACTGTCCAAATATTTCTGGGCCTAACTGTATATGCTTCCGTTAGGCAACATTATTAGAAAGCACTGTATACATTTTCATTGTTATGCAGATGACACACAATTATACCTGTCAATGAAGCCAGATGATAGTAATCAATTAGCCAAGTTGGAAGCCTGTCTTAAGGAAATTAAAGCTTGGATGACTTGTAATTTCCTGCTATTAAATTTAGATAAGACTGAAGTCATTCTTGTTGGTCCAAAAAACCTTAGAAATACCTTTCCAAATCAAACTTTTGGTTTGGATGTGGTTACTCTTTCTCTTAATAGCTCTGTGAGGAACCTTGGAGTTATTTTTGATCAAGATCTGTCTTTCAATTCACATATTAAATTTGTTTCTAAGACTGCCTTCTATTGTTTGCATAATATTGCCAAGATTAGGAGCATCTTGTCTCAGAGTGATGCTGAGAAACTGATCCATGCTTTTGTTAGCTCTAGATTAGATTATTGTAATTCTTTATTATCGGGTTGTCCTAAAACATCTTTAAACAGTCTTCAGTTGATACAAAATACTGCAGCAAGAGTTTTAACAGGTACTAGAAAGAGAGATCATATCTCTCCGGTTCTGGCCTCCCTTCATTGGCTTCCCATAGAGTTCAGAATTAAGTTTAAAATCCTTCTTCTTACTTACAAAGCTCTAAACAATCAGGCCCCCTTTTATTTAAAAGATCTGATACTACCCTATTATCCTAACAGAGCACTACGCTCCCAAAATGCAGGATTACTTGCTAGAATCTCCAAAAGTACAATGGGAGGCAGAGCCTTCAGTTATCAAGCTCCTCTCCTGTGGAACCAGCTGCCAATCTGGATTAGGGAGTCAGGCTCGATCTCTGTTTTTAAGAATAGGGTTAAAACCTTCCTTTTTGATATAGCCTACAATTAGGGAGGGATCATGTGTCTCTGAACCCTCCCTTAGTTATGCTGCTAATAGGTTTAGACAGCCGGGGGACCTCCAATACTGCACTGGGCTTCTCTCCTTTCTTCACTCTCAATTAATTTTTTTTTTTTTTTTTTTTTTTTTGCTGGTCATTAGCATCTGTTTATTCTCTTCCATCGATTGAGTCCCCATCATGCTGTTTGCTCTCTACATGTCTGTTCTTTTCAACTTCTCTATCCCCTCACCCCCCAGCCAGTCACAGCAGATGACTGGCCTTCTCTGAGCCTGGTTCTGCTGGAGGTTTCTTCTTGTTAAAAGGGAGTTTTTCCTCTCCACCGTCACCAAGCGCTTGCTCACAGGGGATCGGCTGATTGCTGGGGTCTTTCTGCAGCTGTGGGGGTTTCCTCGACAGTTGAAAGTGCTATGAGATGACTGTTGTTGTGAAATGGCGCTATATAAATAAAGTTGAATTGAATTGAATTGAATTGAAACACAGGTTTGCAGACTGCGCTCTTTGGTTATTTTTCCTGTTGATGGTAAAAACTTAACTGCTGCCTTCATATACTGACAAATAATTAGATTTTATAAAATCACTTTGCTGAATTAAAAGGGCAGCTGCAAAAAAACAAACAAAAAAATCAAGAAAGAATCTCCAAGTCATCAATGGTTGAAACACAATAACTTACGATATTATTACACAAGTTTTTAAAACAGCATTATATCGCTGATCGGGTTGATATAACAGAGATGACTGTAACCAAATCCAATAAAGCGTGTATCTCATGGAGTGCTGATGAACATTGTGATTTTGTTTTTATGTTCATGTTTTTTATGGTCGCAAACCCTGATGAAACCCGCAAAATTTGCAACATTTGTTAGCACTCGTTGCTCCTTGAGATACATTGTTTTATTGTTTGCTTATTGAGTTGGACCTCTGATCTCTAAAACGTGATAAGAAAACAATGCAAAAGACGAAAAAAAAGTGTTAAAAATAAAGCTTGGACTTGAATTGAAATCAAAAGAAAACATATAATCAAGTTTTCCAATAGTCATTTCCTTTAAGTCCCTGTGGTCCAAAAGGAGAAGGCAGAAGTAAAAACTTACCGAGGCCTACCCCCTTTTCCTTTTTTTTTTTTAATAAAAACTATAATGACTCTAAAGATTACATGCTTTAGAGCTACAACTGCCAAATTACACCTGATCAGAGCACAAGTTACATATCAGTCATTGGGACATATATAACAAATTCATTTTATATACTTAAGTAATGTGACACGAGGGTGTGTGTGGCATAAATAAATATATCACTGTGGGGATTCACTCATGGACATCACCACGGTTATATTCATGATACTGCATGACCTTGAGTGTAATATTGCTTTTATACAACAGTTCCACATGCACAGTTTATTAAATGACAGCAATACAGGACAAAATATGATGATTTTTGTTTGTTTAACCTGTTATTTTGCTCTGCTGAGAAAATAGTCCCTTCCAGATGTATCCAGTTAGTTGTTGCTAAGCACCGCAATGAGCATAATATAGAATAGAATAGAACTATTTTCAATTCACACACACATAATCACATTAAATATTGTCCAGTGCAGTTTATGTACATACTGGTCACCTGTTGAGTCAGCATAGTGTGTCACGCGACTTACTGTAGCTTCAACGCATTACCACATTTGTTTCTGTGCACGTCACTCACTTTTTCTCAAAATTTTCAGATGAAATAAAGTGTCCATCACCACATAGGTCTAGTTAGATAGTTTATTTCGAACACAAAAATATAACAAATACAAGCAAATGGCAAATGCAATAAAGTAACATTATACACTGTTCGAAAGGGAGAAGGAAGAAGTGAACACTTATTAATTCCATCTCCTCTTTTCCATAGATACACCCATGTGAATTTTATACAAATAACCACCTTTAAGACCCCAAGTAAACAATTTACTGTATTTTTTACAAATCAACATTAACACCCATCCATTCTAACATACAATGATGTCCATACAACAAAACCAGCCTCAAACAACACAGATATACACAGTGCTGTCCTACCCACCATTCCATAGTGTCCCATAATATCCCAGAGTGAACATAATGAATCGTACATATAACTACTACCCTTCTAACATATACCCTTTCAGCAAATGATGCTTATACCTCTTTTTGAATTGATTTCTGTTTGTACATAGTTTCAGTTCCGGCTCTAGACTGTTCCACAAATCCACCCCACAGACAGATATGCACATACTTTTCTTGGTAGTACGTATCTTGGGTTTTGTAAAGTTTAAGTCTCCCCTCAAATTATGATCATTGTCTCTTTTTTTAAATATTTTTTGTATATTAGTTGGTAGTTGATTATTAATTGCCCTGTACATTACTTGTGCTGTCTTAAATTTAACTAAATCGATGAACTTTATGACATGTGACTTTAAGAACAACGAATTGGTATGGTCTCTATATCCTGCATTGTTTATTATCCTTATAGCTCTTTTTTGTAATGTGCATATTGACTGTAGGTTGGTTTTGTAGGTGTTTCCCCAGACTTCTACACAGTAGTTAAGATAAGGTAAAAACAGTGAATTGTACAATAAGACCAATGATTTATAGTCCAAGAAGTGTCTTGTCTTCCCCAGTATGCCTATACATTTTGCTAATTTGGCCCGGATGTGACTGATGTGAGGTTTCCAGCAGATTTTATTGTCAAGCGTCACCCCCAGGAACTTATTTTCCTGTACTGTTTCTATTCTGGTATCATCTATCGTTACCATTATTTCATGATGTATTTTATAATTTCCAAACAACATAATCTTTGTTTTTTTTAGATTTAGAGATAATTTATTTTTGTTGAACCACTGCGTTAATTTTTTTATTTCAGTTGTGACCACCTCTAAAACCTGCTGCAAATTCTCACCAGTGCAGAGGATATTTGTGTCATCCGCAAACAAAATAAATTTCAGAATTTTTGATACTTGGCATATGTCATTTATATATAAAATAAAGAGTTTGGGTCCCAAAACTGACCCCTGGGGCACACCACAAGTGATGTCCATGAAGGGTGATTTGTGCTCTCCAATTTGTACAAATTGTTGTCTGTTACTTAAATAACTTTCCACCCAACTCAGTCCAACCCCTCTTATCCCATACCTTTCCAGTTTCCTTAGTAGTATTCTGTGGTCAATGGTGTCAAAAGCTTTCTTTAAATCTATGAATACTCCTACAGCAACATTTTTTTTATCTATACAACTAGTAATTTCTTCTATAAGTTCGATCAGTGCCAGAGATGTAGATTTATCTGCTCTAAAACCATACTGGCTATCTGTAAGGAGGTTGTGTTTTTCAATGAAATCATCCAGTCTCTTAGTGAAGATTTTTTCAAGTATTTTGGAGAATTGTGAGAGTAAAGAGACTGGCCTGTAATTTGTGAAGCGATGACTGTCTCCTGTTTTGTATAGAGGTATTACTTTTGCTATTTACATTTTGTCTGGAAATGTACCAGTTTGAAATGACAGGTTACAGATGTGGGTGAGTGGCTTAACAATTCCCTCAATTACTTTTTTCACTATTGTCATGTCAATTTCATTCCAGTCCGTTGATTTTTTGTTCTTAAATTTACTCACAGTCTCGATAATTTCCTTTTCAGTAACTGCACCCAAAAAGATTGTGTTTGGATTTCTATCTTCTATTTCATTCACAGAACCACTGTGGTTTGTTTCTGGTGTCACTATTGATTTTGCTAATTCAGGACCAACGTTTACAAAAAATTTATTGAAACCACTGACCACATCTTCCATATTATTTATCAAATTGCCATTTTCGATAAAATATTCTGGATAATTTGCATTCTTAGGACGATTACTAATAATCCCATTGAGTACTTGCCATATTCCTTTTATGTTATTTTTGTTATCCTCTAGTTTTCTGTTGTAATATTCTTTCTTACAGGTCCTCATTATAGTAGTAAGCTTATTTTTGTATCTTTTATATTTGATCTCAGCTTCCACCATTCTGCATTTAATGAATTGTTTATATAATGTATTCTTCTTTTTACATGCATTTATTAACCCCTTGGTGACCCAAGGAATTTTTTTTGTTGTTGTCTGTCACTGTATTGTTTTATAGGACAGTATTTATTGTACAATGATTGAAATATTTGTAAAAATTTATCATATGCTCTATTTATGTCATTTTCATCATAAACTATCTTCCAATCTTGTATTAATAATTCCTTTGTCAGTAAATGCATTGATTCTTCGGTTCTTATTCTTTTATATTTAATATTTTTGGTATACTTTTTCTTCCTATAATCACATTGATAGACAACAAAAATCGGCAGGTGGTCACTGATATCATTCAATAAAAGCCCACTCCTGATATTATTTTCCATAATGTTTGTGAATATGTTATCTATTAGTGTGGCACTGTGTGAGGTGATTCTGCTAGGTCTGGTAATTGTTGGATGTAAACCCATACTGTACATTGTGTTGATAAATTCTTCTGTCAAACTATGTTGTTTTGAGTTCATCAGATCTATATTGAAATCCCCACAGATGAACATAACTTTATGAGTTAGTTTTGCATACATTTTTTCCATCCAGTCCTTAAATAAGTCAATGTTTGAGCCAGGTGTTCTATATACACAGCTCACTACTACATTCTTCACATTGTCCAGACAGATTTCTATTGTAATACATTCAAATAAATCATCCACAGTTACTGACAGATTTTCAACAACCTTGTATTTCAAGCTCTTGTCAACAAAAATTGCAACTCCTCCTCCTTTTTTCACTTTTCTATTTATATAATTTAATTCATAGCCATCCATGGTAAAATCCACTCCTTTCTCTTCACTGAGCCACGTCTCTGATATTGCCACAATATTGAAGGGCTCTTTAAACTGGTGTAAATAATCTTTAATGTTATTAAAGTTTGCATAGAGACTCCTGCTGTTGAAGTGGATATTGAAATCAGATGTGACCATTGTGTTAACCTGTTCATCTGTGTAGTAATTACAGTCATTATTGATGGAGCTAAATAAATTATTATCAGGGTCTATGTCATATTCTATGTCCTGTGGGTTGTGATCTGTGTATTCAAAAACTTTCAGTTCCTGTTGTCCCTGTTTGTTGATTTTTTGATTCATGTTGTTGAATGTTTTTTGCAGATGAGTAAAATCCTTCAGTGTCCTACAGTTGTCTGAATTGTTGCTGTGACTCCAGTTCATAATATTCATTGATAATTGTCCAGTTCCATAATATTACGGATAGTTGAAATGATAAATCCAACTCTAGCTTGTCTATTTGGTTGTAAACAAATGTGAAATATCTTGCCAGATGATAACAAGGGTGGGACTTCTGGATCACTGAAGTCTGAATTTTTAGCACTGTCTGTTTTCAAACAGCACCTCTTTGTGGAAATTAAGGTTTGCAATACAGTATTACAATTATCACATAAGAAGACACTCTTATTAACCATAACTTAAAGATTATCAGAAGACGTATGATGCAGAGTGATGCATAGCTGGTGAAACATCCGAGTGCACTCATTGGGGAATACAGAAACTCCTGGAATCCCTGTTATTTACTTAGATTGCTCAGTCAGAACTAGCCGTTGTATAAATATCACTTGGCTGGAGATAGGAGTTCTCATTAGTTAAAATGTTCTTGTATGCTTACTGTTATTGTAATACCTCCTTTACACAAGGGTGGAGATCATTGAGAGAACTGGCCAATTTTTGATCTATCAATGATCTTCATTGATCTCCACAGTCGCCACAGTCTCCTCAGTTTTGACTCAATCCAAAACACACAAGGATCTCCCAGACAGTTACAAACATCAAAACTTGGTCCAATCTCTTAAAGATCTCCATGGTGTGTAAAGGGGCCCTAAGTTTCTTACCTCCAGATGCCACAAAAAATACATCCTGTCTGTCAAATCTAGCAAAACCTAACTTTCCCCACACATTAAACTTCTCTCCTGCCATCTCACTTCATGTTTCACCTGCTTTTTTAAGACCGTTATGACTAATTGTCTTATTTTTAGAACAGTCTCATATACCAGCCAGACAGTGTATAACAAATACTAATTTAAAAGACATTCGTTTGGATTTTATCTAAATTTAAAAATATCTGATCTTCTCAAGTCATTAAACTTCCTAAAATTCCAATCAAATCAAGAGTATAGATAATCCAATTGTGTACAGTGACATTGTTAGGATGACTATCTTTCTAGCAGTGGAAACTTATTCGCATTGATTTGTGGGATTATTTGCATAGAAGTCATGGACATCACTGCATGTAACAGATTTCAGCTGTGTCTCCCACTGTCAGACACAAAAAATGATGAATTAAGAAACTGATGAAGAGCGCACTTTGCGTTCTGGGAAGAAAAGAGGGATTTCATGACCCTTGCGTTTGCTTCATCATCATAATGCTGAGTGTCATGTCTGCTCTCTTATACCCACTGTGCTTCCTGTTTACTTTACTCTTCACTCAACACTCATGCCAGCAGGAGGCAAAACAGCTGAATGTGCCCCATCTTCCCAAAGTGCTTGCTTCAAGACGGGGAGCCTGGCTGATGGATGAAAATAACATCCTGTCTCTCACTCGGCATGATGTGGAACCACTAAACCTACATGCCTACATATCCTTCCGTCAGCACCCTTCATCAATCTCTTTGTCTAATACTCTGTGTGAACTGGCAGGTGAACGCGTCCCGCCAGGAGGGCAAGCTCATGGAGGAGTGTGATGTCCTGATTGACATTATTCAGCAGAGGAGGCAGATCATTGGCAGCAAGATCAAAGAGGGGAAGGTGAGGGAAGCTACTGCATGGATGAGGACTGTGATGGATGAATTCAGTCATTATATTTTCCTGTCAATCTGTCCTCTCTGAAAAATTAGGCCTTTAGCTCTTTTGGCCTTGGCAGTATGTAAGTAAAATAAAATGCTTGTCTTCAACCCACTTTCCTTTCTTTCCCATCACACATAATGTATTGCTAGAGACTGGATACAGTGATTACTTCAGGGTGTTCTGCATCGGCTGCGGTCATAGTCGCCATAGTTGCATTGTCTTTCAGTGTTCCCACCAAGAACAGAGCTGCTGCAGCCAGTGTGGGTCCGCTCAGGCAGATGTACCATCTAAATCATTTTGGAAACATTATTCTAAGGTGAAAATGTTACATAATGTTGCTTTAAGAGATTGTTTATAGTCAACATGAAACCATGTGCAAATATTAGAAGATTTATGGTAGGCTGTGAATTACTCAAGTATACTGTAAGTAACAGGAGTCAGAGTGGGAGGGCGCCCTTTCTTCACGGTAGAATTTTACCACTTTTGCCCTTGATAAGTGGCTCTATGTTGTTTAAGAAAGAAAGAAAGAAAGAAAGAGGGAAAGAAAGAAAGAAAATGACATTAAAAATCAAGATAAAATATTCATGCAAATATAACTAAAAAAGTCTCAAAATTTGAGAAAAAAAATGTGGAAAACTGAAAAAAGCCACAAAGTTGCAAGAAATAAAAAATCACAAACATATATACAGTATATGCTTCAAATTTACCAGAAAGCCATAAACTATTTAAAGGAAAAAACATATCCATTTACTTAAAAGAATTCCTAGATTCCTCAGAGATAAAATGCACAATTACAAAAACAAACATGAATTTATTTTTTAAAAAGTAACAAATTCATGATAGAAGTTGTAAATTTATGAGGAAAAAGTCACATCTCTACAATCAGTCATTCAAAATGTGTATGAAACCAGTAAGTTATTTCAAAAGATTTACTAAATTCACTAGAAAAGTAAATTAATACATTTTCTTTAAAAAGTCACAAAAACACTAGAAAAAGGGATTTAAAAATTTTGAGGAAAAACACTGAAAGACATGAGGAGGGAAATTATTGATTATTTTAAAAAAATAAGAAAGAAGAAAAAAAATCATCACAAGAACAATTTTACCAGTTTGTGAGAACTCTCCAAATTTACATAAAAATTCCACATTTTAAGTGGTAGAGTAGCGAGAAATTGCACAGAAGTAAAAGTAGGTTATCTTTATATATTGTTAATAAAATATACATAAGAGCAATCACCCAAAAATAGTACAAATAATGAAGTATCTACTTAAAAAGTCAGTTGAGATGTGACTTCAGTCATCACAGTTTGAGCATTTTTCTCCTGCTAAATTCACTAGTGTTTGTTTTCACTTCACACATTTTTTTTCTCATTATTGTCTTCAGTGCTACTTTAGGCTTGTTTTGCTTGTACACTCCAGACATTGTTCTCACAAATTTGTGAAGAGTTTCTCATAAATCTTAGAAAGTTTTCTTGCAAGTTTATTCCTCTTTCTCATCCATTTGTGGATTTTGTTCTAAACTCCCAAACCTGTGTCTGTTTTATAATGAGTTTACTATGTGTTTCTGAACGAATTTGAAAGTTTGTTGTAAAATTGTGACATTCTCCACATTTATTTATAGGTTTGACTCATAAGAGCTAGCATAGAACAATGATTTTGAATAAATAAAATTGTGACTAAAACTTTGATTCAATAAAGTTATGAGATGTCCCGTCATGCTCACATCTGCCTGCTGTCAAAAGAGAGGGATGATGTAAACTGATGCTGTGTTCACTTACATTCAGAAATCTGACTTTCTATCCAAACTTGAATAAATATAAATTAATTAGTAAAACATAAATTTTTGACACCAGAGGGTCTGATATCACTACTATAATAATATAACACAATATTGTATTTATTTATTTGTTTATTTATTTCTCCCTCCTTCCTGAGGGGCATCTCAGACCAAGGTGTTGCTGCTTGGGCACAAGCCTGAATGGCTGTACGTCAATGCTACAGCAAATGCAAAGGCATGTTTTTTAATATTCTAAACCCATATTATTTTTAAGGAGGTATCCAAAGAAACCTGAACAAACCTGAGATGTTAACTACACTATTAAATCTAAGCTTTCCATCTGTCAGATTGTAGAGGAGATGATGAATTCATAGGCACTGAGATTTTAGGACAGCGTATTTCTACAAATTTCTTTGTATTAAAGGGCTAGGTCATCATCAATAAATACTCAAAATAATCCTTTACTGAGAAAAGCTTTTCTGGCTTGAAGTTGGATGGATTTGATTTAGCAAATTCCAGCAGATTTAAAATTGGGATTACAGTGTTTTGGATTGTCTGCAAGCCAGACTCTTGATGAAACGTCCTTTAACCTCAGTGCAACTGTTGACCTCAATCTGTCTCCTGAAATCTTTCATGGAGAGAAAATGAAACCAAGGGGAAACGAGGAGAAACAAAATCCCACATTTGCATGCAGCTGATTCATGAACATGCGTGAAATATTTAGCACTGGCCTTAGCTGGAGGAGCTAAACTCAAGTGGTTAGAAAGAACACATTCTGGATAGTTAACATGAACCTTTGCATAAAGATTTATCAAATTATTTCCGTTTGTGGAAACATATATTTGAATGTGGCTTTGTTCTGAGGAGCAGCGGGACCTTCACCTTACAGAACAGAGCAGACAACTACAACAGACATAACAAATTAAAGTCAAGACACTGCATTACAATGAGCAACAGATGCCCCAGGTTTGGCAAAATAATGCAACGTTAAAATTTAGTTCCTGTTTATGGAAATGGAAAGTCTTTTAGAAGGCAGGGCTGGTGACATCGGCTAAGATTTGTAGCCTGAGATATATTGTATCCTTACAGGATTACAAAAATAGAAATGCCACAAATGCTTTAATATACGGTGACCCAGAGAACTCACCAAAATGCAAAAGCTACAATACAAATACAAATTAAAGCTTGCTAAGGATGGCATCGATGCTAATGTTAGCATCATTTGTTTTTGCATTTTTTTCATTTTTTTATTTAATAAAAGGGACAGTGTACATTAACCATCATTCAAACAAATGTAAATGTTAACCTAAAGGATAACATTGATGTTAACAGTAATAATGCTAACATTATACAGCTGTTCCATAACTTAGCATGCTAATGTTAGGATTGCTGAGAACATTGGCACACTGTTGTAATTTTGACTTTTGTATTTGTGTTGTGGGCCTTTGTAAGAGTCAACAGAAGCATTCTTGGTGACACCAGAGAAGGAGGTTGTGAGTTCAAACCCCCAGTAGGATGTCACCAGCTGGGCTTGGCTCATCTCCGTTTGGCACATTTTTTATTTGTGCTGTGGCTTTTGCATTCTGATGAGCTCTTCGGGCCACCATATTAATAAGATCCAGATTGCGGAATCGTTTGGTATACCTGTAAACATAGTTCAACCTCTTTTTTTGCCATTTTAGGCGCAAAGGCTTCGGAAGCTCGCCCAGCAGATCTCCAACTGCAAGCAGTGCATTGAAAGGTCATCAGCCCTCATCACACAGGCTGACCAGACGCTGAAGGAAACCGATCATGCTCGCTTCCTGCAGACAGCCAAGAGCATCAACGAGAGGTCTGACAGCACACACACACCGGCCACACATTACTCATTTTAGCAGACTCAAGTCTACCTGAAGAGAGAGGTTAAAGAGTACAAACCAAAACGTAGGGAAACACTAAAAACTATTTATGCAGCTCCCCCAGCCAAAAAAGACAAGTAGACATGGGATTTCATCTCTTCTGTAATTTTATCTTGCCTTGCTCCCTACTTAAGCCTTCTGATTAATTGATTTGGCGACTGAAACAAAACCTGGAGTCCAATATGTCCATCCTCAGGAGAAGCAAATGGGGAGATAAGAAAATAAAATAATCCCTTAGCCCTCTTAACAAAGGCAAAATTTCAGTCACAATCTAATCCGTACAGCTTCACTGATTAGGAGGCAGATTTTGGAGAGATTTGGAGCCCAATATTGTTTTTAATTAACTGTTTAACAGTTAATACTGTAATACTGTTTATCTGTTTTACTCTGTCATATCTGATCTTGTGCAAAATGCTCAAATTACTTCTTTCTCTAATAGTAACTGCTTTAAATATTATGATCTAGGGTATCCATGGCAACGGCATCAACCCAAGTGCTGATCCCTGAGATACACCTGACTGACACCTTTGATACCTTTGCCCTGGATTTCACCAGAGAAAAAAAGCTGCTGGAAAATCTGGATTACCTCACTGGTAAACTATTGAGGCTGTGTTTATTGATTATTATGTATGTAATTTTTTTTTTGGGGGGGGGGCACTCAATTTGATGAAATGTTTTAGACTCTTTAGCTATGAATCAAACAAAATAAATTGCAGAAATGGAATAATTCAACAAAGACAGAGGAGTCTGAGGCACACTGTCAGTCTTTTAATGGAGCAATAACTGATACGTTAACATTGTGTCTTCTTCAGAGTTCAAATGAACACAACAAAATGGCTGTAATTAGATATACAGCCCAGACCATATGCTCGGGACTGGGGTTGGGTGGGCGTTACCGGGTGAAATGATTTCCCTGAAACATCCCAACCAAAAATAGGCACCCATAATAGCAGTGTCTATCTGAAGTTTGAAGCACCTGTTTCAGCTACTGTACACCTTTATTTTGGCTGAAGCATTCGTGCTAGTCTCCACTACAGCTAAAAGCTAATAGCTTGCACACAAATTATGCCACAGTTGCAACAGATAAGACGGTGACATTGTCCCCAGAGCCAAAGATCAATGTGGCGCATGGTGACAGATTGATGTGGCTACATGTAGCTACATCAATCTAAACAGTGGCTACATGGTTTAGAACAGGGCCTCAGTTTGTAGGGAAGTGATGAGATACTGTATAAAATACTACCACAATGCAGCAACATAGGTGTCATCAAAAGTTAAATTGGTCTTACTGCCCAAGTCTTTTTTGTTGACTCTATGCATGACTATTTGTGGGATTAAACTGTTGAGCTTTAATAAAGGGTCAGAAAATAATGGCTCACTTTTGGTGTCCACCTCAAGTGGATTTTATTTCTGCTCAGAAGAATATTTACCAATTAAACTCAGAAAAGCCAGAAGCTCAAAAGAGCCTTCCAAAGAGTAAAAGCAAAAAAGATAATCAGTTAATAACTCTCCATCATCATCATGTTTTTCTGCAACATTTTGCATTCTTTCAGTCTGATTCACTTTCTTAGCGGCAGACTCAAACCTTAATTAAAAACATCTTCAAGCTTTCACTATCAACATTTTTTGATTATGCTGCATTTTCTAAGTGTTACATTTGAACAAACAAACTCCAGCTTATTAAGCACTGCATTTAATTTCACCATTCATTACTGGTGTCCCATTTGCAAGGACCCATCAAAATGTCACTGCGGCATAAAATACGAGCAAGCCATGGGAAAAAAGAGGCACTGCGTGTAGTGGGATTTTTCTGTGAAAATGGCTGGCTGGTATTTATTCTCCATGATGCATGAGGGCTTCGCTGGAGGGCCTTTTCACTAAGTGAATCAGTCTGAATCACTCCACTATGTGCAGCCACTCATGACGGAAGGCTGGGGAGAGGGAGCGACTGACAGTCACAGAGAGAGATAGGAAGTGGCTTTACAATCAATTTGAGGTGCGGGTCTCTATCTCTATTTCTTTGCCCGAGTCCACTCGTTGTGTCTGCATCTACGATGGGCTTCACGGACTGAATACAAAGGGGATTCATTGTGCCTGTTCATCTGTAGAATGAAAATTGTTATAACATAATAAAGTTTTCCCATGAATCAATACGTAAGTGGGGAGCAAGCCAATTTCTGGTTATATAATGACTCACATTTGTTACAGCTAAAAGGACTGTTCTATTTGCTCTCCCCCGCTGTGTTAATGCAGTCTGTTTTTTATCTGAATAGTTTATTGCTTTTGCTCCTGCCTTCCTGTTAATGCCCAACCTACCACTCCATTAGAAAAGAGCATATTCACTTTTGTGTGTAATGAAGCCTGTAAACTCATAAATTGAAGCAAATAAACACTTACAAGGTTAATCAGGACTGCTGTTGTTATCAAGTAACAACCGTTTGAATATGTCATCACTTTGGTATCACTAATGTCATTTGCAGTTTTATCCAAACAGAATATTTCATTAGGATGTGAAGTGATCCTTCTTTGTTTTATTTGTGTTTTTTTTTTTAATTCTTCCTAGCTCCAAGTGCTCCGTGCATTAGGGAAGAGTTGTGCACAGCATCTTATGACACCATTACTGTTCACTGGACATCAGACGATGAATTTACAGTTGTCTCCTACGAGCTCCAGTATGCCATCTTCACCGGACAGTCCAACATTGCCAGTGAGTATATGTAAAGTCTGGAATCAAAGGGAAAACTGTGGGTGTTTATTCTTCTCAGAAGACGAAGGAAAGACTAAAAAAGCTTTATTCAAACCTAAATATACTGGGAAAGACCGCAGAAGCAACAGCAGTAAATTAGGAATTCTCTCAGTTGTTGGTTTAAGATAAGATAAGCCTTTATTAGTCCCACAACGGGGAAATTCCAGGATTGCAACAGCACAGGGATAGCAACACTCAGAGCAACAATCAGAAGGCAAGAAAAAAAACAAGCAAGCAAGAGCAGCTAATATACATATGTACATATTACTATAAAATATACTGTATATATACACACACACACACAGACACACAGTGCAGAGCATTGTAGCTGGATGGAATAAATATATGAATATATGAACACACAGTGCAGAGCATTGTAGCTAGATGGAATAAATATGTAAATATATAAACACCCACAGTACGGAGCATTGCAGCTAGGTGGAATAAATATGCAAGTATATAAACACACACAGTGCGGAGCAATGTAGCTAGATGGAATAATATGTAGATATATAAAAACACAGTGCGGAGCATTGTAGCTAGATGGAATAAATATATAGATATATAAATATAAACACACCCAGTGCTGAGCATTGTAGCTAGATGGAATAAATATGTAAATATATAAACACACACAGTGCAGAGCATTGTTGCTAGGTGGGATGAAACAGCATAACCGTCTATTTAGTTATCCTACATGGTATGATTATGTGCCCATACATATTCTCACCCTCCATAGCGACCGGTTTCATCAAGAAATTACCTTCAACTTGCACTGAAGTGGTTTAGAGCTAAGTGTGAAGGTGTGGTGACACTAGCCACTGCGGGTGGACATTATCTCACACCCAGAAGCAGACAGAAGGGCTGAACAATGGACTGAGGGGGGTAGTACACCACAGGGGTAATTAGATCAGACTTTAAGGCGTCTTCGCCACCTGCTGCTCTAAGCTACGGTGCAGGGAGGCGACTGTATTGTTATGAAGGTAATATTTGTTAGGATGATCGTGCCACGCATGGCCTTCGTTAAACCCCATGTAATATGCGCCAGCCCCCAGTTCCTATGCGCAGGTCAATAAAGCTATATAAGAGAATGCAGAGGAAATGGGGGAAGGCTTACTGGCTTCAGGCTTTGCCAGACACAAAACCCCAGCATCCACACTGGGGTCATAGGCTGTACATTTATGTTAGAGGGTTTAATAAAGAATCTGTGTCAACCTACGCTCGTGCCTCGCCTTCACATCCTTCCCTTTCACCCTCTACATTGGTGACCCTGACGTGATGGACTGTCTCTCTCTTTCGCCGCACTGTGGACTCCTTTTTCTCTACACCTGGCGTGAGATGACCGTCTACTCCCTTTCACCACTCTGTGGACTCCGGAGTACCAGGGAGTGACCATGCATCCTTCTCAGTCACACTGGAGCGTGAGCGCCTGTTCCTCTCTCCACGATGGTGACCTCAAGGGCCAGAGGGAGAGCGTGGCGCGGGGACCGAGATGCACCAGGATTAGTGAAATGAGCACCACACAGAAACAGCCTGAAAGAGGAAGATCGGTGCCGTCTGCGTTGATTCCCACCAAGCCCTGACATCACCTCCAGACAGCAGAGTTTCAGCACACAGAAGCCCTGCACCCACACCGCAGGATTACGAGGACGGCGCAACTTCCAGCTATGTGGGCACTGCGCCAGAGCGCGTGCCATGCACCAGGGACAAACTGGCTCCACAGACTTATACATCTTCCTCCGCCACTGCACATGCCCGGGGAACACGGCTGATCACCATCCTTGGAACCTTTAGGGCTGCCCTCGCACTTAAAGCAGCCGTACAGCCTCGCACACAGGACATGTATTTGTTTCTCAGCCGCTGCGCACAATGAGAATTTAGCTGATTGCTTTCCCTGATGCCTTTAGGGCTGCTTCCACACCTAAAGCAAGATTGCCACGTTCCCTGACACAGCTTCAATTTTTTTTCACAGCCACTACTCATCCTCAGGGAATTGGGCTGATTGCCTTCCCCAGATCCTCGCTGGACCGGGCCTGCACAAGGAGGAGTCAGAGACTTCAATTTTTTTCACAGCCGCTGTTGGTCACCGTAAGGTTTACCAGGAAAGTCCCTCATCTGAGGCTGATCTGCACGCAATTTTTGCTCGGCCCAGACACTTTTGATGTCCTGAGCCAGTACTCCATTGCTTCCCACCCACCTCCCCCTCATCATCCACATCGCTACGCCCGCACCTCCATCCCAAAAGCTTGCTGATTGCCAGCTTTGTTCCATTACGCACAATGCGCACTGGACCCCATGCGCCCACGAACCACGGCCGTCACGCAACTTGGAGCAGAGCAGACAGTGTTTTTCACCCCTCCCCCTATCCCCCCACAGACTTACATGCCCTCCGACACTCCTCACCAGCAGGACAGTTCAACCGGAGTGGCAAACCCCTGCTGTAGCCTCCTCAGGCGTCGACTTGAGCGCAAACGACAGGGGGGTCACAGCCCCTTCTGGGTGTTTGGGGGGGGGGGGGCTGTGTGGTGACACTAGCCACTGCGGGTGGGCATTATCTCACACCCAGAAGCAGACAGAGGGGCTGAACAATGGACTGAGGGGGGTAGCACCCCACAGGGGTAATTACACCAGACTTTAAGGTGCCTTCGCTACCTGCTGCTCTAAGCTACAGCACAGGGAGGTGAATGTATTGTTATGAAGGTAACATGTGTTATGATAATTGTGCCACACAGTGCCTTTGCATGTAATATGTGTTATGATAATCGTGCCACACATGGCCTTCGTCAAACCCCATGTAATATGTGCCAGCCCCCAGTTCCTATGTGCAGGTAAATAAAGCTATATAAGAGAACGCAGAGGAACTGGGGGAGGCTTACTGGCTTCAGGCTTTGCCAGACACACGGCCCCAGCGTCCACGCTGAGGTCATAGGCTGTACATTTATGTTAGAGGGTTTAATAAAGAATCTGTGTTGCCCTACGCTTGTGCCTCGCCTCCACATCCTTCCCTTTCACCCTCTACATAGGGATGAAATGAGAAGGAACACCTTACAGTCTGTGGTAAAATATGGAGTTCCCTCTCTGGGGCGGGGATGATTTCTTGCTTCAAGTGGTTGACTTTTGGTGTCAGGGTCCTTGGTCACTCTCACTGGTGCCGTTTGCCTTGTTCCGTGCAAAGTGAAATGGCAGTCTGTTCCTCACTCAGCGGGGGAGGGGTCTGCACTAGCCCCTACTCACAGTGTTTTTCCCTTAGCATTGCTCTCTCTCCAGTGCCAACGGCTGCTGTCAGCTCCACTCTATCCATGTCTGTGTGATGCACTGGTGGAGCAGAGGCTTGAAATGGTAACCCTTATCAGGCTTTCCCTCAATTGCCCCCCGCCCCTTCCCCCGACACAGGCAGCCTCAGCTAGCCAGCTGCAGCCAGTGGGAGGTGGAGAGCCGGTTGAGGGAAAGCCGGATGAAGAGTTGATATGACCCAGCTGTCTCCATTTGTTTAAAAAAAAAAACAAAAAAAACATTCTACCAACTTTTTTAGTTGGTCATTTATTTAAAATACAGGTGCCTATGGTGGGCAGCATGGTGGTGCAGTGGTTAGCACTGTTGCCTTACAGCTAGAAGGTTCCTGGTTTAAATCCCCAGGCTGGCAGGGGTTGGAACCTTTCTGTATGGAGTTTGCATGTTCTCCCTGTGCTGCGTGGGTTTACTCCGGGGGGTCCGGTTTCCTCCCACAATCCAAAGACATGCATGTTAGGTTAACTGGTTGTTCTAAATTGTCCCTAGATATTTGTTTCCTATAGGCCCTTAGAATAGAGGGTTAGTACTAGTAAAAGCGCTTTGAGTGGTCTTTGTGACTAGAAAAGCGCTATATAAGTGCAGGTTAGTTAGTAGTTAGTTAGTTAGTAAATATAAACTTAGGGAAGTGAAAAAATAAAAACATGAACATTGCAGTTATTGTGGTTGCTTGGCAACCTCTGTGGTCAGCTTGTCAGTAGTGAGGTATTACAACATTGTTGTTATAGCAACAGCACTATATACAGTATCTCACAAAAGTGAGTACACCCCTCACATTTTTGTAATTTTATTGTATCTTTTCATGGGACAACACTGAAGATATGACACTTTGATACAATGTTAAGTAGTCAGTGTGCAGCTTGTATAACAGTGTAAATTTGCTGTCCCCTCAAACTAACTCAACACACAGCCGTTAATGTCTAAACCGCTGGCAACAAAAGTGAGTACACCCCTAGTGAAACTGTCCAAATTGTGCCCAGTTAGCCATTTTCCCTCCCCACTGTCATGTGACTCGTTAGTGTTACAAGGTCTCATGTGTGAATGGGGAGCAAGTGTGTTAAATTTGGTATTATCACTCTCACACTGTCTCATACTGGTCACTGGAAGTTCAACATGGCACGTCATGGCAAAGAACTCTCTGAGGATCTGAAAAAAAAAAAAGAATTGTTGCTCTACATAAAGATGACCTAGGCTACAAAAAGATTGCCATCATCCTGAAATTGAGCTGCAGCATGTTTGTCAAGACCATACAGTGGTTTAACAGAACAGGTTCCATTCAGAAAAGGCCTCACCATGGTCGACCAAAGAAGTTGAGTGCACGGACTCAACAAAGAGGTTGTCTTTTGAAAATAGACATGAGTGCTGCCAGCACTGCTGCAGTGGTTTAAGGGGTGGGGGGTGGCGGGGTCAGCCTGTCAGTTCTCAGACCATACGCCGCACACTGCATCAAACTGGTCTGCATGGCTGTCATCCCAGAAGGAAGCCCCTTTTAAAGATGATGCACAAGAAAGCCTGCAAACAGTTTGCTGAAGACAAGAAGACTAAGGACATGGATTACTGGAACCATGTCTTGTGGTCTGACGAGACCAAGATAAACTTATTTGATTCAGGTGGTGTCAAGTGTGTGTGGTGGCAACCAGGTGAGGAGTACAAAAGACAAGTGTGTCTTGCCTACAGTCAAGCATCGTGGTGGGAGTGTCATGGTTTGGGACTGCATGATTGCTGCCAGCACTGGGGAGCTGCAGTTCATTGAGGGAACCATGAATGCCAGCATGTACTGTGACATACTGAAGCAGAGCATTATCGGAAACTGGGCCACAGGGCAGTATTCCAACATAATAACCACCCCAAACACACCTCCATGACGACCACTCCCTTGCTAAAGAAGCTGAGGGTAAAGGTGATGGACTGGCCAAGCATGTCTCCAGACCTAAACCCTATTGAGCATCTGTGGGGCATCCTCAAACGGAAGGTGGAGGAGCACAAGGTCTCTAACTCCATGATGTCATCATGGAGGAGTGGATGAGGATTTCAGTGGCAACTTGTGAAGCTCTAGTGAACTCCATGCCCAAGAGAGTTCAGGCAGTGCTGAAAAATAATGGTGGCCACACAAAATATTGACACTTTGTGTCATGGACGTGACCCTCCGAGGCAGAAAAAGACAGGTTCATGCACAGGACTGTAGTGTGGCATTTTAGCAAATAAGGAAAATTTACAAACAAGCACTCCGGAGCCGGGATCACCCCGCGAGTGCAGGTTGGAGAAGGCAAAGGAATAGTCCAGTTCATCTAAACATGACTGCCGCTATGAAACAATGAGCCGGCAGTGTTTCAATAGCAGACAGTCAAATAGGGCACAGGTGCAGGGAGCAGAGCAAGCAAGTGATCTGATTAATTAACAACATGCAGCTGAGCTGGCAGACAGCCTGAGTAGTGAGTGAGAATGACTGGCAAGAGGGAAGGGCTCAGAATGTAAACAAATCAAAATAACAGACATGAACTACTCAAAAATACATAAAGTGTCTGAGAACTGGCTCAGACACATGACACTTTGGGCACAATTTGAACATTTTCACTAGGGGTATACTCACTTTTGTTGCCGGTGGTTTAGACATTAATGGCTGTGTGTTGAGTTATTTTGAGGGGACAGCAAATTTACACTGTTATACGAGCTGTACACTGACTACATTGTATCAAAGTGTTATATCTTCAGTGTTGTCCCGTGAAAAGATATAATACAATATTTACAAAAATGTGAGGGGTGTACTCACTTTTGCAAAATACCTGCGTGTATGTTTATTATGATTATTATTCCGAGGGTGTGGAGGAACTTAAATCAATATCTGTGACAGGTCTATGGTGGACCACTCCTAGTTACACAGGGTGAGACTGGACATCCTGGTAGATAAACACATCTGTCGCAAGGTCTGTGGTGGACTTTTGCCAGTCGGTGCATCGTGACATGCACTACACAAAGAGCAGAGATAAACAAACCTATCATTTGGTCAGTCACTGCAACAGATACTGGAGTCAGTTTGTCTTGGCCTGTCCTTGCCACTGATAATACCTCTATCTGCCAAGAATGTGCTGCTAGTCCAGCAAAAGCTAGCAGTACTCAAATACTGTGCAAGAAGTTTCATGAAATGGTCAGTCAGAGAGCAACTCATACCGGCTCGGACGTCGCCCAGGTTAACAAGGTCAGGAGTTCCTGGCAGCGGAAGGCGAAGGGCAGAGCTGTATGGAGGAATCTGATCAGACCTAAATGAAACAGTCATTGTCGCCTCCGACAGACTGCTATGATAATGATGATGTTCTATATACTGTGTATACATATATGTATATGAGACACATGTAATGTGCTCCTACATGAGCAAACATTTGCATTTATTCATAGATAGATAGATAGATAGATAGATAGATAGATGTACTTTATTGATCCCAAACTGGGAAATTACAGTGTAACAGCAGCATGACAGTAGATGACTAAAGCGACAGAAACACACACAGCATAATAGACAAAGGGATTACCCATGGAAAGTAAAACTGCCTAAATAGCTTATATACATAGTAGTTGAATAGATGGTGACCCATTTTGCTCCATAAACTGCCTCTTCCAACCATTCCAAAGCTGGGGAAATGTTCCATTTTGCAGAACAGATGGGAGTGATCACACTGTGAAAGGTTCCAGACTTTAGAGGCGTAACCTCTTTCAGTTCGGTACAGGAACTGCAATGTGAGTGCACCATTACTCCTGACTGAAGGTGGCACTATAACAAAAGGATTGAAGTTCCACTGTGGTGAAAAAAGGCTGAGCTTAAAAGCAAAACTGTCAATTTCCATTCTTATTCTTATTAATGGCCACTGACTGAGCTCAGCCTTTGGGATAAGTTGAGGATTGTGGCTGCCCTCTTAGAGAAACAGAAGAGAGAAATTTAACAGAGTCACATGATGTTGTTCAGCCATCGAACGAGGATGTCTCCCAGGTAAGGAATTTTTGAAGAAAAATTACTTTTTTAAGAAAACTCTGGGTGTATCTTGGGTGCTGCCAGGAAACACTGGAAAGATTGTGTTTTGGCTTGACTGGGAACATGTCAGTATCCCTCTGAAGAGCTAGAGGCAGTGGATGGGGAAAGGGAAGTCTGGGGATCTCTGCTGCCTGGACTTCAGGACAAGCAGTAGAAATTGGATGGATTTTTTCAATTAAATTGGACAGAAACAGCCTCTCAGAAATCATGGAAAGTGACTGCATTTAAAAAAAAACATCCTCAATTTACAACCAATTCTGATCTTCATTGTTTCCATATCTATAAAGTAATTTGGTGATAGTGGTCTGTACACAATGAGCACACTTTTAACTTTTTTTCTTTCTTCTTTCTTCTTTCAACTTTCAACTTTCTTTCAAAAATCTAGCCCCTTTCCCTCTAAGTAAAAACAATTATTAGCCCCAAAATTTGAAATTTTAACTCACAGTTTTTAGAAATTCTGTATTACAACACATGGCAAAGGTGGTGACTAAAAGTAAACATTTACAATGCTGCCACTTAAAATCTCCTATTGGAAGGGAAAAAATATAGATATATATTTTTGTCATATGCGCTCCACATACTATATTCATGATAACGTACTTCCTCTCATGTAATATTGCTTTTTTATACAACAGTTCATTCCAACCGAGCAATTTGATTGGACAATAGGGATTCCAGGAGTTATTATATTCCATGATAATTGCACATTTCACTGGATATATATCACTCTGTGTCAAAGGTATTCATGTAACCGTTAATTACTAACAGTAATTTACTGTCAAGTCTGCAGACTTAAGATTTGCAATACTGTGTTGGATACTTTAATTTCTACAGTGAGGTGCTATTTGACAAAAAATTATACATCCATGACCCAGAAGTCCCACCCTTTTGAATAAAAACTCTGAGTTTGCAAAGTCTGCCCTTGTATAAACATCGTTAAGCTATTTCACGTCTGTTTAAAAAAAAATAGTCAGTACTAGAGTTGGCTTTGGCACATTTTGCTCACTTTTTCTTGGTATTTTCAGATGAAACAAAGAGTCCATCACCACAAAGGTATTGTTGTTTGCTCATTGAGACAATAAATCCAACTCTAGCCTTGCCTTTCTTTTTCAGAGATAGATGTGAAATAGCTTAAGGATGTTTACAAGGGTAGACTGAATAATTTTTTTGAAAAAGTGTGGGACTTCCAAGTCACCACAATGATTTCTTTACAGCGCCTCACTGTTGAAATTAAGGTATCCAACACAGTATTGCAGTTCTCATAAATAAGAAGTCAGTGACAGAAATGACAGACTTGACAGTAAATTACTGTTAGTAATTAACAGTTACTAGAACACCTTTGAAGCGGAGTGATACATATCCAGTGAGACGTTTGAGTGCAATTATCGTAGAATATAGTAACTCCTAAAATCCGTTTTGTCCAATCAAACTGCTTGGTCAGAGCTAACTGTTGTATAATTGATAATAGAGAATATTAACACAAATTAAAAACTTTTGCCAAGCCAAAAATGTATTGTGTGAACATTAGCACAGGAAGTGAGTTATCCCCATTTGGACCCCTGGGGTAGCTGAACTGTAGTGCTCTTCTGAAAGCTCAGATAGTTCTGAAGTGGAACTCCCTGGTCTTTATCACAGAGATATTGTCACACATCAAATAGGTATAGGTTGTGGAGAAAATGAAAAGAGGACAGAGTCTGACAATAGTGCACATTTGAAGATCACTCATAAAGAGATTAAACATGAGGGGATTCACTGTGATCTCACGACCATACGTGCAAACCGTTGAGGTTGAAGTGGCACTGAGGGAGTGAGATGTTGTATCAGGCTAGATGACAGCTGGAAAATGGAGCGGCATCTCTGACACCCAGTGTGACACGTTGCTGTGTAGAACAACAACAGACATGTAGCATGCACAGACAGACACGCACTCACTTGCTCAAATACCCATATGGCCCATTCAGTCCTGAGCACACTTGAGTGAGCAGCAGCTACAAGGGAGAAAATGGGGTCAGGGCATCAGAAGACGAGCACTCCTGCTCCCTTTCAGTCAAACTGTCTTATCTTTGCCTTTCATCTATTCTTTCTGAAAGCTTGCTTTTATGATTCAGACAAAATTACCTCACAGCAAAAAGAATAAAAAAAAAGACACCTTCTGCTGCTTTTTCTTCATTTCCAGCTTCATTCTTGTTCTTTCTTGTTCAGCTCTTGATACTAAAGGACCCCTTTTTCCTCAATTTCCAGTCATTACACCTTTGTCATTCTCATTACTGTGGTTTAAAAGACATTTACAGGTGACACATACCGAACTAACATGGCACCATATTTCCCTCTTGCTTTCACATTCCTGTCTCTCAAAGCTCAACAAAAGGCTATGATTTTTCTCTCCTCCTGTTATCACATCCTGTTGTGTCAGAGGTGTTGCTGTTGGCATTGAATGCGTACGCCACGAGTGTTCTGCTCGAGCAATTCACATGAATCACTTTGCAAGATTTGGAAGTGTTTCAGAGTGAGGGATGTTTTCCTTTTCCATCCAGTAACATATAATTGTCCTGTGTTGTGAGTAACTTGGAGGTCCTGTGGAACATGTATGACAAGATGATAGAGGGCTAACTCTCTTTGTTATCTGCCATTAGTGATTCCACTGTTGTACTGTCAATTTTGATGAATTTTATCACTTAAGTCTTACTATTAGTGGATTCTTTTTACTGATACACCCTTTACACAGGGGCTGAAATCATTGAGAGATCGTTGAGTGATGAAAAAATGGCCAGATCTCTAAACAATTTTGATCTCTCAGCAGTAACGAGGATCTCTCAATGAGCACGCAGTGATCTCCATGGTCTCCTCAAAGTTTTGACTCAGTCTAAAACAATCTCAGCAATTATCAAAAGGAAGCAGTCTCTCAACAAACTCTCAAGGAGCACTCAACAATCTCAATGATGTCTCAAAAACATCCATCCCCGTGTAAAGAGGGTAGAAGAGCAGTGTAAACTTCTCAAACATTCAGCAACCTCCAAACTCTCAATTATCTCTTAAGATCCCTTTAAATCACCATAAAAGTTGCCGAAAATAGAATTTTTTTTATCTCCAAATATTTACACAAAAATAGCTTTTTCCAGGCTTCAGGAGATAATTGAGAGATTGGGCCAATTTTTGATCTCTCAAAGATCACCCAACGATCACCATTTTTGTAAAGGGGCCCTTAGCTCTAGCTGGACTTTGTCAAGTTAAAGTTGAATCAATAAAGATCAATGCAAACTGCAAACACATCAATAAATAACAACTAGTATATAATATTTATCCAATACTACACAAGAGAGTGCATTATCAATGAGTATATCATCGTAATGAGTTTGTCATAGATATCACCACTGTGATATATCCATGATGCTGCACAGCCTTGTAATATTGCTTTTATACCACAGTTTCACAATCACAATGTATTAACTGACATGATACAGGACAAAAAATTGTGATTTTTGTTTGTTTTTTACTTTGCTCCACCAAGAAAAACAGACCCTCCAAACTGTACCCTGTTCGCTGTTGCTAAGCACCTAACTGAGCATAATATAGAAGAGAGTAGGCTTATTGTCTGAAACAGCGCGATTTCTCAGTGATAATAATGGTCCTGTTATTTGATAGGGTAAAGTTTTTTAAGCGAGCCAATCAAAAGCAATGCAGCAGTCATTGTGCATTTGTTTTAGTAACTTAAAGAAGTGATAGCTGGACATGTCGGAAATTATGTCATTTTACCCAGGAAAAGAGACTTGCTCATTCTAAGAGGTAAACTAAATAAAGGTAGTGCATATTTCTCAGTGAAGTGAGCATTTTTATTATTTTCACTGATATACATATAACCCATGGACATATTTAATTAGGTTCAAACACACGAAAACACAATTCAAGTCCTCTAAATGTGATTTTAAGAAAATCAGCTGATTGTTGTAATGTTAAGCTAGCTGCCTTTAGCAGGAATTTGAAACCCAGCTGGCAAACAAAAAACATAACACAGAAGAAAATGTACACAGAAGCCTTGGGGGCGGGGGGGGGGGGGGGAGCACAGCATGACAAAAGTACCGTTAACTAAAAACCACATACCGAGGACACACACCGCAGAGAGAGCATAGTGCAGCTATGAAGCCAATGAGGTGTGAATAGTTTCCTCTTGTGCCTTTTCACACCATCTCACCTGTTCTCACTGCCACAGGCGTGCAGACATCCAGTTATTTAGTGCACTGTCCTTTTCGCCCAGCCATTCATCTTCTTTCCAGGAAACCTGGAAATGATTCATCTTTTGTTGGGGTGTTGTTACAACCTACCTACAATTATATCCCTTTTATGGCATTTTTTAAAATCAATTTATACACACAAATGTTCCTATTGCATCATCAAACCTGCTGCCCATATCCTAACACTTAAGTGTTTCTCTCTGTCTTTCCTCTCTTCTCTTCACAGGTCTATGTAACTCACTGGAAAGTTGGATGATAGTTCCAAACATCAAGCAGAACCACTACACAGTACATGGCCTGCAGAGCGGCACCAAGTATATCTTTGTTGTAAAGGCTATTAACCAAGCAGGGAGCCGGAGCAGTGAACCAGGGACTCTGAAGACCAACAGTAAGAACATTTTAACCTGAAACTGAGCCAATCCTTTTGTCTGTGGAAGACAGTAACTTTTCCCCTTGGAGTCCATGAATTACTTAGCATTTAGCCTGGGTGTTGTTGAATAATTTCCTTAACTTAAAAGACTTAAAAGGGACCAAATTAGTAAGAAACAAATGCAGTCTTTATTACAAAACAAGCCAGTTCTTGCTGAACAGCAGTGTCTAAACTATTAAGATTTATTACTTCCTTTATTACAACCAGGCCAGCCTTTCAAGCTGGACCCCAAATCTGCTCACAAGAAGCTGAAGGTGTCCCACGACAACTTAACAGTGGAGAGAGATGAAACTACATCCAAGAAAGGCCACAGCCAAGACCGGTTCTCAAGCCAGAACAGCTACGGTGTTGTGGGAAATGTCTATATCGACAGTGGTCGTCACTACTGGGAGGCTCTGATTGGGGGGAGCACATGGTGAGACCTACACTTTCGTCTGTTGGAGTGAAGGTTTGAGATTGTTGCTGGCTCCTCATGATAACAATGCCTGTATCGCCTCCTCAGGTATGCCGTGGGCATCGCCTACAAATCTGCACCCAAGCATGAGTGGATCGGCAAGAACTCTGCCTCCTGGGTGCTGTGCCGCTGCAACAACTCCTGGGTGGTACGCCACAACAGCAAAGAGCTGGTCATCGAACCTTCGCCCCACCTCCGACGCATCGGGGTCCTGTTGGACTACGACGCTGGTTACTTGGCCTTCTACGATGCTGTGGGTTCACAGCACTTGCACACATTCCACGTGTCCTTTGTCCAGCCTGTGTGCCCCGTCTTCAATGTGTGGAATAAGTGTCTGACGATTCTCACTGGCCTACCAATCCCTGACCATTTGGAGGGATTGGATCCTAACAATTAAAAGCCACAGGGAGAGAAAAATAAATAAACTTAATATCTTAAAGCTGCACTGGGTAAGAGTTGTAAAAATGATCACCTTTGGCTACAGAACAGAAGATAATTCATAATTTAATGCTGTTCTATTTAGCCAAGTTAAGGTGTGTTCTTGGGCACACATGGAAAGAGAAACAGTGACAAGACAATAATATATAACCTGTCTGTACTCTAACAGCAGCTAAAGGGGGCAGGTTTCACTGATGTCTTGGAAATTCATTCATATACAAGTATTAGGATTAGCAATGTCAAAATATTACCAACTGCCTACTAGTATGCAGTGTATGCACTGCAAACCATCCCAGACGACACGCAACACTGTCACTGAAATAAATAATATATAACTATCATGACTAATTAGGCTTTGAACAGGAAAGGCAGCTCAGTAGAAGTCATCAGGCAATAAATGCACAAGGAAGAACAAAAAGTGACAATAACAATCGGTTAAATGTTTAGGGTGCAGAATCTGTAACCTTGTGGTGGTGATGTGAGCAAAATAACATGCCATTAGCTTGCTGTTTGCAGTTAGGTGTGGCAGTGGCTTTTAATGCCCAAAAGATGTCAGACAAACTGATGTTCTGTTCTAGTTAACCTAACATCAACCATGCTAGCATTTATGTAAAGTTTCCAAGTACAGCTTTAATGATAGATAAATAAAGTAAATATGAAGGTTTTTTCCAAGATTCTTCAAAGATTTTTAGTTTGCCACTTCCTATATGCAATATGAATCTCACTGTATTTTTGACGGCATGGATGGTTGTAAGGTTAAGTCAGCTGAGGCAAATGTACAGAGTTGGGTTGTACTGCAAGGCACTTTGGGTTGGGATGGGGTTGTGTGGACCATAGCCACGACCAAGTAAGGCACTTTTTTCATTTCTTTTTTCAGAGCATTTCCTCTTCAGGTATAGCACTTTGAAATTTCTAGAAAATACGTACTCTACACACATGTCCACATGCCCCCCCCCCCAACACAGATGTTCAAAAGGTCAATATTTTATGTAAATTTTGTAAATTAATTGTAATCCCTTTCTACTTTCCCCCTCTTCATTAAAAATGAACCAAAGTAGCCACAGTTGTATGTTGATATAAACCCTACTCAACAAATAAATGAAGAGTTCTTTTGCAAAAACAAATAAGTCCAGCTGTGTTCAAAATGAGAAAACCCACTTTTTCATCTGTAGGTTGATAGGTGTTAGTATTTCCAATTCAGCTTCTAAGACATGGTCACTTGAAATATGAGTATCTCAGACATAATAAAGCAAAAAATCAAACATCAACTCATTGTTACTTTTTGGCAAAAACTCATTGTTACTTTTTGCAAAAACAGACAAGTCCCATAATATAGCTATAATAAAGCTATAATTCAAGATTCAAAGATTTTATTGTCAATACTACTATACGTACAGGACATACAGGAGAATTGAAATAGCGTTTCTCTCTTCATTGGTGTGCACAGTATAAAAAGAAAAGGAATAAGGCTGGAAAAAAAAAGAAACTCCTTCCCCATATAGTGTACTATATAGTGAATGTGCAACAACAGAGCAGTGAGAGAAATGCAAAAATGATTTGATTTAATACATATTTACTACAAATTACATGCAGGTACTCATTTTTTTATCACTGTTAGTCTGTCACATTTTACTGTCTTCATGCCTCAAAAACAACCCAATAGTGTGCGAAAGCGGTTAATTTTATTGTTATATTGAGTTTACTGTGTAGTCCACTATATCTAAATTCACTATATAGTGAGTAGGGAGTGAGTGAGTGAGTGAGTGAGTGAGTGAGTGAGTGAGTGAGTGAGTGAGTGAACATTCCGAACACAGCCAGGGAAATCAGTCAGAGTGAGCAGACCAGGAAGGCAGCCAAGATGAGTCATGTGACCCAAATACCAAGAGCTGATTTGCCCTGTGGCGTTATCTGCTTTTGTAAAAAGAAAAACACTCCCGGTGTTTATCAGCTTTTGGGGAAAAAAAAACAAAAACAACAACATGAATTTGTAGCATCTATCCACCTTATTCCTAGGCCCCATGATGCCTTGTGTGAATTATGGTAGCAACTTCCGGTAGTAGTTTAGAACGTATGGTTGTCACTGAAACGGGACACTTTTCCTTGTTCAAAAATAATGACTTCAGCATCAGAAATGCGGGAACACGGCCTCTTGCACCTCAAAACAGTAATATAATCATACCACTTACCATGACTATCGAGGGATGGGAAGATGACTTTAGAAAGTGGCCTCGTACACAGTAGCTGCGTTTGTTAGCACCGCTGCTAAGATGCTAATGCTGTAAACAAATGACCCGTGCTGGCAAAATGAGTCACTCTGAGGACATTTTCAAAACTGATGTAACGTTATTTCCATATTCTGTATTGAAAGACCTTCAAAATGATATTTAATTTGTAGGAAGTGTACAAAAACTGATCCAGAAAAAGACGATTTGTTTATATTTTAGCTAGGTTGAAAACTCGTGTTCGATCGGTCGGGAGTTACGTTTTCTGCAAAACTTAGGTATTTTTAGAAAGTATGATTTCTAAGCTTTACAGTGATACCAGGCACTCATGGGGTTTTCCCGGGACTTTGCCGCTACCAAACAAAGAGTCATGATTTATGACTTCTTGTTGCCTGTACTCATAATGACACATTCAGACCAACACGTCTCCATCGCAATAAAGTCGGCTGCATTTTGTTAAAATATGTTGGACATAATCAAATTTACCTTAGAGCAGACGTACGCCACAACACCGTGCTTGGATGCTTGGGTGTCATCTGTCAACGTGTGGTGAGAAGCCTCCATTTATCCAGTCTGGCACAACCACGAACACCAGCAAGTGCCAGAACTACGCCAAAACATTCAAAAAATACAAAAACTAGAAGAGCTAAAATTAGCTGCCACTTGAGTGGAAAACACATATGTGGACTATACATTAAAATTAATTTGAAAAACTTTTAAAAATGCTATTTTAAATGCCCCTGCTACTCCACTCTTACTGACTGATTTAACACTAGGTCAGCTGAAACTGGAAGCTCCGCCCATAATTGTTCCTACAGCGGCACCCCCAGGAATAAGGTGGATAACATAGGACATATTGGCTTTTGAGACAGAACGATTTGAACTTCTATAAGTAGGTAATGTTAACAGTTGTTTGATGTAAAGAGTGACATTTTCATGGACGTGACGTTTATCGGTTTTTGCAAACAAACTCTTCAAATACATGTTGATTTATTTTCAAACAGAGAAATAAGGGAAATAATGTTCTGGTGACACTGAAATGTGGGATTTCTGCTTGTTTTTGTACATTGTATAACCTTTTTAAGTTAAAAATATTGATTTTGTGCAATTAACATGTATTCATATTGGAAAGGTGCTGTGTTATATTTGTCTTACTGTGTTCTTGTTTTCTGATATTCCGAAGTCCAGTCATTATTATTTTCTATAATACAAAATCTGTGAGTTGTATTACAGTTACAGCCACAGTAGGGGTGGGGGGAAAATATGCATCGTAGTACTGCGATACTTTGTGGTTGTGATTCTCAATCGATTCATAGACACTACTATTGTGAAACTTTATTAAGAATTATTAATAAATGTTACAAACACAAACTTACCTATTGAGGTGCCAGAGTAATAAAAACCAGTCCACTATTCAGTCCACTAGATGGTGCTAAATGCTCACTGTCTGGTTAAGTCAGCATGGAAAAGAAGTGACTTGTGAGATCTAACCAGGAGTTAAACACGATGAAGATTGGGATGGAAAATTGCAATATATGATGTCAAAATATTCAACGTATCATAAGACTGTGATAGTTTCGTATTGTGTGGCCTCTGGTTATTCCTTGCCATGGGGCATTATTGAATAGGAGAGAGGCAAATCCTCTTTTGGGTGTTATTTTTTTCTATAAATTCTCAGATTTCTGCTAATGGAGCCTTTGGATATTTGTGCTGGAGAACCCTTACACTAGTACCAGTGCTGTATTTTCCCATTTTTTATGAATTATTCAAAATGATACTTGAAAACAGAGATCTTTAGTTTTTCAATAATATCACCGTTCACTTTAAAAACCACTTACAGTGGGGTGCGTTCAGGCATGTTGCACAAAGATGATGTCAGTATAAATCTAATTCTTCACTTCAGTAAATGGCTAGATATTAATTGAAATGTTCCAGTGTAAAAAGGATGGTTAAATGAGATCATTCCATCGATACTTGGCTCAAACCCGTACAACAAAGCCTTTAATGAGAAAACAGTCAAATCTGTGCTTAAGAAATTGTATCAGTCCTAGATAGAATTTTGTTTGGTGGGACCCTCACTGTAGATACAGAGATTTGGTTATATTTCTTAATGAAGTATGGTTTAATAAACACTACATAGCAAACTATTTCATTGTAACTGTGATGATTAGCACAATGTCCTCTTTTGTTAATCTTTATGACCATAATGTTACATGTTCCTTCTCTATGGATATTTTGTGGAAAGCAGGATATACAGTAGTGTGACTGTCACTGTTGTCTGAGACAATCCTGTAAAAGGCTAGGCTGAAAAAAATTAAACATGCTTTTTTTCACAATAGAGAGTGCTTTTATTTGTTTTTTATGCTAAGTAATAGAGCTGTACATTTGAAAATGTCAAAAGTCTATGTTAGAAATGCCCTGGAGAAATGCCAGGAGCATTCTTCTGTCTTTGTGGGAAAGGCAAAGATCACATTTTGTGAAAATTCAAGCAGTCTGAAATTTAATAAGTTTAGTATTTGACATTTTGGTTTGAATAAAGTTATTGGTGCCCTTCAGGCAGGTACTGGACTTCCTGCTGTAAGCAAGAGTCAGTCATTTAAAGTTGCTATGATCAATATTCCTACACCAGCATTGAACTCACCTGCTATATCACGCTATAGGAACAGATGTTGCACAAGGAATCAAAGAACTTGACATCATGTGCCTTTTTCCTTCACACGATAAACGATTCAAGTCTGCACGGCGCTGATGTCAAATCCTAGCTGGGTTCGCTTGAGTTTACAAATTTCCTGTGAAAGAGGACGTTTTCAAGTTCTTCACGTGGACTTCCCAGGGACATCAGGGGCTCTTCCTATGTTTTTCCAGGAGTGATTGTTCTTAGACACCGGGTGGTTCGTCGCCAGACAGCCCAAGATTTGAGTGTCGTTCACACAGTTCAGCGGTGTAAGCGGGTGAAATGAGTTTACTCACCGCTTCACTGCGCAAACAATAAAAAAAGGACACAACAATTTACAGGTTGCAATATA
This sequence comes from Pholidichthys leucotaenia, assembly GCA_020510985.1. NCBI lineage: Eukaryota > Metazoa > Chordata > Actinopteri > Cichliformes > Pholidichthyidae > Pholidichthys > Pholidichthys leucotaenia. The sequence continues at coordinate 246,407,581 of CM035845.1, read as the reverse complement.
GTGGTGGTGTATGTGTGTGTGTGTGAGAGAGAGAGAGAGCTTGGAACTCAACCTGCTATACAGAGTGGATATGAAAGATGGTGTAGATAGAAGGCCAACTTTGTCAAGAAAAAGTGTCATCAATAATGTTTTTAAAGAAACAACAACCCCAGTTTTAAGCATGAGTCAAAACAACCTATTTTGTAGTGTTACATATCCAACACAGATTAAAGAAAATAATAAATGTCTGGCCAGCAACTGGGGACTGCCAAGAAACACTAAATTCCCTGTTGGGAATTGGGATTTTTGGATTTTAGCTCAGATAAAACCGGTAAGCAGATGCATCTAATTAAAAATAAATAATCAGTTAAAGAACAAAGTGCATCCTCTAAATGAACCAAGAGCTATAAAAGCAATCAATAACAAAATCTGTTAATTAGATTAAAATTACCTCATGATATGCACCTAGGACTCCTTTTTGATTTCAAATCAAAAACAAGGAAATCAAAACCAAACCATACATCTGAGGGATAACAGAACCAATTCAAAGGATCATGAAGGGACACAAAATAAACACAGTGGTAAAACCACACAAAAAATTAAGACAGTTAAGGACAAAATAAAGATCATTCATGACAAGGAAAAGAGAACATCAGAAGGAATGTGTGAAGAAAACACAAGGATGACTCACAAGATTGCAAAAAGAAAAGGCAAAACAAGTGACACTAAAATCAGCAACATCAGATCACTGCAAAAGAAAAAAAAAAACACATCGTGGACTGGGAAAATGTAAAACTCATTGGATCAAAGAGTAACAGACACAACTGTTGGATCAAGGAGGCCATAGAAATCAGGAAGTGGGGCAAAGACAGCATTTATGCTGTCTCACACCTGGGACTTCATTCTCTAGAGACCATAGGACAGTGGGGGCGGGGCCAGCTCAGTGGATCTGAAAGTTCTGCTGGGCTGGCCACACTAGGAAAAACAGCTGGTAAATGGCACTTCACAGCAATCAGCTGACACTTCTGAGGAAGACTGCAGATGCCAGTCGAAACATGTCAAGGTAAAAACATCTTGTCATCCTTGTCTGAAATAAGAAAAACAAAAAACTAAAAAAAAAGTAACTCCACTATTATCAGTGTCTGTCTGTGGAGTGAATGAATAATGCACCCATTGTAAAGCTTCTTTGTCCTGAAAAAAAGTGCCATTTCAATCTTTAGCATCATTATTATTTATTTTTATAAGGTGTCATTCCTGTTTATATGGCTATTTTCAGTTGGAGGATAGTCTCAGATCTTCACATGACATGGAACACCTTTGGTGATCAGAAAATTTAATTTTGTTAAGAATTTAATCAAAAATCCTAGCTTTATATTCTGACCTTTTCTTTCATTGTGACAACATGTGCAGTCCATCAGTTACATGTGCTTCCTTTGTGTGACATTTCAATACAGTAAGTTGATGTGACTTGGGGTTTTGGTGAAATATACCACAAAGGATTCGGGACCAGATATTTCAGTAGCCTTTATCATGGAAATAATTTTCTGAGTGTGTGCAGTTTATCCTACACAACCTTGGTTCATGGGTAGTGAAGTGCTGCACTGCTAACACATGGCAACTGAAGGTCGTGCAGCCAGTACATCTCAAGGCCTCTTCTCTGCCTCACGGGCACCTTGAAAATACTTCAGCAAGAAGCGGAGGGCGTTACTCATTCAGTTTTCCCCTCGTGGGAATTTGAACCACTGACCTTCCTTCACAAAACCGCTTCGCTCTCCTTTGGGCGAACACTGTCCCACTTTTGTACATGCCATCAGGCCATAGTTGGTTGTTTGTGCTGCTAACACTGCAACTGTACTTGACTGGCCAGACTTGAGGCTCTGCAGTCCCCAAGAGGATTCTTTTTTTTTTTTTTTTTTCCCCTCTCATGGTAGAGTTACAGCATAGTGAGAGAGAAAGTAAAAGAGATGGCCTCTGAGCTCCTCGGGGAGCTGTGCACACTCTCTGTAGGGTTTAGTCCAGCTAATGTGTGTATGTTTGCAGAGAATGTTTTGGGCCAACTCCTTCTGACAATTTGCCTTTCAAGCAAATATGCATTTTTTGCTGCTGCAATTTTGAAAGGGGAATAAAGAGCAACTCCCACTGCAGTGGATGCGGAAAATGGAGCAGAATTTGTTACACAGGCACAAAGACAAATTAAAGCTGGGCCTACTGCTTGAGCTAACTTGGCCCCATTGTCCATTTCGAACCAAATACTGACACTTTCATAACACTAGTATGCGGGAACATAACCATTTCACCAAATATGTATTTTTGTATTACTACTACAAAATCAAGCCCTACACAGTTTGTGTGCTGCACATGTGTGGCTGGCTAAGCAAACACCTGTTTTGCTCTAAAGAGGTCTCAGAACTGTGACATTGTTCTGGTGAATGTCCAGCAGATGTCACTGTTAGGATTCAATAAGTCAAACGCAAGCCTGCACTGGAAATGTCACCTTACATCTGACAGTAAAAGGCAAAATACTGACTACCAAACCCCAATTTCAGGCTAGAGCTTCAATGTGTGTTTACTTATTTTAATTAAATTTATGTTCCTTGAGACACTGTAGTTATTTTGTGACCTGGTTTCCTTTTAGAGACCACAGAGAATTCAGAGTAGGACTCTCTCTATGGTTAGCAAAGCTGTGATTATGGCTGGTCTAACTAATAATTTATAAGATGAAGGAATCTAATCTACAGTACAAGCAATCTATTCAAGGATGCTTCTGTATTTTTATCTTGATTGATTGATTGATTGATTGGTTTTTATTTGAACATTGTTAAAGAAAGAAAAAAAGAGAGTTCAAAACACAACAAAAAAACAAACCAAAATAAAATGTTCAAAAGGAGTGGGAAGAAGCCAAGGCTTATACAGTCCCACCCCTTCTCCACACCAAACAAATTACAATATTACTCATAATCATCATTATCCCACAACCACATTCACTGTAATACACCCATAGTCAATTTATACAACAAAAATGACACAACAATGACAGTCCATATCCAACAATATTACAACAACAATAAACATACAATTCTGGCATGTTCAATGCAAACACAAACAACACCATCACCTTCACAATCACCATAACACACAACAACCTTCCCTCACTGAAGACACAATGTAACATCACTGCCCTTCATTCTCATACTGCTCAAAAATCATTTCTTTATATGTTGATTTAAATATATGGATGTTGGGACATTGCCTGTGTTTCTCCCCCAACCCATTCCACAATTTTACCCCACACACAGATACACAAAAACTCTTCCGTGTAGATCTTACTAAGTGAATTTTAAATTTTGTATTCCCCCGTAAATTATATTTCCCTTCTCTCTCCCTGAATAGATTCTGTATATTGTGTGGCAAGAGGCTTTTACTAACTTTAAACATTAATTGTGCTGTGTAATAATGAACCAGATCCCATAATTTCAATAACTTCGAATGTAAAAACAATAAATTAGTATGTTCGAGGTACCCAACTTTGTGTATAACACGGACTGCCCTTTTTTGTAATATTAACAATGAATTAAGTTTACTTTTATAACTGTTACCCCAAACTTCTATACAATAAGTCAAGTATGGAAGTACTAATGAACAATACAAAATATGAAGTGATTTATAATCTAGGACCTGCTTAATTTTATTTATAATTGCAATATTTTTTGCAACTTTATTTTGTATGTATCTGACATGTGGTTTCCAACTAATTTTATCATCCAGTACTACACCCAAAAACTTGATCTCCTTAACTTTTTCAATAACTACATTATCTATATGAATGTGTATATCTTCTTTATTTTTACAATTACCAAATATCATTACCTTAGTTTTATCTATATTTAGTGATAGTTTATTACAATCCATCCATTTTTTTTAGCTTATTTAATTCATTATTTAGAGTATGGATTAGTTGATTATAATTATTTCCAGAATAAAATAAATTAGTATCATCAGCAAATAATATTATTTTTAATAATTTAGAAACTTGGAATATATCATTTATATATATGTTAAATAATATAATTATTATATTATTTAATATATTATAATTCTTAAAATTCAAAGACTGACTGTACAGCTCCCAAGTGAACAAATCAGTAAATTAAATTGTGTTCATGAACCTGAAACTCATTTGGTCCTCAGTTCTTCTTCTAACCTACAATCAAATCTCCCAACTCATTGTATTGCTAGAAATGAGGTATTTCTTGTTTTAATTGGCAGACAGAATGTGTTTTAAGGCCTGACTGCAGACATACTGCTGTTGCAGCATTTTGATTATACAATCAATAAGTTATCAGCAGCTTGTCAGTCATTTTTTTTTTTTTTTTTACTCAAGGGGAACTGGGCTGCTAAACCGTAAGTACTTCTGTTATTCTTTTTGACTCCCTAGTTTAGGCCAGAAGCAATTGTAGCATACTGACTATAGGGCTTACAAGGTCTGGCTAAAAAGTGAGCTCACTGATGTTTTTTGAGAAGTGCCAGACAAATTGTACCGTAGGAAGGAGAGAGTGAGAGAGAGCGCGAGAGAGAGAGAGCCCCATTAGTGGTGTAGTCTGGACAGGTCAAGGATTCTAGGAATAAACAGCACAAATATGTACCTGCCTCAACATACTGTAGTTCAAATTTCATTGTACCGAAGTCAAGGACACCAACTATGGTGTCCTTGTGGGAGTGTGTCTTAAATCATGCTGCTTCTATTTATATGGATGCCGAGAGAAACGCAATTTCATCTTGCCTGCACTACAGTTGTATGTACAGCAATATGACAATAAAGTTTGATTTGATTTGATTTGATTTTCACCATGGATCAGGAATTTTCCACAACAGATAATTCAAACAATGCACATTACTTTTCAGAACCTTTAGCCATTGTGCAGGTTTGGAATAAAAGTATTATGTTGTGTGCTGTTGCCTTAAAATAGACATTTTCCACCATTCCGGTGGTGGCCTAGAGGTAGAGCATCCACCCCACAACCAGGAGGTCGGCGATTAAGTCCCGGCCGGGTCATGCCAAAGACAATATAAAAATGGAACTTCCTGCTGTCCAGCTTGGAGCTCAGCAAAAATGGAACAAAGGAGGGAAATGTGGGTACAGTCGCTCAGAAGGTAGAGTGGGTCGTCCAATAATCAGAGGGTTGGTGGTTCAAATCGTGTTCTCCCCAGCCATCCTGCTGTTTTGTTCCTGGGAAAGACACTTTACCCACCTTGCCTACAGTGTCCACAACACTGAGTATGAATATGTATAAATGTGACCCATGCTGGCAAAATGAGTCCAAATGCACACTGAGTAATTATGAGCTACAGACATTAGAAATTATGACTCTTTCTTTGTTTGGTGGCAGCAAGTCCCGGGAAATCCCCCATCAGTACTTGGTATCATTGTAAAGCTTGTAACTCCTACTTTCCAAAAATACACGTTTTTGCGGAAGACATTAACTCAGGACCGATCAAATTCGAGTTTTCAAACCATTCATTCATTCATCTTCTTCCACTTAATCCTTTTTTCGGGTCGCGGGGGGGCTGGAGCCTATCCCAGCATCTTTGGGCGAGAGGCAGGGTATACCCTGGACAGATCGCCAGTCCATTGCAGGGCCAACACAGAGAGACAGACAACCATTCACTCTCACAGTCATACCCAAGGACAATTTAGAATCCCCAGTTTGATGCCAATTAACCTAACTTGCATGTTTTTGGCATGTAGGAGGAAACCGGAGAAATCCCAGAGTAAACCCACACAGACACGGGGAGAACATGCAAACTCCACACAGATCACTGTTGGGTGGGGGCGGGGATCGAACCCAGGATCCCCTGGCCAAGGGTGAATTGCTGTGCTGCCACAGAGCTAACCACTCTGCCATCGTGCCGCCCTACCAGCCAAAATATAAACAAAATCAGCTTATTGCTGGTCCATTTTTGGCAATTCCTATAAATTAAATATCATTTTGAAGGTCTTTCAATACAGAATATGAAAATAACGTTACATCAGTTTTGAAAATTTCCTCATTATGAATCATTTTGCCAGCACGGGTCACAAATGTTCAGTAGTGATTGGGGAGGCGGTTGGCGTAGATCGGCAGCCATGTTTCTGTCAGTCTGCCCCAGTGCAACAGTAGCTACAGTAGTAGCTTACCACTATCAATGTCTGTCTGGAGTGAATGAGTAATGGACTCACTGTAAGCGCTTTGAGATGCCACTTAACATGTAAAGCGCCATATAAATCTAATTCATTATTATTGTGGAATATTTTTTGTTGCAGACTGATATTAAGTGACTACAAGACCGGACGTGTCGGTGTTTATGGAAGTCAGCTACTGCTGTGTTTGACAGACATTATCTATCTATATATAAAAGGGATTCTGTGGTGTGTGCATGTATGTATGTATGTATGTATGTGGCAGAAACTTCTGTCTCTCTACTAACTCAGAAGCAATTTGACTGCGGGCTCTCGTCTCTTGCATGGCGATGCTACAATACCTGAAGAGTGAGCCTGACATGGTTTCACTGACTGTTTGGCCATAAAAGAGGTCAAAGGTGACTTTTTTTATTGACCTTTACCATTGGAGGTGTATGCCGGGGTAAGAATCAAACACACCTGACACAGTTGACGGAGATTAGGATCTGCAGGTCTCTCTCCACAATACAGGCATTGTGGACTGACGGGGAGACGGAGGTACAGGTTACTGCTGGTGCTGGGACATCAAAACTATATATACTTTTAGCTACTGTATATTCTGATTGGTTTCATAACAAAGTAGGTTTCTTCTGGGCGGATTGTTAGTCCTCTGCAGGATAGTCGGATGATGAGGCTGCCATCTAACTGCATGCCAAGACACCGTGGGTCACCGTTTGTCTGGAACCTCCCCGAGATACCGGCCCACCAAGGGTGACCCTACCAGGAGCAAGTTCAGGATGGTAACGCTCTTCGGACAAGGCCAGACCCAGGAGAGATGCCATCATTGTTCAATCTCCCAAAAGACAAAGCTCCACATATATAATGCGTCACTCCTCTCCATTCTACTCTGTGGGTCGGAGACATGGCCACTGAAGAAGACTCTGGCCTCGAGAGTGGGTGGGTTTGATAGTCGGGCCTTCAGAACCATCAAGAACATCAAGTGGCCCCAGTGCACTTCTAATGGCACACTCAGAGGCTGCACATATCAGTCTGCAGCATCCCATCTTATTACAGAGTGACATATCCGCTGGTTTGGCCATGTCCTCCGCCTCCTACCAAAACACCCAACAAAAGCCGTCCTCATGTTCGACCCCAGGGCTTCAGGGTGGAAAAGACCCCGGGGAAAGCCATGCACTAGATGGTTCGATATGGTGGAGAGACCTCCGACAGCTCGGAGTCGCTGTTGACGACACAGAGGAACTGGCCCAAAACCAGCAATGTTGGGATGCACTGGTTAACGTGATTGGCTCTATGCATGGTGATGGCCATCCAGCCCTCATCCCGCAGGAGTAGTAGGTAAGGAAGTAAGTAAGCACTGTATATTCCCTTTTCCTTACTTTAATCTGCTCATACAACCCCTAGAAGTGTATGCTGGGGGAGAAATCAAGCATATCCCAGATCCAATTTCGTGCATCCTGCTGCTCTTGCTGTCTCCCCATGGCTGTCTCCTCACTGGTGGCGGAGTATTGTGGGACAGTGAAACAGAGACAGTCTGTGTTCTCCACACAATCACGGAGGGGTGTCATCGAGCACAGCCTTCTTTTCTCAGCTTACTTCACTATTTCAGTTTGCCTGTTTTTTCCAATATTTGCCATGGTCTGTTATCATTTTCATAAATCTCCATAAATCCCCATAAATCTCTGCCTGCATCTTGGGTCCTCTCCTTTCCTTCTCCTTTGTTCCTAACACATGACGGCTTGACTTCCAGCATCCCCTTTTCTTATAAAATTCTGGGGACTGTACAACTGAGGTTTGAATTTCCACCTTGTCGACTGGAATGTTGTTCTCTCTCTCTTGTCTCTAAAATTTCAACAATTTAACAAAAACATTTGGAACAGAAAATGTAAGCTAATGGCACACTTCCAACTTCTTAAAGTTAGAGACATACCAAAAAGCACACTTTTTAATTTCCCTAATGCCGCGTGGAGTCAAGCTGATTGAAATGATGAATCACCACATCGCATTTTAGCGACAGTGGCGGGTGGGGGTGGGGGGGTATTGAAATTGCACTTGAAGATTGTTGAACGATTTTAGAGAAGTATTTTTGCATGAAATTTTTGGAATGAAATTCCCATCCAAGCTTTGTTGTTCCACGGACCTCTGCTGACAGCCGCCACAGAGCACTAACACCTGTGTCCTTCAGTCATTTGGGTATTTGTCGTGCAGCTTCTAAGGGGGGTGAGGTGGGCGTGTCTATGATGACCTGTGTTACACAGAGGCTTTTCATTCATAATCACCTCACAACATAAAAGCCAGATTGTCAACTCCAGCAGCATGACTTCGAGCCCATTTATTATGAGAGACTTTCTGAGAAATCTTGTTTACCCAGTAACCTGAAATCACTCCCTACCACAATTTTCCCCTCTCTGCTCCAATTCTCCCATTGTTGGGCCCTCATTAACTGTTTGACTGGAAAACCCCCTCCGAGCTCTGCACAGCTTTCCCCGCTTGCCCGCTCTACCTCTCGAAGGATTTGTTAGATCCTGCCCTGAACCCATTGTCCCGAGGGATCCGTGCCACTCACCTGGGAGCTCCTAAGGCAAGCTTGACTCCCACTCCCTCCCTTTCTGGCTTTACTCAATAAAGTGATAGATGCTTACCTGGGAGGCTGTGCCCATGTTTGGGTCCTCTGTTTCTGCCTTGTGTCGGTATCATATGAAAAGTCAGAGAACACTGACTTCCAAAGCTAGGTTTTGCTTTGTGGGACGGCAGGATGCATCAGTGCAGGTTCATGTCTTCATAGCATTTAACAGTTGCTTTTAATTGAAAATAAAAGCAACAGTGCATGACATTTAGTCGCATATATCCCCTTTACACAGTGGTGGAGACTGTTGAGAGATCAGTGAGTGATGAAAAAATGTCCAGATCGATTATCTTTCATTGACCTCTCAGTGATCTTTCAATGAGCTGAAATGGTCTTTCATCAACACTCAGTGATCCCTCACTAATCTATCAGCCATATCTACCTTTCGGGTGGAAATATTTGGCATTCATTGAAAGATCACTGAGAGATCATTGAAAGGTTGCAAAGAGATCATTGGGAGATCAATGAGCTCTCCTTGACCATTCAACAATCTTGCTGATCGCTCAATGATTTTGCAGTCACCTTTCAATAAACACCAAATTGTTGCATTCCACAGGTAGAGATGGCTGAGAGATCAGAGAGGGATCACTGAGTGTTCAATGAAAAATTGTTATAGTTCATTGAAAGATCATTGAGAGATCGATGAGATTGTTGAGAGCTCCTTGACAGATTGTTTCCCTCTGGTCATCGCTGAGAGCTTGTTTTGGACAGAGTCAAAATTTTAAGGAGACTATAGCAACTGTGGAGATCACTGGAAAATTATTGAGAGATCTGGCCATTTTTTCATCTTTCAATAATCCCTCTCCTTATCCCTCAGTGATCTGGATCTTTCTCTTTTGGTTGCACATTGATTTCCCAAACATTTACCCAGAAACTGCTTTTTTCAAGGTTTAAGATCAGGCCAATTTTTGATCTCTCAGTGGTCGCCCAGTGATCTCTGTCTGTAGTAGGACCCTTAAAATTTGCACTGAAAGCCTTTACCTATGTTTCAGATGTTACTGTAGGCTTCTAGGCTCTGATCTTTAACAACTCAACATCTTATTCATACATGTGCAGCACCATGTATGAAACATATAAGTAAAAAGAAAAAAGTAGCGCTTCCAAACCTTCATATTTTGAGGCAGATGTAGCCAAAAAAGTCACAGGTTTTCACGTGTAACATGCAAACAAAAACACAGACTTTCACAATCTAGATGCACCTGGTGCTTCCCTCCTACACAAAGCTATAATCTAAGGGCACAACATTTGTAGCAAAGGAAGTTTTTTTCTTTAACCCTTAGAACACAGATGGCACTGTGCCGGATGCCCATTCACTGTGGATGAGCCCCCCCCCCCCCCCCCAAGAAAAAAAACAGTGCTCTATTAAACCACAACACAAAGCTGACTTGCTGTATACCCTTTGCTAACAAGATATCATATCCCTGCCTCATCTAGATTCCTTACTGTGATTCATGCCTTTCATTCTCTGTGGATCATTTGACAGTTATAGTGTTATTACACATTAAAGACTAAAATAGCCACCTTTAGAGAAAAAATAGCACTTGCTCTGACAAAATAATTGCTGGTCTGCTGCTAAAATTACAATTATTACAGAAAACTTATTAGCTATGGTGGCAAGCAGGTTCCAGGTCAATCATTAGCAGAACAGTGGGCAGCTGCAGGCCTTTCCACCGGCTCTGATTGTCTCTGACGGCAAGATGGCCTGATATTTTCATGTCTGCTGTACAGCACAGATTTGCCACTGAGGGCAGCCATCCACCCCTTTTGATATGCTGCTGCCTGTCTTTTCCACCCACTGCTCGAGTTTCTTAATGACCACCAGAGCCATTTGCTGCCATCAAGAATCGAGGAGATTGGCTGACATCTGTAAAGGCCAAACTGTTGGAAGAGGAACTGGTGCTTCTGGGTTTGGTCACTTGGTGTGAACAGGATGCTGCAAGGTGTTTGACTGCCAGTAGGGGCCTCACCCATGAGTAGATTAGTGTATCTATAAGGGAGTGAAGGTTGTCCTCTGTAGATGTCCAAAGTGAACCTCCTCTAAAAACCAAGAATGTGTTACTTGACTTAAAAAATGGTGTTGCTAGAAACAGATAATGAAAAAAAAACCAAACTTAAACTCAAGGAAACAAACTTGTCCTCAGGCCGCCACCACTAAGATTTGTCACAATTTTTATTATTCAAGTTATTGGGCTATATTACAAGGACGCAGTCAGTCATCAGTTGTCAGAGGCACAGGGTGAGTTTATGGGCATTCCCAAGTTCATTTCGCTATCACAGCTGCCCAAAACCGAATTTTCCACTGGCGCACAGTTAAAAAAGGCTGTCCTAACGAGGTGTGTTTAGGGCGTAATGTACAATAAACCGATTGTTGTCTTTGCTCTCATTCCCTTTAATAAACAGGGGCGTGTAATCAAAGCCACAATAGTAATATGAAAACATTTAAATGGGAGGACAATGTCTGCTCATTCACAGTGAAAATGCATTTAAAAGCAAAGAGCTTTTAAGGAGCTTTTTAACTGACACCCTTGCTTGAGCACGGATGACAGCCATTGGCTACAATTCAGACAGCATTTCTCTTTGTCTATGATGATTTGTCCATGATTTTGACAGAGTTGTAAAATTTCCTTCAGTTATATTATCGAACTTTTCTTTTAAACGAAGAAAGAGCGAGCTGTTCATCTCAGCCTGAGTTCTATTTATCTGCTCTGGTGAATGCAAAATTGTAGATTTAATTCAAAACACCTGTTGGGATATTTTAATGTTGTCTCATTCTTTTAAATTAATGACAATGAATGAGGTTAAAATAGTAAAAACTGCTATCATTAGATAATAGTGGTTATTGATTTTGTGCACATCTACATCTTCTCTGGGGTCATGGTAACAGCTGTTTTCCCAGTAGGACAGACGCTGTGGTCCAGTATAATTAAATTAAAAAGAGGACTGAATCTGTGTAGCAAAAAACCCTGCTGTGTCTTAAAGTAGTTTGTATTTAACTGTCCTCATTGAACAGAAAACACTAGTTGAGTGTGTTTTTTTCATTAATCGGGACCTGCATGCACAAACGGACATGAAGATATGATGACGTGATATTTTGACTCAACAAATAACAGATTACTGGACAGAAAACTTTTTCACATAAGAGGTCTGTTAAAAATCTTCAGACTGACAGCTGGCAGTAGAGTGACACTCCACCAAAAATTGAGTTTTTTCTTCCTTGTTAACATGTTTGTAACATGTTTGTTTTATGACTTACAAGACATATCAAGAGTGGAATCGCTCAAATGTCTCATATCGCTGTTTTTTTGCTGTAAAGTTTCACTTAAGCCCCTCTCCCTGCAAAAAGGCGAGTTGAGATGGAACGTTTTTGGTGATATAACTATTCATGGTGCTGGCACATGGTTAGTGTTGAGCTAACCAGGACTCTCTGGCCTAATTGACGTTATCATCCACGCTAGTTAGCTTTTTTTTAACAAACTACTTTGAAAAGTTGACCCAGATTAAGATGGCTTTTACCATTCAACTGCTTTTAAGGACCAGTGCAGTTTCAGTCATTATCCTGGGCCGCCGTGGATACAGCTGGGCATGCCTTTCAACCGGCAAGTCTTTTTATCATAGGATTTATTCTGATATTGTAGTATTAGCCACTATTAGCCTTGTGGTAGGTGGTTGGGCCTCGTAATCACAGGTTCTGGCTATTTTTTTTTGGGGGGGGGATGACAATGTAGCTTTGTTTATATTCACTGGAGTGCATCTTTAACATTAGCTGACTGGCTTGGATCTAGTCTAAGCTATCTAACACAAATTTAACTCAAAGAATGAATGAAATAAGGAATCACTGGCTTCAGTGGTCAATAAGATATGATCATTCCCTGGACTACAATAAGCACAGAAACATTTGTGAATGAGTGGCTCAACTTTGGCCCCAGTTATACGTAGATAATACTCCAAGAAAATAATCTGAAATAATGCCTATGAATGACATGTATGCTCATGTTGGGAGTGAATAGAATTTATAAAAAATAGCAATCAAAACCAACCAGATCAAGAGTTAAGCTAACACCAGGCATCCTATCCGTCACCGACACAAATGCCGACCGCCTTGCAAAGCTAATTCTAACAGATCAATGCAGCTTCACGGTGAAAATGTAACAAAATAAGCCAGAATGACATGAGCTTTAGTATCATCCATGGATTGGTGAGCCAGGTGGAAGCAGGAGTTTCTAATAGAGTGGCCGAAATCTAAAGAAAATAATAAGCCAAACCATGTTCGGTAAACAAACATATTGTAACACTGTTAGCCACATGACAGACAGTTAGGTTTGCCTCCATCAAAACTGGGAATAGCTCACTAAACTGCTTTGTCTGTCATGTCTACAAGAATTCATTCAATGTAATTGGTGTTTGTTGGACTCTGGTCAGTACATCGCTGCCTGGCTGCCCGTGGATGAATGCCCCTTTAAAAGTAGGAATCCTCTTTTACAGTGTCAAGCATGATAGGGCTTAGAGCTTTGGTCACAGTCCTAAACTGCCTGCCTCTTGAAGGAGCAGCTGACAGGGATGTCATCAATGAGAAATTAAATCTATGCATATTTTCCCAAACCCTTTTCTATTTTGAAAAATGTTTTTTGGGTTTTTTTTTTTTTTTTGTTTTGTTTTGTGTTTCTAGTTCAGTTAATGTGGTATTAATCAGAAACTTGTTAGCCTTTCTTTCTCATCCACGGCACCAGACATGGCAGCAAAGGCCTCTGTGATGAACAATTTAGTCGACTGAGCAGGAAAAGCCTGGGGTAAAAGAGAGAGAGAGATCAATTGTTAAAAATGAAAGCTTTTTACGGTTTAGTTTGCAATGTCCTCAAGCGGGAAAAAAGAAATGATTAAAAAAAAAGATTACTTGAAGTCTTAATCTGTATAATTACTGATTTTGAGCATAAGAAATTGCATTTTTGATGGATGAATTTCTGACTGATCTAAGCCCCTCTGACTGCTCCCTTATCACTGTGTTCAACCACTCATATCTTCATCCTTTGCCATCTTGCCTCCCTCACTCCTGACAATTTGTCCTCCTCAGCACTTCTTCCTTTTCTGGGTTTCTATACTTAAAACTTCTCTCTCCCACCTTCTCACTGACTCACTCAGTGCCTCTCAGATAGTAACACAATTTCATCCAGACAGCCAGTCAAGAATCCAATTAGTTTGCACCTCTCAATCATAAAATCTTCAGTCGGGTTGAAACAAACTTGGACAGACATGCTTTTACCACCTCACTGCCTAATTAAGAGATGATAATTTATTGCACTCCAAATAGGGAAGGGCTTTTGTGCACTCAGGTAATTGGAAAGAAAAAATAAGCTAGACAAGGGAGGGGAGCAACTTAGTAACAAGAAATGATTAAGGCTTGAATTAAAAGGTAGCAGGTGTTGGGTGTGCTCGTGAAGTGATTGGGCTTTTTTCTGCTCATTTCTCTTTTTACTAAGTCCAAAGTAAGAGGCAGATTTTAATTTATTTATATGCTTTAAAGGAATCCCATCAGGCAGCATGCCAAGAGTTGTCTGAACTTGGAGGCGTTTCATCAGTTTTTAAAATTCAGGACAGCATCACTTGTATATCAGCAAATAAAACACACACACACACACACACACACACACCCACAAACACCCCCCCCCCCACACACACACCTAACCTTGTTTTCTGACATTAAATCAGGATAAACTTTTCCTGTTTTAGGTTAGTTACCAATACAGTATAGTACATAGTACTATACACATAGTATAATATAGTACATACAGTATAGTATAGTATAGTACATACCAATACAGTATGATTATTTTTATTTGCTGAATAATTTTTATATTTGATTAAGAAAAATGAAAGCTTTTTTATTACTTTCTTCAAAGTCAGAAATTTACATACACTAAGATTACTGTGCTTTACTTTAAACAATTTGAGAAAGCCCAGATGATGATGCCATGGCTTTGGAAACTTCTGATAGGTTAACTGACATTTAAGTAAACTGGAGGCACACCTGTGGATGTATTTTAAGGCCCACATCAGACACCCTGCTTCCTTGTATGACATCATGGGAAAAGCAAACGATATCAGCCAAGGTATCAGAAAAAGAATTGTGGGCCTGCAAGTCTGGTTCATCCTTTAGTACAATCTCCAGATGCTCGAAGGCCCACGTTCATCTGTTCAAACAAATAAACACATATACACAAGTACAAACACCATAGGAATATCCTGTCATCACACTGCTCAGGAAGGAGACGGGTTCTGTGTCTCAGAGATGAACATGTATTGGTGTGAAATGCATATATCCACCCCAGAACAAAAGCAAAAGACCTTGTGAAGATGCTGGCTGTAGGTGGTAAAAGTGTCATTATCCAGAGTGAAAGAGTCCTGTACTCACATGGACTGAAAGACCACTCATCAAGGAAGAAGCCATTACTCCAAAAGCAACATAAAAAAGCCAGATTACAGTCTACAAATGCACACAAGAACATTGACCTTAATATATGGAGACGTGTCCTGTGGTCTGATGAAACTAAAATTGAACTGTTTGGCCATAATGACCATTGTTACATTTGGAGGGAAAAGGGTGAATCTTGCTAGCTTGAGAACACCATCCCAAATGTGAAGCACAGGGTTGGCAGCATCATGTTGTGGGGGTGTTTTGCCACAGGTGGGACTGGTGCACTTCACTCAATAGATGGCATTATAAAGAAAGAACATTATGTGGAAATATTGAAGCAACATCTCAAGACATCAGCCAGAAGTTAATGCTTGGTTGCAAATGGGTCCTCAAAACATAGGACAATGACCCTAAGCATACTGCCAAATTAGTTACAAAGTGGCTTAAGGACAACAAAGTCATTGTTTTGGAGTGGCCATCACAAAGCTTTGATCTCAATCCCATAGAAAATTTGTAGGCAAAGCTGAAAAGACGCGTGAGCAAGGCAGCCTACAAACCAAACTCAGTTACACCAGTTCTGTCAGGAGGAATGGGACAAAATTGAGCAAACTATTGTGAGACGCTTATGGAAGGATACTCAAAACGTTTGACCAAAGTCATACAGTTTAAAGAAATATGAAGGAAATGGATGTAAACTTCTGACTATTAAGAAAGTAATAAAAAAAATTCTCTAGAAAATTATTTATCAAATCTAAAAATTATTTAGCAATTAGAAATAATTTTAAGATAAGATAAGATAAGATAAGCCTTTATTAGTCCCACAATGGGGAAATTCCAGGATTGCAACAGCACAGGGATAGCAACACTCAGAGCAACAATCAGAAGGCAAGAAAAAAAAAAAGGGCAAGCAAGCACAAGCAGCTAATATACATATAAGATAAGAGATAAGATAAGCCTTTATTAGTCCCACAATGAGGAAATTCCAGGATTGCAACAGCATAGGGATAGCAACACTCAGAGCAACAATCAGAAGGCAAGAAAAAACAACATCTAGTAAACATATGTCCATATTACTATAAATGTATATATATAGACACACAGTGCAGAGCATTATGGCTGGTGAATGTGCAGCAGAAAGTCTAAGTTCTCTCTTAATATAGTAATATGTACATATTACTATAAATATATATATATATATATATATATATATATATACACAGACACACAGTGTAGAGCAGGGAAGTCAAACTCATTCCATGGAGGGCCATGACCCTGCAGGTTTTACCTCCACCCAGTCTCCTCAGCAAGTGCTTTCACTGATCAGCAATCAGTGGGAAGAAATTCAGAGAAATCACCTGTTGAAGACACTGGGTGGAGGTAAAAAAAAAAAGTATTTTGGTTATAATTTACCTAAAACTGGAAAAGCTTAGCGTGATTTAGTGTCAGACACACACACACACACACACACACACACACACATTAGATAGCCGCGTCCTCCAGTTGCATCCATCTTGGACTTCAAACCAGGTAAGGGCAATACACAAAAATGAGTAACACGTTACTTACTGCTTGGGCTCTTTTTGGTGGCAACTTACTGTCATGCTCACTGCGTAACACACACACACGGCTACAAACTCAATTAGTTCAGAGAATGCCTAACGTGCTCCAAACAGTCAGGAGTGGAGAAAAAGGCACAAGGACTTACAATAGCGTTGGAGCAGAAAGGCTCTGGGAAAACAACACGATCAGTCCAAGAGTGAATCCACAGAAGCGAGCCTGGATGTCTGAAGTTGACATAGCTAAGTTGCCACGCCGGCTGGTCGTACTGCCCTGCTATTAATACCCAGCCCTAATGACAAGTAGGACCAGCCGTGTCGCAACAGGTGCATGACTGATTGAGCTAAGTGTGTCTGTGCGTGTATGTGAGTATAAATATGAGAATGGGTGTGTGTGTGTGTGTGTGTGTGTGTGTGTGTGTGTGTGCACGAGTGTGTGAGTGTGTATGTGGTGAACCATACAGCTGGTGAATGCCTGGTGAGGAGGAGGCGTGGCTGTGGGACTGGCGGAGAGCGAGGCTCAATCCGCCAGCTGAAATTAATAAGCATAATTAAAACCAACAGCCACCAGTCATGCTCGTGGCGACGACCGCAAACATGACAGTGCCCCCTCCTCAAGGGGTGGAAACCAGACACCCACCGTACTATCAGAAAAAAAAACAACCTACCCCAACACTCAAAAAGCCCATACAACAACCCAGGGTGGGAGGTGGGGGAAAACAGGTTAGGGGGGATAGATCAGGGAAGGATAATCACCACAATACAGTACAGCAACACTCCCAACCCCAAAACTAAACTAACGCACCCCACCCCCATGAGTCCCACAGTTCAGGAGGCCAGCCAGAGTCCAAGGCCCAGCGGGTGGCCGTAAGTTCAGGGGACTGACCTAAGTCCCAGGGCCGGCAGGCGGCCTGCTGAACAGCATCAGGCGGCCTGCCAGAGGAAAAGGGCAACTTGACCTAGGAACCTAGTCCTTTGGGCGGCCGGCCCGCATAGCTGAGCCACTAGGCCAGGGGGGAACGACGAGGTGGTGGCCTGCCCACCGGAAGACTGGAAGGTGGGTGGCCGGACTGAAGAAGGGGACCCCATGCGGTTACTGGAGGCAGGGCCAGGCTGGTCACGGCAGAGCCTGGTGGAAGAGGAAGGGACACCCCGAGGACCTCTGGAAGGGAGGAAGGGACCTCGGTGTCCCCAAGCTGGCTGGCCGCACCTTCGATGGTCCTGGCTTGGGACAAAGTGCACCCACGATGGACCCCGACCAAGGCATGGTTGCACCTACGATGGAGTCGAGCTGGACCCCTGCTGCAACCATGGTGGGACCCGGCTGGGCCACTGCTGACCCCAATGCCCGCTTGGCCATGGGTCAGCCGACCCGTGTGAGTACCCAAGCGAGGAGGTGGTCAATCACAGGCACTCTGGACTGGGACTGGGAGCCCCCGACAACCGCCTCGACCGGAACCTCAGTGGCCTCTGGTTGTGAACCTGGAACCCCGGACTCGTCCAGTGATGGTGAGCTCTCTGCGGCGACCCTGAAAAGGGAGTCGGATAGAGAGGAGGAAGGGTCAGAGTCGCTGGCAGCGGCAGAGCCCTGCGAGGCGAGCGCAGGTGCAGAGTTTGGCTGCAGCTGGCTCTCCTCACCTAAAGCTAGTCAAAAATGCTCAATTATGGAAAAGAAAAACACAAAAGAGAGCACTTGCCTTAGCTCAAGCTCTATCGCCATCCAGGACTTCGGTGAGCTGGGTGATATCTCCTCAGGTTCGGCCTCCAAAAGGTTCCGCTCGGGTGCTAACTGTGGCGGCCTCCACAGCAGGCATGATGGTCACTGCAGTCTTAATTCTCCCAGATGCCATGATCCACGCTGGTGACTCCTCCAGCGTGGTGGCTGGGACCTGATTCACCATGGATGCGGGAGGACCCCCCCCCCCCCAGACCTCTGGCTCCTCCTGATCCTGGCTGCTCGGCTCTGGTTCCGGCAGGCACACAAAGGGGAGAGGAGAGAGGGCTGGTGAACAGTTTTTAACAGCAGCAGGCGGGGATTGCTCAGGGGACTGCTTTCCTTGAGTCTCCTTACCGGGAATCACGCGAGACATTTCATTATTAATGTGAGTCAAATGAAAACGTACTTGCATGTTCTCATGGTTTTTGGTGTTGATTGCAGCTGCTGCTGTTCGGAGGACTTCACCCGTCCGCCTGGGAAAAGTGGTGCTTGGCTCCTCCGTAGAAGATATGGGAGCTGCCCCCCTAGCCTCAGGAACGGGAGACCCAAGTGAAAAAAGCAAGCGCCCCACTGCCGCCGGCGAACAAACCGAGGAAGAAGACCTCGCAGCGGATACAGAGTGAGATCCTGCAGACGGGACTGCTCGGGACTGGAGATGAGGATCCACTGCGGGGGTGACAGGGCTCAGTGTCTGAGTTGGAGCAGTTAGCGGGGCTAAATCGTTCCTCCGGGATTCCGGGTGACGCCGATGTTGCTGGCCTGGTAGAAGCCATCTTGGAATGACTGATGGAGGAGAGGAGAACATGGCCGCCGGCGGAGAAGAGTATTTCTGTTTGGGCTTCTTTGGAGCTTTCCCTCTTTTGCCACCATTCTCGCATTGAAGCACAGCTATCAGAGAGATCCTCTCCCTACCCTCAGCGTGCTCCTGGAGCTGTGGGCACCGATGAGCTGCAGCTTCAGCGAGTCCCAGAAACCATGATATGTCTGTCAGGGTGGAATATAGGCACGCCGTGGAGATCATGCCATCCACCTCCATGAGTGCGCGGCAGCATTCCCATCCCAGAAACATTGGATAGCCGCGTCCTCCAGCTGCATCCATCCTGGACTTCAAACCAGGTAAGGGCAATACACAAAAATGAGTAACACGTTACTTACTGCTTGGGCTCTTTTGGGTGGAAACTTACTGTTATGTTCACTGTGTAACTTCACAGCGAACATATGAAATTTGCAGCGAGCCCAAAACGCAGAGTAAGTAACATGTTTATTTACAATGGGTGAATGTGTAGAATGTCCAAATACAGTCACATGAAAAAGGGGTGAGACACCCGGCTACAAACTCATTTAGTTCAGAGAATGCCTAACGCTCTCCAAACAGTCAGGAGTGGAGAAAAAGGCACAAGGATTTACAATAGCGTTGGAGCAGAAAGGCTCTGGGAAAACAACACGATCAGTCCAAGAGTGAACCCACAGAAGCGAGCCTGGATGTCTGAAGTTGACATAGCAAAGTTGCCACGCCGGCTGGTCGTACTGCCTGCTATTAATACCCAGCCCTAATGACCGCAAGTAGGACCAGCCATGTCACAACAGGTGCGTGACTGATTGAACTAAGTGTATGTGTGCATGTATGTGAGTTTAAGTATGAGAATGAGTGTGTGTGTGTGTGTATGTGGTGACTTATACAGCTGGTGGACGCCTGGTGAGGAGGAGGCGTGGCTGTGGAATTGGAGGAGAGCAAGGCACAATCCGCCATCTGAAATTAATAAGCAATAATTAAACCCAATAGCCATGAGTCATGCTCGGGGTGATGACCCCGAACATGACATACAGGCCCATATTGGTCAAGTTTTTAAAACATCGTCTTTCTACCACGATGCTAATAAATAAAAGCTCTCCATGAATTAGTGTTACATTAAGTAGCTCTGCTGTGACTGCTGTGATGCACTTTATGCCAGCATCAGCCTGAGCTTACGTTACTGTCTCCAGATGATAATGAGCCCTCTTGCCCAAATATCTTTCAGGTAATAAGAAATATGACCACTGTGTCTTTTAATAACCTCCGCCAAGGAGGTAATGTTTTTACCGGGGTTTGTCTGTCTGTCTGTTTGTCTGTTACCAACATAACTCAAAAAGTTATGAATGGATTTTAATGAAAATTTCAGGAAAGCTGTGTAATGGCACGGGGAGCAGATGATTAGATTTTGGTGATGATCTGAGAGTGCATACCTCCACCAAGGCCTTTGTTTGTATTTGTACAGCAGGATTACACAAAAACTACTGGATAGATTTGGATGACATTTTCACCAGAGGTGGTTCTTGGGCTAGAGAGGAACCCATTATACTTTGCTGATGATCTTAGAATGCATACCTCAGCCAAGGCTCTTATCGTCTCACAGTGTGTTAGCAACAATACTCCAAAATTGATGGAGTGACTTTCATGCAATTTTCACCACAAGTGGCTATAGGCCTACACACAAACCCATTACATTTTGGAAGTCATCCATGAGAAACGGAAGGATCCTTGGCGGAGGTATGCGCTCTATGAGTGCTTTTCTAGTTCCTACATGTTTCTATTTATTTTTTGATAGATGGCCTACCATTTTTGTGAAGGTTTATTATATTCAAAAAAATAAATAAACATGAGGGTTAAGTGGGAAGATTTCAAAACTAAGAATGTTATTTTGTTCCTCGCAACAACAAAAAAAAATATTGCCCAAGTAGAATAATACAATATGTGGAATCATGGTTAAAGTAAGTCCTATTTAAAACCAAAAGAAGGCCAGTGATTATTAGGTTTAAATATAGCTCTTATAAAAATAGTGTGAAGGAGAAAAGATGAAGATGAGAAGCAGAGCAAATGTGGATGAAGAAAAAGGTGAATTTGATGTGAACAAAAAGTGCATCGAGTTTGTATAATATGAAGTGTATTTGTTTGTGAAGGAGAGAGCAGGGAGAGGGTTTGGAGAAAAGGTGAGAAGCAGATGCCCATTTGTGTATGGATGTGAAAATGTGTGTGTGTGGAGGCTCATGGCACCATTTGTTCTTGCCTGAGTGCATTTTCAGAGGGGAAAACGGATATGACAGGCCTGTCTGTTGTCTCCCCAGAATAATTGCTTATGGATTACCTGAAGCGAGTCCCAGTGGAGATACTTAGAAATGACACTCCCAGGTGACTCCTTGAATCATGTTCATATCCGGTCTGGCCGAGACTTTGATTTTGCTTTGGCTGATGTATGCGTCATTGTGTGTATGTCCCCATATCTGTGTATCCTGTGTATGAGTGTTTGCAGATCCAAAGGGATAGGTTGTCTGTATCATCTTACCAACTCACATAGAAATAATTGTACAGCATTGCAGCATTTGAACCCCACCCCCACACACACACATGCATACAGATCAGATACAGTATATAGATCCTGTTACACAGACACAAACCAACACATACCCCATGTCAGGGCTATTCAATTACAAAATCAGTTGGGCCACAATCTGAAATCAAGACATGTAACTGGGCCGCACATGTTCAGCGATCCATTGAATATGACAAATTTCAAACCAACACAGATCAATATGATGAAAAATATGCACTTTTTATTCATTGTCTTGGTTTTAAATGTGCACTTGGCACATGACAAAGGCACATCAAAAGTGCATAAAAACACAATAACAATGCTGGGGTTGAACAGAACGTGATGTAGTAGAAATATTGTTCTCTTGAACCACAATAAAATAAATAGAATGAAAAAATAAATAACCATTTTGGTCACACCTTACTTAGGTATATCTCAAAGTGCATAAAAACTCTGTGTGCACTGTTAGCATTAACATTTGTTTCCCTTTTGAAATAAAATATACTACATCCTGGTCATAACTGACCTTGGCACATCACAAAGTACATTTAGCTGAATTAAAAATGAACTGTCAAACACTTCAGTGCACAACCCCCCCAAGAAAAGATTAATAACATTAACAAACATTGCACATCCACCATTGTAGTTTGTTTTGTTTTAAATCACCACATGTGAGTAGGAACCTCTTTTTATAACTACACATTCCATTACACACACATATCAGTCAACCAAAAATTTCTAGTAGAGTTAAGGATGCAAAAAGCACTCACTTAAACACTTGAATAATGACTTCAGTCTTGATAGTTTGAGGTTTTTCTCCAAAACTTATAACAAATTTCTTATAATTTTCTACTTTTCTCTGTAAATTTATCTAAATTTGAAACCATTTTCCTCAAATTTGTAATTTCCTCTTGTAAAATTGACTTTTCTTGTACATTTGAGACTTTATTATAAATTTGTGGATTATTTATGGCTAATTTTTGTTTATTTAAAAAATAGGTTTTTTTCTAAATTTTAAACAAACTGTGGTAAAATTTTGACTTTTTTTCCTTATACAATTTACACTTTTGGCCATAAGTTTGCAGAGCCAGAACAGGACAATAATTTAACTCTGATTTCAAAGAAAAACTATTAATTGCATTGCATTTAATGAAATAAATTAATGAAATACATAAAATAATTAAATAAATATAGATTAACACTGATTGGGAAAATAAAGAGACTACGATAATCCATATCCACACACACGGCAAGAACAGTTCTTTTGTGACATAACATGACAATATACTTTAAAAAACAAAACAAAAAAACTTATGACTGACTTTAGTAGACATCAATCATCTCCAGTTGGAGGAAGTCATTTGACACAGAGTGAGGAAATTCACACTCTGAAAATATGTCATGCTGAACATAAACTATAAGAGATGGAGAATGATATTGATCCTGATAACCACTTCTTCAATAATATTCATAATCACTGTGGATATTAAACTGAAAAGCAATTCAAAAGTCAAGTGCAATTAGATGGTAAACTATCAATAATACACTTTAACAGCAGAAGTTTTAACAAAAAACTTTCCAGAGATTCAAGACCTTTTAAAACAGCTAGATAGAAAATTTACAGCTATTGCAGTCTCTGAAACTTGGCTCAATGAAGAGCAGGCTTCTTTGATGGCAATAGAGGGATATCAGATGTTTTATATTAATAGATCTCAAAAAAGGGTGGTGGTGTTGCATTGTATATTGATGAACTGTATAGGTGTAAACTTGTAAATGGAATGTCCTTTGCACTACCAGGAATTCTGGAATGTGTTACTATTGAGACTGACCAAGATAAAACAAAAAATCTGATTATAAGTTGTATATATAGAATGCCAGGAACCTGCGTTGAGACATTCAGAGATAAGTTAGTCGAGCTGTACAATAATATAACTAATAAGAAAATGGTTGTAATCTGTGGAGACTTCAATATTGATTTACTAAATCCATTTCAACAAAATGTAATTACAGAGTTCATGAATTCTATGTATAGGATGAGTCTATATCCCACAATAACACATCCCAGTAGAATTACAGTTCACACTGCTACACTTATTGACAACCTGTTTGTTAATATTATTTATAAGAAAATAGAAAGTGGATTATTGATAAATGACAAAAGTGACCATCTGCCAGTCTTTACACTTATCCATGGCCAGACAGGGGCCAATACACAAAAAGAAACTTTAAAATCTTTCAGATACAAATCACAAAATGCAATCAGTTATTTTAAAGAAGACCTGCAGAAGCAAGACTGGACAAAAGTCTATGTATCAGATGTAAATGAAGCGTACGACACATTCTTAAACATAGTAACTGCTCTTTATGAAAAAAAAATGTCCATTAGTAAAGAAAAAGCTTAAACAGAAATTTGTCGACAAGCCATGGTTAACCAAAGGATTACGAAAAGTGTGTACAAAGAAAAATTCGTTATATAAAGCTTTTCTAAAGAAAAGGACAAAAGAAGCAGAGCAGTGGCATAAAACATACAAAAAATAAGCTAATATATAATGGCATGTAGTAAAAGAGACTATTACAGTAAAGAACTGGAGAAAAACAGATAACACTAAAAATACATGGACAATACTTAACAATATTCTTGGAAATAAAAACAGAAATACAAGCTACCCAACCAATCTTTCAAAAAAAAAAAAAAATGACTCAGAGTATGAATGCAGTCTCACCTGCAGATGAATTAAATAATTTTTTTTGGTAACATTAGTCCTAATTTGGCTTGAGAAATACCCATTACGGCATCTACAGGTGATACAATAATTCAATTCAATTCAATTCAACTTTATTTATATAGCGCCATTTCACAACAACAGTCATCTCATAGCACTATCAACTGTAGGGGGGACCCCCACAGTTGCAGAAAGACCCCAGCAATCAGGCGATCCCCTGTGAGCAAGCACTTGGCGACGGTGGAGAGGAAAAACTCCCTTTTAACAGGAAGAAACCTCCAGCAGAACCAGGCTCAGGGAGGGGCAGTCATCTGCTGCGACTGGCTGGGGGGTGAGGGGATAGAGAAGAAGAAAAGAACAGACATGTAGAGAGCAAAAAGCACGATGGGGACTCAATTTATGGGAGAGAACAAACAAATGTTAATGACCAGCAAAAAAAAAATATTTCATAGAGAGTGAGGAAAGGAGTGAGGCCCAGTGCATTACTGGAGGTCCCCTGGCTGACTAAACCTATTAGCAGCATAACTAAGGGAGGGTTCAGAAACACATGATCCCTCCCTAATTGTAGGCTAGATCAAAAAGGTAGGTTTTAGCCCTATTCTTAAAAACAGAGATCGAGTCTGACTCCCGAATCCAGATTGGCAGCTGATTCCACAGGAGAGGAGCTTGATAACTGAAGGCTCTGCCTCCCATTGTACTTTTGGAGATTCTAGGTATTACAAGTAATCCTGCATTTTGAGAGCGTAGTGCTCTGTTAGGATAATACGGTAGTATCAGATCTTTTAAATAAAAAGGAGCCTGATTGTTTAGAGCTTTGTAAGTGAGAAGAAGGATTTTAAACTTAATTCTAAACTCTATGGGAAGCCAATGAAGGGAGGCCAGAACCGGAGAGATATGATCTCTCTTTCTAGTACCTGTTAAAACTCTTGCTGCAGCATTTTGGATCAGCTGAAGACTTTTTAAAGATGTTTTAGGACAGCCTGATAATAAAGAATTACAATAATCTAATCTCGAGCTAACAAAAGCGTGGATCAGCTTCTCAGCATCACTTTGAGACAAGATGCTCCTAATCTTGGCAATATTATGCAAATGATAGAAGGCAGTCTTAGAAACAAATTTAATATATGAATTGAAGGACAAATCCTGATCAAAAATAACTCCAAGGTTCCTCACAGAGCTATTAAGAGAAAGAGTAATTGCGTCCAAACTGAAAGTTTGATTTGGAAAGGAATTTCTAAGGTTTTTTGGACCAACAAGAATGACTTCAGTCTTATCTGAATTTAATAGCAGGAAATTACAAGTCATCCAAGCTTTGATTTCCTTAAGACAGGCTTCTAACTTGGCTAATTGATTAGTATCATCTGGCTTCATTGACAGGTATAATTGTGTGTCATCTGCATAACAATGAAAATGTATACAGTGCTTTCTAATAATGTTGCCTAACGGAAGCATATATAAACTAAAAAGAGTAGGGCCTAGCACAGATCCTTGTGGAACTCCATGACTAAGCTTTGAGCTGAAAGAAAACTCATCATTTACATGAACAAACTGGAACCTATCAGATAAATAAGATCTAAACCACTGCAACAAAGTTCCATTAAGTCCAACATAGTGTTCTAATCTATCAAGTAGAATATTATGATCAATAGTATCAAAAGCTGCACTAAGATCTAAAAGGACAAGTACAGAAACTAGTCCATTATCAGATGCAATGAGGAGGTCGTTAGTGACCTTCGCTAAGGCTGTTTCAGTACTATGATGGATTCTAAACCCAGATTGAAACTCTTCAAGTAAACCATTTCCCTGCAGGTGGTCAAATAATTGCGTAGCAACAACTCTTTCTAAGATTTTTGAAATGAAAGGGAGATTAGAGATTGGTCTATAGTTAGCTAAAGCTCCTGGATCTAGCGTTGGCTTTTTGAGTAAGGGTTTAATTACAGCCGTTTTAAAAGCCTGCGGTACATGGCCTAAAGTTAATGAAGAATTGATTATATGAAGAATAAAGCTACCAATAAGTGGGAAGACTTCTTTAAATAACCTGGTAGGAATAGGATCTAAAAGACAAGTTGAAGGTTTGGATGAGGAAACTACTTTGTCTAACTCACAAAGGTCGATTGGAGTAAACTCATCAAGACAGACATCAATAGAAGGAGTTGTAGTAGTTACAGTATTTAAGTTAACTGTGGGAAGAATCTG
Source organism: Pholidichthys leucotaenia (assembly GCA_020510985.1). NCBI lineage: Eukaryota > Metazoa > Chordata > Actinopteri > Cichliformes > Pholidichthyidae > Pholidichthys > Pholidichthys leucotaenia. The sequence goes on along the minus strand of CM035845.1, from coordinate 246,380,853 downwards.
ATTGATTTTATCTCTGATGGATGAAATTTTATTATTGAAAAAGTTCATAAAGTCCTGACTAGTAAGCTCTAAGGGGATGCTAGGATTGACAGAGTCCTGACTCTTTGTCAACCTGGCTACAGTACTGAAAAGAAACCTGGGATTATTCTTGTTCTCTTCTATTAATGCAGAGTAATAACTCGTTCTAGCTTTTCTAAGAGATTTTTTATAAATTAAAAGATGATTTCTCCAAGCTAAATAGATTTCATCTAAATTAGTAGAGCGCCATTTTCTTTCTAATTGACGAGTCTTCTGTTTTAAGCTACGAGTTTCTGTGTTGAACCAAGGAGTTAAAAATCTCTGATTAGACTTTTTCTTTTTTAAGGGGGCCACCAAGTCTAGAGCCTGATGCAGAGAAGCTGAAACACTATCCACCATGTTATCAATTACAGAAGGAGCAAGCTGTCTATAGCTTATTTCCGTTGTGTTGACACATGGCATAGAGGAAACAATCTGCATAAATTTGGAAACAGCATCATCTGAGAGGCATCTACTGTGATAATATTTTTCTTTAGGAGCCAAATAGTCAGAAATAGTAAAATCAAAGGTTAACAGACAATGGTCTGACAGTACAGGGTTATGAGGAGACACTACAAGATTTTCTATTTCTATGCCATAAGTCAGAACAAGGTCCAATGTATGGTGGAGGTAATGAGTAGAATTTCCTACTTTCTGAGAAAACCCAATTGAGTCTAATATTGAATTAAAAGCCACATTAAGGCAGTCACTATCTACATCCACATGTATATTAAAGTCCCCTACTATAATTATTCTATCAGATTTCAACACTAAATCAGCTAAGAAATCAGCAAATTCGGATAAAAATTCTGAATAGGTTGATGGGGGACGATAAACAATGGCAAATAAAATTGGGTTTAACCTGAAATTGCTAAAGTGCCCAATACTGAGGACCAGGCCCTCAAAGGAATTATAACATGTTTTTTGCTTTACATTAACTAGTAATTTGGAATGGTAAATTGTTGCTACTCCTCCTCCACGACCAGAACTTCTGGGATTTTGACAGTTTAAATAACCAGAGGGGGTTGATTCATTTAAACCAACATAATCCTCTTGTCCTAACCAAGTCTCTGTAAGGGAAATTAAATCAATCTGATGATCAATTGACAGATCATGGACTAACAGAGACTTGGGAGTTAGAGACCTAATATTTAACAAACCACATTTAATTTTTAAATTATGAGGGGGAACAGAGGCCAAATCATTCAATTTAGAGGCTTTATGTTTAATTTGAGTTTTACCAATATTTTGCTTTATCACTTTGGGATGCTTATACATTATATTTTTATTCACTTTGGAGGGAGCAGACAACGATTCTCTGATGGGGAAGACAGGGGCTAAGCTGAGGGGTGGCGGATGAAGAGGAGCTGCAGAGAGGCGTGTAAGACTGAGACTCTGCTTCCTGGTCCCAACTCTGAGTAGTCATGGTTTTGGAAATTTGGATAAAAAAGATGCCAGATTGTTAGATAAATGAGAAGCACCATCCAAAGTGGGATGAATGCTGTCTCGTCTCATAAGACCAGGTTTTCCCCAAAAAGAGCTCCAATTGTCAATGTAGCCCACGTCATTTTTAGGACACCACACAGACAGCCAGCGGTTCAAGGATGACGAGCGACTAAACATGTCATCACTGGTCAGATTGGGGAGGGGCCCAGAGAATACTACAGTGGCAGACATCGTTTTTGCAAAGTCACACACCGATTCTATATTAAGTTTCGTGACTTCCGACTGCCGGAGACGGATGTCATTAATGCCAGCGTGAATAACAATTGTGGAATATTTACAGTTACTTTTAGCCAGCATTTTCAAATTTGACTCGATGTCGCCTACTCTGGCCCCAGGAATACATTGGACTATGGCCGCTGGAGTCTCTAGGTTCACGTTTCTGACTACAGAGTCGCCAATGATCAGAGTTTTTTCCTCAGCGGGTGTGTCGCTGAGCGGGGAAAAACGATTAGAGACGTGAACAGGTTGGTGGTGTACCGGGGCTTTGCGACTAGGCTTCCTTCTCACCGTCACCCACCCAGTCTCCTCGCTGCTGAGGAGAGCCGGGGAACCACTGACAGGGGGGCCTAAGCTAGCTAGCTCCGCTGCAGCTAATGGGCGTCCGTCGAGATTAACTGGCGCAGACGGTGTTTCAATGCAGCGGAGCCGGGATTCCAAATCAGACAACCTCGCCTCGAGCGCCTCAAAAAGACAACATTTATTACATTTACCGTTATCACTAAAAGAGGCAGAGGTGTAGCTAAACATCTGACAGAGAGAGCACACCAGAGGAGAGGAAAGAGAGATAGTAGCCATAGCTAGTGGCTAGAGAGCTGGAGAGCAAACCACACAGGCAGACAGCAAAACAGAAAGTGACGATACGTTACCACAAGGAAGTGACGATCCCCTGAAACAAAAGCAAAAACATTGCTATAAAAGATTCCATTTTCATAAAGAACACAGACGAGAGAGAGGTCATTGAAATTGTTAAATCGTTTAAAAGTAAAACATCTATGGAATGTGATGGTATTGACATGTTTTTAGTCAAAACTATCATTGAATGCTTAGTGAAGCCACTGACGTATATCTGTAACCTGTCTCACCAAACAGGTATATTTCCCAATGCATTGAAAATAGCCAAAGTAATTCCGATTTACAAGACGGGTGACAGAGGGGAATTTTCAAACTATAGACCTATTTCACTATTGCCGCAATTTTCTAAGATACTCGAAAAAAATATTCTGTGAGAGAGTTGACAACTTTATAATGAAGAATAATTTATTGTGTGAGCAGCAATATGGGTTCAGACACAAGAGGACAACTGCATTTGCTCTAATGGAATTTATAGAAAAAAAAATCAACTGCTGTTGAAAATAAAGAGTATTCAGTTGGGGTTTCCCTGGATCTTAAAAAAATAAAAAAAACATTTGATACAGTGGATCATAAATTATTGATAAAGAAACTACAAAATTATGGTATTAAGGTGGTAGCACTGTCCTGGTTATGTAGTTACTTAAAGAACAGATATCAGTATGTATGTATTGGTAGCAAAAACTTGCAGTTACTGAAGGTTAGTTGTGGACTCCCACAGGGTTCAGTTTTGGGGCCATTGTTATTCAATATGTATATAAATGATATATGTAAAGTTTCGGAAAAAATGGATTTAATATTGTTTGCAGATGACACTAATTTATTATGCAGTGGAAGCAATTTGGAAAAACTTTTGGATACACTCGGTAAGGGATTAGGAAAGCTCAAACTGTGGTTTGATTCAAACAAATTAATGCTCAATTTAAGTAAGACAAAATTTATATTTTTTAACAACCATCACAACAACTTAGTATCTAAACTCAGTGTAAATGGTGTAGAGATTGAAAGGGTATCTGAAATTAAATTTCTTGGAGTAATAATTGATAATAAACTGTGTTGGAAGTCACATATTAATTATATTAAAGGTAAAATATCCAAATCAATCGCAATACTACACAAAGTGAAATATTTGCTGAATCAACCCACATTATATACTTTGTATCATTCATTAATACTCCCATACATGACATATTGTACTCAAGTATGGGGAAATACATATAAAACAAACATACATATATCCAGTCTTTATGCTTCAGAAGAGAGCTATTAGAATAATAAACAAAGCTGCTTACAGGGAACCAACAAACCCACTTTTTCTTAAATTAAAAGCTCTCAAGTTTAAAGATCTGGTTGACTTTAAAACTGCAGTAATAATGTTTAAAGTGAAGAATCTATCACTGCCCGCAAATATCCAAAAGTTGTTCCAAATAAGGGAGAAACAATATCATTTCAGAGGAACATGTATATTTCAAAAACCTTCAGTGACAACTACCACCAAGCAACACTGTGTCTCAGTGCAAGAAGTCATATTGTGGAACGCTTTTGGACCTGAATTAAAATCATGTACAACGCTTGGACAATTTAAACAAAAACTAAATGAAGAAATAGACCAACCATATATACAAGATGACATGTAAAATCATATAAGGATTATCATATTCAGTCTGTGTTGTGCTGTTGCTTAGTTTTGTTTTGTCATGTTTTGTCTTAGCTTTGTTCTGATTTGTAATCACTCTTATTTTATTTTCCTTATGAATTCTTAGATGGAATATGGGTGGGCAATATAAGCTGCGGCTTCAGCCATCACCCATTTCAGGTACCTTATCTTGAACTGTATAATCCGAGGAGTTAATGTTTAATTTGACCTTGTTAGATTTTTTCCCCCTTTGTTATATTATTCTGTTCCTTTCTTTTAATCTTTACATCTAATCTATCCGAAATAAAGATTCATTCATTCATTCAAATAAATTAACTTAAAGAACCAAAGGTGCAGTTATTTCTGTTAAAATATGTGTATATATTTATAGTATTTTAGAACTCTCCTCACCACCCAGACAGCAGGAAAACATCCCTTATTTTGAAATCCAAATGTTGGCACATTTAGTTTGCCTGAAGGCTGCTGACGGATTAAAGTCATTGACTTTGTGGATTAAGGTCATCTTAACTTACCAGGAACATAATATCCATGGATGGATGGATGGATGGATATTGTAGTAGCTGGTGAAGTAAATCCTCAGTGATTCAGTCACTCTTGCCTTTCCCTGCATGTGAATCCTAACCACACCTGTTAGCTAAACGACTCTTCATTATTGTTCCCACTACCAGCTGGTTAAAACCACCATAAATACCTTCACTGCTTACATATCTCTTTTGCTTTATTCTGTGTTTGAAGTATGTTAATAAGCTCGTGCTGCTCTCGGACCGTGATGCTAGAAAGACACTCTGCCTGCCGACTTGAATGCTCACATGGGTGGGGTGATTCTGATCTCTGTGTTAATGACCGTCACACTCATTGTTCATGTGTGCACTTGCGGACTGTCATTCCTTATTTTATTCTTAAATTTATATTTCCTTGGCATGGCCTGGGCCACTTGGAGGTTGGTTTTGGGCCACATGTGGCCCGCGGGCTGCTAATTGAATAGGCCTGCTGTATGTCCTCCAAATCCTTCATCCATGACTCATCTGCAAATACTCTATACTGCCAAATTTATACCAGGGGGGCATACTCACGACACACATTATATGCAGGAGGTTTGTGCACTACACAAATGTAAGTTTGTCCGCAAGGCTTTTTTTTAGTTTTTTAGGGGCCCTATGGAAGATTGGGGCAGAGTTCAAACCTTTTTAAGATGATTCGTGGTGAAGCATAAATCTGTTATATTTAAGAATTAAAAAGGCTAAATTTGTCCGGGTTGACTCCTTTGGGTGCACTGAATCCTTGCTGTAACATTTTCATCGGGATCCACTGGACCACTCTTGCTTTGGCCCTTCACCCAGGACCAGTTTACCTTGGGAGACCCTACAAGCTGCCCCCAGCAACATACCTAAAGGGATCATGAGGGCATGCAAACCCTGTCAGCGCGATAAGGTGGCAATCCATGGAGGGAGGCTAAATTTGTAAATATAAAATTTTATTTATTATCATAAGGTGACAGAAGAAATTTAAACCTACAGAAAATAATAACAATAAGAGGGCAGTGTGGTGGCAGACTGGTTAACACTGCGGCAGCACAACAACTCACCCTTGGCTGGGGATTCTGGGCTTGATCCCAGTCCCCGACCAACAGTGATCTGTGTGGAATTTGCATGTTCTCCCCGTGTCTGCGTGGGTTTACTCCGGGATTTCTCTGGTTTCCTCCCACATGCCAAAAACATGCACGCTTGGTTAATTGGCATCAAACTGGGGATTCTAAATTGTCCTTAGGTATGACTGTGAGAGTGAATGGTTGTCTGTCTCTCTGTGTTGGCCCTGCGATGGACTGGTGATCTGTTCAGGGTGTACCCTGCCTCTCGCCCAAAGATGGTGGGATAGGCTCTAGACCCACCACAACTAGAAAAGAATTAAGCGGAAAAAGAGGTGGATGGATGGATAATAATAATAATAATAATAATAATAATAATAATAATAATAATAATAATAATAATAATAATAATAAATGTGACATTGTCTACATGGAGAAAAAATAATGATGTTTTCACACCTAACCTATTTAATCCAGACTTTCATACTTTTCAGTTTCAGTTGGACCAAAATTTTAGGAAAATTTGCTATTTCATAATTATTTTTTCATCAATACATTTTTTTCAAAAATGTATGATTATTTTTAAAAATTGGTTTTCATAAAAATACTATCTAGTGCACCTTTATCCATCCATCCATCTTCTTCCCCTTAATCCTTTTCGGGTCGCAGGGGGGCTGGAGCCTATCCCAGCATCTTTGGGCGAGAAGCAGGGTACACCCTGGACAGATCGCCAGTCCATCGCAGGGCTAGTACACCTTCATATAATTTATAATTATATAAATTACAAATTTATATTTTATAAAATACAGTTGCTCATGATTGAATATTTTAATGGCCTGACAGCACTAATTTAGCTATAATCTCATTCCACCAAAGTGCAAATTCTTTATATTTCAAACTCTCCTATCAGTCCACGGCCTAACAGGTGCACAATACAGATGAATGTTGAACTCTTTGTATAGATATAAGGGCCAAGAATTATTACATTTCTCACTCACCATTCATGATGAGTAAAAAGTAAAGAACTGTCAAAATGACATCACAAAGTTAAAAATATTCTCAGTTGACATGCTTGTTTTCTGACTTACTGCAAATGAGAATTTCAAAGAATGCCAGTTACCTCTATGAACAGCTGTTCCCTAGGAGGACTTTTAATTTCCCCATGTACACAGTACAAAGTCTAGAGGTCTTTCTACAGAATCAAATAAAACACGTTTGCAGTGAGAACAAAGAAAAAAAAATGTTATTCCTCTCGGTATGGAAGTGGAGAATAGAGGTCTTTTTGCTGGAACGTTTTATTGATTTGATAATGAAATATGTCCTTTTCCATGCACTTCCTCCTAATTGACTGGATTTAAATAACCTCAGCTGCCAGGTGAGATAGTGGAATGATTGACAATGTGCCATTTTTGTTAAAGTTGTCAGTGCTGTATTAAGTACTTTTCTTCATTTACCTGAATAAATGGTTGAGAATACTTTGTCCTGGCTTGTGTAGCCATTTAAAAAAAAAACAAAAAAACCCCCAAAACTGCACAAATGGATGGTGATAAATATTTTTATGGTCACATAAAAAACAAAAAAAAACCCCAAAACAATCTCTTCTGTTCTCAAATATCCCTCCACCATGGACAAATGAACATAACATTTACAGACGTGCAAATTTTACTTTAAGATGAATCACTTGTTTCTAATGGGATAAAAAGTTCAGGTGAATGTCAGAACTTTAAGATCAATGATAAAATCAGTTGCAAATCTTACTTTTTCATCCTGATGAGTCTACTAGGATAGCACCTCATGGAGCGCTAATTGCTCACGAACATGGCAACATGTTGGAATCAAGCTAGGACCTCATGGAGCAGTGAATGCTGAGGAGTGTTCGTGGATGTTGCACTTTTTATGTTTCATGACGGTTTTCAAAAAGTTGATACACAGTTTTTAAGGTCACCAACAGTTTTGTCATGAAGGATCTTAAACAGTTGCTAATGTCTCTACTTGGCAAACCAAAAAAAAAAACAACTTTAGCGACACATGTTCTAACCATTTGCAATTGTGTTACAACAATTTGCAAACACTTACAACTATTTTGCTAGTATTTCCAAATGTTTGCAACTGTTTGTGGAAAAAAATACATTTGGCAAAAAAAATTCCAAAATTTTCAAATTTTTTTTGTTGAGAAGAAAAACTGTTTGGAACCTTAAACTGTCTCCAAACTGGCAACCTTTTACAAACCCTGACAAAACCCCAAAATCACCACGTTTGCCAGCATTCACTGCTTCGTGAGAGACAGGGGTTAAGATTTGAGCAGGCTTGTTTGAATGGAGTTTCTCTTTCCCGAGGAACCTGTGATCGGTGTATTGGCAACATTCAATTACATATGTCTGTACACACAGCAGGCGTTGAGCTGCGGTTGGTCTGTAGCAGATGCAGAGTGACAGAGATAAGCTGAAACTCAGTGGTCCTTGTGCTTCATGCTGTGGTTATGTGGCTGATGTCCATGTTAAATATATACTGTATTTTAAGTTTTGTTTGACAAAAGTGTGACATGCACTGACCTTGTGACACTCTTCCTGGAAGAGACAAACCTTTTTTCTCCAGCTGCTTTCTGATTGACAGTGTACTTCAACAATATTCCCTACTCCATACTCAGGGGATATCTGTTAAGGAAACTTTTCCCTCAAAATGTCTCCATTTGAAACACCCTGCAACATTACATCAGTCCTCCATGTATTACCCTGGATATGTATGTATTGCTGCTACTGTGGACATTTTTGACAATAAAATATTAAAAGTAGCATTAATATTAACACAAATTAATATAGAAAACAACCAAGGTAAGTTTTGCTTGTTAATAACATTAGCAACAATGAATGAATGAATGAATGAATCTTTATTTCGGAGAGATTAAAAGTAAAGATTAAAAAAGAAACGGAATAATATAAAAAAGGGGAAAAAAAATCCAACAAGGTCAAATTAAACAATAACTCCTCTGATTATACAGTTCAACATAAGTTATCCGAAATGGGTGATGGCTGAAGCCGCAGCTTATATTGCCCACCCATATTCCATCCAATAATTCAAAAGAAAAACAAAACAAGAGCGATTACAATTCAGAACAAAGCTAAGACAAAATGTGACAAAAAAAACTAAGCAACAACACAACACAGACTGGATATGACAATCCTTATGTGATTTTACATGTCATCTTGTATATATGTTTGGAGTATTTCTTCCTTTAGTTTTTGTTTAAATTGTCCTTTAAGTCAGGTCCAAAAGCGTTCCATAAGCTTACTCCTTGCACTGAAACACAGTGTTGCTTGGTAGTAGTTCTCACTGAAGGTTTTTGAAATATACGTGTTCCTCTGAAATGATATTGTTTCTCCCTTATTTGGAACAACTTTTGGATATTTGCGGGCAGTGATAGATTCTTCACTTTAAACATTATTACTGCAGTTTTAAAGTCAACCAGATCTTTCAACTTGAGAGCTTTTAATTTAAGAAAAAAGTGGGTTTGTTGGTTCCCTGTAAGCAGCTTTGTTTATTATTCTAATAGCTCTCTTCTGAAGCATAAAGACTGGATATATTTTTGTTTTATATGTATTTCCCCATACTTCAGCACAATATGTCATGTATGGGAGTATTAATGAATGATACAAAGTATATAATGTCGGTTGATTCAGGAAATATTTCACTCTGTGTAGTATTGCGTTTGATTTAGATATTTTACCTTTAATATAATTAATATGTGACTTCCAACACAGTTTATTATCAATTATTACTCCAAGAAATTTAGTTTCAGATACGCTTTCAATCTCTACACCATTTACACTGAGTTTAGGTACTAAGTTGTTGTGATGGTTGTTAAAAACTATAAATTTTGTCTTACTTAAATTGAGCGTTAATTTGTTTGAATCAAACCACAGTATAAACTTTCCTACTTCCTTTCCGAGTGTATCCAAAAGTTTTTCCAAATTGCTTCCACTGCATAATAAATTAGTGTCATCTGCAAACAATATTAAATCCATTTTTTCCGAGACTTTACATATATCATTTATATACATATTGAATAACAATGGCCCCAAAACTGAACCCTGTGGGACTCCACAAGTAACCTTCAGTAACTGTGAGTTTTTGTTACCAACACATACTGTATATACTGATATCTATTCTTTAGGTAACTACATAACCAGGACAGTGCTACCCCCCAATACCACAATTTTGTAGTTTCTTTAATAATAAATTATGATCCACTGTATCAAATGCTTTTTTAAACTCCAGGAATACCCCAACTGAATACTCTTTATTTTCAACGGCAGTTGATATTTTTTCTATAAATTCCATTAGAGCAAATGCAGTTGTCCTCTTGTGTCTGAACCCATATTGCTGCTCACACAACAAATTATTCTTCATTATGAAGTTGTCAATTCTCTCACAGAATATTTTTTCAAGTATCTTGGAAAATTGTGGCAATAGTGAAATTGGTCTATAGTGTGAAAGTTCCCCTCTGTCACCCGTCTTGTATATCGGAATTACTTTAGCTATTTTCATTGCATTGGGAAATATACCTGTTTGGAGAGACAGGTTACAAATATACGTCAGGGGTTTCACTAAGCATTCAATAATAGTTTTGACTAAGAGCTTTTCAATACCATCACAGTCCGTAGATGTTTTCCTTTTAAACGATTTAACAATTTCAATGACCTCTCTCTCATTTGTGTTCTTTATGAAAATGGAGTCTTTTATAGCAGTGTTTTTGCTCATTGTATCACCTGTAGGTGCCGTAATGGGTATTTCTCGAGCCAAATTAGGACCAATGTTAACAAAAAAGTTATTAAATTCATCTGCAGGTGAAACTGCATTCACACTCTGAGTTGTTTTATTATTTTTTGAAAAATTGGTTGGGTAGTTTGTATTTCTGTTTTTATTTTCAAGAATATTGTTAAGTATTGTCCATGTATTTTTAATAATGTCTCTGTTTTTGTCCAGTTCTTTACTGTAATAGTGTCTTTTACTACATCTCATTATATACTGTATGTTAACTTATTTTTGTATGTTTCATACCGCTGCTCTGCTTCTTTTGTCCTTTTCTTTAGAAAAGCTTTATATAATAAATTTTTCAATCATTTGTTGGAGGTCCAAAGACTTATGGGTAATCTTCTTGTCAACTCCTGGTGAAGTGATGAACGTTTGTTTTCTTCTTCCCTGCTCAGTTCTCAGTTCCCTTTGAAGTGAACACCGTTTGGTTCCTACAGTTTGGAATCTCAATCTCATGACTGAATAGCCTTTGCAGTCCACTCCATAGGGAACTACTAGGCAATCAGGACACACCCTCTCTCTGCTGCAGTTACCAAACCTTGAAAGCCTTCCCCACTCCAATACCTGAACTCTGCAGCTACTCTTCATCTGCTCATTAGTGGTAAGCCTAAATAAGACCTTGTCTACAAGAAGGATGTTTTTTTAAACAAACAAAGTTATTCATACAGGATTTTTGCCTTACATCAACATGCAAACACTGCTTTGAGCACTAAAATGAACTTTTTGAAAAACTCCTTGTAGGGTGAAGATTCCACTTACTCTGATGATGATGATGTCTGCATGGGGAAAACTGGAGTTTTCTCCATTGTTTCTGTGGCAGTGGTTGAGTCTGTTAGATATGGAAATGGCTGGTACTAGTAAGATGGCGGCTGGGTTGGACATGGGTTAGACAGGGGTGGCTAGCTACTAGTTTCCGGTGGTGACGCCACTCGAGGTATAAAGGAGGTGGGCGGAAGAGGCTCTGCCTCTTTCATTGTGGGAGCCACCTGGTATGCAGGTGAGTGCCGTAAGCCTTTTGTATATAGTTGTATCCTGTATTAAAGCCCTGTTCATCAAGTTACTAGTATCTCGTTATTCCTTATAATTATGGACACAACATTTGGCGACGAGGTAAAAGCGGTAATGCCACCTTTCGGCCATTTTTTGAGGCCCCGGGTGAGCCGCCCATGCCCTGGCCTCGTTGGTTTGCTGCCTTTACCAACTATCTTGTTGTCTTAAACCTTGGCGAGATGGAGAAGCTCCGAGCGAGATCTGTGTTGGTCCATAATTTGGGAATGGAAGGGCAGAGGATCCTAGAGAACCTTGGAGGTGCTGATAGCTTCGATGAGGTAGTGAAGCTAATGGCGTGTTACTTTAGAGCGCCTGGAAACGTCACGGTTAGACGCATTCAGTTTCAACAGCGCCGCCAGTGGTTGGGAGATCCAGTTAGAAGATTCTTGGCGGACTTCCATGAGCTGGCGAGGGAATGCAGGTTTGGATCCCTGGAGGACGAGATGATTCAGGACCAGCTGGCAGAGCACATCCGCTGCCCGGCGGCCCAGTCCAGGTTGTTAACTCACCCAGGGGAGTTGATGTTAGCTGCAGCTGTCGAGCTTGCCCAACAGTTTGAGGCAGCAGAGACCATCACGAGAGGCCTTACTGAAGTGGCTTCTCTGGATGGGGGTGAGTCTCGCCCTGAGGCACTGATCCTGGACCCTTGTGATGGTGAATGCGGAGAGGATGATTTTGCCTCTGTGGTCACGATGAGGTCCGCCCCAGGTATGCCAAAATGTTATGGATGTGGGTCCACTGAGCACCGCTATAAGTCCAGGGTGTGCCCGGCGAAAGGAAAGTGTTGTGGCAAGTGTGGTGTGTTGAACCATTTTGCCAGAATGTACGTTAACTTTGTACACAGGAGCCGTAGGGGTGAACCAGGTGCTGTGCAGAAGACTCCAACAATTGTGCATACCGTCTCCCCAGAGACGACGGGGAGGATCGGTTGTACTGCCACGCTAGATGACATCGAGGTTCCACTTTTGGTGGACACTGGAGCGGCTATTTCCGTCCTGAACCTGGTGACCATGGAGAGACTGTTTCCCCATCAACAGATTAGGAGGTAATATGGAGAGTATTTTGGATATGGACGGAACAGGTTGGCCATTTTGGGCTATGTGGAGATGGAGGCCCGGTATAAGGAGAGCGTGGCACCCAGAGCCCGCATCAACGTTTCAGCGTCCAGAGTCAACGTTATGGGTTGTAACCTATTTTACAGCCTTGGGTTCTCCATATCTAACAGGTGAAGAATGGTCCGGATGTGGACTTTGGGGCTGGCCTGTTCCAGTGGTGGAGGGTGCTGAGGTGTGGGATTCAGACTGGCTGGACAGAGTTTTAGAGGGAGAGCACATTCGGCGCCGCGCGGAGCCATCTCGGGATGGACCCGATGCCATCATGCAGGCTGCCCTGGATGAGGGTGCTGGACGGCACGCCGGGACCCCCGATGAGGCTCATAAGGACGAGATGCCCACGCCAGGAGAAAAAGGGGTGAGACCGCAGAGCGTGGTGGTAGTAAAGCGCTCCCAGCTACGGCCTGCCAAGGGGAGACCGAAACGAGCCCGCGAGCCGGAGAGATCAGTGACGGATGCCTGTCACAGGAATGGTGATCCGGATAAGAGGAAGAGGGCTCCCTCAATGACCACAGTTGATGCTCAAGTATGACGGGATCACAGTCCACGCAAGCAGCGGGACGACCAGAGGCGGTTCCAGATGGAGCCCGACTGGATGGAGGCACACCGGCGTAGGGCAATCTATACCTGGAGACACCCGAGGGATCTGCGGCTGCCAGTGGCGGAGAGGAGATGGCGCAGCAGGAGCCCTGAGGTTAAGAGACGGAGATGCCTGGAGAGGGATCCATCCAAGGACTGAGGGTTTTTGTGTGTGTCTACTGTGTTTTGCCCTAGTCCTGTCTGTGTAGTCTTTGCTGTTTGGTGCTCTGGTAAATTTGCCTTTTTTTTTTGTTTGTTTTTTAAAAAAGAGAGTACAAAAGGTATGTTGAAATGTTTTGCTGTGAACTTGATTTGAGAGTTTGCATGATGAATTTTAATAGCCAGAGGGGTGGTGGCTTGTTAGTAGGTAACAGTATATGGTAAACTTGAGCCCACCATGGTTTGTTTGGATAAATTTTATTAAATACCCTGCGTAGTTTTATGCCGTAAATGCCCTTTGTGGGGTGGGTGTTGGGGTGAGGGCCGCCAATAGCACTTGTGTATACTGTGATTTTGTATGTAGTGTTTGTGTAGTATTGTTCATGGGATTATTTTGAGTTAGAAATGCGGCTTTGTTTTATATTATTGAACTGTTCTTTCTCTGCCGGTAGAATAACCCACCCAGCCGTGTAGGGGGCGCTGGCAGTCTACCTGGCCCCCCAGCCTCAGTTGTGGGAATGGATAGGAGTTTGTTTATTTTTGTACATATTTTCTTCCCCTTTTAGAACACGAGTCGGGAGACAAATTAGGGCAGGCTGTTTGTGTGCTTGACATTTTTTAAAGGGTGGGAGGGATGCTAGATATGGAAATGGCTGGTACTAGTAAGGTGGCAGCAGGGTTGGACGTGGGTTAGACCAGGGTGGCTAACTACCGGTTTCTGGTGGTGACGCCACTTGAGGTATAAAGGAGGTGGGCGGAAGAGGCTCTGCCTCTTTCATCGTGGGAGCCACCTGGCATGCAGGCAAGTGCTGTAAGCCTTTTGTATATAGTTGTATACTGTATTAAAGCCATGTTCACCGAGTTACTAGTATCTCATTATTCCTTATAATTATGGACACAACAGAGACAGCAAAATTTGTGCTGCTGTTTTAACTTTGTTAACAGGACTTTTTGTTTTTTTAGTTAAGCTACATTAAGTACCCATTAAATACACATTAAGTGATGAGATGGGGTGGTTATACCAGTTGATAAAAGTGCAAGCACACTGCTGATTAATTAACATTCCGGTGTCCCACTGCAACACAGTGAAGTGTGATAAACATGTTTAGAGTGGATAGTCGTGCCTTACATCATCTGAAAGCTGAGAATTTCATCTATTTGGTTATTTAAACAGATATGAGATATAGTCATAACAATGGAATTAAATAGAGCATCAAACGAGCTAGAACGGCATACCAACATAGCATTTACTCACCAGTGAAGCTTTCTTGGCATCCTATAATTAATGATAGTCCAACAAATATGGTCCAGTTTTATTGCAAAAGGTCCAGTACATCCATTTGAGTAAGATTTATCATCCAGTGTTTACAGGGGACAACGTCCATAAAATTGCAGCATTGTTTGAAATCCAGCCAGCTAACTTCCTGCCTTTTTTTGTTTATGCACTATAAAAACTACATTTCCCTTTGCAACAGTGATGTAAACAGAAGCCCAAAAGACTCACATGACTGTCTGGATTTGATTGATATCTTATTTGAACCAACAGGTGTTTTCTTTGTGTTTTCACAGCCTTTAATACTCAATGAGTGCCTACTTAGCATGAAGGACCAGCCTTCCAGCTAACGCAAACACGATGAGCCAATTGCGGCTGAGTATGCTGATTATGGATGTGTCGTGTAGCCAATTAATTTCTGAATTTAATGATACCTGATAGGGCTAGGTTGGTCACACATGCCCCCTGTAACTGGGCATTATGTCTCCCATATGTAATGCTCAATTGCTTCTAGAAAAGCTGAGTCACTTCTACCAACCTTGTGTGTAATGTTTATACTTTACTTACTCTGTGTCATTACTACTGACAGTGACTACTGACAGTGTATCTGGATATGGGGCAGGAGCGCCCTGACTGTCACCTTTCATTAGAGCCCAAGATGACACATACAGTATGTTGAAGCATTCAAAAGTTGTAAATATTTTCCAATGTATGTGCCCACAGGTTGGTACAGTTCAAAAATGCCTTGTTGTAACCTGAGGAAAAAACTATAATATATTCATTTTTTTTTGGTATTGTTGTTATTTTCAGGAGTCTGTATCTAAAAACAACAACAAAGAAAAAAACAGGTGAACTTTATTTTCTTCAAATTTAGTATGTTTACACCACTAGTGATCAGTGACAGAATCACTTAGAGGGATTCTTACTGTTTTGCCGAAAAAAATTGTTTTATTTTGAACGAGACCAAAACCCTTGAATACAGTATACTGCAAAGGGTTGAACAACAGCTTTTGATTTACTTTGGGTATGTTATTTTTAGGCGTTTTTAGGGAAATTGGCTAGAATGTTATCACTTTTCATCTTTGGGAAAATGAGATGAAAATAGTAGTGTCGATATAAAGAGGAATATCTCTATGTACTGCAGGAAGAGAGACCAGATTTTGTGGAATGAGATGAGAGTGTCTTTTATGGTTGCCGGGTTTGCGTGGTCTGTTCTTAAGTTGAACCAGTGACTTACAGAGAATTTTGTTCCGTCTTCCCAGTTGAGTAATATAGTTTTCATGGCTATGGTTAATGGTATTAAAAGGAAGGTCTGGAGATGTTTTGGGATGCTAAGTGAAAAGAGATCACCTAAGAGGGCGATGAAGAGGGTGAGAAGGACGCTGAGGTCGAGGACCTTGGACCGCTCCCTCATGATCAAAACTGTCTGATTGGTGTGCTGGTGTGTGTTAAAGGGACTTTTTATATGTTTGCACATACTGGTGTATCTCAGTAAATTACAATATTATGAGAAAATTAGTGATTTTTCTGGGTGAACAGCGCTTTTCCTTTACATTGCAATATAATTAAAAAATATTTTTTCATGTATTCAGTATTGATTAAACACAGATATTTCAAGCCTCTTTGATTTAATTGTTCTATATTTTTTTAAATCAAATTACAAATTGTGATTTTCTAATTTACTGAGATGCACTAGTAAATGTATTGCTACTCACTCAATGCATTAAGAAAGAAAGGACTTTTTTTTATGCAGTGCTGTGTAGACATTTTTTTTTTTTTTTATAAACAAAGGAGGAAAACAGTTTTTAAAAATCCCCATGACTGGGGCTAGGACTGCTCCACTGAGTAGTCTTCGTGAATTTGCCACTGGGCTTTGTAGTCATGTGAACTTACTGGGCCAAGGCCAGAATTGCCTATTTCAGCCTGGGATCTCCAAGTCCGTTTTGACCCTTACACCAAGGTGGACTGTCCTAGTCATTTTCACCCTTAGGCAAGGTAGACTTACACCTCCAAAGTGTCTTCTGCACACAGGCAAGGCAGACATACACCTAGATCCCAGGCTGGGATTTGAATCCATGACACTGTCTTCTCAAAATCTTTCACTCTACCCGCACGGCACCCTAGAATTGTTGAGCTAAACGGCCCTAAACCGTTTCCCATTCATTTTCAATGGTAGTGCTGAGCCACTACCTAGTACTACCTGGTAGTGCTGAGGATTCTCTTCCATGGTCATCATAGACCGACGGAGGCCGACGATGCTGAGCCACTACGGATGTAATATATTTTACGCCACTACCACTCCTGTGGCGCTGTTTCCACTTTTTTGACTGCAAGTCTCAAATTTTCCATTGAAAACTTCTGCTGGGGGAGAGAAGACGACTACTAACTGCTACACTTTCAACACTCCCTGTTCATTTAAAGATAAGACATGTTGTTTGAAATAAAAGATGACATTTAAAATAAATATACAGTTTGTTATGTCCACAAACCCGGAATGAGGCACAGAGAGTGGCGTCTTCTTTGAACACAAACTTTATTACATGTTGTTTAATAATACACTACACATCCACTGTCATCCTGAGCCAGCTGGGAAAGAGATCCAAAGATGTCAGCTCTCACTCTATATGGGTTGGCGTGAAGATGGCACCAGCCGGCTGCGTCATCACACCGCTCCCTGCCGTTAACCCCTTCACCACATTCTCTCCTCCCCTTGCAAAAACACAGAACACTCTAATTAATTTAAACCCTCCCGAATTTGGCATAACCAACAACAATAATAACCCATAATTCTAACTAGGGTGAGCAGGTGGACCGACTGCCACTCAGCCCACCGTGGCTGAGTTGTTGCAGCTGATCCCTCACCCGTCGCCGGCCAAAACTCAACATGAGCACTGAAGGTGTCCAGTGCCTCACTGGTGTCGCTCATTGAAAGGGACCCTCCACCTGCTAACTCAGTTGCTCCTACTACAGCCGGCCAAGCGTGGGCACTGAAGCCATCCGGTTCCTCCACTGAGCTACTCTCCTCCCGAGAGCATGAAGTGTGCGCTTTGGTGTCGGTCGTTGACGTGGACTCTTCACCCGTCCGCTTGGTCGTAACTTCCGTGTTGTGTTCACACTCCGTGTCGTGTTCACCCACCATGCTGTGGTCACTCTCAGTACAAAATTGTCCCTTTTTGCTGCGCTCACTCTCTGTGCTGTGCTCTTTGGCTGGCTTGTCATTCTCGATGGGCACGGGCTCCCTCACCTGTGGCTCTGATTCCACGTGTTAGCTAGCGTCTAGCTTGTAGTGTGTAGCTTCTGTGTTTTGTGCCCATTTAGTTCCATGGCTAACTTCTCTGTTGCAACTAGCTGGGACGTTAGCTCCCCTGAGCTAGCTAGCGTTGTGTCTTTTGGTGCCATTAGCATCTCAACCCACAGCTTCATGCTACGTGTGTGTTCGGCAAAGTAGCTAGCAAGAAGTTCAACAGTATGCGTGTATGACTCCATCTCCCCTAACTTGTGGAAAATTCTCTGACCTTCCACGTCGAGTTTCCGAACAAGTGCTTGTTTCCATACTTTGTTTGAGTTTACCCAGGCCCAACGCTGCAATGTACATTTTGAATGCTTACAACCAGCGAGGCTATGTGACTGCTGGTTCCCCTAGGTACTCAAGAAACGGCCGTAGTGGTGTTCTTCATGCATCCATGAGTTAATCCTCAGTGGCCAAATGTTATGTCCACAAACTCGGAATGAGGCACAGAGAGTGGTGTCTTCTTTGAACATGAACTTTATTACATGTTGTTTAATAATACACTACACATCCACTGTCATCCTGAGCCAGCCGGGAAAGAGACCCTAAGATGTCGGCTCTCACTCTATATGGCTGTCGTGATGACGGCACCAGCCGGCTGTGTCATCACACTGCTCCCTGCCGTTAACCCCTTCACTACACAGTTGTGAAGCAACACAGTCATTACTGTTATTTTTTTTCAGTGGTGTAAGTTTCATTTTAGTTTTGTAGAGACACTGCGAGTTACGTTTTGAAATGGGGTGAATATGTGATATGATTGTGGTGGTGAAATGTTAAATAACTTTGTTGGTTCATTTTTCATCTGTTGTGTTTATCTCTTACTAGCGTTAGCAAAGCTTACTCGCGTTAAGATCATATAATGGCCATATTTCAGTAGCCGTGAATATGCTAAAATATGAATGAGCATGGTGATGATGTGTTAATAACTTGCCAGTAATGCCTATCTGGTTAAACACTAGAGCTAATGGGTTTATGCTGAGCTCCACTGTTAAACAACTGTTACCATACACTGCAGACTGAACCATAAACGATCCTTCTTTACAGAGTGCTTTATGATGTTTGGAGAAAATACTTGTAGTTGCAGAAAATTCTTGGAGTAAACTGAATCATGACTACAGTATTAATCTGATATAACTTGTTTTTATATCTAAAAGACTTCTCCTGCCACCTCACCCTTCTCCCTTTTTTCCAAATAATGTATGAAATATCAGTATTTCTATGAGATAATTCTTTAAAGCTAAATAATTTTCCCTTCTCTCTCTCTCCCACTCTCCCACTCTCTCTCTCTCTCTCTCTTTTTTAAATACTAGGTGGATTAAAGATGACCATGTGGGGGACATAGGTGTTATATTCTCCACCTAGAGATGATGGCCCAGGAGAAGAGAAGCTGATGGGGGGTCCAGACAGGACAGCAGAGAGAAATAAAGTTTATGCTGATCCAGCTTGTCGTCTCGCTTGCTCTGTTCTCTCTACACTGGTGACCCTGCAATGGAAGACGAGGCAACCACCCCGGAGACGTCCAGGACTGGAAGCGCCAGCACTCCGTGTACTGTTTCGGTCAAGCTCCCGCACTTTTAGCTGCATGACTTGACAGCGTGGTTCCTCCACACAGAGGCCCAGTTTGCGCTCCGTGGGATAACGGCGGATGACATCAGATATTACTATGTCATCGCAGCACTGGACGCACTCACATCTCAGCAGGTGGCAGGCCTGCTCCAACAGCCCCCAGTCCACGGTAAATACGATGCACTCAAGACCATGCTCACCCAGCACTACACGCTCTCCGATGACAAGAGAGCGGAAAGGCTCCTGATGTGCTCCGAGTTGGGGGACAGGTCAGTGGTCGAGTTAATGGAGGACGTGTTGGCGTTAATGGGCAGAGATGGTGAGCCGTTCCTGTTCTTCCATCTTTTCCTTAGAAACCTCCCGACAGCGACCAGAGCGATCCTCGCCAACTCACCACTGCTGGCGACACGAAACTACCGCGCAGTATCGCAAGTAGTGGACTGGATCATCCTGGCGAACAGAACTTTTGCCGTGAACGCAGCGGTGCCGGAGCCCAGACAGATGACCGACGATGGCGAGGAGCCATTGATGGTGGCTGGTGCGGTGGCCAAGAAGCATGGGAAAGACACAATCTGCTTTTATCACCGCCGTTTCGGAGCAGATGCACGGTGATGCTTGCCACCATGCCAGTTCAGGCGGTCGGGAAATGCCAGCACCGGCAGTTGGTAGCAGCTGCGACCGCCGGTGACACAGACAAGCTGCTCCTACATGACGGACTCACGTTCGGGGAGACGGTTTGTGGTGGACTCCGGCTCCCAAAAGAGCCTCATCCTGCCGTCCAACGCAAACAGGCTGGCTAGAAGTAGCGGTCCCGAGCTGGCAGCCGCAAACAGCTCTGACATTAAGACATTTGGTGAGAGGACACTAACTATATGTTTACATGGCCAGAACTTCCAGTGGAATTTCGTCATAGCGGCATGTAACTCCCCCATTTTGGGTGCAGACTTTCTATGTGCGCACAGTTTATTGGTTGCTGTTACTAATAGACACCTGGTTAACACTTTTTTGATTCTCTGCCCTGTACAGCTCGAGGAGCCGGGTTGACAACACTTGCCAACGTCACAAGTTCTGACAACTATTCACCCAGTTCCCAGCACTCACGGTTCATACATTTTTAGCGGCCATCACTAAGCATGGGGTCGAGCATTTTATTACCACCAAGGGGCCGCCCGTTTTCGCACGACCTCGGCGCCTGGACGCGACTAAACTGGCCAGCGCGCACAAGGAGTTTGCCAATTTGGAGAGGTTAGGCATCATCAGGTGTTCAAACAGCCCGTGGGCGTCCCCGCTGCACATGGTGCCTAAAACAGATGGGTTGTGGCGACCATGTGGTGATTTCTGCAGGTTTAACAATGCTACAGCACACAATTGCTACCCCATCCCTCATTTCCAAGATTTTTCCATCCACCTGACCACGGCACGTATTTTCCCCAAGGTGGACCTGGTCCGCGGTTACCACCAGGTCCTAGTGCGCGCAGAAGACGTACCCAAAACAGCGGTGATAACCCCGTTCGGCCTGTTTGAGTTTCTGCGCATGCCATTCAGATTAAAAGGGGCAGCGCAGACCTTCCAACGCATGATGGACGCGGTGCTGCGCGATCTGCCTTTTGTTTTCGTCTACCTGGATGACATCCTAGTGGCCAGCGTGTCCGAGGACGAATACGTCGCCCACCTCAGGATGGTTTTCCAGAGGTTGGAAGCACACGGGTTAATAATCAACCCAGCAAAGTGCCAGTTCAGGGCAACAGGGATCGACTTTTTGAGCCACTGTATCTCGCCGGAGGGCGCCATCCCATTACCAGACAAGATGCGCGTGGTGGCAGATTTTCCGCGTCCTCAGACGGTAAGAGTGCTTCAAGAGTTTTTAGGGATGGTTAACTTTTACAACAGTTTCCTCCTCCGTGCAGCCCAGCTCATGCAGCCGTTGTATGCAGTGCTTAAAAAAAGGAAACCGGCGGACAGCATCGACTGGACCCCTGAGCGGGATCAGGCTTTTTCGGATGCCAAAACAGCACTAGCGAAGGCCGCATCACTGGCGCACCCAGATCCATCGGCACAGATAGCACTCACTACCAACGCATCGGACGTGGCCATAGGAGCCGTCGTGGAGCAGTGAGTCGCAGGTTCTTGGCAGCCGCTCGCCTTTTTCAGCAGGTCTTTGCGCGACAATGAGTGCAAATACAGCGTGATCGACAGAGAGTTGCTGGCTCTCCACCTGGCGATACACCATTTCCAGTTCTGGCTGGAAGGGCACAGCTTCACCATGTTTGTGGACCACAAGCCTCTAACGTACGCCGTGGCCAAGGTTTCAGAGCCACGGTAGGCCTGGCAGCAAAGGCAGCTGGCCGCAATCTCGGCGTTTACAACCGACATTCAGCACGTGGCCGGTAAACTCAACGCGGTGGCAGACTGCCTCTCACGCGCATTGGTGGCCCGGGTCTACGTAGGAATAGATTACACCTCCATGGCAGCGGAGCAATCAGGAGATGCAGATGTTTACGCGCTCCAGTCTGGACCAACAGGGTTAAGGCTGGAGAGCAGAGTACTGCAAGACAGGGCCCTCCCCTGATCTGTGATGTCTCTACAGGTCTACCGCGCCTGGTGGTCCCGTGCGCTTGGCGCCGTCGAGTTTTTGAGTCAGTTCACTCCCTGGCGCACCCGGGAGTGCGTACGTCAGTCAAACTGGTGGGAGCAAAGTTCGTCTGGCCATGTTTGCATAAACAGGTGAAAGAGTGGGCAGCAGCTTGGGTCACATGCCAACGGGCCAAGGTGCACAGACACACAAAGGCTCCCCTCAAACTGTTCCACATCCCGGCTAAGAGGTTTGACCACGTCCACATGGACCTGGTGGGGCCCCTCCTGCCGTCGCAGAGGTTTAAGCACTTCCTGACAGACGCACTGGCCCGAAGCGGTGCCGCTAGCCTCTACCACGTCCGCGGAAGTCGCACGTGCTTTTTTGGCTACGTGGGTGATGCTTCGGCACGCTGTCAGACATCATGTCTGACTGGGGCCCTCAGTTTGTTTCCGACCTCTGTTCCAAGATGGCCTGGAGCCTGGGGGTCCACATTCATTGCACTACCGCGTACAACCCCCAGGCCAACGGGTTATGCGAGCGTTTCCACAGGTCACTTAAAGCAGCGCTCAGGGCTTCACTTAATGACGCAAATTGGGTGGACCGGCTGCCATGGGTTCTGTTAGGGTTGCGTTCCGCACCGAAGGAGGATCTGGCGGCCTCCCCGGCAGAACTAGTTTTTTTCTCAACCGCTGCAACTCCCCGGGGAATTTTTGTCCAACAACCTCGTGCCCGAGGCTGAGCCATCCCTGCATTCACTACGTGGCGCAGAGGCGGGGATGGTACAGGGCCCGGCCCACCACTGTTTTCCCTGTGCATTCGTCCCAAAAAGCTTGAGGAATGCGTCGTTCGTGTTCATCAGGCACGATGCACACCGGATCCCACTGCACCCACCATACAACGGGCCGTTCAGAATGTTGGAACCTGGGGCGAAACATTTCATGTTAGACTTGTGGGGATGCAGAGAAACCGTCTGCATTGACAGGCTCAAGCCCACATTTGTATTGGCAGATGAACAGGTGGTGTTGGCCCGAGCTCCCTGGCGTGGACGCCCCCCATTGGGAGCTCAGCAGGTAAATAACTCATCAGCAGGGACAGAAATTCTTGATAAGGATGTACCCCCCCCCCCCCCATTGTCCCCCACAGACGGACGTGCCTCCCGCAGCACCCCATCGGCACAGCAGCGCCTTGGAGCTGGCGACCCCGCGTTACAGCCGCTATGGCCATCAGCTGAAGCAAACAGGACAGGGGGGTTAGGGCCCATTCTGGGTGTTCGGGGGAGGGGGTGTGGAGGACATAGGTGTTACATTCTCCACCAAGAGATGATGGCCCAGGAGAAGAGAAGCTGACGGGGGGTCCAGACAGGACAGCAGAGGTGGAGATGCTGGCTGCCGGGAGAAGGAAGAAGCACTGCACCAGCGGACTGTTATGCTAATGCGCTGTGCAGGCTTTGTCTGTAATGTGTATTGAGGTGTGAACCCCTGGGCCGCCCGGCAAAGCATTAAAGGTATAAAAGAGAGATGCCCTGTGGCCTGGGAGCTATTCTTGTCAACTCAACTGTTAGAGAGAAATAAAGTCTGTGCTGATCCAGCTCGTCATCTCGCTTGCTTTATTCTCTCTACAACCACACCCTGCTGGACAAATCTGCTCCCATGAGGGAGGACCTTGTTCTGTAAAATGCTGTTGCTGTGGTCTGACAGAGAGGATGTGACAGACATGATGGAGGTGCTGGCAGACTACATCCTCCAGTTAGGAAAGTTTAAAGGAAACTCCTTCAGATGTGTGCTGAAAAATGATTTTAAGTACATTATGTGTCCTATCAAGGTTCTTCATGAAGGAGAAGGTGTCATGGGCGGCCTTCACGGACCGCTAATGAGACGCTATAGGCGACCAGTGAGTTTGCGTATTTATTAATACAGGACAAAAGGTACAAAATAATGAGCCACGAGGGGCAAAACACAAATAAGGACAAAGGCAAGAGCACACTGATGATAAACACATGTTAAGGAATAAACTTACAGAGTGTTGCAAGGAAAAGAGGATGACTGGAGCCGGAGCATAGGGACTCCACTCTAACGTTGGGGAGACCAGCGTTATCCATAAGCGAGGTCGCAGCCCGGAGTAACCTGAGCTGCTCCCTTAAATAGGGCTTCAGAATACTCAGCTGATGAGAATGTCATCAGCTGATTGATTACCAGCCATCCCAGCGGAGCGCACCTCTGACAGCCGGAAGCCCCGCCGAGATGCTGTCACAATAAGAGCCCGAAGGCCCTGTGGTAAACCAGAGTAGAGAACGGAGAACTACCGGACAACCCGAGTGCAGACAGAGTCAGCACTCGGATCATAACAGTAGCCCCCGTTCGCAAGGCGAATTCCAGGCGCCATGTAACATTAACCCCCCTCCCATCCAGAGGGTCAACAGGCCCACTCCAGGGAGGGAGACGGGGGAAAGGCCAGGCGGGCAAGAAACAAGGCACAAGATCAAGGACAGAAAAAAAAAACAACCCTCCAACAACCAGATTACGGCAACCAGTACAGAAGAACATACACTGTACACAGGAAAAAAAAAATAAAAAAAACATGAGGAGAGGATCAGAGGGGAAAAAAAACCCCCCAAAACACTCAAAATGACCACAAGCAGAGCCTCAGAGAAACCAGGAACTCAAATACAGGCACAACATTGCAGCATGTCCCATAATACCAGGGGGGAAAGAAAAAAAAACTCAAGCCGCAAAGCAGCGATACATACAGTTCAGTGTAAAATCACCACACGCGAGGAGGAAGAGAAAAAAAAAAAAAAAACACAGGCTACCGGGTGGTGACATACAACAGTTCAATAAAGATAAATAAACTGCACATCATCATCATCATCACAGCAGTCGGCGACAATGACTGTTTCATTTAGGTCTGGTCAGATTCGTCCACACAGCTCTGTAATTCGCCTTCCGCTGCCAGGAACTCCTGACCTTGTTAACCCGGGCGACATCCGAGCCGGTATGAGTTGCTCTCTGACTGACCATTTCATGCACAGGCAACACAGAAAATGACCCTCAGATTACAGAGGAGAGGGAAAAAAAATAGCACACGCTAAAGAGCGGTGATAAACACAGTTCAACATAGATCAAGACCCCAAACACAAAAGCATCCCGAATCATACAGAGGAGGGAGGGGGGAAAAGGGATGACAACAGGCAGAGCACAATGGAGTAAAAAAAAACACAAGTTCAGGTGGTCTGCCTGCGTCTAGCGTCCAGATCGCTAATAGGGGAAAAAGGATCAGTTCGGGTGGCCTACCCCAGTCCCAGGCCTGGAAAAACAATACTTCTGGCGGCCGGACCAGGCGCCCGAATAGAAAGGCCAATCTGTCGGGCGGCCGACCCAGAATGCCAAACAGGCGAAGCAATGTCCCAGGCGGCCGACCCACGTCATTCCGCCACCAGAACCGCAGGAGAGCACTCGGAGACGGCCTCCCTATGGAGAGGGATAGCGAGGGAGAGCCGTGCCAAAAACGGGAAGTCCCAGCGGCCCCCGATGGACAGAAACAAGGAGAGGGGAAAAAACGACAGACCAGTCCAGCTGTGATCAGCGGAGGATCTGCAGCTCCACCTCTGAACATCACTGGAACAGGCACTGTCCTCCTGTCGGATCCCACGTGAGCCCGAGCTGCACCCACGATGGACCCCGATCGGATCGCGGCTGCACCCACGACGGACCTGAATTGGGTCGCGGCTGCACCCACGATGGACCCCGACTGGGTCGGAACAGCACCAGGAACGACCTCCAACCCTGAGCCCAGATCCTCCAGAACAGAGACCAGGACCAACTCATCACTGGCGACCCTGGGAGAAGGCTCAGGAGAGGGAAAAGGACCGGAATCAGGATCACCGGCAGCGACAGAACGCAGCGAGACAGGCTCGGATGCAGTGGACGGCTGCACCCGGCTCATCTCCCCAAGAAACAGACAAAAATGCTCCAGAGTAGAAAGGAGGAAGAGAAAGTAGAGCACTTGCCTGATCTCGAGTTCTGTCACCATCCAGGACTTCGGTGATCTGGGTTCGGGATGTAGAAGGACGTCCTCTGGCTCCCACTCGGCTATGGCGGGCTCCGCAGCTGGCATGATGGTCTCCACAGTCTGGAGATCCCCTGACGCAGATGTCCACGCCAAGGTCCCACACCTGCTGGGTCGGACTGACCCTCCGTGGAGACCCGGGAACGCTTGCTCGTCGGCGCAGGCTCCAAACCGCAGTCCACCCTCCTCCTCTGCCCGTGTCATGGCTGCGGGGCTGGATCCAGGCTCTCCAGGCCCGCAGGCTCCCTCCTCGTCCAACGATGTAGTCCACACTCAGGGGAAGAAGACACAAAGGTAGCAGGTTCATAATTAATTACTGCAGCAGGTGGAGGGAGCTTGGGGGACTGTGAACCCTGAACTCCACCCCCAGGAATCAGACATGGCAATTCAATCAGTGAGGGAAAAGAATGAACATGCACTTGCCTGCTTCGCTGAGGACCGATGGGACCCGCTGCAGTGGACTTGGTTCCTCTCTTCCCCTGCTGCCCCCCGAGAAGACGAGAAAGAGCCGCTCGCAATGGATCAATGACGGGCCTCGCCGAAGCAGGACTCGTAGCACTCACAGCAGCCGGGGAAAGCGTTGAGGAGGAGGGGGTGACAGCCAAGGCAAACCGGGCCCGAGGAGCTGACGGGACAGCAGGAACAGATGACCCGGGGGGAGAGGCTGTGGGGTTTCCCTCTTGACGTGATGCAGGAGAAACAGCTGACTGGGAGGCAGAGTTCCTTTGACGACCCGGAACTGGATCCGGACGGGGTTCTCGCAGAGGCTTACCGGTGGCTGTGTGATGACACTTACTGGCAGAGGGCGAGGTGAAGCCAGGGAAACGTTGTTCTTGGGCTGGACGAGCGACAGGAGCTGACTCCCGAGGCAAGGAATGGAGTCGCCCCACCATCGGCCTCCTGCCAGGATTTCCCTCCAGTCCACGGATCTCCCTCTTCATCGGGGATGCCGTTCTCGGGGAAGGAGGTGAGGGTTCCTTGGCTGCGCTCACGAGCGCTCTCTCTAGCCGTACACATTGTGACACAATCCACGTCACTCGCTCTTTTCCCTCCGGAAAGGAGGTTAGGTGGTATTTTAATAAAGGTCTCTGAGCGAGACCCAGGGGCTCGTATGCTGTTTAGGTGGGCATGAGGCAACGGGGTTCTGCCAGGTAGCCATCTACCTCCTGAAACCACTCGGGGTAATACCCACGCCCGAAAGGGGACATGCTGAGCAATACAAGCTCCCCGGAGAAGGGAAAAAGCTCAAGTCCAGAAGCAAACTCACGGTCACCGGCGTCTCAGTCTGGCTATGACCTACTGTCATGGGTGGCCTTCATGGACCGCTAATGAGACACTATAGATGACCAGTGAGTTTGCGTATTTATTAATACAGGACAAAAGGTACAAAATAATGAGCCACGAGGGGCAAATGTTGCTCCCCTGGGTAGCGGCCCAGGAGGAGGAAACGTGCATGTGGAAGTTAACTCTCCAACCTGTGATAGAGAATCGGCAAAACACGTTTCGTTATTTCACACAAGGAGTTTTATTCTTCGTACTCCAGTGCGTGAGTCTACTCTCTATCACTGTGCGACATGCGCCATCTATTGGTCGGCGTATGGAACTGCACTCAACTCACATGAGTTATAATGGAACCAGGTGGATTACAAATGCATTGTAGAAAAATAAACAATTAAGGAATAACATAAAATTGTAGGGTGCCTGTTTTTCTTAAATTTTCTTATCCAAATGTCTTTTTCACCTCTTACATAACTATTAACTATTTCCAACCCTCTACACTCTCCCCCACTTCAAATAAATGTCTCCCGACATTTCATGTTCTAGGATGACTTAATGCATGAGAGTGTACCAATTATAACCATGGGACTGAGGTTGGGCGAGGTAGTGGAATGGCATATAGTTCTGAGTTAGCGGCACAGGGGTAAGGAGTAGGACAGGTCTTACGTCTGCAGTCCAAGGCTGGTACGATGGCTGTCCCAGGACGTCGTAGGTCAGTCTCTCTACTGGCCTTGCTCTCCGCTGTGACCTTCTCAGTTCCTCCTGTTCTCTATCCATCACCTCCACTTGTCCTTGACGTTCTTCCTGCAGCAAAGCTGGTCCATCCATTTGCTCCTCAGCATCCCGCTGAACGGGGACCGGTTCCTGCCTTACTGGTGGGCAGAACTCTCTAGCTGTCGCTCGAAGCCTTTGCTGATTTTGAGGATTTTGCTCTGGCATGACAGGTACTGGTTGCTGAGTGTTTTGGTCTGGGAGATTTGAGGCATTTTGCTGACGATTTACGGGTCTGTAACATGGGATTTGGCTACGGAGGTTGTAGCGGTAAGTCTTTTCCTCTTCTTCCTCCGAGCTGTCATTGTCTGTGTTGTCACTGTTAGGATTTGTCTCTGTCCTCTTCTTCCGTTTCTGTTTTGTCTTTTCTTTTGCAGGCAGTTCTTCTTCTAAAGGCAAGTCATTTACAGGCAACAGCAGGTTTCTGTGTAACACTCGCATCACTTGGCTGCCTCTCTCTGCTTGTACTTTATAGACTGGTCCATCTCCCACTCTCTCAACTACGCGATGTACTGCTGACTCCCAGTAAGCGCGCAGTTTCCCTGGGCCTCCTCTTTCAGAGAGGTTTCTGACCAACACCCTGTCGCCTGGTTGGAGTGTGACACCTTTTAAGCGTTTGTCGTACTGCTTTTTGCCTTTATCTGAAGACTTTTGACTGTTTTCTGCAGCGATTTTGTAAGCAACACGCATCCTATCAGCCCATTTTTTAGCGTAGGTTTGATGGCTGTGTGTGTCAGTGTCTTTTGTCTGGTTCAATAGTAGATCTACAGGCAACCTTGGGACTCTGCCATATAAGAGGAAAAATGGAGAATAGCCTGTTGACTCGTGTCTTGTACAATTGTAAGCATGTACAATTTGGGGTAGGTGATCCTTCCATTCACTTTTTTTCTCCTCCTGTAGGGTACGAAGCATTTGGAGTAGTGTACGATTCAGGCGCTCCAAGGGGTTGCCCTGCGGATGGTATGGAGTGGTTCGTGAGTGAGAAATTCCAGACAGTTGTTGTAATCTGTGGAAGAGACTGTTTTCAAACTCACGTCCCTGATCGTGATGCAACTTCTCAGGGTACCCGAAACGAGGAATAAAATCCTGAAATATCTTTTCTGCAGCTGTTTTGCCTGATTTATTCCTTGTAGGGTATGCCTGTGCGAAACGAGTGAAATGGTCCACTAGTACGAGGATGTACTCATACCCTCCTTTACTTGGCTCAAGGTGTAAGTAGTCGATGGAGATTAACTCAAAGGGAGCACTGGTTGTGATAGAGCCCATTGGAGCTCTCTGGGGAACATTTGGGCGTTTTTGTTTGATGCACGGACATTTTTTTGTTACATAATCTTCAACATCTTGTTGCATACATGGCCAATAGAAACGCTCACGGGCCAGATGTATCACCTTATCACACCCTATATGACCCATGTCATTGTGTAAACTCTTTAACACCATCGGCTTTAGCTGTTCAGGTAGGACAAGTTGTTTGCTGTGCTCTGTCTTTCTGTACAATAATCCATTGTCAACTTCCAACTTGTTCCACTCATACAGTAGTCTCCGTGTCCGTTTACTCATTGTCCTTCTATCTTTATCGTTTGGTGTCCATCCTTTGAGTTTGAGCGAGATTACTTCTCTAATTGACTCATCGTCTTGTTGAGCAGCATTGATGTCTTTAGGTGTCATGCTCAAAACACTGTCAGTTGGCACATTGTTGTCATTAGAACTCAGTTGTAATGCAGCTATCCATGGCACATCACTGTTTTGTGCTGCCTTGCTCCCTTGCCACACTGCGGACACTACTTCCGGTAAAACTGTCTCTGTGAACTCATTCATTTGCTCTTGCAGATCTAATGGGTATCTGGACAACATATCTGCATCTGCATTCCTTTTCCCTGGCCTATACTTGATATCAAAATGGAAGTCAGCCAACTCCCCGACCCACCTATGACCCACTGCATTCAACCTGGCTGAACTGAGGACATAGGTTAAAGGATTGTTATCTGTATAGACAGTAAAAGTCGGTGCATAATACAGATAGTCACGAAATTTGTCGCAGATGGCCCACTTGAGAGCTAGAAACTCTAGTTTACCGGAATGTAAGTGATAATTCTTCTCGGCCGGTGTGAGAGTTCTGGATCCATAGCCAATCACCTTAAGTTTGTTTTCTTGTTTTTGATACAAGACGGCTCCCAGGCCTTTGTTTGACACATCTGTATGCAATACAAATGGAAGGTCCAAATTGGGATAGGCTAGAATGGGAGGATTAGTCAGAATGTCCACAAATCTTGACACAACTTCCTGATGTTCACTGGTCCATATTATTGGTGTGCAAGAAGGAAGCTGGTTTCTGTCTCCTTTCTTTGTTTGTCCTTTACTCCTTTTTGGTGCTGGTTTATTGTCATTGCTTGTTTCATTAGTGCTCTGGAGGAGTTCGAACAAGGGTCTCGCCAGACGTGAAAAATCTTGAATAAATGATCGGTAATAACTGAGAAAACCCAGTAACGTTCTGAGTTCTCCGACTGTGCGAGGGTTCTTGTCTTTCAGAGCGAACACAGCATCCAAGTCTTTTGGGTCAATCTGGACTCCTTCTCTCGACACTAGCCTACCCAGGTAGCGTACTTGGTTTTTGAACAGTTCACATTTGGCTGGCCGAAGTTTGATGCCGTGTTGTCGCATTTTGCACAAAACCTGTTTAAGGTGTTCTACGTGCTCATCAAAGGTTTTGGAGTAACACAGTACATCGTCCAAGTAAGGCACGCAACACTCGTCTCTGATCCCTTCTAACACCTCCTCCATACACCTTTGGAATGCGGCCGGTGCGTTTGACAACCCGAATGGAACCCGCACCCACTCGTATAGTCCCCAGGGTGTGCTAAAAGCAGTTAAATGTCTTGACTCCTCACTTACAAAACCCTGATGGTAGGCACTTCCCTGATCCAATATGGAAAACCAGGAGTTACCCCCAAGACTGTCCAGTAGATCTTGTATCCGTGGTAACGGATGCCTGTCAGGTATGGTTTTTCGGTTCAGCTCACGAAAATCAACACACAAGCGCAAAGTATTGTCCTTTTTACGCACACACACTACTGGCGACGAGTTGTTTGACACTGATTTCCTGATCCAGCCCCTGCTTAAAAGGTTTTGAACATACTCCTTCACCTCTTTATACAGTGGTCTTGGAATGGAGTTGTAACTTTTCTGCACGGGTGTGTTGTCAGTGGTGTTGATTTTTAGCTGTAGTCCAGGAATACATCCAATGTTTCCTTCATCATGAGCAAACACATCAGACTGTTCATAGAGCATCTGCCGAACCACCTCCCGATCACCCTCTGAGAGATGGTCTAAATTGACATTAGGGTGCCATCTCAGGTGTGAGGGAGCAGTGCTTAATGTTTCTTCACCCTCACCTTGACTGTCACATGTCACTTGAGCAGAGTGACAAAATGGCTTGTCTGTAGTTTTGGTTGCATTTTCAGCACTGGAACAAACATTTACAGGTTTGTATTCAGTGATCTCTGAAATAAGTCCTAAAACAGTCTTTGGATTTAGAAAAATGTTGTGCTTTGTTGAGTTTTGGATTGGGATTTTGACAGTTTTTGAAGCACCAGCGGGTACATCAATAAGAGCTGGGAATAACTCCAACCCATCCGGTAAGTTACATTTCACAGCTGGCTCGAACAACATTTCTCCTCCTCCAGGGAATGCTCTGATGTGACATTTTACCATACAGATTTGGCTACTGTGAACAGTGAGTCCTTTTTTCCCAACTCTCACCACTGGACTTTCTGGTTCATTTTCTATTGACTTGGCGTGGATAACAGAGATGAGTGATTCAACATTACCTTTCTGGACCTTTAAGGTCTCTGACAGTAAGCCCACTAAGCTAATATCGTCACTTTGTTCACCGTTTGCCATTATTATCTCTTGGATCGCATTAAAGCCCAGCAGCGGAGTGCTTAAACGCTGCTGACTGACAAGCATTGGAACATACAAGGATACAGAACCATACTGTGAACTTGTGATCTCGAGCAGGACATCTATCCACCCCTCGAACGGAACATCTGTTCCATTGGCTGCGGTGATTTCGAGTGGATGGCCTGGGAGTAGGCTCTCGAGTGGCTGTATTTTCACATTTGGTAAGGCTGCTTGTACCCATGACTTTTCAACAATGCTTACTTGTGCCCCACTGTCCAATAACATCTGTAGGTTTACTCCATTTAACTGGCAACTGATCATACACCTACCGCCAATGAGCTGTGCCACACGCTTTGTGTTGGGTGACTTTTGGGACTTGGCAGTAGTCTGTTTGGAGTTCCGTCTTTTAGTGTTGTGGGACTCTGCTGGTGGTTCAGTCACTGGTGGTCTCTCCCCAGCGACCTCCTCCAGTTTCCCGACACATTGCTTTTCTGAAGGCAACCTATTGCTCTGTGCCCCTCCTCTCCACATCGAAAACAGTGTGCGCAGCGCTCAGTCTCTTGGGCGGTACACTTTTGGCACTTTCCTTTCACTGCAGGTTTCAGTGCTGGCTGTTTAGGGACAGGTGCTGTGGGACTGGTGTTTACTGTATTTACCATTGGGGTTAGGGCCTTTTCTAAACTCTTGGTTAGGGAGGAGACCTGTGCCGTCAGCTCCTGGATAGCTACACGATTAGCTTGGACTTCAGTGTGCATTTTAATAGAGCTTTGATCTGTCTCTACCTGTGCCGCATTAACACTGGTGACTTTCTGTTTATGACTTTGTCCCAACCTACTTAATCTCTCTGTCTCTTCACTAACAGAATTTGCTATGAGCTCCAGGATGGAGTCATCTGTGACACTGGTGTTTGAGATGTGAGGTTTAAGGTCTCTCCTGACATAAGAGTATTTTTCATTCAAACCCTGATACAATGAATGGATAAACACACCTTGTACCAACTCGTTGTCATAATGAAACCCACTACTGTTTTTAGTTGCAATCAGTACACGCTGTTTTAGCCCCATTAGTCTATACATAAACTGTTGTGGTGTTTCTTTGTCATTTTGCTTAGCATTACTCAGCTCCTGAAATAATTCAGTGCTGCTTTTCTCGCATAGATGTGTCCTTAAGAAACGTTTTAACTCAACTACAGTAAGGCTATCTTTGGTTACAAGCATATCTTTAAAGGAACCAGGCTTAATTATCTTAAACACCGTTCTGATAACCTCAGCCTCTGTGAACCCTTCATTTAGCCCTTCATCAAGCTGTTTGCACAAGTTATTGTAACTCAAGTCAGAATCAAAATCAGAGATTTGACCACCATAAATCTTGTACTCTCTACGTGGCAACAGTGACGTAAGTTCAGTCAGTCTGACTAACCCTGGGTCAGGAACTACAGATGGTGATGTCGGATGGTTCTTCCCTGATGGTGCTGCAGCTCCAGTGGTCACAGGAACTACTATGACCGGATCATCGTCGGGTGACACCTCTGCATCCACTTCTCCAGCTGCTGTGGGCCGTTGTAGTTCAATGATGAGGTCACGGAAAGCAAGCAGGCGAGACATCCCCTGGTCCTCAAGGCTCTTCAGTTGTGGACTTCTCAGCGAGTCAACAATGAAGTCGAAGAGTTCCACTTCGGTCGATTCTGCGCCTGGCAAATCTTTTCCCACCTCATCCTTGAACGACTCAGCCAGCTTGTAAAGAACGTTTCTGCGGCGGGCAATGGTCAGCTGGCGAAGCTCTTGCTGGATTTCCCATCTCAGGTCATGTGGAGCAGACATGGCTGTGGTCTCCTGTAGTCAGTCGCTTAGGTCAATGGCTCAGGAACAGGTGGTCAGCATCCCTTGGTTCTTCAATGATTAGTGCCAGACCAGTAGGTGGCGCTAATCCCGGACGAGCCCCCAAAATTGTTGCTCCCCTGGGTAGCGGCCCAGGAGGAGGAAACGTGCATGTGGAAGTTAACTCTCCAACCTGTGATAGAGAATCGGCAAAACACGTTTCGTTATTTCACACAAGGAGTTTTATTCTTCGTACTCCAGTGCGTGAGTCTACTCTCTATCACTGTGCGACATGCGCTATCTATTGGTCGGCGTATGGAACTGCACTCAACTCACATGAGTTATAATGGAACCAGGTGGATTACAAATGCATTGTAGAAAAATAAACAATTAAGGAATAACATAAAATTGTAGGGGTGCCTGTTTTTCTTAAATTTTCTTATCCAAATGTCTTTTTCACCTCTTACATAACTATTAACTATTTCCAACCCTCTACACAAAACACAAATAAGGACAAAGGCAAGAGCACATTGACGATAAACACAGGTTAAGGAATAAACTTACAGAGTGTTGTGAGGAAAAGAGGATGACTGGAGCCGGAGCGTAGGGACTCCAGTCTAACGTTGGGGACACCAGCGTTATCCATAAGCGAGGTCGCAGCCCGGAGTAACCTGAGCTGCTCCCTTAAATAGGGCTTCAGAATACTCAGCTGATGAGAATGTTATCAGCTGATTGATTACCAGCTATCCCAGCGGAGTGCAGCTCTGACAGCCGGAAGCCCCACCGAGACGCTGTCACAATAAGAGCCCGAAGGCCCTGTGGTAAACCAGAGTAGAGAACGGAGAACTACCGGACAACCCAAGTGCGGACAGAGTCAGCACTTGGATCATAACTGAAGGCTTCGAGTATTAGCATGGCTGAAGGTAACAGGAAGGATAGCCTACAGTCATTGATTTACTCTGCCTTCAGCTTCTCAACGATCAAGTCTCTTTTGGATGTTGAGGCCAGTGGAGTGGGTGTTGCTGCCGAAACATCCCCAGAAGATGATCAGCTGGCTGGCTTTGGCTTACATTCCAAGAGCACCTGGAAAGAGATACAGTATGTGGACGCAGAGAAGATGGCATTGCAGACTTTTTGATGAGGAAGACCTACACTGAAGAAAACCACATGTACAGCATACAGCAGCACCTGCTGGAGAAGAAGCAGCAGTCAGCTTCTGCCACCACACCTGCAGGACATGTATCAAGCAATGCTCAGAAGAACCTTGGTAAGTTTTTATCCCAGTGAATATTCATATTTATTAAAAGTGTGTTTTTATTACTGGATATTTGAATTTTCATGTTAGACATCCCATTTGACATGTGAGAAATGTTTTTTATTCATCTTAAATCAGATTTACTACGTCTTGGTTTTTGGTACATTCAAATTCTTTCTTCACCACAGGGATGGATGAGGATCAAAAGCTGGAAGCAGCAATGTTGAACATCTCAGCTGCAAAGCTCCAATTGAAGAACTGTGTCCACATTTATCAGTCTGACTAAATGACAGCATAAGTCTGTTTGTATCTGATGTCAGTACATTTCTGTTGTCTCTGTGTAACCAGTTGTCATGCAAGCCACAGCAACTACCGCCCGAGTGTCACCAGGAGCAAAGACAGGTTTTTAAATGAAGGACAATTTCCTATTTCCCAGTAGGGCAGACCCTGGCCCAGCACCATCTGACCTTTACCTTCTTTGCTGGTGTATTTCTAATTGTGGAGATGCTATCAGAAGAAAGCCAGGGACCTCCAACACTGAGTGGTAAGCAATATGGTGTTTTGAACAAACTATTCTACATTATAATGTCATGTATTAACATGGTCAACTGACAAACTCTTTTTGTTTATTATTTTTTTCAGAAGTCTCTGATGCTCTACCGTTACTCTTGTCCCCCATAAAGACATCTCATATTGATAGAATGGTCAGCTCACGTGCAGGGTGCCACACCAGAGAAAACACAAATGACACAGAGAAGCTAAGTTTAAACAATTTATTGATCCAAAAAGTCTGCATAGTTAGGAGAAAAACGTCACTTGGCAGAGGGAGACTGTGGGGAGGAGACAAGAGCTGGTTAATAGGAGAAGGGAGATCAGGAAAAGTGGAAAACAAATTGCCACTTACGGTAGTTGAGCAGAGTGCCCGGCAGAGAACCCCAGCAGAAATAGACGGACCAGCAGGATGAGGCTGGCAGAGAGTAGGGAAGGAGAGTAGCTGGAGACGGTGTCTGACAGGGTGGTGACAGGTAGCTGAGCGGAGGTGAGGATGATGGGGCAGGTGAGTGCACAACGATCCCCGGAAGTGCACTGCACGGATGGCAGCAACCTGAGAGGAGAAAAAGAGAGAGGAATTAATTTTAGCTTCAAGTTTAGTATTGAAGGCACTTGCTTGTTACAGGCAGTATACCCAATGAGCCAGTGCTGAAACATTCACATGATGGTCCTTTTATGTGTTGGCAAGGCAGAAGCAGCAGGTGTGTCCACTCATGCAGGTGTAGTGATTACCTGCGGAGTTGGGGAATCTCTCACAGGAAAGGAGGGGGCGTACGCTCACCTGAACATGACAGTGCCCCTCCCCCCCCCAAGGGGCGCCACCTAGTGGTCCATTGGGCTTGGTGGGATGGGCTCTGTGGAAGGCCTGGACCATCCCTTTGTCGTGGAAATGGGACTTGGAGATCCATGACCTTTCTTCGGGGCCATAGCCCTTTCAGTGGACAAGGTATTGAAAGCCCTGGCCCTGATGGCGAACATCCAGAATCCTCTGGATGGTGTAGGTGGTCTGACCGTCGAGGATCCGAGGGGGAGGAGGCGGCTTTGGGGGGGCAAAGAGTACTGGCGGAGAGGGGTTTAATTCTGGAAATGTGGAACGTTGGGTGGATGCAAAGTGACCATGGGAGCTCCAGGCGGACCGTTACATCATTGACTATTCTGGTGATGGTGAACGGGCCCAAGAAGTGAGGTGATAGCTTCTTAGACTCAGTCTTCAAGGGCACCTGGTCTGCCGATAGCCACACGTGCTTCCCAACTACATAATTGGGAGCTGGGACCCGCTTCTGGTCCGCATACTGGCAGTTTCACTCCGAAGAGCGGAGGACAGCGGCTCGGGTGGCCCTCCAGAGCCGATGGCAGCATCGGACGTGAGCCCCTATGGATGGCACAGCGACTTCCCTCTCCACCATGGCCAACAGGAGGGTATACCCCATTGAGGCCTTGAAGGGCATGAGTCCAGTGGAAGCAGAGACTGCCGAGTTGTGGGCATATTCCACCCAGGCCAGATGGATGCTCCATGTGGAAGGATTTTCGGATGCTACGCATCTGAGGGCGGCCTCCAGGGACTGGTTGGTACACTCAGCCTGCCCGTTACTTACGGATGGTATCCAGACGTGAAGCTGGCTGTAGTTCCCAGTGATTGGCAGAAGGATTTCCAGACATGGGACATAAATTGTGGGCCCCGGTCAGACACAATCCCATGTAGACGGATGACATGTGTGGTTAGTAGGTTGGCGGTTTCAGAGGCGGAGGGTAGCTTGGGGAGGGGTACCAGATGGATTAGATTAGATTAGATTAGATTCAACTTTATTGTCATTACACATGTATGAATACAAGGTAACGAAACACAGTTTAGCATCCAATCAGAAGTGCAAAGGACAGCAGGGCAGTATATACGGTAATTAACAGTATGTGCAATTTAAGCAAATATATGCAAATATATGCAGCAGTGCAGAAAGTTAAAAGTACTGTTATGTGCAAATAATGTGCAATAAGTTAGATGTAGTTATGTAGTTATGCAGTTATGTACAGGTGAGGATGGTAAAAGATGATTGTAAGAGAGTCAGCGGGGAACTAAGTTCAATAACGTCACAGCTGTTGGAAAGAAACTGTTCCTAAACCTGCTGGTTCTAGTCCGAAGGCTTCTGAAACGTCTTCTGGAGGGGAGAAGCTGGAACAGTCCATGAGCAGGATGGTTGGAGTCCCTAAGAATGCTGCGTGCCCGGCGCAGACATCTTTTCCTGTAGACGTCCTCTATAGCTGGAAGTGGAGTCCCTGTGATGCGTTGGGCGGTTTTCACCACCCGCTGCAGCGCCTTGCGGTCAGCTACAGAGCAGCTCCCATACCAGAGTGTGATACAGTTGGTCAGGGTGCTCTCTATCACGCAGCGGTAGAAGTTGCCCAGGATGTCAGTTGACAGATGGTTCTTCTTCAATGTCCTCAAGAAGAAGAGGCGCTGATGGGCCTTCTTGATCAGGCTGGTGGTGTTAACTGACCAGGACAGGTCCTCCGAGATGTGGGTCCCCAGGAATTTGAAGCTGGGGACACGTTCAACAGCTATGCCATTGATATGGATGGGGTCATGTGTCTCTTCCCTCTCCTTCCTGTAGTCCACTATGAGCTCCTTGGTTTTGCTGGTGTTAAGGAGCAGGTTATTGTCAGCGCACCAAGTAGCCAAGTGCTCAACCTCTGCCCTGTAATCTGACTCGTCGTTGTCCCTGATGAGTCCAATCACCGTGGTGTCATCTGCGAACTTTATGATGGAATTGGATCCATACATAGGCCTGCAGTCATGGGTGTAGAGGGAGTAGAGGAATGGGCTGAGCACACAGCCCTGTGGTACACCAGTGTTGAGTGTGATGACGGAAGAACGGTTGGGGCCTGACCTAACATGCTGGGGTCTGTTGGTCAGAAAATCCATGATCCAGTTGCAGGTGGAGGTACTGATTCCCAGGTCCACAAGTTTGGTGAGCAACTTGGAGGGGATAACTGTGTTGAATGCTGAGCTGAAGTCAATAAACAGCATTCTTGCGTAGGTGTTCTTGTCATCCAGGTGTGAGAGTACATAGTGCAGCGCTGTAGAAACCGCATCCTCTGTACTCCTGTTGCTCCGGTAGGCGAACTGATGAGGGTCCAGTGTTGGGGGCAGGCCTTTTTTGAGCTGTGCCAAGACCAGTCGCTCAAAGCACTTCATGACTATGGGCGTCAGTGCCACAGGGCGATAGTCATTTAGGCACGATGGTGTTGAATGTTTCGGCACTGGTACTATTGAAGTGGTCTTGAAGCACACTGGTACCACGGCCTGGGCCAGGGACAGATTGAAGATGTCTGTGAAGACCCCTGCCAGCTGCTCAGCGCATGCCCTCAGCACACGCCCAGGAATGCCATCAGGGCCAGCAGCCTTACGTACGTTGACATGACTCAGTGCATTACGGACGTCGGTGTGGGTGAGTGTGAGGTGGTGGAGGTCATCAGAGGGTGGGAAATTGATGTTCTTTTCATTGTTGTCCTTGTCAAAACGAGCATAGAAGTTATTTAGCTCATTGAGAAAGGGCACAGTCATGGCTATAGGTATGGAGTTGCTGGGCTTATAATCAGAGATAGCTTGAATGCCCTGCCACATACGTCGGGGATCAGAGTCCCCAAAATGTTCCTCCACCTTCAGCTTGTAGCTGTGCTTGGCCTTGTTGATGCCCCTCTTCAGATCTGCCCTGGATGAATTGTAGGCCTGTGCATCACCAGATCTAAAGGCATTGTTACGTGCTTTTAGCAGAAGTCGCACTTCTCTGTTCATCCACGGCTTCTGATTTGGGTACGTGGTGATCTGTCTTTCCGTGGTGACACTGTCAATAGTGGTGTTGATATGGTCCAGGACTGAGTGGGTGTAAGAGTTGATGTTTATGTGGGAGCCACAGGTAGCCTGAGAGGTGAACATACTCCAGTCTGTGTTCCTAAACTTCTCCTGGAGTACAGAGTCAACCCCCTCTGGCCACACTTTGATGGTCCTCACTGATGGCTTCACCCGGTTGATGAGCGGTACATACTTGGGGGTAAGGAACAAGGATAAATGATCAGACTGGCCTAGGTGGGGGAGGGGAGTTGCTGTGTAGGCTCCCACAATATTGGTGTAAACATGGTCCAATGTTTTGTCCCCTCTTGTGTGACAGGAGACATGCTGGTAGAATTTAGGAAGCACTGTCTTGAGGTTAGAGTGGTTAAAATCACCCGCCACAATAAATGCTGCCTCTGGGTGTGCAGTTTGTTGTTTGCTAATAGCTGCATGCAGTTCTTTCATAGCAAGCTTAGCATTAGCATCCGGAGAAATGTAAGCGGCTGTTATGATGGTACAGGTGAACTCGCGTGGCAGATAGAAAGGTCTACATTTAACCATGAGAAACTCCAGGTTAGCTGAGCAGTGTCTCTCAACAGTGACAGAGTTCGTGCACCAAGCCTTGTTAATATAAATGCACAATCCCCCCCCTCTTGTCTTACTGGAGTCAACTGCTGCTCTGTCTGCCCGGAGCGTGTGTAGGCCGGCTAGCTCGATAGCATTGTCGGGTATTCCACTGTGAAGCCATGTTTCCGTAAAAATCATGATATTGCAGTTCATAAGTTTCTTATTGTTGGTGATCCGAAGCCGTAGTTCACTCATTTTGCTCGCCAGAGACCGTACATTAGCAAGGAAAATACTGGGTAGCGATAGCCGGTGCGGTGTTAGCTTTAGCTTAGCTCTTAGCCCACCGCGTTTACCCCTCCTTTGTTTACGATCCTTACGCCGCCTGCGAGCACTTCCGGTCGGCCGGGAAGCCTGCCGAGCGTCGGGAGTTCTCCAGAGCTCCGGGATGAGACGTAGATTCAGACGTAGGTTGCTGATAAAAAGGTCGTTATCGTTGTTTTGTAAACCAATATTCAAAAGCTCATCTCGGGTGTAAGATGTAAAAGCAGAGCTGTTCTGAACGAACATACCCGAAATGAGCAGAAATAACACTGCTAGTCCCCAGAATCTGGTAGGACGCTGAGCCTCGCGTTGTGCACGCGCCGCCATCTTGCGTTATCTCCTTGGAGATCTCCCTGGATCTCCTTGGAGAAGCGGTCAACTATGGTGAGTATAACGGTGTTACCTCGAGAAGGGGGAAGTCCTGTGACAAAATCCAAGGCGATGTGGGACCAAGGCCAGCTGGGAACAGGTAATGGGTGAAGCAGGCCAGCAGGAGGTGAGGAGTCGGATTTATTGTGGGCACATGTCTGACATGCTTTCACATAATCCCGGATGTCTGTCCTTAGGGTGGGCCACCAGAACACTTGTCGAATGAGATTTATAGTCCGGGAAACCCCAGGATGGCAGGAAAAGTGGCTGGAGTGGCCCCACTTGATGATGTCACTGCGGAGGGCGGCCGGGACAAACCGACAATCACTTTGTCCCCCTGCTGGTTTGGGCTCCATGGACTGGGCCTGCCAGACCATCTGCTCAATCTCCCAGGTAAGGGTTCCGAGGATGCACGAATGTGGCACAATGAGCTGGGAGAGGGAAGAGGGGTCTGGAAAGATAGGGTTGAATTGACGGGAGAGAGCGTCTGGTTTGACATTACAGGAGCCAGGCCTTTAGGTGATGGAAAAATTGAACCGAAGAAAAAATCAGGCCCAGTGGGCCTGCCTAGCACTGAGTCTGCGGGCCGACCGTAGATACTCTAGATTTTTATGGTCGGTCCACACGACAATGGGATGGACCGCTCCCTCCAGCCAGTGTTTCAACTCCTCCAGGGCCAACTTAATGGCTAGGAGCTCTTGATCTCCTACATCATAATTCCTCTCGGCTGGGGTGAGCCACCGAGAGAAATATGTGCATGGGTGGAGCTTCTGGTCAGAGGCTGAGTGCTGTGAGAGGACAGCGCCCACCCCCCGAATCAGAAGCGTCCACCTCCAGGGTGAATTGGAGCTTAGGGTCGGCCTGGGCCAAAATGGGGGTATTAGAGAACAAACCCTTTAATTTGGAAAAGGCCCGTTTGGCTGTCTCGGACCAGTGGAAAGGCACCTTAACTGAGGTCAGCTGTGTGAAAGGCTGTGCTACCCCACTGTAATTCTTGATGAATCTGTGATAAAAAGTCACAATCCCCAAGAAGCATTGAAGCTCCTTGCGGGAGTGGGGAATTGGCCAATCCAGCACATCCTTCACCTTGGCCAGATCGGCTGTCAGCTCTCCTTCAGCCACAATAAACCCCAGGAGGGAAATGAAGGAGGTGGAAAACTTGCACTTCTCAGCGCTGACAAAGAGCTGGTTTTCCAGGAGTCACTGTAACACAGCCCTGACATGGACTCTGTGTTCCTCTGGCATGCGAGAAAAAATCAAAATGTCGTCCAAGTAGACAAAAACAAATTGATTAACCACATCGCAGAGGACATCATTAATAGACGTTGGAAGACGGTGGGGACGTTGGTGAGCCCAAAAGGCATCACTAGGTATTCAAATTTCCCCAAGTGTGTTTTAAAAGTCGTCTTCCATTTGTCCCCTCATGAATATGGACCAAATGGTACGTGTTGCGTAGGTCCAATTTGGAAAACACCTACGCGCGCTGAAGGAGCTCGAAAGTGGAATTAATTGGGGCAGTGGATGTTTATCTTTGATGGTTATGGCATTGAGTTCCTGGTAGTCAATACACGGGAGCAGAGATCCGTCCTTCTGACTGACAAAAAAAAAACCCTGCCCCAAGAGGAGCTGAAGAAGGCCAAATGAGGCCGGCGTTCAAAGAGTCCACAATATAACTCTCCATCGCCTCCCTCTCTGGCCCGGAGAAGCTATAGAGTCGACTGGACAGCAGCCGCGCACCCGGGAGGAGATCTATGGCACAGTCGTATGAGTGATGAGGAGGTAATGAGAGTGATCTCAACTTGCTAAAGACCTCCCCAAGGTCATGATAGACCTCGGGTACGAGGCTGAGGTCCGGTGGCTCCACCGGAGGGGAGGAGATGGGTAAGGACGGGAAACACTCGGCCGAACTAAGGTAAGACGCCAAACAAAAGGGACGCCAGGAAGAAATTGAGTTTTGAGACCAATTAATAATGGGGTTGTGCTTCCTGAGCCAAGGGTACCCCAGAATCACCGGGGAGGATGAATTTGGGAGAATAAAGAAAGTAAGACCTCCCAGTGGTTCCCGAAAACAAAGATGGATATTGGCGCCGTGGATTTGGTGATAGAGGCCACCTTGCCGTCAGATAAGGTCGTGACATTTAATGGAGTGGATAATTTGGTGATGGGAATGCCCATTTCCCATACAAACCGTGAGGAAATGAAATGTTGTTCTGCCCCTGAATCAATCAAAGCCACAACCCTTCTCTTGACCCCTGGCAGCTGGATAAGGGCCGAAATAGAGAAGTTACGGGGGTGATGAATAAGAGTCCCGCCCGTCAGATCCCCCACGGCTACTGACAGGCCGCGACTTTTGGCTTCAGGTGGCAGTTGTTAGATTGTACTCTAAAGAGCCACAGTACATGCATGCACTGACTCTCTTCCATCGCTGATGCTCTTCCAGAGCCAGATGGGCCCGGCCGAGAACCATCACTTTGGAGGAGGAATCCGCTCCACCTGTGTCTGTAGGAGGCACGCCCGCAACAGGTGGGAGAGAGAAGGATTTGTGCTCCTTCGCACGCTCGCAGTATTGGTTGTCCAAACTGACAGCCTGATTGATAAGACCATCCAGAGAGGAGAGAATGGCATGAACCACCAGGTCATCGTGGAGGTTGAAGTTTAAACCCTGGAGGAAGACGCTGCGTAAGGCAACGTCATTCAAGCCAGAGTCTGCCGCGATGACCTGAAACTCCACAGAGAAGTCGGGGGCTGATCAGCTTCCCTGGCGGAGAGACATAAGGCGGCTCATGATATTGCCCTCACACTCCGTTCGGTCAAACGTGCGAGAGAGCTCACCTACAAATCTATCAAATGTGTAATTAGGACCCTCCGGACTGTCAAGGACGACCTGAGCCCAACTAAGGGCTTGATCTCGCAGCAGGAGGGTCATGAAATAAATTTTGGATGTGTCATCGGGATACTGTCCGCCCACCTGGCCCAAATAAAGCTGAACATGGCAAAGCAATCCCTTGCATTTCCCGACCTCCCCCACGTACGGAGCTGGTGAGGGAACAGAGGTTGTTCGACGGAT
This sequence comes from Pholidichthys leucotaenia, assembly GCA_020510985.1. Classification (NCBI taxonomy): domain Eukaryota; kingdom Metazoa; phylum Chordata; class Actinopteri; order Cichliformes; family Pholidichthyidae; genus Pholidichthys; species Pholidichthys leucotaenia. Next base: position 246,336,996 of record CM035845.1, on the reverse strand, counting down.
GGTGGGAGCAATAGAGGAAGCAGGTGGAGAGGGAGGACCCAGAGACATATGAGCCAAGTGGTTGGTGACCGTGCTCAACTGTTGTGTAATAGTCTGCAGCTGCTGTGTGGCCACCTGCCTCTCTGTGGTGTCGAGGTGGTACAAAGTGGAGTGTTCTGCTGATGCAGCCCCCGCTGAACTCACATTCTGGCTCACTCGCTCTGTCATATTGATAGAATGGTCAGCTCACGTGCAGGGTGCCACACCAGAGAAAACACACACGACACAGAGAAGCTAAGTTTAAACAATTTATTGATCCAAAAAGTCTGCACGGTTAGGAGAAAAATGTCACTCACCAGAGGAAGACTCAGCCTGTGGGGAGGAGACAAGAGCTGGTTAATAGGAGGAGGGAGATCGGGAAGAGTGGAAAACAAATTGCCACTTACGGTAGTTGAGCAGAGTGCCCGGCAGAGAACCCCAGCAGAAATAAACAAACCAGCGGGATGAGGCTGGCAGAGAGTAGGGAAGGAGAGGGGCTGGAGACGGTGTCTGACCGGGTAGTGACAGGTAGCTTAGTGGAGGTGAGGATGATGGGGCCGGTGAGTGCACAACGATCCCCGGAGATGCACCGCATGGATGGCAGCAACCTGGGAGGAGAAAAAGAGAGAGGAATTAATTTTAGCTTCCTCAAGTTTAGTATTAAAGGCACTTGCTTGTTAGAGGCAGTATACCCAATGAGCAAGCACTGAAGCATTCACATGATGGTCCTTTTATGCACTGGCAAGGCAGAGGCAGCAGGTGCGTCCACTCATGCAGGTGTAGTGATTACCTGCGGAGTTGGGGAATCTCTCACTGGAAAGGAGGGGGCGTGCGCTCACCTGAACATGACAAGACAGGTGCAAGGATCTTCTTGCTGGATCACACACTTTGGACCACCAATGAAAAAAGCCATTGACACCCTGTTGCAAAAACACCATGGGAAGAAGGATTTCCTACAGCTTGGAGATCACAATTACAGTGGCGGGAATAAGCATTTGATCCCCTAATGAATTTGTAAGTTTACCTCCTTACAAAGAAATGAACAGTCCCAAAATTTTATTGTAGGTTTATTTTAACAGAGAGTCAGAAGATCAAAAAAAAAAATCCAGAAAATAATATTAAAAAAGGGTTTTGAATTAATTTGCATTTGACCAAGGGAAATAAGTATTTGATCCCCAAGCAAATCTTGACTTAGTACTTGGTAGACAAACCCTTGTAGCATCACAGAGGTCAGACGTTTCTTGTAGTTGGGCAACAGGTTTGTGCACATCTCAGGAGGGATTTTGGTCCTCTCCTCTTTACATATACTCTCCTAATCCTGAAGGTTTCCAGGCTGTCACTTGGCAACTCTAAGTTTCAGCTCCCTGCACAGATTTTCTATTCAGTGAATATTCATCACTGAATATTTCATATTCAGTGTTTCTCTGCCTCCAAACACAGTGAGTCGAGTTGATTCCAGAGTTCAATTTTGGTCTCATCTGACCACAGCATATTCTCCCAAGCTTTCTCTGAATCATTCAGGTGTTAACTGACAAACTTCAGATGTGCCTTCTTGAGCAGGGGAGGGGGTTAGGGGGGATAAGGACCTGTACTTATATAGCGCTTTATCCAGTCTCAAAGACCACTCAAAGCGCTTCATTAACGTGAACCCTCTATTCTAAGGGCCTATAGGAGACGGGTACCTAGGAACAATTTAGAAAGGCTAATTAACCTAAAATGCATGTCATTGGATTGTGGGAGGAAACATGAGCTCCTGGAGTAAACCCACACAGCACAGGGAGAACATGCAACCTCCACAAAATAAAGGTCCTACCCCTGCCAGCCTGGAGATTCCAACCTGGAATTTTCTAGCTGTTAGGCAACAGTGCTAACCACTGCACCACTGTGCTTCCCTAACCTTGAGAACACTGCAGGATCTCAGTTATGGTGGAGTGTCTTACCAATGGCTTTCTTGGTGGCTCTGGTCCCAGCTACCTTGAGATCATTAACAAGCTCCTCCCATGTAATTCTGGGCTGATCCCTCACCTTTCTCAGAATCATTTTTACCCCATGAGGTGAAATCTTTCATGGAGCTCCAGAACGAGGGTGATTGACTGTTAGCTTTTAATTCTTCCACTATTGAATTATCACACCAACAGTGATCTCGTCCTCACCAAACTTCTTGCTGATGGGCTTGTAGCCCATTCCAGCCTTGTGCTAATCTACAGTCTTTTCTCTGATGTCCATTGACAGCTCTTTGGTCTTTCCCATGGTGGTGAAGTTTGAATTAGAGACAATGATTCTGTGACAGGAGTCTTTTATACACATAACGGGTTGAGCTTAGGAGGACTTTCCTAAAGGGACAGGACTAATTTATGTGCTTCATGGATACATAAGCGGTCTGTGCGGGTCAGAATTCTTGATGGTTGGTAGGGGCTCAAATACTTATTGTCATGGGCAGCGAGAGCGCGCCCCCCCCCCCCCCGTCCCGTCTCACTTTCACTAACTCATCACTGCACCTGAGGCAGAAGACACACCTGCACCCGCTCATCAGCCAGCGTACTTAAGGAGGACCTCTCCGCACATTCTACGCTGGCTCTTCTGGGTATACTGCCCTTCAACGACAAGCAAGTATCGTTTTGACAAGTGTAGACACGTCGTCTTATCTTGTTTCTCTTCTCTCATCAGGTTGCTGCCACTGTGCAGGTGTGTCTCTGGGACTGTGCGCGCCCTCCTGCCACATCTCCACTTCTCCTCGGCTTCCAACCTCCACCCGGTCAGGCACCACCAGCTGGTCCCCCTCACCCTACTGGTTCGTCTATTCCCTGCTGGAGCCCTGCCGGTTCTCCCTCGCTACCCAAGTAAGTGGCAATTTGGCTCGCCCATTTCCCCTTACTCCATTCCTCCGCTCACAGCTCTTGTCTTCTCTCCACAGGTTGATTCCTCTGGCGACTGACTGTTTCCATAGCTGTGCGTTTATTTTGAAATTCAATAAAACTCTCAAACGTGCCTTCTCGTGAGGGTGTTCTCCTGTGCTGTCGTACCGTGCACGTGAGCTGTCAGCTTATTAGTCATGACACTTATTTCTCTCGATCAAATGCAAATTAATTTACTGTATAACCCTTATTTGATGTATTTTGGGAATTTGTTTTTTTTTGTTTTGTCTTCTGTGCCTCTCTGTTAAAATAAATCTGCCATAAAAAATTATGGATTGTTAATTTCTTTGTAAGGGGTATGCTTACAAATCCAGCTTGGGATCAAATAATTATTTCCCACACTGTATGCAAACATGATCCATCAGTCTGCTACAGGTCTAAAAAGTTTGCTGCACCCCACATCCAAGATGCATATTTTCTGCTATGTCAAACACCTAGCAAAACTTGTCAACACCAGTTCTGCTGTAGAATTTTATCAGAGACACCTAGTGTTCTTGTGGTCACCATCGAGCCTGCTACCTTTAACCCACCTCCACCTGGTCAGGAGCCCAGAAACTGACTGACTTTTTATACACACACACTAATTACAAGTAAACAGATCGCAGGTGAGCATGGTGACCTTGTGTAGTCATTTAAACCTGTGTGTGTGTTATCAGGCCAAAACTTCCAGGGTATGTAAACTTTTGATGAGGGTCATTTGGGTAGTTTCTGTTGTCATTATGATTTAAAAAGAGCAAACACAATTGTTTGGATAATAAATGGCTTCACCCAACTACTAACTATGAGTGAAAGAAAAGTTTTTGTGTTATCATTCATATTCTCTGAAAAGTGGCCAGAAAAACATAAATTCCACCAGGGTATGTAAACTTGTTAGCACAAGTGTAAATTAATTTGGATTTGATGGTGTGAAATAAGTATTTGATCCTCTACCAACCAGTAAGAATTCTGACTCACACAGACCGGTTATGTATCCATGAGGCACATAAATTAGACCTGTCCCTTTAGGAAAGTCCTCCTAATCGCAACCTGTTATATGTATAAAGACTCCTGTCACAGAATCAGTCTCTTCAATTCAAACTTCACCACCATGAGCAAGACCAAAAACCTGTCAAAGGACATCAGAGACAAGATTGTAGACCAGCACAAGGCTGGAATAGGCTACAAGACCATCAGCAAGAAGCTTGGTGAAGAAGGGACCACTGTTGGTGTGATAATTTGAAAGTGGAAGAAATACAAGATAACAGTCAATCACCCTCGCTCTGGAGCTCCATGCAAGATTTCACCTCGTGGGGTAAGAATGATTCTGTGAAAGGTGAGGGATTAGCCCAAAATTACACAGGAGATGCTTGTTAAAGATCTCAAGGGAGCTGGGACCATAGTCACCAAGAAAACTATTAGTAATACACTTTGCCATAATGGACTGAGATCCTGCAGTGCCCACAAGGTTAGGGCAGCGTGGTGGTACAGTGGTTAGCGCTGTTGCCCACCAGCTAGAAGGTTCCAGGTTCAAATCTTGAGGCTAGCGGGGGTAGGACCCTTTTTGTGTGGAGTTTGCATGTGCTGCGTGAGTTTACTCTAGAAGCTCCTGTTTCCTCCCACAATCCAAAGACATGCATGCTAGGTTAATTAGCCTTTCTAAATAGTGCCTAGGTTTTTGTCTCCTATAGGTCCATTGAATAGAGGGCTGATGTTAGTGAAGTGCTTTGAGTGGTCTTTGAGATTGGATACAGCGCTATATAAGTATGGGTCCTTATCCCCCTCCCCTGCTCAAGAAGGCACATCTGAAGCTTGTCAATGGACATTTGAATGATTCAGAGAAAGTTTGGGAGGATATGATGTGGCCAGATGAGACCAAAATTGAGTTCTTTGGCATCAACTTTTCAACTATTTGCTGATGATACTAATATATTTTATTCTGGAAATAATTATAATCAACTAATCCATAATCTAAATAATGAATTAAATAAGCTTAAAAAATGGATGGATTGTAATAAATTATCATTAAATATAGATAAAACTAAGGTAATGATATTTGGTAAGTGTAAAAATAAAGAAGATATACATATTCATATAGATAATGTAATTATTGAAAATGTTAAGGAGATCAAGTTTTTGGGTGTAATTCTAGATGATAAAGTTAGTTGGAAACCACATGTCGGATACATACAAAACAAAGTCGCAAAAAATATTGCAATTATAAATAAAATTAAGCAAGTCCTAGATTACAAATCGCTTCATATCTTGTATTACTCATTAGTACTTCCATACTTGACCTATTGTATAGAGGTCTGGGGTAACAATTATAAAAGTACACTTAATTCATTGTTAATATTACAAAAAAGGGCAGTCCATGTTATACACAAAGTTGGGTATCTTGAACATACTAATTTAGTGTTTTTACATTCAAAGTTATTGAAATTACGGGATCTGGTTGATTATTAAACAGCACAATTAATGTTTAACCCCTTGCACTCTGGTCAATTTCCCTAAAAACGCCTAAAAATAACGTACCCAAAGTAAATCAAAAGCTGTTCTTCAACCCTTTGCAGCATCTTCATGGGGTTGGTCTCATTTAAAAGAAAACACTTTGAATTTTTTGGCAAAACAATCATAATCTCTCTAAGTTCTCCTGCCACTGAGTAACAGTCATCTCGTGGAAGATGTGAAAATGACGAGGCAGCGTTCTTTCTCAGAGTCAGCTTTATTCACATCTCCATCATTTCAAAGCAGAAAAAAGAGAGAATGAAACAGTAACTCTCGTCCTTAAATATCAGGGACTTCACACCTCATAGATCACATGTCCCACAGACCACCTTGCATAATAAAGACAGTCACAATGCATTTCACCACCTGGCATAATAAAGACAGTCACAATGCATTTCCCTCCATGATATCACTTCCACTGTCTCCCACGCATCCTTTAATCGACCCCCCACAGTCTCCAGACTTGCATAACAAGGCTAAGCTTCCAGCCCTTGTTCTGACATAAAATGCGAGTCACAGAACCGGTCCAACAGGTCCATTGAGTGTTCACCACACAAGCCCCCCCCAGCATTTTAGAAAAACAGAACAAGAAAATAACCACATGCATGCCGTGATAGCATCAATACACATCAGTCCACATGCTGGATAGGCTTCAGCTTCCTGCTGAATCTGCTGTAGCTGGGGTTCACCGTCTCTGCGGCGCTGTCCCGCTGGGGATTTGCCGTCTGGGGGTGGAAACCCTTTGTCAGTCTCTGTGGGTGTTCTGGGGAAACATTACTTTGGGAAACATTACTGTGTGAAACCCTCCGTGGTGGTCTACCTCGCCGCGGGGCCTCTGCCAACAGCACTTCCTCCTCTGCCACCACAAAAGCGGGTTTAAGTCTGTCTATGCCAATTTTCTCTTTTCTACCCCCCAAATCTAGCAAAAACTGCTTGTCCCCTGTTTTTAGCACTGTCTAACAAAAACAAACTCTGCGTTCTTCAAAGTTTTAGGCACAAAAACGCGCGGAAAACTGTGGTGCGCGGGGCCGGGCAGCGTGCTTCATTCTATGTTACTCCGCAACAGCTGAGACGGGGAAGCGTTTGGCGCAGGGTTATCTGGGAGAAACTCCCCAGGCAGCCGGAGTGGCTGCGCAAACACGAGCTCCGCTGGGGAGGCTTCTAGATCCTCTTTAGGTGCAGAACGCAACCCCAATAACACCCATGGTAACTTGTCAACCCAATTTGTATCCGTCAGTGACGCTCTGAGAGCCGCTTTCAATGACCTATGAAAACGTTCGCATAACCCGTTAGCCTGCGGATTGTACGCGGTTGTGCGGTGAATTGTGACACCCAGGCTGTGGGCCACTGTCGACCAAAGCTCGGAAACAAATTGAGGGCCTCTGTTGGACGTAATGTCTGACGGAACGCCGAAGCGCGCCACCCAAGCTGTTAAAAATGCGCGCGCCACTTCCTCGGCCGTGGTTGATGCCAGCGGAACCACTTCAGGCCAGCGCGTGGTGCGGTCCACCATTGTCAGAAGATGTGTGCACCCCTGTGACAGCGGGAGGGGTCCAACGAGGTCCACATGAACGTGATCGAACCTCTTGGCTGGAATGTGAAACGGTTCCAAAGGAGCTCTCGTGTGCCTGTGTACTTTGGCTCGTTGACACGCTGTGCAGGCTGCTGCCCACTCTTTGACCTGTTTGCGGAGGCTCGGCCAAACAAATTTCTCTCCCACCATTTTGACCGACGCGCGCACTCCAGGGTGTGCCAAAGAATGAACCGAGTCAAAAACGCGGCGGCACCACGCAGCCGGTACTACTGGACGCGGCCGTCCAGTGCAGACATCGCAGATTAGGGGGGGCATACCATCTTGCAGCACCCTGCTCTCCAGCCTTAACCCTGTTGGTCCAGACTGGAGCGCACACACGTCCGCGTCATTAACCTGCTCTGCGGCCATGGCTGCATAATCTAACCCTACGCTGACTGGGGCTGCCACAGCGCGCGAGAAGCAATCTGCCACTACATTGAGTTTGCCCGCCACATGCTGAATATCAGTGGTAAACTCTGATATCACGGCCAGCTGTCTCTGCTGCCGGCCTGACCACGGTTCCGAGACCTTGGCCATCGCGAATGTTAGCGGTTTGTGATCAACGAACGCGGTGAAAGCACGTCCTTCCAGCCAGAACTGAAAGTGGCGGATGGCCAAATGGAGAGCGAGCAGCTCCCTGTCGAACGCGCTGTATTTACGTTCGCTATCGCGCAAGGTCCTGCTAAAAAATGCGAGGGGCTGCCAAACCCCGGCTATATGTTGCTCCACGACCGCCCCTATGGCCACATCTGACGCGACAGTAGTGAGCGCTATGCGGGCTGTTGGGTCTGGGTGTGCCAACAACGCAGCCTTTGCCAAGGCTGCTTTCACCTCCGAGAACGCTTGGTCCCGCTCCGGGGACCACTCGATCTTATCCGCGGGTTTCTTTTTTTGAGCGCGGCATACAGCGGCTGCATGAGCTGCGCCGTGCGGGGGAGAAAACGGTTATAAAAATTCACCATTCCCAAAAACTCCTGCAATGCCCTGACTGCGGCCGGGGAAAATCTGCCACAGCGCGCACTTTGTCAGGCAGCGGGACTGCTCCTTCGGGGGAGACGCGGTGTCCTAAAAAATCGATCTGCGCCACCCTGAACTGACACTTCGCTGGGTTGATTATTAACCCGTGATCGCCCAACCTTCGGAAAACTGTGGCCAGGTGTTTTTCGTGTTCGTTTTCGGACGCGCTGGCTACTAAAATATCGTCCAGGTAGACGAACACGAAAGGGAGATCGCGAAGCACCGCGTCCATCATGCGTTGGAACGTCTGAGCAGCCCCTTTAAGTCCGAATGGCATGCGTAAAAACTCGAATAAACCAAACGGAGTTATTACCGCTGTTTTGGGTATGTCCTCAGCGCGCACTGGGACTTGGTGGTAACCGTGGACCAAGTCTATTTTAGAAAAAATGTGTGCCCCTGCCAAATGAACCGAAAAATCTTGGATATGTGGGATTGGGTAGCGGTCGTGCGCTGTAGCGTTGTTTAACCTGCGAAAATCCCCGCAAGGCCGCCATGATCCGTCAGCTTTCGGGACCATATGTAGGGGGGAAGCCCACGGACTGTTTGAACGTCGGATAATGCCCAACCTCTCCAGGTTGGCGAACTCCTCGAGTGCTATGGCCAGTTTTACTGCGTCCAAGCGCCGAGCTTTTGCAAAAACGGGCGGTACGGTAGTGGTAATAAAATGCTCCACCCCGTGCTTGGCAACTGTTGCCGAAAAAGTGGGGACCGTGAGTGCTGGGAACTGAGTGAGCAGTGTGTGGAACTTACCGCCTGCTGTTGTGACGTTGGCTTGTGCTGTAGGCGGGGCCACTCGCGCTGCACAGGGGACAGAATCAAAAGAAAATGCATTAACCAGGCGTCTGTTAGCGAGATCAACCAACAACCCATGTGAGCACAAACAATCAGCCCCCAGCATATTGAAATTTACTGTTGCTACAACAAAAGTCCACTCATATGCACGGCCGTGTAGAGACAAAAGCAGAGTCTTCTCACCAAAGGTCTTAATCTCCGAGCCGTTCGCCGCTGTCACCAGGGGACCTCTGGAAACCGCCAGTCTGTCCACGTAGGAAGGAGTGATGAAACTCAACTGGGAGCCTGTGTCGACGAGGAACTGCCTCCTGGAGCGTGCGTCCGACAAGTAGAGCAGCTTGTTCTCTTCCCTGAGGGCCGTGGCTGCTACCGACCCCTGGTCTTGGCATTTCCCGAACGCCCGAACTGGCACGGCGGTACACACTTGCGTGCCCTCTCTGCGAAGCGGCAATGGTAGAAACAAAAGACGTCCGGTCCACGCTCCCTGGCCCTTGCCGCCGCCGTCGTCAGTGCGTCTGGCACCGCTGTCTCTGGCCTCCTGCTGTCTGCGGTCGTCGCGCCGAGTTCCGCTGCAGCAGCCGTGGCTGCGCGCCGCTTGGTGGCGTTGACAATCTGCTGCGCCTCTCGGCCCAGAGCGCAGTAGTCCCGTAGGGCCAACAGTGGCGAACTGGCCAGAACCGCTCTCGCTGCTGATGGTAGAGTCCTGAGGAAGAGGTGGGTGAAAATGAAGTGATCATCGTCAGAGCCTTTCAACCTCAACAACTTCTCCATCAGGCTCGCGGGCATGTCGTTTTCCCCCTCCGCCAGCGCCAGGAGCGTCTGTGCTCGCTCCTCCGCCGAGGGGGTGAATTGCTGGATGAGTGCAGCCTTCAACGCACTGTATTTGTCGCTCTCCGGTGGCTGGTCGATCAGGCTCTCCACATGCTGGGCCGTGTTGTTGTCCAGCTTTGCGACTACGTGGTAGAATTTCGTGACATCTACCGATATCCGCCGGAGGTTGAACTGCGCCTCAACTGCGTTGAACCAGGAGCGCGGATTGTTCTGCCAGAAGTCCGATAGCTGGACTGTAGCGGCGTTCGCTTGGCTGGGGGCTCCTGACGCAGCTGGCCCGGGGGAATTTCTTTCTTCCATGATACGTCTTGGGGTCACCAATGATGGAAGATGTGAAAATGACGAGGCAGCGTTCTTTCTCAGAGTCAGCTTTATTCACATCTCCATCATTTCAAAGCAGAAAAAAAGAGAGAATGAAACAGTAACTCCGGTTCCGCCGGACCGGCGGCGCCACACGAGTAGGCTGCCCGTTGCAGCAGCCTTTTTTTTATCTTCCTTCTTCTTTCTACACCTTTCACTCTGTATATATATCACGGACGCACGGATCGCCCCGGGGGTCTCCCGGGTCGGCGGACGGAGCCACGGTTTGCAGCGGGAGACGCTACAGCGGGGAGGAGCTAGTGCTAGCTAGCACTTGGCCGCCGCCCGGTGCTAATGGGAAACTCGACATACCGGGAGCTGTAGTGAAAACGACGCGGGTGCCGGGCTGGAGTTTAGGCGGCGTGCAAAAAATATAAGACAGAATAATAAAGAGCGATGGCAAGAACCAAGCAGACCGCCCGTAAAATCTACTGGAGGAAGAAGCCCCCCAAGAGACAGCTAGCCACCAGGGCTGCTCGGAGAGGCGCTCCGGCCACCGGCAGAGTGAAGAGGCCTCGCCGTCACAGGCCCGTGGCTCTGAGAGAGATCCATCGCTACCAGAAATCCACGGAGCTGCTCATCCGTAAGCTGCCCGTCCAGCGCCTGGTGAGGGAGATCGCTCAGGACTTCAAGACCGTCCTGCGTTTCCTGAGCTTCACCGTCATGGCTCTGCAGGAGACCAGCGAGGCCCACCTGGTGGTCTCTTCTTCGCTAAGGGGGTCACCATCATGCCCAAAGACTTCCAGCTGGCCCGCCGCATCCGTGGAGAGAGAGCTTAGACTTTCTGCTGCACATTCACCAACCAACCATAATGCTCCGCACTGTGTGTCTATATATATATACATTTATAGTAATATGGACATATGTTTACTAGATGTTGTTTTTTCTTGCCTTCTGATTGTTGCTCTGAGTGTTGCTATCCCTGTGCTGTTGCAATCCTGGAATTTCCCCATTGTGGGACTAATAAAGACTTATCTTATCTTAACTCTAGTCCTTAAATATCAGGGACTTCACACCTCATAGATCACATGTCCCACAGACCACCTTGCATAATAAAGACAGTCACAATGCATTTCACCACCTGGCATAATAAAGACAGTCACAATGCATTTCCCTCCATGATATCACTTCCACTGTCTCCCACGCATCCTTTAATCGACCCCCCACAGTCTCCAGACTTGCATAACAAGGCTAAGCTTCCAGCCTTTGTTCTGACCTAAAATGCGAGTCACAGAACCGGTCCAACAGGTCCATTGAGTGTTCACCACAATCTAAATATACTGAACTTGAAGAAAATAAATTTCGCCTGGGTGTTTTTTTTGATACATCCATCCATCCATCCATCTTCTACCGCTTTTCCGGAGGTCCGGGTCGCGGAGGCAGCAGTTCAAGCAGAGAAGCCCAGACTTCCCTCTCCCCAGCCACCTGCTCCAGCTCTTCAGAGGGGATACCAAGGCGTTCCCAGACTAGCTGGGAGACATAGTCTCTCCACCGAGTCCTGGGTCTGCCCCGGGGTCTCCTCCCAGTGGGACGTGCCTGAAACACCTCAAGTGGGAGACGTCCAGGAGGCATCCTAATCAGATGCCCATACCACCTCAACTGACTCCTTTCAATGTGGAGGAGCAGCGGTTCTACTCTGAGCCTCTCCCGGATGACTGAGCTCCTCACCCTATCTCTGAGGGTGAGTCCAGCAATCCTACGGAGAAAGCTCATTTCAGCCACTTGTATCCGCGATCTCGTTCTTTCGGTCATTACCCAAAGCTCGTGACCATAGGTGAGAGTAGGAACGTAGATTGACTGGTAAATCGACAGCTTTGCCTTAGAACTAAGCTCCCTCTTCACCACAACAGACCGGTACAACGTCCGCATCACTGCAGATGCTGCTCCAATCCGTCTGTCGATCTCTCGCTCCATTTTCCCCTCACTCGTGAACAAGACCCCAAGATACTTAAACTCCTCCACTTGGGGCAGGAGCCTGTCCCCAACCCGGAGAGGACAATCCACCTTTTTCCGGCTGAGGACCATGGACTCGGACTTGGAGGTGCTGATTCTCATCCCAGCCGCTTCACACTCAGCGGCAAACCGTCCCAGCAAGAGCTGTAGGTCATTGCTGGATGAAGCCAACAGGACAACATCATCTGCAAACAACAGAGATGAGATCCTGTGGTCACCAAGCATGACACCCTCCATTCCCTGGCTGCGCCTAGAAATCCTGTCCATAAAAATTATGAACAGGACCGGTGACAAAGGGCAGCCCTGGCGGAGTCCAACTCTCACTGGGAATGACTCCGACCGAGTGTTGGCAATACGAACTAAACTCTCACAACGGTCGTACAGAGACCGAATAGCTCGTAACAACAAGCCCGATACCCCATACTCCCGAAGCACCCCCCACAAAAATCCACGAGGGACGCGGTCAAATGCCTTCTCCAAGTCCACAAAACACATGTAAACTGGTTGGGCAAACTCCCACGAACCCTCAAGAATTCTCGAGAGGGTAAAGAGCTGGTCCGATGTGCCACGGCCAGGACGAAAACCACATTGCTCCTCCTGAATCCGAGGTTCGACCAACGGCCGGACTCTCCTCTCCAGTACCTTGGCATAGACCTTCCCAGGGAGGCTGAGGAGTGTGATCCCTCTAAAGTTGGAGCACACCCTCCGGTCCCCTTTTTTGAAGAGAGGAACCACCACCCCGGTTTGCCATGCCAAAGGCACTGCCCCCGACCTCCACGCAATGTTGCAGAGGCGTGTCAACCATGACAACCCAACAACATCCAGGGCCTTGAGGTACTCGGGGCGAATCTCGTCCACCCCTGGGGCCCGGCCACCAAGGAGATTTTTAACCACCTTGGCGACCTCAGCCCCTGTGATAGGCGAGTCATCCCCCTTGTCCCCAAACCCTGCTTCCTCTGTGGAAGGCGTATCAGTGAGATTGAGGAGATCCTCGAAGTATTCCTTCCACCGCCCGACGATATCCCCAGTTGAAGTCAACAGTGTCCCATCCGCACCATACACAGTGTGGACGGGGAGCTGCTTTCCCCTCCTGAGCCGCCGAACAGTTTGCCAGAATCTCTTTGAAGCCGACCGAAAGTCTTGTTCCATGGCCTCACCGAACTCCTCCCATACCCGGGTTTTTGCTTCAGCAACCACCCGAGCTGCACTCCGCTTGGCCTGCCGGTACACCTCAGCTGCTTCGGGAGTCCCACAAGCCAACCAAGCTTGATAGGACTCCTTCTTCAGCTTAATGGCCCCCCTCACCACTGGTGTCCACCACTTGGTTCGGGGGTTGCCACCACGAGATGCACCGATCACCTTGCGGCCGCAGCTCTGGGCCGCCGCTTCAACAACAGAGGTGGAGAACATGGCCCATTCAGACTCCATGTCTCCAGACTCCCTCGGAATGTGGTTGAAGTTCTTCCGGAGGTGGGAGTTGAAGACCTCCCGGACAGGGGCCTCAGCCAGACGCTCCCAGCACACCCTCACTATACGTTTGGGTCTACCAGGTCTGAATGGCTTCCTCCCCTGCCATCGGATCCAACTCACCACCAGGTGGTGATCAGTTGACAGCTCTGCACCTCTCTTTACTCGGGTGTCCAAGACATACGGTCGCAGGTCTGATGATACGATAACAAAATCGATCATCGACCTGCGGCCTAGGGTGTCCTGGTGCCAGGTGCACATATGGACACCCTTATGCTTGAACATGGTGTTCGTTATGGACAGACTGTGGTTAGCACAGAAGTCCAATAACTGAACACCACTCGGGTTCAGATCGGGCAGGCCGTTCCTCCCAATCACCCCCCTCCAGGTTTCACTGTCGTTGCCCACATGCGCATTGAAGTCCCCCAGTAGGACAATGGAGTCTCCAGGAGGAGCACCCTCCAGCACCCCAGTCACAGACTCCAAAAAGGGTGGGTACTCTGAAACATCATTTGGTGCATAGGCACAAATGATGGTCAGGACCCGTTTCCCAACCCGAAGGCGCAGGGAAGCAACCCTTTCGTCCACCGGGGAAAACTCCAATATAGAGGCAGCAAGGTGGGGCGATACAAGAATACCTACCCCTGCTCGTCGCCTCTCGCCCGGGGCAACTCCAGAAAAGGCCAAGCTCCAGCCCCTCTCCAGGAGACTGGTTCCGGAACCGGAGCTGTGTGTTGAGGTGAGGCCGACTATATCTAGCCGGTATCGCTCAATCTCGTACACCAGCTCAGGCTCCTTCCCCACCAGAGAGGTGACATTCCACGTACCAAAAGCCAGTTTAGAAAGCTTGGGATCAGTCCGCCAAGGTCTCCGCCTTTGACTGCCACCTAATCCACATAGCACCGGACTTCCATGATCCCTCCTGCAGGTGGTGAACCTACTGGAGGGCGGACCCATGTAACTCCTTCGGGCTGAGCCCGGCCGGGTCCCATGGGTGGAAACCTGGCCACCAGACGCTAGCCTTCGAGCCCCTCCCCCAGGCCTGGCTCCAGGGTGGGGCCCCGGTAACCCCATACCGGGCGGGGTACACTGAATCCTTGATATACAATTTATCATGAGAGTCTGTTGGATCGTTCTTAGTCTGGCCCTTCACCCAGGACCAGTTTGTCTTGGGAGACCCTATCAGAGGCAAATTGCCCCGGACAACATAGCTCCTGGGATCACTGGGGCACGCAAACCCCCCCACCACGATAAGGTGACGATCCACTTGCAAATAACACAGCTTCAGATTCGGGCTGGAAAATGCAACAGAAATGTAGAACCAAGTGTTATCCAGCCTGAGGTCAAAATTTTGAAACAATACCACAAAAAATGAATATATTACACAGCTTTTTTCTTAGGTTGTTCCCAGGCGTTTTTGAACTGTGCCAAATTGTGCCAAATGGCACAGTTTGGAAAAACGTCTGTAACTTTTGAATGATTCAATATAGAAGCTTCATCTTGGGCTCTAATGAAAGGTGAAGGGCTGTGTGTGTGTGTGTGGGGGGGGTATTGTTTATTCATTCATGAATGAATGAATGAACAAACAAGCCCCCACACACAAAGAAGCATGCCACGTAAAAAATGTGTGGCTTTTTTTTACAAGAAAAAATAACCTACAGTGCACTAAATATTATACTAGAATATCTGTAATGTAGAAGATAACAACTCCCACCCCACCCCCCCGCTACAGAGGACGGACATCGCCCATCGCTACATGATGGAAAGCGGTGACGGTGCGCCGCGGTCTTCTACGCACAGTTGGACTAAAATATCTGCAATATATCTGCAATCCGCTACAGAAGTGTAGCGGGGGGGAGGGGGGGTTCACAACATGACGGGGGGATGTTTGCAACATGACGGACCCGGACCGCTCCGGTCCGGGTCCGTCATGTTGCGATAACGCACAGTTGTAATTTACCGATTGGTCAAAAGTCATTTGGATTACAATTTTCAGGGATAAAGAATAATTTAGCTTATAACACTTACCTGTCCACAACAGCAGCGTAGCTGGCGAACTTCTCTTCCTCATTGTCAGACGAACATGAAGCTGGTCCACTTGTTACGGACTAGTGGTTCTGGTCACGCGACCCGGTCAAACCATAATTCCATTATTGCGGTTTTGCGCTTCCATGATTGCGGTTTTGGCGAACGATTTTTCAAAACAAATAAAAACAGTAGTAAGAAAAAAAGACTGGCAAACGCCTGTGTGTCACCCAGCCTTACACAAAACAGCTTTCGAACTTCTGTGCTTCAATTGGCTGGCTGTATTCGCAGCCGTTGGAAGGCGGGTCCTTCTTGCTAGGTTTTCAGTCATTGGTTCTTCAAGGTTTCAGAAACCCAATTCAAGGCTCTTATTAGTCGAATGAGAGGTCAATCACATTTAAATCATTCAAAGCACTCCTTTGGCTTTCTGTTCGCGGCTGTGTCTGTAGTGGAAGAACGGAAATGCAGCTTTTTTTTTTCAGTGCGCTGTAGGACGCAGCGCCCTCGTGCTCTCTAGGATGCAGAGACATGCCTGCCCGCGGTACACCGGAGTGCAAGAGGTTAAAGTCAGTAAAAACCTTTTGCCACACAATATATAAAATCTTTTCAGTGAGAGAGAAGGGAAATATAATTAACGGGGGAATACAAAATTTAAAACTTCATTTTATAATTTCATTTTAAATTTTTAAAATTTAAAATGCACCTAGTAAGATCTACTAGGAAGGGTTTTTGTATGTCTGTGTGTAGGGTAAAATTGTGGAATGAGTTGGGGGAGAAACACAGGCAATGTCCAAACATTCATATATTTAAATCAACATATAAAGAAATTATTTTTGAGCAATATAAAAATAAAGGACAGTAACATTACAATGTGTCTTCAATGAAGAAAGGTTGTTATTGTGAATATATACTGCTCAAAAAAATAAAGGGAACACTTTGAAAACACATCACATTTTAATGGGGAAAAAAACATGCTGGATATCGAAACTGTGGCAGGCTAGTCCAGCTTACTCAGATTAAAAAGTGTTCCTTTAATCTGAGTAAGTGTTCCTTTAATCTTTCGATGGTACACCTAACATCACAGGTGTCTACAAACTTGTAATCAGTCAGTCGGCCTATTTAAAGGGTGACAAGCAGTCACTGTGCTGTATGGTGACATGGTGTGTACCACACTAAACATGGACCAGAGGCAGCAAAGGAGAGAGTTGTCTCAGGAGATTAGAAAGAAAATTATAGACAAGCATGTTAAAGGTATAGGCTATAAGACCATCTCCAAGCAGCTTGATGTTCGTGTGACTACAGTTGCACATATTATTGAGAAATTTAAGATCCACGGGACTGTAGCCAACCTCCCTGGATGTGGCCGCAGAAGGAGACAGATAATACGAATGGTAACAGTGGTGCAGTGGTTAGCACTGTTGCCTTACAGCT
Source organism: Pholidichthys leucotaenia (assembly GCA_020510985.1). NCBI lineage: Eukaryota > Metazoa > Chordata > Actinopteri > Cichliformes > Pholidichthyidae > Pholidichthys > Pholidichthys leucotaenia. The sequence goes on along the minus strand of CM035845.1, from coordinate 246,320,130 downwards.
AGAAGGTTCCTGGTTCGAATCCCCAGGCTGGCAGGGGTTGAAACCTTTCTGTGTGGAGTTTGCATTTTCTCCCTGTGCTGCGTGGGTTTCCTCCCACAATCCAAAGACATGCATGTTAGGTTAATTGGCTGTCTTTGTGACTAGAAAAGCGTTATATAAGTGCAGGTTAGTCAGTTAGTTAGTTAGTAACAAAAGAGCCCAGAACAACCTCTAAACGCATTCATGGTGAACTCCAAGGTCAAGGTACATCAGTGTCAGATCGCACCATCCGTCGTTGTTTGAGCCAAAGTGGACTTCATGGGAGACGACCAAGGAGGACACCACTCTTGAAAACAAATCATAAAAAAGCCAGACTGGAATTTGCCAAACTGCATGTTGACAAGCCACAAAGCTTCTGTGAGAATGTCCTATGGACAGACAAAACAAAACTGGAACTTTTTGGCAAGGCACATCAGCTCTATGTTCACAGACGTAAAAATGAAGCATATCAAGAAAAGAACACTGTCCCTACTGTGAAACATGGAGGAGGTTCTGTTATGCTCTGGGGCTGCTTTGCTGCATCTGGCACAGGGTGTCTTGAATCTGTGCAGGGTACAATGAAATCTCAAGACTATCAAGGTATTCTAGAGAGAAATGTGCTGCCCAGTGTCAGACAGCTTGGTCTCAGTCGCAGGTCATGGGTCTTGCAACAGGATAATGACCCAAAACACACAGCTAAAAACACCCAAGAATGGCTAAAAGTGAAACACTGGACTATTCAAAAGTGGCCTTCTATGAGCCCTGATCTAAATCCCATTGAACATCTGTGGAAGGAGCTGAAACATGCCGTCTGGAGAAGGCACCCTTCAAACCTGAGACAACTGGAGCAGTTTGCTCATGAGGAGTGGGCCAAAATACCTGCTGAGAGGTGCAGAAGTCTCATTGACAGTTACAGAAATCGTTTGATTGCAGTGATTGCCTCAAAAGGTTGTGCAACAAAATATTAAGTTAAAGGTACCATCATTTTTGTCCAGGCCTGTTTCATGAGTTTGTTTTTTAAAATAATTCTGTTTAACGACAATTCAAAAGCATTGTCTGATTTTCATTGGTTAATTTTCATAGAATTTTTATTTATTACCACTTTTGTCAGATTCAAGTTATTTCTGTGACCATTGTGGGTTTTTCTTTCATTAACAGAGGGGTACCAACAATTTTGTCCACATGTGTAATGTAGAATTGTTAGTTCAAAACACCATATTGCTTACCATTAAGAGTTGGAGGTCCCTGGCTTTCTTCTGATAGCATCTCCACATTTAGAAATACACCAGCAGAGAAGGTGAAGGTCAGATGGTGCTAGTCCAGGGTCTGCCCCACTGGGAAATGGTAAAATGTCTTTCATTTAAAAACCTGTCTTTGCTCCTGGTGACACTTGGGCGGTGGTTGCAGTGGCTGGCATGACAACTGTTTACACAGAGACAAGAGAGATGTTCTGACAACAGATACAAAAAGACTTAGCTATCATCAATGCTATCATTTAGTCAGAATGATAACCGTGGACCTACAGCTTTTCACATGGAGCTTTGCAGGTTAGATGCTCAACATTGCTGTTTCCAGTTGTTGATCCTCATCCACCCCTGTGTGGAAAAAAGAATTAGAATGTACAACAAAACAAGAATTAGTAAATCCGATTTAAGATGAATAAAAACATTTTTCACATGCCAGATAGGATGTCTAAAATGTAAATTCATTTATCCAGAAAAAAAAACCCATTAAACTTACATTTTTAATAAATGTTAATACTCATTGCGATAAAAACTTACCAAGGTGCTTCTGAGCATTGAGGCTTGTCCTGCAGATGTGGTGGCAGTTTTTTCAATGCAGGTCTTCCTTATCACAAAGTCTGCATTTCCATCTCCTCTGCTTCCCCAGATGTCTTTCCAGGTGCTCTTGACATGTGAGCCAAAGTCAACCAGCTGATCATCTTTTGGGGATGTTTCAGTAAATACACCCACTCCACTGGCCTCAACGTCCAAAGGAGACGATCTTGTCATGGTCCGAGCGCCGAGCTCGTCCGTGCTGGGGCCATACATCATCTTCGCCAGGCTTGACAGCAGTGTTTACCTTCTGGATCCCTGAGCTCTTATTGTGACAGTGCTCAGAGGAGCTTCCTACTGTCAAAGCCCAACAGCTGTGCAGCATTTACGGCTCATCAGCAGCCCGGCATTTAAGGGGACGCTGAGTGCAGTACAATGCAGCAGTCTCGTCAATAGTCTCATCAATATTCTTGTCAATATTCATTGCCAGACGTTGAGCGAGCGGTTCTCGTCTCAGACGTCACTTATTCCTTGTTCCTGGTCAAGATTGTAAGCTATGTGTTTGCCTTACGATCCCTTGTGTCTTGTGTAGTGTGTTTTAGCCCACCGAGGCTCATTGTTTTGTGTATGTTATCTTGTGTTCGTGAATTAAACATCATGCAAACCTCACTGGCGACTCTTGGCATCTTATGGTGGCTCGCGAGGGCCACCGCGTGACAGTAGACTGCTGCCAAGGCTCCTAAACGGAGACGACAAACCGAGACGCCGTTCCCGGTGAGTTTTGCTTTTTTGGACAATTGTTCTTCCCTGTCTGGGTGACTGCGTGCTGGGAGGATGCCGTCATCCAGGAGCCACGTTCGGCACCTGGGCTACGAGCTAGCGGAGGCTCTGGAGTACGCAGATGGAGCGCTCCTCGCCGCTAAGTTCGACGATGAGACAATGAGAGGCGCTGGCACCTGGACGTTGCTGAGAATATCTTAAATCATCTCCCCCACTACGCCGACCACCCTGAAGTCAGCGCGAGGAGGGATGACATCGCCGCTCAGCGCGAGATACTCCGTGGGCTGGAGGAAGACTACGACAGGAAGCAGAGGAGGAGGCATCCTCGTTTCCCGCTATGGGATCCCATTCCTGTCCTCGATCCAGTCCAGGAGTTTGCACCATCCCGGGGCCGTCGAAGACGTCAGCGCCACGGTCAAGGTAAACCTCAGCAGGATCCCCGTCTGGATCCGCTTCCGGTGAAGCCTGTCAGTGAACCTTTGCGAGTGGCTCCTCCTTGTCCTTCCAGGGGGCCCTCTGTCACCATCCAGCGGGAGAAGGGAGGAACAACGTCCCTTACAGTAGGCACCATCCTTCCTCCGGGAGACAGGCAAGTGCAAGCTCATTCCTCCCATCATAATTGTGATCTGCCTTGTCTGACTCCTGGGGGCGGAGTTCGGGGTCCACAGTCCCCGAAGCTCCCACCACCTGCTGTAGCTGTAATTACTAAACCTGTTGCCTCTGTGTCTCCCTCCGCTGAGTGGTCCACGATGCCAGGCCTACGTCACCGGACGAGGAGGGGGCCTGCGGTTTGGGAGAGCCTGGTTCCAGCCCCGTAGCCACGTCGTGGGCAGAGGAGAAGAGTGCACTGCAGCCTGGAGCCTGCGCCGACGACAAAGCGTCCCCGGGTCTCCACACTGGAACGGTCCGAGCCAGCGGGTCGAGGGTCCCCTGCCACCACGCTGTGCAGGTCATCGGCGTGGACGCCTGCGCTGGGGGATCCACAGGCTGTGGAGAACATCATGCTGGCTGCGGAGCCCGCCGTAGCTGAGTGGGAGCCCGAGGACAAACTCCTTCGCCCTGAGCCCGGATCACCGAAGTCCTGGACGGCGACAGAACCCGAGTGCAGGCAAGTGCTCTACCTTGTGTTTCTCTTTTCTGTCCTGGAGCATTTCTGCCTGCCTCTTGGGGAGGTGAGTCGGGGCAGCCGCCTGCTGCGCCCGAGCTCGTCTCGCTGGGTTCTGTTGCTACCGGTGATTCTGATCCCAGTTCTCTCTTGTCTTCTGAGCCTTGTTACAGAGTTACCGGTGCAGAACCAGTCGTGGTCGCTGTGCTGGAGGTTCCAGGTTCGGGGTCGGAGGTCGTCACTGGTGCTGCGCCGACCCAATCGGGGTCCAACGCTGGTGTATCTGAGACCCAGTGGGGGTCCGACGCGGGTGCATCCGAGACCCAGTCGGGGTCTGCCGAGACCCAATCGGGGTCCGACGCGGGTCTAGCCAAGACCCAATCGGGGTCCGACATGGGTGCAGCCGAGACCCAGTGGGGGTCCGACGCGGGTGCATCTGAGACCCAGTCGGGGTCCGACAAGACCCAATCGGGGTCCAACTCGGGTGCAGCCACATCTGCAGCATCGGTATGGGTCAAGGACGGTGGAAGAGCTTTAGACCCTTCGCCTTACATGGTGCGGGCTCGTCATCGCCATCATTCCCCTCGTCCGAGTCACCGCCCCTGCTCATCATCGCCCGGGGCCATTGGGGGTCCTCTACGCGCGGCCTGGCTCTCCCCTGTCTTTCCCCCACCAGGGAGGCCACCGCAGGCTGTCATCCCACGGTTCTGGTGGCTGAGGGATGTGGGTCAGCCACCCGAGGTACTCTTTCGCCGGTTCGGCGCCCTGGGTCGGCGCCCTGGGTCGGCCACCCGACATATTGTGTTTACTACGTGGCCAGCTGGTTCGGCCACCGGAGGAGTTGACTTTCCGGGCCTGGGACTGGGGCAGGCCACCCGATCATGTACTGTCCCCCGTGACCACCCGTTGGCCATTAGATGCAGGGAGACCGCCAGAACTGTCCCCGTGGGTTTTGGTCTCTGCCTGTCATCGGTTTTCCTGAACTGTGGGTTAAAGGTCATTCGGGGGGATAATCTGGCTCTGTGTGTGTTTTTTTCTTTTTTTAGTCCCCTCTTCTGTTTGAGGGACGTGTGTGCTCCTGGTTGGTTATTTTTCCTCTCTCTAGCCCTGTGTTATTGTGCATTATTGGGGTATGGTATTTTCAGTGTATCGTACTCCGTAATTGCTTTTTTTTTGTGCCCTGTGTTAACTGTTTCATGTATTTGGTTTGTGCGTTTGGGAGTCTGGTATCCGTGTTCTGTAATTGTCTCATTTGCGCTCTGTCATTATTTTGATTTGTGCCTTTGAGTGTATTGTATTTTCTATTTTCATGCCCTGTGTTAATTTTTTCATGTAGTTGGGAGATTTTTTTTTTCCTGGTTACCTATGTGTGTCTGTGATCGTCATGGCTTTTGGTCTGTGGTTGATCCTCTCCCTCTGGGCCTGCCCCCTTCCGCCCGCCCTTGGGGGGGGGGGGGGGGCTTGGGTGTCAACGGGCGTTCGGAGCCCGCCCTCGGGGGGGGGGGGGGGTACTGTCATGGTCCGAGCGCCGATCTCGTCTGCGCTTGGGCCATACATCATCTCCGCCAGGCTTGACAGCAGTGTTTACCTTCTGGATCCCTGAGCTCTTACTGTGACAGCGCTCGGAGGAGCTTCCTGCTGTCAAAGCCCAACAGCTGTGCTGCATTTACGGCTCATCAGCAGCCCGGCATTTAAGGGGACGCTGAGAGCAGTACAATGCAGCAGTCTCGTCAATAGTCTCATCAATATTCTTGTCAATATTCATTGCCAGACATTGAGCGAGCGGTTCTCATCTCAGATGTCACTTATTCCTTGTTCCTGGTCAAGATTGTAAGTAGCTGTTTGTTAGCCTTACGATCCCTTGTGTCTTGTGTAGTGTGTTTTAGCCCACCGAGGCTCATTGCTTTGTGTATGTTACCTTGTGTTCGTGAATTAAACATCATGCAAACCTCACTGGCGACTTTTGGCATCTTATGGTGGCTCGCGAGGGCCACCGCGTGACAGATCTCTGGGAAGCTGAAGGCAGAGTCAATAAATGACTGCAGGCTATTCCTCCTGTTACCTTCAGCCATGCTAATACCTGAAGCCTCCTCTTTCTGAAGAACCTTGATAGGACACATAATGCACTTAATATCATTTTTCAGCAGCCATCTGAAGGAGTTTCCTTTAAACCTTCCTAACTGGAGGATGTAGTCTGCCAGCACCTCCATCATGTCTGTCACATTTCCTCTGTCAAAGTCTTCCCTCACGGGATTCTAGACTCGCCCACTCAGAATATGGAAGTGTCCTTCCGGATCAAACACGGGGACGGCTACTATATGGTGTATGCAAGCACGGGACAAATGAAGTGTTTTGAGTGTGGCGATGTGGGCCATAAACGTTTCGCCTGCCCGCTCAGGCGCCCGGCGGGGGGCTCTGGTGGGGCCGCGGCTGGGGTGGCCGGTGCGCCTTCCGCTCGCGGCGCTGCTGTGGACAGCGTTGCGGGGGCTTCCGCCGGGCGGAGCCCGGCGAGGTTACACAGCCTGCCGGCGAGGCCTCCGCAGCACCTGCTGTGACTGCGGACGGCATTGCGGGGCCTTCCGCCGCTCCTGCTCCGGGGCCTGCCGCTGTGCCTGTGGACAGTCGGCCTGTGGCGCCCGCGGCGCGGCCTGCAGCTGGGGGCGTGACTGGCAATGGCGCACAAGCGGTCCATGACGTGGACTCAGCATCACGCTGTGTGACATCAGCGGCTGTGCTTCCGCAGCCTGCTGCAACTTCAGAGCAGCAGGCGGAAAAACGCCGGTCGCCTGATATAGGCGCCGCCCCGGACCACGTGACTGATGAAGGATCAGCTGCAACAGCTGACGTGCCAGCTGAAACTAACAGTCAGCACATGACTGATGAAGGATCAGTGGCACCAGCTGACGTGCCAGCTGAATCTGACAGTCAGCAGAGTTGTGCTGACGAGGGAATGGAGTGTGGAACTGACGCAGAGTCTGCTAAAAATGAGTCTATTGGGGCTAATGGCGATGCCAATGCGCATTTGTATTCACTAGACGAAATAAATGCTTTCCTGGATGGGACCTACAATAATAGGGCCGTTAACGTCGCAGATTACTTCAGTGACACTGACAAATTTATTCGGTCTGTTAATGTACTGAGGAAGCAGGTTGGTGTTGACCTCCTGGATGAAAGAAAATGCTACCGCCTGAAGAAGCACCTCGCAGCCCTGCGTAAATCAGCAGGGGGACAAAAGGCCAAGCGCGCAAAGATGGAATGATTTCCATGGCAAAGCACGGTGCTCCTCACAAATATTGAAATAATGCAGAAAATACAATTAGGGACCTTAAACATCAATGGTGGGAGGGGTAATCATAAAAGGGGATTCGTTAGTGACCTGTTCAAACGGAAGGGTCTCAACATTTTGTTTTTGCAGGAAACTCATACCACTTCGGCGGATGAAGTCGACTGGGGCTTGTGGTGGAAAGGCCCATTTTCACTCAGTCACGGCACAAATCTAAGCGCGGGAGTGGCCATTTTGTTTGGGGAATCAGCAAATGCACAAATTTTATCGGTGGTGGAGATAGTGAGGGGCAGGCTGCTTCTAGTTAGGGCGCAAGTGGGGGATTCCGTGTTTTGCCTGGTAAATGTTTATGCGCCAAACCACGGCACGGAAAGGGTTGCCTTTTTCAATACAATGACTATTGAATTGCAGCGCTATCACCAAGACCAACTTGTTGTGGCTGGTGATTTCAACTGTACCTTGGACTTCACTGTAGATCGCACTAATGCAGAACCTCATCTGCAGTCTTCTAGATGCTTGGAAAATTTCACTGTGCAGTTCGACTTAGTGGACACGTGGAGGTCTAAAAATGCCAATGCGAGACGGTATACCTGGGTCAGGGTCACTGACGGGGTTGTCAGTGCTGCTAGATTAGACAGGATATATGTTTCTAGAACCTGTAGCCCCGGCCTCCTTCCCAGTAACATAAGTCCCGTCGGTTTCACGGATCATCACCTGGCTACTGTGGTGTTACTGAACTCACCAGGGAAACGGGCAGAGTCATATTGGCACTTCAATAACAAGCTCCTACAGGACAATGCCTTTTGTCAGTATTTTGTGTGCTTCTGGGAACACTGGAGGACCACGAAAGCTCGTTTTGGTTCCCTCGAACAGTGGTGGGACGTTGGCAAAGTGCAAATTCGCCTTTTTTGTCAACGGTACGCTGCGTACTCAACTGCCATCATCAACGCCAAGGTCAGTGAACTAGAGGACGCTGTAAAGAGGCTGGAGGCCAGCTTGGTTACGGGTCGGGATTCTACCGCTGGTCCTTTGCTGCAGGAGAAGAGATCGGCCCTGCGCACATTCATGCAGGGCAGAGTGGAGGGGGTGCTAGTGAGATCGCGCTTCACTCGCCTGCAGGACATGAATGCACCAACGTCCTTCTTCTTCAATTTGGAAAAGTCTACTGCGACAAAGAAGTTGATGGCTTGCTTGACACTCCCAGATGGTCGCCTGACTACGGACCCGTCCGAGATGCACCGCCATGCAGTGGATTACTACGGGGCCCTGTTTGCTGTGGGAACATGTTGCAAAGAATCTCAAAATCAGCTCTTCGAGGCCCTTCCGGTGCTCGGCCAGGACGACAGGGCCGCTCTGGACTGTGCCCTGACTTTGGATGAGTTGACTGTGGCTGTGAATCAGCTGGCGCTGGGACGCAAGCCTGGACTTGATGGCCTTTCTTCAGAATTTTTCAAGCATTTTTGGAATGTTGTTGGACCAGACTTCTATAACGTTCTGACGGCCTGTTACAGGGAAGGAACGTTACCTGTCTCATGCCGCCGTGCAGTGCTGTCTCTGTTGCCAAAGCAGGGGGACTTGGCCCTGCTGAAAAACTGGAGGCCTGTGGCTCTTCTTTGCACGGACTACAAGGTGCTTTCCAGGGCCCTGGCAAACAGACTGAACACTGTCTTGGGTTTGATTGTGGATAGGGATCAAACATATTGTATTCCTGACCGGAACATTATGGACAATGTTTTCCTCATACGTGACGTTCTCCAGCTCAGTAAATGTCATGACTTACAGTTTGGAATTGTGTCTTTGGACCAGGAAAAGGCCTTTGATAGGGTTGACCATTCCTATTTGTTTTCTACCCTGAGGGGGTTTGGTTTTGGAAATATGTTTTTGAGGTGGGTCAATCTGCTATACACTGGAGCTGAGTGTTTGGTGAAGGTGGGGGCGGGCCTGAGTCGGCCAATCCCTGTACACCGGGGAATACGCCACGGGTGTCCACTCTCGGGTCAGCTGTACAGCGTGGCTATTGAGCCTTTGCTGTGCAGGTTGCGCGCTCGGCTGGGTGGTCTGGTTCTGCCGGGGCCATCAAGCTGTTGCCGCCCGATTGTCTTGTCTGCTTATGCGGATGACGTCGACGTTTTCATCACCTCCCACGGGGATGTGCAGCGTCTGGTGGACACTTTGTCAGTTTATGAAAGGGCATCTTCTGCACACGTTAATTGGGCCAAGAGTGAGGGTCTATTGGTGGGCCAGTGGTCACGTCAAACCGTCCCTCGCCTGCCCGGCGGCCTTCAGTGGGGGACGGCCGGTCTCAAAGTGTTGGGGGTTTTTCTGTGTACGGAGGCTTTTGAACGAAAGAACTTGGAGGGTGTTAAGGACAAGGTGTGTGCTCGCATTTCTAAATGGAAATGGTTGCTACCACAGCTGTCATATAGGGGCAGGGTTCTGGTCGTGAATAATCTGGTTGCCTCGGCTCTCTGGCATAGGCTGGTGGCTTTGACACTGCCAAGGAGCCTCGTGGAGGAGATTCAGAAGACAATTGTGGACTTCTTTTGGTCTGGTCGCCACTGGGTCCGCGCGCCAGTTCTCTACCTGCCTGTGGCCGAGGGGGGACAGGGCCTGGTGGACATACATTCCAAGATCGCCAGCTTCAGGCTTCGAACTGCACAACGACTCCTTTACGGATGCGGACCCTGCTGGATGGACACTGCTAAGCTGCTTTTGAGGAGAGTTGGTCGCTTGGGCTATGATAAGCAGCTCTTCCTCGTGACATCTGGGGAGGTGGACCTTACTGGACTATCTGCTTTTTACACGTCCGTTTTGCATGCATGGCGAGTCTTCAACGTGGCCCGCTTCCGTGACGAGGCGCCGGGCATGTGGCTGTTCGACGAACCACTGTTTTTCAATCGATTCATCGCAGCAGAGGTGCTGCAGTCTGCCAGTCTGCGGAGTTGTTTGCGGGAGGCACGCTGCACCAAGCTGGGTCATCTTATGAGGATGTCGACCACATTGATGGATACACTGAGGCGGAGTGCAAAAATTACATCTGTCAGACTGCTGCAAAGGGTGGTGGAGGACGTGTGCACCGCCCTGCCGCAGCCGCTTCGAGCGTTTGCGACGAACCACACTCTTTCCAATCAATGGGATGACGACACTGCGTCCGCCTTTCCTGCAATTTCCATAACTCCAGATGTGGGGGAGTGGCAGGGAGGAGAGGATCACCTACTGACCTTCAGGATTCCTCGCCTGGGCAAGTTCCAGTTTGTCGGGACAAGGGCGGTGTATCACATCTGTGTGAAGGTTCTGAATCTGCGCTCTCTGAAGGATGTCACGGAGTCAAGGTGGGCGGGTTGTTTGGGGCCAGGGGTCTCCCCAAAGGGCAGCTGGCGGTGCATGTACAAGCAACCTATTGAGAAACGCACAGCAGATCTCTAGTGGAGGATTGTGCATGGGGCAATAGCCACAAATAAATACAGGGCACACCTTGATCCGACTGTGGGGGGGGAATGTTTGTTTTGTTCACAAGTTGAGACCCTCGACCATTTGTTTGTCCACTGTTTTCATTTATCTGGACTTTTTGAGATTTTGCGCGAGTGGTTTCGGGCTTTGGGTGAACGATTCTCTTTTGGTCTGTTCATTTACGGTCCGAAGTATAAAGTGGCAAGGAAGGCTGCCCACACTTTGATGAACTTCATATCTGGTACTGCTAAGCTTGCCATCTGGCTGACAAGAAAAAATCGGGCAAGCAATGCTGGCAATGTAGATCCTGTGTCCGCTTTCAAGGTCTTGTTGAAAGTCAGACTCCGGGTGGAGTTCTCTTACTATCAAATGGTAGACAATCTGGAGGCGTTCATCAATAGATGGGCTGTAGGGAATGTTTTGTGTTCAGTGGGTCAGGGGGATGAGTTATGTTTGCACTTTTGAGATGTGACACACTTGGACAACTGATATTGGTCTTTCTGCAATTTTGAAATGTGCAATAAAGCCATTTTTTAAAAGTCAAGTCATCTTTAATCCACCTAGTATTTAAAAGAGAGAGAGAGAGAGAGAGAGAGAGAGAGAGAGAGAGAGAGAGAGAGAGAGAGAGAGAGAGATTTTTTGATTTTTCAACACACCTTTATTGTCACAAATTCAACAGAAAAACACAACTAAAAGAAGCAATGGAAAAGAAAAATGTCTCACTGACAAGAAATCAAAGACACAAGTAACCAAACCAGGAAAACTAAAACAAAAAACTTGCTTCTTACATCAGGATTATACCATAGGTAATTTTCCCCTCCTTAACACAACACAGGATGTGCTTAAAGCACCACATAGCCTCAAAGGTTTCAACATTCTGCATCAGATGATAGTAATTGTAATCAATCATTATTCGAGCCTTAATCATGCCAACCAGCATGTCTTTTACATTACAATCCAGTATTTGTTCAATTTTTCTTTTCATTCTAACATAGATAGCCATTTTAGCCTGACCCAGGATGAAATTTAAAAGTTCACTCTTTTTCTTAGTTCTCTGCCTATATGGAAAACCCAAGATAAAAATCTGCAGGGAAAAGACTTCTCCAAACAGATAAAACAGTTTCCCCAAAAAAACAAACAACAAATGCAGTCTGTTACAGTCCAGAAAACAATGAAACACAGTCTCTTTCTGAGGACAAAAAGGACAAACCTCAACAACATTTGGGTTTAAAATGGAGATAAAAGCATTTACAGCCACAGCACCATGTAAAACTCGCCATTGTAGGTCTCCAACCTTCTTAGTTAATGGTGGTTTATAGAGTGCTCTCCAGGCAGGCCTCACCTCTGAACCCAAACCCAAGTGTTTCCTCCATGGTGTATCAGCTCGACCTTTTAACTTATTTACATTTAAAACTTTCACCAAGAGTCCATACATTTTTTTACCCGGAGAGTCACAAATGTTAATGTGTTCAGAGTTTAAAAACACACCAGTGCCATCCTTAAAATCAGGAGATAAAACACTAAAAGGAAAAGGCTCATCAGAAGTTCGCACAGAGTTTTTGCAGTGTAAAACAATAGCAGTGTTCTTCTGCAGACAGGCAGTCTCTCCAATCTTTCAGCAAATTCATTATAGTTCTGACTGAAGAAACGCCAACAGCAGAGCACAAGGCAACAGCATTGTCCAAGTTAGGACCACATAAATTTACCAAGTGTCCCAGCGTTGTGACCTTTGCAGAAATGAACTTTTTTAAAACAGACGGTCCTAAAGCATTGCCCACATCAAAACGGGTCCCGAACACAAGTGGTTCCTTTAAAAGCCAGAAAGGTGACAAGGAAGCCTGGGGAGAGTTCTTTTTAAAAAGTCACCAGATTTTAAAAAGCACTTTGGTAAAACTGGGGAAGTTCTGGGAGTTTTTGGCTCCTTAAGTCCATTAAAAACAGCAACTCCTCTAGTCCAAGCCCTCCACAGCGAGCCAGGACAGCCCTGGCAATAGGTCTCCACACAAGGTCCAGGGGGCCACTCAGCAGTCGCTGAATGAACTGCAGGCGGAAGACAGCCCCCCTGCTGGCTAGATGGATGAGCCCTTGACCACCTTCTTCCCTCGGTAAAAACAGGATGCTCTGTGGAACCCAGTGAAGACGGTCCCAGAAAAAGTCCACGACTATAGACTGCACTCTGGCCAGCAAATTGGGTGGAGGGTCCAGACAAGACAGTCGATGCCACAGCATCGAAGCAATCAAATTGTTGATGATTAAAACACGACCTCTGAAGGACAAGTTTGGCAGAATCCATTTCCATTTTTTCAGTCTTCCTTCAGCTTTTTCTAAAAAACACTCCCAATTTTTCCCCGTAAAAGTCTGATTTTCTAAGAACACACCAAGATATTTAAAACCACCTTGTGTCCACGAGAGGCCACCAGGTAGGGCAATTTTTTGTGGTCTCCCCCCCACCACAACAGCTTCACTCTTACCCCAATTCACTCTTGCTGAGGAGCACTCACCAAAAAGATCGACAGTTCTTAAAAGGTAGTCTACATCATTTTGATTTCTTGTAAAAACAACAATGTCATCAGCATAGGCAGACACTTTAAAAACAGAGTCAGAGTTGGGGACTTTAAAACCAGTGAGGCCTTGCCTTAGTTTACAAAGGAGGGGCTCAATGGCAAGAGAGTACAGCATACCTGAGAGGGGGCAGCCCTGCCGGACACCCCTCTCAACTTTGAAAGGAGCACTCAAACCACCATTAATCTTAAGAATACTCTCAATGTCTCTATACAAAGCCTGGATCATGGCGATGAACCCTGAGCTGAAACCAAAGGCCTCTAATGTCTGCCAAAGGTATGGATGTTCAACTCGGTCAAACGCCTTTTCTTGGTCTATTGAAATAAGACCAAGTTCTTTGACCAATGAGCTGGAGAGGTCCAAAACATCACGAATTAAAAAAATGTTGTCTGTAACCAACCTACCAGGTACACAGTAGGTCTGGTCTACATGTATGACCTGCTCCATCGCCTTCCTCAGTCTGGTAGCCAACACTTTGGAGAGAATTTTGTAGTCAGTACAGAGGAGGGCCACCGGACGCCAGTTTTTAATGTCTTTCAAGTCGCCTTTTTTTGGAAGGAGGGTGAGGACTGCTCTCCTACAACTTAGGGGCAGGTGACCCTTCCGCAGACTGTCAGACAGTACTTCCAGCAAGTCCTCACAGATCTCAGACCAGAACGCCTTGTAGAACTCCGATGGTAGGCCATCTATCCCTGGGGCTTTTCCACACTGAAGAGACTGGACAGCCACTGCCAGTTCTTGCAGAGTGATCCCGCTCTCCAGCTCCGCATTCACGCTAGCCATCACCTTTGGCAAGTCCGTCAAAAAATGACTCAGTGCATGTGGATTCTCAACAAATTCTTTCTTAAAGAGATCCTTGTAGAAAGCAACTGCAAAGCGATGGATCTCTACAGACTCATGGATCGGCCGCCCGTCCTCGGAGCTAAGAGAGTGGATCATCCTCCTCTGACCATTCTTCCTCTCCAAACCAAAGAAAAAATGAGATGGAGCGTCCATTAGTGCGATGTTCTGGAACCTACTGCGTACCACAGCGCCCCTGGCAGCCACACCCAGTAGGTCAGTTAAAACAGACTTTTTGCCATTGAGGGCCTCAAAATGTCCTCTTTCTCCTGTGGAGCCTGCCAAAGACTGCAGCTCCACTACTTCTCTCTCCAGGTCCCTGACAGACCTGGCCAAGTCTCCAGAGACATTGCGAGTATACTGTAGGCACAGATTCTTTATTTGGCTCTTCCCTACATCCCACCACTGCTGCAAAGAAATAAAATTTGATTTTGTTAATTTAAAATTACTCCAAAAAAACATAAAAGCAGTTTTAAAACTGTTATCCGATAAAAGTGACGTGTTAAAATGCCAGTATGCACTACTGCACTTTATATTCTTGATAAAAACACAACACTGAACCAGGGAATGATCTGTGAAGCCAACAGGGACTATAAAAGCACTTTTAAAAATGCTAAAATGGTGCTTAAAACTGTAAACCCTATCCAGTCTAACTAAGGGCAGAATATTGTCCTTTCTATGGCTCCATGTGTACTGTCTAGCCTTGCCATGAAAATTTCTCCACACATCACACAGATCATGAGCTTCTATGAGACCTTTTAAAACTCTCTTGGATGCAGCATGTGGCTCTGGGTGATTCCTATCCATAAGAGGATTTTCTGTACAATTAAAATCACCTCCTACAAATAAAAAGTCATCATTACTGCAATTTTTGATCATGTCATCTAAAATATTTAAAAAGGCCAATCTTTCTGTGCCTACGGTTGGAGCATACACATTTATAAAAACAACTTTCACATTCTCAAAAACAGCTCGAACTTTTAAAATGTGGCCTGATTATCTCATCAATGTCATAAGAAAGTGGAATAAAATCTCGAGAAAATAAAATACCCACTCCACCACTGCTGCTACTTTTATGACTAAGAATAATTTCACCTCAAAATTCCCTCCTCCAGTCAGCAGCATTGTCCTCAGAACTATGAGTCTCCTGAACAAACAGAACATTAATTTTCTTGCATTCTGCAAGAGTAAAAACACACGCTCGCTTGGACATTTCTTTTGCTCCATTGATGTTGAGTGTGCCAAAATTAAAACTGCACATGCATATAAAAGGGTAAAACCAATACAAAAACAGAAAAGAAAGAATGAGCGATAAAAGACTAATCATCCTGGGCAATTTGGTTCTTAACTTTTAGCACAAGCTTTTTTAGTCTGTAGACCTCCTGATCAGTAAAACTTTCCTGCTCAAGCTCTCCCCTATTTTTCATGTAGGCCCGAGCAGAGTCAACAAAACGTTTTAGATCGGGGAAGAAATTTTCAACTTTAACCATTCT
This sequence comes from Pholidichthys leucotaenia, assembly GCA_020510985.1. NCBI lineage: Eukaryota > Metazoa > Chordata > Actinopteri > Cichliformes > Pholidichthyidae > Pholidichthys > Pholidichthys leucotaenia. Next base: position 246,304,824 of record CM035845.1, on the reverse strand, counting down.
GGATCCCTTAGTGTCCTGCAAAAACTTCTATATTTTTGTGAAGGGGTAACCGCCTCCACTGGCCACATCATCACTGCTTTCACCATCACTCTCTATCTCAGACCCAGCATAAGAATCTGGCTGAGATAGAGAAACCTCAGAACTGTCTTTGACAACCCTTTTTACTTTGCTCCTCTGCTGTTTGGTTTCCAAATTCTTTCGCTTGATTGAGATTTTACATAATTCTTCATCTATTTCAATGTCATCCTCGTCCTCCAACACTGACTCAGCCACCCTGGTAGCTGTCTCTTCCTGTCTTTCGCTCACCCTGTGCTGTGGTTTTATATTCATTTTTCTAGTCCCACCATCTACCTGGGCCTCATTTGGCTCATCTGTCTGATCCTCAGCGTGATCCCTCTCGGTAATCTCACCCTTGTCCACAATGTTGGTCTGTGCAGCAGCCCTGTGATGTGCTTTAACTTTTGCTGCGGTTTCATTTATGATCGACAGGCTGGCTGCGGAGGGCGGCGAAGCCTCGGCCGAAGCCCCGCCGCCAGACGGCCCCGCGGCCTCGGCGCCGTCAGCCTCGGAGAGCGGCAAAGCCGCTCCGCCACCAGACGGCCCCGAGGCCGCACTAGCGGCCTCCCCCGAGTGATCACCCCCCACTCCCTGAGGGCATGATCGAATCAAGTGTCCCTCCATTCCGCAGCCGAAACACTTCATATTATCAGAGGTGACGTGGATGGTGTAATCAAAGCCGTCAATCCGGTATTTAAATACGAGGTTGAGGCTTTCCTCGCTATTCTTTAAAATCATGAGCACCTGTCGCCTGAAAGACATGACATGCTTTAAACGCGGGGACTTACAACCGAGAGGGATGTGCTTAATCGGGGACAAAAGCTGCCCGTGTCTCGACAGCTCCTTCTCCAACAGCTCATTCTTTAAAAATGGTGGGACATTTGAGATCGTAATTCTCTTCACGGGATTTACCAGAGACAGAACAGGAACCAGTGTGTCTTTAATCACAACCCCGCTCTCCACTACCTGGTTAACTTTCTCAACACTATCCAGGAAAATCACCACGGCACTATTCATTCTCGAAGCTGATCTAATGCTTTCATAACCGACCAGCTCCCCCACAGCCAGACTACATTCCTCTACTGAGCAGCTGACAGCCGGTGTCAGTTTGACAGCATGCCAGCGTGTCAGCTTCTCAAACCCGGAGCCTCGCTCCAAAACCATGCTGACCAGCAGAGCTGGCAGCAGAAACCCCCCTCCCAGAACGCCTACCCCACCCCAGCTACAGAAAACAACAAAAATTAAGATTATTTAACAAAAAAAACACCTTAAACACAAAAAGATAGAGAAAAGTTTGAAAAAAATTCACTCACGCTGTCACACGCTCTCAGCTCGCACTCACGACCACACCCACTCAGAGAGAGAGAGAGAGAGAGAGAGAGATATTTTTGATTTTTAAAAGATCTTTAATAAACACACTTGTCCATCATTCAATACAATTTCTATGTCATGCTATATTACACAGAAAATTATTCTCCCAAAAAACGCCCCCAAAAAAGCTGTCCATCACGAACTGAGCAGAGGACATTCTCCAGGGACCAGAGGGTCCTGAAACCTTCCACATCCCCATTCCCCATAAAAAACTGAAAGTCCAGCCTGATTCTGGCTTTAAGTAGCCTCACAAATAAAATTTTGACATCAACATCATTCTCAACATTTTCAAGTTTTCTTCTCCGGCTTACATAGATAGCCAACTTTGCCTGCCCTAAAACAAAGTTCAGTAGTTGACACTTCTGCTTAAAACGACGATTGTACATAAAACCACAAATGAAAACCTGCTTAGAGAAAACTTCCTTAAAAATGTGAAAAAGTTCTGTGAGAAGTTCAAAGAGGCCACTCAGGCGCTGACATTCAGTAAAACAATGAAAAACTGTCTCCCTAGAGGAACAAAAAACACACTGATCACTGACACTGCTGTTAATCACAGAAACAAAAGCATTGACAGCTATAATACCATGCAGGACCCTCCACTGTAAGTCTCCATGCCTCTTAGGGAGAGGGGCTTTATAAAGAGCCCTCCAGGCAGGCCGATGCCCTTTTCCTAGTCTAAAATAGGCTCTCCATGGAGTGTCCACACAGGTGTTCAATCTGTCTTTGTTGAGTGCCAGCACCACCAGTCTGTAGAGTGCCTTACCACTGGCTCCTCCAAAGTCCACACCAGTGGGAGCACAGAATGCCAGTAAGGAGCAAGGAGAGAAGTCAAAGTCCATACAAAGCGTGAGAGAGGGAAACGGGTCCGTGCTTTCTGGCTGCAGCGTGCCATTGCCAAAGTTCATGAGTAGGGAGCGCTCAAGTCCATGAAGCTTCTGTTTCCAGTGTGCAAGAAGGCCATTGATGAAACAATTTGATCTGACACCAAGATGAGCTGCTAAGGCTGAGGCGTTGTTGAGGCCAGGACCAGCCAGTTCCACCACTTGCTTCAGAGTGAGAACATTCCTGGAACACAGCCTATCAAGGAAGGTCCTTCCAACTCCCGGCAGGACACCAAGGCGACCACCAAAAACCAGCGGCTCCCTCAACAACCAGTGGAGGGAATCGCATGGCCCTCTTTGTTTTTTAAAAAGAGTCCATACTGAAAAAAGACTGCGGTAAAAACTGGGCAAAGACAGTGCACTAGAGTTCTTAAAATCCATTAAAAACACAGGGAGGTCTAGCCCAAGCCCAAGGACTCTCTGTAAAATAACACAGGCCAAAGGCCTCCATACCAGGTCCTGGGGGCCCGTCAGCAGCCTCTGCATAAAAGTCAGTCTAAAAGCAGCACCTCTACTAGCTAAATGAACCACTCCTTGCCCCCCTTCCTCTTTGGGAAGAAATAACAGGGCTTGAGGGACCCAGTGGAGTCCACCCCCCCCAAAAAAAGTCCACCAAAACAGACTGAATTTTGGACAACAAACCAGCAGGGGGGGTCCATGCACATGAGGCGGTGCCACAGGGATGAGGAAACAAGATTATTTAAAACGAGCACTCTTCCTCTAAAAGATATTCTTGGCATTAGCCACTTCCACTTGTTTAGTCTCCTGTTGATTTTCTCTATGACCCCATCCCAATTTTTTTGCTCAAACTGCTGATTTCCAATAAAGACACCAAGATACTTAAACCCTCCTTTTTTCCAAATCAGCCCACCAGGCAGCGTAAGCTGATTTTCTAGGTTCTCCCCCACCATCAGAGCCTCGCTTTTTCCCCAGTTTATTTTTGCAGAGGAAAGTTGGTCAAAAGATTTACACTCCTAACCAGAACGTCAATGTCACTCTGCTTGTTTAGCAGAATGACTACATCATCTGCATAGGCCGACAGCTTGAACGTGGTGTCACAGCCAGGAAAAGTGACTCCTGATAGGTTCCTTCTCAAGCAGTGAAGCAAAGGCTCTATGGCGAGGGAGTACAGCATCCCTGAGAGAGGGCAGCCTTGCCAAACCCCCCTCTGGACTTTTAAAGGGGCAGACAGGCCCCCATTTATCTTCAGCACACTCTCAATGTCACTGTACAAGGCCTGTATCCTGGCTATGAAGCCTGGGCTGAACCCAAAAGCTGCTAAAACTGTCCATAAATATTGGTGTTCAACCCAGTCAAACGCCTTTTCCTGGTCAATTGAAATCAAACCAGTTTCCACCACCAATGAACCAGAGACCTCCAAAACATCCCAAATTAAAGTGACGTTGTCACTAATCAGCCTGCTAGGCACACAGTAAGTCTGGTCCACATGAATGAGTTCGCTCATCACCTTTCTCATTCTTCGGGCCAGAGCTTTTGAAAGAATCTTATAGACTGTGCGGAGCAGAGAGACTGGCCTCCAGTTCTTTAGGCTCTGTAGGTCCCCTTTTTTCGGCAACAGTGTGATGATGGCCCTCCTGCAGGTTGTGGGTAGGGTCCCCCTTTTCAAGCTATCTTGGAGAACTTCCAGCAGGTCTGGACAAAGCAGGGGCCAGAATTCCTTAAAAAAGTTCACAGAGAGACCATCTATGCCTGGTGATTTTCCATTCTGGAGGCTCATTAGCGCAGTATGCAGCTCAGACAGACAGTGGAGCATCCAAGCCGGCAACAAGGTCCTCTGAGAGCACTGGAAGACCATCAAGGAAAACCTGGCCCAGTGACGTGTCCTCCCTCCATTCTGCTCTTTAACAATTCACTGTAGAAACTAGCAGCATATTTCCTGATCTCTGCTGCTGTGGAGATTGTTCTCCCGTCATCGTCCAACAAGGAGTGAATGAGTTTTCTCTGTCCATTTTTCCCCTCCAGTCCAAAAAAGTACTGGGAGGGGGAGTCCATCAGAGCTACAGCCATGTAGCGCGAGCGGACCAGAGCACCCTGTGCGGTGACCCCTAGCAGGCTAGCCAAGGCTGACCTTTTTGACTTAAGAGCCTCTAAGTGCTCTTGTTTTCCTGTAGAACTGAGCAACTCCTCTAGCTCTACCACCTCAGTCTCCAGAACTTTCAAGGATTGGGTCAAGCTACGAGTGACATTTTGAGTGTACTGTTGGCAGAGTTGTTTATCTGTGCCTTACCAAAATCCCACCACATTTAGATAGAGCTAAAAGAGGGTTTTTGTTCCCTGTGTGACTTCCATACATCATGAAAAACTCCATTAAAAAACATCATTTAAAAGTGTATTATTAAAATGCCAAAAAGCACTCTTACACTTTACATTTTCAATAAACACAGAACAAAACAGCAGGCAGTGATCAGTGAAACCAACAGGACAAATACAACTATTTTTAAAAACACTCATTTGATGTTTAAAACCATAAAAACGGTCTAACCTAGCCATAGATAAAAGGTTATCTTTAACATGGCTCCAGGTGTACTGCCTCTGGTCCCCATGATGTGATCTCCACACATCAGCCATTTCGTGTGTCTTCACCAGTTCCCTCAGCCTATTGGCAGAAGCAGGGTGAGGCTCCTGATGGTTCCTGTCTAGTCTGTGGTTTAATGTACAGTTAAAATCACCCCCCAGAAATAAAAAACTATTTGGATTACAGGACCTAACCGTATCCGATAGCACATCAAAGACCCTGATCCTCTCTGCTCTCTGTGTTGGCACATACACGTTTATAAAAACCAAGTTCACGTTTTCAAACTGTACCTTTAATATGAGTACATGTCCTTTCACCACCTCTTCTATCTCATAAGAGACAGGCACACAACCCCTAGAGAAAAGTACAGCCACCCCCCCACTGCTATTGGATTTGTGGGTAAAAAAAAATGCACCCATCCCACTCTTTTCTCCACTGGCTCTCAATGGCTATAGTGCTGTGAGTCTCCTGGAGCATCAGCACGTCAAGTTTCTTTAAATTAAAAAGCTTGTATAAAGAGGCCCTTTTTACATCATCCCTGGCCCCATTAATATTAAGAGTGCCAATTCTAAGGTGGGGCATTAAAAAGGATAAAAAAAGGTACAGTAAAAAAACACACACATAGCATAAAAGGGAAGAAACAAACTAAGCGTCAACATGACTGTTAGTAATTTGTGATTTCAGTTTAAGAACCAGTTTCTTTAAACAATATATTTCCTGATCAGTGAAAGTCTCATTCCCCTCATTCAGTTTCATAAACTTGCGAGCTGATGCCACGAATACCTCCAGATCTGGAAAGTAATTTTCCACTTTCACAGCTCTGCTCCCCTTAGTCACCTGAAGAAATTTCCTAATCTTGGTAAAACAATAGGAGCTTTTCTCCTCCTGCGTCTGCATCAGTTCAGACTCAGCTCCACTTTCGTCAGAAGCGCGCTCGTCCAGTATTTCCAAATTCCCAACCCTACTAGATTTAGCAGAGCTCTGCAAGTTTTCAGCACTTTTTCTTTTTTGTGCAGCTTTAAAAGGATCCTCTTCAACAAAACTACATTCCTGCTTTTCTTCGTGAACTGCAACGTTCGTCATGCAGTGTTTGCTCTGTGTGTCCGCTACAGCCTCAAACCGCTCCTCCCCCGCCTGCAAAGTCTGCTCACCCACGTTCCTTCGTTTAACTGCACTCTTACTTACACCCTCCGCCTCTTTACTCCGGGTGACAGGCTCGTCACAATGATCACAGCTGCCGCCAGACAGAAATTTCCCACCATCAATGTTTGGGGGGGCAACTACCGCGCCCGCTGTGGCTACCTCAGCAGAGGCGGCCGCGGCCGCCCCAGCACAAGCGGACGTGGACGCGGACGCGGACGCGGACACCCCCGCAGAAGTAGAAGCAGACGCGGCCGCGATTGCGGACGCGACCGCCCCAGCAGAAGCGGGCGCCGCAGCGGCATCCGCCGCACCGCATGTAGCGCTACCCTCCGGACCACCAGAAACAGCGGCGTCACCTTTCTTACCGCCAGTGCTCTTTGTGTTCGCCTTTTCAGGACATGACCTAATAAGATGGCCTTCTGCGCCACACGCAAAACACTTCATGGTTTCAGATGTTGCAAACACCAAGTAGCTAAAGCCGTCAATCCTGAAATTAAAAGACGCGTTCAGTTCAGCAGAGCTGTCTTTCAACACCATGAAACACTGCCTCCTGTGACACACAACATGCTTCAGCAGGGGTGATTTACTACCCAGAGAGACCATTCTGATAGGGGACACAACCTGGCCAAAACGGGACAACTCTCTAATCAGCTGATCATTTTTAACAAAAGGAGGAGCGTTTGAGATGGTGATCCTCCTAGACGGATTCGCCAGCGGTAAAACGGGAGTAAAAGTGTCACCTATGACCACTCCCTGTGCCACCACCTGATCAGCTTTCTCAGTCGAATCCAGAAAGATCACAACTGCGCTGTTCATCCTCGATGCTGATTTTATGCTGCCATGCCCAACCACCTGTCCTACAGCGAGGCTGGCCTCCTCCACAGAACAGGGAACTGTCGGGAGGATTCTCACGCCATGACGCCGGGTTAAGCGCTCAAACTCCACACCACCATCAATCACCGGCATGATGCCGGCCGGGAAAAACCGGCAGCAGAAGCTACCGTTCCCCGACACACTCACTCCAACACTCACACCCCAACACACCCACACTCAACCCACTATATTAAACACACACACCTCAAACACACAAGATAGAGAAAAAGTTAGAAAATACAAAGTTTAACGTACTCACTCGACACCACTCCACACCCCCGCTCCCACAAACGCCCACGCATGCGCACGAGAGAGAGAGAGAGAGAGAGAGAGAGAGAGGAGATAATTTAGCTGTAAAGAATTATTTCATACAAATACTGATATTTCATACATTATTCAGAAAAAAGGGAGAAGGGTGAGATGGCAGGAGAAGTCTTTTAGATATAAAAACAAGTTAAAATATATCAGATTAATACTGTAGTCATGATTCAGTTTACTCAAAGAATATTTTGCAACTACAAGTATTTTCTCCAAACATTAAAGAAGGATCATTTATGGTTCAGTCTGCAGTGCCTAATAACAGTTGTTTAACTGGAGCTCAGCATAAACCCATTAGCTCTAGTGTTTAACCAGATAGTCATTACTTACTTACTTAATCCTCTTCACCCCAGCTGGGGCATAAGGCGCCAATGAGTCTCCTCCAGCCATCTCGGTCCTGGGCGAGCCAGCTGACTTCGTTCCAGGTCTTGCCCTCCGCTTTCATTTCCTCTTCCACTGTCCTCCTCCAGGTGCCCTGGGGTCTGCCTCTCCTCCTCTTCCCCGGCGGTGCCCATCTGAGTGCTGCGTGTGGATGTCTGGCTTTGTTCATGCGCAGAACGTGGCCCAGCCACCTTCAGCGTTTCTGCTTCACCTAGTCCACGATGTTGTTGATGCCTGTGCGTCTGCTGACTTCCTTGTTGGTGATGTGCTGCTCCCAGTGGATTCTGAGGATTCGACGTAGACACCGTCCTTCGAAACCGCTGAGGTGGCTTTCAATTTTCTTGTTTGTTCTCCAAGTCTCTGAGGCATATAGGAGGACTGAGCGAACGTTTGATTTGTAGATCTTCAGTTTGGTACTGTTCTGCAGGACTGACGATTTCCATACATTTCGCAGTCTTTTGAAAGCCTGTGCCACAAGACCAATTCTTGTGGAGATCTCTCTCTCGATGTTGCTGTCAGCTGAGATGTAGCTTCCCAGGTATTTGAAGTCCTGTACTTCCTCAAGATCTTCGCCCTGTACCTTTGTTTTCTGTGTGCTCTTGTTTTTCAGTTTCATCACTTTCGTTTTGTTGGGGTGAATCTTGAGGCCAATAGTTCTTGCTGTCTGGTCAACTCTGTCTGACTTTTCCTGGATGTCTCTCTGTGTATGTGATAGCAGAGCGATGTCGTCTGCAAAGTCGCAGTCTTCCAGTCTGGCCGTTAGTCCCCAGACAAGTCCCCTAGGTCGGTCTCCTGTGGCTCTCCTCATCACCCAGTCAATGACGACCAGGAAGAGGATCGGTGAGATCACGCAGCCTTGTCTGACCCTCGTCTTCACATGGAACCACTCGCTCTCCTGGCCATTGTGGCATACGCAGCACTGATTGTCAGCATACATGTCCTTCAGGATGTTGACTACTTTTGTTGGAAATCCATAAGCTGTCAGAATCTTCCAGAGGGATGGGTGGTGGATACTGTCAAAGGCCTTTTCAAAGTCAATGTAGCTTATGTACAGTGAGGAGTTCCATTCCAGTGATTGTTCGACTATGGTACGCAGGACAAAGATTTGGTCTATGCAGCCCCTACCGATTCTGAATCCTGCCTGTTCCTCCCTCAGGACCATCTCTATGGCTTGCCTCACCCGCATCAACAGAACTCTGCAGAATATTTTCCCAGGCACAGACAGAAGGTTGATGCCTCTCCAGTTCCCAAGAAGAAGAAGAAGAAAAAGCCCCTGTTACCTGGAAGAAAGGCATCATAGTCAAGCTGACAGGTCACCTTTCTTTGGCAGCTTGACTATGATGCCTTTCTTCCAGGTAACAGGGGCTTTTTCTTCTTCCCACACTTTGTTGAAAAGTTCTGTCAGAGCTTTTGCACTTGCCTTTGGATCTGCTTTTAGCATGTCTGCAGTAATCCTGTCTTCGCCAGGTGCCCTGTTTCCTTTTGTCTGCTTAATGGCCTCTTCTATCTCCTGTCGGGTGATGCGCCCCCGCTTCATTTCTATATGAAAGCCTGTGTCTTCTATCACTGCTTCTTCCTCAGGGTCTGGTCTATTCAGAGTCTCTCTGAAGTGCTCCGCCCATCTACTGAGCTGGTCCTCTTCCTTCATGAGAACTTTTCCGTCTTTGTCCTTAACCACTGTTGACTTGCTGGTGAAACCTCCTGTGAGGGTTTTGGTGATTTTGTAGACCGTTCTTGTGTCTCCCCTTTCTGCTGTTGACTGTGCCTCCTGAGCCAGGCTGTCTGCATACTCTCTCTTGTCTTTGCGGAAACTCTTCTTGACATCGTTGTTCTTCTGTCTGTATGCTTCAGCAGCTGCTTCCCTCTCTTACATGCTTCCCCCTAGCATACGCTGTTTTGTTGCCCTTCTCTCCTCGATGAGTTGCCAGGTGTTTTCAGAGATCCATTCTTTCCTCTCTCTTTTCCTGTGGCCCAGCACCTCTTTGCTTGTGTCGAGGAACAACTTCTGGACAGTGTTGCTCAAGGTGTTGATGTCGTCTGCTGGTGTGTCTTCCAGGACCTGGAATCTGTTGGACAGCTCGAGTACAAACTGAGTCTTCACTATAGGATCCTTCAGTCTGCTTGAGTCAAAGAGCTGTTCACTAGTCTTCTTGTTGGACCTCTTCAGCTTCAGCTGTAGCTTGCACAGAACAAGGTGGTGGTCACTGCCGGCGTCGGCCTCTCTTAGTACTCTGACATCAGTCACAGACCCTCTCCACTTCTGGTTGATGGCTATGTGGTCTATTTGGTTCCTGGTTCTCCCATCCGGTGACACCCACGTCAGTTTGTGAATTGTCTTGTGTGAGAATATGGTGCCTCCTATTACTAGCCCATTCTCCAGGCACATGTCCGCAAATCTCTGACCGTTGTCGTTTCTCACACCTGTTCCTTGGGTTCCCATGCATGATTCGTATCCCACATTTCCTGCACCAACCTGGGCATTAAAGTCCCCCATCACAATGAGGATGTCATGCCGTGGTGTCTTGTCTATTTGCTCTTGGAGGTTTGTATAGAAAAGGTCCTTCTCTTCATCTGATGATGGTTCTGTTGGTGCATAGCACTGGATGATGGTGGTCTTCACGTACTTTGAGAAAAACCTCGCTCTAATGATCCGAGCATTGACCGGCTCCCAGGCCAGGAAACTCTTCTTGGCATTCTTGTCTAAAATGATGCCCACTCCTTCCTGGTGTTGGCCGTCTGTTCTTCCCGAGTAGTACACTGTCTCTCCTGTGTTCAGGATCATGGTTCCCGAGTCTGTCCATCTCATTTCACTGATTCCAAGAATGTTGATGTTGTATCTCTTCATCTCTTTCACAACCTGTGCTGTTTTTCCAGTTTCGTACATCGTTCGAACATTCCATGCTCCCACTCTCACTTGTTGTTTGGGTTTCACCAAGGACTCCATCAGAACAGAAACTTCCTTTCGGCTTTCATCCCTGCTCTTCATATAAGACATTGCTGCCTCAGTCCTCAGCTCGTCGCCCAAGGTTTGATGACTTTTTGTTGATCTTGTTGGCGTTTCTGTAGCAAGCGTTTTTTACATGGTGGGCTGCTAACCCAATGCACAACCCTCCTCCTTTCGCATCCTAGGCTTGGGGCCAGGCAATGGCGGAGTTAGATAGGCATTACTGGCAGTTTATTAACACATCATCACTATGCTCATTCATATTTTAGCATGTCATTTCACGGCTACTGAAATATGGCCGCTATATGATTTCAATGCGAGTGAGCTTTGCTAACGTTTGTAAGAGATAAACATAACAGTATGAAGAATGAACCAACAGTTATTTAACATTTAACCACCACATTCAAATACATATTAAACCCATTTCAAAATGTAACTCGCAGTGTCTCTAAAAAGCGAAAAATGAAACTTACACAACTGAATTAAATTAATTAATAGCAATGACTGTGTTGCTTCACGACTGTATATTTATTTTAAATGTCATCTTTTATTTCAAAAACATGTCTTACCTTTAAAGGTGAAATACAGAACAATTTTATGAAAACAAAGATTTTTTTAAATAATACATCAACAAAGCATTGAGAAACTGTCATGGTGCGGTCCTCGCGGACCGCTAATGAAACGCTATAGGCCGCCGATGAGTTTGCATAATTTATTAATGAGAGACAGATGACAAAATAATGAGACACGGGGGGCGAAAACACAACTAAGGTTTGACTCAGACACAAGAACACAGACTCTCTGGATATACACTTACGGTGACGGATGACAGATGAAGGGATGTTCAACGAGTGAACGTCTGACAAGATTGCAGCGAGGAGTAACCCTCATCTGCTTCCTTAAATCCCCAAGACAACCCAATCAGTGGAGAGAGTCATTAGGAGAAATGCTGAACAGCTGTCATAACGTGACCCAGCTTTGATCGCCGGAAGCCCCGCCGTGACGCTGATGGCCTGATGGCCAGAGAATGGGAAACCACCGGACAACCCGAGTGCGGCAAACTCAGTGCACGGACCATGACAGTAGCCCCCGTTCCCGAGGCGGACTCCAGACACTGTGTAACATAGAGCCCCACCACCACCACCACCCAGAAGGTCAACAGGACCGCCTAGGGAGGGGGGTGGGGGAAAACAGGCTCAGAGGGCGAGAACCAACCAGCAGAATAACAGAAAGAAGAAAAAACAGGCTACAAACAGAACACCCTGATAAATCCAATAAGATCACAGGAAAAGAAAAACATCTTCACAACCCACAGGGGAATACAGGAAACTCAAATATAGGCACAACAATCATAATACCAGAGCGAAAAAAAACCCAAACACTTATGCCAAGGGACAGCGAAAAACACACTTTAATGTCACAAAAATAACACAAGTGAGGAGGAGAGGAGAAAAAAAAAACGCACTAAAGAGCGGCGATAAATACAGTTCACAACAGTCCTAAACACCAGAGCCTCCCTAAAATTCCCGAGGAGCAGGCAGAGGAAAAAAACAGGGATGACGGCAGACAGAGCACAATAACACAAAACCCAATAGATTGGGGGGTCTTCCTGCGTCCAGCGTCCAGATTGCTGGCAGGGAGAAAAGGGAAAATTCAGGCAGCCTACCCCAGTCCCAGGCCAGGAAAAACAGCACCTCCGGCAGCCTGACCAGGTCGCCGAACAAAAAGCCCAAATGGTCGGGTGGCCGACCCAGATCGCCAAACGGGCGAGGCAGTCTCCCAGGTGGCCGACCCGTGTCACTCAGTCACGAGGACCGCAGGGGAGATCTCGGAGACGGCCCCCCTATAGAGAGGGAAAATGAGGGAGGGCCGGACTGATAATGGAGAACTCAAACGGCCCCCGATGGAAGGGGGAGATGAGGGACCAGTCCGGCGTCACTCAGCGAAGGATCTGCAGCTCCACCTCTGAACTCCACCAGAACCGGCACTGCCCTCCAGTTGGATCCCAAACGAGACCACGCTGCACCCTCGACGGACCCAGATTGGGTCGCGGCTACACCCACGACAGACCCCAATTGGGTCGCAGCTGCACCCACGATGGACCCCGACTGGACCGGGGCAGCACCAGAGACGACTTCCCAACCCAAACCCGGAACCTCCAGAATGGCAACCGGAATCGACTCCACACCGGTGACCCTGGGAGAAGGCTCGGGAAAAGAAAGAGATCCGGGATCAGGATCACTGGCAGTGACAGAGCCCGGCGAGACAAGCTCGGATGCAGCGGATGGCTGCACCCGGCTCGTCTCCCCGAGAGACAGGCAAAAATGCTCTAGAATTGCTAAGAGAAAGACAAAATAGAGCACTTACCTGATCTCGAGTTCTGTCGCTGTCAAGGACCTCGATGATCCGGGTTCTGTAGAAAGAAGGACATCCTCTGGCTCCCACTCGGCTACAGCGGCCTCCACAACCGGCATGATGGTTTCTACAGTCTGAGGAACCCCCAACACTGATGTCCACGCCAAGGGCCCACACAGCATGATGGCAGGGGATCCGTGACCTGCTGGGTCGGACTGTCTCTCTGTGGAGACCCGGGGACGCTTTCTCGTCGGCGCAGGCTCCAAATGACAGTCTGCCCTCCTCCTTTACCCATGACGTGGCTGCAGGGCCGGAACCAGGTACTCCAGGACCGCAGGCGCCTTCTTCGTCCGACGGCGTAAACCTGACGCCGAAGAGTGCTCGGGGAAAGGGAACATAAAGGAAGCAGGTTCATGATTAATCACTGCAGCAGATGGAGGGAGCTCAGGGGACTGTGAGCCCTGAACTCTACCCCCAGGGAACAGACAAGGCAATTTGCTCAGTGAAGGAAAAGAATGAAAATGCACTTGCCTGCTCTGCTGAGGACCGATGGAAGCTGCTGCAGAGGGCTTGGTTCTTCCCTTTCCCACAGGATGGTGATGGAGGGCCCCCCGGGAAGACGAGGAGGAGCCGTTCGACCAGGATCGACAACGGGCTTTGCCGGAGCAGGACTCGTGGAGCTCACAGCAGCTGGGGAGAGCGTTGAGGAGGAGGGGGTGACAGCCGAGGCGATCCGGGAATGAGGAGCTGACGGGACAGCAGGGACAGATGACCTGGAGGCTGCTGGGTTTTCCTCCTGTTGTGACGCAGGAGAAACAGCTGGCTGGGAGGCAGAGTCCCAACGGCGACCCGGAACTGGATCTGGATGGGTTCTCGCAGAGGCTTGCCGTGGGCTTTGTGATGACATTTACCGGCAGAGGGTGAGGTGAAGTCAGGGAAACACTGCACCTGGACTGGACAGGTGACAAGAGCTGACTCCCGAGGCGAGGAGCGGAGATGCCTCACTGTCGGCCTCCTGCCGGGGTTTCCCACCAGTCCCTGGACCTCCTCTCTCGTCGGGAATGCCGTACTTGGGGAAGGCGGTGAGGGTTCCTTGGCTGCCCTCTTGAGTGCTCTCTCTATCAGTCCATGTTGTGTCACAATCCATGCCACCCGTTCCTTTCCCTCCGGAAAGGAGGTGAGATGGTATCTTAACAAAGCCCTCTGAGCGAGACCTAGGGGCTTGTATGCCGTGTAGGTGGGCATGAGGAGATGGGCTTCTGCCAGGTAGCCATCTATCTCCTCAAACCACTCGGGCAATACCCACGCTCAAAAGCGGACATACCGAGCAGTACTAGCCCCCAGAGAAGGGAAAAAACTCAAGTCCAATAGCAACTCCCGGTGACCGGCATCTCCTTCTTGCTGCAATCTACTGTCATGGTGCGGTCCTCGCGGACCGCTAATAAGTCACTATAGGCCGCCAATGAGTTTGCATAATTTATTAATGAGAGACAGATGATAAAATAATGAGCCACGGGGGGCGAAAACACAACTAAGGTTTGACTCAGACACAGGAATACAGACTCTCTGGATATACACTTACGGTGACGGATGATAGATGAAGGGATGTTCAATGAGTGAACGTCTGACAAGATCGCAGCGAGGAGTAACCCTCAGCTGCTTCTTTAAATCCCCAAGACAACCCAATCAGTGGAGAGAGTCATTAGGAGAGATGCTGAACAGTTGTCACAACGTGACCCGGCTTTGACCGCCGGAAGCCCCGCAGTGACGCTGTCAGAATAAAAGCCCTGAAGGCCAGAGAATGGGAAACCACCGGACAACCCGAGCGTGACAAAGTCAGCGCACGGGCCATGACAGAAACTTGCACAATATAAGTCTTAATGTTCTTCAAAAAATTAGTATATTGATGAAAAAAATATTTTGTAATTTTTGCTGACCGATAATAATGTAAATATTTATATTCCAGAAGAGTGATGAAGACAAAAAAAATGTTCCGTCAGTATTTCAGATCCAATACAATGAATCTGTTGATGTCACGTGCTATTGCTTTTCCATAACACCGGGGGTTGCCAAATGCTGCCATGGCCCCTTCTGAAAATAATGGCTCATTCCGCTATCCTTCTCAAGTAAGAAGTGATAAATGAAGGGGCAAGACCAGAATAAGTATTGGTTCAGCTTTTGATTGTTGGTGCGAACTGAAGAATCATAAAGGTTTGAAAAGCCATACTTAGGTTGCCAATTTGCTACTGGACTGGTAAGCTAAGCTAAGCTAAGCTAACTAGTGGTTGCATAGCTTTCTGTAACCTTCTACAGTTTGTCTATGAGATGTTCCTGTTATTAATATGACTGTGTAATGATATCAACTGGTGTATGGCGATGGGATAGACAACAGTAATTGCTCTCTAATCCTTTCCAAACAGTAATTTTTCCACTCTAGTCAAGTGTAGTTAAAATCCCCTCTAGCTACAGTTAGCATTAGTTTCCGATACCGTGAAGGAAGGAACTCCATTTTTCTCTAACGAACGTTAAGAGTTTTTAAAAAATTCATTAGTTTTACATTGTGTTTGATGATCTCCCACACACTTGTGGCCATTTATCTAAAGAAGCACTTTTTGCCTGTAATTTTAATGTGGTCTACTTTAGCCAGAATCAAAATTTGCTACAGTTAGCATTAGCTTATGATACGTCGAACAATGGATCTTTTGTTTACGTGATCAAACATTTTTGGCGTTTATAAAATAACTTGCTTTTATATTGTTTTAGGTGATCTTCCCCCAATTTATCCCCATTTTCTGAAAGAAGCACTCTTTGCCTGGAATGTCACTGTGTCAATATATGTAACTGGAGCTAATGATCATGCAGGGGAATAGGTCAAGTGGACCCCTGACAAAGTGAGCTCCCCATGTGGACCCCGGTGTTCAATCTATACATGTACAAGTAAACTTTCAATCCAGTGATTTACAAACTGATTCAGAGCATTTTAAAGCCTCATTCAGAACATTATAGTCCCACATACCTATTACGTGAATTTCATCTGGGGCAGCCAGCGGAGACGAGCAGCAATGATGGAGAATAAAAGTCTTTAGAAAGCAGAAACAGAGCCAAAACCTTCTCCGGGTGAGCTTAGTTCTCATCTTAGATCTATATATAATTTTTTAAACTTCTTGGTGTCTGTGAAAAGTATTCCCAACAAAATTCTTGTTCTCCTTCACTTTTATAGATCACAGGACTGAGAATGTACCTGTACATGTACATATAGGATCCCGTGGTCCACTTAGGGTGCTCACTTGGTCAGTGGTCCACTTGACCTGTATCTATCATTCAGTCTTTTTGGTTTGTTTTCAATGTGGGTAATCAGCCTAGCAGCCCAATGACGTTGTGTTTTTTTGGATTTACCGAGCCTACTACTTATGACAAATACAATTTTAAATGACCTTAACTATTATATGTCTTTTGTTGGTAAAAATATAACTATAGAAAGTCATGTAATATGTTGCACCATAACTAAAGGAAGAGACTGATGTTATCTTTTTGCAGGTATTATGGCAATTATGAACCAATCACATCTACTCCTGTAAAAACAAAAAGGAAACATATCGTGACACCAGTGCCACTTGTATCAAGTATACCAGAGTCACTTTCACCAGAACGGCACTCATGGGTAAGTGGGTATTAAAATTCTCTAGCTGAATATTTTCATTAGTGATGTAATTCAAAATACAATCTGTCATTCACACCGTGGCATTTTTCTTGGTGTCAAACAAAGCTTTGACATGTGGCATGGGGCCAAGAATGTTGCTAAAAGCATCTCACCGGTGAGTCTTGACAATCGTTACACTATCCTAACTATCCACAAATGAATTATGAAAAATAAAAGATGGATTTGTGTATGTACTCTTCAGGCAGGTAAAACGAAGGGGCAGGCTATATTGCTTCTGTGGCAGCATGATATCTTTAATCATTTCTGGTGGTGTTGTAACAAAGCTGCAACGCATGGCGCCTTCATGGTAGGTGCAACATATCTTGTATTACTGCAGCAACACAGATAATTGTGCTACCAGTGCCATCGTGCCTATCAGTGAGGTTGTTAAGAAAGTATCACCCTAAAATGGTTGGAAAAAGGCTCAGTGGCTTTCCAGGTCCTCACCAATATTGTGATGGACAAGTAGTGGTTATGGAAGCTCCTCAAATACCTGACCTTTAGTTGAGTATGAGTGAAATTTTTTAATGCCAGCAGAAAGAAAAGAACAATCATTAATATGAACGTGTTTTCATAGATCAACTGCCGACCTTGAGGCTTTTCAAAGGCTCATTCTAATGTATGCCACCAAAAGGTTCTCCTTGAGCCCACCTGGATATGAGACCCGGACCCTTTTAGCTGCACTGGACTATAACCAGCACGGGGACCATGTAAGTTTTGTGCCACCAAAACATTTCACACAATAAACTGTAATCTTAGGATTATTAAATTTATTTTTTTTTTTGGAGGGGGGGAGTGATTTATTAATTTTAAACCTTTTTGTAAATTTTACAGAAACAATTGTTTTTGTTAATATTTAGTGAATACTCTGTTAAGTCCATCCATTCATATTTATTAATCTTTTTTTATAATGAATTAATTAGTAATATGAATTTTCTGATACTTTGCGTTCGCCTCCCTCCTCATTTCTAATCCGCTCTCGTCTTCTTCTCTTCACAGGCTGTGTGCTCCTCTGGCGAGTGTCGCTTTTCTCTACAATTGAGTGTTATTTTCAATAAAGTTGTGTTTAACGTTGTGTCATGTGCATTCTCTGGTGTTAGCAGCCTGCACACGAGCTTTTCCTTCTCGCAATCATGACAAACCTGGTAGGCTAAGTACTGTATTTTCTGTTCAATTAGGTCAGTGCCTTTTGATTTGTTGAAAAAGTATGGTTTTTGTTTGGTTTTTTGCCCTGAAGAACTTTGAAGTCTTTTGTCATTTTCTATAGTTAAGTTTTAAAGTGCCACTCCAGCAAAAATCTTTTTTTTTTTTTTTTTTTTTTTGTTGTTAACATGTCTGTAACATGTTTTTTGTGGCTTACAATACATATCGAGCACAAAATCTCACCATAGTCCCAAGTCTGTGTTTTTTTGCAGTGAGTTTCCAGTTTGGTAACGTCCCCCTGAAGCGGTTGAGTTTGGACAGACTGTTTCTAGCTACATAAGCATTCCTGCTTAACCTAGTTGGTTATAACATTAACCAATCAGACGGATACTCTTTGCTACCTCGGGGGAAGAGGGAGGACCGAGGAGCAGCAGTACTGAGACAGAGTGGGTTGGGGTAGCAGCAGAGAGAAAGAGTGGAGAGAGGCAGAGAAAGACAGAGAGTTGAGAGGGAGGGAACGGCTTTAAATGTGGGTCTCGCTGACCCACATTCAAATCGAATGGCTTTCAGCTCAGTTCTTCGGCCGACGGGCACTACGCTGTGAGCTGAGAGCAGCCACATTCAAAATTCAAATCGGGTCCTCCCTGCCCCCTGCTCAGTCACCAGCAGAGTAAAAAGTAAACACATATTTGGCAAAAACACATTTATCTCTTGCCTCGACCGTTTTCAGAAAAAATGTTTCGCTTTTTACTTTTGAAGATATACAGTATATATGTATATATATATAAGAGATATAAAACTTTAATGTCCCGAAGCATCATAAACAGATTAGAAGCCCACCTACCAGGAGTCGCGGTGACCAATCACGTGCAAGCTCTGCAGGCCACTAATTAGAATATTCATAGATTTGTGCATACTTACAGTGGGGTAAAAAAGTATTTAGTCAGCCACCAATTGTGCAAGTTCTCCCACTTAAAAGATGAGAGAGGTCTCCAATTTTCATCATAGGCATACCTCAACTATGAGAGACAAAATAAGAAAAAAAAATCCAGAAAATCACATTGAAGGATTTTTAATGAATTAATTGGTAAATTCCTCGGTAAAATAAGTATTTGGTCAATAACAAAAGTTCATCTCAGTACTTTGTTATATACCCTTTGTTGGCAATGACAGAGGTCAAACGTTTTCTGTAAGTTTTCACAAGGTTTTCACACACTGTTGCTGGTATTTTGGCTCATTCCTCCATGCAGATCTCCTCTAGAGCAGTGATGTTTTGGGGCTGTCGCTGGGCAACACAGACTTTCAACTCCCTCCAAAGATTTTCTGTGGGGTTGAGATCTGGAGACTGGCTAGGCCAGTCCAGGATCTTGAAATGCTTCTTACAAAGCCACTCCTTCGTTGCCAGGGCGGTGTGTTTGGGATCATTGTCATGCTGAAAGACCCAGCCACGTTTCATCTTCAATGCCCTTGCTGGTGGAAGGAGGTTTTCACTCAAAATCTCATGATACGTGGCCCCATTCATTCTTTCCTTTACACGGATCAGTCTTCCTAGTCCCTTTGCAGATAAACAGCCCCAAAGTATGATGTTTCCACCCCCATGCTTCACAGTAGGTATGGTGTTCTTTCTCCTCCAAACACGACAAGTTGAGCTTTTACCAAAAAGTTCTATTTTGGTTTCATCTGACCATATGACATTCTCCCAATCCTCTTCTGGATCATCCAAATGCTCTCTAGCAAACTTCAGATGGGCCTGGACACGTACTGGCTTAAGCAGGGGGACACGTCTGGCACTGCAGGATTTGAGTCTCTGGCAGCGTAGTGTGTTTCTGATGTAGCCTTTGTTACTTTGGTTCCAGCTCTCTGCAGGTCATTCACTAGGTCCCCCCATGTGGTTTTGGGATTTTTGCTCACCGTTCTTGTGATCATTTTGACCCCACAGGGTGAGATCTTGCGTAGAGCCCCAAATCGAGGGAGATTATCAGTGGTCTTGCATGTCTTCCATTTTCTAATAATTGCTCCCACAGTTGGTTTCTTCACACCAAGCTGCTTACCTATTGCAGATTCAGTCTTCCCAGCCTGGTGCAAGTCTACAATTTTGTTTCTGGTTTTCTTTTGACAGCTCTTTGGTCTTGGCCATAGTGGAGTTTGGAGTCTGACTGTTTGAGGTTGTGGACAGGTGTCTTTTATACTGATAACGAGTTCAAACAGGTGCCATTAATACAGGTAACGAGTGGAGGACAGAGGAGCCTCTTAAAGAAGAAGTTACAGGTCTGTGAGAGCCAGAAATCTTGCTTGTTTGTAGGTGACCAAATACTTATTTTACCAAGGAATTTACCAATTAATTCATTAAAAATCCTTCAATGTGATTTTCTGGATTTTTTTTTTTTCTCATTTTGGCTCTCATAGTTGAGGTATACCTATGATGAAAATTGGAGACCTCTCTCATCTTTTAAGTGGGAGAACTTGCACAATTGGTGGCTGACTAAATACTTTTCTGCCTCACTGTAAGTAGGTGAAAGATTTAAAAGCTCTTTCCAAGCAATTCTAAGGCAATGAAAGTTTTTTTTTTTTTTTTGTGCATAAAAAGTCACAACATATAATTTCAGGCAATACACATTTGTTTTTGAGGTGGTTTTAGAAGTGCCGGAGTGTGTGTAACCCAGAGGTTAATAAAAACCTGTTAATAAAAACAGCAATAAATGTTTGAACGTAAAAAGCCAATAAATAAGTTCAAATGGCTAAATATTACTAAAAATGTCTACAAAGTTATATTTCATATTGCTACATTTTATTTGGGTAAAAAAATATGTTAAAACATGCCAGTTCATTGTCATTTGCGTTTTGAGATAGTTGAAATGCATTTAGACTCTTATTTTGAAGGGTACGTTGCAGCATAGCCCATGCAACAAGAAATAGACAATCGGACTGCTGCAGGCTTTCCTGCAAAAGAATTTCCTGAGAAATTTGTATGGCCGGGCCTGCGCAAGCAAGTTAGAGAGTGGGCGGCAGCCTGCATGGCCTGTCAGCGGGCCAAAGTGCATAGACACACGAGAGCTCCTTTGGAGCTGTTTCATATTCCAGCTAAAAGGTTTGATCATGTCCATGTGGACCTCGTAGGCCCCCTACCGCCCTCGCAAGGGTGCACACATCTTCTGACAATGGCTGACCGCACCACGCGCTGGCCAGAAGTGGTTCCCCTGTCATCAACCACAGCCGAGGAGGTGGCACGCGCTTTTTTAACTGCATGGGTAGCGCGTTTTGGAGTTCCGTCGGATATTACGTCTGACAGAGGCCCACAATTTGTTTCCGAACTTTGGTCAGCGATGGCCCGCAGCCTGGGGGCAACGATCCACCACACGACCGCGTATCACCCTCAGGCTAACGGGTTATGCAAACGTTTTCACAGGTCGCTGAAGACGGCTCTCAGAGCGTCGCTTACGGATGCAAATTGGGTTGACAAACTACCATGGGTTTTATTGGGGTTGCGTTCTGCACCTAAAGAGGATTTAGACGCCTCCCCAGCGGAGCTAGAGTTCGCACAGCCACTTCGGCTGCCCGGAGAATTTCTTCCTGACAACCCAGCGCCAGAGTTCTCCTCGGCTCAACGGTTGCAGAATAACATGGGCCCGAGTGTCCTACCAGGCCCCGTTCACCACAGTTTTCCGCGTGTTTTTGTGCCTAAAGCTTTAAAAAATGCGGAGTTTGTTTTTGTCAGACATGATGCCCACCGCACAGCTCTGCGACCGCCTTACGATGGACCATTTAGAGTGCTAGAAACAGGTGATAAGCATTTTTTGCTGGATTTGGGGGGCAGAAAGGAAATGATTGGCATAGACAGACTTAAACCTGCTTTTGTGATGGCTGACGAAACTGTGCAGTTGGCGAGGGCCCCGCGACGGGGTAGACCCCCTAGGGAGCATTCACCAGTACACCCACAGAGATTGACTAACAGTTTTAATCCCCAGACAGCAGCTCCACAGCAGGAGGACGCCGCGGAAGAGGTTAAGCCCGCCTGCAGCAGATACGGCAGACGGTTGAGACCAAGACAGCATGTGGACTGATGTGTGGCGATTTTATTATGACAGGCAATCTGTGTTAGTTTGTTTCGTCTTAGACGTTTGGGGGGGGGGTTATATGTGGTGCACATATGTAGTTTCACGGGCTCACATGTATATGACTGTTCATATGCTCTCATGTATATTCCTGTGTGCTTATTTTGGCTTCACGTCTGAAGAGGAACAAAAGGTCTGGACCTCCAAGGGATAAGAGGAGGATGGGAGAGTTGGCCTTTTGATATGCAAAGAGATGGACATGAATGATTTCCTGACCACCCAGGTTTGGGTGGAAGCGAGAGGAACTGCAGGGGGGATGCATTGTGTTTGGGATTTAAAGGCAATGGGATTTTGTACTTTGATGTCAGGGGTATAAGACTGGCAGAGGTTGGGGGTTTTTCCTTCTTCTGCTTTTGAATGTTGGAGAGTGTGTTGTGAATAAAAATGGAACCTGAGAAATAACTCAGCCTCATCCTTTCCACACAATCTCCACAAAGCCGGTATTTTAAACATAATTCCTGGTCTGTGGTCTCTCTTTTATCTAAAGTTTATTACTGCTCCTGTAGTCGAATCTAGGTGACTCTGATACTGGTCCATCATCATCGTCGTCCTATTACACTGTGTTGTATGCAAGTACATACTATACAGCCCATTCCCTGCAATTAACCCTTGAAGGTGTTACATGCATCTTTAAGACAGTTTTTTTTTTTTCTGTTGTGAATACCAAATTGTAAATAAGAAAACACTTGCATACATAACTGGTCATCCTTAGTTTTCATTCAAAGTGTCTTGAGTGGGTTTTTACGATGCAACCAGTTTGTTACGCTCTGCCTCCTTCCCATAGACATTAAATAAAGCCCCAACAACAGGCAAAGTTTTAAAAAATTATCAGACAATAATTATGCACATAAAATAATTTAGATATAATCATGTCTTACTTAACTGAGCAATAAAAAAATATTTGACACAACTGGGCCACAATTGACACAATGCACAGAAATATATTCTGAATAACTGATTACAATCAAATAGGTTAGACTAATATTTTTATTCAAAATATTTTTTTGTTTCTTGTTGCAAAGAGAAGAGCATGCATTGACTGCAGACACAAGCCTCCTTTTCAGTTCTGTCAGTTCGCCAAATCTATGGTTGGCACAAAGCTTTTGTGCGGTTGGATGCTCAAAAAAAAAAAAAAAGAACAAAGCCAAGAAAACCAATTTTATTGAAATTCTGTTTATGCAAAGCAAAGCATGCACAGTAGAATGGAATTATGTTCATCCTATCTGTTATGCTAATCACATCTACATAGAACTGGAGTAGCTGCTGCCGTCCAAAGCTCTGCCACGAGGCATGTCTTTCTACTGTGGGAGAAACCCAGGGAACCTGGAGAAAACCCACACAGCATGGAGAGAACATCCAAACTCCACACCGGTGGACTTGACCTTGAAACCTAGAGCCAAGTCTTGACTCCAGAACCTCTTTGACCTGAGGCAGCAGTGTTAAGCACTGAGTGAGTATGCTCAGAATAAAGAAGTAGGCGGGTTTTTTGTTTGTTTGTTTTTAACTTATCAGACAAAAACCCTGGGCATTTAATACCATAAAATGATACTGTTTTGATCCTGTAATTTCCCCATTGTGGGACTAATAAGGGATTGTCTTATCTTATACCAACAAAGCTAAATATGACATATGCTCTCCATTACCATGTATCAGTTACAATGGAGTATTTTGACAGCATGTGAAAAATAATGCAAGTAAGATGTGAGAAAATTAGAAATATATTAATAATATATACTGCTCAAAAAAATTAAATGAACACTTTTTAATCTGAGTAAGCTGGACTAGCCTGCCACAATTTCTTCACTTTAAGTTTTGGAGTGTTTTCATTTCCATCAAAAGACGTGGCATCTTTTCATTCTTAACACATTATCCAGTCCATATCAGTGTAGATATCCAGCTTATTTTTTCCCCATTAAAATCTGATGTGTTTTCAAAGTATTCCTTTAATTTTTTGAGCAGTGTATATTAATTATACTATTACTATTATTATACTAATTATATTAGTAATGGCTTAGTAGTAATAGCTTACAGTATCTTCTTTACTTCCGGCGCCACATGAGTCCGCAGTCTTTTTGCAGAAGTGGCTCAGTTCTGAGTTCTTCTTCTTGTTTTTATTTACTATCCATTTTTTGTTGCTGCTGTTTTTCTGATCTTGTTACCCCATATACATCACAGAAACCATGGACACTAACATCGGCATACTGGCATTTATATTAGCCGTCTTTCTACTCGTCTCACCAGTGGCTGCTGACCCAGTGAGTGACGGAGCCACTGTTTACAGCAGGAGTCAGTTGTTAGCACTGCGCAGCTCTGTGGTGCTAACTGAGAGACCCGATATCCTCGAGAAATCAGGTGAAAATGACGGGGATGTTGAGCTGGAGGGAGGTGATGCACAAGGAAGACAAGGTACAAGCCCATTCTACCATCCGTTATTGTGAGAAATGTGAGATTGCGCCTTAAAAAAAATGGACGAGCTTGCGGCTAAGGGTTTCCACTTACTATGAGCAGATCGGACACTAGATAGCAACAAGAGTAGAGGTGGGAGGTGGCAGTGTTTGTGAACAACAGATGCTGTAATCCTGGGCACATCACGATTAAAGAACAACACTGTAGCAAGGACATTGAGTTGCTAGCTGTTAGCATGTGACCGGCTTACCTCCCCAGAGATTTCTCACATGTCATCATGATTGTTATATATGTACCCCCCTTTGCAAGTGCTGAGGCAACATGTGATGTCATCAACACAGTCAGCAGCAGGCTGCAGACCCAGCACCCAAATGCTCTCCAGCTCATCTCTGGTGATTTTAATCACGCTTCCCTGTTCTCCACTCTGCCCACTTTCACCCAGTATGTCACTTGCAACACCAGAGACAATAAAACACTGGACTTATTTTATGCAAATACCAAGGAGGCATACACCTCATAAACCATCCCCCCTTAAAAGATTTGATCACAATCTGGTTTACCTCCTGCCTGTGTACAAACCCCTGGTACACAGACAACCTCCTGTTACCCGCACAGTGAGGATATGGTGCGAGGAGGCTGAGGATGCTCTGAAGGACTGTTTTGAATCCATTGTGTGGGAGAAACTTCTGTGATGTACATGATGAGGACATTGACAGCCTCACACACACCATCACAGATTACATCAACTTCTGTGTGGAGAACACCATACCCACCAAGACCATATGGTGTTTCTCAAACAACAAACCCTGGATCAACCCTGAGATAAAGACACTGTTGAAGGAGAAGGAAAGGATCTTCAGGTAGGGAAACAAGGAGGAGCTGAATTTCGTACAGAGGGAGCTAAGGAGGAAGATTAGAGAAAGAAGGACAGTTACAGGAAGAAGATGGAGGACAAGCAAAAGCAGAAGGACGTCAGTGGTGTCTTGAGAGGCCTCAAAACCACGTCTGGGCACCAGAATACCTCCTCCAAGGCCATGGGGGGTAGAGAGTGGGTGAACGACCTGAACCCACTCTTGAACAAGTTTGACCAACTACCCTCTTCTCAGCCTGCCCACCAACCCCTGCTGCCACCTTCATATAGTCTGGCTGTCGACTGCCCCCCCCCCCCCGACCCCCCCTTACATCCCCCATCTCTCAGTACACATCCCATGCTGTTTTTCCCCTCACAGACCCAACACCACCCCCCACCCACTCGAGGCACACAGCTCCCCTGCCCCAGTCTGTCCTTCACTAAAGCCCCTTTTCCACTAGTGTCACTTCGGCCTGTTTCGGTACGGTACAGTACGGTACAGTTCGGCCCGCTTGTGTTTCCACTGCACATGGAGTACCACTTGATATGGGTGGGAATAGTTAGAGGGAGGCGGCACAACCCTCCCGTTATGTAAAACAAACATAATGGGCGTAAAACAAGCGCAACTTTACGTAAAACAAGTGACCCAGACAAAACACAAGATGGCAGGATACGAGGCGACTGTGTTCTCTGGCTTTTTTTTTTGCCAGAGTAAAGACAAAAAAGGAGAACAGAAGGCAAAAGGTGGTGAAAGGCGGCGAGACGACACACTCTGGAAAAGTACTGGAGCGTTTAGGAAACTATATAGAGCAGTATAAAGCAGAAGATATGAGGGTACGAATTACATCACATGTGAAGGTAAGCTAATGATTGCTAATACTACTTTGCTTTTAAGTCCGCTGTACGACATTGTAATGACAGCAAGTTATCACTATTAGGCACTAAAATATGTATTCTTTTTGTGTGTGTTTCAGATGGCTCTCTTGTGGCAAAAATATCGCTTCAAACCGCTTCAAACAAAATCGGGACCGTTACCGTTACAGTCCCTAATGGAAAAGCCTACAAAGCATACTGCACCGTACCGAACCGGCACGAGTGGAAAAGGGGCTGTAGACCCAGGTGAGAGCTGAGCTGAAGAAGATCAAAGCAAGGAAGGCTGCAGGTCCAGACGGCATAAGCTCGGGGCTCCTCAAGTCCTGTGCAGACCAGCTGTGTGGGACTGTAGAGCACATCTTCAGTCTGAGCCTGAAGCTATGTAGGATATCACAGCTGTGGAAAACATCTTGCATGGTACCCATACCCAAGACTCTGCACCCCAAGAACCTGAACAGCTACAGACCAGTGGCCCTCACATCACACCTAAGACCCCGGAGAGGTTTCTCCTCACCCACCTCCACCCCCTGGTGGGTACCAAAGATGGACCCACTTCAGTTTTCCTACCAGCATGGCATTGGGATGCAGGATCTAGTAATATTCCTCCTACATTGTTCCTTGTCCCACCTGGAGAAGCCTTGGAGCACTGTGAGGATCAGGTGCTTTGATTTCTCCAGTGCTTTCAACACCATCCAACCAGTGATCCTGAGGGACAAGTTGCTGTGTGCAGGGTGGACCAGCACCTGTCATCATGGATCCTGGACTACCTCACAGATCGACCACAGTTTGTGAGAACCCAGGACTGTGTGTCTGACACCATCATCTGCAGTATGGGGTCCCCCAGGTAACAGTTCAGACTCCCTTCCTGTTCACCCTCTGTACTGTTGACTTTTCGGCTAAGGGACGGCAGTGGCTCAGGAGGTAGAGCAGATTGTCCAATCACTGGATGGTCGCTCTCTCCAGATATCCTGCCGTAGTGTCCCTGGGCAAGACACTTTACCCACCTTGCCTCCAGTGTCCCTAACACTGGGTATGAATGTGTATAAATGTTTGGTGGTGGCTGAAGAGGCTGTTGGCGTGGATTGGCAGCCACATTTCCATCAGCCTGCCCCAGGACAGCTGTGGCTACAGTAGTAGCTTGCCACTGCCATTGTCTGTCTGGAGTGAATGAATAATGTATCTACTTGTAAAAGCATCTTTGAGTGTCTATGATAAAGCGCTATATAAATCTGATGCATTATTATTATTATTATTATTATTATTATTTTCATAAAATACACCACATTGCCATCTACAGAGGTTCTCTGATGACTCTGCGATCATCAGCTTCATCTCTGATGGGAATGATGCGGAGTACAGAGGACTTATCCAGGACTTTGTGGACTGGTGCCTGTGGATCTGCCTCCAGATCAATGCGAGGAAAACCAAGGAACTGGCGGTGGACTGCCACAGGTGTGGACAACCCCCCACAGCACCGGTAAACATCCAGGGAACAGACATTTAGATGGTGACATCTTACAAGTACCTGGGTGTTCACTTGAACAATAAACTGGACTGGTCACACAACACCAATGCACTCTACAAGAAGGGGAGGCGCGGGCTGTTCCTTCTGAGGAGACTCAGGTCTTTTAGAGTGCAAGGGACACTCCTGAAGACCTTCTACGATTCTGTGGTTGCATCAGCCAACACATTTGGAGTGGTCTGCTGGGGCAGTGGCATCACGGCAACCGACAGGAAGAGACTGAACAGGCTGATCAAAAAAGCCACTTCTGTTCTGGGGTACCGCCTCGACCCTGTAGAGGAGATTGGAGAGAAGAGGACTGTAGCTATGCTGTCATTTGCTGCTGGAGTCCGAGTCCCACGCCATACTGGACACACTGAATGCACTGAGGAGCTCATTTAGCAGTAGGCTGTGCCATTCTAAGTGCTTGAAGGAGAGGTTCCGCAGCTTCTTCCTACCTACGGCTGTCAGACTTTACAATCTAACCCATGCTCCTCATAGAGGCCATATTAAACATCACAACTTTGCACAATAGAGATTGTCCCCTCCAATATACAACTAAAACAATTACAATTATTATTGAGGGTGGCAACAACACTCTTCATTCAAATGTGAAATATACCTCCTGGGTCTATATTTACGGTTTGCCGCTGAGTGTGAAGCGGCTGGGATGAGAATCAGCACCTCCAAGTCCGAGTCCATGGTCCTCAGCCAGAAAAAGGTGGATTGTCCTCTCCGGGTTGGGGACAGGCTCCTGCCCCAAGTGGAGGAGTTTAAGTATCTTGGGGTCTTGTTCACGAGTGAGGGGAAAATGGAGCGAGAGATCGACAGACGGATTGGAGCAGCATCTGCAGTGATGCGGACATTGTACCGGTCTGTTGTGGTGAAGAGGGAGCTTAGTTCTAAGGCAAAGCTGTCGATTTACCAGTCAATCTACATTCCTACTCTCACCTATGGTCACGAGCTTTGGGTAATGACCGAAAGAACGAGATTGTGGATACAAGCGGCTGAAATGAGCTTTCTCTGTAGGATTGCTGGACTCACCCTCAGAGATAGGGTGAGGATCTCAGTCATCCGGGAGAGGCTCAGAGTAGAACCGCTGCTCCTCCACATTGAAAGGAGTCAGTTGAGGTGGTATGGGCATCTGATTAGGATGCCTCCTGGACGCCTCCCACTTGAGGTGTTTCAGGCACGTCCTACTGGGAGGAGACCCCGGGGCAAACCCAGGACTCGGTGGAGAGACGATGTCTCCCAGCTGGTCTGGGAATGCCTTGGTATTCCCTCTGAAGAGCTGGAGCAGGTGGCTGGGGAGAGGGAAGTCTGGGCTTCTCTGCTTGAACTGCTGCCTCTGCGACCCGGACCTCCGGAAAAGCGGTAGAAGATGGATGGATGGATGGTCTATATTTATATTTTGCCGGGTAATTTAAATAACTGTAAAGCTGTTAATACCATCCAGCTGCAATGCTCCTGTACTGTGTATATAACTGTGTACATATGTACTGTATATTTATTTACTGCTTTGACTAACCAATTATTATCTTTTTTAGTGATAAAACAAAAAACATTAAACAAAAAGTTGGTAAAACTCAAACATGAATCCACAAAATTTAATGACTTGGCCTCTGTTCCTCCTCATAATTTAAAAATGAAATGCGGTTTGTTAAATATTAGGTCTCTAACTCCCAAGTCTCTGCTAGTCCATGATCTGTAAATTGATCATCAGATTAATTTAATATCCCTTACAGACACTTGGTTAGGGCAAGAGCATTACATAGGTTTAAATGAATCAACTCCCTCTGGTTATTTAAACTGTCAAAATCCCAGAAGTTCTGGTCATGGAGGAGGAGTAGCAACAATTTACCATTCCAAATTACTAGTTAATGTAAAGCAAAAAAACAAACAAAAAAAAATGTTATAATTTCATTGAGGGCCTGGTCATCAGTATTGGGCATTTTAGCAATTTTAGGATAAACCCAATTTTATTTGCCATAGTCTATCGTCCTCCCTCAGTCTACTTAGAGTTTTTATCCAAATTTGCCAAATTCTTAGCACATTTAGTGTTGAAATCAGATAGAATAATTATAGTAGGGGACTTAAATATACATGCAGATTTAAATAGTGATTGCCTTAATATGGCATTTAATTCAATATTAGACTCGATGGGGTTTTCTCAGAAAGTAGGAAATTCTACCCATTATCTCCACCACACATTGGACCTTGTGGCGACATATGGCATAGAAATAAAAAAATCTGGTAGTTTCTCCTCATAACCCTGTACTGTCAGACCATTGTCTGTTAACCTTTGATTTTACTATTTCTGACTATTTGACTCCTAAAGAAAAATATTACTACAATACATGCCTCTCAGATGATGCTGTTACCAAATTTAAGCAGATTGTTTCCTCTATGCCATGTGTCAACACAGCGGAGATAAGCTATGGAGAACTTGCTCCTTCTGTAAATGATAGCATGGTAGATAGTGTTAAAGCTTCTCTGCATCAGACTCTAGACATGGTGGCCCCTTTAAAAAAGAAAAAGTCTAATCAGAAATTTTTAACTCCTTGGTTAAACACAGAAACTTATAGCTTAAAACAGAAGATTCATCGATTAGAAAGAAAATGGTGCGCCACTAAATTAGATGAAATCTATTTAGCTTGGAGAAATCATCTTCTAATTTATAAAAAAATCTCTTAGGAAAGCCAGAACAAGTTATTATTCTGCATTAATAGAAGAGAACAAGAATAATCCCAAGTTTCTTTTCAGCATTGTAGCCAAGCTGACAAAGAGTCAGGACTCTGTCAAACCTAACATTTCCTTAGGGCTTACTAGTCAGGACTTTATGAACTTTTTCAATAATAAAATTTCATCTATCAGAGATAAAATCAGTCAGATTCTTCCCACTGTTAACTTAAATGCTAGTAATTACTGTAACTCCTTCAACTGATATCTGTTTGGATGAGTTTACTCCAATTCACCTTTTAGAGTTAGATAAAATACTTTCTTCATCCAAGCCTTCAACTTGTCTTTTAGACCCTATTCCTACCAGGTTATTTAAAGAAGCCTTCCCATTTATTGGTAGATCTATTCTTCAAATAATCAATTCTTCATTAACATTAGGCCATGTACCGTAGGCTTTTAAAACTGCTGAAATTAAACCCTTACTCAAAAAGCCAATGCTGGATCCAGGAGATTTAACCAACTATAGACCAATCTCTCATCTGCCTTTCATTTTATTTAATTGATTACTTATTTATTTAATAATTAATTTTATTAATTATTTGACTGCTTGCAGGCGGATGGTTTATTTGAAGAGTTTCAATCTGGGTTTAGAATCCATCATAGTACTGAAACAGCTTTGATGAAGGTCACTAATGACCTATTTACCACATCTGATAATGGACTTGTTTCTGTACTTGTTCTTTTAGACCTTATTGCAGCTTTTGATACGATCGATCATAATAGTTTACTTGATAGATTAGAACACTATGTTGGACTTAATGGAACTTTGTTGCAGTGGTTTAGATCTTATTTATCTGATAGGTTCCAGTTTGTTCATGTCAATAATGAGTTTTGTTTCAACTCAAAGCTCAGTCACTGAGTTCCACAGGGATCTGTGCTAGGCCCTATTATTTTTAGTTTATATATGCTTCCGCTAGGCAACATTATTAGAAAGCACTGTATACATTTTCATTGTTATGCAGATGGCACACAATTATACCTGTCAATGAAGCCAGATGATAGTAATAATTAGCCAAGTTAGAGGCCTGTCTTAAGGAAATCAATGCTTGGATGACTTGCAATTTCCTGTTAATAAATTCAGATAAGACTGAAGTCATTCTAGTTGGTCCAAAAAACCTTAGAAATACCTTTCCAAATTAAACTGTTAGTTTGGATGTGGTTACTCTTTCTCTTATTAGTTCTGTGAGGAACCTTGGAGTTATTTTTGATCAATGTCTGTTTTTTAATTCACATATTAAACTTGTTTCTAAGACTGCCTTCTATCATTTGTGTAATATTGCCAAAATTAGGAGCATCTTGTCTCAGAGTGATGCTGAGAAACTAATTCACACTTTTGTTAGCTCTCGATTACATTATTGTAACTCTTCAGTATCATGTTGTCCTAAAACATCTTTAAAAAGTCTTCAGCTGATCCAAAATGCTGCAGCAAGAGTTTTCACAGGTACTAGTAAGAGAGATCATATCTCTCCGGTTCTGGCCTCCCTTCATTGGCTTCCCATAGAGTTTAGAATTAAGTTTAAAATCCTTCTTCTCACTTACAAAGGTCTAAATAATCAGGCCCCTTTTTATTTAAAAGATCTGATACTACCCTATTACACTGGTCCACACCAAATTTATTGTCTAAGTTTTGGGGGTTTTTTTAGCTGATTTAGGACAATTTTGATTTGCTGAATGCAAAAATCACATTGGTTTTGCTCAATCAGGTCAACTTTTTGAATTATGGCCACATGTTGTTTTATAAGTTTTTGTTTACATGTACAGGTATTTTTGCTTTATATGATTCAAAATTTGTTTTTATGTCTTGAAATTCTCTGAATTTTGAACAATGATGATGTAACATTCAATTTACATGTACTTACCTTTATATAAAGGTAAGTACATACACAGTACTAAGTAAGTACAAGTTTATACTTAGCACCTGATCGAGAGAAACGAATGTCATTTTTGGATTCAGCGGTGCAAAATTGTCTTAAATCAGTTGAAAAAACACAGACAACTTACAAAAAAAAAAAAAAAGAAAAAACTGTAACCCTGTTGACATATTGTCCGGCTCAGGAGACACACACGCAGGCTCAGAATAGATTTAACAGCTTTATTTAACAGACAGGTATGTATGAATGCGTGTGTGGGATATGTATATGTATTGAGGGAGAACTTCAGTGCGCAGGCAGCAGAGCAGATCGTCGTACAGCCGGGCAACCCTATAACGACAGAGCAGAGGGACAAGGTAAAGGGCACCACACCTATACAGGACTGTGAGAATGACTGCTGCTTACTTGGAATGACAGGTGGCTGGCGTCGGCAAGGAATGAGCCCAGGAGACAGAGACCTGCGGAGCCTGTGGCAACGGCGTGGATAAAGTGGCGAAGATGAGTGTCCGCCGCTGAGGTATACACCTGTGCACTGGGGAGAGGACTGTAGAGAAGAGGTAAGATGCTTACGGATGAGCATTGTCTTGCTGATAATGGGGGTTCCAAAAGCGAAGACAAGCCGAAGGGAAACAGACGGCTTCAGGCCGAAGCACAGGGCTGAGTGGGTTAAATAGTCTATTGCTGATGAGGCGCAGGTGTGCGTGCAGCAGGAGCCAATGATGAGTGGCGAGTCATGACAGTACCCCCCCCCTAGCAGCACCTCCTGGTGCTGGTTTATCCGGGTGTGCCCGATGGAACTCCGTGATGAGACTCTTGTCCAAAACCAGGGAGGAGCACACCCATTGCCTCCACTCAGGACCGAAGCCCTCCCAGTCCACCAGATACTGCAGCCCGCGACCTCGGCGCTGAGAGTCTAAGATGGTGGTGACTCTCCAGGCTGGGTGGCCATCGATCATCAGGGGCGCGGGCGGCGCCGCGGGAGGGGGGCAGAGGGGATCGGACACCACAGGTTTGATCTTGGATACGTGGAAGGTGGGGCAAATACGGAGGGGGGTGGGAATAGCCACACGCACAGCCACCGGGTTAATAATTTTGGTGATGGTGAAGGGTCCAATGAAGCACTGGGCCAGTTTCCTCTTCTCACCCTTCAGGTTGACGTCATGAGCAGAAACCCAAACCTTCTGACCCACCTGGTAGGCAGGAGCCGGTCTTCTATGACGATTGGCGGTGGTGCTGTTGCGTTTCGCTGTGCGCAAGAGCGCATCACGCGTCTTGGACCAAAGACTCCGGCACCGCCTCAGGTGCGCCTGGATGGACGGGACAGCCAACTCACCCTCCTGCACCGGGAACAATGGTGGATCGTACCCCAGGGAAGCCTTGAAGGGGGACATACCAGTGGCAGAAGACCGAGTGGAGTTGTGGGCGTATTCCACCCAGGCCAGATGCGTGCTCCAGGAGGCCGGGTTGGAGGCGGTGACGCAGCGGAGGGCAGCTTCCAGCTCCTGGTTGGCCCGTTCGCATTGCCCGTTGGACTGCGGATGGTGGCCGGAGGATAGGCTTACCGTGGCTCCCAGGGCATTACAGAAGCATTTCCACACCTCAGAGACGAATTGGGGCCCCCGATCCGACACAATGTCCACCGGTATCCCATGCATGCAGTCTGACCATGTGTTGGACCAGGAGATCCGCTGTCTCCCGTGACATAGGGAGGCCCCGCAGCGGCACAAAGTGGGCGGCCTTGGAGAAACGGTCGACGATGGTCAGCACTGCATCGTAGGTGTTGGAAACTGGGAGACCGGTGACGAAGTCAAGGGCTATATGAGACCAGGGCCTGCCTGGGATCGGCAGGGGCTGGAGCAGACCTGCGGGGGGAGCGTTACCTGACTTGCCGGTGGCATAGACTGGGCAGGCCCGGACGTAGTTGGCGGCGTCCTTCTGCAGACCAGGCCACCAGAAGGACCGCTGGAGAAGATCGACCAGCCGGGAGACCCCAGGATGACAGGCGAACTTGGAGGTGTGGATCCAGTGGATAACCTCCCCCCGAACCGAAGATGGAACAAATAGCCTCCCCTCCGGTCCGCTGCCAGGGTCCGGTTCTGTCTCCTGCACCTTCCGGATCTTGTCCTCGATGGCCCAGGACATCGCCCTCACAATACACGAGCCGGGCAGGATAGTGTGCGTTGATTCCTCAGACGTCTCGGGGGCAAATTGCCTGGAAAGGGCGTCAGGCAGGCTGTTCTTTGGACCAGGGCGGTACGTGATGGTGAAGCGAAAACGGGCAAAGAACAAGGACCAACGCGCCTGGCGGGCGTTCAGACATTTGGCAGATCTCAAGTACTCCAGGTTTTTATGGTCCGTTAACACAATGAACGGCAAAGCAGCCCCCTCCAGCCAATGGCGCCACTCCTGCAGGGCGAGCTTGATCGCGAGGAGCTCCCTGTCCCCGACGTCATAATTGCGTTCGGCCGGCGACAGGCGTCGAGAGAAGAAGGCGCAGGGTCGTTTGGCCCCGTCGGTGGGTGACCGCTGGGACAGCATCGCCCCCACCCCTGTATCAGACGCGTCGACCTCCACCAAGTACTGCAGCACGGGGTCGACCTGGGTAAGGACCCGGGAGGAAGAGAACTCTGTCTTGAGTGCTTGAAATGCCGCAGCTGCCTCTTCGGTCCACCGGAAGGGGGTCTTAGGCGAGGTGAGGCGGGTCAATGGGCCGAAAATGGTGCCGAAGTTAGGTACAAAGCGGCGGTAGAAGTTGGCGAATCCTATGAATTGTTGTACTTGCTTCCTGGAGGTCGGTGTGGGCCAGTCGACCACCACTTTGACCTTCACGGGGTCGGGAAGGACTTGGTCGTGGGAAATGACAAACCCCAGGAAGGAGGTTGTCTTGGCATAGAATTCGCACTTTTCGGCCTTAACGTACAACCTGTTCTCAAGCAGCCGCTGCAAGACCCGCCTCACGTGGACCCGGTGTTCATCTCGTGACCTGGAGAAGATTAGGATGTCGTCTAGGTATACAAAGACGAAGAGGCCGAGGAAATCACGAAGGACGTCATTTATGAGGCGCTGAAATACTGCGGGGGCATTGGTTAATCCAAACGGCATCACCAGGTATTCGAAGTGACCAGTTGGCGTACGGAAGGCTGTCTTCCACTCATCTCCCTCCCGGATCCGGACGAGGTGGTAGGCGCTGCGGAGGTCCAGCTTGGTGAACCAGGTCGCCCCCTGGAGGGAGTGGAAGGCGGTGTCCATCAACGGCAGGGTGTAGCGGTCCTTCTCCGTGATGTCGTTGAGGGCCCGATAGTCAATACAGGGGCGGAGAGAACCATCCTTTTTGGATACGAAGAAGAACCCAGCGTCGAGCGGGGACGAAGAGGGGCGGATGATTCCCGCGCTGAGCGACTCCTTCAGGTAGGCGTCCATCGCTTCTCTCTCTGGCGCCGACAGGCTATAAAGACGCCCAGAGGGTAAGGGAGCCCCCGTGCGGATGTTAATTGCACAGTCGTAGGGCCGGTGAGGAGGGAGCGACATTGCCTTGGACTAACTGAAGACGAGACCCAGATCGTGAAACTCCGGGGGCACCAGGGTGAGATCCGGCGGCGCAGCATCCTTGGCCTGAGGGGGTGAGAACGGGGCGCAGGCTGCGGACTGAAGGCAGGTGCCCATGCAAAACGAACTCCAGGCGGCAATCCCTTCGGCCTGCCAATCCAGCACCGGGTTGTGTAGGCGCAGCCAGGGGTAGCCTAGGATGACTGGTGAGACGGAGGAGGACAGGACATAAAGGACAAGATCCTCCCGATGGTTACCTGAGATGATTACAGGGATAGGTTTGGTCCGATGGGTCACATGTCCGAGCGGTGCATGAGAGAGGGTGCTCAGGCTGAGCGGAGTTGGCAGAGGGTGGCAGGGGATGCCCAATTGGGTTGCCAGGCTCTTAGAAATAAAACTTTGCTCTGCTCCTGAGTCCACCAGTGCGTGAGTAAGATGCCCCATGGCGTTGTGACAGAAACGGATGGGCAATGAAAGACTGGAGAGGGGTTTTGTCCGGTTAGAGTCCGTGAGGCCCCCTACAGTGACTCGCGGACCTCCCCGTTTGGCTTTTCTGGACAATTCTCCACGGTGTGTTGGCTGCCTCCGCAATACATGCACAGGCCCAACTTCCAGCGGCGCTGTTTCTCCACTGGAGGGAGCTTTGACCGGCCAACCACCATTGCCTCCGACTCCTCGGGGAACTCCGGTGGCGGCAACGCCAGGGGGCGAGCTTGAGGCATGCGAGCGAAGCCTCCTCGCGAGCGATTGGTCGACTTCCACTCGGAGGAACGCTCACGCAGCCTATTATCCAAGCTAACCGCTACGGAGATTAGCTCCGAGAGTGTCTCCGGGAGATCTCGGCCGGCCAATTCATCCCTCAGACCAGAACTGAGGCTGCGGAGGAAGATGCCACAGAGTGCCGCCTTGTCCCAGCCTACTTCCTCTGCAGCGACCCGGAAGTCAATGGCGTAGTCCGCCGCTGACCGGCTTCCCTGCTGGAGAGCAAGGAGACGGTCAGTGAGGACACTATCGAGCCGGGAATGATCAAACACTTCGAGGAAGCTTCTCACGAACTGGTTATAGGAGAGGTTTGCGTAACTGGGCTTCGCCATTACGGCGTAAGCCCAAGTTAACACTCGCCCCTCCAGGAGATTGCCTATGTAACCAATCCGGCTATGGTCTGAGGGGAAGTCCCCGAGAACGCGCAGGAACACCGACTCACACTGCATAATAAACCCCCGAGCTCTGCCAAGCTTCCCGTTGAAACGGGCCGGAGTCGGGATCGGTGTGAGCCGGGTCGGCGTTCCCGCAGCAGACTGGCCAGCCACCGGTGCAACAGGAGCTAACCCTCCCTGGTGAGCCAGGGGGAACGCCTGCTGGGGGTCCAGGCGGTCTAACCGGTGAGTGATTGAGGTCAATTGATTCAAAATTACCTGCTGTTGGTGGGCTATTAAATCTAATCGAGCCTCGAGGGTGGAAAGATGGCGTGCGAGCCCGCTGTCTGCAGAGCCGCTCTGCTGAAGCTGTACTGACATATTGTCCGGCTCAGGAGACACACACGCAGGCTCAGAATAGATTTAACAGCTTTATTTAACAGACAGGTATGTATGAATGCGTGTGTGGGATATGTATATGTATTGAGGGAGAACTTCAGTGCGCAGGCAGCAGAGCAGATCGTCGTACAGCCGGGCAACCCTATAACGACAGAGCAGAGGGACAAGGTAAAGGGCACCACACCTATACAGGACTGTGAGAATGACTGCTGCTTACTTGGAATGACAGGTGGCTGGTGTCGGCAAGGAATGAGCCCAGGAGACAGCGACCTGCAGAGCCTGTGGCAATGGCGTGGATGAAGTGGCGAAGATGAGGGTCCGCCACCGAGGTATCCACCTGTGCACAGGGGAGAGGACTGTAGAGAAGAGGTAAGATGCTTACGGATGAGCATTGTCTTGCTGATAATGGGGGTTCCAAAAGAGAAGACGAGCCGAAGGGAAACAGACGACTTCAGGCAGAAGCATAGGGCTGAGTGGGTTAAATAGTCTATTGCTGACGAGGCGCAGGTGTGCGCGCAGCAGGAGCCAATGATGAGTGGCGAGTCATGACACTTGTGTTATCCTAACAGAGCACTATGCTCTGAAAAATGCAGGATTACTTGTTATACCTAGAATCTCCAAAAAGTACAATGGGAGGCAGAGCCTTCAGTTATCAAGCTCCTCTCCTTTGGAACCAGCTGCCAATCTGGATTCGGGAGTCAGACTCGATCTCTGTTTTTAAGATTAGGGTTAGAACCTCCCTTTTTGATATAGCCTATAGTTAGGGTGGGATCATGTGCCCCTGAACCCTCCCTTAGTTATGCTGTTAATAGGTTTAGACAGCCGGGAGACCTCCAACAGTGCAGTGAACTTCATTCCTTTCTTCACGCTCAATGAAATATTTTTGCTGGTCATTAACATCTGTTTGTTCTCTCCCATAGATAAAGTCCCCGTCGTGCTATTTGTCTACTCTTTTCTTCTTCTTCTCTAACCCCCCCAAGCCAGTCACGGCAGATTACTGCCTCTCCCTGAGCCTGGTTCTGCTGGAGGTTTCTTCCTGCTAAAAGGGAATTTTTCCTCTCCACCACTGCCAAGTGCTTGCTCACAGGGGCCGCCTGATTGCAGGGATCTTTCTGCAATTGTGGAGGTTTCCCCTACAGTTGAAACTGCTTTGAGATGACTGTTGTTGTGAAATGGCGCTATATAAATAAAGTTGAATTGAATTGGATTGAATTATTTACTATTGCTCTGAGTGCTGCTATCCCTTTGCTGCAGCAATTCTGTAATTTCCCCATTGTGGGACTAATAAATGTTTATTTTATCTTATCTTCAAATATTCACTAACAGCTAGTTTAAGATGCAGTGTTACGTCATGTGTTGGCTTTAAAAAGGTGTTATGCTAAAGCGCCTACAAAAAATGCACTTCAACTTTCCGTCACTCAGGTAATGTCAACAGATGGAATCCATTCACCTGGTATTCTGTAATGGGTCATTGGACTCTGCAGTGGAAATGAGCTTTACCTCTGAAACAGCAATGTAACGTGTGTAATGTCACGCAACAACAGCATAGGCACCTTGATGGAAACTGTGGCCCAAAATAGATGATATATCGCATCAAGCGGCTATCATCAGGTTCCAAGTGGAAGTAGACTTCACGGCAGTAGCATTTAAAACCCAAGTTGTGCAACACATATTTTTTCAAACAGGAACACTGAAAAGACTACAACTATGGCAACTATAACCTCAGTCCCAACAGCCAATCACAGGGTGCTTTGTTGCTGGTGGCTAATTTTAGGCTCTGTGATTCACTGTAGGAACTCAGGCCATAGTTGCCATAACTGTAGTCTTTCAGTGATCCTCCTAAAAAAAAGCTGTTATGGTCAATGTTGGTACACTCAGGCTACGGGAAGTGACATTCACTTGGTCAAACATTGGTTTACCATCAAAATAAGTTTGTAACCATTATTTTAAGGTGGAAATCTTACATAGTGTTGCTTTAAAATGCAGAAGACAAGTATGCTGTACTTCCGAAGAAAAAGACTTCCTTGGAAGGTTTGAACCTGCGACGTATACACTGTAAAATTTCATGTTTCTGTGTATTATCATTTCAGCTCCCCATGAAGAAGAAGAAGAATCAGAAAGAACAACTGCAATACCTAGGTTTCCCACAGTACATCTGCTTGGAACCCTAAATATAATATACACTAGTAACTGTTTGTGGGTTTAGACTGCCCTGAGTTTGACAGAGAGACAAAAGTACAAGACAGAAAATAACCCTGTAACCCTTTTCTCTCATCTTTCCTAGATTAGCAAATTCGGCATCACCAACATGACAACACTATGTATCAGGAAAAAAAAAAAAAAGCTTAAATGCAAGCTTCTCTGCTATAGGATCTGGGCCTCAAGGGTTGCCAGTGAGGTAATGTGTAATTTAAAAGAAAAATCCTGTATGAATCCCGCTTAAGAGATATTATGTCAAAATCAAATCAGTGATTTCATGGCCAGTTTAAACTCAATTCGCCTTTGTACATGTCAGCATTTGCCAAAGTGTTTGGCGTGTAGGCTGGTCCAGGCATTTTGGGGAACTTGCCACAGTTTTGTGTGGAATGAGACTGTCTCTTCTGTCCATCCCTCCATGTAATCCCAGACTCCATGATGTCAAGATCTGGGCTCTCTGGAGGCCATGCCATCTGCTGAAGGACTCTGTGGTTATGGTAGCTCTATAGACCTCTGGTTGTATGAGGATGATGATGATGATAATGATTCAACATATACAGTGGGGCAAAAAGCCCAAAACATCACTGGTCTAGAGGAGATCTGCATGGAGGAATGGGCCAAAATACCAGCAACAGTGTGTGAAAACCTTGTGAAGTCTTACAGAAAACGTTTGACCTCTGTCATTGCCAACAAAGGGTATATAACAGTATTGAGATGAATTTTTGTTACTGACAAAATACTTATTTTACCAAGGAATTTACCAATTAATTCATTAAAAATCCTTCAATGTGATTTTCTGGATTTTTTTTCTCATTTTGTCTCTCATAGTTGAGGTATACCTATGATGAAAATTGGAGACCTCTCTCATCTTTTAAGTGGGAGAACTTGCACAATTGGTGGCTGACTAAATACTTTTTTTCCCCACTGTATTTGGGAAGATTCTGGATGTAATTATTTTGGTACAGTGATTTGACAGAGTTGCTAAACATGTATTTTTTTTTTCTCTTTCATCAAGTGATGCTACTGGGATTTGATGGTGAAGTTGAGCCCCATTATGATTTTAGGGTTTCTCCTTTATTTTAGTGGGTTGTGTAGACTTTTTTTTTTTTTTGTGAGAATTTATGGGCTACAAATTCAAACAGCCCAAACGGAGTTCTTCTCTCCCACAGAAATTATGATTACAGATCTGCTTGAACCACATCATTTGGATCTGCTGTTTTCTTCTGTGAGGTTATCACATCATTACTTAACATACCAGTTACAAACTTGACCTGGGGCTAGTCTGGTATGCCGGCTCTTTAGGGGAGAAGTGAATGTTTTCCACTGAGACACAGAGCCCACCTAGGTACAGTGCAGCTAGCTTACAAAGCAGCAAGACTGGAGTTTTTAGAACTATTGTCTGTAAATTCTAGTCACTCCAGTAGGCATGATTGGTCCCAGCTCTTTCATTAATTTATAGTCAATAATATATCTAACATCAATATGCCATGTTTTTTTCTCAGCATGATAAAAACACTAGCAATGTTGGCATTGGTAGCTTTGTGATGTGAACCAGAGAAACCCAAAAAAAATATGGCGTTTTTTTTTAATAAACTGTAGTCACAATACTAGCCCAGATTGTTCATTAATCTACAGTCAATTATATCTTGCACCATTCTGGATTATTTGGTATATTTTAGCCATGATAACCAGATATATTGGGGTACGGACATTAACTGGTTGAAGTGGGCACAGCTGGGATTTCTGACAGACTTTGGAGTGATTTACTGGGTACAAACTCAGAGGAGTCAGCCAGCCTCAACACTATACATCAGTTTGTCTAATTTCAATATATGCTATGCATTCCTGCTAGACATCAGTTTTCCAAGCCCAACTGTCTGCCAACCTTAGACCATATGTTTTAGTCATCAATGCTATTTTATTACAACATATACTCTGAAGTGGACACCTCCTCGATTAGCAATGGTTAGCTGCCATTAGCAGAGTTAGCATTCATCCATGCAGGGTTATTTCTGTGCTTAATACCAAGGGACTGGTCATGTGCTATTGACCACACATCCCTGTCTCTGATAATGCTTTATGTGGGCTTTTAAACTCTAACATTTACCCAATCACCCAATAATGCAA
The DNA here is from genome assembly GCA_020510985.1 of Pholidichthys leucotaenia. Lineage (NCBI taxonomy): Eukaryota > Metazoa > Chordata > Actinopteri > Cichliformes > Pholidichthyidae > Pholidichthys > Pholidichthys leucotaenia. The sequence continues at coordinate 246,263,366 of CM035845.1, read as the reverse complement.
TAACCAAAGGTAAACGCTAACATTAGCCTCAGACATGGCATTTCCATCTGTGGCTGCAATATCAGTAGAACAAGATCAGTACCCAGCATAAAAGACACACTATTGTTTATATACATTTGTGTATTGAAGATGTGACTAAGTCCTAAATAAAAATCTGAAAGTTATTCAAAACCACATCTGTTAAATTGAATACATATGCTATAAATGTGTTATGCATGCATGCACACGGAGTGAAGTCATTTTGCACATGCGGGGTACCAGTCTTGCCTGGGTGGTAATGGTGCAGCCACATGATCAAAATGAGATTTCATGGAAATAAAGAAAGCGGGAGGAAGGGATGAACTGAGGCTCATTAGCATTTAAAGCAATGGGGGGGTGGGGGTGAAAAGTCCATAGGCTGACAAAGAAGGAGTTTTGCTACAATAGCAAAACTAGTCATACATTAAATTCAACCTTTTCTGATACTAACTGCATTGTTTCTTTTCAGATACACTCACATTGGAGACTATGTTGGATTGAAGGGGAGACTATGTTGAAAAATAAACCACATTTGGTCAAATTTGACCACTGCACCATGCCTATGAACTTTTCAGTCCCCACTCGTATGTCATAAAACAACCTGTTTTGAGAAGAGCTCCCTCCACTCATGCAAAATTTTACTGCAACAATTAAATCCTGCAGTACTTTTGACCACAGAATGTCACAGACATTTCATTAACCCCTCTAGGAACTGTGTCAACATGTGGAAAAAGTGCCTAATACTTGCTCTTTAATTTATCAATTTACTATGAATTTGTCAAAATACATTACAACAGCTCAACCCAATCTCACTAAAAACGTACCTAATGAATGTTGTCCACCCTTCAAAGGAAGGACATGTAGAGCAAACAAACAAAACAAAAACATACTTGGATACGTACTACAAATGCAGCCCATGTCTTCACTCAGTGCACATGTGCAAATGCATACAAGAAAAGAACAACATACTCACTGCACATGAGCAGAAAAACACTTATTTTAGCCAAACTTCCAAGACTCATTTGGTTGGTGGGCAGGGGATGTTATTTGCAATTTGTTTTTCACTCCACTAATGATTAAGGTTAGGAATAGCTTAGGTTTAGGTATCACCTCCTCTAATGGTCAGGGTTAGGAAACATGTTTTGCTTTGGGGTCACCTCTGAAGCTCAATTCATGGTGGTAAAACATGTTGGCGCACGAACAAGTGCAGTGGACACATTTGTGTGCAAACCCTATGCAGAGGATGAGCACTGACCGAGCGCATGCAGCCCCAAAAAAGTGAACACACATACAAGTACGCAAGTGGTCACAGGGAACTGCACATGTGCCCAGAAACTCCCGCCAGGCGGAAGTACTGAGCAATCTGCCGAAACTGCAAGAACATATGTCCGTCTTTTTGCCTATTTTCTTCCTCTGCCACTAAACAGCAAAGGCTTCTGTTCGTCCTGATCATCACAGTGTTCGCATACCTCCATAGCTTCCACCATTTTAAACGTCTTCCACCATGCTCTTCTTTTGTGTTTGGATTGCAGCTGTTAAATTCAGTTTGGTGGCTCTTGGCTGCTGCCAACAGTACGGGTGTGTGAACTGCAGATCATCTTTACTGCGCATGCGTAAAATGCAGTTGCTGAGCGGCAGCTGCAGTGGCTCAAAAACCACTCTGAATATTGTTGTGTATGCAAACGTAGTCTACAGAACGCAAACGTTTTCCCCTTGAAGGGACTCTGATCAGGCCTTAATTGTGAAAGAGAGTGACAGAGAAAGGAAGAGAAAGTGGCAGACAAAGCAGACACGTTTCTTAACCCCTTGCACTCCGATCAATTTTCCTAAAAACGCCAAAAAATAATGTGCCCAAAGTAAATCGAAAGCTGTTCTTCAACCTTTTGCCGCATCTTCATGGGGTTGGTCTCATTTAAAAGAAAACACTTTGAATTTTTTGGCAAAACAGTCATAATCTCTCAAAGTGCCCCGGCCACTGAGTTACAGTCATCTAAACATACTGAACTTGAAGAAAATAAATTTGGCCTGGGTGTTTTTTTGAATACAAATGCTTGCAAATAACACACAGCTTCAGATCTGGGCTGGAAAATGCAACAGAAATGTAGAACCAAGTGTTATCCAGCTGAGGTCCAAATTTTGTAACAATACCACAAAAAATGAATATATTACACAGCTTCGTTCTCAGGTAGTTCCCAGGCGTTTTGGAACTGTGCCAAATTGTGCCAAATGGCACAGTTTGGAAAAACGTCTGTAACTTTTGAATGCTTCAATGTAGAAGCTTCATTTTGGGCTCTAATGAAAGGTGACACTCAGGGCTGTGTCTGTGTGTGTGTGGGGGGGGGGTTGTCCCCCCCTCGCTACAGAGGACGGAGATCGGCCATCGCTACATGACGAATTACACTCGGATGTGGCGATGTGGCCACAGCAGCGCAGTCACTGCGGCCCCCCCCCCCTCGCTACAGAATAGTAGCGGCGGGGGGGGGCATTCACGGTCCGGAGGCGGCGAACGAACCGTGTACCGCGGCGCACGCACTTCGGACATCGTGCGCTGCACAGTTGTAAATTACCGATCAGACAAAAGTCATTTTTGATTATAATTTTCAGGGATAAAACATAATTTGGCTTATAACACCTTACCTCTTCACAGCCACATTGTCCTGGCCAACTTCTCTTCCTCATTGTCAGATGAACGCGACGCTGGTCCGCTCGTGGTTCTGGTCTCGCGACCCGGTCAAAACATAATTCCATGATTGCGGTTTTGGCGAATGATTTACGACCTTCGTCGTCAGCCTCCGTCGGTCTATGATGACCATATAAGAGAATCCTAAACACTCTGCTGGAATTAAAAAAAAAACAAAGCACCGCCTGCGGCTGCTGTAGCAGGCTCTCTTCACCCAGCTTTAGACAAAACAGCTCAGCGAACTTCTGTGCTTCAATTGGCTCGCTGCATTGGTAGGCGGGTCCTTCTTGCTAGGGTTTCAGTCATCGGTTCTTCAAGGTTTCAGAAACCCAATTCAAGGCTCTTATTAGTCGAATGAGAGGTCAATCATATCCAATCTGTTCGCGGCTGTGTCTGAAGTGGAAGAACTTTTTTTTTTTTCAGTGCGCTCTCGTGTGCCCTCGTGCGCTCGAGGACGCACGAGAGTGCCCTCGTGCGCTCTGGGATGCAAAGACTTGCCCGTCCGCGGTACAACGGAGTGCAAGAGGTTAAAACTGTAAATGCCACATATCCACTGCACGTATATGCATGTTTTCTCAGAGTGAAAAACGTGCAATTTGTTCTGCTTAAGCCAATTGTAGCCATTACAATAATAATTAGAGGTACCTAATTATCAATGGATGTTTAAAGGACCATTCATTAATAAAAATACCCATGCTTTTAATTTGTTTCCTCATTTTTGTCCAACATAAGAACTAATTAAAGAAGGTTTGCAATGACTCGTGCATTTAATTATAAAGAAATCATTGGAAAAGTACTCTTGGGAATACAGTATTACCTGATCAACTGACGCAAATACAGCAGAGAGATAATATGGGTCATGAGTAGAGCTGTGTGAATGCAGTTCCTATGGTCCATCAGCAGAGAGCAATGCACACACTATAATGAGCCTTTTCAGACTGCGGCTTTAAGAAAATCTGCCGTCCTGCCCTCTGCAACACTTTAGTGGAGCTCAAACTCTGTGTGTGTGTGTGTGTGCAAGCACACACACGCACACACTGGACATGAGCGCATGTGTCATCGCACTAAGCTTCAACCCTCTCCTTCACACAACGAGCTGGAAGCTGCTGCGTGACATTCACCAACAATGACCATGCAAGACAATGCAGACAAGATGCCTGGGATCACTTCCCTGTTCCCATGTGTAACAGCTTGCTAATCTTTTTCTTCCTCTCCTCTTCTTTCTTCCCCCCTCTCTGCTTCTCCGACACAAGACATTGCCCAAGGTGTGGATTTATGCAACCATGCAGATCCTGTTCCAGCCATCATTTAACATAACCACCCTCCATTTAAAACACTTTTATATCTGATCCTTCAATTGGACTACGTTGACACTCTGCAATTACTGCAGGACAAATTGAAGCCAGCTATGTTTTGCTGTGTGGCCCCCAAATCCTATGGGTGACATTTTTATTCAAACTTCAGTTTGGCTTAGTAATTCGATGGGTCAACTGCACACCAAGGGACGGATGTAAATTTTCTGGCAGTACCTTGGATTGTAACGCTCCCTTGGCGTCCTTTAAGTCTTCATATATGTGTGTTGATATGTCAGATGTGCAAACAGTCTTTCCAGCCAAACTAACAAATACTGTCATGCAGGATTTAAGGCAGCTCGGGGAAAGAAAACGTGAGCTGGAGTTTCAATGGTGTGAGTCAGTGTGGTTCGACATTAAAAGAGCACTGTGGATGGTTATTTGTAGTGATAGCATAATTTTGAGGATGGATTGTAGTTCAAAGAGAGATGAACAGTTGTTTACTTGAGGTCTCCCAGTTCATTTCCAAAGAGCTGTTAGGAAATCTGTGCTGACATTACAACAGTTGACTTGTGAGTTTGAATAATTGCTTCTAACTATAATTAGATTTGCTACACCACTGTCCGTAAGACAGTTGAATTCTATCCACAGACAATAATGTATTGATTCTTTGAGGATCTGCAGTTGCTTAAAACACCCATGATACTTGGATGTAGTTTCCAACTGTTAAATAATGTTAAAAATGTTCTTTTCAACAAAAAACTCCCACACCACACTTGCACATCTTTAAATAGCCACAGTTACAGAACATTCTTGCTACAATGATCATATGATGCCTCCTTGTTTTATTAGTAAGTTTTATAGCAATAGATATTTTTTCTTCTTTTCATTTTTATCCCCTTACAGAATACAGAATACCCTACAGAATACAAAGGAGCATAAGTGTCTCCTGTTGGAGTTCTCCAACCAGAAACTTACGGCCAGTTATCAATTGTTATCTATATCATTCATAATTATTTTTAGTTATTTTACAGAGGTTAAAAGTTTAGGAGCTGTAATCAAGGTGAAGATGCATGGGCTTCACCTAAATTTGTCATGAACCTGGGTCACCAAACCCAGTTCTGAACCTTGGTTATTTTAGCCCACTTCTCTATTTTCCATCAGGTGCTTCAAGGAGTACTTTGGGTCCTCCACTCCCTGACAGCTCGGGCACGCCCCCTCCTCCGGTCAGTATCACCAGCTGATCCTCATTATTAGGTGTTCACACACATACACGCAAGCACTTCATTCATTCTCATTCACATGCTCATACACTCACTCATGCACACGTTTTCAATTATGTCCAGCCAACGCATTCTCACACCGGCGGTCTCTTCCCTCATTAGTATTACGACTACTTTAATGCTGTGAGAGTTCAGAGAGATTGCTGGAGCATTATATGCACTTCTTACACAGCAGCGTGTACCTCTGTGTATGTTTGCTATCATTACCTACGTTAACCTTCAGCCTGATGTCGTAGTCTTCCCTAGCGCTACAAGATTGTGTACCTCGTTGGCGTTAGTGGCTGTTTCTGCTTACCCTCATCCACCGGACTGCACGGACAGCCCCGGATTGCTCAAGCCGTAAGTTCATGTTTGCCTTTCTCTTCGTGCTGACTGCTATTCGGCGGCACTAGGCATTCCCTCCCCCTGGCTGCTGAGTATCTGGGTGGCGTCCCTGTATGTCTGGTGGCCTTATCCTCATCATATCAACTCTCTATAAATAAGCGTGACTGTTTGCTGGACTGGTTATTTTTGGGGTTTATGTCAATAAAGCGCACACTCCTGCAATTGGGTTCGTCATTCCTCCCTCGGTGCGCTGCGTAATGGCGCACGAGGGATCATAACAAAATTAATTAAATTCACTGCATTTTCAGAAAAAAAAAAAATAAAAAGGGTGACTTTTAGACCAATCACCTGCACAAAGTGAAAAAATGTGCTTAACCATCCACATTAAGGACCCGATTTACAATGATCCCAAATAATGGGTAATAAATTTTCAAAGCTTAATGGGCATTATGTAGGTGATTTATTGAGGAAAAAATGTTTGATCACAGGTGAAGGAGGGATTTTGCACATCTTATTTCATGTTTCTACCTTTAGAGGTCAACAACTGACCTGAAGAAAAAAAAAAAAACACGAGGAAATTCAATCCAGGGGACTTAAACATGTTAGTGGAAAAGGCAAACAATCACTTTAATCAAAGATATTGACGATATCCCTGCATTATAAGAATAATTGCTATATGAAAAGATACTAGATGTATTTTTTTCCTTTTTTGTTTTTTCCTTTTTTTTCTTTCTTTTTTTCCTTTTTATTACCTCCGCCAAGGAGGTTATGTTTTTACCGGGATTTGTCTGTCTGTTTGTCTGTCTGTCTGTTACCAACATAACTCAAAAAGTTATGAATGGATTTTGACGAAATTTTCAGGAAAAGTCTGAAATGGGACAAGGAAGAAATGATTAGATTTTGGGAGTGATCCGGATCACCGTCTGGATCCAGGAATTTTTAAAAGGATTCTTTATCATTGCGAGATAGGGCCATTTTTAGCAAATGTGTATATAGCTCCACAATAATTGGTCAGGACGCTTGCCAAAAAAATACAGGATAAGATCCCAGTAGGTTCTAGGAAACATCAAAGACTGATCCGCCTCCTGCAAAAAATCCGGATACTGTGATCCAGAACGGCAAATAATAGGGGATCTTTGGAATTTTCATCACTGTAAGGTAACAAATTAAGATATACACATACAACAAACACCAAAATATAGCCAAGACACTGTGGAATCAGTAGCATACCAATGGATTTGTTGTATCTTAAAAAGCTATGGAGCTATATCCACAAGAAAACCGCCATTACCGAAAAAGTGATTTTTTTTTTGATATCAACATGAATCCAATTTCTAAAGGTATGTTTTCATGGTCAAGGAATCTGAAAATAGAGATAAAATAAATGTAGGACTTTTCAAAGTCCAGCAATTACATTTTTGACTACATCACAGCATGGGGGACTGAGCTGCCTTGGCGGAGGTCTGCGCTCTCCGAGTGCTTTTCTAGTTTTTTTTTTCTCTTTTTCTTTTTTCTTTTTCTTTCCTCTTTTTAAATTTTTTTTAAGGATCCCTATTTGCATGTGCCAAGGCAGCAACGAGTCTTCCTGGGCTCCATACATAAAGTAATGCATATGGTAAAGCAAACATTAAAGTGGCATACATTTACACTGAGGTGACATCAATCATAATACAGTTTTATGCTCATGACTCAAAATCCCTAACCCATCCAAATACCTTATAACAGTAGTGGCCAACCCTGTCCCATGGTGGCCCAAGACCCTGCCACTTTTACCTCCATCCCAGTGTCTTCAACAGGTGATTTCACTGAATTTCTTTGCTGATCAGTGAAAACACCTGCTGAAGAGACTGGGTGGAGGTAAAACTGTCAGGGTCTTGGGCCACCATGGCATATGGTTCCTGACAACTGTCCTATATCAACCCATTCTCAAGGCATCCCAGAGTATGGAGTCGCTCAGACAAAATATGTAATTTTTATCAATAAAAGTGTAGCCACCACTCTGTCACTGCTGTGTCACCCTGGCTTAAAGTATGGGCGGTGTTTTGTACTTGTATTGCTAAAATATAAAAGGAAGCACTACAGTGGGTTTCAGATATTTGTAATGTGTCCTGTTATTATAGTACTGCATGAGTTTATTGACGATAGACTATTAACTACACATATAAACTAAATTATAATGGTGACTGAACAACTCCCATTCCCCAAAGTGCAAGATATGCTCTTATGAATATAACTCACAAAAGATCATGTGATCTGACAAAAAAAAAAAAGTGGTTCTTAAACAGTGGCTAATATTGGATGTGCCATTCATTTTCAATTATTCTGTAATTAATATTCACACAATCAAATAAATCTCACTTCAGTCCCTTTCATATTAAGTGGAAATTGTGCTACTGTGGGCGACACACATTGTGGGCTCACGTTTCCACAGAGACAGGACTGCATGTGTATTGAGGGTGTCAGGTCTGCAAGGACAAAGGACTCGAATCTGCAGAAGATAACAAGGAGGTGTGAGATTTGTCTCTTTGTCCCACAGAAGATGCCCCGGAGAGATTTCCGGTTCATCAGGAAATGAGAGACAATTGTGAAGATTCAAAGGGATGCTTTGTGACTGTCCATCCATCCATCCATCCATCTTCTACCGCTTCTCCGGAGGCCCGGGTCGCGGAGGCAGCAGCCCAAGCAGAGAAGCCCAGACTTCCCTCTCCCCAGCCACCTGCTCCAGCTCTTCAGAGGGGATACCAAGGCGTTCCCAGACTAGCTGGGAGACATAGTCTCTCCACCGAGTCCTGGGTCTGCCCCGGGGTCTCCTCCCAGTGGGACGTGCCTGAAACACCTCAAGTGGGAGGCGTCCAGGAGGCATCCTAATCAGATGCCCATACCACCTCAACTGACTCCTTTCAATGTGGAGGAGCAGCGGTTCTACTCTGAGCCTCTCCCGGATGACTGAGCTCCTCACCCTATCTCTGAGGGTGAGTCCAGCAATCCTACGGAGAAAGCTCATTTCAGCCGCTTGTATCCGCGATCTCGTTCTTTCGGTCATTACCCAAAGCTCGTGACCATAGGTGAGAGTAGGAACGTAGATTGACTGGTAAATCGACAGCTTTGCCTTAGAACTAAGCTCCCTCTTCACCACAACAGACCGGTACAACGTCCGCATCACTGCAGATGCTGCTCCAATCCGTCTGTCGATCTCTCGCTCCATTTTCCCCTCACTCGTGAACAAGACCCCAAGATACTTAAACTCCTCCACTTGGGGCAGGAGCCTGTCCCCAACCCGGAGAGGACAATCCACCTTTTTCCGGCTGAGGACCATGGACTCGGACTTGGAGGTGCTGATTCTCATCCCAGCCGCTTCACACTCAGCGGCAAACCGTCCCAGCAAGAGCTGTAGGTCATTGCTGGATGAAGCCAACAGGACAACATCATCTGCAAACAACAGAGATGAGATCCTGTGGTCACCAAGCATGACACCCTCCATTCCCTGGCTGCGCCTAGAAATCCTGTCCATAAAAATTATGAACAGGACCGGTGACAAAGGGCAGCCCTGGCGGAGTCCAACTCTCACTGGGAATGACTCCGACCGAGTGTTGGCAATGCGAACTAAACTCTCACAACGGTCGTACAGAGACCGAATAGCTCGTAACAACAAGCCCGATACCCCATACTCCCGAAGCACCCCCCACAAAAATCCACGAGGGACGCGGTCAAATGCCTTCTCCAAGTCCACAAAACACATGTAAACTGGTTGGGCAAACTCCCACGAACCCTCAAGAATTCTCGAGAGGGTAAAGAGCTGGTCCGATGTGCCACGGCCAGGACGAAAACCACATTGCTCCTCCTGAATCCGAGGTTCGACCAACGGCCGGACTCTCCTCTCCAATACCTTGGCATAGACCTTCCCAGGGAGGCTGAGGAGTGTGATCCCTCTAAAGTTGGAGCACACCCTCCGGTCCCCTTTTTTGAAGAGAGGAACCACCACCCCGGTTTGCCATGCCAAAGGCACTGCCCCCGACCTCCACGCAATGTTGCAGAGGCGTGTCAACCATGACAACCCAACAACATCCAGGGCCTTGAGGTACTCGGGGCGAATCTCGTCCACCCCCGGGGCCCGGCCACCAAGGAGATTTTTAACCACCTTGGCGACCTCAGCCCCTGTGATAGGCGAGTCATCCCCCTCGTCCCCAAACCCTGCTTCCTCTGTGGAAGGCGTATCAGTGGGATTGAGGAGATCCTCGAAGTATTCCTTCCACCGCCCGACGATATCCCCAGTTGAAGTCAACAGTGTCCCATCCGCACCATACACAGTGTGGACGGGGAGCTGCTTTCCCCTCCTGAGCCGCCGAACAGTTTGCCAGAATCTCTTTGAAGCCGACCGAAAGTCTTGTTCCATGGCCTCACCGAACTCCTCCCATACCCGGGTTTTTGCTTCAGCAACCACCCGAGCTGCACTCCGCTTGGCCTGCCGGTACACCTCAGCTGCTTCGGGAGTCCCACAAGCCAACCAAGCTTGATAGGACTCCTTCTTCAGCTTAATGGCCCCCCTCACCACTGGTGTCCACCACTTGGTTCGGGGGTTGCCACCACGAGATGCACCGACCACCTTGCGGCCGCAGCTCTGGGCTGCCGCTTCAACAACAGAGGTGGAGAACATGGCCCATTCAGACTCCATGTCTCCAGACTCCCTCGGAATGTGGTTGAAGTTCTTCCGGAGGTGGGAGTTGAAGACCTCCCGGACAGGGGCCTCAGCCAGACGCTCCCAGCACACCCTCACTATACGTTTGGGTCTACCAGGTCTGAATGGCTTCCTCCCCTGCCATCGGATCCAACTCACCACCAGGTGGTGATCAGTTGACAGCTCTGCACCTCTCTTTACTCGGGTGTCCAAGACATACGGTCGCAGGTCTGATGATACGATAACAAAATCGATCATCGACCTGCGGCCTAGGGTGTCCTGGTGCCAGGTGCACATATGGACACCCTTATGCTTGAACATGGTGTTCGTTATAGACAGACTGTGGTTAGCACAGAAGTCCAATAACTGAACACCACTCGGGTTCAGATCGGGCAGGCCGTTCCTCCCAATCACCCCCCTCCAGGTTTCACTGTCGTTGCCCACGTGCGCATTGAAGTCCCCCAGTAGGACAATGGAGTCTCCAGGAGGAGCACCCTCCAGCACCCCAGTCACAGACTCCAAAAAGGGTGGGTACTCTGAAACATCATTTGGTGCATAGGCACAAATGATGGTCAGGACCCGTTTCCCAACCCGAAGGCGCAGGGAAGCAACCCTTTCGTCCACCGGGGAAAACTCCAATATAGAGGCAGCAAGGTGGGGCGATACAAGAATACCTACCCCTGCTCGTCGCCTCTCGCCCGGGGCAACTCCAGAAAAGGCCAAGCTCCAGCCCCTCTCCAGGAGACTGGTTCCGGAACCGGAGCTGTGTGTTGAGGTGAGGCCAACTATATCTAGCCGGTATCGCTCAATCTCGTACACCAGCTCAGGCTCCTTCCCCACCAGAGAGGTGACATTCCACGTACCAAAAGCCAGTTTAGAAAGCTTGGGATCAGTCCGCCAAGGTCTCCGCCTTTGACTGCCACCTAATCCACATAGCACCGGACTTCCATGATCCCTCCTGCAGGTGGTGAACCTACTGGAGGGCGGACCCATGTAACTCCTTCGGGCTGAGCCCGGCCGGGTCCCATGGGTGGAAACCCGGCCACCAGACGCTAGCCTTCGAGCCCCTCCCCCAGGCCTGGCTCCAGGGTGGGGCCCCGGTAACCCCATACCGGGCGGGGTACACTGAATCCTTGATATACAATTTATCATGAGAGTCTGTTGGATCGTTCTTCGTCTGGCCCTTCACCCAGGACCAGTTTGTCTTGGGAGACCCTATCAGAGGCAAATTGCCCCGGACAACATAGCTCCTGGGATCACTGGGGCACGCAAACCCCCCCACCACGATAAGGTGACGATCCATGAGGGGGCGTTCTTCGTCTGGCCCTTCACCCAGGACCAGTTTGTCTTGGGAGACCCTATCAGAGGCAAATTGCCCCGGACAACATAGCTCCTGGGATCACTGGGGCACGCAAACCCCCCCACCACGATAAGGTGACGATCCATGAGGGGGCTTTGTGACTGTGTTTACTGAAAACACCATGTGACTTGAATTCTGATGCTGGAAACATATAAAAGGGTGATGAGATATGATTCTTCCTTTTTCCTGCTTTGAGAATGCTAGAAGCTGTGTTCTGTCAATAAAGCTGGTTTACGACTAAACTCAGCCTCATCATTTGAGCACATCTTCTACACTGGTGACCTACGACGAGAAATGAGCAGACAGAATTCTCCCGAGTGGGGCTCGGCGGAAGCCAGCCTGATGGCCGCCTCCACGATCCGGCTGCCCGATTTCTGGCAGCACAGCCCGCGCTCATGGTTTAGCGCAGTCGAGGCGCAGTTCAACCTCCGGAGAATCTCCAACGATGACACAAAATTCTACCACGTGGTAGCGAAGCTGGACAGCAACACGGTCCAGAGAGTGGAGGATCTGGTTAATCATCCACCAGACAGCGACAAGTACAGCGCATTGAAGGACGCGCTGATCAGCCATTTCACCCCTTCAGTCCAACAACGAGCAGAGGGACTCCTGACGTTGACGGAGTCAGAAAACGATGGACCTGCGGACCTAATGGTGAAGATGCTGAAGCTCAAAGACTCTGAGGATGGCGAATTCATTTTCGCCCACCTTTTCCTTCAGACCCTGCCGCCAGCAGTGAGAGTGGCCCTGGCAGAGTCGCCCCGATTGGCCAGGCGAGACTACCATGGGTTGAGCAAAGAGGCGCAGCGGCTGGTCGACGCCCACAAGCGGAACGCAGTTTCGGCCGCGGTGGCTAGCCCGGGAACGGCGTCTGGAGACAGTGCAGGTCCAGCGGCCGCGGCGCCAGACGCACCAACGACGGCGGCGACGGGAGCCAGACGACGCGGAGCGGAGGACGGCCCGTGTTTCTACCACCGCCGTTTTGCAGAGAGAGCGCACAGGTGCGTCCCACCGTGCAACTTTAAGCGCCAGGGAAACGCCAAGACCGAGGGCCGGTAGCAGCTGCGACCCTCGGCAACGAGAACAGGCTGCTTTACCTGACGGATGCATGCTCGGGGAAACAGTTCCTCGTGGACACGGGCTCTCAGCTGAGTTTCGTCACACTCACCTACGCGGAATGGCTGATGCCTTCTAAAGCTCCCTGGGTGTCAGTGTCAGCAGCGAACGGCTCCACGATTAAAACGTTCGGTGAGAGGACCATGCTTCTGTCCTTACAGGGCCGTTCATTTGAGTGGACATTTATTGTAGCAGCAGTCAGTTTCAACATGTTAGGGGCTGATTTTTTGTGCTCACATGGTTTATTGGTTGACCTTGCTAATAGACGTCTGATTAATGCACTGTCCTTTCATTCTAATCCCTGCACAGCTCAGGTGGCCCCGCCGACTGCACATGCCAGCGTCTCAGCTGCGGGTGGTAAGTTTCACACATTGCTTGCTCAGTTCCCAGCACTCACAGTCCCCACGTTTTCGGCAACGGTGGCTAAACATGGGGTAGAGCATTTCATAACCACCACCGGCCCTCCCGTCTTTGCAAAAGCTCGGCGCTTGGACCCAGCTAAACTGGCCATCGCGCGCGAGGAGTTCACTAATCTGGAAAAACTGGGCATTGTTAGACGCTTCAAGAGCTCTTGGGCTTCGCCGTTACACATGGTCCCAAAGGCTGACGGCCCGTGGCGACCTTGCGGTGATTTCCGCAGGTTGAACAACGTTTCAGCTCATGACCGCTACCCGATTCCGCACATTCAGGATTTTTCTGTTCATTTGGCGGGGGCGCGCATTTTTTCTAAAATAGACTTGGTGCGCGGTTACCACCAGGTTCCAGTGCGCGCGCAAGATGTACCCAAAACAGCGGCCATAACTCCTTTCGGCCTTTTTGAGTTTTTGCGCATGCCTTTTGGCCTCAAGGGGGCCGCGCAGACTTTCCAACGCATGATGGATGCAGTTTTACGCGACCTTCCTTTCGTGTTCGTTTATTTGGACGATATTTTGGTAGCCAGCGCGTCCGAGGGCAAGCACGAAAAACACCTCACAGCAGTTTTTCGGAGGCTGGCAGAGCACGGGTTAATAGTTAACCCAGCGAAGTGCCAGTTTGGGGTGGCGCAGATTGATTTTTTGGACATCGCGTTTTGGCAGAAGGAGCGGTTCCTCTTCCAAATAAAGTGCGTGCCATAACGGATTTTCCGCAACCTCAAACGGTCAAGGCGCTTCAGGAGTTTCTAGGGATGGTTAATTTTTACAACCGGTTCCTCCCAAGCGCAGCACGGCTCATGCAGCCATTGTACACCGCGTTAAAAAGACAAAAGCCCGCAAATAAAGTTGAATGGTCTCCGGAGCGGGAGCGCGCTTTTGCCCAGGTCAAATCAGCCCTGGCAAACGCAGTTTTTTTAGCGCACCCACTTCCAACGGCCCGCATGGCGCTCACCACTGATGCTTCCGATGTAGCGGTGGGGGCGGTAGTTGAACAGTTTGTGGCAGGTACCTGGCAACCCCTCGTGTTTTTCAGCAGGACTTTGCGCGATAGTGAGCGTAAATACAGTGCGTTTGACAGGGAGCTTTTGGCCCTACACTTGGCCATCCGTCATTTTCAGTTCTGGTTACAGGGGCGACGTTTCACCGCGTTTGTGGATCATAAACCGCTAATGTTTGCGATGGCCAAAATTTCAGAACCCTGGTCAGGCCGACAACAAAGGCAACTAGCCGCAATATCGGAGTTCACTACTGATATTCAGCATGTCGCCGGTAAACACAATGTTGTAGCAGACTGCCTCTCGCGCGCGGTAGCACCACCAAGCCCCATAGGGGCAGACTCTGTAGCCGTGGCCGCGGGCCCGGGCAGCGACGCGGGAGCGCGCGCAGCCCCGGTCTGTGTTGGGTTAGATTATGCAGCCATGGCTGCGGAGCAGGTTAACGATGCGGACGTGCGCGCGCTCCAGTCTGGACCAACAGGGTTAAGGCTGGAGCACAGGGAGCAACAAAGTGGTATGCCCCCACTAATCTGCGATGTCTCCACGGGACGGCCCCGCCCCGTGGTGCCAGCCGCGTGGCGTCGCCGCGTTTTTGACTCGGTCCATTCTCTTGCGCACCCGGGGGTGCGCGCATCGATTAAGTTGGTGGGGGAGAAATTTGTTTGGCCCGGGTTGCGCAAACAGGTCAAGGAATGGGCGGCAGCCTGCGTAGCGTGTCAGCGAGCCAAAATACACAGACACACTAAGGCCCCGTTGGAACCTTTTCACATCCCCGGTAAGCGTTTTGATCACGTGCATGTGGACTTGGTGGGCCCGCTCCCATTATCACACGGGCACACACATCTTTTGACGATGGTGGATCGCACCACGCGTTGGCCAGAGGCGATTCCTCTGACATCAACCACAGCGGAAGAAGTTGCGCGAGCATTTTTAGCAGCGTGGGTTGCGCGTTTCGGTGTACCGTCGGACATAACGTCCGACAGGGGTCCCCAAATTATTTCCGAACTATGGTCATCGATGGCCCGCAGCTTGGGGGTGAAGATTCATCGCACTACCGCGTATAACCCCCAGGCTAATGGTTTATGCGAACGCTTTCACAGGTCATTGAAAGCAGCCCTCAGAGCGTCGCTGACGGATACAAATTGGGTGGACAAACTTCCATGGGTTTTATTGGGGTTGCGTTCTGCACCTAAGGAAGATTTGCATGCTTCCCCGGCTGAATTAGTTTTTGCACAACCTCTCCGTTTGCCGGGGGAATTTCTCCCCGATAATCCCGCACCAAATGGCCCCCCTGCTCAGCCGTGGCAGAGCGACTCGGGAGCAAAAACGCTCCCTGGCCCGGTCCATCACAGTTTACCACACGTTTTTGTGCCAAAGGCTTTAAAAAATGCAGAGTTCGTTTTTGTTAAACATGATGCTCAGCGTCCAAGTTTGCGGCCGTTTTATGACGGACTGTTCCGAGTGCTGGAGACCGGGCAGAAGCATTTTCTGCTAGATTTAGGGGGCAGAAGGGAGTTGATTTGCATAAACAAGCTCAAACCCGCCTTTGTTTTGGCTGATGAGGAAGTGCAGCTCGCGAGGCCCCCCCGCCGTGGCAGAGGACATTCTCCAAAATCTTCACAGAAAGGTGCTAACAGCTTTAATCCACAGGTGCAGAGAGATGTTGCAGGTGCAGCCAAGCCAGGTTGCAGCAGATTCGGCAGAAAGTTAAAACCTAGGCAGTTGGTGGATTGATTAGCGATATATGGAGTGTTTTGTGTTTTTCTTTTTTTATGCCATGCAGGTTTTGCCCTTACTAGACGTTTGGGGGGGGTAGTGTGGGCGACACACATTGTGGGCTCACGTTTCCACAGAGACAGGACTGCATGTGTATTGAGGGTGTCACGTCTGCAAGGACAAAGGACTCGAATCTGCAGAAGATAACAAGGAGGTGTGAGATTTGTCTCTTTGTCCCACAGAAGATGCCCCGGAGAGATTTCCGGTTCATCAGGAAATGAGAGACAATGGTGAAGATTCAAAGGGATGCTTTGTGACTGTGTTTACTGAAAACACCATGTGACTTGAATTCTGATGCTGGAAACATATAAAAGGGTGATGAGATATGATTCTTCCTTTTTCCTGCTTTGAGAATGCTAGAAGCTGTGTTCTGTCAATAAAGCTGGTTTACGACTAAACTCAGCCTCATCATTTGAGCACATCTTCTACACTACTTTAATTTTAGCACTTTACCTATACTTTAATGTAAAAAGCAAAGGATTTGAGTACTTTGTCCACCACCACTAAAAAAATAATGGGATACGCAACTTACCACTCATAACTGCTAAATGTTGCCAGTGTCACAGCAGATGCTGGCCGGACACTAAAATGAAAATACACACAATTTAGATCCACGCACAGCACGAAAGTGCAGCATGTAAAAAAACACCTTTTTAACCAGGATTACAACCAGCTTATTTCATCAGATATTGTCAACACAAGTGCAAAATACAATGAGAGCACGGAGCACAGAGTTAGCATTGACAGCAAACTAGCTAGCTCATTGTCTGCACAAGAGACAATGTTGTTGTCTGTTCAAAGTGAACTTTCCACTGCTGGGATAAATAATGTACAAGATGCAAAATATCACATCATATGACATCACTCACCATCCTCTATATCCTAACATCACGGCTTTCAACTGCTGAAGTTGGGTGCTCCCATGGCTGTAAATTCATTTCGGGTGGCTCCGTCTAGTTCCCTCTGGATTCTCTCATCAGCCAAAAGGTACAGAAAACTCTGCTAGACCGCTGTGTTGGTTTCTGTGGGTTTGATTTCTGTGAAGCCATTCTATCGTTGTTTATACTGACGCTTGCTTGCTGGCTCACGGACAAATCTTTGCAAATGGTGGCTCGAGATTCTGTAATTCAGCCTCAAACGTCACTTTCACGACATTATGCCTGGACCAATCAGTGGCCTGCAGTGTTTTAACGTCACATTTTCAGGTCGGTATGGCATACATAGAACCACTCGGGAGCAGGTCCAAAAAATTGGGAAGGTATCCATTGCAGTTTCTAGTGGAAAAGCCTACAAAGCGTACCAAACCGAACAGGGTCAGACACTAGTTGAAAAGGGCCATAAGAGGCCACAAATGATCCCTTCAGTGACTACTTTGGAGGGTAACGAGACAGACGTGGTTAACGTGTATAAATATCTGGGCATCTTAATTGATGATTACCTCACTTTTAAACATGTTGAGAGTCTTGTAAAAAAGCTGAGATTGAAATTGGGTTTTTATTTTAGAAATAAATTATGTTTTTCTTTTAATGTAAAAAAGTGACTACTTTGCTGCCACCTTTTCATCTGTGCTGAACTATGGTGATCGTTTGCGTAAGAAAGCCCCTGCTGGATGTCTTAGCATGGGGGACTCTTTTTATCATGCTTCACTGAGGTTTATTACAAACTGTAAGCCTTTGACACACCATTGTGAGTTATACCGACGGGTGGGATGGACTTCTTTGGCCACCAGAAGGCTCAGCCACTGGTACGTTTTTATCTACAAAGCAATTCTTGGTCGACTGCCGTCTTACATTTGTGATCTGATTCCATTGGGAAGTATTGGTCATTATGCTTATGGTTCACTGGATTATCTGTTGCTTTCTGTTCCGTATGCCTTCACCAAAATAGGTAAAAGGGCTTTTGTCAGTTCTGCACCAATTACATGGAACATGCAGCAGAATAACTGGAAAATGACTGAATTGATTTCATCAAGTGCATTTAAATCCAATTTGAAAGTATTTGAGGCTGATTTCATTATTTGTACTTGTTTTTAGTAATCTACTTGCACTTTGTAATTATTATACCTTGACATGGTTTTTATTATTTTGTGTGTTGTTTTAACTGTGTAACCTTGTCTTTTTATGTGATGCTGCTATTCTTGCCCAGGTCTCCCTTGGAGAAGAGGTTTTTAATCTCAGTGGAATCTTATATGGTTAAATAAAGTTGAAAGAAAGAAAAGAAAAAAGACACCATCAACTAAGTGGACACAATGCATAGTCAAAGGTCCTAAACACAGTTAAAAATAAAACTGAATAAAATTCAATTTTAACTATATTTTCTTATAAAGGATAACACTCAAACAATACTTTTCAAATCAAACATGTTATGGGATGTACACTACCGTTCAAAAGTTTGGGGTCACCCAGACAATTTTTGTGTTTTCCATGAAAAGTCACACTTTTAATTATCACCATGAGTTGTAAAATGAATAGAAAATATAGTCAAGACATTGACAAGGTTAGAAATAATGATTTGTATTTGAAATAATAATTTTTTCCTTCAAACTTTGCTGTCGTCAAAGAATCCTCCATTTGCAGCAATTACAGCATTGCAGACCTAACATGATTGCACAAGGGTTTTCTAATCATCCATTAGCCTTCTGACGCAATGAGCAAACACATTGTACCATTAGAACACTGGAGTGATAGTTGCTGGAAATGGGCCTCTATACACCTATGTAGACATTGCACCAAAAACCAGACATTTGCAGCTAGAATAGTCATTTACCACATTAGCAATGTATAGAGTGTATTTCTGATTAGTTTAAAGTTATCGTCATTGAAAAAAAGTGTTTTTCTTTCAAAAATAAGGAAATTTCTAAGTGACCCCAAACTTTTGAACGGTAGTGTATATTATTAAAATATAATAAATACTAAAATTTACATTTCCCCAACAGTACACATATGTTGTACCAACATCAGCAAGTTTACATAGAGAATACATCATATAGAGGTCATATGCACATTAGGGAAGCATTGACATTAGGTTGGAGAGGACATTGGCAAGATGTTGCCCAGACATCGGCCTTAGGTCCATCAGCCACCATTTAAATGACGTATCAAAGCTATAGTGGCTGCACCTACTCTGCAGTCAAATGCCAATCCCTTTTGGGGTCATCACATTATATCATCATCTTATATTGTGATGATCCACATATTTGATTTAGCAAGGATTTTATGCCGAATGCCCTTCCTGACCCAGTCGTGAACATATGTCCTTCTGGCTGTAAGGTGGATGCTACCATCAAAATATTGGATAATGATATGCTGTAGCAACGCCAAAAGGGAGCAGCAAAAAGATTAAAATTTTACGTTGCTGTCATCTTGCCAGTGTGCAAATGACCTTTATAAGTTGTATTTATTATATAAACTTGGTATGTCGGACCAGTGTTGGCGCAACGTATGTACAGACGAGGACAAAATTGTTGGTACCCCTCTGTTAATGAAAGAAAAACCCACAATGGTCACAGAAATAACTTGAATCTGACAAAAGTGGTAATAAATAAAAATTCTATAAAAATTAACCGATGAAAATCAGACAATGCTTTTGAATTGTAGTTCAACAGAATTATTTTAAAAAACAAACTCATGAAACAGGCCTGGACAAAAATGATGGTACCTTTAACTAAATATTTTGTTGCACAACTTTTTGAGGCAATTACTGCAATCAAACAATTTCTGTAACTGTCAATAAGGCTTCTGCACCTCTCAGCAGGTATTTTGGCCCACTCCTCATGAACAAACTGTTCCAGTTGTCTCAGGTTCAAAGGGTGCCTTCTCCAGACGGCATGTTTCAGCTCCTTCCACAGATGTTCAATAGGATTTAGATCAGGGCTCACAGAAGGCCACTTTTGAATAGTCCAATGTTTCGCTCTTAGCCATTCTTGGGTGTTTTTAGCTGTGCGTTTTGGGTCATTATCCAGTTGCAAGACCCATGACATGCGACTGAGACCAAGCTGTCTGACACTGGGCAGCACATTTCTCTCTAGAATACCTTGATAGTCTTGAGATTTCATTGTACACTGCACATATTCAAGACACCCTGTGCCAGATGCAGCAAAGCAGCCCCAGAACATAACAGAACCTCCTCCATGTTTCACAGTAGGGACAGTGTTCTTTTCTTGGTATGCTTCATTTTTGTGTCTGTGAACATAGAGCTGATGTGCCTTGCCAAAAAGTTCCAGTTTTGTCTCGTCTGTCCATAGGACATTCTCCCAGAAGTTTTGTGGCTTGTCAACATGCAGTTTGGCAAATTCCAGTCTGGCTTTTTTATGATTTATTTTCAACAGTGGTGTCCTCCTTGGTCGTCTCCCATGAAGTCCACTTTGGCTCAAACAACGATGGATGGTGCGATCTGACACTGATGTACCTTGACCTTGGAGTTCACCATGAATGTGTTTAGAGGTTGTTCTGGGCTCTTTTGTTACCATCCGTATTATCCATCTCCTCCTGCGGCCACATCCAGGGAGGTTGGCCACAGTCCAGTGGATCTTAAATTTCTGAATAATATGTGCAACTGTGGTCACAGGAACATCAAGCTGCTTGGAGATGGTCTTATAGCCTTTACCTTTAACATGCTTGTCTATAATTTTCTTTCTAATCTCCTGAGACAACTCTCTCCTTTGCTTCCTCTGGTTCATGTTTAGTGTGGTACACACCATGTCAACAAACAGCACAGTGACTACTTGTCACCCTTTAAATAGGCCGACTGACTCATTACCAGTTTGTAGACACCTGTGATGTTAATTAGAGGACACATCTTAGTTGAACATGTCCCTATGGTCACATTATTTTCAATCTTTTCTAGGGGTACCATCATTTTTTAAACGCAACTGACACCACCTTTTCAAACAGAAAATTGGGCCCGGGGGAGCCCAAATGTGGAGAGACCCATGGATTGGAACTCATGTGTCTGTGTGATTCGACTGAAGATGTAGAAAAACATCTACCTGTTTTGGCTTTACGATCACAGGATTTCTGCTGATTGGGCTTTGGAGTTCTCCTGGTGTATCGAAAATTTAACTGGAAGAGCTAATCAAAATGCGGACCCGGCGGAGCTGCTTCTCAATAATTCGACCAGATGGGGAGTGCACGAAATAGCGGCAAATGACCAACATGGAATTTACCATCTGCATGCACTGTAGAGAGATGAACTCTACCGGATATGTTCATCTGTGTTTAGAAGGGGAAACATCTGGAGTCGCTTCGTGCTCTCCAGGGAACGATATGAATTTAAAGCCAGTGAATGTTAATTTGAATTGTAAGCTCAGAATATGGGAACAGGGAAATCCTATACTCTATCTGTGCAGATTCGGCCTTGAATCGGCGCCCCTGGATAACTCACTCCTCCAGAGTTGAGATAAGCGGATGTGTCAGCTGGCTCTGCTAACCCAAACACCGCTGCTGTGCGATAAACAGAACTCTTCAGGGACAGCGTTCATGAACTATAACATCTATCGTTGCCTAGGAGACTATTTGTTGTACTCCAGTAACTGATACACTCAACACTGCACACACACACTGACATCATCATCACACTGATATACACACACTGCTCTCCCTCCCTCTGCTGTGTGATTTGTCTACTAAATGTCTGCTAAATATGCATTGAGGGTTTTTTGCCTGCAATCAAAATTTCGCTTACTCATTAAGCGTCAATTTGATAAAACATGTTTTTTTCTCTCGCCTATTGTGTCATATCCTCTCTCTTTTCTTTTTTTTCCTTTCTTCTTTATGACTGGCGCCTAGCGGCTGCCCCGGCCTTGGATGCGCTCTGCAGAGCGTGCCCAAATGCCAAGTCACGTTTCGTTACCTTGTATTCATACATGTTGTAATGACAATAAAGTTGAATCTCATCTCATCTCATCATCTCATCTCATTTTTGTCCAGGCCTGTTTCATGAGTTTGCTTTTTAAAATAATTCTGTTGAACCACAATTCAAAAGCATTGTCTGATTTTCATTGGTTAATTTTCATAGAATTTTTATTTACTACCACTTTTGTCAGATTCAAGTTATTTCTGTGACCATTGTGGGTTTTTCTTTCATTAACAGAGGGGTATCAACAATTTTGTCCATGTCTGTATGCGTTGGGGTTACAACAGCAAAAAAAAAAAAAGCTCTTAGCTTTTAAGTTGTTTCAAGTTGAATTATATCTGGTTTAAATATACTTTTGAAAGTTATTTAAAAAAACAACAACATTTTACTGTTTTATGTATTTTATTCAAACATTTTATACTAGTAGACATTGAACATAACATAATTCACTGACTGGGGGCCCAATATACAAAACAGTTTTCTGCAAAGCACACGATTTCAACACAGGAACTGCTGTATAAAGATGTTTGAGATGCCTTGTGACATAACTGTGTCTATTATTAATCTTCAAGATCTTTGAGCATATGCTTTTTAGCTATGCTATAGAGCAAGTTTTTTTTACCAAACACCAATCAGCCACTGAGCTGGAGCAGGTGGCTGAGGAGAGGGAAGTCTGGGCTTCTCTGCTTGAACTGCTGCCTCCGCGACCCGGACCTCCGGAAAAGCGGTAGAAGATGGATGGATGGATGGACCAATCTTTAGTGTATTTGGTCACTCCTGCTGTCATGCATACTGGAGTTTCCAGGTGTTGAAACAGGCTTAACATAACAGTGTAGTTCATTTTGTTTACCAAATTCAGTCAGCATCACCAAAATTTGCTGTGGGGACAAACAAATCAGTATGCAGCCTTTAAAGATGGATTATCATCATTATGCACTGATGAGGCTGATGCTCCAGGTTTCAGGTGAAACACGAGGACACAGCAGAGACCCAGTAATTTTTTTATAGAATGAAATAGGTAAACTGCACAACTGTGCATTTTGATCTGTTGGTGTAACCCTTTGTCTTTGGTGTCACTGAAAAAATAGGTGCATCTAAATTAGAATATCATTGAAAAGTTAATTTATTTCAGTAATCAAATTCAAAGAGTGAAATGCATACTGTATTCATTACACACAAAGTGAAATATTTCAAGCATTTATTTCTTTTAATTTTAATTATTTTCACTTGCAGCTAACGAAAACCCAAAATTCAGTTTCTCAAAAAGTAGAATATTACATAAGATTAATTAAAAACATATATTTTTAACACCAGCAGAAAACATGGCTCCTCAAATCATTAGTGACTGTAGGAACTTCACACTGGACCTCAAACAACCTGGATTCTGTACCTCTCCCCTCTTCCTCCAGACTCTGGGACCTTGATTTCCACAACAGGACTTGACACCTGATTTGCAGAGCGATGTCATCTGCTGGTGCTGGTCCACTGTGTTTTTTTCAAGTCCAAAGTCAGGACACTTGTCTACCAGAAAATTTTAGAGCACTTAATGCTTACCTCTGCTGACAAGCTTTATAGAGATGCTGATTTCATTTTCCAGCAGGACTTGGCACCTGTTCACACTGCCAAAAGTACCATAACTTGGTTTAATAACCATGGTGTCACTGTACTTGATTGGCCAGCAACGTCTTCTGACTTAAATCCCATAGAGAATCTATGGAGCATTGTCAAGAGGAAGATGAGAAACACCAGATTCAACAATGCAGACAAGCTAAAGGCCACGATCAAAGCAACCTGGGCTTCCATAACACCTCAGCAGTACCATAGGTTTGATCACCTTCATGCCACGATGCTTTGATGTAGTAATTATGGAGAACAAGCCCCGACCAAGTATTGAACGTGAACATAGACATTCATTTCAAGTGGTCAAAATTTCTGTTAAAAATACTCTTTTTAAATTGATCATATGTAATTTTCCTTTTTTTTTTAATTGAGAAACTGATTTTAGGGTTTTCATTCACTGTAAGCTATAACCATCAAAATTAAAAGACATAAACACTTGAAATATATTGCTGTGTGTAATGAATCTCCCTATACAATATGTGTTTCACTTTTTGGACTTGTTAGAAAAAATTCTTCTGAACCTTCAGTCAAGAATCAGGCAGGATCAAGGTTTCAGCAAATTTAATTACACTGGCCAGTGGAGAACAATACAAAAACAGTCTCAGAGCCTATTTGCACATCATTCTGACTCAAACACACATCCTTCAGTCCTTTAAGCTTTCTGTTGTCTGAGAGGTGGAGAAGAAAATGTCCATGGTGACTGGTTCAGTACATTTGGTCAAAACTTGGTGTAAAGATTATCTCTTTCTCAGGAACTGTCACACTCTCTCAGCACCAGTCACACAGGAACAGTACATAGAACTAAAACAAAGTGATAACAAAGTACAGCTGCATCAGCATCTTTAGCACTTTCACACAGACTCTGAGACAAAGCAAATCACAAATATGAAACTTTTCTATCAGAACTGATTTACTGAAATAAATTAACTTTTTGATGATATTCTAATTTATTGAGATGAACCTGTAGTCAGTAATTAAGATAAAGAAATGCTTAATGTGTATGCTTGTCCTGTAAGTTCACAATTTGAAAACATAAATGAGAACAAAAGCTATTCAGTCTTTTATCAAATGAAAATTAAAATGACAGGTCAGGGACTAGTTAATGATGATTTTTTTTTTTAATAACTTTGTCACACTATTGGACAATGAGAAATTCTAGTGCAGCCTGACTATGTCCTCATGTGTCTGTGACATGTGAGCACACATATTAAAAACATGCAGCTTAAATAGTGACTGATAATGCACCACTGACTTTAGATGTGGTTTTTGTAGTCAAATGCACAAAGCCAGGAAATTGCCACATGCTGCCTTTGCCCGCAGCCTCACCCCTTTTAAATGATTCCACTTCTAAAGGTGAATTCAGAGCAAATGCAAATGGCCACATTTTTCATGCAGCACGATTACATGTTAACTTAATGTAAACATGCAAATAGACATGAATTTGCCATCTAAGCCAGTTGCAGGCAGGCGGACTTACCTTTATAACTTCTGCAGCTGTGTTCAACCTCCTGTGGAAAGCCCCACAACACCGTCATGCTCATGTTTACGTTTTCCGATGGGAGTCTTACCTGAAAAAATTGTCCCTGCCTACAAAACTTCACAAGATTTTGGCTGTTTACATTGCTAGCATGCTAGTCCTTGCTAGCATGTCCGTGGCAGGAGTCCATGGGTAAATACTGTAATTCCGACATGCCGATTCAGCTGCAGAGCTCCCGGTCCATTTTCAAGGAAACCATTTTCAGGTTTCAGTCTCATTTTCAAACTAGTTTACTCTCCAATGTTGATACTTTTCCTCCGGTGACGGCAAAATCTCAAGGCCATTACTAGCTAGCGCTATCCTTCGGACGTGAACACGCAAATGCTTGACATTGCGTGCGTTTGCCTCTTTCCATTGACTTTGTATTCATACCGCAGGAAAAATTTGTTCCCTATTTGATCTGAACGCACCTTAAAAGTGTAAAGTGCATGCAGTCACTGAGGACGAGGATATAAAGTGAAAATGGGTTATGCGGGCAACTATCAAAGCACAAAGTGTGGTACAAATGCATACTTTAAATTATCATAATAGGGCATTAAATCTTGCTGTTTTTTTTCTGCACTCTCATTTGACTAATTTCAGTATTCATTACTGTTACTTTGTCTTTTGGGACAAATACACTATCTTTAGCAGCAACAGTTTCATGCATAAACAGCAGCCTCACTTTTCAACTTCAATGCCGACTGAGGTATTCAGATGTTACTTTTTTGACAGTAGTTTGCTGTAATTTGTGCTGTCATTTTTTGTTAAGTTGACATCCTTGGTGTACACAAAAGGCATATTTCCATTAAATTTTAAGCCTTATTAGATTTCAATCTGTTTAGGTGAGCAGTTGTCGGTTGCTAAGGTAGTCTACGTACCCGACGGGCATGGTATTCCAGATTCTAATTGAATAGCCTAACTGTTGCACAGCTGTGCCTCATCCTGGTCACAATAAAAGGCCCCTCTGAAATGTTTTGTGTGCCCAAAATACATTTAAGTGGCATTGAACCATTGACTTCACATAAGTGGAGCTACAGATTCAGCAATTGTGGAGTTTTATCACACAGTGCAATGCCACTGATTTTGTAGTGTGCTTCTGAGTGATTGTCAGTAATATTCCTTTGGAGTGCACAGAAAAAAAAAAAAAATCTTTGATCTTTTGCTTTACCCTGTAAAAATGAGGAGTGTAATCACAAGTGTTGCATTTATATTTTTGCTACAGGTCACAAATACAGCACTGACGTTAGATGTCTGTTTTTAAAAACCAAATAAGGTGAGCTCCACACACAGTGTCCAGTTTAGCTAATCTGTAGATACCACCCACGTGGCACAAAGGAAAATATGGCACCCTTTAATTTAACTAAGATATTTTCTAATTAATTCCAGTATTAACAAATAGTTGTTTTCTGTTGATAGATATGCCACAACTGTGGTTAAAATGTGATTATCTAAAAATGTTTTTGCCTCTGGTAATTTTGCTGTGAGCAACTAATCCTGCTGACAGGAGCAAAAGTTTACAATTAACACCAGGTGATCCCATCTTCTAAAATGTAACCACAGAAACATATGCCTGACTCCATTAGCAGAGTCCAGCCTATTAGATGGTGTGCAAGAACACCAAGGATCATCATGCACAGTTGTTGCCACAGACAGAAAACACATTAACCCCCCCCCCCCAATTCAACATCAGGGAAAACTCTTATGAAGCACACATGAAGAAGATACAGGAAATCCCATTATGAAGATCAGTACATATTTATACTGCACTGTACACCATTGTATGCCATTAAATTATTTTTTGTTAAATTCACATAGTAAGTTTCTCCAACTTGTGTGTATGTGTCTCCATCCTTTGAGATGCTACTAATGGGAATGAATGCTGTAGAAGTGATGCAGACAGGTGGCACATTTCAGTCTGGCAAAGTCAGTGTGCTTAAAGGCAGATGCCCTTTTCTGCTAAGCTTTGTGAAAAAAATATTGTTCAGATGTACTGTGGTTTGAGACACATATCTTACAGCACTGCTGAGGTGCATTTCAGGTGCAGATTTTAGGAGTCCCTTTCTGAGGCTGTGAAATGGAGGGAATATTTATCTGAGTAACACTGCTAATGTTATTACTGGGTGGGAATTAAGGGAATTTGCAATAAGTCTGACTGGAACTGAAATTCAAGAGAGAGAATTAGTTCAGATTTTGAAGGGAAGAGACATATTGGAGTCTATTAATAATAATAATAATGATAAATTGCTACTATGATTATCACTATAATACACATTTCTCTTTAACGTATGCCATCATACATTTCGATGCCCACACGTCCTGCAGCTGTGATTGTGCTGAACATGTGTCTCAGTTCTTCCAGCCCCCCTCCCTCCACACCCTCACCCCCATGTGTGCCTTTCAGCATGTCTGAGATCAGTCTCCTGCAGGCTGACAGAGCTCTGGGGTGAGACACTTCAAAGCGCTATGAGAACTAGTTAAAATGAGAATGAAACAGGGGGAATCAGTTTCTCTATTCCAATCGGCCCAGCTGATGGGAAGACACAGCAGCACGTGAGCCTTGCTAGATTCCACTCCACAGAGCAAAGGAAAATAGAGGGATTTCAGTCCCTCTTGGATACCTCACAGCTTGTAAAACTTGCCATAGTTAGCTACCTTTTAGAATATCCATGAAGCATGATAAGCAGACAATATAGCAGTTTAAGAAAAGAAAAGGTAAAAAAAAAAAAAAAAGCTTCTATGTGGAGCACAACTTTTTGGTTTATTTACCAGCTCCCCTCTTGCTTGGATGCCTTTGAAGAGAGGCAGCTAGCCTCTGGTCTTGGTAATTCTCCAAAAACACACTGCTGTGAGGACGCAATCCTTAGAACTTAAGATTTGGAATCCACTTCTTGTTGAGAGGATCATTCATCCTGCTTTCTATATCACCTCTGATATGTTTTGGCTTTTTTACATGTGGAAAACGACATAGTTTTTCCTCTGAGTTTTTTTCTTAGTGGTTGCTTTTTAAAGCCATGCCCATGAAAAGGTGCCATAATTTAATAATTGTCACATTGTAGAGGGTGTAAGGAAAGGATGTGGAGGCGAGGCATGAGCATAGGTCGACACAGGTTCTTTATTGACCCTCTAACATAAATACAGCCGGTGGAACCCAGCGTTGCCCGCTGGGGCCGTGTGTCTAGTAGGAGAGTTTTTGTGTTGCTGAGGCATGTATAACAAGCTCTTTTATACACGTTATACAGACAGAGAGAATACATGGCACATTAGCATAGTGATTGTCATTTAATACACATCAGTCAATACACATCATTAGCATGACATCAGCTAGCGCCCGGCCCGGACGTCTTCTACGAGGACGCATACATAGCAGCCCCATCTGATTGCCCCTGGAGCTCTCTGTCTGTATGTAAATTATTCTCCATTTCCTCCAGCCCTGATGAGTGTCCGTCCGCAGTGTGCTGGGCCACCACAACATATACATACATAGAGTGACACCAAGAAGAGACAGCTAAGGACAGCATGAGTCAAAAAAATCTCGTCTTAACCTGAGTTTGGCAGGTCTCAAGCTGGGAAGAGAAAGACATGGAGGAGCCAACAAGAAAAGAGCATGGCACATTTTTGGACAGATACCTTACCAGACTACAGCTAGTCGTTAAGTCACAAACTGCTGTGCACACAATAAGAAAAGATGTTTTGTATCTTTTTTAATTAAAAAAGTTAAAGGACTGAATTGGCTCACTGATACAGCCTATTGACTCAGTGTTGAACAAATGTCTGATTACATTACTCCTACTCCTATATTCGACAAATGGTAATACATAGTGGTTTTTTTTCATAATTAGCCCAAAATTGGTTACTTTATCCAACAGCAATTCTGGTGAATTTATTTGTAGACAACTGCAATAAACCTGCTGAGATTGATACATGTACAATGCATTCAGAAAGTATTCACAGTACTTCACTTGTTCCACATTTTGTTTTGTTACAGCTTTATTCCAAAAGGGATTTGATTCATTTTTTCCTCAAAATTCTACACACAATACCCCATAATGACAATGTGAAAAAAGTTTTTTTCTTTTTTAATTTTTGTAAAATGTATTAAAAATAAAAAAAAAATAAGAAATCACATGCACATAAGTATTCACAGCCTTTGCTCAATACTTTGTTGAGGCACCTTGAGCAGCAATTACATCCTCAAATCTTTTTGAATATGATGCCACAAGCTTGGCACACCTATCTTTGGGCAGTTTTGCTCATTCCTCTTTGCAGCACCTCTCAGGCTCCATCAGGTTGGATGGGAAGTGTCGTGCACAGCCATTTTCAGATCTCTCCAGAGATGTTCAATTGGATTCAAGTCTGGGCTCTGGCTGGGCCACTCAAGGACATTCATAGAGTTGTCCTGAAGTCACTCGTTTGATATCTTGGCTCTGTGCTTAGGGACGTTGTCCTGCTGAAAGATGAACCATCGCCCCAGTCTGAGGTCAAGAGTGCTCTGGAGCAGGTTTTCATCCAGGATATCTCTGTACATTGCTGCATTCATCTTTCCTTCTATCCTGACTAGTCTCCCAGTTCTTGCTGCTTAAAAACATCCCCACAGCATGATGCTGCCGCCACCATTTGTGGTTTTTGTGCCATGTTTGGCTGTATTTGGGCCACCTCGGGGGGAAGTTCCTGGATGACACAGCTAAGATTAATTTTATGACCCTCCTGCTGTGGGATAGGGCCCTCAGTTTGTCCTAAGCCATTCTTGACAGTCCGGAGGGTCCCACTTATTCATTTGAAAGATTTGTGGCCAAATTCACCCACGCGTTTGACCGTACAGAAAGCGAGGGAGACATCCTGAGCCACTTAATGTCACTCCGCCAGGGTAGCCAGTCTGCTGCCGACTACTCTCTAGAGTTCCAGGTCATCGCAGCGGACTCAGAATGGAATGACGTTTCGTTATGAAGCGTCTTCCTCCAGGGCGGTTTAAACCGTCCCCTCCTCCTTGACCGGTCTAATGGATCAGGCTGTCAGTCTCGACAACCAATCCCACGAGCGCGTGAAGGAGCGAAAAGCCTCCTCCTACCTGCCCCTCTTGACTAAGGACACAGGTGGAGCTGATTCCTCTGAACCTATGGAGTTCGGCCGGGTCCATTTGACACTGGAAGAGTGCCAGAGGCGAAGGAGAATCGGCGCCTGCATGTATTGTGGCTCTCTCAAGCACACACTGCAGAGGTGCCAGCTGAAGCCAAAAGATGGGGTCTGTCAGTAGCTGTGGGGGGTCTGACGGCGGGAAATCCAATCACCTATCCCCCACCCCCCGGCAATTTCTCCATTTCAGCCCTCATTCAGTTGTCGGGGGGTCGAGAGGAGAACTGAGGCTTTAACTGATTCAGGGGCGGAGCAGAATTTAATCTCTGCATGTGTCGTGCGGGATGTAGGCATACCCATGATCAAATTGCCCATGTCCCAAAATGTAATTACATTGTCGGACGAAAAGGTGGCCACCATCACCGAGAAAATGGAGCCAATGGCTGTCCTTCTTTCCGGTAACCACCGGGAGACTATCTCGTTCTATATTCTCCCTAAATCCAGTCACCCGGTGGTTCTAGGTTACCCATGGCTCCGGAAACATAACCCTATTATTAATTGGGCAAATAATTCCATCTTTTCCTGGAGCCTGTATTGTTTGGCATCCTGTCTCAGCTCAGCTGAGTGTACACCTACGCTGTTCATCTCCTCCCCTCCAGCAGAGCCGCCGGATCTTAGCCTAGTGTCTGAGGTCCATCATGATCTCGGGGAGGTCTTTAGCAAATCTAGAGCGCTTTCTTTACCTCCCCATCGCTCCTATGATTGTGCTATAGACCTTCTCCTGGGTGGCGGCTGCTGTCCAGCCGGCTCTACAGTATTTCTGGACTGGAGAGGGAGGTGATGGAAAGCTATATTAAAGATTCTCTGAATGCCAATGTAGCATCATCTCACTTTGGCTCATCAATAGAATTATTCTTCAGCTTAAAGACATTGTTTCACCCAGGAAAAGGACAGTCAAGAACTGCTCTTTCATCCCCCAGGCCACAATTGAACTCACATTCCTTTGCTAAAACCAGTTTCAGGAATTCACCCTAATGCACCTCCTTTTGAAGTTATGGCCCAATAAACGGTGGAGACATAGAACAGAACCCTGGAGTACGTCATATGGCCCACAAAGATCCACAGCTCATCATTGCCCTCTACTGGCAACTCCGGGACATGCTGGATTTAACCAGCAAACCTTTTAATCACATCTGTATTAACTCACTTCTCAACATCTTCCTCTTTTTCCAGGTCACCAGGAAAAGTAAATGGACCCTGATGTTTGATGTGGACAATAATGGGTTTGAAACATATTAATCCTTAATTCCAGATATGTGCATGTTAAAATGTTTAAATGAATGCTTATTCCTGCATGTTGATTCATAAGCACTGATTATAAGTTACCTGAATCATTAAGGTTAGCTTAGTTTTATATACAAGGGTATAGAGGGATGTTCCAGTATTAAGATGTGTGTATAAGATTTGCCAAGAAAGTTTCTCAAGTCATGTGACCTATCACAGCCAATTCCTGCTTGACAACAGCTCTCTCTAGGTTCAGACAAAAGACTGTTTGCTCATTGGACTAAAATTCATAAAACCTGCCCACGAAGGAAGCCTATTGGCTGGGGGCTCCTGTCAATCACAGAGGCCCGCGAAAATTCTCCACAGATAAAAGGGAGCTGTATCATCACTTCATTCTTTTTTCTTCTTTGTCTTATTGCCACTTCACTTCTGTCTACAGCAGAGATCTTTTAGGGAGAACAAAGGCTGCCGAGCAAAGAAGACTTCTCCCACGTGTCTTTCTGTTTTTTCCTTAAACACCTAGGAATTAATTAATTCTTTTCTTGAGCTCAATTCTAATTAGGAGTTAAAAACTCCAATCCTAGACGTCTCTATTTCTATAACTTTTTCCTGTTAAACTTTCTGTAAAACCACCGTTTTAATTTTAATTTAAGTTTTAATCTTGACTTTATTTTTATAAAAATTTTTTTTGACCATTCCCACAGCAGAAGTTCTTTTTATCTAAAGTCTGAAAATCTTGTAATTTGCCATCGGATGAGATATTACAATTATTTTCGAATGCCCTCATGAGAAGCCACGGATTCCTGGGAAAGCCGCTTGCCAACGAAGAAGAAAGAAGGAGACGTCACCCGCCATCGTGCGCAGCTGAAGAAACAATCATTGCCATCTTTGATCGACCTAAACTCCAACTGTGAGTCATACAGTCAAAATCCAGCCTTGTTGACCACTTGACTATAAAGGTCGAACTGTGGACCCTGAAATATCTGCGGGCAGATATTTCCCCTTAACACGAAATCTTGAGCTGAGAACGCCGCCGAAAGGAAACCGACCATCACACCAGGAATCACGTGAGCCATATTCTGATTCATCTGCTGAGTTAAACATCCGAGGTTTGATAATAATTTGATATCTAATCAGATGCAAATTAAGGAACCATTGACATAACTCCTCTTTTCATTAAAATTATGTTTTTATTTTCTTAAGAGTAATCCAGAATTTTCCATATAATTAATTTCATTTTCCCCATAAATTTGCATTATGTTTTCCATAATCTGTTAACTTCAAACTGATCTAAATTCATTTCACAGTTTAACCCTGGTCCTGCAAATGTTGACATTGTTAATCTTTCATTTACAAGTTTAATTTAATGATTAATGTGAATCATTGCAATGTCTTTTAATCATCATTTCATTTAACCCCTTGCACTCCGGGCAATTTTCCTAAAAATGCCAAAAAAAAAACGTGCCCAAAGTAAATCGAAAGATGTTATTCAACCCTTTGGAGCATCTTCATGGGGTTGGTCTCATTTAAAAGAAAACACTTTGAATTTTTTGGCAAAAAAAAACATAATCTCTCTACGTGCTCCGGCCACTGAGTTACAGTCATCTAAACATACTGAACTTGAAGAAAATAAATTTGGACACAGTGTTTTTTTGGATACAAATGCTTGCAAATAGCACACAGCTGTCCGATCCGGCTGGAAAATGCAACAGAAATGTAGAACCAAGTGTTATCAAGCTGAGATCCAAATTTGGTAGCAATACCACAAAAAATGAATATTTTACACAGCTTTGTTCTCAGGTAGTTCCCAGGCGTTTTGGAACTGTGCCAAATTGTGCCAAATGGCACAGTTTGGAAAAACGTCTGTAACTTTTGAATAATTCAATGTAGAATTTTCATTTTGGGCTCTAATGAAAGGTCACATTCAGGGCTGTGTCTGTGTGTGTGTGTGTGTGTGTGTGTGTGTGTGTGGTTGTCCCCCCCCCCGCTACAAAAGACGGAGTTCGGCCCTCACTACATGACGGATTACACTCCTTGCATGTTTTCACAGCGCCCCCCCCCCCCCTCGCTACTGTGTGTGTGTGTGTGTGGGGGGGAGTTGTCCCCCCCCCATCGCTACAGAAGACGGCCATCGCTACATGAAGGAATAGACTCATATGCTTCCCCCCGCGGACCGGGGGGCGTTCGGACCGTGAACGCCCCCCCGCTCCTCTTCTGCAGCGGGGGGGGGGGCGTTCACGGTCCGAACACGGCAAATGAACCGTTTATCGCGGCGCACGCACTTCGTACTTCGTGCGCAGTACAGTTGTAATTTACCGATCGGTCAAAAGTCATTTTTGGATTACAGTTTTCAGGGAGAAATAATAATTTAGCTTATAACACCTTACCTCTTCACAGCAGCAGAGTCCTGGCGAACTTCTCTTCCCCATTGTCAGATGAACGCGACGCTGCTCCGCTCGTGGATCCCGATCAAAACATAATTCCATTATTGCGGTTTTGGTGAATGATTTACTGCCTTTGTCGTCGGCCTCCGTCGGTCTATGATGACGGAAGAGAATCCTAAACATCTATTCTGCTGGAATGAGTGCAGGTCCCACTTGTGGGTGGTCTCCATGCTGCGGGGTCTGTAGCAGATTCGTCCAGCATCCTTTGTTTTCATCTGCTGCAGCAGTAAGTCTCTTTTCACCCAGCCTGAATTTCTGTGCTTCAATTGGCTCCTGATTTCACAGTAGGCGGGTCCTCCTTCCTAGGTTTTCATTCATTGGCTCTTCATGGTTTCAGAAACCCAATTCAAGGCTCTTATTAGTCGAATGAGAGGTCAATCAGATGAACTATTCTGTTCGCGGCTGTGGCTGCAGATTTTTTTTCAGTGGCGCGTGGACGCCAACACCACCTACATCACCACAATCTGGACTATGCGTCCGAGTGTGCACGAGGGCGCAGGAGTGCGCCCTCGTGCGTCCTAGGACGCAGAGACTTGCCCGCCCGCGGAACAACGGCGCGCAAGTGGTTAATAAATATGTGAAAATGAGAGAAGTTGTTGAGAATTTATTTCATTCTGAGTCTGGTCAAAGTCCCCAGTATCGAATTCACTAAAATTTTGAGACTGACTGTTAATTAATTCATTGAGTGATTAAACAGGTATAAAGTGAAATAAAAATTAAAATTGCTTCTTTAGATAGGAGCTGGTGCCCCACAAGTGTTATTAATTTTTCCTGTGTATATGAACTGAGAATTCATCTCAGTTTCCAATACATTAATATAAATTATATACGGCCTGCCCGATCTGAACCCGAGTGGTGTTCAGTTATTGGACTTCTGTGCTAACCACAGTCTGTCCATAACGAACACCATGTTCAAGCATAAGGGTGTCCATATGTGCACCTGGCACCAGGACACCCTAGGTCGCAGGTCGATGATCGATTTTGTTATCGTATCATCAGACCTGCGACCGTATGTCTTGGACACCCGTGTAAAGAGAGGTACAGAGCTGTCAACTGATCACCACCTGGTGGTGAGTTGGATCCGATGGCAGGAGAGGAAGCCATTCAGACCTGGTAGACCCAAACGTATAGTGAAGGTGTGGTGGGAGCGTCTGGCTGAGGCCCCTGTCCGGGAGGTCTTCAACTCCAACCTCCGGAAGAACTTCAACCACATTCCGAGGGAGTCTGGAGACATGGAGTCTGAATGGGCCATGTTCTCCACCTCTGTTGTTGAAGCGGCGGCCCAGAGCTGCGGCCGCAAGGTGGTCGGTGCATCTCGTGGTGGCAACCCCTGAACCAAGTGGTGGACACCAGTGGTGAGGGGGGCCATTAAGCTGAAGAAGGAGTCCTATCAAGCTTGGTTGACTTGTGGGACTCCCGAAGCAGCTGAGGTGTACCGGCAGGCCAAGCGGAGTGCAGCTCGGGTGGTTGCTGAAGCAAAAACCCAGGTATGGGAGGAGTTTGGTGAGGCCATGGAACAAGACTTTTGGTCGGCCTCAAAGAGATTCTGGCAAACTGTCCGGCGGCTCAGGAGGGGAAAGCAGCTTCCCGTACACACTGTATATGGTGCGGATGGGACACTGTTGACTTCGACTGGGGATATCGTCGGGCGGTGGAAGGAATACTTCGAGGATCTCCTCAATCCCACTGATACGCCTTCCACAGAGGAAGCAGGGCTTGGGGACGAGGGGGATGACTCGCCTATCACAGGGGCTGAGGTCGCAAAGGTGGTTAAAAATCTCCTTGGTGGCCGGGCCCCGGGGGTGGACGAGATTCGCCCTGAGTACTTCAAGGCCTTGGATGTTGTTGGGCTGCATGGTTGACACGCCTCTGCAACATTGCGTGGAGGTCGGGGGCAGTGCCTTTGGTATGGCAAACCGGGGTGGTGGTTCCT
Organism: Pholidichthys leucotaenia; assembly: GCA_020510985.1. NCBI lineage: Eukaryota > Metazoa > Chordata > Actinopteri > Cichliformes > Pholidichthyidae > Pholidichthys > Pholidichthys leucotaenia. Next base: position 246,227,711 of record CM035845.1, on the reverse strand, counting down.
CTCTTCAAAAAAGGGAACCGGAGAGTGTGATCCAACTTTAGAGGGATCACACTCCTCAGCCTCCCTGGGAAGGTCTATGCCAAGGTACTGGAGAGGAGAGTCCGGCCGTTGGTCGAACCTCGGATTCAGGAGGAGCAATGTGGTTTTCGTCCTGGCCGTGGCACATCGGACCAGCTCTTTACCCTCTCGAGAATTCTTGAGGGTTTGTGGGAGTTTGCCCAACCAGTTTACATGTGTTTTGTGGACTTGGAGAAGGCATTTGACCGCGTCCCTCGTGGATTTTTGTGGGGGGTGCTTCGGGAGTATGGGGTATCGGGCTTGTTGTTACGAGCTATTCGGTCTCTGTACGACCGTTGTGAGAGTTTGGTTCATATTGCCAACACTCGGTCGGAGTCATTCCCAGTGAGAGTAGGACTCCGCCAGGGCTGCCCTTTGTCACTGATCCTGTTCATAATTTTTATGGACAGGATTTCTAGGCACAGCCAGGGAATGGAGGGTGTCATGCTCGGTGACCACAGGATCTCATCTCTGTTGTTTGCAGATGATGTAGTCCTGATGGCTTCATCCAGCAATGACCTACAGCTCTTGCTGGGACGGTTTGCCGCTGAGTGTGAAGCGGCTGGGATGAGAATCAGCACCTCCAAGTCCGAGTCCATGGTCCTCAGCCGGAAAAAGGTGGATTGTCCTCTCTGGGTTGGGGACAGGCTCCTGCCCCAAGTGGAGGAGTTTAAGTATCTTGGGGTCTTGTTCACGAGTGAGGGGAAAATGAAGCGAGAGATCGACAGACGGATAGGAGCAGCATCTGCAGTGATGCGGACATTGTACCGGTCTGTTGTGGTGAAGAGGGAGCTGAGTTCTAAGGCAAAGCTGTCGATTTACCAGTCAATCTACAGTACGTTCCTACTCTCACCTATGGTCACGAGCTTTGGGTAATGACCGAAAGAATGAGATCGCGGATACAAGCGGCTGAAATGAGCTTTCTCCGTAGGATTGCTGGACTCACCCTCAGAGATAGGGTGAGGAGCTGAGTCATCCGGGAGAGGCTCAGAGTAGAACCGCTGCTCCTCCACATTGAAAGGAGTCAGTTGAGGTGGTATGGGCATCTGATTAGGATGCCTCCTGGATGCCTCCCACTTGAGGTGTTTCAGGCACGTCCCACTGGGAGGAGACCCCGGGGCAGACCCAGGACTCAGTGGAGAGACTATGTCTCCCAGCTGGTCTGGGAACGCCTTGGTGTCCCCTCTGAAGAGCTGGAGCAGGTGGCTGGGGAGAGGGAAGTCTGGGCTTCTCTGCTTGAACTGCTGCCTCCGCGACCCGGACCTCCGGAAAAGCGGTAGAAGATGGATGGATGGATGGATAATATAAATTAAATAATTTTTATACCTGATCATAATTATTAATCACGTATTGTTACACCAGCCTTATTCGGCCTTCATCGCCTCCTCTTGGGGCAGGGTTCTTTTTTGTCGAGAAGAATCATGGTTCCCTATGCCTGTGCATTGATTACCCTAAACTTAATGCTATAACAGTCAAGGACAAATATCCTCTGCCCCGATAAACTCCACGTTTGAGCTCCTTCAGCACCCACAAAAATAGACCAAATTGGACTTGTGGAACATGTATCATCTGGTTTGCATTTGTGAAGGGGATGAATGGAAGACGGCCTTTAAAACATGCTTGGGGCAATTTGAATATCTGGTGATGCCATTCGGGCTCTCCAATGCCCCTGCCGTCTTCCAACATATGATCAATGACGTCTTCCGCGGTATGGTCAATCAATCTGTTTTTGTTTATCTCGATGACATTTTGATTTTTTTACGCATGCCAGAGGAACACGCAGTCCACGTCAGGGCCTTTCTACAATGGCTCCTGGAGAATAAGCTTCACGTTAAAGCTGAGAAGTGTGAGTTTTCCACCCATTCCACTTCTTTTTTGGGCTTTATCATGGCTGAGGGAGAGCTGAGGGTCGACCCAGCCAATGTGGAGGCTGTGCTAAATTAACCTACATCCCACTCTTGCAAGGAGCTTCAACACCTCTTGGGGTGTGTGAATTTCTATCACCGTTTCATCAGAAACTATAGTGGGGTAGCACAGCCTCTGAACAAGCTGACCTTGGTAAAAGTGCCCTTTCGTTGGTCCGAGGCAGCTGAACAGGCCTTTCACAAATTGAAGGGTTTGTCCTCCAACGCTCCTATCTTGGCCCAGGTCAACCCCAAGGTCCAGTTTATTTTAGAGGTGGATGCTTCTGACTCAGGGGTGGGCGCTGTTCTATTGCAATGTTCAGCCTCAGATCAGAGGCTCCATCCTTGCGTGTATTTCTCTCAGCGGCTCACGCCTGCTGAGAGGAATTACGATGTGTGAGACCGAGAGCTGTTGGCCATTAAGTTGGCCCTTGATGAGTGGAGACACTGGTTGGAGAGACCAGCCCAGTCCGTAATTATGTGGACTGACCATAAAAATTTAGAATATCTTTGGTCGGCCTACAGGCTGAATGCCAGGCAGGCCTGCTGGGCCTTAATCTTTGCTAGATTTAATCTTACCATCACCTACAGGCCTGGCTCCTGCAATCTTAAACTGGATGCTCTCTCCCGCCAGCTCTGCCCCGACTCTCCTATCCCTCCTTGCCTCCCCCAACCCATTGTCCCACCCTCCTGCTTCCTCGGAGCACTCACGTGGGACACTGAGCGGAGGGTCCGGCAGCCTCTATCCACAGAACCCACACCAGAAGGTGGCCCTGATAGTCGACTGTCTATCCCGGCTACTCTCCGCAGTGACGTCATCAGGTGGGGCCACACCAGCTTCTTTGCATGCCATCCTGGGATCACTTGGACTATCGATCTCATTTGTTGGGTGTTCTGGTGGCCCACTCTGTGGACTGACATCCAGGATTATGTCAGCCCTTGTCAAATCTGTTGCCACAACAAATCAGACTCCTCGCCCCTTCTTGCCTTCTCCATCCACTCCCCATCCCTCACCGACCCTGGTCCCACATTGCCTTGGACTTCGTTACTGGACTTCCTCCTTCTCAAGGTAACACCATTATCCTCACCTGCATGGATCGCTTCTCTAAGGTGATCCACCTGGTGCCCATTCCCAAACTCCCCTCTGCTTTTGAAATGGCAAACTTCCTCACTAACCACGTCATTTGCTTTCACGGTATCCCTATGGACATTGTGTCTGATCGGGGCCCTCAATTCATCTCCCAAATCTGGAAAGCCTTCTGCTGTTCCTTAGGAACCACCGTCAGTCCCACATCGGGATACCATCCACAAAGCAACGGGAAGGCTAAGCGCGCCAACCAATCCTTGGAGGCCACCCTTAGGTGCGTGGCAGCCTGCAACCCAACTTTATGGAGTACTCATCTGGCCTGGGTTGAGTACTCCCACAACACTGCGATCTCAACAGCTACCAGGTTGACCCCATTTGAGGCATGCATGGGGTACACTTCCCCTTTATTACCAATGGCGGAGAGGGAAGTGGCAGTTCCATCAGTGCGGGCCCACGCACGCCAATATCGCGGGTTATGGAGAGCCACTCGTGCTGCCCTCGCCTGGTCAGCTGATCTCACTAGCCAGTACGCTGACCGCAGGCGGACTCCAGCTCCAAAGTATGCCATCAGACCACGAGTGTGGTTGGCAGCGGACCAGGTGCCATTAAGAACAGAGTCCAGGAAGCTTTCTCCTCAGTTCCTTGGTCCATTTCCCATTTCAAGAATCATCAATGATGTCACGGTCCGCTTAAAGCTCCCACCGGTGACGCGGATACACCCCACCTTTCATGTCTCTATGATCAAGCCCCTCTCCGCCAGTCCTCTCTGCCCTCCCCCAAAGCTGCCTCCTCCCGCTTGGATCATTGACAGCCAAACCACCTACACAGTCCAGAGGATTCTGGACGTTTGCCGTCGGGGCCAGGGGGCTTCAATATCTCGTCCACTGGAAGGGCTATGGACTAGAAAAAAGATCATGGAATTCTGGTTCCAACTTCCACAACAAGGGGATGGTCCGGGCCTTCCACAAAGCTCATCCCACCAAGCCCAGTAGACCACCAGGAGGTGTTCCTTGGGGGGGGGGGGGGGCTGTTATGATCTGGTGAGCGGACTCTCCCCCCTCCCGTCCGGTTCAACTTTCACCTACTCTGCAGGCAATCATCTCCACCTGTGTGAAGAGATGCACCTGTTATCTCTGACTCACCAGCGCTTAAATAGACCTTCTCTTCAACACCTCGGCGCTGGCTCATTTGGTATACTACTTGCTTCAGCAGTAAGTCTTATTTTCCTCTAAACTCGAAAAACCTTCTTACCTTTTGCTTACCTCTCCACAGGTTGTTACCTCCTTCGTGGTGCGTTTCTCGGGTAGTTGTGCGCTCACTTGCCTCTTCACCATCACCACATCAGCGACCATCATCACCCAGTCAGACACCTCACTCAGCTCCACTCCTGCCTTCCAGTATCATCACTTGGTTCGCCATAAGTGCTGGGTTCTTCTGTCAGGCTCTCTTATACTCCCACGTGAGTGTTGTCCTATTTTCCCTTACGTGAGTCTCCCTTCTAATCTACTGCTCTCATCTCTCTCTCCTCAGGCTGAGTGTTCCTTTGGCGAGTGGTGTTTTTCTCTTGCGGAGCGTTCCTTTTGCATTAATAAAATTCAAATTAAATTTGCTTCTCTGTGTCATAGTGTGCTTTCTCTGTTGTCACTCCCTGCATGTGAGCTGTCAATAAATACCAATCGTGACACCATTGGCGTAGTTATGAACGGTGCCTGGTTTCCTCCAAACATGACGCCTGGCATTCACGCCAAAGAGTTCAATCCTTATCTCATCAGACCAGAGAATTTTATTTCTCATGGTCTGAGAGTCCTTTAGGTGTCTTTTGGCAAACTCCAGGTGGGCTGCCATGTGCCTTTTACTAAGTAGTGGCTTCTGTCTGGCCACTCTACCATACAGGCCTCATTGATGGATTGTTGTAGACATGGTTGTCCTTCTGGAAGGTTCTCCTCTCTCCACAGAGGAATGCTGAAGCTCTAACAGAGTGGCCATCGGGTTCTTGGTCACCTCCCTGAATAAGGTGCTTCTCCCCCAATTGCTCAGTTCCGACGGCCGGCCAGCTCTTAGAAGAGTCCTGGTGGTTCCGAACTTCTTCCATTTATGGATGATGGAGACCACTGTACTCATTGGGACCTTAAAAGCAGCAGAAATTTTTCTCTACCCTTCCTCAGATTTATGCCTCAAGGCAATACTGTCTTGGAGGTCTGCAGATAATTCCTTTGACTTCATGCTTGGTTTGTGCTCTTACATGCGGTGTCAACTGTGGGACCTTATATAGACAGGTGTGTGCCTTTCCAAATCATGTCCAATCAATTGAATTTACCACAGGTGGACTCCAATTAAGCTGTAGAAACATCTCAAGGATGATCAGTGGAAACAGGATGCACCTGAGCTCGATTCTGAGCTTCATGGCAAAGGCTGTGAATGCTTATGCACATGTGATTTCTTAGTTTTTTATTTTTAATATATTTGCAAAAATCTTTATTTTTTTTTCTCACGCTGTCATTATGGGATATTGTTTGTAGAGTTTTGAGGAAAAAAATAATTGAATCCCTTTTGGAATAAGGCTGTAACATAACAAAATGTGGAAAAAGTGAAGCGCTGTGAATACTTTCCGGATGCACTGTATTTATTTATTTTAAACCTTTATTTTATACAAGGGAAGTCCATTGAGAGGCAACCTCTCTTCTTCAAGGACGCCCTGTTCACATTCATATAGTTACACATTCACACCAGGAAGCTGCCCACTACAACCACAGACTGACCTGTATCCACTGAACAGCTCCACTGGAACAGTTGGGGTTAAGGGCCTTGCTCAAGGGCACCACAGTGGGGTTAAGGAGGATGGGGAAAACACTGCTGTTCCACCTGTCCCACCCTGATCTGATCCTGCTGGCCCATGGACTGAGCGACCCTCCAGTCACTAGTTCACATCCCTAACCATTACGCCGCCACTGCCCCTTTTCTTTATTGGAAGAAAAGTGTATGAAACTAGTCCCTCAAAGGGCACTGATTTATGATGACTTTTACTGGACATACAGTACGTTTGAGTAGGTGGAGAAGGTATCCTTCCATTCAGTCATGCTCCAACAAGTCCTCTATAGCTAAAACATGAAGATTTATTATTTGTGCAAAACCTGAATATGTACATACAGCATACACACACACACACACACACACACACACACACACACACACACACACACACACACACACACATATACAGTATATACTGTATATACATATACAGTGGGGTAAAAAATTATTTAGTCAGCCACCAATTGTGCAAGTTCTCCCACTTAAAAGATGAGAGAGGTCTCCAATTTCCATCATAGGTATACCTCAACTATGAGAGACAAAATAAGAAAAAACAAAAAATCCAGAAAATCACATTGAAGGATTTTTAATGAATTAATTGGTAAATTCCTCGGTAAAATAAGTATTTGGTCAATAACAAAAGTTCATCTCAGTACTTTGTTATATACCCTTTGTTGGCAATGACAGAGGTCAAACGTTTTCTGTAAGTTTTCACAAGGTTTTCACACACTGTTGCTGGTATTTTGGCCCATTCCTCCATGCAGATCTCCTCTAGAGCAGTGATCTTTTAGGGCTGCTGCTGGGCAACACAGACTTTCAACTCCATCCAAAGATTTTCTGTGGGGTTGAGATCTGGAGACTGGCTAGGCCACTCCAGGACCTTGAAATGCTTCTTACGAAGCCACTCCTTCGTTGCCCGGGCGGTGTGTTTGGGATCATTGTCATGCTGAAAGACCCAGCCACGTTTCATCTTCAATGCCCTTGCTGGTGGAAGGAGGTTTTCACTCAAAATCTCACGATGCATGGCCCCATTCATTCTTTCCTTTACACGGATCAGTCGTCCTGGTCCCTTTGCAGAAAAACAGCCCCAAAGTATGATGTTTCCACCCCCATGCTTCACAGTAAGAATGGTGTTCTTTCTCCTCCAAACATGACAAGTTGAGTTTTTACCAAAAAGTTCTATTTTGGTTTCATCTGACCATATGACATTCTCCCAATCCTCTTCTGGATCATCCAAATGCTCTCTAGCAAACTTCAGACGGGCCTGGACATGTACTGGCTTAAGCAGGGGACACGTCTGGCACTACAGGATTTGAGTCCCTGGCGGCGTATTGTGTTTCTGATGTAGCCTTTGTTACTTTGGTCCCAGCTCTCTGCAGGTCATTCACTAGGTCCCCCCATGTGGTTCTGGGATTTTTGCTCACCGTTCTCGTGATCATTTTGACCTCACGGGGTGAGATCTTGCGTGGAGCCCCAGATCGAGGGAGATTATCAGTGGTCTTGTATGTCTTCCATTTTCTAATAATTGCTCCCACAGTTGATTTCTTCACACCAAGCTGCTTACCTATTGCAGATTCAGTCTTCCCAGTCTGGTGCAGGTCTACAATTTTGTTTCTGGTGTCCTTTGACAGCTCTTTGGTCTTGGCCATAGTGAAGTTTGGAGTCTGACTGTTTGAGGTTGTGGACAGGTGTCTTTTATACTGATAACGAGTTCAAACAGGTGCCATTAATACAGGTAATGAGTGGAGGACAGAGGAGCCTCTTAAAGAAGAAGTTACAGGTCTGTGAGAGCCAGAAATCTTGCTTGTTTGTAGGTGACCAAATACTTATTTTACAGAGGAATTTACCAATTAATTCATTAAAAATCCTTCAATGTGATTTTCTGGATTTTTTTTTTTCTCTTTTTGTCTCTCATAGTTGAGGTATACCTACGATGAAAATTGGAGACCTCTCTCATCTTTTAAGTGGGAGAACTTGCACAATTGGCGGCTGACTAAATACTTTTTTTGCCCCACTGTATATGTATATTCGTAGTGTTGGACGATTAAATTTTTTAATCGTGATTAATCTTTTGGAATGTTGAGTTAATACCAGCAGCACACCGACCACCTGGACCTCCCCACCTTCCATCTCCCACCATGAGCCCCTTATCATTGAGGAGCAACTTGTGACGTCCATCTTACATAGGGTCAACCAACACAAAGCCGCTGGCCCTGATAGGCTCAGAGGCAGAGTCCTCAAGGCATGTTCCACTCAGCTCGGTGGAGTCCTCACCAGACTTTTTCAGCATCTCTTGGATTCTGGATGTGTCCCTGATTAGGGGAAGGAATCTACCATCATTCCAATCCCCAAAAAGACTCACCCTAAGGACCTGAAAAACTACAGACCAGTGGTCCTGACCTCTGTGCTCTGTAAATGTGTGGAGCGAATAGTGTGTGACTTTTTGACCAACATGTTGTCACACAAATTGGATCCTCTCCAGTTTGCCTATCAGGCAAAACAGGGTGTAGAGGATGCATGTCTTACACTTCTAGACACTGTCACTAAACAACTGGATTCTTCACACCCACACACACGGATTTTGTTTATGGACTTTTCTTCTGCTTTTAACACTGTACACACAGGCACCTTGCTACATCACCTGACAGACCTGCTGGTTCACCCAACATTGATTTTATGGAATCAGAGTTTTTTATTTGACAGGCCACAACAAGTGTTTTTAAATGGTTTTACATCTAACAAGTCAATTTTAAACACAGGTCTTCCTCTGAGTTGTATTTATCTCTGGTTTTGTTCTCTGTGTACACAGACAACATCTCCTGTGACAGTGAAGGAATGACTTTTTTTAAATATACTGTAAGATAAGATAAGATAAGATAAGATAAGATAAGATAAGGCTTTATTAGTCCCACAATGGGGAAACTCCAGGATTGCAACAGCACAGGGATAGCAACACTCAGAGCAATGATTTAGAAGATAAGAAAATAAGAGCAGTGAATATACATATGTACACATAAATATATAAATATAATATACACAGTGCGGAGCATTGTAGCTAGATGGACTAAACAGCATAACCGTCTATTTAGTTACCCTACATGGTATGAATATGTATCCATACATATTGTCACCCTCCATAGCAACCAATATTGTCCTAGTTGTATACTGGAGGGGACCATTTGTGTAAGTCTGTTGCGTCTTTTGCATTGAATACTATTAGGTCGTCATGTTTTTTTGCTATCTCTGTGAGCAGCCCTGCTTAGGTTATACAGTCTGACAGTCGTAGGTAGGAAGGACCTGCAAAACCTCTCGGTCGCGCATCTAGGATGATGCAGTCTACTGCTAAATGAGCTCCTCAGTGCGTTCAGTATGTCCTGCATAGGGTGGGACTCAGACTACAGCAGAGATGACAGTTTAGCCACCATCCTTCTCTCTCCTATCTCCTCCACTGGGTCAAGTCGCTGCCCCAGGACAGAGCTAGCTTTCTTGATTAGTTTGTTCAGTCTCTTCCTATCGGCTGCTGTAATGCCGTTGCTCCAGCAGACCACTCCAAAAGTGATGGCTGATGCCACCACCGTGTCGTAGAATGTCTTCAAGAGCACCCCTTGTACACCAAAAGACCTGAGCCTCCTCAGTAGGAACAGCCTGCGCTGTCCCTTCTTGTAGAGTGCATCGGTATTGTGTGACCAGTCTAGTTTATTGTTCAGATGAACACCCAGGTACTTGTAGGATGTCACCATCTCAATGTCTGTTCCCTGGATGTTCACTGGTGCTGTGAGGGGTTGTCCTTGCCTGCAGCAGTCCACCACCAGCTCCTTAGTTTTCCTCGAGTTGATCTGGAGGCAGTTCCAATGGCACCAGTCCATGAAGTCCTGGATAAGTCCTCTGTACTCAGCTTCATCTCCATTGGAGATGAGGCCGACAATCGCAGAGTCGTCAGAGAACTTCTGTAGATGGCAGTGTGTTGTGTTGTGTGAGAAGTCTGCAGTATAAAAGGTGAACAGGAAGGGAGCCAAAACCGTTCCCTGGGGCCCCCCGTGCTGCCGATGATCGTGTCTGACACACAATCCCGGGTTCTCACAAACTGTGGCCGATAACTGAGGTAGTCCAGGATCCATGATGACAGGTGCTGGTCCACCCCTGCGCACAGCAGCTTGTCCTTCAGGCTCATCGGTTGGATGGTGTTGAAAGCACTGGAGAAATCAAAGAACATGATCCTCACCGCATTCCCGGGCTTCTCCAGGTGGGACAGGGAACGGTGAAGGAGGAAGATCACTGCATCCTCCACCCCAATGCCATACTGGTAGGTGAACTGGAGTGGATCCATTGCTGGCCCCACCAGGGTGCGGAGGTGAGCAAGGAGCAGTCTCTCCAGGGTCTTCATCATGTGAGACGTCAGGGCAAGATGTTTCTGTAGGCCATTCCATTGGCCCACAGAAACATTTTCAAGAAATCATTTATTCCTTCTGCAGTAACAATCCTGAACAAAATCAAATAGTTATACTTCAGTTAGCTATCAATATTAGTTATCAGCATTTATCTATTAAACACTATTAATTTTTAGTACAGTAGTTATTAATATTTTCTGCCACAATTTTATTTGCTGTTTCCTTTTTAACAATGTTTCCTTTTTTAAACTGTTTTTATCCTGTGAGTTTGAACATGTCTTTGAGAGTGTTGAATGTGTTATATTGTTGTAGCCGTGTCGAAGAAGAATTTCTGTCACTGACTGGGACAGACAATAAAGTTATCTATCTATCTATCTATCTATCTATCTATCTATCTATCTATCTATCTATCTATCTATCTATCTATCTAGTTAATCATGATAAATAACGCATTAAACCTGTTTTTTTTTTCCATACAGATACAATGTATCCTAAGTCGGTAATTTTTCAAGTTTGTCATACTGTTATGAACATGGGAGTGGACAAATATGCTTGCTGTCTTCACCTGCAGGTTTATTAAAGCTCTCAACATATCCAAAATGACAAAAACTATCCAGAATATTCTCCAGCAATATTACTGCATGTGCAACCAACAGAATGGCCAGGGCTCAATAGCATCACTGAACAACAACCAGCACCTGCTGAAAAGGAGCTTGCTCTTTCTCCCATAGCAAATCAATCAATCAACTTTATAAAGTAGCTTAAAAAGCAACACTCGCTACACAAAGTGCTGTACAAAAAGGACACACATAAAAACATAAAAGCAAGGAGCAGGACACTAGCACAAAAACAATATAATACTAACATGACAATATAAAACTCAGCATGAGTAGAAACCACAGTCAATAAAATCAATAAAATAAAAGGTAAGCGAAGCAAACATCGACCACTTTAAAGAAGATCAACCCAAAACCTTGTGTGTCACAACAGCAGTGTTGGGCAAGTTACTAAAAATTAGTAACTAGTTACAGTTACTAGTTTCTGCTTTTCAAAAGTAGCTGAGGTACTTTTGAGTTACTGCATGATGAAAGTAACTGCTTACTTGGAAAAGTAGCTTTCACGTTACTTTTAAATACATACTTAAATCATCTTGCACCCACAGCAAAATCAAGGGCCTCTTGTTCTCATCAGAAAAAAGAAGAAAAAAAAAAAACTGATGAGAAAAAAGTCTCATCTTACAGAGAAAAAAAATGTCTGATTTACATAAACTATTGTAATCAGTAGAAAGTCAGAAATTTACTAGAAATAAAGGTGTGAATTCACAGACAAAATTTTGGACCCCCTGGTGGGCTGGTTTTGGCCCACGAGCCATATGTTTTACACCCCTGGACCAACCCATTAAAAATGCATATTTAGAGGATTTACTTCCATGAAATAGTTGCAGAGGCAGCACGGTGGTGGAGTGGTTAGCACTGCAGCAGCACAGCAACTCACCCTTGGCCGGGGGATCCTGGGTTCGATCCCAGCCCCTGACCAACAGTGATCTGTGTGGAGTTTGCATGTTCTCTCCGTGTCTGTGTGGGTTTACTCCGGGATTTCTCCGGTTTCCTCCCACATCCCAAAAACATGTAAATTAGGTTAACTGGCATCAAGCTGAGGATTCTAAAATTGTCCTTAGGTACTAATGTGAGAGTGAATGGTTGTCTGTCTCTCTGTGTTGGCCCTGCAATGGACTGGCGATCTGTCCAGGGTGTACCCTGCCTCTTGGCCAAAGGTGCTGGAATAGGCTCCAGCCCCCCCCCCCCCCCCCCCCGCCCCCCAATCTGAAAAGAATTAAGCGGAAGGAGATGGATGGAAATAGTTGCATATCACAACATGTAAATGATTGAGATAAAATAAAATACAAAGCACAGATAAATGAAAGTTCACCGCTGAGAAGAAGCTGTTCTTTAATGCAACAAATCAAAGTTACTTTTTCTCTGTGCTTAAGAAAACTTGAAATGCACTTATTGCAGACAATAAATCCTCCCACAGAGGCAGGAGCTGTTAGGGGCTACTTACCCTTCAGAAAACAGGTGATCAGGGCTTGACATGAGAATTCGCCAAAGCAACGGCATTTCTTCACCGGGTTGTGATGTGAACTGGGGCAGGACAGGAAACGGACCCACGGAGGAGACTCTGTGATGGCTGTGCCAGTTACGGTAGGGTCAGTTTATATTTATTTGCTTATTTATTCTCTTGCATTTGGCTTTGGCATGACAACCTCCAGTGGCTTGAGGCCGCTGGTGACGATGGGGATGGCAGTCCCATCCATAGCCACCGAAACTATGTATTCATCCCCAGTTGGCAGCTGATGAGGAGGGTGTCTAGCAACTGCAAGGTGTATGATCGTCTGTTTGTGCTAAAATATCTATCCATATTAATAAAACGAGTAACGCGAGTAACGCATCTGATCAAATTTCAGTAACTGTAATGCATTCCTGAATTTTTAAACAGTAATTTTGTTACACAGCACGTTACTGCAAAAGTAGTGGCGTTACTCCCAACACTGCACAACAGACAATTTCCCTTTTAGCAGAAAAACATAAACAATTATCTTGCTCGTGACAACACCCCACCATGCTACAAAAATGGCGGGGGAGTGAATGGACATGACGAACACAGCTTGAAAATTTTTTTTAGACTGGTACTCACCAACAGTTGGAGCTATGGGGAATACTACAGGCGAATTTCTGTCTGTCTCAGCAGAAGGAGGTCAGCTATAACCTAGCATGTAGCTAGCAGCTACTAACTATGAGCTACGAGCTAGCTAGCTTTCACAGAAGAAGAACAAAACATCCAGGCGAAATTTTGGAGGAGGCTTTAACAATTATCCAGGTGAGAGCTTCGACAGATTAAAACATTGTGAACTTAACCATGACAGCACCTTGGGGATATCCGTGGCTGTAATCCAGCTTGTTTGACTTAGCAATGTCTGCATGGCGCACACAGCGTCAGTGGTCAGAACGGCCTTGGTACGGAGAGCCACAAGGCCAGAAAGAGGTTTGTGCCGTCTGCTGTTAACTGCTGTTAAAAGCGATCACAAAATTTGTCGCCGTTAACAACAAATTTTTATATATACAGTGGGGCAAAAAAGTATTTAGTCAGCCACCAATTGTGCAAGTTCTCCCATTTAAAAGATGAGAGAGGTCTCCAGTTTTCATCATAGGTATACCTCAACTATGAGAGACAAAATGAGAAAAAAAAAAATCCAGAAAATCACATTGTCTGATTTTTAAAGGATTTATTTGCAAATTATGGTGGAAAATAAGTATTTGGTCACCTACAAACAAGCAAGATTTCTGGCTCTCACAGACCTATAACTTCTTCTTTAAGAGGCTTCTCTGTCCTCCACTCGTTACCTGTATTAATGGCACCTGTTTGAACTCATTATCAGTATAAAAGACACCTGTCCACAACCTCAAACAGTCAGACTCCAAACTCCACTATGGCCAAAACCAAAGAGCTGTTAAAGGACACCAGAAACAAAATTGTAGACCTGCACCAGGCTGGGAAGACTGAATCTGCAATAGGTAAGCAGCTTGGTGTGAAGAAATCAACTGTGGGAGCAATTATTAGAAAACGGAAGACATACAAGACCACTGATAATCTCCCTCGATCTGGGGCTCCACACAAGATCTCACCCTGTGGGGTCAAAATGATCACGAGAACGGTGAGCAAAAATCCCAGAACTACACGGGGGGGGGGGGGGGAGCTAGTGAATGACCTGCAGAGAGCTGGGACCAAAGTAACAAAGGCTACCATCAGTAACACACTACGCCGCCAGGAACTCAAATCCTGCAGTGCCAGACGTGTCCCCCTGCTTAAGCCAGTACATGTCCAGGCCCGTCTGAGGTTTGCTAGAGAGCATTTGGATGGTCCAGAAGAGGATTGGGAGAATGTCATATGGTCAGATGTAACCAAAATAGAACTTTTTGGTAAAAACTCAACTTGTCGTGTTTGGAGGAGAAAGAACACCATACCTACTGTGAAGCATGGGGGTGGAAACATCGTGCTTTGGGGCTGTTTTTCTGCAAAGGGACCAGGACGACTGATCCGTGTAAAGGAAAGAATGAATGGGGCCATGTATCGTGAGATTTTGAGTGAAAACCTCCTTCCATCAGCAAGTGCATTGAAGATGAAACGTGGCTGGGTCTTTCAGCATGACAATGATCCCAAACATACTGCCCGGGCAACAAAGGAGTGGCTTCGTAAGAAGCATTTCAAGGTCCTGGAGTGGCCTAGCCAGTCTCCAGATCTCAACCCCATAGAAAATCTTTGGAGGGAGTTGAAAGTCTGTGTTGCCCAGCGACAGCCCCAAAACATCACTGCTCTAGAGGAGATCTGCATGGAGGAATGGGCCAAAATACCAGCAACAGTGTGTGAAAACCTTGTGAAGACTTACAGAAAATGTTCGACCTCTGTCATTGCCAACAAAGGGTATATAACAAAGTATTGAGATGAACTTTTGTTATTGACCAAATACTTATTTTACTGAGGAATTTACCAATTAATTCATTAAAAACCCTTCAATGTGATTTTCTGGATTTTTTTTTTCTCATTTTGTCTCTCATAGTTGAGGTATACCTATGATGAAAATTGGAGACTTTTCTCATCTTTTAAGTGGGAGAACTTGCACAATTGGTGGCTGACTAAATACTTTTTTTCCCCACTGTATCTGGTGAAAATCTCAGGTCAATGGCTCCATCAGAAATATGTTTAATGAGAAAAATGTTGATTTGTTCAATACTTACTTTCCCCACTAGCTCTACCCCCCCATTGGCAAATTGGATCACAGCATGGTCCTGTTATCACTCAAGTATGTTCTCCTTGTACAAAGGCAGCCTGCTTTTACATGGACTGTGAGGAGGTGGGCTCAGGAGGCTGCTGATGCACTACAGGACTGTTTCAACATGGACTGGGGTGTACTCCATGAAGCACACGGGGTGGACATTGACAATATGACCGACTGCATCATAGAATACATTAGATTCTGTGAAAACACAACCATGCCCACTCAGACCCTGCACTGTTTCCCCAACAACAAACCATGGATCACCAGTGACCTGAAAACAGCCGCACAGGAAAAAGAGCGCTTTTAGGTCTGGAGACAGGGAGGAACTGAGGAGAGTACAGCACGAGCTGAGAGAGATGCTAGGGAGGTGTAAAGACAATTACAGGAGGAATAAAGGTTGGAGGATAAACTCAGACAAAACAATACTAAGGATGTCTGGATGGGAATGAAGAAAATCACTGGGTGTAAGGGGAGAGGCAGACAGACATCTGGGAGCCTTGAGAGAGCTGATGAGCTGAATGTGTTTTTTAATAGGTTCAACTCACCGTCTGTCACCCCCACAACACAGCCAGCGCCCCCCCCCCCACACACACACTCCTGTCACCCTCACAACACAGCGAAACCCACCACCCCGCTGTGCAGCACCTCTCTCCATCTCCCCCTCACCCCTCCCCCTCCTCTGGGGGCACCCCCCCCACACACACACACATCACTGTGACTACAGACCAGGTTAAGAAAAACAGCTGGAGAGAGTCCATCAGCGGAAGGCTGCGGGCCCTGATGGCATTTCCGCCAGGATCCTGAAGACCTGTGCCAACCAGCTTGCTCCGGTACTGAAACACCTATACAACCTGAGCCTGAGTCTGGAGAGAATACCAGTGCTGTAGAAGATGTCCTGCCTGGTTCCTGTCCCCAAGAAGTCATCTCCATCGGACCTGAATGACTATCGACCAGTTGCCCTCACATCCCATGTGATGAAGGTCCTTGAGAGACTGGTCTTAGTCCACCTGAGGCTTCAGGTGAAGGTGTGGCTGGACCCTCTGCAGTTTGCATATCAGTCCCATTTAGGAGTTGAAGACGCTGTCACCTACCTGCTGCAACGAGCCCATCTGCACCTGGATGGCGGAGGAGACACTGTGAGAGTCGCATTCTTTGGGCTGCACGGTGGCGCAGTGGTTAGCACTGTGGCAGCACAGTTTTACCCTTGGCCGGGGGATCGCGGGGACCATGAGATCGTGGGTTCGATCCCTGCCCCTGGCCAACAGTGATCTGTGTGGAGTTTGCATGTTCTCCCTGTGTTTGCGTGGGTTTACTCCGGGATTTCTCCGGTTTCCTCCCACATGCCAAAAACATGCAGGTTAGGGAGTTAAGGGGCGCTTGCGCATGCAGCGACTGGCAGCTGGTGGTTTGTCACCAGTCTGCAAAACAAATCTACCTACGGGTACAAAATAAGTAATAAAAAAAAAAAAAAATTCTTTGATTTCTCCAGTGCCTTCAACACCAACCAGCCACTGCTGCTGGGTAAGAAGCTGCGGGTGATGGGGGTTGACAGCTCTGTGATCTCCTGGATTAATGACTACCTGACAGGCAGGCCACAGTTTGTCCGGCTGGGCAGTGTCTTGTCTGACGTGGTGGTTAGTGATACAGGAGCTCCACAGGGGACTGTGCTCTCTCATTTTCTCTTCACCTTATGCACCACTGACTTTCAGTACAACACCATGTCATGCCACCTGCAGAAATTCTCTGATGACTCAGCTGTTGTTGGGTGTATAAGAGAGGGAGAGGAGGGGGAGTACAGGGTACTGGTAGACATATTTGTGGAGTGGACAGAGCAGAATCACCTGTGGCTGAACGTCAACAAGATCAGAGACATGGTGATTGACTTCACGAAGAAGAGGACGCCTTCACAGCCACTGCAGATTGGGGGGGGCGGGGCTGCGGAGGTACATGACGACTACAAATACCTGGGTGTCATGATGAGCAACAGACTAAACTGGAAATCCAACACCAATAATGCGTACAAAAAAGGGATGAGCAGACTATTTTCCCGAGGAAGCTGAAATTCTTCAATGTGTGCAACAAGATGCTGGAGCTTTTCTACCAGGCCATGGTTGCCAGCGCCATCTTCTTTGCTGCTGTCTGTTTGGGTAGCAGTTTCAGAGCCAGCGACACCAACAAAATTGACAAGATTATCAAGAGGGCTGGCTGTCTAATTGGTATCAGGCTGGAGACTTTTGAGACTGTGGTGGAGAGGAGGACACTAAATAAACTGTGATCCATCATGAACAATCAGGATCACCCCCTCCACCACACACTGGACAGACAGTGGAGCATTTTCTCCAGCAGACTGCTACAGCTTCACTGCTGAACGGTTAGGTACAGGAAATTTTTCCTACCACATGCCATTTCACTGTATAATAACTCACTCTGATGTTGTACTCTGGTCATAACTATGCTACCATACTGCACTTTACAGTCTAATTGGTGCCTCACATTTCACTCTGCACCTGATAGTCCTGCATTGTACAGCGGGTATGATTCATGTACCTAGACATGTCATCATCTATTTATCTATGATGTAAATAAGTTTTTAGCAATTTTACTTTCCATGGGTAACCCCTTTTTATCTATTACGTTGTGTGTGTTTCTGTCAGTTGGTTGTCTACTGACATGCTGCTGTTACACTGTAATTTCCCAGTTTGGGATCAATAAAGTACATCAATCTCTTTGGTTTTTATACCCTGATTGATGGAGCCTTGAGTACTTTTATCATGTTTATAGTCAGCTTCATATGTGCCTGTGTTTGTGTCTATGTTGAATGTAATTTGTGGCTTGTATATATGGATGTCACCAGACTGCAAAACAAATCTACCTACGGGTACAAATAAAGTAACCTGAACCTGAACCTATCTATCTATCTATCTATCTATCTATCTATCTATCTATCTATCTATCTATCTATCTATCTATCTATCTATCTATCTATCTATCTATCCATTGCTCTCTCTCTCTCTCTCTCTCTCTCTCTCTCTCTCTCTCTGTACACACACACGCACGCACGCACGCACACACACACACACACACACACACACACACACACACACACACACACACACGTATGTATGTATGTATGTATGTATGTATGTATGTATGTATATATTATTGCGGGAGTTAGTCCATGGCAGTTCATATAATTATTTCCACCACCACTAGTGATCACATAGGTCCTGCTCACACTGGCTTGCCTGTTCCAGAATGTTTGACCCCCCAAATCTGGAACGCTTGACTAGTGTCATCACTTCATACTGTTCTGTTGAATGGAATACTTCCCCAGCTAAACACAACTGGGAGAGGCAGTCTAGAGAATTGAACTCACAAATCATCAAGTTGGTCTGACGCAGGGGTCAAATGTTTTCTCTGGTGCAGCTGGGATTTTACACCACTGTCAGTGCTTCAGTGGTAGAGAGGGGAGGAGGGTCATAGGTATGGTGTGAAGTCACTTCACAGTTTGAGTGGGGGTTATTAGATGTGAGGCAAATGACAATAACCTGAAAGGCAGTGGCCAACCACAATGAATCAGAGTGTGCCTTTAATGGCAGAATGTACATATACTGTAGGTCTTAATACCCGCTTGTGTACATCACCAGATAGGGTGTTTTCTCTTTAAGGACTGTGTTTCATGGAAGATATTCTTCACTTGTATTTGTAGTGGCTATAGTAGATCCAAGACATGCTCACTCTGAGGAATAATATATTACGTTTTGTACACCACCATCAGTCACAGAGATAAGACGTTTGGTTTGGATTTACTATAGACTCCAGTGCAAACCCACAGCATCAATATTTGAAGTTAACAGCAATGAGGGAACAGCGAGGGGTTAGATCCACTTTTAAAGAAGTCACAACGTTTTTGTGTCAAAGTTGGAGATGTGGTAATAGTGTAAGTCTGTCATGTAGGAAACACATGAGTTTTTGCTAATGTATCTCAGTGACTCTATGGTGGCTAGCAGCAGTAACACAGGATTTCCACTGATTCCGCATGCAGTCCATTGTGGCCTTAAGAAGGAGGACTGCAGGGAGTGTTCAAACTTTAGGGAAACACTATTCTCAGCATACCTGGGAAGGTCTATCTATGCCAGCGTACTGGAGAGGAGAGTCCAGTCGTTGGTCGAACCTCGGATTCAGGAGGAACAATGGGGTTTTCCTATTTGCCTTGGCACATCAGAGCAGCTCTTTAATTCAATTCAATTCAACTTTATCTATATAGCGCCATTTCACAACAACAGTCATCTCATAGCACTTTCAACTGTAGGGGAACCCCCACAGTTGCAGAAAGACCCCAGCAATCAGGCGATCCCCTGTGAGCAAGCGCTTGGCGACGGTGGAGAGGAAAAACTCCCTTTTAACAGGAAGAAACCCCCAGCAGAACCAGGCTCAGGGAGGGGCAGTCATCCGCTGTGACTGACTGGGGGGTGAGGGGATAGAGAAGATGAAAAGAACAGACATGTAGAGAGCAAACAGCACGATGGGGACTCAATCTACGGGAGAGAACAAACAGATGTTAATGACCAGCAAAAAAAAAATATTTCATTGACAGTGAAGAAAGGAGTGAGGCCCAGTGCATTATTGGAGGTCCCCCGGCTGACTAAACCTATCAGCAGCATAAGTAAGGGAGGGCTCAGAAACACATGATCCCTCCCTAATTGTAGGCTATATCAAAAAGGAAGGTTTTAACCCTATTCTTAAAAACAGAGATTGAGTCTGACTCCCGAATCCAGATTGGCAGCAGGTTCCACAGGGGAGGAGCTTGGTAACTGAAGGCTCTGCCTCCCATTGTACTTTTGGAGATTCTAGGTATTACAAGTAACCCTGCATTTTGGGAGCATAGTGCTCTGTTAGGATAATACGCTAGTATCAGATCTTTTAAATAAAAAGGGCCCCAATTGTTTAGAGCTTTGTAAGTAAGAAGAAGGATTTTAAACTTAATTCTAAACTCTATGGGAAGCCAACGAAGGGAGGCCAGAACCGGAGAGGTATGATCTCTCTTTCTAGTACCTGTTAAAACTCTTGCTGCAGCATCTTGGATCAGACTGAAGACTTTTTAAAGATGTTTTAGGGCAACCTGATAATAAAGAATTACAATAATCTAATCTAGAGCTAACAAAAGCGTGGATTAGTTTCTCAGCATCACTCTGAGACAAGCTGCTCCTAATCTTGGCAATATTACACAAATGATAGAAGGCAGTCTTAGAAACAAATTTAATATGTGAATTGAAAGACAGATCTTGATCAAAAATAATTCCAAGGTTCCTCACAGAGCTATTAAGAGAAAGAGTAACCACATCCAAACTAAAAGTTTGATTTGGAAAGGTATTTCTAAGGTTTTTTGGACCAACAAGAATGACTTCAGTCTTATCTGAATTTAATAGCAGGAAATTACAAGTCATCCAAGCTTTGATTTCCTTAAGACAGGCTTCCAACTTGGCTAATTGATTACTATCATCTGGCTTCATTGATAGGTATAATTGTGTGTCATCTGCATAACAATGAAAATGTATACAGTGCTTTCTCATAATGTTGCCTAACGGAAGCTTATATAAACTAAAAAGAGTAGGGCCTAGCACAGATCCCTGTGGAACTCCATGACTGAGCTTTGAGTTGAAAGAAAACTCATTACTGACATGAACAAACTGGAACCAGATACCAAATCAGATAAATAAGATCTAAACCACTGCAACAAAGTTCCATGAAGTCCAACATAGTGTTCTAATCTATCAAGTAGAATATTATGATCGATAGTATCAAAAGCTGCACTAAGGTCTAAAAGGACAAGTGCAGAAACAAGTCCATTATCAGATGCGATGAGGAGGTCATTAGTGACCTTCGCTAAGGCTGTTTCAGTGCTATGATGGATTCTAAACCTAGATTGAAACTCTTCAAGTAAACCATTTCCCTGCAGGTGGTCAAATATTTACGTAGCAACAACTCTTTCTAAGATTTTTGAAATGAAAGGGAGATTATAGATTAGTCTATAGTTAGCTAAAGCTCCTGGATCCAGCATTGGCTTTTTGAGTAAGGGTTTAATTACAGCCATTTTAAAAGCCTGCGGTACATGGCCTAAAGTTAATAAAGAATTGATTATATGAAGAATAAAGCTACCAATAAGTGAGAAGCCTTCTTTAAATAACCTGGTAGGACTAGGGTCTAAAACAGAAGTTGAAGGCTTGGATGAGGAAACTATTTTGTCTAACTCTAAAAGGTCAATTGGAGTAAACTCATTAAGACAGATATCAGTTGAAGGAGTTGTAGTAGTTACTGTATTTAAGTTAACAGTGGGAAGAATCCAATTGATTTTATCTCTGATGGATGAAATTTTATTATTGAAAAAGTTCATAAAGTCCTGACTAGTAAGCTCTAAGGGAATGCTAGGATTGGCAGAGTCTTGACTCTTTGTCAACCTGGCTACAGTGCTGAAAAGAAACCTGGGATTATTCTTGTTCTCTTCTATTAATGCAGAACAATGACTTGTTCTAGCTTTTCTAAGAGATTTTTTTTTATAAATTTAAAGATGATTTATCCAAGCTAAATAGATTTCATCTAAATTAGTGGAGCACCATTTTCTTTCTAATTGACAAGTCTTCTGTTTTAAGCTACGAGTTGGATGGCCCAAATTGTCGGGCAGGCTACCCGACTCTGACCACCTCGCCATCTGCCAGGCCTGGGACTTTGGCCAGCCACCGGAACTGTCTAGCCCTTTGGTCCAGGGGGCCTCGGTCCCTGATTTTGTCTGGTGTGGATCTTGAGTGGGGTTTTAGTTTTTTGTTTTCTCCTAGCCTGGGTTTTGCTGAGATGTGAGTCATGGGAGTTCTTACTATTTTCTCTGGTTTCTTTTGGTCCCTCCGTGCCTGGGTCCCCCTCCTCCTGCATGGGGTGGGGTTGTTTTCTTGTCTTTCAGTGGGGTGGGTTCTTTATGTGGGTGGGCCCTTGTTTTCCTTTTGATGTTGCCCTGGCTATCTGGTATCCACCCCTTCAGGGGAGGGCTCTGTCATGATCTGAGCATGGGGGAGTTCACCATGCTCTGTCCCTTTGCCTTTCTGTTTTTCCTTATTTGTCCATCCATCCATCCATCCATCCATCCATCCATCCATCTTCTACTACTTTTCCGGCGGTCTGGGTCACAGAGGCAACAGTTCAAGCAGAGAAGCCCAGACTTCCCTCTCCCCAGCCACCTGTTCAAGCTCTTCAGAGAGGATACCAAGGTGTTCCCAGACCAGCTGGGAGACATAGTCTCTCCAGCGAATTCTGGGTCTGCCTCGGGGTCTCCTTCCAGAGGGATGTGCCCGAAACACCTAAGGTGGAAGGCATCCAGGAGGCATCTTGATCAGATCCTCTTTCATTTTTTCTTTCTTTCCTTATTTGTATAATATTGTATTTTGGAGTCCTTGGCCGGTGATGTTATTTCTAGTTTGTTTTTCATGTATTTGGTATTGTATGACTTACTTTCCTGTTTATGTTCAGTGTAGTTTTGTTATTTACATATTTGGGTTTTTTGTTTCCACTTTATTTTGCCAGTGTCCTCTCTTTTCTTTCTCTCTCTGGAGTTGCAGTTGTCAGGAGCACCTCTGGGCTTCTCCCTGGTTGTGGGCGGTGTTCCTGTCAAACTGTCAGCTCCATCTCCCCTCCTCATGACTCACAACTGATTGTCGTTTTCTCCCCAGCCTGCTCATGTGATTCACACTGGTTACATTTTGTGTTAATTGTTTCTAATCCTATTTAAGGGCTGTTATTTTCATTTCTCGTTGCTGGAGTCTTAAGTTTCCTTTTCCTGTCTCCACCAGAACCCAGCCCTTGTTCTGGTGCGGTATCTGTAAGTTCATTTTGTATTTTGGTTTGAGCACTGTTTTGGTCTTTGTGTTTTGTTTAATAAATTTCACAAACTACAGTCATGCGTGTGGGTCTCACCTCTCTGCCCTGAGGGGCAATTCATGACGGAAGACTCTGGCCAGTTTAAGACCCAGCAGCTGCAGTGTGTGTTAATTTTGCATTGTTTCACTACAGCGGCAGCGGAGGCTCGCAGGCTTTCCTTATTTCTCCCCAGTTGTTTTTTTCCACCAGGGGTACCATGTCAGTTATAATAAAATTTCACAAACTGCAGTCCTGCACGTCGGTCTCAGCTCTTTGCCCTGGGGGGCAATTCATGACAGTAGCCTGGTAGAGCACCCACAGTTTTGTTGTACTGTACAACTGTGCAATGACAATAAAGCCTATTCTATTCTATTCTATTCCATTCTATTCTATTACTTATAGTTGAGTAATTAACAGTCAGCCATAATTCTTCTAATATTAGAACCTTTGCACATGGTTTCATGTCAAATATAAATAATCTCTTATGTAACAAGATTCAACAGTCAAACATAATGGTTATAATAATAATAATAATAATAATAATAATAATAATAATAATAATAATAATAATAATAATAATAATAATAATAATTGAGTGCATTTGTATAGCACTTTTCATGACACTTTACAATGACTCCATTGTTCATTCACAGACAGACACTTGTGGTAAACTACTGTTGTAGCCACAGCTGCTCCAGGGCAGACAAAATGTGGCTACTAATCTGCGCTGATGGCCTCTCCAGCCACCACCAAACATTTACTGACATTCGTACACTAGTGTCATGAAAATCCTGGAGGCAAGGTGGGTAAAGTGTCTTGCTCAAGGTCATAACGGCAGGGTGGGGGGGAGAGGGGTTCAAACTGCCAACCCTCCGGTTATTGGTTATTGGTACTGTTCTACCTCCTGAGCCACTACTGCCTCAAAAAAGGTTAAGAATTATCCCACCAGCAATACTGAAAAAAAACAAACAAAAAAAAACAAACCAAACAGACAAAATCAGAAGAAATAATATTAGGCTACTTAAAAAAAAACAAACAAAATATTCATGCACATATTGGATAATAAAGTCTCAAAATTTTCAAAAGGTGCAAATTTGTTATGAAAATGCCATGAATTTACTTTAAAACGTCACAAATACATACACAATAAAAGCTAATACATATACAATAAAAGCTAAATCATTAACACAAAGATATAAACGTATAGGCCAAAAGTCCCAAATTTGTGAAAAAAGTTGCAGATTTATGAGGAAAAAAATCACATAGGGACAGTAAAAATAACTGTTTTTAAAAGTAAATTAAAAACAGTCACACAAAGGACTACAACTGGTGCAGACTGGGGCATATCACGATTAAGGAACAGCACTGTAGCAAAGACATTGAGTTGCTAGCTGTTAGCATGCGGCCTACCTATCTCCCGAGGGAATACTCACACGTGGTCTGCATTGTTATTTATGCAAATCCGACGGCAAACGCTGGGACAGCGTGTGACGTCACCCACTCAATAACTGGCAGGCTGCAGACAGAACACCCAGATGCTCTTCTCCTCATCTCAGGTGATTTCAACCATATTTCACTGTCCTCCATTCTACCCACGCTCACCCAGTATGTCACATGCCACACTAGAGACAATAAAACACTGGACTTATTCTATGCAAATACTAAGGACGCATACGCCTCATCACCACTCCCCCCACTCGGGAGATCGGATCACAACATGGTTCATCTCCTGCTGGTGTACAAACCCCTAGTACACAGACAAGGAAGTGACGCTGTTGGATCGTCACTTCCTTGTGGTAACGTATCGTCACTTCCTGTTTTGCTGTCTGCCTGTGTGGTTTGCCTGTGTGGTTTGCTCTCCAGCCATTAGCTATGGCTACTAGCTCTCTTTCCTCTCCTCCTCTGGTGTGCTCTCTCTGTCAGATGTTTAGCTACACCTCTGCCTCTTTTAGTGATAACGGTAAATGTAATAAATGTTGTCTTTTTGAGGCGCTCGAGGCGAGGTTGTCTGATTTGGAATCCCGGCTCCGCTGCATTGAAACACCGTCTGCGCCAGTTAATCTTGACGGACGCCCATTAGCTGCAGCGGAGCTAGCTAGCTTAGGCCCCCCTGTCAGCGGTCCCTCGGCTCTCCTCAGCAGCGAGGAGACTGGGTGGGTGACGGTGAGAAGGAAGCCTAGTCACAAAGCCCCGGTACACCACCAACCTGTTCACGTTTCTAATCGTTTTTCCCCGCTCAGCGACAAACCCGCTGAGGAAAAAACTCTGATCATTGGCGACTCTGTAGTCAGAAACGTGAACCTAGAGACTCCAGCGGCCATAGTCAAATGCATTCCTGGGGCCAGAGCAGGCGACATCGAGTCAAATTTGAAAATGCTGGCTAAAAGTAACTGTAAATACTCCACAATTGTTATTCATGCTGGCATTAATGACATCCGTCTCCGGCAGTCGGAAGTCACGAGACTTGATGTAGAATCGGTGTGTGACTTTGCAAAAACGATGTCTGCCACTGTAGTATTCTCTGGGCCCCTCCCCAATCTGACCAGTGATGACATGTTTAGTCGCTTGTCATCCTTGAACCGCTGGCTGTCTGTGTGGTGTCCTAAAAATGACGTGGGCTACATTGACAATTGGAGCTCTTTTTGGGGAAAAC
This sequence comes from Pholidichthys leucotaenia, assembly GCA_020510985.1. Lineage (NCBI taxonomy): Eukaryota > Metazoa > Chordata > Actinopteri > Cichliformes > Pholidichthyidae > Pholidichthys > Pholidichthys leucotaenia. Next base: position 246,202,072 of record CM035845.1, on the reverse strand, counting down.
CTGGTCTTATGAGACGAGACAGCATTCATCCCACTTTGGATGGTGCTTCTCATTTATCTAACAATCTGGCATCTTTTTTATCCAAATTTCCAAAACCCTGACTACTCAGAGTTGGGACCAGGAAGCAGAGTCGCAGTCTTACACACCTCTCTGCAGCTCATCTTCATCCGCCACCCCTCAGCTTAGCCCCTGACTTCCCCATCAGAGAATCGTTGTCTGCTCCCTCCAAAGTGAATAAAAATATAATGTATAAGCATCCCAAAGTGATAAAGCAAAATATTGGTAAAACTCAAATTAAACATAAAGCCTCTAAACTGAATGATTTGGCCTCTGTTCCTCCTCATAATTTAAAAATTAAATGTGGTTTATTAAATATTAGGTCTCTAACTCCCAAGTCTCTGTTAGTCCATGATCTGTTAATTGATCATCAGATTGATTTAATTTCCCTTACAGAGACTTGGTTAGGGCAAGAGGATTATGTTGGTTTAAATGAATCAACTCCCTCTGGTTATTTAAACTGTCAAAATCCCAGAAGTTCTGGTCGTGGAGGAGGAGTAGCAACAATTTACCATTCCAAATTACTAGTTAATGTAAAGCAAAAAACATGTTATAATTCCTTTGAGGGCCTGGTCCTCAGTATTGGGCACTTTAGCAATTTTAGGTTAAACCCAATTTTATTTGCCATAGTTTATCGTCCCCCATCAACCTACTCAGAATTTTTATCTGAATTTGCTGATTTCTTAGCTGATTTAGTGCTGAAATCTGATAGAATAATTATAGTAGGGGACTTTAATATACATGTGGATGTAGATAGTGACTGCCTTAATGTGGCTTTTAATTCAATATTAGACTCGATTGGGTTTTCTCAGAAAGTAGGAAATTCTACTCATTACCTCCACCATACATTGGACCTTGTTCTGACATATGGCATAGAAATAGAAAATCTTGTAGTGTCTCCTCATAACCCTGTACTGTCAGACCATTGTCTGTTAACCTTTGATTTTACTATTTCTGACTATTTGGCCCCGAAAGAAAAATATTATTACAGTAGATGCCTCTCAGATGATGCTGTTTGTGCAGATTGTTTCCTCTATGCCATGCGTCAACACAACGGAAATAAGCTATAGACAGCTTGCTCCTTCTGTAATTGATAACATGGTGGATAGTGTTTCAGCTTCTCTGCATCAGGCTCTAGACTTGGTGGCCCCCTTAAAAAAGAAAAAGTCTAATCAGAGATTTCTAACTCCTTGGTTCAACACAGAAACTCGTAGCTTAAAACAGAAGACTCGCCAATTAGAAAGAAAATGGCGCTCTACTAATTTAGATGAAATCTATTTAGCTTGGAGAAATCATCTTTTAATTTATAAAAAATCTCTTAGAAAAGCTAGAACAAGTTATTACTCTGCATTAATAGAAGAGAACAAGAATAATCCCAGGTTTCTCTTCAGTACTGTAGCCAGGTTGACAAAGAGTCAGGACTCTGTCAATCCTAGCATTCCCTTAGAGCTTACTAGTCAGGACTTTATGAACTTTTTCAATAATAAAATTTCATCCATCAGAGATAAAATCAATCAGATTCTTCCCACAGTTAACTTAAATACTGTAACTACTACAACTCCTTCTATTGATCTCTGTCTTGATGAGTTTACTCCAATCAACCTTTGTGAGTTAGACAAAATAGTTTCCTCATCCAAACCTTCAACTTGTCTTTTAGACCCTATTCCTACCAGGTTATTTAAAGAAGTCTTCCCACTTATTGGTAGCTTTATTCTTCATATAATCAATTCTTCATTAACTTAAGGCCATGTACCGCAGGCTTTTAAAACGGCTGTAATTAAACCCTTACTCAAAAAGCCAACGCTAGATCCAGGAGCTTTAGCTAACTATAGACCAATCTCTAATCTCCCTTTCATTTCAAAAATCTTAGAAAGAGTTGTTGCTATGCAATTATTTGACCACCTGCAGGGAAATGGTTTACTTGAAGAGTTTCAATCTGGGTTTAGAATCCATCATAGTACTGAAACAGCCTTAGCGAAGGTCACTAACGACCTCCTCATCGCATCTGATAATGGACTTGTTTCTGTACTTGTCCTTTTAGACCTTAGTGCAGCTTTTGATACTATCGATCATAATATTCTACTTGATAGATTAGAACACTATGTTGGACTTAATGGAACTTCGTTGCAGTGGTTTAGATCTTATTTATCTGATAGGTTCCAGTTTGTTCATGTAAATAATGAGTTTTCTTTCAACTCAAAGCTTAGTCATGGAGTTCCACAGGGATCTGTGCTAGGCCCTACTCTTTTTAGTTTATATATGCTTCCGTTAGGCAACATTATTAGAAAGCACTGTATACATTTTCATTGTTATGCAGATGACACACAATTATACCTGCCAATGAAGCCAGATGATAGTAATCAATTAGCCAAGTTAGAAGCCTGTCTTAAGGAAATCAAAGCTTGGATGACTTGTAATTTCCTGCTATTAAATTCAGATAAGACTGAAGTCATTCTTGTTGGTCCAAAAAACCTTAGAAATTCCTTTCCAAATCAAACTTTCAGTTTGGATGCAGTTACTCTTTCTCTTAATAGCTCTGTGAGGAACCTTGGAGTTATTTTTGATCAGGATTTGTCCTTCAATTCACATATTAAATTTGTTTCTAAGACTGCCTTCTATCATTTGCGTAATATTGCCAAGATTAGGAGCATCTTGTCTCAGAGTGATGCTTAGAAGCTGATCCACGCTTTTGTTAGCTCAAGATTAGATTATTGTAATTCTTTATTATCAGGCTGTCCTAAAACATCTTTAAAAAGTCTTCAGCTGATCCAAAATGCTGCAGCAAGAGTTTTAACAGGTACTAGAAAGAGAGATCATATCTCTCCGGTTCTGGCCTCCCTTCATTTGCTTCCCATAGAGTTTAGAATTAAGTTTAAAATCCTTCTTCTTACTTACAAAGCTCTAAACAATCAGGCTCCTTTTTATTTAAAAGATCTGATACTACCGTATTATCCTAACAGAGCACTACGCTCCCAAAATGCAGGATTACTTGTAATACCTAGAATCTCCAAAAGTACAATGGGAGGCAGAGCCTTCAGTTACCAAGCTCCTCTCCTGTGGAATCAGCTGCCAATCTGGATTCGGGAGTCAGACTCGATCTCTGTTTTTAAGAATAGGGCTAAAACCTACCTTTTTGATATAGCCTACAATTAGGGAGGGATCATGTGTTTCTGAACCCTCCCTTAGTTATGCTGCTAATAGGTTTAGTCAGCCGGGGGACCTCCAGTAATGCACTGGGCCTCACTCCTTTCCTCACTCTCTATGAAATATTTTTTTTTGCTGGTCATTAACATTTGTTTGTTCTCTCCCATAGATTGAGTCCCCATCGTGCTGTTTGCTCTCTACATGTCTGTTCTTTTCATCTTCTCTATCCCCTCACCCCCCAGCCAGTAGCAGCAGATGACTGCCCCTCCTTGAGCCTGGTTCTGCCGGAGGTTTCTTCCTGTTAAAAGGGAGTTTTTCCTCTCCACCATCGACAAGTGCTTGCTCACAGGGGATCGGCTGATTGCTGGGGTCTTTCTGCAACTGTGGGGGTTCCCCCCTACAGTTGATAGTGCTATGAGATGACTGTTGTTGTGAAATGGCGCTATATAAATAAAGTTGAATTGAATTGAATTGAATTCATGCGCACAGTGAAGTTATGGTCGGAGGAGGCAATGGACTCTCTAAAGGACTGTTTTGAAACCACGGCCTGGGAGCAGCTCTGCGAGCCACATGGTGAGGACATTGACGGCCTCACTCACACCATCACGGACTACATTGGCTTCTGTGTGGACAACACCGTACCCACCAAGACCACATGGTGTTGCTTGAACAACAAACCCTGGATCAACCCTGAGATAAAAACACTTCTGAGAGCGAAGAAGAGCATCTTCAGGACAGGGAACAGGGAGATACTGAAGTCCGTACAGAGGGAGCTGAGGAGGAAGATCAGAGAAGGCAAGGACAGCTTCAGGAAGAAGATGGAGGACAAGCTGCAACAGAGCGACATTGGCGGGGTCTGGATAAACCTTAAAACCATCTCTGGGCTCCAGAATACCTCCCCCCAGGCCACAGGGGGCAGGGAGTGGGCGAACAATCTGAACCTGTTTTTTAATAGGTTTGACCAACCGCCCTCCCCCCCAACTGCACAACAACCACTGCTGCCTCTAAAGTCATCGAGACCTGCTGTCCACACCCCACTCCACCAACACCCCCCCACACTCCTAGCACACAGCCCCCCAACCTGACCCTCACTAAGACCCAGGTGAGGATGGAGCTGAGGAAGATCAAGGCAAGGAAGGCCTCGGGACTGGACGGCATCAGCGCGAAGCTCCTCAAGTCCTGTGCAGACCAGCTGTGTGGGATTGTGGAGCACATCTTCAACCTGAGCCTGAAGCTGGGGAGGGTACCACAGTTGTGGAAAACATCTTGTGTGGTACCTGTTGTTCGAGTACCCCACGACATGACCCCAGTCACCGCAAAAAGGCTGAAAGCAGCAGACCCTCCCAATCATATCGATATACCCCCTATGAAAAGAAAATGGGGAATCCTGCTTCAAGTAGCCCAAGAATACAGAAGGCATCACAGGGAGGCCAGCAGGGGTCATGAAATTATCAGAATGCCCACACTCCTGTGGTCAGAAAAGATGGGAGCAGACATGGCTGGTGAATCATAGAACTGAATGCAAAGCAATATTGGAAGCATATGCTATGAAATGTAATATCCTTTGTAATCCGTAAAGCAAATGTATGCTCATTGAGTAAGATGTATGTAATCAACTGAAGTAATGAATGTAATCAAACTGTGTGATTGTATGTACATTTTAACTGCACAAAAGAAGGTTTATGTGGGGTCAGATTGTGAAATGTTGGAAAGTCCAGTTGACTGGAAAAGCATGTGATAATGAGGAAGTGAAAGTTGGTTGGAACAGCAAGTTGAGGTATTTTGGTGATGTAACATGATGAGATAGGCAAGCCAGACAGCCATGGGCTGAGTGCATGAGCAGGCACATGGCTTTACTGGAATTGGGGGGGGGGGGGGTGAAACATGTGCAGAATGAGGTAATTGTTATATAAAAGTTAACTTTAAGCCAATCATAAGAGGCCAAGAAGCCTATGGTGAGATTGTGGGCCAATCACAACTGAGTGTTAAAAAGTATATAAACCAAGCCCTAAAGCCCCAAAATGTTCATTTTCAGCGGACTCCAAGACCCCCATCATCCCACAGCAGAAGGTTGAAGATAGGGAGACTGCCACGGGAAAATGGATAAACTTTCATCTCATCTCTTCAACTTTTAACAGCTATAAAATCTTCTGCAGCAAGAAGGGAAAATAGCACTTTGGGTGAGCAGAAAAGGGAAGTGAAGACTCCAGCTGGCTGCGCTCCCAGCCTGCAGCCTTACATCATCCCCACAGAAGAGTGAGAGGAAGCCGGGGCTGCATGATTTCTCCAGATTGAAGTCTCCGCTTCAGGGGCTCATCTCACCTTCTTTTTCCCGGCAGATGGCTTCGAAGACCACCGGCCCAGCGGATGGAAGAAAGAAGACGGGGCCTCAAGAGTCAGTTATCCAGCCTTACCCGCTTCTTCCCTTTTTCCCCGTGAAAGGGAGCCTCGACAGAGAAGACCAGCTATTAATCATCCCTTTTCCCCAAGCTCACCATCAAGTCTTTTTAGACATTTATCCACAAATTAATTAGATGTTTTTACCAGGTTTTATTATTCAAAGGGTTTATTTGATTTTGGACTCTTTCAGATTTTTCAGATTTTTAATTGATTTTACATTTTGATTTAATCGTGGTGATTTTTCAACTTTTTTTGTTTTTTGAAACTTTTGATTTTTGATCAAATAACTGATTTTACATCTTTCAACTTTTTGAATCAGGGCTTTTCAATCAGTTTTTTGGTTTGATTTTTAATTTTCATCATTTTGATTTAATTGACTGTTTTCATGCAAGTATATCCTGTTTTGGCTGAGCTTTGCAGACTTTCAATAAATGCTACAGCATATTAAAAGACAGTATGGGGTTTTGTGAGATCACTGACTCAGTGTCCACTTTTCTTGGGTGATTTTTCAAGAAGGTATTTTTCTGCAAGAGGTGTTACATTTTTATGAGTTTTTAAAGGTTACTCTTTAAGGTGTTTTTAAAACAGACCTCCTATAGATCAGTTTTCATGATCTTAAATATTTACCCAGATTACCAAGAGCAAAGCAAGACCATAAGAGGCTGTCGTTAATACCAGGGGTGTATTTCACATGTCTGACTGGATAGGTCACTCAGTCAGAAGTCTGGTTTACAGGCAGTGGAGGTCCCCTGATAGAAAGTAGACAGTGTCGCTGGGTTAACTCTCAAAAGTCACCAAGCACACACACGTGACAGAATTTCCTATGAGGGAAATTCCTCTAGTAACAGCAAGCTTGTGAACCTAATCCTCATTCTTGAGGTACAAGGTCAAAGGGTCTTTGACACTGTACCAAAGACTTCCCACCCCAAAGATCTGAACAGCTACAGACCAGTGGCCCTGACGTCTCACATGATGAAGACCCTGGAGAGACTGCTCCTTGCTCACCTCCGCCCCCTGGTGGGACCAGTGATGGATCCATTCCAGTTCGCCTACCAGCATGGCATTGGGATGGAGGATGCAGTGATCAGAATCAGAATCAGAATCAGAATAAGTTTATTGCCAAGCACATTTACAAGTAAATAACAGGTAAATATACGAGGAATTTGACTTGACACTGGAACGTCATAAATGACATTCTCAGTGACGCGGCGAGCCGTGGAGGCACCTGTCAGCAGGAGGGGAACAGAAGGCAATGGGGAGGAGGGAAGGGTGGACAGAATATTTTTCTTGTAGTGTAGCAGTTTTTCTTGTAATCATAATATTGATCATATACAGTATGACCAGTATTCTGACAATCAATGTTTTTTTTGCTCCTTCCTATTGTATTATCCTTTCTTCCCTATGCATCCTGTACCCATCTGATGACAGGCGCGTTCACAGATGCTGCCGTGTCACCGGAAATGCAGGTCGTTTTCTGTGTCAAGTCAAATCCCTCGTATGTTATCAGTTGTCATATCTGTTAATGTACTTAGCAATAAATCTTTTCTGAGTTTCTGAGTTTCTGAGTAGGAGAGAGAAAAAAGCATTGTTTATCAGAATAAAGTTCATATATGACCGATATTATGATTACAAGAAAAAAACTCTCAATGCACAATTAGCAGACAATAGAATCCACACAATGATACAAAGAGAGCAGTGAGTGTATATCTTCGAGTCAGTATAGTGGATCAGTTTGTGTGAGTTGGGTGCAATCAGTGGCAATCAGTTGGAGGACAACAATAGTCTCTTCCTCAGCAGATGTTATGACTACAGTCTGAAGCAAAGGCCTGTGTCCTTGAACACAGCAGATGGAATAGTTTTGCCAGACAGGTGTCCTTGAGAGTCAAATGCTGCCCGCCAGTGTTATGAAAACAAATATACTGTTGATTATCTGGAGGACTGAGTGCTGAGGGAGCCGAAAGAAACAGGTCGAATAGCACTGACTTCAGAGAAAAAACTTTCTATTCTCTTACGGATTCAGTGCTCCAATCCTTCATGGCCAGGCATTGAAATCGATTCATGGACAGCTCTCAGCGTGATCGTGATGTAATCCATTTTCCTATACAGTTCTCCATTGGCCGCTGTCAGAGTCCTGCCCAGTTGGTCAATTTGATGGGTGAGCTTCGCCGGGTCCGCTTTTTGATAAGCTCTATCCATCTTCTTCAGTTTGCGGTACACCAGAACAATCCCAAATCCAATCAGTAGAATTCCAATGACCATTGCTCCAAAAAGATATAAATCTTCAATATCTTCAATAGAAAGATCACACAGGCACAAGAGTTTCCAATTACTTGTGTCCTTCAAATAACCCGCAGCAGAGAGATTCTTCTTCTCTGAAGAGAGGATACCAAGGTGTTCCCAGACCAGCTGGGAGACATAGTCTCTCCAGCGTGTCTACATCTGCAGAAATAATAAACCATTACATAAAACAAAAATTTAACCTGTTGAACTCTGTTCAACTTCCCTAAAAATGCCTAAAAATAACATGCCCAAAGTAAATCAAAAGCTGTTCTTCAACACTTTGCAGCATCTTTATGGGATTAGTCTCATTTAAAAGAAAACACCCTGAATTTTTTGGAAAAACAGTCATAATCTCTTTAAGTGCTCCTGCCACTGAGTAACAAGAAAGTTCGCCTGGGTGTTTTTTTTTTAGATACAAATGTTTGCAAATAACATACAGCTGTCAGATACTGGCTGGAAAACACAACAGAAAAGTAGAACCAAGTGTTTTCAAGCTCAGGTCAAAATTTTGTAAAAATACCACAAAAAATGAATATATTACACAGCTTTTTTCTCAGGTTGTAACAAGGCTGTGTCTGTACTGGAAGACCGGAAATACAACTTTTTTTTTTCAGTGCGCACTGAGACGCACTAAGATGCAGAGACGTGACCGCCCGCGGAATTCACAGAGTTCAAGGGGTTAACCAGCATCCCTATGAACATTTCAAATTTACATGAAGAAGTAGCAGATTTATGAGGAAGAAATTGGTAAACGCCCTGTTACACCTTGGCGATTTAGGCAGCATGTGCCAAACATATAAAGATTGTCTAAAACACTGGTGTTTACGCCAAAATTTTCACTTTGGCCATATGCATGGTGTATCCATAACGAGTTGGATTTATACATGAAGTATTAGTAACTTATTCAGAATATTTCCATAACTTATAAATAACTTAAACCAATGGATGCTTAGCATGTTGCCAACGTTCACAACTTATGTACAACAATAGGCTTAACTTATGCATAAGTTATGCATAGCTTATCTTAACTTCTGCATAGCATGGTCATGCCAAATTGTCATTGCCTCCCGATCCATGAATCCTAGGTGTGCGAGAGATCATCTTTGTTCAACCAAAATGATTCTCACCTCCAAAGACCAAGGCGGGGGCATGACCGACCTAGCAGATCTGTCAAATCTGTCAGGTTGGTCACGCCACCTAAAACAGCTGATGTGACACATCAGGAACTTCCGATGACAGTCGTCACAACCTGGCTCAAAGGGATGTGAACTGATGGTGATAAAAAAGTTTATTTTCAATAAAGTAAAAAAAAAAAAAAGATAATACACAAAGTCTGATTTTGCTGGAATCAGCAGCCAAAGGACAGATAAGTGGGATTTATAATAGAAAACAGCTGAGCTCTGTGCTTTGGGAAATAAGCTGATTGGATCCACCTCCTCCGGTGTTCTGATATTTTGGCATATCAGAACAGCACTGGACAGCTGATGGTAGAGACTGCAGTCAAAGGTAAAAAAAAAACATGGCAAGGAGGGCTAAATAGCAATTTGGATCTTTATCCTGTAGCTTGAAAGTGCTACAATACATCCCGACAAGTCACATTATATGGAAAAGTACATGTGTTTAGCTCTCTCTGTGTGTGTATGTGCTGCAGGCAGCAGCTGAGCTCTGTACGGGCTTTTCCTGTGAACCAACGCTGCAAATATGCCATTATAGGGTAGCTGTAAGTTAGAAGCCTGTTAAGCAAGTTACACATGCAGTGGTGGGAAAAAGTGCTTGCCCCCTTCCTGATTTCTCATTTTTTTTGTATGTTTGTCACACTTAAATGTTTCAGATCATCAAACAAATTTAAATATTAGACAAAGATGACACAAGTAAACACAAAAGGCAGTTTTTAAATGGTGTTTATTTTTAAGGGGAAAAAATCCAAACCTACATGACACTGTGTGAAAAAGTGATTGCCCCCCTGTTAAAACGTAAATTAAATGTAGTTTCTCACATCTTTGAAAAGCTGAGTTCAATTTCTCTTGCCACACCCAGGTCTGATTACTGCCACACCTGTTCTCAATCAAGAAATCACTTAAATAGGACCTGCCTGACAAAGTGAAATAGACCAAAAGATCCTCCAAACCTAGACACCATGCTGTGATCCAAATAAATTCAGGAACAAATGAGAAACAAAGTAATTGAGCTCTATCAGTCTGGAAAAGGTTATAAAGCCATTTCTAAAGCTTTGGGACTCCAGTGAACCACAGTGAGAGGCATTATCCACAAATGGCAAAAACATGGAAAAGTGGTGAACCTTCCCAGGAGTGGTCACCCGACAAAAATTACCCCAAGAGCGCAGCAACAACTCATCCAAGAAGTCACAAAAGACCCCACAACAACATCCAAAGAACTGCAGGCCTCACTTACCTCAGTTAAGGTCAGTGTTCATGACTCCACCATAAGAAAAAGACTGGGCAAAAATGGCCTGTATGGGAGAGTTCCAAGACAAAACCCACTGCTGAGCAAAAAGAACAAAGGCTTGTCTCAGTTTTGCCAGAAAACCTCTTGATGATCCCCAAGACTTGGGGAAATACTCTATGGACTGACGAGACAAAAGTTGAACTTTTTGGAAGGTGCGCCCCATTACATCCGGCATAAAAGTAACAGCATTTCAGAAACGGAGCATCATACCAACAGTAAAATATGGTGGTGGCAGTGTGATGGTCTAGGGCTGTTTTGCTGCTTCAGGACCTGGAAGACTTGCTGTGGTAAATGGAGCCATGAATTCTGCTGTCTAGCAAAAAATCATGGAGAATGTCTGGCCATCTGTTTGTGACTTCAAACTGAACCACACTTTGGTTCTGCTGCAGGACAATGACCCAAAACACACCAGCAAGTCCCCCTCTGAATGGCTTAAGAAAAACAAAATTAAGACTTTGAAGTGGCCTAGTCAAACTCCTGACCTGAATCTGATTGAGATGCTGTGGCATGACCTTAAAAAGGCGGTTCATGCTCGAAAACCCTCCAATGTGGCTGAATTACAACAATTCTGCAAAGACGAGTGGGCCAAAATTTCTCCACAGCGCTGAAAAAGAATCATTGCCAGTTACAAATGCTTTTGATTGCAGTTGTTGCTGCTAAGGGTGGCCCTACCAGTTATTAGGTTTAGGGGGCAATCCCTTTTTTACACAGGGCCAAGTAGGTTTGGATTTTTTTTCCCCTTTTTAATAAACACCTTCATTTAAAAACTGCATTTTGTGTTTAACTTGTATTGTCTTTGTCTAATATTTAAATTTGTTAGCTTGTTAGATTGTTAGAAACATTTAAGTATGACAAACAAACAAAAAAAAAGAAATCAGGAAGGGGGCAAACACTTTTTCACACCACTGTAGGTTCAAGGAGTGTTACTCATGTTAGAAATAAGTTTTGGCTACGTTAGACATTTATCTCATCATATTTTGTCTCATGAGTAACTTGTGAGTCGCTTACAAGTTACATATGTGAATGAAAACATAACTTCGCTACCACTTATGCCCCGCTTATGTGGAACGTTTCAGCTATACACTGGTTACATTGGAAAATTTTCAGGATATTTTCAGAGGAGCTCGTCGTACAACACCGTATACCAGCATGCTTCAGCGTTATCCAGCGTGCTCTTAACTTATACAAAACTTACCCATAATTGATTCCACGTACCACAGCGTATTCTTCAAATTTCTCATACGTTAGATAAACGCTGCCTAAATCGTCTGGTGTGACAGGGCTGTAAATTTGACCAAATTTTTAAAAACTACCAGTTTATGAGAGAATTTTCAACTCTTTAAAAGAAGTTGCAAATTTTGAAGAAAAAGTCAAATTTGAGGTAAAAATGCTGCACATTTATGACAGACACAAATGGCAATGGGAAAGTCAAATTTTTGAGACAAAAGCAGCAAATTTACAAGAATGAAATAGAAGATTTCAGAAAAGAAATTTAAAAAAAATAGGTGTTTATTGCTTTATACACCCTTGAGAATGTAGGAATGCTGGCACAATAAATCTCCCTGAATGCTACCAAAATCAAAGCATTACCGATGTATGGAAACATAAGCTTTTCAAGTCACACTGACACATGACATTCTGTAATGCCGACATTGTCACATGTAGGGTGCTGTCTGGGAAAGGGACAAATTGTATGGAAAGCCATCCCATTCAGAACGTTGTCACGATGTGTAGTTAAATTTCTGGAGGGACATGACAGGTCAACAAAAACTACAGTCATGTGAAAAAATTAGGACACCCTGTATGTCCTATGTCCTGTAGCCTCTGTGTGTGTGTGTGTGTGTGTGTGTGTGTGTGTTTAATATATTTGGACATATGAATTTTTAACATAAATGTTAAAAATACTGGGAGATTCATGCAATACAACTAAACAATAAAAAATGAATTAAAGACTTTTTTCAAATTTTCTGTAAAAGGTAATTGTCAACAAATAGGAATAAATTAGGACACCCCCCATCTTTTTTAGGAAACCCCCACATTCATTCCCACTTAAAATGGCTAAAATAAATGTTTAAAAAAATGTAAATAAAAACAAAAACAAGGTTAGACATAGATATGTGAACATTTATTAATAAAGAACTGAATATTTAATGGGGTGTAAAAAGTTTTTCACATGACTGCATATATTCATTGCAGCCCACCTGAACTCTGGGAGAAGCAGAGGTTGATGAGCAGGTCCTTCATATCACTGTTGTAGTATCATCAGGAAGAAAGACTGCATGTCTTATTCACCGGGTATTGCTGCTAGTATACCTAGAAAATTTTTTGGTGGTGAGCAATTTAAAGACATTTTTCCTCAGTTTCACCATTTTTGTAGTTACTGTATTTTGCTTTTGTGGGACATAATGGATGAAAGTGTCACTGTGTCACTCGTCTTTATTGTACTGTCTGTCATTAGAAGTAGTTTAAAACACTCTCCTTTCTTCATTACTGTATGTGATGCCTCTAGTCCATTGTGTCACTTTGTGAGGCTAAAGCTGTGACCAATTAACAACATATTACACCCAGACCGAGACCTGGATGGTAACTCACTTCTAAGTTGGGACCAGTTTAACTTTGTAGCCACACACTTTACATCATTAATGAATATTTTTTCTGTCCGTGCTTCAAGTCACAGAATTTAACTGCTATCTGGTGTCCACACATGAGCTACTCTGTTTCTTTTAGCCCTCATAAGCTTTTCTTTTAACCTAAAAATGCAATTCACGTGATTCCATAGAGGGGGTGGTGCAATAAAAAAAAGGCAACAAAAAGTTCCTAAAAACAGCTCATTAGCTGCCATCATTGAGCACTGTGTAGCAGTAGTAGTATGATTGGCTTTCTTGCGTCTCATTGCAGGAGAAAAAAAAATACCACTCCATTCACTTTCATGCTTTTGTGGACCTATATATGAGTACAAACCATGGAGATTCAAATTGCAGGTTCAGTTTTGCTTTAGTATCAAATGGAGCAGGTGGATAATCACCAGTGCCTTACAAAGGCAAGCTTTCATTCTCTGTAATGATCAGATCTGTGTGAAAGCCATTAGCATGCTATTCTAGTGAATCTCCATCAAAAGAAAAAAAAAATAAAAATGCCAGAGTCACCAGAATGCTCTCATTTCAATCATTGTGGTTAGATATGTTGAACACTGTAATGAGACTGAAGCTGTATATATCAGTGTGGGTAGATGATGGGTTTGATTCACATTCAGCTGTTGATCACAGAACTGTACAGTTCCTAAGCAGCATACAATATATGCTGAAGGAAATGAGATGCATGAAGTCTGAAGCCATATATCTTCCAGTGTGAAAGAGTAAACAACATTTTAATTTGAAGATGGTCAGTTTAATGGTGTATGTGCTCACAGTACCTGTTTCTAGAGCGTTAGATGACTGGATGCTATGCAAACAAGAAGACCCTACCAATTTCATATATAAAAGAAAGAAAATGGTGCTTGGTAATGAATATTTCATTATACAGTATTTTGCTCCATAATTCAGTATTCCTATAGCACATATATCTTTTTATAAATCACCTGGAGAAAAGTATGGTACAAATTCCAAAACCAGCCCATGGATATAATCAATGACTGTAAAAACTATTACTTTAGTCCAAGCTTCAGTGAAAAAATGACAACTTCATGGGATCAAATTAGGTGATGTTTATACTATGGGATACTGCTTCACTAAATAGTTGTGGAAATGCAGAAGTGTAAACTGAATGGGCTGGTAGGTAAGGGACAAATCTACAATGCAGATTATTTTTGTATGTTTTGTTGAAAGCACAATTAAAATCTGTCGTCTAAATTCAACAAAAAGAAAAATATCAAGCAACTAAACTTTAATAAAAATATCATTGCCAGCCACAAAAGCTTATAGGCATTTGTATTTTTCAAAGGTAGGCATAAAAAAAATCTTTGTGTTTGTTCCCGATAATGTTTGGTATCTAAGGGGGTGTGCGAGTTCCCCAGCATGTACTACAAGGAACCTATGGAAATATTGCTGAGTAATGTAGAACAAAATTAGTTGAACCTATCCCGTTGGCTTGATTTGCAGCCTAGCTGATATAGTGCACATACTGTGTAATTGGAGTCCCCAAAGACTGTCTGTGGTGCTCTGTTGCACCATTTTCTCCACTCCCTCTGGTGGTCAAGATTTTTTTCAAGAAAATATTCAGTTCAGATGTCAGAGATTTCCAAAGCTATAACTTGAAAGTGGTAAGAGATAATATTTTACTGTCAATTAGAAAGATGTAGAATATGATCCAAAGTTTTAGATAGGAGTAAATTTATGCATCTACTTTGTATAATGCCACGGCAGCCATATCAAATTACATAACATTCAGTCAAAAGCGGACTTTGGACATATTTACACAAAGGATGGTTTCCCTTCCTGTTCACCCTTTATACTGCGGACTTCTCACACAACACAACACACTGCCATCTACAGAAGTTCTCTGACGACTCTGCGATCGTCGGCCTCATCTCCAACGGAGATGAAGCTGAGTACAGAGGACTTATCCAGGACTTCGTGGACTGGTGCCATCGGAACTGCCTCCAGATCAACGCGAGGAAAACTAAGGAGTTTGTGGTGGACTGCCGCAGGCAAGGACAACCCCTCATAGCACCAGTAAACATACAGGGAACAGACATTGAGATGGTGACATCCTACAAGTACCTTGGTGTTCATCTGAACAATAAACTAGACTGGTCACACAATACAGACGCACTCGACAAGAAGGGACATCGCAGGCTGTTCCTACTGAGGAGGCTCAGGTCTTTTGGTGCTGCTGAAGACATTCTACGACACGGTGGTGGCATCAGCCATCACCTTTGGAGTGGTCTGCTGGGGCAATGGCATTACAGCAGCCGATAGGAAGAGACTGAACAAACTGATCAAGAAGGCTAGATCTGTCCTGGGGCAACGCCTTGACCCAGTGGAGGAGATAGGAGAGAGAAGGATGGTGGCTAAACTGTCATCTCTGCTGGAGTCCGAGTCCCACCCTATGCAGGACATACTGAACACGCTGTGGAGCTCATTTAGCAGTAGACTACATTATCCTAGGTGCACAACCGAGAGGTTTTGCAGGTCCTTCCTACCTACGGCTGTCAGACTGTATAACCTAAGCAGGGCTGCTCGCAGAGATAGCAAAAAAAAATGTGACGACCTAGTAGTATTGAATGGAAAAGATGCAACAGACTTACACAAATGGTCCCCTCCAGTATACAACTAGGACAATATCAGTCGCTACGGAGGGTGACAATATGTATGGGTACATATTCATACTATGTAGGATAACTAAGTAGACGGTTATGCTGTTTATTCCATCTTGCTACAATGCTCCGCACTTTGTATATATATTTATGTGTACGCATGTATATCCACTGCTCTTATTTATATTTTTCGTATCTTCTTAATTATTGCTCTGAGTGTTGCTATCCCTGTGCTGTTGCAATCCTGGAATTTCCCCATTGTGGGACTAATAAAGGCTTATCTTATCTTATCTTATCTTATCTTATCTTATCTTATCTTAAGCCTGTGTGTTTTTTTTTTTAACATTTTGGACATATGGATATTTAATATCAATATTAAAAATACTGGGAGATTCATGTAGTACAACTATACAATTAAAAACAAATTAAAGACTTTTTTCAAACTTTCTGTGAAATGTAATTCTAAACAAATAGTGAGGAATAAATTAGGACACCCCCCATCCTTTTTAGGACACCCCCACATTCATTCCCACTTTAAATGGCTAAAATAAATGTTAAAAAAATACAAGTAAAACAAAAGCAAGGTCAGACATATTTCTTAATAAAGAACTGAATATTTAAAGGGGTATCCAAATTTTTCACATGACTATGTAATACCCTTACCTGCTTAAGGTTTGTGATGTATTTTTGTGCCATCTCTTCAGGCAGAAGAACTGTTTAACAGCTTAACAGCATGCAATATGCTTTATCTGCTTTGGATATGTGATACATTTTGCCTTCATCAAGCAGGGATTGTTTAACAGTTTAACAGCATGGTACAATTTAATTCTGTATTGTTTGCTTTTTCTCGACTGACACTCGTCTTCTTAAAAAAGAAAAAATGGGAGCGGTCTTCTTGTTTGGGTACTGAGCGCTCCTGTGCTTGGTGCACTCTCACCACCTTTTGTGGGGGAGTGGTACTGCATATAGGTGGGAACTGAAATCTGATATTGTGGAATGTGTAAATGACGAGACAGATTTGTCTTAGGCAGTTTATTACACATCTCCAACATGAGCATCGTAGCAAGAGGACATCTCAGAAAAAACTCGACCCTTAAATACTCAGGTCTTCCCACAGCTCAAAAGTCACATTGCATTCACATCAAAGGACACAATACATTCACTTCCCCTGACATCCCCCTCTCAGTCTCTGAACACAAAGGAGCCTCCTAGCAGTCTCCGATGCACAAAAGATCACACTTTCACAACTTCCTGTTATCTCCAAGGAAACTCTGCACCTCTTCTTCCGGCTTTCAGAGAGAGCAGTTGCATTTTCAATCCTCTCCTCCTCCCGCCTCCCTGACCTCCCTGACTGATCCCAGCTTGCTGCGTCTGTGTCTGTGTCTCGATCCTTCTCGCGGATCTCAATCCAAACTGAAAAACGGAAAAAATGGAATTTCGGGCTTTAAATGCAATTGACACCACCTTTTCAACAGGAAATCGGGCCCGGGGGAGCCCAAATGTGTGACTCATGGGTTAATTGGAACTCATGTGTCTGTGTGATTTGACTGAAGATGCAGAAGGCATCTATTTGTTTGGATATGATCACAGGATTTCTACTGTTAGGCTCCGGAGTTTTCCTAGTGTATCGGAAATTAAAGAAGTTGGAAGAGCTGGTCAAAATGCGGATCCCGGCGAAGCTCCTTCAACAATTCGACCAACGATTTTAAGCCTGTGAATTGAATTAATTGTGATGCACAGAATCGCAAGAGAGTGGAAATTACTATGCTCCAAGTGACTGTGCTCATCAGGCCTTAATTCGGCATCCTTGGGAACTCATTCCTCCAGGTGCAGAGATTCTGCCGGAAGGTGTTTTGGCTTCTCTTGGCTTCTCTTTAACCCAAACAATTAACAACAATTGCTGTTGTTCAGCAAACCGGACTTTTCAAGGACAGCGCTATCATGTGTCTAATACAGAACTTTGCCATCTGGCATGCACGAAGAGAGAGAGACTCTGGGACATGCTTATCTGTGTTTTGAATACATGAACATAACAACTATCTGCCAGAGGCACCCCTTTGTTGTACACCAGCAACTGATACATTCAACACTGCACTCACACTGATTACATGCTGACTACACACACTGGTCTCTCTTTGCTTGCTTTGTTTTTGTGTGGACCTGTATTGTGCTAATTGTGCAACAAGAGGGTTTTTTTCTATGTAATCACAATCTCGCTCATTCACCGAGCTTTATTTTGATAACTATGTTTTTTCTCTCTGCCCAATGTGTCATCCCCTCCCCTCTTCCCCTCTTTACCCCCCACTGTTTTGATGAGGTGCCTTGTTATGGCTGCCATGCCATTGTGATGCGCTTACATGAGCGCACCAATGTCAAGTCAAATTCCTCGGATGTTTTTAACATGCTTGGCAATAAAGCTTTTCTGATTCTGATTCTGATTCTATTCTTATCTAAGATGCTAGACATTATGTTCTCCCCATGTGCAGCACATGTGCGGCCACACGCCCCCCCCCCCCCCCCGAGCATGTTGGATAGAACAAAAGAATAATAGTCCGTATGTTGTGACAGAACCATTAAACAAAATGGGGCTTCAGTCTTCTCCCGTATCTGCTGTAACCAGGGTTCACCGCCTCCACGGCGCTGTCCTGCTGGGGAGCTGATGTTTGGGGGTGAAAATCGTTTGACTGTCCCTGTGGGTGTTCTGGGGAAACTTTACTCTGGGAAGCTCTCCGTGGGGGTCTTCCACGCTGAGGGGCCCTCGCCAACAGCACTTGCTTGTCCACCACCACAAAAGCGGGTTTGAGTATGTTTATGTCAATCTTTTCCCTCCTACCCTCCAAGTCTAGCAAAAAATGCTTGTCCCCTGTTTCCAGCACTCTGAACGGTCCATCATAAGGTGGGCGCAGTGGGGATCGGTGTGTATCATGTCTGACAAAAACAAACTCCGCGCTTTTCAAAGTTTTAGGCACAAAAACACGCGGAAAACTGTGGTGAATGGGGCCCGGCAGCGTGCTTGTGTCTATGTTACTCTGCAACAGCTGAGACGGGGAGCTGCCCGGCGCAGGATTATCTGGGAGAAACTCCCTGGGCAGCCGAAGCGGCAGCACAAAAACGAGTTCAGCTGGGGAAGCTTCCAGATCCTCTTTAGGCGCAGAACGTAACCCCAATAAAACCCACGGTAGCTTGTCTACCCAATTTGCATCAGTCAGTGACGCCCTGAGAGCCGCTTTCAATGACCTATGAAAACGCTCGCATAACCCATTAGCCTGTGGGTTGTACACGGTTATGCGGTGAATTGTGACACCCAGGCTGCGGGCCATTGTTGACCAAAGTTCGGAACCAAATTGAGGGCCTCTGTCGGACATAATGTCCGACGGAACGCCAAAACGCGCCACCCATGCTGTTAAAAAAGCGCGCGCTACCTCCTCGGCTGTGGTTGACGCCAGTGGAACCACTTCCGGCCAGTGCGTGGTGCGGTACACCATTGTCAGAAGGTGCGTGCACCCCTGTGATGGCGGGAGGGGGCCCACGAGGTCCACGTGAACATGGTCGAACCTCTTAGCCGGGATGTGAAACGGCTCCAAAGGAGCTCTCGTGTGTCTGTGTACTTTGGCTCATTGGCACGCCATGCAGGCTGCTGCGCACTCTTTCACTTGTTTGTGAAGGCTCGGCCACACAAATTTCTCTCCTACCATTTTGACCGACGCGCGCACTCCCGGGTGCACCAAAGAATGAATTGAGTCAAAAACACGGCGGCGCCAAGCGGCCGGTACCACGGGACGTGGTCGCCCCGTGGAGACATCGCAGACTGGGGGGGGGGGGGGGGGATACCATCTTGCAGCACCCTGCTCTCCAGCCTTAACCCTGTTGGTCCAGACTGGAGCGCACGCACCTCCGCATCACTAACCTGCTCCGCGGCCATGGCTGTGTAATCTATCCCCACGCGGACCGGGGCCACCACGGCGCGTGAGAGACAGTCTGCCACTACATTCAGTTTACCCAACACATGCTGAATATTGGTGGTAAACTCTGAGATGGCGGCCAGCTGTCTCTGCTGCCGGCCCGACCATGGTTCTGAAACCTTGGCCATCGCAAATGTCAGTGGCTTGTGGTTAACGAACACGGTGAAACAGCGTCCTTCCAGCCAGAACTGGAAGTGGCGGATGGCCAAGTGGAGAGCCAGCAACTCCCTGTCGAACGCGCTGTATTTACGTTCACTATCGTGCAAAGTCCTGCTGAAAAAGGCGAACGGCTGCCAAGCCCCAGCTACATGTTGCTCCACGACCACCCCTATGGCCACATCTGACGCGTCAGTGGTGAGTGCTATGCGGGCCGTTGGGTCTGGATGTGCCAACAATGCAGCGCTTGCCAGGGCTGCCTTGACTTCCGAGAATGCCCGTTCTCGCTCCGGGGACCCTTCGATCTTATTCGCGGGCTTCTGTTTTTTGAGCGCGGCGTACAGCGGTTGCATGAGCTGTGCTGCGCGGGGGAGGAAACGGTTATAAAAATTCACCATTCCCAAAAACTCCTGTAACGCCCTGACCGTTTGCGGCCGGGGAAAATCTGCTACCGTGCGCACTTTGTCAGGCAGCGGAACGGCTCCTTCGGGAGAGACGCGGTGCCCCAAAAAATCAATCTGCGTCACCCTGAACTGACACTTCGCTGGGTTGATTATTAATCAGAATCAGAATCAGAATCAGAATAAAGTTTATTGCCAAGTACATTTACAAGTAAACAGCAGGTAAACATACGAGGAATTTGACTTGACATTGGAAAGTGCCTGATAGGTGGATCCCAATGACACGGCAAGCCATGAAGGCGCCTGTCAACAGAGGAAAATAGAGGGCAAAGGTCAGGAACAAAACAATAGGTAGAGAGAAAAAAAAACATAGTCAATCAGAATAATGCTCTTAAGTGAGCCGAATTATGATCACCAGAAAAAAAAACCCTCGATGCACAATTAGCAGACAATATATCACACTTAACATACAGAGCAGTAGAGAGCAGTGAGTGATTGTTTTCGTTAGTATAATGAGTCAGTCATGTGTGTGTGTTGGATGCAGAGGTGGTGGTTATCAGTTGCTGGTGAAACAGTAGAGGTCTCTCTCTCAGCAGATGTTATGACTAGTGTCTGAAAGTCAGAGGCAACATGTCCTTGGCATGGCAGATGGAATTTCTCTGTGAGTCAGACCTAAGGCTGTCCTTGGGAGATCAGATACTGTTCGCCAATGTTTGTGAAGAGGAAAGTCAACATTTATACTGATATCATTCATCAGGAGGACTGAGTGCTGAGGGCGCCGAAAACAGGTCGAATAGCACTGACTTCAGAGAAAAAACTTTCTATTCTCTTACGGATTCAGTGCTCCAAATCCACCATCATTACCATCATTGCCAGGCTTTGAAATCAATTCCTGGACAGCTCTTAGCGTGATTGTGATGTAATCCATCTTCCTATACAGTTCTCCATTGGTCGCAGTCAGAGTCCTGCCCAGCTGGTCAAATTGATGAGAGAGCTTCGCTGGGTCCGCTTTTTGATAAGCTCTGTCCAGCTTCTTTAATTTGCGGTACACCAGGACAATCCCAAAGCCGATCAGTAGAAGTCCGGTGACCGTTGCTCCAAATAGATATAGATCTTCTATATCTTCAATTCAAAGATCGCACAGACACAAGAGTTTCAAATTGCTTGTATCCTTAATGTAACCCGCAGCAGCAGTCCCTGCGAGACAAATAGGCTCCCCCGGACCTGAGTTCCTCGTTGAAAAAACAGTGTCGATTGCGTTCAAAGCCCAGCTTATTAAATCCATAATTTCGTTAAGATGAATCACCAGTAGGGAGCCACGCAGACACAGACAATAGCAAGCTGGGATCCAGTCAGTTAGGGAGGGAGAGACAGGGAGCGGGAGCAGAAGAAAAAACGGCTGCTCTCTTTGGAGGGCGGAAGTAGAGCTTGTAAACCGTGCTCTCCCAACCTCCTGAAAACCGCCGTGAGGTGGGTTTCGTGTTCGTCTTCGGACGCGCTGGCTACCAAGATATCGTCCAGGTAGACGAATACGAAAGGGAGATCGTGCAGCACTGCATCCATCATGCGTTGGAATGTCTGTGCAGCCCCTTTAAGCCCGAATGGCATGCGCAAAAACTCGAATAGGCCAAACAGAGTTATCACCGCTGTTTTGGGTATGTCCTCAGCACGCACTGGGACTTGGTGGTAACCGCGGACCAAGTCTATTTTAGAAAAAACGTGCGCTCCTGCCAAGTGAACGGAAAAATCCTGGATGTGGGGAATTGGGTAGCAGTCGTGCACTGTGGCGTTGTTCAACCTACGGAAATCTCCGCAAGGTCGCCACGACCTGTCAGCTTTAGGGACCATGTGTAGGGGGGAAGCCCATGGGCTGTTTGAACGCCTGATGATGCCCAACCTCTCCAGGTTGGCGAACTCCTCGCGCGCTATGGCCAGTTTAGCTGCGTCCAAGCGCCGAGGTTTTGCAAAAACGGGCGGCCCAGTGGTGGTAATAAAATGTTCCACCCCGTGTTTAGCGACGACTGCCGAAAACGTTGGGATCGTGAGTGCTGGGAACTGAGTGAGCAGTGTGTGGAACTTACCGCTTGCAGCTGTGACGTTGGCTTGTGCTGTTGGCCGGGACGCTCGAGCTGTACAGGGGATAGAATCAAAAGATAGTGCATTAACCAGGCGCCTGTTAGTGACATCAACCAACAAACCATGTGAGCACAAAAAATCAGCCCCCAATATATTGAAATTCAATGCTGCTATGACAAAAGTCCACTCAAATGCACGGCCGTGAAACGACAGAAGTAGAGTCCTCTCACCAAAGGTTTTAATGTCCGAGCCATTTGCTGCTGCCATCTGGGGGCCGCTGGAACCTGCCAGCCAGTCAGCATAGGATGGCATGATGAAACTCAGCTGGGCGCCGATGTCCACAAGGAAATGTCTCCCGGAGCGTGCGTCCGTCAAGTAGAGCAGCTTGTTTTCCTCCCCGAGGGTCGAAGCTGCTACCGATCCCCGGTCTTGGCGTTTTTCCGAGCGCTTGAACTGGCATGGTGGTATACATTTGCGTGCCTTTTCTGCAAAGAGGCAGTGATAGAAACAATGGATGTCTCCTCCGTGTTCCTTGGCGCCCGCCGCCGCTGTCGTCGGTGGTTCTGCTACCGCCGTCAATGGCTCCTCGCCCTCTCCGGCCATCGCGCCGAGCTCCGTCGCTGCCGCCGTGGTCGTGAGCTCTCTGCTGGCCATGATGATACGGTATGCTTCTCGGGCCAGCGCGCGGTAGTCCCGCTTGTCCAGCCACGGCGAATTGGCCAGGGCCGCTCTCGTCGCTGACGGAAGGTTCCGGAGGAAGAGGTGGGTAAAAATGAAGTGGTCATCATCCGAGCCCTTCAATCTCAGCATCCTCTCCATCAGGTCAATAGCCGTGCAATCTCCTAATCCGGTCCGCGTCAGGAGTCCCTCTGCTCTCTCCTCAACCGAGAGTGTGTCGTGCTGGATGAGTGCGGCTTTCAACGCGCCGTATTTGTCGCTGGTTGGTGGCTGATCCAGCAGGCTCTCCACATGCTGAGCCGTGTGGTTGTCGAGCTTTGCGACCACATGGTAGAATTTTGTGTCATCCACCGAAATACCCCGGAGGACGAACTGCGCCTCAACCAAGTGGAACCAGGAGCACGGGTTGTGCTGCCAAAAATCCGGTAGCTGGATGGCAGCGGCATACGCATGGCTGGGGGCTCCCAACGAGGCTGGCTCCGGGGAACTCCTTTCGTGTTGCATGCTTCGTCTTTGGTCACCAGTGTGGAATGTGTAAATGACGAGACAGATTTGTCTTAGGCAGTTTATTACACATCTCCAACATGAGCATCGTAGCAAGAGGACATCTCAGAAAAAACTCGACCCTTAAATACTCAGGTCTTCCCACAGCTCAAAAGTCACATTGCATTCACATCAAAGGACACAATACATTCACTTCCTTAATCCCCTGACATCCCCCTCTCAGTCTCTGAACACAAAGGAGCCTCCTAGCAGTCTCCGACGCACAAAAGATCACACTTTCACAACTTCCTGTTATCTCCAAGGAAACTCTGCACTTTGTTCTTATCTAAGATGCTAGACATTATGTTCTCCCCAAGTGCGGCCCATGTGCGGCCCCAATATTTCTGTATTGTTGTGACCAAATTTTACAGCCCATTATTAGCGTCCAGAAGTGAAATAAAGAGAGACAATTCTGCCAGCTGGATAACCTTTATTCCTCTGTATACAGGAGAAGAGTGGAGAAGAGACAAAATCTGCTCTCACTGTTCTGCTTTTGTCAGCAGTTTGGCTACCTTTATATTATTCCTCTATAACCCAAATATGGTAGCAGCCTTGAAGATAAGACCCAAAGACACACTGTCAGAGCACGTGACTCACAAGAATGTGATTTGACCTTACTTGACAATCTTAACAGTTATTTTCTACAAGGCTCACCCACTCTCCTGCTCACTGAGAACATTCCGTACAGAGGAGAGATAAAACATGCATGCTGAACATAAATTCATTATGATTTACCTCTCATACTATGCACTGAATATGTAGACACTACATTATTGAGTATGTCGTCTAAATCAATCATTACACAACAGGTTAATATATGAGCAACAATTTCCCACTACAATAAAAGATGAGAATAATGAATGGTGAATTTCTACCACACTTATGACTAGTGCGCTTGTACCTCATGGAACAGCCCTTTGGCCTGTTTATAATAATAATAATAATAATAATAATGGTAAATGGTAAAATGGTAAATGGCACTCACTTATATAGCGCTTTTATTCTCATCTCTTGATGACCAAAGCGCTTTACAGATCCTGCTATCCACCCATTCACACACACATTCACAAACTGATGGTGGCATGCTGCCTAACATGGCGCTTCCAGACCCACCAGGAGCAATTGGGGTGAAGTGTCTTGCCCAGGGACACAACGGCAGGATATCTGGGGAGAGCGGGATTTGAACCGCCAACCATGTGGTTATTGGACGACCTGCTCTACCTCCTGAGCCACTGCTCAGTAAAAATAATAATAATGATATATTATTATTATATTATAATAATAATAATAATAATGAAAAGTAATAATAACTGTCTTGTTTTGTCTCCTATTGTTCTCTTGGAGGAATAATGGTTTCTGCGGGAGTGAAGGAGGGGGAAATAGCCCGGACACCGGTATGCCACCAGCCCAGGGCTCCATCCCTCCAGGTTTAAGTGCTCCAGCTGGAGCTGGGAAGGCCAGCAGGAAGCAGAAGCGGATTGAAGAAAGGCAGCCACGTGATCCAGCGGATGGATTTCATGCAGAGCCAGTTGGAGAAGGTGCGTAAAACCATTGAACATATGGCTGCAAATCACCGTCACCTTTGGATATGCCACACCAGGCAATCGTATGTGCCCTGAAACAGCATACTTTTGCAGTGTCTCTCATGGCCTCTGAAAACTGTGGTGATCTGAGCGCTGATCCCATCCGTGCTCGGGTTACTCAGTATTTCCCCTTTTCTACCATATTATTTCGGGGTTTGTTATTAGGACCTCTCGAGGATTCTTATTGTGACAGTGTCACGGCTGTACTTCCGGCTGTCAAAACCGAGCCGGCGTCGTGACAGCTGTTTGTCATTGTTGTTAATCACATTCCCCTTTCCTGGTTGGTTTATGTACAAAATTTAAGGAAGCAGCTGAGGCTTACTCCTTGCTGCGACCTACAAACTTTCACATCTTCGTGTTCCCGATTGGAGTTCCTATCCCCGACTCCAGTCTTCACTCTGATTCAGATTCTTTGTTGCTCGTCCTTGTAAGTGTATGTTATACAGCGTAGGCTCTGTCCTCGCTGCATCTTCTCGTTAGTCACCAGTGTTTATTATTTTGTGTTCTACTGTATGTATGTGTTTTGCCCCACATTGCTGTTTACTTTGTCATTTTGTCCTTTTGTTTAATAAACAAGCAAACTTACTATTTGGCATCTGGCGCCTCATTAATGCCCTGCAAAAGGCATTCATGACAGTAGGTCGCAGCCAAGAGAGGTGCCAGCCTCAGTAAGTTTATTTTGGGCTTGAGTTTTTTCCCTTCCTGGGTGCCAGTATTTTGGGGAAAATGTCGGCATTTGAGCGTGGGTTTTGCCCCAAGTGGTTGTGGGAGGTTGATGATCTCCTGTCCAGTGCCCGTCTGACATTCCCTCCAAGTCCGCGTACTGGTACCTGGACCTCGCACAAAGGATGCTAAAGCGCAATCACCTGACCTCATTTCTGGAGGGCAAGGAGAGAGTGTCGGTGATAGTGGCGCTGCAGGAACAGATAGAGAATGCGGCCAAGAAGCCTCCACTTCCTCCCCTGGACACTGTCGTCCCGGCGAGGGGGAAGTCTCCTGAGCGGGCTGGTCCTCAGCAAGGTTCCCTTTTGGACCCTGTCCTAGGTCGTCAGAACAGCTCCGCCTCCCAGCCAGCTGTTTTCCCCGCGTCTTGACAGAAGGGAAAGCCAGCACCCCCAGTTTCCGGGTAATACTTCCCCGCTGTTCCGTCAGCTCCACGTCCCCGAACTGCCTTGGCTGCTCCTCCCTCCTCCTCGGCACTCCTGTCAGCCGCTGTGAGCCCAGCGAGTCCTCATCTGGCTCCTCCTGTCGCCGTTCCTCTGCGAGGTCCCGGTCTGGATCCTGCTCCGCGCCGCCGAGGGAACTCTGCCTTTCCACCTGCTGTTGCCCCTGTGTCTCGACGGAAGGGAAAGACAGCAGCCTCAGTTTCTGGGTCATCCATTCCCGCTGTTCCGCCAGCTGCTCGTCCCCAGACTGCCTCGGTTGCTCCTCCCTCCTCCTCGGCGCTCTCTTCAGCTGCTGTGAGTTCAGCGAGTCCTGCCCCGGCTGCGCCTGTCACCGATCCCATGACAGCAGCTCCTCCTCATCTTCCCGGGGGGCCCTCCGTCACCATCCTTAGGGGAAAGGGGAGAACGAAGCCCGCTGCAGCAGCCACCATCGTTCCCCGGGAGAACAGGCAAGTGTTGTTTCATTCTAAATCTCAGTACAATGAATTGCCTTGTCTGACTCCTGGTGGTGGAGCTCGGGGTTCACAGTCCTTTGAGCTCCCACCCCCTGCTGCAGCCATAAACATTGAACCTGCTACCTCTGTGTCTCCTTCCCTTCTCCCTGAGCGTCCCCCGGTGCCAGGAGTAGACTGTCGGACGGAGGAGGAGCCTGTGGCCCTGGAGAGCCTGGTTCTAGTCCTGCAGCTGTGTCACGGGCAGAGGAGGAGGCCTGACTGCTATTTGGAGCCTGAGCTGACGATCAAGCATCCCCAGGTCTCTGTGGAGGAACAGTCAGCCCCCGCAGGTCATGGATCCCCTGCCACCACACCGTGTGGGCCTTCAGCATGGGCTTCAGCACCAGGGGGTTCCCGGACTGTGATGACCATCATGCCAGCTGCGGAGCCCGCCGCGGTTGAGTCGGAACCAGGAATGGACTTCCAGATCATTGAGCCTGGATCATCAGAGTCCTCGACAGCGGTGGAGCCCGAGATAAGGCAAGTGCTCTATTTTGTCTTCTTACTTTCCGTTGTGGAGCATTCTTGCCTGTCTCTTGGGGAGAAGAGCCGGGTGCAGCCGACCGCTGCATCCGAGCTCGTCTTGCCGGGCTCTGCTGCTGCCAGTGATCCTGATCCTGGTTCTCTCTGTCTTTCTGAGCCTCCTCCCAGGGTCAGTGGAGACGAGTCAGCTCCGGTCGTTGCTATCGAGGCTCCAGGTTTGTGTTTGGAGGTCATCCCAGGTGCTGCGCCGGCCCAGTCAGGGTCCATCGTGGGTGCTGCACTGGCACGGTCTGGGTCCACCGAGGGTGCAGCACCGGTTTGGTTCGAGGTCGGTGAGGGAGCTGCAGATCCCCTTACGCCTGACACTGGACTGGTTCCTCATCTTCCCCCCTATTCTTCTCCACCGGATGCCGCTGGGGTCTCCCTTATTCGGATTGGCTTCCCCTTGCTGTCCCTCTTGGTAGAGAGGCCACCTCCGAGCTTCCCCCTCCGGTCCTGGTGGTCTAAGGACCTGGGTCGGCCACCTGAGAAACTCTTTCGCTGGTTCTGCATCTTGGGTCGGCCGCCCAAAGGACTGCTGTGCTGGTTCGGTGACCTGGTCCGGCCGCCTGAGGCACTGTTTCCCCGAGCCTGGGACTTGGGTAGGCTGCCCAAACTGTTTTTGTTTTTTTCTTTTTGTTAGGTGGAATCGGGATGCGGGTAGACTGCCTGAACTGTTTTTTCCCTTTCTCTGCTCTCTACCTGCCGGCATCCCTGAAATTGTGTTTTTTTCCCCATGTATATTGAAGGGATTTCTGTTCTTTGCCCGGATTACTGTGTGTACCCTGCAGATATCCTTTCTTGCTTATTCTGTAGTGCTTTAACCCCTTGCACTCCGGTCAATTTCCCTAAAAACGCCAAAAAATAATGTGCCCAAATTAAATCCAAAGCTGTTCTTCAACCCTTTGCAGCATCTTCACGGGGTTGGTCTCATTTAAAAGAAAACACTTTGAATTTTTTGGCAAAACAGTCATAATCTCTCTAAGTGCTCCGGCCACTGAGTTACAGTCATCTAAACATAGTGAACTTGAAGAAAATAAATTTGGCCTGGGTGTTTTTTTGGATACAAATGCTTGCAAATAACACACAGCTTCAGATCCGGGCTAGAAAATGCAACAGAAATGTAGAACCAAGTGTTATCCAGCTGAGGTCCAAATTTTGTAACAATACCACAAAAAATGAATATATTACACAGCTTTTTCCTCAGGTAGTTCCCAGGCGTTTTGGAACTGTGCCAAATTGTGCCAAATGGCACAGTTTGGAAAAACGTCTGTAACTTTTGAATGCTTCAATGTAGAAGCTTCATTTTGGGCTCGAATGAAAGGTCACACTCAGGGCTGTGTCTGTGTGTGTGTGGGGGGGATTGTCCACCCCCTCGCTACAGAGGATGGACATCGGCCATCGCTACATGACGGATTAGCCTCATGTGGCGATGTGGGACAGCAGCGCAGTCACCACGGCTTCCACCCCCCTCGCTACAGAAGAGTAGCGGGGGGGGGCGGTCACGGTCTGGACGCAGCGAGTGACCCCTTGTACTGCGGCGCACGAACTTCAGACTTCGTGCGCTGCACAGTTGTAATTTACCCATCGGTCAAAAGTCATTTTGGATTACAATTTTCAGGGATAAAGAATAATTTAGCTTATAACACCTTACCTCTTCACAGCAGCAGAGTCCTGGCCAACTTCTCTTCCTCATTGTCAGACGGACGCAACGCTGGTCCGCTCGTGGTTCTGGTCTCGCGACCCGATCAAAACATAATTCCATTATTGCGCTTTTGTGCTTCCATGATTGCGGTTTTTGGCGAACGATTTTTCAAAACAAATAACAGTAGTAATTAAAAAAAGACTGGTGAAAGCGTGTGTGTCACTCTGCCTTTGTCGTCGGCCTCCGTCGGTCTATGACCATGGAAGAAATCATAACGTCTACTCTGCTGGAACAAAAACAAAATAAGCACCGCCTGTGGCCGAACATGCCGATGCGCGAATTGCAGTCGCTGTCACACAGGTTGCATTTGTGGGTGGTCTCCGTGCTGCTGGGTCTGTGACGGTTCTTCCTGCGGGTCCTTTTTTGACCCGCTGCAGCAGTCTCTTTTCACCCAGCCTTAAAAAAAACAGCTCGCGAACTTCTGTGCTTCAATTGGCTCACTGCATTCACAGCGTTGGTAGGTGGGTCCTTCTTGCTAGGTTTTCAGTCATTGGTTCTTCAAGGTTTCAGAAACCCAATTCAAGGCTCTTATTAGTCGAATGAGAGGTCAATCAGATGAACTAATCTGTTCGCGGCTGTGTCTGCAGCTTTTATTTTCAGTGCGCGCTTGGACGCCATCACCATCTCCATCATGCGTCCTACATCACCATCTCCATCATGCGTCCTAGAGCGCACGAGTGCGCACGAGAGCGCCCTTGTGCGCTCTGGGACGCAGAGACTTGCCCGTCCGCGGTACAACGGAGTGCAAGAGGTTAAGGTTTCTTTTTCTAGTTGAAGTGTTATTGGGTACTTAGGTATTTTGAAGTGCACCTGTATTTTGGTTTCCCCTCATTTTTCTTATTGGGCAGTACCTTATATATTTTTTTGTTTATTCATTCTACCACACTTGATTATTTCTCTAGTTGAAATGGTACATAGTACTCATGCATGTTGCAAGGGTACCTGTATTTTGTTTATTCATCCTGTTGCACTTGATTTAGTTTTGGTCATTTCTGTGCTTAATCCACGTCATTTTTTGTTATCCATATTGTTCCTTGCGTTTTTTTTTTTTTTTTCTTCCTCTGGGTGTCACTGTAGCCTTTTTTCTTTTTTGGTTCTCTCCCTCCTGGCCTGTTCCCCCTCCGCCCTCCCTAGGTCGGTCCTGGTAGCCTTCTGGTTGGGGGGGGGGGGGCTTGGATGTTACGTTTGATGCCTGGATGCGCCTTTTGAACGGGGGTTACTGTGGTGATCTGAGTGCTGATCTCATCCCCGCTTGGGTTACTCAGTATTTCCCCTTTTCTACCATATTATTTCGGCATTTGTTATTAGGACCTCTTGAGGGCTTTTACTGTGACAGCGTCACGGCCGTACTTCCGGCTGTCAAAGCCGAGCCGGCGTTGTGAGAGCTGTTTGTCATTTTCGTTAATCACATTCCCCTTTCCTGGTTGGTTTATGTCCAATATTTAAGGGAGCAGCTGAGGCTCACTTCTCGCTACGACCTACAAACTTTCACACCTTCGTGTTCCTGACTGGAGTTCCTATCCCCAACTCCAGTCTTCACTCTGATTCGGATTCTTCATTGCTCGTCCTTGTAAGTGTATGTTGTACAGTGTAGGTTCCGTCCTCGCTGCATCTTCTCGTTAGTCGCCAGTGTTTATTATTTTGTGTTCTAGTGTATGGACGTGTTTTGCCCCATGTGGGTGTTTACTTTGTCATTTTGTCCTTTTGTTTAATAAACAAGCAAACTTACTATTTGGCATCTGGCGCCTCATTAAGGCCCTGCAAGGGGCATTCATGACAATAACTTGGGTAACACCATCAGCTTTGGCTGTGGTGCCATTGGGAGAGTGAATGTCTCTCTGAGGATGGCAGTGAAGTCGAAGGTGACTCTCCGGTCGAGAGGACCTTCCTGAGCCCTATGATATATAGTAGTGTGAAAAAGTGTTTGCCCCCTTCCTGATTTCTCATTTTTTGCATTTTATGCATTTTATGCATTTTCTTCTCCGGCGCCACACGAGTCGGCTGCCTTTTGCAACAGCGGCTCAATTCTGAGTTTTTTTCTTTCTTTCTTTACACACTTTATACATCACGGACACACAGATCGCCCCATAATGCCTCCCGAGCCGGCGGACGGAGCCACTGTTTACAGCAGGAGAGGGTACAGCTGGGAACAGCTGCTTGCACTTAATCGCCACTCGGTGCTAATGGAAAAACTCGACATACCGAGAGAAACAAGGCGAAAACAACGTGGTTGTCGGGCTGGTGTTAGACGGCAGACAAGGAGTGTAAGGTACAGACCCACCTTCCCATCCATTATTATGGGGAATGTACGCTCTATATTGGGAAAGGTAGATGAGCTAGGGGCTATCTGCCGTTACGATAGCACATACCGGGAGTGCTCTCTCCTTTTGTTTTCTGAGACGTGGCTAACTGAACTAGCAGCAGATGCTAACATTGAGCTGGAGGGTTTCCACATGATACGGGCAGACTGAACACCAGACAGTGGCAAAGCAAGGGGCGGTGGAGTGATAATGTATGTTAACAACAACTGGTGCAGACTGGGACATATCACTGTTAAATAACGTCACTGCAGCAAAGACATTGAGTTGCTAGCTGTTAGCATGCGGCCTACATATCTCTCGAGAGAACACTCACACGTGATCTGCATTGTTGTTTATGCAAATCCGACGGCGAACGCTGGGACAGCGCGTGACGTCATCCATTCAGTAACCAGCAGGCTGCAGACAGAACACCCAGATGCTCTTCTCCTCATCTCAGGCGATTTCAACCATGTTTCACTATCTCCCATTCTACCCACATTTACCCAGTATGTCACATGCCACACTAGAGACAATAAAACACTGGACTTATTCTACGCAAACACTAAGGAGGCGTACACCTCATCACAACTCCCCCAACTCGGGAGATCGGATCACAACTTGGTTCATCTCCGGCCGGTGTACAAACCCCTAGTGCACAGACAACCTCCGGCCATGCACACAGGGAAGTTATGGTCTGAGGAGGCAATGGACACTCTAAAGGGCTGTTTTGAAGCCACCGCCTGGAAGCAGCTCTGCGATCCACATGGTGAGGACATCGATGGCCTCACTCACACCTTCACGGGCTACCTCAGCTTCTGTGTGGACAAATCCGTTCCCACCAAGACCATACGGTGTTGCTCAAACAACAAACCCTGGATCAACCCTGAGATAAAAACACTTCTGAGAGAGAAGAAGAGGATCTTCAGGTCAGGGAACAGGGAGATGCTGAAGTCCGTACAGAGGGAGCTGAGGAGAAAGATCAGAGAAGGCAAGGACAGTTTCAGGAGGAAGATGGAGGACAAGCTGCAACAGAGCGACATCAGCAGGGTCTGCAGAAACCTCAAAACCATCTCTGGGCTCCAGAATACCTCCCCCCAGGCCACAGGAGGCAGGGAGTGGGTGAACAATCTGAATCTGTTTTTCAATAGGTTTGACCAACCGCCCTCCCCCCTGACTGCACAACAACCACTGCTGCCTCTAAAGACATCAAGTCCTGCTGACCACTCCCCACTCCACCAACACCCCCCCACTCCCAACACACAGCCCCCCATCCTGACCCTGACCAGGACCCAGGTGAGGACGGAGCTGAGGAAGATCAAGGCGAGGAAGGCGTAGGGACCGGACGGCATCAGCGCAAAGCTCCTCAAGTCCTGTGCAGACCAGCTGTGTGGGATTGTGACGTATATCTTCAAAATGAGCCTGAAGCTGGGGAGGGTACCACAGCTGTGGAAAACATCTTGTGTGGTACCTGTACCAAAAAACTTCCCACCCCAAAGACCTGAACAGCTACAGACCGGTGGTCTTGACGTCCCACTTGATGAAGACCCTGGAGAGACTGCTCCTTGCTCACCTCTGCCCCCTGGTGGAACCAGCGATGGATCCACTCCAGTTCGCCTACCAGCATGGCATTGGGGTGGAGGATGCGGTGATCTTCCTCCTTCACCGTTCTCTGTCCCACCTGGAGAAGCCCGGGAATGTGGTGAGGATCATGTTCTTTGACTTCTCCAGTGCTTTCAACACCATCCAACCGATGATCCTGAAGGACAAGCTGCTGCGCGCAGGGGTGGACCAGCACCTGTCATCATGGATCCTGGACTACCTCACGAACCGGCCTCAGTTTGTGAGAACCCGGGACTGTGTGTCGACACGATCATCGGTAGCACGGGGGCCCCCCAGGGAACGGTGTTGGCTCCCTTCCTGTTCACTCTTTATACTGTGGACTTCTCACACAACACAACACACTGCCATCTACAGAAGTTCTCTGATGACTCTGCGATCGTTGGCCTCATCTCCAATGGAGATGAAGCTGAGTACAGAGGGCTTATCAAGGACTTCGTGGACTGGTGCCATCGGAACTGCCTCCAGATCAACACAAGGAAAACTAAGGAGTTGGTGGTGGACTGCCACAGGCAAGGACAACCCCTCACAGCACCAGTAAATATACAGGGAACAGACATTGAGATGGTGACATCCTACAAGTACCTGGGTGTTCATCTGAACAATAAACTAGACTGGTCACACAATACTGACACACTCTACAAAAAGGGACAGCGCAGGCTGTTCCTACTGAGGAGACTCAGGTCTTTTAGTGTACAAGGGGCACTGCTGAAGACATTCTATGACACGGTGGTGGCATCAGCCATCACTTTTGGAGTGGTCTGCTGGGGCAGTGGCATTACTGCAGCCAATAGGAAGAGACTGAACAAACTGATCAAGAAAGCTAGCTCCGTCCTAGGGCAGCACCTTGATCCGGTGGAGGAGATAGGAGAGAGAAGGACGGTGGCTAAACTGTCATCTCTGCTGGAGTCCGAGTTCCACCCTATGCAGGACATACTGAATGCACTGAGGAGCTTATTTAGCAGCAGACTACATCATCCCAGGTGCACAACCGAGAGGTTTCGCAGGCCCTTCCTACCAATGGCTGTCAGACTGTACAACCTAAGCTGGGCTGCTCGCAGAGATAGCAAAAAGACGTAACAACCTAATAGTTTTTTGAATGCAAAAGATGCAATAGACTTACACAATGGTCCCCTCCGGCATACAACTAGGAAAATACCGGTCGCTATGGAGGGTGAGAATATGTATGGGCACATAATCATACCATGTAGGATAACTAAGTAGACGGTTGTGCTGTTTCATCCCATCTAGCAACAATGCTCTGCACTGTGTGTGTTTATACATTTACATATTTATTCCATCTAGCTACAATGCTCCGCACTGGGTGTGTTTATGTTTATGTTTATATTTATATATCTATATATTCATTCCATCTAGCTACAATGCTCCGCACTGTGTGTTTATATATCTACATATTATTCCATCTAGCTACATTGCTCCGTACTGTGTGTGTTTATATATTTACATATTTATTCCACCTAGCTGCAGTGCTCCGTACTGTGGGTGTTTATATATCTACATATTTATTCCATCTAGCTACAATGCTCCGCACTGTGTGTTTATACACTCATATATTTATCCCATCCAGCTACAATGCTCTGCACTGTGTCTGTATGTATATATATATATTTATAGTAATATGTACATATGTATATTAGCTGCTCTTGCTTGCTTGCTTTTTTTTCTTGCCTTCTGATTGTTGCTCTGAGTGTTGCTATCCCTGTGCTGTTGCAATCCTGGAATTTCCCCATTGTGGGACTAATAAAGGCTTATCTTATCTTATCTTTGTATGTTTGTCAGACTTAAATATTTCAGATCATCAAACAAATTTAAATATTAGACAAAGATAACACAAGTAAACACAAAATGCAGTTTTTAAATGGTGTCTATTATTAAGGGTAAAAAAAAAATTCAAACCTACATGGCACTGACATGTTTCAGACAAAACCCAAGTGCAGACACAGGCTCAAAAACACCACAATGATCTTTATTGAATAAGTGAGATTGTGTGAGTGAGAGTGTGTGTGTGGATGTGTGGATTGCAGCGTGCAGAGTGGGATGAGTCTGGCAACCCTGTGAAGAGAAGAGAGACAGGAATATGAGCTCACTGAATTCATTGGTTGAATAAGCAGAATAATGAAATAATCATTATGAAATAATGAATTAATAATGAAATAATGAAATAATCATTTCCACAGCTCATAGGTTTTGGTCCGGTCCGCGGCCTGGAGGAAGAGGAAGTCCGCCAAGAGGTAGGCCCACCTGTGCACAGGGAAGAGAGAGAAACAGGCAGGAGCAAGGACGATAATTTCCAAGAAGTAGCTTACTGCTGAGTTAGGGAGATGAGACTCCCAGACGATGAATCATAGTTGCAGAGGTGAGGGCGACAAAACTCCCTGTTTGAAGGAAAGGGAAGACTCCAGCACAGAGTTATTCACCCAGGAGGCACATTGACGTCTCCGTGCAGGCTTCAGGGAACCACTCCTGATAAAGGCTGGGTTAATTGGAAGGGGCAGGTGTGAGCGCAGTTGTGGAAATAATTAGTGGCAGAGAACACACAATGTGGATCACCACAGGCCCTGTGTGAAAAAGTGATCCCCCCCCCCCCCCCAGTTAAAACATAAATTAACTGTGGTTTATCACATCTTTGGAAAGCTGAGTTCAATTTCTCTAGCCACACCCAGGCCCAATTACTGCCACAACTGTTCTCAGTCAAGAAATCACTTAAATAGGACCTGCCTGACAAAGTGAAGTAGACCAAAAGATCCTCAAAAGCTAGACATCATGCTGCGATCCAAAGAAATTCAGGAATAAATGAGAAACAAAGTAACTGAGATCTATCAGTCTGGAAAAGATTATGAAGCCATTTCTAAAGCTCTGGGACTCCAGCAAACCACAATGAGAGCCATTATCCACAAATGGTGAAAACATGGAACAGTGGTAAACCTTCCCATGAGTGGCCAGCCAACCAAAATTACCCCAAGAGTGCAGCAACGACTCATCCAAGAGGTCACAAAAGACCCCACAACAACATCCAAAGAACTGCAGACCTCACTTACCTCAGTTAAGGTCAGTGTTCATGACTCCACCAGAAGAAAGAGACTGGGCAAAAATGGCTTGCATGGCACAGTTCCAGGATGAAAACCACTGCTGAGCAAAAAGAACATAAAGGCTCATCTCAGTTTTGCCAGAAAACATCTTGATGATCCCCAAGACTTTTGGGGAAATACTTTGTGGACCGGTGAAAGAAAAGTTGAACTTTTTGAAAGGTGTGTGTCCCATTACATCTGGTGTAAAAGTAACACAGCATTTCAGAAAAGGAACATCATACCAACAGTAAAATATGGTGGTAGTAGTGTGATGGTCTGGGGCTGTTTCGCTGCTTCAGGATCTGGAAGACTTAGTAAATGGAAACATGAATTCTGCTGTCTACCAAAAAATCCGGAAGGAGAATGCCCGGCCATCTGTTTGTGACCTCAAGCTGAAACACACTTGGGTTTTGCAGCAGGACAATGATCCAAAACACACCAGCAAGTCCCCCTCTGAATGGCTTAAGAAAAACAAAATGAAGACTTTGGAGTGGCCTAGTCAAAGTTCTGACCTGAGTCCTATTGAGATGCTGTGGCATGACCTTAAAAAGGCAGTTCATGCTCAAAAACCCTCCAATGTGGCTTAATTACAATTCTGCAAAGATGAGTGGGCCAAAATTCCTCCACAGCACTGTAAAAGACTCATTACCAGTTATCGCAAACACTCGATTGCAGTTGTTGCTGCTAAGGGTGGCCCAACAAGTTATTAGGTTTAGGGGGTAATCACTTTTTCACACAGGGCCATGTAGGTTTGGATTTTTCCCCTTAATAATAAACATCTTGATTTAAAAACTGCATTTTGTGTTTACTTGTGTTATCTTTGTCTAATATTTAAATTTGTTTGATTATCTTAAACATTCAAGTGTGACAAACATACAACATGAGAAATTAGGAAGAGGGCAAACACTTTTTTACACCACTGTATCTGTCAGGACAGGCTCTCTGGGGCAGCATCAGCTGCTGGTCTTCATCCCCCATCTTCGCCTAGGACTTCGACTTTGGACAGAGGTCCTGCAACCCAGAGGCGGGCTCCCTTGTCAGTTTATCCTGACTTTGAGGAACATCTGCAGAAGTAGTGGGCATGTCTAAGGAGGCTGCTGCCCCTTGTTCTAGACTCAGTATTTTGAGTGGTGCTGCGGAGCAGGGCTTGGATGGTACGTTGAAGGTGACTCTACCTTTGCACTGTGGGTTGGAGCTCCCCCCACTGGCAGGAAGTCTATACACCACCCTAACGGCAGGTGCCGTGCAACTGATGGGTGAGTGGCTAGCATCTACCAGTCTGTGGCTATGGCCTCTAGGCTGCCAAATGCTAATACACTTCTTTTAGTGTATTTAGAAAGTCTGATAAGGGACCTAGAGTCAAAAGCGGAACTGACCTCCAACCGGAGTTGGTAAAGGTGGTGGACACTGTGATTCAAGGAGTTAGCTCACAGGCTACAGCACTTCCTGGCCAGCTGGCCATGACCTGGCAGCATGTGTGGTTGAGTCAGTCTGGATTGGCGGATACGGACAAGGCTGTTGTTTTGGAGGCTACGGTAGCGCCTGGTGAGGTCGTTGGGCCTGCAGCAGATGCAGTGTTGGACGAGATGCAGAAAGTGAGACTGCATGCAGTCCTTTCATCTGCCAGGACCATCCAGGTCGAGTGTCCGGAGACCTCTTGAGGGGTTTGAGAACCCACAATGGCTTTGATTTATGGAGCCAGGTTCCTTTCAGAGCTCAGGTCATCTGAGGCAGAGGGCCTCTCGGCAGCAGGTGCAGGTTCAGCAGCACTCATGTCCGTGCTCCTGGGAGCATGTAGGCCATGGTCCTGCTATGCCCCACCAGCATCTCTCACGGTATGCTTCCCCTGGCGTCAACCTTCTCCGCAGTGCACCTCATGTCCATGGGTGGTCGTTAAACTGGAGTGTGGATACCGCCTACAATTCAGATCTCATTCCCCAACTTCAAGGGGTTTTGGAAGCAGACGGAGGACACTCCTTCTGCGGTTCTGGGCAGCGAGGTCTCTGCTTTGCTGGGAAAGAACGTGATACAGACTCTGTCTCCGGGAGAAGAGAGGTGAGGCTTTTAACCCTTTGAGCGTGTAGAATTTTTGTCAGGAAAACGCAGAGTTTGACCTCAAATTTTCAAATGACAATAGCTTCAGAATGGTAATAGAGGCAAAATCCCAATTACAAAAATGTTGCAGAGGAACCCAAGTGTCTGCCAAGTGAACTTGCATCTATGCATAGTGCATAATTGGACCTACAGTAATTTGCATATTGCAACAATCAAAATTTTATTATAAGACTATAGCTTCACAATGATTATAGTTAGATGCACAGTCCCAATTACAAAAATGTTGCAGAGGAACCCAATTGTCTGCCAAGTGAACTTGCATTCATGCATTGTGCATAATTGGACCTAATTTGCATACTGCAACAATCCAAATTTTATTGTAAAACTATAGCTTCAGAATTACAGTTAGATGCAAAGTCCCAATTACAAAAGTGTTGCAGAGGTACCCAAGTGTCTGCCAGCTGAACTTGCATCCATGCATTGTGCATAATTGGACCTAATTACAACTCCGGAAAACCGGTAGAAGATGGATGGATGGACAATTTTTATTTCACACACTGTCACCACATGGTCCTTCTGTCCCATCATTGACAAAATTACTAAAAACCATTCAAAACCAAAACAATTTTGGTGTTACACTGTCACCACGTGGTCTTTTGTCCCTTCATTTGCCCTTTCATTTTCTACCGCTCTGGAAAAGTGGTAGAAGATGGATGGATGGACAATTCTTGTTTCACACTTTGTCAACACATGGTACTTTTGTCCCTTCATTTGTTCCTTCATCTTCTACCGCTCCAGAAAAGCGGTAGAAGATGGATGGATGGACAACTTTTGTTTCACACACTGCCACCACATGGCCTTTTGTCCCATCATTGACAAAGTTACTAAAAATCATTAAAAAAAAAACCCCACAAATCTCATGGCACATTTGTTTCACACTAAACTAAAATGAAGCAAATGAAACACAGTTTATGCAACAAATATGTACCTGTTTGTTTCGTCGGTCACAAACATCCAGAATTCCGGAGTCCAAAAAAGCGACACAAAATCAATGGCGGACGCACATGACAGCTCCTTCTCTCCACGATATTCAACTGGCTGTTCAAATGCTTTCAGCCATGGCTGATAAACTTCTTCATCTCTAAGAATCTCTCAGCTGTCAATGTCCAAACCTCCCGCCGCATCGCCACTACCTATTGTCCTGCCAGCGCGCACACGTGGCACACGTCGATGCGCACCGGCAGTACGCTCTTGCCCACCCAAATGTCGCTCATGGGCTGCTCTGGACCTTTTCGCTCCGTGACCACGGTTTGGCAAAGCAGAACAATCTGCAGATGAGGCTCCTGTGCCATTTTGGGCACGGCTGGACACAGAAAACGCAGCTGCAGCGTCACGCAAAAGATGTCAGTCTCCACTTTCACAAGAACTGCTTGCACCATTGTCCGAAGACACATAATCAGAGCTGGACTCTAACTCAGATGACGAACTAGGGCAAAGCTCTTCCTCTGAGCTCAGGAGCGGCGAATACCAACACTAAAACCGCTTCAGCTGACAGCGTCTTCCTCGCCATCCTGTCTCCTCCTGTCAAACAGCAGAATGGAAGGGGGCGGGCTTCAAACGCTGATCTGACCTACTTATTGAATTGGACCATTTCCAGTTCTCACGGTAAGTGAAAAGCCACGCCTCTCAGCCACCAAGTAGTGTTAAAAGGTTTGTACTGTTGTAAGATGTGCCTAATGCAGGTGTTTAGATAGGACAGCTCAGTGCGTGAACGTGAGTGAGTGCGTGCGCGCAGCCGAGGCGCGCCCCAGGTGTGTGTGGAATGGCCCCGACGAGTGAACGGTGTGTATGATTTTGGCCGGATGAGAGACAGAGAGCGAGGCGACCGGAGCAGGTAGAAATGGTTGTTAATAGCAGTGCAGTCGGTGAATAAAGCCCCAACGCTTCAGCAATACGCCCTGTGCCTCTGTGTACCACCATATCTCCTGCTTAACAAGAGTGAGGTTTACTCGGGAGTTGACCCCGGAGGAAAAAGCTGCTTCCGGCCCTGGAGAAGACAGATCTCCCCTGCGTCCCCCAACCACGGTTAGGAGACGAGAGGCAGGAACGGTTAACACTGGCGACCACGAAGGGACACTCATGTTGTTAAGAGGGTGGTGAGTACAGAAAGAAAAGGACAGTGGCAGCTGGGCCGAGTGACTGTGATGGCAGCTAATCTAATGAGACATGGCGGCCGCTCGCTATCCCGCCGATATCTACAAACAAGATACTAACTACTCAAACCCATTCATGTCGCTGGCTAATCGTCAGGAGTGCAGACGAGGTGCTGTGAGGGCTCATGAATGTCGGGCTGAGACGAAGTGTGGACATTGTGGCCCATTTCTGTGTGATGAGAGCTGCGCGGGCGCACCTGTTGATGGAGAGGATTTGTTCGCGCCATTCGGCAGCCCCGCTCAATTTGCCACCGGCTGTGGACGGGGACCCAGCAGACCAGGACCTCAGCCTGTACAACCTGTTCGCTACCGCCTCCAGTGATGGCCCCAGCAGTTCCCGGCCGTCCACTCCACCTGCTAATGCCCCCAATGTGATCGGGTCTCTTCCACCCACTCCTTCCCATGTGATATTTGGCCATGGTGGGGGTGCGGTGGGAGAACCACGCCATCAGGCTCAGCACGTGTCACGGCCCAAACGTCGGCGCAGAGGACCGGACCATTACGGGGACTGGGTTACTGAGTGAGCCAACTGTAGCAGTTCCTGTTTGCACTAGAGACTCTCCAGTTCACATTTTTGGACTCTAGTCTGGTTATAATGTTCTATATGTTTGTTTGAAAAAAAAAAAAAGCTGAAGTGACAATGCTTTCATATACCACATGCACTTTGTT
The DNA here is from genome assembly GCA_020510985.1 of Pholidichthys leucotaenia. Lineage (NCBI taxonomy): Eukaryota > Metazoa > Chordata > Actinopteri > Cichliformes > Pholidichthyidae > Pholidichthys > Pholidichthys leucotaenia. The sequence goes on along the minus strand of CM035845.1, from coordinate 246,161,242 downwards.
TTAATTGAATGTATTGTATTTTGATTAGTTAGACAGTATTACTCCCGGTCGCCTAGAAATAGATTTCAAAGTATAATGTACCTCCTTGTTTAATTAGAAACAATGGTATTTCAATGTATTTGCCCCTCACGTTTACACTGAACAAATGAACTAGTTTTACCACTGCATAGACACTCGTAACCTACCTACCTATTTGAATCCCTGTTATATATTGGACACTGCTACTGCTACCGCTAGGCGTACAAATGTAGAGAGTGTGTACCAATTTTATATGATTTAAATGGAATGGAATTAGTATTAATTGCCAATCCATGGTGGGGGTAGTGTTGTAAGATGTGCCTAATGCAGGTGTTAAGATAGGACAGCTCAGTGCGTGAACGTGAGTGAGTGCGTGCGCGCAGCAGAGGCGCGCCCCAGGTGTGTGTGGAATGGCCCCGACGAGTGAACGGTGTGTATGATTTTGGGCGGGTGAGAGACAGAGAGCGAGGCGACCGGAGCAGGTAGAAATGGTTGTTAATAGCAGTGCAGTCGGTGAATAAAGCCCCAACGCTTCAGCAATACGGCCTGTGCCTCTATGTACCACCATATCTCCTGCTTAACAAGAGTGAGGTTTACTCGGGAGTTGACCCCGGAGGAAAAAGCTGCCTCCGGCCCTGGAGAAGACAGATCTCCCCTGCGTCCCCCAACCACGGTTAGGAGACGAGAGGCAGGAACGGTTAACAGTACATTTCACACTCTATTCAGCTGTACAGGCTTTGTTTAGACAGATCAGCTGACACACTCAAAGGGTTAATACTGCTTATTTCTTGTCTCCAAGCGAATTGGTGTGTGACACACAGAGTTACCAGAGGACTGACCCCCCCCTCACTGTAGCTTTCGCTACTTACAGTGGCTGTTTGGCCTAAGGTCAGAGAAACGGAGATAGGCGCCGCCCTATACACCGTATGGTGTCCCATGATCTGTGGGTGGGAATTAACTAACTAACTAAGCTAACCGGGGGTCTCTGCCCAGTTTTGGACCTGAGGCTGTTGAGTATGTATCTCAAGGTGCTCTCTTGTCTGGTGCTCAGGCTGAGGACATTATTCAGGTCATAGGGCCAGGTGATTGGTTCACAGCATTGGACCTTCGCGATGCTGATTTCCAAATTCCCAGAAATCACACCTCAGGAAATTCCTCAGGGTTCCTTCAGGACAAGCCTTTGGTTATGACGTCCTGCCTTCCAGCCTGTCCCTGTCCCTGGACATACACCAGGTTAATGGATGCTGCACTCGACCCACTGGAGCAAAGGGGCATTCGAGTTCAATTGTCTGGATGATTGGCTGGTTTGTGCACCATCAGAAGCCATAGCTAGGAGCAATATGGAGACCATATTGGCTCACCTGGTGCACTCGGGTTGCTTTTGAATGCAGTGAAAGGCTGCCTGGCTCCATCCAGAGTTGTTGAGTACTTGGGGCTCACCCTGGATTCAGTTATCCCTGACTCCAAAGAGAGGACATACTATCAGGGAATAGAATAGAATAGACTTTATTTGTCATTATAACAAGTACAACGAAATTAAAATGCAAACCAGTCAGTGAATTAAAAGTAAAAAGAAGCTTAAAAAGATTATATGCATTACTAATTTTAAATATCACACACACTCAGTTTCACAGTTTCAAACCTCATGTTCTGCTAGAGTTTAGACAGGTAATTGCGGTCGGATAAAAACTGTTTTTGAATCTGTTTGTCCTTGTTTTAATTGCTCTAAACCACCTTCCTGATGGTAGTAGTTGGAAGAGAGCATGACCAGGATGAAAGGGGTCCTTAGATTTTTTTGTGCCTTTTTAAGGCAGCGGGCGTGGTGCAGATCTTCAAGGCTGAGGAGAGGGCAACCAACAATTTTTTGGGCTGTGTTGATGACAGTCTGAAGAGCTTTCTTCTGAGCTACCGTGGAGCTGCTGAACCAAATACAAATACAATAAGTTAGAATGCTCTCAATAGAGCAACGATAAAAAGACAACAGCAGTCTCTGGCAGATGTTGTTTCCTCTCAACACCCTGAGGAAATGTAGTCTCTGTTGGGCTTTTTTCAGCAGCTCAGTTGTGTTCATCCCCCATGTCATGTCCTCCTGAATATGGACCCCCAGGAAGCGGAAAACCTCAACCCTCTCCACACCTGTACCACTAATAGTCAGAGGTTGAATCCATCCATCCATCCATCCATTCATCTTCTACCGCTTTTCCGGAGGTCCGGGTCGCGGAGGCAGCAGTTCAAGCAGAGAAGCCCAGACTTCCCTCTCCCCAGCCACCTGCTCCAGCTCTTCAGAGGGGATACCAAGGCGTTCCCAGACCAGCTGGGAGACAGTCTCTCCACCGAGTCCTGGGTCTGCCCCGGGGTCTCCTCCCAGTGGGACGTACCTGAAACACCTCAAGTGGGAGGCGTCCACGCCTCCTATATATATATATATATATATATATATATATATATATACACACACCCCTTGCATTCACCCATTCTTCCTCTGTGCTTCCACAGGTGTGATTAATTTGGTATAATGCTTCTATTCCGAGGATCATAGTCACATGGTAACAGGTTCACTTTCATTCATAAAACTGCATTTACATCCATAAACATACGATTTAAGATGACAACAATTGGTAAATCATCTTCTCCACCTTCTCCCTAAAATAATTGCTTGGCTTTAATTCTTGGCATAATGCCAAACAGCCACACTGATTATATTTGCTCCTCTATTTTAAATTCGTGAACGAAAACAGTCAGCATCCCCAGCACACAACCGATTTGTCCTCATAGGTAAATGCCATGGTAATAGTAATCCACCTTTGAGCATGAACACTTGTCTTTTAAAAGTGATGATAAAACCAAATCTGATGTTACACCCAACCTAAACCTCTGAATAATTAAGACCATTAGGACAATCCATTAGTGATTTACAGTGGCAGAGATCTCTTTCCATCACCTTAATAACATAACTGGACATGCCTTTTACTGCACTCTGCACCTTAGACAACAGACTATTGACTAGGTTGTCGTAATATGGTCCTAAGTCTTTAGAAAGTATATAAAAGATGTATAAAATGTCCAGAAGATTCCGGAGTGCCTTAAACCAGCATTTTTTCTATTTGTCAGTAGGTTCCAATTCTTCCATTTGGACTATTCAGTAGGACTTCATTTTGACAACTTCCCTAAGAAAACGTTTTCTCCTTACACATCATTTATGACTTTAGCAGTGTTGGGCAAGTTACTAAAAAATAGCAACTAGTTGCAGTTACTAGTTACTTCTTTTCAAAAGTAACTGAGTTACTTCTGTGATACTGTATGATTAAAGTAACTAGTTACTTGGAAAAGTAACTTTCACGTTACTTTCAAATGCATACTTAAATCATCTTGCACACACAGCAAGATCAAGGGCCACTTGTTCTCATTAGAAAAAAGAAGAAAAAGACAACTGATGAGAAAAAAGTCTCATCTTACAGAGAAAAAATGTCTCAGATTTACACAAACTATTTTAATCAGTAGAAAGTCTGAAATTTACTAGAAATAAAGCTGTGAATTCAGAGAAAATGTTGGACCCCTTGGTGGGCCATTTTTGGCCCACCAGCCATATATTTGACACCCCTTAACCAGCCCATTAAAAATATTTAGAGGATTTACTTCCATGAAACAGTTGCATATCATAACAGCATGTAAATGAATGAGATAAAATAAAACAGAAAGCACAGATAAATGAAAGTTCACCGCTGAGAAGAAGCTGTTCTTTACTGCAACAACAGTCACTTTTTCTCTGTGCGTAAGAAAACTTTAAATGCTTTTCATAAGGACATTAAATTAAATGCGAGCTTCTTGCTCAAAAAATACTCATGTTTAACCACAGAGGTAGGAGCAGTTAGGGGTTACTTACCTCGGCCAACAGGTGATCAGGGCTCGATACGAGAAGTCGCCACTGCCATGGCATTTCTTTCTGGGGTTGTGATGTGAACTGGGGCAGGACAGGAAATGGACCCACTGAGGAGAGACTGTGTGACGGCTACATCAGTTACGGTAGGGTCAGTTTATATTTGTTTGCCTCTTTATTTGCTTGCCTTTGCCTTTGTCATGACGACCTCCAGTGGCTTGAGGCACTGGGGATGGCAGTTGTCCTGTAGAAGAGCTTGGAATAACGAGGCGATGTGATTTATAAACCAAAGTTTATTATCAGCTTCGCTCCTCTAACAAGTCTCATCTCAGTGCAGAAGCAGAATAAGAGGTCGAACACATTCAGACCTACATACTTATACCTACACATAACAAAAGACATTGCATATCAAAGCTGACATCCCGCATTAGCTTAATCCCCCCTCCTTTGTCTTCCGACTCCTCCACCTGATCCTGGGTGGTCAGGGCGATCGATCTCCTCCATTGTCCTCTGTCTCCTCCACCTGGCCCTGGGAAGTCAGGGCGATCAATCTGGTCTCCACCGCTGCGCCTCGGATGCTCTTTGATCTTCGCTGGCAGTTGAGACCTCTTGTCCTGTTCTGAGGCGTGAGGTCGTTGCACATATGTAATCACCAAACATTCTAATATGCTTATACATATGTAGGTTATGGGATATATGATTAATATAAACCACAGTCCCTCCAATAGTCACCAAAACTGTGTATTCATCCCCAGTTGGCACCTGATGAGGGTCTAGAAACTGCAAGTTGTACGATCGTCCGTTTGTGCTAAAATATCTATCCATATCAATAAAACGAGTAACGCGAGTAACACATCTGATCAAATTTCAGTAACTGTAAGGCATTACTGAATTTTTAAACAGTAATTTCGTTACACAACACGTTACTGCAAAAGTAGTGATGTTACAGTAACACGTTACTCCCAACACTGGACTTTAGTCAGCATTTTACTGATGTCTATTCTGCATCAATAATTTATTCTTTTAAAACACTTGCTTAAAGTAAAATCAGCAAAAAGATGTATCTTACTTCTCAGCCACTGGCCTTGCTATTAAGGCTTTGGATACACCAAGCTGGTGATTGGCCATCTGGCAAGAATCAAGGTGTTGGTGAGCCTTTCTATTTAATGTGTTGAGCACAATAGGCACAAAGCAAAATTTGTCTACATTTTTTTGCAGATTCAACATGTTCAATCAGTGTTAGGATTTTCAGCACATTCTGATTAACTGGTGAATTTAGTGAAATTGTGAGCATACACTACTTGTTTGCCCTTGGCTGTAGTCTTCCCGGTGTGTGCAACTGCAGTTTTTTTATAATGACAAACTTGACAATAGGGGATCCAGTAGCATACTGGTTGTGAGATTTCATCATTGCCATCGGCTCGGTGTGTCTCCATGTAAAGTGTTACGGCAAAAGATACACAACTTACATATGGCATCTCATAAAAGGCAAAACTCGTAGTATTTAATAGTCAATAGACTGAAGTCGCACACAATGAAATGAGTATCATCAGACTAGCTATCTTTCATCAACATTCACATTAGAAATTAATAGCCACTTTGTCAGCCAATGGCACAGTGAACTTGCTACTTGTCAAAGGTATTCCCTGGAGTATTAGATGGAGTTGGAGTCTCACACAACTAATGAAGATGGAATCAGTGGAAGTATGGCTGGACTGATAGACAGATGAAAGGATAGATGATGTTTACACATCAGTAGTTTTTTTGTGTTGTATTTTGGAAGTCTTTAAAAACTAAACTTGCTGTCATAATGTTTCAATCTTATGCAACAAATTCCAAAAAGTTCTGCGGGTTGCTTGATGGAATGTTAACTATTGCAGAAATGGAATCTGGCTCCATTCTGCTGTTTTCATCCAGGATTGTTTTCTCATGCACTACTGAAGATTTCATTTTCTACCTTTAAGAAAAGATGAGACAAAAGAGTGGTAGTGGTATTGTTCCCTCTCTCTTTGTTGCCCTCTTCAGTGTTGGAAGCCAGGTAAGAAGGGAGTGAATTTGAACAGGATCTGTTCCAATTGAGATTTTGGCATGCTATTTTTAATCAGACTCCCCTAATGCAGTTGCCAGCCCTTCACATTGGTCCTCCCTCCCTGTTCTGACCCCTCCTTGCACCCCCCCCCCACCTCCACCCCCAACAGCCCAGCTTGCCTCCAAGGGATCAATTGGACAACAGATTCAATGAATTCTTTGGCAAGGCCTGTATTTCCTCTGAGAGCACCAGTAGCTCTTGAGCTTTGAGTGAAAAGACGATGGGAAAGGGGAGATGGGGGAAAAAAATGAATGAGTGAGGTAGGGACAGAGTGATGAGGAGGGCTGAGAAAGAGCACCTTTTGAGGCTGCTTCATATTTAGCAATGTGCTTTGACAAGGCTTGGCAAAGATAGGTGCTGCATCGGGGAGTCTAAATGAAAGGCGCTAGACGGAAATGAAAAGCGGCACAGGATAAGATCGGGAAATACAATAAGAACCTGTCTTGTAAACAGGCCTTGATGCCAAAAACAGATAATAAAAAGAACAGGCTGATGAAGCAGTACTTTTATTTTGCTTAACAGAGGGGAGTGTCTGGGTCATTATCTTTTGGGATTGGTTGAAGAAGTTTTTCTGGCATTACGCTGACACCATCATTATTTGTTTGAGGAGCTAAATAGCTCCTTGGAGTTTTGTTGCATTTCTTCCTTTTCTCAAGCTCTGCCTCCCTTCTCTCACAATCTTTTTTTAAGGTAAAAGTAATAAAGAAGGAAAGACCTTACAATGGAACCACAGAGAGCACCACAGTACTTGATATTCTGTGTCATGCTCTGGAATAAAAGATCCCTGTGAGACGTACAAAAACTACCAGCTAATAAGATTCATAATGCATATGAGCAGAATGTGTAAGTAAAGATTTAGCATTGTAATTGATTTTATTCACGCATTCCATAAAAAGGCCATCATAACAGCTAATTAGCACTTGCTGGCCTTATGCATTATGGATATTTTCCAATTTAGAATAAAAGAATGCATGGAGTTTTAAACAAACACGTCCAAATGCTGTACAGTAAGGCTAATTATCTACATGTGTGTTTGAACAGTCCTTTTGAAAGTATGAATTTCTTACCCAGGGGGACTTCGAGAATGGCCACTCAAAGTAACCGGACAAAGTATATCATGTATACCAAAGGATGTTCCAGCACACTAATGAGTAGAGGGATCACTGTGACCTTTTTACACAAAGGAAAAAGTCAATAGATCAAGTGCATGACTCCAGCAGATTGTTCTAATTGCATAAAGTTAATATGTAACAGGCTTCTTTGCAAACATTTATAGAATACATTCATTAAAGTACACAAGTTTCCCACACATAACAAAGAGGTTAGATACCAGCATAGCTGTGGTTTGCGGCTAGCATACTATCATACATAATAATTTGAGTATTATTTAGTCTGTGTGAAAAATCTATGTACACCCCAAACTCAATAATCACACAATTTAACAGACATAATAATTAGAATTATAGAAGTTAGTTCTGGCCAAGTTACCTGATTTGACAGTAGGCCTTGTCAGAGCAGTGCTGGAGTTGAGATCAGACTGAGACCAGAGTTCTTCAAAACCAAGACCACTGGGTATGTAAGTCATGGTCTCGACTCAGTCTCAATCTTGAGCTGTGTCTTTGGAGACTCTGGTCTTGACGAGGTCTCGACTACAACACTATCTCAGAGTGCTGATGATAAACAAAGATAGGTGGTGCGTGAACACACAGCGGCCTCTCTCTTCTCTTCAGATTTTCTTTCTATTTTTCGTGTTTTGTGTCACTTAGTGTTGTTAACCTGTTTAATGTACATATTTGATGCTGCGTACGAGTTACAGTCACCACAACCTTCTGGAGATAAGGAGTAAAGCCACAGATTACGCCCTGGATGAAAGCATCAAAGAAGAACTTCGTGGCCTAGGAATCCTCCGACAGTCCTCCACATCCTCGAACTCGACTGCCATGCGGCACCGTAGTTGGTGTGAGAGGAGATGGAAGTGAGGTAAACGTGGAGGTATATGGACAAAGCTAACTGCTAACCCGCAGAAACCCGCAATCCCTTCACTGATTCTGGCCAACGTGTGCTCACTTGATAACAAGATAGAGCACATACAGCTCCTGAGATCCACACAACGTGATGTGCTGAACTGCTGTGTTTTTGTCTTTACAAAAACATGGTTAAATGACAATATACCAGACTCTACCATTCACCTAGCTGGGCTAACATGCTATCACAGTGACAGAGTGCTAACCGTTAGGAGCGAAAACCCAGGGTCGAGGCTTGTGTGTGTACATCAGTGATGTCTGGTGCTGTGACTCTGTTGTTGTTCACAGACATTGCTCTCCTTTGGTAGAGTTTATGATCATCAAGTGCAGACCCTTTTAAATGCCTAGAGAAATTTCATCGGTTCTACTTGTGGCCATGTATGTCCCACCCACCGGCGCCAGTGAGAGGAGGGAAGCACTGAAAGTACTCTATCAAGCTCTAAGTGAGACACAAACAGCGCATCTGGATGGACTTCTCATCACAGCAGGAGACTTCAACCACGCAAATTTAAAGGCCCTCCTACCGAATCTATATCAACATGAAAACTTTGCAACGAGGGGAGACAACCTGCTAGATCTGGTGTATACAATCCATAAGAATGCATACAAATCCTCCCCCCTTCCCCCTCTAGGCCTCTGATCACTTCACCATCCTGTTAAGGCCGGCATACAAACCTAGACTGAAAGCCATCAGAACAACAAAGAAGCAGGTACATGTGTGGCAGGAGGGGGCCTCTGATGCTCTGAAATACTGCTGCAGAACCACAGACTTGGACATTTTAAAGCATGCAGCCACTCACAGTGGACACACAAACCTAGAGGAGTATCCTGAGGTTGCTGTGGCATACATAGCCAAATGCATTGATGATGTTACTCACTGCAAGACCATCACTGTCCGTGGCAATCAGAAGCCATGGATGACAGCAGAGGTCCACAGACTTCTGAGGGCTCGGGACGCAGCCTTCAGAGCTGGCGACACTGCAGGACTAACAACAGCTAGGGCCAACCTGTCCTGTGGCATCAAGAAGGCAAAATGACAGTACAGCAAGAAAATATCAGGACACTTGAGCAACACCAGAGATGCACGTTCTCTCTGGTGTGGCATACAGACCCTCACCAACTACAAACCTCCACCTCAGATCTGTGCGAGTGACATCACGCTGCTCAACAACCTAAATGACTTCTTTGGCTGATTTGAAGAACAAAACAGCAGACCAGCACAGAAAACCACTCCTCCTCTGGATGAGCTGGCCTTGAGTCTGGATCTGGCTAGCGTGAAGAGGACGCTCTGCAGGATCAACCTATTCAAGGCAGCTGGCCCAGACAATGTACTGGGTCGCATCCTGAAGGACTGCCCAGAGAAGCTTAAGAATGTCCTGGCCCACATCTTCAACATCTCCCTGTCTCAAGCTGTTGTTCCCACATGCTTTAAGACTGCCACCATAATTCCAGTCCCAAAGAAGCCCGTCCCATCCAGCTACAATGATTATCGGCAGGTAGCACTGACCCCCACTATAATGAAGTGCTTCAAGTGGCTAGTCATGCAGCACATCAAGTCCACTTTGCCTCCCTTTCATGGCCCATTCCAGTTTGCATACAGGTTGAACAGATCCACAGAAGACACCATCGCTGCTGCTCTCCATCCAGCCCTCACCCACCTGGATTCAAAAAACTTGTACGTGCGCATGCTGTTCTTGGACTTCAGCTCAGCATTCAACACAGTCATTCCCCAGCACCTGATACAAAAATTCTGACAGGACTCAAAACCTCTATTTGTAACTGGGTGCTGGACTTTCTCACAGGGAGGCCACATAACATGCAGGTTGGCAGCAACACGTCCCAGACCATTACACTGTGCGCAGGGGCCCACAAGGGTGCGTGCTCAGCCTGCTGCTCTTCACCCTGCTGACCCATGACTGCTTGCTAGCCTTCAACACCAACCACATCATCAAGTTTGCGGATGACATGATGGTAGTGGGCCTCATCAACAACAATGACAAGGCCAACTAAAGAAACAAGATGAGCCAACTGGTCCAATGGTGTAAAGACAGCAACCTCTTCCTGAACGTGGGAAAAACCAAGGAGACTGTGGTCGACTTCAAGTGGGGTCACACACAACCACTGTTGAAGCGTTATTGTAACGCCACTACTTTTGCAGTAACATGCTCCGTAACGAAATTACTGTTTAAAAATTCAGTAATGGGTTACAGTTACTGAAATTTGATCAGGTGTGTTACTCGCGTTACTTGCTTTACTGATATGGAGAGATATTTTAGCGCAAACTGACCCTACCGTAGCTAGCACAGCCGTCAGTCTCCTCTGTGGGTTGATTTCCTGTCCCACGGTGGGAAAAAATGCTGTGGCGACTTCTCATATGGAGCCCTGATCACCTGTTGTGGCAGTGAGTAGCCCCCTAACAGCTCCTTACCCCTGTGGTTAAACATGAGTATTTTTTGCGCAAGAAGCTCGCATTTGTCTGCAGTTGTGTAAATATGTAAGTTGTGTAAGTAATTGTAAGTTTCTTACGCACAGAGAAAAAGTGACTCGGTTTGTTATAGTAAAGAACAGCTTCTTGTAAGCGGTGAACTTTCATTTATCTGTGCTTTCTGTTTTATTTTATCTCATTCATTGACATGCTGTTGTGATCTGAAACCATTTCATGGAAATAAATCCTCTAAATATGTGTTTTTAATGGGCTGGTCCACGGGTATCAAACATATGGCTCGTGGGCCAAAAACGGCCCACCAGGGGGTCCAACATTTTCTCTGTGAATTCACAGTTTTATTTCTAGTAAATTTTGGACTTTCTATTGATTACAACAGTTTGTGTAAATCTGAGACATTTTTTTCTCTGTTAGATGAGAATTTTTTCTCATCAGTTTTTTTCTGATGAGAACAAGGGGCCCTTGATCTTGCTGTGTGTGCAAGATGATTTAAGTATGCATTTAAAAGTAACGTGAAAGTTACTTTTCCAAATAACTAGTTACTTTAATCATGCAGTAACTCAAAAGTAACTGTTACTTTTGAAAATAAGTAACTAGTAACTGTAAATAGTTACTATTTTTTAGTAACTTGCCCAACACTGCACACAACACTCCCCTCTGATCATCAACGGTGCAGCTGTGGAAAAGGTGAAAAGCACCAAGTTCCTGGGGGTGCACATCTCTGAGGACCTCACCTGGACCAACAATGCCACGTCACTGGCCAAGAAGGCCCAAACTCACCTCCATTTCCTCCACAGACTGAGGAGAGCATGAGTCCCACCCCACATCATGCAGTCTTTGTACCGGGGTGCCATTGAAAGCATCGCCACCAACTGCATCACAGTGTGGTGTGGAAGCTGCACTGCCACCTGCCAGAAGACACTACAATGCATAGTGGGTGCAGTCAGCAAGATCATCGGTGCCCCCCTGCCCCCTTCCCCCCAGCCCCACCTCTTGGACATCTACCCCACCCGCCTCACCTGCAGAGCCATCAACATTACAGGCGACACCTCCCATCCCCTACATTCCCTCTTCAGCCCCCTCCCCTTTGGGAAAAGGTACCATAGCCTCTGGGCCCGCTTCGCAAGACTGCTGAAAAGCTTTGTTCATCAGGCCATCAGGACATTGAACTCTGTTCACCCCCTCCCCCTTCCCCAGACGGTAACAACTCCATAAAAGCTACCTCAGTTGTTGGCACAGAAAGACTGGCACACCAACAATAATACTGTTCTGTTGTACTTTTGCTGCTATATGTCTCTGTACATTAACTGCAACCATTTGCGCAAATGCCATATCTGCTGCTGTCTGTATGTCACTGCAATACTCATATCATATCTGTCACGATCTGCACCTACACTACCGCATTGAAATGCAACTATGAGTACTCATTGCTAGCTGTCTGAATATAGGATTGCTGAGTTTATTACCACTAAATGTTTACCTAAACTAATTTTTTACCTCTATGGAGGTCAGAGTCTTTCTGGCTGCCATTGGCACCATGGGTTGCATCACTGTAGATAGACTGTACATAGACTGCTGCTGTCACTGTTTATACTTGTTTTTCTTTTTTATCCAGCCTTATTCATTTTCTTTTTATAACATGCACACCAATGAAGAGAGAGAGAAACGCCATTTCCATTCTCCTGTATGCCCTGCAACTATAGTAGTATTGACAATAAAATCTTTGAATCTTGAATCTTGAAAGATAACATCAACTCTGTTTGCATAACATCCATGTCAATCGACCGCATGGATAATCACAGTAAATGGCATTTACTTATTATACTGTGATCATTTACATACCATGTATAAGATAAGATAAGATAAGATAAGCCTTTATTAGTCCCACAACGGGGAAATTCCAGGATTGCAACAGCACAGGGATAGCAACACTCAGAGCAACAATCAGAAGGCAAGAAAAAAAACAAGCAAGCAAGAGCAGCTAATATACATATGTACGTATTACTATAAAATATATATATATACACACACACACAGACACACAGTGCAGAGCATTGTAGCTGGATGGAATAAATATATGAATATATGAACACACAGTGCAGAGCATTGTAGCTAGATGGAATAAATATGTAAATATATAAACACCCACAGTACGGAGCATTGCAGCTAGGTGGAATAAATATGCAAGTATATAAACACACACAGTGCGGAGCAATGTAGCTAGATGGAATAATATGTAGATATATAAATATATAAACACACCCAGTGCTGAGCATTGTAGCTAGATGGAATAAATATGTAAATATATAAACACACACAGTGCAGAGCATTGTTGCTAGATGGATAGAAGTTGCTAGATGGATAGAAGGTATACTGTACCTTCTTTTCCACAACAGGGTTAAGGAGATACAGTCATGTAAAACAATTAGGACACCCTGTAAAAGCCTGTGGTCTTTTTTTTTTTTACATATTTGGACATATGGATGTTTAATATCAACGTTAAAAATACTGTGAGATTTATGTAATGCAACTAAACAATTAAAAATGAACTAAAGACTTTTCAAAAATTTTCTGTGAAATATAATTCAAAACAAATAGTGAGGAATGAATTAGGACACCCCCCATCTTGTTTAGGACAGCCCACATTCATTCCCACTTAAAATAGCTAAAATAATTGTTAAAAATGCAAACAAAAACAAGGTTAGATGTAGATATGTGAACATTTATTAATAAAGAACTGAATATTTAATGGGGTGTCCTATTTTTTTCACATACTGTAAGTACCTATATTTGCATAGCACTTTTTTTGGTATAAAATACCACTCAAAGTGCTTAACTTAGTTGGGAGACACTATTTTTTGTTGATGGAGTAAAATAGCTGGTTAAACAAACAAATGATAATGTTTTGCCATGCACTGCTGCTGATTAATAAATTGTACTTGTGGAACTGTTGTTTAATAATACCAACATCACACCTGAGGTTGTGATGTTGTGCTTGGACATCAGGACAGCTGTAATGTTTTCAGTGCTTAGCTTCACCTTGATGACCCAGTAGAGTGTCACTCCATCTATCATTAACATTGGTTAATTCAATTGACTTTATGGCAGATATTGAAATACAAATATTTTACTACAACATCTTATGTTTAAATTATTTTGAAAAAGTTCAGTCATCTGTGGCAGGTTCTAACTTTACATAATAAAAGTGCAAAAACATTTACACAACTATTAGACTTCGTAAAAGTACACCACCATAGCAGACCTATTCCACATCAGCTGCTAGTGTTGTAGTCAAGACCAGAGTCTCGCAAGACCAAGACCAAGTAGAGACCAAGATCACTGTGTATGTAGGCCTTAGTCTTGGTCTTGACGGGGTCTTGATGAGGTCTGACTACAACACTATAGGCACCCAGTGTGACATAGTAAACTAAATACAGAAGATACTTATCACAATAAGAAAGATTTTGCTCTCCACAGAATTTGATTATAGTTTTAACAACCATTTTTCTCACCAAACAGCATTTAACAGAGTAAACCTTGTAGTTGTATAAACCAATAAAGACAGGTTTTGGTATTTTCTGCTATGAAGGTTGAATAATACTTTGAGGCAGTGGATCAAAAAGGAAATTGTCTCAGTAGTCAAATATGAGCGTGAATCAGAGCATGCTGAGACATTACAGAATTTGTTAAACCGATTTACGGGCTCTGAATAGCAGATATCCGAGTACAGAGAATCAATGGCCAAAAACATTTCTGTCAATGCCAATGAAACACTGAAGCCACACAGTGGTGACAAATGAAGTGCCCATGCTTAGCCGGACAGATGGGCGTGATACATGAACCTTATTGTACACTACAGGCAGCAGCATTCATCGCAGATTTAATGGTGTGTTTAATTAGCTTTTAATCATATTTCGATTCAGCCTCTTTCAGTCCTCTGGAGTAAACCCGGATTTGTCCCCTGAGTTTATTTGCTCAAAGACAAATGCACCATCGCTTCAGACTTCAGGTGAACTTAGCCTTTTATTACGATCACTCATCTGCAAAATATGAAGATTCTAATTGACACTAACAAACAGATTGTGAACTACTTTGATCAGGTGAGAACTCAAGTCACTGAACTAAAAATAATGCGCTAGATCACATCCATATGAGCTGTACTTCTTCAACCATGTTGAACTCAACACAGGCAAGTGTTTTTGGCGTCCTGAATGTGTAAAGTGTCTCAGTGTAAGAAATGTCCATCAAATATGTGTTCACATTTTCAGCTAAACTCAAGGTTGTCAAAACCAAACCAAAACACAAAACAGGTACACAAAATATTTACTGAACTCAAGCCAAGCTTGTCCTTTGAAAGAGAGCAGTTGTTAATTCCCCGAAGTCACTTTCTTTCCATCTTAAGAATGGAGTTAGCCTAATAATTTCCACCTCATTTCCTAGCCAACCTCTCAAACTGACTCCTGTGTCAGTTCAACCTGTGCTAACAACCACCCCCCCCCGCACGCACGCACACACACACACACACACACACACACACACACACACACACACACACACACACAGAGTCTCTAACGGCATGAAGTCTGAAATTCAGCATGATGCCTCGGATCATCTCCCTCTCTTCCCAAATCTTGATTGACTAGCTTCTGCTCACAGCCTGCCAACCCTCCAGGGTCATTTACGCTACAGAGGGAAGAAGAGAGAAAAGAGACAGATCAGAAAGAAAAGCCCAATAAGGGGAATGAATAGCAGAGGTGAAAGAAAAGAGTGGGCCAGTCTCTTGTCTATCTATCAAAAGGTCCTGCTTTGTGAAGCTGAAAACCTTGTCTCTCTCTTTTTTCCCTGCTGCTCCTGATTTTCTTTTCTTTCTTTTCTTTTTTTTTTTATGATTTTCAGAAACTTCCCCTGAGACTTTGTCAGTTTGCTTTTGTGGTGCAAAGTTCGATCTTAACTGGAAAACAAGAATTTGTGAACAACAGAGTCAGGGCCACACAGGATGATACTTTATATATTACAAAAAAGATTATTGTGGGAGATTTTAAGAATACAATAGGTCTTTCCTAGTTTTTGCATTAAAAGAAAGTAGTAAATATATAACTAACTCTATAGTAATAATTTTTTAAAATAATTTACTTTTTTAATTTTATTTTTTAAATATTTTTGGAAGGGGAGGGCATTACTGTATGTGAAGTAATAGCATATTTTTTTTCCCCCTCATGCTTTTACTTGACTTTAAATTTTTAAGTTTGGGCATGGTATTAAAGCCACTTGATCTTGATTACGGCTTGAACTGGAACCCACTTTGGAACCAACCCCCACATCACCCCTCCTTTTTTATGTGATGTGTGTACTGTATAAATAAGAAGAAGAAGCCAACTTTATTGTCATTCAATCCATACAGCCAATCATGGACAGTAGAACAAAGGTATGTTTCTCCTCTCTACAATGTTAATTACGTCTAAAATTGGACGGGTCGCTGCCTTGCACAGCTACAAACAATTTTTCCTTCCCCCTTTCTATTACCCTGAGCATCAAGCTAGAAGGTGGGAAGTACCATTTCTATATGGTCTTTGGTATGACCTTGCCAGGGCTTGAACCCACAGTTGTGGGGTGGATGCTCTATCAATTATGCCACCACTCTGGTGTGTGTATAGATGTATATATATAAAAAAATATGTAGTGATGGGAGTGCAAGATGTCTCTTTTTGTTATTTGAAATGATGCTGACATTTTATATCTGCCAAATTTCCCCAATCTCATTTACAATGCATTGCTACTAGACTGAAATAGAACGATTATATAGCAGGTAGTGGTTTTGGTGCCATTATCGCCGAGGGAATCCGTCAGTGGAGAACGGAGAAAGGCACAATGCAGTGACATGTGAATTAGGAGTCATTTGAAGCAAACTGTAGAGTAATTTCACTGAAAATGTTGGTTTAGTCAGTTTGTAATTGAAGGCAAAAATACTTTCAGATATACTGGATGCACATGCAGAGAAGAAAAGGTTTTAAACTAGTGCCAAAGGTTAATGATGTAGGAAATTCATTTGCTGCCACAAACTTTGATGGGAAAACAAGATGAAAGGGGGATGAAGGAATTGCATCTTCACTTTTCCATCAGCTATTATTTCATTTCCTGGTCTTTTACCACAGCACAACAGTGTCCTCCTGATTGCTCACACTTTGGAAAAAAAAAAAAAAAGAGTATCAAGCAAACACAGTGAGTGGGGAGTGGCACATGGTGAAGATTTGTCTCCATGTGTCTTTTGTTTTCTCAAAGGCGCCGGGATGATGCGCACTTATGTCGACATGCACACAAACAGGCACTTAGGCTCGTCTCAGAGGCTTATTAATATACCCAGCGTCAAAGGGATTTCAAGAGTGTTTATTGTTCATTATAAGAGACGCACATTCCTTGTGTGCACTCACAACACACCCACACTGCTACTGAAACACAGAGCCTTGCTTGGATCTCTTTTGGAAAGCTGAGTGTACTTTTAAGTCGCCATAGGAATTGAAACCCTGCCCGTGCTTCACGCTCATTTGCCGTTTCTCATTTGCGCGAACATCGAGACCAGCCTATCTGAATAATACAGTTGCTCTGTTAAACTGGAGAAAAAAGAAAAAAAAAACCTAACACCGGGCTCATACTTTGCTGGATTAAGTGCATCCTCCTGCTTCATAGGTATTTCACAATGTGCTTTCTTCCTGCTGAAATGAATTTCAACTCGGCACATCAGAGTCAGACAGAAATACGAGACTAAGAGGAGTGAAAAGACGATAGCGAAGCTGCGGCATCTTTTTGGCTGTTTAAAACATAACATGAATTCTCATTAGGGTTGGAAAGGGGTTGCTGCAGACGGAGTAATCCTTGGCAGGCACACAAGCAAGTGTGCTAATATTTTCAAAAGCATTAATACGTCAAGCGCCGGTATGTTTGTGTGTGTGTTTGGTGCCTTGGAAGTAGGACGCCCACAGAGGGAAGTCAACACACAAGCGCGACTGCCGTCAGTGTGACAGACAGACGCGCGCGCACACACACACACACACACACGCACACACACACACACAAATCTGAATCTTCTGAGAGTGCTGCTGCCAATGAGCGGCAACAGCTTGTGTGATTTGTTCATGCAAATTTAGGCCCAATCACACCCACGCTGACTTTGTTTGGGAGAGGTATGGAAACACAGGGAGAAAGGTGAAAAGAGAGGAGTGTTTTAAAGGACGCAACTGCGAGGGGGACAAACCTTGGATCAAATATTATAAGCAATATAAACAAATAGAGGCAAGGAAAGGAGTTAGGCTATATTGTATATCTGACACAAAAAGCAGGAATGAGTCACAATTGAAAAGGTCTAGTAAGGTGTCAAGTAGAGTGATACCATGGTAAATAATATAATAATAATAGATGCTTCATTTTCCAGCAGGACTTGACACCTGCACACACTGCCAAAAGTACCAAAACCTGTTTAATGACCATAACATCACTGTGGTTAGATTGGCCAGCAAACTCTCCTAACCTAAATCCCATAGAGAATCTTTGGAGTATTGTCATTTTGTGTGACACTGCTGGTGGCGCTGCTCTGCTGCGACCCGGGTACCTTGTGCTGCTACTGTGTGTGTATGTTTGTAGTACGTAGTTTGTAGTACTCAGTTTAGTGCTCATTTTTAAGTATCACAATGATGCTTTTGCTAAAGGGACTGCTTGTGATCTGGTTGCTCGGGATAATATGCCACTGTACCCAAGTGGATCGGGACATGAGGCCGACCATGCTCCTGAGCTATACTCGAGACCAGCTCCTGCTTCTTCGTTCCAGCCACGTCTTGGCACCCTTCCTGCCTAGGGAGCTCTTACGAAATCCGACGGGAGGACGTAGAAGCCGGTCGCAGAAGAGAGGGAAAGGTGGCGGAGTACAACAGAGACTGCGGAGGAGAGAGAACAGGCTGCCACTGCCATCCATGTTGCTCTGTAATGTCCGCTCACTGAAGAGCAAAATGGAAGAACTCAAAATCAACACCAGGTTCCTATACGAGTACCGGGAGTCATGCCTGCTCATTTTCACAGAATCGTAGCTTCAGGAGGACGTGCCTGACTCGCTCCTATCTGTGGACGGCTTCTCCCTGGTGCCGCAGGACAGGGACGCGCTCTCTGGTAAGATCAAAGGAGGAGGTATTTGTGTGTACATTAAGAACAAATGGTGTTCACAGTTCACTACGAGAGAGTCGCTTTGTACCCCGGACATAGAACTGCTGTGCTTAAGCCTGAGACCCTTTTATCTCCCCCGTGAATTTGGAAACATTTTATTATGCACTGTTTATATCCTGCCCAGTGGGAACGCTTTCAACGCGGTGAATGCTATTGTGGACTGTGTACACAGACAACTGGAACGCACCCCTGAAGCACCTTGTTTGATTTTAGGGGATTTTAATCACTGCAAACTGGATGTGGCACTGCCTGGCTTCAGCCAATATGTGAACTGCAGTACAAGGGGGAAAAATATTTTGGACAAACGCTATGGGAAAGTCAAAAATGCCTACACTACCGTTCAAAAGTTTGGGGTCACTTAGAAATGTCCTTATTTTTGAAAGAAAAGCACTTTTTAGCACTTTAGAAGTACAGAGGATGCCATTTTAACCTTAACCCATTCTGTGTTTAAACATTTGGAGGCGACAACCTCATATGCACATCTTTTATTGGTTGATTTTAGTTCAGCTTTTAAAACACTGCAGCCACACCTTTTAATTAAGAGGTTAAATGATTTTAAAGTGCATCCTGTCATTATTAAATTGTACCACTCATTTTTAACTTATCGTAAACAGCAAGTTAGTGTAAATGGAACTTTATTACCTCCGCCAAGGAGGTTATGTTTTCATCAGCTTTGGTTTGTCTGTCTGTCTGTTTGTTTGTTAGCAAGATAACTCAAAAAGTTATGAACGAATTTTCATGAAATTTTCAGAGATAGTCAGAAATGGGGTATCCTACAGATGATTACATTTTGGTGGTGATCCGGATCACCGGGGGAACTGTGGCGCTTGGCGGAGGTCTGCGCTCTCCGAGTGCTTTTCTAGTCTAAATTTAGAACCCTCAGCACAGGAGCTCCCCAAGGCTGTGTTAGTTCACCATTTTTGTTCACCTTGTACACTGATAAGTGCAGAAGTGTCTATCCAGGCAATCGAATTATTAAATTTTCTGATGACACTGCTATTTTATCACTACTTCAAAAGACTCATGATCTGTCAAGCTATTTTATAGAAATTCAGAGGTTTGTCAATTGGTGTGATGACAGTCATCTCATTTTGAATACTGATAAAATAAAGGAGATGGTGATTGACCCTCGGGGAGTTGGTGACCACAGGCCTGTGGTCATCCACAACCACACTATAACACAGGTTAGTTCCTATAAATATTCGGGAGTATTTATTGACAATTCATTAACCTGGAGCACACATATTGATTACCTCTGTAGTAGACTACAACAGCGGCTGCATTTCTTGCGTAGATTAAGAATACATGGCGTTGATAAAAGGATTATGTTAATATTTTACCAGGCTGTGTTGGAGAGCTGTATTAGATACAGCATTACAGCTTGGTTTGGCAACCTCTCTGTGAAACTAAAGAACAGAGTGTTGCGTTTAATTCATACAGCATGGAAAATTATTATGGAAAATTTGGGCAGCGTGGTGGCGGAGTGGTTAGCACTGCGGCAGCACAGCAACTCACCCTTGACCGGGGGATCCTGGGTTCGATCCCAGCCCCCGACCAACATTGATCTGTGTGGAGTTTGCATGTTCTCCCTGTGTCTGCGTGGGTTTACTCCGGGATTTTCTCCGGTTTCCTCCCACATGCCAAAAACATGCAAGTTAGGTTAATTGGCATCAAACTGGGGGATTCTAAATTGTCCTTAGGTATGACTGTGAGAGTGAATGGTTATCTGTCTCTCTGTGTTGGCCCTGCGATGGACTGGTGATCTGTCCAGGGTGTACCCCGCCTCTTGCCCAAAATGCTGGTGTTAGAAAAATACCCGATTCTTTGATTGAAAGATCCAAGAACAAACCGGAGATTTCTTCAATTTAAAGGATGGTACATTTATTTAGAAGTCACATGTAAAGCAAGCAGCGCTGGGTGCAGCGTGACGCAGCTCCCTCTGGAGCATGGTCAGACTGAACCCCGACTTCCGGGTGCAGGTTACAATTATCCCCTCGGGCTGGGCGAGCCAGTACAATGGGATGGGCTTGTACGCGACTATGTGATTGGCTAATCTACCTATGGCGGGAACAGGCCATCCACTGAACACGCCTCTTCATTCTAGAATGTGCTATCAACAGTGTGCGTGGGTGTTGGGTTTGGGTGTGTATCTAATGTGAAAGACCTGACTTAAAAGAGAGAGAAAAGACAGAGAGGGCTCTATACCTTTGTCTCATTCCTGTTATCAATATACCATAACATACTTGTTCATAAGCATGCAAACAGAATTTGTATGGAATATGTGTAGAGCATAATGGGAGATCACCTACAGAATTATTATTCTGGCACTAACTATACATTAACCCTTTCAATCCCCCCTTTGACATGATTTTATCATGTCAACCATGTATGGTGCGAGACACTCTAGCAATTAACAGATGGTGAATAAGGCAGGTCCCTGCATTGTGTGTCAACCCAAGAGGCTTGCACCATTGGTTCTGCTACCCTTGCCTCCCCCCTTTGACACCTTAGCACGGTGCAGCGATGTCTAAGAGGTGAACTGTCACCAGGTCCTGTACCCCCCTCAAGGTCGCCTCCTGATCGTAGTTCTTTGTCCAGTGGAGTGGACCATGTAGGGGTCATAGGGTAGGATAGAGTCAGTCCACAAAGTCCACAAAACCTTTGTCCACCGGTTGACCCTTGCCAGGACACACATCATTCAGCTGCACTCATCACACGGTTGCGACAGAGGTTTGACCTTCCTCTGTGTCTGCTTCCCGTATCTGCAGCTGTGGAGCACAGTTCCATCTTGGTGACACAGGAACAAAACAACTGTGTCCCCGCTCTCAGAGGCACACCTCATCCCATGAGGTCTACAGGACAGTCTGGTGGGTGCAGCAGAGGGTATGTAACATCCAGTCCAGCCAGTGAACAGTTCAGTGATGTTGTCCCAGGGATGCCACCCCCCTGTCGCTGGAAAGTGGTGGACATGCTGGTGTTGGTAAGGCTCGAGCTCCTGGCTCCACCCTGGATGCTGGAGGTGCGGTGGATGCGCTCGGGTACCAGTCCATTCTTCTGCTGGGGACTGAAGTCATACAGTCACTCGCCCTATGACCTTTTCTATATTGCAGGCACACGTCATGATGGTCTGGTGCTCTCCGGCATGCATCTTCCCTGTACCCTACACCTTTAATCAAGTGCCGATACCAAGGGCTCAGCTGGGGCATGACCAATAATGGTCTGAGGGGTTGCCATCACAATGCATGGAGCCTGTACAGTTTTATCCTTATTCACTACATCTGTAGTTATCCATATGTTGTTGTAAGTTATCTCCCAGTAGCCTTGAGTGTGTGATTGTTGGCTATATGAAATCTGCATGTGGTGATTGTGTTGTGATGTGAGTGTTGGGTGATGGGACCTATATGTTCAGTGGGTAGGTAGTAAACAATATTATTCAACGTTAGGAGACATCCTTATTCATGCATTGCTGTATTCAGGCATTCAGAGCTTCTAACCTTCTCCCTTATTCAGATTACCTTACAGTAATTAGCATGATGGAGATAAATAACGCAAGAACCCTATAAGTCTCACACCCCTACATCCGTGTGGTGAGCTATGTATGATTTATGTATTATCATTAGCACACTGTGTTTACAAATAATCTGTGATGGCAGAATGGTCTTCCTCGTCATCATCTTTCGTCTTGGGGTCCTCAGCTCTTCCTCTCGACCCAGCAGTTGGTCTAAGACTTGCTGATGACTCCCACTGTGGAAAATTGCATTTGTTAACGCCCTTCTGGGCTTCTGAATATATGGCCTATAGTGTCGTACTCTGCTCTTTTTATTAGATCTGCATTTGGTTATCCCTTTACCATAACCAGTTTGGAATTTGATTCAAATTTTCCTCATCCCCTCATTTGTTAATGTTAAGATTGGTCATATAGGAGATTTCTGGGCATCTTTGTGCCGCCTTTTGAGCTGTGGTTACCCAGTTGAGAGACAATGCTTATGGTTTTATTTTGGGAGAATATTCTGTTAAGGTCAGGTACTGCTTTTCCACGGATGGCTCTATTCTGCACTAGAGATGACAATATGTCCAACATTTTCCAATCCATGTGTTTGGGTCTAACCAGCAGGATGTGTGGAACCCCCCATTGGTTGAAATGCCTCTTATCCTCTTCAATTAGGACAATGGATGCTTCCACACATTTCTTTGTTTATCAGTCTAATTTTATGACCAATCTAGAGGATGGATTTGCAAATGATGGTAGTTCACAATTTGGATCAGATCCATTCAATTGCCTATAGTACATTGGGTACAATGCTACTTTTACAGATGTTGATAGGTGTTCTACTGGTAGCTTGTCATTTGCAGAATTTGATCGTTATTTTTCTGACTCAGAGTCCTGTATGTCATTACCCAGAATTCTTACTTTACATGCAATAATTTAATTTTTGCTAATTTTCTGCATACGTGTAGAAGTGAGTCCACTTATCTGTTCTAGTCTTTAAGTATGCAGTCCAGTTTTCAGTGGTGGAGGTGGACGCCTCTCCTGCCAGCAGCGGCCATTGTGGGGTGTGCTCCCTCCTCCTCCTCCTTGCCGTCCTCCCCCCTTGTCCTCTTGGCCTCCTTTTATAAGAGAAACAGATTCATGGGGAGCCTCAGGCTCCCCTTGTGTCAGCCATTCCATAAATAAGTTCAGTTTTTCTCCAAATTTTCTTTTCCCTTCTTATCTAGATTTCCAACATTGAGTCAAGAAAGGAACTGCTTCAAAGTCTTCATTTAATTTTCCTAATTAATACAAGATGGGATAATAAGATTAACTCTCCACCATGCCAACAGATATTATCTGCACTACTGTAATTGAACCTTGCGGACCTTTGTCTTCCAAGAGTTCTGTTCAATAAGGTTTCAATAGTCACAGCTTAACTAGTTTACAAATTTCATTTAAGAAAAACAAAATAACCACCTGTGCATTTTGATATGCTTCAGCATTGATAAATAAGATCAGTTTGTCCAGTTGAATTTAAATAAATGATTAAAAGTTGTGTCACACTTTCAGTCAAGCGAAAGGTGGACGTTTTGCCCAATTAGAATTTGATTCAAATTTTTTCCTTGAATGCCTCATTTTATATATTCCTTGGTAAATTGTGGAGTGAATGTAGTTTACCCTGACCCAGCTTGGCCACCGCAGAATCAGGAAAAACACATTCCTCATTACTGTCATATTCCTGAAATATGACGTATCATATATCACATATCACACCATTATGTGGTGAGTAACATCAAATGCATACCCTCTGTTGGGGAGGAACATAACTGGGGTGTTAGATTGATTTTAAATAGCCGAGTATATAGTAAGGCTATAATCTTCGCTGTGAGTGTTTGCTCATTACTAAATAAATGTTAATATCCACAATTAAGGAAATGCACTGAAAGAATGGACACCTAATGCCTCATTGCTGCTTTAAGTACTTGGAAACATCTAAGATGGCTACCTGCATTTGTGCCTTCTTCCTGGCACTCTTAGCAAACATTTATTTATTGTTGATTTTCTGTTTGTTTGGTTTTTAAACTTACTGCTTCAAATTTTACGTGGATCTTTATTTTTCTTTGGTTACACATACTCTGCTTTCATTTCTTTCCCCATTTTCATCTCAACATCAGAAATATTTTCTACACTTGCTAAACCCACCGTTCTTCTTCTCTTCCCCTACGTACTTTTTCCCATCAGAAACACTCAATTCTTTACCATCCACTATCCATCTGTGTACAAGACTTCACCTTTCCCTGGACTAGCTGATGAAACATCTCACATCTATAATCTCTTTCAGTATTAAAATTTCCTTCTGTTCACTGTCCCGTCGTTCACACTACTGACTACTGTCCACAGCTAATGCTCCATGCAAGATCCTG
The DNA here is from genome assembly GCA_020510985.1 of Pholidichthys leucotaenia. NCBI lineage: Eukaryota > Metazoa > Chordata > Actinopteri > Cichliformes > Pholidichthyidae > Pholidichthys > Pholidichthys leucotaenia. The sequence continues at coordinate 246,136,688 of CM035845.1, read as the reverse complement.
CACATAAAAGTGATCGGTTTCATTCTGAAAAGTCAGCTTTATAATAAACCAACATGGCTCAATTCAAAATTCTGTTTTGTGACAACACTCATCTCTTGATTTATACCCTGGCCTTGGATGCCTTTTAATTACTGACCTTTTGAATTTGTTGTGGAATTAAATGATGCCTCTGGGTCTGAACACCTGCCCTTCAAGGAATGTATTACACTAAGACGTCTGCTGATTATTATGAAAACTTAAGTTTAACAGAGTCATCTGTATCTTGGTGTGGTGGAGTCTTCTGTCTTTTTTCTTCTGAACAGATAACCTCCAGACGAACTAACACTATGCCTACAAAACTATAACAATTTTAGATACGAAAATATAAAACTTTCATTAGCCCCCCCAAAACAATTCTAAGTGATATTTAAATCGAGACTTAACCATGTGACACACAGACCATGCGGGTGTGAACCGCTGGTTTGTTTGTCAAGCTACATTGGTTGTCTTGTGTGTGTCAGAGCTGCAGATCTATGTGCACAGGACATTAAAGCCTTGTTCATGCTCCACCTCCGCTCTGTGCGTGATCTATGATGCTCCCTTGGATAAGGCTGGTGTGCACACAGCTATATGTATGTATATGCTTCATTCTTGAGTCTATTCGGCCGAGTGTTTGCTGTTTTTACCCCAAATTATCTTCTTGTTTCTCTAGTCTACTCTGGTTGTGTTTGTTTTAATTCATCGTCTTCTATAGTGCTTTTTACTCATCTCTGGATGATCTAAAACCATAACCCTTGTTACGCTGCCATCCCCCATCTCCATACAAAGTGTACGGAAATCTGTAATGCTCCGCACCGTGTATTTATATTTATGTGTACATATGTATATTCACTACTCTTATTTTCTTATCTTTTAAATTATTGCTCTGAGTGTTGCTATCCCTGTGCCATTGCAATCCTAGAATCTCCCCCATTGTGGGACCAATACAGGCCTACCTTATCCTAATGTGACTTTCATGTAAGCCTACAGCTTTTTTCAAATTTAAACACTTCCCTTCTAACTTTGTAACCTTTTCTCTTAATAGTTATTTTCTCTTAACAAATTTTAGATCTTTTCCTTGTAAATTTGCAAGTTCCTTTTCAGGAATTTGTGACATTTTGTAATATTTGGCAAATTTCCTCAATTGTGCAATTTCCTCCAAACCTTGCAGCTTTACCCTTATACCTTTTTGCATAAATTTTCAACCCTTGTCTTAACTTGTGATTGTAAATCAGCATTTTTATCATATTTTGCACCTCCATGCTCATATCGTATGTTAAGTTAAAATGTCTACTGCAAATCTTTAACAATGTTATTAGATTTCACCAGATTTGTAGAGATGTGCAAAAAATACAGATAGGAGGGTCTGGGAACCTCCAAATATGTATTGGCCCTTAAATATTAAGGAGCCCTAAACCTGCCTCATTTCTCTTGGTCACTAGGTGGCTAGTTTTCTTGTAGCAAAAGTTCCCACTGCCTGATATTCTGTGGAATAATGACCTTTCAAGAATCAAGAAATTTTCAGATTTTGGTCTTAGTTGCTAGCCTTTGTTTTATTAGATGGTGGGCAATACAAGCTGTGGCCTCAGCCATCACGCTTTTTGGATAACTTATGTTGAATTGTGCAATCAGAGGAGTTATTGTTTAATTTGACCCTGTTGGATTTTTCTTCCTTGATATATTGTTCTATTCCTTTCTTCTAATTTTCCAAAAAATAAAAATTCAACCCAACCTTGAATAACCACACCAACCTCTCCTATTATAAGACTTCAAGCCTTAATGGAGCCTTCAAACCTTTGTGGACTAGTAAGTTTTCTATCTGTTCCTGTCTTGACCTCTCATCTTGACCTCTCCTCCCTTGAAACAGAACAGCTTAATATCAAAGCCGTTCTTTTTCAACATCCTGTAGGGAAGGATACCTGTTGTGTTGCTAATTTTGGGGGACCCCTCGGGGGCCCTTGTGGGTGTTTGAGCTCAGTGGCCAAATTGCTTAACATATGAAGTATTAGTCCCATGGGGGCCTCTGACTATTCTGACCTCCTGTGGTCATGCAGCTGATACTGATAGGTCAACTTAGATGGGGCATGGGTATGGCTTTTTTGAAGATTGGTCATGTATTGTGTCTGCTCAGTATGTGGTCTTGGCACATCTCTGATATGGAAGGCAACAATACTGTATAGCTAGGTCTCCCTGGTGGGGGGGGGGCTGTTTTCACATCCTGCGAACATTCCTCTGTCCTGCATTTGTTTGACCCATCTGGCAAATTTCTCCCTTCCTTTCTTTTGATCTGTGATTGGGACCTTTGTCAACCATCTAGCCCTTGTCTAGGATAGTGCCGACCCCAGGGAGCCGGGCTTACAGGCTAGAGACATTTCATATAGGTGTTAATCAGTCTCAACTGGTTGATACACACACAGGAATACAGTACAGATATCAACTGAGTGATGAATCACCCCACATTTCACAAATAGAGAACAACAACCTTAATTTTCTACCAGCCTCAGTGGCTTGATACATATACAGGAATACTATACAATATCAGATGTGTGAGGACTCACTCTGCTGATGTGCTCAATTGTTCCTCTTTTGACCCATTGTGTTACTTTCTTTGATTGCTGGAGTGGGACAGCGAAGTGGAGGGAGGAGGGGGTCCCTGCGTGAAGGAGGAGGCAGCTGCTGGGGGAGGGGTCGTCCACAGCCAATACTGTCTCAAATTTAATGGAGAGAAACAGGCTATTAAACAGCGTGTTTTTGTCCTTTTCTGTTATATCGTGTTTATTGATTATTTTGCATTTGTTCTCACCGTTGCAGCATAAGTCTCTTATTCTTACGTTTTTTCTTCCTCCAATCGTTTCTCCATATTTTTGTCTTGTGTCCTGCACAAAACTTTAACATTTCATCAGTTTTCAATTTTCTTCAAAAACAAATTTCCTTTTCCATATTCTGCCCACTCTCATCTCCACAACAATAACTCCTATTTACTTCATTCATTCATTTTAGTTTATTGTATTTATTCAATTATTTTGTATTTATAATTGAATTCATTTATATTTTTACTTATCTGCACCAACCTACAATTTTCATTTAAATTCTCTCACCTTTATATAGTGTAGGATTTCCTACAGTTTTGTTGAGGAATAAATCTCCTTATTCTCCAGTTCCCTCTGCCTAATTTTAAAGTTGAACTTTTTATCTCTCTTCTCCAAGCTGAATGGCATGCTTTGCCTCATTATAGGCAAACCTGCATTCTAGCAGGCCCCTGAGGTCTTTATTGTTTTTTCACCATGCATGGAATTTTTAAAGCCTTCCTTTCAACCAGAGAGATAAAGTTCCAGATTTATTATTAAGATTTTAAGTTTTGTTGGCAGTAATTTTGTGAAATAGTGCACTTCCTATATTTGGCCACACGATGGAGGCACTGTGCCACAGCTTGAAGGTGATTCAAAATGGCGCCCTCGCATGCGCAGTAAATGGGACACGTGCAAAATGGCCCCTGAGCCTATTGTTCACAAACCATGTGCCTTTTTTTTTCCACACAAGATGGCGCCCTCGCATGCGCAGTGAATGAACACGTGCAAGATGGCCCCTTAGCCTATTGTCCACAAACCACGTTTTTTTTTTTTTCTCTCAAAGAAAATGGAGCGCTGTCTCCTTGACCCCAGCTAGCACACACTAGCACACCAGAATAGCTTTACAACTTTAATTTAGCACTTCATTTTAATGCTGTTACCTCAAATAATTCTCCTCTCAGTAACTTGTTTTACCAACTGCACCTCCACTCGGTGGTGGGGGCGCATACTTTCCTTTGTTCTGACCCGGAGCCCACCATTAGTTAAATCATTGTGGGAAAAATTTTAATAAATATTCCCAATTCCCGGTATTTCCCAACCCACACTTTTATCCCCTAAGGACACAAAATTTTACAGAAATCAGTTCTATACTTATGAATGCATTCACTATTGTTGGAATAAAAGAATCTTATGCAATTCTGTAAGCTATTATTTTATACTTATGAGCAGACCCTCACTAAAGGTGGAAAAAAGATTCTTGCGGCTGCTTGTTACGTTACTCACTCATGATGTAGTCTGAGGTTCTTATAACGTATTAAGAGTATCTTTATATATACTCACTGCTGCAACCGAAATCAGGCTAACCCTGGATTTCAATTTGGAAGACAGGCACGGCCGTTGCCTCCTATTGTCTTATTAATTCTGGGTACAGACTGCAACCCAGAATCTCACCGATCCATTTAATCTTTTGTCAAACAGAGGGTACTTTCGCTGAGGTCTCGGCAGATCCCCCAATGCACAAGCGGTACCGTGATTAACTCTAATCACAGCGGACACTTTCCCCCGTGGTCTCTTTTCGGCTACGAGAACAAGCGGTGTCTTGTGTTTAGCAAATTAAATGATCGCGGCCTCACTCCCAGAGTGGCATCGGGTCGAACACTTCCATGGCTCCCCCCGGCATCAGGTTGCTAAAACCTGGCTCTTTTCATTTGGGAGACGAATCTGGGTGATTATTAGTCACCCTGGCATCCTAAGTCTCGTCATTTTGGCTCAGACTGAATCCAAAACGTTTTTAAAATTTGGCGGACCATGCACCCGTCATACATGTCCAGGGCCGCGGCCGTTCTATCTCAGACTGAAAATAGAACACGTGCACTCCCTTTAACTTTTCAAACTATTATTTAAACTTTACATGTGACTCCCAACCAAATGATAAATTTCGAGATCGGATATACCCCTTTATCAGACAACTGTAAATTTAGAATGGCCAAACTGCAGAATTTTGTAGGAAAAGGCTCTGCTTACCTTTTTATTCAGGTGCCACAGTGGCCTGCAAAAGGGTCCTTCCGATGTGGGTCCTTTCTATGTAGTTTTTTTCCAGGCTCGTCTCGAGATACTTCAATCCGGGTCACCGGCACCAATTGTTAGAGAAATACCCGATTCTTTGATTGAAAGATCCAAGAACACTGGGATAGGCTCCAGCCCCCCCCCCCCCCCCGTGACCCAAAAAGGATTAAGTGGAAGGAGATGGATGGATGGATGGATGGAAAATTATTGGAGTTAAAGAGTATTTACCCATGCAGATCTTACACGAACAGGCAGCCTGTAGACAAGCTCAAAAAATAATCAGTGACATGAGCCATGTACTAAACAATGAATATGTGCGGCTGCCCTCAGGGAGGAGATACAGAGTCCCCAAGTGCAGGTTCAATAGATACAAGAACTCATTTATTCCGACGTCAGTAAAACTTTTAAACTCAGATAAATAGGTCAGGAACACTTATAACGCCTCTTCTTAATGGCCGTTGTTATATATTTATTTATGTATGAACAGTGCTTGTATTATTCATTGGGTTTTACTTCATTTATTATGTACTACATCCATTGTGTATATGTGAATTGTGTGGTTGCAGCATGGGTGACAAGCCCAAGACAAATTTCCCCTTGAGGGACAATAAAGTTTATCTTGTCTTATCTTATCTTATCTTAAGAGGAAGATGACAGACACCAGACCCAACAATGCAGACGAACTGAAGGCTGCTGCCAAAGCAACCTGGGTCTTCATAACACGTCAGCAGTACCACAGACTGATCACTTCCATGCCACACCACACTGATGTAGTAATTCATGCAAAAGGAACCCCGACCAAGTACCGAGTGTGTACATGGACATACATTTTAGTCGGCCAACATTTCTATTAAAAATCCATTTTTTATTGATCTTACGTAATATTCTGATTTTTTGAGAAACTGAATTTTGTGTTTTCATGAGCTGTAAGCCATAATTGTCAAAATTAAAAGAAATAAACACTTGAAATATATTACTCTGCACTCTGTCGAATGAATCTATGTGAGTTATACTTTTTTGAATTGAATTACTGAAGTAAATTAACTTTTTTATGCTATTCTAATTTCTTGATATGCACCTGTACTTGTATACACTCAGAAATCAAAAGAAGACCAAGGAAAAAGTAGAAAAGTAAACCTGAATCTAAACCTAATAGTAAGCTGAAAGCCATAACCAATGACTAACAGGAAGTGCAAACCAAAATAAAATGAGAACCAAGCTACACTAAACAGGAAGTACCTCCAAAATAAGCCAAAAAGTAAAACTAAACCTGAACTAAAGAATTAAATATGAGATTAAGAAATAAGAAACCCAAACAAAACTCAACACAATAAAACCAGATTCACAGTCCAAAACAGAAAACAAAGAGTCCAAGATGGGGCCTCATCAGCCTGCTGCTGATCACTCCCATTATGCCTTACTGAGACAAGAACTGTACTCAAACACCCATCACCATTCTCACTACTTATTACGAGGCAGCAGCACAAGCAAACATTGTTATTACACAGTCCAAAAGGGTCCAAAATTAATAAGCCAAGATGCAATCCACAAATACAGGCTCAGCACACCAGTCAAATGTTGCAGTTACCAAGATATTATAAGTTGTGGACTACAATGGGCTTGTCACATTGTAAGCAACATTGCCATGGAAAATGGCAAAAAATAACTAAATAAGATAATAAAATAATGATTGGAAGCCAAAACATAATAAATGCAGCCAAAAAAATGTTTTTCCTTGACACTGTTAAACACTCATGTGCTACATGGTAGAGATGTAGAGATGTGTCACGTGACAAGGTGGAACATCACAACTGAAAAATGTTGAAAGTAGACCCTCATCTTTTTCTAATGGCACATTCAAACGGCCACTGTTTGGCCCAGACCAAAGGACCAAACAGTGGCTTCCTCGGATAGTTCAGTCCGTTTGGTGCCATCTGAATGAGCATTGGACTCTGGTGTGCACCAAACAAGCAAAGTCTGGTCCCCCTGAAAACAGAGGTCTCAGTTCACTTGTAAACGAAGTCTGGTGTGCTCTGCTTGCAGTGTGAATCCAAATGGACCAAAGCAGACCAAAGGGTGGAAGTGCCCCTTGGCGTTTGTGTAACCATAGCAACACATACACAAGGATCACACAAACGAACTCGATCCCAAAGAAATGGCGGGCAGCAAAGGTCATTGCCATCCCAAAAACTGGCAAAGACCACAAACTACCAGCAAGCTACCGCCCAATCTCCCTACTCAGCGTTCCTTACAAAATCATGGAGCGCCTAATACTGCAACGCATTTCCCCAGAAATAGAGGATATTCTAAGTGTGGATCAAGCAGGTTTCCGCAAGGACCGCAGTACAGGAGAACAAGTACTGGCCCTAACCACCTTCATTGAAAATGGCTTCGAGAGCAGACTGAAGACAGGGGCTGTGTTTCTCGATCTTACAGCCGCCTATGATACGGTCTGGCACAAAGGCCTCCTCCTGAAACTTATAAAGGCGATCCCTGCTTGGGCAACAGCAATTATAAAAACCCTGCTGACCAACCGAAGGTTCAGAGTCCACCTCAGTCAGAACACAAGTGCATGGAGAATGCAGAAAAACGGACTCCCACAAGGCTCAGTTCTAGCTCCAACTCTGTTCAACCTCTACATAAACGACCTGCCTACTACAAAATCCCGCAAATTCATCTATGCAGACGACATCTGTTTGGCATTCCAAGCACCAGACTTTGAACCACTGGAACGGGTGCTCACGGAAGATCTTGCTAAACTGGACCAGTTCTGCAAAATCTGGCGCCTAAAACCAAGCCCAGCAAAAACCGTCTCCAGTGTATTTCATCTCCACAATGCAAAAGCTGCCAGAGAACTAAACATCCACCTGAGTGGACTCAAGCTTAAGCATGCCCCAAATCCAACTTATCTTGGAGTGACCCTTGATAGGACCTTATCCTTCAAGGAACATCTAAAGGGGACGGCTGCTAAGGTAAAAGTACGAAACAACCTGCTCTGCAAGCTCGCTGGTGCAAAATGGGGGGCGGCAGTCTCCACCCTGCGCACCTCAGCACTGGCCCTTTCATACTCTGTAGCAGAATATTGTGCCCCTGTCTGGTCCAGGTCATCTTACACACACCATGTAGACACCCAGCTCAACTCAACCATGAGAACTATAACTGGAACAATCCGCTCAACACCACTCCCCTGGCTCTCTGTACTGTCAAACATAGCCCCTCCACACATCCGGCGAGCAGCATTAACTCAAAGGATGCTCCAAAAAGTTAAAGATTTTCCTCACTTACCAATCCATGCAGATATCTACACCCCACCCACTGCCCGACTTTCATCCAGACGGCCGATTTGGAAAAACCCTCCCCCAGCTGACTTTACCATCCAGACAGCTTGGCAAGAGGAATGGGAGACCAAGGAGGTCCCAAACAAACAGCTGGTGATAAACCCCAACCAACAGGTCCCGGGCACCAACCTCCCAAGGAGACAGTGGTCTACACTCAATCGCTTCAGGACTGGACATGGCCCCTGCTTGGCCAGCCTTCACAGATGGGGCAGTAGCCCTAGCCCACTGTGCGCATGTGGAGAGGAGCAAACTATGGAACACATCATAGAGGCTTGCCCGCTCCAAAGACTGGAAGGAGGATTACACACCCTCCATACAGCAAACCAGGAGGCAACTGCTTGGCTTAAGGACTTTGCATTCGCTAAATAAATAAATAAATAAAATAGCAACACATAGTCTGAGAATAGGAAGTGGCATTTACCATTCTAGATTTTGGGTAGAAAATAACAATACAGACAACCGCGCAGAACTGAGAAATCCTTTTACTAGAGAAAGCTGAGGAAAAACATTGTCTTGTTTGTGGCAGACAAACAAGCCGGCTAAAGGGGACAGATTTCCGTTTTAGGTCCTGGCCAAATGATGAGCCGGATTTTTCTTCTTTGCTGAGATTTTTTCTTCCTGGTCAGTGGTGGTTTTGGCTCCAGCACCCCAAATAAGCAGTTGTTGTAACTGTGTGACGTTGTCCAGGCAGTTTGGTCCGCTGCAGTGTGAATGTAAACCAAACCAAACCAAGGTGCAAAAATTCTCAGCATTCCACGCCCAGTTGAACTGAGACCCCTGGACTATCCTGGTCTGAATGCAGCCTAAGACTAACCCTAATACGAGCCAACTGTAAGAAAAGGGAAACCCATCCGGAAAATATGGCAGGAAAACATAGAGTTTGACCTCAAAATGTCAAATGACTGTAGCTTCAAAATGGTGAAAATTTGAGGCACAGTGTTAAATTGAAAAGTGTTGCAGATGAACCAAAATTTATAACTGGTTAAGTTTCATCCATGCCTTTTGCATAATGTGATCTAATTTGCATATTGTGACAATCACAATTTCATAACACTACACCTTCAGAATGGTAAAACTTAGAAGTATAATGTCAATTAGAAAAAAAAATGTTGCAGATAAACCAAAGTTTATGACTGGTGAAGTTTCATCCATGCAATTTGCATAATGTGACCTAATCTGCATATCAAATCAAATCAAATCAAATCAAACTTTATTGTCATATTGCTGTACATACAACTGTAGTGCAGGCAAGATGAAATTGCGTTTCTCTCGGCATCCATATATGAAGCAGCATGATTAACACACACTCCCACATAGCTCCACCCCCCACCCCCACCCCCCCCCCCCATCCATTCACACATCCCTGAGACATACTTGGGGAAAAAGAATAACTAACTATAATATACAAAATGTCCGTACGTGCAGTAGTGTGTATGAGAGATTCCGGGTCAGCTGTTCAGCATCCTGACAGCTTGTGGAAGGAAGCTGTTGATCAGTCTGGTGGTTCTGCCTCTGATGCTCCGGAATCGTTTACCAGATGGAAGAAGTTCAAAGTGTTTATGCAGAGGGTGAGAACGGTCCTTGACAATGTTCAGTGCCCTGCTCCTACAACGGTTCTGAAAAAGTTCTTGGACAGAGGGGAGGGAGACTCCAATTACCCTCTCCGCCCCCTTGACTATCCTCTGCAGGGCTTTTTTGTCTGACATACTGCAGCTGGAGTACCATGTAGCAATGCAGTACATCAGAACACTCTCCACCACACCTCTGTAGAAGGTCCTGAAGATGCAGATGGGGAGAGAGGCCTGTTTGAGTTTCCTCAGGAAGTGTAGTCTCTGCTGAGCCCGCTTCCTGATCTCCAAGGAATTCTTGCTCCAGGTCAGGTCCTGTGAGATCTGCACTCCGAGGAACTTGATGTTCTCTATTCTCTCCACTAAACGGCCGCCGATGCTGAGGGGGACATGCTCAGGCTGTGACCGCCGGAAGTCGATAATCATCTCCTTCATTTTGTCCACGTTGAGCACCAGATTGTTCTCCCTGCACCAGCCCTCCAGGTCTCTCACTTCTTCCCTGTACATTGACTCCTCATCCCTCTGAATAAGTCCCACCACCGTGGTGTCATCTGCAAACTTAATAATCTGGTTCCCCTCGTGTCTGGATACACAGTCATGTGTTAGTCCACTGTTGTTTACACTTCTGAGTACACAGCCTTGAGGGGATCCGGTACTCAGCGTGACAGAGTTGGAGATGTTGTTTCCAACCCGGACAGACTGAGGTCTCTCAGTCAGGAAATCCAGGATCCAGAGACATGTGGCGGTGTTCAGACCGAGAAGGAGTAATTTCTCCATTAGTCTCTGGGGAATAATGGTGTTGAATGCTGAACTGAAATCAATGTACAGGAGTCTGGCGTAGGTGTCTTTCTGGTCCAGGTGGGTGATGACAGAGTGTAGGGTGGTGACTATAGCATCCTCCGTGAAGCGGTTTGAACGATATGCAAACTGGAGCGGGTCGTGTGATGCAGGGAGGCAGGCTGTAATGTGTGGTTTGACAAGCCGTTCAAAACACTTCATCACAATTGGTGTCAGTGCAACAGGACGATAGTCATTCAAACAGGACACCACTGGTTTCTTTGCCACCGGTACAATGATAGAGGTCTTGAAGCATCTGGGAACGATGGCCTGACTCAGGGAGATGTTATAAATGTCAGTCAGGACATCCGCCAACTCGCTCGCGCAGTCTCGGAGCACACGTCCCGGAATGTTGTCTGGACCTGCAGCTTTGCGTGGGTTGACTCTGATTAGGGTCCTCCGTGTGTCCGCTGTGTTGATGGTAAAAGCTGGTCCGACTGATGGTGGGGGTGGGCCAGCCCTCCCTCTGATTGTCGAGTTTGATGCTTCAAAACGTGCAAAGAAGTCGTTAAGCCTGTCTGGAAGTGAAGTGTCATCATCATCGACCCCCTGCTTAGACTTAAAGCCCGTCAGTGTCCGAACTCCCTGCCACATCTGCTTGGTGTTCCTAGTGTCACAGAGGCGTCCCTGGATTTTCTCCGCATAGGCGCGCTTTGCCGCCTTAATTCCCTTTGAAAGCGCAGACCTGGCTGAGCAGAGGGCAATCCTGTCCTTCACTCTGAAGGCTGCATCTCTGGCTGTAAGCAGCGAGCACACCTCTGCAGTCATCCAGGGCTTATGATTACCCCGCATAGTGATGGTCTTCACTGTAGTGAAATCCTCTGTGCACTTCGCGATGTAGCTGGTGACCGTATCAGCATACTCCTCCACATCTGTCTTGTCTTCCTGGGAGGCTGCTATTTTGAAGATCTTCCAGTCTGTGTGCAGAAAACAGTCTTGCAGTGCAGAGGTTGCACTCTCTGGCAAAATCCTGATTTGTTTCACTGCTGGCCTGCTGTGCTTCAATAAAGGTTTGTAGGCAGGCAGCAGCATCACGGACATGTGATCAGAACGGCCGAGATGGGGGCGGGGTATCGCTTTATATGCATCTGTGTTTGTGTACACTAAGTCCAACATATTCTCTCCTCTGGTCTTAAAGTCTACACATTGTTTGAACTTGGGGAGCACAGTCTTTAGGCTGGTGTGGTTAAAATCCCCCGCAACCACCACAAAACTGTCCGGGTGTGAAGTTTGGATTTCACTGATCGCATTGTGCAGTACCCTGAGTGCCTTCTTAGCATTAGCTTTAGCATTAGGGCTTGGCGCTATGTAAACACCAGCTACAAACACGTTGCTGAATTCCCTCGGTAAATAATAAGGCCAACAATTAACAATAAGGAACTCCGCCAACGGAGAGCAGTGTTTAGACACTAACGTGGCATTAACGCACCAGTTCTTGTTAACATAGATGCATAGCCCCCCCCCCCCCCGGCTCTTACCGGAGCTCGCCGTTTCCCTGTCGGCACGGAACATCGCCATATCTTCCAGTTGAATGGCCTCATCAGGAATGTTGTCGTGCAGCCATGTCTTGGTAAAAACAAACACACAGCAGTCCCTCCACTCTCTCCGGGTTTCTCTCAGCAGATGCAGTTCGTCCACCTTGTTTTCGAGGGCGCGGATGATAGAGAGAAGAAGCGACGGTACCGCTGGTCTGGAGGGGTTAGCCTTTAGCCTAGCATGGATCCCGGCCCTTTTTCCTCACTTTTGTCTGCGTTCGCTCCGCTTCTGCTTCCTCCTCTCTCGGGTAGCTTCCAGCGGGGACTCCACCAGAATTCCATGCTGGCGTAGAATGTCCAAATCACAACCGATCGCCGCGATTCTTGCAGCGTGCAGTACCTTGATGTTTAATAAGGTCTCACAGTTGTAAGTTTTACAGAATGTACGTCTGGGATGATTAAAACTCTCACACTCGCTAATGCCAAGAGGGGCCGCTGCGTCTAGGTGCGCCGCCATCTTATCAGATATTGCAATAATCACAATTTCATAACACTATACCGTCAGAATGGTAAAACTTAGAGGCACTGTGTCAAATACAAAAATGTTGCAGATGACAGAAAAGGTTGTGATTTCTGAAATTTTATTCACCAATGTGCATAACACCAGGCAATGATGTAATTTGCATATTTTGACCATGACAATCCACAGAGCCATTCTTTTTTTGGTTTTTGGTCATCCTATCCTACAACTATATACAGAAAATCAGTAGAATCAAAGCACACATTAGTAAAAAATTGGTAAAAAAGTAGAAGTGTGACATATAATTTGACCATGACAATCCACAAAGCCAATTTTTTTTTTTTTATGTTTTTGGTCATTTGGTAAGTAAAAACGGTAAAAAAAATAAAAATAAAAATAAAAAAAAAATTGGGAAAAAAGGGAACAACAGCACAATGGCAGCCATATATACTTTTTCCCCCCCAAGTAGCAGTGTACCCCTATCTGCCCTCATCTATCAAGGAGGCACTATTTGAAGTTCTTGAGTGTGTGGTTTCACTCCAAGCAAGGTGCAGCACACAGACCTTCCCCACAGTGAGCGCACCTGAAGTGCATCTGTCGACAACCATGGTGATGGCTGCAATCAGAACACACTACACAATCTGGATGTTCATGAGTTTCAGCAATAAAGTGCAATTCAGTGAGTCACTGTGGCATCTCTAATGCTTGCTGTGAAGGCCTTCCAGGTCTCTCGCCCTCACTTCTTTTGTGCCCCTCAAACAAACATATGACTAGTTCCTGAATGAAGACCTTCGGGGGCTTGTGTGGAGCTGCAGTATACCTAGTGTATATGATGTGTGAGTTGACGATGCATACTGTATGCTCATCAGTGTGTTGAAAATGCGGCTGTACCACTTCTTTGCTCTGTGTGGAAAGAGGTAGGTTTTCATCCTCTGGTCAGCTCTGTCTACTCCTCCCATATAGCTGTTGTAGCTGTCCACACACACAGGCTTGTTGACCTCACGGAAACCAGTCGCACTCCCCTTTCAGCGAATGCGTTTCCGGACACAAGTGTTGCCATGAATGGATGACAGCATGGTGAGACACTTCGTGTTATACCACACACAGGCCAGCAGTTTGTTTTTCCACATGAACACTGGGTCATCTCCCCTCCTCAACGGCAACTGGGTTGGTCGCAGATCCCTTGGCATACCTAAAGTAATAGCATAAATAAATAATGGCATATATAAATTGGCATAAATAACATAAAAATAAATAAATAGAAAATAAAAAGAATACCTCTCCTGTTGTTGTTCACGGTCCCACACAGTCCAGTGTCCTCAGCTGCGAGCTCCATAGCGATGGCTGGTGATGTGTAATAGCTGTCCATGTACACTTCATGCCCTTTCCCACTGTATGGCTCCATCAGCTGACGCACAACAAGATGAGTCATGCCCAAACCGTCACAGTCATCACCATTTTGTCCTGTGTACAGTGACCACTGCAACACATATCCTGTGCTGGCTTCACTCAAGCCAAATGCATTGCAGCCATATTTGTCCAGTTTGTTGGGGTTGTACAGCTTCACGGTGGACCTTCCCTTGAATGGAATTGTCTTTTTATCCAGGTAGAGTTCCTTGCCTTGAGCATAAACAGCAGCAAAATGCAGAACTATACAGTCAATGACTGGATGGATCTTGAAGAGATGGTCATGCCCTGGCTCACCATATGCAACCCAGTTCTCATTGTTCACAAAGTGGAGGCAAGACAGGATCATTATAAACCTGCTGTACATCATCACTCTGCCAAATCCAGGTGTAAAAGCTGGCCAAAACTCTGCCCAGTAGTCCCCCAATGTGGGCTTTGCCACTATTCCCATGCACAAATGGAGTGCCATGAATGCTTTCATCTCCTCCACAGTTACAGCAGTCCACTTTTGAAATCTGGGCTGGGGTTTCAGTGCATCAGTTGCTTTTGCTTGGGCTATGAACTGCTCAGCGTACCTGTTTGGGAAACAAAGTCTGACCTCAAAATTTGCACTGGAATTGGAAATTGGAAGTGGAAAAATATAGCAAATGAACCGAAGTTTATCAATGGGCAAATTTCATCCATCCATTTGGCATAATGTGATCAAATTTGCACATGGTGATCCAATTTGCACATGATGATCACATTTGCATATGATGATCGCATTTGCATGTGGTGATCGCATTTGCATGTGGTGATCACATTTGCATATGGTGATCACATTTGCGCACTGTGCCAATCAAACTTTGAAACAGCTGTAACCTGAAATGCTACAACTTACATTCACTGTCAAAATTAGAAAAATATAGCGAATGAAACACAGTTTATGCCACAATATGTACCTGTTTGTTTTATCGGTGACAATCCTCCAGAACTCCTCAGTCTAAAACAAAGACAAAAAATCAATGGGGCGTGCAGATGACATATCCACCTCTCCACGATATCCAACTGGCTCTTCAAATGGTTTGAGCTACGGCTGATAAGCTTCTTCATCTGTACGAAGCTCCCAAGCATCATTGTCCAAACCTGTAGGATTTCAACTGCCCATTGTTGTTCTTCCACGCTGGGCACATCACGTGTGCCATGACACACTGGGTGCTGTGAACTCCGGCCCACCCAAACGTTGCTCATGAATTATTCTGGGCCTTTTCACCCCACGGCCACGTTTCGGCAAAGCAGAATAAACTGCAGAAGATGCTCCTGTACCATTTAGGGCTTGACTGGACACAGAAAAAGCACCTTCAGTCTCGCACGCATGACGGCCATCTCCACTGCTGCCAGAAGTACTTGAGCCATTGTCAGAAGGTGCATAATCTGGGCTGGAGTCTTCCTCAGATGATGAACTTGGGCTAATCTCTTCATCTGACCCGGGAGTGGCCCACAGCAGAGCTAAACCCTCTTCAGCACTGAACATTTTTCTCACCATCTTGTCTCGTCCATGACAAATGACAGAATGAGAGGGGTGTTCTGCAAATGGAAATTTGAACCACTCATTGCATTGGATCATATCCGGTTTTTGTGGTAAGCGAAAAGCTATACCTGTCTGCCATTTTTGTGGTGTTAAAAGCTTGGTACATCTCTGACTCTATTTAGCGGTACCGGCTTTCTTTTGACTGATGAGCTGACAGGCGCAAACAGGCGTCATAGGCAGTCAAACAGTTAAGATGGATCATAATCACATCATAGCAGTTTGTTGTGGGCGACAATGACTGTTTCATTTAGGTCTGATCAGATTCCTCCATGCAGCTCTGTCCTTTGCCATCCGCTGCCAGGAATTCCTGTTTATATCCAACTACTTCAGGTTTCTTTTTACAGTGTCTTTAAATCTGAGCCTTGGTCTACCTTGATTGCGTTTGCCCTTGCATAACTGTGAGTAGAGTAACTGCCGAGGGAGATGCTGATGATCCATCCTCTCAACATGTCCGAGCCATCTCAGGTTCATCTGGATTAGCATGTCCTCCATTGATGGTGGACCAGCTCATTTCAGCACTTCTATGTTGGTTATCTTGTCTTTCCATGAGATGATCATTATGGCTCGAAGGTGTCTCATCATGTACACATGGTTTCTTTACCTGCACCCTGCAGACAGTCCGGGTTTCAGCACCATACAATAGAGTAGCCAGTACTGTTGCTCTGTACACTTTGCATTTCACACGGATTGACACATATCGATTGTTCCACAGTCTCTCCCTCAAGTTTTCAAACACAGCACTCCCTCTTTCCATTCTGAGAGATAGTTCATCCTCCAGCCTAGCATTCTCTGAAACAGTACTCCCGAAATACTTCATTGATTGATTTTATTTATTTGAACATCCAGACAAAAATAAATAAATAAAAATATATAACAAAAATCAAAAGCAAAAAAAAAAAAATTAATTAAAAAATGCCTTGTTCAAAAGGAGTGGGAAGAAGCCAATGCTTATATAGTCCCACCCCTTCTCCATACCCAATACATTTTAATATCATTCTAGTCATTATTCATCCCACAATTACATTCATTATACAATACCATAATATATAATGCATCTTATAATTAAATTATGCAATATAAATTATACAACAATGATTGTTTATATTGACAATAATACCAACATCTAATAATAATTGTAATAATAATAAATTAGTACTTCTGGTATGTTAAATATAATTATAGACAATATTATCATCATCATCACCATATATACCACCATATACCCCCACAAGGCTTACAATACATAGGCGCAATAAGTAACCATACACTAATAATAACCATAATAATAGGTAGCCATATAGTAGTTACAATAATAATAATAATAATAATAACAATAATAATAATAATACCACCTGGCCTATATAATACTTCAAATAATTCCATCCTAACAACAGTCCTGATACTATAATACTGTTGTAATATTCTAGTTATAATGATATCAATTATAAGAGTACTCAGCATATACTGTATATTCAACAATAACTGTTATGGTGCGGCCCTCACGGACCGCTAATAAGATGCTGTAGGCAGCCAATGAATTTGCACATTTATTGAAAAAGGAAAAGTACTACAAAATAATGAGCCTCATGGGGAAAAACACAAATAAAAGCAAGACACAACACTTACATACAATCAGAGAGGACGGAACTGAACGCTGGGAAGAACTGGCTTCGGGAGTAGGGAAACCAGACTGAAAAGGCAGACGAGAAGAGAGGTCGCAGCCCCGAGCAAACAGAGCTGCTCCCTTAAATAGGGCTTGACAGATTGATCAGCTGATGAAAAGGTCATCAGCTGACTGGAATCCAGCCATCCCGCGGAGCTTGGCTTCTGACAGCTGGAAGCGCCGCTGAGGCACTGTCATTATAAAGGCCTGGAGGCCAAGAGGTGTGCCAGAGGAGAGAAGGGGGAACTACCGCACAACCCGAGTGCAGACAGAGTCAGCACATGGACCATAACAGTTGCCCCCGTTCACGAGGCGGATTCCAGACGTGGTGTAACATCGAGCCCCCCCACCTGGAAGGTCAACAAGACCGCCCCAGGGAGGGAGGAGGGGGGGAAAGGCTAAGGAGGGCCAGAGTCCAACCTTATCTCAGAGGAAGACAGAAAAGAAAAAAACAGGCTACAATAATGAAAACCCAGTAAGGACAGCAGGGGCCAAAAATACAGGCACACACCCTGCACCCAAAAAAAAACCTATGGGGAGAAGACAGAAACTCAAATGACTGCAGATAGATCATAATAAACAGTCCAATAGAGTCACAGAAAAAAAAAATCTCCATAACCCACAGAGAAAACAAGGAACTCCAATACATGCACAAAATGCAGCGTACACCCATAACACCAGGGACGGAGAAAAAAAAAAAACTCATGCAATAAAGCAGTGATCAATACAAAACACAGTAGTCCAGGTAACGGGCTGCCACATATCCTTCAAACAGAGGAAAGGAGAAAAGAAAAAAAAATAAAACTCGCTAAATAGCGGCAAATACCTACAGTTTGAATCAATCCAAATAAACTGTTATAGGCAACAAAAGGACATCTCCCAGACTACGGAGGTAACAATCAAAAGGAGAGAGAGGAGAAAAAAAAAACACACTCTAAGGAGCGGCGAAATACATCATTCAATACCAAACACACCAGCACATCCCAAAAATTACAGAAGAGCAGAGAAAAAAAAAAACAGGGATGACAGGAGGCAGAGCACAATGGCATGAAAGCAAACAGTTCAGGGGGTCTTCCTGTGTCTAGCGTCCAAATCGCTGGGAGGGGAAAAAGGAAAAGTTTGGGCGGCCTACCCCAGTCCCAGGCCAGGAAAAACAGAACCTCTGGCGGCCAGACCAGATCGCCAAACAGAAAGTTAAGTGTGTCGGGTGGCCGGCCCAGAACTCCAAACGGGCGAAACAGTCTCCCAGGTGGCCGACCCACGTCATTCAACCACCAGGACTGCAGGGGAGAATACGGAGACGGCTTTCCTGTTGAGAGGAATAGCGAGGGAGAGCCGAGCCGATAACGGGAAATCCCAGCAGCACCCGGTGGTGGTGGTGGTGGGGAATCAGGGAAAAGATGAGGGACCAGTCCGGCGTCGATTGGCGGAGGATCTGCAGCTCCTTCTCCAAACCCCACATGGACTGGCGCTGCGCTCACGTTGGGTCCCAAGTGGGACCGTGCTGCACCCACGACAGACCCCGATTGGGCTGGAACCACACCCATGACGGACCCCGACTGGGTCAGAGCTGCACCCACAACGGACCCCGATTGGGCCGGAACCACTCCCATGACGGACCCCGACTGGGTCAGTGCTGCACCCACGACGGACCCCGATTGGGCCGAAACCACTCCCATGACGGACCCCAACTGGGTCAACGCTGCACCTGCAATGGACCCCGACAGGGCCAGGACCACACCCATGACGGACCCCGACTGGGTCGGCGCAGCACCAAGGACGGCCTCCAAACCCGAACCCAGAACCTCCAGCACAGCGACCGGGATTGACTCCACACCAGTGACCCTGGGAGGAGGCTCAGGAGAAGAAAAAGAACAGGGATCAGGATCACCGGCAGCGACAGAGCCCAGCGAGACAAGCTCGGTTGCAGCGGAAGGCCGCACCCGGCTCACCTCCCCGAGAGACAGGCAAGAACGCTCCACAATTGATAGGAGAAAGACAAATAGAGCACTGGCCTGATCTCAAGTTCTGTCACTGTCCAGGACTTCGACGATCCGGGTTCAGACGGAAGAAGGTCGTCATCTGGTTCCCACTCAACTACAGCGGGCTCCGCAGCCGGCATGATGGAGTCCACAGTCTGGAGATTCCCTGACACAGATGTCCATGCCGAGGGCCCTCACGGCATGATGGCAGGGGCTCCGTGACCTGCCGGGTCGGACTGTCCCTCCATGGAGACCCGGAGACGCTTGCTTGTCGGCGCAGGCTCCAATCTGCAGTCCGCCCTCCTTCTTTGCCCATGACATGGCTGCGGGGCTGAAACCAGGCTTTCCAGGCCCGCAGGCTCCCTCCTCGTCTGGTGGCATAGTCCAGGCACCGAGGAATGCTCGGGAAGGAGACACAAAGGTGGCAGGTTCATAGTTAATTTCTGCAGCAGGTGGAGGGAGCTCGGGGGACTGTGAACCCCGAACTCCACCCCCAGGAATCAAACAAGGCAATTCACCCAGTGAAGGAACAGAATGAAGAGACACTTGTCTGATCCGGTGAGGGCTGATGGAACCAGCTGCAGTGGACTTGGTTCTTCCCTTCCCCCGCTGGATGGAGACAGATGACCCCCCCGGGAAGACGAAGAGGAGCCACTCGCACTGGATAAGGAACGGGGGCAGCCGGAGAAGGACTCGTGGGGCTCACAGCAGCTGGGGAAGTGTAGAGGAGGAGGGAGAAACAGCTGAGGCGAACCGGGAACGAAGAGCTGATGGAACAGCGGGGACAGATGACCCGGAGGTGGAGGCGGCTGTCTTACCCCCCGACGAGACACGGAGGCTGCAGCTGGCTGGGAGATAGAGTTCATCCGGCTAACCGAAACTGGATCGGGACGGGGTTCTCGCTGAGGCTTGCAATCAGCATGGAGACGACGTTTACTGGCAGAGGGTGAGGCGAAGGTGAGACTAGGGAAAAGCCGCTCCTGCACGGAAACAGAGGAGAGCAGGTCAGCGTATTCGGGGTAATCATACAGTCCCGGATTCCTCTCCACCAGCCTGACCGCCGCTGTCACATGCTTCATTATCTGTGTAGGATGGAAGGCAGAGCGAGCTGCAGACACTCGGTCCCGGATGGAAATCGCTGTCAGCTGTAAATCCTCCGAGGGAATCCTGACTAACGTCTCACTCTGTTGGGGATGACCCTAGGTGGTGCGAACTCCTGGACTGGATGAGGGACAGGAATGGGATCCCGAAGCGAGGAGCGAGGATGCCTCCTCTTCGGCTTCCTGCCGGAGTTTCCCTCCAGCCCACAGAGCTTCTCCCATTGAGCAGAGATGTCCGCCATCCTCGCCGTGATCTCAGGGTGGTCGGCGTAGCGAGGATGGCGGTTAATAGTTGCCTCAGCGAGGTCCAGGTACCAGCGCGAGCCGCTGGGGATGGGATGGCTACGAGCATTGGAGAGGATCCCGTCGATCTCGATGAGGGCCATGACTGGCTCGTAGCCTAGGCTCATAGCGTAGCCCTTAAGCGGCGACACCATCTCCCAGCACTCTGGTATGCTGAACAGAGAAAACAACAAGTCCAATTAAGCAAACTCACGGTTACCAGCGTCTCTCTTGGCTGCGATCTACTGTTATGGTGCGGCTCTCACGGACTGCTAATGAGACGCTGCAGGCAGCTGATGAGTTTGCACATTTATTGAATAAGGAAAAGTACTACAAAATAATGAGCCTCATGGGGAAAAACACAAATAAAAGCAAGACACAACACTTACATACAATCAGAGAGGACGGAACCGAACGCTGGGAAGAACTGGCTTCGGGAGTAGGGAAACCAGACTGAAAAGGCAGACGAGAAGAGAGGTCACAACCCCGAGCAAACAGAGCTGCTCCCTTAAATAGGGCTTGACAGATTGATCAGCTGATGAAAAGGTCATCAGCTGAGTGGAATCCAGCCGTGCCCTGGAGCTTGGCTTCTGAGAGCCGGAAGCGCCGCCGAGATGCTGTCATAATAAAGGCGTGGAGACCAAGAGGTGCGCCAGAGGAGAGAATGGGGAACTACCGCGCAACCCGAGTGCAAACAGAGTCAGCACACGGACCATGACAATAACAATCTTTCTTCATTGAAGACACATTGTAATATTACTGTCCTTTATTTTTATATTGCTCAAATATCATTTTTTTATATGTTGATTTAAATATATGAATGTTTGGACATTGCCTGTGTTTTTCCCCCAACTCATTCCACAATTTTACCCCACACACAGACATACAAAAACCCTTCCTAGAAGATCTTACTAGGTGCATTTTAAATTTTGTATTCCCCCGTAAATTGTATTTCCTTTCTCTCTCACTGAAAAGATTTTGTATATTGTGTGGCAAAAAGTTTTTACTGACTTTAAACATTAACTTTGCTGTATAATAATAACCAGATCCCGTAATTTCAATAACTTTGAATGTAAAAACACTAAATTAGTATGTTCAAGACACCCGACTTTGTGTATAACACGGACTGCCCTTTTTTTGTAATATTAGCAGTGAATTAAGTTTACTTTTATAATTGCAACCCCAGACCTCTACACAATCGGTCAAGTATGAAAGTACTAATGAGCAATACAAGATATGAAGCGATTTGTTATCCAGGACTTGCTTAATTTTATTTATAATTGCAATATTTTTGCGACTTTGTTTTGTATGTATCTGACGTGTGGTTTCCAACTAATTTTATCATCTAGTATTACACCCAAAAATTTGATCTCCTTAATATTTTCAGTAATTACATTATCTACATGAATATGTATATCTTCTTTATTTTTAAAATGACCAAATATCATTACCTTAGTTTTATCTATATTTAGTGATCATCATAGCAGTCTCTCGTGGGCGACAATGACTGTTTCATTTAGGTCTGATCAGATTCCTCCACACAGCTCTGTCCTTAACCTTCCGCTGCCAGGAACTCCTGTCTATATCAAACTTCTTCAAGTTTCTTTTTACAGTGTCTTTAAATCTGAGCCTTGGTGTACCCTGATTGTATTTGCCCTCGCATAACTGTGAGTAGAGTAACTGCAGAGGGAGACGCTGGTGGCCCATCCTCTCAACATGTCCGAGCCATCTCAGGTCCGTCTGTATTAGCATGTCCTCCATTGATGGTAGACCAGCTCGTTTCAACACTTCTTTGTTGGTTATCTTGTCTTTCCATGAGATGTTCATTATGGCTCGAAGGTGTCTCATCATGTACGTGTGGAGTTTCTTTACCTGCACTCTGTAGACAGTCGAAGTTTCAGCACCGTACAATAGAGTAGCCAGTACTGTCGTTCTGTACACTTTGCATTTCACATGGATAGACACATATCGATTGTTCCACAGTCTCTCCCTCAAGTTTCCAAACATAGCGGTCGCTCTTCCCATTCTGAGAGATAGTTCATCCTCCAGCCTAGCATTCTCTGAAACAGTACTCCCTAGATACTTGAAAGTCTCGCACTTGACTAGTGGCTCTGTACCAATGCTGATCTCTTCTGGTAGTGATGTTGATTATTAGAACCTTGGTGGTTGATAAAGGCACTCTCTCTTCTTGATGTTGATTTTGAGGCTGAATTGGCTAGCTGCTACAATCTGTGAGCTGTGTTCATTGAGTCTGTTCAGTAGTACATGTGAGAGAATCTTACCAACAGTGGTTAGCAGTGATGTACCTCTTTAATTTCCACAATTTTTCCTGTCACCTTTCTTGAACAAAGGCACAATACTTGCATCCTTCCAGTCTTGAGGTACTTTCTGGGCATCCTATATCTCTTGGATGAGCTTGTGCAGGCAGTTGGTCAGCTGAACACCACCAAATTTTCACACTTCTGTTGGAATTCCATCCCTTCCTGAAGCTTTACCATCATGTGTTGCCCTGATAGCTGCCATTAGTTCATCAAGGTTTCGTGGTTCATCCAAACTTGATACAACTGGTCGCTGCACTAGAGCTACTTTAGCCTCTTCAGTGAGATCTCCAGGGTTGTTTAGTAGTTGGTCAAGTTGTCTGCAAATCTGTCCAGGATCTTGTCTTTCTCCTGCAAAACCGTTTCACCATCAGTAGCCTTTAGTTGGATCAGTCCTCTTGGTTTAGGGTCGTTGATTTCTCTCAAACCTGTGAAGAATTTTTTCATCTCCTTCATGTCTGCTGCAGTTTGAAATTCCTCCGCTTTTTCATCCCACCAGTTGGACTTCATCTCTCTGGTGTACTTCTGTAGCTCACTCTGAGCCTTTGAGTATTTCTTCTTCTTCGACCTTGTATTACACTGTAGATTTTCCTGCCTAGCTGTATTCCTCACTTCTAGTAGTTTCTTCAGATGTTCATCATGGTCATCAAACCAATCTTGATGTTTCCTCTCAGGGTGGCCAAAAACATCACTCGCAGTCTGATACACCACATCCTTCAGTGTTGCCCATTTCTCTTCTATGTCATTCTCTCTCTCTTGTTGCTGTCCCAGTCTTTCAAGTTTTCATCCATTTCCTCTGTAAGTTCTTCCTGCTTTTTTTGGCCTTTCGGTGCACTAGTGTTTGGCTTCCGTGGTGGCTTCACACCCGTCCTGCAGTCCTATTTTCGTCTGCAAATCCTTAATCAAGATCTCAGCATAACATGATCAGTACCACAGTCTGCACCTCTCATTGCTCCGGTGTCCAATACATCCCTTATGTCTCTCTGCCTTACTATGATGTAGTCTAACAAGTGCCAGTGCTTGGATCTTGGGTGCATCCATGTCTTCTTGTGTGTGTCCTTGTGCTTAAATAGGGTGTTGGTTAACACAAGGTTGTACTCTGAACATAGTGAAGTAGAAGTTCTCCATTTGCATTGCACTTGCCTACTCCATGACTGCGTAGCACTCCTTTCCATTTCTCAGTGTCTGAACCAACTCTAGCATTAAAATCTCCAACGAGTACCAGCCTGTCATCAGCCGGTACACGTCTGATAATCTCACGTAAATCACTGTAGAACGCTTCCTTTTTTTCCTCTGTGTTGGTCATCTTTTGGGCATACACACTGATGAGTGTGGCATACAGTACATCTTCTGCTGTAGTGGGAGTCTCATAGTCATTATCCTGTTGTTGATTGGCACTGGTTCCTCATCAAGCATTGCTGCTATCTCCTTTCTAACTGCAAAGTCCACTCCTGCTTCTCTCCTTTCTTGAGTTGATTTCCCACTCCAAAAGAAAATGTTTCCATGATTTTCCAAGCTGTCATAGCCAGGGAATCTTGTTTCACTAAGTGCAGCTATGTCTACATTGTACCTGTTCATTTCCAAGGCCACAAGCGCAGTCTGTCTTTCTGGGCACTGTGATGATCTGTTCAACAGAGTGCATACATTCCATTCTGCTGCACACAAGGCTGCTGTTTTTCTCTTCTTTTCTCTTCCTGCTCCTAACTTACTTTTCGCTGTCTGTCTGAGTGTGAACAGATCAGCGCGGGACTTGTTCACCCGGGCGATGTCCGAGCTGGTATGAGTTGCTTTCTAACTGACCATTTCATGAAACTGCTTGCAAAGTATTTGAGTACCGCTAGCTTTTGCTGGACTAGCAGCACATTCTTGGCAGATAGAGGTACAGTATTATCAGTGGCAAGGACAAGCCAAGACAAACTGACTCCAGTATCTGTTGCAGTGACTGACCAGATGATAGGTTTGTTTATCTCTACTCTTTGTGTAGTTCATGTCAGGATGTGCCGACTGGCATAGTCCACCATGGACCTTGTGACAGATGTGTTTATCTGCCAGGATGTCCAGTTTCACCCCATGTAATTGGGAGTGGTCCACCACAGACCTGTGGCAGATATTGTTTTTAGTCCTGTCAGGATGCCCAGTTTCACCCTCCACATTCTCTGAAGGGTGGTGATGCCAGTTGAGTCGCTGACGGCCCAACCCATGAGACAGGTAGTACCGTTTTTTATGGTTTTCTGGTAGCAAGCAAGCTGATGCCTGACCTGACCTGACCTTGCATATCCTTAAGATTTATATGCAAGTGGAAAAAATGAATCAGCTGGACACGCTCACAGGTCTCCTGTTTGAGAGACCACTGTTTGACCAATCCACCACCCCAGATTACCTCCTTGTATTTACTGTTTTTGAAATGGTGTGATGCTATCATTCCCAGCCTCTCATTTTTGTGTATTACTGTCTAAAAGAAATCACTGTCTTCTTTCCACCCCCCCACATGAGCACCCCACACACATGTGCACACACACCAGTCATTCAACGCCCTCGATATACTGTATGACATTTAAATGTGTTCAATTTGTTTATATTTAGTTTCTTCTCAGCCTTTTGTGTGACCTACTTTGGACCTACATCATGTAAATGAACAACAAAAAGAAGGGTGCTGACCAAATTGCAGCATACTGCACACCCAGATGAGAATGTGTTGGATGATCATCACCTCTTTTGATTGACTCCATTAATAATTAACAAAAAAAAGATCATTATCATTAACAAGAGTGTATGATCATGTATTACGGAATGATGTAAGTCATTAGTAAGTTTGTTTACAGCAGGGATGTCCAATCATGTGCCATGGAGGGCCAAGACCCTGCAGGTTTTCTCTTCTACCCAGTCTCTTCAGCAGGTGTTTTCACTGACCAGCAATCAGTGGGAATAAGTTTAGTGAAATCTGCTGTTGAAGACACTGGTTGGAAGTAAAGCCTGTAGGGTCTTGGCCCTCCATGGCACATGATTGGACACCCCTGGTTTACAGGCTAAAAAAAAAATTATCATCATCCTTTACTTTTATCCCTTGACCCCTTCTCCGACCCCACCACTGTAAACACAACACAAGCATATGACAAATTAAGGAAAGGACGTGTGTTTGTATAGTGCTTTTCTAATGACTACACAAAGTGTGTGTGGCCTGGCCTTGGCATGCTGCTGTACAAATAAGGTAAGCAAGAGATAAATAAGTGTAGCATGAAAGTTTTTACAGATAAATGATGCTGCAGCCTTGCAGGGCATATAACCTTTTCCATGCTCCCTCCACTTTTGACAAATTGCACTAACTTACAAAGAGATACATGACCATGATGATGGTTTGTTTACATCCCTTTTCCTGATGTTTCTGTGACCTTTGGATGTACAGTATAGAGCCTGCCCTTAGAACATGGAAACAGCCCAGGAGCTGAAGTCTATGGCTTTGAGGAAATGCTAATCAGCCTGTTGGGACTGGAGAAAGGGCAGTATATGACATCCTTGCTTTAGCTACTATAGCCTCTGGGTAGCAGGTCTGCGTTAGACATTTAATATGATTCACAAAGCTGATACACTGCTGTCAGTTCCTGGTGCTGCTGCCTGTGACTACATCTCATGAAAATACCCCAAAGGGTACAGTCTGTGGGACATCAAGGTGACATGCGTTTCGAGGAACTCATGACTGGGTGTGTGTGGGGGGGGGGGGGACACCAAACAGATATGTATGAGGTAAAAAAATCAACTCCAGCAAGCTATTTCCATGTTTCATGTTGCTGTGGAAGTAGTTTGGGGATGAAAATAAAAACTTGAAGTGTTTGCTGAAAAAAAACAAAAACAAACAAAAAAAAAACACTTCCAACAAGAGCAAAGAAAAAAGACAGGTTAAAGCATCACAGTCCTGCCCACACAGTTTGAGTGACGTGATATCTGACAAGCTTGAAGATAAAAGGGGGACAATGACATGTACATGAAGGATTCTTTTTCTTCATTTCTTCATCTTTCAAGATTAGCATCAAGGTAACACAATGCCACAGAATTCAAAATTTATTACCCCCATTGACCTCAATAGAAATTTAAAAATTAATTCAAAGAAGTAAGAAAAAATGCATTTTAGTTACAAAAAGGAGTTGCAAAAGGCACAATCCCTTTACAGCCATGTAAACTTGAAGTACATTAAGTCTGAGTGAAGAGCATTTTAGGAGAAATGAGATGCTGTGTGGAAGGATACTGGGGTGCAAGTGGGCATCCGCTTTCCTTAGTGTTTCTGTGATAGGCCTCCAACACCCACAAAGGGCTCATCGGCACATCTGGCAACCCAGTTGCAACCCCCTCTGCCTTTACCCCAGTTGGCTGTGGTGCAGTTCATATTTCATTTGTTCATTTCATGTTTCATTTGTTGTATTTCATATGTTAATATTGCACTGATGGAAATCCATCTTGCCTCCACAGTTGCTGCTAGGCACTTTAACACATGATTGCGGTACTAGGTGTAACAGTCTCGTTCCAGACTTGTCTTGCAGCTAGCCAGAATGAGCTTGAGCTCTGCTGGGGATGGACAAAGGAAAGATTTGGGGTCTTCATCATACCAGTTACTTTGGTTAGTGGGAGATGGAAAGGCATCATAGGCTACTCATATGAGGAAACTTGTTCTACTAGTTTTAATGTCCTGCAACTCTTACTTCTCTTCTTCATCCTATCTCATCTACTGCCCTTGCTTTGATTGAAAGACCACTCTTGCACACCTCTTAGCCTGTTCTTGCTGGCACACTTCCTGCACCACAAGCTATCTGCATTGAGCTGGAGTTGACTTGTGCTCTTCTAGTCTGAGGCCACTTCTTAGACTAGTCTCAATCTATTAATGTAGACAACAGACATTAAGAGCTTTTTTATCAGAATAAGATTGGCAGCACTGAACTGTTGGATCTTCTTTAATGAAATATTGGATAATGACACAATCATGTAACGTTTCTCTAAGTTTTTTATTTTGTGGAAGGTCCACTGTCATAATTTTATCAGGTAAGGACCCAATAGAAGAACACAACATACAGAGACAGGAGTTGATACAAGAGAATGATTTTATTGAACTATGGACAAATAGTCCCAGATCCATAGAGTGGAGAGTTTTACTCCTATGGAGATGTATGAAGGTTGATGGGCGAATGACAGGGTTTCAATGACAGTAGTGCTAATAGTATTTGCAGGTGAGAGATCTTACTTTTCAGAGTTGGGACATTTTGCAGGTGATGGTCTTCAACAATAGGTCACGGACCCTGAGGTAAGAATTAATTTTAATGGAATATTTTAGTAAGCAGAGTCCTTACTAGGATTCCAACCCAGCCACAGGGCGTACACAAACCAGTGCACTCCTAGTGCCGGTCCGAAGCCCAGGAAAATGAGGATGGTTGTGTCAGGAAGGGCATCCTACGTAATACCTTTGCCAAACCAACCATGTGGATCATGACAAATGATACTTCTACACCAGACGGACAGAGGCCCGGGTTAACAATGACCGGCACCTGTGCTGTTAACTGACAGGGTGCCGGTGAAAATTGGGCTACTGTTGGTTGAAGATGGAAGAGGAGGAGAAGGGGAAGGCGTGTTGGGAGGAAAGAGAAAAGGAAAAGTGGAAGTGTGGAGGTAAGAGTAGGGACATTAAATGTATGGACTATGACTGGTAAAGGCAGAGTATGATGGAGAGAAGAACGGTAGATTTACTGTGTGTTCAAGAAACCAGATGGAAGGCAAGCAAGGCTAGGAACATTGGAGGTGGATTTAAACTGTTTTACCATGGTGTAGATAGGAATAGAAATAGAGTAGGAGTAATCTTGAAGGAAGAATATGTGAAGAGTGTTTAGGAGGTGAAGAGGGAGTCAAACAGAATCATGAGTTTGAAGCTAGAAGTCAAAGGTGTGATGTTGAATGTTGTCAGTGCATATACCTGACAAGTTGGATGTCAGATAGAAGAGAAAGTGGAATTCTGGAGTAAGTTGGATGAAGTGGTAGAGAGTGTTCCCGGGGGGAGAGAGTGGTGATTGGAGCAGACTCTAATGTACATGTAGGTGAAGGGAACAGAGGTCATGAGGAGGTTCTGGATAGGTATGGTCTTAAGGAGAGAAGTGTGGAAGGACAGATGGTTGTGGATTTTGCTAAAAGGATGGAAATGGCTGTGGTGAACACATACTTTAAAAATAGAGAGGAACATAGGCTGACTTAAAAGAGTGGAAGAAGGTGGACTACATCTTATGCAGAAGGAGAAATCTGAAAGAGATAGGAGACTACAAGGTGGTGGCAGGGTAAAATATATCTAGACAGCATCAGATGGTAATCTGTAGGATGACTTTGGGAAGCAAGAAGAGGAAGAGAGTGAAGGCAGAGCCAAAGATTAACCCGTTGAGTGTGTATGGCGCACTTCTGCACCTGTCAGCTGATCAGTCCAAACAAAGCCTGTACAGCTGAATAGAGTGTGAAATGTACAAACCTTTTAACACCACTTGGCGGCTGAGAGGTGTAGCTTTTCACTTACCGTGAGAACTGGAAATGGTCCAATTCAATAAGTAGGTCAAATCGTTTGAAGCCCGCCCCCTTTCATTCTGCTGTTTGACACGAGGAAACAGGATGGCGAGGAAAACGCTGTCAGCTGAAGAGGTATTAGCATTGGTATTCACCGCTCCTGGTTCAGAGGATGAGCTTAGCCCTAGTTCATCATCTGAGTTAGAGTCCAGCTCTGATTATGTGCCTTCGGACAATGGTGCAAGCAGTTCTTGTGAAAGTGGAGACGGACATCTTGCGCGTGACACTGCAGCTGCGTTTTCTGTGTCCAGCTGTGCCCAAAATGGCACAGGAGCCTCGTCTGCAGATTGTTCTGCTTTGCCAAACTGTGGTCGCGGAGCGAAAAGGTCCAGAGCAGCCCGTGGGCGACGTTTGGCTGGGCAAGAGCGCACTGCCGGTGTGCGTTGATGTGTGCGCAGTGGCAGGACAATAGTTAGTGGCAATGCAGCAGGAGGTTTTGACATTGACGGCTGGGAGCTTCTTAGAGATGAAGAAGTTTATCAGCCGTGGCTGAAAGCACTTGAACAGCCAGTTGAATATCGTGGAGAGAAGGACCAGTCATCTGTGCCCGCCACTGATTTTGTGTCGCTTTTTTGGACTCTGGAATTCTGGATGCTTTTGACCGACGAAACGAACAGGTACATATTTGTTGCATAAACTGTGTTTCATTTGCTTCATTTTAGTTTAGTATGAAACAAATGTGCCATGAGATTTGTGTTTTTTTTAAAATAATTTTTAGTAACTGTCAATAATGGGACAAAAGGCCATGTGGTGACAGTGTGTGAAACAAAAACTGTCCATCCATCCATCTTGTACCGCTTTTCCGGAGTGGTAATTAGGTCCAATTATGCACTATGCATGGATGCAAGTTCACTTGGCAGACACTTGGGTTCCTCTGCAACATTTTTGTAGTTAGGACTTTGCCTCTAACTATTACCATTCTGAAGCTATTGTCATTTGAAAATTTGAGGTCAAACTCTACGTTTTCCTGACAAAAATTCTACATGCTCAAAGGGTTAAGAGGTGGAAGTTACAGAAGGAAGAAGGTCACACAGAGATCAGGAAGGAGTTAATACAGGCTCTGGGTGGTAGGGAAGATTTATCAGATGACTGGGAAAGTACAACAAAAGTATTGAGGGAAATGGGTAGATGGGTATGTGGTGTATCCAGTGGACAAAGGAAGGAAGACAAGTAGACTTAGTGGTAGAACGGGGAGGTACAGGAAAGTATTCAAAGGAAGAGGTTAGCAAAGAAAAAGTGGGATAGTCAGGGAGATAAAGAAAGTTAACAGGAGTATTTGGAATCTAGGTGCATGGGAATGAGAGGTGGCAAAGGAAAAGACATATAGTGAGTTGTATGAGAGGCTAAACACTAAGGAAGGAGAAAAGGACTTGTATCAATTGGCTAGACAGAGAGATCGAGCTGGAAAGGATGTGCAGCAGGTCAGGCTTATTAAGGACACAAATGTTAATGTGCTAACAAATGACAAGAGTGTGCTGACAAGGTGGAAGGACTACTTTGAAGAGCTGATGAATAAAGAAAATGAGAGAGAGAGGAGGATGGATGAAGGAAAAATAACTACAGAGGCATAAAGTTGATCAGCCACACTATGAAGATATGGGAAAGAGTTGCTGAAGCCAGGTTAAGAGGAGAGGTGACAATCAGTGAGCAGCAGTATGGTTTCATGCAAAGAAAGAGTACTACAGATACAATGTTTGCTTTATGAGTTTTGATGGAGAAGTATAGTGAAGGTCTTAAGGAGGCTGTTCTTGTAATTTTATTTGCAAGGTGAAGTATCTGTTGTGTTTCAAAGAGCTTGGATCATTATGCTGACTCACTATTGTTCCCTGCATGACAGTAAGGACAGAGGTGAATTTTTTCTGGGAGAGACAGAAACATGTCTACCCTACACTGTTCAAACTTACAGTATCCATCCTTTGCACACCTACACCCTCTGTACTCTGAAAGAGTATTCTCCAAAGCTGGAGAAATAATCTCAAAAAAAAAAATCACCTTTGTCCAAAGACTGTTGAAAAGTTATCATTTATTAATTAAAATGGGTAAGTACCACAAGCACATTCACTGTAGTTACCCGAGTTATTTCTTTTTTCCCTTATGATCATTGATATTTCTTAAAGACAGTGCATTTATTGAAATTTGAAACACTACACTTTAAACCAATAATGCCCTTGCAAAAATCTGCATGTTGTATACTTTTTGTTGACTACATGGCCTGGTCGAGCAAATGAAGTTTCACATGAGGCTTAATCTATATGAACAATTTTGATGAAAAGCCTCAAGTCTTTAAAAAAGCCTCATCTAGCTGTCACTAAGTAGTAGCTTAGTGGTAAAACATCTGTCCTGTAACTAGGAAGCTAGGGTTCAAGTCCCAGCTGGGCTTTTCTTATAGTTTATTTTCACGGTGAGGTGTCTACTGTGTTTCAAAGACCTTGGATACAACAATAACATCATTATGCTTAGGCACTATTGTGCCCTGCATGACAATAACGACAGAGGTGAATGTACTGGGAGAGACAGAAACAGTGCATTTATTGAAATGGAAAAATATACATTAAACCAATAATGCCCTTGTAAAAATGTTGTATATGTTTTGTCCACTAGATGGCCTAGTAGAGAAAAAGAAGTTTCACATGATGCCTCGTCTATATGAGCCATTTTGATGAAAGGCCTCAAGTCCTCCAGAAAGCTTCATCTGGCCATCACTAGCCACAACTACTGATGTTATGCTCGACACCACTCACTCGACACTGATTTGAGCAATATAACACGGAAGTGTCGCAAGCAGAGTGTCAAGCACCTGGCCATCACTAGAAAAAGGGAGTAGAAGTTAGGTGAGTGGGAGTCAGCATACAGAATGCAAGAGACAGCTTTCTGTCCTGGAGGTCACAAAGATAAGGTTTGCCACATGATGGTGCCACTGCGATCAGCTCTCTAAGTGAGGCTTAAGTAGCCATGGGCCTGTGATCACCTGCAGGTGAGGGTGATTGCCCAGATGCTGCCAGTTAACCTCCCAGGCTCCTGATGAGAAAGTTATGCAACCAACAAAAAGTAACAGTGCAAGGTGGTGCAACACTCACCCAGATCCATGACATCCACACTGTCTTTAACTGAAGTTTCTACAACTGTACTCCAATGTGATTCTCTAAAGCATTTAAGGATGCTGTGTAGGGAAACTTGAACAATTTGGCTTTCAGCTTATAAGTTATCCACAGAGGTAGAAAAAAATGACAAGTTACCAGCTGCAGCCCATGCCATTAGAGTAGGAGTTTGTACAACGTGTTAACAAGTAGGGAAAGTCTCTGAGGCGTAATCAAATGACACAGGACCGAAATATCACTGACTTGACCAGAAAAAAAAAAAGATTAGACACAAAATAGTGACCTACATTGTGGAGAGTGTGAATAACGGAAACGGATTTATGCAGCAGACGACTTTATTCACTCTCACATCAGTCATACACAGAAAAAGCATGTCTCAATACACCAGGGGTTCTTCTTTTATATCAACCACCCTTCTCACATCTGCATGACATTTCACATCACAATACATTCGTCCTTTCTCCTCCAACTCCTTCTTCCTGCTACCTCACCATAATCTCTATACCTATTGTCCTTCTCTGTTTACCCTCTGCATCCAGTCTGAGACGATTAACCCAGCCTCTACACGGCTCCCCCCCAGAATCTCAGACCGAGTTTCAGTCCTCACGTCCTTTTGGCTTCAGTCTCCTCCCATATCTGCTGTAACGGGGGTTTACCACCTCCGCGGCACTGCTGTGCCGGCAGGGGGCTCCTGGGGGTGGGTCTGTCTGCGGGTGGGCCATCGCGAGGGGGAGAAACAGTCGACTTGCCCGTGTGGCTGCTCTGATGAATCGTTTACCTGGGGAGTTCTCAGTGGGGGTCTTCCACGCCGAGGGACCCAAGCCAACATCACTTGCTCGTCCGCCACC
This sequence comes from Pholidichthys leucotaenia, assembly GCA_020510985.1. Lineage (NCBI taxonomy): Eukaryota > Metazoa > Chordata > Actinopteri > Cichliformes > Pholidichthyidae > Pholidichthys > Pholidichthys leucotaenia. The sequence goes on along the minus strand of CM035845.1, from coordinate 246,103,226 downwards.
ACAAAAGTGGGCTTAAGTCTGTCTATGCATATTTTCTCCCGACGACCTCCCAAGTCTAACAAAAAATGTTTGTCCTCTGTTTCCAGCACTCTGAACGGGCCATCGTAGGGTGGGCGCAATGGAGGCGGTGGGCATCATGCCTGACAAACATGAACGCCACGTTCTTCAAAGTTTTTGGCACAAAAATGCGTGGAAAACAGTGGAGGGCCGGGCCTGGCAGCGTGCCTGTGTCTGCGCTATGCTGCAAACTCTGAGACGGACAGTTGTCCGGCGTGGGATTATCTGGCAAAAATTCCCCAGGGAGCAGCAGTGGCTGAGAAAAAACAAGTTCCACCGGGGAAGCCTCCAAATCTTCTTTTGGTGCGGAACGTAACCCCAATAAATCCCATGGCAACTGGTCTACCCAATTTGCATCCGTCAGTGAAGCCCTGAGTGCTGCTTTCAGTGACCTATGAAAACGCTCGCATAACCCATTGGCCTGTGGGTTGTACGCAGTTGTGCGATGAATTGCAACACCCAGGCTATGGGCCATCGCGGACCAGAGGTCGGAAACAAACTGAGGACCCCTATCGGACGTGATGTCCGACGGGATTCCAAAACGTGCCACCCATGTCGTCAAAAAAGCGCGTGCCACGTCCGCGGACGTGGTTGCCGCCAGCGGGACTGCTTCTGGCCAGCGTGTGGTGCGGTCCACCACTGTCAGAAGATGCGTGCACCCCTGCGATGGTGGAAGGGGGCCCACGAGGTCCACGTGAACATGGTCGAACCTCTTCACCGGTATACGAAACGGCTCCAAAAGATACTTCGTGTGTCTGTGTACTTTGGCTTGTTGGCACGCTATGCAGGCTGCAGCCCACTCTTTCACTTGTTTGCGCAGGCCTGGCCACACGAACTTCATTCCCACCATTTTGACTGACACATGCACTCCTGGGTGCGCCAGAGTGTGAACTGACTCAAACACGCAGCGGAGACGTCACAGATTAGGGGGGGCTTGCCGTCTTGCAGTACTCTGCTCTCCAGCCTTAACTCTGTTGGTCCAGACTGGAGCATGCACACGTCCGTATCGCAGATCTGCTCTGTGGCCATGGCTGTATAATCTATCCCCACACAGACCGGGGCCACTACTGCGCGCGAGAGGCAGTCCGCCACGACTTTCAGTTTACCCGAACACTTGAATTGGCACGGTGGCTCGCATCTGCGTGCGTTCTCTCCAAAGCGGCGGTGGAAGAAGCAGATCGTGTCTCTCTGTCACTTCCTGGCCCCCGCTGCCGCTACCGTCGGCAGCTCCTCGCCTCCGCTGGTTGTCTCGCTGGGTTCCGACGCCGCCGCGTTCACTGTGAGGGCTCTGGTGGTGAGGATGATCCGATCTGCCTCCTGGGCTAGCTCATGGAGTCATGCGTGGCTAGCAACGGCGAATTGGCAAGAACCGCTCTCGCCTCTGTTGGGAGGTTCCGGAGGAAAAAGTGGGCAAACAGAAAATGCCCATCGTCCGTGCCCATCAACACCAACATCTTCTCCATCAGTTCGACTGCCGACCCGTCTCCTAACTCGGAGCGTGTCAGGAGCCTCTCCGCTCTCTCGCAGTCCGAGAGCGTGTAGCACCAGGTCAGCGCGGCCTTGAGAGCCTCGTATTTGTCGTGGGCTGGAGGCTGTTGGAGCAGGCTCGCTACTTGTTGAGAAGTGCGAGTGTCCAGCGCTGCGACCACATAGTAATATTTGGTGTCATCTGCCGTTATTCCCCAGAGGGCGAACTGTGCCTCGGTGTGGTGGAACCAAGACTGCGGGTCATGCGGCCAAAAGTCCAGTAGTTTGACTGAAACAGCACACGTGTCGCTGAGGGTTCCCGTCCGGGCCGTCACTGGGGTTTTTGCCTCGTGTTCCATAATTCGTCAAGGGGTCACCAGTGTGGAGAGTGTGAATAACGGAAACGGATTTATGCAGCAGACAACTTTATTCACTCTCACATCAGTCATACACAGAAAAAGCATGTCTCAATACACCAGGGGTTCTCCTTTTATATTAACTACCCATCTCACATCTGCATGACATTTCACATCACATACATTCGTCCTTTCTCCCCCAACTCCTTCTTCTTGCTACCTCACCATAATCTCCATACCTATTGTCCTTCTCTGTTTACCCTCTGCATCCAGTCTGAGATGACTAACCCAGCCTCTACAACATGATTATTTTTGAAGTTTTACAATTAAAATTTTTTTGTTTTTTTTTCTTTCACCTTTTGGCTGCTCACTTTAGGGGTTGCCCCGCTGGATCATCATGTGCTTCTGTTTGCACCAACCCTCTTTATGTGCTCCTTCACTGTATCCATCGATTTTCTCTGTGGTATTCCTTCTCTCTCCTCTTCATCTGTCTTCAGTGAACATTATCACAAATTTTACTGGCAACTCGGTGGCCACCAGCACCAGTGGCAATCATTAACTGGGCCTCAACTGATTTGTTTTGGAAATCTCATTCTCGATAATTCACAAATTTGATTTGGCAAAGAATTTATGCTGGGAGGCCTTCCTGATATAACCCTCCCATTTTATCCAGGCTTTGAACCAGCAGTACATTGATTTGTGGTCCAACCATAAATGTGCTATTAAGAAATTAGAGAGTAATTGAACAATACTGCACTGATTGTCTTGCTCTGTTTTGAAAGTTGAAAAAAAACCAACAACAAAAAAAATCCAAATATAAACTTTGGTGGCTGCAAAGATGCATGGGAGGTTTGCCTGGGAAACCCTGAATACCCAGAAAAAGAATTTCTGATCAGACAACAATCACAAATGCTGGATTATAGAGGCAATTGAAATCAGAAAGCCACCACCACACGGATCTGTCAGATCCATCAGGTCAGCCATGCCTACAGAAAGGATAAATCAGCTAAATCATGTTGCAGAACGTCAGATGACATTTTTCTGAAGAAGACTGCAGTGGACAGTTGAGACATGTCAAAAAGGTATGAAACATCTTTACACTTTGTCTGAATAAAAGAATAGGCAAGGCAGTTTAGTGGCTAGGATTAATGTTTGTGTTCTGTTGTGTTGTTGAGATTAGATCTTATTCTATTGTAACTAGTTGGTAAAAAAGTCAAATAAGTTGTGAACTGTTCATAGTGATAATAAATCCCACATTAGGATTTTGTTTTACTTATTCAAGCAAACTGAAGTTACTGCCTGCAGCTAATTCCGATAACTTTGCCTTGCTTCTATCCAAAATAGTCTCAAATAACCTTTAAAAGCAAAACAAACTAATAAGAGCCAAAACAATGTGGTGCAAATTACTAAAGTTTTCTAAAAATAAGGGAAACTGTAAAGGTGTTAAACATTCAAAAAAAAAAGTTTTAGAATCAGTCACATGCAGACAAGTTGATATAGAAAGGTCCAGTAAAGCTAGTATGTGTAACTGTAATTATTTATCCTTGCTATGACCAATTGAATATAACATACACAGAAGACTTTAAAGCATATGTTCCCAATTAAGGCAATGATCTATGAGTGGACTGCTCATTTCCCCTGACCCACTGGCTATTGTAGGAGGCTGAAACTGCACATGTATAATAATACACATCTTTATAGAACACATGGTAATTTGCAGTTCTGAACTCCTAAGAGTTTCTCTTTTACAGGTGCTAAGGTGGAGTAAGGTGTGCTAATGGAGCCAGTTGAATGCAGAGAGGGAGGTTGGGGTGGAGAGTTCATCAGGTTTCTGTAGTTGAACGGCCGCACACCACGGGAGACATTTGGTTACTCACATCTTTCCAGAAGCAAAAATGAGTCTCCCAGGCTCTTTTGGCCACATGCCAAGAAAACCAGGAGGACGTCTTTGACAAGCTAATCACACAGGATGAAACATGGATCCATCACTCCAGACACTAAAGCCCAGTTGAGGAAAGTGAAGAATTGTGACTCACCACTTCTGAAGAAGGCACATGTCCAACCCTCAGCGGGTAAGATCATGCTCACAATTTTTTGGGGACCAGCATGGAGTATTGATGATGTATTTCCTGGCAACGGGTACCACAGTTACTGGGACCTACTATGATTTACTGCTGCAGAAATTGTAGAAAGTCATCAAAACCAAGTGATGTGGCATGCAGACCAAAAGTGTCCGCCTCCTGCAAGAAAACACCCCAGTTCTTGACTGACACGTTACCCAGACAGAACCACAGTTCTGCGACTATGAAATCCTTCCTCAACCCCCTCACACCATGTGACTCCCATGTCTTTCTAATCTTCTTTTTTCAGCTGCTACCGTTAGGAGTCACCACAGCGGATCATCTGCCTCCATCTCACCCGATCCCTTGTGTCTTCCTCTATAACACCTACCATCTCCATGTCCTCCTTCACTACATCCATGAATCTTCTGCATGGTCTTCCTCTTTTCGTCCTGCCTGGCAACTCCATCATCAACATCCTTTTTCCAATATATCCACAATCACTCCTCTGCACATGTCCAAACCATCTCAGCCTTACCTCTCTTACTTTGTCTCCAAACCGCTCAAGGTGAGCTGTCTCGCTGATATACTCATTTCTAATCCTGTCCCTCCTAGTCACTCCCAATGAAAATCTTAGCATCTTCAACTCTGCCAGCTCCAGCACTGCCTCCTGTCTTTTTGTCAGCACCACCGTCTCCACACCATACATCATAGCAGGTCTCACTACTGTCTTGTAAATCTTCCCTTTCACTCTACCTCCTATCTTTCTGTCACAAATCACCCCTGAAACTCATCTCCACCCTGCCTGCACTCTCTTCTTCAGCTCTCTTCAATCCAAAATGGCGCCCACAGTGGTCGCCATGGTGCTTCGCTGCGCCCTTTGTTTGTTTTTGTTTGTCAACTGTGTGTCTGCGAGCTATACCCGTGAAGAACTTCTAAATATCAGGACTTTCACTCCCACGGGCCTACTCCCAGTTTTTTTAGCTCCTGCCGCCGATCTGGTTCATTGCTTGGCTCGAAAAGTGAGACGGCGAAAGAGAGGAAGACGAGCGGGCGCTCTCGTCCGGCTTCGCAGGAGAGGCACGTGCACGGCTTTGCCTGGCATATTTCTGTCCAATACCAACTCTCTCTCTAACAAGGTAGATGAACTGAGACTGCTGATGTGTTTTAAGGACCTCTCTTCCTCGGCTGCCCTCTGTTTCACCGAGACCTGGCTCAGGGAAAACACACCGGACAGCGCGCTGCGCCTCGAGGGATTTCAGCTGTTTCGTGCTGATCGTGACACAGAGCTCTCCGGCAAGACCACAGGAGGTGGAGTCTGCTTTTACATCAACAGCAGCTGGTGCTCTGATGTAACGGTAATTTCCAAACACTGTTCTCCCGCCCTGGAATTTCTTTTTATTAACTGCAAGCCATTTTATTCCCCGCGGGAGTTCGCCTCATTCATCCTCGCCACTGTGTACGTCCCTCCCGACGCGGACACGCGCGAAGCTCAGCGCGTGCTCGCGGATCACATCCAACACATGGAGCGGATTTTTCCAGACTCTCTGGTTATTGTGGTTGGCAACTTTAACCAGAGCAATCTGAGCCACGATCTCCCCCGCTACAAACAGTTTATTAAATGCCCCACCAGAGAAATAAACACGCTGGATCACTGTTACACCACAGTGAAAGACGCATATCGCGCTGTTCCCCGCGCTGCGCTGGGATTATCTGATCACGTGATGGTCCACCTCATTCCCACATACAGACAGAGATTGAAGCTCACTAAACCTGTTGTGAGCACTACGAAGAAATGGACCAGTGAAGCTTAGGAGAAACTGGAAACGTGCATGGAAATAACTGACTGGGGCATGTTTAAAGGAGCCACCCATGATCTGGATGAATACACGGACACTGTGAACTCATATATCCACTTTTGTGAGGAGGACATTCTTCCATCGCGCACCAGGGTGAGATACTCTAATGACAAACCCTGGTTCACAGCTAAGCTCAGACAGATCAGGAAGGAGAAGGAAGCAGCGCTGAAAAGTGGAGACAGGGACTGCTACAGGGAGGTTAAATATCGGTTTAACAGAGAGCTGAGGAGAGCTAAATCTGTATATTCTGAGTGACTCCAGCAGCAGTTCACTGCTAATGACTCGGCTTCTGTGTGGAGAGGACTGAGGCAAATCAGCAACTATCGGCCTCAGGCTCCTATAGGTCAGGATGACAAAGCCCTTTGTCAAAGACTGTCCCAACACTATGCCCGTTTTGACACCTTGTCATCTGTGTCCAACTCCCCCCCTCTCTCCAGCTCCACAGCCTCCACGATCCCTACTTCATCAAAGGCACCCCCCCCTCCTCCCCCCCTGCCCTTGTCATCAGTGAGCAGGACGTGCTCAAACAGTTCTCCAGACTGAACCCGCGCAAGGCCCCCGGTCCGGACGGCGTGTCTCCCTCCACCCTGAGACACTGTGCGAAAGAGCTGGCTCCTGTCTTCACAGACATTTTTAACACCTCCCTTAAGCTATGCCATGTGCCGTCCTGCCTCAAATCCTCCACCATCATCCCTGTCCCCAAGAAGCCACGGATCACTGGACTTAATGACTACAGACCTGTAGCGCTCACCTCTGTAGTCATGAAGTCCTTTGAGCGCCTGGTCCTGCCCCACCTCAAGTCCATCACCACCCCTCTCCTGGACCCGCTGCAGTTTGCCTACCGAGCCAACAGGTCTGTAGACGACGCAGTCAACCTGGCCCTCCACTCCATCCTGCAGCACCTGGACTCCCCGGGAACCTACGCCAGGATCCTGTTTGTGGACTTCAGCTCCGCATTCAACACCATCCGCCCCGCTCTGCTCCGGGACAAGCTGTCCCTGCTCAACGTGCCTGACTCCCTCTGCAGGTGGATCACCGACTTCCTGACGGACCGGAGGCAGCATGTGCGGCTGGGAAAGACTGTCTCAGACTCTGCTAGCATCAGCACCGGATCACCCCAGGGCTGTGTACTTTCCCCCCTACTCTTCTCCCTTTATACCAACTCCTGCACCTCCAGCCACCAGTCTGTCAAGTTGATAAAGTTTGCGGACGACACCACCCTCATCGGGCTCATCTCCAACGGCGACGAGTCCGCCTACTGGAGAGAGGTGGCCCAGCTGGCGTCCTGGTGCAACAACAACAACCTGCAGCTGAACGCTCTGAAGACAGTGGAGATGATTGTGGACTTCAGGAAAGTCACAACCCCTCTGCCCCCCCTCACCCTCACAGGCTCTCCCATCACCACTGCTGATTCCTTCCGCTTCCTAGGCACCACCATCACCAGGGACCTCAAGTGGGAGCCGACCATCAGCTCCCTCATCAAAAAGGCCCAGCAGAGGATGTTCTTCCTGTGGCAGCTGAGGAAGCTCAAGCTACCCACCAAGATGTTAGTGCAGTTCTACACAGCCATCATCGAGTCCATCCTCACCACCTCCATAACCGTGTGGTACGCAGGAGCCACTGCCAGGGACAGACTAAGGCTGCAGCGTGTCGTGCGCACTGCTGAGAAGGTGATCGGCTGCAAGCTTCCATCTCTCCAGGATCTGTACATCTCCAGGACCCGGAGGCGTGCTGGCCGGATCATAGCCGATCCCTCACACCCTGGTCACGTACTGTTTGCCCCCCTCCCCTCAGGTAGAAGACTTCGGTCCATCCAGACTAAAACCTCCCGTCACATGAACAGCTTCTTCCCCTCTGCCATCAGACTGCTGAACACTGACTTATTGACTCTCGTGCACTATGTACAGCAGCTCAACCAGACTCATGTCAATCATCACTGTTTTCTTCCTGCATTACCGACTGCACTATATGGTTCTCCACATTATCTGCTGCTCGCTAATATATTTTAACTGCTGACCAGTATTACTCACTCTTATTCTACACTTTATTGCATGTATAGTTTATTTCTTTTATTTTATCATGTTTAATGTTGCAGCATTGCACCGAGACAAATTCCTAGTTTGTGTACTACATGAACAATGGCAATAAATCTGATTCTGATTCTGATTCTGATTCTCTTGTGCATTTTCCATTGCTTTGGATGGTTGACCCCAAGTATTTAAACTCATCTACTTTCACTACCTCTACTCCTTCCATCTTCACCGTTGCACCTGCCTCCCTTTCATTTGCACTCAAGTATTCTGTCTTGCTTCTACTTAGTGATGGGAAGGCAGGCTCCGGAGCTCCGAGGGGTGCTCCAAACTTATCCAGGAAATATTTGGCGAAGCACGTTTCGAAACGTGCATTGTGACGTTTGTGTTGACGTTGGACCATGTGACTGGGTCAGGAAGCTGTTCATGATTTTGCATGCAACATGAAATAAAGTGAGCAGCAGTACCCAATGGAAATCCCCATCCCTCACGTTTTGTTTTTCCATGTTTGACTGTGTACGGGATTTGTCACAGCCAATTTTCAGATTGAGCCAGCACCAAAAACACAGACTTCTCCCGTTTGGGAACAGTTTGAGTGCATTTCACCCATTGATGTATTTTTAACAAATAGTGGCTATTTATTGTACCTGAGGTGATGACTTAGTGGTAATGTGTCTGCTTTGCAAGTGGGAGACTTGTGTTTGAATTCCAGCTGTGTTATTCTTTTAATTTAATTTTTATTTGCAAGGTGAAGTATCTGTTGTCTTTCAGTGAGCTTGGATCATTACTATGCATCATTATGCTGAGGCACTATTGGTATTGTGTCCTGCATGAGAATAGGGCCAGAGTTGAAAATACTGGGACAGTATAAGACTGTTGAAAATTTATTTTTTTTCTTAGTAAAAATGGATAAATAGTACAAGCACACCAAGTAACACAGGCACATTCACTGTAGTCACCTCAGTTTTATTATTTTTTTGCCTTTTTTATCATTGATATTTCTTAAAAGTCAGTGCATTTGTTTAAATGAAGACAAAAAAAATAAAAACCTTAAGCCCATAATACCCTTGTAAAAATCAGCATGTTGTATACGTTTTGTCCACTATATGGCCTGGTAGAGAAAATGAAGTCCCACATGAGGCCTTGTCTATATGAGCCATTTTGATGAAAGGCCTCAAGTCCTCCAGAAAGCCTCTTTTGGCCATCACTACTTCTACTGACTTTCATTCCTCTTCTCTCCAGAGCGTACCTCCTCCTCTCCAGGTTCACTTCCTGTAGTGATCCATGCTGCGCACTGTTTTTTCTCCTCTCTCATTATCCTCATTTCCCACAGGTGTGGCATCATCCACACCTGCTCTCGCCAATCAAGCAGCCTTTAAGTAGAGAGGGGCCCTTCACTCCTGCACGGAGAGGTTGATTACTGCATGCCACACAGACTGTTCTTTGCATCGTGTGCAGCTCTTCTCTGTTCCCCTTTGACCCTCTCCTTCTACGTGGGAAATTGTAAGCATTACACCCCTCTGCATTTCTCTGCTCCACAATCTCCTCTATGTCTCTTAGGATTACCTGTGCACAGGTGGACCACTCTCCTGGCAGACAGGGAGCCTTTTCTCTTGGTGGACCAGGACCAACTCCGCCAGGCGGAGGAATCACTTTCAGCAAGTGATGGCCAGACGGGGCTTTCTGGAGGACTCGGGGCCTTTCATCAAAATGGCTCGTCCAGACGAGGCCTCATGTGAAACTTCCTTTTCTCTACTAGGCCATCTACTGGACAAAACATACAGTATACAACATGCAGATTTTTACATGATGATGGGTTATTGTTGTATCCAAGCTTATTGAAACACAACAGACACTTCACCTTGCAAATAAAAATAAATCATAAGAACAGCTGTAGTGGGACTTGAACGCCAGCTCTCCAGATGCAAGACAAATAGTTTACCTCTAGGCTACCACTTAATGGTGACCAGAGAAGGTTTTCTTGAAGACTTGATCCTTTCCATCAAAATGGTTCATATAGACGAAGCCTCACGTGAAACTTTATTTGCTCTACTAGGCCATGTAGTCGACAAAAAGCATACAGCATTCAGATTTTTACAAGGACATTATTGGTTTAATAATGTGTATTTTTTTTTCAATTTCAATAAATGTGCTGTCTTTTAAGAAATATCAATGATCATAAGGGAAAAAAAAGAAATAATAAAACTGGGGCTACTCCAGTGAATGTGCCTATGTTACTTGGTGTGCTTGTACTACTTATCCATTTTTATTAAGACATAATAAATTTTCAACAGTCTTACACTGTCTTTCCCAGTATATTCAATTCTGTCTTTATTCTCATGCTGGGCACAATGGCAATAGTGTCGAAGCATAATGATATGTAATAATGATCCAAGCTTGTTGAAACACAACAGACACTTCACCTTGCATATAAAAATAAAATTACAAGAATGACCCCGCTGAACCCCAGTCTCCCCCTTGTAGAGCAGATGCTTTACCGCTAAGCCATTACCTCAGTTACAGTAAGCATCCACCATTTGTGGGAAATACATCAGTGGGAGAAATGTGCTCAAAATGTTCCCAAATGGGAGAAGTCCGTGTTTTTGGTGCTGGCTCCATGTGAAAATTGACTTTGACAAATCCCTTACACCGTCAAACATGACAACATAAAACGTGAGGGATGGGGATTTCCATTGTGTATCACTGCTCACTTTATTTCATGTTGCATGCAAAATCATGAATGGCTTCCTAACCCAGTCATGTGGTACAACGTCAACACATATGTCAGCAATACACACCTTGAAATGCGCTTTGCCAAATATTTTCTGGATAAGCTCGGAGCACCCTCCAAGCTCCAGAGCCTGTCATCCCATCACTACTTTCAGCCCACACAGCTGCTTTAAGTGACTGTGTCATAATCCTGAACTGTTGCCCTTCTATGCCTCGGCTGAGGCCACCCCTTGCACTCTCCACTGTAAATATATGGACCAGAATAGTTTACCAATCTCTCTGGACAACGACGGGTGGGAGGACAGTTGAGAATTCAACAGCAGTCTCCACAGCCAGCTGCTCATTTACCTGTAAGACTACAACCAATATTAACAGTTATTAATCAGTGTGCTGCAACACTCATCACTGTCCCCTTCTCCTCTCACAGGGTAGTCAGACTCTCCTCCCACTACTCGTTCCTGCACTGTGAATAAAATAATTGTGAACTTTCTAAACTGTCTGGCTGTCTGCTTCTGGGGCTTAACGCTGTAATCATGTAACTTCCACCTGCTCCCTACTCTCACTGCAGATCATGTTGTCTGCAAACATCATGGTCCACGGAGACTCCCGCCTGACCTCATCTGTCAGCCTGTCCATCACCATGGCAAATAAGAAGAGGTTCAGAGCCGATACCTAATGTAATCCCACTCCCACCTTGAACCCATCTGTCAATCCTACAGCACATCTCACCACCGTCTCGCTGTCCTCAAACATCTCCTGCACCACACTTAGACACATCTCTGCCACTCCTGACTTTCTCATACAGTGTCACACTTCCCCTCTTGGCACCCTGTCATATGCTTTCTCTTGATCCACAAAGACACAGTGCAACTCCTTCTGACCTTCTCTATACTTCTCCATCAGCACTCTTATGGCCCTTTTCCACTAGTACCCACTCTGCCCTACTCTAGTCTACTCTACTCTACTTTACTCTACTCGGTTTGCTTCGGTTTCCATTGCAGCTGGGCATGCCTGGGGTGAGTGGGATTTTTTTACAGCAAGGCGGCACCACACTCCCGTGACATAAAACATGTGACCCAAGCAAAACATAACATTGTGGCTCTACAAGGCGACTCCTCGGTCTCTGGCTTTTTGTCACCGTAAAGGCCAAAAAGGACTGCCAGAGAAGGGGACAGGCAGTGAGACGAAACACTCTGGAAAGTACTGGAGCGTTTAGGAAGCCATACAGCGGAAGACGTGAGGATATGAACTAGATCACAAATGACGGTAAGCTAATGATTGCTAATGCTAGTTTGCTTTAAGTCCACCGTACTACATTGTAATGTCTGCAAGTTATCACTATTAGGTACTAAAATATGTATGCTGTGTGTATGTTTCAGATGGCTGTCTTGTGGGAAAATTACTGCTTCAAACCGTCGGTCTGGGCGTTCAACACAGGCTGTCACTGATGTCACCCCAGCTTCACAAACGCTCAGTGGTTAGAGAACTTAAGAATGTCTGTAGAAACATTTAGCTTCCTGTGCAACAAATTGCTCTGATCTGCGTGGAAATCATGGACAGACTGTTGAGACGTCATGGGATGTACCTGCTCCAGCAGCACTGAGTCTGTGGTGGTGTTATGGCAAAAACTGTTGCCAAAACTTGATCGCCAGGTTGTAGTTATTAAATTAAATCACCCTTTATTGTCATTCAACTGTACAACCAATCATGTACAGTAGAACGAGATTGTGCTTTACCTATCTACTGTGTCAATCACACACACCCCAAGTATAAGGCGCCTCCACAAATTTCCCTCCTCCATTCTTGCTGAGCACCAAGCTGGACGGCAGGAAGTTCCACTTTTATATGGTCTTCAGCATGACCCGGCCGGGATTTGAACCCCTGCCTCCCGGGTGTGGGGCAGATGCTCTACCAACTGAGCCACCACTCCAGTATGGGGTTGTATTAGCCACAAAATATATATTCAAAAGGTAAATAGTACTGAGTTTGGTATAATAAGATATATTTGACAGTTATGATACATTTTAGGCCAAAACAAACTTGATCTAAGATTAAAAGCAATTAAAATAATGCAGTCACAAGGTTACATGGAAAATACTTGATTTACAAGATGCATGTAGATACTGTAGAAATATATATTCTCTGCAACAACAATGTACTATACGTGTATTCATGTAGTATTGCACTGGGAATTTTGACAATAAACCTTTGGAATTTTGGCAGATGTGTCTATTTTGTTTTATGTGTGAAGGTTACCACCATCTCGTTCTACTGTACATGATTGGTTGTACAGTTGAATGACAATAAGGGTGATTTAATTTAATTTAATTTAATTTAAAGTGACAAATTAAATGCTAAAAAATTGGAAAAGCTGCCTAAGAACAATCCAGCAGTTTGAGGAATCACTTTTGGTTTGGTGTAAGTCTGTCAACAGAATTGTGAACCATAAAGCAGTTTGTGTTAAAATGTTAAATCCCATTAAACCCTAACTCAGGGGTGTCCAATCATGTGCCATGGAGGGCCAAGACCCTGCAGGTTCTCTCTTCTACCCAGTCTTTTCAGCAGGTGTTTTCACTGATCAGCAGTCAGTGGAAGAAATTCAGTGGAATCTGCTGTTGAAGACAATGGTTGCAGGTAAAGCCTACAGGGTCTTGGCCCTCCATGACACATGATTGGACACCACTGCCTTAACCCATTATGATAAAGTACAGATGCTAATATGGCCCAGAATTCCTCCATATACTGGTACTATCACTAAAGTGTGCAGGGTCTTCTGCACTGGCACATCCAACAATACAGTCTTCAGTAAACAAAATAATTGTTTTGGTTACTTTTTCTTAAAAATGAGCTATAATTTTCAAAGTCACTGACAAATGGTTTGTACTGTTGACTCTTTTCCCACTGGTGTCTTAACAGACAAAATAGAAAATCATGATGCAAACACATAAGTTGCTAAATTGTTTATTACAATCAGCAGCAAATTCCAGATTATTCAGAATGTGCAAAATTCAAACTGTAAAAAAAAAAACAAAAAAAAACTTAGGATGGGTCACACACGCCGGCCACGCTGCCTCACTCAGAAGCAGCTGGATGTGCCGCTCACACTGGTCCTGGTTCACCAGATCTTCAGCCTGCATCTCTGTAAATAGTGAGTCAAGGTCCGGTTTAGGGTGGATCGTTTTCCTCTTGCCTAGACGAAAGACAGAAATGGGTGGTAGTTAATTAAAGCAAGTTTAAAACATATTTGGGAAATACACTTGTTGCTAAAAGTCAGTGGTGGAATGTGACAAAGTGCTTCATTGTTGTATTCAACCACAATTTTCATGTAGTTGCGCTTCAGTAAAGTAGGTTTTACAAGGGCTGGGTTACGTTTAAAATCATTTGTTTTTACTGTGGCTTCAGTAATCAGAATGAATTAATACATTCAGTTGAATGGAATATAATACTTTAACTGAGGGTGTGCATCACCGAGTGTGGAATCGCTCAGTCAAAATATGGAATTTTTATCAATAAAAGTTTAGCCACCACTCTGTCACCACTGTGTCTCTTCTTGCCCTGGCTTCAAGTGTGGGTGGTGTTTGGTACTTGTATTGCTAAAATATAAAATAATGCACTACAGTGGATCTCAAATATTTGTATTTTGTCCTGCTATTATAATACTGCATCAGTTTACTAATGATAGACTATAAACTGTCATGGTCTGAGTGCCGATCTCGTCCACGCTCGGGTCATGCAGTATTTTCTTCCCATTCTTTAGTAATTCCTTGTGGGCTCTCTGAGCTCTTATTTTGACAGCGTCTCTGTGGGGCTTTCGGCTGTCAGAGCTGAGCTCAGCAGTGACAGCTGCCCTTGATTTGATTCAGCTGTTGATGCCTCATCAGCTGATTAATTATCTTGCTCTACTTAAGGGAGCAGCTCCGGTCACTCAGTGCTGCGACCTCGCATTTTCCAGACTGGTTTCCCTATGTCCGAAGCCAGTTCCTTTCAGCGTCCTATTCGCATGTAAGTGTTGTATCCTTGTCTCCCGTCAGTCTCCCTAGTATATCATAGTGTGTCTTAGTCCTAGTCCTTATTTGTGTTTTGCCCCACGAGGCTCATTATTTTGTACTGTATGTCCTTATTTAATAAATGTGCAAACTCTACGGCTGCCTATAGCGTCTCATTAGCGGTCCGTGAGGACAGCTCCATGACATAAACTACACATATAAACTAAATTACATTGATGACTGAACAACTCCCATTCCCAAAAGTGCAACATGCAGTTATGAATATAACTCAGAAAGTATCACACAAGTGATCTGACAAAAAAATAAATACATTAACAAGTGGTTTATTTTACAGTTGATGTGCCATTCATTTTCAATTATTCTGTAATTAATATTCACACAATCAAATAAATCTCATTTCAGTCCCTTTTATATTAAGTGGAAATTGTGCTGCTTTGGTTTTGGCACTTTACCTATAATAGCAAAGGATTTCAGTACTTTCCACAGTGGCAAGGTCCGTTGTGGGGTGGCTGCTTTTCCTTTCCTCTTGCCTAGACCAAAGACAAACGGATGGTGGTTAGTTCAAGCAAGTTCAAAACATATACAGTACAGGTACATCTCAAAAAATTAGAATATCATGAAAAAGTTCAATATTTTTTGTCACTCATTTCAGAAAGTGAAACCCATATATAGGTTCATTACACGGACAATGATATATTGCAAGTGTTTATTTTAATTTTGAAGATTATGGCTACTGCCCATGTTAACATTTCAACGGCCAATATTTCTATTTAAAAACTATTTTTTAATTAACTTTATGTAATATTCTAATTTTTTGAGAAACTGAATTTAGGGTTTTCAGGGGCTGTAAGCCATAATCATCAAAATTAAAATAAACACTTGAAATATATCACTGTCTGTGTAATGAATCTATATAATATATGGGTTTCACTTTCTGAAATGAATGACAAAAAATATTGAAATTTTTCATGGTATTCTAATTTTTTGAGATGTACCTGTATTAGGGAAATACACTTGTGAAAGTCAGTGGTGGGATGTGACAAAAATGTTTTGTTTCCCTGACAAGTGAGCACCCCAGGATCCACTCTGTACATGTACAAGTACATTTTCAATCCAGGGATTTATGGTGGAACAGAAACAGCACGACAACACTGTTCCAGCACTTTTTTTAGAAAATCCACAGAATAGGTGTGTGGGTCTATTATAAGGCTTTAGAAAATTATATGAATCACTTTATAAATCACTGGTTTGAAAATGCACTTGAATATGTTGAGATTTTGGAGCCTGGGGTCCTCTTGACCTGCATCCAAAATATCAACACAACATGCTGAGGGAGGCGGACCCCTGGCATGTGGAAACACATTCTAGAAAGAAATTACACACAACTTAATGCACAGCACCAAAGTGCAACACGTACACAAACCAGGACTTTAACCAGGATTAACATATTTCATCGTTTTGCTCTCACACGCGAATACTTCGGACAGTTCAAGTGCAAATCAGCAGAGTTGGCTACTAGCTAGCTAGCTACTAGCTAACACTCGTTAGCCAGCACAGGACGGCGTTGTATTGCTCAAAAAAAGTGAGCTTACCACCAACAGGATAAGTAAGTGAAAAGATGTACAATATCACAAATCACTCACCATCGATGATTCTTTCACTTTCATCTTCAGATTGTCCATAGTCCGGTTCTACGCTGGGCTGCCATCTGTTTCATCCCAGGGTCGCTCCTGTCACTGTCGATACTATCTGCCACCAAGCACAGAAAACTCTGCACCTCTTCGTTGGACCATGGTGGAGATTTCTGCGAAACCTGCAACGCCATCTCTATTAATATCGTGTTTACCCGGTGACTATGTTTACTCCGTGAACTTTTGTAAATGGCGGTTTGGAGATTCTTCAGAAGATGGACGCTTTCATGACGTTACACCCTGACCAATCAGTGGCCTGCAGTCTGTTGATGTCACATTTTCAGCCCGACTTAGAGCGGCTGTACCCTGGCCTCGAGTCAGTAGTAAAAAAGTACCTGGTACCAGGTACTAATGGAAAAGGCTAGAAACCGAGCAGAGAAGAGTAGAGTAGGGCCGAGTGGGTACTAGTGGAAAAGGGCCATTAGTGCAAACATTGCATCTGTAGTACTCTTTCTTGGCATGAGACCATACTGCTGCTGACTGTGACTTCTTCCCTTAACCTGGCTTCAACAACTCTTTCCCATATCTTCATAGTGTGGCTGATTAACATTATGCCTCTGTAGTTACTACAGCTCTGAGCATCACCTTTGTTCTTGAAAATTGGTACCAAAATATTTCTTCTCCACGTCTTTCCAACCATGAAGTCAGTTTCGAAGGACAAGCACTTCGAACACAATGAAATGCTCATCTCCAAAGTCATGTCATGGCTTCTGACAAAACCTGCAGACTTCTACAGATGAGGTCTCCACAGCTGCATAAAGTGATGGGAGAAATATGTGACCCTTTGTGGTACCTATGTAGAGATAGACTAATACAGTGGATATCAAAAGTCTACACACCCCTGTTCAAATGACAGATTTTTGTGATGTAAAAGAAATATTCCACTATTAATGTGCCCTATAACCTGTAAATGTAATTGGCAATCCCTCAAATCACTGAGGTTGATGTCTACCTAAGGGGGATACAGAAAGATAGAAAGTAACAAAACAAAACAAAAGAAAGAGGTTTAATGTGTCAAGAGGTGGTATGAGTTCTTAGATGACTAATGAGACCAATTTGAGCCCTGCACCCCCTTCCACAGATGTGACAGGTAGTTGTTGTTTGATGGGGGGGGTCACTTGTCCAGGGTGTTGTGCTATCTCCTTCCTCCTCCGTCACTTCTTGACCTCCTTCTTGAGATGAGCCTCCTCAAAGAGAGCTGTGGCATGATGCACAGCAAGGCACCGTGCTGACCTGTCCTCAGCCAGTGCTTCCCAGTCTGCTGGATTAATGCCACCTTTCTGGATGTATGCTTTTAGTGCATCTTTGTAGCACTTTCTCTGGCCACCTTGAGTTCATTTGCTATGACACAGTTGGGAAAAGAACACCTGCTTTGGTATACAGGTGTCATCCACGCACACACAGAGGCCAGCCCAACGAAGTTGGTGTTCTTCTCTCTCCTGATGGCTTTCCTTTCCAAAACGAGGTATAGCCACCTCTTACCTCCTTCAGCTGGCCTTCAGCTGCCCGACGCGTCTCACTGAGAGCAGCAATGTCGATGTCATATCTGGAGAGTTCTCTTGAGATGATAGTGGTTCTTATCTCAGGACAATCACTGATTGGATTGTCTAGTAGAGTGTGGACATTCCATATAGCAAAGTTGAGTGTCTTGTTCTTAGAATTCTGACCGCATGTAGATTGACCCCACTGGACACGGTTTTCCAGTCATGAGATTTGTGAGACAGCCTATATTTAGGGCACCTTTTCTAGCCCCTTCCTCGGTTTGGGGCAAGCAGAGGGGATCCTAAAAAAGGGCTGCTTGGTCACGGCCGCTGCTGCTGAATAACACTCCTGTCTCAAGCCAAGTGCTAGATGACCATCACACGACCACCGCCCGTGTGCAGACTTGTAACTAGGGGCTCCCAGAGTACAGTGCTCCTGCCCCTGTTGCCACGCATCCATCGCCATGGGGCTTGGGTGACTTAATCTGGGTTCCCCGAAAGGTAGAGGTCTGCGCATGATGCTTATAACGTGAGGAGGCCGGTGCGTCGACGGCAACCACACAAACTTGACAGGTTGGGGTCTGAATCCAGTGGCAGGAAGTAGCCCAGACATCTGGATGCACCCATCCTGCTGCAGCCCTCATCCACCATCACAGGGTGATGAGCAGCCTGTTCCGCCGTTGGGGTTTTAGGTTTGGACCATGCTTAGTCTGGACCCTCAACTCCGACCTGTTCGCCTAGGCTGGCCCTACCAGGAGTACAAGACTCCAGGTGACATAGCTCGGAGAATCACCAGGACACACAAGCCTCCTCCACTAACTAACTACTAACTAACTAACCTGCACTTATATAGCGCTTTTCTAGTCACAAAGACCACTCAAAGCGCTTTCATTAGTACTAACCCTCTATTCTAAGGGCCTATAGGAAACAGATATCTAGGGACAATTTAGAACAGCCAATTAACCTAACATGCATGTTTTTGGCATGTGGGAGGAAACCGGAGAAATCCCGGAGTAAACCCACGCAACACGGGGAGAACATGCAAACTCCACACAGATCACTGTTGGTCGGGGGCTGGGATCGAACCCACGATCCCACGATCCCCACAATCCCCCGGCCAAGGGTAAACTGTGCTGCCACAGTGCTAACCACTGCGCCACCGTGCAGCCCAACACGACAAGGTGACAGTCCAATGGAGAGAACCAGCTTGTATAACCTGTACAACCCAATTGACAAACTGAAATCTTTAAAGAGAAAAAAAAACAACAAAAAACTTACAATAACCTGGTTGCATAAATATGCACACCCTCTTATAACTGGGGATGTGGCTGTGTTCAGAATTAACCAATCACATTCAAACTCATGTTAAATGGGAGTCAGCACACACCTGCCACCATTTAAAGTGCCTGTGATTAACCCCAAATAAAGTTCAGCTGTTCTAGTAGGCTTTTCCTGACATTTTTGTAGTCACATCTTACAGCACAAGCTATGGTCTGCAGAGAGTTTACAAAGCATCAGAGGGATCTCGTTGTTCAAAGGTATCAGTTAGGAGAAGGGTACAAAGGAATTTCCAAGGCATTAAATATACCATGGAACACAATGAAGACAGTCATCATCAAGTGGAGAAAATAAGGCACACCAGTGACATTACCAAGAACTGCATCCCTCCAAAATTGATGAAAAGACAAGAAGAAAACTGGTCAGGGAGGCTGGCAAGAGGCCGACAGCAACACTGAATGATCTGCAGGAATTTCTAGCAAGTACTGGCTGTTTAGTACATGTGACAACAATCTCCATCTTCTTCATATGTCTGGGCTATGGGGTAGGGTGGCAAATCAGAATCCTTATCTTACAAAGAAAGCATCCAAGCCCAGCTACATGTTGCAAAATACATTTGAAATCTCCCAAACACATGTGGGAAAATGTGTTATGGTCTGATTAAACCAAGGTTGAACTTTTTGGCTATAATTCCAAAAGGTATAGTTGGCGCCAACTGCTGACTGCTAATCACCAAAAGAACACCATACCTACAGTGAAGCATGGTGGTGGCAGCATCATGCTTTGGGGCTGTTTTTCTTCAGCTGGAACAGGTGCCTTAGTCAAGGTGGAGGGAATTATGAACAGTTTCAAATACCAGTCAGTGTTGGCACAAAACCTTCAGGCTTCTGCTAAAAAGGTGAAGATTAAGAGGAACTTCATCTTTCATCACGACAATGACCCAAAGCACACATCCAAATCAACAAAAGAATGGCTTCACCAGAAGAAGATTAAGGTTTTGGAATGGCCAAGCCAGAGTCCAGACCTGAATCTGATCAAACATCTGTGGGGTGATCTGAAGAGGGCTGTGCACAGGAGATGTCCTCACAATCTGACAGATTTGGAGCATTTTTGCAAAGAAGATTGGGCAAATATTGCCATATCAAGATGTGCCATACTGATAGACTCCTACCCAAAAAGACTGAGTGCTGTAAAAAAAGACAAAGGTGCTGCAACAAAGTATTAGTTTAAGGGTGTGTATATTTATACAAGCAAGTTATTGTAAGTTTTTTTAATTTTTATTTTTCCCCTTAAAAGATTTGTTTGTTATTCAGTTGGGTTGTACAGGTTATAGGTCATATTAATGGTGAAAAAAGTTTTGAAATGATATATCTTTGTCTAATCTTTTCTTACATTACAAAAACCTGGCATTTGAACAGGGGTGTGTAGACTTTTTATATCCACTGTAACTGTGCCAAGTTTAGTTCCTTTCAGTCTGTGGAAAATGAGTCAATGAAAATTTTATAATGAACAGCCCTCATTTGTGTGGTTTAAAACTTTTACAACTTCTATAATCAATTTCATCATACATTTTTACCTGACATTTGAGTTTAAGTTATTTTAAAGGTAAAAATGCAAATACTAATAAAATACCATTGCCTTCACTTTCGAGAGATTACACCCACAACAACTAAGGGAGTTGATTAAACATATAAATGAATGTGCTCTTATTTATTTTCATACTCTATGATGTACTTTGCTTTCCAAGCACTTAGCTTCAAAATAAGATCTGTCATCCGTCAGATGAAAACCTCCCTTTCTTCATGCTCATACATGCATTCAAAGCACACTCCACTCTTATTTTCTCTCTGTCAAAATCTACGAAGCATTGTAGCTGCATGGGAAGAGAAACACAATGCTTGCCGTCTTTCTGCTCCTCCATGTCCCAAGCATCATGCACCATTTCTTCCCTCACTCCTATCTGCTTTAACTATTGTCCTCAATCTCTGTATTTCTTCCTCTCACACCCTCTCAGTGCCGAGTTGTCTGCAGAATGTTAAAAGCCTCTAACACTGTGTTGTCCCTGCAGAGCCGGCTGTCCTGAGTGCAGAAGCTGGAGTTGAATGCCAAATGGGAAGCAGAGCCATCACTGACGCTTGCTACCGCTGGGTCGTATTTGATGCGAAACCTGCGCCCATGCCAGGCATGTGTGAAAGTGAGGTAATAGATGTGAAAGAGGCTGCATGGGTGATAGAGAGAGTAAAGGGGTGGTGGGGTGGAGACCTAAGAAGGGTTGCAGAGACAATAGCAAATGAAGCATGGTCGTTCTTTTTTATCCTCAGGTCCACTAACTGTAAACCCTGGTGTGTGGATGTCTAGTTTAATTGTTTATGGACTTGACTGATGTTGTGAACCAGAGGGGTTAAAACAGTCCACACATGCTCAAGAGACTGTGGCAGGCTGTATCTACAGTACTCACTGCTCTGTCTGGGTATACATTTGTGACTGCTGTTAAAACAATGGTAGAGCACTAGTCGCCTCCCTCCCAGGGGAATGGCATGAGTGGAAAAGTACAGGCATTTCATATTGAAGCTGAAGTTGTTTTGATAAAATTAAAATTCAATTTGTAGTGTGTGTGTGTGTGTGTGGGGGGGGGGGGTGTTTCTCCCCTCTTTTTATTTCTTCCTTTAATTTATTTTTCTGCAAAGGAAAAAATAGGTACATTTTCTTTCAGCCTCTGATCTGTTTGATCTGCATTTAACCACAAAATTAAATAAGTCCAAAAAGTAATTCCTGTTTCAGAATTGATTCCGTAGTCATTCAACATACTGACAGATTGGCAGTGCAAAACTTCAAATGTAGTCAGTTGTCTGAAAAGGATTTTTTTTCTTATTATTGCTGCTATGAGATAATGTTTTTTTTTTTTTTTTTTTAATAATAACAGGTGGTTTGCTTCTTCTTTCTGTTGATTAATAGCAAAATGCTGATACTCTCTGAATGGACCTTAAGCTCTGAAGGATGGAATTCAATCAAAAGTTGTATTCCTGCCCTCAAGATGCACAGAATGCATTTGGTTACAGTTAATGGAAGCAAAAAAATTGTTTCTTCAAGGCAACTCTGCAGGGCTCCTGTAATTAAACTGAACCACAGAGGAGACACCTGCACTGTAATTGAGAACTCCATGGTGTAGAATTTGAAATTTGAGCATTCTGAAGTGAAGCAATTTTTTATCCTACATGCCTGAGTTCCCATTATACTCTATGCAGCATTTTTAAAAACCTTTAGTCTTTATATAGTTGCATACTTCTTCATGGAATGCCACAGAAACTTCTGTGTAGAAAAGAGGTTATAAAAAGTGTGGATAAATCAAGAGAAGGAAAAGTAAGGGTTAATCAATGATGGTGGTATACATTAAATGGTATTAAGGGATGATGTGGAAGTGAAGAACCACCTGAGGGTGGTTGCCTCCATGAAGTGGACTGCTTATTCTGTATCATGGTCATCTCCCAACAGGATGAAAAAACAAATCAGTGTATTTAAAGATTATAATAATTTGATTAACTGATTTAATGAGCAGGAGCTCAGAGCCCCTTTACACAGACAGAGATCATTGGGCGACTACTAAAATTGACCCCATCTCTCAACGATCTCTAAAGCCTGGGAAAAGTTGCTTCTGTGTAACTGTTTGGGGGATCATTGTGCAATTTTCGTGGTGATCAATAGAGATCTTTGAAAGATCCTTGAGAGACTGCTGAGGGATCACTCAGAATTTCTTGGGTGACCAATGAGGTATATACTGTATGTGCAGTATATATTTGAAAGGTTTCTAGTGCTGTTCCTCCTCTTTACACAGGAAGATGGTGGAGGTCAATGAGAGACTGTTGAAAGATGAAAAAATGGACAGATCTCTCAATGATCAATTAATGATCTTTCAGCAGTCGCCAACATCTCTCAATGATCTTCCAGTGATCTCTGTGGTTGCCACGGTCTCTTCAAAGTTTTGACTCAGTCCAAAACAATCTCTTAACAATCACCAAAGGGAAGTGAGCTCTCAAGGAGTACTCAATGATCTTTACCATCTCCCAATGATCTCTCTGCAGTCTCCACTGCAGTCTTTCATTGAACTCTATGTATCTTTCACTGAACATCCAACGATCCCTCATTGATCCCTCAGCCATCTCTACTTCAAGAGTGGCAAACTTTGACATTCAGTGAAAGAGCACTGAGTGATCATTGGCAGATCACTGGGAGATCAGTGAAATTGTTAAGCATTCAAGGAGCACTTTTTGAGAAATCATTGAGAGCTTGAGAGATTGCTTCCCTTTGGTGATCGTTGAGAGATTGTTTTGGACTGAGTTAAAACTTTGAGGAGTGTGGAGATCACTGGAAACCATTGAGGAATCATTGAGAGATCTTGGTGATAAACTCATTGAACCATACTGTCCAGTCCTCCCTGCAAGCCTATCAGAAAAAAGTATTCATCCAACCCATGGTATATACAGATTTAGTCATTTGGTTCGTAGAATGCTACTGGGTCAGTATAATCCAGTAGGTTTAGGTGGAATACAGCCCAGAATAATCTTATACTTTATGGACATTACACTCTGTGCTGTCTGTTGGGTCCCCATTTTTCAGTATTCTCTACAGAGACTAGTTGTTTGTGTTCTGTTCAATAAAAAAGTCTAAATGTCAAGGAAAATTCAAACACTTCCCAGTCATTTTCATTTTGTCTCAACCTACCAGCAATCACATCGTTGGCCAGGTAAATTCCACTCCAAAGTCTTGAGTCAGTCACCTTCATTGTTTGCTTGGTACATTTTTGGGGGCGATGCACAATCGAACATTGTCAATTCCACAATCACAGCCATTATTTTCCAATATATTGAATAAGAAACAAGTGAATCATTTCATAAATTCATCTGGAAAGAGTTAAGAGGGGTTATAGGGGCTGTTGTAGTTCCATAAAAGTGAACTTCTGCAGACAGAGTATATCACTGCAGGCAAACTGTATAAGAAACACACACAAATACCAATTTCTGTTTGGAATATTTACATAATTTTTTTAAGTTCTTCTTCTTTTAGATTTGATTGGCAGTTGGCAACCAGCTTACAGGTGCATTACCGCCACATACTTCACTGTATATCCTTCTTCTTCTTCTTCTTCTTCTTCTTCTAGATCCGATTGCTGGCTGGCAACTTGCTCACAGGTCCACCACTGCCACCCACCGGGTTGGAGTTTGGACAAGAGAATGGCAGTGAAAATAAAAACTAAATTCTTTTAATTAATCCAGTTGCACTTAAATGTCTAAATAGACCTTCATGTGGTCTATATTAATCATATATTCCATAACCTACATATGTTGAAGCATGTGGAAATGTTTGGTAATTACATATGTAAAGCAACTTCACACCTCTGAAAGGACAAAGGCTCTCAACCGCCAAGTGAAGAACAAAGACGTCCCAGACACTGCGGTGGAGACCGGAGGAGCTACCCTCACCCCCTGGGCAAGGAGAGGAAATACCAAGACAATGGGGGGGATTAAGATAATGAGGGATGTCAGCCTTTGTTATGCATGTCTTTTGTTATGTGCAAGTATAAAGTCAGTGAGCCAGAGATATTCGGTCTCTTTTCCTTCTACCACCTCTGCACTGAATGAGACTTGTTAGGAGAGCTGATAAATAAACTTTGGTTTATATATCAAATCGCCTCGTCATTTCAAGCTCTTCTACACTGGTGACCCTGACGCGAGTATGAACCTGAGGCGTTCCCCTGCAATCGACTCATCCGTGGCGACCCAGGCAGACGCCAGCGCCCACGCAGACAGGGGAACAGATGGACGTCTTTCCCCCCCCCGGCAGAAGGGATTGAGAGGGCTCAACCGAGCACCAGCACCGCTGTGAGAGCTGAAGCAAGGCATTCTCACCCTGCGGACACAGCAGTGATGGTATACACGAATGCCGTCGCTGTCAAGCTGCCAGACTTCTGGCAAGAAGACCCCGCCTCGTGGTTTCAGCAAGCTGAAGCCCAGTTTGCACTGGCGGGCATCACGGCTGATGATACGAAATTCTATCATATCGTCTCCAAACTCGACGCCGCCACTTCGAGGTGTGTGCGGAGCATGATCCAGCGGCCGCCGGCCCAAGACAAGTATGAAATACTGAAAGCAACCATCGTGGCAAATTACGTCCCCTCAGCTGAAGAGAGAGCCGAGAAGATCCTGGCGGTCTACGGCCACAGAGGGTGCAAGCCTAAAGCCCTCATGGAGGATTTGCTGCAGCTTAAAGAAGAAGACAACGACAACTTCCTCCTCCAATTCATATTCCTCAGCACGCTGCCGCCACACATGAGAGGGACACTCGCCAACACGAGATGCAGCACCCAGCAAGACTTCCGCGTGCTCGCCAACGAAGCTCAACGGCTCGTCAACACCTGCAAGGAGCTGACACCCACAGCAGCATCCGCAGACCTCAACGCTGACGCCCAGAACCACGAAGAGCCACAACCCACTGAGCAGATCCAGCCTGCGGTGACAGCGACACGGCCAAAACTTAACAGACAGAGCGACGTCTGTTATTATCACCACCGTTTCGCCGAGAAGGCTCACAAATGTGTTCCCCCCTGCAAATTTAAACGCCAAAGCCGAGAGCCGTTAACGGCAGCGGTTCTCGGCAAGAAGAATAAGCTGTTGTATGTGACAGATGGACACACCGGCAAGCAGTTCCTCATCGACACAGGAGCTCAGCTGAGTTTCGTCACGCCCTCCCACGCAGATCGAGCCATGGGCACCCGGGGCAACGGAGCGGTGGCAGCCAACGGCTCTAACATCGACACTTTCGGCGAAAAGAGCCTGCACCTCCACATCCACGGCCGCAACTACAGATGGACATTTGTTGTAGCTGCGGTGAGGTTTAACTTGTTAGGCGCAGATTTTTTGAGTGCACATGGGTTATTAGTGGATCTAGCAAATAGGCGCTTGGTTAATGCACTGTCCTTTGCTTCTATTCCATGCTCAGCTCGAGTTTCTCCACCACCTGTGCAGGCTAACGTCACCACAGCAGGAGGTAAGTTTGAGCAACTCCTCACCCAATTTCCAGCACTCACAATTCCCAAATTCTCAGCCACTGTGGCTAAACACGGGGTTGAACACTTTATTCCCACAACGGGCCCACCCGTATTTGCCAAAGCTCGCCACTTAGACGCGGCCAAGCTCAACATAGCACGGGACGAGTTTACGACCCTTGAAAAATTGGGCATTGTTAGACGCTCGAAGAGCCCTTGGGCCTCGCCACTTCACATGGTTCCGAAATCCGACGGTTCTTGGAGACCGTGCGGAGATTACCGCAGATTAAACAATGCGACAGCGCATGACCGCTACCCAATTCCTCACATTCAAGATTTTTCACTACATCTCGCGGGCGCGTGCATTTTTTCAAAAATAGACTTAGTCCGCGGTTATCATCAAGTCCCAGTCCGAGCGGAGGACATTCCTAAAACAGCTGTAATAACCTCTTTCGGTCTTTTTGAATTTCTGCGAATGCCTTTCGGCCTCAAAGGCGCTGCTCAAACTTTTCAACGAATGATGGACGCAGTATTACGCGACCTTCCTTTTGTCTTCGTCTACCTCGACGACATGCTGGTAGCCAGCTCGTCTGAGGAAGAACATGAGCAGCACCTCACTACGGTTTTTCAGAGGCTAGAAGAGCACGGGCTCTTCAATCCATCCAGCCAAATGCAAATTCGGCGTGTCACAAATTGATTTTTTTAGGACACAAAGTCTCTCCGAAGGGGGCAGTTCCACTTCCAGACAAAGTTCACGCAATAAAAAGTTTCCCACGGCCACAGACGGTCAAATCGCTACAAGAATTTTTAGGAATGGTTAATTTTTACAACCGTTTCCTCCCCCACGCAGCTCAGCTCATGCAGCCACTATATGACGCGCTCAAAAAAAAGAAAGCTTCCAACGCGGTCGAATGGACCCCGGAGCGCGAACACGCCTTCGCGGAAGTAAAGAGCGCTCTAGCTAACGCCACATTGTTAGTTCACCCAGATCCCTCAGCCCGCGTCGCGCTAACCACAGACGCTTCGGACCTGGCTATAGGGGCAGTTGTAGAACAGCATGTCAGCGGGATCTGGCAACCTTTAGCATTCTTTAGCAAATCGCTAAACCAAACTGAGCGTAAATACAGCACTTTTGACAGGGAGCTGCTAGCGCTTCATTTATCCATCCGCCACTTCCAGTTCTGGTTAGAAGGGCGGAGTTTCACGGCTTTTGTAGACCATAAACCGCTCACCTTTGCTATGGCTAAAATTTCAGAACCATGGTCAGGCAGGCAACAAAGACAGCTAGCTGCGATTTCAGAGTTCACCACAGACATTCGACACGTGGCAGGCAAACTTAACACGGTAGCAGACTGCCTCTCTCGCGCTGTGACATCACCAGAGCGCGAGGAGACAGATTATACTGCCTCAGCAGCAGAACTCTTCACTAACGCAGACATATATGCAGCACCTATCCATGCAGGGATAGATTACGCAGCCATAGCAGAGGAACAAAGCAGTGACGCGGACGTGCGCGCACTCCTGTCTGGACCAACAGGGTTAAGGCTGGAGAAAAAGGGTCTACGCGACGGCGTGCCCCCCCCTAATATGCGATGTTTCAACCGGCCGACCTCGCCCGTTAGTACCAGCTACATGGCGCCACCGTATTTTCGACGCAATTCACTCCCTCGCGCACCCAGGTGTGCGCGCCTCGGTTAAAATGGTCGCCAAAAAGTTTGTGTGGCCAGGCCTGCGCAAAAATGTAAAAGAATGGGCAAAAACTTGCATTTCTTGTCAGCGCGCCAAAATACACAGACACACAAAAGCCCCTGTGGAGCCTTTTCCAATCCCTGCTAGAAGGTTCGACCACGTTCATGTCGACCTTGTGGGACCACTACCTTCCTCCCAGGGTTTCACACACCTGTTAACAATGATAGACCGCACCACACGCCGGCCAGAAGCAGTCCCTCTAGCGGTAACCACAGTGGAGGAAGTCGCTTGCATCTTTTTGACAAACTGGGTAGCACGGTTCGGCATCCCATCGGACATCACGTCAGATAGGGGGCCTCAATTTGTCTCAGAGCTTTGGTCAGCCATGTCCAGCAGCTTAGGGGCAACAATTCATCGCACCACCACTTATCACCCTCAGGTTAATGGGTTATGCGAGCGTTTTCACAGGTCTTTAAAGGCTGCCCTCAGAGCCTCACTAACGGATACAAATTGGGTAAATAAACTTCCCTGGGTTTTATTGGGGTTGCGTGCTGCGCCTAAAGAGGATCTAGACGCCTCTCCTGCAGAACTAGTTTTTGCACAACCTCTCAGGCTCCCAGGTGAATTTTTACCAGAGAACCCAGAGCCAGGGCACCTTCCAGTCCCAAGGTTTTTAGGCAGCAACGGACCGGACTCTCTCCCCGGTCCAGCTCATCACTCCTTCCCACGGATTTTTGTCCCTCAAGCTTTAAAAAACGCTGAGTTCGTTTTTGTTAGGCATGAAGCTTTAAAACCAACTTTCCGCCCAGCATACGATGGGCCATTCAGAGTGCTGGAACATGGTGATAAACACTTTGTGCTTGATTTTGGGGATAGAAAATAAACAGTCAGCATTGACAGACTTAAGCCTGCCTTCTTGTTGAAAGACGAGCCTGCACAGTTGGCGAGAGCACCTCGGCGGGGTAGACCCCCCAAGAGAAAAGACTCAGCCCCCCGGCAGGGAACAATTAACCACTCTCCTTCCCACACTGCAGATTCCTCACAAGAAGGTCCCAGCAGGACGCCTAAACCAACCTACAGCAGTTTTGGGAGAAGATTAAAACCCAGACAGCACAGGGACTGATGCAAACCACTCCACAATTGTTCACTAATTGTGCTGCAACAGTTTAGGACTGACTTAGGATTTTACTATGCTGTTATGATTACCACTGAACTCTCTTAGGAGCATGGCTGCTGGAAAGTTTCTTCTGTGGCAAGAGATGTAACACTTAGTATGTCATAGTAATTATCTTAGACTGTGAACCTTTCTAGTGTCCTTTCTTAGTTGTTTGGGGGGCCTGTGGTCTATATTAATCATATATTCCATAACCTACATATGTTGAAGCATGTGGAAATGTTTGGTAATTACATATGTAAAGCAACTTCACACCTCTGAAAGGACAAAGGCTCTCAACCGCCAAGTGAAGAACAAAGACGTCCCAGACACTGCGGTGGAGACCGGAGGAGCTACCCTCACCCCCTGGGTGAGGAGAAGAAATACCAAGACAATGGGGGGATTAAGATAATGAGGGATGTCAGCCTTTGTTATGCATGTCTTTTGTTATGTGCAAGTATAAAGTCAGTGAGCCGGAGATATTCGGTCTCTTTTCCTTCTACCACCTCTGCACTGAATGAGACTTGTTAGGAGAGCTGATAAATAAATTTTGGTTTATATATCAAATCGCCTCGTCATTTCAAGCTCTTCTACACTACATATATTTCTTTGATTGAACTCCCTATCATGTTTTCCAAAACAAACCTTAAGTTAGCCCTTTCCATTACTGCAGTCAGTTGTTTCCTTTGTTCCTGGTATCCCTGACATTCCAGCAAAACGTGCTGAACTGTTTCCGGAGAACCACAATGTGCACAGCTGCCAGTTTGGTGTTTACCTATTCTATGTAACATCTGGTTCAAAGTAATATGTCCTATTCTTAATCGGTTGATGGGTATCTCCTGAGTCCACCCACTTTTGAATGTCATAAAGATGTCTTCCTGTATCTATTGAGTCCCAATATTCTTGCCACTTTTCCACTATATAATTTTTAATTATTGATTTGCCTTCTGCCTTACTGAGTGAGATTTCCAGATTTATTGTTTCAATTTTTAACGATTGTTTTGCTAATAAATCCACATCCTCATTACCCTCTATCCCAACTTGGGCTGGAACCCAAAGAAAGGTTATTGCCTGACCTTTACTCTGGAGGCTGTAAATTAAGGAGTGGAGTTCTACAATTAGGTCCTGCCTACACGACTGCAGTGACTGAATACTCTTGAGAGCGTCCCAACTATCTGAAGCAATGGCTGCATTATTCCTATAATTTATCTCCAATGTTGACAGAAACCAAGTATGCACAGAAAAATGCAATTGAGACTGTATCTGAGCACAGTTTGACTCGTGACTGTAGCTGAACTTTAACAATCAAGAATCAGTAGATCACCCCTTTAAGTTAAAGCCAGTTAACCACAGTGAATACAAAAAAAAAAAAGAAAAAAGACTGGGCTGCTATCAGAAGATATAATGATGATTTATTATGCAGTGGACAAAATCTAAACCTGTGATAATTAAAATGTTTATGGGACAAATAAAATTCATCCAAATAATAAATGAAGCATGAACATTTCGGGACTGTCACAAACAGAAGCCAAGTGCACCATATCTTTTCATTTGTACACACACACACACACACACACACACACACACACACACACACACACACCAGCACAGGTGACAGGTGTTTAAAGGCAAATGACTGGCTGAGCACTGAGCACAGCAGGTGGCAATCTTGACCACACAGCAAACAAACACCTGATTTTATGCCCATTGTGTCAGCTGGCCAATCAGTATTCCATCTGAAATACTGGAAAACTATGGCCAGGATGGCAAGAACTGCAAAAACCTTGAATGAGTCCGAAGACCCAAGTGAACACTCAAACGGAGCCAAACAGCAGGGTGCCATAATAGATATTGCTTACTTGCTTGTGATTACTTGCTGGACATGAGATATAAACTTCCCAGAGTGATCCTGAAAAGCTGCTTTCACAGTGTTGTCGGACATGTGGCCCACAGTGACAGTCATAGCTGGACATTCATCCATGCCTGTTATGGTTCTTTTATGGGAGTGAAGCCCACAGGGATCCAAACCAGTTACTTAAACAAATGAGTAAAAGCTCTACAAGTGATTTTCATCGAGAAAGGACTGCACACAGAGACTGTGTAAAATATTCTTAAAAGATGGGTGTATTGTGTATGAGTGGGGGTTGCTAAAAATGCACAGCTTAAGGCTTGTGTATGGAGACCGGTTGCAGAGACCTTTAAAGGCAGCACATGATGACAAATGCACCACCTATATATCCCCGGAGAAGACACATTAACATTTGCATCCATATACACTGTGCACAGAAATGCACGTGTGTGTGTGCGCACACGCACGTGAACAGCTGCTGTGTTAAGCATTATCTAAATACAATCAGGATGCACTCACCAACAGCACAATTTGCATCTCCCTCAGTCTGTCTCGGCATTTGGCCATGGCTCGTCAGCACTTTAGTAAAAGGGCTTTTCATGCACAAACACAATAAAGCCCCCAACAGGCGTCTCAGGTGGGGAGGGATGCTGTAATCCTCTTTCCATCTAAGCACCTTTTTACAGTAGGTGAGAGAGAGGGAGAGAGAGAGAAACAGGGAGAGCCGAGAGCCGAAATTTGTCACCCGTTTCTTCCCCTCAGCTGCAGGAGTATTTGCATAGCATATACACAAGGTGTGAAGATTGATTTAATTGGCGATCTCTACCTCTTCACCAAGATATGATGCTGTGGGGGGGACAGAAATTGGGTTCTGTGGTGGTGTTTGAGAAAGAGAGATCAGGCTTGTGTCTACATGTTTTACTCTTGCTCTTAGTGTCAGTATTCACATGTGTGTCTCAAACGGGGGAAAAAAAAGCAGGCTAGAGCAGGGCCATGCGCTCTTTAGCTGAGAACACAGGCCTCATTTAGGTTAGTTTAGGATTAGCCATGCCGAGCCACACGAGCGGAGGAATTAAAATGCAAATAAGGATTGCACAAGAGTGGTGCAACAAGACAGAGATAAAATAGCATGGGTGAGGATGGATGCAGAGGGGGCTGCTCTGGTATTATCCACGTTGTTGTTGTTGTTGTTGTTGTCTTAATTGCTACTGTTGTGGAAATGTCACACTAGCTGAAGCAGATCGAAACATGTTTCAAATTGAATGAACTTAAGATGTCAAACATTGAAAGGCATTCCATTTGATACGAAAATCCTGGCTATTAGGTGGTTATTTTGATCAAAGAAGCAGGAAGATACAGGAGATGGGTGCTATACTGTGACTGTCAGACTGAGCTAACATGTAGACAATTTTTGACTATTCATGGTTTAATGCATGCCTGGAAAAAATTGACTATGTGCAACAGCAAGACTTTTCTCTTAAAAAAGAGCAGTAGTACACATCAAAGGCAGTTTCTTTCTCAGGAGAAGTATTATCTAGCCCGTGGAAACAGCTTTATAGTGTCCTTTGTGTCTTTGGTGGTGCTCTGCCAAGTGTTAGAAAATAACCCAGTTTTAAAGCATTGTGAGGCAATTGCTATATCCTGTATAAGTGTAATGCACATATACAGTGGTGTGAAAAAGTGTTTGCCCCTTCCTGATTTCTCATTTTTTTGAATGTTTGTCACATTTAAATGTTTCAGATCATCAAACAAATTTAAATATTAGACAAATATAACACAATCAAACACAAAATGCAGTTTTTAAATAAAGGTGTTTATTATTAAGGGTAAAAGAAAAATCCAAACCTACCTGGCCCTGTGTTAAAAAATGATTGCCCCCGTTAAAACATAAATGAACTGTGGCTTATAACATCTTTGGAAAGCTGATTTCAATTTATCTAGCCACACCCCGGAACTGATTACTGCCACACCTGTTCTCAATCAAGAAATCATTTAAATAGGCCCTGCCTGACAAAGTGAAGTAGACCAAATGATCCTCAAAAGCTAGATATCATACTGCAATCCAAAGAAATTCAGGAACAAATGAGAAACAAAGTAATTGAGATCTATCAGTCTGGAAAAGGTTGTAAAGCCATTTTTTAAGGCATTGGGACTCTAGCGAACCACAATGAGAGGAATTATCCACAAATGGTGAAAACATGGAACAGTGGTGAACAGGAGTGGCTGGCCAACAAAAATTACCCCAAGAGTACAGTGACGACTCATCCAAGAGGTCATAAAAGACCCCACAACAACATCCAAATAACTGCAGGCCTCACCTGCCTCATTTAAGGTCAGTGTTCATGACTCCACCATAAGAAAGAGACTGGGCAAAAATGGCCTGCATGGCAGAGTTCTAAGATGAAAACCACTGCTGAGCAAAAACAACATAAAGGCTTGTCTCAGTTTTGCCAGAAAACATTTTGATGATCCCCAAGAATTTTGGGAAAATACTCTGTGGACTGACTAGACAAAAGTTGAACTTTTTGGAAGGTGTATGTTCCATCACATCTGGCGTTAAAGTAACACAGCATTTCAGAAAAGGAACATCATACCAACAGTAAAATATGGTAGTGGTAGCTGAAGCACACGGGTTCTGCAGCGGGACAATGATCCAAAACACATCAGAAAGTCCACCTCTGAATGGCCTAAGAAACACAAAATGAAGACTATAGAGTGGCCTAGTCAAAGTCCTAACCTGAGTCCGATTGAGATGCTGTGGAATGACCTTAAAAATGCGTTTCATGCTCAAAAACCCTCCAATGTGGCTGAATTATAACAATTCTGAAAGATGAGTGGGTCAAAATTCCTCCACAGCGCTGTAAAAGACTAATTGCCAGTTATTGCAAATGCTTGATTGCAGTTGTTGCTTCTAAGGGTGGCCCAACCAGTTATTAGTTTTAGGGGGCAATCATTTTTTCACAAAAGGCCATGTAGGTTTGGATCTTTTTTCCCATTAAGAATAAACACCTTAATTTAAAAACTGCATTTTGTGTTGACTTGTGTTATCTTTGTCTAATATTTAAATTTGTTTGATGATCTGAAACATTCAAGTGTGACAAACATAGAAACAGATATCAGGAAGTGGACAAACACTTTTTCACACTACACACACACACACACACACACACACACCACACCCAAATTCCAAGTCAAATTATCATCATTTAGAGCATTTATTTACAGAAAATGGCATCTGGCTAAAAAAACAACAACAACAACAAAAAAACCCGTCACTTTTAGATGTGCTTTTTGATGCAGAAAAAAAAATAATGTTCCTTCTGAAACGCTACAATAAAGTTTTTCTTTGGAAGAACTCAGAAATTTGGATGTAATAACTGTGATTTTTATTTACAGCTTTGATGCTTAGATGATCACCTAACCAGTACCTCTTTAAGTTGACTGAGGTGTCCTTGTGTTGAAATTCAAATTGAATGGCTGATGTACATGTAGAGATGCTAATTTCAGAAAGATTTTGCAGTGGTCTACTTTTTTCCAGAGCTGTATATAAAGACTGTGCATTGATTAAAAAGTGTACACTACCGTCCAAAAGTTTGGGGTCACTTAGAAATTTCCTTATTTTTGAAAGAAAAGCACTTTTTTTCAATGACGATAACTTTAAACTAATCAGAAGTACACTCTAACCCAAGTTTTAACATTCAACTATGACCCAAATCATTATTCACTAAGCAAACTCAAAACTAACTGGGAGTCGGAATCTATGAAATATCTGGGGGTCAATATCCCGAAACAACTCAACAAAATTATATCACTAAACTATGATCCACTGGTGACAAAAATAAAATCTGACCTAGCAAGATGGAATATGATACCATTCTTGGGTACTGCACAAAGAATTGAAGCAGTCAAAATGAATATACTTCCACGTCTTCTATACCTTTTCCAAACAATACCGGTAGAACCTCCCAAAAAAACATGGCAGGAGCTGGACAGAAGGATCTCAAGATTCATATGGCAGGGCAAGAGACCTAGAATCAGATATAGAACCCTACAGCTAAACAAAGACAAAGGTGGGCTCGCGCTGCCAAATATCAGGGACTACTTTAAAGCCACACAAATTAAAACTTTAGTAGAAATATGTAACCCAGTCTACACTGCACAATGGAAGGAGATCGAATGCCAAATAACAAGTGACATCCCCCTACAGGCGATAATAGGGAACAATGCCTTACCTAAGCTTTTGAATAACACTAACCCGTGGATAGAGACCCCGCTAAAAATTTGGTTTAAGATAGTCAGAGAGAATCAAACTAAAGAGCCCTATCGACTTCTGCAATGGATCACCTATGATCAGGACTTTACTCCTAATAAAACAGACACCAGATTTAAAAAGTGGAAGGAGAAAGGGCTGATAAAATATTACGATTTTTTTAAAGGGCAAATCTTAAGAAGTTTTGAAGATTTGAAAAAACAAGGCCTAATAAATCAAGACCTTTACAGGTTCTTCCAGCTTAGACACCACATAAACAATATACTTAAAAAGGAGGTTTTGGAAAGGGCCCAGTCAGGTGTTCTGAAGGTCTTCTTAATGGCATATAAAGGGATCCCAGGGATCAGATACATTTCTAAAATATACCAAGGTCTTCAAGACTTAAAAGGAGACAACACATCTTATATAAAAGAGAGATGGGAAAAAGAGGGGAATTTCACTTTACAACTGGAAATATGGGAAAAGCTAAATAAACAGCAATGGAAAAGTACCTCATCCCTGCAGTGGAGAGAATTTGGATGGAAAAACTTGGCAAGATTTTTCAGAACAACTGCACAAAACAAATTTACCCATAAGGGATTGAACTGTTGGCGCTTGTGTGGTGAAAAGACTGCAAATCATTTTCATGTGTTTTGGTCATGCCCAGTTATCCACCAATATTGGACCAAGGTACAGACAATATTGGGGAAAATATTCAAAATTACAGTTCCCTTTTCTTTTGTAACTTTGTATTTGGGTTTACTACCGGACTCACTGGAAAGACGAGGAGAAAAATACTTATTCAGTGTTTTAATATTGGCAAGCAAAAAAGCTCTAACTAAAAAATGGATGTTGAAGGACTGTCCTACACCTGAAGATTGGACTAACGTGATCCAAGACATTTACTCGATGGAAAAGTTGACATTCGCACTGAGACAGGACATGGATGGGTTCATGAACTTTTGGCAACCCTGGATCGCATATGTGTCTTCCATTAGATCTAATCTTTGACAAATACCATTTCAATAATGGTTCCGCTCTTTGTTCCAATGCTACTCAGATGCTCTTTTATCTTTATTTACTTACTTTTTCTTTTTGTTTGTTTTTTACTGGTTTGTTTGGGGTTTTTTTGTTATTTGTTTTTTGTTTTTTTTTTCTCTTTAATTTCACTTTTTCTTTCACTTTAAAAAAAAAAAAGGGGTGTTGTAAGAATTAATCTTCCAATGTTGTCAGATATCAGAAAATAAGGGAACATGTGATGAAAATGTAAACAATGCATTGCTGTAACGACCTGTATACCCTTTACAAAAACTTAAATAAAAAAAAAAAAAAAAAAAAAGAAATACACTCTATACATTGCTAATGTGGTAAATGACTATTCTAGCTGCAAATGTCTGGTTTTTGGTGCAATATCTACATAGGTGTGTAGAGGCCCATTTCCAGCAACTATCACTCCAGTGTTCTAATGGTACAATGTGTTTGCTCATTGCATCAGAAGGCTAATGGATGATTAGAAAACCATTGTGCAATCATGTTAGGTCTGCTATGCTGTAATTGCTGCAAATGGAGGATTCTTTGACAAAAGCAAAGTTTGAAGGAAAAAAAAATATTATTTCAAATACAAATCATTATTTCTAACCTTGTCAATGTCTTGACTATATTTTCTATTCATTTTACAACTCATGGTGGTAAATAAGTGTGACTTTTCATGGAAAACACAAAATAATTGACTGGGTGACCCCAAACTTTTGAACGGTAGTGTAATTAATTAAATACCCTTTTTTCTATAATTAATTGCAATTGATTGCTAAACTTGCACAAAATATTCATTGAAAAAAGTATACTTTAGCAACTTTTAATTGCATTTTTAGTCAGTGAACATACGTGTTACTCTCATACAAAACAACAAAAATACTGCAAGAGCAGAGGTCAATTAGTTTTCACAGAAGACCACAGAGCTGACTTCCTAAAATCATTTTACATTAATGTCAAGCAAGTGTCCTTTGCATAAAACATTTGATAATCATGAATAATTTTACAGCTTATGTCAGTTTGTAATATTCTTTTTCAGTTCAATATATAATGAGAGATTCCATTTCAATGTAAAAACTACCATTTTTTTTATTATTGTTGTCATATTCATTTTAAAACTGTCAAAGAAGTGCTTTTACTTAATGTAACTTTCCTAATTATCTCAACCTGTAAAACAACAAACTGTCAAGGTTGGTGGACACAGGACTCAAGCGCAGGCAGATATATGGCGCTAGAAGACAATTTATTAGACTAGACTCAAAAACACAAACAGCACGTGGGCTGAAAACAAAGTTCAACTTAGGCAAAACACACAGCTAGGTAAAGCAAGGCAAAGCAATGGTAATACACACCAAACTCACGAACAGGACTCACGAGGAACATTAATGCCACCACACCAGACTGAGACAGACACAGACATATATAACACAACGGGTGATCACAGAACACAGAACAGGTAGCAGCAATCACTTGGAGACAGCAGGGAAGTGGCTACAGGTACAGGAGACATAAGGCACTGAGATAAAAGGGTAAACAAGAACAGAGGATACACATGAGACATC
Organism: Pholidichthys leucotaenia; assembly: GCA_020510985.1. Taxonomy (NCBI): domain Eukaryota; kingdom Metazoa; phylum Chordata; class Actinopteri; order Cichliformes; family Pholidichthyidae; genus Pholidichthys; species Pholidichthys leucotaenia. Next base: position 246,065,637 of record CM035845.1, on the reverse strand, counting down.
AACAAAGGCACAGGGGAGAAGTGACCATGACAATGACTATGACTGACATAAGGACAATGAACCTACAGGGAAAAAGACAAGGCAGGGATAAATAACACAGAACATAAACCAAGATAATAATATTAATCATAACCACCTAAGAACAGGGCAGGGACAAATCTATGGGACATAAATAGATATGATAGCAACACTGAAAATCAAAGATTCAAGACAGAAAACTATACAATAACAAACTCAAGGCGAGGTTGTGGGCTGAGCCCATGTCCTGGTGACAAGAAATCAGAAACTAAAACACAATGCAAGGACATAGGCCCAACCCACGGTCTGACACAAACGGAACAATTCTTAATTGGTTTACAGAACTCCTGACTTTAATGGTGCGTCAAAAGCTTTTATTCATTTTATATTTACCTCTGCCAAGAAGGTAATGTTTTTGGGTGGTCTGTTTGTCTGACTGTGTACAGAATTATGAAATAATTTTGATGAAATTTTCACCAGAGGTGGTCCTTGGGCTACGGATGAACCCATTAGATTTTAGAGGTAAGGATATGGATTCTTGGAACCTTGTGGCAGAGGTGTGAGCTCTGTGAGTGCCATCTTGTTGAGTGTTTTCCTCCACTCTGACAAACACTGCCTTTTTTCCATACCTTTAAGCGAGCAGCCCAATAAGTGATACTCAGCCAGGTGTATCTGTGCATGCTTGAAATTGTGTGTGTGCGTGTGTGTGTGTTATTAGGTTGCTCTGAGTACCAGAGGATCCGTAAACGTGGACAAAATTGTTGGTACCCCTCTGTTAATGAAAGAAAAACCCACAATGGTCACAGAAATAACTTGAATCTGACAAAAGTGGTAATAAATAAAAGTGGTAATAAATAAAAATTCTATGAAAATTAACCAATGAAAATCAGACAATGACTGGGCGCATGCGCACGCAGCGACCGACAGGTGAAAAAAGTTCTACGTCTGTGTCTCTGTTTTTATGCACTTTAAGGTGTTTTAACGTGATTCTCTGTGCCGTTTTTGTCCTTGAATGTTTGTGGACTATATAACGAAGAGCTCCCTGGTTCCATCAGTATGGATTTCCTTCTTGTTTTTGCACTGTCGTTTCTTTCCTACCGGCTCTTTGTCTTGGAGGTAAGGGCGATCGTGGTCACACTGGGGAGAATACAGTATTCCAGAGATATGTTACTGCATTTAAACATGGATAATGCAGCATCTGTGTTTGAGTCTGTGCCGCAACTGTCGGACTTTATTTTAAGAGATTTTCATGGACACAGCGATGAAAAGAGAGACAAGAGGAGGAAACGCGGAAAGCGTGGAGGCGTAAGATTAAACCTGAGGAGGCGTCAGCTTAACCGCATTCCTCTTCCTTCCATTATTATGGGGAATGTACAATCCCTGAGAAATAAAGTGGATGAAATTCAAGGAAATGTACGATATCAGAAGGACTTCAAGAACTGCTGTGTCATGGCTTACACGGAGACGTGGCTTACAGCGCATGACCGGGACCCGGACCTGTTTATTGACGGCTTTGGAGCCCCACTTTGCTTGGATTGGCAGGAAGAGGTAACGGGGAAACGTCGGGGGGGGGGCGGCGTATGTTTATATATTAATAAACAGTACTGTACATCTGTCACGGTCAGAGAGCGCATCTGTACACCAGATGTGGAGCTTCTGTCCGTATCGCTATGCCCCTTTTATCCGCCCCGCGAGTTCCCCCAACTTTTCATAACGACTGTGTACATTCACCCGAGGGCAGATGCTGCCTCCGCCTCCAGCACCGTCTTTGATGTGGTACAGCGGTTGCAGTCGATTTCCCCAGAGGCTCCAAATTTTATCCTTGGGGATTTTAACCACGTTTCTTTAAAGAAGACACTTAAAAAAACTTTTATCAGTATGTCTCCTGCCCAACCAGGTGAAAAAAGACATTGGACCTGTGCTATGGATCCATAGAGAGGGCCTATAAATCTATTTCCCTTCCTCCTTTAGGATCCTCAGATCACAACTGTGTACATTTGCTGCCTACATATAAAACTGCTCTCAGAAGAGGCAAGACGAAGACCAGAGACATAAACGTGTGGACAGAGGATTCAGTGCACTGCCTCCAGGAATGTTTTAACTGTACGGACTGGGAGGTGTTCACACTGTCCTGCGGAGATGATTTGGACTCTTTAGTGGACGTGACATGCTCATACATGGCTTTCTGCAGAGATATGATCGTTCCACGTAAACGTGTCAAAATATATCCCAACAACAAGCCATGGGTTACAAAATCAGTTAAATCCTGCTTACAGAGGAAAGCACTTGCCTTTAAACAAGGGGTTGTTTCTGAGCTACAGGTTGCCACAAAAGAGCTGAAGGCCGAAATTTTAAGAGCAAAACAGAATTATAAATCAGAGTTGGAAAGCAAGATCGCAACAAAGAAACTTGGTTCAGCCTGGGCCAGTATGAAAACTATTGCAGGCCTTCAGAGCACAGAGCGCAGTAATCGTGTGTTTTTAGATGGGTTTTAATTCAGACACAGAGCTGGTTAATGCTCTTAATTGTTTTTATGGTCGTTTTGACTCCTTTGATTTTAGCACAGAAACCCAAGATTTGAAACAGAAACTCAAACACAATCAACACTTTAATATTGAGGTGCAGGGTGTTAAAAGGGCATTCTGTGCTGTAAAAGTGAGCAAAAGTCAGGGCCCTGATAATATATGTGGGTGCTAGGTAAAGTCCTGTGCACATGAATTCAGTCCTGTATTTCACTATATTTTCAATAAGTCCTTACAGACACAACATGTGCCTAAGATCTGGAAAGATGCTGTGGTTGTCCCTGTTCCAAAATCCAGCTGTCCTAAAAAGGGTAAATGATTTTAGATCAGTTGCTTTGACTTCAATTTTAATGAAAATTTTTGAAAAACTGGTCAGATTTGAGATCCTAAAGCAGACTGAGCATGCATTGGATCCTTTGCAGTTTGCCTATAGGCCTCACAGAGGAGTGGAGGATGCCACTGTCACTCTGTTTAACATGCTTTTTGAACATCTGGATTTTAATGGGACACACGCCAGGCTTTTATTTGTGGACTTTTCTTCCGCCTTTAATACAATCCAACCTCATATTTTAGTTGAAAGGCTCCTGCAACAATTTGATTTGAGTAATAATCTGGTGGGTTGGATTCTGGATTTTTTAACCAACAGGACACAGAGAGTAAGGGTCAATGGTACATTGTCTGACCAAAAGTGTTCTTCTATTGGCTCTCCACAGGGGTATGTGTTGTCACCACTACTCTTCATCCTGTACACAAACATGTGTTGGAGCAGACATGACAACAGACACATTATGAAATATGCTGATGATTCAGTTGTTGTCAGTCTCCTCCAGGATGATGAGAGTGGCCACGGCCCAGTAGTTGATGATTTTGTTCACTGGTGTGGGGATTCCTACCTGCAGCAGAATACGACAAAAACTAAAGCTATGATTATTGACTTTAGGAGGAAAACTCCAAGGCACGAAGTCACTGTTCTAAAAGGCCAGACCACTGAATGTGTACAATCCTACAGATATCTTGGGACGATTATTGATAATAATTTAAACTTTGAAGAGAACTGTGAAAGGGTGTGCAAAAAGGGTCAGCAACATTTGCATTATTTAAGGGAACTTGTACGCTTCCAAATTGACCGAACCATAATGACAATGTTTTATTGGGCTTTTATTGAATCTGTTTTATGCTTTTCTTTAGTGTCATGGTTTGGTCAGATAAAACTGAAACAGAGGAAATCCTTGGATCAGGAAGTTAGATGGTCCAGTCATTTGCTTGGTGAGTCAAAGCTGAGCCTGACATCCCTGTACACCAGACAGGTACAGAGGATTGCTACCTCCATTTTAAATGATGACTCCCACCCTTTGCACTGCCACTTTCAGCTTCTTCCCTCCAGACGGAGGTTTGCTGTCCCAAAAAGTAAAACCCAGTGCTACAAAAACAGCTTTGTTCCTGCTGCTGTTAAAGAGTTGAACAAGATGTAACAATATATTGCACATCATTTAGTTACCTATTTATTAATTTTATTTTATATTTACTTATTTTTGTAGGTTTTTTATTTGGGTTCTAAATCTTTTATTGGGTTTTAGACTTTTGAGTTTTTAACCTCTTTGACTAGTCTTTAACTTTTTAATATGACCCTTCTCTCTTATCTACTTGTTTTTTTTTTGTTTGTTTTTTTGTTTGTTTGTTTTCTCTTATCTCTTTGTCCTATGTCCTGATTGGTGGAGCCTTGAGTACTTTTATCATGTTTATAGTCAGCTTCATGTGTGCCTGTGTTTGTGTTCATGTTGAATGTAATTGTGGTTTGTAAATATGGATGTCACCTGACTGCAAAACAAATCTACCTACGGGTACAAATAAAGTAACCTGAACCTGAATGTTTTTGAATTGTGGTTCAACAGAATTATTTTAAAAAACAAACTCATGAAACAGACCTGAACAAAAATGATGGTACCTTTAACTTAATATTTTGTTGCACAACCTTTTGAGGCAATCACTGCAATCAAACAATTTCTGAAACTGTCAATGGGACTTCTGCACCTCTCAGCAGGTATTTTGGCCCACTCCTCATGAGCAAACTGCTCCAGTTGTCTCAGGTTTGAAGGGTGCCTTCTCCAGACGGCATGTTTCAGCTCCTTCCACAGATGTTCAATAGGATTTAGATCAGGGCTCATAGAAGGCCACTTTAGAGTAGTCCAATGTTTCGCTCTTAGCCATTCTTGGGTGTTTTTAGCTGTGCGTTTTGGGTCATTACCCTATTGCAAGACCCATGACCTGCAACTGAGACCAAGCTGTCTGACACTGGGCAGCACATTTCTCTCTAGAATACCTTGATAATCTTGAGATTTCATTGTACCCTGCACAGATTCAAGATACCCTGTGCCAGATGCAGCAAAGCAGCCCCAGAACATAACAGAACCTCCTCCATGTTTCACAGTAGGGACAGTGTTCTTTTCTTGGTATGCTTTATTTTTGTGTCTGTGAACATAGAGCTGATGTGCCTTGCCAAAAAGTTCCAGTTTTGTCTCGTCTGTCCATAGGACATTCTCCCAGAAGCTTTGTGGCTTGTCAACATGCAGTTTGGCAAATTCCAGTCTGGCTTTTTTATTATTTGTTTTCAACGGTGGTGTCCTCCTTGGTCATCTCCCATGAAGTCCACTTTGGCTCAAACAATGACGGATGGTGCTATCTGACACTGATGTACCTTGACCTTGGAGTTCACCATGAATGTGTTTAGAGGTTGTTCTGGGCTCTTTTGTTACCATTCGTATTAGCCGTCTCCTCCTGCGGCCACGTCCAGGGAGGTTGGCTACAGTCCCGTGGATCTTAAATTTCTGAATAATATGTGCAACTGTACTACCGGAACATCAAGTTGCTTGGAGATGGTCTTATAGCCTTTACCTTTAACATGATTGTCTATAATTTTCTTTCTAATCTCCTGAGACAACTCTGTCCTTTGCTTCCTCTGGTCCATGTTTAGTGTGGTACACACCATGTCACCAAACAGCACAGTAACTACTTGTCACCCTTTAAATAGGCCGACTGACTGATTACAAGTTTGTAGACACCTGTGATGTTAATTAGAGGACACATCTTGGTTGAACATGTCCCTATGGTCACATTATTTTCAATCTTTTCTAGGGGTACCATCATTTTTGTCCAGGCCTGTTTCATGAGTTTAATTCTGTTGAACCACAATTCAAAAGCATTGTCTGATTTTCATTGGTTAATTTTCATATAATTTTTATTTATTACCACTTTTGTCAGATTCAAGTTATTTCTGTGACCATTGTGGGTTTTTCTTTCATTAACAGAGGGGTACCAACAATTTTGTCCACGTCTGTAAATGCTGAAAAGCAAAGGGTTACTCTTCTTTTCAGCTGAACCAGCTGCTGACACAACCTTAGGTCATGACCTGACAGCACAATATTTTTTAATGTGTTAATTATGATAAATTAATCATAAAAGTTAACTTGTTGTTTATCCCAGCCCTACATAAAAATTTCACCAGAAGCTAAAGGTTTAGATTTTTTTTCTGTGTGGATTTCTTGAAGTAATACCAAAGCATGGTAAAAACTATGTGAGTGAGTGGCCTCATTGGGAATATACTGTATGTACTAAAACTTTTAACACATGCAATACTTATTTTCCTCACTACAGAAACAAGTAAAAGTACATAACTTCACACCTGAAATAAACATGTTGACATCCTTTGTTTTTAACCCCTTAGCATTCCAGCCAATTTTCATCAAAATTGAATATGCAAAAAAACAAAGTTCATCAGTTTGAACACTAAGAGCCATATTACAACGACGGGGTCGGTTGATCAGTTGTCACTGACACAGAATGTGCTTATGGGCGTTTCCAAGTTCATTTCCTTATCACAATGGTGTAAAAATGAACTTTCTGCCAGCACATAACTCAAAGAGGCTGATCTAATCATTCAGAGGTTTGTTTTGGATAATCCAATCCAAAGCGCTACTTTTCATCCCTTTAATACAAAGAGGCACATTATCTAAAGTAAGCTGTGATCATGATGGTTTAAGGCTGCGTGTCCAACAAACACGTTTTTTGTAGCTCAACTGCCCTGAGCTTTTTTTTTTTTTCAGCATTTGTACACTGTGCTCTGGAGTAAAAAAAGTCTGTGCCCTGTATCCCTGCAACAGCTTGTGACGCTTAGCTCACCACTCCCGCTTTTCCTATTGTCAGACTTTCTAGAGATTTTTTAATAGCAGTCTCTAAATGACAATGGACAGGAAGCGCTTTCTAGCAGCTCTGCATGTAAAATATGATGACACGGAAAGCAGGAGTCTGAGTGCAGACTAGTATGGCGTCCTATGTCCCGCCCACACAGCAGTTCTGATTGGTTGCTTAAGGTCTGACGTTGACGAGCTCAGCTGCAGTCTCTGAAAAGTTGAACTTTTTTCAACTCTGAGCGCTGCGACAAAAAATGGCCACCGCCAAGAGCGTTTCAGCGCTGTGGGCGCTCAGTGCTGTAAACGCTGCGCTACATAGAGAATGAATGGAAAATAGCTTCCCAGAGCTGAAAAAAAAAAAAAAAAAACATTTGGTGGACATGCAGCCTAAGACGGGTTTTGTGCTGACCAAAGCCCATGTGTGTGAGCCAAAATGCATGCGATAGTAATGCTGCTTGGTAATAAGTAAGAAATTAATCACAGTTGATGCACAGACAGTTATGTTAGAAAGAACAAATGGTGAAGAATGGGCTGAAAAATCAGCTGAATGGTTTAATGGTTTCTGTAAATAATAATGTAACCTGTTATGTCCACAAAACCTGGTATTGAGGAGACGGACGAAGAGGTTGCACTGAACACTGCTTTATTGTATATATGAGCACACTACACTTAACACACCGTGGCGGATTCATCCAGGGCAAGAGGAAGCCCTCATGGCGGATGCCCCTCAATATAGGGCAGTGTGATGTCATGACAGGAAGGTGGCGTCATCACACTGCACTAAACAATAAATCCCCACATAACATCCTCTCCTCCTTTACAAAGTCCAAAACCACACACACCAAATCGAACCCACCCTAATTTAGAACCACAATTACGCAACACACACTAAACTAAAAGCAAAAGCAAAGCTAAGGCCTAAAACATTCACACACACGCACAAAAACCCCCCATAAAACTAAAGTAGGGCCGGTGGGTAGACTGAAACATGGCTCGCACGGCGCCGTGGATTATTCTGCCACTGATAACACTGGTCAACACCAAATTTATTGTCCAAGTTTTTTTTAGCTGATTTAGGACAATTTTGATGTGCTGAATCCAAAAATCACATTGGTTTTGCTCAATCAGGTCAACTTTTTGAACTATGGCCACGTTTTTTACATTTTTGTTTACATGTATGGGTATTTTCGCTTTATATGATGCAAAATTCTTTTTTATTTCTTGAAATTCTCTGAAGTTTGAACAATTATGACATAACATTCAATTTACATGTACATACCTTTATCAATGTCTACTATTCAATTTACAGTACAACTGTACAACTGCTGTACAACTGCTTACAACTTAGCATAAAAACCTGACCTGATCGAGAGAAACTGATGTCATTTTCGGATTCAGCAGTGCAAAATTGTCTTAAATCAGTTGAAAAAACACAGACAACTTACAAAAAAATGATTTTTGTTATATTGTGTAATAGGAGAGTCTTTATTGAACAAACTAAAAACTGACATGCTCCTAAACATCCAAAACTGAACTATGAACATAACACAGAGTCTTTCAACACAGTCCTCCAAACAAATGGTGGGTCAGGCAGAGGAAACAGTTCAGCCTAAGGGCTTGTGAGGCAGCCCTGTGGGGCCCTCCCCCCTGGAGCTTTGGAATAGGCTCCCCCCCACCCCGGGACTTTGAAACACGCTCGTGGTGGCCTTCCCCCTGGGACTGTCAGACCGCTGTTGTCAATCTTCATGACGCCGGGGCTTGGGTCCTGCACTGCGACAACTGACTCCCGCGGAGCCTCACTGCCTGGATCCGTCACCTGGGCATGCCATAGTTCATTCGTGTGCCAAACCAAATCGTCCGTCAGCCAAAAACATGTCATCCTCAGCTTCGCCACAATCCTCAGTGGCGCCTTACTTGTTTTCATGTGCTGTCACTGTGTTTCTGGTGGCTCTGCGTGCTCTTTCATCTCGGGACCTCCACCGTGCTGTGGCAGCTCCATCGTCACCATGCTCGCTGCGGACCCTTCACCCACTGTTTCCGTTGTCGGCTGTGGCTCGTCTCGGGTACAAAAGCAGTCTGGTGCCTCTCCAGTGTCAGTCGTTGAAATAAACCATCCACCTGCCAACTCGGTCGCTCCCAATACAGCTGGCCGAGCATGGGCACCGAAGCCGTCCAGCTCTTCCACTGAGCTGCTCTCCTCCCGAGAGCATGAGGTGTGCACTTCTGTGTCGGTGGTTAAGGCGAACTCTCCACCCATCAGCTCGGTCATAACCTCTGTTGCCTGCTGAGCGAGGGAACGGGAGCAGTCAGGCTCTGCCCCTCCACCGTCTGAAGTGTACTGCTGTCCCTCGGGGGTCTCCACATGCTCGGTCCCCCCGACTACTGCTGTGTTCACCATGCTCGCTTACGCCATCTGTCTGGGAAGCTTCTGTGCCTGGCGCCCATTTACCTCTGTGGCTAATTTTTCCGTTGCTACAAACTGGGCCGTTAGCTCCCAAGAGCTAGCTAGTTTAGTGTCTTTTGGCACCATTAGCGTCTCAACCCACAGCTTCATGCTACATGTGTGTTCGGCAAAGTAGCTAGCAAGCAGCCCGACAGCATCTACATATCACTCCTCCTCCCCTAACATGTGGAAAATTCTCTGACCTTCTACGCCGAGTTTGCGAACCAGAAGTGTTCGCTTCCTTACTCAGTCGTCTACCCAGGCCCAATGCTGCAATGTACATCTCAAACATGGCCAACTACCGAGGCCACACTATTGCTGGTTCTCCTGGGTACTCCAGAAACAGCCATAGAGGTGCCCCGCACGCCTCCATGAGTTAATCCTCTGTCGCCAAATGTTTTGTCCACAAAACCTGGTATTGAGGAGAGGGACGAAGAGGATGCGCTGAACACTTCTTTATTGTATATATATATGATCACACTACACTTAACACACCATGGCAGATTCATGCATGGCAAGAGGAAGCCTCATGGCAGGTGCCCCTCAATAAAGGGCAACGTGATGACGCGACAGGAAGGTTATTACTGTCACGGTGGCCCTCACGAGCCACCATAAGATGCCAGCAGTCACCAGTGAGTTGCAGTGATGTTTATTAAGGAGTGCGATAACAAGGAATGATACACACAATGGTGCGGGTAAGACAAACACAGGACGTACCTTAACGGGAAAGTATAACCGTAACAGAGCGTATCCTAACAGGTAGCTCAACGGGTAGATTAACAGGAATGTTAACAGCAAAGGTTAACAGGAACATACAGGAACGTAGACAAAGACTGCTGCATCGGGGAACATTCAGCGCCTGCTTATAACCCTGGTCACTAATGACCCCGAATGCAGCACAGCTGTTGGCTCTGACAGCAGGGAGCTCCACCGGGCACTGTCACAATAAGAGCCCGGGGAGCTAGAAGGAAACCACTGCTGTCAAAGCCAGGAAAAGGTACAAGATCCGAGTGCGGACGGAACCGGCACTCGGGCTGTGACAGAGCCTCCCCCTCAAGGCCAAGCACCTGAGCGGCCCAAGTAACACCCAAGACCCCCACCCCACCCCCCTAGGGTGGGCGGATGGGGCGCCGGTAGGAGGGAGAGAGTCAGAAAGAACAAAACGACATACCGGGCAATGGCAAGAATAACTGCTCAAAAAAAAAAAAAACACATGGAGAGAAGAAAAAAAAAACAGAACTACCGGGTAAGGACAAGAAAGCACAAGACTATGGTCTTGTGTCTTACTATTCCGGTTCCGGTTCCGCCGGACCAGCGGCGCCACACGAGTCGGCTGCCTGTTGCAACAGCCTTTTTTTTAAATCTTCCTTCTTCTTTCTACACCTTTCACTCTGTATATATATCACGGACGCACGGATCACCCCGGGGGTCTCCCGGGTCGGCGGACGGAGCCACGGTTTGCAGCGGGAGACGTTACAGCGGGGAGGAGCTAGTGCTAGCTAGCACTTGGCCGCCGCCCGGTGCTAATGGGAAACTCGACATACCGGGAGCTGTAGCGAAAATGACGCGGGTGCCGGGCTGGAGTTTAGGCGGCGTGAAAGAAATATAAGACAGAATAATAAAGAGCGATAGCAAGAACCAAGCAGACCGCCCGTAAAATCTACTGGAGGAAGAGGCCCCCCCCCCCCCCCCCCCCCCCCCCAGGAGACAGCTAGCCACCAGGGCTGCTCGGAGAGGTGCTCCGGCCACCGGCAGAGTGAAGAGGCCTCGCCGTCACAGGCCCGTGGCTCTGAGAGAGATCTGTCGCTGCCAGAAATCCACGGAGCTGCTCATCCGTAAGCTGCCCGTCCAGCGCCTGGTGAGGGAGATCGCTCAGGACTTCAAGACCGTCCTGCGTTTCTTGAGCTTCACCGTCATGGCTCTGCAGGAGACCAGCGAGGCCCACCTGGTGGTCTCTTCTTCGCTAAGGGGGTCACCATCATGCCCAAAGACTTCCAGCTGGCCCGCTGCATCCGCGGAGAGAGAGCTTAGACTTTCTGCTGCACATTCACCAGCCATAATGCTCTGCACTGTGTGTCTATATATATATACATTTATAGTAATATGGACATATGTTTACTAGATGTTGTTTTTTCTTGCCTTCTGATTGTTGCTCTGAGTGTTGCTATCCCTATGCTGTTGCAATCCTGGAATTTCCCCATTGTGGGACTAATAAAGGCTTATCTTATCTTATCTTATCTTATGGCACAATACCAAATATCCAAAAAAAGGACAAAATACAGGGAAAAACAAGGCCACATAACATGTTAGGACAACTGCAAGACATAACCCAAAACACAAAATACACAGAACAGCAAGGACAAGAAAAAAAAGACAGAACTAGAAAAGCACTCGGAGAGCGCAGACCTCCGCCAAGCGCCACAGTTCCCCCCCATACAGTGTTTGTGTGTACGTTTTCAGATTCCTTGACCATGAAAACATATGACTAGCAATTGGATTCACAATGATAGGATTAGTGGTTCAGTAGTAAAAGCATTACCTCCTTGGCGGAGGTAATAAACTGAAGTGTTGGTGTTGTGTCCATCTCCTTCATGGGAAAAGTCTCAGGCTGCGAGCGTTTTCATAGATCACTGAAAGCAGCACTTAGGGCTTCACTGACAGATGCAAATTTGGTAGACAGGTTGCCGTGGGTTTTATTGGGTTTGCGCTCCGCGGAAAAAAAAGAGTATTTGGAAGCTTCCCCGGCAGAGAGCTGGTTTTTGCACAGCTCCTATGGCTGGCCGGGGAATTTCTGGCAAATAATCCTGTGCCGGACAGCTGCCTGTCTCAGTTTTTGCAGCGTAGCGCAAACACAGGCACGCTGCCGGGCCCTGGCCACCACTTTTTTCCGCGTGCTTTTGTGCCTAAAACTTTGAAGAACGCGGAGTTTGTGTTCGTCAGACACAACGACCAGCGCCCTCTATTGCCCCTGCACACATGTTGAAAATGGCTGTATCTCACAATGTTAAAGAATCATTTAAAAAATTCCTGTATCCAGACGGTGATCCGGATCATCCCCAAAATTTAATCAGTTCTTCCTTGTACCATTTCCAACAAGGCCTGAAAGTTTCATCGAAATCCGTCCAAAACTTTTTGAGTTATCTTGCTAACCAACAGACAAACAGACAAACAGACAGACGCTGGCAAAAACATAACCTCCTCCTGGCCTTCGGCCTGGCGGAGGTAAAAATCATTGTGACGGATTAACCCAGAAAACCACCACCCCCCTGACAGCTTATGCTGACCGGTGGAGACCAAGCGTCGCAGAACAGTTCAGGTGGTCTCCCCACGTCCAACAGCCGGCGGGTGGTCTTAGGAGCCGGAGCATGACCAGGCGGCTCACCAGAGTCCAACGCCCAGCACGTCCGCCCCTCCGGTAGTCGAACCAGGTTGCCCGAAGACACACACAAAACGTCGGGTGGCCGACCCGAGGCGCCGAACCGGCGAAACAGTTCCTCCGGCGGCCGACCCGTGTCCCTCAGCCACCGGTCCTGGGGAAAAACAGCCCGCGGCGGCCTCCCTAGCGAGGACAAAACTCGGGAGAGCCGGGGCGAGTGAGCAGGAGCCCCCACGACCCCCGGCGATGATGCACAGGGGCGGTGACTCAGAGGGGACAGATGACCAGGATGAGCCTGTGATCTGTTCAACGGTGAAAGGTCTGCAGCTCCTCCCCCGTCCGCGGACCACGCTGGTGCTGCACCTCCACTGGACCCCAATTGGCTCCCAGCTGCACCCAAGTCGGGCCCCGATTGGGCCAGAACTCTTCCCACGGTGGACCCCGATCGAGCCTCCGGTGCACCCATGTTGGACCCCGACTGGGCCAGATCCGCACCCGCGGTGGACCCCGGTTGGGCCTCCGACGCACCCACGTCGGACCCCGATTGGGCCAGAACCGCACCTGCGGCGGACCCCGATTGAGCCTCCGGTGCACCCACGTTGGACCCCGATTGGGCCAGAACCGCCCCCGCAGTGGACCCCGTTGGGCCACAGATGCACCCACATCGGACCCCGACTGGGCCACAGCAGCCTCTGCGACGGACCCCGATTGGGTCGGTGCAGCTCCGCTGACGATCTTCACCCCCGAACCTGGGACCTCCAACCCAGTGACTCCGACTCGTTCCACGCCGGCGACACTGCAACAAGGCTCAGAAACGAGAAAACCGGGATTAGAATCACCGGTAGCAACAGAACCCAGCGAGACGAGTTCGGACGCAGCAGGCAGCTGCTCCTCACTCGCCTTCCTGACAGGCAGGCAAAAATGCTCCAACAAAGGGGACAGAGACAGAAGAGGGAGCACTTGCCTGCACTCGGGTTCTGTTGCCACCCAGGACTCCAACGATCCAGGTTCAGGGTGGCAACTCTCGTCAGCAGGCTCGGACTCAGCTGTGTCGGGCTCCGCAGCTGGCAGGATGTCATTTGCAGCCTGAGGTTCCTCCCACGCTGCTGTCCACGCCGATGACCCGTATGGCGTGGGGGCAGGGGACCCTCGACCCACTGGCTCGGACCGCTCTGGCAAGGAGACCCGGGGACGCTTCTTCGTCGGCTCAGGCTCCGGGCCACAGTCCGCTCTTCTCCATCCATGACGTGGCTGCAGGGCCGTATCCAGGCTTTCTGGCGCCGCAGGCCCCCTCTTCATCCGACGACGTCGACCTGGCATCGCGGACCGCTCGACAGGGGGGAACACAGAGGTAGCAGGTTTAGTAATCCTTTCTACAGCAGGTGGAGGAAGCTCGGGGGGCTGCGAACCCCGAACTCCGCTCCCAGGAGTCAGACAAGGCAAATCATAATTTAGATGTAACAAATTATCATGGACTTGCTTTTCTCCCAGGGCAGAGATGGTTCCTGCTGTAGGGGACGTTGTTCCTTCTTCTCCCAGCTGGATGGCGCCAGAGGGCCCCCTGGATGGAAGAGGTGGACCCGCTGGAGATGGTTCGGGGACGGGGCTCGCCAGGGCTGGAACCGGAGTACACACAGCGGCCGGGGAATGTGTTGAGGAGGAGGGGGCGACAGCCGAAATGAGCTGGGCATGGGACGCTGATGAGAGAGCTGGAGATAGCCCAGGGGGAGATGAGGCTGCGGGAAATCCCCTCTGACGAGGCGCAGGAGAGGCAGCTGTGCGAGGGGTAGAGCCCTTGCGGCGACCCGGAGCTGGATCCAGATGGGGTTCAAGCTGAGGAGGGTTATGGAGGCCACGACGATCTCTGGTGGAAGGCGAGGCGAAGGTGAGGCTTGGGAACCACCGCTCCAGTGTGGAGACAGAGGCAAGGAGGGCGTCGAACTCGGGAAAGCCACGCAGCTCAGGATTCCTTTCCACCAACCTGACTGCCGCCGCCACATGCTTCATGACTACGGACGGGTGCACAGCGGAGCGAGCAGCAGCCACTCGGTCCCGGACCTTGATTGCAGTCAGCTGCAGCTCCTCCGGGGGAATCCCGAGTGACGTTGTGCTGGATGGGGAAAGACCCCTGGATGGCGTGAAGTCCCGGGCTGGAGCGGAGACAGGAGCGGGATTCCAAAGTGAAGGGTGACGTCTCCTCCTGTTTGGCTTCCGGCCGGGATTTCCCTCCAACCCAAGGAGTACTTCTCGCTGTGCGGCAATGTCTAACCTCCTCGCGCTCACCTCAGGATGACAGGCGAAGCGGGGGAGATAGTCAAGGACCTCCTCAGCTTGGTCCAAGTACCAGAGCACGTCGCTGCTGAAGTCGAGGAGGGAAGCGGTGTTGAGAATTTCGTCCACGCACTCGAGGGCGTCTGCAAGGACATCGCTCGAACTCTGAGTGCGGGACCTCCGCGACGGCATCCTTCAGCAACGGTACTCAGACAGGTAGGAACAACAGTCCAATACTGCTATACTCACGGTGAATGGCGTCTCGGCGTGACGCCCCTCTCCGGATGTACTGGCAGCAGTCTACTGTCACGGTGGCCCTCACGAGCCACCATAAGACGCCAGCAGTCACCAGTGAGTTGCAGTGATGTTTATTAAGGAGTGCGATAACAAGGAATGATACACACAATGGTGCGGGTAAGACAAACACAGGACGTACCTTAACGGGAAAGTATAACTGGACCAGAGCGTATCCTAACAGGTAGCTCAACGGGTAGATTAACAGGAATGTTAACAGCAAAGGTTAACAGGAACATACAGGAACATAGACAAAGACTGCTGCATCGGGGAGCATTCAGCGCCTGCTTATAACCCTGGTCACTAATGACCCCGAATGCAGCACAGCTGTTGGCTCTGACAGCAGGGAGCTCCACCGGGCGCTGTCACAATAAGAGTCCGGGGAGCTAGAAGGAAACCACTGCTGTCAAAGCCAGGAAAAGGTATAAGATCCGAGTGCGGATGGAACTGGCACTCAGGCTGTGACAATTACACTGCACTTCACAATAAATCCCCACATTGTTTTGTCTGAAATAAAGCAGGTAGAGAGTGTCTGGGCGAACATACATCTGAACTTTATTTGGCGCACATTACTAATTATACTCTCTGCCGTAGCCCGCCTGACATCATCCTGTTCCCCATCCCAGCAGAGCTTCGGCAAAGCCCAAAGGCCAATTTCCATACACAACATCCCTCCCCCCCAAGGTCGAACTATAACACAGAGAACAACAAAATAATATTATCTTTTTAACACCACAACAACACAAAACCATCCTATATACATATATACAAGTCCATCAGTGGGCTAACAGGTGCATTACCAATATGCCCAACTGAAACTGTCCATAACAGTCCTTACCACATAGTCCTCCAAATAAGCAGGCCTCCGACGTACTCTAGCCGGGCATCTCCCCCTAGGGGACTCAGCCCCAGGCACCGTCGGGACCGCCCACGAGCCCACACCTGGCGTGGCCAACCAGTCTATTGACCTGTCCAAATCCCTGACAGCATCCAAACCCCTGCCAGGTGTAGCACACCTCAACCTGCTGACGTGCCACTTGGATCCGTCATCCAGTTCAAATGTGTCAGCGCCCCGCCGACTCCTAATCTCCCGCGGTCCCATCAACAAAGGTTGAAGTTTGTGGACCCTGACAGGGTGCCTAATCCACACCCGATCCCTCTCCTTCAGGCCGTGGCTCCTCACCAGGTGCCTCCTATCGAACCGTCCCCTCATCCTCCGCTGCTGGTCCGTGACTCTTCTCCTTAGTGCCACATCGCCCGTCCGGGACACCGACCTCGGCGGCTCCAACCTATTGACTGGCAGCAATAGCTCCCGCCTCAACATAAGCTGCACCGGGGAACACCCCGTCGTCACGTGGACTGATGCCCTGTAGTGGAACAGCGTGTTTTGAAGTGCCTCCGGGAACAAGAACCCATCAGCCAGATGAGCTCTCAGCCCGTTCTTCAGGGTCTTGTTAAATCTCTCAACCCCACCGTTGGCTTGGTGGTGACAGAACCCTGTCCTAATGTGTTTCACCCCTTTCCTGGTCAAAAAGTCCTCGAAAGTTCCCGACACAAACTGGGGCCCATTGTCCATTGTGATGGTGTCCAGGATTCCCACCGTGCAAATAAGGAGGATAGGAATCCCGTGACCACCTCCTTAGTCATCAAACTGGTGGGCAGCACCTCCGGCCACTTGGAAAACAGATCATAGACCACCACCAGAAATCGACTGTTGTATGAAATTCACCACAAATGTCCAGTTCAACATGCTTCCTCGGCCCCCCCAGGAAACTCTACAGGCCGGAGCGGTGGGGGATGAGGTCTGCCCGTCTTTCCGCTTTCCAAACACGGCACACAGTCCTTTACCATCGCCTCAATACCGCCATCAATGCCAGGCTACCAGACCGACCTCCTATTCCGTTGCTTCACCCGCACCACTCCCAAATGACCATCATGCAGCATATCCAGGACCTGCGCCCTCAATGCAGCAGGGATCAGGGAGCACTCACCCCTGGCCACACAAACCTCATTCCAACAGCTCAGATCGTCCTGGAAATGGTGAAAAGGGGCTAGCTCGCTTGGAACCTTCGCTGGCCAACCCTCACGAATCGCTGAGCGCAACTGCACTATAACTGGGTCCCGTTCCGACTCATCCTTAAGATCTTGCGGGGAGACCACACCCTGAAGAGATCCACACAGGGCATTCACCAGTTCCTCCTCACCAGCGCTAATGTCATCCCCGACCACTTCTGACACGCCACTGTAACTCATGAGAGAAGTTCTGCCACAATGTTCTCTCTGCCAGGGGTAAATTTATTGCAAAAGTCATAAGCCCTTAGGTGCTCCGACCACCTATGAAGCCTTAGCGGCCTATGTCTTGATCCCGACGTCTCCAGCAGTGTGGTGAGTGCTCGGTAGTCCGTCCTCAGGGTGAAGCGGTGTCCGTAGAGGTATATGTGCCACCTCTCGCATGCCCAGATGCAAGCCAGCGCCTCCCTCTCGCCCACCGCGTACTTCTGCTCCGCCGGCGAAAGGTACCTGGAAGCAAATGCCACCGGCCTTTCCACTCCACTCTGCATTTGGGACATGAAGGCACCTAACGCAGTCTCAGACGCATCGCAGGTCACCACCGTCTCCAACTCCGGGTCAAAATGTGCCAGCACCGGTGGAGAGGTGAGCTGCCACTTTAGCTTCGAAATAGCTGCGAGCACGGTGGGGTCCACTCCCACAGCGCATCCTGCTTCAGCAGGGCCTTCAGGGGCCTGATTGTCTCCGAGTAGTGTGGGATAAACCGGCCATAGAAATTCACCATACAAAGGAAAGATGAAATCTGCGCGGGAGTGGTGGGCTCTGGGATGCGAAGCACTGCCTCCACGTTGGAATGTAGTGGTCATAGACCTTCGCCCGTCAGCCGGAATCCCACAAAATCAATCGCCTCTGCTGCAAAGAGGCATTTATCACCATTGAGTGTGACCCCGTGCTCCTGCAACCATCTCAACACCTTTTCCAGTCTCTCATCATGAATCTCGTTCGTTGCACCATGCACCGTGCACCACAGTATCATCCAGGTAAGCTACAACCCCTTTTAGCCCCGCCAGCATCGTGGCCATCACTTTTTGGAAACAGTTGGGGGCGGAACTCAACCCGAACGGCATTCGGGTATACCTAAAGACCCCCATATGGGTCACGAATGCCGTCAGGTTCCTGCTATCCAGATGTAGTGGTACCTGCAGATACCCCTCCCAAAGGTCCAGCTTGGTGAACACCCTGGACCCGCTAAACATTTCCGTGAACTCCTCCGTGGTTGGGAGGGGGCATTTATCCCGAACAATCGTCGTATTCACCATGCGCAGGTCGATGCATGGCCTGATCCCTCAATCCTTCTTCTTCGCCACCACCAGGTTTGAGATCCAAGGCGATGTATCCACCTTCTCAATGATCCCCACATCCAACAGCTTTGATATCTCCACCGATACACCATCACGCAACGCCAGCGGTAAGCGCCGAAGTGGTTGGATCCTGGGTGTCACCGACTCATTCACCAATGGGCGGTGGCAAAAGGTCTCAATCTGACCAAGGCCAATTAATAGCACCGGCCAACGGAGTTGCCAGTCCGAGAACGCCATCAGCACCACCGAGCCCTGAGGGTCCCGATGGAAAACCCCAACTGTCCCAGTAAGTCAATTCCAAACAGGTCTGTTCTGTGTTGTGCCACCTGGAAAACAAACTTTGGCGCCCTCTACTGTCCGCACACCACATCAAACTCGACTGTGCCAACCATGTTGATCTTGGCGTGGCCATAACCAAACATCCTTATGGCTCCTGGATTAATGACCTTTTCTGGGAATAACCTCTTCAGCGTTGCCAGGCTCAAAATAGACCTGCCAGCGCCCGAGTCCAGCATGAGGGACACCTCAATGCCATCCAGCTGCACCACGTACCATTTTAGGTGCCCTCTTCCCCCTTGCGCCACACACACGTGGCCAGCATCATGCGGGTCCTTGCCAACTTGGTCCACAAACCTAACACAGGCTTTACGACGTGCCACGGGCTGTTTTCCCAACTTCATCTTCTTCTTCTTTTTCTTTTTCGAGTGGCCTCGAGGCCTAGCTAGCACATTAGCCGACACCTGTGGTGCCGAGGCCCGGTCCTCCGGTGCCTCACCCGTGAAGGCTCCCAGCCCCTGCAGGGCTGTGGACTCCCTTAGCTTAATCAAGTCCACCACTTCAATTAAAGAAAAAGTCTGTTTTGTCACCCACAGCGTGGCTCCTAGCCACTTGCTAGTCGTGTCATGTGCCAGTCTATCACGGACTAGCTCGTCTGTTAGTGGCCCAAACTTGCACTCTCCCGCCAAATCATGCAGTCCCAATAGAAAAGACAAAATGGACTAACCGGTTTGTTGCACACGGTTAAAAAACCTGCACTTCCTCTCGGTGACCATGGCACTGTCCCCGAACAGGTCGTCCAACTTTGACAACGACTCTTCCAGCGAGTCATTGCCACACAGAGTGAGGAACAGGCGTTGTCCTTTTGCGCCCAGATGATGAAAAAATAGGCTTCTCCACTTGTCATCGGAATCCCTGTCAAAGCCGGCTGCTGTCAAAAAAACCTAAAACAGGCTCTTCCAGCGTGACCAAGGGATAGCCGGTATGCCCTGATTCTGCAGGAACGGAGGCAGTTCCGCAACACACGTGCCCATAATTTTCTTCATCGCCAAGTATTATGTCTAAAATAAAACAGGCGGAGGGTGTCTGGGCGAACATACTGTACATCTGAACTTTATTTGGCGTACATTACTATTTATACTCCCAACCGTAGCCCGCCTGAAATCATTCCGTTCCCTGCCCCGGCAGAGCTACGGCAAACCCCAAAGGCCAATTTCCATACACAACACACATAACATAACCTTACCTTATTTTTTAGGATGACAATTTAACATCTGTCTGGCGACTGCAGATGAAGCCATTTTGACTAATTCTGGTGCATTTTACAGTAATGTGAATTAATGTACAATGGCCCTTTCAAATAAACCCATAAATAAAATAAAATAAATAAATGTAGTGCACACAAATGCAACACACAGACATGAATGGATCTGAAACTTCAGGAAAAGAGGATGATGCCTCTGCAAACTTTCATTAACTTTCATTAATGATGACACAAAAGTTGCTCTGTGCCATCGTTTCCTCGTTTCGAAGCAGATTAATGCCTAATCTATAGACTTCAACGGTAAATCCGAAATTAAAATGAGAGTGTGGTTGGAATTAAAAAAAAGAAACTAGTGTGATCATCATATAATTAAAATGATGGGTGATTATGTGAGGACTGTTACAACTCTCGCTATTAAAGTAAGATCAGTGCATGCTCCTCGTTATCTCCAGAGCTGCACAATTTCAAACCACGCCACTGAAATAACATTAAACAATGCACTTCTGACAATAAACCTCTTTTTTCCTGATCAAAAGCAGAATGGCATGGAATACACAGTATACAATACACATAGTTGTACATGTGTATAGTTTGATGGCCATGGGGTACAGCTTATTTGTTTTTATAGAATGTTTTGCTCTAAATATTTGATATTTGTCTATGTTCATGGGGAGTAATTTAAAGTTATGTTTAAGTTAGGACACAACAGTATTTTGTTTTAAGTGGACTTGTTTGTAGTACAAGTGGCATAATAACCCGCTTCTCCATGTGGGGTGAGGTGGCAGTCTACCCATCTCGCCCTAGTTTTAGTTATTTTGGAATGACTGCATTAGGCCATTTGTATTGTGTTATCCTATTACTTTTTGTGCATGACTCAGGTTCAGAATTGGGGTTGGTCCAAATTGTGTGTGTGTTTTTGGCTTTTGTGAAAGGGGGGGGGGGGTGTTGTGTTAGAGTTTGGACTTTTATTTGGGTAGCACAGGTGGTGGCTCCACCTTTCGGTTCCTCCAGCACCCGTGGCTCTAAGAGGGCAGTGGGCAGGAGGGGCGGTCTCTTTGCCACCTCTCTGCCTGACTGCTGCGCTTGGGTGCTATGTAGTGCCTTCTCAATAAACGTGTGTTTAGTTTGACACCTGGCCTTGTCCTTGGCTCCTTATTATCAACGTAACAGTGACGCGCCAAGTTTTTCACCAATTACAGCAAAAAAATGCAAGAGCAACACACAACAACAACAATGGTGTTGTTTAGCCATCACCAAGAACAAAAGGAGCTGCCGTTACTATATCTGGTGGCAGAATTACAAAAAAAAAAGGAGAAGGTATAGCATGCAACCACTGAACGAGAACCTGGCCATGAACAGGAAATTCAGTACCCCTTTGTCTTCTTCGTCTGCTTTGATTTTGTATGCTGTGTCGTTAGTGCCGCCCTGTGAATGGGACGTTCAGTCTTGCACATGCACAGTCAACGCTGTCAGGTCGTGGGCAGGCCGCACGGTCATAAAATTTGGGCTGCATGTGGTCGTCTGCAGAAGAGCTCTGTGGACACTAGCAGACTGAATGAATGTGAATTCTATTCAGTAATGAACATACAATAAAAAACAACAGAAATGTGTAGGACACATGAAAGAATAACCAAAAGAGTGTCGGCTGAAGCTAGTGCTTATATAGCACCTACCCGCTACAATTTTAAAATCAATAACAAAAATTTAAATCATACCCAAAAATCAGCAAAGAAAATCAAATAGAATAAGTAGACAAAAAACAAACAAACAAACAAACAAAAACCTTTAAGTTGCTGCAAGTTTAGCTCCTAGCCTTTACAGTGAGATACTGAGAGATTTTCTCATCTTTGTACAATGTTTTTAATTGTTTCAGAGTAAAACACGTTTTAATAATTTCAGAGCAACAGTTCCAGAGTGTGACTCCAGTGACAGACATTCACCGATACTTTGTATTTGTTCGGACCTTTGGTTTGTTAAAAACAGAGTTTCCTCTTAGATCATATTTCCTTTCCAATTTTTTAAACAGCCTCTAAATATTAACAGGTAATTGGTTATTATTTGCTTTGTACATGATTTGAATGACGTTATCATCTACTAGATTTCCAAATTTAAGAGTATGTAATTTAATAAATATTGGATTTGCTGGTTCACAGTAAGTTTTCATTGATACAATGCATATGGCTTTTTTCTGTAGTAAAAAGATTAAGTTTGTGTTTGTTTTGTATGTGCTTCCCCAGATCTCCACACAGTATGTCATATAAGGAACTGTCAGTGAATTATATAAAATGCAAAGAGATTTCTGACACAGGACATCCTTAACTTTATACAGTACAGCAATGGATTTAGACATTTTAGTTTTCACATAATTTGTGTGATTTCCAGTTTAGTTTATCAACAATGGCCCCTAGGAACTTGGTTTCCAAAGCTGTGTCAATTTCAACATTGTTTATTTCTGTGATTATATAATTTGCGGTTTCCAAATATTATACTGCACATTTTGTTTTTCAAAGATGAATAGATAATTTGTCGGTAGTGAACCACTGATTTTCTACTGAATCTAGAAGGTGCTTAAGACTTTCTCCAATACAAAAAAAATTGTCATCTGCAAATAAAATACACTTGAGCAATTTAGACACACAACATAAATCATTAATATACAAAATATACAGCAATGGTCTGAGTACAGAACCTTGTGCTACCCCATAGCAACTCAGAGTCGGTATTTTTCACATGAACATATTGATATCTGTCTTCTAAATAGCTGTGTAACCAGTCAAAAGCAATTCCTCTGATTCCATACTTGTGTAATTTACTGAGGAACAATTTATGGTCAACAGTATTGAATGCCTTTTGTAAGTTCAGAAACATTCTAACTGTATATTCTCTTTTATCTATTGCATTTGTAATCTGTTCAACAAAGTCCATGAGTGCCAGTGAGGTGGCCCGGTTCATTTAGTCTCTTAATATTTTTCCAATATTTAGGAGAACTGAGGTAACAATGAGATGGGTCTGTGGTTTGACAGTAAGTGTTTGTCATCAGTCTTATGCAGAGGAACGACTCTTGCTATTTTCATTTTCTTTGGAAATTTACCAGCAATAAATAACATGTTGCATATGTACTGTAAATGAAGTGTTTAACAATACAATACACATTTAACCAAGAACATATTGCAATTGTTACAATCAGTTGATTTTTTTGTCTATGAATTTGTTAACAATGTGAATAATTTCTTTTTCATCTGTTTCTTTAATAAACATTGAGTAAGCGTTTATGTTGATGATGTTGTTAACACCACTTGTATTTGCTGGTGATACAGTGGAGTTGACAATCTTTTTTCCTATATTAACAAAATATTCATTAAACGTGTTGGAGATCAAGTTATTTTCATTGATTATTCCATTTTCTGAATTTAAGCAAGAAATGTCATTGGAATTTAGTTTCCCCTCTGTTATATTATTTAACACCTTCCATAGATTATATTACATAATTTAATGCGATATTCTTTTTAACTTGATCTTAAGATACTGATGAGTTTATTATTAGGTCTTGTATTTTTTTCAGCTTCCACAGTTCTTAATTTCAGAAATGTTTTATATAAGAAGTTTTTCTTTTTACAAGCATTCTGCAGGCCCTTGATGATCCAAGGCTTATCTCTGTATTTAACTTTAGTTTCCTTTACTACAAGAGGCCAATGTTTATTGTAAAATTTGGATAAAAATAGAGACAAATTCTCCATATGCTGTGTCCATGTTGTTAATGTAAATACTGCTCCAGTTTTGTATTTTTAGATCATTTCTAAGGTGGTTGATTGTGCTTTCTGTTACAAATCGTTAAAAAAAACCTTATCTATTTCAACGTTATGTGTTTCACCAGTGTCTGACAAAACAAAAACAGGCAGATGTTCTGTCACATCATTAATAACAAGGCCAGCAGTTACCTTCCCTTCAGTGACATTTGCAAAAATGTTATCGACAAGCATTGCTGAATTTGTTGTTATTCTAGTGGGGTATGTTATCAAAGGGTAGAAACCCATACAAAACATGGAATTTATGAATTCAGTTATTTGTATATGACCATTTGGATTTAACAAATCAATATTGAAGTCTCTACAAATAAATACCAGCTTCTTATTACCTGCTGCAGTGAATAGCTCAGACAATTTCTCTTTTAAAATGTCAATATTGTGTACCTAGTGCTCTATAAATACAGCTTATTATGATGATTTTTGTAGCTGTGATTAATTCCAGTTACACACTCCATGATGTTTTCCATTTCAAAAGACATATTTTCTACAGCTTAGCTTTGGTAGCAGGACCTGATATATAAACCAGCACCACCGCCCCTCTTTTTACCTGTTTGTGGTATATAAATCAAAACCTCTCATTTGCACTATATGAAGTTGGTCATTTTTTAACCAAGTCTCAGAAATTGCAACGGCAGAAAAATTTGTGATATATTGCAACAAACTGTCCTGGATTTTGAAAAAAACTTGTGAGACTTCTACTATTAAAGTGTATTATTGACAATGATTGGTTAGAAATAGTATTTTTGAATTTGTCTTAGCTAAAGCATTTACACTGTTTTATACTGCTGAAAAAGTGATTTCAGGATCAGTTTCATATTCAACATTGTGTGGCTTATTCTCAGTATATTCGTACCCTTTAAAAATGGGGTCATTTCCTATAAAAATGTGCATGTTAATTATTCCAGTCAATGGAAACAAATAGACAGTTTATATCTGTCAGATGATAATGAAATGTCAATCATTTCTGGTTGATTTTAGGCTCTGCTGATTTTGGTGTACTAACTGGAGATGATGACGCAAATTTTGTCACACAAGCCTTCTGGCTGCATGTACGCAGACTGCAGAGGTGCAGCATGAATCCAGCTTAACACATGTACTGTATCAACTGCATCAAATACATCATTTTTTTTCTGATTAAATCCCTACTACATTAGGCATTATTGAATAGGGACTCTGTTTCATAGGCTCGACATTGAGAAGGGTATGCAGTACAGAAGCAATTATAAGTTTTCTCTTCATGCATCTGCCCTCCAGCTAAAACCACAGCAACAAATTAATCATCTTAAAATGCCCAAAACTAAAGGTTAACCATAATCCTCCACATCATTGTCCATTCACCAGCTCTCTCTTTCTCTCGCTCTCTGTCTCGCTCTCAAACACACACACACACAGACACACACACTGCTCCCCTTCTTGTCCTCTCTCTTGTCCTCTTGAGTGGACATAATGAAAGTTAATGAATAAATCCATAACTTAGATTTTAAAAATGGGACACCCTGCACAGGCATCAAAGGACATTTTTTTTCTGAATATGTGCATAGATTTCAGTAGGGCAAGAACACTGCCCAGAGAAGGTTGAAGGGAGCAGCCAAAAGTGAAGCAGTGGGAGAAGGAAATGATAACAGCTGATAACACAGTTTTCCTACTCAGCTCTTTGTTATAGATGGGAAAGTTTGACTGAGTGGCTTCACAAAACTAAGAACCCAGCCTTGATGCAGTTTTTACCCCTTAACAAGAGGTCTGGTAAATGTCAGTATATTCTTATGTCCTTGATGACACCAACAGAGAAAGCATGGGCTGACACTGAGCAAATGATGTCAAGTCTTTGATGGAAACTCCAATATGTTAACAAAAGAGGCAAGGGAGGCAGAGCTTTTTCAGAAATTTGAGAAGAAATGATTCAAACATTGTGCTAGCAAATGTATTTTATATTATATATTTATATTATTGTGTAACATGTAGTCAGAATCCTGTCAGAAGTCTGCAGTAGTTAAAAATGGGCTTGCCACTGTGGGAACATTAACCAGCCAATTAGAAATTACTTTGTTTTTGTTACTAAGGAGGCAAGCATACTCTCTGAAATTATTTAGCCAATCAGAAATCAGTTTATATTTGTTGTGTTACGACCCCAGTGGCTGTCTAGGGGTAAAAGGGAGTGACATAAACCAGGTGACAAAATTATGAGAGTTGATCAGATTTAAATTTTTTATTGCCAGAATTAAGGAAAGCAAATTTGACTTCAGGGAAAACCAAGGCAAAAACAATAAACAAAACTGCCCCCAGAGCTAGAAACAAAAGATTCATACCTACAACTTAAGTTGAAAGAAAAAAGTACAAACCCTGATAAGCAATTCCCTGATCTGCAGCATAAACAGGAGAATAAAGGTTCAGCGAAAATGGCAGCTCTCCCCTACAGCTTTCTCTGGCAAAAATAGAAAACAAACACAGTTTAACAGGCAGTCTGAATAATCAAAAGATAAAACATGTTCACTACAGTGTACACAGGTGAAATGGAAAAAAAAAAAAAAGACATTCAAACAGCTTCAAATCTATTGCAGCCTGTAATGGCAGCAGAGATCAGAGGTGGTGGTATGGTGGCAACCCAAGTCAGAGGTGGAAGACACCTTCTTCTTCTTCTTTTAGATTTGATTGGCAGTTGGCAACCAGCTTACAGGTGCATTACACCACGTACTTCACTCTATATCATCACTCTATATATCTTGGCTGTGGTATCACTGCCATGGCGTCATTACTGTTGTTGTCATCACTCTATATCTTTGTATAAGGGGTTCTTATAAGAAGTTGTGAACAACTCTTTATGTGTGAAAAAATTATCCATCCTTCCTGCTTCTTCTCTCTTCTTCTTCTTCTTTTAGATTTGATTGGCAGTTGGCAACCAGCTTACAGGTGCATTACCGCCATGTACTTCACTCTATATAAGATAAGATAAGATAAGATAAGATAAGATAAGCCTTTATTAGTCCCACAACGGGGAAATTCCAGGATTGCAACAGCACAGGGATAGCAACACTCAGAGCAACAATCAGAAGGCAAGAAAAAAAAACAAGCAAGCAAGAGCAGCTAATATACATATGTACATATTACTATAAGATATATATATACACACACACACACACACAGACACACAGTGCAGAGCATTGTAGCTGGATGGAATAAATATATGAATATATGAACACACAGTGCAGAGCATTGTAGCTAGATGGAATAAATATGTAAATATATAAACACCCACAGTACGGAGCATTGCAGCTAGGTGGAATAAATATGCAAGTATATAAACACACACAGTGCGGAGCAATGTAGCTAGATGGAATAATATGTAGATATATAAAAACACAGTGCGGAGCATTGTAGCTAGATGGAATAAATATATAGATATATAAATATAAACACATCCAGTGCTGAGCATTGTAGCTAGATGGAATAAATATGTAAATATATAAACACACACAGTGCAGAGCATTGTTGCTAGATGGGATGAAACAGCATAACCGACTACTTAGTTATCCTACATGGTATGATTATGTGCCCATACATATTCTCACCCTCCATAGCGACCGGTATGTTCCTAGTTGTATGCCGGAGAGGACCATTGTGTAAGTCTATTGCATCTTTTGCATTCAAAAAACTATTAGTTTGTTACGTCTTTTTGCTATCTCTGCGAGCAGTCCCGGGTTCTCACAAACTGAGGCCGGTTCGTGAGGTAGTCCAGGATCCATGATGACAGGTGCTGGTCCACCCCTGCGCACAGCAGCTTGTCCTTCAGGATCATCGGTTGGATGGTGTTGAAAGCACTGGAGAAGTCAAAGAACATGATCCTCACCATATTCCCGGGCTTCTCCAGGTGGGACAGAGAACGGTGAAGGAGGAAGATCACCGCATCCTCCACCCCAATGCCATGCTGGTAGGCGAACTGGAGTGGATCCATCGCTGGTTCCACCAGGGGGCGGAGATGAGCAAGGAGCAGTCTCTCCAGGGTCTTCATCAAGTGGGACGTCAAGGCCACCGGTCTGTAGCTGTTCAGGTCTTTGGGGTGGGAAGTTTTTGGTACAGGTACCACACAAGATGTTTTCCACAGCTGTGGTACCCTCCCCAGTTTCAGGCTCATGTTGAAGATATACGTCACAATCCCACACAGCTGGTCTGCACAGGACTTGAGGAGCTTTGCACTGATGCCGTCCGGTCCCGACGCCTTCCTCGCCTTGATCTTCCTCAGCTCCGTCCTCACCTGGGTCTTGGTCAGGGTCAGGATGGGGGGCTGTGTGTTGGGAGTGGGGGGGGGGGGGTGTCGGTGGAGTGGGGAGTGGGCAGCAGGACTTGATATCATCACTTTATGCTTGTCACATGTCATCCGTCCTTCCTTCAGCTTCTCTGGCCTTTTATAGTCAGGGGAGGACACTGATTGGCCAACAGCATACAGGTGTGGGCTTTGAAGAGCCAATGAGGGAGTCAGGGGAAACAAGACCTGAGGAGAAACACAGGTTACTTTCTTTCTACACCAGGGGGGTTGTAACATTCTCCCACCCATAAAAATAAAACCATCGGTTTTACTTTGACACATAAATCGTAAAGCTTTTAGGCCCTGAAGAGGGCATCAGCCACCACATTATCCCCTCCTTTTACATGTTTAATTTGAATATTGTAGTTCTGACAAATTAGAGCCTACCTCATTAGATTGACTTCAGGCGCCACACGAGTAGGCTGCCTTTTTGCAACAGCGGATCAATTTCTTCCTATTTCTATTTACTATCTGGCTTCTCTTGCTAATCTTTCTGATCCAGCGACACCTTATCCATCACGGATGGACACGGATCGCCCAAATGTCACCTGAGCCGGCAGACAAAGCCATTGTTTTTAGCAGGATACGTTACAGCAGAGACCAGCTGTTAGCACTTAACCGGACCAAGATGCTAGTGCAAGACTTCAACATACCGGGTGAAATAAGACAGAAACAACATGGATGCCATGCTGGAGCAAGACGGCAGGTGAGAAATATAAGGTACAGGCCCATCCTTCCATCCATTATTATGGGGAATGTACAATCTCCTCACCCTCAGAGATAGAGTGAGGAGCTCAGTCATCCGAGAGAGGCTCAGAGTAGAACCGCTGCTCCTCCACATTGAAAGGAGTCAGTTGAGGTGGTATGGGCATCTGATTAGGATGCCTCCTGGACGCCTCCCACTTGAGGTGTTTCGAGCACGTCCCACTGGGAGGAGACCCTGGGGCAGACCCAGGACTTGGTGGAGAGACTATGTCTCCCAGGTGGTCTGGGAACGCCTTGGTATCCTCTCTGAAGAGCTGGAGCAGGTGGCTGGCGAGAGGGAAGTCTGGGCTTCTCTGCTTGAACTGCTGCCTCCGTGACCTGGACCTACGGAAAGTGGTAGAAGGTGGATGGATGGATGGATGTACGATCTCTACTCAATAAGACAGATGAGCTAGTGGCTATGGCTCGTTACCAGAGCGTCTTCAGAGAGATTAGCATGATGTTGTTTACTGAGAGGTGGCTAACAGAACTAACGACAGATGCTAACATCGAACTGGATGGGTTTCCACGCAATACGGGAAGACCGGACACCAGACAGTGGGAAGGCAAGGGGTGGAGGAGTGATAATGTATGTTAATAACAGCTAGTGCAGACCGGGACATATCACGGTTAAACAACAACGCTGCAACAAAGACATTGAGTTGCTAGCTGTTAGCATGCGGCCTACCTATCTCCTGAGGGAATACTCACACGTGATCTGCATTGTTATTTATGCAAATCCGACGGCGAATACAGGGACAGCGTGTGACGCCATTCACTCAGTAACTGGTAGGCTGCTGACAGAACACCCAGATGCTCTTCTCCTCATCTCAGGTGATTTCAACCATATTTCACTGTCCCCCATTCTGCACACGTTCACCCAGTATGTCACATGCCACACTAGAGACAATAAAACACTGGACTTATTCTATGCAAACACTAAGAAGGTGTACACCTCATCACCACTCCCCCCACTCGGGAGATCGGATCACAGCTTGGTTCATCTCCTGCCGGTGTACAAACCCCTAGTACACAGACAACCTCCGGTCATCCGCACAGTGAAGTTTGTGGTCTGAGGAGGCAATGGACGCTCTAAAGGACTGTTTTGAAGCCACTGCCTGGGAGCAGCTCTGTGATCCACATGGTCAGGACATGGACGGCTTCACGCTCATCATCATGGACTACATCAACTTCTGTGTGGACAACACCGTACCGACCAAGACCATACGGTGTTGCTCGGACAACAAACCCTGGATCAACCCTGAGATAAAAACACTTCTGAGAGAGAAGAAGAGGATCTCCAGATCGGGGAACGGGGAGATGCTGAAGTCTGTACAGAGGGAGATCAGGAGGAAGATCAGAGAAGGCAAGGACAGCTTCAGGAAGAAGATGGAGGACAAGCTGCAACAGAGCGACATCAGCGGAGTCTGGAGAAACCTTAAGACCATCTCTGGGCTCCAGAATACCTCCTTCCAGGCCACGGGAGGCAGGGAGTGGGCGAACAATCTGAACCTGTTTTTTAATAGGTTTGACCAACTGCCGCCTCCCCCCCCACCCGACTGCACACCAACCACTGCTGCCTCTAAAGTCATCGAGACCTGCTGACCACACCCCACTCCACCAACACCCCCCCACTCCCAGCACACATCCCCCCAACCTGACCCTCACTAAGACCCAGGTGAGGATGGAGCTGAGGAAGATCAAGGCAAGGAAGGCCTCGGGACCGGACGGCATCAGCTCGAAGCTCCTCAAGTCCTGTGCAGACCAGCTGTGTGGGATTGTGGAGCACATCTTCAACCTGAGCCTGAAGCTGGGGAGGGTACCACAGTTGTGGAAAACATCTTGTGTGGTACCTGTACCAAAGACTTCCCACCCCAAAGACCTGAACAGCTACAGACCAGTGGCCCTGACGTCTCACATGATGAAGACTCTGGAGAGACTGCTCCTTGCTCACCTCCACCCCCTGGTGGGACCAGCGAAGGATCCACTACAGTTTGCCTACCAGCATGACATTGGGGTGGAGGATGCAGTGATCTTCCTCCTTCACCGTTCCCTGTCCCACCTGGAGAAGCCCGGGAACGAGGTGAGGATCATGTTCTTTGACTTCTCCAGTGCTTTCAACACCATCCAACCGATGATCCTGAAGGACAAGCTGCTGTGCGCAAGGGTGGACCAGCACCTGTCATCATGGATCCTGGACTACCTCACTAACCGGCCACAGTTTGTGAGAACCCGGGATTGTGTGTCCAACACGATCATCGGTAGCACGGGGGCCCCCCAGGGAACGGTTTTGGCTCCCTTCCTGTTCACCCTTTATACTGTGGACTTCTCACACAACCAAACACACTGCCACCTACAGAAGTTCTCTGATGACTCTGCGATTGTCGGCCTCATCTCCAACGGAGATGAAGCGGAGTACAGAGGACTTATCCAGGACTTTGTGGACTGGTGCCATCAGAACTGCCTCCAGATCAACGCGAGGAAAACTAAGGAGCTGGAGGTGGACTGCTGCAGGCAAAGACAACCACTCACAGCACCAGTGAACATCCAGGGAACAGACATTGAGATGGTGACATCCTACAAGTACCTGGGTGTTCATCTGAACAATAAACTAGACTGGTCACACAATTCCGACGCACTCTACAAGAAGGGACAGCGCAGGCTGTTCCTACTGAGGAGGCTCAGGTCTTTTGGTGTACAAGGGGTGCTCTTGAAGACATTCTACGACACGGTGGTGGCATCAGCCATCACTTTTGGAGTGGTCTGCTGGGGCAACGGCATTACAGCAGCCGATAGGAAGAGACTGAACAAACTAATCAAGAAAGCTAGCTCTGTCCTGGGGCAGCACCTTGACCCAGTGGAGGAGACAGGAGAGAGAAGGACGGTGGCTAAACTGTCATCTCTGCTGGAGTCTGAGTCCCACCCCATGCAGGACATACTGAACGCACTGAGGAGCTCATTTAGCAGTAGACTACATCATCCTTGGTACGCAACCGAGAGGTTTCGCAGGTCCTTCCTACCTACGGCTGTCAGACTGTATAACCTAAGCAGGGCTGCTCACAGAGATGGCAAAAAAAAAACGTGATGACCTAATAGCATTGAATGCAAAAGACACAACAGACTTACACAAATGGTCCCCTCCAGTATACAACTAGGACAATATCAGTTGCTATGGAGGGTGACAATATGTATGGGTACATATTCATACCATGTAGGGTAACTAAATAGATGGTTATGCTGTTTATTCTATCTAGCTACAATGCTCCACACTGTATATATATTTATATATTTATGTGTACATTTGTATATTCACTGCTCTTATTTTCTTATCTTCTAAATTATTGCTCTGAGTGTTGCTATCCCTGTGCTGTTGCAATCCTGGAGTTTCCCCATTGTGGGACTAATAAAGGCTTATCTTATCTTATCTTATCTTATCTTATCTTATCTTAGTCTTTGGTTGTTGTTGTACATGCGTGCCAGGAATACCAGAGGGCTGTGATCTGTATAGGCTTCCACAGGCTGTGATGTTGACTCCCCATAGACTTCAAACTGCTGTAGTGCGAGTAGCATGGCCAAGGTTTCTTTCTCAATAGTGGAGCACTTCTGCTGATGTTTACTGAACTTGCATGAGTAGTAGCACATTGGATGGCTGATCCCATTAGCGCCATCCTGGAGAAGGACCGCTCCCATTCCAGTTTCACCAGTTCCACCTTTAATGGTCTGGAGAAATCAGGTGCGGCAATTACAGGTGCACTGAGAAGAAGAGCTTTAGCACATTCAAAAGCATGCTGGAATTCTTTACTCCAAACAAAAGACTGCTTTGGACTACAAAGGGTAGTCAGTGGTGCCACCACCTGTGAAACGTTATTACAGGAACATCTGTAATAACCAACCATTCTCAGGAATGTATGCAGCTCTCTCCACATTGTGGGTACAGGGTAGGTCAATACAGCAGCTAATTTAGCAACAACAACAGACAACAGACCATGTGTCATAAGCGACCTGAAAGCATTTCTGAACAAAAAGAAGAGAGCTTTTAGGGTTGGAGACAAGGAGAAGCTGAGGGGAGTGCAGCATGAGCTGAGAGAGATGCTGAGGAGGTGCAAGGACAATTATAGGAGGAAGTTGGAAGACAAACAGGCAAAACAACGCTAAAGATGTGTGGGAGGGAATGAAACAAGTAACTGGGTGCAAGAGGAGAGTCAGGCAGCCATCTGGGAGCCAGGAGAGAGCTGAGGAACTGAATCTGTTTTTTTAATAGGTTCAACTCACAGTATGTCACCCCAGCAACACAACCAGACCCCCACACACCCCTTCCCACCCTCCTGTGCAGAACCTCTCTCCATCTCCCCCCTCCTCTTCCTCAGGGGGCACCAGGACCCTCCCTCACTTCACGGTGACTACAGACCAGGTGGAGAAACGGCTGGAGAGACTCCGTCAGTGGAAGGCGGCGGGCCCTGATGGCATCTCCGCCAGGACCCTGAGGACATGTGCCAACCAACTAGCTCCGGTACTGAAACACCTGTACAACCTGAGCCTGAGTCTGCAGAGAGTACCTGTGCTATGGAAAACATCTTGCCTGGTTTCTGTCCCCAAGAAGTCATCTCCATCGGACCTGAAAGACTATCAACCAGTTGCCCTCACATCTCATGTAATGAAGGTGCTGGAGAGACTGGTCTTAGCCCATCTGAGGCCGGAGGTGAAGACGTGGCTGGACCCTTTGCAGTTTGCAAATCAGCCCCATTTAGGAGTTGAAGATGCTGTCATCTACCTGCTGCAACGAGCCCATCTGCACCTGGACAGTGGAGGAGATACTGTGAGAATCACTTTTTTTGATTGCTCCAGTGCCATACATTTCACTCTGCTCCTGATAGTCCTTCTTTGTGCAATGGGATGATTCATGTGTTTATATGGGTCATCATATATTAAACTATGATGTATATAGGTTTTATAGCCATGTTAGTTTTACTTTCCACGGGTAATCCCTTTGTCTGTTGTGTGTGTGTTTCTGTTGTTTGGTGTGTGCTGTCATGCTGCTGTTACACTGTAATTTCCCAGTTTGGGATTAATTAACATCTATCTATCTATCTATCTATCTATCTGTCTATCTATCTATCTATCTATCTATCTATCTATCTATCTATCTATCTATCTATCTAT
The DNA here is from genome assembly GCA_020510985.1 of Pholidichthys leucotaenia. Taxonomy (NCBI): domain Eukaryota; kingdom Metazoa; phylum Chordata; class Actinopteri; order Cichliformes; family Pholidichthyidae; genus Pholidichthys; species Pholidichthys leucotaenia. The sequence goes on along the minus strand of CM035845.1, from coordinate 246,031,605 downwards.
CTATCTATCTATCTAATCTGCATCTTTACCAACCTTCACTTCCACAGAGGTACTTAAACAGACAGAGGGTGAGGTGGATAAGTACTCATCTACCATAGGTCCCCGTGTAGTATTCTACAGTTATACAACTTTAGCAAATTTAGATGACACAAGCGAGTACTGCGTTTTCTGTCAGGGGTTTCTATAACATAGTATCGCTTACTTTCTTTTGTACAACAAATGGTCCAGAAAAACGAGCAGAGAGAGAAGACCCAGGGATAGGAAGTAACACTTAAAACCTCATCACCTTGTTTGAAGGCCCGAAGAACTGCCTTCTGGTCATAATGCTGCTTCATGGTGATCTGAGCCAAGGACAGTGCTTCCGAAGCCATTATTTGAGCCTGGTGGAGGCGGTCTCGGAACTGTGAAACAAAGTCCAGGATATTAATTTTGGCTGATTTTGGAGATGACATGAACTCTTTCTTGAGTAATTTTAAAGGACCTCGAATTTCATGTCCAAATACAAATTCTGTGCAACTAAATCCCAGTGATTCTTGTTTAGCTTCCCTTATTGCAAACAACATTAGGGGTACTCCTTCATCCCAGTCTTTACAAGTCTCAAGACAGTATTTTATTAACATAGATTTTAGTGTCTGGTGCCACCGCTATGGAGCTCCTTTAGACTTAGGGTGATAGGTGCTTGAAACAACATGCTTAATTCCAAGAGTTTCCATCACTTGTTTAAAAAGTTTTGTCAGAAAATTGGTGCCTTGATCAGTCTGCACTATTCTGGGGAGGCCAAAGGTTGTAAAGAATTTTAACAGAGCTTTTGTTACCAGGGGTGCAGTGACCCTCCTCAAAGGAATTGCCTCTGGGAAGCGTGTTGCCGTACACATTATAGTTAGCAGAAACTGACATCCCGACTTTGCCTTTGGGAAGGGATCAACACAGTCTATAATGACATCCTGAAAAGGTTTGCCCAGACCAGGAACAGGGCAGAGGGGACCATGTTGGACTAGTTGGTTTGGCTTCCCCACAATCTGGCAAGATTTACAGGTACGACAGAAGTGTACCACATCAGCTTTTAGTCCTGGCCAAAAGAAATGATTGAGTATCTTATTGTATCTTTTTGTTACCCCAAGGTGTCCAGCAAGTGGATCATCATGTGCCAGGGGTAAGACATGCTGCCGATAGTCAGATGGAACAACAATTTGATACACATTTCCCCAGGTCTTTCATCAGACTCAACTGTACATTTTCCTAGTGATGCCATGTCTGGCTCAAGCTCTTTCAATGTGAGCAAACAAATTGTGTTAGTGCCCACCTTTTGTGAGTCTGAAGTTGACACCTATTTCATCATCTTTGAACGTGTAGCTGCTCTGTTGCAGTGGCCTAAGAAGTACTGGCCTTTACTGCTCCAATGCAAATTAGTGGGGAAATCCTAAGAAGTGTGGTGTTCTTTGTCATTGGACGATAGCTTACAATATGATTGTGTTAAAGCTGCTATCTTTGCTGTTTATGAGCTGGTGCCTGAAGCCTATAGGCAATGTTTTAGAGATCATAAGAAAAATCCTACACAAACTTTTGTGGAGTTTGCTAGAGAGATCTGCTCTGATCTCTGTTGCCACTACAGGCTGGGATGGGTTTGAAGCTGTTTGTATGTCTGTTTTGTTTTTTTGTTTTTTTTTTTTTGGCCAGTTCACCTGTGTAAACTGTAGTGAACTTGTTTTATTTTTTGGTTATTAAGACTGCCTGTTAACCTGTGTTTGTTTTCTATTTTTGCCAGAGAAACCTGTAGGGGAGACCTGACATTTTCGTTGAACCTTTTTTCTCCTGTTTATGTTGCGGGTCAGGGAGTTGCTTTTCAGGGTTTGTACTTTTTCTTTCAACTTAAGTTGTAGGTACGAATCTTTTGTTTCTAGCTGGGGGGGGGCGGTGTTTTTTGTTCTGGTCTTGATTCTCCCTGAAGGCAATTTTTCTCTTTTATTCTGGCAATAAAAAATTTAAATCTGATCAACTCTCTCATAATTTTGTCACCTGGTTTATGTTACTCCCTTTAACCCTTAGACAGCCAGTGGGGTGGAAACATAAGTGGGGGCTTGTCCGGGATCAAAATTTGGACCACCCACAGGTGACAAGATTTTCAGTTAATTGATTGTTGGTGCGATTGGCAAAGGTGGCAAGCATGGCAGCTGGTTTTGATTTGCAAGCTTTTTAGAATAATCCTTCTTGGGAGGAGTTAAATGCTTGTAAAAATGAAGCTTTACTGGTTCCAGTAAATATACAGGGAACAGACATCGAGATGGTGACATCCTATAAGTACCTGAGTGTTCATCTGAACAATAAACTAGACTGGTCACACAATACTGACGCACTCTACAAGAAGGGACAGCGCAGGCTGTTCCTACTGAGGAGACTCAGGTCTTTTGGTGTACAAGGGGCGCTGCTGAAGACATTCTATGACACGGTGGTGGCATCAGCCATCACTTTTGGAGTGGTCTGCTGGGGCAGTGGCATTACGGCAGCCGATAGGAAGAGACTGAACAAACTGATCAAGAAAGCTAGCTTTGTCCTGGGGCAGCGCCTTGACCCAGTGGAGGAGATAGGAGAGAGAAGGACGGTGGTTAAACTGTCATCTCTGCTGGAGTCTGAGTTCCACCCTATGCAGGACATACTGAATGCACTGAGAAGCTCATTTAGCAGCAGACTACATCATCCTAGGTGCACAACCGAGAGGTTTCGCAGGTCCTTCCTACCAACGGCTGTCAGACTGTACAACCTAAGCAGGGCTGCTCGCAGAGATAGCAAAAGACATGACAACCTAATAGTTCTGAATGCAAAAGACGCAATAGACTTATACAGTGGTCCCCTCCGGCATACAACTAGGAAAATACCGGTCACTATGGAGGGTGAGAATATGTATGGGTACATAATCATACCATGTAGGATAACTAAGTAGACGGTTGTGCTGTTTCATCCCATCTAGCAACAATGCTCTGCACTGCGTGTGTTTATATATTTACATATTTATTCCATCTAGCTACAATGCTCCGCACTGGGTGTGTTTATATATCTACATATTTATTCCATCTAGCTACAATGCGCCGCACTGTGCTTTTATATATCTACATATTATTCCATCTAGCTACAATGCTCCACACTGTGTGTCTTTATATATTTACATATTTATTCCATCTAGCTACAATGCTCCGTACTGTGTGTTTATATATCTACATATTTATTCCATCTAGCTACAATGCTCCGCACTGTGTGTATATATATATATATATATATATATATATATATATATATATATATATGTGTGTGTGTGTGTGTGTGTGTTTATATGTACATATGTATACTTGCTGCTCGTTTCTTTTTTTTTTTTTCTCTTGCCTTCTGATTGTTGCTCTGAGTGTTGCTATCCCTGTGCTGTTGCAATCCTGGAATTTCCTCATTGTGGGACTAATAAAGGCTTATCTTATCTTATCTTATCTTATCTTATCTTATCTTATTGCAGCACACTTTGATTTAAAGGTCACAAAGCAAATGGTCAAAAAGGAAATGAAAGAAGACGTCTCAAAGAAACTGGTGGATGAAGGTTTTCTCAGTATGTCTGGCTCACCAGCCTTTTCAGTCTTTCCTGACAGATCTCCTGATTCCAAATTGAGGCTTGCTGTGTCAATCAGTGAGGAGGAAGCACAAGCTGCTGGAACTGAAACTCAGGTTGGACATGCAGCCACTACACCACTCCATGGTCCACCACAATCTCCTGGATCAAAGGAGGCAATGCTTATGGTATGTTTGGCATGTTTACATTTAGATGCCCATGATTAAATACAAGCCCATCAGTTTGCGTTTCGGAAACTGGAACTAGAGGTTGATATTGAAAACGTCCTCAAACTTAAAAAGCTTGAATTGAAACTACAAGCTGAAAAGGAAATAAGGCTTCATTAGGTGGAGTGCAGGCCCAGGTTTCTCAGTTTCAATCTCAAACTAGTGCTACTACCCCGAGTTCATCAATCCCTGCCCAGGGGTCAAAACAGTTGCTATGGAAAATTCACTATCTCCTTGCACTGAAGAATAAAAAAGGAAGGAGGCAAATCTCAAACCAATCAGTCTGTCTTTTGACAGCATCACCGTATCCACGTATTTCAATGCACTGAATGCTAGATAGATAGATAGATTAGTTTATTTGACAGGGACAGTGCAATAAACATAGACAATTAATCAGTGACAATCAATCTGATGTGTTGCACATGGAGTGTATAGCTATTAGCTAATTTGCAACTCTTGTCCCTGGATGGGCTTTAGAAAAGAGAATCAAGTAAAAAAAAGAAAAGAAATAAAGAAAATACACAATAACCACATACATCAATGCAAAAAGATTATAAATATACAATTATAAATATTATAAATACTATAAATACACAATTATAAGTATTATAAATATTATAAATATTATAAATACACAAATATAACAACCTGACTCACATTTGCCTATTTCAGGCCTCCCTCCCTTCGTCACTCACTATAAACAAACACATTCATTCCTTCCCTTCATTCACTCTCACCTTGTAGACAATCAATTTATACATGAGTACATTCTTGTTTATTTTTCAGCCAGTTTTTAACCTTTTTAGTGAATGTTTTAAAGTCCGTTATTATTTTAATTTCATTTGGTATTGTGTTCCAGATGTGACTGCCCTTTATAGAGAATGCTGTTTGTCCAAATGTGGTTCTGCGGTGGAATATTTTACAGTTATTGTTAACAGAACTCCTGGTGGCTCTGCTGCTGTCCTGTCTTTGGATGAAACCAGCAAGTGGCTCGGGTGCTGATTTATGGAGACATTTGAACGTTAATTTCAGAAAACAGAGGTCAATGAAACTCTCAAAACTCAATAGGTTGCATTTTTTTAAAACATTACAGTGATGCCACCTAATGGGCTTTTTGTCCAAGATTTTTAGGGTTTGATTATATAATGAACCTATATGTCTTATTGTGGAAGGGGCTGCTTGAGCCCAGACTGTCAAACAGTATGATATATGAGAAAAAAACCATAGAATGCATATACAGTACAGCTGCTTCGTAAGGTATGTAATATCTAATTAATTTAAAGCAGTTCAGATTTTTTTTTACTGTTTTTGAAATTTTCTTTATATGAAGATTAAATTTGAGTTGAGGATCTAGTACAATGCCAAGGTATTTGAATTCTGTAGCTAAACTGATGCCATGATCATGTATATTAACTTTAAAACGTTGCAGGTTACATTTTTTGATTGAAAAGCACATTGAGACTGTTTTCTGAAGGTTTAGCAATAGATGGTTCTGGAGGAGCCACTCTTGGACATCAACCATACTTGTAGACAGTACATCTGCAGCCTGTGCTGGAGTCTTGGCAGCTGTGTAAATAACTGCATCATCTGCATAAAGTTGGCATGTTGCAGCTGAGCAGTGTAACGGCAAGTCATTAATAAAAATGCTGAAAAGAAATGGACCAAGAATGGACCCTTGTGGGATACCCATGCAGTTGTTTAAGAATGAGGATTTATCCTGGTGAACTTTTACGCACTGTTCTCTATTCTGGAGATAAGATGCAAACCATTCTAATGTATCTGGGGAGAAGTTAAAAGTTACCATTTTGGATAAAAGCAAACTGTGGTTTACAGTATCGAAAGCCTTTTTGAGATCTAGAAAAACAGCTCCTACCACATTACCCCTGTCCAAGGACTGTTTGACGTTTTCAATAAGGCAACAATTTGCTGTTTCTGTTGAGTATCCTGGTCTAAAACCAAATTGATGTGGATGAAGGAGTTGATTGTCTTGTAAGTAGTCTATCAGCTGTGTAGCTACAACTTTTTCAAGAACCTTAGACAGGACTGGTAAGATAGAGATTGGGCGGTAATTGCATATATCGTCTTTACTGCCTGATTTACGAACTGGTATGACGACAGCTTTTTTCCAGCCAGATGGAAATGTACTAGACCTAATGGAGAGATTAATGAGATGAGTCAGTGGTTTGATTAATATTTTGCTGTGCGTTTTGAGAAAGGAGGTGCTCATGTTGTAGATATCATTAGTTTTTGAGTTTGACAGTGTTTTAACAATACCAGCAATTAACTCCTCATTTACCTCATAGATGTGAAAAGAATCTGTTGGAAGTATTGAATTCGTGTTGTTGAGCACATTTGGCGGCACAAAGTTTTTTGTCAAGTCTTCCACAGAGCCCACAAAATATGAATTAAATTCATTTGCCAATGTAGCCTCGTCACTGATGGTCTTGCCATTGATTCTAAGTTCCTTTACCCCCTTCTGAACATTTTTTTTTATTAGTTAAGTTATTTAAATGCCTCCATAGGGAACTGTTGTTACCCTTTGCATGATCTATCAGTTTATTGTAATAAGATACTTTTGATTTTCGCATCTCTTGTACCACTTTATTTCTTAAACTTTTGTACACAAGGTGATCATTTTGCAGTTTAGAGGTTAATGATGTTTTCAATGCAGAGTCTCGCCTCTTCATAAGTTTTCTTATTTCATTATTTAACCATGGTAGGTTAATCTTCTGTTGTCTACTTTTAATTTGCTTTGTAAATTTTTCTATGGACTTAGTAATTGTTGCAGTTATAAAGTTACAACAATCATCTACTTCGTTTATTGACATGAGCTGCTCCCAATTTTGATTCTCTAAGTAATGTTCAAACTCCTCATTTTTTGATTTGGGAATAATAAAATTTGGTTTGTCAATATCGACTCCTCCAAAATATTGTAGTCGCTTTTTAGTGAGTTTTCTGACAGCAAGAACCGTGTTATGATCTGAGAGACCAGTTACAAGATTATAGGTTCTGGTTATTCGTTCTGGTTTATTAGTGAATACCATGTCAATAAGTGTTCTCGATTGTTTGGTTATCCTGGTGTGTCCTTTGATCATTTGTTTGTAATTAAATTTAGTCATGAGGCTTTTCAGTTTCTGTTTTTCCTTATTATCAGACCAGTTGATATTGAAATCACCATAAAATATGGTTTCTCTGCTCCTCTCAAGTTGTTTAACCAGATGCGCATGGACGAGATATCCAACAGTATTGCTACCAAGTTTAGAAAACTACAATTTGAAGATTAGCTTCAGATTAAAAACAGTCCAAGGTCTTTCCCTATACTTATCATGATAAATAAGTTAGGATGCAGCAGGATGGTGCCCAGGATAGTTGGACGAGATGCGCTAACTCACTCAGCAATGCTAGCCTTGGCCTTGCATTTGGCAAGCACTAAATTAAAATTGGATTTGATGACAGGAAGATTTATTCAGATCCATATGAAGACATGGTAACCAGTGAGTTAAAATCTGTTTGTCTCCTGTATGTGTCTATGCCTGTATGCCATTTTATTTTCAACTCTTTCAATGAGTGTGGAAAATATTTCTCATTGGTGCTGAATTCAACTCATGAATAGAACCTGTCAGACCCAATACAAAATGAAATAATTTTTATGGGACACCAAAAACCAAACAAGTACACCCAAAAAAATCAATTAAATAATTTTTTATGTTAATATTTAACAACAAATGACCGTTCTTGTAGTAACCAACGGCACACATAACTCTTAAATAACGCACTAAATCATATCTAACAGGACCAAGTGACATCAAGTCAACAAATGGGACACTTTCACAAATACTTGCAACCCATTCCTTTTATTTTAATTTGATGTCATTATTTTGGCTTTTTAGTGTCACATTTCATCCTGTTAGTTGCTGGTGCTGGGATTAGGATGTGTCTTCAACTTTTCTTGGTCAGATTTTATCATGCTTAGTGAGGCTGGTGTAGTATTGTCTTGAATAGCATTAAGAACAGTGATTTTTTTTCTTGGGGCTTTGCAAGAGCTGCATTTAATGCCTGTGGAGCTAAAGACTCGGAGTCCTCACAACTATAGGCGTGAGTATGCAGTATCTCACAAAAGAGAGTACACCCCTCACATTTTTGTAAATATTTTTATATCTTTTCATGGGGCAACACTGAAGATATGACACTTTGATACAATGTAAAGTAGTCAGTGTACAACTTGTATAACAGTGTAAATTTGCTGTCCTCTCAAAATAACTCAACACACAGCCATTAATGTCTAAACCGCTGGCAAAAAAAGTGAGTACAGCCCGAAGTGAAAATGTCCAAATTGTGCCCAATTAGCCATTTTCCCTCCCCGGTGTCATGGGACTCCTTGTGATACAAGGTCTCAGGTGTGAATGGGGAGCAGGTGTGTTAAATTTGTTGTTATTGCTGTCACACTTTCTCAAACTGGTCACTTGAAGTTCAACATGGCACCTCATGCAAAGAACTCTCTGAGGATCTGAAAAATGAAATGTTACTCTACATAAAGATGGCCTACGCTATAAGAAGATTGCCAACACCCTGAAACTGAGCTGCAGCACGGTGAACAAGACCATACAGTGGTTTAACAGGACAGGTTCCACTCAGACCAGGCCTCGCTATTGTCGACCAAGGAAGTTGAGTGCACGTCCTCAGCATCATATCCAGAGGTTGTCTTTTGAAAATAGACGTATGAGTGCTGCCAGCATTGCTGCAGGGGTTGAAGGGGTGGGGGGGATCAGCCTGTCAGTGCTCAGACCATACACTAGACACTGCATCAAATTGGCCTGCTTGGCTGTCGTTCCAGAAGGAAGCCCCTTTTAAAGATGATGCACAAGAAAGCCCACAAAGAGTTTTCTGAAGACAAGCAGACTAAGGACATGGATTACTGGAACCATGTCCTGTGGTCTGATGAGACCAGCATAAACTTTTTTGGTTCAGATGGTGTCGAGCGTGTGTGGTGGCAACTAAGTGAGGAGTACAAAGACCAGTGTGTCTTGCTTACAGTCAAGCATGGTGGTGGAAGTGTCATGGTTTGGGGCTGCATGAGTGCTGCAAGAACTGGGGAGCTACAGTTCATTGAGGGAATGATGAATGCCAACATGTACTGTGACATACTGAAGCAAAGCATGATCCCCTTCCTTCGGAAACTGGGCTGCAGGGCAGTATTCCAACATGACAACGACCCCAAGCACACCTCCAAGACGACCACTGCCTTGCTGAAGATATTGAGGGTTAGGGTTAGGTGACTGACTGGCCAAGCATGTCTCCAGACCGAAACCCCATTGAGCATCTGTGGGGCGTACTCAAATGGAAGGTGGAGGAGTGCAAGGTCTCTAACATCCACCAGCTCTGTGATGTCTTTATGGAGGAGTGGAAGAGGATTCCAGTGGCAACCTGTGAAATTCTAGTGAACTCCATGGCCAAGAGAGCTAAGGCAGTGCTGGAAAATAATGGTGTCCACACCAAAAATTGACACTTTGGGCACAATTTGGACATTTTCACTATGGGTGTACTCACTTTTGTTGCCAGCGTTTTAGACATTAATGGCTATTTGCTGAGTTATTTTGAGGGGACAGCAAATTTACACTATTGTACAAGCTGTACACTTACTGCTTTATATTGTATCAAAGTGTCATGTCTTCAGTGTTGTTGATATATATATAAAATATGTATAAAAATGTGAGGGGTGTACTCACTTATGTGAGATACTGTAGGTGTGAGTTCATGAGTAATTTGCCTCCTCAGTGGATCACCCACGAGCCACTACTGCAACAAAGAATGCTGCACACTGGAGTCTGTCTCAGGTGAACAAAAACAATTGTGCAACAGGTGCTTGTTACCTTGTCATTTGTGCAATATGATGAGGGAGTGAAAATAAATGTGTGTTTAATAAGTTTCATTAAATATTTGACAACTTTAAACATTGATTGACAAAGGTCATCTCATAAATTAATTTATCTAAATTTAATACCCATAATAAATTCATAAAACTGTGGAAATATAAGATATTTGAAGTTGAGATGTATTATTTCATGCTCATAATCTCAGATTTTATGTGGTCTTTCATGACCCTCTTGGCCTAAAAAAAGCCACTTTTAACTTAGGACTTCTGCATCCCAAGTTTTTGAAGGAAAATGTTTCACTAGTGAATATAGGTAAGTCTAAATATTTACAGATCTATCTAAGCATTTACAGATTTTCAAATGTTAATAGATGTTAATAGGCTTGTCAATATGAAACAATTGTCTTCTCTTGCTGTATCAATAAATAATCTTGCTGTAATGCTGTGATGCCCCTTTACAAGTGGCTCCTATTCTTCTCCTGTGCTTTGAGTGACAGACTCAGTATGTGAGCATCTACTGAGTGCACCATTAAGAAGTATTGGTTGCATAAAAGAAGCTGTTCAAAGAGAGGATGGTGATGTGTGACAGATGTAGAGCATCTCTATTAAATGAGGCTTTAGGGATTAGGATGCATCAGTCACATGTTTGTCAGATCCTTGACATGTGATTGATTTGCCATCACGTCAGCATCACAGCAGGAGTGCATTCAGGTTTACGGAGTAATTCAATGCAATATGACTTGAAAGATACTATGGACTATAGATTATCTATGAGTTCTAGAAATATTTGATGTCCGTCCAAGTACACCTCTTACTTTTGTTCATGATTGTACAGACTAATAAGGCACGGAAATTTGAAAACATTTAATGGCAATTTCACTCTCAGTTGTCACATGGTTTGTCTCAAAAAAGTTGTGCCAGTCATGTGATGCATGGCAGACAACAGCCGCTCCAAATATTTAAAAAAGCTTCTTAATCAGAAATTATAATTATGCAGATGCAGAGTGGCACAATGTGAAGAGACAAGCTAGAGGCAGATGGTACCTCCCCACCAACCACCCACCCACCCATCCACTGCACACAGTTATACCACCATGATCGAAATTAATACTGATAAATGTTGATAAAGCCATTAATATGAATGCATAAACCCAAGTAATTTGTCTTTTTTGACTTTATTCTTTGTTGGAAATTGCACAATGCTCTGGCACACTGCTGCATTCAGAAGCTGCAGATTTATCAGCATATGTGTCCTGCTGCCTTCAGATGGCTGCAGGGATTAAATGAGCTGACAGAAAAGATTTTCAGGAAGCAAAATCAGCTGTGGGCAAAAGAGATACCATAAAGGAAATTACTCATGTTAATTATAAGTTGAGTGCAGACTTCTTTATGTATGTTTCTACTTGGTGTGACCACAATAACAACTTTATTTGAGCCCCGTATCTCACAGAGTGGTGAATGCTGAGGAACATTCACGAATGTTGCGTTCTTTGGGTTTTATCAAGATTCATGAGACTGCCAAACAGCTCATCAGCAGTTGGGACAGAGATGTTCACAAGTCATTTTTGCAAGTCCAAGTCAAACCTCAAGTCCCAAAGCCCAAGCCAAGTCTTAAGCCACTTTATGGTTGTAATATCTAAGGAATTTAAAATATATTATCCTCCATCTATTCACATCTAGTAACATAACTGGTTTATATTTGGATATAATTACTTTAAGCAGGCTGATGAAATGAAATAAAAACACAGTGAAAGTTTCCATTACAGGCTTAACACCTGCCTTTTTCCCAAAAACTGATAGATGTTTTCCTGAGAAACAGTCAGTATCTGTGTTGCTTTAACTGGGAAAATCACCTGACCTTTATTCCTAAAGGAAATTCAGAGCTTTGTATGTTTTTAACAAAAACATAAAAAGTAAAAGATCGTTCACAAGTCACAAAGCACAAGTCCATGTCAAGTCTCAAGTCTTTTGAGTCCAAGTCCAAGTCAAGTCTCAAGTCTTTTGAGTCCAAGTCCAAGTCAAGTCTCAAGTCCTTGTATATGCAACTTAAATGTGAGTGGGGTCCAAGTCTTAGACTCAAGCCCCAGTCTCTGCCGTGGGATACTACCCTTATAGAAATTCCAACATGTATGAGTTGGGGAGCTCATGGGTGAGCTTTGGTATGATGATTTTAGCAAAGTTTTTCTCACAGGTTTTACATTAGCAGTGGCTGCATTGTTGATAAGTCACTTAGTCATCTACAGCTGCTTTTTTTCTTCCAAGAACAAACGTGAATGTGCACAACTGCACTTGTAAGAATTCAAACCCAATGGGAAATTGTTTATTTTTAGTATTTACAAATTTTTTGCTCTTTGCAAAAGATTAATCAAAGAACATACATACAGTGCATCCGGAAAGTATTCACAGTGCTTCACTTTTTCCACATTTTGTTATGTTACAGCCTTATTCCAAAAGGGATTAAATTCATTTTTTCCTCAAAATTCTACACACAAAAAGTGAAGCTCTGTGAATACTTTCCGGATGCACTGTATGCAGTATGTAAACAACAGTGGTGAACATTCAAATCACAATCATCCCAATCTCATTTAATCATGATTAGTCGCACAATGCACAATAAATGTGAAATGTTCTCTCTCTCGCCCATATGCTGCCAATGCCAAAATAACTGTATTAAAGGCATGAGCCAGATTAACACAATTAATCTTGATTCATCCCAATTAGAATGCATGCCACTAGTAAACAGTTTAACTGTTGAACTCTTTCCGAAGGATCAAATATCTGACCAGCATCAAGCAAAGAAAACAATAAGGAGATTGCTTAAACTATTAACCTTGGGATAAGAACTGTCCTGTGCATGATTCAAAAAACTGGAAGGATGTTGGTGATCCATCATCTCCATCATCAAGACTTGGCAAAAAAATAAAAATATGCAGCTCTGGATAAAAATAAATATTGTGACATTGCAGAAGCTTATTGAAGTTACAACAACAACAACAACAACAACAATTATTATTATTATTATTATTATTATTATTATTATTATTATTATTATTATTATTATTATTATTATTATTATTATTGTTATTATTATTATTATTGTTGTTGTTGTTGTTGTTGTTGTTGTTGTTGTTGTTGCTATTATTATCTATGCAATGTGTAAAAGGAGTGGAGACCATATACAAACTACATTTTATTGGTACAGCGTTTAAAACCTGAATTTATGATATGGGCAGGTTAGTGAAAAAAACATGGGAAATCTGCACATTTGCAAACACTCAACTCCCACTATAAATATCTGGTACAGTTGAAAACTAAACTGTCAAACAACTGTGCTCCTGAATTGGTTAAATCTTCTTTAAAACCGCAGTTAAACAATTCCCACTATCAAGCATTGAGAATGTGGACAATACCTGCTGGTGTTTTACTGAAAAATATCGTAGTTCCACATGACATGAAGAAAAGACTGATGGATCAGAAACAATCACTCAGTCCGCGTTTCTGGGACTTTACATCAAACAGATAGCTGAGTTTTTGAAAGGAGTTGGGATACCACATTACAGATTTTGATTTGTATTCAACACAGCCTTCATATCGAAGCTGTTGCCGTCTTGGTGTAAGCAACTGAGATTTACAATGGGTGTATTTGTTGGCACGGTCTAATCCATGAGCCTTCCTCAGAATGGGAGCTTGTCAGATAGACCAAGAATCAGACAGACCTTTCTGAAGATGGTTTGCTTGTCAAATTGTAGACACACAATCAGGCATTTGCACACACTCACATTCTTTCCCCAGCATGGGGTCACATATCCAATCAGGTATATACACAAATAAACACACACACACACACACACACACACACACACACACACACACACACACACACACACACACAGGAGCAATGCAGTGGTTTGATATGAAGCTCAAGGTGTGATGACAGTATCGGGTCCTTGTGTGATTGAGGTGACTGAGGCACAGACAGGACGGGGGCTGTCATCAGCCAAGAGTGACAGGAAAACTGAGGTGGGGAAGTTGGGGGGGGGGGGGGGTGCAACTGAGTTTGAGGCATGCAGACTATCTGTGTTTTTTGTTTTTTTTTTGTCTCATCATCACTCTGTCTCAGTCCTTCTTTCCATATTTCTTTTTCTTAGGCCTGCCAGACTGTCTCAACCTCTCGGTCTTTGTCCTGTCTGTCTATCTTTCTCTCCCTCAGTTTTCAAATTCATACATACATACATACACATACATCTTCTTTCTGTCCTTGGATAAATTCTACCCTGTCTTCCCTGTGTCAAACATTACATCAAGAAAAACAATAGGAGACCCATAAATAGGGTTTAGCGAACATGCACCCAATTTACTTTGACAATGGGGGTGGCATGTTTTTGTGTGTGGATGTATGTGTGTGCAGGCCTCTCCAGTAAGTCACTTTGACAGGTACTGCAAATGAGGCAATATTGCAGGTATTGACTGACATCCTGGATCCCTTGGGCCTGATCACTCCTAAATGATCACTCCTAAAAAAAGGAGTGATCATTAAAAGTCACAAGTTGTATTAGAGACTGATCTTCAAATTGAATCTTGATATAATTCAAAGATAGCATGCGTGTTCTGATGGGGTTTGATAGAACTAAATAGAAATCCAAGGGTGTTCTTTAAGGGGCACTACAAATGATCATAATTACATTTATTGCTAAAATCCCACAAGTACCAGCCTTAATGAAGCGATAATCAATTAGGCTGAAACTAAACAAAATTGCTCTATTATTTATGCATGTTCTCCAGGGAACACAAATCTGCTATGAAGCACACTTGACTATTTATGTGGGAGTGCCTAAGGATGTGTTTATTTGTCAAGATCCCACTTGAAGAATCACTTTCAGATCAGTAAATTATTAGCACAGCAGCAGTGCAATAATGCTATCTGAATTGAAGCAATTGGTATTTTATAGAAAATTGGCTTGTAAATCAATAAACTGTTTTTAAACCAATAAACTGTACCCACTTTTAAAAAAAATCTTGTATGTGTTCTTTGTAAATTAAGATTTCAGATAATTATTTTTTGATGCAAATTGCATACTTCAGTGATTACAATTGTTATATTATGGCTACAAAAGAGAGCTCAAACTAACATAACGTCCAAAAAGAATTCTAAGAAGACCACAATAAAACATAGAATGGAATGTTTTATACTTCTTTTTCCTGCATGGTCACCGTATTAGTTACGCAAAACGTGATACACTGCTATCAGAAGCTGGGACCATTGACATTACACAGTTTCAAAAGCTGTAAAATAAGCATAAATGGGGTAAATTGAGGGATGGTTGAAACTGGAGAGCTGTGCATGTGTCCTATTGTTGCCTAATTTTCCTGCACATGCTTTATTTAGGCATCAGCTAAACACTGATAGCCAAGTAGTTTTACTGTTGAGGTTAGGGTAATGGTTAGGGTTAATGAAAGATGGCAGTCTACTTTAAACATACTAGAGCTAAACCCGCTACCTCGTCACATGGCAGCCTTATAACCTGACACAAATCTACACTTTAATGTACTTTATCAATCCCATAGGGAAATTCAAGGCCATCTGCCTGGATGAGACAGCCACTCTGCAGCGTCAGTCCCTTCACCATTTAAATACACATTCACATCTAGGGCCACTTTAGAGTTCAATTGATCTAACTTGCATGTTTTTGGAATGTGAGAGGAAACTGGAGCACCCGGAATAAATTTTACACAAACATGGTGAGAGCATGTGAGCTTCACACAGATAGGTCCTGCTGGCTGGTGGATTTGAACCCATGACCTTCTCAATGTGAGGCAATAGTGCAACCACTATACTACACATAGAGAACTAGAGGCTTGCTATATCAGTTCTGTGAGGAAGAAGGACCCTACCTGAAAAATCAAAATGTATTATTGGGTTAAACTTCCCCCAAAGAATCCCTGCATACCGTCGAGGGGCCCACCTCTTCAGTGTTGGTTATTCATGTTGGCAGTTGTACTTCCATGGTTTCCACAGACTTTATTTAGATGTATCTTCACTTTTTTTTGCCTTTGTTTTTTGTTTTTTTGTCTGGGATCATAATGCAAGCAATTTACTAACTTAGCCACATGGGATGCACAAGCCAGTGCACTCCTAGTGCCGGCCGCAAGCCCAGGTAAATGGGAATGGTTGTGTCAGGAAGGGCATCTTGCAGAAAATCTTTGTCAAATCAAACATGCATGATGAATGAGACTCCCATACCAGACTGGTCAGGGCAAACAACAACGACTGCCACTGGTGCTGTTAACTGACAGGATTCTGGTGGAAATCGGGCTACTATTGGTCAAGGATCGAAGACTGGAGGAAGAGAGAGAAAAGGTAAGGCAGAATTGTGATGATCAGAGTAGGGACTTTAAATGTAGGGACTATAACTGCTAAAGGCTTGTTAAAGAGAGATGGCTGATGTAATGGAGAGAAGAAAGGAAGATATACTGTCTGTACAAGAGACATAATGGAAGGGAAGAAAGCATAGGAGCATTGGAGGTGGGTTCAAATGGTTATACCATGGTGTAGATAGAAAAAGGAATGGAGCAGGGGTAATTTTGAAGAAAGAGTATGTGAAGCATAAAGAGTCAGACAGGATCACGAGTTTGAAGCTAGAAATCTAAGGTGCAGTGTTGAATGTTGTTAGCGCGTATGCCTCACAAGTTGGATGTCAGGTAGAAGAGAAGGCAGAATGGTGGAGTAAGTTGGATAATGTGGTGGAGAGTGTTCGGTGGGGGGAGTGGTGATTCGGGTGGATCATAATGGGCATGGACAGTAAGTGAAGGGAACAGAGGTATTGAGGAAGTGCTGGGTAGGTATGGTTTTAAGGAGACATGAAGTATAGATGTGGATTTTGCTTAAAGGATGGAAATGGCTTTGGTGAATGTATGTTTCAAGAAGACAGGAAATAGAGTGGAGGAAGGTGCACACAGGTGGATTATATCTTATGAAGAGGGAGCAATCTGAAAGAGATAGGAGACGGCAAGGTGGTGTTGTTTTAAATTTAGTCTTGCATTATGCTATATTATAACATGATCTTCAGATTGATTAAATTAACAGTATGGTAAGTCTTCCCCATAGCAAAGTTTGCCCAATGATTATTCCCAGCATAGCACCCAGAAGGCCCAATGGAGTTCTTGTGTCTTAAACTTTCATACACCAACTTAGACCACATTAGCAAAAAAAAAAGAAAAAAGAAAAAGGAGAATAATAATTTTTAAAAAAAGCAACCCTCAAGACAATATCAATAGCATTAATTTAAAAATTGAAAAACATTTAAACAAAAAACACAACTCTAGGGCAGGTGGAGGGTGGGGTTCCATCTTGCCCTGGATGGAACCATCTGATGGGCTGTCCTCACTCCTCGCCTCTTTTAATGCATTACGCCAGCTGTATTTTGACATATATATTTATATTTTATATTTATATTATATTATATTTAGGTTATATTTTTATATATATTTATTGTCATAATTTTTGAGATGCACACACACACACACAAACACACACACACACAGAGTTGTAGAGTAGATGGGGAGTGTGGTATGGCTTGCCTGGGATAGGAGCTTCCAGTTTGCCTTCCACGTGCCCCATCTCTTTTAACAAATCACAATAGCTGCCCTCATACACAAAACAGGATTATTATTCAACGGTGATGAGGGTTAGGTTTGGATGGGCGGTTGGGCAGGGGTGGGTCAGCGCTGGCATCTAAGCCCGACAAGCTGGTGAGGTCTTGCACTTTCTCAAACTGTAATGTCCCCATTGTGGGACAAATAACATCTTATCTTATCTTATCTTATCTAATCTTAACTTAGCTTAGCTTATTTTATCAAATTCAGACTCAAGACCAATCTGTTTAGAGTAACCTACCTCTCGTAACTGCCTCCACTTTGCCTGATTTTAGTACGTTTTAATCATCGTTTCTGTGTTTTGATTTTATTGTATGGTGTCTTTGAATGTTTTGAAAAACGCCTGTAAATTTAATGTATTCTTCTTCTTCTTCTTTGGCTGCTCCCTTTAGCGGTCGCCACAGCGGGTCATCTACCTCCATCTCATCCTATCCCTTGCATCTTCCTCTGTAACATCAACCCTCTTCATGTCCTCCTTCACTACATCCATGGATCTTCTCTGTGGTCTTCTTCTTTTCCTTCTGCCTGGCAGCTCCATCTTCAACACCCTTGGTCCAGTATATCCACTAGCACTCCTCTGCACATGTCTAAACCATCTCAGCCTTGCCTCTCTTACTTTGTCTCCAAACTGCTTAACCTGAGCTGTCCCTCTGATATACTCATTTCAAATCTTTTCTCTCCTAGTCACTCCCAATAAAAATCTTAGCATCTTCAACTCTGCCACCTCCAGCTCCATTTTCATTTTCTTTTTGTCAGTGCCACCATCTCCAAACCATACATCATTGCAGGTCTTACTACCATCTTGTAAATCTTCCCTTTCGCTCTTGCTGCTACCCTTCTGTCATAAATCACCCCTGACATTTGTCTCCACCCACTTCACCCTGCCTGTACTCTCTTTTTCACCTCTCTTGTGCATTTTCCATTGCTTTGGATGGTTGACCCCCGGTATTTAAATTCATCTACTTTCACTACCTCTACTCCTTCCATCTTCACCGTTACACCTGCCTCACTCTCATTCACACTCATGTATTCTGTCTTGCTTCTACTGACTTTCATTCTTCTCTCCAGATCATACCTTCACCTCTCCAGGTTCTCTTCCACCTGCTCCCTACTCTCACAACAGATCACAATGTCATCTGCAAGCATCATGGTCCGCAGAGACTCCTTTCTGACCTTGTTTGTCAGCCTGTCCATCACCATGGCAAACAAGAAGGGGCTCAGAGCTGATCCCTGATGTAATCCCACCCCCACTTTGAATCCTTCCATCAATCTTACAGCACACCTCACCACCATCTCGCTGTCCTCATACATGTCCTGCACCAGCCTTACATACTTCTCTGCCACTCCTGACTTTCTCATACAGTACCACACTTCCTCTCTTGGCACCCTATCATATGCTTTCTCTAGATCCACAAAGACACAGTGCAACTCCTTCTGACCTTCTCTATACTTCTCCATAAGCACTTTTAGAGCAAACATTGCATCTGCAGTACTCTTTCTTGGCATGAAACTGTACTGCTGCTCACTGATTGTCACCTCTCCTCTTAACCTGGCTTCAGCAACTCTTTCCCATATCTTGATAGTGTGGCTGATCAACTTTATGCCTCTGTAGCTACTACAGCTCTGGACAAGTCCTATTCTCGTTCCTTAGTTTTTAGACTCTCATACAACTCATTATATGTCTTTTCCTTTCACTTTGCTACCTGTCTCTTTGCCCTGCACCAAGATTCCTTATAGTCCTGTTTATTTTCTTCATCTCCCTAACTTCTTCCTTTGAATACTTTCCTGTACCTCCTCATTCCACCACTAAGTCTCCTTGTCTTCCTTCCTTTGTCCACTGGATACACCACACACCTTTCTACTCATTTCCCTCAATACTTTTTCTGTACTTTCCCAGTAATCTGGTAATTCTTCCCTACCACCCAGAGCTTGTGTCAACTCATCAATATCTCACACACACACACACACACACACACACACACACACACACACACACACACACACACACACATATATATATATATATATATATATAGTGGGACACATACAGTATATGTGCACTTATGTATATCACTTCATGCTTCATATGTATACCACTTTAGGCGTCACATCTTAGATTGAACAAAGGACTGAGCCTCTCTGGAGATAACAGGAGGATGTGAAAGTCTAGTCTTTGGTATGCAGAGAGACGGCCTGGGGGATTTTCCTGGCCGCCAGAGGCTGGGGGTGGAGGTGTTAAGATCTGAAGGAAGATGTATTGTTATCTGGGATTAAATACAATATGACTGTGTGCTTTGAAGTCCTGAGGTATTTAAAGGACGAATGTCTGGGTTTCTTCCTCTTTCAGCTTTTGATGATGTTGGATGATGTGAATAAACCTGACTCGTGAGATGAACTCTGCCTCGTCATTTTCACATTATCTACACTGGTGACCCTAAGACGTATCATGAGTGAAAGAAATTCCCCTGAGCCAGCCGGGTCAGAAGCTCCCAGCCAAGCGTATGCCGCTACCGTCCAGCTACCGGCCTTTTGGCGAGACAACCCACGCTCCTGGTTCCACTTGGTCGAAGCACAGTTCGCCCTCCGGGGGATAACGGTAGATGACACGAAGTTCTACCATGTGATTGCCAAGCTCGACAACCGCACGGCTCGGCATGTGCAGAGCCTTGTGGAGCAGCCACCGGCCGACGACAAATACGGCGGGTTGTAGGCTGCGCTCATCCAACGCTTCACTCTCTCAGTCCAGGAGAGAGCGGAGAGGCTCCTGGCTCTGAACGACTTGGGAGATGGCACACCCATTGACCTGATGGAGAACATGCTGAGCTTGAGGGGCTCAGACGGCGACGACTTCATCTTCACCCACATTTTCCTGAGAACCCTACCTTCGGCCACGAGAGCGACCCTGGCCAGTTCGTCGTTGTTGGCCCAGCGGGACTTCCGCAAGCTGGCCCAGGAGGCGCACCGGATTCTCAACACCAGCAAACAGTGCGCGGTCACTGCGGCAGCGACGGAGTTCGGCGCGACGGCCGGAGATGGCGGGGGGCCAGAGACGGCGGTAGCAGACCCACCGACAACGGCGGCGGCGAGGGCCAAGGATGGCGGAGGAGACACCCTCTGTTTCTACCATCGCTGCTTTGCAGAGAAGGCACACAAATGTATACCACCGTGCCAGTTCAAGCGCTCGGGAAATGCCAAGACCGGGGGTCGGTAGCAGCTGCGGCCCTCGGTGAAGAGAACAAGCTGCTCTACTTGATGGATGCGCGTTCGGGGAGGCAATTCCTCGTGGACACAGGCTCCCAAGTGAGTTTCATCACGCCTACCTCCGCTGACCGGCTGGCGGGTCCCGGAGGTCGCGGGGCGTCAGCAGTGAACGGCTCGGAGATTAAAACCTTTGGTGAGAGGAACCTGCTTCTGTCCCTACACGGCCGTACATTTGAGTGGACTTTTGTTATAGCTGCAGTGAGTTTCAATATGTTGGGGGCGGATTTTCTGTGCTCACATGGTTTGTTGGTTGATCTTGCTAACAGGCGCCTGGTTAATGCACTTTCCTTTTATTCTATTCCCTGTGCAGCCCGAGTGACCCTGCCCACAGCACAAGCCAACGTCACAACGGCAAGCGGTAAGTTCCACACACTGCTCACTCAGTTCCCAGCACTCACGGTTCCCACATTTTCAGCAGCCGTCGCTAAACACGGAGTGGAACATTTTATTACTACCACCGGACCGCCCATTTTTGCAAAAGCTCGGCGCTTGGATTCAGCTAAACTGACCATAGCGCGCGAGGAGTTCGCTAACCTGAAAAAGTTGGGCATCATCAGCCGTTCGAAAAGCCCATGGGCTTTCCCGCTGCACATGGTCCCGAAAGCTGATGGCTCATGGTGACCTTGCAGAGATTTCCGCAGGTTGAACAACGCCACAGCGCACGACCACTACCCAATCCCACATATCCAAGATTTTTTCGTTCATTTGGTGGGGGCGCGCATTTTTTCTAAGATAGACTTGGTCCGCGGTTACCATCAAGTCCCAGTGCGCACTGAGGACATATCCAAAACAGCGGTAATAACTCTGTTTGGCCTATTCGAGTTTTTGCGCATGCCATTTGGGCTTAAGGGCACTGCACAGACGTTCCAACGCATGATGGACGCGGTGTTGCGCGATCTCCCCTTCGTATTCGTCTACCTGGACAACATCTTAGTAGCCAGCGCGTCCGAAGACGAACACAAAAACCACCTCACGGCAGTTTTCCGGAGGTTGGGAGAGCACGGGTTAATAATCAACCCAGCGAAGTGTCAGTTCGGGGTGACGCAGATTGATTTTTTTGGGGCATCGCGTCTCCCCAGAAGGAGTGGTTCCGCTGCCTGACAAAGTACGCGCAGTAACAAATTTTCCCCAGCCACAAACAGTCAAGGCGTTTGGGAATGGTGAATTTTTATAACCATTTCCTCCCCCGCGCAGCGCAGCTCATGCAACCATTGTATGCTGCACTGAAAAAACAAAAACCCACAAATAAGGTCGAATGGTCTCCAGAGCGAGAGCGAGCATTCTCGGAGGTCAAAACAGCCCTGGCAAACGCTGCGTTGTTAGCACATCCAGACCCAACGGCCCGCATAGCGCTCACTATTGACGTGTCAGATGTGGCCATAGGGGCGGTCGTGGAGCAGCATGTAGCCGGGGCTTGGCAGCCGCTCACATTTTTCAGCAGGGCTTTGCGCGATAGCGAACGAAAATACAGCGCATTCGACAGGGAGTTGTTAGCTCTCCACTTGGCCATTCGCCACTTCCAGTTCTGGTTGGACGCCGTTTCACCGCGTTCATTGACCACAAGCCGCTGACATTCACGATGGCCAAGGTTTCAGAACCGTGGTCAGGCCGGCAGCAAAGACAGCTGGCCGCTATCTCAGAGTTTACTACCAATATTCAGCATGTGGCGGGTAAACTAAATGTAGTGGCAGACTGTCTCTCGCGCACCATGAGGGCCCCAGTCCGCATAGGGATAGATTATGCAGCCATGGCCGCGGATCAGGTTAGCGACGCGGACGTGCGCGCGCTCCAGTCTGGACCAACAGGGTTAAGGCTGGAGAACAGGGTGCTGCAAGACGGTATGCCCCCCCTAATCTGCGATGTCTTCACTGGGCGACCGCGTCCTGTGGTACCGGCCACGTGGCGCCGCCGCGTTTTTGACTCGATTCATTCTTTGGCGCACCCGGGAGTGCGCGCGTCAGTCAAAATGGTGGGAGAGAAATTTGTTTGGCCGAGCCTGCGCAAACAAGTTAGAGAGTGGGCAGCAGCCTGCATGGCTTGTCAACGAGCCAAGGTACACAGACACACGAGAGCTCCCTTGGAGCCATTCCACATCCTGGCTAAGAGGTTCGATCATGTTCACGTGGACCTCGTAGGCCCCCTACCGCCATCACAGGGGTGCACACACCTTCTGACAATGGTAGACTGCACCACGCGCTGGCCGGAAGTGGTCTCACTGTCGTCAACCACAGCCGAGGAGGTGGCGCGCGCGTTTTTAACAGCATGGGTAGCGCGCTTTGGAGTCCCATCGGACATTACGTCCGATAGGGGTCCTCAATTTGTTTCCGAACTTTGGTCAGCAATGGCCCGCAGCCTGGGGGTAACGATCCACCGCACAACCGCGTACAATCCGCAGGCTAATGGGTTATGCGAACATTTTCATAGGTCATTGAAAGCGGCTCTCAGAGCGTCGCTTACGGATGCAAATTGGGTAGACAGGCTACCGTGGGTTTTGTTGGGTTGCGCTCTGCACCTAAAGAGGATTTAGAAGCCTCCCCGGCTGAGCTGGTTTTTGCGCAGCCACTTCGGCTGCCCGGGGAATTTCTCCCAGATAATCCTGCGCCAGAATGCTCCCCGGCTCAGCTGTTACAGAGTGGCACGGAATCGGGCACGCTGCCTGGCCCCGTTCACCACAGTTTTCCGCACGTTTTTGTGCCTAAGGCCTTAAAAAACGCGGAGTTTGTTTTTGTCAGACACGATGCCCATCGCCCACCGTTGCAACCACCTTATGATGGACCATTTAGAGTGCTGGAAACAGGGGATAAGCATTTTTTGCTAGACCTTGGGGGCAGGAAAGAAAAGATAGGCATAAACAGCCTCAAACCCGCCTTTGTTGTGGCAGACGAGGATGTGCTGTGCGCCAGGGCTCCTCGGCGCAGCAGACCCCCTAGGGGACATTCCCCAGAACACCCACAGGGATTGAATAACAGTTCTCACCCTGAGGCAGCAGTTCCCCAGCAGGATGGCGCCACGAAAGTGGTAAAGCCCGCTTACAGCAGATACGGGAGGAGACTGAGGCCCAAGCAGCACGTGGACTGATGTGTAATGGTTTATCATGACATGAAGACTGTTATTCCGTTGTTCCATCTTAGACGTTTGGGGGGGGGGGGGTCACGTGGGACACATATATGTGCACTTATGTATATCACTTCATGCTTCATATGTATACCACTTTAGGCGTCACATCTTAGATTGAACAAAGGACTGAGCCTCTCTGGAGATAACAGGAGGATGTGAAAGTCTAGTTTTTAGTATGCAGAGAGACGGCCTGGGGGGGATTTTCCTGGCCGCCAGAGGCTGGGGGTGGAGGTGTTAAGTTCTGAAGGAAGATGTATTGTTATTTGGGATTAAATACAATATGACTGTGTGCTTTGAAGTCCTGAGGTATTTAAAGGACGAATGTCTGGGTTTCTTCCTCTTTCAGCTTTTGATGATGTTGGATGATGTGAATAAACCTGACTCGTGAGATGAACTCTGCCTCGTCATTTTCACATTATCTACAATATATATATATATATATATATATACAGTATATATATATATATATATATATATATATATATATATATACATATAACCCGCGCAAGGCCCCCGGTCCGGACGGCGTGTCTCCCTCCACCCTGAGACACTGTGCGAAAGAGTTGGCTCCTGTCTTCACAGACATTTTTAACACCTCCCTTAAGCTATGCCACGTGCCAACCTGCCTCAAATCCTCCACCATCATCCCTGTCCCCAAGAAGCCACGGATCACTGGACTTAACGACTACAGACCTGTAGCGCTCACCTCTGTAGTCATGAAGTCCTTTGAGCGCCTGGTCCTGTCCCACCTCAAGTCCATCACCACTCCCCTCCTGGACCCGCTGCAGTTTGCTTACCGAGCCAACAGGTCTGTAGACGACGCAGTCAACCTGGCCCTCCACTCCATCCTGCAGCACCTGGACTCCCCGGGAACCTACGCCAGGATCCTGTTTGTGGACTTCAGCTCCGCATTCAACACCATCCACCCCGCTCTGCTCCGGGACAAGCTGTCCCTGCTCAACATGCCTGACTCCCTCTGCAGGTGGATCCACCGACTTCCTGACGGACCGGAGGCAGCATGTGCGGCTGGGAAAGACTGTCTCAGACTCTGTTAGCATCAGCACCGGATCACCCCAGGGCTGTGTACTTTCCCCCCTACTCTTCTCCCTTTATACCAACTCCTGCACCTCCAGCCACCAGTCTGTCAAGCTGATCAAGTCTGCGGACGACACCACCCTCATCGGGCTCATCTCCAATGGCGACGAGTCCGCCTACAGGAGAGAGGTGGCCCAGCTGGCGTCCTGGTGCAACAACAACAACCTGCAGCTGAACGCTCTGAAGACAGTGGAGATGATTGTGGACTTCAGGAAAGTCACAACCCCTCTGCCCCCCCTCACCCTCACAGGCTCTCCCATCGCCGCTGCTGATTCCTTCCGCTTCCTAGGCACCACCATCACCAGGGACCTCAAGTGGGAGCCGACCATCAGCTCCCTCATCAAAAAGGCCCAGCAGAGGATGTTCTTCCTGCGGCAGCTGAGGAAGCTCAAGCTACCCACCAAGATGTTAGTGCAGTTCTACACAGCCATCATCGAGTCCATCCTCACCACCTCCATAACCGTGTGGTACGCAGGAGCCACTGCCAGGGACAGACTAAGGCTGCAGCGCGTCGTGCGCACTGCTGAGAAGGTGATCGGCAGCAAGCTCCCATCTCTCCAGGATCTGTACATCTCCAGGACCCGGAGGCGTGCAGGCCGGATCATAGCCGATCCTTCACACCCTGGTCACGTACTGTTTGCCCCTCTCCCCTCAGGTAGAAGACTTCGGTCCATTCAGACTAAAACCTCCCGTCACATGAACAGCTTCTTCCCCTCTGCCATCAGACTGCTGAACACTAAGTGACTTATTGACTCTTGTGCACTATGTACAGCAGCTCAACCAGACTCATGTCAATCATCACTGTTTTCTTCTTGCATTACCGACTGCACTATATGGTTCTCCACATTATCTGCTGCTCGCTAATATATTTAAACTGCTGACTAGTATTACTCATTCTTATTCTTCACTTTATTGCATGTATAGTTTATTTCTTTTATTTTATCATGTTTAATGTTGCAGCATTGCACCGAGACAAATTCCTAGTTTGTGTACTACATGAACAATGGCAATAAATCTAATTCTGATTCTGATATATATATATGCACACACATATACATATATGTACACATGCATACATACACACACACACACATATACAAACATCAGTTGTGCAAATTTTAACTGCCAATTGCAGTTGATCGCAATTAATCATATCATTGGAGTGGCTGTGGCGCAGGTGTAGTGTGGCCGACTACTGATCAGAGGGTCGGGGGTTCAATTTCTGCTCTGTCTGCAGTCTGCATGTGGAAGTGTCCTTGAGCAAGACACTGAACTCCCAGTTGTTCCTGGTGGGTCAGGCCAGCACCAGTGCATGGCAGCTCTACCGCCATCAGTGTGTGAATGGGTGGATAGCAGGATCTGTAAAGCGCTTTGGTCATCTAGAGATAAGAAAAAGCATCATATACAGTACACTACACTATATACAGAATATACGCCATTTAACATCAAACCTTTAACTTCAAACTCATGATTCTGTCTGACTCCTCCTTTACACTCATCACATACTTTTCACTCATTCATTCATTCATTCATTCATCTTCTTCCGCTTAATCCTTTTTCGGGTCGTGGGGGGGCTGGAGTCTATCCCAGCATCTTTTGGGCGAGAGGCAGGGTACACCCTGGACAGATTGCCAGTCCATCACAGGGCCAACACAGAGAGACAGACAACCATTCACTCTCACAGTCATACCTAAGGACAATTTAGAATCCCCAGTTTGATGCCAATTAACCTAACTTGCATGTTTTTGGCATGTGGGAGGAAACCGGAGAAATCCCGGAGTAAACCCACACAGACACGGAGAGAACATGCAAACTCCACACAGATCACTGTTGGTCGGGGGCTGGGATCGAACCCAGGATCCCCTGGCCAGGGTGAGTTGCTGTGCTGCCGCAGTGCTAACCACTCTGCCACCGCGCCGCCCAAAATCCTTCAGGATTAATCCTACTCCATTTCTCTGCCTATCTACACAATGGTAGAACAGTTTAAACCCGCCTCCAGTGCTCCTAGCTTTGCTTTCCTTCCATCTGGTTTCTTTAATACACAGTATATCTACCTGTTTTATCTCCATCTTATCAGCCAATTCTTTGCCTTTCCTGTCACAGTCCCTACATTTAATGTCCCTATTCTCACCTCCACATTTCTACCTTTCCTTTACTCTCTCTCCTCCTAACACGCCTTCCTCCTCTCCTCCTCCTCGATCTTCGACCAACAGTAGCCCAATTTCCACCAGCACCCTGTCAGTTCACAGCACCGATGGCAGTCGTTGTTAAACCAGGCCTCCACCGATCTAGTATGAAAGTCTTATTCATCATGATCCTCATGTTTGATTTGGCAAAGGTTTTGTGTCGGATGACCTTCCTGACACAGCCCTCCCCATTTACCCAGGCTGAGGACCGGCACTAGGAGTACACTGGCTTGTGCACCCCCTGTGGCTGGGTTAAATTTAATGTATTATTATTTATTATATTATATTGTATTATATTATATTATATTATCTTAAAATGTTGCCAGTTTGCAATTTCTGCCAGTGTTTATGGTTTCTGGCTATATGTAATGCCAGTTCCCCTCTGTGGATCTCCACCCTATTGTGGTGGAAGGCACTGAGTGCCCAAATCATCCTATGAGATGTTGTCAGGGGCAATTTGCCCCTGGTGGGGTCTTTAATCAATCAATTAATCAATCAAACTTTATTTGTTTGATTGATTTATTTATTTTAAAACATTAGATGCTGCGCAAAGTGCTTTACATAGATTAAAAACAATAGACACATTCAATTACATATTTTACATAATACAGCCCCACCCCTTCCAACCCCCCTATAAACATACCCACAAACACAACACCCAGGCATATACGTCACCCCCTACTTCTCATTACACACATATAGAATAAAGGAGACATTGCTCGGCACCGGGGCACCACGTGAAGGAGAAACCATCCTGAGGAAACACTGGAGCTAAAACACATAAATACAAAATAAAACTAAGAACACAAAGAGCAAAGGGAACTAAAGACCCATACTTAGAAACTGAGCTAAGAACACATCAAAATAAGAAAATCTAAAAGCAAATGGCGCTAAGAAGAATGTAAAAACAGTGGGACATAAATGACTACTTCAATAATAGTTAAACGGTTTGTTAAAAGGCAAAATTTAAAAAGGTACAAAAAGAACTAAGAGCACATAAAAACAGGAACTTAAAAAAAAAAAAACATCAATAAGAAGATGAGAAAATCTAAGAACAAATGGCGCCAAAAAGAACATAAAACAATGGAACATAAATGACTACTTCAGTAATAGTTAAACAGGTTTATTAAAAGCCAAATTAAAAAGGTGGGTCTTGAGCCTGTTCTTAAAAACATCTGTTGACTCTGCGGCCCTTTAAGGGCAAACTGGTCCTGGGTGAAGGGCTAGACTAAGAGCGGTCCAGTAGATCTCCATGAAAAACGTTACATCAAGGACCCAATGTACCCAAAGGGGGCACATGGGTCCACCATCCAGTGGGCTCACCACCTGCAGGAGGGATCATGGTGCTATGTGAACTGGGTGGAAGTCTGAGCTACTCTGCCTAGACTGATGCCCCTGTGATCCGGGTCCCCGGATAAGTGGTAGAAGATGGATGGATGGATGGATGGATGTACGGATGGATGGATGCATGCAAAATTTTCACGCTTTGTGCCACTATCATGCAAATAATAAAATACATGGCATGCGCTTTTTTGCTTAGAGGAGTGATGTCTTTTAAAAGGAGAGTGGCTGCATGCAAAGTCAGAAAATTGGTAGATTATGACATTGTGCTTTTGACCAACAAAAACAGTGTCTGAAATCAGTGGCTTATATAAACTACATCTTAAGTGGCACACTTTAAAAATCATATAGGTGCATGTTATACCGTGTTCAGGACTGAACAGATGATCTGGTGAGGCCAGACAAGGAGGGAACTCTCATCATGTCTTGATCCCATGCTTGCTTCACCTCAATAGGCTTAGGTGCAACACTCGGATTCTGGTAAATGGTGTTCTTGCACATTTTTGCTTCACAGATGAGTACAGTCAGTTCTTCAGTGCAAAACAAACTGCCCCCACAGATAAACAAGCCATTATAATAGCAATCCACCACATAGCTGTAGGCCCCTACTTGGTAAAGGTGAGGTGACAAGCTCTGAATGATTAAGAGTGTTAAGATTACCTTGTTTTGCTGTTTGCTGAGTTAAAATCATTTTTTCCCACTGTTGTCATAGCAAAATTGAAATGGACAAGTCCATATACGATGTCTGCACTTTTGACAGTTCACTTTTGAATAGGTAACCACGCTAGGTTTTTAAACAAGATTCTTAAAAGTTTCACATTATGAAAAAAATGTATAGAATATCAAAAGTAACTCAAAATTGTCTATTAGAATGAAATGATCAAATATCATTCCCTGCTTGTTTTAACACAACTCCCACAGTCTCACATGTGCGATAGAATACCCAGTAGTGGACTGCAATCTGGCGCGCACGCACGCGCACGCACACACACAAACACACACGTACACAAACACACGCATGCACAGACACACACACACACACATACACAAAAGGTACATAGTCATGCCAGGCACGTCACATAATTCCGATTTCTCTCACAAATCTCTGCAGCTCCTACCATTCTTGGGCTCCTCTATAATTTTTTGTCTGTTTAGCTTCATCTCTTGTTCCAAAGACTGTGAGATGAGGGGCATCTTTTCTGACAAGGGCAGTCAACCCCTCCGAGGCTGTCATACCCCGCTGCATTTAACAATGTGCCATTGTGACTGACCCCTCGGTGTTCCCATGTGCAGGATGTACACGTGTGACAGGACCGGTGTTTAAATCTTGACCTCTCTTTGACCTCTGCTGTGTTTGCATGCCTGTGCAGGAGCGCTAACATTGTCATCCCTGCCATTTTAACATCACTCTGCTCAGACTTCTGTTCTTCTCTCTCTCCGCTTTGTCCCTGCAGTGTAAATGTCCCACATTAACAGATCTGAAGTCCTGTGACAGGGAGGGTGCTGACCTTTGGATATAAATAATACTCTGTATTTGACTCCTGAACAGAGCGATCGTTCAGTTCTCCAAGCGACTGTTGGTGGTTGCGCTAATTGCTTTAGTGTGCTCGTCTCGTCAGCTGCCAAGCTGCACTCTGCTGAGCCACGGACTTGGCCTGCGCATGAGAGCAAGTTGGACAACAGGGCTATAAAATATGCCAACATCCATTTGACTGCTTGGCAGCAATACAAAAGGGATTGAAAAAGGGAGGAAGAGAATGAGAGAAAAAGAGAATGAGATGGAGAAAGGAAGAGTGCTGGTGAATGAGAACTGCCAGGGACCGGATAGGAAGCAGCGCAGAGAAAAATGCATGAAGAGTAGACCCAGTAAATAGTAGATAATATTCTTTCATTTCTTTTAGCCTTATTTTGGATCCTGATAGCCCATGACCGAACTAGTGCTCCTCTGCTGTGTTGAAATTTACATAAAAATCAATACCTATTGACTTGCCATTAAATTTATTCCCCTTTCCCCTGAACTACTTTACCTCTTCCTCTCCCCTTTTCTAATTCTTAATGATTGCTTTTCTGCTCAGTGGGGAATCTTTGGAAGCCCTGAAATTTCTTCCGTGCCCGGTTTGCATCAACCCCACGGCAGCTCACGCACCCGCCTGTCATCCCAAACAGGCAGAAGATGAGTGACAGCATATCAAATCCCAATCTTTTAACCAGTCCTGGTTGGAGAGAGAAGGAGAGAAAAGCTGATGCAAAAGCAAATCTCCCTGATGGCTCTCTGTGGAGCTGAGGACCTTGGCATGCTGGCATAGGTTGATTTGTGTGTGGATTTTTCAGAAGGCTTGTATAATGGCTTTGACACTGAGCCTTCTCATTGTGACCATCAGTGGTAAGCCCCGCCATGTCAGGTCATCTACCATATTTTCTTATTGGCAGTGGTATTAAAACTGTCAGTGGATATGAAATAATGTCCTCACCAACATTTCTTCTTCAATAGCCCATTCTTACTCCAAAATCATCACAGTCACATGAGCTGTAGGCTTCTGTCGGGGTAGACTTTACTACATGCAGTGGAGATCAAAATTAGAGAACAATGGTGTACAATGGTGTACTAGCATGTTTGTTTGCTTTTTTTTAATAACCAAGACACTTCAACACAAACATTTATTTTGTAAAAAAAAAAAAAAAGTGATCAGAATTAGAGAGCAGTAACCACTGTGCCAGAAGAGAAGATTTAAACTTTTTTTTTTTTTTTTTTTTTTAAGGCTATAGGAATAAAAAATTAGTTGGCAGTGTAGAGGCTCTTGCTTTGAATGACTTCAGCACATCTGCACCCACAGGACATCACTAGTTTCTCACACTGCTCTGGTTTGATCTTGGTCCATTCTTCTCTCAGTCTCTTGCACAGTTCACTAACTGTAGAGGGTTTCTTAGCCATTACTTTGTCGCTAAGGATTTTCCAGAGATTCTCTATGGGGTTTAGATCTTGACTCTGGGCTGGCCATTTCATTGTTTCAGTATAAGGAACTGTTTAACACATTTTGCAGTGTGACAGGGGTCATTGTTTTGCATGAAAATTGTAGGCTGATTGGGAGACAATTGAAGGGAAGGAATTGCATGTTACCAAAGGAGGTTCACATAAAGATTTGCATTCACCCCGCCATGTAGCTGTACAAGAGCCCCAACTCCTCCTGCAGAAAACATCCCTAAAACTATGACTCTTCCTCTTCCAAATTTAACTGACTTCTTGACACACTTTGTGTTCAGGCTTCCCCCAGTTCAGTGGCAGTTTCAGATATGGGCCACATGGGAGGTTGCCCAGGGTGGCATCCACAATTTTTTTTTTTTTTTTAACAGTTTTTACTTTGAAAGCTGTAACAAGCTAAATAGAAATATTGCATAGAAAAACTACTTCAATAACATAGTTTTTTGACATTAATGTCTTTTTGCAAGATAATCCAATAAGCATTCTTAATATCCATTACGAGCAGAATGAAACGTTTCAAACTGTTCTGATTTAATATTGATGATTATGATTATAGTTTCTAAATTTAAATTATAAACCATTATATTGATTAATATATGAAGAACCTCTTTACTTTTCTTGCAGTCATCAGTATTAACCACACTATTGCTGATCAACTTTCATATGATGATGTCATTGACAATTTTGTATCAAGGAAAACAAGAAAGGAAAGTCTTTAAATTGAAGTTGGGGCGGAAGGAGGGGTGCCTGGTAGACGGTCCACCCAGGGCGTCACACAAGCCACGACCGCCCATGCCCCAGTTTTATGCCGAACAAAATGTTTCCATCCATCCATCTTCTACCACTTTTCCAGAGGTCCGGGTCACGGATGCAGCAGTTCAAGCAGAGAAGCCCAGACTTCTCTCTCCCCAGCCACCTGCTCCAGCTCTTAAGAGAGGATACCAAGGCGTTCCCAGACCAGCTGGGAGACGTAGTGTCTCCAGTGAGTCCTGGCTCTGCCCTGGGGTCTCCTCCCAGTGGGACATGCCCGAAACACCTCAAGTGGGAGCCGTCCAGGAGGCATCCTGATCAGATGCCCAAACCACCCACACTGGCTCCTTTCAAGGTGGAGGAGCAGCAGTTCTACTCTGAGCCTCTCCCGAATGACTGAGCTCCTCACCCTATTGTTAAGGGTGAGTCCAGCAATCCTACAGAAAAAGCTCCTTTCAGCTGCTTGGTCCCCAATCTCATTCTTTTGGTCATTACCCAAAGCTCATATGGTCAAAGTCAAATCTAGCCTTTTTTTTTTTTTCATTCTGCTGATGAGAGGATCAGTCACTGCAGAGTGAGCTTTGAGTTAAAACTGTCTTAAATGGAGAGACACTGTGTGCTGAGAGATCTGTGCCCTGTTCAGCAGTGAACTGGTGAGCAATTCCAGCTGCAGTGTTGAACCGATTCCCCATTCATAGTTTTTGCATAATCTTGTCCCCCAACCCAGAACAGTTTGAGAAACTAGTGATGTCTTGTGTTCCCAAATGTCCTGAAGTCATTCAAAGGGCCTCTACACTTCCTATGATTTTTTTTAATCCTATAGCCCCCCCCCCAAAAAAAAAACAAAAAAACAAAACAAAACAAAACATTATTTAAATCGTCTCTTCTAACACAGTGGTCACTGTTGTCTAATTTTGCTCATTTTTAATTTTTTTTAATTTTTTATTTTTTTTTACAAAATAAATGTTTCTGTTGGAGTGCCTTGGTTATTTAAAATATATGCTAGTCCATCAGTGGTATGGCACAGCTGATATTCTGTGAAATTCTGAACAATGAAGAATTACATGTTAGAATAAATCAAGCATTAATACATCCATCCATCTTCTTCCGCTTAATCCTTTTCGGGTTGTGGGAGATCGCCAGTCCATCGCAGGACCAACACAGAGAGACAGACAACCATTCACTCTCACAGTCACACCTAAGGACAATTTAGAATCCTCAGTTTAATGCCAATTAACCTAACTTGCATATTTTCAGCATGTGGGAGGAAACCGGAGAAATCCCGGAGTAAACCCATGCAGACACAGGGAGAACATGCAAATTCCACACAGACCACTGTTGGTTGGGGGTTGGGATCGAACCCAGGATCCTCCGGCAAAGGGTGAGTTGCTGTGCTGCCGCAGTGCTAACCACTCTGCCACCGTGCTGCCCCAGTATTAATACATTGATCTCTAATTTTGATCTCCGCTCAGTGTATATATATATATTTTTTTTCTAATATGCATTGTAATTGAAGAGAGTTGAATAGGTGTCCTGAATGTATGTCATGGTCTGGTGAACGCACTCTCCCCCTCCCGTCCTGCTCAACTTTCCCCTACTCCGCAGGCAATCATCCTCACCTGCGTAAAGAGAGGACCCAGCAACCTCTTACTCACCAGTGCTTAAATAGACCTTCTCTTCAACACTTCAGCGCTGGCTCGTTGGGTATACTTCTTGTCTCAACAAATAAGTTTGGTTCTGCCTTTTGGAGCATAAACCCTTTATCCTTTTGTCTTCTCATCTTCAGGTTGTTACTTCCATCATGGTGCGTCTCCGGGGTTGTTGTGCGCTCACCTGCCTCATCACCATCACCACGTCAGCAACCATCTTCACCCGGTCAGACACCTCACCCAGCTCTACTCGTGCCTTCCAGCATCTCCTCCGGGTTCGCCGTAAGTGCTGGGTTCCTCTGCCGGGCTCTCTCTTCCTCCCACGTGAGTGTAGTCCTATTTTCCCTTCTCAGTCTCCCTCCTTATCAAACCTGCTCTCGTCTCTCCCTACAGGCTGGGTCTTCCTCTGGCGAGTGGTGTTTTTCCTTTGCTGAGCTTTCCTTTTTGCATTAATAAAATACAAATCAAATTTGCTTCTCTGTGTCATCGTGTGTTTTCTCCAGTGTCACTCCCTGCACGTGAGCTGTCAATCATTACCAATCGTGACAGAACGAGCCAGCCCTAGTGCAAGCTCAGCGGGAGCAGCATCAGCGGAACACTCCGCTTTGACTCGTTTGGATGCCGCAGAGAGGCAGGTGGCCATGCTTACACAGCAGCTGCAAATTATTACACAGCAGCTGGGCAGAGTCTCAGAAAATTTGGTCCATTTTCCCTGTCCAGGTTCCACCCCTCCGCCTGTTGCACCAGTTTCTTCCACCGTGCGCCAAACAACCTCGGTTCCCTCACCTGCCCCGTATGCGGGGGATGTGGAGGAAGGTAAGGGGTTTTTGTGCCATGTTTGGTTGTATTTGGGCCAGGTCTGGGGGGAGTACCCGGACGATACAGCAAAAATTCACTTTATGACCCTCCTACTGCGAGATAGGTCCTTCAGCTGCACCCAATCCATTCTCGACAGTTCAGAGGGCCCTAATTATTCGTTTAAGAGATTTGTGGATGAATTTACTTGTGCTTTTTACCATACAGAAAGAGAAGGAAACCTCATGAGCCGATTAATGTTACTCCATCAGGGGAGCCGGTTTGCTGCTGACTACTCTGTGGAATTCTGGGTCTTCACAGTGGACTCTGGGTGGAATGACATTTCGTTACGCAACGTCTTCCTCCAGGGTTTAAACGAAAACCTCTGCGATGACCTAGCGGTTCATGCCTTCCCTCCTCCTTGGATGGTCTAATTGATCAAGCTGTCAGACTTGACAACTGATACTATGAGCACTCGAGGGAGTGCAAGGCCTCCTCCATCCTGCCCAGTGCGTGCACACCCTCTTCAGCTTCTGACACAGGTGGAGCCGGCTCCTCCTCTGAGCCAGTGGAGTTTGGCTGAGTCCGTTTGACTCCTGGATAACACCAGAGGCCGAGGAGAGCCGGCGCCCTCATGTATTGTGGCTCCCTAAAGCACACAGTGTAGGAGTTCCATCTGAAGCCCAAAGGATGCGGCCCTTCAGCTGCCATGGGGGATATGACAGGCGGGAGAGCTATTCATTCCCCTGGTAACTTCTCCATTTCAGCCCTCATTCAGTTGCCAGGGGTTGAGAGGAGGGCCATGGCTTTGATTGATTCAGGGGCAGAGCAGAACTTTATCTCTGAGCACTTCATGCAGGATGTAGGCATCCCCATGACCAAATTGCCCATGTCCCTCAATGTCACTTCATTGTTGGGCGAAAAGGTGGCGACCATTACCGAAAAAACGGGGCTGGTGTCTGTCCCTCTTTTTGGAAACCACCGGGAGACTATTTTGTTCTTTATTCTCCCTAAATCTGGTCACCCTGTGGTTCTTGGTTACCCGTGGCTCCGGAAACATAACCCTATTATCAGTTGGGCGAATCACTCCATCTCTTCCTGGAGCCCGTATTGTTTAGCGTCCTGTCTGAGCTCGGCTGAGTGTTCACCTGCGCTGTCCATCTCTTCCCCTCCAGTAGAGCTGCCGGACCTCAGCCTAGTACCCAAGGTCTATCATGATCTCGGAGAGGTCTTCAGCAAATCAAGAGCGCTTTCTTTACCTCCCTATCACTTTTATGATTGTGCTATAGACCTTCTCCCGGGTGCGCAGCTGCCATCCAGCCAGCTCTACTGTATTTCTGGGCCGGAGAGGGAGGCGATGGGGAGCTATATTAAAGATTCTCTGAACGCCGGCCTCATTTAACCGTCATCGGCTCCTCTTGGGGCAGGATTCTTTTTTGTCAGAAAGAAGGACGGTTCCCTATTCCCGTGCATTGATTATTGGAAACTCAATGCTATAGCGGTTAAGAACAAATATCCTCTGCCTCTGATAAACTCCACGTTCGAGCTCCTTCAGCGTGCATGAGTATTTACTAAATTGGATCTCTGGAACGCTTATCATCTGATTTGCATTCATGAAGGGGACGAATGGAAGACGGCCGTCAAAACACACCTGGGGCAATTTGAATATCTGGTGAAGCCATTCGGGATCACCAATTCCCCCACCATCTTCCAACATTTGATCAATGACGTCCTCTGTGATATGGTTAATCAATTTGTTTTCGTTTACCTCGACAATTCAACAACCTTGAATTTTGATTTTTTCACACACACCAGAGGTACACACAGTCTACGTCAGGGCCGTTATACAACGGGTCCTGTAGAATCAGCTCTACGTTAAAGCCGAGAAGTATGAGTTTTCCACCCACTCCAGTTCATTCCTAGGCTTTATCATAGCTGAAGGGGAGCTGAGGGCCGACCCGGCCAAGGTAGAGGCTTTGCTAAATTGGCCTACACCCCACTCCCGCAAGGAGCTTCAACGCTTCTTGGGTTTGCAAATTTTTATCGCTGTTTCATTAGAAATTATAGTGGGGTAGCACAGCCTCTGACCCAGCTGACCTCGATTAAAGTGGCCTTTAATTGGTCTGAGGCAGCTGAACAGGCCTTTTGGAAATTGAAGGGTCAGTTCTCCAACGTCCCCATCTTGGCCCAGGTCAACCCCCAGCTCCAGTTTATTCTAGAGGTGGATACTTCTGACTCGGGGGTGGGCGGTGTTCTATTGCAGCGCTCAGCCTCAGATCAGAAGTTCCATCCATGTGTGTATTTCTCTCAGCGGCTCACGCCTGCCGAGAGGAATTACAACGTAGAAGACCGTGAGCTTTTGGCCATTAAGTTGGCCCTTGAGGAGTGGAGACACTGGTTGGAGGGAGTGACCCAGCCCGTAATTGTGTGGACTGACCATAAAAATTTAAAATATCTTTGGTCGGCCCACAGGCTGAATGCCAGGCAGGCCCGTTGTGCCTTAATTTTTGCTAGATTTAATCTTACCATCACTTACAGGCCTGGCTCCCGTAATATTAAAACGGATGCTCTCTCCTGACAGTTCTACCCTGACCCTCCTACACCTCCCTCCCTTCCCCAACCCATTGTCCCACCCTCTTGCTTCCTTGGAGCTCTCGGTGGGACATTGAGCGGAGGGTCCGGCAGGCTCAATCCACGGAACTCATACCGGAAGTGGGCCCTGATGGTTGTTTGTTTGTCCCGGATGCTCTTTGCAGCGACGTCATCAAGTGGGGCCACACCATCTTTTTGCATGCCATCCTGGGATCACTCGTACTATCACCCTCATTCGTCAGGTGTTCTGGTTGCCCACTCTGCGGACTGATGTCTGGAATTATGTCAATGCCTGTCAAGTCTGCTGTCACAATAAATCGGACTCCTCGCCCCCTTCTATGCCACCATCACTGTGTGAATGTGTGTGTGAATGGATGGATAGCAGGATCTGTAAAGTGCTTTGGTCATCTAGAGATGAGAATAAAAGCGCTATATAAGTGAATGCCATTTACCATTTACCATTTCTGGCCTCCTCCATCCACTCCCCATCCCCTGCTGACCTTGGTCCCACATTGCCCTGGACTTTGTTACCGGACTTTCCCCCTCTCAAGGTAACACTGTAATCCTCCCCTGTGTGGATCGCTTCTTGAAGGTGATCCACCTGGTGCCCCTTCCCAAATTACCTTCTGCTTTAGAAACGGCGAACCTCCTCACTAACCATGTTATCCGATTACACGGCATTCCTGTGGACGTTGTTTCTGACCGGGGCCCTCAATTTACCTCACAAATCTGGAAAGCCTTCTGCTGCTCCCTAGGCACCACCATTAACCTCACATCTGGGTACCATCTGCAGAGCAAAGGGCAGGATGAGCGTGCCAACCAATCCTTGGAGGCTACCCTCAGGTGCGTGGCAGCCTGCAACTCCGGTTCGTGGAGCACTTATCTGACCTGGGTGGAGTATTACAACTCTGCCACCTCAACAGCCACTGGACTGACCCCATTTGAGGTATCTATAGGGTACACCCCCCTTACCGATGGCAGAGAGGGACATGGCAGTGCCATCGGTGGGGACCCACGCATGCTGCTGTCACTGGCTCTGGAAGGCCACTCGTGCTGCCCTCGCTCGTTCAGCCAAACACAACTGCCAGTACGCTGACCACAGGCATACCCCGGCTCCGAAGTATTCCATCGGGCAGCAGGTGTGGTTGTCAGCAGACAAGGTGCCATTAAAGACGTAGTCCAGGAAGTTCTCTCCTCGTTTCCTTGGCCAATTTCCCATCTCTAGGTTCATTAACCCTTTAACTGCCCAGATTAAATGGATGGGCCGCACACCCCCAGTGGCACAGCACAGCAACTACACATGCCAAATTATTGACTAAGTTATGTAATTTCTATAGCTGCCGTGGCATTATGCAAATTAGATGTATCAATTCATTCCTATCTGAATCTTTGGATCATATTCTACATCTTTCTAATTGACAGTAAGCCATTAGCTCTTGTAATTTTCAAGTTATAGCCCTGGAAATTTGAACTATTTTATTGACAAATTTTTTACCACTCTTGACCACTAGGGGGGCCTTGAGTTGCTTTGCATTGCTCCAGGTGCCATATGGCACCTAGGGCAGTTAAAGGGTTAACAACGTCACGGTCTGCTTGAAGCTCCCGCCAGAGATGCGGAAACACCCCACCTTCCATGTGTTGAAAATCAAGCCCCTCTCTGCCAGCCCTCTCTGTCCTCCCCCGAAGCTGCCTCGTCCCCCTCGGATCATCAACGGCCAAACCACCTACACGGTCCAGGGAATTCTGGACGTTTGCCATTGGGGCCAGGGGCTCCAATATCTCATCCAATGGAAGGGCTACAGACTAGAGGAAAGGTCGTGGATCCCTGGTTCGAACTTCCACGGCAAGGGGATGGTCCGGGCCTTTCACAAGGCACATCCCACAAAGCCCAGGGGACCGCCAGGAGGCACTCCTTGAGGGGGGGGGGCACTGTCATGATCTGGTGAGCGCACTCTCCCCATCCCGTCCTGCTCAACTTTCCCCTGCTCTGTGGGCAATCATCCTCACCTGCGTATTGAGACGCACCTGTTGACTCGCCAGCGCTTAAATAGACCTCCTCTTCAGTACTTCAGTACTGGCTCATTGGGTAGACTACCTGTCTCAACAAGTAAGTTTGGTTCTCGCTTTTGGAGAATAAACCCTTAATCCTTTTGTCTTCTCATCTTCAGGTTGTGACCTCCTTTGTGGTGCATCTCCGGGGTTGTTGTGCGCTCACCTGCCTCATCACCATCACCACATCAGCAACCATTTTCACCCGGTCAGACACCTCACCCAGCTCTACTCCTGCCTTCCAGCATCTCCTCCGGGTTCGCCGTAAGTGCTGGGTTCCTCTGCCCAGGCTGTCTCTTCCTCTCACATGAGTGTAGTTTTATTTTCCCTTCTCAGTCTCTCTCCTTATCTAATCTGCCCTCATCTCTCCCTACAGGCTGGGTCTTCCACTGGCGAGTGGCATTTTTTTTCTTTGCAGAGCTTTCCTTTTTGCATTAATAAAATTCAAATCAAATTTGTTTCTCTGTGTCATCATGTGTTTTCTCTGGTGTCACTCCCTGCATGTGAGCTGTCAATCATTACCAATCATGACCATGTAGGGCTTTATATGTGTAGTTTATTGTTGGAACGAATATTAATGGGAGACGCGGGCAGTGAAGATGGCTGCTTAGGTGAGGAGCACCGCAGTGCAGACAGCCTTTTTTTCTTCTACAAGGGCGTTTTTCTCTTGTTTCCTCAGCTGAAACTACAACTACTACTACACTTGGCATTGAGACTGGATTTGTGGAGAATGTGGCTCACATATTTTGACTGCATATGTATAAGCACAAGAGTGAGATGCTTAGGACTGCATGTGTTTTGTGACCTCACGTCTCTGAAGGAACAATACGTCTGGACCTCCTGAGGATAACAGCAGGAGGTGGAGGTGCCGTGATGAGGAATCTGAGAGGACTTCCTGACCTCCTGGGGTCAGACGGACGACGAAGGGACTCGGGGGGAGAATTATTGTCAGTGGGGGGTTTGGCGACAATGTGATTCTGTTCTTTGATGTCCCAGGTATAAAAGTGGGGGTTTGGGGGAGTTGGCTCTTTTTTTCTGTTTGGAGAATGCTGGAGATGTGAGATCTTCAATAAATCTGAATTGAGAAATAAATCCAGCCTCCTTATTTCACGCTCTCCACATTGGTGACCCCGACGTGATGAACACGCAACCTTCTGGTCTGTATGGGTGGCGAGGGCTCCTCGACGTGGCAGACCCCCCAGGAAGCATGTCCTGGAGCCCCCGCAGGGATCAAATAACGATTCTCATCCTCACTTAGCAGATTCACTGCAAGACGGCGCCGCAGGGGCTGCGAAGCCCGCTTACAGCAAGTTTGGAAGACGTTTGAAGCCCAGACGGTGTATGGACTAATGTATGGCTTTATCAT
The DNA here is from genome assembly GCA_020510985.1 of Pholidichthys leucotaenia. Classification (NCBI taxonomy): domain Eukaryota; kingdom Metazoa; phylum Chordata; class Actinopteri; order Cichliformes; family Pholidichthyidae; genus Pholidichthys; species Pholidichthys leucotaenia. Next base: position 245,991,083 of record CM035845.1, on the reverse strand, counting down.
GTTGTGTGGACTATGCTGTATTGTTTCATTCTTCAACGTTTGGGGGGGGGGGGGTTATGTGGTTCACATATTTTGACTGCATATGTATAAGCACAAGAGTGAGATGCTTAGGACTGCATGTGTTTTGTGACCTCATGTCTTTGAAGGAACAATACGTCTGGACCTCCTGAGGATAACAGCAGGAGGTGGAGGTGCCGTGATGAGGACTCTGAGAGGACTTCCTGACCTCCTGGGGTCAGACGGACGACGAAGGGACTCGGGGGGAGAATTATTGTCAATGGGGGGTTTGGCGACAATGTGATTCTGTTCTTTGATGTTCCAGGTATAAAAGTGGGGGTTTGGGGGAGTTCGCTCTTTTTTTCTGTTTGGAGAATGCTGGAGATGTGAGATCTTCAATAAATCTGAATTGAGAAATAAATTCAGCCTCCTTATTTCACGCTCTCCACAGAGAACAGGATTAAAATGCCAACGCAACAACAGAAACTAAATATTCGCTCCAAAGCCGGTGCTAGCAAGGAAAATCTGGCTAAAGCTGGTGATACCACAACGAGCCCTCCTCCCTCTCCGTCACCTTCAACAGGTGCAGGTGTTGCCAAAGACCAAATGGCGGAGGACATCTTTAAGATCTATGCACTGTTGAAAGAGTGCATAGATGCCTCGGAGAGGCAAGACGCTAAACTTAACTCTATTGAGGCGTCAACGAGGGTGGTGGACACCAAGTTAACGGAGTTAGCCACCCGGCTGGGAGACGTGGAATCTCGCATCGCCTTTCTTGAGGATGCTAATGTAGCTCTGGATGCTAATCCCCCCGCAACCCAGACGCAGGTGGAAGATTTACTTCTGAAGCTGGACGACTTGGAAAATAGGTCACGCCGAAACAATCTACGCTTTATCGGCTTTCCAGAAAACTGGGAAAAGTCAGATGCCCTTACCTTCATGCGCAAAGCTATCCCAGATCTGTTGAAAATTGAGTTCCCTGGAGGGCTGGAAATTGACCGTGCGCATCGGAGCCTCGCCAGATGCAAACCAGACGGCCAGCCACCCAGGGCTATCCTGATTCGACTTCTGCGCTTCCAGGATAGGGAGCGTATTGTGGAGGCAGCGCGCGGGATGGGAAAGCTGGATTGGAATGGTCATCACATCATGATTTTCCCGGATTATTCCAGACGAGTATCTGAGATGAGGGCGGCGTTCAAGCAGTGTAAACACCTGCTGCACCAGAAGAAGATTGCATTCTCTGTCAGGTATCCTGCAGTTCTCGTTGTGAAGTTGGCAAGTGGTAAACAGGAGTTCACTGACCCTAAGAAAGCATTGAACCTGATTCTTTCACTACCGTGAGACATTGATGAACAATGGTATGAATATATGATATATGTTTATTTGTTATATATCTTTGACGGAGGATTTGATGCAGTATTAATGTAAGGTTCCATTTTTTTTTTTACTGCCCACGCTGTATTATCTGTAGGCATGAGGCTGCTGCGATGTTGCGGCTCTCCCTAAGTTTGTTGCACTGTTCACAGTCACGGTCTGTGTTGATGAGCTTTCTCCTTTACTTTTAGAAATGTTTGTGGAATCTTTTGAACAAGGCCGTCTGCCCCCTTCTTTAACAGAGGCTTTCATTTCGCTTATTTTAAAAAGCAATAAAGATCCGTTAGAGTGTAAGAATTATAGACCAATTAGTCTTATAAACTGTGACTGTAAAATTGTCTCCAAAATTTTGGCATTAAGATTAGATAAAGTAATGATATCCCTTATAAATCCTGATAGTTAGTTAGTTAATCCCTTCACACCTGAAGGTGTATATGGGCAGCGCCTATCTCCGTTTCTCTGACCCTAGGCCACACAGCTACTGTAAGTAGTGAAAGCTACAGCGGGGGGTCAGTCCTCTGGTAGCTCTGTGTGTAACTTTACTTTCCCCATTCCATTATGCGGAGCACCACGCTAGAAGGCAGAAAGCACCATTTTTATATGGTCTTTGGTATGACCCGGCTGGGATTTGAACCCCTGCCTCCCGGGTGTGGGGCGGATGCTCTACCAACTGAGCCACCACTCCGGTATAAATCCTGATAAGGTGGGTTTTATTCGTTCCAGAGGTGTGGCAGACAATATTAGGCGATTTATTGATATCATATGGTCAGTTCAAAATGATCCCTCACTTGCACACCTCTCTCCAGTAGCAGCCCTCTCCCTGGATGCTGAAAAAGCATTTGACAGGGTTGAGTGGCAGTATCTCTTTGCGACTCTAGAGACTTTTGGTTTTGGTTCAAAGTTTCTTTCTTGGATTAAATTACTATATAATGAACCTAGAGCTTCAGTGATATCAAATCGAGTTACATCACAGCCTTTTAGACTTTATAGGGGTACGCGCCAGGGCTCCCCTTTAAGTCCCCTGCTTTTCGCTTTGGCATTAGAACCATTAGCTGTTGCTATCCTCAAAGACGGCAATTTTCCAGGTATTCAGGTCCATGGCAGTACCCATAAGATAATGTTGTATGCTGATGATGCATTGGTACTGATTACACAATCTCAAAAATCAATTCCAGCTCTCCTTAAAATAATTAACCAATTTTCACATTTGTCTGGTTATAGAGTTAACTGGATAAAATCAGAAATTCTCCCTCTAACATCTCACTGCCCTAAAACACTGTTTACAGTTGGTCAAAATATAGGCTTTTCTTTGCCAAAATTAGGAATTAAATATCTTGGCATCCTGTTTCCTCACACTTTATCGGATCTGATTCAAATTAATTCTGAGCCTTTGCTCGAAAAATTTAAAATAGACATAAAAAGGTGGTCACCTCTTTTTTTGTCTCTTTGGGGCAAGGTCAATGTTATTAAGATGATTTGTGCACCCCAATTTAATTACCTTCTACAATCTCTTCCTCTTAGGATCCCAGTTGGTTATTTTCTGTCATGACGGCCGCTGGGCCGTCATCTGCCTCATCATCTCCAGCTGCGCACACACCGGCAGGTGCTAATCAGCGGCCTTTAAAAGCCAGTGTCACTGACGGCTCGGCACGGAGTCGTCTGTCTACTCTGCCTGGTAATGAGCCAAGACCACGACCTCTCGCCAAGCCAAGAACATCACGTCAGGATCGCTCACGTAAGAGAACTCTGCATTCATCATCTCCTAGCCTTTTCCCCTGTGCACAGGTGGACCTCCCTGGCGGTGGACCAGCCTCCCCAGCTAACGGGGCATCGCCTCCTCCCTCACGGAGTTCCTCCTCACCCCTGCAACTACGGGCACCATCACCACCACGTCGCATGGGCACTCGGAGCCAGCAGAACACAACCTGTGGCACATTCAAGTAAGCTTCACCATCTGCAATTACCCGCTACCGCCGAACAGCTGTAATTGTTTCTGCTTGTGTGTTCCAGGGTTGCCAGGTCGCCATCAGAACTGCTCAGCTCCAGTGACCAGACATCTATACTTGCACTCACACATGCACTACACTCACTCACTATTCAATAAAGAATAATTGTCCATATCTGCTCGTGTCAGCGTCTGTCTCCTGGGTCCTGAAACATGTCGGTACGACTCCGTCAAGTTGACCCAGCGGACAGTGCACTGTTGCGCAGACTAAACACTCTTAGCGCTCGGTTAGATATGATTTCACACCAACAGACAGTTATTCTGAACCAAATGACTCAAATTAATAGCCGGCTGGATCGTCTGGAAGGACACCAGACGTTTCCCCCGGCTGCTAGAGCCTCAACCCCTGCAGGCTTATCGCCTGGTTCAGTCAACATATTACCTACACCAGGGGTGTCAAACTCATTCCATGGAGGGCCAAGACCCTACATGTTTTGCTTCTACCCAGTGTCATCAGCAGGTGTTTTCACTGATCAGCAATCAGTGGGAAGAAATTCAGTGAAATCACCTGTTGAAGACACTGGGTGGAGGTAAAACCTGCAGGGTCTTGGCCCTCCATGGAATGAGTTTGACACCTGTGACCTACACCTCGCCTCACCCCTGTGCCAACTCCTGCCCGGTTTAGTGGAAAACTTGGGGAAGCACGCAGATTTATTCTGCAATGCGAATCAGTTTTCCTCCGCGTTCCGGGGGACTTTGCCATTGACGCAAGTAAGATTGGATATATCATCAACTTGTTGGGGGGTAGAGCCTTAGACTGGGCATATACAGTTATGGCTAAGCCAAGTTATCTAGTGTTAACTTACCAGCAGTTTTTGGCGGAGTTTCTGGAGGTGTTCAATCATTCAGATAGGGGGGCGGTGTTGACAGAACGGCTGTTGAGCCTGCAGCAGGGCAATAGATCCGCTGCTGACTACGCCATTGATTTCTGGGTTCTGGCCGCTGAGATTGGGTGGGGGGAGCCATCGCTTTGTGGTATTTTCCTTCGCAGTCTCAACGCCGATTTGAAGGATGAGCTAGCGGCACGGGACAAACCGGATAATTTGGGATAGTTAATTGCCCTCGCTATTAGCCTAGATAGCAGGTTAAGGGAGCGAGTGGCCGAACGGCGGTCCACTTCCCGTTCGATAAAGCCCCGCCCTCGCTCCACTAGTTCTCCTCTGCTCGCGCTACCTACGTCAAAGGAACTTCCGGATCAAGAGGCTTTGGTAATAGGGCAATCTAAAGTGTCAGCGGCTGAGAGACAGCACCGCAGGGATCTGGGCCTTTGCTTCTATTGTGGGAAGGGGTCTCATGGGGTATTTGAATGTCCTAGTCGGTTAAAAGGGGAGGTCCGTGGATCGCAGTAGGGGGATTCACGGACAAGAACTTCGAAGAACCCCTCACTAGTTTCCGCATACCCATCAGACTAATTCACAAACATACAGAACATTCCACGCTGGCTTTAGTTGACTCAGGAGCTGAGCAAAACTTTGTTTCCAGAGACCTGGCAACCCAGATGGGCCTCAGCTGTCAGCCTCTGGCTCCCCCTGTCAATCTCATCACCCTGTCCAAGGCATCACTGACCACCGTTTCCCATCAGACGGCCCCTGTTTCCGTGATTGTCTTGGGCAATCACAGAGAGGAGATTAGGTTTCTGATCCTGCCCGTCTCATCCTCGCCCGTCATCCTGGGGTACCCCTGGCTTCGGCTTCACAACCCCACCACTGACTGGCAAGCTGGGAGTATTACAGCATGGAGTACATTCTGCCTGAGTGCCTGTCTCCAATCTGCGGCGTTGCCCCATCAGTCAAGGTGCCTCCACCCTCGACGTCACCCTTGGATCTGTCCAAGGTACCGGAGGTTTACCATGACCTGGGGTTAGTATTTAGCAAGTCACAGGCGTTGTCTCTACCCCCCGATCGACCGTATGACTGTGCTATAAATCTGAAGGCTGGGGCCCCTCTTCCTGCTAGCTGCCTGTACAGCCTATCAGCCCCGGAGCGCGAGGCCATGGACACTTACATCAAAGAATCCCTGGCCTCTGGTATCATCCGCCCGTCGTCCTCGGCTGTGGGTGCCAGTTTCTTCTTCGTTGGGAAGAAGGATGGCTCATTACGCCCCTGCATCGACTTCCGGGGCCTTAACGAGATCACGATCAAGGACAAGTATACTCTGCCTTTGATGAACACCGCCTTTGATTTCCTCCAGGGGGCATCCTGGTTTACCAAGCTGGATCTCAGGAATGCCTATCACCTGGTGCGCATCAGAGAAGGTGACGAGTGGAAGATGGCTTTCCGGACCCCAAGCGGACATTTCGAGTACTTGGTGATGCCGTTTGGGTTAACCAACGCTCCGGCCGTCTTCCAGCGGCTAATAAATGATGTTCTTCGGGACTTTCTTAACTCGTTTGTGTTCGTGTACCTAGACGATATATTGATCTTCTCTCGCACATTGGAAGAGCACCAGGTGCACGTTCGAAGAGTGCTGCAGCGCCTCCTGGAGAATCAACTGTCCGTCAAGGCAGAAAAATGTGAGTTTCACACTGACCAGACCTCCTTCCTTGGGTTCATCATTGCTCAGAATCAGGTGCTCCCCGACCCGGCCAAGGTTAAGGCGGTAGTGGACTGGCCCACACCGACCTCCAGGAAGCAGCTACAGGGGTTCCTGGGCTTCTTTAACTTCTATCGTCGGTTTGTGCCCAATTTCGGGAATATTGCTCGCCCCTTGACTGCGCTTACCTCCCCAAAGACCCCTTTTTGCTGGAGTGAGTAGGCGGCCAGGGCATTTGGAAAACTCAAGGAGGAGTTTGCTTCGGCCCGTGTACTAACCCAGGTGGACCCAAATCTACAGTGCTTGGTGGAGTGGACGCTTCAGATTCGGGGGTGGGGGCGGTGCTCTCCCAATGTTCCCCGGAGGATGGCAAGATCCTGCCATGCGCCTAATTCTCTCATCGCCTGTCACCGGCGGAGAGGAATTACAGCATAGGAGACAGGGAGCTGTTGGCGGTGAAGCTTGCCTTGGAGGAATGGAGACACTGGCTGGAGGGGGCTGCTCAGCCGTTCGTCGTAGGGACTGACCACCGCAACCTGGAGTACCTCAGGACAGCGAAGCGTCTGAACGCACGCCAGGCTCGTTGGTCTCTCTTCTTCGGCTGATTCAATTTTACCATCACCTATCGGCCGGGGAGCAAGAACGGTAAGCCGGACGCCCTCTCGCGGCAGTTCGATGCACCATCCACCGAAGACCAGGAAGCACCCATTCTACCACCCTCCTGTGTTGTGGGCGCCCTGTCCTGGGGTATTTGTAAGAAAGTCCGAAGAGCGCTGAAGACGGAGCCAGATCCGGGGGGGGGGGGGTCCCCCGGGTCGCTTGTTTGTCCCACGCTCCATTCGGGGTCAAGTGATTGAGTGGGGTCACACCTCCAAGCTGGCGTGCCATCCGGGAGTGGGTCGGACTGTGGACCTTCTCCAGAGGACCTTCTGGTGGCCAGGGTTGCGGAAGGACGTTGTAAGTTATATCCGGGCTTGCGCTCAATGCGCCACTGGGAAAACGACATCATCCCCCCCCGGCGGGGCTGTTACATCCTCTGCCCTTTCCTTCTCGCCCCTGGTCCCATGTTGCCATGGACTTTGTGACTGGCTTGCCCCCCTTAGATAACTTTACTACGGTTTTGACTATTGTGGACCGTTTTTCTAAGGCGGCCCATTTTGTGCCCCTTCGGGGGTTACCTTCGGCTCAGAAAATGGCGGACCTCCTTGTCCAGCATGTGGCCCGTCTTCACGGCATCCCCACTGACATAGTGTCAGACCGGGGACCACAGTTCATCTCCCAAGTCTGGAAGGCGTTCTGCGCAGCGCTGGGAGCCACAGCCAGCCTCTCCTCTGGGTATCATCCACAGAGCAACGGCCAGTGTGAACGGGCTAACCAGGAACTTGAGGCTGCGCTGCGTTGTGTCATCTCCTCCTGTTCTTCTTCTTGGAGCAAGCATCTACCTTGGATAGAGTACGCCCATAACACCACGGTCTCTACGGCCACGGGTTTCTCTCCCTTCAAGGCGTCGTTTGGGTTTGATCCACCACTGTTCCCGGAGGAGGAGAAGGAGGTAGCGGTCCCGTCTGTACAGACCCATATCAGGCGCTGTCGGCGGGTCTGGTCCATCGCTCGCAGGGCCCTTCTGAAGACCACTGAGCGCAACATCCAGGTGGCCAACCGTCACAGGAGGCCCGCCCCGGACTACAAGGTGGGTCAGAAGGTTTGGTTGTCTACCCGGAACATCGGTGTGCCGGCTGAGAAGCGCAAGCTCACTAAGCGCTTCATCGGTCCCTACACCATCTCTTGAATTGTAAATCCTGTGTCTGTGCGTTTGTCTCTCCCCCGCTCCATGCGCATCTGCCCCACCTTTCATGTCTCCCAGGTCAAGCCTTACATCTCCGACCCTCTGTGCCCACCCCCCACGGATCCTGCCCCCCCGAGGATGATCGATGGCCATCCAGCTTGGGGGGTGACTGCCATCCTGGACGTTCGCCGGCGGGGTCGAGGTCTTCAGTATTTGGTGGACTGGAAGGGTTTTGGACCGGAGGATCGTTCTTGGATTTGCCCAGCGTTGATCCTGGATAAGCAGTTGATCCGCGACTTCCATCGGGCGAATCCAGGTAGAATTGGGCAGGTGCTTGGAGGCACTGCTAGAGGGGGGAGTACTGTCATGATGGCCACTGGGCTGTCATCTGCCTCATCATCTCCAGCTGCGCACACACCGGCAGGTGCTAATCAGCGGCCTTTAAAAGCCAGTGTCACTGACGGCTCGGCACGGAGTCGTCTGTCTACTCTGCCTGGTAATGAGCCAAGACCACGACCTCTCGCCAAGCCAAGAACGTCACATCAGGATCGCTCACGTAAGAGCTCTCTGCATTCATCATCTCCTAGCCTTTTCCCCTGTGCACAGGTGGACCTCCCTGGCGGCGGACCAGCCTCCCCAGCTAACGGGGCATCGCCTCTTCCCTCACGGAGTTCCTCCTCACCCCTGCAACTACGGGCACCATCACCACCACATCGCATGGGCACTCGGAGCCAGCAGAACACAACCTGTGGCACATTCAAGTAAGCTTCACCATCTGCAATTACCCGCTACCGCCGAACAGCTGTAATTGTTTCTGCTTGTGTGTTCCAGGGTTGCCAGGTCACCATCAGAACTGCTCAGCTCCAGTGACCAGACATCTATACTTGCACTCACACACGCACTACACTCACTCACTATTCAATAAAGAATAATTGTCCATATCTGCTCGTGTCAGCGTCTGTCTCCTGGGTCCTGAAACATGTCATTTTTGACAATTTGATAGGTAGTGCAATAAGTTTTTATGGAATGGTAAGCGCCCTAGATTAAAGTTGAAAATATTACAAAAGTCTACAGATTCAGGAGGTTTGGGGGTCCCAAATTTAGTTTTATATCATTACGCTTTTAGTCTTAGACATTTGATTCATTGTGCTCTCCCCCCTGAGAAAGCTCCCCCTTGGTTTTATTTGGAGAGTTATCTTTGCAGCCCTCTTCCCCTAGTACATCTAATCACAATCAAACTTCCTTCTGAATTTCAGTCGCATCCTATTGTATCCTTTTTACAATACATTTGGAAGAGGGTTGCTTCTATACTAGAGTTTAGGTCTCATCTTCATTCTATGGATTCTATTTGGCTTAACCCAAGTCTCCATATTGGAAAATCCCCATTTATGTGGAAAATCTGGGTGAAAAAGGACATCTTGATGTTAAAAGATCTATATGAAGGGGGAGCTCTCAAATCATTTGATGTTCTACGGGCACAGTATGGACTACCACAGAATCAGTTTTGGAAATATTTACAACTTCGACATCTGCTGTGTCAAGTCTTTGGATCTACAACTACCCCTCCTCCTGATGTAGATTGGCTCATCCAGGCATTGAGTTCCTGTGGTAAAAGATGTAAGGCCTCAAATTTCTATTTAATGCTCCTTAAGAGCTCAAATAAAGATTCTTCATCCCTTATACACGTATGGAGAAAAAGATCTGAATTCACAATTTACTGATGTTGAATGGGCAAATATTTTAAAGAATGGGAAGAAAGTGTCTAGGGAATTGAAAACCAGACTTGTTCAATTTAAAATTTTGAATCGATTTTACTGGACACCTCGTAAAATGTTGAGAGCGAATCTCATTCATTCTTCAAGCTGCTGGAGATGTCTACAGGGGGAGGGGACATTAATCCATATGATCTGGAGTTGTCCGGTAATACAGGACTTTTGGTTGCAGATCCATAGACATATTATGACAATCGTTAAGCAAGAAGTGACATTTACCCAGAGACTTTTTGTCCTTGGGGAGCCATCAACTATTCAGGACCCAATCTCTGATGCTGAGTGGATTCAGACTGCTCTGATGGTGGGCCGAAAGTTGATCACTTCTTACTGGAAATCTTCCTCTGCCCCACCCGTAGCTCAATGGCTCAGGGAGTTGGGCAAGCTTGCTGCACTAGAACGCCTTTCATATAAACTTCTGGACAGGATGGACAGCTTTTACAATAAGTGGGGATCCTATCTTACCTTTATAGGTGTTGTAGATTAAGCCAATCATCTTAGGAGTTATTAGGGTGGAAATGGAATGTTTTATCCTCTCACTGGGTATATTTGTTTTTGATGTTGCTGGTTTTTTTCTTTCTTTTTGTTTGTTTGTTTGCTTTATTTTCTAAATTGAAAACCCAATAAAATTCAACTTACAAAAAAAGAAAATATGAATGTGAGTAGGAATGAAGATTTCTTTTCATTACCAACACACATAAGCTTGTGGGGCACCAGTCCAAAAGAATGGACAATTTTATTAATAATTCTGTATTTGTACCAATAATGAATCTGTCTCAAAAAACCCTGTGAGTTCTTGTCTGCTTTTAATCAAGAAGATGGACATGAAATCAAACAACATCTCCCATATGTCTTTTTAATAGTTTAATAAGAGATTTCGGGATAGATGAACACATTCATATAACTTTAAGACAGCGAATTCAACATGTATCATGAGCACAATAGACTGTTAGATTCCTGAGCAAAACATGTATCATCAAACATTTGGGGAACCAAAGAAAACCATAGCTTAAATTGGCACTGTAATGAAAAATGAGAAACCATAAAATAGCCTTGGTTAAGAAAAATGGATGCAATTTTATGAAGAAAATGATGATGAAACTATTTTTTTGAAAAGGAAAATTTGTGTTACTCTGAAAAGGAATGGGGATTAATGAAAAGCAGTGTTGGGAGTAACGTGTTACTGTAACACCACATCTTTTGCAGTAACGTGCTCTGTAACGAAATTACTCTTTAAAAATTCAGTAATGCGTTACAGTTACTGAAATTTGATCAGATGCGTTACTCGCATTACTCATTTTATTAATATGGATTGATATTTTAGCGCAGATAAACTGATCCTATCATAGCTGGCACAGCCATCAGTCTCCTCCCCTGTGTGTTGGTTTCCTGTCCTGCAGTGGGAAGAAATGCTGTGGTGACTTCTCATATGGAGCCCTGATCACCTGTTGTCCGAGCGTGAGTAGCCCCCCAGCTGCTCCTACCTCTGTGGTTAAACATGACTACTTTTTGAGCAAGCAGCTCGGATTTGCCCACAGTTGTGTAAATGTGTAAATGCGTAAGTAACTGTGTGTAAGTTTTCTTACGCACAGAGAAAAAGTGACTGTGGTTTGTTGCAGTAAGCTTCTTGTAAGTGGTGAACTTTCATTTATCTGTGCTTTCTATTTTATTTGATCTCATTCATTTACATGCTGTTGTGATATGCAAATATTTTATGGAAATTAATCCTCTAAATCTGCATTTTTAATGGTCTGGTCCAGGGTTGTTAAACATGAGGCTTTTTTTATTTTATAAAATAAAATCAAGAAGATGGACATGAAATCAAACAACATCACCCATATGTCTTTTTAATAGTTTACTAAGAGATTAATAATAGTTTAATAATAGTTTAATAATAGATTTAATAGTTTAATAAGAGATTAATCATTTCTTGATTTGGCCTGGTGGGCCAATAATGGCCCACCAGGGGGTGCAAAATTTTCTCTGTGAATTTACAGATTTATTTCTAGTAAATTTCGGACTTTCTACTGATTACAATAGTTTGTGTAAATCTGATAAATTTTTTTCCCTGTAAGATGAGACTTTTTTCTCATCAGTTTTCTTTTACTTCTTTTTTCTGATGAGAAAAAAGGGGCCCTTGATCTTGCTATGTGTGCAAGATGATTTAAGTATGCATTTAAAAGTAACGCAGAAGTTACTTTTCCAAATAACTAGTTACTTTAATCATGCAGTAACTCAAAAGTAACTTAGTTACTTTTGAAAAGAAGTAACTAGTAACTGTAACTAGTTACTATTTTTTAGTAACTTGCCCAACACTGATGAAAAGATAAATGCATTTGAAGTTCTGAAAGAAGTTCAAAGATGTTAGGTTTATACAACTTATAATGGGAATATTCTGAAGAATTAAGTTTAATTTGGACAACAAACTTTCAGCACAGCAAAGTCAGTGTCATGGCTGCCAATCATGGCACCTGTGCGCGCACCTGCCTGTCATCTCTTGCAGCCTATTTATTCCACCAGGCCAGTGCTCGGCGCAGAGTCGTCTGGTTTCCTTTCCTGAATCCTGCTACGCCTGCCTCCGTGCTTCCCAGCACTCTACTCCTCTACACATCGGCTTCCAAGCCCTTGATGAACCCTGTCTGGGCCTGTTCCTCCTGGACCAATTATTCAAGTAAGCCTTCACGCTTTTCACCCTGTCTGCTTCCCCTGTGCACAGGCGGAGATCCACAGCGGACATCCTCCCTTCCTTCCAGGCGGTGGACTCACTTCCTCACCTGCAGCTCCTCGGCCTCCAGCGGGCTCTGTCTTCCTGGCTGCAGCTTTGGCGCTATCTGGGCTTCACTCAACACTCTCTGACAGTAAGCACCATAACATCCCAAGTGCTGTTTAGGCTAAGCTGCAAACTAATGGCCTTTGTCTTGTTCCAGGGTTGCCAGGTTGTATGGTGCTCTGCCGGCCCCAGCTGGAGAATACAGATTGCACTACACTACATTACACTACACACCCTGCACGCACGCATCCATTCACTCACTGTTTCAATAAATAACGTTAATTGTATCTATCCTGAGTCGTGCCTGCTCTGTGGGTCACCAATACCATGTCAGTACGACTCCACCAAAGTGACCTGGCAGACAGCGCACTAGAACACAGACTGAACAACTTAGAGTCTTGGGTAGATCAATTAGCGTATCAGCAGCAGGTGATGCTAACCCAGTTAGCACGCATCACCGACAGGCTAGATCAATTGGTTAGCCCACGGGGTTTCCCTGCAGCTCCAACTAGCTCCTCTGCTCCCGCTAGCTCCACCGTTAGCTCTACCCCTAGCCCATCCACTCCGGGCCCCGCTTGTCGGCTTACCCCCGTCCCTACTTCCGCTCATTTTAGAGGTATGTTGGGGGGAGGCCCGGGGGTTCCTCATGAAGTGTGACTATGTGTTCCAACGGGTACCCAGGGATTTTCCCACTGACCAGAGCCGCATCGGCTATATGATTAATTTGTTAGAGGTGCGGGCTTTAGCTTGGGCATATGCGGTAATGGCTAGGGCCGACTATGCTTCTATGACTTACACTCGGTTCACACAGGAATTTCAGGAGGTACTGTATTCGGTCACTCGGACCGGGAGGATGTGCTTACCTCTTGCTTGTTAACCTCTTGCACTCCGTTGTACCATGGGCGGGCAAGTCTCTGCATCCCAGAGAGCACGAGGGTGCTCTCGTGCACCCTCATGCGCTCTAGGACGCACGATGGAGCTGCGTCCAAGCGCGCACTGAAAATAAAAGCTGCATTTCCGTTCTTCCACTGCAGACACAGCCGCGAACAGATTAGTTCATCTGATTGACCTCTCATTCAACTAATAAGAGCCTTGAATTGGGTTTCTGAAACCTTGAAGAACCAATGACTGAAAACCTAGCAAGAAGGACCCACCTACCAAAGCTGTGAATGCAGTGAGCCAATTGAAGCAGAGAAGTTTGCGAGCTGTTTTTTGTAAGGCTGGGTGAAGACAGACTGCTGCAGCAGATAAAAAAGGACCCGCAGGAAGAACCGTCACAGACCCAGCAGCACGGAGACCACCCACAAGTGCTACCTGTGTGACAGGGACAGCCATTCGCGCATCGGCCTCTTCAGTCACAGGTGGTGCTTTTTTTTTTTTTTATTCGAGCAGAATAGATGTTTAGGATTCTCTTCCATGGTCATCATAGACCGACGGAGGCCGACGACGAAGGTCATAAATCATTCGCCAAAACTGCAATCATGGAATTATGTTTTGACCGGGTCTCGAGACCAGAACCACGAGTGGACCAGCATCGCGTTCGTCTGACAATGAGGAAGAGAAGTTCGCCAGGACACTGCTGCTGTGAAGAGGTAAGGTGTTATAAGCTAAATTATTCTTTATCCCTGAAAATTGTAATCAAAAATGACTTTTGACCGATCGGTAAATTACAACTGTGTGGCGCATGAAGTCCAAAGTTCGTGCGCCGCAGTACACGGGTCGTGCGCCGCGTCCAGACCGTGAACGCCGCTCCCCCCGCTACTCTTCTGTAGCGAGGGGGGGGGAGCCGCAGTGACTGCGCCACTGTCGCCACATCGCCACATGAGTCTATTCCGTCATGTAGCGATGGCCGATGTCCGTCCTCTGTAGCGAGGGGGGGGACAACCCCCCCCCCCCCCACACACACACACAGCCCTGAGTGCCACCTTTCATTAGAGCCCAAGATGAAGCTTCTATATTGAATCATTCAAAAGTTACAGACGTTTTTCCAAACTGTGCCATTTGGCACAATTTGGCACAGTTCAAAAACGCCTGGGAACTACCTGAGGAAAAAGCTGTGTAATATATTCATTTTTTGTGGTATTGTTACAAAATTTTGACCTCAGCTGGATAACACTTGGTTCTACATTTCTGTTGCATTTTCCAGCCCGGATCTGAAGCTGTGTGTTATTTGCAAGCATTTGTATCCAAAAAAACACCCAGGCCAAATTTATTTTCTTCAAGTTCAGTATGTTTAGATGACTGTAACTCAGTGGCCGGAGCACTTAGAGAGATTATGACTGTTTTGCCAAAAAAATTCAAAGTGTTTTCTTTTAAATGAGACCAACCCCATGAAGATGCTGCAAAGGATTGAAGAACAGCTTTCGATTTACTTTGGGCACGTTATTTTTTGACGTTTTTAGGGAAATTGACCGGAGTGCAAGGGGTTAAATCTTCGGCAGGGGTCGAGGGCCGTCGCCGACTATGCCGTGGACTTCCGGGTTGTGGCTACAGAGGTCAGGTGGGAGGATGCCTCCCTGTGTATCATATTTATTAGGAGTTTGAGCCCTAGCCTGGGGGACGAGCTGGCCCGCCTGGAGAAACCGTCTACACTGCATGAGTGTATCTCCCTGGCTATTAGCATTGACAATCATCTGAGGGAGCGGGTGGCTGAACGCAGAACTTCCAGCCCCCCCTGCTGGCCCTCCCATCAGCTGATTCCCCGGAGGACCAGGAACCTATGGTTATGGGTGGATCTAAGCTTCCTTTCATGGAGAGACAGCACCGCCGGGAGTTGGGGTTGTGCGTTTATTGTGGGAGTGAGGAGCATGACTTTGAATCCTGCCCTAAGCGGCCAAAAGGGGGAGTTCGTGTGTCGCAGTAGGGGGTCTGACGGACGTAACCCGCAATAATCCCCTCACTCGTTTTTTGCACACTGTCCCACTCATAAATTCAGCGTTCGATTCCCTCCGGGGGGCCTGCTGCTTTATGAAGTTAGACCTGCGCAATGCCTATCACCTGGTGCGGATACAGGAGGGGGGTGAGTGGAAGACGGCCTTTCGTACCCCTAGCGGGCATTTTGAATATCTGGTTATGCCGTTCAGGCTGACCAATGCCCCGGCCCTACCAATACCATGTCAGTCAGATTGTGCACCGTGGTGGTAGCAGGCCTCCTACGTGTCAACCTTGGTCCAGGATGAATGTCTGCGGATGCTATTGGGAGAAACGGCCAGGCAGGTTCAGCGTCAGCATGGTAATGGCCTACTCCTTGGGATCACAACTTTAGAAGATGGATGTTCAACACGCTGGATGATGTCTGCTCATGCACAGAAAAAGGAATTTGGCCAGGCTGTCAAATTCCAGAAAATATTTATTGTTCAAAGTCCAATCAGAAAATCAAACTTGATAAATAAAAAAAAAAAAAAAAAAAAAACCCACAAATCCATTTCTTCCGATGTGTTGTGGTCAGAATAAAGTTGATTTAGCTTGGTAAAACTCAAACAAAATCTTCTAAGCACGGTAACATAAATAAAGGAGTAAAACATGAAAAAGTGAATTTTAAAGAAAAAGAAAAGGTTTACACAGAGCATGGGCTCTGGGCCTGCTTAAAAAGGAAGAGCAGAAAACTTCTTATTCAAGAGTCAACTCCCAACTTTTCACCGGAACTGCCAAAAGAGACAAAGGAAAGTTTTTGCCCGACTCCAGTGGTATGAAAAAGTGTTTCTTTTTTTTTTTCCTTCCTGATTTCTCATTATTTTTTATATATTTGTCACAATTAAATGTTTCAGATCATCAAACAAATTTAAATATTAGACAAAGATAACACAAGTAAACACAAAATGCAGTTTTTAAATGAAGGTGTTTATTATTTAGTGTAAAAAAAATCCAAACCTACACGGCCATGTGTGAAAAAGTGATTGTCCCCGAAGCCAAATTAGTGGTTGGGCCACCCTTAGCAGAAACAACTGCAATCAAGCATTTGCAATAACTGGCAATGAGTCTTTTACAGAGCTGTAGAGGAATTTTGGCCCACTCATCTTCGCAGAACTGTTGTAGTTCAGCCACATTGGAGGGTTTTCAAGCATGAACTGCCTTTTTTAACGACATGCCACAGCATCTCAATCGGATTCAGGTCAGGACTTTGAGTTGGCCACTACAAAGTGTGGTGACCTGCTTTGCGTGCCTGCTGCCCTAATTGCCTCCACAGCTGCGCACACACCTGTTCATCTCATTAGACAGCCTTCTTAAGCCGTGCTGCCCTGTGGTCTGCACGGAGACGTCAGCGCTCCTCTGGTCTAGAAGGACCTCCTCGACTACTCTGTCATCCTGCTCCAGAGAATCCTCTTCTTCACCAATCCTGCTCTGTCAGGTCTTCTGAGAGCCAAGCTCTCCAAAGACAGCTTCATGCTTCACCGTTTCTCCCCTGTGCACAGGTGGAAGCCTCCTGGTGGCGGACCTGTGCCTCTTCCCGCACATTGCTTTGCACCGTTTACTCACCTGCTAATCTTCACTTCGCTCCTCGGCGACAACATGGACATGGAACAGACTGCAGCTGGTTCGGAGACTCAGGGAGATCTTCAGTGCCTCAGCCTTTCATCCAATCCATAAGACTGTACATTCACCTGTTTATTCACCCTGGTCTCAGTAAACTCATCTGCTTGTCTGTCCTCTCTCCTAGGGTTACCAGTTCGTCCGTGCTCTGCTCATCCAACTGCCCACTTCAACACACTCGCACGCATTCACATTCACTCTCACTGCAAATAAAGATAATTGTATTTATTCCGAGACAACTCATGCTGATTAGCACTGATCAACTCACACCTACACAGCCCTTTCCACCTGCTCCCGGGGGAGCGGCCGGTTCAGCTAGTCCCTCCCCTCCTCACTCCCAACAGTCCCTGCTGACACCAGTCTCCACACCAACGCGATTCAGTGGTAAGCTAGGGGAGGCACGGGGTTTCCTGCGTCAGTGTGGTATTGTGTTTCAGCGTGTGCCGGGGGATTTCCCCACCAATCATAGCCACATTGGGTATGTGGTCAATCTCTTGGAGGGGAGGGCCTTAGCCTGGGCTTATGCCATAATGGCTTGGTCCGATTACGCTAGCCTGACCTATGATCAGTTTGTGAACAAGTTTAATGAGGTTTTCGACCACTCTGACACTACTCTGACCACTCTGATAGTGTCCTCACTACCCGGTTACTTAATTTTAAGCAGGGCAGTAAATCTATGGCTGGTTATTCTGTAGACTTCCGGGTGGTGGCTGCGGAGGTAGGGTGGGAGGATTCCTCTCTCTGCAGTATTTTTACTCACAGCCTTAGTCCTAGCCAGTGGGACAAATTGGCCCGCATAGAGAAGCCTGGCAAACTGAACGAGCTAATCTCCCTCGCCATTAGCACTGATAACCGGCTGAGGGAGTGAGCCAGCGAGCGTCGACATCCGGGTCGTCCGGGTTCGGAGTTTCGCCACTCCTCGCAATCCCCCCTCGCAGCCCCCCCGTTAACCCCCCCCCCCCGATCCCTTAGAGACTGAGGAGAACATGGTGATGGCCTAATCTAAGCTGCCTCCGGCTGAAAAGCAATGCCGCCAGGAGCTTGGATTGTGTTTGTATTGTGCTAGTGAGGAGCACGAGCTGGCTTCTTGCCCCATTCGGCCAAAAGGGGGGGGGGGCGTGCATCACTGTAGGGGGACTCACGGACTCACCTCGGGAAAATTCCCTTACAAAATTTCTGCTTCCCTTTCGTTTTTTCCACAATCATCACGAAATATCCATCCATGCACTCATTGATTCTGGGGCTGAGCAGAGCTTCATTTCGGAGAATCTGTCAACCCGGCTGGGGCTCTAGTGCCATCAGCTGAAGACTCCACTGAAATTAATTGCTCTGTCAAAGGCTCCACTGGCAATGGTCATGAAGCAATCTGCTCTGGTCCCTGTGTTGGTATCAGGCAATCACCGGGAGCAGATTAGATTCTTTGTTCTTCCCGTCTCAGCTTCCCTGGTGATTCTGGGTTACCCTTGGCTCTGGCTACACAATCCCGTTATTGATTGGTGATCGGGAAGCATTGTGTCTTGGGGCTCTTTTTGTCTGAGCGCCTGTCTTCAGTCTGCTGTTTGCTCTCCCTCCGTTCCCCTCTGTTCTCCTGACGCACCCCCGCCTGACCTTTCATTGGTACCCCCCGAATACCATGATCTGGGCACTGTGTTCAGCAAGGCTCAAGCGCTATCTCTTCCCCTCCACCGCCCCTATGATTGTGCCATTAACCTCCTGCCTGGGGCTCCTTTGCCATCCAGTCGGCTTTATAGCCTCCCTGCCCTGGAGCGGGAGGCGATGGATAAATACATTAATGAATCCCTAAGCTCGGGTATTATCAGGCCATCATCCTCAGCTGTGGGGGTGGGATTTTTCTTTGTGTGGAAGAAGGACGGTTACCTGAGGCCGTGTATTGATTTTAGGGAGCTGAACAACATCACAGTTAAGGACAAGTACACACTCCCCCTCAATAACACCGCTTTTGATTCCCTCCAGGGGGCCTTGTGGTTCACTAAACTGAATCTCCACAACGCCTATCACCTGGTGAGGATCAAGGAGGGGGATGAGTGGAAGACGGGGTTCCACACTCCTAGTGGCCACTTTGAATACTTAGTGATGCCCTTCGGTTTAACTAATGCTCCCGCTGTATTTCAACAGCTGATCAATGACATGCTGAGAGATTTTTTGGACTCTTTTGTGTTTGTTTATCTTTTTCTGTATTTGTTTATAAGACATCCTTATTTTTTCCCAGTCAACGGGTACACGTCAGGCGGGTCCTTCAGCGTTTATTGGAGAACAAACTGTCTGTCAAGGCTGAAAAAAAGTGAGTTTCACTCCCCACGCCCCACATTTCTGGGATTCGTCATCTCCCACAATCAGATCATCGCAGACCCGGACAAGGTAAAGGTGGTGGTAGAATGGCCCAGTCCATCTTCCCGGAAGCAGCTGCAACAGTTTCTGAGTGTACTCCTGCGCAAGACAGACAATTAAAGGCACATGAGTGTCACCTGGTCAACACAAAAAAAAACAACAAAAAAAAAACATTAAACCAAACAAAGTACCTAAACCAAGGAAAACAAAAAGATACTCAACCACAAAGTGAGCATTTTGCTAAACGCCCTGTGGCACAAGGAACAGGGGTGGCAGACTGCTCATATTAAATCACAGCCACACCTAACTAACTGTTTGGCTGGAATTTATAGCAGGTGGCTGATTGGAGGTGAGGCTTGATTAGAGTAGAGTGTTGCAGCACCCGTCCAATCAGACACAGGGTTTTGTCAGGGGCTGGATGGGGCACGAGACAACTAAAGACGAGACAACTAGGTTTAGTCAGCCGGGGGACCTCCAATAATGCACTGGGCCTCACTCCTTTCTTCACTCTCAATTATTTATTTATTTATTTATTTTTTTTTGCTGGTCATTAACATCTGTTTGTTCTCTCCCATAGATTGAGTCCCCATCGTGCTGTTTGCTCTCTACATGTCTGTTCTTTTCATCTTCTCTATCCCTTCACCCCCCAGCCAGTTGCAGCAGATGACTGCCCCTCCCGAGCCTGGTTCTGCTGGAGGTTTCTTCCTGTTAAAAGGGAGTTTTTCCTCTCCACCATCGCCAAGCACTTGCTCACAGGGGATCGCCTGATTGCTGGGGTCTTTCTGCAACTGTGGGGGTTCCCCTACAGTTGAAAGTGCTATGAGATGACTGTTGTTGTGAAATGGCACTTTATAAATAAAGTTGAATTGAATTGAATTGAATTGAACTGAATTAAAACACAGACACCAAACTAGAAGAGCGTGACATGAGGGAGGAGGACAGACAAAGATGAGCAACATTGTCAAAATAAAACAACAGAAGGCCATGGGCCGTAACAGCTAACAAGAGGCCCAAATGCTGAGTCTGTTACTGAGAATCCACCTAATGATTGTTGACTTCTTGTCCTGGCTCCACCCAGTTCTGACTGGGAGACGGTAGGTGTGATTGCTAGGCAGAGGGCTAAACTGAAAAACGAGGGTCATCATCCTGGCAAACAAATAGAAAGGAGTGATTTTAATCTCAACTTTCCTATTGTTTTTTTTTTTTAAACACCTGAGTGGCAGATGAAAATTATTCTCAAAAGTGGAACAATTTCTTTTAGAGATTGAACTCTAAACCTTAGGTACTTTCTCACCTTTAGTGGGGATTTTGATTTTGTTAGCTCAAGCTAATGGTATTGGATGTTTTGTGTGTGCTACTTGAGAATAATAAGTTGATTGAAATTGATTAGAATTTTATAGAGTCTTTAGAGATTACCTTCAGGGATAATTTGGTTTTGATTTACCCTTTTTCTTTTGGAAGTTTTGATGCAGTTAACTGATTGGTTTGATTAACGCTGACATCTGTTAATGTCTCGTCGTGTCATCTTGTCATCTTGTCCGCTTTTGTTTGTTTTTATTGATTTCGTTTTTAATTTTTTATCTCTTTTTGCTGATATTAGTTTTTCTTGGTGTTAGCTTAGTATTGGCCTAGCAGAAAAGCCCGATCGGATGCGTGGGTGGGTCGGACCCCCGGCTGGGCTGTTTTTACCGGGCTAGGCTAACCTGCTAACCTGTTTATAAGCCTTTTTAGCTGTTTTTAGCTGTTTTGGGCTGGCTGGCTATCCACCTATCGCCTGGAACATCATGGCTTCATCCCCGACGTGTGTCAGCTGTGTGTCCCTCCTTAGGAAGGTTTCTGAGTTGGAAGTGAGACTCTCCAACCTCTATAAGATTCAGGAGGCTGAAGATCACCTTGACACCATAATTCTCGGGCAAACAACGGCCCTGGCAACCGACTCGCAGCTGGCAGAGATGGCTACTTACCTGGGTGAGTTCAGCGCATCTCTGCCTACTTCCACCCCTGCTCCGGTTTCTTCTGACGTCCAGGACCACAGCAATACACACTGGCTTCAACTCGGGGCTAAACCCCACCTGGATGCTGGCTGTCCACCCATGGCCGCCCCGCCTCCTCCCTTTCCTTTTCCTTCAGCAACGGCTCAAACCCGTAAACCCCGGATTAAGACTACTTTAGGTGTGCCAAATTACACACCAGCTCCAAAAATAAGAGAGCACATCACCCCGCCATCACAACAACACCTTCGACAAAATTATTCACCTCTTAAGAAACCACCAACAAAGCCCCCCCCCCCCCCAGATGATGCTGGTAATTGGTAGCTTGATTATGACGAACATCAAAAGCAGGTACTGTGTGACTAAATTTTTTCCTGGGGCTAAAGTGTCAGACATTGAGGCTCTTACCCCTGACCTATTAAATTAATTCCCCCACGTTAAAACTGCCATAGTACATGTTGGATGCAACAACATCCCAGTTGAAGCATCAGAGATCTTAAAGAGTGACTTCAGGAGCCTTCTGTCCACTCTTATGAACTGTGGCAGACGTGCGTTTATCTCTGGGCCTTTGGCACCTTTCAGATGAGGTTGCAATTATTTTAGCAGAACTCTCAGTCTTAATATTTGGTTGTGTTCTACATGTCCTACTTTTAACATTGATTTTATTGACAATTTTAACCTGTTTTGGAACCGCCCATCACTTATGAGGCATGATGGCATCCATCCGAATAGACTTGGTGCACGTTCTATTCTATTCCATTCAATGTTTTTTTATGCAGTGACTGGGATTTGGTGCATTAACTCACTCCAAAGTTCCTTGGTCTGCAAACCAGCCCTTTTTTGTTTCCACTTCTCATATTAATCCCATTAATCCAAATAATCCTCACTGTTTGGTTCAGTCTTCGATTTATAACCCTACAGAGATTGTGTCTGTCTCTCGTTACCCAAAATATTATAACCCAAGACAAATACAACACAACTTAATAAATACACGTCTTTCTGCTGCTCCTCCTCATGCGCAATCCCTCAGCTTTGCCCCTTTCTTCTCCCTTAGAGAAGCTTTGTCTACTCCCCCCAAAGTTAATAAAAATATAATGCATAAATATCCCACTGTGTTTAAACAAAATGTTAGTAAAACTCAAATCAAACCTCAAGTCTCTAAATTTATTCTTTTGGCCTCTGTTTCTTATAATCTAAAAATTAAAGGTGGTTTATTAAATATTAGGTCTCCAACTCCCAAGTCTCTACTAGTTCACAATCTATTAATTGATCATCAGATCGATTTAATATCCCTCACAGAGACTTGGCTAGGGCAAGATGATTATGTTGGTTTGAATGAATCAACTCCCTCTGGTTGTCTAAACTACCATAATCCCAGAAGTTCTGGTCGTGGAGGTGGAGTAGCTGCAATTTTCCATTTTAAATTACTAATTAATGTAAAGCAAAAATCATGTTTTAATTCCTTTGAGGGCCTGGTCCTCAGTGTGGGGCATGTTGGCTATCTTGGCTTGAATCCAATTTTCTTCACGATAGTTTACCATCCTCCCTCGGCCTACTCAGAGTTTTTATCCGAATTTGCTGAATTTTTAGCTGATTTAGTGCTGAAATCAGATAGAATAATAATTGTAGGGGATTTTAATATACATGTTGATGTAGATAGTGACTGTCTTAATAAGGCATTCGATTCAATTTTAGACTCAATGGGGTTTTCTCAGAAAGTAGAAAATTCTACCTATTATCTCCACCACACATTGGACCTTGTTCTGACTTATGGTATAGAAATAGAAAATCTCGTAGTGTCTCCTCATAATCCTGTACTGTCAGACCACTGTCTGTTAACCTCTGATTTCACCATTTCTGATTATTTGATTCCTAAAGAAAAATATTACTACAGCAGATGTCTTTCAGATGATGTTGTTACCAAAATTTGCAGATTGTCTCCTCTATACCATGGGTCAACACAATGGAAATGAAAAATAGAGAGCCTTCTTCCGTAATTGGTAGCATGGTAGATAGTGTTACAGCCTGGGTGGTGCGGTGGAGCAGTGGTTAGCACTGCACCAGCACAGCAACTCACCCTTGGCCATGGGATCCCTGGTTCGATCCCAGCCCCTCACCAACAGTGATCTGTGTGGAGTTTGCATGTTCTTCCCGTATCTGCGTGGGTTTACTCCGGGATTTCTCTGGTTTCCTCCCACAGGCCAAAAACATGCAGGTTAAGTTAATTGGAGACTCTAAAGTGGCCCTAGGTGTGAATGTGTGTATGAATGGTTAAGGGATAGTGCCGTACCGTGGCTGCTTCCTTCATCCAGGTGGATGCCCTCAGTTTCCCCTCTGGGGATCAATAAAGTATACAAAGCCTCTCTGCATCAGACTCTAGATTTGTGGCCCCTTTAAAAAAGAGAAAAGTCTAACCAGAGATTTCTGACCACTTGGTTTAACACAGAAACTCATAGCTTAAAACAGAAGACTCATCAGTTAGAAAGAAAATGGCGTTCTACTAATTTAGATGAATTCTATTTAGCGTGGAGAAATCATCTCTTAATTTATAAAAAATCTCTTAGAAAAGCTAGAACAAGTTATTACTCTGCATTAATAGAACAGAATAAGAATAACCCCAGGTTTCTTTTCAACACTATAGCCAGGCTGACAAAGAGTCAGGACTCGGTCAATCCTCGCATCCCCCTTGAGCTTTCTAGTCAGGACTTTTTGAACTTTTTCAATCATAAAATGTTATCTATTGGAGGTAAAATCAGTCAGATTCTTCCCACCGTAAACTTAAGTACATTAACTTCTACAACTCCTTCAATTGATATTTGTTTAGATTAGTTTACTCCAATTGACCTTTTAGAGTTAGATAAAATAATCTCCTCATCTAAGCCTTCATCTTGTCTTTTAGACCCTATTCCTACCAGGTTATTTAAAATAGTCTTCCCAATTATTGGTAGCCGTATTCTTCATGTAATTAATTCTTCTTTAACTTTGGGTTATGTACCGCAGGCTTTTAAATTTGCTGTAATTAAACCCTTACTCAAAAAAACAACGCTCGATCCAGGAGTTTTGGCTAACTATCGACCAATCTCTAATCTGCCTTTCATTTCAAAAATCTTAGAAAGAGTTGTTGCTGCACAACTGTTTGACCACTTGCAGGGAAACGGTTTATTTGAAGAGTTTCAATCTGGGTTCAGAGTTCATCACAGCACTGAAACAGCCTTAGTGAAGGTCACTAATGGCCTCCTTATCGCATCTGATAGTGGACTTGTTTCTGTAATTGTCCTTTTGGATCTTAGTGCAGCCTTTGATACTATCGATCATGACATTCTACTTCACAGAATAGAACACTATGTTGGACTAACTGGAACTTTGCTGCAGTGGTTTAGATCTTATTTGTCCGATAGACTTGAGTTTGTTCACAACAATGATGAGTTTTCTTCCAACTCTAAGCTCAGTCACGGAGTTCCACAGGGATCTGTGTTAGGCCCTACTCTTTTTAGTTTACATATGCTTCCGTTAGGCAATATCATTAGAAAGCACTGTATACATTTTCATTGTTACGCAGACAACACACAATTATTCCTGTCAATGAAGCTCGATGATTGTAATCAATTAGCCAAATTAGATGCCTGTCTTAAGGAAATCAAAGCCTGGATGACTTGCAATTTTCTGCTATTAAACCCAGATAAGACTGAAGTCATTCTTGTTGGTCCAAAAAACCTTAGAAATTCCTTTCCAAATCAAACTCTTAATTTGGATGCCGCTACTCTCACTCTGAAGAGTTCTGTGAGGAACCTTGGAATTATTTTTGATCAAGATCTGTTCTTTAATTCACATATTAAATTTGTTTCTAAGACTGCCTTCTGTCATCTGTGCAATATTACCAATATTAGGAGCATCTTGTCTCTGAATGATGCTGAGAAACTAATCCACGCCTTTGTCAGCTCGAGATTAGATTATTGTAACTCATTATTATCAGGTTGTCCTAAAATATCTTTAAAAAGTCTTCAATTGTTCCAGAATGCTGCTGCAAGAGTTTTAACTGGTTCTAGAAAGAGAGATCATATCCCTCCCATTCTGGCCTCCCTTCATTGGCTTCCCATAGAGTTTAGAATTAAGTTTAAAATCCTTCTTCTCACTTACAAAGCTCTTAATATTCAGGCCCCCTTATATATAAAAGATCTGATATTACCCTATCATCCTAACAAAGCACTACGCTCCCAAAATGCTGGATTACTTGTAATATCCAGAATCTCCAAAAGTACAATGGGAGGCAGAGCCTTCTGCTATCAAGCTCCTTTTTTGTGGAACCAGTTACCACTCTGGGTTCGAGAGTCAGACTCGATCTCTGTTTTTAAGAACAGGGTAAAATCCTTCCTTTTCAATATATATATTCAAATCTCATAACTCGTTATCAACTTGAGCTTGAGTATCATCGTTTTCTGCTTGAGGTTGTTCCAGTTTCTTCATTAGCTATTCATTCTCTTCATGGAGAGAGAGGATCATTGATTCTTGATTCCCTAGCTCATTCTCAGTTACTTTTAATCTCGCGACTAATGCTAGCATGAACTTTCCCAACATGCTGGTGAGATCCTTTGCTTTTGGTGGGTTTCCTGTGTAATCATCCAAAAGTTCTTCAGTGAGTTGCTTCTAATCTTCGGGTTGTGTTCTCTTGACCCGTGTTGTGAAGCTAGATATAAAGTCAGAAGTCAATTCTTCCAATGTTGTTTGAAGGCCATCCAATTCGGTAACTTGATGGGTTGTTTGTTGACCCACCATGTTTTACGGTTGTTTAATAGTTAGCTTAAAAATCAACTTGTTGATTATAGCTAAATTTGTTAGCAAAGGTTAACATTGATTGTTATTTTACAGTAGTGGTAATTATAAGCTCTTTTAGAGCTTGTTCAAACCTACAGGTTTGTAAGAAGGGAGGTAGAATTTTGGAATTATTGTAGAATTTTGGAGGTATGTTAATTTATTTGTTGAAACTGTATTTTGATTTGTAGTTTAAAAATTTGTGTGAAATGACTCCTTTTCTTCAATTTTCAAAGCCTAGAATTGGAATTGTCATCACGAACTAGTTTTGGAATTTCATGGAATGTCACTTTAAAGTGAGGATTTTAGATACAAAGAGGAAACAACAAAAACAGAAAAGATTAAATGATTTAGATGTTTAAAGTTATAGGTTTTCACTTTCTTTTAAAGTTAAAGCTATTTTTGTTTTATTGTTAAAGTATGGGTAACCCCCACAACAGCCACGGACAATCAGAGCGCTCAGCGGGAGCAATTAACATAGCAGTGTGATCTATGGACTGTAACTCACTCTCTCTCTCACTGCTCATCTGACTGCACTCATTGCCTATCTGCTGGAGAGCCTTCGGGCTCGCTCCGGCGCATGCACGGCGCTAGAGTGAGTTCTCGTGATGGCGGTATGATTAATAAACTCCCTTAAAAACTCTCAGTTCGCTCCTTATTATTTCATGCCGCCACACTGGTGACCCCGACGTGATTTGTGCACCAGAGCAAGCCCGGAGGCTCTCCAGCAGATAGGCAATGAGTGCAGTCAGATGAGCAGTGAGAGAGAGAGTGAGTTAAAGAGCATATGCAGTTTTTATACCCCACTACAGACAATGCATTCACAGCAGTAGGTATGGACATTTGGATCTGAGAGTCACACATAACAATAGGAAGATTACTGGCCGGAATTCGCCTCTGCTCCGGAGCTGTAGGACAAAAGAAGTTACAAGGCACATCTACATATTGGTATCAGTCCATAGATCACACTGCTATGTTAATTGCTCCCGCTGAGCACTCTGGGGGGGAGTGTATGGGTAACCCCCACACCAGCCACGGACAAGCAGAGCGCTCAGCGGGAGTAATTAACATAGCAGTGTGATCTATGGACTAATAACAATATGTAGATGTGCCTTGTAACCTCTTTTGTCCTACAGCTCCGGAGCAGAGGCGAATTCCGGCCAGTAATCTTCCTATTATTATCTGTGACTCTCAAATGCAAATGTCCATACCTACTGCTGTGAATGCATTGTCTGTAGTGGGGTATAAAAACTGCATATGCTCTGTAACTCACTCTCTCTCTGACTACAGCTTCTGACGACACGCATTCTGTGTCTCCTCCTGAGAGCCTGAGAGCTCGCTCTGGCGCGCTGCACGGCGCTGGGGTGAGTTCCATGATGACAGTATGATTAATAAACTCCCTTAAAAACTCTCAGTTCGCTCCTTATTATTTCATGCCGCCACACTGGTGACCCCAAGAAAGCACACGCTTTGTGCAACGCAACCTTCTGGTCTGGACAGCCACATCGGTGACCCCGAAGAAAGCACACGCTTTGTGCAGCAACCTTCTGACCTGGACATCCATGCTGGAACCGGCCGAGGGACACAAAGATCGTCTACTCCCTCTCACCACTCCAACGCATCGACACGAGCACGAGGGACAGAGATCGTCTACTCCCTCTCACCGCTCCAACGCATCTGCATGAGCCCGAGGGACAGAGATCGTCTCCTCCCTCTCCCCGCTCCAACGCATCTGCACGAGCCCGAGGGACAGAGATCGTCTCCTCCCTCTCACCGCTCCAACGCACCATGACCCGACACAGCGAACGACGCAACAGCTTACAGGGATGACCATCGGCGCCAACGACGCTGATCTCCAGCAAGGTCCCTGACCCTGACTCCTTCGTCCTTCGCCGCTGCACACAGAACCTTCAGGGCTGCTCACACACCTAAAGCATGCACGCAGCTCGCTCACAGGATTTTCTAATGGTCTCAGCCATGGCGCACAAGGGAATTCAGCCGTCAGCTTTCCCCGAGGACTTTGGGACTTGGCGCGCACCTAAAGTCAACACGCCAAGTCCCTCACTGCTGCAGCTCCTTTTTTCTTCATGGCTGCGAGAGGAGTCAGAGACAAATTTTTCTTCTTACAGCTGCTGTGGACCTCCGCACGTTTCACGGGACAGCCCCTCAACATTGTGGATCCACAGGCAATTTTTGCGCGGCCCAGACAATTTCGCCGTCCCGGGCCGGCACTTGCTACCCCCACCCCCCCTCCCTCCACCGCTGTCTGCAGCGAGCCTTCCCCACAGCTCGCTACCAAAGCCGGACTATCGAGGCCTCAGCTCCCTGCTGAGCCCTCTGGGGGGAGTGTATGGGTAACCCCCACAACAGCCACGGACAAGCAGAGCGCTCAGCGGAAGCAATTAACATAGCAGTGTGATCTATGGATTGATAACAATATGTAGATGTGCCTTGTAACCTCTTTTGTCCTACAGCTCCAGAGCAGAGGCGAATTCCGGCCAGTAATCTTCCTATTGTTATCTGTGACTATCAGATGCAAATGTCCATACCTACTGCTGTGAATGCATTGTCTGTAGTGAGGTATAAAAAACTGCATATGCTCTGTAACTCACTCTCTCTCTCACTGCTCATCTGACTGCACTCATTGCCTATCTGCTGGAGAGCCTCTGGGCTCGCTCCGGCGTGCATGCACGGCGCTGGAGTGAGTTCTCGTGATGGCGGTATGATTAATAAACTCCCTTAAAAACTCTCCGTTCGCTCCTTATTATTTCATGCCGCCACAAAAGAAAATTTTAATTTATAGCTTTAAATGTTTTAATATTTACAAATTTTAAAAAAAACAAACTTAAGTGAATTGTTTTGTATACTGTCACAAAGGATTTCTTAGGATTAAAGCTAATGGTGATTTATTTGTCACCTACAAAGTTTTATTTACAGAATAGTCAATGTTTTCACCTTATGATTTTCTCTTTTAAATCCTGATGAGAAGTAAGGAGTTGGTTAATGCTTTTCTTTTCCTTTGGAGAAAAAAAAAAACATGAACCAAGAATAGCATGATGGCTTTAAATAACAATTAGGGCCTTAAGTGTTAATTGATTAATGTGGTTTCTTATTTTAAAAAAAAGATAAATATTCAGTGAATCACTAAATCTTTTACCAGCATGCTCAGGGTTAACACTACTTTAAGGTCACTTTTGAATAAATATTGACATTTATTCAAATCCTTAAGTCGAAGTGGATTTCCTGTGGGAGAAATCAAACAATGCAGGCAGTGAAAACACACACAATATAGCTCCAAAAATTTGCACTTGTTGCTTAAAATGTGTAAATATATTTGATTTTTAACTTTAAAGATTAAAATGCGTGGTTAAAATATGTGATTAAATACACCGTGTATGTTTTATACACTTCTGATGTTCATTTTCAAGGGCTTATTTGAGCCACTGATGAGAATTACCTTTAAAAGCCAACACATTTTTTTTTTTTGTTGTTGTTTTTTTCTACTGCTTTTGGCATAGAAACTTTACATTGGTTTTAAATTTGGATTATTCTGAATAATATCGATTGCTTTGAAGTTAATTTGGAAGCTTGATTCATTTAAGAATCAGCTTGACAGATTAAAAGTTTTTAGATGTAATTCTGTGAAAGGATGCAGTTATTATAGTCAAACACCAGATGGAGGCAGTTCCTTCTACACTCAAGGAGGAGGACGCACGGTGACATTGCTTGGAGGCGGTCCAGGTGGTCTACTCTAAAATGGCGGCACAGATGAAGGCTCTATCCGAAATGGTGGTCCTAAAATGGCAGTTGCACTGTCTGGTTTGGCAATTGCAGCTCCAACAACCCCCCCCCACCACCACCACCACCACCACCACCACCAATAGTTTAGCATACAATAAGGCACTTTTGGTCACCCGCGGATGTGTGACACTGCCCAATCTACCATAAACCACACCTTTGCTTCGTTTCATGCTTCTACTGGCTTGTTTTGCCAACAACTTTTAAAGAATGGAGCACAGACTCACTTTATTCCGGTTTGTCATGAGCCAAACTCCACTGAGGATTCTAGAAGGTCATCAGGTTACTCATGCAAGAATAATCTTACAATTTTAACTTCACACTGTTGTCTCAAATAATTTCCTGTCAGTAACCAGTATCACTGCTGTCCAGCATGAATTAGCTAGGTTCACAGCCTTACAGATGAGGTTTAAAATGGTTAATTCACTTTTTCCCAGCAGAAATCTCACCACTAGGCTGAATTACAGTACCAAGAGATGGGTCAGATTCTTCACAATTCCATATCTTTAGGTCTTTAGTTTATTTAATTTAGCGTATGGCAATACTTTAGCATGCTTTGAAAAAACAATGGCTCTCTGGCCTGTGATCAGGATGGGTGAGTGGGTGACCCTTCCCCTTCATGCTCAGATACACACACTGCTGGGTTCCAGCAGATAAGGGAGTCACATAGACATGCCTGGCTGAGTGGCCAGTCAATTAGGTACAGTGCTTATACTATCAGACAGAGTAGAAATCAGGTTTCACTGTGTAAAAAGATCAGATTTTACTACACACACAGCTTGGGACCTCAGAATTTTATGTCCATTTTCAAGACTATGCACAGCTTCACACCAGTGGCACCATTAAATATGTGGGGTTTTATATGTGTAGTTTATTGCTGGTACAAGTATTAATGTAAATATGCATGTGAGTAGGAATGAAGATTTCTTTTCATTGCCAACACACATAAGCTCGTGGGGCAACAGTCCAAAAAAATGGACATTTTTTTTTAAATAATCCTGCATTTGTACCAATAATGAATCAGTCTTAAAAACCCTATGAGTTCTTGTCTGCTTTTAATCAAGAAGATGGACATGAACTCAAACAACAACTCCCATATGTCTTTTTGAATGTATGAATCTTTATTTCGGATAGATTAGATGTAAAGTTTAAAAGAAAGGAACAGAATAATATAACAAAGGGGGAAAAAATCTTACAAGGTCAAATCAAACAATAACTCCTCTGATTATACAGTTCAACATAAGTTATCCAAAATGGGTGATGGCTGAAACCACAGTTTATATTGCCCACCCATATTCCATCAAAGAATTACAAAGGAAAATAAAATAAGATGGATTACAAAGCAGAACAAAGCTAAGACAAGACGTGACAAAAAACTAAGAAAAAGCACAACACAGACTGAATATGATAATTCTTATGTGATTTTACATGCGATCTTGTATATATGTTTGGAGTATTTCTTCCTTTAGTTTTTGTTTAAATTGCCCAAGCATTGGACATGATTTTAATTCAGGTCCAAAAGCGTTCCACAGTCTGACTCCTTGCACTGAGACACAGTGTTGCTTGGTGGTAGTTCTCACTGAAGGTTTTTGAAATATTCATGTTCCTCTGATATGATCTTGTTTCTCCCTTATTTGGAATAACTTTTGGATATTTGTGGGCAGTGATAGATTCTTCACTTTAAGCATTATTACTGCAGTTTTAAAATCAACCAGATCTTTCAACTTTTAATTTAAGAAAACGTGGGTTTGTTGGTTCCCTGTAAGCAGCTTTGTTTGTTGTTCTAATAGCTCTCTTCTGAAGCATAATGACTGGATATATGTTTGTTTTATATGTATTTCCCCATACTTCAGTACAATATGTCATGTATGGGAGTATTAATGAATGATACAAAGTACTGTATATAGTGTGGGTTGATTCAACAAATATTTCCCTCTGTGTAGTATTGTGATTGATTTGGATATTTTACCTTTAATATAATTAATTTGTGACTTCCAACACAGTTTATTATCAATTATTACTCCAAGAAATTTAATTTTTGATACCCTTTCAATCTCTACACCATTTACACTGAGTTTAGATACTAAGTTGTTGTGATGGTTGTCAAAAACTATAAATTTTGTCTTACTTAAAATGAACATTAATTTGTTTGAATCAAACCACAGCTTAAGATTTCCCAATTCCTTTCCTAGTGTAACCAAAAGTTGTTCCAAATTACTTCTACTGTGTCAGTAAAATGACATGATTGCTCTGTCTTTCTCACACTTCTTTATCTGCTTGCTTCACACACTACGCTGCAGAGTTTAGTTTACACCCTATAATTCATTTGCTGAAATCAGTGAGAATCAGTTCTGCACACAGCCGAGCTGCCACATAAGCGGAAGTGTATTGATACAATGAGGTAAAACCCCTCCCTCTTGCACAAGGGAGTGGTTAAGCTTTATAAAAACTATAGGGCCCACTTTTTGGGTAACACTCTCTTGGGGCATTTTCCTAAAGAGCTGTGTTCCAGCGCTGCTTGTAATCCATATCTCACTTTCAGTAAAATAAGTGAAACTATACCTCATCTCTCAGTCTGGTTATTTGCCCTTCGTGTAAAAGAACTGGGGGTTAAGGCATTTTAGACCCAACAATTTGGTGTTTCCGCCGGTTGCGAGGCTAAATTTTAGTTTTAGTTTTGTAAACGGCATGAGGATTTTTCTCTACAGACTGGCAGCCGCAACATTATAAGAGGTGAGAAGAAAACCTTTTTCAATAAATTTCTGCCTGTCCCTTCGGGGACAGCCCTTTCTGTAGAGATTAAATATTCATGCACATGTGATTTTATTTGTCGAATGAAACTGAGATATGGCCTTGAATTTATGATATGTTGTTTTAAGAAATATATTTACTGAGTTTGATGAGGAAAACTCCAAACGGTTTTAACCCCGTGGAATTAGTTATACGTGTTAATACTGATCCAGAAAGTAGAGCTGGAGAGAGCTTGGGTAATAGGTTTAAACCCCGGGGTGGCTGAAACAAGGCCACCGAAAAAGAAGTGTTACCACGTTGCACATTGCATAGTCCGGGTAAAAGGTTTTAACCCCAAGGTAACTGATATAGGGTTGCCAAAAAAGAAGTGTTACTCAGCTGATGCATAGCTTTGCCAAAAGGTTTTAACCTCTTGAGATCATTGCTTGATTTCAAAAAGTAGAGTTGGCATCCCTAGCTTATTTAGCTCAGAACAAAGAAGGTTGTAACTCCCAGAGAAATTGCAATGAGCGCATTTCTAAAATATAGTTGGTCTTACCGCATTAGATAGGGACCTACTGTGTGTGAAATAAAAACAAGTTTTAAGTAACCCGATCGGGACCATCGGTTCATATGTGATATATAATAATATAACTAAACTAATTATAGTAAAAAACATGGTGATGTGTGAGGCAGTATTGTCATGAGGAAGTGGAAATAAATAAGATTATAATAATAATTTCATTCTATGTTATAAGATATTGATATTAGACTATAACATTTAAAGACGGTTTGATTGAAATGGCAGCAAAACTGGATAAATGATAAAGACAATGGTAAAATGGATAATGATAAGCACAGCTCTTAATATCAACTCGGTAGTCTGGGTTATGCTATAAATGAAATGGAGGAAGTGTTAAGCCACTGTGTGTCAAGAGAAACTAAATGAAGAGTGAAAACAACTTAAGACATGGGTATAAAGGTTACAAAGAGATGGCTTGTTTGGCAATATGGGGGGCCCTCTAACAAATAAATCAGACAAAGCTGTTTATGTGTAGGTTGTTTTGTCTTTGTGCAGAAAAAATGGAAGGTTGCTGCTTCGACCTTGTGGAGATAGGAGAGAGAAGCAATTCTGTGTTTGTGTGTGTGTGTGGTTGCTTGAGTGTGGGAGCTGATCTGTGACAGGGGAGTGAAAGTGAAGTAATCTAAATATGGGTATTTTTACAAACGTTTTGGGGTTCTACTTTTTCATCTAACTTTGTGGGTTTTTAACTAATGTTGCATACGTGAGAAATTATTTACATATTTTTAAAGCAATTTTTTGACATATCACTGACCTTTTTTCTTTGACTGAAGCATAACCATGTACTTTACAGGGAAAAAGGACACAGGACTAACGTGACCATAGGTACACAGAACACCAAGTTAAGAATAAATGCTTACAACTTAATCAATGTTACCAGCATGACAATGATGAGATTAATTTAATATTACAATATCATGATGTCACTTAATAATGCCTAATCACTGAAGGCTTTATGTATACCCTATATTACATGATTTAAAGCACAGAGGTTCAAAAGAGATTGATAATTAATATGTTTGTGCATATGATTTGCCAGAGACTATGGATTATCAAATAGGGGTCTTGGTAATTGTATGTTATATTGTTGCCTTGTTTAAATAATACTATATTTACCTTTTAATAAATGACATATGCAATCTTATTTACATTTCGACCCTAGGCCCAACCATGTAAAAAAAAAAAAGGAAGGGGAAAATGCGAGAGCAGGATCTGAGACAGTCCATGCTGTGACTTTTTCCCTCCTAAAGAACATAGCAAGATGAGGATGAAGTTTTTATTATTGGGAGATGGTAAATTTATGAACAGAAAAGATAGAAATAGCACAAGAATTCTGATAAAATGGAGAAAGGGAATTTAATTTCAATGGTAAACTGAGACTGATTAGTGAGTTGTGTCAGTCTGACCTAGATAAGAATAGACAGAATCAGCCTTCCAAAAAACAAACAAACAAACAAACAAAAACAAAAAAAACACACAGGCCACAGATTGTGGTCCGGTGCCATAAATTCCTGAAAACAGAGATTAGGTTTACACCTACAGTTACTAATTCTAAATGCTGCACTGGTCTAAGGCTTTTAATATAGGATATTGTTTTGTTTGAATATAATCTTAAAATAAGTGATAACCCATGTCAATTGGTAAAACCTTAATTGATTGAGATGATGAATGAGAGTATTTAGCGAATACTTGTTGTGAGTAGCAAACTCACATTTAAATTGTGGAAGCTTTAGGTGTGATTTAAAGGTTTTTCTGCTATTCTTTATTCTTTGTTTTCCAAAAGGAAAGGGAAAAGCATTCACATTTTTTTTTCTTTATTTTAGCTTTCACCAGGAATTAGATTTGCCAAATTAACAAGGAATCATAACATCATCATTACCTTTCAATTTAATAAATCTTTGGTGACACATGCAATATGTAATAAAATAATAAAAAAAAACAATAATTGACATTCATTGACTGGAAGGGGCGACATTGACATTTACTGACAACAGGAGAAAGGTCCCCTAAATTGATAAGCATTTTTTGAAGCTAAGTATGACTTTGTATGTGTTACGACCCGAGCGTCGATCTCGTCCGCGCTCGGGCCATTTATCATCTCTGCCGGCTGTGACAGCTGTGGATTACATTCTGGCTCCACCGGGCTCTTATTGTGACAGCGCTCGGTGGGGTTTCCAGCTGTCAAGGTTGATCAGCTGTTTGGCATCACTGCTCGTTAGTGACCGGCTTTATTAGCGGGCGCTGACAGCAGTTGATTGCTGGAGTATCGTCAAACATTCCTGGTCCTCGTCCGCATCAGGTTCATGTTTATATGCTTGTTTATGTTCATGGTTAAGGTCGTAGTGGCTGGGGTTAGCCCTGTGATCCCTTGTATTCTGTAGTGTGTGTTTTTGTCCACAGTGGCTCACAGCTTTGTGTTCTCATTTTGCCTTTGTTTAAATAAAACATCAAATGCAAAACTCACTGGAGACTTTTGGCATCTTATGGTGGCCCGCAAGGGTAACCGCCTGTCAGTCTACTCCAGCCCAGATGTCTAAACGGAGACGCCACACTGAGACGCTGTCCCGGTGAGTTTTTGCTGAATTGGACTACTGTTCTTCCTGTCTGGGTACCGTGCTGGAAGCATGCCGTCACGGAGGGTCCGCGCTCGGAGTCGGAGTGACGGGCTGGCAGACGCCCTCGAGTGCGTGGACGAAATCCTCATCGCTGCCTCCCTCCTCGACTTTCACAGTGACGTGCACCGGTACCTGGACCAAGCTGAGGATGCTCTAAATCATCTTCCCCGCGAGGAGAGATGATATCGCCGCACAGCGCGAGATACTCAGTGGGCTGGAGGGAAATCCCGGCAGGAAGCCGAAGAGGAGGCATCCCCGCTCCTCACGTCCGGATCCCGTTCCTGCCTCCACTTCAGTCCAGGAGTTCGCTTCACCTAGGGGTGATCCCCGCCGGAGGGTGTCGTCATTCGGGAATCCCCCGGAGAAGCTCCAACTCACAGCTGCTTCCATCTGGGACTGAGTGGCGGCCACTCGTTCCACAGTTCATCCCACACAGATTATCAAGCATGTGACGGCGGCAGTCAGACTGGTGGAGAGGAATCCCGAATTAAATGACTTCCCAGAGTTCGCTGACCTCCTCGCCTCTGTCTCCGCACTGGAGCGGCGATTCCTGGGCCTCACCTTCGCCTCGCCCTCTGCCAGAAAACATCATCACCTCCACAGTGAACCTCAGCAGATTCCCCGGCTGGACCCGCTGCCGGCAAAGCCCGTCAGCGGACCTCTGAGAGCAGCTCCTCCTCGTCCTTCCAGGGGGCCCTCTGTCTCCAGCGGGGAGAAGGAAGAACAACGTCCCCTACAGCAGACATCATCCTGTCTCCTGGAGAAAGGCAAGTGCAAGTTTGTTCTTTACACCATAATTGTGACCTGCCTTGTCTGACTCCTGGGGGTGGAGTTCGGGATTCGCAGCCCCCCGAGCTCCCGCCACCTGCTGTAGTTGCGATAACCAAACCTGCTGCCTCTGTGTCTCCGTCTGCTGAGTGGTCCGCGACGCCAGGTCTACGTCGCGGGGTGAGGAGGGGGCCTGCGCTGCTGGAAAGCCTGGATCCAGCCCTGCAGCCACGTCGTGGACAGAGGAGAAGAACGGACTGCGGCCCGGAACCTGTGCCGATGATGAAGCATCCCTGGGTCCCCTTGCCGAAGCGGTCCGAACCAGTGGGTCGAGGGTCCCCTGCCTCCACGCCATATGGGTCATTGGCGTGGACATCAGCGCGAGAGGAACCTCAGGCTGCGGAAACCATCTTACCAGCTGCGGAGCCCGACGCA
Source organism: Pholidichthys leucotaenia (assembly GCA_020510985.1). NCBI lineage: Eukaryota > Metazoa > Chordata > Actinopteri > Cichliformes > Pholidichthyidae > Pholidichthys > Pholidichthys leucotaenia. The sequence continues at coordinate 245,954,242 of CM035845.1, read as the reverse complement.
GCTGAGTTGGAGCCTGCGCACAAACTTCTTCGCCCTGAACCTGGATCGACGGAGTCCTGGACGGCAACAGAACCCGAGTGCAGGCAAGTGCTCCCTCTTGTGTCTCTTTCTCCTGTCTTGGAGCATTTTTGCCTGCCTCTCGGGGAGGCGAGTGAGGGGCAGCCGCCTGCTGCGCCCGAGCTCGTCTCGCTGGGTTCTGTTGCTGCCAGTGATATTGATCCCGGTTTTTCTGTGTCTCCTGAGCTTTCTTGCAGTGTCACCGGCGGGGAGCCAGTCGGGATCGCTGAGGTGGAGGTTCCAGGTTCAGGGGCGGAGGTCGTCAGCGGAGCTGCACCGACCCAGTCGGGGTCCGACGTGGGTGCTGGTGTGGCCCAATCGGGGTCTGACGTGGGTGCTGGTGTGGCCCAATCGGGGTCCGACGTGGGTGCGCCCGAGGCCAAATCGGGATCCACAGCAGGAGCTATCCTGGCCCAGTCAGGGGCCGATGTGGGTGCAGCCAGGACCCAATCGGGGTCCAGCGGAGGTGCAGTGCCAGTGTGGTCCGAGGTCGGTGGAGGAGCTGCATACCCTTCGCCGCCGGATGGAGTTCGGGCTCATCCTTGCCTTAATTCCCCTCTTCTTAGTCATTGCCCTTGCTCATCTTCGCCGGGGGCCATGGGGGTCCTGCTACACTCGCCCCGGCTCTCCCAACTTTTGTCCAAGCCAGGGAAGCCGCTGCGGGTCATTTTCCCCCGGTTCTGGTGGCTGAGGGACGCGGGTCGCCCACCTGACATGTTGTGTGTTTTTCTGAGCGACCTGGTTCGGCCACCAGAGGAGTGGACTTTCTGGGCCTGGGACTATGATAAGCCGCCCGGTCATGTTCCGCCCCCCATGACCACCCACAGGCTGTTGGACGCGGGGAGACCGCCTGAACTGTTCCTGTGGCGCTTGGTCGCCGCCGCTCGGCATGAACTGTCGGGGGGGGGGGGGTAGAGGTCGTTTCCTTGTGGTAGTCTGATCCAGTATTTGTTCTGTTTTTTTTTTTGTTTTTTTGCTATTCTGTGTTTTGTTTCTTGTAATTGTTATTTGTGTATTTTGGGAATTTGTGATTTATGTTTTGCAGTTGTCTCATGTGTCCTGTGTGTATTTGATTTGGGTATATGGTGTTTTTTTTTATCATCGTGCTTTGTACAGTTGTTTTTTCTTGTTTTTTTTGCCTTAGTGAGTGTTGTATCTTCTGTTGTCCTGTCTGTGCTATGGTTTCATGTGTTTTTTGAGTGTTTTTTTTTTCTCTCTTTGATGGTCTGTGCTGATTCTCGGCTTTTGTCTCTCTCCCACCGGGCCTGCCCCCATCCGCCCACCCTGGAGGGGGTGGGGGGGTGGCATGGATGTCTATGGGCGTTCTGGAGCCCACCCTCGGAGGGAGGGTACTGTTACGACCCGAGCGACGATCTCGTCTGTACTCGGGCCATGTATCATCTCTGCCGGCCATGACAGCTGTGGATTACATTCTGGCTCCACCGGGCTCTTATTGTGACAGCGCTCGGTGGGGTTTCCGGCTGTCAAGGTTGATCAGCTGTTTGGCATCACTGCTTATTAGCGACCTGATTTATTAGCGGGCGCTGACAACAGTTGATTGCTGGAGTATCGTCAAACATTCCTGGTCCACGTTCGCGTCAGGTTCGTGTTTATATTCTTGTTTATGTTCATGGTTAAGGTCGTAGTGGCTGGGGTTAGCCCTGCGATCCCTTGTATTCTGTAGTGTGTGTTTTTGCCCACAGCGGCTCACAGCTTTGTGTTCTTGTTTTGCCTTTGTTTAAATAAAACATCAAATGCAAAACTCACTGGAGACTTTTGGCATCTTATGGTGGCCCGCGAGGGTCACCGCATGACAGTATTGTCACAACTCGCCGCTCCCAGTCAACTACCTGAGCTGCGCGCACACCTGCGCCTCATCAGTCACGGGCTATTTAACCCACTCGGCCCAGAGCATCGGTCTGGAGCCGTCTGTGTATCTACACTCTTAAACTCTCCGCAGGATCGTCTCTTCCCGTCCTGCAGTTCCTCTCATCAGCACGTAAGCTGTATTGCCACTCACCTGTCTACCAGTCTCTACCCTGTGCACAGGTGGATTCCCTGGTGGCGGATTCCTCCCGTCTTCGCCATTTCCTCTCCCCTCTTCTCCACTCCTCGTCGTGTGCGCAGCAGGGCCCTGTCTCCCAGGCAGGAGATCCTTTGCCAACGCCAGCCACCGTCCACCCTGCAAGTAAGCAATTCTCAGTATATCTCTCCTGTTTGGTGAAGCCCAGCTCATATCTCTGTCTCTGCTCTTCCCATAGGGTTGCCTGGTTGCACGGCGCGCTGTTCTGTTCCCGACACTCCTTGTTCACCCACAGTCCATACACATACCACATACACGCACTCAATCACCCTTGTTGTTGAATAAAGCTGTTGAATCTTACCTGAGCCTGCGTGCATGTTTCTTGGGCCAATAATTATGTCAAGTATGACATTGTAAATGACATAAAGTATAACGATTTAAATGACTTTGACTTTACAAATGTAATGTTTATATGATTTTGCACTGCAGGATACATCTGATGTTACTCACCACATAATGGTGTGACAGCATCATATTTCAGCTAACCTGCTCCGCGGCCATGGCTGCAGAATCTACCTCTACGCGGGCTGGAGCCACCACGGCGCGCGAGAGGCAGTCCGCCACTACATTAAGTTTACCCGCCACATGCTGGATATCGGTAGTAAACTCCGATATCGCGGCCAGCTGTCTCTGCTGCCGGCCCGACCAAGGTTCTGAAATCTTGGCCATCGCGAAAGTCAGCGGCTTGTGGTCAACGAACGCGGTGAAATGGCGTCCTTCCAGCCAGAACTGGAAGTGGTGAATGGCCAAGTGGAGAGCTAACAACTCCCTGTCGAATGCGCTGTATTTTCGTTCGCTGTCGCGCAGGGTCTTGCTGAAAAAGGCGAGCGGTTGCCAGGCTCCGGCTACATACTGTTCCACGACCGCCCCTATGGCCACATCTGACGCGTCAGTAGTGAGCGCCATGCGGGCAGCTGGGACTGGATGTGCCAACAACGCAGCGTTTGCCAGGGCTGTTTTGACTTCAGAGAATGCGCGTTCTCGCTCCGGAGACCATTCGACTTTATTTGTGAGTTTTTGTTTTTTTAGTGCAGCATACAATGGTTGCATGAGCTGCGCTGTGCAGGGGAGGAAACAGTTATAAAAATTCACCATTCCCAAAAACTCCTGTAACGCTTTGACCGTTTGTGGTTGGGGAAAATTTGTTACTGCGTGCACTTTGTCAGGCAGAGGAACCACTCCTTCTGGGGAGACGCGATGCCCCAAAAAATCAATCTGCGTCACCCCGAACTGACACTTCGCTGGGTTGATTATTAACCCGTGCTCTGCCAACCTCCGGAAAACTGCCGTGAGGTGGTTTTTCGTGTTCGTCTTCAGACGCGCTGGCTACCAATATGTCGTCCAGGTAGACGAACACGAAAGGGAGATTGCGCAAAACCACGTCCATCATACGTTGGAACGTCGTGCCTTTAAGCCCAAACGGCATGCGCAAAAACTCGAAAAGCCCGAAATGAGTTATTACCGCTGTTTTGGGTATGTCCTCAGCGCGCACTGGGACCTGGTGGTAACCGCGTACCAAGTCTATTTTAGAAAAAACGCGCACCCCCGCCAAATGAACTGAAAAATCTTGGATGTGCGGGATCGGGTAGCGGTCGTGCGCTGTAGCGTTGTTCAACCTGCGGAAATCACTGCAAGGTCGCCATGAGCCATCAGCTTTCGGGACCATGTGAAGCAGTGAAGCCCCTGGGCTCTTCGAACGCCTGATGATGGCCAACCTTTCCAGGTTGGCGAATTCCTCACGCGCTATGGTCAATTTAGCTGAATCCAAGTGCCGAGCTTTAGCAAAAATGGGCAGTCCGGTGGTAGTAACAAAATGTTCCACCCCGTGTTTAGCCACGGTCGCCGAAAATGTTGGGACAGTGAGTGCTGGGAACTGAGTGAGGAGTGTGTGGAACTTACAACCTGCAGCTGTGACGTTGGCTTGTGCTGTTGGCGGGGCCACTCGAGCTGTACAGGGAATAGAATAAAAAGAGAGAGCATTAACCAGGCGTCTGTTAGCAAGATCGACCAACAACCCATGTGAGCACAAAAAATCAGCCCCTAACATGTTGAAATTGACTGCCGCTATGACGAAAGTCCACTCGAATGTACGGCCGTGTAAAGACAGAAGCAGAGTCCTCTCACCGAAGGTCTTAATCACCGAGCCGTTCGCTGCTGACACCCGGGGACCACTGGAAGGCGCCAGCCGGTCAGCGTAGGAAGGTGTGATGAAACTCAGCTGGGAGCCTGTGTCCACGAGGAAATGCCTCTCCGAGCTCGCATCCCTCAAGTAGAGCAGCTTGTTCTCCTCTCCGAGGGCCGCAGCTGCTACCAACCCCCGGTCTTGGCGTTTCCCGAGCGCTTGAAATGGCACGGTGGAATGCACTTGCATGCCCTCTCTGCGAAGCGGCGATGGTAGAAGCAAAGGATGTCGTCTGCTCCATGTTTCCTGGCCCCTGCCGCCGCCGTCATTGGTGAGTCTGGTGCTGCAGCCTCTGGCCCCCTGCCCTCTAAGGACGTTGCGGCTAGCTCCGCTGCCACAGCCGTAGCCGCGCGCCGTTTATTGGCGTTGACGAGTCGTTGCGCCTCTTGGCCCAGCTCGTGGTAGTCTCGTCGGGCCAACAGTGGTGAACTGGCCAGGGTCACTCTCACCGCTGACGGTAGAGTCCTGAGGAAAAGGTGGGTGAAGATGAAGTTATCATCTTCGGAGTCTCTCAAACTCAACATCTTCCCCATCAGGTCTGCAGGTCTGTCGCTCTCAAATTCAGTCAGTGCCAGGAGCGCCTCTGCTCGCTCCTCCACCGAGGGGGTGAAGTAACGGATGAGTGCAGCCTTCAACGTGCTGTACTTGTCGCTGTCCGGCGGGTGGTTGATCAGGCTCTCCACTCGCTGGGCTGTGTGGTTGTCCAGCTTTGCAACCACATGGTAGAACTTTGTGGCATCTACCGAAATCCTCCGGAGGTTGAACTGCGCCTCGACTGCGTTAAACCAGGAGCGCGGATTGTTCTGCCAGAAGTCCGGTAGCTGAACTGTGGCTGCATTCATTTGGCTGGCTCCTGACGAGTCTGGCTTGGGAGAATTGTCTCCACTCATGATATGTCCTAGGGTCACCAGTGTGGAGATATGTGGAAGGACGAGGCTGGGTTTATTTCTCAAGTCCAGTTTTATTCACATTCACATTCTCCAACATCCAAAAACAGAAGGAGAATGAATCCCTCACATCTGTCCCTTTTATACCCCAGGACATCAAAGTACATAGTCCATTGTCTTTTAATCCCAAATCACAATGCATCCCCCTCCAGGTCTTCTCGCCTCCACCTAAAGTCCTGGTGGTCAGGAAATCCTTCAAGGCCATCTCTCTGCATCCAAAAGGCCAGATTTCACATCCTCCTGTTACCCTTAGGAGGTTCAGTCCTTTTGTTCCGCTGAGACGTGAAGCATACAATAAGCATACAGTAATACACATGTGAAGCATATGAAACCCACATATGTGCACCACCGTGTAATATATTCATTTTTTGTGGTATTGTTACAAAATTTGGACCTCAGCTGGATAACACTTGGTTCTACATTTCTGTTGCATTTTCAAGCCCGGATCTGAAACTGTGTGTTATTTGCAAGCATTTGTATCCAAAAAAACACCCAGGCCAAATTTATTTTCTTCAAGTTCAGTATGTTTAGATGACTGTAACTCAGTGGCCGGAGCACTTTGAGAGATTATGACTGTTTTGCCAAAAAATTCAAAGTGTTTTCTTTTAAATGAGACCAACCCCATGAAGATGCTGCAAAGGGTTGAAGAACAGCTTTCGATTTACTTTGGGCACATTATTTGTTGGCGTTTTTAGGAAAATTGACCGGAGTGCAAGGGGTTAACTTATTTTTGTGTGTTTTATACCTCTTCTCTGCTTCTTTTGTCCTTTTCTTTAGAAAAGCTTTATATAATGATTTTTATTCTTTTTATATGCTTTTTGTAATTCTTTGGTTAACCATAGCTTGTCAACAAATTTCTGTTTAAGCTTTTTCTTTACTAATGGACATTTTTTTTTCATAAAGAGTGGTTAAAATGTTCATGAATGAATCATAGGCTTCATTTACATCTGATACATAGACTTTTGTCCATTCTTGCTTCAGCAGGTCTTCTTTAAAAGAACTGATTGCATTTTGTGATTCATATCTGGAAGATTTTAAAGTTTTTTTGTCTATTGGCCTCTGTGTGGCCATGGATAAGTGCAAAGACTGGCAGATGGTCACTTAAGTCATTTATCAATAATCCACTTTCTATTTTCTTATCAATAATATTAACAAACAGATTGTCAATAAGTGTAGCAGTGTGAACTGTGATTCTACTGGGATGTGTTATTGTGGGATATAGACTTATACTATACATAGAATTCATGAACTCTGTAATTACATTTTGTTGAAATGGATTTAGTAAATCAATATTGAAGTCTCCACAGATTACAACCATTTTCTTATTTGTTATATTATTGTACAGCTCGACTAACTTATCTCTGAATGTCTCAACGCAAGTTCCCGGCATTCTATATATACAACTTATAATTAGACTTTTTGTTTTATCTTGATCAGTCTCAACAGTAACACATTCCAGAATCCCTGGCAGTGCAAAGGACATTCCATTTACAAGTTTACACCTATACAGTTCACCAATATACAGTGCAACACCACCACCTTTTTTTTTTTTTTGAGGTCTATTAATATAAACATCTGATATCCCTCTATTGCCATCAAAGAAGCCTGCTCTTCATTGAGCCAAGTTTCAGAGACTGCTATAGCTTTAAATTTTCTATCTAGCTGTTTTAAATAGTCCTGAATCTGTGGAAAGTTTGTGTAAACATCTGCTGTAAAAGTGTATTATTGATAGTTTACCATCTAATTGCACTTGACTTTTGAATTGCTTTTCAGTGTAATATTCACAGTGATTATGAATATTATTGAAGAAGTGGTTATGAGGATCAATATCATTCTCCATCTCTTGTAGTTTAGGTTCAGCATAATGGCATATTTTCAGAGTCTGAATTTCCTCACTCTTTGTCAAATGACTTCCTCCAACTGGAGATGATAGATGTCTACTAAAGTCAGTCATAAGTTTTTTGTTTTGTTTTGTTTTTAAAGTAAATTATCATGTTATGTCACAAAAGGACTGTTCTTGTCGTGTGTGTGTGGATATGGATTATCGTAGTTAATTTCTTACTCAGTGTTCATCTATATTTATTTAAGTCAGTGAGATCTCTTTTTATTATGGCCTTTGTTTCCTCAGGTGTTGTTCCATTTAGTTTAATCCAAACTACAGTTTCTTGTCCATGTTGCCTGTATCTTGTTTTGTCTTTTCAGCATCTGTGCTTGCCGTGCTATTTCAGCATTAGTCTTTGTTAAATGTTCATTTAGGTAAACTTCTGTTCTCCGTAGCTTTCTGGCCTGCCTCATTATGTAATTTTTTACCCTTCTGTTCACAAAGTGCATCACAATTGATTTCTTTGTTTTATTATCCTTTCTGGGTAGAGTATGGCAGGCTGAAATTGCATTTACTTCAACCTTTATGTTTCTGCTTTCAAGGAACTGAAGTACCTGGTTTTCCAAGGAGACTGATTCACTTGGGGGAGCCTCCTCACCTCTCATTCCTGCTGTAGCATGAGCATATGATTGATATTTAATGTCTAGTCCACTAATGATTAAATCATCCATACAAGAATATTGTTCAAGATGCTCGATGCGTCGCTCCAAGTCTGCAGTTGTTTTTGACTCTTTCCTTAATTGTTAATTTCAGATCTCGGACTACCTCCAATAGCCCTAATAATTTGGACTGTTGTTTGGCCACTTTGATCAGTTCTTCTGACATGAAGTTCAGAGATTTTATTTAATGTCTTCCATTTCCTCCTTCTTTGTTGGCATTTTTTACTGACCTGATGATAGTACGACAATCTCTGCTGGTGTCGCCGGTTTCCGGTCCAGCCGACCTTGAATCCAACTGGGGCCTCAGCTAGCCCCCTCCGCTGCTAGCCCCACTGCTAGCCCTGCTGCTAGCCCTGCTGCTTACCACCACTGTAGTTGAGCTGAGCTCCGATCCAGCTCCTGTCCAGCTGGGGCCTCGGTAGTTCCTCCGCTGAGCCCCGCCGCCTACCGCTGCTGTAGTTGAGCTCTGATCCGGCTCCTGTCCAGCTGTGGCCTCGGTTAGCTCCTCTACCGAGCCCCAATCACAAGATTATAAGAATCTGTGCCGGATGCTCAGCCATCATCTACTGGGCCGATGCCGGGTCGGTGAAACGAACCGGGGACAAAGTCGCTCCTTTGTATTGGTGTTAGCTATGACTAGCTAGCTAGTAGCTAGCTAATCATGCCTTGGTGGAGCAGCAGACGATGTTGTTATCACTCCTGATCCAAATCTTGAACCCCTTTGCTGCCGAAGCTGCAGCAAAGGACAGCAAAGGGGAAATTTTACGAAATTTCTTATTAAGCTATTATTAACACATTCAAATAACTTTAAGACAGTGAATTCAGCATGTATCATGAGCACAATAAACTGTTATTGGATTACTGAGAATAACGTGTATTATCAAACATTTGTGGAACCAAAGAAAACCATTGCTTAAACTGACACTGTAATTGAATATGAGAAACCGTACAGTATAATAGCCTTGGTTAAGAAATATGGAAGTAATTTTATGAAGAAAATGATGATGAAATTATTTTATTAAAAGGAAAATTTGTGTTACTGTGAAAAAGGAATAGAGATTAATGAAAAGATAAATGCATTTGAAGTTCTGAAAGGAGTTTGAAGATGTTGGGTTTATAGAACTTATAACGGGAATATTCTGAAGAATTAAGTTTAATCTGGACAACAGACCTTCACCAGGGCAGAGTCAGATTGTGTCCCCTGGTGGTAGCAGGCCTCCTACATGCCAAACTTGGTCCAGGATAGATGTTCATGGATGCAATTGGGAGAAATGGCCAGGCAGGTTCTGTGTCAGCATGGTAATGGCCTACTCCTTGGGATCACAGCTTTAGAAGCTGGATGTTCAGCATGCAGGGTGATGTCTGCTCATGCACAGAAAAAGGAATTTGGTCAGGTTGTCAAATTCCAGCTATTTGTTTATCGTTCAAAGTCCAATCAGAAAATCAAACTTGATAAATAAAAAAAACACATACAAACAAACAAACAAACAAACTACAAATCCGTTTCTTCCAATGTGTTGTGGTCAGAACAAAGTTGATTTAAGCTTGGTAAAAATCAAACAAAATCTTCTAAGCATGCTAATTTAAGAAAAAAGAGTAAAATAGGAAAAAAAATCAAAGAAAAAGAAAGTTTACACAGAGCATAGGCTCCAGGTGTGCATAAAAAGGAAGAGTAGAAACCTGCTTCTTCAAGAGGCAATTCCCAACTTTTCACTGCAACTGCAACTAGAGAGAAAGGAAAGTTTTTGCCCAACTACCTTCAAAGATCAGGATTGGATCTGCCCATTAGTGTAAACTTTTGATCAATTGCATTGTTTCTTTGTTCAGCAGAGGTCGTAAATCTGACTAAAAAGGAAATGCGTGCAGACCTGGAAGCTGATTACTCAGTTTACAGTTTTTGGAATGTACCCAGGGAAAGATAGAGAGAGGATTTGATATGAAAAGTGAAATCCTCCTAAAACATATATGCTGACTATGAGAGCATAGATTCTTTAAAACTTTAGTGACTAACATATTCTACTTAATAAAAGAACAATGTGTCTACGTTGTAAATGTGATAATTTCTCTATTGTAGGGATGCAAAATTAATTCTCATTGAAAATAAAGAAACATATATCAAATCATATCAATAAAATCATTTAAAACCATAATTATCCATCACAGTGTCCCACCATATCTTCAATAGTGGAGTTGACAGTGGAGAAGGGTAAGTTATTTCATTGTTCACAATTAATAGTTTAACTTCAGAGAGAAAATATTTCTGTTATCCATTGGAGGGCAAAGTTGGACTTTTGAATTTCAATGGGGAATCTTAGTGGTCGAGTCTGTGGAACATCAAGCCATAAACCATTTTTGGCATTCCTTTGGCAAATGAATTTGAGGGGGGAAAGACTCGAGGTTTTGAGCAGGGATTAACTTATCCACTTTATGGCTGATGGCAGAGGGTTTCACAGCTCTGGCCTTGGGTGAAGAAGAAGGGGTTATGACCAGACTTTTTGGTGAAACAATTTCTTCTCAGCAAAGAATAATTTTATAATTTGGATTCCAGCTGTTCTTGCTACATGGGTTACACAAAACTGTTGTAGCCATGAAAATACTGAAAAAAAAAAGTTTTTGCAGATTGGAGGATTTTATTTATTCTAGTGAGCATTCAGTGTAAAAGAATGTATTAAAATCCCAACCGTCTAGCTTTATGGCCCAAACCTCACCACAATGCTACCTTAAAACTAAAGAAAATATTTGAAAAAGTAGTTCTATGCTCAAAAGTTGAGTTCTGATCAAAGACTGCACCATCTACCTTTCACAGCCCGCTCACGCCTGTCATCTGCCCAGCTGAGCGCACACCTGCACCTCACAGGCTGCGCCTATTTAGCTAGCTCTGCCCAGGGCTTCGGCCTGGAGTCGTCAGCTCTCCTCCTTGTGATGTTCTGCGTTCGACTACTACTACGGCCAGCGCTCCATCTCGTCCTTAGCACGTAAGGTCATCCACTCACCTGCTCTCTCAGTTCATCCCCTGTGCACAGGTGGACCCTCCTGGCGGCGGCACTCCTTCCTCATCGCCGTACCTCTTCTACCCTCGACCTGTGGAGCTGATGAGAGCGCTTTCTCCCAGGCGTGAGCCAGTCTTGCCAACGTCAGTCACCAAATCCCTGCAAGTAAGCCACACTCATTACTCATCATATCCCTGTGTGTGATCATCTCACCCTTGTCCTCTGCTTGTCCTTAGGGTTGCCTGGCTGTACGGTGTTCTGGTCAGTCCTCGGCACTCCTGTCCCCAACAAAACATTCACATTCCACATTCACGCATTCATACACCTGCTTGTTAATAAAGACTCTGAAATCTCACCCAAGCTTGCGTGTGTGTTCCCTGGGCTAGCCAAACATGACAGTACGACTCCAGCACAGTAGCCCAGTGAACAGCGGGTTCGCATGCCGTCTTTCCACCCTCGAGGCTCGGGTGGATTTGATTGTCCATCAGCAACAGGTGATTCTGAATCAATTAACCTCTATGACTTACCGTTTGGATCGCCTTGACCCCCCGCAGGGATCTCAGCTCGGTGGGTCAGCTCCTCCCGTACCTCAGGCCGGTCAGACTGCCCCGGGTCCGCCGACCCGTCTCACCCCTGTTCCAACCCCCGCGCGCTTCCACGGGAAGCGCGCAGATTTATTTTACAATGTGAGACAGTGTTTCAGCACGTTCCCGGGGATTTCCCAACTGACCATAGCCGAATTGGGTACATCCCCAATCTGTTGGAAAGGTGAGCGTTAGCTTGGGCTTACGCCATTATGGCGAAGCCCGGCTACGCAAACCTAACCTATAACCAATTCGTGCAACAGTTCTTTGAAGTCTTTGATCATTCCGCTCGAGATAGCGTGTTGGGCGAGCGGCTACTCAGCCTTCGCCAGGGTAGCCGCTCAGCGGCCGACTACGCTGTCGACTTCCGGGTGGCTGCGGAGGAGGTTGGTTGGGGCAATGCCTCTCTTTGTAGTTTATTCCTCTGCAGCCTGAGTTCCAATTTACGGGATGAGCTGGCCTCCCGGGACCTGCCGGATCAGTTGCCTGACCTAATCTCCCTAGTCATATCCTTAGACAATAGGCTGAGGGAACGGGCCGCCGAGCGGAAGTCCCATGGCCACTCGCGCGGAGCCTTCTCCCGTACTCCTCAGTCTCGCCCCCTGGCGTTGCCTCCTCCGGAGGCCACCAACAACCCTGACTCTATGGTAATCGGGCGGGCCAAACTTCCTTTAGCGGAGAAACAGCGCCGCCGAGAGTTGGGTCTCTGCATGTATTGCAGAGACGACCAACATCTCGTGGAGGTCTGCCCGGTGAAGCCAAAAGGGGAGGTCCGCGAGTCACTGTTGGGGGTCTCGTGGACGTATCCCAGTCCGATCCCCTATCAAAGTGCCAAATTCCAATCAGATTATGCCATAACTCCATTGGACACTTCACTCACGCACTGGTGGACTCGGGGGCGGAGCAGAATTTTATGTCTAAGAGTCTGGCAACTCGCCTGGGCATCCAGTGCCAAGCATTACCCTCCTCTCTCCATCTGGTTGCCCTCACCCGCTTTCCCCTGGAAAAAGTCACCCATAAGACCCAACCCCTTCCCATCATCATCTCCAGTAACCATCAAGAAGACCTTAGTTTTTATGTCCTCCCCTCTTCTACGTCCCCTGTCTTCCTGGGCTACCCGTGGCTTCTTCTCCACAACCCCGTGTTTGATTGGCAGACCGGCCGCATCCGCTCCTGGAGCACTTTTTGCCTTGGAACCTGCCTCCAATCTGCTGCCTTTGCCCCGTCTGTGCCCCCCCCCCCATTGTGGACCCCACCCCACCGGACCTCTCCTCAGTTCCGCTGGAGTTCCACGACCTGGGCACCGTATTTAGTAAGTCAAAGGCTCTTTCCCTCCCACCCCACTGCCCCTATGATTGTGCCATCGACCTCCGGGCAGGGGCGCCTCTCCCATCCGGCCACCTATACAGCCTCTCAGCCCCTGAACGAGAGGCTATGGACGCCTACCTCCGAGACTCCCTCCGTGCTGGTATCATTTGCCCATCCTCGTCTCCCCTGGGTGCTGGATTTTTTTTGTTGCGAAGAAGGACGGGTCCCTACGGCCGTGCATTGATTTTAGGGCCCTTAACGACATCACCATCAAGGACCGCTACACTCTGCCCCTCATGGACTCGGCCTTCAGCTCCCTCCAGGGGGCGTCCTGGTTCACCAAATTGGACCTTCGCAGCGCTTAGCACCTCGTCAGAATCCGGGAGGGTGATGAGTGGAAGACGGCTTTTCGCATGCCCAGCGGCCACTTTGAGTACCTTGTGATGTCAATTGGGCTCACCAACGCCCCTGCCGTCTTCCAATGTTTAATCAATGATGTTCTTCATGAATTCTTGGGGGTCTTTGCTTTCGTCTATCTTGATGACATTTTAATCTTCTCTCACTCTCGGGAGGAGCATCTACTCCATGTGAGGCGGGTCCTGCAACGCCTTTTGGAGAATCAACTCTACGTCAAGGCTGAGAAATGCGAGTTTTTTACTGACAAGACCTCTTTTCTAGGCTTCATTGTCTCGCATAATCAGCTCATTCCTGACCCTGCCAAGATTAAAGCGGTGGTTGAATGGCCCACTCCCTCCTCCAGGAAGCAGGTCCAGCAATTCCTGGGGTTCGCTACCTTTTACCGCCGCTTCGTCCCGGGTTACGGTTCCATCATCCCTCCCCTGACCCGCCTCACCTCCCCTAAAGTACGCTTCGAGTGGACGACGGAAGTGGCAGCTGCCTTTGAGACCCTCAAGAAGGAATTCTCATCCTCCCGGGTCCTCACTCAGGTGAACCTAGCGTGGCAATGCCTGGTGGAGGTGGATGCGTCTGACACCGGGGTGGGGGCTGTTTTGTCACAGCGCAATCCGGTGGACAGGAAACTGCGCCCCTGTGCCTTCTTCTCCAAGCACCTCTCTTCGGCCGAACGTAACTATGACATCGGTGACAGGGAGCTCCTCGCTATCAAGCTTGCCTTGCAGGAGTGGCGCCATTGGCTGGAGGGGGCAGCTGAGCCTTTCGTGGTCTGGACTGACCATAAAAACCTGGAATACATCAGGACGGCCAAATGCCTGAACACCCGCCAGGCGCACTGGTCGTTGTTCTTCAGTAGGTTCAGGTTCACCATCTCCTATCGCCCAGCTTCTAAGAACACGAAACCAGACGCGTTGTCCAGCAGTTTGCCCCAGAAGCCCCTGAGGAGGAGGTCCGGTCCACACCATCCTGCCTGCATCGTGCGTTGTTGGGTCCGTCTCCTGGGCGATTACAGACAAGGTCCAGAGGGCGCTAGAGGTCAAACCTGATCCCGGCAGTGGCCCAGCAGGGAGATTATTTGTGCCCTCGTCGGTCCGGGGCAACGTTATTCATTGGGCACACACTGCCAAGTTCGCCTGCCATCCAGGGTCGTCCAATCGGTTAAACTCATCCAGAGGTTCTTCTGGTGGCCTGGGTTTCGGACCGACGTTGCCGACTATGTACATGCCTGCCCTCAGTGTGCTATGAACAAGTCATCCAACTCACCCCCTGTGGGGCTCCTCCATCCTCTGCCGGTTCCGGGTAGGCCCTGGTCTCACATCGCCCTGGACTTTATCACTGGTCTTCCCCCTCTCATGGAAATATGGTCATTCTGACCATTGTAGACTGGTTTTCGAAGGCCGCCCACTTTCTGCCACTCCCTAAGCTCCCCTCGGCGGATGAGACCGCTGATCTTCTAGTGCAGCATGTCGTCAGACTTCACGGCATCCCCGCTGACATTGTCTCCGACCGGGGGTCTCAATTTACATCCAGCGTCTGGAGGAGTTTTTGCAGTGCCCTTGGAGCCACGGTCAGCCTGTCCTCAGGACACCACCCTCAGTCTAACAGACAATGCGAGCGTACCAACCAGGAGCTGGAGGCCACCCTGTGCTGCGTCATCTCCTCCATCCCCTTCTCTTGGAGCACCCATCTCCCCTGGGTGGAGTACGCTCACAATGACACCTTCTCCTCAGCCATTGGGATGTCCCCCTTCCAGACATCCTTGGGGTACGAACCCCCGCTGTTTCCTGAGGATGAAGGAGAGGTGGCTGTCCCATCCATCCAGGCTCACTTGAGACGGTGTCGGCGGCTGTGGACCAGGACCCGGCAGACCCTGTTACGCACTACTGCTCACAACGCTTCCTCTGCGAATCGCCGCAGGAGGCCCGCTCCACAATACCAGACGGGACAACAGGTGTGGCTCTCTACCCAGGACATTAACCTGAAAGCTTAGAAGAAGAAGCTGTCTCAGCACTATGTTGGCCCCTACCCTGTTGAGAAAGTGGTCAATCCAGTGGCTGTGCGCTTGGATCCCCCCCCCCCCCCGTGTCCATCGCACGTTTCATGTCTCCCAGGTTAAACCTGTAGCGTCTAGCCTTCTGTGCCCCCCCCCCCCCCAGGATTATTGACGGCCACCCGGCTTGGACCATTACAGCCATCCTGGACTCTCGACGTCGGGGCCGGGGGATACAGTACCTAGTGGACTGGGAGGGTTATGGTCCAGAACATAGACGCTGGGTGCGCTCCGCCTTCGTGTTGGATCAACAGCTCGTTGGGGAGTTCCACCGTGCGCACCCAGACAAGCAAGCACCAGGAGGCGCTGTTCAGGGGGGCAGTACTGTCACAGCCTGCTCATGCCTGTCATCTGCCCCAGCTGAGCGCACACCTGCACCTCATCAGTCCGTGCCTATTTAGCCAGCTCTGCCCAGGGCTTCGGCCTGGAGTCGTCAGCTCTCCTCCTTGTGATGTTCTGCGTTCGCCTACTACTACGGCCAGCCCTCCTTCTTGTCCTTAGCACGTAAGGTCATCCACTCACCTGCTCTCTCAGTTCATCCCCTGTGCACAGGTGCACCCTCCTGACAGTGACACTCCTTCCTCATCGCCGTAACTCTTCTACCCTCGACCCGTGGAGCTGATCAGAGCGCTGTATCCCAGGCGTGAGCCAGTCTTGCCAACGTCAGTCACCAAATCCCTGCAAGTAAGCCACAGTCATTACTCATCATATCCCTGTGTGTGTTCATCTCACCCTTGTCCTCTGCTTGTCCTTAGGGTTGCCTGGCTGTACGGTGTTCTGGTCCGTCCTCAGCACTCCTGTCCCCAACAAAACATTCACATTCCACACTCGCACATTCGTACGCCTGCTTGTTAATAAAGACCCTGAAATCTCACCCGAGCTTGCATGTGTGTTCCCTGGGCTAGCCAAACATGTCACTACCTATCATTTGCCCCTAACATGACCTTTTGCACAAATGTGTGCTTTACTTTTTTTCTGTGTGTTGGAAGGTGGCTCTAAAGGAAGAATCATTGTACTGTATCAGTTCTTTGTTACATACCATATGTACATATTACACAGCACTTTGCAGACATACGTAGCAGACTTCAGGAGGGGTCATACACAGCACCCCCCTCTGATCATCAAAGGTGCAGCTGTGGAGAGGGTGAGCAGCACCAAGTTCCTTTGGGTGCACATCTCTGAAGACCTCTCCTGGTCCAACAACACCACATCACTGGGCAAGAAGGCTCAAACGCCTCCATTTCCTCCACAAACTGAGGACAGCATGAGTCCCACCCCCCATCATGTGTTCTTTCTACCAGGGCACCATTGAGAGCATCCTCACCAGCTGCATCACGGTGTGGTATGGAAGCTGCACCGCCTCCTGCCGGAAGACACTACAACGCACAGTGAAAGCAGCAAGCAAGATTTTCGGTGCCCCTCTGCCCTCCCTCTCAGACATCTACCTCACCCACCTCACCTGCAGAGCCATCAACATCGCAGGCGACACCTCCCACCCCTCACACTCACTCTTCAGCCCCCTGTCCTCGTACCAGAGCCTCCGGGCCCATTCTACAAGACTACTAAACAGCTTTGTTCATCAGGCCATCAGGACCCTTAACTTTGTCCACTCCTCCCTCCCCCCCCTTCCTGGACCATAACGCAATCACCAGCACAATAATTACCTAAGCTGTTGGCACAGAAAGACTGACACACCAACAGTAATACATTTGCTGCTGTTTGTCTCTGCACTTTAAGTGCAACCATTTGCACAAATGCCATATCTGCTGCTGTCTGTCATTGCAATATTGATCATGTGCAGTCCTTTCTTTTACTATCTGCACCTACACTACAGCATTGAACTGCAACTATAGGTATTACAGCTCTAGTTTTCTGTATATAGGATTGCTGGGTTATATCATCGTTAATCGTTTATCTCTATTTGCACTATGGAAGGTCTGAGTCTGTCCTTTGTTGCCATTTGCACTATGGGTTGCATTACGGTACATAGACTGCTGTTTTTGTTGTTGTTTTCTTTTTCCGGCCTTATGCCTTTTCTTTTTTTTTTTATTTTGCACACCACTGAAGAGAGAGTGAAACACCATTTCAATTCTCCTGTATGTCCTGTACATATAGGACTGACAAATAAAATCTTTGAATCCTGAATCTCTGAATCTTGAATCTTGAACCAGTTTACTGTCTCCTGATTTTAAGATAATATATGGACAACAGATATTGTGATCGACTCACATTTTAAGTTCTACTTTCATTAGTTTTCAAGCTTGGCTCATGCTGCTAAGATCTTAGAACTTAAAGCACACAAAAATCTTTAGTTGCATAGATAGATAGATTGATAGATCTTTAATTGTCACTGTCACAAGTACAACAAAATTCAAAGTGTTCTCCAGTCAGTGCCCCATTTATAAAAACATTGCCCTATTTATAAAAAAAAAAACAAACAAAAAAAAACATAAACCTACAAATACTAAAAATCAGATAAAAAGAATTTAAAAAGAATAAATATCTAGCCACATTCACACAGACATCAACACAGGACAACATGCACACACAGTCATTGCAAAGAGCATTCAACAACATATAATCATGTCCATTTTGCACATTACTTCCTCAGTTTGTTCACAATGGTTATTGCTGCTGGGTAGAAGCTATGTTTGAATCTGTTTGTCCTTGTGTTCATTAGTCTATATTGTTTCCCAGATGGCAATAGTTCAAACAGTGAGTGCCCAGGATGTGAAGTGTCCTTTAAGATATTTTGGGCTTTCTTCTGGCAACGGGAGTGGTGTAGGTCTTCCAGCGTGAGGAGAGGGCAGCCAATGATCTTCTGGGCGGTGTCGATGACCCTCTGGAGTGCTTTCCTCTGAGCTACTGTACAACTACTGTACCAGATGCATATACAGTATATTAATATGCTCTCAATGGAAGCTCGATAAAAGGACACCAGCAGTCTCTGTGTGATGTTCTCCTTCCTGAGAATCCCCAGGAAGTACAGTCTCTGCTGGGCCTTTTTCACCAGCTCAGAGGTGTTCACACTCCAGGACAGGTTCTCTTCTATGTGGACTCCCAGGAAACGGAAGTCAGCTACCCTCTCTACACAGTCCCCGCTGATGATGAGAGGGGGAATCTCTGTCTTCTTCCTCCTGTAGTCTATTATCAACTCTTTAGTCTTGGAGGTATTCAGGAGAAGGTTATTATCTTTGCACCATGATGACAGCCGCACCACCTCATCTCTCTAAGCAGACTCGTCCCCCCCCCCCCCCCGAGATGAGACCCACCACTGTAGAGTCGTTGGCAAACTTCACAGTGGTGTTGTTGTGATGGGTGGGGGTGCAGTCGTGTGTATACAGACAGTAGAGCAGGGGACTCAGCACACAGCCCTGGGGTGAGCCGGTACTGAGGCTTAGGGCCGTAGATGTATGATGGCCCACCCTGACTCTCTGTCTGCGACCAGAGAGGAAGCTGCTGATCCACGTACATATGGCCTGAGGAAGCCCCAGGTCCCCCAGCTTGACCACCAGTTTGTGTGGGAGGATGGTGTTAAATGCAGAGCTGTAATCCACGAAGAGCATCCGCACGTAGCTCCCCTGCCGTTCCAGGTGGGCTAGAGTGGCATGGAGTGCTGTGGCCACCGCATCTTCTGTGGATCGATTTGCTCTGTAGGCAAACTGGTGGGGGTCAAGACTGCGGGGCAGGGCTGCTATGATATGACTACGGACCAGCTTTTCAAAGCACTCCATCACCATTGGGGTGAGTGCGACTGGTCTGTAGTCGTTAAGGCTGGAGATGTGAGGCTTCTTGGGTAAGTGGACTATGGTGGAGGATTTCAGGCAGGATGGGACAGTGGACTGTGCCAGGGATTGGTTGAAAGTCTAAGTGAAGACTCCAGCCAGCTGATCTGCACAGTCCCTCAACACACGGACCGGCTGCTTTTCTTGGGTCGATGGACCGCAGGGTGCTCCTCACCTCATGTTCCTCCAGAGTGAGGAACGTACTGCTGGTGGCCTGATGTAGGTTGGCTGAAACAGGAGCAACGACCTCAAAGCGGGCAAAGAAGATATTCAGCTCCTCCGCCAGCATGAGGTCACCTACCGCAGTTCCCGGGTTAGTTCGATAGTTGGCCAGGTGCTGGATGCCCTGCCACACCTGCCGGCTATTATTGCTGTCCAGATGGTCCTCAATCTTCCTCCTATAGTCTGCCTTAGCCTCTCTGATGCCCCTCTTTAGGTTGGCCCGAGCTATGCTGTAGAGTTCGCTGTTATCAGACCTGAAAGCGGTGTTTCTCTCCCTCAGCAGTTGCTGGACCTCCCTGTTCATCCAGGGCTTCTGATTAGGGAAGATACAGATCCGTTTTTTCACTGTGATAGTGTCTATGCATTTCTTGATATAGCACAGTACACTGTCTGTTAACAGTTCCAGGTCCTGGTGTTCGAAGACTTCCCAGTTGGTCCTGTCGAAGCAGTCCTGCAGCTGCTGGAAAGCATCCTCCGGCCATGTGGCAACAGTCTTAGAGATGATGGGAGCAGTTTTCCTGAGGGGGGCATATGCAGGAATTAATAGCATGGGCAAATGGTCAGACTGGCCCAGATGTGGTAATGGTCTAGTCCTGTAGCCCAGTTTGATGTTTGAATAGACCTTGTCCAGGGTGTTCACACCCCTAGTAGCACATTTGACATGCTCATGGAGTTTAGGGAGTGCTGCCTTTAAGTCTGCATGATTGAAATCCCCCGCTATAACTTGCATGGCGTCAGGGTAAATACTCTGTGTATAGCTAATGCTAGCATGTAGCAATCCGATAGCTGAGTTAGCATTAGCATCAGGTGGAATGTAGACAGCTGTTACCAATACTACAGTAAACTCCCCAGCCCTCCTGTTGTCCTCTGGTCAAAATGACCCACCACTGTGTTAAAAACCAAAAAAAATCCCCCTAAACAATATTTTTTCAACTTAAAATTTTATGACTTTTCCTAGATTTATCCCAACATTAGGATAAGTGAATTGTTGCCTTTATTCACATTTCCATGTAAGCTGTACAAAAAAAGGTACAAAGGTCGTCTTCGGGTCAAAATGACCCGACAGTCAAATTGAGTTGAAATCACGGTCACTGAGTTATTTACACACCACAGAATGTGAGAATGTTTTAGTTCTGTCTCAGATCAATCAGTAGCGGACGTAAACAACACAATAGCAGACGTAAACAAGACAAGACAGGTGGCCTTCTTGCGGACTGCAGTGCCTTTGATCGGTCTCCGATCAATCAGTAGCAGACGTAAACAAGACAAGACAGGTGGATTTCCAGAGGTTATAAAGGTGCTCCAGATGACAGTACCCCAAATTCTCTCTGTGCTGAAGCCATGAGTGCGCGTTATACCGTCGAACAGGCTATAGAGCTGATTTTTTCAGATGTCCAGCAAGACAACTCTGATTCAGAAGAGGAAGTGGAGGATGTATCAGAAGAAGAAGATGGGGAGGAATGCAACCCAGACCATGATGAATCATCTTCAGAAGAAGAAGAAGAAAACCCTGAAGCTGAAAGGGAGACTTTCCTTTCAAAAAACGGCAAAATAACATGGTCCTCGGCAGCATATAACCAACACGGCAGGGAGGCAGAACAAAATGTCATAAAGATGACCCCAGGACCCACAAGATATGCCGTTTCTCATGCCCATGACATTGTCTCTACATTCTACCTGTTCATCACACCAGCAATACAAAAAAATAATCCTGGAGATGACAAATCTGGAGGGTTTTCGCAAATATGGAGACAGCTGGAAAAAGATGGATGAGACTGACCTGCAGGCCTACTTAGGGCTGATAATCTTAGCAGGTGTAAACAGGTCCCGAGGTGAGGCTGCAGCTAGTCTATGGGATGCAAAGAGTGGAAGGACAATTTTCCGAGCCACAATGCCACTCAAAGTCTTTCATACCTACTCAAGACTGCTATGATTTGATAACTGTGAGTCAAGACCAGCAAGAGGTGTGACAGACAAACTTGCAGCCATAAGAGAGGTCTGGGACAAGTGGGTGGAGCGGCTGTCTTACCTCTACAACCCAGGGCCTGACGTAACAGTGGATGAGCAACTGGTTCCATTTAGAGGTAATTTATTTTCATATTTGTAATAAAATATAATAATGTAATAGTTTTGACTATTGATTTCTATGACTGTTTTCTGTGACACTGATACTAATCACTGATGCTAATCTCTTCTGTCCATAGGTCGTTGTCCTTTCCAGCAGTATATGCCCAGCAAGCCAGCAAAATATGGGATCAAGTCATGGGTGGCTTGCGATGCCAAATCAAGCTACGCTTGGAAGATGCAAGTCTATACAGGGAAGCCGACCAGTGGAGGCCCAGAGAAGAACCAGGGGATGCGAGTTGTGCTTGATGTGACAGAGGGACTGAGGGGTCACAATGTGACATGTGACAATTTCTTCACCTCTTATGAACTCGGACAGCAGCTCCTGAAGAGGAAGATCACCATGGTTGGCACAGTTCGAAAGAACAAGCCTGAGCTCCCACCTGCACTGCTTGCTTCAAAGGAGAGAAAGATCTTCTCATCAAAGTTTGCCTTCACGCCCACCATCACTCTAGTTTCCTACCTCCCAAAGAAAAACAAAAATGTAGTACTTCTGAGCACACAGCACAAAGACGCTGCCATTAGCGATCGTGAGGACAAGAAGCCAGCCATCATCCTAGACTACAACTGCAACAAAGGAGGTGTGGACAACCTAGATAAGGTGATTGGGACATAGAGCTGCAGAAGGATGACTGCCCGCTGGCCCCTGGTCATCTTCCACAACATCATTGATGTTTTCTCCTACAATGCCTTTGTGATTTGGAGAGAGTTCAACCCGACCTGGATGCCTCGTAAGCAGAACAAGAGGAGGGTGTTTCTGGAGCAGATAGGAAAGGCACTTGTAACTCCACTCATTGAAAGAAGGAAGCATGTCCCCCGCACAGAAGCCTCTGCAGCAGTTGTGAAAGCTATTCAGAGTGCAGGAACTCCTGATCAACCTGAGGATCCAGCTGCCACAGCTGCTGCCCCAGCTGGGGCAAGTAAGAGGAAGAGATGTCAGTTCTGCCCGCCAAAGAAGGACTGTAAAACACATACAGTGTGCTGCAGGTGTAAGAAAAATATCTGCAAAGGCTGTGCACTTGCATACTGCCCTACATGTGCTAATTAGTTGAATGAGTTATATTGTTTTTCACATTTTTGTATTGTATATTTTCTTACATTGTTCACTAGCAAAAAAAAAAAAAAATCAAAAGAAACTGAATCATTGGGATGAATAAAAATGCTTTCAAAACTCATTTTTGCACATTTCTAATCTTTCTTATACAGGTGAAGAGGGAAAACTCAGGTATTCACACATTTTGTGGTGAATGACAAGTTGTTTCTTCAAGCAAAATAAAATTTGGTGTTTAAAATTCAATTAAGCTGCTTATATTGGGGGTTTAGTCATTTTGACCCGGAGGACACGGGGTGTATACAGAATATGAGGACAACAAGAGGGCTAGGGAGGTAAATGGGTCTGCACTTAACAGTCAGATACTCTATGTCCGGTGAGCAGTGACTTTCCATAATCACAGAGTTAGTACACCAGCTGTTATTTACGTACACTCAGAGCCCTCCTCCTCTGCTCTTACCGGAATCCGCTGTCCGGTCATAGCGCTGTATAGTGTGCCCCGCTAGCTTGATAGCCGAGTCCGGGATAAATGGTTGAAGCCAGGTCTCGGTGTTAAG
The DNA here is from genome assembly GCA_020510985.1 of Pholidichthys leucotaenia. Lineage (NCBI taxonomy): Eukaryota > Metazoa > Chordata > Actinopteri > Cichliformes > Pholidichthyidae > Pholidichthys > Pholidichthys leucotaenia. The sequence continues at coordinate 245,931,347 of CM035845.1, read as the reverse complement.
AAGAATGCATGCAACCTTGGCACAGTTGTTTGCCTTGATCTGTAGCCTTAGTTCCTCCATCTTGTTCACGAGAGATCTGGCGTTTGAGAGGAAAAGGCTGGGAAGCGGTGGTTTGAATGGCTGCCTCCGTAGCCTTACTAGCGAGCCGGCCCTACAGCCCCGCTTCTGCTTCCTCTCCCTCCTCCGCCTGCGCCTCCTCCCCGCTGGGATGGTAATTCATGGAGAGCCGGGGCTTCTCGCTACTTCCACCGGGATCTTGTGTGAGTGGAGAAACTCACTTGTTACTTTCCCCTCGTAGCATATTCTGATCTTCAGAATATCATGCCGGCTATAGGTGATATTCGCTCGGCAGAATATGCACAAAACAAACACGTAAAACAAAAAAACACATCCAAATACCGCTTCGACTGGTGAACCACTGAACTGCTGCAACTGTGTGCACCGCCATTATATCACTATATCGTTTCTCATTTGTCAAACATGTAAGAAAAAAAACTGGTCGTGCAGTCATTTCAGTTAGAAAAACTGTTATTTATCAACCTGGATGCTGGATATGTTCAAATCTGTGACTGTGTCAGTTCATATACACACATGGACAAAACTGTTGGTATCCCTCTGTTAATGAAAGAAAAAACACAATGGTCACAGAAATAACTTGAATCTGACAAAAGTGGTGATGAATAAAAATTCTATGAAAATTAACCAATGAAAATCACTCAATGCTTTTCAATTGTGGTTCAACAGAATTATTTTAAAAAACAAGCTCATGAAACAGGCCTGGACAAAAATGATGGTACCTTTAACTTAATATTTTGTTGCACAACCTTTTGAGGCAATCACTGCAATCAAACGATTTCTGTAACTGTCAATGAGACTTCTGCACCTCTCAGCAGGTATTTTGGCCCACTCCTCATGAGCAAACTGCTCCAGTTGTCTCAGGTTTGAAGGGTGCCTTCTCCAGACGACATGTTTCAGCTCCTTCCACAGATGTTCAATAGGATTTAGATCAGGGCTCATAGCAGGCCACTTTAGAATAGTCCAATGTTTCGCTCTTAGTCATTCTTGGGTGTTTTTAGCTGTGTGTTTTGGGTCATTACCCTGTTGCAAGACCCATGACCTATGACTGAGACCAAGCTGTCTGACACTGGGCAGCTCATTTCTCTTTAGAATACCTTGATAGTCTTGAGATTTCATTGCACCCTGTACAGTTTAAGACACCCTGTGCCAGATGCAGCAAAGCAGCCCCAGAACATAACAGAACCTCCTCCATGTTTCACAGTAGGGACAGTGTTCTTTTCTTGATATGCTTCATTTTTGCGTCTGTGAACATAGAGCTGATGTGCCTTGCCAAAAAAGTTCCAGTTTTGTCTCGTCTGTCCATAGGACATTCTCCCAGAAGCTTTGTGGCTTGTCAACATGCAGTTTGGCAAATTCCAGTCTGGCTTTTTTATGATTTGTTTTGAACAGTGGTGTCCTCCTTGGTCGTCTCCCATGAAGTCCACTTTGGCTCAAACAATGACGGGTGGTGTGATCTGACACTGATGTACCTTGACCTTGGAGTTCACCATGAATGTGTTTAGAGGTTGCTCTGGGCTCTTTTGTTACCATTCATATTATCCGTCTCCTCCTGCGGCCATGTCCAGGGAGGTTGGCTACAGTCCCGTGGATCTTAAATTTCTGAATAATATGTGCAACTGTAGTCACAGGAACATCAAGCTGCTTGGAGATGGTCCTATAGCCTTCACCTTTAACATGCTTGTCTATAATTTTCTTTCCTATCTCCTGAGACAACTCTCTCCTTTGCTTCCTCTGGTCCATGTTTAGTGTGGTACACACCATGTCACCAAACAGCACAGTGACTACTTGTCACCCTTTAAATAGGCCGACTGATTGATTACAAGTTTGTAGACACCCGTGATGTTAATTAGAGGACACATCTTGGTTGAACATGTCCCTATGGTCACATTATTTTCAATCTTTTCTAGGAGTACCATCATTTTTGTCCAGGCCTGTTTCATGAGTTTGTTTTTTAAAGTAATTCTGTTGAACCACAATTCAAAAGCACTGTCTGATTTTCATTGGTTAATTTTCATAGAATTTTTATTTATTACCACTTTTGTCAGATTCAAGTTATTTCTGTGACCATTGTGTTTTTTTCTTTCATTAACAGAGGGGTACCAACAATTTTGTCCACAGCTGTACGTACGTATACAAGTTTTCAAGTCAGTGTGGACTTGTGGGGCAGCAGAGAAACCAAGCTTTGTGGGAAAGATATTTGACCATATCAAATTAAATTGAGGAATGCAACTTTTTAAGTGATATGTTTTCCTTGTTTGAGATTTATAAATATTTTAAAGAATGTAATATATATTTAGATACGTATTTTTATATGGCTTTAAATATTAAACAGGCTGCCTATAGTAATTTTAAATGTACTTGAAAATTCCATGGTGGACTTAAGCAGAAAATTAAAAACTTCTTTGATGGGATGAGGAAAAAAATAAACTTTTAGCTTTTGAAACTATAAGCTAAAGCTTAGTTTTTACAGTTGTGACTGAGCTTGGGATTATTCAAGAAGATTATCATTTTATTCTTTGACTATATATGGACACTGCACATACATAATAATGTTGGGTGTCATCTCCTGTGTGAGTGCTGTGTACATTATTTTTTAATAACTAATGACTAAGTCTGTTGTAATGTACTATCTAACAGCATTACCCCTTGATTATCTGGTTAACTGAGTTATCTGAAGGAATGACTACTGGGAGCAATTCTGCTGCATATGCAAGCGAAAGTATGACAAATCATTTTATATTGACATCTCAAGTTCTGGACAAGATTGTTGGGTGCCAAACAGCTGTGGATGATCCAAATTCACAAAATGCACGGTTGAGCGCTGTGATGGAGACACAACTTCATCCTGCATTTCTAAAAAGTAAGGATTTAATTCTTTTAATAAGTGTGTATGCTATTAAACTGACAAATATTTAGTCAGACACTTTCTTCACTTATTCCAATACCAGCGCACCTGGATGTGCACCAATTTCTATGCACTTTTGATGAATGAGGATCACTGTGTCTACAAGAAATGTCAAATAAAAAACCTGGAGTTTTTAAGGCCTTTTAGATACCACTTTTGTCAACGATGGCCCTCACGAGCCATCAATGACACGCCAACAGCCAGCCGATGAGTTTGCGTATTTTATTAACACAGGGTAAAAGTACAAAATAATAAGCCACGGGGGGGGGGGGGTGGCAAAACACACAATAACTAAGACTACGACACACTGACGAAACACACAGACTAAGGTATACACTTACTGGGAAAAGGCACGAATAGAGGATCGAGGATGGAGGTTGGACAAAGGAATAATTGACGATGAATATCAGATGATTTCAGACGAGGAATGTCAGATGAGGTCGCAGCCCGGAGTAACCAAAGCTGCTCCCTTAAATAGGGCCAGGGATGAAACAGCTGATGAGGCAGTCATCAACTCCATTGATTCCAGCTGTTACAGCCAGCGCCACTCTGACAGCTGGAAGCCCCGCAGAGACGCTGTCAGAATAAGAGCCCTGTGGGACCATAAGAAATACTATCGAATGAGAGGAAAATACTGCATGACCCGAGCACGGACGAGATCGGCGCTCAGGCCATGACAACTTTAAATTAAGTTGAATAACAAATTTTTATTGGAAATACAGATGAAATTTTCATGAAGATACTATATAAATAAAGAAGTGTAACTGGAACTTTTAAGACTATAACAAAATATGCTGTAATTTATAATCATCTGTACTCAAAATCCTTGTTTTTACTCCTAACCAATGCTCATATACTGTAGCTCAACGATCTTTTCATTTTGATGTCAAAGAGAAGCAACTTTAATTCTTTCCCATTAGTTGGCTGTGTAGCAATCAGTTTGAGGCACCCTTAAACACTTTTATCAAAGCATTTTGACTGAAACCTATGTTATGGAGTTTTAAGGAAACTATAGTAGGATAAAAATGACTTACTTGTTTAAATGAGCTTACTTGTAAGGTTGCTTGGTCTCTGAAGGTTTTCAAAGAGTCAGATACCTGTAGATTAAATAAGTTTATGTAGAAAGAAAACATGGCACTGCCACAGGGGTGTGTACACAGTGTGTACTGCATACTGCTAATGACTAATATTGTAATGCTCTCCCATTTAACCTTGTTCATTGCTATATCTCTATGCTCTGATGAAGGTTTGACCGAACAAAAAGCTGAGCAGTAAAGTGAAAATTGCGCTAAGTGTGTGGAAGTCTTTATTTCTATTTATTCCAATTAAATATGTTTCAAAATGAAAAAAATATATTAAAAGACAGGAAGACCATCATGACAGGGTATGTCAGGATAACGTTGAAAAGTGATCGTTTGGATATGAGATGTTAATCAATCTGCCTGTCTTATTGCAATTAGCTTTCTTGCTTTTGCTTTTGAAAATCAAAGATCATCACTTAACAGTGAACCTCAGGTCACAGAACTAAAAGCAAACAGAAAACAGAACTGAGAATCTTTTAGTTGAAGCAGAGAGATGTATGGGTATTCCTTTAGAGTCTGATTTTGCTGCTTTGAAAGACCTCTTGCCCACGACACTACTCTTGCTAATTCCCACCTGTACAGCAGATTTACAAGAAGCTGTGTGGGAGGAAGGCTTAAAGCAACACCAGCAATCTTACCCTCCCAAATGACTAAGTGTTTAGTTCCTTGCTGTTTAGCAAATGGCACTGCAACACATCAGCACTGGAGCAGATTTAACCCTCAAGCTATAGGAACTCTGCAAAAATGTCTCATATATACCCAAGTGAAATTAACTAAATGTGGAGCAAGAACGGGCCACTGTCAATGGACAACAAACCCAAGACGTAATACTATTGGAAGACAATTTCCAATGATAAATGGCAGGATTTCTCTAACTGACGGAGGAAATATACCTTTAAGCAAAGAGTAAGAATTTCATTAAGAATGGACTACTCGCACTGAATGGCGTGATGTGTATCCTCTTATAAATGATCCGTCTCCTCAACATCCGGTTTGTATTTACAATGTATGATTGCAGTAGAATTAGGAAGAATTAGGAATTTGTCACAAATGTACAAAAATAAATAATTTGGAGCATTTCCAAGGACAGGAGAAAAAAAATCTATAAAAATGTATGTGCCCTGCTTTGCTCAGCATCACAGTTTTATGAGAGAAACGTACACCAAGCTCCTTGTTTAAACTGTTGCTTTGAGACTGCAGTGACTGTGATCAATGTTAAAAAGGAAGTTAATAATGTAAAGATGCATCTTGTTCTCAGTGTTCACAGCACTTCAGTTTTTCCATATTTTGTTGTGTTACAGCCTTATTCCAACATGGATTAAATTCCTTTTTTCCTCAAAATTCTACACACAATACCCCATAATGACAATGTGAAAAAAGTTTTTTTTTTTTTATTTTTGCTGATTTATTAAAAATAAAAACTAAAAAATCACATGACAAGACAAAGGAATTGTCTGTAGACCTCCGAGACAGGATTGCCTCAATGCACAGATCTGGGGAAGGGTACAGAAAAAATTCTGCTGCTTTGAAGGTCCCAATGAGCACAGTGGCTTCCATCATCTGTAAATGGACTCTTCCTAGAGCTGGCTGGCCATCTAAACTGAGCAATCAGGGGAGAAGGGCCTTAGTCAGGGAGGTGACCAAGAAGCCGATGGTAACTCTGTCAGAGCTCTAGCGTTCCTCTGTGGAGAGAGGAGAACCTTCCAGAAGGACATCCATCTCTGCTGAAATCCACCAATCAGGCCTGTATGGTAGCATGGCCAGACGGAAGCCACTCCTTAGTAAAAGGCATGTGGCAGCCTGCCTGGAGTTTGCCAAAAGGCACCTGAAGGACTCTCAGACCGTGAGAAAAAAAATTCTCTGGCCTGATGAGACAAAGATTGAACTCTTTGGTGTGAATGCCAGACGTCATGTTTGGAGGAAACCAGGCACCGCTTATCACCAGGCCAATACCATCCCTACAAGTGAAGCGTGGTGGTGGCAGCATCATGCTGTGGGGATGTTTTTCAGCTGCAGGAATTGGGATACTAGTCAGGATTGAGGGAAGGATGAATGCAGCAATGTAAAGGGACATCCTGGATGAAAACCTGCTCCAGAGCGCTCTTGACCTCAGACTGGGGTGACGGTTCATCTTTCAGCAGGACAGCAATCCTAAGCACACAGCCAAGATATCAAAGGAGTAGCTTCAGGACAACTCTGTGAATGTCCGTGAGTGGCCCAGCCAGAGCCCAGATTTGAATCTAATTGAACATTTCTGGAGAGATCTGTAAAATGGCTTTGCACCGATGTTTCCCATCCAACCTCATGGAGTTTGAAAAGTGCTTCAAAGAGGAATGGGTGAAACTGCCCAAAGATAGGTGTGCCAAGCTTGTGGCATCATATTCAAAAAGGCTTGAGGCTGTGATCGCTGCCAAAGGTGCATCAACATGCAAGGCTGTGAATACTTACAGTGTAGATGTGATTTCTTAGTATTTTATTTTTAATAAATTTGCATAAATCCTAAAAAAACAAAAACTTTTTGATATTGTTATTATGGGGTGTTGTGAGTAAAATTTTGAGGAATAAAATGAATTTAATCCATTTTGGAATAAGGCTGTAAAATAAAATGTAGAAAAAATGAAGCACTGTGAATACTTTCCAGATGCACTATGCATTATTTTGACTGCCCTAATGCTGAGAGGAAGGTCGGAGCTTTTCAGTTCGTGATAAGGTTTATTTTTCTCTGTGCATCAGTCCTATTTTCACTGTATATCAGACCTAGTTAATCTGGCACTACCAATCAGCTTATGGACTGTTTACACATGGCTGTGTATCTGTGTGGATTTACTGTGCTCGTTGATTAGCTGTTAGTAGCGATTTTTTTTGGCTCTATTTGTGGTTATTACTTGGTAACTCCTGGCCTCTCTCAGAACATCTCTATGCCACCATGCCTTCTCCATGATCTTCTGATTCTGTCACCCTGTCTTCACTGCTTGCTGCTGCTTTAATCAGGTGCATTACTGTCATTAAATCCTGACTGTTCACAACGCTATGTCCTTCGAGTTTGTGTACTCGGAACATGACCTTCTTCACTCATACAGGATATATAAATCTAAGTTATTATTATTATTATTATTATTATTATTATTATTATTATTATACTTCAAGTTGTCTACTTTTGCCTTCTAGGACCAGGGCTATACCATGGCCCTGAAACACTAGAGGAATGTGTATTTTTTTTACTTAATTGAGAGGACCCTCCCCAAAATGTGTGCTGTCCCCATTTCCTGTAGGCTGATGTTGCCTGGGATTTTATCAATTTGTTTTTCAGTTGCTTTTTTGATAACTCCAAGGGCACCCACAGCAATGGGGATTACCTTGGTTCTCATATTCCATATTCGAGACAATTTATATCTCTAAGTCTTTCTGTTTGGACAGTTTTTCTGATACTTTGGTGGAAGTCTTTCTATCAGATGGTATAGTCAAATCAATCACGGTGCGTTTGTTCTCTGGCTTATCCTTGATGACAATATCAGGACTATTTGTTGTTATTGTTCTTTCAGTCTGGATGGACATGTCATAGAGAATAGTTACATGTCCTTCTTCTGCTTCAACTACTATTTTGGGGTTGTGCTCATATCACTTATCTACAGTGTCTATACTATATTCCCTGCAGATATTCCAGTGTAGGAGGGTTGTGGCCTTGTTATGCCTTTGGATATATTCTTTCTTTGTGAGTTCTGGGCAGCCTGAAATAATGCGATTGATGGTTTCTTGAGAATTATTGCCTAGATGGCAGTGTGGGTCTCTCCCATCTTTTATAATGTGATGCTGGTATGCTCTGGTGGGGAGGACTTGGTATTGTGCTAGGACTTCGTGGACTGGTGCCATCGGAACTGCCTCCAGATCAACGCGAGGAAAACTAAGGAGCTGGTGGTGGACTGCCGCAGGCATGGGCAGCCCCTCACAGCACCAGTAAATATACAGGGAACAGACATCGAGATGGTGACATCCTATAAGTACCTGGGTGTTCATCTGAACAATAAACTAGACTGGTCACACAATACTGACGCACTCTACAAGAAGGGACAGCGCAGGCTGTTCCTGCTGAGGAGACTCAGGTCTTTTGGTGTACAAGGGGCGCTGCTGAAGTCATTCTATGACACGGTGGTGGCATCAGCCATCACTTTTGGAGTGGTCTGCTGGGGCAGTGGCATTACTGCAGCCGATAGGAAGAGACTGAACAAACTGATTAAGAAAGCTAGCTCTGTCCTGGGGCAGCGCCTTGATCCGATGGAGGAGATAGGAGAGAGAAGGACGGTGGCTAAACCGTCATCTCTGCTGGAGTCCGAGTTCCACCCTATGCAGAACATACTGAATGCACTGAGGAGCTCATTTAGCAGCAGACTACATCATCCCAGGTGCACAACCGAGAGGTTTCGTAGGTCCTTCCTACCAACGGCTGTCAGACTGTACAACCTAAGCAGGGCTGCTCGCAGAGATAGCAAAAAGACGTAACAAACTAATAGTTTTTTGAATGCAAAAGATGCAACAGACTTACACAATGGTCCCCTCCGGCATACAACTAGGAACATACCGGTCGCTATGGAGGGTGAGAATATGTATGGGCACATAATCATACCATGTAGGATAACTAAGTAGACGGTTATGCTGTTTCATCCCATCTAGCAACAATGCTCTGCACTGTGTGTGTTTATATATTTACATATTTATTCCATCTAGCTACAATGCTCAGCACTGGGTGTGTTTATATTTATATATCTATATATTTATTCCATCTAGCTACAATGCTCCGCACTGTGTTTTTATATATCTACATATTATTCCATCTAGCTACATTGCTCCGCACTGTGTGTGTTTATATACTTGCATATTTATTCCACCTAGCTGCAATGCTCCGTACTGTGGGTGTTTATATATTTACATATTTATTCCATCTAGCTACAATGCTCTGCACTGTGTGTTCATATATTCATATATTTATTCCATCCAGCTACAATGCTCTGCACTGTGTGTCTGTGTGTATATATATATTTTATAGTAATATGTACATATGTATATTAGCTGCTCTTGCTTGCTTGTTTTTTTTCTTGCCTTCTGATTGTTGCTCTGAGTGTTGCTATCCCTGTGCTGTTGCAATCCTGGAATTTCCCCGTTGTGGGACTAATAAAGGCTTATCTTATCTTATCTTATCTTATCTTAATCAGTCCCTCCATTTCTGATTTGAGTCCACTTGATTTGAGACACTGGTTTGTCAACTTCATGTAAATATTGGCCTCCCTATTTCACAGGGTGTACCTTCCATACCTTGCTTTCTCTTCCCATCTTTTTTGCAGCTGTTGCTGGCCTTGGCATTTTGAGCTTCCTTTGAGCCTCTTTGCATATAAAACTGTTGCTTCATCAGCGTTTGGGGGGGGGGGGGTCTCTCGAAGGGATAACCCCTGTTTGTATTTTTCAGGTTCTCTGAGGATAGAGTAAAGCTTTTTTTTTCATTTTTTCATGTCGTTGGGCTAAGTGAACTAACTGATCATTGCTTGATGTCAAATAGGCATCTAAGTCAATAGTGGTAGTCTTATAGGTCAGATCCAGTTGGAAAAAACCTCATTCACTTTCTGTTCTTGGAAGATACAATTGATCAATATCGGCTTTTGGGTCGTACATTTTTGCTAGTGTGAGAAGCTTTCTGGTGTTAGTATTTAATTTTCTGATCCCTGACCATTTCCAGTTGATGACATTGAAGCTGTATGTGACCACTGGCAGGGCCAAAGTATTTGTGGCTTTTACCCAGTTGGAAGAGTTGAGTTCTCTGTTTAATACCAATCTGATTCTTCTGTAGTATTCTTTTTTGTATCTTTTCTTTTACAGTTGCATGTTGAATGCCATCTCCTTCATTTACATCTAAATATTTATACATTCCTTCTTGTTCAAGTTCTTTAATGATGGTGGAGGTATCTAGGTCTAGATTTCTGGAGTTTTTAGTCAACCTCTTTGGAAGATTGCTTTTGCACATTTGTCAAGGCCAACCTCCATTCTGATATCATCGCTGAAAGTTTTTACAGTGGTGAGGAGACCTGTCTGATGATCGTCATTTTTTGTAAAAGTTTTCAGGTCATCCATATAAACAAATGGTTCAGTTTGCCAGCCACAGTTTCATACCAATATGTATTTTCATTAAACAATGAGCTCAGAGGTGCAAGTGCAATACAGAAGAGTAGGGGTGATAAAGAATCTCCCTGGAAAATGCCACCTGAGAAAAATACACAATGATCAACTAAGGCTGGGGTAGGGGTGACATGATTGATTGACTCAGGGAACAGACACAGGCTCGGGAATAGATACAATTATCTTTATTGTAAAGTGTGTGTGTGTGTGTGTGTGTGTGTGTGTGTGTGTGTGTGTGTGTGTGTGTGTGTGTGTCTGCGATGACGTCGTAGCTGGGGGTGAGCAGAGCACCGTAAGACCTGGCAACCCTATGGACAGAGTAGAGATACAGATGTTAGTAAAGCCCCCCAAAGGGACCGTATTGTGAATGACTGGGGCTTACTGTTTGCAGAGGAGGTGATGTGCTCAGGTTGGCCCGTAGGCTACAGCCAGAAGGACAGCACCTACTGTCATGGTGCAGCTGGTGAGGAGAAGGACTCACGAGAGGGAGCGTGGCCAAGTCCGGAGCCAGGAGTAAGGATTCTGCCGCCACGGAACTTCACCTGTACACAGGGGACCAGCATAGAGAAAAGGTGAGTAATAAGTGGCTTACTTGAAGGGTAGAAGATGATCTTTAAAGAGGGTTGAGACTGGAGACTAGGAAGGCTTAGGAATGTCGGTAATGGCGAGAGGATTCTTAGAAGAAGGCAAAGACAAGAGCAGGACTCTTCAGCCCAAGGAGACAGGCAGCTCCGTGCCGATCTGAAGGCAGAGCCGTTTAAATAGCCAGAGGGTGATGGAGAGCCGGTGTGCGCGCAGCTGCGGGAGATAATGATACAGAGTGAGCCATCACAAGGGGAACACATAATACGAACAATAATCATGACAAATGAAAACACAGAGACACCAATAATGACATTAGTGACCAATGTCCAAGGACCACCATACAGGTGAACATGGTGCATCAGATAGCCTATCAAACACCGAGGGCCACCGGACGGATGTATCAGGAGCCGCAGGGGTGCAGAGCTCAGGGACAAAAGGAGCCTTGAACTCAGAAGACAACACAGGGGTATTTTGCCCTGGAGAAAACAACACAGGAGCCTTAGACTTAGGAGGTGACAATATGGACACTTTAAGCTCAGGAGGAACTCAGGAGATAATGACAACGGAGCCTCTTGCTGTGGAGGAAACACAGGAGTTTTTTGCTCAGGGGAAAACAACATAGGGGCTTCTTGCTCTGGGGAAAAATGTAGGAGTCTTTCACTCTGGGGCTAATAACACAGGAGTTTCTAGTTCTGGAGAAATCAACATAGGAATTTCTAGTTCTGGAGACAACAACACAGCAGATTTTAGTTCTGGAGAGAGAACCTGAGGGGCCTTCGGCACAGGGGCTAACAGCAGCTTAGAAGCAGCAATTCCAGGCAGCAAAGGTGGAGGGGACTCCCTAGATGGCCCAGTTGTAGCAGACTGCTTGGATAGCCCAGGTGGAGCTGACAGCTCGGCGTGCCCAGGTGGAGTGGACTGCCCAGCCACTGGAAAGACAGATGGAGGATACCGAAAAAAAATGAACATAAAGCAGACCCAGGTGGAGTGGACTGCTCAACCTCTGGAACGATGGGTGGAGGCCCCCCAACCTCTGGAATGATGACAGGTGGGGGTCTCCCGGCAACTAGAACAACGGGTGGAACGGATTGTTCAACCTCTGGAACAATGACAGGTGGAGGTCCACCGACCACTGGAATGACAACAGGTGGGAGTCCCCTGACCTCTGGATCAACGACGGGTGGAGTGGACTGCTCAACCTCTGGAACAACGATGGGTGGAGGTCCACCGACCTCTGGCAAGACAGGTGGAGGTCCACCAACCTCTAACTCGACAGGTGGAGGCCCACCAACCCCTGGAATGATGGGAGACATAGGTGGAGCATGGTCCTCCTGCAGCTCCATCCTAGACATGCCCACCTCAAATGAGGGAGGAGAACAGGTGGCCAATGAGGTGACATCACAGCCGTTAGCAGCAGAGACTGGTGGGGATGGCCCAAGAGCTGGTGGACTCAGTGCTTGGGTCTCCCCCACTAGGAGTAAGGCAAGTCTTTTCTAAAATATTTGTATAAAATAATGAAAAAAAAAAAAAAACTTCCCTTAACCCCAGATCTCTTGCTGCTGAGGTGACGACCTCAGGATCAGCTGCAGGAGTGGCGACTTCTGAGAGAGCTGCAAGAGGGATAACTGGAGGAGCTGGTACAGGAGCTGTGGAGTGATGCGGAGCGGACTCCGGGACTTCTGGAACAGAAGACTCTTCCCATTGTACCCGCTCTGCTGCTGCTGAAGCGTCAGGCAAGTCCTCCCGGGAGCTGCAGGAACTCTTCTGACAGAAGATCTCTGCCTGATGGTTCAGAGTTGTAATGTCCCCCCGGAACAGATGGCTGGGGCGCACTGATGTCCTGCTCTCCAGCCACTGGAGCTGCCACTGATGGAGCACTCAAGAAGGGTGGGGACAAGGTAGCAGAAACCCTAGGTGAAACCCAGAGTGAAGGACACAGTGGGCAAGTGGACCGATGCTTCCTCAAGGCTCACTTCCCCACTGGCCCTTTAGATGACAGCTGGTCCTCACATGCAGTGAATAAAACCTCCAGAGCAAGCCAAGGTTTATATTCAAGCTGGATGTTGTTTTATGTGAGGATTGCCTGCCTCTGCTCCTCCTGCTGGCTTTGGCAAGAACTGCCACTAGCTTATTCCAACCCGAGCCCTTCTTTCTCCAGCCAATCTTGCTCGTTGAGTCCTTAAGTGGTGGCTTCATTCTGTCACAGTTCCTTCTGGCAGGCACGGTGGGATAAATGGACTCAATACAGGCCGAACTCCAGCATAGCATGATTTATTTACAGAAATCTTAAAGAAAAAAATGACAGCATGTGGGCTTAAAGTAAGTGAGGATACGGTTGGAAAATAAACTTACTAAGACACACAGGATACAGGCAGCGAGCAATGATCAGCGTTACATATTAACATCAATGACGCCACATCAGACTGACACTGAACACCGACATATATAGACAAGGGAATAATTACAGAACACAGGACAGGTGGGAACAATCGGGGGCAGCAGGGAAGAGGCTGCAGGTGAGGAGAACAGGACGGATGGGGCTGTACAGACAATCATAGACGGGGGATGCACAAGAAACATGACAATGACCATACAGGACAACAATCAAGGTGTAATACAGAAAGGGCAGTGGCATAAACATGACTGTGAACATAATCATAATACTAAAGGGCAGGGCTAAAAACTACAAAACATAATTAGATGCATGATAATGAAAAATAAACACAATGATCATTTAAGGCTGAGGTAGGGGAACAACACAAATAACAATAAGGACAAATGAAAACACAGACATCAATGATGACATTAGGGAACAATGGGGGTAACACAACATTACTACAGACTGGGGAACACAGAAGACAATGACAGAGGACCCAGGGGAGACACAGAAGGCAAATAATGCAAAGAATCATAAATGATCACAGAAAGAACAATAAATTAGTATATTACAATCAAGCCCAGATTACGACACTCTGCTACACATTGTTGGCAGCCAAATGATGGGACGGTAGTTTTTTGGGTCCTTAGTGTCTTCTGACTTGGGGATCATATAGGTTACACCTTCAGTTAGCCATACAGGGCAGTTGTGTGGATTTTTTACATCACTGAATCCCTTAACAAGGTCTTCATGGATAACATATACAGTAGGTTCTTTGTCCAAAAGTTGGTGACTCCGTCTATTCCAGGGGATTTCCAATTACTTGATTTCTTGATGTTGTAGTTTCTTCCAACATAATGTCATCCCAGTTTTGATTTTCCAGATACTGAAATTGATCTGCCTGTTTTTGGAGCCAGGATGCATTCTCATTGTGAGCTTAATCATTTCCCCAGATATTTCTCCAGAATGCCTACATTTCTTCAATGAATAGGAGTTCATTCAAATCAATTGTTTTCTTCCCCAGCTCTCAATAGAAGGCTGTTGCATTTTCTTTGAAAATCTTATTATGCCTGAAAAGGGCACTTCTTCTTTTTTTTTTTTTTTTTTTTTTTATATTGCCTGAGTCTTTGTGCCTTAGTTTGGATCTTTTGTTTAAGTAGTTATTTAGCTGTCTGCAGTTCATCTTTGTTTTTGATGCTGAGCCTTTGATTATTTTTTTCCTTTTCCAGTGTTTTATGTGGGAGCCTTTCTCAGTTTCGTTAAGTATAGAGAGATCACTTCTTAATCTCTTATTTATTTTTCATTTTTTCTTTCCAAACAGGTTGCTTCTTTTTTCTCTGATGGGGGTGCAATGGTCATTTTCTTAATTTTTCTGTGATGGTTGTCACAGTTGCATGGATAAGTGGGTTCATTTGAGTCAAATTAAGCGGGTCGGCAGTCTCTAGTTTGATGTCAGCTATGGCCTCATTTGCATGATTAATTAGAGTTGTGGCCCAGTGATCATTCTTGATCTTTAGTATTGGTGGTCTTTCATTAATAGGTCGCGCCTTTACAATTTCCCATTTCTGAAGCATCTGGGCTTTCATTTCAGATGTTTCCCTAAAGTCTGGTTTGTCTGTTTCCAGTAACTGGAGGTGATCAAGATTCTCAGCAGCAGTTGTTTCATTAAGGTCTTGGTTTTGAGTGTCTTCATTTACAAGTTTTAGAGTAGATGACTCCTTTGGAGCTGGGGTTGTCTGCTTCACTCTTTCTTGGATGGTTTCAAGTTCTACATCAGTGAGCCTTTTGTGCTTGATGACATCCCTGCGTACATTAGCAGGTTTGTTTGTGTCTAGATTAACTCTGATTGTAGGGTTTTGATGTTGCCAGATCTTATATGCTGTTTGGGTGGTAGAAGTCTCAGAAGGGTCACTTATAGCTTTGTAGAAAGCTTCAATCTCTTGTTTATACTCCTCTCTAGACCATTTTCCCCCCATTTACTTTCAGGGGATTTAGGTTGGGTGTAGTCAGAGGGCCCCTGTGAGGGATGTCCTCAGTGTGGTTATCCTCTAGCACATGGTGAGAAGAGTTTGTTCCAGTCACAAACTTTTCGACTTCAGCCTGGTTCCCCACTTAGGGGCAAGTCCCTTGTTTATCCACACAATGACTGATGCAGTAGAAAAAAATACTACTACAACTAGTCATATAAAGAATTGGTGGTAGCTACCCTGAGCTTGAGGCTCTTTCTGGGTGCTATTAGCCAGTGCCAGCTGAGCCCGGGGCTCACGTGGGCAGGGGCGACCACTCCCTGGAGTATTAATAGCATTACTACCCCTTACCCATTGATTATTAGGGCCCGAGCCACTGACAACGTTAGTGGGCAAGAGCCCTATTGTAATTGCTCTGTTTATTAAGGCCCGAGCCACTGGCAAAGTCAGTGGGCGAGAGCCCTATTGTATCCGTTAAGATTGAGACGGTGCTCATTTCTTCGTGGTGCAGTGATACTGAGGCCAAATAATGATATGAACCTCGAGGGGGTGACTGGCAAAGAATAACAATGTGATAGCTGCATCTCTATTGTAAGCGGTTTGTTTTTTTATTTATGTGAAAACTTTGTTAGGGCCTGAGCCACTGACAACGTCCTCCTTGCCATGGAACATCAGAAAGTTGTAATTTGGACAAACTTTTTCCAATTTTCACCAAATTTTCTACAACGGATAGTAGTCCCACCCTGAACACTCCTCTATAAAAATACTTAACAAAAGTAAGAGCGCCACTTACTGTACTCTTTATTTTTGTGCAGCGCTTGCCACGACAATGTTAAATTTTCTTAGCCAGTTAGGTATGACAGATGTCAGGCGATCACATTTTTCACCCTCTCAGTGTTATTCAAAACTCATTTTTTTTTTTTTGCAAACACCTCAGACCCGCTGGAAAAATTGATAAACTGGAAGAAATATGTGCCCCACCACCCCCAGTTTTGTGGGCGTGGCCAAACGTATAAGGTCAATGGAGACTGGAAACACTAAAGTTTGCAGTACAGACACAAAATTTGGGTGAGGTGTGCATCACATCAAGACATGCAAAAAACATAATCGTGGCCCTTACCCACAGCCAACACGAAGTCTGCTATCCTGCCTCAAAGCCACTCCACCTCCAATTTGACCGAAAACCACCCCTTGCATTTGAACAAACTCCTCCTCGGGACCTACTCCAATTGAGCTCATTTTCACATGGTGGCATATATAGGCATTGGCCATTAAAACTTCCTCATTTCACAGTAAAAACTTCAAAGGTGTGGCCTCGGTGCCATGGAAAAATTTGACTCTGCACCTTACAACATCAAACAGCTGTAACTTGAACAAAACCTGTCCGATGTCCACCAAAGTTTCCATGATGGACAATAGTTCTTCCCCAAATGCGTCTTTGTAAAAACAACTGACAAAAGTTATAGCGCCACTGAGTGGTTAAAGAAAGAATTGCTGAAAATTGTTTTATTTATTACTCACGCACCACTTGCCAGAATGATGAGAAGTTTTCATCCAGAAATTGTGAGTATTGTTCCACCTCAATTTCACTTTTATTCTGTCGCTATTTATGTTATAAAATGACACGAAAGTCAGAATCACTGGAGTGATAGTTTCCCCAGGTCACATGGCGCTGTAGTAAGCAGGTGAACATCAGGCAGCTTCGTGCACACTCTTTCATAACAAAATGTAAATATTTACCTTCATAACCTAAATAATCTCTTTTTTGAAGCATAGTTGGCAAATTTGGGAGCAAATGCTCACACAGCCGTGCTCACAGTGATCAGTAACGTCCATATGCTTTTGTCTACTCTAAAAGAAGAAGAAGAAAAATTTCTTCCTTTGGTGTAAATATGGATGCTCCTATGTCAGCCATAATTCCTCCAAGGCAAGAGCAGTAAGTTATACGTGTCTGCCTTGTGAGGTGGCATTCTCAGTACAATGGGAGTGCTTGGCACGTCAGAGAACATCACTTGACAGGCGCAGCATTGCACTGTGCCAGTAGGGGCATGATCTGTCCATGAAATCTTAACAAAGGGTTTAGGAGTGGTCATCTTCCCTATAAAAATATGAACAAAAATGCATAGCACTATATTGTGAAAAATCCACGATGCCACTGCTGTCACATGACAAACGTAACTATGCTCTGGGCCTTTTGAAGGGCAGCAGGTCAGCATGACAGGTAGCACGCCGATTGAGCTGCAATATATCAAACATTGTTTCATTGCAACAACACCAGGTCAAAATTGGGTCTGTGGCCATTAGACCACATCTAGGATGAGCATGGTTCCCTATCCTGAAACACGGTCGATATATAATGCTGTAGCACCTCCAAGATCGGTTTTGCACAGCCACCAAGACAGCCCAGGAAACTCCCAGGAGATGCCAGCCAAGGATCTTGGCCAATATCATGAGAATGTGCCTCAGGCGTCAGGACCTACAAGCCCAAAGACCCTTTTGAGGGATGATCCTGACAGCAGAAAGGCAACAAAATCACCACGAGTGGGCTTATCAGCACAACAGGTGCACTCTATGACAGTAAAAAGCTGTTCTTTTCTCTGATGAATCCCAATTTTGCCAGTCCAGGGCCCCACGTTGTGTCCGACAGGTCAACTGATGGGATGGAGCTGGAGTTATGGTGTGGGCTGGCATTTCAGGTAACTACAGGATACAGTTGGTCATCCTTGATGGTATTTTAACCACCTGATGGTACATTGACCACGTTCTGTAATCTGCTGTGATTCCCTTCTTTTGACACCACCCTGACCTCCCGGTGTCCCAGCAGGACAATACTCGTCCACATGCCACCCAAGTCACCTGAGAGTACCTGCAGCAACAGAACTGTGATGTCTTTCCATGGCCTTTCCACTCTCCTTATTTATCCCCCATAGGGAATGGGGCATGATGTCACCCAATGGATAAACCTCAAGGAATTGTGGGAAAAGTGGCCTGCCTGTCTTTGTTTAGTAGTGAGTGACAGAAGCAGTTAAGCTGAAGTTTTTGAGAGGGTTGCTTCAGTGTGTATTATTCAGTGAATTGTTCAGTATTATTATTCATCCAACTACCACGCAACATTAGAATGGGGAAGTTTTGCTGCATTATTAAATGCAATGACCACTGTCACAAATGGCATGGAAAAAGATTGATAACAGCGTACACTTTTTTAAACTTCCCGACTTGGAAGAAAGAGCAGAGAATCAGGTCTCCGAGCTAACAAAGAAGCATCGGATGAAATGGATTACAGTGGTCAGAAGGAAAGACATCAGCTTCGACAATATTCCTGCACACAAGGTCGTGTGTTCATGACATTTTCATGGAGGTAAGTTGTGATTTAAACACATATAAAGATTCCTTGTATGCATGTGGAATTGTTGCTAACTTTTAACAAGCTGGCTGGGAATTCAAAGACGGCACACTTTTGCCTTCATTACACATGGCTTTAAAATCAGCTGGGGACTGAAGTCCAAAGAATGTTTGATATCATTAGATTCAGCAGCTTCTCCTCTTTTAGGTGACTATAAAAAATGTCACTGTCCTAATTTAGTATGTTTTTTAGTGGCTAATTATACTGGCAATTTTTTCGGTGCGTCAACGGGAGCGTCTGGCTTATCTCATTACTTGATTAGTATTTCATAGTAATAATAATGGTTTGCATTTACATAGTGCCTTTCAAGAAACCCAATGTGCTTTGCAATGAAAATCCATTATTCATTCACTCCACAGACAGACAATGGTAGCTGAAAGCTACTACTGTAGCCACAGCTACCCTTGGGCAGACTGACAGAAACATGGCTGCCAATGGCCTTTCTGACCATTCCCGAACATTTGTACACATTCATACGCAGTGTCCTGGACACTGGATGCAAGGTGGGTAAAACGTCTTGCCCAGGGACACAATGACAGGACACAACGAAAGACATTATGTGGTCTTTGGCATGACCCGGTCAGGACTTGAACCCCGACTTTCCAATTGTGTGGCGGATGCTCTACCCCTAGGCCACGACTCCGGAGGTCACGTCCAGTTGTGTAATAATGTGTATATACTCATCAAGCATCATTTGACAAATTTGAATATAAATCCAACATTTCACTGCTGGGACTTAGAAATGCCTCTAGTTGCAGAGGCACATGCTAGTGCAGAAAACTGTGTACAAACAATGATTGCTTACCTTTGTGCAAACAACGATTTTCTGATCGTTCAGCTGGAAGATTTGAGGTGGCTTGACCCATCCATTGGTGAACTGAAGATGAACCTCTAATCATTTATTGTTCTTAAATTGCTCATGGGTGTATGCTCTCATCCCACAAACCAGGTAGGAAAACACATTTGACAGCATGATTCCAGGAAGACGGCCAAGATCTGTGGTCCATTTCTTCTGCACATATGGATTGATCCCATTTATTTCTTTAATTTTTTGGAGGTAGCACTCCTGTGCTTCCATATTCAGCTTCTCTCAATAAGGAATTTTAATTTTCTGTTTGCTGTGTTCCATCACATGTATGTCTGTCCCCATTAGCAGTTGCTGTAGACTACAAGTAAACACAGAAGCCAGACCATGACAATGGCTACGATGGCCCAGAATGTAATGCGGAATAACATCATTGCCCATTCTCAATTGAACATTTGTGGGGTCAACTTGGACAACGTGTTTCAGCCAGAGTACTGGCACCGCAGAACTGGTCATGGCATTGCAGGAGGAGTGGCTAAATATCACCCAGGACAACATTAGTTGCCTTGTAAGGTCCATATGGAGGTGTATTACTGTCTGCATTAACACTAATGGAGGCAATATTCCATATTGAACACTGCTTTGGACACCGCGGGCAAAGGGCTGGAGCGAAGGTTAGAAGGAGGAGGAGGAAGCATAAGCCGGCTGTACCTATGATCATCACCGGGAACGTGCGTTCCCTGGGAAACAAGACAGATGAGATCACAGCGCTGGTCAGGACACAAAAGGAGTATTGTGAGTGTAGTCTCATGTGTTTTACAGAAACGTGGTTACACTCACAGATCCCAGATGTAAACGTAGAGATACCTGGCTTCAGGACTATAAGGGGAGACAGGGACGTGGAAAGCAGCAGGAAAAAGAGAGGAGGAGGAGTGGCACTTCTTGTTAATGAGCGGTGGTGTCACCCCAGGCACATTTATGTGAAGGAAAAGTGCTGCAGCCCGGACATTGAACTGCTGGCTGTCAGTATGAGACCTTATTATATGCCGCTAGAAATGAAGTGCACTTTAATTGTTATCGTCTACGTCCCTCCATCAGCTGACGTAGCGGTGGCCTGTGATGTCATTGGCTCCACTGTGGCCACATTACTGGAGAATCACCCGGATGCATTCATGGCCATCACAGGTGATTTTAACCATGTCTCAGTGGGAAAAACTTTACCCAACTTTCACCAGTTTGTTGATTGTCCCACTAGAGAAAACAAAACACTGGATCTACTGTATGCCAACGTCAGGGATGCATATAGTGCCACAGCTCTACCCCCCATTGGTAAATCAGATCACTGCATGGTCATGTTAACACCCAAGTATGTCCCCCTTGTGCAAAGGCAGCCTGCTTATACACGAACTGTGAGGAGGAGGACACAGGAGGCTGCTGATGCACTGCAGGACTGCTTCGAGACGACGGACTGGAGTGTACTCTGTGAACCACATGGGGTGGATATAGACAATATGACCGACTGCATCACAGAATACATCAGATTCTGTGAAGACATGACCATGCCAGCTCAGACTGTACACTGCTTCTCCAACAACAGACCATGGGTCACCAGTAACCTGAAAGCACTTCTGAACAAAAAGAAGAGAGCTTTTAGGGCTGGAGACAAGGAGAAGCTGAGGGGAGTGCAGCATGAGCTGAGAGAGATGCTGAGGAGGTGCAAGGACAATTATAGGAGGAAGTTGGAAGAGAAACTCTGGCAAAATAACACTAAAGATGTGTGGGAGGGAATGAAACAAATCACTGGGTACAAGGGGAGAGTCAGGCAGCCATCTGGGAGCCAGGAGAGAGCTGAGGAACTGAATCTGTTTTTTAATAGGTTCAACTCACAGTCTGTCACCCGAGCAACACAAACCCTCCCTACCACCCTACCTCCCTACCACCTGAGGCCGCAGGTGGAGACGTGGCTGGACCCTCTGCAGTTTGCATATCAGCCCCATTTAGGAGTTGAAGATGCTGTCATCTACCTGCTGCAACGAGCCCATCAGCACCTGGATGGTGGAGGAGATACTGTGAGAATCACTTTTTTTGATTTCTCCAGTGCCTTTAACACCATCCAGCCACTGCTGCTGGGCGAGAAGCTGCGGAGGATGGGGGTTGACAGCTCTGTGATCTCCTGGATTACCGACTACCTGACAGGCAGACCACAGTTTGTCAGGCTGGGCAGTGTCTTGTCAGAAGTGGTGGCTAGTGATACGGGAGCGCCACAGGGGACTGTGCTCTCTCCTTTCTTTTTACCTTATACACCATGGACTTTCAGTACAACACTGAGTCATGTCACCTGCAAAAATTCTCTGATGACTCAGCTGTTGTGGGGTGTATAAGAGGAGGAGAGGAGGGGGAGTACAGGGCACTGGTAGACAGATTTGTGGAGTGGACGGAACAGAATCACCTGAGGTTGAATGTCAGCAAGACCAGGGAGAAGGTGATTGACTTCAGGAAGAGGAAGGCCCCTTCTCAGCCACTGCAGATTAGGGGGGAGGATGTGGGAGTGGTTGAAGACTACAGATATCTGGGTGTCAGGATCAGCAGCGGGTTGGACTGGAGATCCAACACCGATGCTGCGCACAAGAAGGGGATGAGCAGACTCTATTTCCTGAGAAAACTGAGCTCCTTCAACGTGTGCAGCAGGATGCTGGAGCTTTTCTACCAGACTGTTGTTGCCAGCGCCATCTTCTTTGCTGCGGTCTGTTGGGGTAGCAGTATCAGGGCCAGAGATACCAACAGACTTGACAAGATTATCAAGAGGGCTGGCTCTGTAATTGGTCTCAGACCGGAGACCTTTGAGACAGTGGTGGAGAGGAGAACACTAAATAAACTGCGATCAATCATGAACAGTCCTGATCACCCCCTCCACCACACACTAGATAGGCAGCAAAGCACTTTCTCCAGTAGACTACTACAGCTTCGTTGTCGAACGGCCAGGTACAGGAAATCTGTCCTGCCACATGCAATTTCACTGTACAATAACTCACTATGATGTTGTATTCTGGTCATAGCTATGCTGCCACACTGCACCTTACAGACTAACTGGTACCTCACATTTTCACTCTGTTCCTGATAGTCCTTCTTTGTGCAATGGGATGATTCATGTGTTTATATGGGTCATCATATATTAAGCTATGATGTATATAGGTTCTATAGCCGTGTTAGTTTCTTTTTTACTTTCCATGGGTAATCCCTTTGTCTGTCGTGTGTGCTTCTGTTGTTTGGCTGTCAACTGTCATGCTGCTGTTACACTGTAATTTCCCAGTTTGGGATCAATAAAGTACATCTATCTATCTATCTATCTATCTATCTATCTATCTATCTATCTATCTATCTATCTATCTATCTATCTATCTATCTATCTATCTTTTAAGACAGACATTTTGTTGTCATTTTGGGAAGTCAGGGTGTTTCTATTTTGTTCAATTTTAAAAATTGTTGATCTACAGATTTTCACTTGTTGAACTCTGATATTGTTTTGAAGATGTCTAAATATAATTTGCATCATTTAATTGACCATTTCCCTAAAAAACTGTAAAAATATCAAACTTTTCTAGAGTGTTGCATTTTCATTGGCAGTGAGTATATAATAATAATTTTACAGAAGGCAATTGCTTGAACATGGTAGTTTCTTTTTCTAAAAAAAAAATAAAAAAAAATAAAAAAAAATCCCTATTCAGCCTGACTGATTATTGAGAACAGCTCCAGTTCCAGCTCCTGCAAAACTATTAGCAGTGGAAATAATACTGCATAGAAATTTAAGCAAAAAAAACACTTTTTTTTTTTTTTTTTACATTGAATGAACCAGCAGATAAAAGGCTGAATTACAAATGAATCAGCTTTATTTAAATACCGTGGTGTGCAAAAGTGTTTACCCCTCATGATTTCTCATGTTTTTTCTATGCTCGTCACACTTCTATGTTTAAGATCACCAAACAAATTAAAATATTAGACAAAGATAAAACAAGTAAACACAAAATGCAGTTTTTAAATGAAGGTTTTTATTATTAAGGGAAAAAAGTCCAATTCAACATGGCCCGGTGTGAAAAAGTGATTGCCCCCCATGTTAAAACATAAATTAACTGTGGTTTATCAAATCTTTGGAAAGCTGAGGTCAATTTCTCTAGCCACACCCAGGCCTGATTACTGCTGCATCTGTTCTCAATTAAGAAATCATTTAAATAGGACCTGTATGACAAAGTGAAGTTGACCAAAAGATTCTCAAAACTTAGACATCATGCTACGATCCAAAGAAATTCAGGAACAAATGAGAAACAAAGTAACTGAGATCTATCAGTCTTGAAAAGGTTATAAAGCAATTTCTAAAGCTTTGGGACTCCAGCGAACCACAGTGATAGCCATTATCCACAAATGGTGAAAATATGGAACAGTGGTGAACCTTCCCAGGAGTGGTGGGCTGACCAAAATTACCCCAAGAGAGTAGCGATGACTCATCCAAGAGGTCACAAAAGACCCCACAACAACATCCAAAGAACTGCAGGCCTCACTTGCCTCAGGTAAGATAAGTGTTCATGCCGTCACCATAAGAAAGACACTGGGCAAAAATGGCATGCATGGAAGAGTTCCAAGATAAAAACCACTGCTGAGTAAAAAGAATATAAAAGGTCGCCTCAGTTTTGCCAGAAAACATCTTGATGACTCCCAAGACTTTTGGGAAAAAATCTCTGTTAACTGACGAGACGGAAGTTGAACTTTTTGGAAGGTGTGTGTCCCATTACATCTGGCGTAAAAGTAACACAGCATTTCAGAAAAGGACCATCATACCAACAGTAAAATATGGTGGTGGTAGTGTAATGGTCTGGTGCTTTTTTGCTGTTTCAGGACCTGGAAGACTTGCTGTGGTATATGGAAACATGAATTCTGCTGTCTATCAAAAAATCCTGAAGGAAAACGTCCGACTATCTGTCCGTGACCTCAAGCTGAAGCACACTTGGGTTCTGAAGCAGGACAATGATCCAAAACACACCAACAAGTCCACCTCTGCATGGCTTAAGAAAAACTAAAATGAAGACTTTGGAGTGGCTTAGTCAAAGGCCTGACCTGAATCCGATTGAGATGCTGTGGCATGACCTTAAAAAGGTGGAAACCCTCCAATGTTGCTGAATTACAACAATTCTACGAAGATGAGTGGGCCAAAATTCCTCCACAGTGCTGTAAAAGGCTCATTGCCAGTTATTGCAAACACTTGATTGCAGCTGTTGCTGCTAAGAGTGGCCTAACTAGGTTTAGTGGGCAATCACATTTTCACACAGGGCCATGTGAGGTTTGGAGGTTTTTTCCCTTAATAAAAACATTCATTTAAAAACTGCATTTTGTGTTTACTTGTGCTATCTTTGTCTAGTAATTACATTTGTTTGATGATCTGAAACATTTAAATGTGATGGGCATACAAAAAATGAGAAATCAGGAAGGGGTAAACACTTTTTCACACCACTGTATATCACATCAACAAAACAAATCTACCCTGTGAAAGTCCTTTTAACCTATAATCTATCCTTTATTATTTCCATTGATCCATTATATCTGACTTAAAAAAAAAAAAGTCATCATTGAACATCCAAAGCTGCAGCAGATTTCAAATCCTTCATTGACTCTCAGTTACCATGGCAACACACCAACAAAAGTGAAGTTTCTGTTGATTATAACAAAATAAAAGCTAGTATTAGCTTAAAATGATCCAACAGTTATCTGCCATGTTCCCCACCTTTATACCAGTGAATATTTAGCGTTTTACTAATCCGCAGAAAATTATTGATCTTACATTTTGCTGAGCTGTCAGTGACACCCAGTGTAGAACATAAAGACCAGCTATGATGTAATTAGAATTCACAAAATATGGAAGTCTTTGTGCAAGAAGTCCATTGAATGTTTAGTGCAAAAAAAGACAATCTAATCTTTGTAAAGCCAAAGAAACCTGTCACACCCTTCACTGTCAGTCTTCCTCACTACTACTGATAGAGTTTAACACAAAATAAACAGAAAGTGTAGGCTTGAAAGCACTTGTGTCAGCTTTGGATATTTTTTTCTCTTTTTTTTCTCCTTAGACTCATCAAGTCTTGTCTGAGCAATATGAGATCAGTGTCATGCAGCAAAGTGCAGAAGACATGAAGAACAAGTTCCTGACTTTTAGAATAAATGGTTTATTTGCAAAAGTAAAGCAGTTGCAGAAGGTGCTGGAATTCTCAGTATGGGCTGTAAAAAAGGCTATCTGTGAAAGCATTTGTGCTTTGATTAATTGTTTTTATTTCCTTCCTACATTTTCATTAAAACTGTAGTAATAAATACTTTATCTTTATTCCAAACTGCATCTCTCAGCAGGAAAGCAATGGGTGAAAAAAATAAAGGCAGAAACTCAATGTGATGGAGCTAAATATGCCAACAAATAGACCCTACCATTATTCATCATGGATATGTGCTCTTGAGCCCACTGCCATGGAATAAAAATACTGGTTTAGTTTCAAATTTCATTATACTAATAAATTGTCCAAGGTTTAAAGTAAGACAACTTTCTGCAAAGTTTTTTTTTTTCTTCCCAGAATTACCCTTGACACTGGGTAGACATTAATTTTGTAAAACTAAAGATAATGGAACCATTTCATGGGCGAAGTATGTGCCAAATAATATCTAATCATCCCTCTGCTAATGCAAAACTTTGTACAGTCTCTTCTATTTTGCATAAAAATATGTATGGCAAGGTTCTGTTTGCTGATTAAAAATGTGTTTTAGGTGACTTCATACCATTTTGGATTATGAGTGCCTTGAAGACAGGAATGTTTTTATCCCAAAGATTGTGCTGAAGTGTTATGAACAGACAATAATTTAGCTCAAAAATGATTTAATAAAGCTTGTTTTAAGTACAAAATTTTATATAAAAATATGTGTATGTTTCTTGAGTTAACAAGGCAACACATTTTATATTTAACTATTTCAAATATAAAATTTCTGAATTTTTAAAGTTTACAAGCAATTCTGTTGATGCATAGAGTTTGAATTACCTTTTAAAATTTAATTTTTCCTTTAAATAACACACCTAGCACTCAGAGAATTATGACAGAAAGTGTAAACTATAGCTAAAATAATTTCTTCTTCTTTGCATTTAAGCTAATTTTGATAAGCTAAATTGTCCAGCACTGATCATATGCCAGTGTCTTACAAGCAGCAGATTCTTCAACAGACTACAAAGGAAATATTACAAAAAGGCTAATCAACACTTCTAGGCTTTTGCTAGGAGAACATCGATTTGTACATATAGAAAGAAGGTGCTGCATGGACCTCAAACTGTTGCCATCTCAATAATTTGATGCTCATGCACAAATTAAGTTTCTAAAGGATATACAATATAAAGTTATTTGAATTGAATTAAATCAATATTAGAGAACACCATCTTGCTTTTATCTCTAGGGCATTCTCCCAGAGCTGCTCTCCGGTCTCTGGTAGATGGTGCAAGAGTGCTAAGACCCTCATTTGAATATGGGTACAAGGGTAGCGTAACTTTTCCATAATCAGGAAATTTTTAGTGCCCAGTTTAACCAGCTAACAAAATGAAGAGATGAAAATATCTTAAAAATGCAAACTAACAAGAAAGGAAAAAAGCATGGCACAAACCCATATCTTCTTGATTAAAAATGCAAGTTTTGTTAACATCCCTCAAACTTTTTTTGAGATTTATTCTGCTCATTTAGAATGATATGTTTTTCAGCCTATCCACCTTATTCCTAGGCCCCATGATGCCTTGCGTGAATTATGGTAGCAACTTTCGGTACTAGTTTAGAACGTATGGTTGTAACTGAAACAGGACACTTTTCCTTGTTAAAAAAAACCCAATGACTTCAGCATCAAAAATGCGGAAACACGGCTTTTTGCACCTCAAAGACAGTAATATAATCATACCACATCCCATGACTATCGAGGGATGGAAAGATGACCTTAAAAAGTGGCCTCACAGAAAGTAGCTCCATTTGTTAGCGCCGCTGCTAAGATGCTAATACTGTAAACAAATAAAAGCTCTGAGATATATCAGTGTCTCCACCACAATAAAGTTGACTGCATTTTGTTAAAATATGTTGGACGTAATCAAATTTACCTTAGAGCAGACATACGCCACAACACCGTGCTTGGCTGTCGACTCTCACCGTGTGGCAGATGCTACAACACCGTGCTTGGTTGTCATGGCATATACAGACAGCTGCAGCCATTCGTTTTACCCTGAAATTAAAATACTCATGCTGTTGTCATGCCATAAATGCTTTTTATTTAACTTAACGTGTACAGACATTTTCTGATTATTGTTCAGAATTTTATTGACCAATATTTTGTGATAATTTAAAAATGAATGCATGCTGAAGCATGCTGAAGTCCATATTGTTCCAAGGCAGTGCGATGAATGCAAAAAAAACAAAAAAACCCAAAAAACTGATATCTTTTTTTTTAAATCGTTAAGCCTTAAGAAGCAAATTGTTACAATTTTTTTTAATTTATTATTTTACTTCATGCAGCCTTCATTCTGGTGACATACTGTATATAACACAAAAACATCAGATCTTTGACATCCATACAAGTGAAAACATACCTGCTGTGCTCTTGTGTCTGTCCTGTGTCTGTACCACAGATCACACCAACAGTCCTTTTTCGTTCAGTGCATGATCTGGGCATTGCCGGTGAGAAGCTTCCTTATATACAGTCTATGGCACAACCACAAACAGCGGCAACAAGTACCACAACTATGCCAAAACATTCAAAAAATACAAAAAACTACAAGTGCTGAAATTAGCTGCCACTTGAGTACAAAACATGTATGTGGTCTAAACATTAAAATGAATTTGAAAAACTTTTAAAAGCGCTATTTTAAATGCCCCTGCTACTCCACTCTTACTGACTGATTTAACACTACTGCAGCCGAAACCGGAAGCTTCGCCCATAATCATTCCTACAGCGGCACCCCCAGGAATAAGGTAGATATGCTCATATATAGTGCATCAAAACTCCAGCACCAAAAGGCACATGAGACTGGGAAACACTTTGATTTAAAGGTGCAATTTCCACTTTTTTCCACATGTTGATAGCTTCTACAGGTATTAATAAAATGTTTGTGACATAGCTTGTGCCCTTAGCTCCTCCTGGAGCATAGCCCATCAACAACCTCCCTTCGTCTTGTCATTTGTGAAATACTTCGTTCAAATTGTCTTTAACTATTTAATTATTGCAGCATCATTGTGAATCATCCGTATAAGCCTTTACTAGTACGGTTTGTTTTAGTGCATGTGTCTTCAAATGCAAATGAGTGGCAGGTAATGCCACCCTCCCTGTTTCACCACAAATCTTATCCGGCTAGCTCTTAGCTTGGGTAGCGAGTCTGAGCCAACTAATGTAAATTTGTCTTAAAGAAAGAAGGAATTAAAGTATCAATGGTGGACAGAAGTGTGTGGTTGTACTGTTCAATATGACCAGTCCATTGCAAATAAGACAATGGCTTAAGTACAAGGGTTAGCTAGGGTCTAGTTAGATATAAAATATATTTATATATATCAAAATAAGCTAAAATTATTTTTAACGGGGGTGGGCCATCAGGGCCAGTGACCTAAACTCTGATGGCCTAAACACTACATTTACATTCTCCATTTTTTTTATTTTTTTTCCATGAGTCTATTCTCTTCATTGCAAAGCTTCTTTACTGGTTGCACTGCTTCCAGTAGTGTAATGTATATTAGAGTTTTTGTCCAGTCATATTTCAGCCATCATGTGTTTCCAAGGTCAAGGAAATCTACCTTGGGCCTTCAGGAATGGAATGTGCAGGGATCATATATTCAGTCTTCATTACAATACATTGATTCTACTGCTAAGAACACAAAGGCTTCACCTGATTGGTTGATGCAACCATCCATTGGTGGTCTCTCACCAAGACTTCAGGTCAGGGACAAGATGGCAGATCACAGATAAACTCTAAGGTAAACTCTAACTGATAACTTTAAAGCAATCAAGCAAAAAGGGTATTGACAAGTTTAGCATCTCCATTTCTGGAGAGGTGCACGTCGGTGATGCAGTGGATGGTGACTTCACTACTGAGTTGGGTCCATGTTGATGCCATCGCAAAGTGTTTGGCATAAATTGGGCTTTACATAAACACCAACCAAACCAATGTATATTAGATCTCTATCACTGAAGGCCCAGGTGTAAAATACATGTCCCGCCACAGCGTTTGAGAATGGCATAATATATAGTCAAGAGTTGGTAGATTAACAAGGACTCCAAAGGGGGGTGAATGGGATTTATTGAAAATAGTCATCAAAACTGGAGAGATTGAAAGTTAGGCTAACACTAGGGGGCCTGTGTGTCAGCCTCTCCCTGCTGAGGTGAGCTCTAATGTGGTTAGACAGACTGACTCCCACCACCTAGCCAAGCTAATACTAATGGTTCGATGTACATGTGAAATATAACAAATTAGCCAGAATGATGCAAGATATTATCAACTGTAAACCAGGTGGAAAGAGGGATGTCTATTAGCGCGAATGAAATTTAAAGATGCACTCTGGTAGATAAAATCACCTATAAAAACAAATCTACATTGTCTAAAATGGTATTTTATGCCCTTTTTTCTACAAAAAAAAAAAAAAAACTTTCATTGTGTTACAGTTTCATGTAACATCATCTTCATCTTTTCACTCCCCCCCATTTCAAATGCCAGAATCGGTAATTACTAGGCCCAACAACATACTACAAGGCTAATAGTAGCTAGCACTACATTTTCAAGATAAATCTTGTGATAAAAACACTTACCAGTTGGAGGACATGCCCAGCTGTATGCATGTGGCCCAGGATAATGATAAAAACCACATTGGCCCTTAAAAGGAGTTTAATGGTAAAACTCATCCTAGTTTGGGTCAAGTTTTCAAAGCAGTTTGTTAAAAAAGGCCAACTAGCCTGGAGGATAACATCAGATAGGCCAGAGTGTCCCAACTGGCTCAACACTACTCACCTGACATCATCACAAATAGTTATGTCACCAGAAACGTTCAGTCTAAACTCACTTTTTTGCTGGTGACGTCATCACACCGGCATATATATGGGAGAGTCCGCCATTACAGGGCTCTCTTGATCTGGCGACTCAGCATGGTTACAGTGTGTGTGCAGGAGGCCAGTGTGTGTAATGCCGTGTACCCAGTTCTGTAATAAAGCCCAGTTCCAGTGCAGCATCCTCGTCGGTCTCTTTACTGCCAGGTTTGTGACCATAACATTCGGCGACAGATAATAAACCATGGAGGTGTGCATAACACTGCTACGGCCTTTCCTAGAGCTTCCAGGGGAGCCACCAATCCCATGGCCACAATGGCTGGAAGCATTTGAGACTTATATTACAGCGCTGGACCTGGAAATATCTGATAAGGTGAGGACGCGAGCGCTGCTTGTCCACAACCTAGGCATAGAGGGCCAAAGGATTCTCCGCACGCTCAGCGCGATGGACTCGTATGAGGAGGTTGTGGAGCTGCTAGCTAACTACTTTACCATGCCGGACAGCATAACTGCATGACGGATTTGCTTTTGCCAGAGACAACAGAGTGTCACTGAGCAAGAACAGCAGTTTGTCACTGACCTGAGACAGTTGGCTAGTGTGTGCCATTTTGGGCCGCTGGAAGACAAAATGATGCAGGACCAATTGGCCGAACACACATGTAACGCCGGGCTACGGGCTAGGTTGCTAACAGCGCCTAATGACCTGATGCTAGCTAGAGCAGTTGAGCAAGCACTTCAGTTGGAGGCGGCGGAAAGGTTAGCATTGGAGCTAAATGGGTCCCAAACACAGAGTTTGCCTGAACAGACAACGTTAGCAAATGTGGTGGACACGGAGGATGAAGAATACACGGCAGAAGAGTATGAGGCCACTGCAGTGAACAGAAGATCTGCTCTGAGAGGCCCAACCTGCGGGGTCTGTGGGTTCCCGACAAACCAGAGCAGAGCACGAGTTTGCCCGGCAAGAGGAAAATGGTGTAGCAAGTGTGAGTGGATGAACCATTTCACCAGGGTATGCCGGTCGCTATCACCATGGGGCCCGCCAAGTAAGTCAGCCTGCCCGCTAACAATGGCCATTCACTCGGTGAGCCCCGACATCAACGGTTATTCGTACTGTACGGTTGAATTGGATGGAGTGGCTGTGCCACTCCTCCTTGACACGGCAGCGGTGCGATCAATGCTTAACTGGGCCACGGTGAAAAAGTTTCTCACCAACCACACAATCAGAAAGAAACCAACACTGCTGTATGGGTACAGTGGTCACAGACTTTGCAATGTCGGAACAGTGGAACTGACTGCTCACTACAAGTTCAAAGCTGTACACGACTTCACGTTCCAGGTGGCAGCGCACGGTGACAACATTATGGAATGTAACCTTTTCTACGGACTGGACTTCGCCATTAGGGACAGCGCTGGGTTTGAATGCCCCGGGTGCTGCAGTTGGGGCACACTGGACCTGGAGGACAGCATCGTGGTGTGGGATGAGGTACTTATGGATGGTACCAACACCAAAGATCATGTCTTGCGCTCTTGGGAGGAGAGCTGCCCGGAAGGAGAACCAGACTGCTTCAGTACCCTCACTCAACAAGCTACAGTGGGGGCGACCGAACTGACGGGTGAAGAGTCCGCCTCGACGAGTGATGCCAGGGATGCACCAGACACCTTCAGTACCCATGACAAGCCCCAACCAATGGCGGAGACAACAGGTGAAGAGTACGCAATGAAAGCAGTGACTGTCGAGCCGCCGCAGCAGGATGGAGGTACCAAGTCATTTGAGTGTTCAGAGCCACAAGGAGCACAGCAGCACATAAAGCCAAGCAAGGTACCGCTCCAGGTCATGGACTGGGTTCGGGTTTGTGCCGACGAGAGACCGGGGCAACGACTGGCCAGGCCACAGCCGGCGAAGCAACGAGCGCCGCTAAGGATCGTGGCGAAGCTGGGGACGGCATGTTTTTGTCATGACTCGCCGCTCATCAGCGGTGCCAGCTGCGCGCACACCTGCACCTCATCAGCAGTGTGGGATATAAGCCACTCTACCCTGGGCTTCGGCCTGAAGCCGTCTGATCCCGTCGGCCTGCTTGCTGCAAGGAACCCCCTTCTACCAGCAAGACCTTCACGTAAGAATCTCTTACCTTCCTCTCCAGCCTTCTCCCCTGTGCACAGGTGGATTTCCCGGCGGCGGACTTCTCCTCTGCTTCGCCATTTCCTCGCTGCTGCCACAGGCGCTCCAGGTTGCTGTCTCCCGGGCCTCGCCCTTGTCTACGCCAGCCACCTGCCCAACCAAGTAAGCCAGCATATCCCATTATCCTTCTGTATTGGTTTGGTGCCCATTACCCTTCTCCCTGTGCTCTCTCCCATAGGGTTGGCCTGCTGACGTCCACCACCAATACATTCACATCTCACAGACACGCAGTCACACACCCTTGTTGTTGAATAAAGCTGTTGAATCTACTCTAAGCCTGCGTGTGTGTCTCCTGAGCCATGCGTTATGTCAGTACGGCTTCAGCAGAACGGCTCGGCGGACAGCGGGCTCACACGCCGTTTTTCCACCCTCGAGGCTCGGGTGGATTTAATAGCTCATCAGCAACAAGTGATTCTTAATCAGTTGACCCAGATAACTAACCGGTTAGACTGCCTGGACCCCCGACAGCCGTTCCTCCCGGCTCGTCAGGGTGGCGCAGCTCTCGCTGCTCCGGCGGCCGCTCAGCCAACAACGGATGCGCCGGCCCAACTCACACCTATCCTAACCCCTGTCTACTTTAGCGGTAAGCTCGGTGGAGCACGGGGATTCATAATGCAGTGTGAGTCGGTGTTCCACTGCATTCCCGGAGACTTTCCCTCAGACCACAGTCGAATTGGCTATATCGGGAATCTCCTGGAGGGTCGAGCGCTTACTTGGGCTTACGCTGTAATGGCGAAGCCCAGTTACGTCACCCTCACCTATGGCCAGTTCGTTAACCAGTTCCTGGAAGTCTTTGATCACTCGCGTCAAGACAGCGTCCAGGTCGATCGCCTCCTCAGCCTCCAACAGGGGAGCCGATCGGCCGCGGACTACGCAATAGACTTCCGGGTAACAGCGGAGGAAGTTGGCTGGGAGGAACGCTCCCTCTGCAGCATCTTCCTCCGCAGCCTAAACTCTGGTCTGAGGGATGAGTTGGCCGGTCAGGATATCCCGGAGACGCTCGCAGAGCTGATTTCCGTTGCCATCAGCTTGGATAACAGGCTGTGCGAGCGCGCCTCAGAGCGGAAGTCTACTTCTCGCTCGCGGGGCGCCTCGTCGCGCCCGTCCCAAGCTCGCCCCCTGGCGTTACCGCCGCCGGAGGCCTCCGAGGAGTCGGAGCCGATGGTGACGGGCCTGTCAAAGCTCCCCCTGGCTGAGAAACAACGCCGCCGTGAGTTGGGCCTCTGCATGTATAGCGGGGGTAGCCAACACACAGTGGAGCATTGTCCGGAAAAGCCAAATGGGGAGGTCCACGAGTCACTGTAGGGGGCCTCGTGGACGCTAACCGGTTAACTCCCCTCACACGATTGACGCTGCCCATCCGTTTCTGTCATAACTCCACTGGGCATCTCACACATGCACTGGTGGACTCAGGCGCGGAGGGTAGCTTTATTTCTCAGAGCCTGGCAACCCGATTGGGCATCCGTTGCCAGCCCCTAAAAACTCCTCTCGCCCTAGTTAATCTCTCCCGTGTATCCCTGGGAAAAGTGACTCATCGGACGGCCCCCGTCTCAGTCATCATCTCTGGTAACCACCGGGAAGACATTACCCTCTATGTCCTGCCATCCTCTGTTTCCCCAGTGATACTTGGATACCCGTGGCTCCGCCTCCACAACCCCGTCCTGGACTGGAAGACCGGAAGGGTGTCCGCCTGGAGCTCTTTTTGGATGAGCACATGCCTCCAATCCGCTGCCTGCGCCCCATCCTCTCCTCCCACTGCCAAGGATGCCACACCTCCGGACCTAACCCTGGTACCCGCGGAGTTCCACGACCTGGGTGCAGTCTTTAGCAAGACCAAGGCGATGTCTCTCCCTCCTCACCGGCCCAACGACTGTGCCATAAACATCCGCCAGGGGGCTCCTCTTCCCTCGGGATGTCTCTACAGTCTGTCAGCGCCAGAGAAGGAGGCAATGAACATGTACCTGAAGGAGTCACTCAGTGCTGGGATAATCCGCCCATCGTCATCTCCATTAGGCGCAGGGTTCTTCTTCATGGCTAAGAAGGACGGTTCTCTTCGCCCTTGCATTGATTACCGCGCCCTCAACGACATCACGGAGAAGGACCGCTACACCCTGCCCCTGATGGACACCGCCTTCCACTCCCTCCAGGGGGCGACCTGGTTCACCAAGCTAGATCTCTGCAGCGCATACCACCTCGTCCGGATCCGGGAAGGAGATGAGTGGAAGACAGCCTTCCGTACCCCGAACGGCCACTTTGAGTACCTGGTAATGCTGTTCGGGTTGACCAACGCTCCTGCCGTCTTTCAGCGCCTCATCAATGACGTCCTCCGGGACCTCATCGGCCTTTTTGTGTTCGTCTATCTGGATGATATTCTCATCTTCTCTAAATCCAGGGACGAGCACCGGGTGCATGTGAGGCGGGTCCTCCAGAGGCTGCTGGAGAACCTGTTGTATGTGAAAGCTGAGAAGTGCGAATTCTACGCCAAGACTACATCTTTCCTGGGCTTTGTCATCTCCCATGACCAGGTGCTCCCAGACCCAGCTAAGGTTAAAACGGTGGTAGATTGGCCCACACCAACCTTCAGAAAACAGGTACAGCAATTCATCGGGTTTGCCAATTTTTACCGCCGCTTTGTTGCCAACTTTGGAGCCATCGTCGGCCCTCTGACCCACCTCCCCTCCCCTAAGACCCCGTTCTGGTGGACTGAAGAAGCCATGGCGGCCTTCCAGGCGCTGAAGGCGGAGTTCTCCTCCTCCCGGGTCCTCAGTCAGGTCGATCCCTCCCTACAGCGCATCGTGGAGGTCGACGCTTCGGATACAGGGGTGGTGGCGGTGTTGTCCCAGCGATCGCCATCCAACGGGGCCAAACGGCCCTGCGCCTTCTTCTCTCGGCGCTTGTCCCCGGCGGAACAGAATTATGATGTGGGGGATAGAGAGCTGCTCGCCATCAAGCTCGCGCTTCAGGAGTGGCGCCACTGGCTGGAGGGGGCCGCCCTGCCATTTGTAGTGTTAACTGACCATAAGAACTTGGAATATTTAAGAACTGCCAAGCGCCTGAATGCCCGCCAGGCGCGCTGGTCCTTGTTCTTCGCCAGATTTCGCTTTACCATCACATTCAGGCCGGGCTCCAAGAATGGCATACCCGACGCCCTCTCCAGGCAATTTGCCCCCCGAGGCATCAGAAGACGCAGTTCATACCATCCTGCCCAGGTCATGCGTCGTGGGAGCTGTCTCCTGGGACATTGAAAGCAAGATCTGGAGGGCGCAGGAGTGGGAACCGGACCCTGGCGGCGGACCGGAGGGAAGGCTCTTCGTTCCATCGGCTGTCCGGGGGGAGGTAATCCACTGGCTCCACACATCAAAACTCACCTGCCACCCTGGGTCTTCCCGGATTATTGATCTACTTCAACGATCCTTCTGGTGGCTGGGGCTGCAGAAGGATGCTGCCCGCTACGTCCGGGCCTGCCCCGTCTGTGCCACCAGTAAGTCTGGCAACACCCCCCCTGCGGGTCTGCTCCAGCCCCTGCCCGTCCCCGGCAGGCCCTGGTCACACATCGCCCTAGATTTTGTCACCGGTCTCCCCGTCTCCAACAACTTCGACACAGTCCTGACCATCGTCGACCGCTTCTCCAAGGCCGCCCATTTCGTGCCACTACAGGGGCTCCCCTCCGCCTTGGAGACAGCAGATCTTCTCATCCAGCACGTGGTCAGGCTGCACGGGATACCGGTTGACTTCCGCCCTCCAAAGAGAGCAGCCGCTTTTTCTTCTGCTCCCGCTCCCTGTCTCTCCCTCCCTAACTGACTGGATCCCAGCTTGCTATTGTCTGTGTCTGCGTGGCACTCTACTGGTGATTCATCCAAACGAAATTATGGATTTAATAAGCTGGGCTTTGAACGCAATCAACACTGCTTTTTCAACGAGGAAATCAGGTCCGGGGGAGCCTATTTGTCCCGCAGGGACTGCTGCTGCGGGTTATATTAAGGATGCAAGCAACTGGAAACTCTTGTGTCTGTGCGATCTTTCAATTGAAGATATAGAAGATCTATATCTATTCGGAGCTACGGTCTCAGGACTTTTACTGATCGGCTTTGGGATTGTCCTGGTGTATCGCAAATTAAAGAAGATGGACAGAGCTTATCAAAAAGCGGACCCGGCGAAGCTCTCTCATCAATTCGACCAGCTGGGCAGGACTCTGACAGCGGCCAATGGAGAACTGTATAGGAAGATGGAAAACATCACAATCAAGCTGAGAGCTGTCCAGGATATGATTTCAAAGCCTGGCAACAATGGATTTGGAGCACTGAATCCGTAAGAGAATGGAAAGTTTTTTCTCTGAAGTCAGTGCTATTCGACCTGTTTTTTCGGCGCCCTCAGCACTCAGTCCTCCTGATGATGATATCAGTATAAATGTTGACTTTCCTCTTCACAAACATTGGCGAACAGCATCTGATCTCCCAAGGACAGCCATATGTCTGACTCACAGAGAAATCCCATCTGCCGTGGCAAGGACATGTTGCCTCTGACTTTCAGACACTAGTCATAACATCTGCTCAGAGAGAGACCCCTGCTGTTTCACCAGCAACTGATAACACCTCTGCATCCAACACACACACATGACTGATTCAGTATACTGACGAAAACAATCATTCACTGCTCTCTACTGCTTCTGTATGTTAAGTGTGATACATTGTCTGCTAATTGTGCATCGAGGTTTTTTTTTTTCTGGTGATCATAATTCGGCTCACTTATGAGCAGTATTTTGATTAACTATGTTTTTTTCTCTCTACCTATTGTTTTGTTCCTGACCTTTGCCCTCTATTCTCCTCTGTTGACAGGCGCCTTCATTGCTTGCCGCGTCATTGGGATTCGCCTATCAGGCGTTTTCCAATGTCAAGTCAAATTCCTCGTATGTTTACCTGTTGTTTACTTGTAAATGTACTTGGCAATAAACTTTATTCTGATTCTGATTCTGATTGACGTGGTCTCTAATCGGGGTCCCCAATTTGCCTCGGACGTTTGGAAGAGCTTCTGTAACGCCCTAGTAGCCAAAGTAAGCCTCTCCTCCGGCCATCACCCCCAATCCAAAGGGCAGTGTGAACGGACCAACCAGGAGCTGGAGGTTGCGCTCTGCTGCATCACCGCTTCGAAGCCCACGTCTTGGAGCTCACAGCTTGCCTGGGTGGAATACGCCCACAACACCGCTCGCTCTTCTGCCACCGGGATGTCTCCCTTTAAAGCATCCCTGGGCTATGATCCACCTTTGTTCCCCATGTTGGAGAGCGAGCTGGCTGTCCCCTCGGTCCAGGCACATCTGAGGCGGTGCCGCTCCTTCTGGTCCTCAGCGCGCAATGCGCTTTTACGCACAGCGGAGCGCAACAAGACCACGGTGGACCGACACAGAAGACCTGCACCGGCTTACCAAGTGGGCCAGCAAGTTTGGGTGTCCACTCAGGACGTCAATTTAAAGGGTGAGAGGAGGAAGTTAGCACAACGTTTCATGGGCCAATACCCCATCACCAAGATTATCAACCCGGTGGCTGTGCGTGTGGCTATTCCCCCCCTCCCTCCGCATCCATCCCACCTTCCACGTCTCCAAGGTGAAACCGGTGGTGTCTGATCCCCTTTGCCATCCACCTGCAGCGCTGCCCGCGCCCCGGATGATAGGTGGCCATCCGGCCTGGACAGTCTCCGCCATCTTGGACTCCCGGCGCTGGGGTCACGGGCTGCAATACTTGGTGGACTGGGAGGGCTATGGTCCAGAATGGAGACAATGGGTGCGTCCCTCGTTTGTGTTGGATACCTCCCTCATCACTGAGTTCACCGAGCACACCCTGAAAGACCAACGCCAGGAGGCGCTGCTAGAGGGGGGAGTACTGTCATGACTCGCCGCTCATCAGCGGAGCCAGCTGCGTGCACACCTGCACCTCATCAGCGGCGTGGGATATAAGCCACTCTGCCCTGGGCTTCGGCCTGAAGCCGTCTGATCCCGTCGGCCTGCTTGCTGCAAGGAACCCCCTTCTACCAGCAAGACCTTCACGTAAGAATCTCTTACCTTCCTCTCCAGACTTCTCCCCTGTGCACAGGTGGATTTCCCGGCGGCGGACTTCTCCTCTGCTTCGCCGTTTCCTCGCTGCTGCCACAGGCGCTCCAGGTTGCTGTCTCCCGGGCCTCGCCCTTGTCTACGCCAGCCACCTGCCCAACCAAGTAAGCCAGCATATCCCATTATCCTTCTGTATTGGTTTGGTGCCCGTTACCCTTCTCCCTGTGCTCTCTCCCATAGGGTTGGCCGACTGCACGACTTCCTGCCCCCGTGCCTGAAGCAGACGTCCACCACCAATACATTCACATCTCACAGACACGCAGTCACACACCCTTGTTGTTGAATAAAGCTGTTGAATCTACTCTGAGCCTGCGTGTGTGTCTCCTGAGCCGTGCGTTATGTCAGTTTTCAGCTGACAGACGGTTCAGTTCGACAAGCAAATTAGCTGCGGTGTGTCCAGGTGGCTCCTCCGGGTGACGAGGCTGCACAGGAGTTAGCAGATGTAGTGTGGGATCCAGGCCACTGCATTATGAAGATCGGCCCTTGTCCTGGGGCCCCAGCGCCTCCAGGGCAGTGTCCACCACAGGGCTGCTGCAGGGCCCCCCCCATAGAACCACCTTTACCATGGGACAAAGGTTCCCAAAGTGGGGGTCCTGAGACGCTGAGGGGGGGTTGCAAGATGATTTTCAGAATCCTCTTAAGGCAATTACACAGGTGACATGTCACTTTAACTGCGCCACAGTAAACGTCACAAGTCACACACAGGTCAGTGTGCACCAGTAGATTTTGTCAACAGCTCAAATCAACACACTATGCTTTAAGCCTAGGATAGTATTTTTAAAAATGAAACAATGGTTAATACCGACCAAAGACAATGCAGAGAGGCCAGCAGAAACAACATCCGAGGAGAGCGGAGAAATGCCGTCAAAAAGCCCATCGACTTCTGGCGCGCGGTGGTGGGGGTGGTGGGGGGAGCAGTCGGACAAGCCTTCCTCCAAGTGTTGCAAGTATCGAGAGGAATATATTCAGTATGGATTCATGCATCGTTACCAATGAAGTACAACATCCCCAATGTGCAGTGTGCACCAAGGTGCGTGCACAGGAGAGTTTAAAGCCCGTAAAAATGCTCAGAAACTTGAAAACTAAGCACCCATTTCTTGCTGCTAAGCCAGCAGATTTTTTCCACTAAAAGGAGAGAGAATTGCAAGGCCAAAAGAAAATCATAACTAATCAAACAGCAACCACTACCAAAAGCTCAAAGGTGGCATATTTAATTGCACAGGCAAAACACCACATACAATCAGAGAAACCCTAATAAAACCTGCTGCTATCGCTATGAGTTGAACAATGTGTGGGGATAAACAAGCGTGGGAGCTGGAAGCAGTGCTGCTGTCTCATGGGACCATATCCCAGCGCATCATGGACATAGCCCAGGACATAAAGTGTCAGCTGACTGACAGAGTGAAGAAAGGGAAATATGCTTTGCAGTTAGATGAATCCACAGATATATCAAACAGTATGCACGTTTTCTTATGTATCAGTCACCTCCGGGGATAGTGAGGGGTCTCCATTCTCTGTCACCATTATTTCAGGAGTTGTGGGCTGAAAAGTTTGGGAACAGTTGCCATGGGAGACTGTTAAAAAAAAAAAAAAAATCAGTTTAAGTAGGAGCACGGCTTAACAAGTGGACCACTTAGCTGCTCCGGGTCTGGTGGCAGTCTACCCATGGACCCTAGTTCCAGGTTTTGTTTGATGTTTTAAAAATGTTGAATTTTAACAATGTGGGCTTATAGGGGGTACTAAATTGGGGAGGGCTAACAAGACGATTAATTAATTAGGAGTGTTCTGTGTTTTACAAAATGGGGAGGGAGAATGTGACGATGGGATTTGTTGTAATACGCGGCGTTATGACGCAGCCGGCTGGTGACGTCATCACACCGGCATATATATATGGGAGAGTCCGCCATGACAGGGCTCTCTTGCTCTGGCCACTCAGCATGGTGACAGTGTGTGTGCAGGAGGCCAGTGTGTGCAATGCCATGTACCCAGTTCTGTAATAAAGTCCAGTTCCAGTGCAGCATTCTTGTCCGTCTCTTTACTGCCAGGTTTGTGGACATAACAATATGACCTAACAAAACATTTTCAAAGGTTAAAACCCCCGAAACACACCATGTTTGGACAAATACGACCTACACTAACTGATGTCCTAGGACAGGAACAACTTGAAACACCACCTGTGTATTTTTTCTCCCTTTTATTCTTATACATAGGATGAAATGCTTTTAAGAAACACAAAATTAAGACCTTGGGTGTAAAGAGTGAAGACATGGAAGGAAGACATATACAATCTACCATACATATCTTCTTCTTCTTCTTTCGACTGCTCCCTTTAGGGGTCTCTACAGCGGATCATCTGTCTCCATCTCACCCTATCCCTTGCATCTTCCTCTGTAACACCAACCCTCTCCATGTCCTCCTTCACTAAATCCATGAATCTTTTTTGTGGTCTTCCTCTTTTCCTTCTGCCTGGCAGCCTCATCTTCAACATCCTTAGTCCAATATATCCACTATGCTTCCTCTGCACATGTCCAAACCATCTCAGCCTTACCTGTCTTACTTTGTCTCCAAACCACTCAACCTGAGCTGTTCCTCTGAGACTCATTTCTAGTCTTGTCCCTCCTAGTCACTTCCAATGGAAATCTTAGCATCTTCAACTCTGCCACCTCCAACTCCACCTGCTGTCTTTTTGTCAGTGCCACTGTCTCCAAACCATACATCGTAGCAGGTCTCACTACCATCTTGTAAATCTTCCCTTTCAGTCTTGCTCCTACCTTTCTGTCACAAATTACCCCTGACACTCTCCACCCTCTCCACCCTGCCTGCACTCTCTTCTTCACTTCTCTTGTGCATTTTCCTTTTTTTTTTTTTGTCCTGTCAGGCAGCTAGGCAAACAGAACAGGGATCTGTCACCCTTACTGTGCCAAAACAGATTTACTTTGCCAAGAGGAGCCTATACAGTACCTAACTTTGCACTGTATATTGTTGTATACTCCTCCTGTAATAACTTTTAATACTTTATTTTAATTGTTTTACCCATGGAAGACCCAACAGGATGAGGAAGAGGGAAAAGAAGTGTGTGAAGGGGGGAAAGAAAAGGGAGGGGAACAGACAAAAAAAAAATGACAACTAAAACAAACAAAAGACAAACTGCTTCTTCCACCGATGTCTCAACACGAGTCTGGTTTCTGCACCTGTTAAAGGAGAGACACTTGTGCATGTATGTCTGTGTGCCTATATATGAGAACGCATGCAAAATAAGTGTGTGCATGTGAGTGGTTTGTCAGGAAACATACGAGAGGAGGGCCAGTCGCAGCAGCTCTCCCCCCGAGGACCCCGAGCAGGCAAGGCAAGCCCTAGGAAAGCCAGGCATCCACCCCCGGAGGGACGATCAAGGGAGGGCAGGCCGCCCGGCGGCCGGCAAGGTAAGCCCACACCCCCGGACCCGCTCGACTCCCACCCCCCCAGCGGGGCCAACATCCGCCCCCGGGCCCCAGGCACCAGGAGGCCAGCGACCCCACCCCCCAGGACAGAGACCAGCCAGCGCCCCCCAGCGCGAGCCCCCCCAGGCACCCCCACAGCAGCCCCGCCCCAGCGCCTCAGCCACACACCCCGGGGACCCCCACGTCCAAAGAAGTCCCCTCGCCCAGGTGAGCCCACGTTGCCGAGAGGCACTATCCCCCTTAATCCAGTACCTCCGGACTCGCAGGCACACCCCTCCCCATACCTTCACACCCACATGTTCCCATGCACACTCCTCTCACTCACCCAGACCGACCCATTCTCTCTCACTCCAGTACCCACTCAAATTCACACCTCATTCACCTTTATTTCAAAAGGCGGCTGCGAAGCAGATGCAGCGAGCCTGAACATGCACCAGTGCCCAGCAGTGACCAGGGAGGCCACCAGCGCAGGCCACAGAAGCAGACCCCCACCCCCCGGCGCCCATCTGAGTGAACAATCAGCAGACCACCGCAGGCGCCCCAAGATGCCACCCGGCATGCAAAGCGCCGCACAAAACCGACCCACCATCACCACCTCCATTCATCACCCTCTCACTCACACTTAGACTCATATTCAGCCCCCCGTCACTTCCTTGGTTGTATCTATATATTTAGTAGCATCCAGGGATTTTGACAACATGATAGGTCCCAGGCTCCCCACCAGGCCCCCACGCCCCCAACAAGAGCAGGGCAACAGGGGTGGGGGAAGACCCCCACCTCCTCCCCCCGCACAGAACATGATGGGTGTGTGTCGGTTATATGATATAATTGTGTATAAATGTGTGGAGTACTAAAGTGCAATTAAAATTGGGGGGATAGTGATTGAAGCATCGTTAGCCACTGTGATGGGCAGCAGAGCCCCCATCCCCCCAAGCCCTCAGTGTCTAAAATGCAATTAAAATTGAGGTGAGTGCAGCCCCACCACGCATGTGTGACATCCTTGCATCTATATTTATTTCACTTAAATCACCTAATATGCAAAGTGTGGGTGAGGGTGGGACACTATACCCAAGCCACGCCGACAGGTCTTCACATGTCTTCTGCCAGAACTTTTGAACCGGTGCACAGGACCACGTAGCATGCATATAGCTATCCGGGACATTGCTATTACAGTGAGAGCAGATATTTGTGTGACTCAGGCCCATTTTGAACATCCTTTGTCCTGTATAATGAATTCTATGTAGAACTTCATACTGTATAAGTTGTAAGTTAGAGTTTTTAGTCATCTTAAAAGTATTTAAACATATTTGTGTCCAGAAACTTTCCTCCTTATTAATCGATAAGTGTGTCTCCCATTTTGATATTGGAAGAGATATGGACTCATCCAACTTTGATAATAGTCCATATATTTTCGATATCAATTTTGGGGAACGGAGATTTAGAAACTCTGCCACCTTAACTGGTACTTCTAAATCTGTCTGATTAAGATTAAATCTTGCTTTTATTATGGATTTAAGCTGTTGATATTCAAAATACTTTTTATCACTGATTTCGTGTTGTGACACTAGATCCTGAAATTGGATAAAATTTCCACCTTGAATAAGATGTTCTAAGTTGTTTATTCCCTTCTCTTGCCATAGTGGAAATTTTAATGTCCTCTTTTGTTGCAGGATATCCGGATTATTCCAAATGGGCGTGAGTTTACAGGGGACAAGTGAAGACCCTGTTATTTTTAAAAATTTCCACCAAGCCGTCAGAGAGGAACTGATATTAATACTTTTAAAACACTCATGGCGTTTAATAGAGGGACTTGTAAAAGGTAAGTCAGAGATATTTAGCGACCCACAGAGAGCCTGTTCAGCATCTAACCATGGGTTCCCTAGTGAGGTTGATTTTGTCCATTTTGAAACAAACTGCAATCTATTGGCTAAGAAATAATTAAAAAAAATTTGGTAAATCTAAGCCTCAGCACTCTTTCGCTTTTTGGAGGGTTTTTAAACTAATCCGTGATGGTTTATCCTTCCATAAAAATTTACTTATATTTGAGTCTAGAGACTTAAACCAGGCCATTGATGGCTGGGTAGGGATCATTGAGAACAAATAATTAATTTTAGGAAGGACCATCATTTTAATGGTTGCGACTCTTCCCATTAATGATAAAGGTAGTGTCCTCCAGCGCGTAAGATCGTCTTGTATCTTTTTTTAAAAGGGGGATATGATTTAGTCACAATAACTCTGAGATCCTGGGGGAAATATCTATTCCTAAACACTTAACATTCCCTGATTGTATTGGAATAGTAGATGTATTTTGGAAATTGCAATTTATGGGTAAAGCTATTGATTTTACCCAGTTAATAGAGTAGTCTGATAATGATGAAAATTTATCAATGAGTGCCACTGCCTGAAGAAGAGATCTTTCTGAGTTTTCAAGGAAAATCAATACATCATCAGCATAAATACTTATCTTATGTTCCTTTTCTCCAGTTTGAATACCTCTGATATCAACATTTTGTCGTATGGCTGCTGCTAATGGTTCAATAAAGATGGTAAAAAGTGAGGGAGAGAGTGGACACCCCTGCCTAGTACCTCTCTGGAGATTAAAGCTTCGGGAAGTCTGAGCATTTGTTCGGACAGACGCAACTGGACATCTATATAGTGTTTTAACCCAGTTTATGAAAGATGAACCAAACCCAAACTTGTTTAACACCATAAAAAGAAATTTCCAGTTAACCCGGTCAAAGGCTTTCTCTGCATCCAGGGACAAGATTGTAGTTTCTACATTATTGATATTGCAGTAGTCTATTAAATTAAATAGCCTGCGTGTATTATCAGCCGAGT
The DNA here is from genome assembly GCA_020510985.1 of Pholidichthys leucotaenia. Taxonomy (NCBI): domain Eukaryota; kingdom Metazoa; phylum Chordata; class Actinopteri; order Cichliformes; family Pholidichthyidae; genus Pholidichthys; species Pholidichthys leucotaenia. The sequence goes on along the minus strand of CM035845.1, from coordinate 245,886,353 downwards.
GCCTACCCTTGATAAAACCTGTTTGATCTGGGTGTATAATAAACGGGATTATCCTTTCCAGTCTTTTGGCGAGAGCTTTGCAAATTATTTTGAGATCGACATTCATAAGCGAGATGGGACGGTGTGCATTTTCCATTGCATCAGATGGTTGACCCCAGGTATTTAAACTCATCTACTTTCACTACCACTACTCCTTCCATCTTCACCGTTGCACCTAACTCTCTCATTCACACTCATGTATTCTTTCTTGCTTGCTGACTTTCATTCCTCTTCTCTCCAGAGCATACCTCAACCTCTCTAGGATCTCTTCCACCTTTCACGTTTCTGATAGAGCCATTGACCTGAGATTTTCACCAGATATCAGTAAAAACCCAAGTAATCCATACATATAAAGAAATCAAAGCAACTGTGTTCACAAAGCAAGTTATATTTAATAATGTGGAATGACACAGGGAATAAGTTTTAAACACATGAAGAAAAAAGTTGCAAAAAGGCATTGAAAGCCAAGAAACCAAATGAAATCCATCAGAATTTAGGAAGCCATGTCATCCACAATCAGTGCAAATTAATTTCAGCTAAGTCCTGATAGGATTTAAAAGAACTCATCATGGGTAGAAGCAAAGAGCTCTCTCTAGACCGTTGCAACCTTATTGTTGCAAAACATAAAGATGGCATTGGTTACAGGTGCCTTTCTAAACTGCTGAATGTTTCAGTGAGCACTGTTGGAGCCATCATTCCGAAGTGGAAAGATCATCATTTTACCATAAACCAGCCATGACCAGGAGCTCCTTGCGAGACTTCTGACAGAGGAGTAAATAGAATTATTAGGAGATTTATCCAAGAGCCAAAGACCACTCATGGAGAGCTCCAGAAAGACCTGGAGTTAGCAGGTACTGCTGTTTCAAAGAAAACACTAAGTAATGCACTCAACCGACATGGGCTCTATGCCTGCTCACCTCGCAAAACTCCATTGCTGAAGTAAAAGCATGTTGAAGCTCGTTTAAAGTTTGCTGCACAACATCTAGGCAAGCCAGTAAAATACTGGGACAATAAGATAAGATAAGATAAGATAAGCCTTTATTAGTCCCACAACAGCACAGGGATAGCAACACTCAGAGCAACAATCAGAAGGCAAGAAAAAAAAGCAAGCAAGCAAGAGCAGCTAATATACATATGTACATATTACTATAAATATATATATATATACACACAGACACACAGTGCAGAGCACTGTAGCTGGATGGAATAAATATATCAGTATATAAACACAGTGCGGAGCATTGTAGCTAGATGGAATAAATATGTATGTGGCGGCATAAAATAATAAGGAGCGAACTGAGGGTTTTAAGTAGGTTTATTAAATCATACCGCCATCATAGGAACTCGCTCCAGCCCTTGTGAAGGCGGGCTGGAGCGGGTCCTCAGGCTCTCAACAGCAGTAGTCAGAAGCAGTTGTAAGAGTGAGAGAATGAGTTACAGAGTGATGCAGCTTTTATACCCAACTACAGACAATACATGAAAGACATTTACATCACAGTAAGAGCAGGAAGCATGAACACAATGCATGAATGGCACATTAACATCACAGTACTGGGCAGGAAAAAGCTAGACGAAGCAAGGCTGTAATGTTAATCGCTCCAGATGCGCACTCTGATTGTCCCAGTCTGTTGTAGGGGTTATCCACACTACTCCCCCCCAGAGGGCTAAGCAGGTGGCTGAGGCCTCGATAGTCCGGCTTTGGCAGTGAGCAGGGAAAGCTCTGTGCAGGCGGAGGCGGGGGGGGGGGGTAGCAAGTGCTGGCCCGGGACGGGGAAATGTCTGGGCCGCGCAAAAATTGCCTGTGGATCCGCGATGTTGAGGGGTTGTCCCGCTGAACGTGTGGAGGTCCACAGCAGCTGTACGAAGAAAAATTAGTCAGACTCCTCTTGCGGTTAAGTCCTGCAAGGATTAACAGCGGCCATGAAGAAAAACAGGAGCGGCGAGGCTGCGTAGCGGCTGTAAGAAAAAAAAAAAACAAAAGCAGAGGGACTTAGCGTGTTGACTTTAGGTGCGGGCGCAACCCTAAAGCCCTCGGGGACCGCAGACTGCTGAATTCCCTTTGTGCACCGTGGCTAAGACCATTAGAAAATCCTGTGAGCGAGCTGCGTGCGTGCCTCAGGTGTGCGAGCAGCCCTGGAGGTTCTGTGTGCAGCGGCGAAGGACGATGGCGGTCTGTGGAGCCGTTATTGTCCCGTGCGTGGTGTGCCGTCCTCGTAACCCCCTGGTGCGTGTGCAGGGGTTCCGTGCATGGGTGGGCCCGCTGGATAGGCGAGTCAGGGTCAGGGAGCTTGCTGGAGATCAGCGTAGTCGACGCCGATAATCATCCCTGTTCAGTGTGTTGCTATAGATTGGTCATGGTGCGTTCAGGTCCACGCGTTGCGTTCTCCGTTGGCCCTGGAGGTCGCCGTCGTGGAGAGAGGACGAGGTGCGTGCGCTCTTGTGTGGAGTTGCTGTGAGAGCGGCCGGTCCCAGCGTGGATGTGCAGATCTCACCATGAAGCTTTCTGCAGCTTTCCTGGTCGTGGGTGATCTCCGGAGAGTTTCGCCTGGTGGTGGCTCTGCATCGAGGTCTCCCTGTAGCAGAAGGGAGAGCAGATCATTTGCGCCAGGCTGCTGCGTTCGCTTGTCGTCGGAGAATCACCGCCGGGTGCTGCGTTTGTTGTCGTCGGGTCACCAGCGTGGCTGTCCAGACCAGAAGGTTGCATTGCCAAAAGCGTGTGCTTTCTTCGGGGTCACCAGCGTGGCTGTCCAGACCAGAAGGTTGCGTTGCACAAAGCGTGTGCATTCGGGGTCACCAATGTGGCGGTATGGATAATAAGGCAGCGAACTGAGGGTTTTAAGTAGGTTTATTAAATCATACCGCCATCATAGGAACTCGCTCCAGCCCTTGTGCAGGCGGGCTGGAACGGGTCCTCAGGCTCTCAGCAGCAGTAGTCAGAAGCAGTTGTAAGAGTGAGAGAATGAGTTACAAAGCGATGCAGCTTTTATACCCAACTACAGACAATACATGAAAGGCATGGGACATTTACATCACAGTAAGAGCAGGAAGCATGAACACAATGCATGAATGGCACATTAACATCACAGTACTGGGCAGGAAAAAGCTAGATGAAGCGAGGCTGCCTGTTGACATTAATACACACATTTCACTGTAATGTTAATCGCTCCAGATGTGCGCTCTGATTGTCCCAGTCTGTTGTGGGGGTTATCCACAATGTAGATATATAAACACACACAGTGCGGAGCAATGTAGCTAGATGGAATAATATGTAGATATATAAACACCCACAGTACGGAGCATTGCAGCTTGATGGAATAATATGTAGATATATAAACACCCACAGTACGGAGCATTGCAGCTAGGTGGAATAAATATACTCTGGTAAGATGAGAACAAAACTGAACTTTTTGGATGACACAACATACAGCATAAAATTAGTCTTGTTCTTGTATTAAGACAAAGCAAAGAGTTGTCTCATAACTTTGGCATGTTTCGACTGTCATCTACAGTCTTCTTCAGAAAACGTTGCTTTCTTTGTCTTAATGGAAGAAGAAGACCAGTTTTATCATTAAGAAGAAAAAGTGAACCTTTTGGAAATACAACACACCACATGTTTGCAAGGTAAATGGCACTGCACATCCCATCATGGTGTGGGGGCGTTTTTTAGCACATAGTACAGGCAGACTTTATATAACTGAATGAAGGATAAATGGACAAATGCACAGAGTCATCCTTGATAAGAACTTGTTACCAACTGCCAAGGTGCTGAAGATGAAATGGGGGTGGACATTTCAGCAAGACAATGATCCCAAACACACAGCCAAGGAAACTCTCAACTGGTTCCAGAGAAGGAAAATAAAGCTGCTAGAATGGCCCAGTCAGTCACCTGACCTGAATCCAATTGAAAATCTGTGAAATGAACTGAAGGTCAGAGTTTATAGAACACACAGAACCTTCAAGATTTGAAGACAGTTTGTGTGGAAGAATGGGCTAAAATCACTCCTGAGCAATGCCTGCACCTAGTTTCTCCATACAGGAGGCATCTAGAAGCCGTTATTACCAACATATGCTCTTCTACTAAATATTAAATGAATTTCACCAAGCATGTTCAATACTTATTCCCTGTGTCAGTCCACTTTATTATAGCTTTTTTTATGAACACAGTTGCCCTGATTTCTTTGTATGTATGGATTACTTGGGTTGTTACTGATATCTGGTGAAAATCTCAGGTCAAAGGTTCCATCAGAAATATGTTTAATGAGAAAAATGTTGATGTGTTCAGTTTTTATTTTCCCTGCTGTATGTATGGTACATTTTATACACAAATAAGATATGACATCATATCCCAAACATGCCACACAATTACAGAATCAGCCAGCAGCAGTTTTCTGTGACTGAGTGGGGCGATACCCTTTTAACACAGATGCTGTAGCTATAATAAATGCTATATGACCCACTCCATCATAGTTACATGACGTTTTAGCACTTTACAATGGTGAACAAGATAGTATATATCATGCCCAGGTCTGAGATAATTATATGCAAATAAAAGATGATAGGAATCTGCAGAAGAAGAAGAAATGTTATGAGGTCCTGCTTAGTTTGTGGACATCTATTGAATGTAAGGCCTTCAGAGACTGTTTATTGAGGAACTTATTTTAAAAGGTCTGGCTGTGCACTCCCCCAGGCACACATACACACTCAGCTGCACACTTCTGTCCCCTACAGAATCTGCTTCGACAAGATAAGTGAGGGACTTGTAATTGTGCGAGGGCCCTCATCTTTTCACACTGACTGATAATGTTGCAGTGAAAGCCTTGTGCCCATTATACTAGCCTTTGTTGTTTTTATTGCACAGCTCAGTTGATTATTTTTTTTCAAGAGAATTCACAAGGTTTAATGCCCCCCCCCCCCCCCGTTCAATAAAAGAGCAGCCACACTGGTGCAAAAACTCCTGCAAAATAAACCAATGAATATGCAGCATGCATGATTTAAAAAAAACAAAACAAAACAAAAAACAAAAAAAAACAACAAGGAATTGAATATGGGGGTTAAAAGAGTTTAAAAACAATTGTGATTGCAGTTCTGGTATGATAGAAAGAACTTCAGACTGATTTCTAACTTATCTGAACACTTTAAGTAATGTTCATAATATAAATGGCAATTGCTCAGAGGAATTCAAGTAGAAAAGTGCGTAGAAGCAAAAAGGAAAAAAAAAAAACAGATAAACTGTCAGCATTTTATTTGTATAGCAAATACTTTGTCAGAAGCTATTGCCATAGCTGGATGTGCTTTGGTTTCACATTATTGTTTTGAAAAATATGAGAATGAACATAACCCCAGGTTTTGAGGCCTGTCATAAGAAGATGCAGATAAAGGTACAGGCCAAAGTTGTTCTTTAGAAGTCAGCCTTATAAAAATTCTTTTAGATTGCAGAAGCGCTGAACTGAACATCTCTAAAAGCTTTGCAGTTAATCATTTTGAGATAAAGTATTATGCTGAAAATTCCTCTGCTCACCTCTTCTCATATGCATTTATGCATAAAATCAGATCATCTATAACACTGGTCAACACCAAATTTATTGTCTAAGGTTTTTTTTAGCTGATTTAGGACAGTTTTGATGTGCTGAATCCAAAAATGACATTGGTTTTGCTTAATCAGGTCAACTTTTTGAATTATGGCCACATGTTGTTTTATACATTTTTGTTTACATGTACAGGTATTTTCGCTTTATATGATGCAAAATTCTTTTTTATGTCTTGAAATTCTCTGAATTTTAAACAATGATGACGTAACATTCGATTACATGCACTTACCTTTATATAAAGGTAAGTACATACACAGTACTAAGTAAGTACTAAGTACAGGTTTTTACTTAGCACCTGATTGGGAGAAATGGATGTCATTTTCTGATTCAGCGGTGCAAAATTGTCTTAAATCAGTTGAAAAAACACAGAGAACTTTCAAAAAAAATATTTTTGTAACCCTGTGCAATTTGTGTGTTATAGAATCAGCTAAATGCAGAAACGCCAAAGCACACTTTATTAATTTCCTTGTTATTTTTTTTCAAGTAAGCTACAGTCTATAAACTTTGTAAAGAAAAATGTGTGAACCATGCAAACCAATATTGTTACTGCAATTGCATTATTTATTTACATTTTTGTTTTACCTCTAAATTATTGAATTAGTAGCCACACTTGCCAATGTTTATCTGTACAGTTATGGAGTCTGGACTCTGTCTTTGTGTCCATACAAGCTTCTCTGGTTTTGGATTGTTCTCACGTGATGGTTTTAGCCAAAGAATGAATGAATGAATGAATGAATGGATGAATGAAAGAAAATCTTTCTATTGTCATTGTAAAGTGCTTTGTCATCCAGAGATGAATAAAAAGCTTTATATACTGTAAGTGAACACCATTTACCATTTACCATTGTACTTTGCAAAGAGAATGAAATGGGTGTACTGCTCCTACATGGTGGATATCAATACATCCACAATAAGAGTATTTTAAAAACATCACAATAGTAAAACAGTACATTCAAGTCTGCATCTTAAACTCAAGATAAATGTAATCTAAAAGCGTTTCATCATTGTACCATTTATTCTGCCTTATGCTTAAGGATGTTTTACATTCAGTTCATATGTGTGCCAAAGTCCCTTTCTGCCTACAGCTTGCAGTTCAAGTCTTGTCTCAGCCTCCGCAAGTACAAATGGATAGGTGTTAGAAGTGCCTCATACAGAGATCACAATAGGAAAGAAATGGAGAATGACTCTCATCTCCACAATTCCACCCAAGAGACTTTGCACTTGACAAACTCCCGTTTTATCCAAGCACCTTGGCACCCTGGTTCCACAGCCATAGCCATTTGTCTCTTCACTTTGTGGACTTTCTCCTTGGCTTTGAGTTTGTCTTGCTTTGCCCTTGCACTGACTTTGCCCTTTGCTGGAAGGGTGCAAAGCCAACACTTTGCTGGCTTATGCAGGAATTGCCAGTGGTATCTTGTAGCTTCCTAAAGCTCCCTGCTAGCTGCCCATTTGCACCCAGATCTAGTTGGAATGTCTGCTTGACTCACTAGCTCATTCCATCTAGTGGAAGTTCCAGTTGCCCTGACTAGATCTAAAGGCCCGGTGAAACTCAGGGGTGTTCTCAATAATGTCCACAGGTGCTTGGTGACTTCCCTCCTGATGCATTTACCATACATCGTGGGAAACATGTAGATGATGAAAAACCAAATAACGCTGGGCAAAAGGCCATGTTGTTACAGACAGATCTAGAATTTACAAAGTAGCACAGATCTTTAATGATCCTCCCAAAACATTCTTTAGTTTGCTTCCTGGCACTGATGACATTAGCATGCTGTGACAGTAATGCTTTGAACCATTTTCCTAGACATTTTATGGAGTAATCCTCAATAAATGGAATGACCTCACCTTGGACAGGGAACATGCAGGTTATGCTGGCTTTCTCAATCACTATGCACCAGCATTTATGGTCCTAAAAAAGACATCCTTGGACAATACACTACTCTTTCCAGGACTTTCAGCATCCATCTTGCTTGGACATGTGTTGCTGTTGTTATTGTCCTGTCATCAAAATAAACAAATAAATAAATAAATAAAGACCCTGCAGGCTGGCAGTATAATGCATGTTACATTTACCAAATGCAACTAGGGGATGAGGGGATGCACCAATAGGACTTACAAGCAGGGATAAAGATGAGGAAAACTAATTGTGAAGATTGGGGTTTTGAGGTAAAACAGGGTAAAACAGGAAAATAAAAAATCACCAATGAATAGGGCAAAAACAAAACTCCCAACCTAAAATGAAACCCTACAAATAATGAAAAAGATGTGGGCCTGGCTTTCAGCAAGATGTTCAATGCCAGCCCAGAGCAGGTTTCTTCCACAACTTATATGCTCTTGCTGTTGATTGCCAAGTGAAGCCAGGCATGGCCTCACTCACCTAGGCAATCAGCAGAAGAGAGGGGATAGCTCCTCAAGCTACCAAGATCTTTGGCCATTTCTTGTGTACTTTGTATGAAATATGGTTTGGACTTGGGGTTCCAGGTGCTTTGGTCCTGTGGACAACATTTTGGATTTCCTGCCATACTGGCTTCCCCTTGTTGACCTTAACTGATGTTCTTCCAGGGCTTTGGACATGCTAATTATCTCCAAGCCCCTACCCTTGTTTTGTATGCAGACTGTAGGCACTTTTCAAACTCAGATTTTAAAATGAATAATGTGTCTAATTTTGTTGTCCAAGAAAAGTCCCAGGGAAGTGATTAGGGTCTAACGAAGTATACATACTGTATATTCACTACATCTTTCTCCTTTGTGTCAAAGAGATGCTGCCCTTCAATATTTGCAAAGCTGATCTTGCAACTTGCTGGTTAGGTCCTCGATGCCTTCTTTTTCAAAAGGTGACTTGATTTGGAACCTTTTGTTTTAAAATGTTAAAAGAACAATTACAATGTTACAATAATAGCAATGCCCTCCCTAATAGTCCAAATAATGCTGTTGGTCTTCAACTATTGTTTCAATCCTCTTTGTAGATGCCACAGGCTGTAATTGTTTTGGTGGTTGTGGGTGAACAACTAAATTTTTCTTTCCATGTTAGTAAGTGACTGCTATCTTTATAGAATAAATTCAATATTTCATACAAATGGGCAGTGGTCTTTGACTTGTAGATGTGAATTCTGAACAGTATAATGCCCCCTCCCCCCAAAAAAAAAAATCAAATCACAGTGTAATGGATAAATAATCCATGAATTAGAAATGAAGCAGGATACATAAATCTGCATCTGCTGGCATCTGAGGTCATCTTCCTCTTGCTCCAGGGGGAATCGCCTAGTGGAAAATACTCATAAACAGGAAGTGCCTGAGAGAAAGAGCATGACACCATCCTCCATCTATTGTCACAACTGTGCAATAAACAATGGACCAAAACATGTTTACATTAAATAGCAGTACATCTTTAAAATGTTTTGTGTTTTTATATTTGTCATGCTGCTGAGCACTGGGGGATCAACGTGCTCATGCTCTTCTGTCGTTTTTTTTTTTTTTTTTCTGTATTTGTCTGGTTGGTTTTGGTTGTGATTTATTATTTGAGTTGTTTTTGTTTCTGGCTGTCCATTAGTACTCCTGTTCTTAGTTTTATTATTCCTTGTTCCATCTAGATGCTTATTATGTCTTTGTCCATCCAGTTTTCATAGTAATATTATTATTCACCTGTTGTGACATGAGCCTACCCTCACATTTTGTTCTCTGTCCTCTGTCTGCATTTTGTATTTGCTTTCCAGTATTTGAATCTCTTGGTTTTGTATTCATCGTGTCCTTGCCCTTATGGTTCATTTTTTCCCTGTCTGTATTATCCGGTCTGTCATTTTGTATCATTTCATATTTCTAGTTAGCTTCTTGTGCTTTATTCCTCTGTACTTTTATTTTGACAGCACTATGTGTCAAACTCTGTTCGTGGGCTGTCCCACCTGTCATTAGTTTGTTCTGATTATCCTCGCTCATGCCACCCACACCTGTTCATGATTTGTGTTGATTCCTGCTTGCCCTATTTAAGGACTGCTGCTCAGATTACTCTTCACAGCGTCTGCTTTGGTGTTTTTACGGGTGCAACTCCGTCTTAGCTGAGGCCTCTTATTCCCTTTGTTCCTGGCATTTCCATACCCTCCCAACTTGGTTCCGTCCAGGTCTCTATCCCATTTTCTCCCCAGACATGACCCCTGTCTCTCCTGGCGTTTCCATACTCCTACCTGAACCGACTTCCATTTATGTTATGTGTAAATCTTTGTCTTTATGTTATTTTTGTGTGTTTTGTTATTAAACGTTGTTGCAACTCATAGTTCAGCATTTGGGTCTTCATCCTGCCCTGGTAGGGTGATTTATGACAATATTATCTTCTCACTTCTCTCATCTATAATTATCATTGATGGATCATCATTGTATCAGCCGTATCAGATGTATAGGCTGCAACTGACCTATTGGTCCACAAGGACACCACATCAGTGTCACAGCTTCCCCCAGCAATATGTGGCATTTTGTGTGTGTGTGTGTGTGTGTGTGTGTGTGTGTGTGTGTGTGTGTGTGTGTGTGTGTGTGTGTGTGTGTGCAAGGGAGAGAGAGAGAGAATGTCCAGATTGCTTCACAGTTTCCATTTGTGAAATGGTTGGTGGTATTTTTATATTGTTCATGATAGGGTTGTGGTTAGGGTGACACACCCCTTACATTTATGGTTAGGGTTAGGGTTATGGTAGGTCAAGGGGCCCAGTTTAAAACCAAGTACGTACCAATATGATATCTATTTGAACAAACCACAAAATGCAAACCTTAAGTATACTCAGAGCATGACTAAGGTGGTCAGAGGCCCCTACTAGCTGTAAAAGGCCTTCCCCACACCTCCACACCATACCCCCACCAGGTGGAAAATAGGTTGGAAACAAGCTTTAAGTTAGGGATGTAGGTACAGAATCTAAGGCAACGCCACAGAGGTACATCCTGATTTGGTAAGCAAGATCATACTAAAACAAAGTAACAATCAGAAAGCACTGGAACACACAGTATGACACACCACAGCACTAACACAGCAGTAATATTATGCCAAATGTATTTTCTTACCTTTAGAAGTTTTCTTTCTTGTTTTCCTGACTGAAAAGTCCTTAATTATGATGGTGAAATCAATTTTGCACAGAATATCACATTCAATGGACATCAGGAACAGGTAATTAATCTGTTTTGGCCCATTGTTGATCTCAGTCTACTTTTAACCAGTCCCAGCCTTGCAAAGGTAGGTAGACAGACAGACAGACAGACAGACAGATAAAAAGATGTACTTTATTGATCCCAAACTGGGAAATTACATTGTAACATCAGCATGAGAGTTGACAACCAAAACACAAAAACACATACAGCATAAAAGAAAAAGGAATTACTCATGGAAAGTAAAACTGCCTTGATAACTTTAAATACATTGCAGATGAATAGATGATGACCTGTAGAGATACATGAATCGTACCCGCTGTACAATGTAGGACTATCAGGCGCAGGGTGAAATTTAAGATTCCAATTAAACGCAAGGTGCAGTATGGCAGCATAGTTGTGACCATGTTGTGACCATAGTTGTGACCATATTGTGAAATGGCATGTGGCAGGAAAGATTTCCTGTACCTGACAGTGAAGTTGTAAAAGATGTAGATCCACATGTACTGTACTTCATATTCTGTCAAACTGTTTTGTTTTGTTTTTTTTTAATTCTCACTCTATGGTCCCGGTATCAGCACAGCTCATAAGCAACCATAGCCTGCCTGTGGCTCTCTGATGCTTTGTGTTCAGCCAGACACACCGCTGCATTTTTCCAGTCACTATAGCCAACTGTGAGTGCAGATTTATGAGTACTTTCCCCAAATAATTTGCATGCAAAACAAAATACGATGCCTTTTGAAGGGGAATAAAGCAACCATTCTGTTGATAGATTTTCACCATTTGTCAGCTTCCTTTTAAACAAAGTTTTGGAAAAGTTCCTTTTCTGGTGTTTGTGTTGCCTTTCTGAAGCAGCAACATCCGCGTCTTTATTTTGACAAATTTCAGGGCCCATTTTAACCCAGTATGTCCTCTCCTCCCAGCAGGCTGATAAATTGGGGGATTTTCTTCATTTTGCCCCTGCTATGCAGTTGACTCTGTCTCGGAGCGATTCACTTCAGCTGGGTTGAGACTAATTCCCGAGATGTTAGCAGTACCTGGTGGTGTCTCCGATTGTTGAAATGGCAGTCTCTCTTTATCTGACTGCCATTTCTTTATCACTGGTGACCTGTGATTGTCACTTCCTTGTGGTAACGTATCGTCACTTCCTGTTTTGCTGTCTGCCTGTGTGGTTTGCTTTGTGGTTTGCTCTCTAGCCATTAGCTATGGCTACTAGCTCTCCTTCCTCTCCTCCTCTGGTGTGCTCTCTCTGTCAGATGTTTAGCTACACCTCTGCCTCTTTTAGCGATAACGGTAAATGTAATAAATGTTGTCTTTTTGAGGCGCTCGAGGCGAGGTTGTCTGATTTGGAATCCCGGCTCTGCTGCATTGAAACACCGTCTGCGCCAGTTAATCTTGACGGCGCAGACGGTGCCAGTTAATCCAGTTAATCTTGACGGACGCCCATTAGCTGCAGCGGAGCTAGCTAGCTTAGGTCCCACTGTCAGCGGTCCCTCGGCTCTCCTCAGCAGCGAGGAGACTGGGTGGGTGACGGTGAGAAGGAAGCCTAGTCGCAAAGCCCCGGTACACCACCAACCTGTTCACGTTTCTAATCGTTTTTCCCCGCTCAGCGACACACCCGCTGAGGAAAAAACTCTGATCATTGGCGACTCTGTAGTCAGAAACGTGAACCTAGAGACTCCAGCGGCCATAGTCCAGTGCATTCCTGGGGCCAGAGCAGGCGACATCGAGTCAAATTTGAAAATGCTGGCTAAAAGTAACTCTAAATATTCCACAATTGTTATTCACGCCGGCATTAATGACATCCGTCTCCGGCAGTCGGAAGTCACGAAACTTAATATAGAATCGGTGTGTGACTTTGCCAAAACGATGTCTGCCACTGTAGTATTCTCTGGGCCCCTCCCCAATCTGACCAGTGATGACATGTTTAGCCGCTCGTCATCCTTGAACCGCTGGCTGTCTGTGTGGTGTCCTAAAAATGACGTGGGCTACACTGACAATTGGAGCTCTTTTTGGGGAAAACCTGGTCTTATGAGACGAGACAGCATTCATCCCACTTTGGATGGTGCTTCTCATTTATCTAACAATCTGGCATCTTTTTTATCCAAATTTCCAAAACCATGACTACTCAGAGTTGGGACCAGGAAGCAAAGTCGCAGTCTTACACGCCTCTCTGCAGCTCCTCTTCATCCGCCACCCCTCAGCTTAGCCCCTGACTTCCCCATCAGAGAATCATTGTCTGCTGCCTCCAAAGTGAATAAAAATATAATGTATAAGCATCCCAGAGTGATAAAGCAAAATATTGGTAAAACTCAAATTAAACATAAAGCCTCTACATTGAATGATTTGGCCTCTGTTCCTCCTCATAATTTAAAAATCAAATGTGGTTTATTAAATATTAGGTCTCTAACTCCCAAGTCTCTGTTAGTCCATGATTTGTTAATTGATCATCAGATTGATTTAATTTCCCTTACAGAGACTTGGTTAGGACAAGAGGATTATGTTGGTTTAAATGAATCAACTCCCTCTGGTTATTTAAACTGTCAAAATCCCAGAAGTTCTGGTCGTGGAGGAGGAGTAGCAACAATTTACCATTCCAAATTACTAGTTAATGTAAAGCAAAAAACATGTTATAATTCCTTTGAGGGCCTGGTCCTCAGTATTGGGCACTTTAGCAATTTTAGGTTAAACCCAATTTTATTTGCCATAGTTTATCGTCCCCCATCAACCTACTCAGAATTTTTATCCGAATTTGCTGATTTCTTAGCTGATTTAGTGCTGAAATCTGATAGAATAATTATAGTAGGGGACTTTAATATACATGTGGATGTAGATAGTGACTGCCTTAATGTGGCATTCAATTCAATTTTGGACTCGATTGGGTTTTCTCAGAAAGTAGGAAATTCTACTCATTACCTCCACCATACATTGGACCTTGTTTTGAGATATGGCATAGAAATAGAAAATCTTGTAGTGTCTCCTCATAACCCTGTACTGTCAGACCATTGTCTGTTAACCTTTGATTTTACTATTTCTGACTATTTGGCTCCTAAAGAAAAATATTATTACAGTAGTAATAATACAGTAGTATCCCCCTCATGGATCGTCACCTTATCGTGGTGGGGGGGTTTGCGTGCCCCAGTGATCCCAGGAGCTATGTTGTCCGGGGCAATTTGCCTCTGATAGGGTCTCCCAAGACAAACTGGTCCTGGGTGAAGGGCCAGACTAAGAACGATCCAACAGACTCTCATGATAAATTGTATATCAAGGATTCAGTGTACCCCGCCCGGTATGGGGTTACCGGGGCCCCACCCTGGAGCCAGGCCTGGGGGAGGGGCTCGAAGGCTAGCGTCTGGTGGCCAGGTTTCCACCCATGGGACCCGGCCGGGCTCAGCCCGAAGGAGTTACATGGGTCCGCCCTCCAGTAGGTTCACCACCTGCAGGAGGGATCATGGAAGTCCGGTGCTATGTGGATTAGGTAGCAGTCAAAGGCGGAGACCTTGGCGGACTGATCCCAAGCTTTCTAAACTGGCTTTTGGTACGTGGAATGTCACCTCTCTGGTGGGGAAGGAGCCTGAGCTGGTGTACGAGATTGAGCGATACCGGCTAGATATAGTGGGCCTCACCTCAACACACAGCTCCGGTTCCGGAACCAGTCTCCTGGAGAGGGGCTGGAGCTTGGCCTTTTCTGGAGTTGCCCCGGGCGAGAGGCGACGAGCAGGGGTAGGTATTCTTGTATCGCCCCACCTTGCTGCCTCTATATTGGAGTTTTCCCCGGTGGACGAAAGGGTTGCTTCCCTGCGCCTTCGGGTTGGGAAACGGGTCCTGACCATCATTTGTGCCTATGCACCAAATGATGTTTCAGAGTACCCACCCTTTTTGGAGTCTGTGACTGGGGTGCTGGAGGGTGCTCCTCCTGGAGACTCCATTGTCCTACTGGGGGACTTCAATGCGCACGTGGGCAACGACAGTGAAACCTGGAGGGGGGTGATTGGGAGGAACGGCCTGCCCGATCTGAACCCGAGTGGTGTTCAGTTATTGGACTTCTGTGCTAACCACAGTCTGTCCATAACGAACACCATGTTCAAGCATAAGGGTGTCCATATGTGCACCTGGCACCAGGACACCCTAGGCCGCAGGTCGATGATCGATTTTGTTATCGTATCATCAGACCTGCGACCGTATGTCTTGGACACCCGAGTAAAGAGAGGTGCAGAGCTGTCAACTGATCACCACCTGGTGGTGAGTTGGATCCGATGGCAGGGGAGGAAGCCATTCAGACCTGGTAGACCCAAACGTATAGTGAGGGTGTGCTGGGAGCGTCTGGCTGAGGCCCCTGTCCGGGAGGTCTTCAACTCCCACCTCCGGAAGAACTTCAACCACATTCCGAGGGAGTCTGGAGACATGGAGTCTGAATGGGCCATGTTCTCCACCTCTGTTGTTGAAGCGGCGGCCCAGAGCTGCGGCCGCAAGGTGGTCGGTGCATCTCGTGGTGGCAACCCCCGAACCAAGTGGTGGACACCAGTGGTGAGGGGGGCCATTAAGCTGAAGAAGGAGTCCTATCAAGCTTGGTTGGCTTGTGGGACTCCCGAAGCAGCTGAGGTGTACCGGCAGGCCAAGCGGAGTGCAGCTCGGGTGGTTGCTGAAGCAAAAACCCGGGTATGGGAGGAGTTCGGTGAGGCCATGGAACAAGACTTTCAGTCGGCTTCAAAGAGATTCTGGCAAACTGTTCGGCGGCTCAGGAGGGGAAAGCAGCTCCCCGTCCACACTGTGTATGGTGCGGATGGGACACTGTTGACTTCAACTGGGGATATCGTCGGGCGGTGGAAGGAATACTTCGAGGATCTCCTCAATCCCACTGATACGCCTTCCACAGAGGAAGCAGGGTTTGGGGACAAGGGGGATGACTCGCCTATCACAGGGGCTGAGGTCGCCAAGGTGGTTAAAAATCTCCTTGGTGGCCGGGCCCCGGGGGTGGACGAGATTCGCCCCGAGTACCTCAAGGCCCTGGATGTTGTTGGGCTGTCATGGTTGACACGCCTCTGCAACATTGCGTGGAGGTCGGGGGCAGTGCCTTTGGCATGGCAAACCGGGGTGGTGGTTCCTCTCTTCAAAAAAGGGGACCGGAGGGTGTGCTCCAACTTTAGAGGGATCACACTCCTCAGCCTCCCTGGGAAGGTCTATGCCAAGGTACTGGAGAGGAGAGTCCGGCCGTTGGTCGAACCTCGGATTCAGGAGGAGCAATGTGGTTTTCGTCCTGGCCGTGGCACATCGGACCAGCTCTTTACCCTCTCGAGAATTCTTGAGGGTTCGTGGGAGTTTGCCCAACCAGTTTACATGTGTTTTGTGGACTTGGAGAAGGCATTTGACCGCGTCCCTCGTGGATTTTTGTGGGGGGTGCTTCGGGAGTATGGGGTATCGGGCTTGTTGTTACGAGCTATTCGGTCTCTGTACGACTGTTGTGAGAGTTTAGTTCGTATTGCCAACACTCGGTCGGAGTCATTCCCAGTGAGAGTTGGACTCCGCCAGGGCTGCCCTTTGTCACCGGTCCTGTTCATAATTTTTATGGACAGGATTTCTAGGCGCAGCCAGGGAATGGAGGGTGTCATACTTGGTGACCACAGGATCTCATCTCTGTTGTTTGCAGATGATGTTGTCCTGTTGGCTTCATCCAGCAATGACCTACAGCTCTTGCTGGGACGGTTTGCCGCTGAGTGTGAAGCGGCTGGGATGAGAATCAGCACCTCCAAGTCCGAGTCCATGGTCCTCAGCCGGAAAAAGGTGGATTGTCCTCTCCGGGTTGGGGACAGGCTCCTGCCCCAAGTGGAGGAGTTTAAGTATCTTGGGGTCTTGTTCACGAGTGAGGGGAAAATGGAGCGAGAGATCGACAGACGGATTGGAGCAGCATCTGCAGTGATGCGGACGTTGTACCGGTCTGTTGTGGTGAAGAGGGAGCTTAGTTCTAAGGCAAAGCTGTCGATTTACCAGTCAATCTACGTTCCTACTCTCACCTATGGTCACGAGCTTTGGGTAATGACCGAAAGAACGAGATCGCGGATACAAGCGGCTGAAATGAGCTTTCTCCGTAGGATTGCTGGACTCACCCTCAGAGATAGGGTGAGGAGCTCAGTCATCCGGGAGAGGCTCAGAGTAGAACCGCTGCTCCTCCACATTGAAAGGAGTCAGTTGAGGTGGTATGGGCATCTGATTAGGATGCCTCCTGGACGTCTCCCACTTGAGGTGTTTCAGGCACGTCCCACTGGGAGGAGACCCCGGGGCAGACCCAGGACTCGGTGGAGAGACTATGTCTCCCAGCTAGTCTGGGAACGCCTTGGTATCCCCTCTGAAGAGCTGGAGCAGGTGGCTGGGGAGAGGGAAGTCTGGGCTTCTCTGCTTGAACTGCTGCCTCCGCGACCCGGACCTCCGGAAAAGCGGTAGAAGATGGATGGATGGATGGATAGATGCCTCTCAGATGATGCTGTTTCCAAATTTATGCAGATTGTTTCCTCTATGCCATGTGTCAACACAACAGAAATAAGCTATAGACAGCTTGCTCCTTCTGTAATTGATAACATGGTGGATAGTGTTTCAGCTTCTCTGCATCAGACTCTAGACTTGGTGGCCCCCTTAAAAAAGAAAAAGTCTAATCAGAGATTTCTAACTCCTTGGTTCAACACATAAACTCGTAGCTTAAAACAGAAGACTCGTCAATTAGAAAGAAAATGGCGCTCCACTAATTTAGATGAAATCTATTTAGCTTGGAGAAATCATCTTTTAATTTATAAAAAAATCTCTTAGAAAAGCTAGAACGAGTTATTACTCTGCATTAATAGAAGAGAACAAGAATAATCCCAGGTTTCTTTTCAGTACTGTAGCCAGGTTGACAAAGAGTCAGGACTCTGTCAATCCTAGCATTCCCTTAGAGCTTACTAGTCAGGACTTTATGAACTTTTTCAATAATAAAATGTCATCCATCAGAGATAAAATCAATCAGATTCTTCCCACAGTTAACTTAAATACCGTAACTACTACAACTCCTTCTATTGATCTCTGTCTTGATGAGTTTACTCCAATCGACCTTTGTGAGTTAGACAAAATAGTTTCCTCATCCAAACCTTCAACTTGTCTTTTAGACCCCATTCCTACCAGGTTATTTAAAGAAGTCTTCCCACTTATTGGTAGCTTTATTCTTCATATAATCAATTCTTCATTAACTTTAGGCCATGTACCGCAGGCTTTTAAAACGGCTGTAATTAAACCCTTACTCAAAAAGCCAACGCTAGATCCAGGAGCTTTAGCTAACTATAGACCAATCTCTAATCTCCCTTTCATTTCAAAAATCTTAGAAAGAGTTGTTGCTACGCAATTATTTGACCACCTGCAGGGAAATGGTTTACTTGAAGAGTTTCAATCTGGGTTTAGAATCCATCATAGTACTGAAACAGCCTTAGCGAAGGTCACTAACGACCTCCTCATTGCATCTAATAATGGACTAGTTTCTGTACTTGTCCTTTTAGACCTTAGTGCAGCTTTTGATACTATCGATCATAATATTCTACTTGATAGATTAGAACACTATGTTGGACTTAATGGAACTTCGTTGCAATGGTTTAGATCTTATTTATCTGATAGGTTCCAGTTTGTTCATGTAAATAATGAGTTTTCTTTCAACTCAAAGCTTAGTCATGGAGTTCCACAGGGATCTGTGCTAGGCCCTACTCTTTTTAGTTTATATATGCTTCCGTTAGGCAACATTATTAGAAAGCACTGTATACATTTTCATTGTTATGCAGATGACACACAATTATACCTGTCAATGAAGCCAGATGATGGTAATCAATTAGCCAAGTTAGAAGCCTGTCTTAAGGAAATCAAAGCTTGGATGACTTGTAATTTCCTGCTATTAAATTCAGATAAGACTGAAGTCATTCTTGTTGGTCCAAAAAACCTTAGAAATTCCTTTCCAAATCAAACTTTCAGTTTGGATGCGGTTACTCTTTCTCTTAATAGCTCTGTGAGGAACCTTGGAGTTATTTTTGATCAGGATTTGTCCTTCAATTCACATATTAAATTAGTTTCTAAGACTGCCTTCTATCATTTGCGTAATATTGCCAAGATTAGGAGCATCTTGTCTCAGAGTGATGCTGAGAAACTGATCCACGCTTTTGTTAGCTCGAGATTAGATTATTGTAATTCTTTATTATCAGGCTGTCCTAAAACATCTTTAAAAAGTCTTCAGCTGATCCAAAATGCTGCAGCAAGAGTTTTAACAGGTACTAGAAAGAGAGATCATATCTCTCCGGTTCTGGCCTCCCTTCATTGGCTTCCCATAGAGTTTAGAATTAAGTTTAAAATCCTTCTTCTTACTTACAAAGCTCTAAACAATCAGGCTCCTTTTTATTTAAAAGATCTGATACTACCGTATTATCCTAACAGAGCACTACGCTCCCAAAATGCAGGATTACTTGTAATACCTAGAATCTCCAAAAGTACAATGGGAGGCAGAGCCTTCAGTTATCAAGCTCCTCTCCTGTGGAATCAGCTGCCAATCTGGATTCGGGAGTCAGACTCGATCTCTGTTTTTAAGAATAGGGCTAAAACGTACCTTTTTGATATAGCCTACAATTAGGGAGGGATCATGTGTTTCTGAACCCTCCCTTAGTTATGCTGCTAATAGGTTTAGTCAGCCGGGGGACCTCCAGTAATGCACTGGGCCTCACTCCTTTCCTCACTCTCTATGAAATATATTTTTTTTTTGCTGGTCATTAACATCTGTTTGTTCTCTCCCATAGAGTGAGTCCCCATCGTGCTGTTTGCTCTCTACATGTCTGTTCTTTTCTTCTTCTCTATCCCCTCACCCCCCAGCCAGTCGCAGCAGATGACTGCCCCTCCCTGAGCCTGGTTCTGCTGGAGGTTTCTTCCTGTTAAAAGGGAGTTTTTCCTCTCCACCGTCGCCAAGTGCTTGCTCACAGGGGATCACCTGATTGCTGGGGTCTTTCTGCAACTATGGGGGTTCCCCCCCTACAGTTGATAGTGCTATGAGATGACTGTTGTTGTGAAATGGCGCTATATAAATAAAGTTAAATTGAAAATTGAATTGAATTGAATTGACTCATTATTTGAATGAGATGAGGGTGAGGCATAGTTAGCATGGCGGGCATCTGTGCCATGGCTAAAGTGACCAACTGAGGCTTTGACTAAGGGCTCCAGTTTACCTGGCTCAACAGCGACAGATTGCAGTCCCTCTGGCTGATGGTCCTCTGGCTTTTAATGGTCATGATGTTGAGAAGGTGCCATTTTAGTGACCTTAAAATACCCAGTCAATCTGGGTATTTTCAGTAGTAGCTCTTGATCATGCTGATGTTTAATCCTTTGGTCTTTTTGTTTCTGTGCACCATCAATTTTTTGTCTGAAATTTTGCCACTGACCTGTCCAGTAGGTATGCCACGGAGGGTATGAACCTGGTTTTCTGTAGCCAATCAGTGAATTAATTTTTGTTGCATCCTGTATGGGCCAATAGAGGTCATGATCAAAAATTAACTCACCAATCAGGGCCCCCACACACAAATGGTGCCCCTAGGCTGCAGCCGAGGCCACTCTGTGCATTAGAGTATACAGATTAATATTCCTAATTTTCTTCAAATTGTTGGCTGGTTTTCTGACTTTGTTTTACATTGTTTATAGTGTTGTGGAAGATGAAAGCAGACAAGACAGCGAGCTGAACGACACATGAACTTTATTCACCTTCCAACATAAAACACAGAAAACTCTTACTCAGAGTGCCTGAGCAAACGCTTTTATACACTTCTATTCCTGCATCCAGCACACAGGGTAAACACATTAACATACAGACATGAAAGACATGTACACACATTAAAATGACATTGATCCACACGTCACAGAGCAGGTCTTGGTACAATACATCCGCACCCCTGAGTCTTCAGGTGTGAACCTGGCACGGCAGGGGGAGAAAGGCACATCTTTGTTTGTTTGGCTCCCCTCACCTTTCTCCATTAGCATCCCTAACTATCTTCTCCCCCACCAACCCCTTTGTCCTGGGTGGAGTGCCATGTGTACTGTGTCCATCACACAGCACCCCCCCACCACCACCACCAACACCCAGACGGGGTTGTAAACCTCTGGCTTCTTTGGCTTGAGCAGGTGCCAATAATGGCTGTAACGTGGAATCGCCAGACCGGCCGAAGCGTCTTGCTGTTGAGGTGGGCAGGAGACAAACCCGGCCTCCGGTGCACAGTCCTGTGGAGGGGGAAAGGGTGGGGAGGGGAAAGACCTAGTCTGCTGCCAACAGTTCTCTGCAGGGGGAACACCAACTTGTGGAGCCACTGTAGGTGGGTCTCCATGCTGGGGAGCTTGAGCCAACACCACCTGTTCGTCTGCCAACACATAAGCAGGCTTAAGCCTGTCAATGCAGACCGTTTCCTTATGCCCCTTAAAGTCAAACACAAAATGCTTTGCCCCTGTTTCAAGCACTCTGAACAGTCCGTCATACGATGGGTGCAGCGGGATTCTGTGAACTTGGCATTCTGTAAGCTCTTTGCGATGAAAGTGTGGGGTTGTGGCGACTGTGCAGCAATTTCCGGCGCTTGAACACCGACACGGAACATGATTAGTATCCCATCCCGCACATCCAGGATTTTTCTGTGCACCTGGCCGGGACGTGTGTTTTTTTGAAAGTGGATCTGGTCCACGGTTACCACCAGGTCCTGGTATGCTTGGAGGACATTCCCAAAACACTGGTAATAACTCCTTTTGGCCTTTTCGAGTTTTTACGCATGCCGTTCGGGTTAAAGGGCATGGCGCAAACCTTCCAAAGAATGATGGAAATGGTGCTCCATGACCTGCCTTTCATTTTTGTCTACTTAGATGGCATTTTGGTGGCTAGCGCGTCCGAGGAGGAGCACCTTGCCAATCTCAAACTAGTTTTCCAGAGGTTGGAAGCGCACAGGTTAATTGTTAACCTGGCGAAGTGCCAGTTCGGTGTGCCAGTGATTGATTTTTTGGGGTAACTGCATTTCGCCAGAGGGCATGATTCCGCTGCCTGATAAGACGTGCATTTACTCCTGTTTCATCTGTTGCAGGAGACACCTGAAAGCATCCAGAATGAGACAACTGTAATGATGGCTCTCGAAGGTAGCTCTGAAAAAGTAAGTTGTAGTTTGTGAGTACTGTTTAGTAACAATTCTTGTTGTGATTATTAGTTTGACATAAAAATACCTGTCATCACATTGTTCTGAGATGAGGCAAAAGTGAATCCAGTCATGTCATGTTCAGAATATACAGCAGGGAAAAGAAGTATTGAACACATCATTATTTTTTTCATTAAATATATTTCTGATGGAGCCATTTACCTGAGATTTTCACCAGATATCAGTAACAAACCAAGTAATCCACACATACAATCAGTTCAGCCTGTCTGTGCTTAGTAGTGAGCAATGAATGCGGTTAGGCTGCGTGTCCACCAAATGTGTTTTTTTCTGCTGTGGGCGACTCTCTTCTATGTAGTCCAGTGTTTAATGCACTCGGTGCCCTCAGTGCAAAAACGCTTTCAGCAGTCAACGCTGTGCTCGTGGCACTGAATGCTGGGAAAAGTTCAACTTTCCGAGTGCTGCAGTGCTTATCAGCTGCACACCTCTCTCTTACCAGCCGATCACAATTGGCTTAAAAGTACACCATGATCAGTATTTAACAGCTAAAGCTTGGAGGGAAGTGTATTTTATTACAAGTTAGATGTGATTTATTCCAGTGAGTGGAGTGTTTTGGAGCAAAATGTGACCCGTGCTAGCAAAATGAGTCGGAGTCCGCACCGTGCCATTACAAGCTGCATCCACAAGAAGTCATAAATCATGATTCTTTTCCATGATACCTCCATGAGATCCTGGTATCATTGGAAAGCTTAGAAATCATACTTTCTAAAAATAAATGTTTTTGTGGAAGATGTAACTCCCGACCGATCAAACGCAAGTTTTCAACCTAGCCAAAATACAAGCAAGAAGGGAATGGGTCTCTGAGCTAAAAAAAAAAAAGAAAAAAAAAAGCATAGGATAGAATGGATTGGAGTGGTCAGAAGGAAAGACATCAGCTCCGACAACATTCCTGCACACATGGTCGTGTGTTCACGGCACTTTCACCAAGCTAAGTTGTTAATTAAAAAATATTTAGAAGTGGAGAAAAACGTCCCCTCTCCAGAGCAGCTGTCTGGAAGACTGCGCTTTCGCAGCACCTCAGGTAGGCTCTCTATCGTCTCTCAATAATGTGTAAAAACACACAGGACAAAATCAAATAATTTTCCCACATCATCTCTGCTAATCCCAATTTCTCTTGCTAATCTGGAGCAGTTTTTTTTTTTTTTTTTTTTTTAATGGGAGCTTTTCGCTGTTACTGATTTTCTTTGACTTTTTCTTGAAGTTGTGATTACTTGTTGCCTTGATTACGCATGGATTAAATACCAGCTGGGGGAATGAAGTCCATAGAATGTTTGGTATTGTTAAATTAAGCAGATTCTCCTCTTTCAGGTGAATATAAACACATCACTGTCCTGATTTAGAATGTTTTTATAGCAGCAAATGATACCGGTTATTTTTTTTGGGGGGGGGGGGGTGCACCAATGTGATCAGCTGATTGATCCACCTCCTCCGCTGCAAATAAACCATTATATGGTAGCTGTAAATTAGAAACCTGTTCAGTAAGTTACACATGGGTTCAAAGAGCGTTACTCACATGTTAAAAATAATTTTGGGGTATGCTAGACATTAATCTTGATGTACTTCGACTTTGTACAAACAATAACTGTGTGTTTAGCAAAGACGCCTGACTCACAAAATGACGATGACGGCCCAGAATGCAGCACGGCATGACGTCAGTGGCCACCTGCTAAGTCTAGGTCTTTCTGGAGCTCTCCATAGCTGTGTTTGAAATGTTCACTTGTTTTCCATATAGTGTACTATACAGTGAATCAGCCATTTTGTAGTGCTGTTTGAAATCTTAACTGAAAATTTCATTAACTATACAGTACACTCAAAGTATCCTACAATGCATTTTGAAAAGTAGCGTACAATGGATGGTCACTACATGAGCCAATATATCCCATCATGCAATGCGCAGCCAATGGAGCAGTGAGAGGAGAGCTTCACATCACAATATAAACTAGCTTAAGGTAGTTATATTTATTAATTCAGCAAAAATAATTTGATTTAATACATATTTACTACAAATTACATGCAGGTAGTCATGTTTTACTAACGTTAGTCTGTTACATTTTACTGTCTCGCCATGATGACATCATTAACCACACTGCCAAAACAAGTCCAGTTGTGTCTGATAGCTGTTAACTTTGTTGTTGAGTTTACTATAAAGCCCACTATATCTAAATTCACTATATAGCAAGTAGGGAGTGAGGGACTGAGTGAACATTCCAAACACAGCCCACAAGAGGTTTATGGCTCTTTGATAACACTTCTGAGTTCAAGTGTGGGGTACAGAAGATGCTAAACCCTGGTACAGAGTGGGGGGTAGGCAACTTGAGTGGATGTGCATTTATTCCCATTTTATCTGTTGCAGGAGATATCTGAAAGCACCCAGAATGAGAAAAGTGTAACAACGGCTCCCGACAGAAGCTCTGAAAAGGTAAGTTGTAGTTTGTCTGTACTGTTCAGTAACATTACTTATTGTGGGTAATAAGTTTGACAAAAAATACCCGTCATCACATTATTCTGAGATGAGGCAAAAGTGGATCCAGTCATGTCATGTTCAGAATATACAGCGGGGAAAATAAATATTGAACACGTCAACATTTTTCTCATTAAATATATTTCTGAAGCAGCCAATGACCTGAGATTTTCAAAAGATATCAGTAACAACCCAAGTATATCCATACATACAAAGAGATCAAGGCAGCTGTGTTCAAAAAACAAATTATATTTAACTAGAAAAGCACTCATAGAGCGCATACCTTCAAGGGTCTTTCCGTTTCTCATGGATCACCTCCAAAATGTAATGGGTTTGTGTGTAGGCCTATAGCCACTTGTGGTGAAAATGGCATCAAAGTCTGTCCATCACTTTTGGAGTATTGTTGCTGACACACTGTGAGAAGAGCCTTGGCTGAGGTATGCACTCCCAGATCATGAACAAAATGTAATGGGTTCCTCTCTAGGCCAAGAACCACCTCTGGTGAAAATTTCATCCAAATCCATCCAGCAGTTTTTGTGTAATCCTGCTGTACAAATACAAACGAAGCCCTTGGTGGAGGTATGCACTGTCAGATCATCACCAAAATCTAATCATCTTCTCCCCGTGCCATTACACACCTTTCCTGAAAATTTTATCAAAATCTGTTCATGACTTTTTGAGTTATGTTGGTAACAGACAAACAAACACAAACAAACCCCGGTTAAAACATTACCTCCTTGGCAGAGGTAATAAAATGTCCAGGGTGTATCCTGCCTCTTGACCAAAGAGCAAGAGGGATAGGATACACATAGGCTCCAGCCCCCCGCGACCCAAAAAGGATTAAGCGAAAGAAGATGGATGGATGGAATGACAAAAGGAATGAATATTGCACACACTTAGTGAAATTCATTTAATATTTAGTAGAAAAGCCGTTGTTGGTAATAACAGCTTCCAGACACCTCCTGTATGGAGAAATTAGGCCAGGCATTGCTCAGGAGTGATTTTAGCCCATTCTTCCATACAAACTGTCTTCAAATCTTGAAGGTTTGTGTGTGTCCTCTATGAACTCTGGTCTTCAGTTTGTCCCATGGATTTTCAATTGGATTCAGGCCATGTGATTGACTGGGCCTTTCTAGCAGCTTTATTTTCCTTCTCTGGAGCCAGTTGTGTTTCCTTGGGTGTGTGTTTGAGATCATTGTCTTGCTGAAATGTCTACCCTCGTTTCATCTTCAGTATCCTGGTAGATGGCAACAGGTTCTTATCAAGGATGTCTCTGTACATCTGTCCATTCATCTTTCCATCAGTTATATGAGGTCTGCCTGTACGTTGTGCTGAAAAATACCCCACACCTTCACCTATGGTGTTTTAGGGCTGATGTGCAGTGCCATTTCTCCTCCAAACATGCTGTGTGTTGTGATATCTAAAAAGTTCTGTTTTGGTCTTATCTGTCCAGACTATATTTTCCCAGTAATTTACTGGCTTCCACAAATGTTGTTCAGTAAACTTTAAATGAGCTTCAACATGCTTTTTCTTCAGCAATGGAGTCTTGCGAGGTGAGAGGGCATAGAGCTTATGTCAGTTGAGTGCATTACTTATTGTTTTCTTTGAAACAGCAGTACCTGCTAACTCCAGGTCTTTCTGGAGCTCTCCATAGCTGTGTTTGAAATGTTCACTTGTTCCCCATAGAGTGTACTATAAAATGAATCAGTCATTTTGTAGTGCTGTTTGAAATCTTAACTAAAAATTTCATTTACTATATAGAACACTTAAAATATCCCACAATGCATTCTGAAAAGTAGTGTACAATGGATGGTCACTACATGAGCCAATATATTGTATCCCATCATGCAATGCAAAGTCAACAGAGCAGTGAGAGGAGAGCTTCACATCACCACATTAACTATTTTAAGGTATTTATATTTATTAATTAAGCAAAAGCGATTTGATTTAATACATATTTACTACAAATTACATGCAGGCATTCATGTTTTACCACTGCTAGTCCATTTTGTTTTACTGTCTCGCCATGATGTTGTCATGAACCGCACTGCGAAAACAAGCCCAGTAGTATCTGATAGCTGTTAATTTTATTGTTATATTGAGTTTACTATATAGTCTACTGTATCTAAATTCAAATATAGTTAGTAGGGAGGGAGTGAGTGAGTGACTGAACATTCCAAATACATCCAATGAGGGGTCTTTGGCTCTTGGATAATTCTTCTGATAATTCTTTTGACTCCTCTGTCAGGAAATCTTGAGGAGCTCTTGATCATAGCCGGTTTATGGTAAAATGATGTTCTTTCCACTTCCGAATGATGGCTCCAACAGTGCTTACTGGAATATTCAGCAGTTTAGAAATGCACCTGTAACCACTGACATCATTGTATTTTGCAACAATAAGGTTGCAAAGGTCTAGAGTGAACTCTTTGCTTCTACCCATCATAAGTTCTTTGTGGTCTGACAGTCTGATATAGAGTGTATGCATATGATGTCACCAAACAGAACTCATGGCAGTTACAAAACACTGCGTGGCAAAAATGAGTGGCAGCATTAGGGTGTATGCAGTAAAACAAACAAAAAAAAATACACTCATTATTCAGTCACAGCAGTACACAGAGTACCTTTTTGCATTGTGCAGAGCTACTCTTATCATCCCATCTTGTATTAACTCTTTTTAAGTCTTGATTTCATGGAGATAAAAAAAAAAAACACCCTCACTGTCTATGTTGCAGTTGTGCACCTGTCATGTGATGTGTCATGTGATGTAATAAAAATCCCCAGTTGTACTAAGTATTCCACCTCACAAGGTGGCAGACACAAATAACTTACTGTTCTTGCCTTGGAGGACTAATGGCTCACAAACAACCACCCAAAAACCTTACTTATTGGACACTACAGAAGAAGAGTTTGTAAATGAATGTTGATGTTTGCCATCGCAACACAGAGGAGGCATTTGTTTGCAAATTTGCCAACTATAATTCCAAAAAAGAGATTATTGAGCTTATGAAGGTAAATATCTACATTTTATTATAACAGAGGGTGGCCAAAGCTGGTTAATTTTCACCAGCCATCAACCTCAGCACCATGTGACTGGACAGAACAATCACACCAGTTCCGTGTCATCATATAAGATAAAATGCGGTGGAATAAAAGTGAAATTGAGGTGGGAAAATAATAACAGTTTCTTGATGTGGGAGAGAAAGCGAAAATGACCGAGAGAAGACCAGATAATGACTAGGATTGACGAACATGGACAAAGTGAGCTGACCGGCATCAAAGATAAGATAAAAAACCCCAAAACAAAACATGACAAAAAACAAAACCATCCTTTGTGTAAATACACACGTGGACAAAATTGTTGGTACCCCTCTGTTAACCACTTGCACTCCGGGCAATTTTCCTAAAAATGCCAAAAAATAACGTGCCCAAAGTAAATCGAAAGCTGTTATTCAACCCTTTGCAGCATCTTCATGGGGTTGGTCTCATTTAAAAGAAAACACTTTGAATTTTTTGGCAAAAAAAACATAATCTCTCTACGTGCTCCGGCCACTGAGTTACAGTCATCTAAACATACTGAACTTGAAGAAAAAAAAATTGGACACGGTGTTTTTTTGGATACAAATGCTTGTAAATAACACACAGCTGTCCAATCCGGCTGGAAAATGCAACAGAAATGTAGAACCAAGTGTTATCCAGCTGAGATCCAAATTTGGTAACAATACCACAAAAAATGAATATTTTACACAGCTTTGTTCTCAGGCTGTTCCCAGGCGTTATGGAACTGTGCCAAATTGTGCCAAATGGCACAGTTTGGAAAAACGTCTGTAACTTTTGAATAATTCAATGTAGAATCTTCATTTTAGGCTCTAATGAAAGGTCACACTCAGAGCTGTGTCTGTGTGTGTGTGTGTGGGCGGGGGGTCGTTTCCCCCCCCCCCGCTACCAAGGACCAAATTCAGCCCTCGCTACATGACGGAATACACTCTTTTTTTTTTCTTTTTTTTTCCCTTGCATGTTTTCACAGCGCCCCCCCCCTCGCTACTGTGTGTGTGTGTGTGGGGGGGGACCGTGAACGCCCCCCCCCCCCCGCTACAGAAGAGGGCCATCGCTACATGATGGAATAGACTGATATGCTTCCCCCCGCGGACCGGGGAGCGTTCGGACCGTGGCCCCCACCCCCCCGCTCCTCTTCTGCAGTGGAGGGGGGGGCGTTCACGGTCCGAACACGGCAAATGAACCGTTTATCGCGGCGCACGCACTTCGTACTTCGTGCGCAGTACAGTTGTAATTTACCGATCGGTCAAAAGTCATTTTTGGATTACAGTTTTCAGGGATAAATAATAATTTAGCTTATAACACCTTACCTCTTCAAAGCAGCAGAGTCGTGGCGAACAGCTCTTCCCACGCGTCAGACGAACGTGACGCTGCTCCGCTCGTGGATCCCGATCAACATAATTCCATTATTGCCGTTTTGGCGAATAATTTACGACTTTTGTCGTCGGCCTCGGTCTATTCTGCTGGAATGAGTGCAGGTCCCACTTGTGGGTGTTCTCCATGCTGCTGGGTGAGCCTGGGTCTGTAGTAGATTTGTACAGAGTCCTTCTGCAGCAGTAAATATCGCTTCACCCAGCCTGAATTTCTGTGTTTCAATTGGCTCCTGCGTTCACAGTAGGCGGGTCCTCCTTCCTAGATTTTCATTCATTGGCTCCTCAAGGTTTCAGAAACCCAATTCAAGGCTCTTATTAGTCGAATGAGAGGTCAATCAGATGAACTAATCTGTTCGCGGCTGTGTTTGCAGATTTTTTTTTCAGTGGCGCTTGGAGGGCACACCACCTACACCATCACCATCAATATCCTTATCATGCGTCATGCGCACGAGCGCGCTCTCGCGCGCCCTCGTGCGTCATAGGACGCAGAGACTTGCCCGCCCGCGGAACAATGGAGCGCAAGTGGTTAATGAAAGAAAAACCCACAATGGTGACAGAAATAACTTGAATCTGACAAAAGTGGTAATAAATAAAAATTCTATGAAAATTAACCAATGAAAATCAGACAATGCTTTTGAATTGTGGTTCAACAGAATTACTTTAAAAAACAAACTCATGAAACAGGCCTGGACAAAAATGATGGTACCCCTAGAAAAGATTGAAAATAATGTGACCATAGGGACATGTTCAACCAAGATGTGTCCTCTAATTAACATCACAGATTGTAGTATGCGAAGGGCAGGTTCTATTGCAAGGTGCTCTCTGGGCTGTTTGCTTTCGGCTTTGGGACTGTGACTAGGATTCTTCTTTGACTTGGCACTGAGGCATCGTCTCTTCGAATTTAGTCTGCTCGTAGGATCATTAGCTTCCCCGGGCAAGCCCGGGTACTGGCGGAGGGCGCGACGAGAACGCTGGTCCATTACCCTCCTAAAACCTAAAACCATGCCCAGCAAAAACCGTCTCCAGTGTATTCCATCTCCACAATGTAAAAGCTGCCAGAGAACTAAACATCCACCTGAGCGGACTTAAGCTTAAGCATGCCTCGAATCCAACCTACCTTGGAGTGACCCTTGACAGGACCCTATCCTTCAAGGGACATTTAAAGGGGACGGCTGCTAAGGTGAAGGCATGAAACAACCTGCTCTGCAAGTTCGCTGGTGCAAAATGGGGGGCGGCAGCCTCCACCCTGCGCACCTCAGCACTGGCCCTTTCATACTCTGTAGCAGAATATTGTGCCCCTGTCTGGTCCAGGTCATCCTACACACACCACGTAGACACCCAGCTCAACACAACCATGAGAACCATAACTGGGACAATCTGCTCAACACCACTCCCCTGGCTCCCTGTACTGTCAAACATAGCCCCCCCTCACATCCGGCGAGCAGCACTAACTCAAAGGATGCTTCAAAAAGCCAAAGATTCTCCTCACTTACCAATCACCAATCACCACCGGAGTGGTGGCTCAGTTGGTAGAGCATCCGCCCCACACCCGGGAGGCAGGGGTTCAAATCCCGGCCGGGTCATGCCAAAGACCATATAAAAGTGGAACTTCCTGCCGTCCAGCTTAGTGCTCAGCAATAACGGAATGGAGGAGGGAAATCTGTGGCGGCGCCTTGCATGGCAGCGGCCCTCTGATTCTGCACTGGGGTGTGTATGATTGACACTGTAGATAGGTAAAGCACAATCTCGTTCTACTGTACATGATTGGCTGTACGGTTGAATGACAATAAGGGTGATTTAATTTAATCTATGCAGATATCTACACCCCACCCACTGCCCGACTTCCATCCAGACGGCCGATTTGGAAAAACCCTCCCCCAACCGACTTCACCATCCAGACAGCTTGGCAAGAGGAATGGGAGACCAAGGAGGTCCCAAACAAACACCTGGTGACAAACCCCAACCAACAGGTCCCGGGCACCAACCTCCCAAGGAGACAGTGGCCTACACTCAATCGCTTCAGGACTGGACATGGCCCCTGCTTGGCCAGCCTTCACAGATGGGGCAGTAGCCCTAGCCCACTGTGCGCATGTGGAGAGGAGCAAACAATGGAACACATCATAGAGGCTTGCCCGCTCCAAAGACTGGAAGGAGGATTACACACTCTCCATACAGCAAACCAGGAGGCAACTGCTTGGCTTGAGGACTTTGCATTCGCTAAATAAATAAATAAATAAAACATCACAGGTGTCTACAAACTTGTAATCAGTCAGTCGGCCTATTTAAAGGGCGACAAGTAGTCACTGTGCTGTTTGGTGACGTGGTGTGTACCACACCAAACATGGACCAGAGGAAGCAAAGGAGAGAGTTGTCTCAGGAGATTAGAAAGAAAATTATAGACAAGCATGTTAAAGGTAAAGGCTATAAGACCATCTCCAAGCAGCTTGATGTTCCTGTGACTACAGTTGCACATATTATTCAGAAATTTAAGATCCATGGGACTGTAGCCAATCTCCCTGGACGTGGCTGCAGGAGAAAAGTTGATGAAAAATGGAAGAGATGGATAATGTGAATGGTAACAAAAGAGCCCAGAACAATCTCTAAACACATTCATGGTGAACTCCAAGGTCAAGGTACATCAAGGGTGTCTTGAATCTGTGCAGGGTATAATGAAATCTCAGTACTATCAAGGTATTCTAGAGAGAAATGTGCTGCCCAGTGTCAGACAGCTTGGTCTCAGTCGCTGGTCATGGGTCTTGCAACAGGATAATGACCCAAAACACAGCTAAAAACACCCAAGAATGGCTAAGAGCAAAACACTGGACTATTCTAAAGTGGCTTTCTATGAGCCCTGATCTAAATCCTATTGAACATCTGTGGAAGGAGCTGAAAGATGCCATCTGGAGAAGGCACCCTTCAAACTTGAGACAACTGGAGCAGTTTGCTCATGAGGAGTGGGCCAAAATACCTGCTGAGAGGTGCAGAAGTCTCATTGACAGTTACAGAAATTGTTTGATTGCAGTGATTGCCTCAAAAGGTTGTGCAACAAAATATTAAGTTAAGGGTACCATCATTTTTGTCCAGGCCTGTTTCATGAGTTTGTTTTTTAAAATAATTCTGTTGAACCACAATTCAAAAGCATTGTCTGATTTTCATTGGTTAATTTTCATAGAATTTTTATTTATTACCACTTTTGTCAGATTCAAGTTATTTCTGTGACCATTGTGGGTTTTTCTTTCATTAACAGAGGGGTACCAACAATTTTGTCCACGTGTGTATGTCCAAAGTCCGCCTTTGACTGAAAGTTATGTAATTCAATATGGCTGCCGTGGCATTATGCAGAGTAGATGTGTAAATTTACGCCTATCTCAAACTTTGGATCATATTCTACATCTTTCTAATTGACAATAAGCCATTACCTCTTACCACTTTCAAATTATAGCTTTGGAAATCGCTGACATCTGAACTGAATATTTTCTTGAAAAAAATCTTGACCACCAGAGGGAGTGGAGGAAGCGCAACGGAGCGCCACAGACAGCCATTGGGTTAATTGACAAAAAAAAAAAATAGCTCAATAAATATTTAAAGGCTCAGAATGAGTTCTTTACTTATGTTTGCTCTTACTCACACATCATTACAGTCAAGTAAACAGTGTGATATTAACATCTAAAGTTAAATAAGGAACCCTGTGTACTACTGTGACTAAATATTTTGTGATTTTTATGTTTTTCTGCATTAAAATTAAAACTGCCACACGTTTACTACTCAGTGCTTGGTAGCTATGGTAACTGCCCTGCATCTGCCAAGAGTTCTGTTCCAGTGCATCCCCTCTATTCACAGACCTTTTTAAAGGCTATTGGTCAGGACTTAACCAGCTGACATTAATTTGCACTGATGGGGGATGGGATGACTTCAGAATTTCCGATGGATTTCAGCTGGTTTCTTGGCTTTCTATTCTTTTATGCACCTGTTTTTCTTTGTGTTCAGTACTTATTCTGTGTCATTTCATTTCATTAAATATATATATATTTTTATGAGCACAGTTTCCTTGAATTCTTTGTATGTATGATTACTTTGGTTGTTAATGATCCATCCATCCATCCATCCATCCATCTTCTACTGTTTTTTCCGGAGGTCCGGGTCGCGGAGGCAGCAGTTCAAGCAGAGAAGCCCAGACTTCCCTCTCCCCAGCCACCTGCTCCAGCTCTTCAGAGGGGATACCAAGGCGTTCCCAGACCAGCTGGGAGACATAGTCTCTCCACCGAGTCCTGGGTCTGCCCCGAGGTCTCCTCCCAGTGGGACGTGCCTGAAACACCTCAAGTGGGAGGCGTCCAGGAGGCATCCTAATCAGATGCCCATACCACCTCAACTGATTCCTTTTAATGTGGAGGAGCAGCGGTTCTACTCTGAGCCTCTCCCGGATGACTGAGCTCCTCACCCTATCTCTGAGGGTGAGTCCAGCAATCCTATGGAGAAAGCTCATTTCAGCCGCTTGTATCCGCGATCTCGCTCTTTCGGTCATTACCCAAAGTTCGTGACCATAGGTGAGAGTAGGAACGTAGATTGACTGGTAA
The DNA here is from genome assembly GCA_020510985.1 of Pholidichthys leucotaenia. NCBI lineage: Eukaryota > Metazoa > Chordata > Actinopteri > Cichliformes > Pholidichthyidae > Pholidichthys > Pholidichthys leucotaenia. Next base: position 245,852,918 of record CM035845.1, on the reverse strand, counting down.
ATCGACAGCTTTGCCTTAGAACTAAGCTCCCTCTTCACCACAACAGACCGGTACAACGTCGGCATCACTGCAGATGCTGCTCCAATCCGTCTGTCAATCTCTCGTTCCATTTTCCCCTCACTCGTGAACAAGACCCCAAGATACTTAAACTCCTGGTGAAAATCGCAGGTCAATGGCTCCATCAGAAATATGTTGTGAGAAAATGTTGATATGTTAAATACTTATTTTCCTCGCTATACACAGAAAAGAACAGACAAGCTGAGGTGATGTGGACTAATTAAATTCTTAAGATTTGTCAATTCTGAGTAACGCTTAATATGGTTAATATTGCAAACATAGAAAATTCTTGACATTTTGATTTAAAAAAAAAATTCATTTCATATCCCTTTTCACTTTAAAAAGCACACAAGGTCAGATTTCTACGAAAACTGCAAAATAGTATATTAGTTTGTTTGTAACCTTGTATAGTATTCTACACACTGAGCTGACTGGATTTGTTAATACTGCAGGTTAGATTTAGGAATAGGGGAATGTTGCTTTGGCTTGTGAGACAGGTCCTTTCATTGAATGTGTGTGTATCGGTCCTGGCAGTGTTACTGGGTTTAAGAGGACATGTTGGCACACTGACTAAAGATGCTAACTTTTAGTGTGGGCTGGGGGATGGGCATCTCAGGTTTGTGTTTGTGTATATGGGTCCTGACCGTGGTTTATTTTAAGAGGAAATGAGTTCAAGTGTGGGATACTGAAGATGTTAAACCCTGGTACAGAGTGGGGGGTAGGCAACTTGAGTGGACGTGCATTTACTCCTGTTTTTTCTGTTGCAGAAGACTCCTGAAACCATCCAGACTGAGAGAAGTGTAGCGACGGCTCTCCACGGCAGCTTTGAAAAGATAAGTTGTAGTTTGTCTGTACTGTTTTGTAACATTACTTATTGTGGGTTATAAGTTTGACAAAAAAAAACAAAAAAAAAAACCAAACATCATCACATTGTTCTGAGATGAGGCAAAAGCGGATCCAGTCATGTCATGTTCAGGATATACTCAGAAAAGAACAGACAAGCTGAGGTGATGTGGACTGATTAAATTCTTAAGATTTATTAATTCTGAGTAACACTTAATTGAGGTTTTGCAGTTGTTATCACCATATATGCAGTGGATATAAAAAGTCTACGCACCCCTGTTCACATGCCAAAATTTTGTGATATAAAAAAAATGAGACCAAGATTAATTATTTCAAAACTTTATTCACCATTAATCTGACCCATAACCTGTACAATATCAATAACTAGTAGTTGGTCTGAAGCAAACGCACATATATATGTGCCCATGCATTGCACACATATGCCCCACCTCTTGTTTTTTTGCTGTCTGTTGTTGCTGTGAGGTGCTTGGGTGCATATGTGTGTACACATACACAGCACTTCATGCATGTGACATTTGAATATTTTGTTTTTTAACACCTTATCTCTGCACATTCTACAGTTTTATTGCAGTTGTTCTGCTCGTATATAATTGTGTGCTTTTGTGACCCGCTGGGAGACTACAGATGCAAATTAGCAGTATTGCTAAATCTGGCATAATTGCATTTGTATTATTGTTCGTTAGTGTGTAATGTCCCTTTCAAATAAGCATTAAACTTAAACTTAACCAACCCAATTGAATAACAAACTGAAATCTTTTAAAGGGAAAACTAAAAATTAAAAAAAAAAAAATTACAGTAACCTGTCTGCATAAATATGCACAGCCTGTTATAACTGTGGATGTGACTGTGTTCACAATTAACCAGTCACATTCAGACTCATGTTAAATGGGAGTCAGCACACGCCTGCCACCATTTAAAGTGCCTTTGAATAACCCCAAATAAAGTTCAGCTGGAGAACATATGGCACAACAGTGACATTACCAATAACTGGACACTTCTGGTGCCACACGAGTAGGCTGCCTTTTTGCAACAGCGGATCAATTTCTTCCTATTTCTATTTACTATCTGGCTTCTCTTGCTAATCTTTCTAATCCGGCGACACCTTATACATTGGACAGACACACGGATCGCCCAAATGTCTCCTGAGCCGGCAGACGGAGCCACTGTTTTTAGCAGGATACATTACAGCAGAGACCAGCTGTTAGCACTTAACCGGACCAAGATGCTAGCGTAAGACTTCGACATACCGGGTGAAATAAGGCAGAAATGACGTGGATGCTGTGCTGGAGCAAGACGGTGGGCGAAAAATACAAGGTACAGACCTGTCCTTCCATCCGTTATTATGGGGAACATTTGATCGCTACTCAGTAAGACAGATGAGCTACTGGCTATGGCCCATTACCAGAGCATCTTCAGAGAGATTAGTTTGATGTTGTTTACTGAGACATGGCTAACAGAACTAGCAACAGATGCTAACATCGAACTGGAGGGTTTCCACGCAATACGGGCAGACCGGACACCAGACAGTGGGAAGGCAAGGGGCGAAAGAGTGATAATGTATGTCAGTAACAGCTGGTGCAGACCGGGACATATCACGGTTAAACAACAACACTGCAACAAAGACATTGAGTTGCTAGCTGTTAGCATGTGGCCTACCTATCTCCCGAGGGAATACTCACACGTGATCTGCATTGTTATTTATGCAAATCCGACGGCGAACGCTGGGACAGCGCATGACGCCATTCACTCAGTAACTGGCGGGCTGCTGACAGAACACCCAGATGCTCTTCTCCTCATCTCAGGTGATTTCAACCATATTTCACTGTCCCCCATTCTGCCCATGTTCACCCAGTATGTCACATGCCACACTAGAGACAATAAAACACTGGACTTATTCTATGCTAACACTAAGGAGGCGTACACCTCATCACCACTCCCCCCATTCGGGAGATCGGATCACAACTTGATTCATCCCCTGCTGGTGTACAAACCCCTAGTACACAGACAACCTCCGGTCATACGCACGGTGAAGATATGGTCTGAGGAGGCAATGGACGCTCTAAAGGACTGTCTTGAAACCACTGCCTAGGAGCAGCTCTGTGATCCACATGGTGAGGACATCGATGGCCTCACTCACACCATCACGGACTACATCAACTTCTGTGTGGACAACACTGTACCCACCAAGACCATACGGTGTTGCTCGAACAACAAACCCTGGATCAACCCTCCATAACCTGGAGAGACTGCTCCTTGCTCACCTCCGCCCCCTGGTGGGACCAGCGATGGATCCACTCCAGTTCGCTTACCAGCATGGCATTGGGGTGGAGGTGATCTTCCTCCTTCACCGTTCCCTGTCCCACCTGGAGAAGCCTGGAAATGCTGTGAGGATCATGTTCTTTGACTTCTCCAGTGCTTTCAACACCATCCAACCGATGATCCTGAGGGACAAGCTGCTGGGCGCAGGGGTGGACCAGCACCTGTCATCATGGATCCTGGACTACCTCACTAACCAGCCACAGTTTGTAAGAACCCGGGATTGTGTGTCCGACATGATCATCGGCAGCACGGGGGCCCCCCAGGGAACAGTTTTTGCTCCCTTCCTGTTCACCCTTCAAATTGTGGACTTCTCACACAACACAACACACTGCCATCCACAGAAGTTCTCTGACGACTCTGCAATTGTCAGCCTCATCTCCAATGGAGATGAAGCTGAGTAAAGAGGACTTATCCAGGACTTCATGGACTGGTGCCATTGGAACTGCCTCCAGATCAACGCGAAGAAAACTAAGGAGCTGGTGGTGGACTGCCGCAAGCAAGGACAACCCCTCACAGCACCAGTAAACATACAGGGAACAGACATTGAGATAGTGAAATCCTACAAGTACCTGGGTATTCATCTGAACAATAAACTAGACTGGTCACACAATACCGACACAATCTACAAGAAGGGACAGCGCAGGCTGTTCCTACTGAGGAGGCTCAGGTCTTTTGGTGTACAAGGGGTGCTCTTGAAGACATTCTACGACACGGTGGTGGCATCAGCCATCACTTTTGGAGTGGTCTGCTGGGGCAACGGCATTACAGCAGCCGATAGGAAGAGACTGAACAAACTAACCAAGAAAGCTAGCTCTGTCCTGGAGCAACACCTTGACCCAGTGGAGGAGATAGGAGAGAGAAGGATGGTGGCTAAATTGTCATCTCTGCTGGAGTCCAAATCCCACCCTATGCAGGACATACTGGACGCACTGAGGAGCTCATTTAGCAGTAGACTACATAATCCTAGATGCATGACCGAGAGGTTTCGCAGGTCCTTCCTACCTATGGCTGTCAGACTGTGTAACCTCAGCAGGACTGCTCGCAGAGATAGCAAAAAAAAAAAATGTGACGACCTAATAGTATTGAATGCAAAAGTCTCAACAGACTTACACAAATGGTCCCCTCCAGTATACAACTAGGACAATATCAGTCGCTATGGAGGGTGACAAATGTATGGCTACATATTCATACCATGAAGGGTAACTAAGTAGACGGTTATGCTGTTTAGTCTATCTAGCCACAATGCTCCGCACTGTGTATATATATTTATATATTTATGTGTACATATGTATATTCACTGGTCTTATTTTCTTATCTTCTAAATTATTGCTCTGAGTGTTGCTATCCCTGTGCTGTTGCAATCCTGGAATTTCCCCATTGTGGGACTAATAAAAGCTTATCTTATCTTATCTTAACTGGACATCCCTCCAGAATTGATGAAAAAGTGAGAAGAACACTGGTCAGGGAGGATGCCAAGAGGCTGATAGAAAAATTGCAGGAACTGCAGGAATTTCTGGCAAGTGGTGGCTGTTTAGTACATGTGACAATAATCTTGCGTCTAGGGTGGAAAAACGGAAGCCTTATCTTACGCAGAAAAACATCCAAGCCCTGCTACATTTTGCAAAAACACAGTTGAAATCTCCCAAACGCATGTGTGAAAATATGCTATGGTCTGATATAACCAAGTTTGAACTTTTTGGCTATAATTCCAAAAGGTATATTTGGCGTAAACACAACACTGCTCATCACCAAAAGAACACCATACCTACAGTGAAGCATGGTGGTGGCAGCATCATGCTTTGGGGCTGTTTTTCTTCAGCTGGAACTGGGGCCTTAGTCAAGGTGGAGGAAATTGTGAACAATTTCAAATACCAGTCAGTATTGGCATAAAACCTTCAGGCTTCTGCTAGAAAGCTGAAGATGAAGAAGAACTTAATCTTTCACTGGATTATTTAGACTATAGACCACAGATTACAACTGTGCAGCTGTAGGCTTTCAAAATTACAGGCAATAGAATGAGGGCTTAGGGATGCAAACTATCGATAAATTCATTAATCATTTGTTGTTTCACCTTATCGATTGAGTAACGATTAATTGATAATCATCAATTTTTCAGAGAATCTTAATTTCCCTCGATAAAATGCAATCTTTCTATCTTTAACATAAAAACTTAATTACTGTTTCTGATATACTGAATAAAATATGATCATATTCTTTAATGATTTATTGTACCATTTGCATTTTTACTACAATGCCATGTTTTATAGTTTAACCAATACTGTACTGTATTGATGACATAGCCCTTTGTCAAAGACTGTCCCAACATTATGCCCGTTTTGACACCTCGTCAGCTGTGTCCATCTCCCCCCCTCCCCCCAGTGCCACTGCCTCCACGGTCCCCACTTCATCAAAGGCGGCCCCCCCTCCTCCCCCCCTGCCCTTGTCATCAGTGAGCAGGACGTGCACAGACAGTTCTCCAGACTGAACCCGCGCAAGGCCCCCGGTCCGGACGGCGTGTCTCCCTCCACCCTGAGACACTGTGCGGATGAGCTGACTCCTGTCTTCACAGACATTTTTAACACCTCCCTGAAGTTATGCCACGTGCCGACCTGCCTCAAAACCTCCACCATCATCCCTGTCCCCAAGAAGTCACGGATCACTGGACTTAACGACTACAGACCTGTAGCGCTCACCTCTGTAGTCATGAAGTCCTTTGAGCGCCTGGTCCTGCCCCACCTCAAGTCCATCACCACTCCCTTCCTGGACCCGCTGCAGTTTGCCCACCGAGCCAACCGGTCTGTGGATGACGCAATCAACCTGGCCCTCCACTCCATCCTGCAGCACCTGGACTCCCCGGGAACCTACGCCAGGATCCTCCTGTTTGTGGACTTCAGCTCTGCATTCAACACCATCCGCCCCGCTCTGCTCTGGGACAAGCTGTCCCTGCTCAACGTGCCTGACTCCCTCTGCAGGTGGATCAACGACTTCCTGACGGACCGGAGGCAGCATGTGCGGCTGGGAAAGACTGTCTCTGACTCTGTTAGCATCAGCACCGGATCACCCCAGGGCTGTGTACTTCCCCCCCTACTCTTCTCCCTTTATACCAACTCCTGCACCTCCAGCCACCAGTCTGTCAAGCTGATCAAGTTTGCGGACGACACCACCCTCATCGGGCTCATCTCCAACGGCGACGAGTCCGTCTACAGGAAAGAGGTAGCCCAGCTGGCGTCCTGGTGCAGCCACAACAACCTGCAGCTGAACGCTTTGAAGACAGTGGAGATGATCGTGGACTTCAGGAAAGTCACAACCCCTCTGCCCCCCCTCACCCTCACAGGCTCTCCCATCACCACTGCAGATTCTTTCCACTTCCTGGGCACCACCATCACCCGGGACCTCAAGTGGGAGCCGACCATCAGCTCCCTCATCAAAAAGGCCCAGCAGAGGATGTTCTTCCTGCGGCAGCTGAGGAAGCTCAAGCTACCCACCAAGATGTTGGTGCAGTTCTACACGGCCATCATCGAGTCCATCCTCACCACCTCCATAACCGTGTGGTACGCAGGAGCCACTGCCAGGGACAGACTAAGGCTGCAGCGCGTCGTGCACGCTGCTGAGAAGGTGATCGGCTGCAAGCTCCCATCCCTCCAGGATCTGTACATCTCCAGGACCAGGAGGTGTGCAGGCCGGATCATAGCCGATCCTTCACACCCTGGTCACGCACTGTTTGCCCCCCTCCCCTCAGGTAGAAGACTTCGGTCCATTCAGACTAAAACCTCCCGTCACATGAACAGCTTCTTCCCCTCTGCCATCAGACTGCTGAACACTAAGTGACTTATTAGACTCTCGTGCACTATGTACAGCAGCTCAACCAGACTCATGTCAATCATCACTGTTTTCTTTTTGCATTACCGACTGCACTATGGGGTACTCCACAATATCTGCTGCTCGCTAATATATTTAAAAATTGCTTTGTCTAGTATTACTCATTCATATTCTACATTTTATTGCATGTATAGTTTTTTATTTCTATCTTTTATTTTTTATCATGTTTAATGTTGCAGCATTGCACCGAGACAAATTCCTAGTTTGTGTACTACATGAACAATGGCAATAAATCTGATTCTGATTCTGATTCTGTATAAATAAAGTCATAAATCAACAACTGAAAAATCCTGCAGCTAAACTGCAAAAATATTTCAGAAGCTAAATTGAATTTCGTACATTCCATCAAATAACTACTTAAAAAAAAAATCTGTTTTAATACTGGCTGCAGTAACATACCTTCTCCTTCCAGCTGCACCCTTTAGAGGTCACCACAGCAGATCATCTGTCTCTATCTCACCCTATCCCTTTCATCTTCCTCTGTAACACAAAGCCTCTCCATGTCCTCCTTCACTACATCCATGAATCTCCTATGTGGTCTTCCTCTTTTCATCCTTCCTGGCAGCTCCATCTTCAACATCCTTTGTCCAGTATATCCACTATCCCTCCTTTGCACATGTCCAAACCATTTCAGCCTTGCCTCTCTTTACTTTGTCTCCAAACCACTCAACCTGAGCTGTCCCTCTGATATACTCATTTCTAATCCTGTCCCTCCTAGTCACTCCCAATGAAAATCATAGCATCTTCAACATTGCCCCCTCCAGCTCCATCTGCTGTCTTTTTATCAGTGCCACCGTCTCCAAACCATACATCATAGCAGGTCTCACTACCATCTTGTAAATCTTTCCTTTCACTCTAGCTGCTATGCTTCTGTCACAAATCACCCCGGACACTGGTCTCCACCAACTACACCCTGCATGCAATCTCTTCTTCACTTCTCTTGTGCATTTTCCATTGCTTTGGATGGCTGACCCCATGTATTTAAACTCATCTCCTTTCACAACCTCTTCTCCTTCCATCTTCATTGTTAGAACTGCCTCCCTCTCATTCACACTCATGTATTCTGTTTTGCTTCTACAGACTTTCATTCCTCTTCTCTCCAGAGAATACCTCCCACTCTCCAGATTCACTTCAACCTGCTCCCTACTTTCACTACAGATTACAATGTCATCTGCAAACATCTGGGTCCACGGAGACTCCTGCCTGACCTCATCTGTCAGCCTGTCCATCACCACGGCAAACAAGAAGGGGCTCAGAGCCAATCCCTGATGCAACCCCACCCCCACCTTGAACCTATCTGTCACTCCTGCAGCATACCTCACCACTGTCTCACTGTCTTCATACATGTCCTGCACCACCCTCACATACTTCTCTGCCACTCCTGACTTTCTCATAAAGTACCACACTTCCTCTCTTGGCACCCTATCATCTGCTTTCTCTAGATCCACAAAGACACAGTGCAACTCCTTCTGACCTTCTCTATACTTCATCAACACTCTTCAAGCAAACATTGCCTCTGTAGTACTCTTTCTTGGCATGAAACCGTACTGCTGCTCATTGATTGTCACCTCTCCTCTTAACCTGGCTTCAACAACTTTTTCCCATATCTTCATAAGTGTGGCTGATCAACTTTATACCTATGTAGTTACTATAGCTCTGAGCATCACCTTTGTTCTCAACAATTGGTACCAGAACACTTCTTTTTCACTCCTCAGGCATCCTTTCATTCTCCAAGATTGTGTTAAGCAATCTGGTTAAAAAGTCCACTGCCATCTCTCCTAACCATCCCAAAACCTCCACAGGTATGTCATCTGGACCAACTGCCTTTCCATTCTTCATCCTCTTCAAAACTGCCCTCACTTTTGCCCTGCTAATCCTTGGGACTTCCTTGTTCACCGTCTTTCCTAAATCCATCCTCCTCTCTCTCTGTTCATCCATCCATCCATCTTCTTCCACTTAATCCTTTTCGCGTCGCGGGGTGGTGGTGGGGGCGGGGGGGGGGGGGGGGGGGCTGGAGCCTATCCCAGCATCTTTGGGCGAGAGGCAGGGTATACCATGGACACTCATTTTCTTTATTCATCAGCTCTTCGAAGTACTCCTTCCACCTTCTCAAGACACTCTTATTTGTTAGTATATTCCCATTTTTGTCCTTAATCATCCTAACCTGCTGTACATCTTTTCCAGCTCAATCTCTCTTTCTAGCCAATCGATACAACTCCTTTTCTCCTTCCTTAGTGTCCAGCCTCTCATACTACTCAATATATTCCTCATCCTTTCCCTTTGCCACCTCTCTCTTTGCCATACGTCTAGATTCCAAATACTCCTTTCTACATTCTTCATCTCCCTGACTATCCCACGTTTTCTTTGCTAACCTCTTCGTTTGGATACTTTCCTGTACCTCCTCATTCCACCACCAAGTCTCCTCGTCTTCCTTCCTCTGTCCACTGGATACACTACATACCTTTTTACCCATTTCCCTCAATACTTTTGCTGTACTCGGCCTCTCTCGGCGCCACACCAGTCGGCTGCCTTTTGCAACAGCGGCTCGATTCCGAGTTTTTTTTCCCTTCCTCTCTCTTTTGATCACTTTTTTTTTTTTTTTTTTCACCCCACTTATATCACGGACACACAGATCGTCCCAAATGTCTCCTGAGCCGGTGGACGGAGCCACTGTTTATAGCAGGATTCGATACAACAGGGAAGAGCTGCTAGCATTTAACCGCCACCCGGTCCCACTGGAAAAACTCGACATACCGAGAGAACTGAGGCGAAAACGCTGCGGCTGCCGGGCTGGAATAAGGCGGAGGACAAAAAATATAAGGTACAGACCCTCCCTTCCATCTGTTGTCATGGGAAATGTACGGTCGATACTGGGAAAGTTAGATGAGCTAGCGGCTATCTCCCGTTATGATAACACTTACCGGGAGTGCTCTCTCCTTTTGTTTACTGAGACGTGGCTAACTGAACTAGCAGCAGATGCTAACATTGAGCTGGAGGGTTTTCACATGATACGAGCTGACCGAACACCAGAGAGTGGCAAAACTAGGGGCGGTGGAGTGATAATGTATGTTAACAACAACTGGTGTAGACCGGGACATATCACTGTTAAACAACGACACTGCAGCAAAGACATTGAGTTGCTAGCTGTTAGCATGAGGCCTACATATCTCCCGAGAGAACACTCACACGTGATCTGCATTGTTGTTTATGCAAATCCGACGGCGAACGCTGGGACAGCGCGTGACGTCATCCATTCAGTAACCAGCAGGCTGCAGACAGAACACCCAGATGCTCTTCTCCTCATCTCAGGCGATTTCAACCACGTTTCACTGTCTCCCATTCTGCCCACTTTCACCCAGTATGTCACATGCCACACTAGAGACAATAAAACACTGGATTTGTTCTACGCAAACACTAAGGAGGCGTACACCTCATCACAACTCCCCCCACTTGGGAGATCGGATCACAACTTGGTTCATCTCCGACCGGTGTACAAACCCCTAGTGCACAGACAACCTCCGGCCATGCACACTGTGGAGTTATGGTCTGAGGAGACAATGGACACTCTAAAGGACTGTTTTGAAGCCACTGCCTGGAAGCAGCTCTGCGATCCACATGGTGAGGACATCGATGGCCTCATTCACACCTTCACGGGCTACCTCAGCTTCTGTGTGGACAAATCCGTTCCCACCAAGACCATACGGCGTCACTCAAACAACAAACCCTGGATCAACCCTGAGATAAAAACACTTCTGAGAGAGAAGAAGAGGATCTTCAGGTCGGGGAACAGGGAGATGCTGAAGTCCGTACAGAGGGAGCTGAGGAGAAAGATCAGAGAAGGCAAGCACAGCTTCAGGAAGAAGATGGAGGACAAGCTGCAACAGAGCGACATCAGCAGGGTCTGGAGAAACCTCAAAACCATCTCGGGGCTCCAGAATACCTCCCCCCAGGCCACGGGGGGCAGGGAGTGGACGAACAACCTGAATCTGTTTTTCAATAGATTTGACCAACCGCCCTCCCCCCTGTCTGCACAACAACCACTGCTGCCACTAAGAAATCAAGTCCTGCTGCCCACTCCCCACTCCACCGACACCCCCCCCCCCCCACTCCCAACACACAGCCCCCCATCCTGACCCTGACCAAGACCCAGGTGAGGACGGAGCTGAGGAAGATCAAGGCGAGGAAGGCGTCGGGACCGGACGGCATCAGCGGAAAGCTCCTCAAGTCCTGTGCAGACCAGCTGTGTGGGATTGTGACGTATATCTTCAACATGAGCCTGAAACTGGGGAGGGTACCACAGCTGTGGAAAACATCTTGTGTGGTACCTGTACCAAAAATTTCCCACCCCAAAGACCTGAACAGCTTCAGACCGGTGGCCTTGACGTCCCACTTGATGAAGACCCTGGAGAGACTGCTCCTTGCTCATCTCCGCCCCCTGGTGGAACCAGCGATGGATCCACTCCAGTTCGCCTACCAGCATGGCATTGGGGTGGAGGATGCGGTGATCTTCCTCCTTCACCGTTCTCTGTCCCACCTGGAGAAGCCCGGGAATATGGTGAGGATTATGTTCTTTGACTTCTCCAGTGCTTTCAACACCATCCAACCGATGATCCTGAAGGACAAGCTGCTGCGCGCAGGGGTGGACCAGCACCTGTCATCATGGATCCTGGACTACCTCACGAACCGGCCTCAGTTTGTGAGAACCCGGGACTGTGTTTCCGACACGATCATCAGTAGCACGGGGGCCCCCCAGGGAACGGTGCTGGCTCCCTTCCTGTTCACTCTTTATACTGCGGACTTCTCACACAACACAACACATTGCCATCTACAGAAGTTCTCTGATGACTCTGCGATCGTTGGTCTCATCTCCAGCGGAGATGAAGCTGAGTACAGAGGGCTTATCCAGGACTTTGTGGACTGGTGCCATCGGAACTGCCTCCAGATCAACGCGAGGAAAACTAAGGAGCTGGTGGTGGACTGCCGCAGGCATGGGCAGCCCCTCACAGCACCAGTAAATATACAGGGAACAGACATCGAGATGGTGACATCCTACAAGTACCTGGGTATTCATCTGAACAATAAACTAGACTGGTCACACAATACTGACGCACTCTACAAGAAGGGACAGCGCAGGCTGTTCCTGCTGAGGAGACTCAGGTCTTTTGGTGTACAAGGGGCGCTGCTGACGTCATTCTATGACACGGTGGTGGCATCAGCCATCACTTTTGGAGTGGTCTGCTGGGGCAGTGGCATTACTGCAGCCGATAGGAAGAGACTGAACAAACTGATTAAGAAAGCTAGCTATGTCCTGGGGCAACGCCTTGATCCGATGGAGGAGATAGGAGAGAGAGGGACGGTGGCTAAACTGTCATCTCTGCTGGAGTCCGAGTTCCACCCTATGCAGGACATACTGGATGCACTGAGGAGCTCATTTAGCAGCAGACTACATCATCCCAGGTGCACAACCGAGAGGTTTCGTAGGTCCTTCCTACCAACGGCTGTCAGACTGTACAACCTAAGCAGGGCTGCTCGCAGAGATAGCAAAAAGACGTAACAAACTAATAGTTTTTTTTTGTTTTGTTTTTTTTGAATGCAAAAGATGCAATAGACTTACACAATGGTCCTCTCCGGCATACAACTAGGAACATACCGGTCGCTATGGAGGGTGAGAATATGTATGGGCACATAATCATACCATGTAGGATAACTAAGTAGACGGTTGTGCTGTTTCATCCCACCTAGCAACAATGCTCTGCACTGTGTGTGTTTATATATTTACATATTTATTCCATCTAGCTACAATGCTCTGCACTGGGTGTGTTTATATTTATATATCTATATATTTATTCCATCTAGCTACAATGCTCAGCACTGGGTGTGTTTATATTTATATATCTATATATTTATTCCATCTAGCTACAATGCTCCGCACTGTGTTTTTATATATCTACATATTATTCCATCTAGCTACATTGCTCCGCACTGTGTGTGTTTATATACTTGCATATTTATTCCACCTAGCTGCAATGCTCCGTACTGTGGGTGTTTATATATTTACATATTTATTCCATCTAGCTACAATGCTCTGCACTGTGTGTTCATATATTCATATATTTATTCCATCCAGCTACAATGCTCTGCACTGTGTGTCTGTGTGTGTGTGTGTGTGTGTGTGTATATATATATTTTATAGTAATATGTACATATGTATATTAGCTGCTCTTGCTTGCTTGTTTTTTTTTTTTTTTTCTTGCCTTCTGATTGTTGCTCTGAGTGTTGCTATCCCTGTGCTGTTGCAATCCTGGAATTTCCCCGTTGTGGGATTAATAAAGGCTTATCTTATCTTATCTTACTTTCCCAGTCACCTAGCAATTCTTCCCTACCACCCAGAGTCTGCATCAACTAATTCCTGAACTCTGTGTGGCCTTCTTCCTTCTGCAATCTCCTCAAATTAATATTTGGCTTTGTCTTCAATGTTTTCCTCTGTCTTCACTGTTGTCTTGGTTTCGAAAGTCATCATACAGACTACCATCCGATGCTGTCAAAATACATTCTCCCCTGCCACCACCTTGCAGTCTCCTATCTCTTTAAGATTTCTCCTTCTGCATAAGATGTAGGCAACCCATGTGCAGCTTCCTCCACTCTTGTAAGTCACCCAATGTCCCTCTCTATTCTTAAAGTGTGTGTTTACAAAAGCCATTTCCATCCTTTTAGCAAAATCCAGAACAATCTGTCCTTCCACATTTCTCTCCTTAAGACCATATCTACCAAGGACCTCTTCATCACCTCTGTTCCCTTCACCTCCATGTCCATTAAAGTCTGCTCCAATCATCACTCTTTTCCTCCTGGGAACACTCCCTACAACTTCATCCAACTTTCTCCAGAATTCCTCTTTCTCTTATACCTGACATCCAACTTGTGGGGCATTCACACTGACAACATTCAACATCACACCTTTGACTTCTAACTTCAAACTCATGATTCTGTCTGACTCCCTCTTTACCTCCTGAACACTCTTCACATACTCTTCCTTCAAGATTACTTCTACTCCATTTCTCTTCCTATCTACACCATTGTAGAACAGTTTAAATCCACCTCCAGTGCTCCTAGCCTTGCTTCTCTTCCATCTGGTTTCTTGAACGCACAGTATATCGATGTTTCTTCTCTGCATCATATCAGCCAACTCTCTGCATTCACCAGTCATAGCCCCTACATTTAACATCCCTACTCTCACCTCCACATTTCTACCATTCTTTTTTCTCTCTCTCCCTCCTAACACAGCTTCCCCCTCTCCTCCTCCTCAATCTTTGACCAACAGTTGCCCAATTTCCACCAGCACCCTTTCGATTAACAGTGTCGGTCGTTGCTAACTAGGGCCTCGAGCAATCAAGTATGAAAGTCCCAATTGTCATGATCTGAATGTTTGATTTGGCAAAGGTTTTTACGTCGGATGCCCTTCCCAACACAACCCTCTCCACTGACCTGGGCTTGGGACCGGCACTAGAAGTACACTGGCTTGTGCACCCCCTGTGGCTGGGTTGGCTACAGTACTATAAATATGTATAAAACATTTAGAATAACAGTAGCCACTTTAAGCTTTAAAAAAAAATCACCAAATCTCTCATCTAAATATAACACAAGGCAAATGTATTTTCTGAAAGGTTGCATTGCTCATTATAATTTGACATGATGAAATTATTCTCACACACAGCAGGTTTCCCTGCTGCACAGGAGTCTAAAAAGACTGAAAAAAATTGTGCACCCCAACTCAGAGTTGATGTGAGATTTGAGTGCCCGGTATCGCAGGCAAATTAATAAATACCGATCTGCCCACTGAAATGATCGTACAACCGCTTTTTTGTCATACACACATTTGATAAATGAGGGTCACTGAACATTTTGTTGGAGGTAAGAATGGTTTTATTATATAATATGTCCAAGTTTTCCAGTCCAAGCTTGATTTGGACTGGATTTATGACTGGTGCCTAGCGGCTGCCCCGGCCTTGAATGCACTCTGCAGAGCGTGCCCAAATGCCAAGTCACGTTTCGTTACCTTGTATTCATACATGTGTAATGACAATAAAGTTGAATCTCATCTCATCTCATCTCATCTCATCATTTTAAACATGTACGTGGATGTTTACTACCCACTTTTGCAGACATCACTAAATTTTTAATAAAAGTTAACATATTTCTGGTATACTGATTTTTATTTAGTTTTTGTAATTTTTTTACAATGTTATACACAGTATAAATATTTGGATATGCAGACAGAGCTTACCTTGGGTGTAATGACCACCAGAGACTTGTCACAATGTTGTCTTAAATCTACAACAAAGCCTGCAATGTACTGGTAGCCATTTAGACTTTTGCATACTTCCAGAGTTTCTGCTGTATGAAGTGATTTTGAGTTAATTAACCCTCTGAGAGTGTATGTTGCCAAACTGTGACATAACTCCTAGTGGTCAAGAGTGGGAATGATTTTTTGTCAATAAAATAGTTCAGATTTCAATGGCTATAACTTGAAAGTTGCAAGAGCTAATGGCTTACTATCAATTAGAAAGATGTAAAATATGATCCAAAGTTTCAGATGGGAATACATTTATGCATCTAATTTGCATAATGTTGCTGCACCTCTTTAAATTACAAAACTCAGTCAAAACTGGACTTTGGATGTATTTACACAAAGAATGGTTCAGTTTTTGACACTTTCTTTTTTTTTTTTACAGAGGTACCCCATCATCTTATCTTCAAAGTATATGAACAAGAAATCAATACATTAAAAAAAAAATGAAATAAGTCACTTACTGTTGACAAAGGGGGGCTGGCTGGCGTGGTCGCTGCGTTTTCACACATCATGGTCTATATTTTGCGGTCTGTTGGTAATTTAGAGTCTGTACCACATCTACAAAGTCTTATGATTATCCCACATAAATTTTGCTTGTATCCTGCGGCTATTTTCGGTGTACAAAGCCAAAAAAGTGACGTGACGATCGTGGACATATTAGCTTTCTGGACTAAATGCTAAAACAGGAAAGGAAATTAGGAGTTCCTCTTCTTTGGTGTATTATGTGTCATCCACTGAGTCCTCCAACTGTTGACTGCCACCTTTTGAAACTGGCAAATCAGTACAATCAGTACAAATCCCCAAGGCAGGCAATCATGTCGGAGTGATGACAGGCGCAGTGCCGCACTCTGCAACTAGGAGCACGAGAATTCTCACACTCAAAGAGTTAAGTAGCTGTCAATATCATGATAGAGCAGTTCCAGGATGCCTCTAGCATCTTGACATGATGTAAACAAATGATCGACCATGAGATAAGAATCACATTTCAGACCATTCACAGACAATTTCTCAACATACCAATGCTTGTGCAATTGTCATATGCTCCAATAAAGTCGCACAACCCAATTTTAAGAATTTCTGTTGACTGGATCATGCTGAAATCTTGTTTTAAGAATGCATTGGTGTGTATGGGGTAGCCATAACGACATTAAATTTGTCAATCCTTAGGACCCAGATCACTGCCAGATGTCATGTGACTGCAAAACCTCAATATGGTTAATATTATTAGTATAGAATATGCTTTATGTTTTGATTAAAAAAAATAAACTCATTTCATATCCCTGTTTGCTGTAAAAATTAAATCACCCTTTATTGTCATTCAACTGTACAACCAATCATGTACAGTAGAACGAGATTGTGTTTTACCTATCTACAGTGTTAATCACACACACCCCAAGTGTAGAATCAGAGGGCCGCTGCCATTCAAGGTGCCGCCACAAATTTCCCTCCTCCATTCCATTATTGCAGAGCACCAAGCTGGATGGCAGGAAGTTCCACTTTTATATGGTCTTCGGCATGACCCGGCCGGGATTTGAACCCCTGCCTCCCGGGTGTGGGCCGGATGCTCTACCAACTGAGCCACCACTCCAGTAAAAAGCACACAAGGTCAGATTTCTAAGAAAACTGCAAAATTGTATATTGGTTTGTTTGTAACCCTGTATATTTCACACTGAGCTGACTGGATTTGTGAATACAGTAGGTTAGATTTATGAATGGGGAAATGTTGCTTTGGATTGGGGAACAGGTCCTTTCGTTGAATGTGTGTGTATCTGTCCGGACAATGTTATGGGTTTAAGAGGACATGAGTTGGCACATTGATTTAAAATGCTAACTTTTAGTGTGGGATGGGCATGTATATGTGTCCTGACCATGGTTTACTTGGTTTAAAAGGACTTGTTTGTGTGTGTGTGTGTGTGTGTGTGTGTGTGTGTGTGTGTGTGTGTGTGTCCTGACCATGGTTTACCTGGTTTAAAAGGACCTGTGTGTGTCTATATGTGTCCTGACCGTGGTTTACTTGTTTTAAGAGGACCTGAGTTCAAGTGTGGGGTACTTAAGATGCTAAACCCTGGTATAGAGTGGGGGGTAGGCAACTTGAGTGGATGTGCATTTACTCCTGTTTTATCTGTTGCAGGAAACACTTGATAGCATCCAGAATAAGAAAAGTGAAACAACAGCTCTAGATAGCAGCTCTGAAAAGGTAAGTTGTAATATGTGTGTGCTGATTAGTGACACTATTTATTGTGGATACTGTGGGACTGATTAAATTGCTAAGATTAGTCAATGAGAAACAATGTGGTTAATATGGAATATTTTCAGAAATTTTGTCTTAAAAGACAATCTTTCCTATGCCCTTTCTCTGTAAAAATTACACAAGGTGGGAGTTCTACAAAATTGCAAAATAATATTGATTTGTTTGTAACCCTGTATACAGGGCCAGATTAAGGAGGCTGTGGACCCTTGGCCTAGAGCAAATTTTGGGGCCCTCCCACATATTTATGGGTGTACGATATGCAAAATGGCCATGTTTACATGCATGATAATAAAACATTTATAATTGTATTTCTGGAGATATTTGATTATTAAAATAGTCATGTAAAAACAATAATTAGATAAAAGGCAATTACTGTGTTACATAAAGTGAAATGATATTAATGCACAGTTTGTTGTCTTATAATCCATTTATTCAGTGCAAGTAAACATGTCAAATACAATTACCATAATCTGATTATTATTCCTAGTTATTGGATTATTGTGGCCATGGAGCTGGGGTCACTGATAGATTGGCTTGACCTTCAAGGTCCTAAATTACTAAGGCAGTGGCTCTGTCTACAGAACCGTACCCATAGAATTCTTGTTACAGATACGACTCGAGTCTGATCAGCTAGTATATTCTATTAATGCATATCTTAAAATAAGCAGGCTATAGGTACAGAAATCTGAGGCATTTATTTTATTTATTTTGTTTCAAAATTTTAATCAATATCTATTTACTACCTTTTAAACATTTCCCTCTTCCAAATCCTAAGGCTAGCCTCTTAATTTTAAATCTAAATTTCATCTCATAGTAAAATGTTTTGGACAAGGTGCCGATAGCAAGAAGCAAACTAGCAACCTTCTGATAACAGGCCCAACGTACTATCTACCTAAGCTACAGAAGCAATTGGATTGGAGCTGATCTGAAAAAGTTTTGTCAGATTGTCAACTCTTCCATACCAATAGACATTTTGTATAGTGATACACCTTCCATATCCACAGTCACTTCCAATTACTAAATAAAGTGAATAACCACGAAGTTTTAGGTTTAGCTCGAATAGCAGAAAAATATAAAACCATCAAGACCAACAACTGACAAATATCTTGTATCAACCCACAACACACTCAGCCAGTGTTTTCTGTTCAAGAGTTAAATATTAACTGTTTGAAGCCAGAACAGGGTTTTTCACTACACAGAGAACAAAAAAAAAAAAAAAAAAAAAAGTTCTCCACAGGAGAAGAGCAGATTATGTGTGCACAAACCCGATATTCATTTATCATTCCAATGATGACAGTTTTTCCAATGTTAATCTCATTCACTGTCATTCTTTTAAAAGAATGATTCAAAATGAAAATATACTGACAGTTGTTTTGAATTAAATCTACAATTCTGCATTCACCACAGCAGATTAATAGAACTCAGGCTAAGATGAACGATCAAATAACTGAAGGAAATTTTACAACTCCTGGACAAAGGGAAAGACTGGACTCATCTCTGAATTGTGGTGGACAGCTCTCATACATGGCCAAGCAAGGCTGTGGGGTTAAAAAGCTCCTTTAAAGTTCGTAAAAGTTGCTGTGAGCTGGATTTAAAAAAAAAAAAAAAGTTCATGAACGTAATCTCAGGACATTTGGACTAATTTCTCTGACTTCTTCAAAAGTCTGTAAAAGTCGGTAAAAATGTTTTAGTGTGAACCCAGCCTAGTCAAAAAAAAAATAAAAAATTGCTGTATATGCGGCAGGCAAAGCAATACAAACAGCTGTGGAAGGAGAAAATAGAAGCCATTGTCTTGAAACGTACTCACCATGTGGAAGTTTGCGATTGAAATGGCATTTGGAGAAAAAAAGTTTCTGCCATTTGTAGGAATGTTCAGATACTCTTATATCACTGCCCTTATTCTGGCAGCTCTTCGGTCCTTTTCTGGATCAGTATTCCCAGTGTGTATGACTGACTATCGCAACTTAAAAAAAAAAAAAAAAAATCCTTTCAATTTAGGAGTCTTTTTTAAAACCTCCATCTCACATTCCTGTTTTCTTTTTTATTTTCTCTCTTTTGGACACCACTATCGTACATTGATTCATTCATTCATCCACAGATTCACTACCGGCCCACGTCCAACCTTAATCAGGTCAAATGTCAATTCTTAACCAATGAAATTAAGCAGGTGGGACAGACTACTGCCCCGGTAAGCCCTCTTGGTAATCCGGGGCAATCTGTATATTGCACACTGAGCTGACTGGGCTTATGAAGACAGCAGGTTTAGATTTATGGATGGTAAATGTTGGCTTGGGTTATGGCACAGGCTTTTGTGTGTGTATTAGGGTTGACAATATGGCCTAGAAATGATATCACAATATTTTTGCCAGTTTTCACGATAGCGATATTTTTCACGAGATCACAACTTTTTTTTGGGGGGGGGGTTAAATTTAGAAAGAATAGTTTTGCAGGCCAGCGTTATTTACCTTCAACTTATTTAGTAAAAACAAAACAAAAACTCTTACTTTCTCAGTTTATCCGCCTCAGAAGTCTCAGTTGCATGGATATCTCCTTTGGCTTGTTGGCTGTCATTGCACTGAAGTTTTTTTTTTTTTGGTTCCGGTGGTTGAATAAAATCAAGCTTAAGCAACCAAAATGGAATAAAAATAAAACTTTTATTACTTCAGACTTTCACGTTTGTGTTAATGTGTTGTACGCGTGGAAAAAATGCAGGCAGATTATTCTCATTGCTGCACTTTTTTTAAACATAGCAGCAATCTGAAACTGCCTTAAAACTAAAATATTTCAACATAACTCGATGCAATTGCTCCAACCACTGAGCAATAGCTTCCTGTGCCATGTTTGTTTTGCTGTTTTTATGGTAATGCGTAACCTCCATCAGCATCGTAACAGTGCAAAGTCATCATGCAAGAGACCCCAAATATCGCAATATTCATTTTTACACTGGTCTCAAAATTTATACTGGTATTATCATAAACAATATAATATGGCACATCCCTAGTGTGTATGTATCCCGACAATGCTGTTACTCGGTTTATAAGAACCTGAGTTTAAGCGTGACAGACTGAATATTCTAACTGTTGGTGTGGAGTGGGGGATAGGCAAATTGAGTGTGTGTGTGTGTGTGTGTGTGTGCGTGTTTACATAGGTGTTCTCAAATTGGTGTTACTTGGTTTAAGTTTGTTTCCATATAGTGAATGTGTTGTATAGTGACGTAGTAGGTGAGGTGTTCATTTGAGTTTGATTAATGTATGAACACTGACTCACTGATACAAATAATGCAATGGGAATTCACTTTGTGAGATATTTTCTACTCCAAAGGATTAAGCGGAAGAAGATGAATGAATGAATATAATTTAACATAATTTTGTCGACAGTGCAAAAGACATTGCCACATATCTGCTACAGTTTCGTCCTGGGACCAGTGCTTACAGTGTATGGGACAAATGGCTTCCCTCGGGTGGCTTGGTTATAAGAATATAGTTGGGACAAAGGGTGTCATGATAACTGCAATTATGTAGTACCACGCTAAGGATAAGCCTACCACAGAGTACTGCAACTGCAACTGCAACAACCATGATGCAAATAAGCCCTGAAAGGTTTATTATTTTAGGTTAATTACCTGATCAAAAAGTCTGAGATATATATTTTTCAATCTTAGCATAAATGTTTTCCTATTAGCAGTTAATTTTACAAAGTACAGAGGCCTTATGCCAGGTTATGCACTGATTATGCTTTTTTTTTTTTTGATAATGGTGGTTTTGTTTTCGCTTCCTGTGCCTGTCTGTGGAATTGTCAGTAAGGCTACAGTGCTTAGCAGAAACGGTCAAACTATGAAACTATGAATGCTAACTTTAATCAGTTTATGGACCTGTAATGAGGCACGAGCTCTTATGGTTGTTGTAGTTTATGTGTTTTACTTAATGTGTACTGTGCTAAACTAAGAAAATAAAACTGTAAACTTCACCAGCAGTCAAGACCATTACCATCACATATTATGGGGATCCGTACATGCAGTGTTCACTTTTTTTGTGTGTGAAGCTAAATTTCGTTGTTCACTTATGTGCCCTTATTGATTATTAAATACTTTTTTAAATGTTAAGTGTATTTTTATTGCCAAAAGCATGTTTGCACCCGGTACTGTGGAAGCTTCCACAATGCATGGGGCACTATCTATCCAGACAGACTCCAGCAGGCAGTTAGTGGCAAAAGCGTTTGAATGAATTGCTAAATACAGCCATGGCAATGAGCACTTAACCCTTATTGTGGCAAGATTTCCTGGACAGATAGTGCCCCAACTGCCACAGGTGCAGTGCTGCGCCTGTCATGTGATATTATATGATGTGGCCAAAAACTCCCCAGTTGATTAAAGATGTACAAAGGATTCCACCTCACAAGGTGACAGACACGTACAGTATAACTTACTGCTCTTGCCTTGGAGGACTTATAGCGGACATAGAACCATTCTGAAACCTCACCAGAGAAGAAGAGTTTTAAGCAAATCCAGATCTTACTTGATCGCAAGACTGAGGAAGCATTTGCTCCAGAATTTACCATGATTTTAAAAAGAGATTATTTAGCTTATCAAAGTAAATATCTACATTTTGTTATAACAGAGGGTGGGTGAAGCTGGTTGATGTTCACTTGCTATCGACGCCGTCACCATGTGACTGGGAAGAACAATGGGGCTGATTCCATGTCGTCATATACGATAAATAGCGGCGGAATAAAAGCGAAATTGAGGTGGAATAATCATAACAGTTTCTGGATGTGGAAGAGAAAGCACAAATGACGACAGAAGGCAAAATAATGACCAGGATGGACGAAAATGGACGAAGCCAGAGCCGCCTGGCCAGCGGTAAGTGTCAAATTTGTTTGTTTGTTTACATTGTAACTGATTTTCTGGTTCATATACTTTGAAGATAAGAAAACAAAATGCCCAAAACAAAAAAATAGTGACAAAGAACACAACCATTCTTTGTATAAATATGTCCAAAGTCCACTTTTGACTGAAAGTTATGTAATTTGATATGGCTGCTGTGGCATTATGCAAATTATGTCATAAACTCTCCGTGCACTCTTCTATTGCGTACGGAGGAGAAGAAGGAAGGATGGATTTAAGCACAGGTTCACACCAAACACACATTTACTGACAGACAGTTCACAAATCAGGATGAACAAGTAGGTTACAACACAATATGGATGCGCTCAGGAGAGCAGGGAAGACTACGGGGAGTGCAACTACTCGGGGGGAACGTAAACAGGGCAAAGCCTAAGTGTAGCAGTTATGCTGTGGGGAAAAACACCACCAGAAGCATAGCAGAATTATTGCAGGGGAGAAACGCTCCTTGTCCAGCATAGCAGCTAACCACACAGAGAAACGCTAACAGTTTACTCACGAATAGGAGCAGTCCAAAAAGTCCAGTTCTCTTGCCGAGTATAATCCTTCGGTGACTGATGGTTACACCACGAAGAACGGTAGTGTGACTCGTATAATGACCCAGCAGCGTTTGTCTAGCGGAGAGTTGCTTAAATCCAAACGCCGCTGGTCACACAAATTGGGAACACCTACACAGGACAGATAATTACCGGGGCTGGGACAGCTGGTGGAATGCGGAGAGTGAGGGGGTGTGGTAGGGCCGACAGACTGTCAGCAGCGTGGGAAAAAAGATCACTAGGCTGACTAACAGCTGCCGGTCAGGTAGCGGCTAAAGAGATGGAGTGAATACACAAAATGCACATGAAGAGTGAAGCCAGAACCCACAGAGAGATCAGGTCCGAGCCGGGGAAAACCAAGCTGGCTCAGCTCATGACAGAGCCCCCCCTCTAAGGGGTGGATTCCCAGACACCTACTTTAACATCAAGAAGCCCCCCCCCCCCCAACGGTTGCAACAACCACAGACAACACAAACCCGGGTGGGCGGAAGGAGGAACAGGAAGGAAGGAACACAATGCCCCACCCAGGGCCCACAATTAACCCCCCCCCCAAGTCCACAGATGCTGGGGCTCAGGAGGCCACCCGGAGTCCCAGGCCCAGCAGAAGGTCCGGTGGACGGCGTCCGGCAGCCTGCCGGAAAACGTGAGCCACCTGACCTGGGAAGTCAATTTTTCTGGCAGCTGGCCAATGTTGCTCAGTCACCAGGACTGAAGGGGTGATGAAGGAGGCAGCCTATCCACCAGAAGGCTGACCAATGGGTACCCAGACCGGGGAGAGGGAACCTCCACAGCGTCCTCCGGGTGGTCCGCAGTGGCACCTGCGGTGGCGCCTCACTGGGCCGGCTCCACTGCACCCATGATGGACTCCAGCAAGAGCCTAACTGCGCCCATGTTGGTCCCTGTCTGGGCCGGCTCCAATGCACCCATGATGGACTCCAGCGGGAGCCTAGCTGCATCCATGGCGACCTCCGGCTGAGGCTCAGCTGCGCCCACGGTGACCTCCGGCTGATGCTCTGCAGCACCCGCGGTGACCTCCAGCTGAGGCTCTGCAGCACCTGCGGTGGACCCCGCAGGACCGAGCCAAGGCTGCACCCTTGGTGGAACCCACGCTGGAGGGTAGCCTCCATGACAGGTCCGAGAAGGAGCACAGCACCCACATTGGGCTAATCCTGGAGCGCAGCCCCCATGACAGTCTGAAGCCAGCCTGCTGGACCCATGGCGGCTTGGCCTGCGGAGGACACCACACGATGACCTCAGACCTCAGGGAAGCTGGACCCACGACGTCATCGGGTGGTGAGACCAGCTCCACAAGGGCCCCTGGAAATGGTTGTTCCTCTCCGGCGACCCTAGAAAATGGCTCAGGAGCGGGAGAAGAAACAGGCTTGTTAGGGTCGCTGGCAGCGGCGGAGCCTGGTGAGGGAAGTTCAGACATGGATGTGCGCTGTGCCTGACTCTCCCCACCAAGAGCCAGACAAGATCTCTCCAACACTGTGATCAGAAAAACCAGAGAGACTACTTGCCTGAGCTCGAGCTCCACCATGGTCCAGGACTCTGTCAATCCTGGTGATAAATACTCGGGCCCGGCCTCCAGGAGAACCAGCTCAGGCTCCCAGTCCACAGCAGAAGTCTCCACAGCAGGTGAGATGGTTATATGAGTCCCATTGTCCTCCTGCAGTGGCTCCAAAGCCGGAAATTCCTCCAGTGTGGTTGCAGGAGGACCTCTCCATGCTGGCTCTGGGAAGGACTCCTCCGAAGCCACTGGCTCCTCCAACGTCTGATGGCCCTGATCTTGGGCTGACAGGTCCTTGGGGTGAATTGGAGGAGACATGGAGAGGGGAAAAATGAATTAATTCATGCAGCTGGAGGAGAGGACCCAGCAGACTGATTATACTGGGCCCCTCCCTCGGGAGACAGGCAAGGGTCAGTGTCATTAGATGGTGTATAATGAAGAAATACTTGCCTGTCATCCCGGTCCTTGTTGTTCCCAGCTGCAGGCAGGAGACAGTCCTCCCTCTCCATGTCAGTGGTGATGTGGGCCCCTTCGAAAGCTTGTGGAGGAGCCGTCTTCATGATGACGGAGGAGGGCGTTACTGGGGTGAGCTCAGCAGGCCTCACGGCACCTGGAAGGCAGAGGGCTGCCGAAGGTGATAAGGAGTTCTCCCGGTGTCTCCTAGCTGGTGGGATGGTGTTGACAGTCCTGGTCCTTTGACGCTCCTCCTCGACCCGGCGGTTGACAAAGGCAAGTAAGTTCGCCCACTCCTCGTTGGATGGTGACTCCGTGGGCTGAGCAGGCATAGGAGGTGGAACCCTCACAGCCGGGGAAGTGCGTCCTCGGACCTCCCTCACACAGCACTCCTCCTCGACCCGGTGGTTGACAAAGGCAAGCAGGTTCACCCACTCCTCGTCAGCCGGTGTGGCTGAAGAGGGACCTCTCCATGCTGGCTCCAGGAAGGGATCGTCTGAAACTATCAGCTCCTCCATCATCTGGCGGCTCAGTTCTTGGACCGGCAGATGCTCAGGAAATAAAGGAGGAGGCAAAGAGAGTAGAAAAAGAGTTATTAGCTACAGCCGGTAGGGGGAGCCCAGTGGACTGCTGTAACTGGGCCCCTTTCCCGGGAGACAGACAAGGTTTATTATTGTTATGAGGTGAAGTGAGAAAAAAACACTTCCCTGTCATCCCGGCCCTTGATGTTTACTGGTGCAGCTGGCAGGCTGTCATCCCTCTCTGTTTCCATGGTGAAATGGCCCTCTTCTACAGGCGGAGGAGGAGCTGGCTCCATGGCAACAGAGGTGGGCGTACCTAGGATGACCTCGGCAGACCTCACAGCTGCCGGAGGGATGGTGGCGGCTGACGGAGGAGAGGGCTCTTCCCGGCACTTCTATGTGGGATGATGCTGCCGATGGATGGCTGACACTGATGGTGAAGCGGGGGAGAGAACGGCTGCAGACTGAGGCGTGCATTCCTGCTTGGGATCCGTGAAAAACACCGCTCTCCCCACACCAAGAAATGTGTGCTGGAGTGCATAGACCGAAGCGATTAGGTCCAAGTACTGAGGGTAATCCCAGAGACTAGGATGAGCTTCCAGAATTCCTTCCGCTGCGTCCAGGCTGCTCCACTTCGCCTTGGGTCCGCGGGCTCTATGGGCCTCATCCATAAAGTCCTGGATGAAGGTCACCACCCATTCTTCCTCCACCGTGGGATGCTTCGCCTCTAATTTCCTCCGGCCGCCATGAAAGCGGCAGGCCAAAGGTATAATGGGGCAAAACCGGTGGGTGAACACACAGTTCAGAAAATGACAAAAAGAGAAAAAAGGGATGTGTGGTTGAACCCACTAAATCCTCTTAACTGGCATGGTCATTCTGTCATAAACTCTCCGTGCGCTCTTTCATTGTGCACGGAGGAGAAGAAGGGAGGATGGATTTAAGCACAGGTTCACACCAAACACACATTTATTGACAGACAGTCCACAAATAAGGACGAATAAGTAGGTTACAACACAATATGGATGCGCTCGGGAGAGCAGGGAAGACTACGGGGAGTGCAACTACTCGGGGGGAACGTAAACAGGGCAAAGCCTAAGTGTAGCAGTTATGCTGTGGGGAAAAACACCACCAGAAGCGTAGCAGAATTACTGCAGGGGAGAAACGCTCCTGGTCCAGCATAGCAGCTAACCACACAGAGAAACGCTAACAGTTTACTCACGAATAGGAGCAGTCCATAAAGTCCAGTTCTCTCGCCAAGTATAATCCTTCGGTGACTGATGGTTACACCGTGAAGAATGGTAGTGTGACTTGTATAATGACCCAGCGACATTTGTCTAGTGAAGAGCTGCTTAAATCCAAACACCACTGGTCACACAAATTGGGAACACCTGCACAGGACAGATAATTACCAGGGCTGGGACAGCTGGTGGAAAGCAGAGAGTGAGGGGGTGCGGTAGGGCCGACAGACTGTCAGCAGCGTGGGAAAAAGATCACTAGGCTGACTAACAGCTGCCAGTCAGGTAGTGGCTAAAGAGATGGAGTGAATACACAAAATGCACATAAAGAGTGAAGCCAGAACCCACAGAGAGATCAGGGCCGAGCCAGGGAAAGCCAAGCTGGCTCGGCTCATAACAAATGAGATGCGTAAATTTACCCCATCTCAAACTTTGGATCATATTCTACATCTTTCTAATTGACAGTAAGCCATTATCTCTTTTCACCTTCCAGTTATAGCCTTGGAAATCTCTAACATCTGAACTGAATATTTTCTTGAAAAAAATTTGACCACTAGGGACTTGTGGTGCAACTGAGTACCTGTGGCAGTCATTGGGTTAAAGGGCACAAAGCGTGTTATTTCCTTCTGAGTGAAGTGTTTATTATCTTGACAATTGAGCCCTGAGAGCCAAACAACTACTGCATCGTAGGGCTGTGCGATATGACAATATATATCAGTGACGTGATAAAACACGTCTACCATTTCATATAGAACTTTATTGTTTATATTGGGATTTAAGAGATGTACCCATATCTACTTGTCACCGCCCTGACTCTCCCCAACAGTGCGCCAGGTGTGCCACAGCAGCTAACTGCAAGCTTATGTTTTGCCACTATTTCTGTGGCGCTGTTACTTCTGTGCCAGCCAGGGATGTTGGACTTTTTCCCACCATACTGTGTCAGAGAGGATAGTCCTCTAACCTTGTTGTAATTAGAGGTAAGTCACGTTAATGCCATCTCTCTCTAATTATAAGACCGCAAATGCTAAATGAGGATACTAATTTGTCACTAAAAGGAAATATTGTAGTGTATCAGACCATCATTCTGGTTTAAATCACTGCATTTTCTTAATTTTGTCTTATAAATCATTACTAAAGCTGCAAAAGTGCATGGCAACAGCTGCATACACACTAAATAAATAATAAATTAATTAAAATGTGTCGGAGGAACAAACTGGCTCTTAATGTCACTTGATTTCTAATCATTTTTAATTAGTCCAGTAGCGATAAAGAATAAATTTGAAGTCATCTCAAATGCACATTAAAAACGATTTTATAACACTGCAAAATTAAAAGGGAAAAAAGTGCATGAAATTAATGATAGATGAATTTGTACAATTGATTTTTTTTTAGTATGTAATTTAAAATGGAGAAAAACAGATGGTCCTTTTTATTGGTTATTATATATAAAGTATAGAATTTACAGAAAATGTATATCGTGATATATAGTTATCATCAAATAAGATTACTTATGATATGAAATTTTGATCAAATCGCACAGCCCTACTGCAACGTGCATTGCTTGTTTAAATGTGATTTTTCGGACAGTGGCAAAAATCTCAAAATTACGGAGACAAGAGCCACACAGAGTCCTGTACAGAGGCTGTCCCGTTTAAATAAGCTTAATGTTGCTGCAGTCTCCAACCAGTCCACACACTCTGTAGTTGAAATACTGGAGTTACCGCCAATGCTTTATGAAAATAATGTAGTTATTTTTTCTTTTTAAAGAATCAGCAGTTCATGCCTAGGAAGACCGGAGCTCCACACAATTGTCACACACACACACACACACAAACATAAGTAGAGAGTGGAGCTGCAGCAAGTTTCTCACAGCTTCCATTGTTTGCCACATAAGTTATGAGCCCTGTTTAAATTACGAGACCACGGGATCCTAAAAACATTTGCAGAAATACTGCATATTGAGGTGTTGAACTATCCACCATCACCGCAGGGGAAATTCCCCCACAGTGACAGCCCTAGTTGGGACTTCTCTTGCTGATTCTGTGACGGGACATTGGTACACAATTTTCAGAGTGGAGTGAACAATAAAAAAGTTTCAGTTTACGATGAAGAGAGACACTGCTGTCAGACCCCAAGTCTTGCTTTGAAATGGGGACATTCATTGAAGAAAATCTTTGACTTCATTGACTGTAGCGCACTCATGCTTGAAGACAAACTCAAGTGTACTGAAACATGAAGTTTGCAGGGATTAAACTCCTCCCCTCGCTGCAGTGGATATCCATAAGTTGGAAAAATGAGAGCGTAAAAATGTTACATGTTCTGAAGTCATTTTTTTTTCTCTACCACACAACTCAATATTCCTAAAATTATTCAAAAATAAAAACTCTATGACGCTTCAGTGATCTGGATGGCTTGGTTTCTTTTTGGTTTTATCATGAAAGGCTTCAACTGTATATACAGTACTTGTCTCAAAACAGCAGTTTTGCAGCTAAAGTTTTTTTTTTTTTTTTGGTATTTTGTAGAAAAAATTCATTGTCAACAGAGTTTTAACAAGGATAAGGAGAGACAATTTTGGTTGTCTGACTAATGTAGAGGTGAGAGCTGTTTTTTTTTTTTTTAAAGATGTTTTCAATGTTTTTGGTACTTTGCATGGTAGCTACAAGCTTTTTAGTAAATGCTGATATTGGGGATTCTGTTGTATATTTTCTTGCTCTTGATTCATCAGTGGCTGTATAGAACATTGTTTGAGCAGCTGGTGCTGCTGCTAAAGTCTAGTCGACCCAATGTGAGATTTTTTTTTGTTATCATGCTGTCAAATGGAGGGAATTTATTTAATCACCTTCAAAGAGAGATGGATAATACTTCCAAATTTAAAAAGGTTATTAAATGTGCTTCTGATAAACAAAACCTTAAACCAAAAATAACCAATCAGTTTGCAAACTTGTAACCATATACATACACAATGAATAAATAGTCATAGTCAGACATTTGGCTACAACCTTTATTTTTCAGCACTTTCAGTCCAAGTATTTGAGCACGTTTGTAATGTGGTCATAAACATTTTTTTAACCTTTTTTTGTCAATGTAACTTGTTCAAAATATATAAAATAAGTGATTGTATCTTTTGTAATTCTATGAATTTCCATTTTTTTATTGAATTGATGGTTTTCCATATTTCTGTCCTTTTCTGTTAAATATACCTGCCTGTGAAGATGGGATGTATTATGGTACGATGATGTCTTTCCATCTGTACAACACTTTATTCATGAACTCCTCTCACAGTTTTAAAGCTAGGCATTTTTTTTATTATTATTTCACACAGTGTTTGCACATGTATTAGCTTTTGATTTTTTTGATCATTTTTTGTGAAAATTACAAGTTTTACAACTTTGGCATTTTTTTTAATGCAACTGGAATACAGGGTACATGTTTTGTTTTTTGTTTTTTTGTTTTTTTTTTCCGGCTAACTCCTTCTACAGCTTTAAAGCTAGGACAGTTTCATTTCACACTGTGTTTGTTTGTGTATTAATGATATGCATAGTGTAGGGGGTCAAATGATTTTCTGATATTTTCTCTGAATTTGTTCCACTTTGAATTGTAGATTGTGTACTTTGTTTAAACTCCTTGCAATTAAATGGTTATTAGTGCTTTGCAGATCTACGCTATGTTGAATCATGAATTAAATTTGTGATCAATTTGACGGTTGTTGGTGTGTTTGCTATGCACTGTCAACAATAATGACTATGGACAGGCATATAATGTACCTTGTACAGTGCTCTTGGATTTTTTACATGATATACAGCTGCATTAAACAAATTAAAAGAATCAAAAACTGTAAGTCATAATCATTATGGTTCCATAGTTAGAGATGAACTTGAGAACTTGTGAACTTGTGACTGAAGGTTCACTGTTTCAGTCTCTAGACTGGCAGGATCTGATCTGGGTGGGACAAATGACAAAAGTGATGTTTACCCCACCTTAATTAACCCCACTGTGGTGCCCTTGAGCACCTTAACGCCAGCTGCTACAGTGGAGCTGCTCAGTGGCCGCAGGTCAGTCTGTGGTTGTACTGGGCAGCTTCAAGGTGTGAATGTGAACATGAGAAAGAAAAGTTCATATCTCAATGGACCTTCCCTGAATAAATAAAGGTTTAAAAATTACTCAGCTTTTAATGAAAAAAATAGCAGTACAGTGGTACAGTGCACTGTTGCCTAACAGCTAGAAGGTTCCCGTTTCAAATGCCCAGGCTGGCAGTGGTAGGAACCTTTCTGTGTGGCATTTGCATGTTCTCCCTGTGCTGTGTGGGTTTACTCCAGGTGTTCCAGTTTCCTCCCACAATCCAAAGACATGAATGTTAGGTTAACTGGTGATTCTAAAAAAATGTCCCCTGGTATCTGTCTCCTATACGCTTTTAGAATAGACGGTTAGAACAACTTCAGCGATTTGAGTGTTCTTTGAGACTAGAAAAGCACAATATAAGTACAGGTCCTTATCCTTAAAAACAAGAACAGTTGCATGTTTTCATGTTTAAGAACCTGGAACACTTGTATAATTTTTACTAGAAAAGGGTGAATAGTTGATTATCAAATTTGTTGTTGATAAATTTTCTGTTGATTGACCAGTTGATTAATTGACTAGTTATTGCAGCACTACGAGCAAGTACTTCTTTTGCTGTTTGGAGGGGAGGAGCTGGGGGAGAAACAGCTGACAAGCAATAACATAATGAGCATATGGACTGTATATATTAGACTGAAACATGAACAGTCACCATTACGAGCCATTAAACAATGTGATCTCTTTGGGGTTAGAACTTATCTATGACATCTGCAATCCTGTTTATTACAAAAGACACCACCTCAATCAATTCAATTACTATCACTAAGTACAGCATTTTAAACATCAAGTTTTATATTAGGCCATAAGGACAGTTCTCAAAAAATACAGTTCTCAGTATAGGTAGGATATCCTGCCCATAGCTTACATATCAGTTATCATTAAATAAAAACTGAAGTACACAATTTTTTATACCCAAGTTCTTTTCTGCAACACCTTGTAAACATGAAATTTAATAGGAAGGAATGCACAATTTTTAGAAATTAAATACATGTCCTCTTAATACTTTATAGTGTCAGGTTTGTGTATTCATGTTAGTACTCTTAATATTTTATACTGTCAGGTTTGTGTATTAATGTTAGTCCTCTTAACCCTTTGAGTGTGAGATTTCACATGCCCCTAGTGACAGAGCGTGGTGATGTGGCTGTCAGCTGATTTTACTTTCCTCAACATTGTTCACCTTTACTGACGATTTGTACTGATCATGGCAGTTCACAAGGTTGCAGGCACGCGTTGGAGGACTCATTGATGACATGTAATACACCAAAGAGTAAGAAGTCTTCCTCCTCCTTCCTTGTTTTTGAGATTACATCACAAAATGGAGGCACTGATCACTGTGGACATTCGCGATCGCCCACAGACGAGGAAATTCGGAGGTTTTGGCCCCAAATTTGCCAACTATGATTCTAAAAAGAGATTATTTATCTTATGAAGGTAGATGTTTGCATGTTCTTATAACACAGGGAGCGTGAGGCTCATTTGAATTCACCTGCCGGTACCCGGATGTGCCTGTAACTGGAGCACAATCGCCGGTTATATGTCGTCAGTATAAGATAAATTGCTGCAGAATAAAAGTGAAATTACAGTGGAATAATCAATAACAGTTTCTGGATGTAGGACAGAGAACTAAAATGACCGGGAGAGGACAAAATAACCACTAGAATGCTGCTAAAGGATGGCACTTTGCCAGAGGTAAGTGACAAATGTCTTTTTTTTTTGTTTGTTTGTTGGTATGCACATTAGGTGTGTAAATTCACTCCCATCTGAAACTTTGGATCATATTCTATGTCTTTCTAATTGACAGTAAGCCATTATCTCTTACCACTTTAAAGTTATAGCCTTGGAAATCTCTCTTTCAATATATTATTGAAAAAAAATCATTACCACTCTTGACCACTGGCATGATGTCACAGTTTGGCGACAGTCACGCTCAAAAGGTTAATACTTTATACTGTCAGGTTTGTGTATTCATGCTAATGAGTTCCCTTTAAACTTTTAATAGTAATGTCCCTTTAAAGTCTCCGTAGTGTTTGTTTGGTCCATGTATACCACAAACTGCAAAATGTCCACATATACAATGAAAAAAAGTCAGGTTTATGTGTATTATTCTTACACAGCTTATTTTTGAAATCTAAAATTAGATAATTCTTTGTCAATTTTGTTGAAGCATTTTTATCTAAGTCCCATAGCTCTAGCTCTCAGGAAAGGGCAGTCCCTGTAAACCACCGCTGCACGGGTTTGGGGGAAAAGTCCCTATAAGCACAGAAAACCCATATATGTGTGTGTGTGTGTGTGTGTGTGCATGTGTGATCCTCCTAACAGGCAGACAAACTGACTGACATACGATAAAAAAATTAATTTCATAGAAATAAACAGACTGCATGACACTTCATTTTTTCAGTAATGAAAGTCTCCTCAGTGGATCACCTCCTTATCATGATGGAGGGATTTTGTATGCCCTCATGATCTAGCTATGTTGTCAGGGCAACTTGCCCATGGAGGATCACTCAAGGAAGGTGAAGGGCCAGATTGAGTGGTCAGTGGATCCCCATTAAAAAAAAAAAAAAAAAAAAGTTCCAGCAAGGATCCTGTACACCCTATATTTTTTAATGAAATTTCTAACATTACTCCTTGCCCCCAAATCCCTTCCAATCATCATCCACCCCTCACTTCTCACCCCCATCTTCCACTTTTCAGTAGGATGAGAAGGACTAACAGGTGAAATAAGCTAGAGAATACTTAAAAGATTGGATTATATGAGAAAAGACTGTGCCAAAGGTGAGGACAAGGAGCACCTAAGCATTATCCCTACTCCATAAACGTTGTGAGCAATATCCTCTTATGAGTTCCTGTTATGCACACGAGAATAATAAGGGTGTCGCTTCTCACTGCTGAGAACAATAATGAGTTCATGGTGAAACAGTCATCATGGTTCAGCGGGTGCACCTTTGATTCTGAAGGCTGCCTCTTTTTCTTCTGGTAGGTGACTTCCTTTTTATCACTTTTGGCCCTCCCTCTCCCTGTCACTATCACTCTCACCATATCTCTTTTTTGCTCTCAGTCTGCAGTGAGGAAACTCCTCTTAGGGCATCAATCCCCTGCAAATACGATTAAAGCGCTGAGTCATCACCTGGCCCACGGGGCATAGTGACCAAACCGGCAAGGCTGCTTGTGTGTGTCAGAGTGTGTATCCATGTCGGCTTGTCTATCTGTGATATGTAAAAGTGGTTCAAAGCCATGCATCTGGGGCGGACTCTATTCTTCTCTCCAGGAACAAAATTGGCAATCCTATTTCGCTCATCTCTCTGTCTCTTTGAGATTCAGCTGGGAGGGGAAGGCGTGACCAATTGTGCTCAGATATCGTCACCCTTCTAACTTCTCCTCTCTGCACTCCTCCCTTCCTTCTCCCTTTGCCCCAAGGCTCCAAATGTAATTGCTGCTGCTTTTTGCAGAACCTTGCCAACAAAGTGTGGAAGGGATTATTTGATGCCCTTTTTTTTTTTTTTTGTTCTTGCACATGGCCACATCATGACAGAGGGGTAGACACAAAGTAAAGGCTAACCAATGGAAAATGAAGGTCTAAAAGGGGCTTGATGTGTCTCAGAATGTCACATTGGATTTCTCCAACCACAAGGGCAAGTGGGTGGCTTCGGTGTGGAAATGTTGGCAATTACACCTGTACCTTCCTCCTCAAAGTACTTTGGAATAGAATGCAGAACCTTTGGGGTCTAAAAGGAAGGAAGGATGAAAGGATGCCATCAAAATTGATAGCGTAAGGATTCCTCCTTTCTTGATTAATGCTGAGAAAAGGAGAGCCGTGATGTTGATTGCAACAGTGACTGACAGACTTTTCAGCACAATGCTCCAATCAGAGCACAAAAATCACATTATCAGTGACATTTCATTTTGTCTCATTTGAAGTTGTTGGTGAATAGTAAACAGCAAAGATGCTGTCAAGGCTGGCTGGCTTTGACAATTAGAAACAACCACATAACTTGTAGTCTTGTTTTGATGTAGTTTGTATTGATTGGTAATGCAAATCAGCCAAGGCATAAGCAACAAGTGCCTTTCACGTGTGCACAAAATCTA
Organism: Pholidichthys leucotaenia; assembly: GCA_020510985.1. NCBI lineage: Eukaryota > Metazoa > Chordata > Actinopteri > Cichliformes > Pholidichthyidae > Pholidichthys > Pholidichthys leucotaenia. The sequence goes on along the minus strand of CM035845.1, from coordinate 245,817,844 downwards.
TGCACGAGTAGACCATGGTTCCACTGCAGGACAAATGTCTTATATTGCTTTGGCTGAAGAGAATAATTTAAATTCTTAACAAATGAACTTTCTCTCTCCCTTTCGTTCTTACTTTCTTTCTAACTAAAATCTCGGTGAGTGCATCAGCAGACAATTCAGTGGCACGATTCAATACTCTTTTTTCCCAGTGACTTAAGGTTGCGTCTGAATAATGATCACAACAATCAGCATATTTTCACTCTTAACAGTACTGTCTCACTGAGCTGTGATGGCCTCAGACTAGCTGGAAAAAACAACATTTGCAAGGTAGTTTCCAACATCTCTCCAAACATTCACAGGGGGGTCACAATTTCCTCTTGTGAATCACAGGGTCTCACTCTCAGGAATTTCCTACATGTTTAAAAAATTTGTGCAACAACGTTTCTCGCCAAATAGTCACAGAGCCGGCACGAGTGTTTTAAACACTTCTCAGTTTAGTTTCTGTGAGTCAGACAGTGCGAGAAAAGTTGGAAAACATTGCAAGGGGTTGGAAACCTATGAAATTAAATTGTGACTCGCTGGAGACAAGAAGGACAAGACATTCCATGCGTGAGATAGGCATGAACAGCCCCGTCAATTTGTAGCTCATGCTCATACAGCTGGGACCAACGGTGTCACCTTGCCACACAAGGGCAAGATGGGGATTGGGAAGGGGGCACAGAGGAAGCAGGGCTAGTCCCAGGGCCTGTTATGTCTGATGTGGAGGACTCGGAGGCAGCCTCCTTGTCCAGCAGCAGTCATCTTCTCTGTGCTCGATCTTGCTCGATGCCTGATAATAAAATGACAAGATATTTTACAATTGTCATGGATAACTGCCATGTGATGTGAGTGTAGCACAGGATTTGCACGATCATCACGGGACAGTTGTAAGTGCAAAAAAAAAAGTACAATTTTATCGCACAACATTCCTGCAGCATGTGCATGGCATGTATGAGAACTCCAGTGAATTCTGGGCCAAAATTCACCAGGAGTTTGTGTGATATTCCTGCAATATCAATGCAACATGTGCATATGTGCCAATTTAGAGTGACTCCAAGTTAAAATTGTCACTAATTTGTGAATTTGTTGTTTTTGGTTTGTTTGTTTTTCTCCAACCAGTCATGAACGGTCTCATCCCACCTTCACTCAGCTCATTTTGATACTTAGGCAAGAAATTCCTTGTGTCATTTTTCAATGCAATGAGTGATGCTTGATGAAAATAATTTTCCAAGAGTCAAGAATAAACCTTTAGAGGTGATTTCCAAAGCAGAGAGCAAAAACCTACAAAAACTGTCATGGCCTCTGCAAGTGCAGTGGTGGACAGCACAAATACCGTATGCGACGTTTATAGATAATACAGATATCTTTACATAATGAAGATTTAAAGAATGCAAAGGAATATTACCGTGAAGCCCTGGAATGAGTGCAAGAGTGGACTATTTTTTTATGTGAGCAATTACTTAGTTGCCATTTTGGCCTCTTGTAAAATCCTGGCAATGCAGTGTGCAACAGATGTTTATACCAGCTTCACAGTATTTGTCCCATGCATCTGAAATATTTCTCTGATTTATTTTCCAGGACATACAGGTACATCATAATTAAATTTTCAACCCAATTTGATTAGCTTTATTTAAATATACACGTGATATGCATAATCAGAAATATTCTACGGCGCCGGTACTCTGGCTGAAACATCACTCAAGTTGATCCCACAAGTGTTCAATGGGGTATACTCTGGAGAATAAGAAGGCCATGGAAGGACATCAAAGTTCTGTTGCTGCAGGTACTTCCTGGTGACTTGGGCGGCATGTGGACAAGCATTGTCCTGCTGGAACACCTGGAGGTCAGGGTGGTCCTGAAGGAAGGGCATCACAACAAGTTGCAAAATGTGGTCAATGTACCGTTGGTTGGTTAAAGTGGCATCGAGGATGACCGTGTCCTGTAGTTTCCTGAAATGCCGGCCCACACCATGACTCCAGCGTCACCACATCAATTGACCTGTCAGACACAACATGGGGCCCTGGACAGGCAAAATCGGGATTTGTCAGAGAAAAGAACAGTTTTCCACTGCTGTAGGGTCCCCCTGTAGGGCTGATGTGCCCACTTGTGGTGATTTTGTTGCCACTCTGCTGTTGGGATCATCTCAACCTCAGACGTGTTGCAGCACGATGTACCTATCTTGCTTTGGGTGGTGACACATGCTCGTTCAGCATCTGGTCTATTGGCACAGATCTGGCATTGTTGCAACCGAACAATGGTTGATGTATTGCAGCTCAATCTGAGCGCCACCTGTTGTGCCAATATTCTGCCCTCCAAAAGACCCAGAGCATAATTACGTTTGTCATGCGACAGCCGTGGCATCGTGAAGATTTCACAATATAGTGCTATGCATTTTGTTCATGTTTATATAGGGAAGATGATCGCTCCTTAAAATCACCCATTTTTGACTTCTGAGTACCCAAAACAAGCAACAAGCTCAGAAAGACTGTAGAACCAGAGCTCAAAGGCAGTGAGTCGAGACAGTGAGTATAACCACTGAAAATGAGTTCTAGACATATTTTGAGTCATACAAACACTATTACTCAAGCTCATATAGGATGGACCCAAAAGTATTTATAAAAAAATTGTGTTGCCTTTGAAAGTAGCAGAAATGTGTAAAGCATTTTTCAATGCTTTTTTTTATCTCATAAAGCCAGTTCTGTTATGTTGCCAGAGAAAAATGTAATAATCTAAATAAAACAAAAACATCAACATGTGAAAACACAACATAACTTAGTCAACTAATTCGCACATGTAGAGTAGTATGACAGTGCACAGCATTTGCATATACAGCTTCACTTTTTCCACATTTTGTTATGTTGCAGCCTTATTCCCGAAGGGATTAAATTCATTTTTTTTCCTCAAAATTATACACACAATATCTCATAATGACAATGTGGAAAAAAAAATTGAAAAGTTTGCAAATTTATTTAAAATAAAAAACGAAGAAATCACATGTACATTGTGGGGGCATGGTGTTGGACTTCTCCACCCATGGAACAATAGACCGAAAGAGGAGGTGTCACCGGGGGGTATCAGATGGGACAGCAAGGACTATGCACCTCGCAGGGAGAGGAGTAAATGCCGGAGCCGCTGGGAGAAGAAGGGTGTGAGAGCAGCCCCAGCGTTATGTCATGTTAATGTGTCACATGGGCTTTGTTCTAAACATAATGAATGATGGTCAGAAGTTTCAGGTCTTGATGCATGGTATTAAAGCTATAAAAGAGGAATGTACAGAGACCTGGGATCTTTTTTGCTATAAGTTATGTTGGAGAAAGAATAAAGTTTCTGTGTTGTTCAGCTCGCTGCCTCGCCTGCCTCCTTTCTCCACATTGATGACCCTAAGACGTGCCATGGAAAGTGAGCTGAGCACCACCCCAGAGACTGCCTGGAGGGAGAGCACCAGCACCGCGTGCGTGGTCTCAGTCAAGATCCCAGACTTCTGGCTTCACAACCCAACCGCATAGCTCTTGCATATAGAAGCCCAGTTCGCACTCCGTGGGATAACAACAGACGATACCAGGTATTACTACATGGTCGCTGTGCTGGATGCGCGCGCCACGCAACAGGTGATGAGCCTGCTTAACGAGCTGCCGGCCCAAGGACAATATGAAGTGCTCAAGAGGATTCTTTTCCTGCGCTATACCCTTTTTGACAGTGAGAGGGCAGAGAGACTCCTAACGCATTTGGAGTTAGAGGAAAGATCAGCAGTGGAGCTTGTGGAGAGCATGCTGGCGCTGAGGGGGAATAACGATGAATCTTTCCTGTTTGCCCACTTGTACCTCAGGAACCTACCGGCTACAGTGAGGGCAGTCCTGCCCAGCTCGCCCCGGCTGGTTGCTAAGGACTACCGCGCCCTGGCGCAGGAAGCGGACCGCATCATTTTGGCGACCAGAACTCTCATCGTGCAGACAGTGGCACTGGCATACATGAAGGACTCCAGCGAGGCCAAGGAGCCATTCGTGGCAGCCAGGACAGCCACCAGAAGACAAAGGAATGGGGTGATCTGTTTTTATCATCGCCGTGTTGGCTCGAATGCCCAAGGCTGCCTGTCGCCATGCCAATTCAAGAAACCGGGAAGATGATACATTTGGAATTCAGTGGCAGCTGCAACCGATGGCGACAATAACAGACTGCTTTATGTCACAGACACACATTCGGGGAGATGGTTTTTGGTGGACTCCGGCTCCCAGAAAAGCCTCATCCTGCCGGTCAATGCAGACACGGTGGTAGGATGCAGAGGTCCTGAGCTCACAGCCACCAACGGATCCACCATCAGGACATTTGATGAGCGGACACTGACGATACACTTACACGGGTGCAACTTTCAGTGGGAATACTGTACGTGATAGCTGCATGTTCCGGCCCCATTTTAGGCGGAGATTTTTTATGTGCTTATGGATTGTTAGTCATTGTTGCTAATAGGAGATTAGTGGACGTTGTCTCTCTTACCTCACTGCCATGCTCAGCTCGGGGAGCTGGGTCGACAACACTGGCTAACGTTATAGCTCCAGGGGGTAAGTACCAACATTTGCTCGCACAGTTCCCAGCATTCTCTGACGACTCTGCGATCGTCGGCCTCATCTCCAATGGAGATGAAGCTGAGTACAGAGGACTTATCCAGGACTTCGTGGACTGGTGCCATCGGAACTGCCTCTAGATCAATGCGAGGAAAACTAAGGAGCTGGTGGTGGACTGCCGCAGGCAAGGACAACCCCTCACAGCACCAGTAAACATCCAGGGAACAGACATTGAGATGGTGACATCCTACAAGTACCTGGGTGTTCATCTGAACAATAAACTAGACTGGTCACACAATACCGACACACTCTACAAGAAGGGACAGCGCAGGCTGTTCCTACTGAGGAGGCTAAGGTCTTTTGGTGTACAAGGGGTGCTCTTGAAGACCTTCTACGATTCGGTGGTGGCATCAGCCATTACTTTTGGAGTGGTCTGCTGGGGCAACGGCATTACAGCAGCCGATAGGAAGAGACTGAACAAACTGATCAAGAAAGCTAGCTCTGTCCTGGGGCAACGCCTTGACCCAGTGGAGGAGAAAGGAGAGAGAAGGATGGTGGCTAAACTGTCATCTCTGCTGGAGTCCGAGTTCCACCCTATGCAGGACATACTGAACGCACTGAGGAGATCATTTAGCATTAGACTACATCATCCTAGGTGCGCGACCGAGAGGTTTTGCAGATCCTTCCTACTTTCGGCTGTCAGACTGTATAACCTAAGCAGGGCTGCTCGCAGAGATAGCAAAAAAACGTGATGACCTAATAGTATTGAATGCAAAAGACACAACAAACTTACACAAATGGTTCCCTCCAGTATACAACTAGGACAATATCAGTCGCTACGAAGGGTGACAATATGTATGGGTACATATTCATACCATGTAGGGTAGCTAAATGGACGGTTATGCTGTTTATTCCATGTAGCTACAATACTCCGCACTGTGTATATATATTTATATATTTATGTGTACATATGTATATTCACTGGTCTTATTTTTCTTATCTTCTAAATTATTGCTCTGAGTGTTGCTATCCCTGTGCTGTTACAATCCTGGAATTTCCCCATTGTGGGACTAATAAAGGCTTATCTTATCTTATCTTATTCACGGTCCCAACTTTTTCAACTACGGTAACGAAACACGGGGTCGAGCACCTCATAACGATAAAAGGCCCGCCGGTGTTCAAGTGACCTCTTCATTTGCACACAGCTAAACTGGCCAGTGCATGAGAGGAGTTTGCCAACTTAGAGCAGTTGGGCATCGTCAAGCGCTTCAACAGCCCGTGGGCAACCCCGCTACACATGGTTCCTAAAGCCAACAGGTTGTGGCGACCGTGCGGCGATTTCCGGCGCTTGAATAATGCCACGGAACACAATCGTTATCCCATTCTGCACATCCAGGATTTTTGTGTGCGCCTGGCTGGGGCGTGTGTTTTTTCTAAAGTGGCTTTTGTCCACGGATACCATAAGGTCCCAGTGCGTGCGAAAGATGTTCCAAAAACAGCAGTAATAGCTCCTTTCGGCCATTTAGAGTTTTTACGCATGCCGTTCAGATTAAAAGGCACAGTGCAGACTTTCCAGAGGATGATGGACGCAGTGCTTCACGATTTGTCCTTCGTTTTTGTCTACTTAGAGGACATTCTGGTAGCAAGCGAGTCCGAGAAGGAGCACATCGCCCATCTCAGGACGGTGTTCCAGAGGTTGGAGGTGCACAGGCTGATAGTTTACCCGGCGAAGTACCAGTTCGGTGTGCCAGAGATTGATTTTTTTGGGTCACTGTATTTTGCCAGACGGCACAATTCTGTTACAGGATTAGATGCACGCTGTGTTGGACTTTCAACGCCCACAGACTGTGAGAGCACTACAGGAGTTTTTGGGAATGGTTCATTTTTATAACATTTTCCTACCCCGGGCAGCCCAGCTGATGCAGCCATTGTATGCCGCATTTAAAAAAAAAAAAAGAAGTCTGCAGAACCCATCGACTGGACTCCTGAGAGAGTCCAGGCTTTAACCAATGCCAAAACAGCACTTGCGGATGCCGCGTTGTTAGCCCTCCCGGATCCGTTTGCACGGAGAGCGCTCACTATTGACGCATCTGATGTTGTCATAGGGGCAGTGGTGGAGCAGTACGTCTCAGGTTCGTGGCAGCCGGTCACATTTTTCAGCTGAACTTTGCACGACAACCAACGCAAATACAACACTTTTGATAGGGAATTGCTGGCTCTCCACCTGGTGATGCGCCATTCCCAGTTTTGCTTAGAGGGGTGCAAGTTCACTGCGTTCATGGACAATAAGCCACTGACATACATGACGGCCAAGGTCTCGGAACCGTGATCTGCCCGGCAGCAATGGCATTTTGCCGTGATTTCGGAGTTTACTACCGACATTCAACACATCACCAGTAAGCTCAACATTGTGGCTGATTGTCTGTCATGTGCGTTATTTTCCCCAGTGTACATGGGAATAGATTTCCCTGCGATGGCCGCGGAGCAAGCCGGGGACGCGGACATTTGTGTGCTCCAGTCTGTGCCTTCTGGGTTAAGGCTGGAGAACAGGGTGGTGCAAGAAGGGTGCCCTCCCTTGCTCTGCGATGATTCCACCGGCCGCCCGTGCCCGGTGGTTCTGAGGTCTTGGCGCCGTCACGTTTTTGAGTTGGTCCACTCCCTTTCATATCCGGGAATGCACGCTTCAGTGAAGCTATTGGGGGCGAATTCATCTGGCCGCGCATGCGCAAAGATGTGAAAGAGTGGGCTGCAGCGTCGCGTGCCAGTGGGCCAAAGTGCACAAGCACACCAGAGCTCCCCCTCGAGCTGTTCCAAATCCCGGCCAGGAGGTTCGACCACGTCCATGTGGATTTGGTGGGACTGCTCCCACCGTCGCAAGGTTTTACGCACCTCTTAATCATGGACCACACCATGCGCTGGCCTGAAGTGGTACTGCTGGCTTCTACCACGTCTGCAGAAGTGGCTCGTCCTTTTTTGTTGGCTTGGGTCACACAGTTCGGTTCCCCATCGGACATCACATCTGACAGGGGTCCACAATTCATTTTGGAACTCTGGTCCACAATGGTCCAGAGCCTGGGAGTCAAAATTCACCACACTACCGCATACAACCCCCTGGCTAACGGGTTATGTGAGCACTTTCATAGGTCGGTTAAAGCCACACTCAGAGCTTCGCTCATGGATACAAATTTGGTCGACCACCTGCCCTGGGCTCTTTTAGGGTTGCGCTCTGCACCTAAGGAGGATTTGGCAGCCTCCCCGGCAGAACTCATTTTTTCTCAGCCACTGCAGATCCCCGGAGAGTTTTTACCGGAAAATCCCACACCCAAGGCTGATCCACGCACGCAATTTTTGCATAGTATAGAGGCTTTTAACATACTGGGCCCGGCCCACGATTGTTTATCCCGAACTTTCGTCCCAAAAAGCTTGCAGAACACCAGTTTTGTTTTTGTCAGGCACGATGCACACCAAACCCCGCTGCTTCACCACACCACAGGTTCCAACACCGTGGCGAAGTATTTTGTGTTAGACTTGGGGGACGTAGGGAGACTGTCTGCATCGACAGGCTGAAGCCTGCTTTTGTGTTGGCAGATGAGCAGGTGGTGTTGGCCCAAGCTCCCTGGCACGGAGGCCCACCATTGGTGGCTCCGCAAGTTGGTGATCCCTCGGCAGAGACCTGCGCTCGTGAAGCTGATGTGTTTTCTACCCCTCCCTTTTTGCCTCCAAAGACTGACATTCCCTCCTCCACCCCGCCAGCAGAGCGATTCGTCTGGATCAGTGACCCCCCGCTTCAGCTGCTATGGGTGCCAGCTCAAGCCCAAAGGATGGGGGTTTAGTGCCCTTTGTGGGGGCATGGTGTTGGACTTCTCCACCAAGGGAACAATGGACCGAAAGAGGAGGTGTCAGCGGGGGGTATCAGATGGGACAGTAACCACTATGTGCCCCCCGGGGAGAGGAGTAAATGCTGGAGTCGCTGGGAGAAGAAGGGTGTGAGAGTGACGCCGGGGTTATGTCATGTTTATGTGCCACACAGGCTTTGTTCTAAACATAATGTATGATGGTCGGAAGTTCCGGGTCTTGAAGCATGGTATTAAAGATATAAAAGAGGAATGCACAGAAACTCAGGATCTTTTTGCTGTAAGTTCTGTTGGAGAAAGTTTCTGTGTCATCCAGCTCATTGCCTCGCCTGCCTCCGTTGTCCTGGAAGATATTTAGCCACTCCTCCTGCAATGCTACAACCAGTTCTTGACTGTTCTATGACGCTGGTACTCTGGGTGAAACACGTCACTCAAGTTGATCCCATAAGTGTTCAATGAGGTATACTCTGGAGAATAAGAAGGCCAAGGAAGGACATCAGAGTTCTGTTGCTGCTGGTACTCCCTGGTGACTTGGGCAGCATGCAGACGAGCATTGTCCTGCTGGAACACCTGGAGGTCAGGGTGGTCTTGAAGGAAGGGCATCACAACAAGTTGCAGAATGTGGTCAATGTACCATTGGTCGGTTAAAGTGCAATCAAGAACAACCAACTGTGTCCTGTAGTTTCCTGAAATGCCGGCCCACACCATGACTCCAGTGCCGCCGCATCAATTGACCTGTCAGACACGACATGGGGCCCTGGACTGGCAAAATCGGGATTTGTCAGAGAAAAGAACAGTTTTCCACTGCTGAAGGGTCCCCCTGTCATGCTGATGTGCCCACTTGTTGTGATTTTGTTGCCACTCTGCTGTCAGGATCATCCCAATTTCAGAGGTATAACCACTAAAAATGAGTTCTAGATGTATTTTGAGTCATTCAAACACTATTACTCAAGCTCAGATAGGATGGACCCAAAAATATTTATAAAAAATTGTGTTGCCTTTGAAAGTAGCAGAAATGTGTAAAGCATTTTTCAATGCATTTTTTTTTCTGATAAAGCCAGTTTTGTTTTGTTGCCAGGGAAAAATGTAATAAGATATACAAAACAAAAACATCAACATGTGAAAACACAAAATAACCCAGTCAACTTATACGCACATGCAGAGCAGTATGAAAATGCACAGCATTTGCATATACAGTGCATCCAGAAAGTATTCACAGCGGTTCACTTTTTCCACATTTTGTTATGTTACAGCCTTATTCCGGAAGGGATTACATCCATTTTTTTATAATACCCCATAATGACAATGTGAAAAAAAGTTTTTTGAAATTTTTGCAAATGTATTAAAAATAAAAAAAACTAGGAAACCACATGCACATAAGTATTCACAGCCTTTGCTCAATACTTTGTTGATGCACCTTTGCCAGCAATTACAGCCTCAAGTCTTTTTGAATATGATGCCACAAGCTGGCACACCGATCTTTGGGCAGTTTCGGCCATTCATCTTTGCAACACCTCTCAAGCTCCATCAGGTTGGATGGGAAGCATTGGTGCACAGTCATTTTCAGATCTCTCCAGAGATGTTCAATTGGATTAAAGTCTGGGCTCTTGCTGGGGCCACTCAAGGACATTCAGAGTTGTGCTAAAGCCACTCCTTTGATCTTGGGTGTTTGCTTAGGGTCGTTGTCCTGCTGCAAGATAAACCGTCGCCCCAGTCTGAGGTCAAGAGCGCTCTGGAGCAGGTTTTCATCCAGGATGTCTCTGTACATTGCTGCCTTCATTTTTCCCTCTAGTCTGACTAGTCTCCCAGTTTCTGTCACTGAAAAACATCCCCACAGCATGATGCTGCTACCAACATTGGCATGGTTATGAATGGTGTCTGATTTCCTCCAAACATGATACCTAACATTCACACCAAAGAGTTCAATCTTTGTCTCATCAGACCAAAGAATTTTGTTTCTCATGGTCTGAGAGTCCTTCAGGTGCCTTTTGGCAAACTCCAGGTGGGCTGCTATGTGGCTTTTCCTAAGGAGTGGCTTCCATTTGGCCACTCTACCATACAGGCCTGATTGGTGGATTGCTGCAGAGATGCTTGTCCTTCTGGAAGGTTCTCCTTTCTTCACAGAGCTACAGCCGTGGACAAAATTGTTGGTACCCCTCTGTTAATGAAAGAAAAACCCACAATGGTCACAGAAATAACTTGAATCTGACAAAAGTGGTAATAAATAAAAATTCTATGAACATTAACCAATGAAAATCAGACAATGCTTTTGAGTTGTGGTTCAAAAGAATTACTTTAAAAAACAAACTCATGAAACAGGCCTGGACAAAAATGATTGTACCCCTAGAAAAGATTGAAAATAATGTGACCATAGGGACATGTTCAACCAAGATGTGTCCTCTAATTAACATCACAGGTGTCTACAAACTTGTAATCAGACAGTCGGCCTATTTAAAGGGTGACATAGTCACTGTGCTGTTTGGTGACATGGTGTTTACCACACTAAACATGGACCAGAGGAAGCAAAGGAGAGAGTTGTCTCAGGAGATTAGAAAGAAAATTATAGACAAGCATGTTAAAAGTAAAGCCTATAAGACCATTTCCAAGCAGCTTGATGTTCCTGTGGCTACAGCTGCACATATTATTCAGAAATTTAAGATCCACGGGACTGTAGCCAACCACCCTGGACGTGGCCGCAGGAGGAGACGGATAATACGGATGGTAACAAAAGAGCCCAGAACAACCTCTAAACACATTCATGGTGAACTCCAAGGTCAAGGTACATCAGTGTCAGATCGCACCATCCGTCGTTGTTTGAGCCAAAGTGGACTTCATGGGAGACGACCTAGGAGGACACCACTGTTGAAAAGAAATCATAAAAAAGCCAGACTTGAATTTGCCAAACTGCATGTTAACAAGCCACAAAGCTTCTGGGAGAATGTCCTGTGGACAGACGAGACAAAACTGCAACTTTTTGGAAAGGTACATCAGCTCTATGTTCACAGACGCAAAAATGAAGCATACCAAGAAAAGAACACTGCCCCTACTGTGAAACATGGAGGAGTTTCTGTTATGTTTTGGGGCTGCTTTGCTGCATCTGGCACAGGGTGTTTTGAATCTGTGCAGGGTACAATGAAATCTCAAGACTATTAAGGTATTCTAGAGAGAAATGCGCTACCCAGTGTCAGACAGCTTGGTCTCAGTCGCAGGTCATGGGTCTTGCAACAGGATGGTAACAAAAGAAAACACACAGCTAAACACACAGCTAAAAACACCCAAGAATGGCTAAGAGCGAAACATTGGGCTATTCTAAAGTGGCCTTCTATGAGCCCTGATCTAAATCCTATTGAACATCTGTGGAAGGAGCTGAAACATGCCGTCTGGAGAAGGCACCCTTCAAACCTGAGACAACTGGAGCAGTTTGTTCATGTGGAGTAGGCCAAAATACCTGATGAGAGGTGCAGAAGTCTCATTGACAGTTACAGAAACTGTTTGATTGCAGTGATTGCCTCAAAAGGTTGCGCAACAAAATATTAAGTTAAGGGTACCATCATTTTTGTCCAGGCCTGTTTCATGAGTTTGTTCTTTAAAATAATTCTGTTGAACCACAGTTCAAAAGCATTGTCTGATTTTCATTGGTTGATTTTCATAGAATTTTTATTTATTACCACTTTTGTCAGATTCAAGTTATTTCTGTGACCATTGTGGGTTTTTCTTTCATTAACAGAGGGGTACCAACAATTTTGTCCACGTGTATATGCTGGCACTCTGACACAGTGACCATCGGGTTCTTGGTCACCTCCCTGACCAAGGCCCTTCTCCTCCAATCACTTAGTTTAGACAGCCAGCCAGCTCTATGAGGATTCCCGGTGGTTTCAAACGTCTTCCATTTACGGATGATGGAGGCTGCTGTGCTCATTTGGACCTTCAAAGCAACAGAAATTTTTTCTGTACCCTTCCCCAGATTTATTCCTTGAGACATCCCTGTCTCGGAGGTCTACAGACAATTCCTTTGACTTCATGCTTGGTTTGTGCTCTGACATGCACTGTCAATGTGGGACATTATATATACAGGTGTGTGCCTTTCCAAATCATGTCCAATCAACTGAATTTCCTACAGGTGGACTCCAATTAAGCTGTAGAAACATCTCAAGGATCATCAGTGGAAACAGCATGCACATGAGCTCAGTTTTGAACTTCATGACAAAGGCTGTGAATACTTATGTACATGAAATTTCTTAGTTTTTTTTAAAAATTTATTTTTAATAAATTTGTAAAAATCTAAACCCCCCCCCCACTTTTTCACATTGTCATTATGGGGTTATTGTGTGCAGAATTTTGAGGACAAAAATTAATTCAGTCCCTTTTGGAATAAGGCTGTAACATTAAAAAAAAAAAAAGTGGAAAAAGTGAAGTGCTGTGAATACTTTCTGGATGCATCTTACGAGCGGGGGCTGAAAAATTCATAGGCTTAACCCATTAACTCTCAAGATTTAACGCGCCCCTAGTGGAGAAATAGAGTGATGATAATATAGAGTGAAGTACGTGGTGGTAATGCACCTGTAAGCTGGTTGCCAACCATCAATCAAATCTAAAAGAAGAAGAAGAACATGCCCCTAGTGGTACAGCGCAGTAACTGTGCCTTTCAACTGAATCTGACATGCCAAACACGCCACAGCTGTACTGAGGATTTGTACTGATCATGCCAGTTCAGAAGGTGGCAGACACATGTTGGAGGAATCATGGCTGACACGGAATAAACCAAAGAAGAAGAAATTCTTCTTCTTCTTCTCCTTCTTCTTCTTCTTCTTCTTCTTCTTCTTCTTCTTCTTCTTCTTCTTCTTCTTCTTCTTCGAGATTAGAACACAAATATGGCCACCATCCATTGCTATCATCGCAGACTGAGGAGCATATTCCAGAGCATTTTTTGCCAACTATGATTTATTTCAACTATGATTCATTTCATTCATTCATTTTACATTTTGTTACAACAGAGGGAGTGTGATGCTGGCTGGTATTCACCTGCTGCTGCTTCACAGCACCATGTGACTCCAGAACAATCACCTGGTTGCATGTCATCATATAAGAAGGCGTCATATATGCTAAATTGCCACTAAATACAAACAAAATTGACATGGGATAATCATAAGAGTTTCTAGATGTGGGAGAGAAAACACAAATGACTGACAGAAGGCAAAATAATGGCCACAATGGATGAAAACAGACAGACCACGTGAGTGAACGAGCCCCCTTTGGCTGCAGCAAGTGATGAATTTCTTCCTTTCTTTCCATTGTACTGAGTTTCTGGTTCATATACTTTGAAGATAACAGAATGCCCCTGTCCAAAAGACGGTGACAAAAAACAGAACCATTCTTTGTGTAAATACAGTATGTCAAAAATCCACTTCTGACTGAGTTATGTAATTTGATTTAGCTACCGTGGCATTATGCAAATTAGATGCATAAATTTACTACTATCTGAAACTTTGGATCATATTTACATCTTTCTAATTGACAGTAAGCCATTATCTCTTGGAACTTTCAAGTTATAGCCTTGGAATCTGACATTTGGTCTGAATATTTTGACAAAAAATCTTTACCACTCTTGACCTCTAGGGGTTATGTTGCCAAACGGCGCCTGGGACAGTTAAACGATACAAGTTCATAGTGGTCAAATTTGACCAAATATGGTTTATTTTTTCAACATTTCCCCTTTGGTCCACACACTTCTTCCATTGGTGTTGCAGCGCTATACTGCAGGGATCCAAACCTGCAGTTAAAAATAAACCACATTTGGTCAGATTTGACCATTATGAACTTTTCAGCCTATGAACTTTTCAGCCCCCCTCATATATTTCTTACACCTGCAGCACACAGTTTGTGTTTTACAGTACTTTTCCAGGCAGAACTACGGTACCTGTTCCTCTTATGGTACATGTTCAACTTGGCATGCACTTTTCCAGTTCCAGTTGAATATGTAGAACACCCTGCAATGCATTCTGGTAGTAACTAATCTAGAATCTGGAGTCATTGTGTGGAGGTGACCAACCCTCATTTTCACAAAGTGGAGGGCCTCTCTACTTTATGCAAATTAAGAGTGGGTGAGTGGAGCTGATTACTTTAGGCACCTTGTGCTGAACTTTCAAAATAGTGTTTTCTTTGTTTTGGCTTTTTCAGACAAGGTCATAAATTAGTGGGTTTTTAGTGAAAAATAAATGCATATCCAGCAAATACACAATTTATTTCTTGCCTCAAATTTTTTCAAAAACATGTTTTGCTGTCTAGTTTTGAACATAAAGGAGCAAGTTTACCGGCCATCTTTTTTCTCTCCAAGAAGCCTTGTCAACAAATGGCAAATGTCACTCAAAGGTAAACGTCACGAGCCTTGATACATCCCCACTGCTCCATTATTGGCCAGCTTAGCTGTCTGTTATGTAGATGGGTGGAGAGCCGAAGGCGTAGCTTAAGAGCTAACAGTGCTATTAGGAAGCTTGCTTACCAAGTGAGGTTTATATTTTCATTTTCTTTTGAGTTCAGTCACCCGAACGGACATCACTGTTTTTACCTGGTTCACTAATCCACAGTTAATAATATATATCAAGTCATTCTGGCTTATTTTGTTAGAATCTTGCTGTGATGTTACACTCATCTGTTAGCATTAGCTTGGCTAGGCAGTTGGTGTCACTGGTCAGTAACTGCATTAGGAGCTCACCTCGATGGAGAGGAGCTGGCAGACCAGCTGCCTGACATTAGTTAAGCTGTTGAGCCAGTCAGTTTTGATAACTATTTTCTATAAATTCTCTTTACCCCCACTAGAATCTTTGGTTGATTTCTTGTAGTCCTATTTCTAATTAGGACCAAAGGCGTCTAGTTGAAGCTAGCAGTTTAGCCACTCATTCATGAATTTTTCTGTACTTATTGTACCAAGGAATGGTCATATCCTATTGATCACTGAAACCACACACCACCGTTGTCCACCACTGTCCACCAGTGATGCATAATTTCATTCATTCTTTAAGACAAGTTTACAATAGTAGTCTCAGGCTTAATCTGACATAGGAGCTAGCCAGCTAAGATAAGCAACAGTGACATAAGACATGGTAGAGTTCATTGTAGCCTTAGTGATTTAAAGAGACATGCACTGGAACTAGGTGTGCTTAGAAAGGCTGCAAAGGATGATTCATAATTATGTTGCAATAATTAATTAACTAAAGACAATTTAACCAAATCTGAGCAAAGTATGTGACAAATATAGCTCTCTGTGAGCTGTTAAAATGGGGAAAAAAGTGCAGTCAATGAGCCTTTTAAATTCTGTTTGCTGAGTTATGTAGTGCCACTGGCACAGCCATTAATTAGTACATTAAAAAAAGAATATAATGATTCATTAATTGAATTCAAAGTCACAATCACTGGAATTCAAATCAAAAACAGCTTGAAATAACTTACTGTGTGATGGAAAATATGAAAGTTTTACTTTTTGCATTTTATCAAAAAGCAATGTTTTTTCTACAATATTCAAAATATTTTTAGATACACTAGTATATTGACGTGTTCCGGTTAGGGAACCGTTAACTAACAAGACAAATGAAAAGCTTGATTTTGGGTGTGAGAACAATCAATTGCTGGTTGCTCTACTGATTCTTCTTGAGATGATGAAATGTAATATGCCAAAGTTTGCACTGAAAATATTCCCTAGGGAACCCATGCCAAAGGGGATACTTTTGTGGAGAGGTAGGCCGGTGATGATTGATCAAATTAGTCCTTGTAGTGGCAATAAGTCAAAAAGACCTGACCTGCTGGGCTGCTATCTGAACTCCTGTAGCTGAACTCCTCCTTTTTGTGTGTTATAATTATAAATGACATTTGCCAAGCTGTGGAGCTGCTCAATAACTGCCAGAAGAAGATGGCAGTTGCTCTTAGTTGGCAAAATCGATCCTAAAATCAGTCAGACATGTACACACTTTATTTTATCTCATCCATGTAAAATATTCATGACTAGTTACCTGAAATAAGAATAATTTTGCACAGTTGCCAGATGCATATAAACACTTCTCCTCCTTAATAATCCCCACAGCACATCTGCATATAAACAGACTTGGCACCATTCCTAGGCTGCCCTCCTTGCCAGAAGTTTAGAAAGCAAAGACCAGCCGGTGATGATTAAGCATAGTGACGCGTAATCTAAATATATATTTATAGAAGCTGTGAAAAAGTAAAGCTTTTTATTGGGTAACAAACTCTTACCTCAACCTTAAAGCTGCATGCAGTGGCAAATGCTGATGAACTTTTCAACTTTTGGGTTTCGTAAGGGTTCATAAAAGGTTGGAAAACAGTTCACAAACAGTTTTTGAGGTCACAGAGAAATTTTGTTCAAATATGTTGAAAATTTCTTTTCAAATTTGTTTTTCCACTAACAGTTGCAAACATTTGCAAAATAGTTGTACAGCAGGGAAAATAAGGAAAGATGCATGGACAAATGTACAGAGACATCCTTGATAATAATCTGTTGCCATCTGCCAAGATGCTGAAAATGAAACGAGGGTGGACATTTCAACAAGACAATGATCCCAAACACACAGCCCAGGAAACTCTCAACTGACTCCACAGTAGAAAAATAAAGCTGCTAGAATGGTTCAGTCAGTCACCTGACCTGAATCCAATTGAAAATCTATGGAAATAACTTAAGATCAGAGTTCATAGAAGACACCCACAGAACCTTCAAAACTTGAAGACAGTTTGTGTGGAAGAATGTATTAAAATTACTCCTGAGCAATGCCTGTGCCTTGTTTCTCCATACAGGAGATGTCTGGAAGCTGTTATTACCAACAAAGGCTTTTCTACTAGATATTAAATGAATTTCACCAAGCGTGTTCAATACTTATTCCCTGTATCATTTAACTCTATTAAATATAACTTGTTTTATAAACACAGTTGCCTTGATTTATTTGTATGTATGGATTACTTGGGCTGTTACTGATATCTGGTGAGAATCTCAGATCAATGGCTCCATCAGAAATATGTTTATTAAAAAAATGTCGATGTGTTCAATACTTATTTTCCCCGCTGTATGTACAGCATGTATTACGTATGAGCAAAGCTTCTTTTGGCAGAGCAGATCTGTTTGGCACAGTAAGGCACACAGATAGCTCTTATTGCCAAACTGCTTGAGAGGACAGCGTTTAAAAAAATTGTAAAAAAAAACAAAAAACTGTCATAATTAGATAATGATGAACGTTGGTTTTGCGCACACCTGTTGGCCCTTCTCTGAGGCCATGGTAACATCTCCCTTTGTGGTCTGGTAGTTAAGTTTAAAAAAAGACAATCCACTAATCCATGCACCATTTTTTTCTCTGTGCAGTGAAAAACTGTCTGCCGTGTCTTCAAATAGTTCATATTTAACCGTCCTCATTTCATAGGAAACAATGTCTTAGTGTGTGTTTTTTTATTAATGGGCACGTGTGCGCATGAAAAGACAAGATATGATGATGTGATATGATGACAGACACAACAGATTAGTATGTGGAAAGAATACTTGGTCACTGAACAGAGGTTTGTCACTTAAAATCTTCAGACTGACAGTATGCCACCACACCTCCCCTGTGTGCTGCATCCACACACACTCCTTGTTCGTTTATTAATTCCACTAAAAAAATACGTTAACGCCTGATCTATAGACTTCAATAATAAGTCCACCATTTAAAGGAAAATGTGCATGAAATAAAATATTATTAAGTGTATCACTGGACAGCTCGGTGGGGCAGAGGTTAGCACTGTAGCAGCACAGCAAGAAGGTCAAAGGTTCGATCCCACCCCTGACCATCAGTGTTCCTTCTGTGTGGAGTTTGCATGTTATACCTGTTTCTGCCTGGATTTTCTCTGGTTTCCGACCACAGGCCAAAAACATGCATGACATGCATCAACTGGGGATCCTAAAAGCGTCCACAGGTATGAATGTTAGAGTGAATGGTTGTCTGTCTGTGTTGGACTGGTGATCTCTCCAGGGTGTACCCTGCCTCTTGCCTAAAAGATGTTGGGATAGGCTCCAGCCCCCCATGACCCAAAAAGGATTAAGCGGTAGAAGATGGATGGATGGAAGTGTATCACTGATTTTAACTGTTACACCTCTCCATTAAAATAACAGAAAATCCTAGCGCATGCTGTGTTTCCTCATGTGCTCCTGCCAGTAGGAGCTGCGCAATTTTAAAACACGCTGCTGAAATAGCATTATCAATGTGCTTCTGGCAACAGACCTCTTCTTTTCTGACCAAAAGCGCATTGTTATATAATGCCCCAAAATATCAATGTGCATGAGATTGCACGCTCCCACACATCTTTGAAGCAAGCCCCTCTTCCCAGTGCAAAGCCGGTGCACTGTTTATTACTAGTAATTTGATGGCATGACAATATAGCACTAACAGTAACTAACAAAAGCACTGGCGCAAGGTAGGAAGCGGAGCGCAAAAACTCACTGTAGACATCATAGAAGGCCCCTAGATCTTTTCATATGTTGGTCAATCAACCAGTGATTTTTAGATATGCCTGTTAAATTTGGAGGTAACCGAACTGAACATATCCTCCCATTTTATTGTCATGTTATTGACTAAGAGTCTTGCTTGGCAACTAGCACCAAATTCATAACATTCTGATTATTTTTCAAAGGTGCCAGGCAAACCACCTCCCCTTTTCTAGGTTTGATGTTATAAAACAGTATTATTGCTATCTGACACATGCACATATGTGCCTTGCTTCAAATGCTAAACATCAACTTGAGCTTCAACTAGCATGTATACTATCTCTTTTAGAGGAGAGATATAAGTGATTGACTTACCTGTCAAAAACACAACATGAAAATGTAAATAACTACATTACAGTTTGTAGGACTTGCTGTTTTCAAACCAAATTAATTGTTACCATATATTGAATTCCTTTGTGAATTTATTACTCCTACATCTCCATATTACCAAGGCTTTCAATTAGGTCTGGTTATCAACAATTATTTCCAGAATCAATTCATTTCAGAACAAAAAGGTCCTGACTTGATTGAATTTTTGATTTGATTCAATTTGATTTAATTCAATATCAGTTCAGTCAGGGCATTGCCATTGTAAAAATTATATTCCTTTAAACTTTGTGAATTAAATAAATGGATATCTGAAGACCTCTTGTAAACCTCTTACAAATTTCACATGTGAAAAAGCATTATACTGTATTGCAAAATTAACCTTAGGATTTTCAGAATTGATTTTGGATAATTCAAATGTAAATTGATTCAATGTCAGTTAATCAATATTTTAAACCCAACCATACTGTCCAAACTAAGTGGCACTGTTTTGGTATAAAAGCATTTAGGGACATTTTTTTTTGTGAAATTCATGATCAAATAATATGGCTTTTTGTGCAGTTAACTGAATTAGCAGCCCACCCAGCTAGTCTTGTTTGCAGTAAGCTTGAATGAAATAGGATTTTCACTGTACATTTGTTAGCTAGCATCTGTGTGTTGCACCCATACAGTGAATCTTTTTCCAAATTTTGCTATGTTACAGGCTTATTCCAAAATGGATTAATTTCATTTTTTCCTCAAAATTCTACACACTTTAACCCATAATGACAATGTGAAAAAAGTTTGAGATTTTTGCAAATTTAAAAACAAAAAACTAAGAAATCACATGTACATAAGTATTCACAGCCTTTGCTCAATACGTTGTTGATGCAACTTTGGCAGCAATTACAGCTTCAAGTCTTTTTGGGCCTCTTTCCACCAAACCGGTTCCAGTGCTAGTTTGGTTCTGGGGCTGGTGCTAGTGCTTAACCAGTTCTTCTTGAGTGGCTCATAAGAACCAGTTGGCTTTCCACCGATATGGAGCTAGTCGGGAATTATGTCAGTGCTACGTCATTACGTAGTGTGAAGCGCCCAACCCCCGCAGAAAACCAGAGAAGACGTAAGGTGGCGGTATGCACCTCTCACTTGTTTGCTATCCGCCAGTAACCGAGAGAAGAAGAAGTAGCAGCGCTAGCTTGTCAACAATTAGGAGCTTGTTGTCTCTTTGGGAGCGCTGCTTTTATTCCAAACCTGTATTACCATCCAAAAACAGTTTTATTCTTAATGGCAGAGAACGGTGGCTATGTTTAAGGACACCGGTAATCATCAATATTTCAGTTATCAGCCGTTGTTAGATAAAGTCTGTAGCGCAAGCATTGACTACACTTTTAAACATAATATTTATGTCATTTCTGTGACCTTTCTTCGAACCTTTATGTCATTTCTGGTGTTACGGCGCATTACGAGACGGAGGTCTTCTGTTATGTCATGCCAAAAAGTGATCAGCTGTCCCAAAAAATGATCGCCAGGAGCCATACTGTTATGGGTTATATTAGCCGGTAAATATATATATTTCAACAGGTAAACAGTACTTAGTTAGGTATAACAAGATATATTTAACACTTACGATGCATTTTGAACCCTAAACAAACTTGATTTGGGATTAAAAGCAATTAAAATAATGCAGTCACAAGGTTACATGGAAAAATGTATAGATTTACTGCATATATACATGAAGATACTGTATAAATGCATATTCTATGCACCTCCAAACTACAGAGTTGTGAAAGGTATACACTTCTGTACTTGTATGTCATCTATTCTGGTTAAAGTACTGATTCAAGTTTTTATTCATGTAGGGATAACAAGAGACAGACTGTAAAGTGTTCAAAGTTCTTTCCCAAGAAATGATCTTGTCCAGAGCTGACAGAACGTCATGTGGGACGTTGTCAAAACAAGATAAACTCATCATTTTTGAAGCTGGCAACTTGGAACATTGTCCACAGAAAAAGTACATAGATTTAAAGTTTGTTGCTGCTTGTTCTTTAAAAAGTGTGAAAAAAGTTGTCAAAAATATGAGTAAGTCCACAAATACCTGATATGTCCAATACCTGGAAAAATGAACTAAAGTGCAGTAATTCAGTACTTGTACTTTCACTTCCCACCACTACAATGTTATAGTGATTTGCATTATCCTAAGTAACTTTATATTTCATGCATATGAAATGTAAAGTCTAACTTTTTAATATGATCCTTCTCTCATGTTTTTTCTCTTATCTCTTTGTCTTATGTCCTGATTGGTGGAGCCTTGAGTACTTTTATCATGTTTATAGTCAGCTTCATGTGTGCCTGTGTTTGTGTTCATGTTGAATGTAACTGTAGTTTGTAAATATGGATGTCACCTGACTGCAAAACAAATCTACCTACGGGTACAAATAAAGGAACCTGAACCTGAATATGTTTGGTGTGAGGATAACAATGTAGAAGCAGAAAAACACTTAAGGAAAGAAAGCTTTTATTTCCAAAATGTGCAAAAACTTCAGACTGCTACATATGAAATATTATGTACACACAGCCAAAAATATCAGTGCTGTGATAGTTACTTTTTTTTACAGTCCCTCAAGCACAGACACAACACGTCCCATCAGTCCAACAAGGGTGTTGGTCTGCTTTGCAGCAAAGCGAAGTTCAGCTGCTCCTCCCTCCTGCTCTGCTCCTGCTGTCTCATCTGACCGTAATCAAGAAGGAGGTCCATGTTTGTGTCACACTTCTGATTCCCTGTTTTAAAGTACAAAAATAAGCGATATAAAATAACCACACACTGAAAAATGCAGGAATCGTCAATCCAAGATTGAATGTGTCTATTCAACATCCATTTACTGTTAGTGGCATCACAATATTCAAGTGTATAATTGGTTTAATTCACTCCCTCCTTTGTGTGACTGGGTCATGATCCATCCAGGTGGATGCCCTCAATTTCCCCTTTGGGGATCAATAAAGTACACAAAATCAAAATGATCTGAACATAAATTACCTAATCTGGTCTGATTAGAAGAGCAGGAGGAGGACAAGCTTGGAGCTGGTGAAGGTGAGCTGGACACCACAGGTCTGGCTGCTTCTCCCTCATCACCCAGTTGTGATAAATCTATCTATAAAAAAAAAAAAAATGTGTTTTAGTTTGTGCAGTGAACAACTTAAGCCTTCCATTAAATGTGCAGACATAGAAGAGAATTTTATTCAGTATCAATGTTAGCAAAGCTTACATGTCTGATTATGGAATAGAAGAATAGGAATAGATGAAACTTCATTGTACTGTACAGTTGTACAGTACAATTAAACTGAAGGAGCTATACGGCTACACAACATACAATTAAACACGAGTGAAATTTTAAAAAAAAATGGCCTAAGATTATGGAAATATTACCAAAATAGTAAAAAAGACGACGTTACTAGTGTCTGGTAGAAAAATCTCCCATAACATAACGCAAGGCACCCATTCATACACAGTATTCATACACAGTATTCATACCACAAAAAACGTATTTTGCGCTGTATGTCTTTATAAAAAAAGTATTCTGTAAGATGCTAAGATTTCTGTTCTAGTTTCTCAAACGTGCATTTCTGTATGGCGAGGGAATGTTCGTGCTAAAAACAGTTAGCTTGTTAGCATAGATAACTGAAAATACTATGGCCACAAGAGTGAGTAAAAAAAAAAAAAAAATCTGCACTTTGGCCGTTACATATCAATACAAGCGGTATTCATCTGTCAGCAGAGACGACTTGTTCATTTCTTTATGGCGAGGAGAAACGTTTGGTCGTAGTAAAAGTACTGTTAGCTTGTTAGCATAGCTAACCGAAAATACTATAGTCACAAGAGTGACTAAAAAAATATCCGCACTTTGGCCGTTACATGTCAATACAAGCGGATATATATGTATACATATATTGGTTAATGTCTGGCATTTTAAAGACAATACACTTACCAGCGTGTTTTAAGCAGTTTGTTGTCCAGACTAATCCACGGCAGTGACAATGGTCCGGCTGGCTGGCCGATCCTCCAAAACAGTTCAGATGAGTGGCCCCCTCCAGCTTATCTTGTACTTCTGCTTATGTCCATAGAGCCAATAAATATGTCTCCTCTTCGCTCTAAATCTGTTTGGTTTTGGAATCCGTTGCGTGCACCACTGTTTGGAAAGCAACATGGCGGTCAGTAATGTTTTGAAGCTGGTCAGTTAACCACACCCATGGCTGTGGACATAACCAACGTAAACTGGTGCTGCCGTTGGCCCAGCTAGGAGTTGGGGCCACGATAGCCCCACTTTTGGGAGCCCGGGACTGGTGCTTTAGTCGGTGGAAAACCAAAGAACTGGTGCTGATGACGCTCTGGCTCCAGTTAAGCACTGGAACCGGTTTGGTGGAAAGAGGCCCTTTGATGCCACAAGCTTGGCACATCTATCTTTGGGCAATTTTGTCCATTCCTCTTTGCAGCACCTCTCATGATCCATCAGGTTGAATGGGAAGTGCAGGTGCACAGCAGTTTTCAGATCTCTCCAGAGATGTTCAATTGGATTCAAGTCTGGGCTCTTGCTGGGCCACTCAGGGACATTCGCAGAGTTGTCTTGAAGCCACTTCTTTGATATCTTGGCTATGTGCTTACAGTCGTCCTGCTGAAAGATGAACCGTCACTCCAGTCTGAGGTCAAGAGCACTCTGGAGCAGGTTTTCATCCAGGTTGTCTCTGTACATTGCTGCATTCATCTTTCCCTCTATCCTGACTAGTCTCCCAGTTCCTGCCGCTGAAAAACATCCCCACAGCATCATGCTGCCACCACCACACTTCACTGTATTGATGGTTTTGGCCTGGTGATAAGCGGTGCCTGGTTTCCTCCAAACATGATTGCTGGTATTCACGCCAAAGAGTTCAATCTTTGTCTCATCAGACCAGAGAATTTTGCTTCTCATGGTCTGAGAGTCCTTAAGGTGCATTTTTGCAAACTCCAGGTGCACTGCCATGTGCCTTTTACTAAGGACTGGCTTCATCTGGCCACTCTACCATACAGGCCTGATTGGTGGATTGCTGAAGAGATGCTTGTCCTTTCTCCACAGAGAAACACTGGAGCTCTGACAAAGTGACCATCGGGTTCTTGGTCATCTCCCTGACCAAGGCCCTTCTCCCCAATCGCTCAGTTTAGACGGCCAACCAGCTCTAGGAAGAGTCCTTGTGGTTCCGATCTTCCATTTACAGATGATGGAGGCCACTGTGCTCATTGGGACCTTCAAAGCAACAGAAATTTTTCTGTACCCTTCCCCAAATTTGTGCCTTGAGACAATCCTGTCTTGGAGCTCTATAGACAATTCTGTCATGTTCAGGTGAGTGCACGGCCCCTGCTTCCTGTTAAGGATTCCCCAACTCCTCAGGTAATCAATGCACCTGCGTGATTAGACTCACCTGCCGCTCCTTCCTCGCCAGCATATAAAAGACCATCAAGTGGAGGCTTCAGCGCTGGTTCGCTGGGTATACTGCCTGCAGCTTTAGCTAGTGACTAACGTCATTGTGTCAGAGGATTTATGCTTAATTCCTCTCTCTTCTCTTCTTCACAGGTTGCTGCCATTGGTGCGGCGCATCTTTGGGGATTGTTGTGCGCTCACCTGCTCCATCATCCTCATCTCACCTCAGCTACCTGTCACCACCCGGTCAAACACCACCCAGGTCCTTCTCCTCTCCTACTCCCAACCAGCTTCACCCTGCTGGTTTGTCTATCCCTGCTGGGTCTGTCTGTCGGGCTCTCTGCTCCACTCATGTAAGTGGCAGATTTGTCTTTCAACTTTCCTTCCTCCCTCCTCATATTAATTTGCTCTCGTCTCTCCCCACAGGCCTTGTCTTCCTCTGGCGAGCAGCGATTTCTTTAACTGTGCTCCACATTTTGAAATTAATAAATTGTGCAAACATTGCTTCTCTGTGTCGAGTGAGTTTTTCTCTGGTGTGGTTCCTGCACGTGAGCTGACTAGTCTATCATTATGACAAATTCCTTTGACTTCATGGTTGGTTTGTGCTCTGACATGCACTGTCAATTGTGGAACCTTATAGACAGGTGTGTGCCTTTCTAAATCATGTTCAATCAACTGAATTTACCACAGGTGGACTCCAATTAAGCTGTAGAAATATCTCAAAGATGATCAGTAGAAACAGCATGCACCTGAGCTCAATTTTTAGCTTCATGGAAAAGGCTGTGAATACTTATGTACATGTGATTTCTTCGTTTTTCATTTTTAATAAACTTGCAAATATCTAAAAAAAGAAATCTTTTTCACGTTGTCATTATGGGGTATTGTGTGTAGAATTTTGAGGAAAAAATGAATTTAATCCATTTTGGAATAAAGCTGTAACATAACAAATTGTGGAAAAAGTTAATACTTTCCGGATGCACTAGACAATGTGTGGATGCAACTTCATAACTAAGCTTGCAAACATTAGCTGATCATTTAGCTGTCTGCCCATTTAATATATAATGCAAGGACTCTTATTTATATATAGCTTTTCTAGTTTTACCATTAAAAGCATTTTTGCTACTAGTAAGTAGGGCTTAGAATCAGCAGTAATATCCAGCTTCGGTTTGCTTTTAATTCTTGAGGTTCTGAATCAATTTGATCTGGATCTTGATTCAATCCAATCCTATATCAATTTAGTCAGGGAAATTCAAAGATTCAAAGAGTCAAAGATTTTTATTCAGTTGATACTGTGATGACTCGCTCTGGGCCGTTATCATCCACAGCTGCGCGTACACCGGCTCCTCATCAGGCCAGGACTATATAACCTCACTCTGCCTGCAGGCCTGCACAGAGCTGTCTGTCTCCCTGGCTTTATGAAGCTCTTCCCACGACTTCCTAGCCAAACCTCACCATGATCGTCCACCTCGCCACCTCAGCATCAACGCTTGGAGGAAATCCTCTTCCAACCAAGTAAGCCTTATCTTTACTCACCTGTTCTTCGCTATTCCTCTGTGCACAGGTGGAATCTCCCGGCGGCGAAATCGTCCCTCTCAGTGGCGGTCTCCGCTCTCTCCTCTCCGCCCTCTGCACGGCTACAACAATGCTGGGACAGTGGGCGCTGTCTTCCTGGCCAACGGGTGCTCACCATCTGCCTGGAACAGTAAGCCACAATTATACCTGAGTGATTATCCATCTCGCACCTAGCTAATTGTGAGCCTTTGCTCAATCCATAGGGTTGCCAGGCTGCACGGCACTCTGCTCTCTCCCAGCTGCTCGGAGTCTCCAGCCCACACTCACGTACACGACACAACACATTCATGCACTCACACACGAACACTGGTTCAATAAAGATAATTGTATCCATTTCTGAGTCCGTGTCTGTTCCCTGGATCAGCCATTATGTCAGTACGGCTCCGTCAGAATGAACCCAGTGAACAGCGCGTTAGCGCAACAACTTAACAACTTAGAGGCTCGAGTGGATCAGATTACTTACCAACAACAGGTTATCTTGAATCAGTTGACTCAAATTAACAGTCGGTTGGATCGCCTGGCAGGGCAGCAGACGTTTCCACCGGCGTCAAGCAGTGTTACAGCTCCCGCTAGCTCTTCCGCTAGCCAGGCTAGTCAAGCTATCCAAGCCCGACTCACTCCTGTTCCCACACCCTCCAGCTTTAGCTGAAAACTAGGGGAGGCTCGTGGGTTCCTCCTCCAGTGTGAGATAGTCTTCCAGCGGGTTCCGGGGTATTTCCCAACTGACCACAGCCGGATTGGTTATGTTACAAACCCATTGGAAGGGCGAGCGCTAGCTTGGGCATACGCTGTGATGGCTAGGGCAAGCTATGCTAACTTAACCTACAGCCAGTTTGTTAGCGAATTCAATGAGGTATTCAACCACTCCGACCGGGACAATGTGCTCACCACCCGGCTGTTAAATCTTTGACAGGGGGGCAGGTCCGTGCCAGACTATGCTGCCGATTTCTGGGTGGTAGCGGAGGAGGTGAGGTGAGGATGTCTCGTTGTGTAGTATTTTCATCAGGAGCTTGAGCCCTAGCCTGCGGGATGAGTTAGCCCGCTTGGAGAAGCCAGAGAAGTTAACGGCGCTTATTTCTCTTGCCATTAATCTAGATAATAGGCTGAGGGAGCGGGCATCCAAGTGGAGAATTTCCGGACGCTTGGGTGCCCAGGTCTCGCGCTCCCCCCGGACCCCGTTACTGACCTTGCCTTCCCTAGAGTCAGCCAACACACAGGAGTCTATGGTCATGGGGCGAACTAAGCTTTCTCTAGCTGAGAGACAGCATCGTAGGGAGCTAGGCTTGTGCATGTACTGTGGTAGTGAGGAGCATGAGTTAGAAGCCTGCCCGTTTGGCCAAAAGAGGGGGTCCATGCGTCGCAGTAGGGGGACTCACGGACCAACCTCGGCTGAATCCCCTCTCCAAATGTACGATACCCATCAGTTTCATACACAATAAAACTGAACACTGCACCCACGCCCTGGTTGACTCAGGAGCTGAGCAGAGCTTCATCTCAGGGGAACTGGCAACCCAACTGGGGTTTCCCTGCCGCCCGTTGTGGGCTCCCCTATGGCTCGTTACCCTATCCAGACTGCCATTAGCGATTGTGACTAAACAAATGGCCCCTGTCTCAGTAATCATCTCCGGAAATCATCGGGAGGATCTCAGCCTGTTCGTCCTGCCGGTTGCCTCCTCCCTGGTCATCTTGGGTTATCCCTGGCTCTGGCTCCACAACCCCTCCTTTGACTGGCGCGCAGGAAGCGTGGTGTCCTGGAGCTCCTTCTGCCTCAGCGCTTGCCTCCAGTCCGCCGCATGTGCTCCCTCCATGCCATTGGTTGCCCCCTTCTCTCCTCCTCCCAACCTGTCCAGAATGCCCGCCAAATATCACGACCTGGGGGCAGTTTTCAGTAAGTCCCAGGCATTGTCTCTTCCTCCCCACTGACCCTGTGACTGTGCCATCAATCTCCGGGCTGGGGCCCCGCTGCCATCTAGCCGCCTCTACAGCCTGTCTGCACCGGAGTGGGAAGCGATGGAGGCATACATTAAAGAATCCCTCAGCTCGGGCATCATCCACCCGTCTTCCTCAGTGGTAGGCGCCGGGTTCTTTTTCGTAGGAAAGAAAGATGGCACCCTGAGGCCGTATATTGACTTCCGTGCCCTCAACGAGATCCCCATCAAGGACAAGTGCACATTGCCTCTGATGGACACGGCTTTTGATTCTCTCCAGGGGGCCTTGATGTTTTCCAAACTGGATCTCTGGAACGCATATCATCTGGTGCGGATCAGGGAGCGGGATGAGTGGAAGACTGGTTTCTGGACCTCAAGCGGCCACTTTGAGTACCTGGTGATGCCGTTTGGGTTAACCAACGCTTCGGCTATTTTCCAGAGACTGATCAACGATGTACTGCAGGACTTCTTGGGCTCACTCGTCTTCGTCTACCTCGATGACATCTTGATCTTCTCCCGATCCCTGGATGAGCACCGCATTCACGTGAGGCGGGTCTTGCAGTGACTCTTGGAGAATAAGCTGTACATTAAGGCTGAAAAATGTGAGTTTCACGCCTCCAAGACTTCATTTCTCGGCATCACCATCTCATAATCAGGTCATCCCGGACCCCAACAAGGTGAAGGCCGTGGTGGACTGGCCTCCTCCCTCCTCTAGGAAACAGCTGCAGCAATTCCTGGGTTTCACCAACTTTTACCGGCGCTTTATTACTAACTATAGTGTCATTGCTCTTCCCCTCACCCGCCTCACCTCCCCGAAGATGGCTTTCCGGTGGACGGAACCCCTGTCTGTTCCCTGGGTCAGCCATTATGTCAAATACTTCTATACGTACAGGACATACAGGAGTATTGGAATGCCGTTTCTTTCTCTGTTAGTCGTGTGCACAATATTTAAGAAAAAAGGAATAAGGATAAAAACAACAAACAGTCTATGTACAGTAATGCTACCTGTAGTGCAAATAAAGATAAAGGATAGAACAAAGCAATCCCTTATACAGAAAAGATAGAGCAGTAATACCCATAATTGCAAGTTCAATGCGGTAGTGTAGGTACAGACAGTGACGGATTGGACTGCACATGATCAATATTGAAATAAAGACAGACAGCAGCAGGTATGGCATTTGTGCAAGTGGTTGCAGTAAGGTGCAGAGACATACAGCCACAGATACTGTTGGTGTGCCAAGTCTTTCTGTGCAAGAAGCTGAGGTAGTTATTGTGCGGGTGAGTGTTTTACGGTCCAGGAGTGGAGTGGGGGGCAGAGTTCAGGGTCCTGATGGCCTGGTGAACAAAGCTGTTTAGCAGTCTTGTGGAACAGGACCGGAGGCTCTGGTATCTTTTCCCCGAGGGCAGGGGGCTGAAGTTTGAGTGTGAGGGGTGGGAGGTGTCACCTGCGATGTTGATGGTGAGGTGGGTGAGACGGGTGTGGTAGATGTCTGAGATTCAATTCAATTCAATTCAACTTTATTTATATATCGCCATTTCACAACAACAGTCATCTCATAGCACTATCAACTGTAGGGGGCAGAGGGGCACCGGTGAGCTTTGTGGCTGCTTTTCCTGTACATTATAGTGTCTTCCGGCAGGACGCAGTGCAGCTTCCATACCACACCATGATGCAGCTGATGAGGACACTCTCAATGGTGCCCCGGTAGAAAGAGCACACAATGCGGGTGGGACTCATGCTCTCCTCAGGTTGCGGAAAAAAATAGAGGCAAGTTTGAGCCTTCTTGGCCAGTGATGTGGTGTTGTTAGACCAGGAGAGGTCCTCAGAGATGTGTACCCCCAGGAACTTGGTGCTGCTCACCCTCTCAACAGTTGCTCGATCAGAGGGGGATGATGTGTGTGTCCTCTCCTGAAGTCCACCACAATCTCCTTGGTTTTTCCCATGTTCAGGAAGAGATTATTGTCTTTACACCACTGGACCAATTGGCTCACCTTCTTTCTGAAGTTGGCCTCTTCATTGTTGGTGATGAGGCCCACCACCGTTGCGTCATCCACAAACTTGATGATGTGGTTGGAGCTGTGGGCTGGTATGCAGTCATGCGTCAGCAGGGTGAAGAGCAGCGGGCTGAGCACACACCCTTGTGGGGCCCCTGTGTTCAGAGTGATGATTGCTGCCAACCCACACATTCTGTGGCATTCCTATGAGAAAGTCCAGCACCCAGTTACAGAGAGAGGTTTTGAGTCCCAAGTGTCTGAGTTTTTTTATTAGGTGTTGGGCGATGATTGTGTTGAATGTTGAACTGAAGTCCAAGAACAGCATTCCCAAATAGGAGTTCTTCAAGTCCAGGTGGGTAAGGGTTGGATGGAGAGCAGCAGTGATGGCATCTTGAGTGGATCTGTTTGACCTGTAGCAAACTGAGATGGATAATGGGAGGGAGGGAGGGTGGACATGATATTCTGCATGACCAGCTGCTCAATGCACTTCATTATGATGGAGGTCAGTGCTACTGGCCGGTAATCATTGTAGCTGGATGGGACGGGCTCCTTTGGCACTGGTATTATGCTAGCAGTTTTGAAACACGTGGGACAACAGGTTGACTCAGGGAGATGTTGAAGATGTCGGCCAGGGCATTCTTGAGATCCTCTGCACAGTCCTTCAGAACGTGACCTGGTAGGTTGAATTCTATTAAATTACTATTATAATAACTATTTTACTTGCATAGGAGAAAAAACTCTGACACCTAATGCTGCAAATTGTACCCAGGGGATTAAAGTATGACTATGTTTATTTTAACCTGCTTGATTGCACCAGGAATGCTCTAACTTGGTTAATTAAATACAAAAATTATCACATTAAGAACAGATCAGTCAATAAACTTTCTTTGTGTTCCAGCCCACATTGGAATAGAGGGTTTGATGGATGTGGATTTATTAGCAAAACAATCATTAAAATTCAAAACAATAAATCTGGAAATCTCTCTCAGTAAGGCAGAAGACAAATTAATAATTAAAAATTATATAGTGGAAAAGTGGCAAGAATATTGGGCCTCAATAGATACAGGAAGACATCTTTATGACATTCAAAAGCGGGTGAACTCTGGAATGGGAGCTGGTAGAAACAGGAAAGAGGAGATACTCATCACCTGATTAAGAATAGGACATATTACTTTGAACCAGACGCTACATAGAATGGGTAAACACCCAAATGGCAGCTATGCACATTGTTTTTCTCCGGAAACAGTTCAGCACGTTTTGTTGGAATGTCAGGGATACCAGGTATAGAGGCTAAGCCCAGTGCTCAAAGCCCCTGAGATACTGTAACCCGGATGATTTGCCTGACACGCTGATTAAACTTGACGTGATAAAAACAGTGTCCAAGACGTTCAATACATTTAAAAACACTAACTTTATTCCAAATTACCATTAAAATCCATAACAACAATAAAGTTCCTTACGATAAAAGGTTCCTGAAGACACAAACACGTCTTGCCGTCTCAGCGGTCAAAAACTGTTTTTTTCACTCTGGGTAGAACACCTGCCCGGACAATGACTGGTTCCTATTTATACAATTGGGCTTAATTGGCTCCTACATACTGGCCCCTAATTGTTACATAACAATTCAACAACAACAAAAAATAACCAGGGAGCCAATTACCATTCATTACATATCACATGATTCAATAAAGTTTACACCTCAGGCATTAAACACGTTAGTTATTGGTCTTTCAATGTTAGTTTTAGTTGTGCTATAGAAAATATCAGACCCATTTGAAAGCACAACCAACCTTTCCAAGAGGCCAAGAACCATGCGATGATAAAAAAAAAAAATCCATAATCACAACAACCTCACCGACAACTAAATCTTTCTGATTCAACTTCTGTCGCCCCTGGAGCAATGGCAGATATTCTCGAACCCATCTTTTCCAAAGCAGATCAGCAATGTAATAAACTTGTCTCCTTTGACTTTTCACATACACGTGAGATGGTTCAACAAGGTCGTGGAGCCAAAGTTGGTTTTGTTTTTAATCGAAGCAGATGATTCGGTGTAGGGAATTCTAGATCATGTGGATCATCCGGAAGCTTTGTTATCGGGTGATCATTCGGTATAGTAGCATTTGCACACATGACTGCATTGGAGTCCATCCTCACTGGGATCAGAAAAAACAATGCATTTGACTGCACATAGGCTCACTGCAATCCTTTGGTTTATCCACTTTACCAGTCTGTCCGTTTGAGGCCCCCAAACACCTTTTGACTTCAAGATCTTCAAATTTATCTACAGTGTTACAGTTTTCATTTATTGGTCCTTTCTCCTCAGATTTCCAAAGAAAACTAGGGCCATTGAAGCAACCGTTGTCTAAGTTATCAGATGCTCTCATTCCTCTTGAAGCAACACCAGCAAAGTTCTCTTTAGACCCAACATGCCTCCATAGAGACCAACTTGCTTCCTCTCCAATGGCAGAAACCCCATTTGCCACTGCAAGATCGTTTGGCAACAGAAAATCTGGATTATCAAGGGGCAACTTTAAACAATACTCATCTTGTTTTATTGATGATTCCATGATTTGCATACATTTCATGTCAGGGTTCCAGTAACTTGGGAGTGTTGGTACCTATCAACAAGTCAACATTAGCATTGATATTAGAGATGTGAATCTTTAACAAGAAAGGCCTTTTATTTTTCAAATCTACTGCTGTTGCAATGCAGTCTGAAGTACAGTGGGGTAAAAAAGTATTTAGTCAGCCACCAATTGTGCAAGTTCTCCCACTTAAAAGATGAGAGAGGTCTCCAATTTTCATCATAGGTATACCTCAACTATGAGAGACAAAATAAGAAAAAAAAATCCAGAAAATCACATTGAAGGATTTTTAATGAATTAATTGGTAAATTCCTTGGTAAAATAAGTATTTGGTCAATAACAAAAGTTCATCTCAATACTTTGTTATATACTCTTTGTTGGCAATGACAGAGGTCAAACGTTTTCTGTAAGTTTTCACAAGGTTTTCACACACTGTTGCTGGTATTTTGGCCCATTCCTCCATGCAGATCTCCTCTAGAGCAGTGATGTTTTAGGGCTGTCGCTGGGCAACACGGACTTTCAACTCCCTCCAAAGATTTTCTATGGGGTTGAGATATGGAGACTGGCTAGGCCACTCCAGGACCTTCAAATGCTTCTTACGAAGCCACTCCTTCGTTGCCTGGGTGGTGTGTTTGGGATCATTGTCATGCTGAAAGACCCAGCCACGTTTCATCTTCAATGCCCTTGCTGGTGGAAGGAGGTTTTCACTCAAAATCTCACGATACATGGCCCCATTCATTCTTTCCTTTACACGGATCAGTCATCCTGGCCCTTTGCAGAAAAACAGCCCCAAAGTATGATGTTTCCACTCCCATGCTTCACAGTAGGTATGGTGTTCTTTCTCCTCCAAACACGACAAGTTGACTTTTTACCAAAAAGTCCTATTTTGATTTCATCTGACCATATGACATTCTCCCAATCCTCTTCTGGATCATCCAAATGCTCTCTAGCAAACTTCAGATGGGCCTGGACATGTACTGGCTTAAGCAGGGGGACACGTGCGGCACTGCAGGATTTGAGTCCCTGGTGGCGTAGTGTGTTTCTGATGTAGCCTTTGTTACTTTGGTCCCAGCTCTCTGCAGGTCATTCACTAGGTCCCCCCATGTGGTTCTGGGATTTTTGCTCACCGTTCTCATGATAGTTTTGACCCCACGGGGTGAGATCTTGCGTGGAGCCCCAGATCGAGGGAGATTATCAGTGGTCTTGTATGTCTTCCATTTTCTAATAATTGCTCCCACAGTTGATTTCTTCACACCAAGCTGCTTACCTATTGCAGATTCAGTCTTCCCAGCCTGGTGCAGGTCTACAATTTTGTTTCTGGTGTCCTTTGACAGCTCTTTGGTCTTTGCCATAGTGGAGTTTGGAGTCTGACTGTTTGAGGTTGTGGACAGGTGTCTTTTATACTGATAACGAGTTCAAACAGGTGCCATTAATACAGATAACGAGTGGAGGACAGAGGAGCCTCTTAAAGAAGAAGTTACAGGTCTGTGAGAGCCAGAAATCTTGCTTGTTTGTAGGTGACCAAATACTTATTTTACTGAGGAATTTACCAATTAATTCATTAAAAATCCTTCAATGTGATTTTCTGGATTTTTTTTTTCTCATTTTGTCTGTCATAGTTGAGGTATACCTATGATGAAAATCGGAGACCTCTCTCATCTTTTA
The DNA here is from genome assembly GCA_020510985.1 of Pholidichthys leucotaenia. Classification (NCBI taxonomy): domain Eukaryota; kingdom Metazoa; phylum Chordata; class Actinopteri; order Cichliformes; family Pholidichthyidae; genus Pholidichthys; species Pholidichthys leucotaenia. The sequence goes on along the minus strand of CM035845.1, from coordinate 245,783,402 downwards.
AGTGGGAGAACTTGCACAATTGGTGGCTGACTAAATACTTTTTTTGCCCCACTGTAATTGGCATTTGCTTTTGTGTGAGGACCTCTGGCAAAGGATGGAAGTCATGATTTTCAAATACTGAGACCTCCAGCCCAGTCAAAGAATATGAAGGAACAATCTTTTCCTGACCCATACAGTAGTTTTCAAGAGAAATTTAGTCTTTGTTCCAGTATGTCTCAGTCTTTGCGTAAGATGTTCAGAACAAAATGTTGCTGAACTACCAGGATCTAAAAATGCATATGTTTATACAACTTCATTTCCTTTAGTCAATTTCACCTGTACTGGAACAATGGGGAGAATGCATCGTTTGTTTCCGGCCCCTGTATGACCACAGGTTTGGGAAGAAGTTGATACCTTTGTTTCTGATGACTCATCTGTTTGTTCCAGGTCAAGATTGGACTTTTGAATATGTAGCACAGTTGGATGTTGCTTTTTATATGCTTCACAAGTCAAATTTTATCACAATCACGACTGATATGTACAGTACATAAACATCCAAAACAAAGTCCTTTATCTCTTAAAAACTGAATCTTTTCTTTGTGATTCATATTTTTAAACTGTTGACATATCTCCAAATGATGAGCACGTGAACAATAATAACAGATAGGACAATCCCCATTCTTCATACCAGTTATTTTATTTATTTATTTATTTATTTATTTTTTTTATTTATTTACAGGCTCCACTGGTGCTACTGTAGTGGCAAAACTGCTTCCCTTTACTCTGTTCTTTAATGGTGACTTAAACTTAAGATGTGAACTTGCTGAACTTTGTGACACGTTTCCAATATCTCCAAAGATTGGATCAGAGTGGATCTTTACTTGCTTCTCCAAAAACTTCACCAAATCAATAAAGTGAGCTCTGTTATTGGAGGATTCCATTATGTCATGAGCTGCAGCTCTCCATCGCTCTCTGAATTTGAATGGTAACTTTGAAACAATTTGTCTCATATTGGCTGGCATGTCCAACTCCTGCATGTACTGAAGATCCATCATCACATTAGAGCAACCAAGCAAGAATAAAACATAGGCTTGTATGGCATCAACATCCTCGGATTTTATTGTAGGCCAAGCTAATGCCTTTTCAATATGTACTGCAGCGATCTTGTACTTATTACCAAAATGCTCTTCCAAAAGACCTTTTGCTATCATATAGCCAGACTCAGGAGGCATATGCTGGCAGCTACGGACCAGTTCTCTGGGCTGTCCTCTTGTAAATTGTTCCAAGTAGTACAAACAATCAGCTTTGTTGGCTCTGACCTCTACTCCTTGTTCAAATGCTTTTATAAATGGCTTATATTGAAACAGATCACCTTCAAACACAGGGATGTCCTGTGGTGGCAAAGACAATAAATGTTGCTGATTCAACAAAGCAGCTGTAATTTCATTTTGCTTGTTCGTAATAGCTAGTACATCTCCAGATGAATTGTAATTTATTTGGTGCCCAATATTAGCATTGTCAGCTTGATTTAAACGTGCTGCTGCTGTTCCCAGTTGCAGATTTTGTAGTGTTTCCAAGCACTGTTGGTCATTGAAGATTGTGTGTTTCTTTTTTAAATTTAAATTCTCCATTTGGTGCATTATTGTCCATTCTGTAGGCTCATGTTCCTTTGCTGAAGGGTTAAGGGTATTGCTTGTTGCCAATTTTCTTTTTTCCTTCTCCAAGTATGAATTCACTGCATCTGAACTTGAATGAATTCAACTTCTTCCATCAGAAGCCTGCAAAACTGCCAACTTAGCATTTGAAGCTGATAGCTCAGTTTCCAGCTCCAGCCTCTCCTTTTTTTCCTCTTTATTTGTTGTTCCTGTTCCTCTAAAGCATGCTTCTCCTCCAACGCTTTCATACGAGCAACAAGTGCAGCCCTTTGTGCTGCTGCTTTAATTTTTACAGAGGATGTAGTGCTTAACCTATCACTTATATTTGAACATTTACCCACATTTGAAACACTGTCAGCTTTATTAACATCATCTATAACAGATTTACCATTCCCCACAAAGTGAGACTCATGATTTTCATTTTTTTAACACACACTCTTTTGTTTCAGCAATAAATTCATCATTAAACATCATTTTTGTTTTAAACCATGTTTCATGTCTGTCCTTTTCTTCTAGTGGCAACAAACCCAAAACAGAATCATGCACACACGGTATTTCATCACACAGTTCAATGAAATCATCAATGCCCTTTTGTACTTCTAAAATTTTACCCTTTTGCATTAAACATTGTATCATTTTCTTTACATTAGCAGCTTTAAATAACTTCGTTTTTCTGTTGTTTTGCAATCTGTCCAATTTTGAAGCGAGTGCTTTAGCAGACAGTTTAACCACCCGCTTGCTGGTTTCACTTTCACTACAGCTGGCCACCGAATCCAGTTTGCCAGCTGTAGGCACACTAGTGTCCAAATGTTTATCCATGTCCGCTATGCATGCTTCCATTTTAAAAAAAATGTAACGTCATTTGAATAAAAAGATCACAACAAAAGAATAGACACAAAGTTTATCAATTAATGTTGGCAACCAATGCATTGGATTTACGCTTTAGGCGTGCACACAAATTTAGATGTCCATTTATACAGTGGTAGCACTACTCATACCTTCTCCATGGTGAAAACCGCTCCGCGTTGCAATCAGGGAAGCTTGGCATCCTCACTGGTGGCCGACGCCGCTGTCCAATGCAGGCAATCAGCCCCAATGCTCCAGAACTACAGCTCCTCCTGGCAACCTGCACGGGTGAAGGTCCTCCAGGGCTCGACCACTGCCCAGATGTCACCACCATGCCTCTTCAGCCACTCATCCAGGTGATCAGATGCCACAGCCACGTCCCTCTCCAGCTACCAAAGCGCCGCTGGCCCTCCGGCGTCCTTGGCTCCCGTGGTGCTTGTCTCGCAGCTCGGGACACTTCCACTCTGCACCTCTCCAGCGCCCCACACAGATAAGCAGAAGCCTTTAACTGGCTGCGTCGTCCTGCCACCTCCACGGTTCTCACCAGCCAAACAAATGCATTTAGCAAGTCACGATCCTGTCTGCGACTTCGGCCATCTGCACAGCTATTCCCGGTCTCCTCTCCAGGTGAGCTAATGCCACAGTCAGCCACGTCCCTCTCCAGGCTCCAACGCTGCTGAAGCGCCACTGACTCTCTGATGCCCTGTACAGACGAGCAAAGGCCGTTAGCTGACTGCGTCCTCCTTCCACCTCCACAGCTCTCACCAGCCGAACAGATGCCGTTAACAAGCTGCGATCCTGTCTGCAACTTCGGCCATCTTCCTGCGCCCTCCCGGTCTCCTCTCCAGATGAACTGATGCTGATGAGCTGCAGCTGCAGAGGCTCATCAATCAACGCATTGTGCCAGGTACTCCTTGTCCTTAATGATTTAACATTTAAGCAAAGTTCTTAAACCAGTCCTCTTGATGGAAACAGTTTTTGACTTTAATACAGAGGCTAAGCCCAGTGCTTGAAGCCCCTGAGATGCTGTAACCCGGTTAATTTGCCAGACATGCTGATTAAACTTAACATGATAAAATCAGTGTCCAAGACGTCCAATACATTTAAAAACACTAACTTTATTGCAAATTACAATTAAAATCCATAACAACAATAAAGTCCTTACGATAAAAAGTTCCTGAAGACACAAACACGTCTTGCCGTCTCAGCGGCCAAAAACTGTTTTTTTCCTTCCGGGTAGAACACCTGCCCAGACAATGACTGGTTCCTATTTATACAAATAGGAACTTGATTGGCTCCTACACCAGGAACAAAGGAAACATCTGATTGCAGTAATGGAAAGAGCTAATTTAAGTTTTGTTTTGGAAAACATGTTCAGAACTTAAGTCATAAAATACATGCTGATGTATTTAGATATTTAAGTGCAACTGGATTAATTAAAAGAATTAAGTTTTTATTTTCCCTGCCATTCTCTTGTCCACACTCCAACCCGGTGGATGGCGATGGTGCACCTGTGAGTTGGTTGCCAGCCGGCAATCAGATCTAGAAGAAGAAGAGTGATATAAAGTGAAGTACGTATGTGGCGGTAATGCACCTGTAAGCTGGTTGCCAACCGTCAATCAAATCTAAAAGAAGAAGAAGAAGAAGATGCACTTTTTGTTCGTTCTGTGATTTGGCAGAGTGCTGGAGAGTGCTTTCTTTGGTGCAGGAGGAGTGTCAGTTGTTGCACCGGATGCCCAGATGTCGTGTTGGGGCAACTCTCTCCGCCAGCTTCAGTGGAGCTACGATGTAGTGTTTTGCTTCTTAGAGCAGGTTCACGTTCTGGAGTGTTTGTGGGACTTCGGAGGCCATTGCTTTTGGCGATGCTGTGCGAGCATGTATCCTTGCAAGTGGGAGTTGGGGCAGCCTCCACTATTTTTGGGGCATGCTAGAGATAGATGCTGGCTTCGCAGTAAATGTCTTCTGCAGTGTAGTTTGCTTTTGGTCAAGCTTTTTTGCTGGCATCATGTTGGTTCCTGGGGTTGTCTCTGCCTTGAGGGTCTTGCATGCAACTTTGGTTTTGTTGGGCTCTTTGCTGTCTTCACGGTTTTTGGGTCCAAGTGCTGTTGGCCTTCAGGGCTGTTGTAATGGTCCGTGCTTGGTCATGGGCTGGGCTGTTACATGAATGTTGGGTCACGTGGGAGTTCTTGAAAGTTTCACACAAGCATGTTATTAACACATCAATTTGCAGATGTGACTGGATATCGGCTCAGACAGATGTGAATTCAAATCAGAGAATCAATCTTTTGAACCCACCCCATTGTCTGTGGGTAACAGAAACTTAAAAGCCAATCAAAAGTTACAAATCAACCTAGCAGACATTTATTCGAACCTCTTTATATCCTAGACACATGGTTGTGTAAATCAGCAGCAGCAGCCAAGAAAAAAAAAATAAATAAAAAAAAATTGCTTGCTTTGGTTTTCATGCATTTGATCCCATTTCTTATTCAAGACAAAAAACCACAAGACCAGCATCTTTTAAATGTTGATCATGTTCTATTAATTATTTAATATCCAAGTGCAGAAAAGATGCAAGTTTCTTTTCTACTTCCAGAAGAGGATTATCTGATCCACCCATCACTGTGGCTGGCACTCTGTTGTGTTACAGTACAGCATGTTGGGATAAGGGATTAATTCAGACGGCCACTGTTTGGTTCGGACCACAGGACCAAACAGTGGCTTTCGTGGATAGTTTGGTTCGTTTGGTGCAGTCTGAACCTGCGCTGGAACTCTGGTGCAGACAAAACAAGCAAAGTTTGATCCCCCTGAAGACAGGGGTCTCAGTTCTCTTGCAGACAAAGTCTGGTGTGCTCCGGTTGCGGTGTGAAATCCAAATGGACTATCAAGAAGACCAAAGGGTGGAAGTGCCCCTGGGCATTTGTGTAACCACAGCAACACGTAGTCTGAAAAGAGGAAGTGGCATTTACCGTAGTACATTTTGGGTAGAAAATAAAGACCACCGCACAAATCCGAGAAATCCTTTTACCGGAAACCCAGGGAGAAAAGTTTAAAAAATGTCTCGTTTGTGGTAGATAAGCAACCTAGCTGAAGGGAATGGATTTCTGTTTTCGGTTCTGGCCAGTCGACGAGCCTGGTTGTTCTTCATCTCCGAAGACGACCTAATAGTATTGAATGCAAAAGACACACACAAATGGTCCCCTCCAGTATACAACTAGGACAATATCAGTCGCTACAGAGGGTGACAATATGTATGGGTACATATTCATACTATGTAGGATAACTAAGTAGATGGTTATGCTGTTTATTGCATCTAGCTACAATGCTCCGCACTGTGTATATATAGTTATATATTTATGTGTACATATGTATATTCACTGCTCTTATTTTCTTATCTTCTAAATTATTGCTCTGAGTGTTGCTGTCCCTGTGCTGTTGCAACCCTGGAATTTCCCCATTGTGGGACTGATAAAGGCTCATCTTATCTTATCTTATCTTGTCTTATCTTATCTTATCTTATCTTATCTTATTTTCTCTTCCTGCTCAGTGGTGGTTTTGGCTACAGCACCCCAAATGAGCAGTTGTTGTAACTGTGTGACCTTGTCCAGGTAGTTTGGTCCACTGCAATGTGAATGCAAACCAAACCAAACGAAGGTGTGAAAATTCTCGGCATTCCCTGCTCAGTTGAATCGAGACCCCCAGACTATCCTGGTCTGAATGCAGCCAAAGATAGTTTTGAAACATATTTGGTCTTTTTTACTATTGAGCCTTCCTTGACTTTTTTTTTTTTTTTAATTTCCATGCACAATGCCAACCCATCAGACTCTTCAACTTTTCCACTTAACAATAAAATTTCTACTGTGAAAAGCAACACTACAACCAGTGCTCATCAAAAGCAAGGGTCACTCAATGTGCGCACTGGTTATTAAAGTCCTTTTCATGTATGAGAGAAAGAAAGAGCTTTAGAAAGCTCCTTTTGCTGTTATTCCGGGCTTTATTTTTATGTTGCAGGACAACGGTTATTACTTGATTGCAGTGAATCCCCTAAGGGCCAAATTACGACTATGAAAGCAGAATCTAATAGGCAACATATCAAACTCCAAATGCTCAATCAAGGACAAATGCTAGTATGAAGGTCAAAATGTCCTATTATATGGCATCTCATCATCTCTATGGCCACCGTATTAGCTGCAGGAGCCATTAAACTGTAGCATGTGTGGAATGAGGATTTTTTTTTTCTCCTCTTTAACTATGCTATCTATTCTGATTTTGTGATTCATGCACGCACACACACACACACACACACACACACACACACATACAGAGCGTCATATCCCAGTCCACCCACCCACAGCTGTCTCCACCCCTCTGCAACTAGAACAGGACAATTAGTAATCCATCACTGCTGTTTACAGTCTGGGTGGTGGTGCTCTGGAGAAGGCAAAATGGAGGGAGACGAAAAGAAGAGAGAAAGGCAGAGAAAAAGGGTGTACTATGGGGATGGAAAAAAAGGTAAGGAAGGAGGAGGGAGGTAAGAAAAACAAGGTGAGGGGACTGAGGGGGCAGATGTAAACAGGGGTAAGAGGACAGTAGAGACAAAGTGTTTTGTTTTTTTTAAAAAACCTGGCAAGTAATTTCTTCACTGTGTATTACTCCTGTTTGGTTGTTTGGAATCATTGCCATACATGAGCAGAGCACACCAAGAAGATTACCAGTCATTGCTGCTTTAGTATGCCAAATCTGTGCGGGCGTACGTGCGATTTGCTGCACGCTTGTTAATGTTGGGAGGGACTGTGGCTGTAGCAGTGCATCTAGGGAAAAAAACAACAAAAAAAAAACATGGAAGTGATATGGTAGGAAGTGTGCCAGGGAGGAGGGAACAATGACAAATATAAGGGAAGAAAGGAAGGAGAGGTGAAGGGATGGGTGATAATGAATCCCACTAGATGGCACTGGTGTGTGGTGAATTTCATATTTCAACCCACTCTCTCTTTCTCTCTCTCTCATTTTTCCTCTGTCCTTTTCTAGGTCTCTGTTTCTATTTCATGTTGTCTCTTCCTTTCCAACCTCCAATTCTCTATCTCCATCTTCTTACCCCTCCTCTTTTTTCCCTTTCGCTGCCTCTTTCTGTGCCCAGCATGTATGATGGAGCCTGTTAGGCAGCTGAAAACTGAACACACAGAACTGTAGCTCGCCCTCATTCGAAGCTAGGTGTTTCAGAAACCCAGAACGCCTATCCAAGCACGTCATCTGTTTGTTCGATTGTCTATCATGTGCACTTACAACCCATTCATATATTGTTGATGAAATAGTCCCATAAAAAAAGGTTAAGCTCTTGCCTCAGTTGCCGCTTTTCCAGGCTAGAAAAAGGTAAAAGCAACAAGCACGATGAATCTGGAAATTATACCAATAACAGCAGAGGTTTGATATCTGCCCAAGATGAGTCGAGTCAAAATGGGAGCAGGTGTGTGGGCGAGTTGTCAGGGGAAAGTGAAAGTCAAGTGCAGGTGAGTGATCAGAGCTGAGGTGGGAATAAAGGTGGATCACTGTTGTTGGGATCAACTGTTTTCTCGAGGTGTCCTGAGCTCACTGAGCGGCTTCACCTCACCGATCATGGTCAGCCTCCTGCACCCTGTTTGATCTGACTCTGGAACCAGATCTTTGTCTAGCACGGGAGAGGTGTTGCTGGAGGATTCATGTGTACTCGTGTAACAATGACATTAATATTTACTGCCAACCAGTGTGCTAAGTTTTACATTGAGCTTTAATCACTTGCAGGCTTTGCCATTGAACAAGAACTTTTTTTTTTCACTGCTGGTCATGAGCTGGCTGCATGCAACACTGAAATAAAAGCATTCATTTAGTGATACTTGTGTCAGTTGCTTTGATTATAGGTTGTAAAAACATGGTCACAAACAATTACATTATAGTGCTAATTCTTTGCATGTATATGTATATGATCTAAAGTGACTAAAATTGCATGTTTATAAAGGACTGAATTGTAAATCCCTGAGGTCAGGACAAAAATCTCTAATGACCTAAGCATCTATTGTCCAACTGCCAATGCCAATAACTGTTTACAGAGCAGCTGCCAGTAAAGAGACAGTTGTCACACATTTGCATCAAAAAACAGAAGTGTTGGTAGGAAATGGGTCCAAATCCATCTCCTGATTTATGGATCACCATCAGCTTGGAAGATATTTTCCCATGCAATGAACTACCTCACACGTCTATGACTCTCAGATTTACTGTAACTTCTCAGTTATCTATGAGTTTTAGTCTAAAAAGAAAAAAAAAAGTCAATACGCTTCACTTCTATCTAGTTTAATATTGAGCTCTATAGAGGGTATGACATGGTTTGTGGTAAATCAGAACCAGTGTGGTACTTAGAGTTCGGCACGATTTATTGATGAGCTGGCCAAAGGGGCGCAGCTCAAACAAAACACAAAATAACTGGTAGAATGGGAGCTGTACAAAATTTACTGATATTAGGCCAGAACAGGACAGGCCAGAACAGACAGAAGTGTGTTGATCACGCAGAATTACAAACGGCAGTCATAAAGACACACAGACTGAGGCAGGTAAAAATACACAAGGGGCAATTAGACACAATAGAGAACAGGTGGCAAAAATCAGGGCAAACAGACACAGTGGGGCACGCTTAAACAGAACAGGATGGACGGGGCTGAGGAAACAAATAGAGGATACACCACAGTAAACAGGGAAACAGGACTGCAGCACACAAAGAATAATAATACTAATAATGAAAATAATTATAATGAGACAATTATGCAGAACAGAATAACAATAAAGACAAACCAAAGTGAAACACAGAAAGTTCCAAAAATGAACATAAAGCAAGGGTGAGGGCTGGGTTCCAAACCCAAAACACAAGATACTAGAATAATAAATGAGGAAGAGGGCATGAGACCCACCCCACACGTGATAGGGTATGCACATGATGTCACAGAGATATAATACCCAGCACTGAGTGGCAAAAACAAGTGGCAGCTGTAATTTGAATACAGTAAAAAAAAAAAAAAAAAACCTACAGACAATATTTAGTCACAGCAGTACACTGAGTACCTACCCTTGTTGCAAAGGCGATCCTCCAATCACTCTGCTTGTTATCAGTGAACTGGTAGAGCTACTTTAATCAATGGTGATTTCTTAATTGTGATGATGTTTAATGATCCTAATTTTTATAACGGATGTCTCTGTCAGAGTGACATGTCTGAGAGTGGGAGCCAATTGCTAAAAGTTAATATTACTTTAGATGTTAATACCGCACCTTTTACTTGACTGAAGTGGTAAGTGGGTGAAGAACAAGGAGCGCACATAGTAAGTGAAGGACCTGTTTTAAAGCTTTTGTTGTTCTTGTTAAATTAATACAAAGCTCAATGATAGAAGTATCTTTTCAACATGGACATGCATTCCATGCAAGAGGGGGGGCTGAAAAGTTCATAGTGGTCAAATTTGACCAAATGTGGTTTATTTTTGAAACATAGTTTCCCCTTTGGGCCACACACTTCTTTCATCAGTGGTACAGTGCTCGGATCCCTGTCATTGAAAAAATAAACCATATTTAGTCAAATTTGACCACTATGAACTTTTAAGCCTATGAACTTTTCAGCCCCCCCTCCCCAGACTGTTTTAACATGAAAATAAACTGTGAGCTGCTTCATCTGTTACATGTTAAACATTATCAGAGTACTGTGGCAATCCAGGAAAACCCAGTACAATCTGGCCTGGAGAACAGACTGGAGATGACAACATAATTTTCATCACATAAGCTTTGCGGTTGAGTGGACATGGGCAGCGGAGGTGCAGTATGAACCCAGCTTTAGTCTACGCTGGGCTCCTCTGCTGCTGTGTGCTGAAATGTTACTTCAGTGGTAACTTGGGTTCACACTGCTTTCCTGTCTAGTGGTGGGTTGAAGGCAGCGGATATGGGTTTTTACACTTGTGTAGTCTTTTTCTTTGCTCCAGTCCGTTCCTCCACCCAGCTGATTTGAAGCAGGTGGGTGGCCGCCTGGATTGCAATGCCATTACATTTCATAGAATAAGCTCCCATTGAAAAGGACTGCTGAGGTTATCAATTAATTGACAACTAATTTAATTTAGTAAAGTAAATTCTTTTCAACAATTAATTGAAAGTCAATTAATGATGAAGATCCCTACATAGAACAGAGCTCATGGCAGTAACAAAGGACTGAGTGGTAAAAAAAAAAAATCAGGGCTGCTTTAGTTTGCTTGCAGAAAAACAAAAACACACACAATATTCAGTCACAGCAGTAATACTATTTTATCTCCGTAAATTAGAACAATGTGAAAGTTATTCTTTGTAATATAACTAAAACACTAACTTTTATGATATTGGTAATAGTTTTAAAAATAAATTAAAAATTATGACCTTTGTAATTTACAGATACACCAATACTTAGTATAAACTATACAGTACAGAATTTCTTAAACTATAAAAAATGCCATTGTCTGTAATAAAAAAAAAATCAAATGGTACAATAAATCATTAAAGAATATGATGGTCATGTTTTATGTAGCCTATCAAAACAGTAATTAACTTTTTTATGTTAAAAAAAGATGAAGAATGTTGGGCTGCACGGTGGCGCAGTGGTTAGCACTGCGGCAGCACAGTTTACCCTTGGCCGGGGGATTGTGGGGATCGTGGGATCGTGGGTTCGATCCCAGCCCCCGACCAACAGTGATCTGTGTGGAGTTTGCATGTTCTCCCCGTGTTGCGTGGGTTTACTCCGGGATTTCTCCGGTTTCCTCCCACATGCCAAAAACATGCATGTTAGGTTAATTGGCTGTTCTAAATTGTCCCTAGATATCTGTTTCCTATAGGCCCTTAGAATAGAGGGTTAGTATTAATGAAAGCGCTTTGAGTGGTCTTTGTGACTAGAAAAGCGCTATATAAGTGCAGGTTAGTTAGTTAGTTAGTTAAAGATAGAAAGGCCGTACTGTACCAAGGGAAATTCAGATTCTAAATTATCTAAATTGCCCCTTATCAATTAATTGTTAATCGATCGATAAGGTGAATCAACTAATGATTGACGAATTAATCAAGAACTTGCATCCCTAGTTCCATGACATCATGCACATACTCACTATATGCTAAATACTTGGGTTTGAAGTTACATGTCTACAAAACTAATGGCATTCATATTAAGTATAGTGATAACTTTGAATAGCCATTAAATGATTGTATTGTACTGTATATCAAATACATATTGATATTTGATATATGACTGATTCCTAAATATATATTTTTTCCAAAATTTGGTGCATAACCGGTGCCATGTAATATATTGAGAAAAGATGGTAGTGATGCATGTAGAAATTGTTCGGCAGTCAACAAATACATAAACAATAAATAATGAGAGCTACTAACTTCTAGATGTTGAACTGGTACCCCCTCCCCCCATTTACAGCTATCAATTACTATCATTGTGAAACAAAGGTGTCATTAATGTGTTCACTGGCTGTACGCCACTGCAAATTTTGATAGGTTGAGGCAGCTACAATATTACAGTTTGACCATGAATATGAAGTGTCACACAGCAGATGGTGAATGAGAGTGAATAGCATATTAATTTGTTTGAAATTTCCATGTCAATTTTCATTGGATCAATTATAGTTTATGAACATTGGTGTTTGAGATATTGCTGGAGAGATTTCACCAGCAGAAGGCTACGGGCCCTGATGGCATCTCCACCTGGATCCTGAGGAACTGTGCCAACCAGCTCCAGTAGCTCCAGTACTGAAACACCTATACAACCTGAGCCTGAGTCTGGAGAGAGTGCCAGTGCTGTGGAAGACGTCCTGCCTGGTTCCTGTCTCCAAGAAGTCATCTCCATCGGACCTGAATGACTATCGACCAGTTGCCCTCACATCTCATGTGATGAAGGTTGTGGAGAGACTTGTATTAGCCCACCTGAGGCCGCAGGTGAAGACGTGGCTGGACCCCCTGCAGTTTGCATATCAGTCCCATTTAGGAGTTGAAGACACTGTCATCTACCTGCTGCAATGAGCTCATTTGTACCTGGATGGAGGAGGAGACACTGTGAGAATCACATTCTTTGATTTCTCCAGTACATTTAACACCATCCAGCCACTGCTGCTGGGTGAGAAACTATGGTTGATGGGGGTTGACAGCTCTGTGATCTCCTGGATTACTGACTACCTGACAGGCAGGCCACAGTTTGTCCGGCTGGGCAGTGTCTTGTCTGACATGGTGGTTAGTGATACAGGAGTTCCAGAAATTCTCTGATAACTCAGCTGTTGTTGGGTGTATAAGAGATGGAGAGGAGGGGGAGTGCAGGGCACTGATAGACAGATTTGTGGACTGGACTGAGCAGAATCACCTGAGGCTGAATGTCAGCAATACCAGAGAGATGGTGATTGACTTCAGGAAGAACAGGACACCTTCACAGCCATTGCACATTAGGGGGAGGATGTGGAGGTAGTGGAGGATTAAAAATACCTGGGTGTCATGATCAGCAATGAACTGGACTGGAAATCTAATACTGATGCTTCGTACAAGAAGGTGGATGAGCAGACTCTTCTTTCTGATGAAGTTGAGATCCTTCAGTGTGTGTAGTGAGATGCTGAAGCTTTTCTACCAGACCGCCGTTGCCAGAACCATCTTCTTTGCTGCTGTTTGTTGGGGTAGCAGTATCAGAGCCAGCAACACCAACAGACTTGACAAGATTATCAAGAAGGAGGACTCTGTAATTGGACTCAGGCCAGAGACGTTTCAGACTGTGGTCGAGAGAAGGACACTGTTATCCATCATGGACAACCCTGATCACCCCCTCCATTGGACAGACAGTGGAGAACTTTCTCGAGCAGACGACTACAGCTCTGCTGCCGAATGGTTAGGTACCAGAAATCTTTTCTGCCACATGCCATTTCACTGTACAATAACTCAGCCTAATATTAAACTTTGGTCATAACAATGCTGCCACACTGCACTTTACAGTATAATTAGTACCTCACATTTCAAACTGTGCCTCATAATCCTTCTTAGTACAGTCGGCATTATCCATAGATAATGGATAATGCTTCTTCTGTCCCCAAGAAGCCACGGATCACTGGACTTAATGACTACAGACCTGTAGCGCTCACCTCTGTAGTCATGAAGTCCTTTGAGCGCCTGGTCCTGTCCCACCTCAAGTCCATCACCACCCCTCTCCTGGACCCGCTGCAGTTTGCCTACCGAGCCAACAGGTCTGTAGACGATGCAGTCAACCTGGCCCTCCACTCCATCCTGCAGCACCTGGACTCCCCGGGAACCTACGCCAGGATCCTGTTTGTGGACTTCAGCTCCGCATTCAACACCATCCGCCCCGCTCTGCTCCGGGACAAGCTGTCCCTGCTCAACGTGCCTGACTCCCTCTGCAGGTGGATCATCGACTTCCTGACGGACCGGAGGCAGCATGTGCGGCTGGGAAAGACTGTCTCAGACTATACTAGCATCAGCACCGGATCACCCCAGGGCTGTGTACTTTCCCCCCTACTCTTCTCCCTTTACACCAACTCCTGCACCTCCAGCCACCAGTCTGTCAAGTTGATCAAGTTTGCGGACGACACCACCCTCATCGGGCTCATCTCCAACGGCGACGAGTCCGCCTACAGGAGAGAGGTGGCCCAGCTGGCGTCCTGGTGCAGCAATAACAACCTGCAGCTGAACGCTCTGAAGACAGTGGAGATGATTGTAGACTTCAGGAAAGTCACTACTCCTCTGCCCCCCCTCACCCTCTCAGGCTCTCCCATCACCACTGCTGATTCCTTCCGCTTCCTAGGCACTACCATCACCAGGGACCTCAAATGGGAGCTGACCATCAGCTCACTCATCAAAAAAGCCCAGCAGAGGATGTTCTTCCTGCGGCAGCTGAGGAAGCTCAAGCTACCCACCAAGATGTTAGTGCAGTTCTACACAGCCATCATCGAGTCCATCCTCACCACCTCCATAACCGTGTGGTACGCAGGAGCCACTGCCAGGGACAGACTAAGGCTGCAGCGCGTCGTGCGCACTGCTGAGAAGGTGATCGGCTGCAAGCTCCCATCTCTCCAGGATCTGTACATCTCCAGGACCCGGAGGCGTGCTGGCCGGATCATAGCCGATCCCTCACACCCTGGTCATGTACTGTTTGCCCCCCTCCCCTCTGGTAGAAGACTTCGGTCCATCCAGACTAAAACCTCCCGTCACATGAACAGCTTCTTCCCCTCTGCCATTAGACTGCTGAACACTAAGTGACTCTCGTGCACCATGTACAGCAGCTCAACCAGACTCATGTCAATCATCACTGTTTTCTTCCTGCATTACCGACTGCACTATATAGTTCTCCACAGTATCTGCTGCTGGCTAATATATATTTTAACTGTTGACCAGTATCACTTAATCTTATCCTACACTTTATTACATGTATAGTTTATTTCTCTTATCTTATCATGTTTAATGTTGCAGCATTGTACCGAGACAAATTCCTAGTTTGTGTACTACATGAACAATGGCAATAAACCTGATTCTGATTCTGATTCTGATCTGTATACCAGAAATCTTTTCTGCCACATGCCATTTCACTGTACAATAACTCAGCCTAATATTAAACTTTGGTCATAACAATGCTGCCACACTGCACTTTACAGTATAATTAGTACCTCACATTTCAAACTGTGCCTCATAATCCTTCTTAGTACAGTCGGCATTATCCATAGATTCATAAGGATAATCATCTATTTAACCTAGTAGTAGCCTACAGTATGTAGTATATAAAGTTATCAAAGCATTTTCTACTTCCCTGGGTAACTCCTTTTCTATTATGCTGTGTGTATTTCTGTTTGTTTGGGTAATCTACTGTGTCATGCTGCTGTTACACCGTAATTTCCCATTTTGGGATCAGTAAAGTACATCTATCTATCTATCTATCTATCTATCTATCTATCTATCTATCTATCTATCTATCTGGCACTTGCTTTGCATCCTAAGTTTTAAAACAGTTAAGATAAACTTGCCATTGTTTTGTCACATAGCAGTGCAGTCATGATGACTGACTGACTAAATACCCCTGTACAACCACAGTTTGCAGTCATACTGCCAAGCCAACTCTGGCATTAAAGATAAATTTAAAAGAATTAAATTGGAATTATTATTGACTAATGAGATGGCATCATTGTCCTTGGGAGCAAAAGGTGAATCCACCTTTTTCCTAGGCCCCATGATGCCTTGTGTGAATTATGGTAGCAACTTCCGGTACTAGTTTAGAACACATGGTTGTCACTGAAACAGGACAGTTTTCCTTGTTAAAAAACAATGACTTCAGCATCAGAAATGTGGAAACACGGTCTCTTGCACCTCAAAACAGTAATATAATCATACCACTTCCCACGACTATCGAGGGATGGAAAGATGACCTTAAAAAGTGGCCTTGTACACACCACTGCTAAGATGCTAACAGTGTAAACAAATGACCCTTGCTGGCAAAATGAGTCACGTTAAGGACATTTTCAAAACTGATGTAATGTTATTTCCATATTCTGTATTGAAAGACCTTCAAAATGATACTTAATTTGTAGATAGTGCACAAAAAATGACCCTGAAAAAGACCATTTGTTTATATTTTAGTTAGGTTGGAAACTCACGTTCGATCGGTCGGGAGTTACGTCTTCCGCAAAAACATAGGTATTTTTAGAAATTATGATTTCTAAGCTTTCCAGTGATACCAGACACTCATGGAGGTTTACCCGGGACTTGCCACTAGCAAACAAAGAAAGAGTCATGATTTATGACTTCTCGTTGCTTGTACTCATAATGACGCGGTGGGCATTCCAACCAGCACGTCTCCACCCTAATAAAGTCGGCTGCATTTTGTTAAAATATGTTGGACATAATCAAATTTACCTTTTGAGCAGACGTATGCCACAACACCGTGCTTGGACGTCGTCTGTCACTGTGTGGTGAGAAGCCTCCATTCATCCAGTCTGGCACAACTATGAACACCAGCAAGTACCAGAACTACGCCAAAACATTCAAAAAATACAAAAACTAGAAGAGTTGAAATTAGCTGCCACTTGAGTGGAAAACACATATGTGGACTATACATTAAAATGAATTTAAAAAACTTTTAAAAACGCTATTTTAAATGCTCCTGCTACTCCACTCTTACTGACTGATTTTAGACAAGGTCAGCCAAAGCCAGAAGCTCCGCCCATAATCATTCCTACAGCGACACCCCCAGAAGTAAGGTGGTTACAAGAAAATAAAGTGGTGTGAATAAAAATTTAAGTAAAAGGGGTTCACATTGACATTTTTGAACCATGCAATCTAGTACAAAGTAGAAGCAGTCTTTCTTCACTGTCTGTGTATAGTACATACAGCATGTGGAATGCAATAGTAAACACAGTTTTTTTAGAAGAATATCATTAAAATTTTAACTTACCATATCAAAAACAGATTACCTTTTCTTTGGATTATATAGGTTCAGGTTCAGGTTCAGGTTACTTTATTTGTACCCCTAGGTAGATTTGTTTTGCAGTCTGGTGACATCCATATTTACAAGCCACAATTACATTCAACATAGACACAAACACAGGCACACATGAAGCTGACTATAAACATGATAAAAATACTCAAGGCTCCATCAATCAGGGTATAAAGACAAAGAGATGAGAGAAAAACCAGAGGTAAGAGAGAAGGGTCATATTAAAAAGTTAAAAACTAGTCAAAGAGGTTAAAAACTCAAAGGTCTAAAACCCAATAAAATATTTAGAACCCAAATAACATCCTACAAAAATAAGTAAATATAAAATGGAGTTGATAAATAGGTACCTAAATTATGTGCAATATATTGTTACAACTTGTTCAACTCTTTGACAGCAGCAGGAACAAAGCTGTTTTTGTAGCGCTGGGTTTTACTTTTTGGGACAGCAAACCTCCGTCTTGAGGGAAGAAGCTGAAAGTTGCAGTGCAAAGGGTGGGAGTCATCATTTAAAATGGAGGTAGCCATCCTCTGTACTTGTCTGGTGTACAGGGATGTCAGGCTCAGCTGTGGCTCACCAAGCAAACAACTGGACCATCTAACTACCTGATCCAAGGATTTCCTCTGTTTCAGTTTTATCTGACCAAACTATGACACTAAAGAAAAGGATAAAACAGATTCAATAAAAGCCCGATAAAACATTGTCATTATGGTTCGGTCAATTTGAAAGCGTGCAAGTTTTCTCAAGCAATGCAAATGTTGCTGACCCTTTTTGCACACCCTTTCACAGTTCTCTTCAAAGTTTAAATTACTATTAATAATCCTAATCGTCCCAAGTTATTTGTAGGATTGTACACATTCGGTGGTCTGGCCTTTTAGTACGGTGACTTTGTGCCTGGGAGTTTTCCTCCTAAAGTCAATAATCATGTCTTTAGTTTTTGTCGTATAAAGCTGCAGGTAGGAATCCTCACACCAGTGAACAAAATCATCAACTACTGGGCCGTGGCCACTCTCACCATCCTGGAGGAGACTGACAATAACTGAGTCATCAGCATACTTTATAATGTGTCTGTTGTCATGTCTGCTCCGACGCATGTTTGTGTACAGGATGAAGAGTAGTGGTGACAACACACACCCCTGAGGAGAGCCAGTGGAAGAGCACTTTAGGTCACACAATGTACCATTGACCCTTACTCTCTGCATCCTGTTGGTTAAGAAATCCAGAATCCAACCCACTAGATTATTGCTCAGATCAAATTGTTGCAGGAGCCTTTCAACGAAGATATGAGGTTGGATTGTATTAAAGGCGGAGGAAAAGTCCACAAATAAAAGCCTGGCGTGTGTCCCATTAAAATCCAGATGTTTAAAAAGCATGTTAAACAGAGTGACAGTGGCATCCCCCACTCCTCTGTGAGGCCTATAGGCAAACTGCAGAGGATCCAATGCATGCTCAGTTTGCTTTAGGACCTCACATCTGACCAGTTTTTCAAAAATTTTCATTAAAATTGAAGTCAAAGCAACTGGTCTAAAGTTGTTTACTGTTTTAGGACAGCTGGATTTTGGAACGGGAACAACCACGGCTTCTTTCCAGATCTTAGGAACATGTTGCAAGGACTTATTGAAAATGTAATGAAATATAGGACTCAGTTCATGTGCACAGTACTTTACCAAGCGCCCACATATATTGTCAGGGCCCTGACTTTTGTTCACTTTTACAGCGCAGAACTCCCTTTTTATATCCTGCACCTCAATATTAAAGTGCTGATTGTCTTTGAGTCTCTGTTTCAAATCTTGGGTTTCAGTGCTAAAATCAAAGGAGTCAAAACGACCTTAAAAACAATTAAGAGCATTAGCCAGCTCTGTGTCTGAATTAAAACCATCTAAAAACACACGATTACTGCGCTCTGTGCTCTGAAGGCCTGCAATAGTTTTCATACTGGCCCAGGCTGATCCAAGTTTCTTTGTTGCCATCTTACTTTCCAACTCTGATTTTCCTGGAGGCTGTGCACTGAATCCTCTGTCCACACATCTATGTCTCTGGTCTCCACCTTGCCTCTTCTGAGAGCAGTTTTATACGTGGGCAGCAAATGTACACATTTGTGATCTGAGGATCCTAAAGGAGGAAGGGGGAGTGATTTATAGGCCCTCTCAATGGATCCATAGCACAGGTCCAATGTCTTATCCATATAATGTCTTATTATATGTCTTATAATGTCTTATATCCAGTAATAGTAATTCAGTCCCAGGGTCACTTTCAAAAATTTTCAAAAATTTTCACTTTCAAAATTCTATACACACCCTGTTTTTTCATGATTAGTTAAAACCTCTGAGTTGTCTTATTGTGACTCTAAACCTATCTCTGTTCAGAATGAAGAAGAAAATTTGTTGCATTAATAGAAAGATGTGGCACACAGCTGGATTAACTTCATACTTTATCATTCTGTGCTGTAATTGTTTTTGTTACTCTGTCACATCTCATGGTATTGCACTTCAACATATTGATTCAGCTGCATCTTATGCATAGTGTACTCTCTGCCTGGGAAGGAGGCTTTGCAGAGCTACAGCCACCCACTCCCAGGAAACCCCCACAGATATTATCCTTTTACACCCGCCTTTATTTCTAGCCCTGAATCTGTCCTGGGACTTTATCATTTTGATAGAGGATAAGGGCTGAAAGGAAACCCTCAGTGACAGAGCAGAGTAGTCCTTTGGCAAACTGTATGTCTAGACATCTAATTCAAATATGACCATGTGAGTGATGGCTTTACCTGTGGATAAGATTGAGTGCAGGGTAGTTTTTTTTTTTTTTTTTTTTTCCCTTTTCTCCTTCTTCTTGGACTCTGGAGAAGTAAATTGAGGAATAATCTCTGTGACAGATTCAGAGGAGATATCGTCAGCACCTCCCCCACAGACAGGACTCCACAGTTCAATGTGTTTCTCTTTTTTCTCCCCCAAGACTGTAATTACCTCTGAATTGGCAGTTGTCCTCATGCCTTTCTGCCTTTTACTCTCCACCTCTCTCTCTCTCTGTAGTGCCAACTAAATTATCAGATTGTTTATGAACTGTAACAAAAACCTATCTTCAATTTACCCACAGCTCTGTAACATATTGTCACTATAAGATGATCTGATAAAGTAGTTCAGCTGATTCGTGGAAGTTTGAATGAGACGAGCAACAAGCCGTTTTCACTTCCTATCACTGCAGTTATGAATGAGACCTTGGTTCAAGTCACTCTAATCTCAAAAAAAACAAAAAAACAAAAAAAAAAACTGCCATAAAATTGCTTATTTTACTTGACTGGAGTGACTTTGACCCTGGAGGCAAAGCATGTACTAAAAACTTGTGCTGCATATGAAAACAGTACCTGCTATGCAATTTTGAGCAGTTGCAGGTTTTGGAACATCAAGGAAACCGCTAACACACTGTGCAATTTCAAACTCCTGGTTTATGAGATGTATAATTAACAAGAAGAAGGACTATCATGATTTTTTCCGTTTTTGTTTTTTTTTCTGATTTGCTGAAGAGATAAAATATCAGATACAAGCATAGGAACTTGGTTTTACAGAAAATAAGACATATTCTGTGACACAAAACTGATTTCAAGTTTTTACAGTTTATTGTGGATGAAAGATTCTGCATATTCAGTTACAAAAACAGAAAACCGGCTTTAAACAGTACAAACAGAATTGAGACCCATGGAAAAAAGTACAGTTTCCCCGTCAGCTAGAAAATATTGTGTACCCAAAATGTAGTTTTGTTGTTTTTTATTTGCCCTGAAGCTGCAACGAGTGAATTGCAATGAGTGCATCTAAAGAAAAATCTGCACATGAAAAATGATCCCAGTGCAGTTCCTTGTGTTCATGATATGTTAACTTTTCCTAAATTTCCCAATTTCCCATCTTCATTTTCAGACTTGGTAGTCACACAAAAGTAAGTGTGTGTGTGTGTGTTTGTGTGTGACCTGCTTGCTATTCAAATATATGCATTTTTGATTGATTTGATTTCCATCCATCCATCCATCTTCTACCGCTTTTCCGGAGGTCCGGGTCGCGGAGGCAGCAGTTCAAGCAGAGAAGCCCAGACTTCCCTCTCCCCAGCCACCTGCTCCAGCTCTTCAGAGGGGATACCAAGGCGTTCCCAGACTAGCTGGGAGACATAGTCTCTCCACCGAGTCCTGGGTCTGCCCCGGGGTCTCCTCCCAGTGGGACGTGCCTGAAACACCTCAAGTGGGAGGCGTCCAGGAGGCATCCTAATCAGATGCCCATACCACCTCAACTGACTCCTTTCAATGTGGAGGAGCAGCGGTTCTACTCTGAGCCTCTCCCGGATGACTGAGCTCCTCACCCTATCTCTGAGGGTGAGTCCAGCAATCCTACGGAGAAAGCTCATTTCAGCCGCTTGTATCCGCGATCTCGTTCTTTCGGTCATTACCCAAAGCTCGTGACCATAGGTGAGAGTAGGAACGTAGATTGACTGGTAAATCGACAGCTTTGCCTTAGAACTAAGCTCCCTCTTCACCACAACAGACCGGTACAACGTCCGCATCACTGCAGATGCTGCTCCAATCCGTCTGTCGATCTCTCGCTCCATTTTCCCCTCACTCGTGAACAAGACCCCAAGATACTTAAACTCCTCCACTTGGGGCAGGAGCCTGTCCCCAACCCGGAGAGGACAATCCACCTTTTTCCGGCTGAGGACCATGGACTCGGACTTGGAGTAACTGATTCTCATCCCAGCCGCTTCACACTCAGCGGCAAACCGTCCCAGCAAGAGCTGTAGGTCATTGCTGGATGAAGCCAACAGGACAACATCATCTGCAAACAACAGAGATGAGATCCTGTGGTCACCAAGCATGACACCCTCCATTCCCTGGCTGCGCCTAGAAATCCTGTCCATAAAAATTATGAACAGGACCGGTGACAAAGGGCAGCCCTGGCGGAGTCCAACTCTCACTGGGAATGACTCCGACCGAGTGTTGGCAATGCGAACTAAACTCTCACAACGGTCGTACAGAGACCGAATAGCTCGTAACAACAAGCCCGATACCCCATACTCCCGAAGCACCCCCCACAAAAATCCACGAGGGACGCGGTCAAATGCCTTCTCCAAGTCCACAAAACACATGTAAACTGGTTGGGCAAACTCCCACGAACCCTCAAGAATTCTCGAGAGGGTAAAGAGCTGGTCCGATGTGCCACGGCCAGGACGAAAACCACATTGCTCCTCCTGAATCCGAGGTTCGACCAACGGCCGGACTCTCCTCTCCAGTACCTTGGCATAGACCTTCCCAGGGAGGCTGAGGAGTGTGATCCCTCTAAAGTTGGAGCACACCCTCCGGTCCCCTTTTTTGAAGAGAGGAACCACCACCCCGGTTTGCCATGCCAAAGGCACTGCCCCCGACCTCCACGCAATGTTGCAGAGGCGTGTCAACCATGACAACCCAACAACATCCAGGGCCTTGAGGTACTCGGGGCGAATCTCGTCCACCCCCGGGGCCCGGCCACCAAGGAGATTTTTAACCACCTTGGCGACCTCAGCCCCTGTGATAGGCGAGTCATCCCCCTCGTCCCCAAACCCTGCTTCCTCTGTGGAAGGCGTATCAGTGGGATTGAGGAGATCCTCGAAGTATTCCTTCCACCGCCCGACGATATCCCCAGTTGAAGTCAACAGTGTCCCATCCGCACCATACACAGTGTGGACGGGGAGCTGCTTTCCCCTCCTGAGCCGCCGAACAGTTTGCCAGAATCTCTTTGAAGCCGACCGAAAGTCTTGTTCCATGGCCTCACCGAACTCCTCCCATACCCGGGTTTTTGCTTCAGCAACCACCCGAGCTGCACTCCGCTTGGCCTGCCGGTACACCTCAGCTGCTTCGGGAGTCCCACAAGCCAACCAAGCTTGATAGGACTCCTTCTTCAGCTTAATGGCCCCCCTCACCACTGGTGTCCACCACTTGGTTTGGGGGTTGCCACCACGAGATGCACCGACCACCTTGCGGCCGCAGCTCTGGGCTGCCGCTTCAACAACAGAGGTGGAGAACATGGCCCATTCAGACTCCATGTCTCCAGACTCCCTCGGAATGTGGTTGAAGTTCTTCCGGAGGTGGGAGTTGAAGACCTCCCGGACAGGGGCCTCAGCCAGACGCTCCCAGCACACCCTCACTATACGTTTGGGTCTACCAGGTCTGAATGGCTTCCTCCCCTGCCATCGGATCCAACTCACCACCAGGTGGTGATCAGTTGACAGCTCTGCACCTCTCTTTACTCGGGTGTCCAAGACATACGGTCGCAGGTCTGATGATACGATAACAAAATCGATCATCGACCTGCGGCCTAGGGTGTCCTGGTGCCAGGTGCACATATGGACACCCTTATGCTTGAACATGGTGTTCGTTATAGACAGACTGTGGTTAGCACAGAAGTCCAATAACTGAACACCACTCGGGTTCAGATCGGGCAGGCCGTTCCTCCCAATCACCCCCCTCCAGGTTTCACTGTCGTTGCCCACGTGCGCATTGAAGTCCCCCAGTAGGACAATGGAGTCTCCAGGAGGAGCACCCTCCAGCACCCCAGTCACAGACTCCAAAAAGGGTGGGTACTCTGAAACATCATTTGGTGCATAGGCACAAATGATGGTCAGGACCCGTTTCCCAACCCGAAGGCGCAGGGAAGCAACCCTTTCGTCCACCGGGGAAAACTCCAATATAGAGGCAGCAAGGTGGGGCGATACAAGAATACCTACCCCTGCTCGTCGCCTCTCGCCCGGGGCAACTCCAGAAAAGGCCAAGCTCCAGCCCCTCTCCAGGAGACTGGTTCCGGAACCGGAGCTGTGTGTTGAGGTGAGGCCGACTATATCTAGCCGGTATCGCTCAATCTCGTACACCAGCTCAGGCTCCTTCCCCACCAGAGAGGTGACATTCCACGTACCAAAAGCCAGTTTAGAAAGCTTGGGATCAGTCCGCCAAGGTCTCCGCCTTTGACTGCCACCTAATCCACATAGCACCGGACTTCCATGATCCCTCCTGCAGGTGGTGAACCTACTGGAGGGCGGACCCATGTAACTCCTTCGGGCTGAGCCCGGCCGGGTCCCATGGGTGGAAACCCGGCCACCAGACGCTAGCCTTCGAGCCCCTCCCCCAGGCCTGGCTCCAGGGTGGGGCCCCGGTAACCCCATACCGGGCGGGGTACACTGAATCCTTGATATACAATTTATCATGAGAGTCTGTTGGATCGTTCTTCGTCTGGCCCTTCACCCAGGACCAGTTTGTCTTGGGAGACCCTATCAGAGGCAAATTGCCCCAGACAACATAGCTCCTGGGATCACTGGGGCACGCAAACCCCCCCACCACGGTAAGGTGACGATCCATGAGGGGGGTGATTTGATTTCATCCAGTGAAAATTAGCTAGCCAAATGTAAGGGTTTAAATATAGCAATCAGAGAAAGGTTTCCTTTAAGCCTCTAAAGCAGTGGTCCCCATCCACCGGGCCATGGACTGGCACCTCTTGGTACCAGTAGCGGAGGCAAGGGAGGCAACGCCTCTTCAGAAATTTGTGCAGAAAAAGAGAGGAAATTATTATTTTTTTTTTCTTTCAAAGTACTGCTGTTTCACTGAAGGTGGCATCTGGTGGTGTTTATTGTGTTATATCGGGTAATATTTAGTCAGAAACCTGTGAGAAGTCCAGCAGAGGAAAAAAGGTGGACTGGCACAATGGAAAATTAATTGGCCAATCAGAAATTACTTTATATTTGTTGCTGTGTAAAATTCTCTAATTCCTTGCATTGAAGAAAAAAAAATGAAAGGACGCGAGCATTAGAAAAGCCATGTGAATAAGTTTCATAATTACTAAGTCAATCATAAAATACTGGATTTATCTCATTTTCTGGGAAAAAAAAAAAAAAAAAGTCTTCTTTGGAGATACAAGGTTTGCGACCGACAGCAATTTTATGCTGATATATTTTTTTTCATCTTCCCATCTGTGAATATTTTTCCTTATGCGTTGCCCATCCTTGAAGCAAAAAAGGATGGGGACCACTGCTCTAAAATACTGAAAGTGTAGGAAACATATGATATTACAGGATCATTGCAAAACACCTGTAAAACTGCACAGAGCAACACACTGAGGTACCGCTTCACAGTTGCCATGGCATGATTATAACAAATAGCCCAATAAACAGCAAAATATGGCAAAAACACATACACATTGGAGAGGAGTGGTTGATAAAAGCTCAAACCTTTTTTTTTTTTTTTTACTTTTTCCACAGTGACATTATTAAGATAAGATAAGATAAGATAAGATAAGATAAAATAAGATAAGCCTTTATTAGTCCCACAATGGGAAAATTCCAGGATTGCAACAGCACAGGGATAGCAACACTCACAGCAATAATTAAGAAGATAAGAAAAAATAAGAGCAGTGAATATACATATGTACACATAAATATACTGTATATACACAGTGCGGAGCATTGTAGCTAGACGGAATAAACAGCATAACCGTCTACTTAGTTACCCTACATGGTATTAATATGTACCCATACATATTGTCACCCTCCGTAGTGACTGATATTGTCCTAGTTGTATACTGGAGGGGACCGTTTGTGTAAGTCTATTGCGTCTTTTGCATTCAATACTATTAGGTCGTCACGTTTTTTTTGCTATCTCTGCGAGCAGCCCTGCTATCAGGTATTGCTTTTTTTTCAAGTTTTGGGAGCAGTAACATGTCCTGTGCTATAACTAAATAAAAATGTTTTGATCAAAAATTGGATAGGGCTCGGCGGTATGAACATTTTTCTGAAGGGACTGAACTTTCAAAGATGTTTTTTATTTAAAACATTTTGATTAGCGAACAAACTTTCCAAATTATAGATATTTACAGGATTTAATTTTTCTTTCGCAGTAACTGCATAAACCTTGGTCAGCACAGAACCGCCGCTACAGTGACAGTAGGCCCAAATAGAGATGCAGAGGAAGGTGGACGCATGCGCACACAGTGACTGGCAGTGGGTGAAAAATTTGGCATCTTTTAGTCTGTTTTTATGTACTTTAATGTGTTTTAACGTAATTCTATGTGCCATTTTTGTCCTTGAATGTATGTGGACTATATAACGAAAAGCTCTTTGGTTCCATCAGTTTGGATTTTCTTCTTGTTATTGCATTGTGGCTCCTTTCTTACTAGCTTTCTGCCTGGGATGTCAGTACTGTCACACTGGTAAGAATGCAGTATTCCAGAGACATGTTACTGCAGCTAAACATGGATAATCGAGCATCTGTGAATGAGTTTGTGCCGCAGCTGCTGGACTTTATTTTAAGAGACTTTCATGGACACAGCAATGAAAAGAGAGACAAGAGGAGGAAACACAGAAAGCGTGGAGGCGTAAGATTAAACCTGAGGAGACGCCAGCTTAACTGCATTCCTCTTCATTCTATTATTATGGAGAACGTACAATCCCTGAGAAATAAAGTGGATGAAATTCAAGGAAATGTCCGATATCAGAAGACTTTCAAGAAGTGCTGTGTTATGGCTTACACGGAGATGTGGCTTACGGATCATGACCGGGACCCCGACCTGTGTATTGACGGCTTTGGAGCCCCATTTCACTTGGATCGGCAGGAAGAGATAACGGGGAAACGTCAGGGAAGCAGAGTTTGTTTGTATATTAATAAAGCGTACTGTACATCTGTCTCGGTCAGAGAGCGCATCTGTACGCCAGATGTGGAGCTTCAGTCCATATTGCTATGCCCTTTTATCTGCCCCACGAGTTCCCCCAACTTTTCATAACGACTGTGTACATTCACCCAAGGGCGGATGCTGCCTCCGTCTCTAGCACTGTCTTTGATGTGGTACAGCGTTTGCAGTCGATTTCTCCAGAGGCTCCAAATTTTATCCTTGGGGACTTTAACCATGTGTCTTTAAAGAAGACACTTAAAAACTTTCATCAGTATGTCTCCTGCCCAACCAGGCGGGAAAAGACATTGGACCTCTGCTACAGATCTATAGAGGGGGCCTTTAAATCTCTTCCCCTTCCTCCTTCAAGCTCCTCAGATCACAACTGTGTACATTTGCTGCCCACATATAGAATTGATCTCAAAAGACAGAAGACAAAGTCTAGGGACATAAAGGTCTGGACAGATGACTCAGTGCTCTGCCTCCAGCAATGTTTTAATTGTACGGACTGGGAGGTGTTCACACTGTCCTGTGGGGATGATTTGGACTCGGTGGATGTGACATGCTCTTACATGGCTTTTTGCAGGGATATGATTGTTCCATGTAAACGTGTCAAAATATATCCCAACAACAAGCCATGGGTTACAAAATCAGTTAAATCCTGCTTACAGAGGAAAGCACTTGCCTTTAAACAGGGGGATGTTTCTGAGCTGCAAGTTGCCACAAAAGAGCTGAAGTCTGAAATTTTAAGAGCAAAAAAGAATTATAAATCAGAACTGGAAAGCAAGATGGCAGCAAAGAAGCTTGGTTCAGCCTGGGCAAGTATGAAAACTATTGCAGGCCTTCAGAGCACAGAGCACAGTAATTGTGTGTTTTTAAATGGTTTTAATTCAGACACAGAACTGGCTAATGCTCTTAATTGTTTTTATCGTCATTCTGATTCCTTTGATTTTAGCACAGAAACCCAAGATTTGAAACAGAAACTCAAACACAGTCAGCACTTTAATATTGAGCTGCATGATGTTAAAAAGGTGTTCTGTGCTGTAAAAGTGAACAAAAGTCAGGGCCCTTTTTTTGTCCACAGTATATATGTGGGTGCTTGGTAAAGTCCTGTGCGCATGAACTGAGCCTTGTGTTTCACTGCATTTTTAATAAGTCCTTACAGACACAACATGTGCCTAAGGTCTGGAAAGATGCTGTGGTTTTCCCTGTTCAAAAATCCAGCTGTCCTAAAATAGTAAATGATTTTAGACCAGTTGCCTTGACTTCAATTTTAATGAAAATTTTTGAAAAACTGGTCAGATTGTAGGTCCTAAAGCCAACTGAGCATGCATTGGATCCTTTGCAGTTTGCATACAGGCCTCACAGAGGAGTGGAGGATGCCACTGTCACTCTGCTTAACATGCTTTATAAACATCTGGATTTTAATGAGACACATGCCAGGCTTTTACTTGTGGACTTTTCTTCTGCTTTTAATACAATCCAACCTCGCATTTTAATTGAAAGGCTCCTACAACAATTTAATTTGAGTAATAATCTGGTGGGTTGGATTCTGGATTTTTAAACCAACAGGACACAGAGAGTAAGGGTCAATGGTACATTGTCTGATCAAAAGTGTTCTTCTACTGGCTCTCCTCAGGGGTGTGTGTTGTCACCACTACTCTTCATCCTGTACACAAACATGTGTCAGAGCAGACATGACAACAGACACATTATAAAGTATGGTGATGAGTCAGTTATTGTCAGTCTCCTTCAGGATGGTGAGAGTGGCCACGTTCCAGTAGTTGATGGTTTTGTTCACTGGTGTGAGGATTCCTACCCGCAGCTGAATATGACAAAAACTAAAGATATGATTGTTTACTTGAGGAGGAAAACTCCCAGGCGCAAAGTCACTTTACTAAAAGGCCAGACCATTGAATGTGTGCAATCTTACAAATATCTTGGGATGATCATTGATAGTAATTTAAACTTTGAAGAGAACTGTGAAATGGTGTGCAAAAAGGGTCAGCAGCATTTGCATTGTTTAAGGAAACTCGCAAACTTCCAAATTGACCGAACCATAATGACAGTGTTTTATCGGTGTTTTATTGAATCTGTTTTATCCTTTTCTTTAGTGTCATGGTTTGGTCAGATAAAACTGAAACAGAGGAAATCCTTAGACCAAGTAGTTAGATGGCCCAGTTGTTTGCTTGGTGAGTCACAGCTGAGCCTGACATCCCTGTACACCAGACAGGTACAGAGGTTTGTTATCTCCATTTTAAATGACGACTCCACCCTTTGCACTGCCACTTTCAGCTTCTTCCCTCCAGATGGAGGTTTGTTGTCCCAAAATGTAAAACCCAGCGCTACAAAAACAGCTTTGTTCCTGCTGCTGTTAAAGAGTTGAACAAGATGTAGCAATATATTGCACATAATTTATTGATCTATTTATGAATTTTGTTTTATATTTATTTATTTGTGTAGGTTTTTTATTTGGGTTTTAAATCTTTTATTGGGTTTTAGACTTTTATTGAGTTTTTAATCTCTTTGATTTAGCTTTTAACTTATTTACTATGACCCTTCTCTCTTATCTCTTTTTTCTGCTATCTCTTTTTTTGTCTTATGTCCTGATTGGTGGAGCCTTGAGTACTTTTATCATGTTTATAGTCAGCTTCATGTGTGCCTGTGTTTGTGTTCATGTTGAATGCAATTGTGTTTTGTTAATATGTGTTGAAAAGGATGTCACCTGACTGCAAAACAAATCCACCTTCGGGTACAAATAAAGTAAACTGAACCTGAACCTGACCCCCAACTTTTTTCTGCATTCTTTACTAACAGCGCTGTGTGGTTTCTTCATCTCTTTCCCATATTTCAAAATATATGAAAAGACATACAGTGGGGAAAATACAGTGGCTATAAAAATTCTACACCCCTCTGTTCAAATGCCAGGTTTTTGTGATGTAAAAAATGAGACCAAGATAAATCATTTCAAAACTTTTTCCACCATTACTGTGACCTATAACCTGTAAAACCCAATTGAAAAACAAAATTAAATCTTTTAAGGGGAAAAATAAAAAAAGTAAAAAACTTACAGTAACCTGCTTGCATAAATATGCACACGCTGTTATAACTGGGGATGTGGCTGTGTTCAGAATTAATCAATTACATCTAAACTCATGTTAATGGGAGTCAGCACACAACTGTCGCCATTTAAAGTTCCTCTGATTAACCCCGGATAAACTTCAGCAGTTCTAGTAGGCTTTTCCTGACATTTTTGTAAACATATCTTACAGCACAAACCATGGTTCACAGAGAGCATCCAAAGCATCAGAGGTTTCTCATTGTTCAAAGGTATCAGTCAGGAGAAGGGTACAAAAGAATTTCCAAGGTATTAAAAATATCATGGAACACAGTGAAGACATTCATCTCAGTGGAGAAAATATGGCACAACAGTGACATTTCCAAGAACTGAACATCCCTCCAAAACTGATGAAAAGATGAGAAGAAAACTGGTTAGGGAGGCTGCCAAGAGGCCGACAGCAACACTGAAGGAGTTGCAGGAATTTCTAGCAAGTACTGGCTATTTAGTACGTGTGACAACAATCTCCCATCAAGGGTGCCAAGATGGAAGCCTCATCTTACGAAGAAAAACATCCAAGCCCGGTGACATTTTGCAAAAACACATTTGAAATCTCCCAAACACATATGAGACAATGTATTATGCACCGATGAAAGCAAGGTTGAACTTTTCGGCCATAATTCTAAAAGGTATATTTGGCTAAAACACAACACTGATCATCACCAAAAGAACATGATACCTACAGTGATGCATGGTGGTGGAAGCATCATGCTTTGGGGCTGTTTTTCTTCAGCTGGAACTGGGGCCTTTCGTTAAGGTGGAGGGAATTATGAACAGTTCCAAATACCAAACAGAAAACCTTCAGGCTTCTGCTAAAAAGCTGAAGAGGAAGAGGAACTTCATCTTTCAGCACAACGACTCAAAGCATACATCCAAATCAAAAGAATGGCTTCACCAAAAGAAGATTAACAGATTGGAATGGCCCAGCTACAGTCCAGACCTGAATCGCATCGAACATCTGTGGGGTAATCTGAAGAGGGCTGTGCACACAAGATGCCCTTGTAATCTGACAGATTTGGAGCATTTTTGGAAAGAAGAGTCGGCAAATATTGTCGCATCAAGCTGTGCCATGCTGATCGACTCCTACCCAAAAAGACTGAGTGTTGTAATAAAAGCACTTTTAATAAAATCACTTTTTCACACAGGGCCATGTAGGTTTGGATTTTTTTCCCTTAATAATAAACACCTTCATTTAAAAACTGCATTTTGTGTTTACTTGTGTTATCTTTGTCTAATATTTAAATGTGTTTGATGATCTGAAAACATTTAAGTGTGACAAACATACAAAAAAATTGAGAAATCAGGAAGGGGGGGGAAACATGTTTTCACACCACTGTAGGTCACATTAATGGTGGAAAAAGTTTTAAATTGATTTATCTTGGTCTGATTTTTTTTCCATCACAAAAACCTGGCATTTGAACAGGGTGTGTATAGACTTTTTATATCCACTGTAAGTGTTGAACACATCAACATTTTTCTCATTAAACATATTTCTGACGGAGCCATTGGCCTGAGATTTTCTCCAGATATCAGTAACAACCCAAGTAATTCATACATACAAAGAAATAAAGGCAACTGTGTTCACAAAACAAGTTATATTTTATAAAGTGAGATGACACAGGGAATAATTATTGAACACATGAAGAAAAATAAATGCAAAAAGGCATAGAAAGCCAAGAAACCAGCTGAAATCCATCAGAATTTAGAAAGTCATCCCATTCCCCCACAGTGCAAATTAATTGCAGCTGGTTAAGTCCCGACTGATAGCCTTTTAAAAGGCCTGTGAATATCAGATTGTCACATCACAAAGAACTCATGATGAGTAGAAGCAAAGAGCTATCTTTTGATCTTTGCAACCTTATTGTTACAAATCATAATGACATTGGTTAGTGGTGCATTTCTATACTGCTGAATGTTCCAGTAAGCACTGTTGGAGCCATTATTTGGAAATGGAAAGAACATTATTTTGCCATAAACTGGCAATGACCAGGAGCTCCTCGCAAGATTTTTGACAGACGAGTCAAAATAAGTCTAAGAAGAGTTATCCAACAGCCAAAGACCACTCGTGGAGAGCTCCAGAAAGACCGGGACTTAGCAGGTACTGCTGTTTCAAAAAAAAAAAAGAAAAAAGAAAGAACAATAAGTAATGCACTCAATTGACATGAGCTCTATGCCCTCTTAATCTCACAAGACTCCATTGTTGAAGAAAGTGCATGTTGAAGCTCTTTTAATGTCTGCTGCACAACATTTGGGCAAGCCAGTAAAATACTGGGATAATATAGTATGTGTACAGTATATAATATAATATAATATAATATAATATAATATAATATAATATAATATAATATAATATAATATAGTCTGCTCAGATTAGACCAAAATTTCACTTTTTGGATACCTCAGCACACAGCATGTGTGGAGGAGAAATGGCACTGCATATTAGCCCAAAAACACCATACCAACAGTGAAGTTTGGAGGTGGGAGCATCATGGTTTGGGGGTGTTCTTCAGCACATGGTAAAGCAAATTTCATGTAACTGAAGGAAATATGAATGGACAAATGTATAGAGACATCTATACAAACCGGTACAGATGTCTCTGCACGGTTTGTACGGATGGACAAACCGTACAGAGACATCTGTACGTTTTTTTGACAAAAACCGGTTGCCCTCTGCCAAGATGCTGAAGATGAAACGAGGGTGGACATTTCAGCAAGACAATGATCCCAAACACACAGCCAAGGACACTCACAAGTTGCTCCAGAGAAGGAAAATAAAGCTGCAAAAATGGACCAGTCAGTCAACTGACCTAAATCCAATTCAAAATCTTTAGAACAAACTGAAGATCAGAGTTCATAGAACCTTCAAGATCTGAAGACAGCTTGTGCAGAAGAATGGGCTAAAATCACTCCTGAGCAATGCCTGTACCTAGTTTCTCCATACAGGAAGTGTGCGAAAGCTGTTATTATCAACAAAGGCTTTTCTACTAAATATTAAATGAATTTCACCAAGCATGTTAGGCTCCAGTCCCCCTGTGACCCAAAAAGGATTAAGCGGAAGAAGATGAATGAATGAATGAATGTTCAATACTTATTCCCTGTGTCATTCCACTTTATTAAATATAACTTGTTTTGTGAACACAGCTGCCTTGATTTCTTTGTATGTATGGATTACTTTGGTTGTTACTAATATCTGGTGAAAATCTTAGGTCAATGGCTCCATCAGAAATATGTTTAATGAGAAAAATGTTGACTTGTTCAATACTTACGTATTTCCTGCTGTTGGTGCATAATGCAAGCAAATACTCTAGGGACATGCAGTATATCAATTTTTCCTTGCCTTGCCACCTTGACTTTTTGACCTCAAAATTACAGCCACGGATGAGGATCCAATTGCCAAACCATGCACCACATTTGAAATCAACAGTTGCTGTAAATTTAGTTATCCAGCCATTAATGCTAACATCACAGATAGTGACTGTTTTTTTTAATATATTTTTTGACTGAATGTGAATGCAGCAACGTTTAGTACTGTTGTCCAAGAAAAAATTCCCATGTGGGACAATATGTTTTATTCTAATTGTGAATATGAAAATAAATAGACTCTGTTAGCATTCACCTTTACATGAAAAGTAGGTTTTGTAAAGGGGATCTCACATTCAGCCCCTGTATAAACAGACACTAAAACAAGCAAACTGCCTGAATTTGTTGGCGTGGGTTAAAAAAAATAGAGCCAACCAGAGTGGTGGCCTAATGATAGAGCATCTGCCCCACAGCCAGGAGGTTGTGGGATCAAGCCCCAGCCAGGTCATACCAAAGACCATAAACAATGATGCTTGTCACGTTCTAGATCAGTGTAATAGAACGGAGAGAGAAAAGTCAGCTACAGGGGGAAGCACAAAAACCAGTATATTTCTTGTGTCATTCCCAAGCCCTGGTAAATAGTGAGGGTTGTGTCAGGAAGGGCATCTGGTGTAAAATCCTTGCCACATCAAACCCTCGGACCCATGATCCACTGTCATGACCCCAAATGGGGAGCAGCTAAAGGTGCATGTCGTTAAAAAGACGGAACCACTAACTGTCATCTACAAAGCAAACATACACATTCCTGTTGTTCAAGCAAATGCTGAAGTCTAGGCCCCTCTTGGTTTGTCTGATGTCAAACGTCTGTCTCCCTTCTGATACTACAAGCATGTCCAACTCACTTGACCCTATTTATATGCAGGTAAATTTAGCAAAAAGGAAAAAAACAGTTGCACCTTAAAGAATAGCAGAGACTAATCATAAGGAAGATTGGAATTTTTTTATTCATGACACACATTAACTAGTACTTTAATCTTTGAGTCATTTTTTCAACAAAACTGTTATTTTTATTAGAATGACTAAGTCTGAAATAAAACTTAAATATTCTACAGTTTAGGTTATTTATTGAATACCATACACCTGTGTGACTGGTAAGGTAAGAATTCCTGGATATGAAAGTGACGAAGGGTGAATATATAAAATAAGTACTGTTTTTTTCCCAGCACTATTCTACTGACATATTTCATGTTTTATACTGCCAGCATGAATTATCCCAGGCACGTTAAAATGACTCCATCCTGGACATTTTTGAAAAGCTGCCCACTTTAATATCCCTCCTTGCTTTATTTTGTGACATTATTTGCCCGTTTTATGCCCCATCTCCCTCCTCTGTGTCTCTATACTAACAGGCCAACTACTTCTCTCTCTCTAAAGAGTTGTAAGTAGTCCCCCTGGTCACCCAGAGTCAACCTTGTTTGTTGATTTATTCTTTGTCTGATGTTGTCTCAGCTCGTAGCTGGCTCAAACAACTGCAACATTGCCCGACCGGACCTTTCCATTCGGCCGCCTGATAACGCCTTCTCCTCAGAGCCTACCTCTCAGATCTGATCTGAAAGCTGATGAGAAGCAGCCACAGTCAGGTACCAGTGTTTACCAAAGAAAGTTTAAGAGCTGGCATCCAACTGAGATGGAGCCAAGTGGAGCAAAATTCTGACAGTTTCTCAGTTATCTGATACTGTACTGAAAAACAGTACACCTTGTATTTTGCTTTGCACAGCAGTAACAAAGTGGTGGCATAAAGTATGTATCGCAAAAGACATTTAATTATTTAACCTTGTTTTAATCATGCAGGGCATTAAGAGTATATTCTTTCTTTACAAGGCAAACTTGGAATCCCCAATTAATACCTGTTAAGAAGCTCCAATTAACTAAACTTGCATGTCTTTGGACTGGGAGAAAGCCAAAAGACCGGCAAAGACATGAACATGCAAACGCCACACAGAAAAACTCCCGTTAAGTATGTAAGTGTATGTGACATATTGCTCAGTGCTCTTAATCACTGTTATTGGCTTACATATACTGAGATTACAGCTTCCAGCAATGCTATATCTTCCAGTACAGATGCACCTGAGGATCACAACTGCCATCTTAGAAACATATTCTTTGGCACTCCTGAATGTGATTTCTAGAACCTTTAATTACCACTAAGAAGTAAAAACTTTTGTCCTTTCGGGCAGATTATCATTTGGCATATAATTTCCTTGATACCCATACAAGGTGCACAGCTTTTGCTGCAAAACAATGTCAGTACTGCTGGGAGGGTGGGCAGTTGGGGTGGTATATGTTTCCACTTTTATAAGCATGCAGCTTTTAATGTTTTTAAAAAGTCCTATTCTCTAAAACATAGTGTCTGTTGGTTTTAACCTTCTAAATTGCATTCTTGGTGTCACGATCTGAGCACGGGGGGATTCCGCCATGCTCAGTCTTTTGCCTTTTTTCATATTTGTATCCACCTTATTCCTAGGCCCCCATGATGCCTTGCGTGAATTATGGTAGCAACTTCCGCTACTAGTTTAGAACATATGGTTGTCACTGAAACGGGAAACTTTTCCTTGTTAAAAAACAATGACTTCAGCATCAGAAATGTGGGACACAGCCTATTGCACTTCAAAACAGTAACATAGTCATACCACTTCCCATGACAATCGAGGGATGGAAAGATGACTGTCATGAACTCCCCGTGTGCTTCTCCACAGTGCACGGAGGAGGAGAAAAGGACAAATGGATTTACGTGCTGTTATACCAAACGCACATTTATAAACACAAAGTGAATATACAAAAAGACAGACAGCTCGGGTACACTTAAGTGTCCTTCAGGTTGCCCAACACACACACACAGGAGGAATACACTGGGCAATCAGCCAAAGTGTAGCGGCTGTGCTGCAAGGGGGGAAACACTGCGGAAAGCATAGCAGCACAGCGACGAACAGAAACGCAAACAGTGGGTACTCACAGTGATGGGATAGTCCGAGTAGTCACAGTGTTACCAGCGAGCGCATACAGAAGTAATCCTTAAGGAGACATGACGGATAGACGGTGGAGAACGGCCATCCAACACGTACAATGGTCCAGCAGTGTTTGTCTCGCAAAGAGCTGCTTAAGTACAAACACTGCTGGCCAAACAAATTGGGTGGGGAAGATAATTACTGGGGCTGGGAACAGCTGATGGAATTCAGAGAGAGAGCGAGGGGGCATGGCTGGGCCGACAGACTGTCAGCAGCATGGGAGAAAGTAGGTCACTGATGCTGACTAACAGCTGCCGGTCAGGCAGTGGCTATGGATATGGACATAAGTACCAGAATACACAAAAATGCACATAAACAGTAGAACCAAAACCCCACAGAGAGATGAGGGCCAAGCTGGGGGAAAGCCAAGCCGGCTCGGCTCCTGACAGGTGACCTTATAAAGTGGCCTTGTACACAATAGCTCTGTTAGTTAGCACCGCTGCTAAGATGCTAACGATGTAAACAATTGACCCTTGCTGGTAAAATGAGACACTTTGAGGACATATTCAAAACTGATGTAACGTTATTTCCATATTCTGTATTGAAAGACCTTCAAAATGATATTTAATTTGTAGGTAGTGTGCAAAAACTGACCCAGAAAAAGACCATTTGTTTACATTTTACATAGATTGAAAACTCACTTTCATTTCATTTTTTATGGACTTTATTCTTCCGTGTTACCTCCTCATCTCCTCCAGAGCTATTCTGGCTCTGGAGTGCCTGTTTCTGTAAGTCACCCTTGTTTGTATTTTTGTATTGTCTGCACAGTTTAGGAATTTTCATTATTAAATGTCACTGCTGCAGTTCAGCACCTGAGTCTGTCTTTCTGCCCCGGAGCGGTCAATCATGACAGAAGACTGCCGCCAGAATTAAGACCCAGCTGCTGCAGTAATGAATTTTTCTTTTTTGTCCTTTTTGTGTTTTTTCACTCACCTGTGCACTGGAGCTCATCATGTCCCCGGCTCACCGGCCTTACACAAATAAAGGAAGATTGGCAGCAGGGTCTCTGAGCTTGGAGGAAGAATGGGTGGCGGGCTATCCAAAGCTTTGTGGATGAAGCTCTCACCGCCCATGGACCCAAAAAGGCCTGGGAAAGAATGAATGGAGCGGTGGGCATTGTGGAGGCACACCTTGGCTTATGGAGATATCCACAATACATGGAACTGCCATCCACAGTCTCCGTGGTTCAGCGAGCATTTCCCAGGCTGTTGATGGGGTCACCTACCACTGAAACAAAGCCGTCGTGGAGGCGCTCTCCTCAGCAGATGTCCACCTCTTCTCTCGGCTCACCAGCTCCAGTGCCAGCATGCGCATCGTCAGCTCCACGACAGCACTGTTGTCCTGCTGCAGACTGCTGGAAGAATCCTCCCACCTCTTTGGCAGCCATTTCCCTGACACCGAGCCCAACAATTCCCGCAGCAGTTTTTCTCTCTTCTTTTCCGTCGCCGGCTGTCCCGTCAGCCTCATCTCCCTCCGTTGCTGCTGCGACTTCCGTCCCCTCGGCATGTCCTCCTGCTGCCAAGAGGTCCTCCATTTTTTCCCCAGCTACGTCCACCTCCGTGACTACAGGGGCAGCTCCTCCACAATCCTCAGAGGGGCCCATGCTCACCATAGCCACTGAGAGGGATGATTGTCCACCTGCTGCAGCAGATAATTTCGCACACCGGGAAAACAGGCAAGTTTCACTTCATTCTATGTCAATTTATGATGATTTGCCTTGCCTGATTCCCTGTAGAGAAACTCAGAGTGTGTGCAGTCCCCTGAGCTTTCTCCACCTGCTACAATTAATAAATCCTCACCTGCCCTCTCTGTGTCTCCTCCTGTTGTTCCTGAGTGTCGTCGGCCCCAGAACTGAGCCGCCGGATGATGGAGGAGTCTGTGGCCCTGGAGGACCCAATTCCAGTGACAGTGGTAAGCAGAAGCACAGCTGCCACGCTGGATAAGTCACCAGTGTGGGTCACTCCACATGGGGACACCAATACTGCAACCACCATCATGCCTGCTGCCGAGGCCGCTGCAGCAGAGTTAACAACAGACCTGGACCTCTGAGAGACCAGGCCCGAGATGTCGTTGTCTGGATCGATGGAGCCCTGGATGGCGGTGAAGCTCGAGCTCAGGCAAGTGCTCTTCCTTGTTTTTCTCTTATCTGTTCTGGAAAACTCTTGCCTGGCTCTTTGTGAGGAGAGCCGGGTACAGCCATCAGCTGCGCCTGAGCTCACCTCACCACGCTCCACCGCTGCCGATGACCCCGACCCTGTTCCTCTGCCTGTCTTTTCTAGGCATTCTCCCAGGGTCGCCGGGGAAGATCCACCCTTGCCAGATGTCTCTGTGGTCCAGGCTTGCCGCCTTAGGTCATCGTGGGTTCAACTTTTCCCGCAGTGGAGGTTGTCGCAGGTGCTCTGTCCCAGCCCGGGATCACCGAGAGTGCATCTCATCCTCTGCCTGAAGCATCTGGGTCCCTCCTCCTCGGTCCGAGTCTCTGTGGGTGCCGTGTCCCGGTCGGGGACCCTCATGGGTGCTGCACCCCAACATAAATCCTACATGGGTTCTGCGTTCCAGTATGCGGCTGCCATGGGGGCTACGCCCCAGCCCGGGGCCCATCATGGGAGCAGCACTGGCTGAGCCCAGCATCCAGGCCCACCAAGGGTGCAGCGTTGGCCCAGCCTGGGCCCACCGAGGGTTCAGTGTTTGCCCAGTCTGGGCCCACAGAGGGTGCAGCTAGGGCCCAGTCCAAGCCCACCGGGGGTGCTGCAATGCTCCAGCCCAGAGCCACTGTGGGTGCTGCAATGCTCCAGCCCGGAGCCACTGCGGGTGCTACCATTCCTCAGCCCAGGAGCATCAAGGGCGTCAAGGTCTCCCCTCCTCTTCCTGACATTGTCATGGTTCCCCCTCTATTGTCAGACGTTGTCATGGGTCCTCTCCCACCACCAGACACCATTATGCCCCCCCCCCTTTGGCCCTTCATCCATTCATTTGGCCTCCCCATGGGGGAGCCACCTCCTGGGTCACCCCTCTTGTTTTGGTAGCTGAAGAACTCCGGCTGGCCACCCAACAGACTGAGCCTCTGGGTTGGGTGCCCCATATTCTCTGGCAGGCCACCCAACTCATATCACCTTGCAATCTGTCTGGCCTGGGACTTCAACCAGCCACTCAAACAGCTTAG
The DNA here is from genome assembly GCA_020510985.1 of Pholidichthys leucotaenia. Taxonomy (NCBI): domain Eukaryota; kingdom Metazoa; phylum Chordata; class Actinopteri; order Cichliformes; family Pholidichthyidae; genus Pholidichthys; species Pholidichthys leucotaenia. Next base: position 245,744,115 of record CM035845.1, on the reverse strand, counting down.
TTCTTTGGCCTAGGGGGGCAAGGGGTCTGGCATAGCATGGGTGCAAGTCCTGAGCAGGCTCCATATTTTGCCTTCTAACCTGTTTCCCCCACCTTCAGCCCGGGGTGATTTGTTGCTGTACCCTTTCTCTTGGCGGAGGGGGGTTCTTTTATGGTGTTTCCTGGGGGTGTCTGGATTCCACCCCTTAAAGGGGGGGGGGGGGGGCTCTGTCATGAGTCTTGGCGCAGTGTTTCCACAGAACCCAGATTCTTAATTTATTTCTGAATATTGTAGGTCTGTTTGCATTATTTTGTTAGTTTCTGTATATGTTTTGGGTTTTTGACTCATGTTCCTCCTCCTCTCCAGATATTCCCACTAGCTGCTTACAGTCTGTTTCTCAGTCATCTCAGCTGTGAGCAGTTGTGTAATTAGGTCACCTGCCTGCTGAGCCACCCGCACCTGACACTTATTAATGTGGCTGTTATTTAAGCACTGTCAGCTCATTGTTTCTTTGCGGCAGTCTTGTTGGGATTTGAATGGACTTTATTCCTCCATGTTACCTCCTCATCTCCTCCAGAGCTATTCCGGCTCTGGAGTGCCTCTTTCTGTAAGTCACCCTTGTTTGTATTTTTGTATTGTCTGCACAGTTTTGGAATTTTTGTTCTTAAATGTCATTGCTGCAGTTCAGCACCTAGGTCTGTCTTTATGCCCCGGAGGGGAAATTCATGACAGGAGGAGCCTGCTGTCCTGGAGAACCTGGTTCCAGCCATGTTCTGGCCGGAGGGAGAGCACTGCCTGTGATCCGGAGCCTGTGCCGACAAATGAGTGTCCCCGGGTTTCAGCTGTGCAGGATCAAGTGCCAGCAGGGAACCAACCTCCCGTTGCCATGCTGGGTGAGCCACCTGTGTGGGTAACTTCACTGGAGAGTCCCGGGACTGCACCCACCACCATGCCTGCTGTAGGGGCAGCCGCAGCAGGGCCGAAGTTAGATCTCCAGTGGACCGGGTCTCAGATGTTGCCACCTGGATCAACGGAGTCCTGGACGGCGGTGGATCTTGAGCTTAGGCAAGTGCTTTCCTTTATTTTTGTTGTTTCTGTGTTGGAGAGATCTTGTCTGACTCTTAGTTGGGCGAGCCAAGTGCAGTCGTCAGCTGCACCTGAGTTCACCTCGCCGGGCTTCACTGCTGCTAGTGACCCTGACCCTGTGTCTCTGTTCCCTTTGTCTGAGCCTTTCCTCAGGGTCACTGAGGTTTGTCAAGCTTCGCCAGAGGTCTCTGTTGGTTCAGTCTCACTGCCGGAGGTCTTCATGGTTCCAGCTCCTCCTTCTGAGGTCATCGTGGGTGCTCCGTCCTAGCCTGGGGCCTCTGTGGGTGCTGCTTCCCTGTCAGATGAGGTTGTCGCGGATGATCTGTGGGTGCAACTCCTCTTCAGTCCGGGTCTCTGTGGGTGCTTTGTCCTAGTCGGTGACCATCGTGGGTGCTGAGCCCCAACCTGAAACCAACATGGGTGCTGTGCTCCAGAGTGGGCCCGCCATGGGCGTTATGCTCCAGCTCGGGGACAACCGTGGGTGAAGCTCTGGCCCAGTCCATGTCCACTGAGGGTGCAGCTCTGGCCCAGTCTGGGTCCACAGAGGGTGTAGCCTTGGCCAAGTCTGGGTCCACCATGGGTGCAGCTATGACCCAGTCCGGGTCCACCGTGGGTGCAGCTCTGCTTCAGCCCGGAGCCACTGCGGGTGCAGCTCTGCTCCAGCCCGGAGCCACTGCGGGTGCAGCTCTTCTCCAGCCCGGAGCCACTACGGGTGCAGCTCTGCTCCAGCCCGGAGCAACTGTGGGTGCTGCCTTGCTCCAGCTTGGTGCCACCATTGGTGCTCCTCTACTTCAGCTCACGGCCACCAAGGGTGCTGCGATTTCCCAGTTCAGGACCACCGAGGGTGTTGCAGAGCTGCCAGATGCCATCGTGGTCCCCTCTCCTCTGCCCGAAGTCATCATGGTTCCCTCTCCTCTGCCGATGGTCGTCATGATTCCCTCTCCTCTGCTCGATGTCATCGTGGTCCCCTCTCCTCTGCCCAAGATCATCGTGGTTCCCTCTCCTTCACTGGACATCGTTGTGGTTTTCCCAACTTCTCTGTCCCCTTCTTCGTTGGGCTTCACTGTGGGGCAGCCACCTCCTGGGCCACCCCTTCTGTTTAGGTGGCTAAAGAACTCTGGCTGATCGCTTGACAGACCGTGCCGCTGGGTTGGGTGGCCCACATTCTCCGGCAGGCCACCTGATGTGTACCATCACACCATCTGCCAGGTCTGGGACTTTTGATGGTCCCTGAACTGTCTAGTTCTTTCGTCAAGGGGGCATAAGTGCCTGGTCCTGCGAGGGTGTGGCTCCTGAGTGGGATCTTTGTTTTTTGTTTCATCTTAGTCTGGGTTTTTCTTGGGTGTTAGATATGAGAGTTTTTCTTTGTTCTCCGGGGGTTTTTTCGGTCCCACCGTGCCTGGGTCCCCCTCCTCTCTCCCAGGGTGGGATTGTTTTCTTGTTGGGGTGGGTTTTTTGTGTGGGAGGGGTCCTTTTCTTTCAATGTTGCCGAGGTGTCTGGTCTCCACCCCTTGAGGAGGGGGGGATCTGTCATGATCTGAGCACGGGGGTTTCCACCGTGTTCAGTCTCTTTGCCTATTTTCATATTTGTATTGTGCCGTAGTTTTGAGTTGTAATTCCTGTTATATTATCTTTGGTTGGTTTTCACATATTCTGTATTGTTTCATAGTATGATTTATTTTCATGTTTATGTTCATTACATATTTGGGTTTATTGGTCTTTATTTGTCATCTCATTATATTCATATTCTGTTGTGTTTTCTCTCCTCCTGGGGCTGCAGCTTTCAATGGCACTTCTATGTTTTTTGCTCTGTTGTGGGCCGTGCTCCTTTAAGCTGTCAGTCCCGTCTTCTCCCTCTCATTGCTCCCAGCTGCTCCCAGTTGTAATCACTGTTACCTTCTGCCCGCTCATGTGACCCACACTCGCTATCATTTGTATCATTTGTTTTTGGCCTTATTTAAGGGCTATAACTTTTATTCCTTTTTGCAGGAGTCTAAAGATTACTCTCTGCGCCAGAACCCTTCCCCTGTTCTGGTGAACCTTGTTTTTCTCGATTCGTGAGTTTGCTTTGTTTTCAGTTTGGACTTTTGTGGTGTGCTCTGTTTGAAACTTTTGTGTTGTTCTGTTAATAAATATCACAAACTACAGTTCAGCACGTGGGTCTTCGTTCCTGCTTCAAGGGGCAATTCATGACACTAGGGTTCTATGACTACAGTAAAACTATTCAAATATCTTCACTAAAAAATTATTAAATTTAGACATTTGGGCAGAATGGGCAGAAGCCAGTTTTGCTCTTCCAGTTTCCATTTCCCTATATCACAAACAAATGATCCAGTCTTCAGTTACAACCCATCACCTGTGATATTGATCCAGTCCCCACCCAGAGTGTCTGAGATCAAGGCTTTAGCTTCAGAGCTAACAGTGCTACTGTAAACTTAGCTTACCAAGCACAGTTTTTTTTTCATTATTTTTTTAGTTACCTCTTTCTGAAGAGGGCTGCAATAGATTGTTCACAATGATCTTGCAATAATTAAACAATTAAACATTTCACTAAGACCTGTGGGAACTGTCAGCATGAGGAAAAGTGCAGTGGATGAGATCTTGAATTTTTCAGCTATAACATTTCTACAAGGCAAAAGGTACTGTATGTATTTGTTTTATGATTTAGTTTTCAGATAATAAAGCTTGCTAATCCTAAATGACTCGAGGGGGAAATAATGTATTATGGTCCTTACTGATAGTAGGCCTGATAAACAGTTTATGATTTAATACCTTGGAAATTCTACTAAACAAATAAGCTCAAATGTCTGACTATAGGAAATGATGCATGTTGTACCTTAATTGATCCTAAAATCAACAGAATAAAACAATATTCACGACAGACTTTCTACACTAACAGTTTCCTCTCATGTATGAAGTTATTCACATGCAGGATCTGCCCAACAGAAGTGAAACTCACTGTTGCTGGCCATTGAGCAGCTCAACTGGAGAAGAGGATTAAATGCTTTTCTCAATCGCATCTCTGTGGCAGTTGTTAAGGGACGACAGAGCATTAATCATTCAAACCCTCCATCTAGATTTCTCCAGTCTGGAGGATCTGATCTGGCAACTGTTTGGTCACAGATGCACTCAAGTCTATTAAAATGAATGCCATTTCTTCAAGTTTTCATAGGATTGTCACTCTTTGGTGCAACTGAATGAGTAAAAAGCTCAAGTTCACAGCCCTTTTTAAGCATGTGCACATTTAACTATGTCTGTGTGAGCAAGTGAGAAAGCAAGTGCCTGCATTCCTTCATTTTGGTAATGGAAATGCTGGGAAGCCTTTAGTACTTGCCAAACGTAATGGAATGAGAGCATATGTATAATTTAAGGCTCTGCTACAGGCTCCCAAGGGGGCCAAGGTGCGCGTGTAAAGACACACACATGCACACAAACACACACACAAAGAAATGCACACAAGCAGACACGAATATTAAAAAAAAGCTTAATCACTGCCAGTGTTTCTTCATCTTAGTGAGTGAAAGTGGCACTAATACATTCTGCTCTCTTAAAGCCTCACCAAATATCCCTCTCTGCTTATTATTCTGCCAGTTGGCCTAGATGAGTCACTACATAGCAATAATGTGAAGCAGAGGGAGGAAAAAAAAAACATTCAGCTTACTTTACAGGAGAGCACAGTTACAGTAAAAGGGATGGATCCGCAGACGCCTGTCCCATTGATCAGTGAGCAAGCCCTCCCTGTTTTGGAAATAGGTTTTGATGCCGGGATTTCAGCTACAGAGAAACTGACACAGTATTTGTTGACAAGCCAAGTGTGTCTGTGTGTGCTGACACCCCCCCCCCCCCAAAAAAAAAGAAAAGAGGTGGCAACAAACTTTATTACAGTGAGGGTATATGACATTCCTCTAGATATTTTTTTTCCCTCATTATTGCCATACACTCTTAAATGAAATGCAAATAGTGCATATTAAAGTGTCATGCTCTCATGCTGAATGTAAATGTGACATGTCACTGTTTTCACAGGTAGTGACTAGAAAACATTTAAACTGTAGTTAGCAGTCAACTTCACAATGCACCCAATATATATGATCAAAACAGACAGACAAAGAAGACAAAAAAGGCCTTAAACTGAAAATGTCAGATAAAGAATAAAGAACAGTGTACCCCAAACAATCAGCAAGGAAAACAAAATGAGATGATATATACAATATACAGTATCTCACAAAAGAGAGTACACCCCTCACATTTTTGTAAATATTTTATTATATCTTTTCATGGGACAACACTGAAGATATGACACTTTGATACAATGTAAAGTAGTCAGTGTACAGCTTGTATAACTGTAAATTTGCTGTCCCCTCAAAACAACTCAGCACACAGCCATTAATGTCTAAACCGCTGGCAACAAAAGTGAGTACACCCCTAGTGAAAATGTGCAAATTGTGCCCAACATGTCAATATTTTGTGTGGCCACCATGATTTTCCAGCACTGCCTTAAATCTGTTTGGCATGGACTTCACTAGCGCCTCACAGGTTGCCACTGGAATCTTCTTCCACTCCTCCATGACGACATCACGGAGTTGGTGGATGTTAGAGACTTTGCACTCCACCTTCCGTTTGAGGATGCCCCGCAGATGCTCAATAGGGTTTAGGTCTGGAGACATGCTTGGCCAGTCCATCACTTTTACCCTCAGTTTCTTTAGCAAGGCAGTGGTTGTCTTGGAGGTGTGTTTGGGGTCGTTATCATGTTGGAACACTACCCTGCAGCCCAGTTTCTGAAGGGAGGGGATCATGCTTTGCTTCAGTATGTCACAGTACATGTTGGCATTCATGGTTCCCTCAATGAACTGTAGCTCCCCAGTGCCAACAGCACTGATGCAGCCCCAAACCATGACACTCCTCACCTGGCTGTCGTCACGCACTCTTCACATCATCTGAATCAAATGAGTTTATCTTGGTCTCATCAGACCACAGGACATGGTTCCAGAAATCCATGTCCTTAGTTTGTTTTTCTTCAGCAAACTGTTTGCGGGCTTTCTTGTGCATCATCTTTAAAAGGGGCTTCCTTCCGGGACAACAGCCATGCAGACCAATTTGATGCAGTGTACAGCGTATGGTCTGAGCAGTTACAGGCTGACCCCCCACCCCTTCAACCTCTGCAGCAATGCTGGCAGCACTCATATGTCTATTTTCAAAAGACAACCTCTGGATATGATGCTGAGCACTTGCACTCAACTTCTTTGGTCAATGGTGAGGCCTGTTCTGAGTGGAACCTGTCCTGTTAAACCACTGTATGGTCTTGGCCACCGTGCTGCAACTCAGTTTCAGGTGTTGGCAATCTTCTTATAGCCTCAGCAATCTTTATGTAGCACAAGAATTCTTTTTTCAGATTCTCAGGAGTTCTTTGCCATGAGGTGCCATGTTGAACTTCCAGTGACCAGTATGAGTGTGATAGTGATAACACCAAATTTAACACACCTGCTCCCCATTCACACCTGATCCCTTGTAACCATAACGTGTCACATGACACCGGGGAGGGAAAATGGCTAATTGGGCATAATTTGCACATTTTCACTTCGGGTTGTACTCACTTTTGTTGCCAGCGGTTTAGACATTAGTGGCTTTGTGTTGAGTTATTTTTAGGGGACAGCAAATTTACACTGTTATACAAGCTGTACACTGACTACTTTACATTGTATCAAAGTGTCATAACTTCAGTGTTGTCCCAGAAAAGATATAACAAAACATTTACAAAAATGTGAGGTGTGTACTCACTTTTGTGAGCTACTTTAACTTTGTCTTGCTTTCTATCTTTTTTTGGCTTTCAACTTTTATTTCGCTGGAACAGACTGTTCCACTGGCTTAACTTGGTTACTTCTGCAGGTCAAGATAACCATATGATAGTCAATTAGTTATCTTAGTAAATGCCAATACAGCATAAATCAATGTTTTGGAAAATGTTTTTTTTATTTTTATTGAACTTTATTGAACAGAGAAAAATATACAAAATTGAAACCAATGCACCATACAATAAAACAATGGTGTGACAGGACTCGCTGCTAACCTCAAGGACATCAACGACACCAGGAAGACTGCCATCATCAATAATGAGCTGAAGAGACTGGGAGTGGATATCGCCACTCTCCAGGAAACACGGTTAGCTGATGCAGACACACTGAGAGAGAAGGACTACACGTTCTACTGGCAGGGAAAGGGCAGTGACGAACACAGGGAACATGGAGTGGGCTTCGCAGTGAAGAACACTTTGCTGAAGATGGTGGAACCGGGCAGCACTGGCTCTGCACGACTCCTCACCCTCCGCCTGAACACCACTCAAGGCCCAGTCACCCTCGTCCGTGTGTATGCCCCAACACAGACAGCCACACCAGAGGCAAAAGACGAGTTCTACGAGAATCTCGCAACAACTGTCAGGATCATCCCCAACTCTGAACAACTCATTCTCCTTGGAGACTTCAATGCCAGAGTGGGTGCTGACCACGACTCCTGGCCCTCCTGTCTTGGACCTTTTGGCGTGGGCAGAATGAACGGCAACGGACAGCAGCTGCTCGAGTTCTGCACATATCACGATCTGTGCATCACAAACTCGTTCTTCAAGACCAAGCCCCAACACAAGATTTCCTGGCAACATCCGCGCTCAAAGCACTGGCACCAGCTAGACTTGATCCTGACCAGGCGCACCTCACTGAAGAACGTGCTAATCACCCGTTCGTTCCAGAGTGCAGATTGCGACACAGACCATTCATTGGTGTGTTGCAAGGTCAAGCTGCAGCTGAAGATATTCCATCGTGCTAGACAACCTGGAAAGGCACGGATTGACATCAGCAAGATGGCCCAACCAGAACTTGTTGAGCAGTTTGCCTCCACCTTTGAGAAGGAACTTGGTGTACCACAAGGAGGAGAATCTGCAAAGCAGAAGTGGGAAGAGCTGCGAAACACCATCTACCGCACAGCCTTGGCTACCTTTGGGAGGAAGACCTCAAAGTCACAGGACTGGTTTGATGCCAAGTTGACCGAGATGACCCCCGTCATTGAAGCCAAGCGCTCAGCACTTGCTGAGTACAAGAAGTACCCAAACGAGAAGAATCTCCAGATTCTCAGGGCTGCGAGAAGCAAAGTTCAGCAGACTGCTCGGCGCTGTGCCAACGAGTACTGGACTCAGCTCAGCCAAGACATTCAAACCGCTGCCATAACAGGGAACATCCGTGGTATGTACGATGGCATCAAGAAAGCACTTGGTCCGGCTCAGAGCAAGACGGCCTCCCTCAAATCTTCCACTGGGGAGATGATCATAGAGAAGAACAAGCAGATGGAGAGATGGGTGGAACACTACTCCGACCTCTACTCTAGACAGAACACCGTGACACCGTCAGCCCTTGATGCCATCGACTGCCTGCCATCCATGGACGAACTTGACGCCGAGCCAACCATCGACAAACTCAGTAAGGCCATTGATAGCTTGGCCGCTGGCAAGGCACCCGGCAACGACGGCATACCCCCTGACCTGATCAAGCACTGCAAGACCGCCCTACTGCTGCCATTGCATGACGTCCTCTGCCAGTGCTGGAAGGAAGGTGCCGTACCACAGGACATGAGGGACGCCAAGATCATCACCCTCTACAAAAACAAAGGGGAGAGAAGCGACTGCAACAACTACAGGGGCATTTCCCTCCTCAGTGTTGTTAGCAAAGTCTACGCACGAGTTGTTCTCGTTCGTCTACAGAAGCTTGCCGAACGTGTCTACCCCGAGTCTCAGTGTGGCTTCCGCGCTGAGCGATCGACGGTAGACATGATATTCTCCATCCGCCAACTCCAGGAGAAATGCAGAGAACAGAACATGCCTCTGTACGTCGCCTTCATCGACCTCACCAAAGCGTTCGATCTGGTCAGCAGAGAGGGCCTTTTCAAGATCCTGCCAAAGATAGGATGCCCACCAAAGTTGCAAAGCCTCATCGAATCGTTTCACACCAACATGCAGGGGATAGTGCAGCACGATGGCAACGTCTCAGAGCCATTCAACATACGCAGCGGAGTGAAACAGGGCTGTGTACTTGCGCCAACCCTCTTTGGGATTTTCTTTGCTATGCTCCTGAAGCATGCCTTCAGCACAGCAACAGAGGGAATCTACCTGCACACAAGATCTGACGGCAGGCTTTTCAACCTCGCCCGCCTGAAAGCTAGAACCAAAGTACGCGAGGCTCTAATCAGAGACATGCTGTTCGCAGACGACGCTGCAGTCGCAACCCACACACAGCAGGAGCTTCAGACCCTGATGGACCGCTTCTCCCAGGCATGCAAGGACTTCGGGCTTACCATCAGCCTGAAGAAGACTAACGTCTTGGCGCAAGGCACGGAAGCACCACCAACCATCACCATTGATGACTACAAGCTGGAGGTCATGAATCAGTTCATGTACCTGGGGTCCACGATCAGCAACAACCTCTCCCTTGATACAGAGATCAACAAGAGGATTGGAAAATCAGCCTTCACACTCGCTCGCCTCACCACACGAGTGTGGGAGAATCCCAAACTCTCTGTCAAGACGAAAATGGCAGTGTACAACGCCTGCGTCATCAGCACACTGCTCTATGGGAGTGAGACGTGGACAACATACGCCCGGCAGGAAAAGAGACTGAACTCCTTCCACTTGCGCTGCATTCGCCACATCCTGGACATATCCTGGCAGGACAAAGTGCCCAACACAGAAGTTCTGTCCCGCGCCGGCCTTCCCTCCATGTTCACTCTACTCAGGCAGCGCAGACTCCGCTGGCTAGGCCACGTTCACCGTATGGAGGATGGCAGAATCCCCAAAGACGTCCTCTATGGAGAACTGGCAACTGGCAAGAGAGACGTTGGCCGCCCACAGCTGCACTTTAGAGACGTCTGCAAGAGAGACATGAAGGCCCTGGATATCAACACAGAGTGCTGGGAGGTCCTTGCAACGGACCGCTCCAAATGGAGAGGCACCCTGACCAGACAGCTCAAGGCGGGTGAAGAGAGACTGACTGCTGCAGCAGATGAAAAAAGGACCCGCAGGAAGAACCGCCACAGACCCAGCAGCACGGAGACCACCCACAAGTGTGACCTGTGTGACAGGGACTGTCATTCGCGCATCGGCCTGTTCAGCCACAGGCGGTGCTGTTCCAGCAGAGTAGACGTTTAGGATTCTCTTCCATGGTCATCATAGACCGACGGAGGCCGACGGACTGTGATGATCAGGCGAGCATGCTCCCCCTCCCCTCCTGTTCCTTTTTTCCCAGCTCCAGAATGATCAACACACCTGTGTGATTTCCTGCACCTGCTGTTCTGGGTCGCCAGCATATTTAAGGTCCAGTGTGTGGATACGGCACCGCTGGACCATTGGGTATCGCTGCCCTACAACTACAGATATGTTGTTGGTATAAACTGATCTGTGTGTCTTACCTCATGTGTCTTCTCCTCCTTAGGTTTGCTGACATTTCAGTGGTGTGTTCTCCGGGACTGGCCACGCTCACCTGATCCTCTTCCTGAAGACACTGGATTCTCCACCCAGGTCATCTTCCATTTTCCATTCTCCAAGCTGGTCCCATGGAGGAGTTCCCTGCCGGGTCCTCTGCTCCACATAGTAAGCTTTAACCTCCCTTCTTATTCTCATCTTCTTGGAGTTTCTCACCTCTAACCATCTCTCTCTTCTCTCTCCCCCCAGGCTGCATGTGTTCCAGCGTGCGCCTGAGTTTTGTGTGTCTATTTAAATATGTGTCAAGTTTGTGCTGTTCCTGAGTTTTGCACTATTTAAGTTTGTGTATTTTGAGTTTTGTGGGTTTTCATTAAATTTGTGTATCTTTTACCATCTGAGTCTGAGTGTTGATCTGATGTGGTTTCTCTGTGTTTGAGCCTCTCTTGTGTTGATTTTTGATGGAATGGTCCAGCCAGGATTGAGGCTCAGCGGGCACTCCACCGGGAGTGGAGCAGTCGGTACTCTCGCACTTGAATGCCATGGAACACCAGGTCATATTCCTATCTGACCAATACCAAACCATAACCCAACAATTGGCAACCGTCACTGAGCATTTGTGTCGGCTTCCTGGTGCGGCGGCTCTCCCTGCACCTACTTCTCCAGCAGTCCCTTCCATCTGCAGGGCCATTTCCGTTCCTTCACCTGCCCCCTATGAGGGGGAAATGGGGGAATGCAAAGGGTTCTTGCTCCACTGCCGGCTTTATTTCCAGTAGGTAGAGAGGGAGTATAGGGAAGATTCAGCCAAAATTCATTTTGTGACTTTGTTGCTGCGAGACCGGGCGCTCAAGTGGGCACAGTCCATCTTGAGTGGTTCGACCCAGCCCCATTTACACATTCAAACGGTTTGTATGGAAATTCTCTGAGGCTTTCGACCATTCAGAGAGCGAGGAGAACATTGTTAGCCAGCTGATGGGTCTCTGGCAAGGGAATCTGTTATGTTGTTAACTGGACGTAATTTGTGTTACACGGGTGGTGGTGCCACCTTTCCGGTTCCGCCTCCACCCGGGGTATAAGAGGGCTGTAAGAAAGAGGGGCGGTCTCTTGACCTCCTTTCACCCTGACAGAAGCACCTTGTATTATACTAGTGAGTCTACAATAAGGTCATGTTCAGCACAACACTCAGTCTCGTCCTTGGTTCTCGCTTTACCAACATAACATTTGGCAACAAGGGTAAAAGTATGGATGCTGGGGTTTCTACTATTCAGCCATTTTTGGAGCTTCCTGGTGAGCAGCCAGTCCCTTGGGCGAGGTGGTTCACCGCATTCAAAAATTACTCGGTGGCATTGAACCTTGGTAGTCTGGAGAAGTTGGGGGCATGGCCACTGTTTGTTCACAACTTGAGAATGGAAGGGCAGCGTATCCTTAGTACCTTGGGCGACAGTGATAGCTTTGATGAAGTGGCTGAGCTAATGGCGTTACATTTTCGGGCCCCGGAAAATGTCATCGTCAGGAGGATTCAGTTTTGGCAGCAATGGGATTGTTTTGTGTTTTATATTTTTTATTTTTGGAACACGACAGTTCTCTGTTTAATGGACTGTGCTTTTAGTATAGACGGCAGAAAAATCCGTCTTGCTGTGTGTGGATGGAATGGTAGTCCACCTGTTCCCCCCTAGTTTTAGTTTGTTTTGAGTGAGTGTGATAGATTATTTGTTTGTTTGTTTTTTTCTTGCCTTCTGATTGTTGCTCTGAGTGTTGCTATCCCTGTGCTGTTGCAATCCTGGAATTTCCCCGTTGTGGGACTAATAAAGGCTTATCTTATCTTATCTTATCTTATCTTATTTAAAGGGTACCTGTGGTGGTCGTCTAAACGCATTCAACTTGAAAACATTAGGCAAAGTATTCGTTATTTGGTTAAATAATTATTGCCAGCCATATACCACCAGAGAAATATGCAAATACGACCGCAGGCATGGCCAGCCAATGAAAACTCTGAGCGCAGCCATGACACATGCGGATGTGACGTCACTTCGTTGATACTCAACAGTCAATGCTCCGCCTGTATGAGAGACTAGGGTGCTGTTGTGAGTGTTTTTATTCTATTATGGCTGAATTGTTGGACTCTGAGGAAGAATTCATCCAACATGGCTACAGGTTTGAGCCAGAAAGGTCTTCTGAGGGTTAAAGTGACGAAGTGGTCCTCACACACAACGCAATTTCGTCTGAAAGGATTCGTCTGTGCCCTGTTCCGAGATTGTGCAATCGCTTTTCCGCTCCAATCTTCTGACAATGTGAGCTGGGTTTGGGTACACAAAAGAAGTGTTTATCGTTGTTTTTTCGCTTATTATTGAGACATCCAAAGGCTTTACATTCCGCCATGTTGCGATATCCGTATCGCATTGTATGTTTTTGTTGTTACAAGAGCGCCGAGTGTCTGCTGCTCTGTATATATTTTTAGAATCATCTGCCGTCTTGCGACCGTTACGAGCTCAGATCAGACGAGACGACCCGCTGAATTTAAGCATTTATTTATTTATTTTCAACTCATTTTAGTTCTGCATTTAGTATGAACCCTGAGTTTGAAATAAACGTTTGAATTTGAATTTGAATATCCCGAAAGCCACTGCTCATCCGGGCACTCCAGGCTCAGCCAATATTGATCCAGATCGCATAGTTTTAGAATCATCTGCCGTCTTGCGGCCGTTACGAGCTCAGATCAGACGAGACGACCCGCTGAATTTAAGCATTTATTTATTTATTTTCTACTCATTTTAGTTCTGCATTTAATATGAACCCTAAGTTTGAAATAAATGTTTGAATTTGAATTTGAATATCCCGAAAGCCACTGCTCATCCGGGCAATCCAGGCTCAGCCAATACTGATCCAGATCGCAGTGTCAACGAAATTACATCACAGGAAGCGTCCTGGCAGGCCATGTAGCTGCTAATATGGCTGCACCCATGTTTTGCTGACATAGCTGAACCAGCACATCAGCAATGGATTTATATCAAATTGCTTTGAACATGAATTTCAACTTAAACTTGAACTAGAACGTGAGACAGGGGCTCAATATAATATCTTTTTTTCACGACCACCACAGGTACGCTTTAAGTATTTCTGCTTAGTTTTAGTGCATGATTCAGGTTCCAAATTGGGGAGGGTTTTGATTGTATGCGTGTGTTGGACAATTTTTTTTTTAAGGGGGGAAAGTGTTGTATTGTTCTTGGACGTATTATTGTGTGACACAGGTGATGGCTCCATCTTTCCATTTCTGCCGCCACCCGGGGTCTAAGAGGGCTGTAAGGAAGAGGGGTGGTTTCTTGACCTCCTCTCAGCCGGACGGCAGTGCCTTGTATTACACGAGTGAGTCTGCAATAAAGTCTTGTTCAGCTCAACACTCAGTCTCTTCCTTGGTTTTCACTTTACCGACATAACAGAATCGATCTGTAGCCGATTTCCCCGTCGAGTTCCAGGTCATTGCTGCAGACTCTGGATGGAATGACGTTTCTCTGCACAGTGCTATCCTGTGGGGCCTGAACATTTACCTTGGCGAGCTGCCTATCCGAGCATCTCCCTCCTCTATGGATGAGCTTATTGTGCAGGCAGTGTCCCTCAAAAACCGGTTTAGGAAGCGTGCAAGGGAGCAGTGGGCCACTGCTTCCCCGTTCACTCCACGGTTGACCCCCTGTCCTCTAGTGCTGCTCCTTCGGCGTCACCCGAGCTGATGGCCCTCGGTAGGGCGCATCTGACTCTGGAGGGATGCCGGCATTGAGAGAAGGTGGGGGCGTGCATGTATTGCAGGTCCACTGACTACGTAATATCAAAATGCCCAACTAAACCAAAAAAAAAATCCAGCCCATTAGTAACTGTGGGGGCTCTGGCTGAAGGATCTCCCCGAAATCCTCCCAACCATTTTGAACTCCCGGCCCTCATTCAGTTACTGGGGGCTGAGTTCAAAACATCTGCCCTCGTTGATTCTGGGGCGGAGAAGAATTTCATTCATGTGGCGGAGTGGTTAGCACTGTGGCAGCACAGCAACTCACCCTTGGCCGGGGGATCCTGGGTTCGATCCCAGCCCCTGACCAACAGTGATCTGTGTGGAGTTTGCATGTTCTCCCCGTGTCTGCGTGGGTTTACTCTGGGATTTCTCTGGTTTCCTCCCACATGCCAAAAACATGCAAGTTAGGTTAATTGGCATCAAACTGGGGATTCTAAATTGTCCTTAGGTATGACTGTGAGAGTGAATGGTTGTCTGTCTCTCTGTGTTGGCCCTGCGATGGACTGGCGATCTGTCCAGGGTGTATCCTGCCTCTCGCCCAAAGATGCTGGGATAGGCTCCAGCCCCCCCGCGACCCGCAAAGGATTAAGCAGAAGAAGATGGATGGATGGATGGATGGATGGATGGCACTGGTCCAAAAATTTCAGATTCCCACCAGGGACCTCCCAATGCCATTGAATGTCTCAGCTGTATCTGGCAGTAGGATTACAGCGATTACCGCACAAACTGAACCCATTTCGGTCATTTTGTCCAGTAACCACTGCGAGACCGTTCACTTTTATGTGCTGCCTCAATCCTCTACTTCCATGACTTTGGGGTATCCGTGGCTCTAAATACATAACCCCATAATAAGTTGGAGTCAGGGCTCCATTTCTTCCTGGAGCTCCTTTTGCCTTTCTTCGTGTCTCCACTCGGCTGCATGCTTGCCCTGTCTCCCGATCTCCTCCCCTCCGGCTGAGTCAGAGGATCTCAGTTCTGTGCCTGATTTCTATCATGACTTAGTGGAGGTCTTTTGCAAGTCTAGGGTCCTGTCTTTACCACCTCTCCAGGCCTATGAATGCACTATTGACCTCCTTCCAGGCACTCGGCTGTCGTCCAGCCAGCTCAACAGTTTGTCTCGGCCGGAGAGGGAGACGATGGAGACCTACATTAAAGACTCCCTCAGCGCTGGTCTTATTCGTCCATCGTCCGCCCCTCTCGACACTGGGTTCTTTTTTGTAGGGAAAAAGGACGGGGTGTTGCGACCATGCACTGATTACTGCGAACTTAACACTATTACCCGAAAGGAAAAAATAGACTCTGCCCCTAATCAACTCAGCTTTTGAGTTTCTCCAATGGGGGCATTATTTCACCAACCTCAACCTCCGTAATGTGTACCACCTGGTCTGCATTCATGATGGAGATGAGTGGAAGATGGCATTCAAAACACATCTGGGTCAATTTGAATACTTGGTCATGCCATTTGGGCTGACCAACGCCCCTGTCGTCTTCCAGCGGTTGATCAATGATGTCCTGCGGGACATGGTAAACCAGTTTGTTTTTGTTTATGTGGATGATATTTTGATTTTCCCCAAACATTGGAAAAGCATGTAGTCCACGTCCAGACTGTCCTGCAGCAGCTGCTGGAGAATCAGCTTTTTATTAAAGCCGAGAAGTGTGAGTTTACCACCAGCTCCATTTCTTTTCTGGGGTTCATCATTGCCGTGGGCACATTAAAGGCCAATCCGGTGAAAATCAAGGCAGTAGTAGACTGGCCTACCCCCCAGCCCAGGAAGCAACTCCAACACTTCCTGAGCTTTGCCAACTTCTACCGCTGATTTATCCGTGAATACAATGAAGTGGCTCAACCTCTGATGCAGCTGATGTCACCCAAGAGTCTGTTCAAGTGGTGCGCGGCCACTGAAAGGGCTTTGGTTACCCTGAAAGGCCTCTTCACCAACGTGGGTGTCCTGGCACAGGTGAATCCTAAGGCGCAGTTCATGGTCGAGGTGGATGCTTCCGACTTGGGGGTGGGCGCTGTTGTCTCCCAGTGCTCCAGCTCCTACCAGAAGCTCCATCCATGTGCCTATCTCTCTCGGCGGCTAACTCCAGCTGAGAGGAACTACGATGTGGGGGACCATGAACTGTTAGCTATTAAGTTGGCGATGGAGGAGTGGAGGCACTGGCTCGAGGGGGCTAGCTAACCGATCATTGTCTGAACAGATCATAAAAACAGAATATCTTAGATCTTCCAGATGGTTGAATTCTCAGCAGGCTCGGTGGGCTCTGTTCTTCCTTAGATTCAATCTTTCCATCTCATACCACCCAGGGTCCCATAATGTCAAGGCTGATGCCCTCTCGCGCCAGTTCTCTCCCGACTCTTCCTCCTCCTCCTCTCCCTCCACAGCTGTTGCCTCTCACCCAGAGACCATTCTTCCCTCCTCCTGCTTTCTCGGGGTTCTCTTGTGGAAGATCGAGCAGAGGGTCCAACGGGCCAAGTCCGACAGGCCAAGTCCACCGAACCCGTCCCGGAGGGAGGTCCATCCAACTGGCTGTATGTGCCCTCCTCTTTAAGCAGCAAGGTTATCAAGTGGGGTCACACCAGATATTTTGCCTGCCATCCCGGGATCTCATGAACAGTGGAACTGCTGAAATGGGCATTTTGGTGGCCAATGCTCTGAAGGGATGTGCAGGAATATGTTAAAGCCTGTTACATCTGTGCTACTGACAAGTAGGACTCTTCCCCTCCAGCCGGCCTCCTCCATCCCCTCCCAGTACCAAGGTGTCCGTGGTCCCCCATTGCTATGGATTTCATCACGGGCCTCCCTCCATCCCAGAGCAATTCAGTCATTCTCATCATCATTGACCACTTCTCCAAAGCCATCCATCTTGTCCCTCTCCACAAATTTCCCTTGGTTGCAGAGACTGCCAATTTGCTGACCCTTCATGTCATCTGCCTGCATGGGATTCCCATAGACACCGTCTCGGACCGTGACCCCCAGTTTATATCACAGGTGTAGAAGGCATTCTGTCAATGCCTGGGTGCTACTGCTAGCCTGATGTCTGGATAACATCCTCAGAGCAATGGTCAGGCTTAACATGCCAACCAGTCCTCGGAGGCCACCCTGAGATGTGTGGCATCCTGCAGCCCGACCACCTGGAGCTCCTACCTGACCTGGGTGGAGTACGCCCATAACACCACCGTCTCCTCCACTACTGGGCTGACGCCTTTTGAGGCCTTGATGGGGTATACTCCACCCCTGCTTCCTATGGTGGAGAGGGGAATCACTGTTCCATCTGTGGAGGCCCACGCGCGCTGCTGTCGCCATCTGTGGAGGGCCACGTGAGCTGCTCTTCTCCATTCAGCGTAACGTAACCAACATTACGCGAACCCAAGACATGCGCCGGCACTGAAGTATGCAGTGGGACAGAAGGTCTGGCTGTCTGCTGAGCAGATTCCTCTGAAGACGGCGTCCCGGAAGCTGTTGAAGCGGCATCTGGGCCCCTAAACCATCAAGCGCATCATTAATGATGTCACTGTTGGGCTGGACCTGCAACCTTGGAAGCCCAGTAGGACACCAGGAGGCACCCCTTGAGGGGGAAGGGTACTGTGATGATCAGGCGAGCGTGCTCCCCCTCCCCTCCTGTTCCCGTTTTTCTGGCTCTGGAATGATCAACGCACCTGTGTGATTTGCTGCATCTGCTGTTCTCTGGGTCGCCAGTGTATTTAAGATCCAGTGTGTGGATACGGCACCGCTGGACAGTTGGGTATTGCTGCCCTACAACTACAGTTACGTTATTGCCATAAACTGATCTTTGTGTCTTACCTCATGTGTCTTCTCCTCCTCAGGTTTGCTGCCATTTCAGTGGTGTGCTCTCCAGGGCTGGTCACACTCCCATTATCCTATTCCTGAAGACATCGGATTCTCCACCCAGGTCATCTGCCATTTCCCTTCCCCTCCCTCGTACCATGCAGGAGTTCCCTGACAGGTCCTCTGCTCCACACAGTAAGCTTTAACCTCCCTTCTTATTTTCCTCTTCTTGGAGTTTCTCACCTCTAACCACCTCTAACCTCACCTCTAACCTCTGTCTCTTCTTTCTCACCCCAGGCTGTGTGCGTTCCAGCGTGCTCCTGAGATTTGTGTGTCAAATTAAGTTTGTGTCAAGTTTGTGCTGTTCCTTAGCTTTGCACTTTAATTTAAATTTGTGTATTTTGAGTTTTGTGGGTTTCATTAAAGTTGTGTATCTTTTACCATCTGAGTCTGAGTGTTGATCTGGTGTGGTTGCTCTGCGTTTGATTGTCTCTTGTGTTGAATTATGAAAAATGGTTCTTATAATATGAACTTCTTTGAATTTAAAGTTTTCTTTTTAGCCATCTGCATAAATTGTGTTTATACTTTAAAAAAAAAGATATTTTAAAAACTGTTTTAACATTTCCTTTCTCCAATAAGTATTGTAGCGATTCCAAGATGGCTGCTACACAAAGACTCATGGGACTTTGCTTGCTTCTGAGATTCTTATGGCCCTTTTCCACTAGCCCCGGTTAGCCCAACACGGCACCGCTCAGCCCGCATTTGAGCATTTTCCATAAGCCCCAGCACCAGTTAGCAGGCGCTATTTTCGTACCTGATCGAGGGCAGGGTACAACCGAGCTGAGTCGGGCCGTGATGTGACGTCAACAGACTGGTCGCCGCTGATTGGTCAGGTCGTAACGTCATGAAAGCGACCTCTTCTGATGAATCTACACGACCGCCATTTGCAATATTTCACGGACTAACTCGGTCACGGAGTAAATACAATATTAATACAGACAGCGTTGTAGGTTTTGCGGAACTCTACACTGTGGTCCAACGAAGAGGTGCGGAGTTTTCTCTGCTTGGTGGCAGATCCACATTGAGAGGAGTGATCCAGACCAATACAGATGGCAGCCCAGCATAGAACCGGACTACGGACAAGCTGAAGACGAACGTGAGAGAACCATCGATGGTGAGTGATTTGTAATAATGTGCATCTATTCGCTTATTTATCCTGTTGGTGGTAAGCTCACTTTTTTTGAGCCATACAGCGCCGTTTTGTGTTGGTTAATGGGTTTTAGCTAGTAGCTAGCTAGCTAGCTAGCTAGTAGCCAACTCTGCTAATTCGCGCTTGTTTTCTCCTAAGTATTCGCTTGTGAGAGCAAAACGATGAAATATGTCAATCCTGGTTAAAGTCCTGGTTTGTGTACGTATTGCACTTTGGTGCTGCACATTAAATTGTGTGCAATTTAATGCTAGCATGTGTTTCCACATGCCAGGGGTTAGCCGTTCTCAGTGTTTATATTGTGGATACAGGTGAAATGGACAACAGGAGCCAAAATCTCATCATATTAAAATTGCTTTTTCAAACCAGTGATTTATAAAGTCATTCATATAATTTTCTAAAGCGTCAGAATAGACCCACACACCTATTCTGTGGATCCTGCAGTGCTTGTCAGGGAAACAAAGCATTTTTGTCACATCCCACCACTGACTTACACAGGTGTATTTCCCTAATACAGGTACATCTCCAAAAATTAGAATGTCATGAAAAACTTCAATATTTTTTGTCACTCATTTCAGAAAGAGAAATCCGTATATTATATAGATTCATTACACAGACAGTGATATATTTCAAGCGTTCATTTATTTTAATTTTGCTGATTACGGCTTACAGCCCCTGAAAACCCCAAATTCTATTTGGCAAAAAAATGGAATATTACATAAAATTAACTTTAAAAAATAGTTTTTAAAATATAAATGTTGGCCGCTGAGGTGTTGGCTAATATGGGCTGTAGCCGTAATCATCAGTATTAAAATAAACACTTTCAATATATCACTGTCCCTGTAATGAATCTAATATGGGTTTCACTTTCTGAAATGAGTGAAAATTTTTTTGAATTTTTTCATGGTATTCTAATTTTTGAGATGTGCCTGTATATGTGTTGAACTTGCTTGAACCTAACCACCATCCATTTCTGTCGTTCATCTAGGCAGGAAAGCAGCCAGCCCACAGCGGACCTCGCCACTGTGGAAAGTACTGAAATCCTTTGCTTTTATAGGTAAAGTGTCAAAACCAAAGTAGCACAATTTCCACTTAATATAAAAGGGACTGAACTGAGATTTATTTGATTGTGTGAATATGGCACATCAACTGTAAAATAAACCACTTGTTAATGTATTTATTTTTTGTCAGATCACGTGTGATCCTTTGTGAGTTATGTTCATAACTGTATGTTTTGGCGAATGTAAGATGTTCAGTCATCTGTGTGTAGTTTATAGTCTATCATCAATAAACTCATGCAGCAACAGGACACATTACAAATATTTGAGACCCATTGTAGTGCTTATTTTTATATTTTAGCAATGCTAGTACAAAACACCGCCCACACTTGAAGCCAGGGCAACAAGAGACACTTTTACAGACAAGACAAACTTTTATTGATAAAAACTTCATATTTTGACTGAGTGACTCCATACTCGGTGATGCACACCTTCAGTTAAAGTACTAGATTCCATTCAAGTGAATGTATTAATTCATTTTGATTGCTGAGACCACAGTAAAAACAGATGATTTTAAATGTAACCCAGCCCTTGTAAAATCTACTGAAGCACAGCTACATGAAAATTGTGGTTAAATACAACAACAAAGTACTTTATTGTCACATTCAAATTGTAATCCCTCCTGTTTTGTTTTTCTTTTGATTTCTTGGATGGAATATGGTGGGCAATATAAGCTGCGGCTTCAGCCATCACCCATTTCAGATAACCTATGTTGAACTGTATAATCAGAGGAGTTATTGTTTAAGATAAGATAAGATAAGCCTTTATTTAGTCCCACAATGGGGAAATTCCAGGATTGCAACAGCACAGGGATAGCAACACTCAGAGCAACAATCAGAAGGCAAGAAAAAACAAGAGCAGCGAGTATACATATGTACATATAAACATAAATATATAGACACACGATGCGGAGCATTGCAGCTAGATGGAATAAATATATAGATATATAAACACACAGTGCGGAGCATTGTAGCTAGATGGAATAAATATGTGAATATATAAACACACACACACAGTGTGGAGCGTTGTAGCTAGATGGAATAAATATATGAATATATAAACACACACAGTGCAGAGCATTGCAGCTAGATGGAACAAACATGCAAATATATAAACACACACACAGTGCAGAGCATTGTAGCTAGATGGAACAAATATGCAAACACATAAACACACACAGTGCGGAGCACCGTAGCTAGATGGAATAAATATGTAAATATATAAACACACACAGTGCGGAGCACTGTAGCTAGATGGAACAAACATGTAAATATATAAACACACACAGTGCGGAGCACTGTAGCTAGATGGAACAAATATGCAAACACATAAACACACACAGTGCGGAGCACCGTAGCTAGATGGAATAAATATGTAAATATATAAACACACACAGTGCGGAGCACTGTAGCTAGATGGAACAAACATGTAAATATATAAACACACACAGTGCGGAGCATTGTAGCTAGATGGAACAAATATGCAAACACATAAACACACACAGTGCGGAGCACCGTAGCTAGATGGAATAAATATGTAAATATATAAACACACAGTGCAGAGCACTGTAGCTAGATGGAATAAATATGTAAATATATAAACACACACAGTGCGGAGCATTGTCGCTAGATGGAATAAAAATATAAATATACAAACACACAGTGCGGAGCATTGTAGCTAGATGGAACAAATATGCAAACACATAAACACACACAGTGCGGAGCACCGTAGCTAGATGGAATAAATATATAAATATATAAACACACACAGTGCGGAGCACTGTAGCTAGATGGAATAAATATGGAAATATATAAACACACAGTGTGGAGCATTGTCGCTAGATGGAATGAATATATAAATATACAAACACACACAGTGCAGAGCACCATAGCTAGATGGAATAAATATGTAAATATATAAACACACAGTGTGGAGCATTGTCGCTAGATGGAATAAATATATAAATATACAAACACACAGTGCATTGCAGCTAGATGGAATGAAACAGCATAACCATCTACTTAGTTATCCTACATGGTATGATTATGTACCCATACATATTGTCACCCTCCGTAGCTACCGGTATTTTCCTAGTTGTATACCGGAGGGGACCATTGTGTAAGTCTATTGCATCTTTTGCATTCAATACTATTAGGTTGTCACATCTTTTTGCTATCTCTGCGAGCAGCCCTGCTTAGGTTATACAGTCTGACAGCCGTTGGTAGGAAGGACCAGCGAAACCTCTCGGTTGTGCACCTAGGATGATGTAGTCTGCTGCTAAATGAGCTCCTTAATTTGACCTTGTTAGATTTTTTCCCCTTTGTTATATTATTCTATTTTCTTTTAATCTTTACTTTTAATCAATCCGAAATAACGATTCATTCATTAATTCACATTCCACCACTGGCTTTTAGCAACAAGTGTATTTCCCAAATATGTTTTACACTTGCTTTAATTAACCACCACCCATTTGTCTTTTGTCTAGGAAAGAGGGAAACTGTCCACCCCAACTGGACCTTGCCTCACTATTTACAGAGATGCAGGCTGAAGATCTGCTGAACCAGGACCAGTACGAGGGGCCGATCCAGTTGCTTCTCAGTGAGGCAGCGTGGCTGTCGTGTGTGACCCATTCCAGTTTTTTTTTTCTTTTTTACAGTTTGAATTTTGCATATTCTGAATAATCTGGAATTTGCTGCTGATTGTAATAAACAATTTAGTGACTTATGTGTTTGCATCATGATTTTCTATTTTGTCTGTTAAGACACCGGTGGGAAAAGCGTCAACTGTGCAAAGGATTTATCGGTGACCTTGAAAATAATGGCTCATTTTTAAGAAAAAAGTAACCAAAACAATTATTTTATTAACTGAAGACTGTATTGTTGGATGTGCCACCGCAGAAGACCCTGCATACTTTAGTGACAGTACCAGTATATGGAAGAATTCTGGGTCATATTAGCATCTGCTCTTCATCATAATGGGTTTGGGCGGGGGTGTCTAATCATGTGCCATGGAGGGCAAAGACCCTGCAGGCTTTACCTCCAACCAGTGTCTTCAACAGCAGATTCCACTGAACTTCTTCCACTGACTGCTGATCAGTGAGAACACCTGCTGAAGAGACTGGGTAGAAGAGAGAACCTGCAGGGTCTTGGCCCCCCCATGACACATGATTGGAAGCCCCCGGATTAGGTTTAATGGGATTTAACATTTTAACACAAACTGCTTTATGGTTCATAATTCTGTTGACAGACTTACACCAAACCAAAAGTGATTTCTCAAACTGCTGGATTGTTCTTAGACAGCTTTTCCAATCTTTCAGTATTTAATTTGTGCCACATGGTGGTAACCTTCACATATAAAAAAGAGACATCTGCAAAAACTTCAGAGGTTTATTGTCAGTGCAATTCCCAGTGCCATACTACATGAATGTATAGTACATTGTTGATGCAGAGAATATATATTTCTACAGTACATGTATCTAGTAAATCAAGTATTTTCCATGTAACCTTGTGACTGCATTATTTTAATTGCTTTTAATCCTAGATCAAGTTTGTTTTGGCCTAAAATGCATCATAACTGTCAAATATATCTTATTATACATAACTCAGTACTGTTTACTTTTTGAATATATATTTTGTGGCTAATATAGTTATTAACATGGCGATCAAGTTGTGTCAGATGATCATTTTTTGCCATGACACCACCTCAGACTCAGTGCTGCAGAAGCAGGTATGTCCATGACGTCTCAACAGTCTCTCCATGATTTTCACGCAGAGCAGAGCAATTTGTTGCACAGGAAATAAACGTTTCTACAGACATTCTTAAGCTCTATAACCACTGATTGTTTGTGAAGCTGTGTTGACATCAGTGACAGGCTGATGACATCAGTGACAGGCTGGTGACATCAGTGAGAGGCTGTGCTGAAAGCCCAGACCGACCGTTTGAAGCGGTAATTTCCTCACAACAGAGCCATCTGAAACACACACACACAGCGTACATATTATAGTACCTAACTTGCAGACATTACAGTGTAGTACGACATACTTATCTGGATTCGGGAGTCAGATTCGATCTCTGTTTTTAAGAATAGGGCTAAAACCTACCTTTTTGATATAGCCTACAATTAGGGAGGGATCATGTGTTTCTGAACCCTCCCTTAGTTATGCTGCTAATAGGTTTAGTCAGCAGGCCGACCTCCAGTAATGCACTGGGCCTCACTCCTTTCCTTACTCTCAATGAAATATTTTTTTTGCTGGTCATTAACATTTGTTTGTTCTCTCCCATAGATTGAGTCCCCATCGTGCTGTTTGCTCTCTACATGTCTGTTCTTTTCATCTTCTCTATCCCCTCACCCCCCAGCCAGTCACAGCAGATGACTGCCCCTCCCTGAGCCTGGTTCTACTGGAGGTTTCTTCCTGTTAAAAGAGAGTTTTTCCTCTCCACCGTCGCCAAGTGCTTGCTCACAGGGGATCGCCTGATTGCTGGGGTCTTTCTGCAACTGTGGGGGTTCCCCCTACCATTGATAGTGCTATGAGATGACTGTTGTTGTGAAACAGCGCTATATAAATAAAGTTGAATTGAATTGAATTGAACTTATAGCAAACTAGCATTAGCAACCATTAGCTTACCGTCATTTATGACCTAGTTTGTATCCTCATGTGTTCGGCTCTCTCAGAAGCTGCAGAACTATTCCAGAGTGTTTCGTCTCGCTGCCTGTACCCTTGTCTGGCGGTCCTTTTTGGCATTTACGGCGAAAAAAGCCACAGACCGAGGAGTCGCCTTGTACAGCTGCCATGTTGTTTGCTTGGGTCGCGCGCTTCACGTCACGAGAGTGTGGCGCCGCCTTGCTGTTCAAGAAATCCCACCCACTGCAGGCGTATCAGCAGTAATGTGGAAATGCAATCGAGGCCGAAACGAGTCGTTGTGAGTGGTGTTGTGTTTGCCAATCGGGGCCGAGTGGGGCTAGTGGAAAAGTTCCTTTAGTGTACTGTTGTGTGTCTCACCATGAGTGAGAATAGTATTTGCATCTATTGACCTCTGGTCATTTTTCTGTCTTTGTGTGATGTTAATAAAGTTCCATTGAACAGTTCAACTTGATTACTCTTTGATTTACTCTTGATTACTCTTTGATTACTCTTTCTGTCTACACAACAGTATGACATAATCTATGTGTGACCAAGGGAGCAGGTGGTGAAGCCCATCTGGTGGTATCCAGATGGTGGTGTCCAGCCAAAGGTTTGAACTCACAACCTCCTGCTCCAGAGTGCAGCACTCTACCTGTGTTACCAAGAGGGTCGACCCACTTGGAAAGCCAAGTAGGAATTCTTTTACTGATTCTGTTATACATTATTTTTATTGTATGGTCCATTGGTTTCACTGTTGTATATCTGTTTTTTTTTTTGTTCAGTAAAGTTCATTAAAAATATAAAAATCATTTGCAAAAACATGTGATTTATGCAGTATTGTTATTTACTAAGATAACTACAAGCGTAATTTACTATCAAATGGTTATCTTGAACTGTAGAGGCAACCAAGTTGAGTCTGTAAGACTGGGAGCAGTCTGCTCCAGCGAAATAAAAGCTGAACGCCAAAAAAGATGGAAAGCAAGAAACATTGCCATCTAATGGATGAATTTAGTACTGCAGCTAATTACCACACTTTGTGTGAATGTGTGTATGGGGGGGGGGGGTCACCCTCCAAAATTTTAGTTTGCCTTTCTGGGGCCACTATTGTCACTCACACAAGGAAAACATTTTTTTATTTTTTTTTTAATGTAGTGTACCCTGAACTTTTTATTTATTTATTTATTTTTAAGTTTTTCATGCTCTTATTAACATGGGAGTGGACAAACGTGCTTCCTTTCTGCAACTGTGTGTCCATTTAAAGCTTTCAACACATTAAAAATAACACCTATCAAGAATATTCTTTAAAAAATAGTACAGCAGAAGTACTGCAAGCACCTAGCAACCACTTATTTACAGCAGTTTTTATCTCACCTGTTAGCTTTAGCTTAGCTGTTAGCCCTCCTCATTATCCACATTTAAATTTTCTCTTCTCTCCAGAATTCAGGTCGAGATTTTGCTTTGATGTGAATGGTTCATATGTACACATAGTATGATAGCAATACTCTCGGGTGGCACGGTTCTGCACTGCTGCAGGACCCGACAACTGGTGAGTCTGGGGTTGGAACTGACTCTTGGACACCACTGGTCCAGTGTTGCGTCTCTTTGAAGATGGGAGCTGCTCTGTGAATCAAGCAGCAAAGCTTTAAAGGGCACTTCTGCTGTGAAAAGCTGATGTGAAAAGGTTGTACAACTAGCCTAAGGCTAACAGCTAAGCTAGGGGTTGGCTGGCTCCAAGTGAACAAAGCTTACATCAGTTCTGTTTGTGGGTGTCTGATCAAGAACAGATTGAACTGTCTACTACTGGAGTGCACACTTAAGGGGAAGGTAAGAGATGCAACTGGTGTGACCACTGGTGGGATGACAGTTGGTGGTGGTCGTGCTGAAGTTTTTCCTGGTTGTTTTTACATGCAGTATTTCTGCTGGACTTAAAAGTTAGGTTTTGTGTTTTTTTTGTTTTTGTTTTTTTTTGAGAATGTTCTGGATGGTTGTTATCATTTTGATGTGTTGAAGGCTTTAAATGTACCTGTGGTTCAAGAGAGCAAGCATGTTTGTCCACCCATGTTAATCAGAGTATGAAAAACTTGAAAAATAAGAAGTTCAGGATACATTACATTGAAAAAAAAGTTATTTTTTGTTGTGATTAATTGTGATTAAATGATCATTTTTTGGGAGATTAATTACGATAATGAAATGATAATGATAATGGACGCCTCCCACTTGAGGTGTTTCGGGCACATCCCACTGGGAGGAGACCCCGGGGCAGTCCCAGGACTCGGTGGAGAGACTATGTCTCCCAGCTGGTCTGGGAACGCCTTGGTATCCTCTCTGAAGAGCTGGAGCAGGTGGCTGGGGAGAGGGAAGTCTGGGCTTCTCTGCTTGAACTGCTGCCTCCGCGACCCGGACCTCTGGAAAAGCAGTACAAGATGGATGAATGGATGGATGGATGGATAATTACGATAATTAATTTTAATTATTGTACAGTACACACATACATATACCAAGGACAAGGGCAATACGATCAATTAGATGATGACGGTGGGACAAGTAACTGATGTAAGTTTAAATGTCAAAAGCTAGATGACGAAGTGAGCTTTTAAAACTACTTGGATAATTTCTGTAATGCATCAAGTTGAAAAAATTGTAATGGTAAAACTTTCTTTCTTTCTTTCTTTCTTTCTTTCTTTCTTTCTTTCTTTCTTTCTTTCTTTCTTTCTTTCTTTCTTTCTTTCTTTCTTTCAATGAAATAAATTAGACCTCTGATTTTATAGTTTTGCATGTGAGTTCAAGTAAAAAGAAAAGATAAAACATTTCTGTTGATTTTAGAAATTAAACTTCTCCAAAACTCCAGATGAAATGTTATTATTTACATTATTAATTTGCGGTAAAATTACAACTCTTCACAATCACAGTAATGCAGTGTTTTCAGTCCAGATCTGGGATTATCCAAGAAAACAAGCAAATATTATTTGAGACACCACAGTAATTAGTAAAGAGAGTGTCTAGAGAAGATAAAAGGAGCACACTGAAGATCTGTTGAAAGAAAAAAATGAAAGCAAGGGAAGGATTGATGGTGGAAAGACAGTGAATCAAGAAGTTCAGAGGATTCACAAGGTGGGAGTGAGTGCAGCAATGAATAGGATGAAAAGTGGCAAGGCAGTTGGTCCAGATGATATGCAGTACCAGTGGAGGCGTGGAGATGTTTAGGAGAGACAGCATTGGATTTTTTTTTTTACCTGATTGCTTCACAAAATCATGGCGAATGAGAGGATGCTAACGGAATGGAGAAGAAGTGTAGCTACTGGTACAGAATTACGATCTTTTACTTCACTGTGATCTTTAAACAACAAAACAAAGACTGACAATTGTGCATAGATGTTGTTGGAATGTATTTTGATTGTTAAAAAAAAGAAAAAAAATACTCAAACAGAAGTCTCCATAGGCACAGTCAGTTCCCTCCACCAGCAATAGCTACAAACCACAGAAATCAGAAAAGAATATCATATGTAGGCCTATTAATATTGCAAGGTAAAAAAAAAAATAAACAAACAAAAACTAGTGGTACAAAAAAAAAGTTAATGATAACATGAATGAAAACAAAATTGTGGCTGATGATGCTGAACCAGCCACTATGTAGCTACAACCACTAGTGCTAAAGCTAGGGTTTGGCATTGAGAGGTTTTAGAGATCATTCCAACAGGGATAGTGTGCTTAGAAAAAAACCCTTCCACAGAGGGGAAAAAGTACTGCTAACTGAAACTTATCTGGACTGAATGAACCTTAACTCCCTCTATCAATGGACAGATCATATTTGCAAATTCAGTTGACACATTGAAAGAGTTTCAAAAAAGGGTGGGACACCTAGCTTTAATGCACCTATTAGATCTTGTCAGGAGGTTGACCGCCAAAAGGGTGAGTCCAAGTCCAAGTTTAATGCCTTTAAGTCAAGATACAATGATTTTTTTTTTCATAAAATTGTTCTTTTTAGCTATCCACCTTATTCCTAGGCCCCATGATGCCTTGCGTGAATTATGGTAGCAACTTCGGGTACTGATTTAGAACATGTGGTTGTCACTGAAATGGGATGCTTTTCCTTGCTCAAAAACAATGACTTCGGCATCAGAAATGCAGGGATATGGCCGCTTGCACCTCAAAACAGTAATATAATCACACCACTTCCCACGACTATCAAGGAAAGGGAATATGCCCTTAAACAGTGGCCTTGTAGATAGTAGCTCCATTAGTTAGTGCCACTGCTAAGATGCTAACACTATGAACAGATGACCCATGCTGGCAAAATGAGTCACTTTGAGGACATTTTCAAAACTGATGTAACATTATTTCCATATTCTGTATTGTAAGACCTTCAAAATGATATTTAATTTGTAGGAAGTGCGCAAAAACTGACCTAGAAAAAGATGATGTGTTTATATTTTAGCTAAGTTGAAAACTTGCGTTTGATCGATCGGGAGTTACGTCTTCTGCAAAACATGTAGGTATTTTTTATAAAGTATGGTTTCTAAGCTTTCCAGTCCTACCAGGCACTCATGGAGTTTTCCCGGGACTTCCCCGCTACCAAACAAAGAAAGTGTCATGATTTATGACTTCTCATTGCCTGTACTCATAATGACGTGGAGCACATTCAGACCAGCACGTCTCCATTGCAATAAAGTCAGCTACATTTTGTTAAAATATGTTGGACATAATCAAATTTACCTTAGAGCAAACGTACGCCACAACACCGTGCTTTGATGTCGTCTGTCATCGTGTGGTGAGAAGCCTTCATTTATCCAGTCTATTGGCACAACCACGAACACCAGCAAGTGCCAGAACTACGCCAAAACATTCAAAAAAACAAAAAAAAAAACAAAACTAGAAGAGCTGAAATTAGCTGCCACTTGAGTGTAAAACACATATGTGGACTATACATTAAAATGAATTTGAAAAACTTTTAAAAACGCTATTTTAAATGTCCCTGCTACTCCACTCTTACTGACTGATTTAACACTATGTCAGCTGAAATCGGAAGCTCTGCCCATAATCTTTCCTACAGCGGCACCCTCAGGAATAAGGTGGATAAGCAATTTTAGAGTTTAAGCTAACAACTTTAGCTTTTAATATACATCTATTAAACTTTAACACATTTTCTGCTATTTAGCTAACATTGTTTAGGTTTGATAAGTTTTTCTCATTTTTTCTTGCATTTCCTGTTGCATTTCTATTATGTTTTCCCATTTCTATTATGTTTTCCCATTCCCTGGTGCTTTCTCATCAATAAATCAATTTTATCACTTCCACTTATTACACTGGTCAACACCAAATTTATTGTCTAAGTTTTTTTTTTTTTTTTTAGCTGATTTAGAACAATTTTGATGTGCTGAATCCAAAAATCACATTGGTTTTGTTCAATCAGGTCAACTTTTGAACTATGGCCACATGTTGTTTTTTACGTTTTTGTTTACATGTACAGGTATTTTTGCTTTATATGATGCAAAATTCTTTTTTATTTCTTGAAATTTCTCTAACTCTGAAGAGTTTGCATGTGCCAATTTATGACATGATGTCATAAATTGTCATGATGGCTGATTACTGTTGGACTCTGAAAAGAGACATCCCTGCCACTGAGCATTCTAGAGGTTCGAGTAAACGGCGTTTGAAGCTCGGAATTTTGAACAATGATGACGTAGCATACAATTTACATGTACTTACCTTTATGAATGTCTACTATTCAATTTACAGTAATCAAAGTTTGTAACATTTAATCAATAAATTGTGTTAGAAAATGATTTTTTCTCTTAAAAATCTATTTTAGATGAGAAATATTAACAAAAATCAATCGAAAATGTCACAAAAAACTAATTGATTTAGTCAGAAGATCAGATTTGTTTAAAAAATCGAGAGAAACGGATGTCATTTCCGGATTCAGTAGTGCAAAATTGTTTTAAATCAGTTGAAAAAACACAGACAACTTACAAAAAAAATATTTTTGTAACCCTGTGTTATCATTGTACATACTGGAAATAGTGTGCGGGCAGATCTTTTTTTTTCTTTATAACATAAATGTTTCACATTTAGATCATTTTTGTAACCATACTGAGCCATTTGATAGTTCCTCAGTTAGCTTAGCGGCTAGCAGCTATCACGTTTATGTCTGCCATTCCAAATACTGTACCACTGCATGGGCTGTAATACAAATCTTACATAGTGTTGCTTTAAGCTTCTACAGCTTTTCATAGTCTTTTAGCATTTCAGGTGTTTGTTTGAAGTTTCATTTTCTTTCTTTTTCCAGCCTGCATTTCAGATAAAGTATTTGCACTTTCAACATTTATACTGCATTTTCTTAAGGACCTTTATTAATGAAAATGATCTGTTTCATTTAAAATGATACAACATTTTTAGCAGTTCATGTTCACAAAAGTTGTTCACAAAAGACAAGTAATTTCTTGATTTGCAATATTTTCCCTTACAGTATTGTACGTGAACCAAACCGTGACTTCAAATTCAGGTACAGAATGTCACAAAAGTGAGTACACTCCTCACATTTTTGTAAATGTGTTATATCTTTTCATAGGACAACACTGAAGATATGACACTTTGATACAATGTAAAGTAGTCAGTGTACAGCTTGTATAACAGTGTAAATTTGCTGTCCCCTAAAAATAATTCATCACACAGCCATTACTGTCTAAACTGCTGGAAACAAAAGTGAGTACACCCCGAAGTGAAAATGTCCAAATTGTGCCCAATTAGCCATTTTCCCTCCCTGGTGTCATGCGACTCGTTAGTGTTACAAGGGCTCAGGTATGAATGGAGAGCAGGTGTGTTAAATTTGGTGATATCACTATTACACTCTCTCATACTTGTCACTGGAAGTTCAACATGGCACCTCATAGCAAAGAACTCTCTGAGGATCTGAAAAAAAAAAAAATTGTTGCGCTACATAAAGATGGCCGAGGTTTATAAGAAGACTGCCAACAACTGAAACTGAGCTGCAGCATGGTGGCCAAGACCATACAGCGGTTTAACAGGACAGGTTCCACTCAGAACAGGCCTTACCATGGTTGACCAAAGAAGTTGAGTGCAAGTGCTCAGCATCATATCCAGAGGTTGTCTTTTGAAAATAGACGTTATGAGTGCTGCCAGCATTGCTGCAGAGGTTGAAGGGGTGGGGGGGGTGTCAATGCTTAGAACATACGCTGCACATTGCATCAAATTGGTCTGCATGGCTGTCGTCCTGGAAGGAAGCCCCTTTTAAAGATGATGCACAAGAAAGCCCGCAGACAGTTTGGTGAAGACAAGCAAACTAAGGACATGAATTACTAGAACCATGTCCTGTGGTCTGATGAGACCAAGATAAACTTATTTGATTCAGATGATGTGAAGAGTGCGTGGCGGCAACCAGGTGAGGAGTGTCATGGTTTGGGGCTGCATCAGTGCTGTTGGCACTGGGGAGCTACAGTTCATTGAGGGAACCATGAATGCCAACATGTACTTTGACATATTGAAGTAAAGCATGATCCCCTCCCTTCAGAAACTGGGCTGCAGGGTAGTGTTCCAACATGATAACGACCCCAAACAAACCTCCAAGACAACCACTGCCTTGCTAAAGAAACTGAGGGTAAAAGTGATGGACTGGCCAAGCATGTCTCCAGATCTAAACCCTGTTGAGCATCTGTGGGGCATCCTCAAACGGAAGGTGGAGTGCAAAGTCTCTAACATCCACCAACTCTGTGATGTCATCATGGAGGAGTAGAAGAAGATTCCAGTGGCAACCTGGGAGGCGCTAGTGAAGTCCACGGCCAAGAGAGTTAAGGCAGTGCTGGAAAATCATGGTGGCCACACAAAACATTGACATGTTGGGCACAAATTGGACATTTTCACTAGGGGTGAACTCACTTTTATTGCCAGCTGTTTCAACATTAATGGCTGTGTGCTGAGTTATTTTGAGGGGACAGCAAATTTACACTGTTATAAAAGCTGTACACTGACTACTTTACATTGCAACAAAGTGTCATATCATCAGTGTTTTCCCATGAAAAATAAAATAAAATATTTACCAAAATGTAAGGGGTGTACTCTGGTGAGATACTGTACCACAAATAGCCACCCAGAAAACATCAGCAGCATCATTTGTGCAGAAAACAGCTCTTCGCATTGTTACTGTATTTTGCCCTTTAATTGATGTTCCTCAAATGGCATTTCAAAACATATTTGACTGTCAAATCATTAACATCCACTCTGTTTCTTTCTATTTGTTTATGCAATTTGCCTTTGATTTGTACCATCAAGCTACAAATTATGTGGGCAACATTCTGTGTCTATGTGTGTGTTTCATCATGATAGAGGCCGCCCAGTGATGAGTCAGGACATCATAATAACTGTGCTGCATTGTGAAGAATGGCCTTCTGCTTTGCATCTTCCCCATCAAAATAGCACCATTGTGTTTTGTCACCCAGCTTGTAAGTCACTTGCTTAATAGACAATTTAGATTCCAAAAATGGGCAAACACAACATCTCACAACATGATTGCTTTCAGTTATTTTTTTTTTTCCCAGTTTCAGTTTTTCATTTCTGTTCTTGATTTTCTTTTTCTTTTTGTTTTACACTGGAGTGTAAGAATGTAATCATCACGGCCATTTCAGTCTGAGGAAGACAATTTGGAAGGGGAGAGAAGGCGCCGTCTTTGGCATGTTTATAGAGAGCTGTGCCAGATGACAGCAGAGGAACAGAGGAGGAAAAGGACAGAGGGTGCAACAAGGGGATCGTAAAGACCAGGGATGGGGGAGGAATAAAGAGATTGGGTAAGCAAGGGAGTGATGCATGAAGTAACTGAGGGAGAGTGGCTTTGGCATCTCCCCCACGGCAACCCTGAATATGTCATTTCCTTCCGGCTCATGCTACTGGTGCTAACAGATCCCACCCACTCCCCCAGCAGTAACACCTCCAGCCTTCATTCAGTCAGACTAGCAGGCACACTACCCTTTTATCTTTTCATCTCCCCTTGTTTTCCTCTGTTAGCACTGAGTTCCCCCTCAGTGCTGATTATAGTGGTCTGTGTGTGCATGTGTGTGTATTCGCCTGTCTCTGGCTTTCTGCTTCCATTTTTCTTCTCTCTTGTAATAAAGTAAATGAGGATGGGAAATGGCAAGACTCAAGGTGATATTTCAGCAAGCCTCTCCCCAGCAACAGCAATGTGGGGAGCCAGGCAGGCATTAGTGTCTTTGATGTATGTGTGCATCTGCATGTGTGTTTCTGCCTGTGTATTATGCATTCAGCTGGAATGTTGCATTCATAGTTTTCCAGTGATGACACATCATTACAGGGATGCCCACCTAAAGGCAAGATCAAATTTTCCCAGTAATATTTCCAAGGTTTGTTTAGTCACAATGTCAGATAGTACTTGAAACAAATGCATTAACAAACAGTTAAGTAAGTTCATATTCAAAAATTGCATGCAAACAAACAAAATACTCTTCACAGGAAACATGACTGTTTTCTCCACAATAATGTTCAGCAGTATGTGCCAAGTCATTAAAACTGCCATTGAGTTTGTGACTGACAAACTTCACAATTCATTTCATTGACTGTATACACAGTTTCAAGATTCAACGATTCAAAATTTTTTATTTGTCAATATTTCTATATGTACAAGATATACAGTAGAACTGAAATGCTTTTTGTCTCACTCTTAGTGGTGTGTGCAATATACAGTATAAGACAAGAAGGAAGAAGGAAATAAAAAACAGCAACAATCTACACTACCGTTCAAAAGTTTGGGGTCACTTAGAAATTTCCTTATTTTTGAAAGAAAAGCACTTTTTTTTTCAATGAAGATAACTTTAAACTAATCAGAAATACACTCTATACATTGCTAATGTGGTAAATGACTATTCTAGCTGCAAATGTCTGGTTTTTGGTGCAATATCTACATAGGTGTATAGAGGCCCATTTCCAGCAACTATCACTCCAGTGTTCTAATGGTACAATGTGTTTGCTCATTGCATCAGAAGGCTAATGGATGATTAGAAAACCCTTGTGCAATCATGTTAGGTCTGCAATGCTGTAATTGCTGCAAATGGAGGATTCTTTGATGAAAGCAAAGTTTGAAGGAAAAAATTATTATTTCAAATACAAATCATTATTTCTAATCTTGTCAATGTCTTGACTATATTTTCAATTCATTTTACATCTCACGGTGGTAAATAAGTGTGACTTTTCATGGAAAACACAAAATAATTGTCTGGGTGACCCCAAACTTTTGAACGGTAGTGTATGTACAGTAATGTTACCCATAGTGCAAATAACAGTAAAAAACACAGCATTCCTATGTACAGTAAACCATAGTACTAGTAAATTACAAGTTCAGTATGGTAACGGGGGTGCAGACAGTGACAGATTGATCTGCACATGATTAGTATTGCAAATACAGAAAACAGCAGGTGTGACATTGGTGCAAAGAGTTGCAGTAAGGTGCAAGACATACAGCAGCAGATGTGGAACTGTTGGTGTGCCAAGTCCTTCTGAACAAAGAGCTGAGATAGAGTTATTGTATGGGTGAGTGTGTTATAGTCCAGGGGTGGGGGTGGGTGGGCAGAGTTCAGGGTCCTAATGGTCTTGTGAACAAAGCTGTTTAGCAGTCTTGTGGAGCGGGCCCATAGGCTCCAGTACCTTCTCCCTAAGGGCAGGGGGCTGAAGAGGAAGTGTGAGATGTGGGAGGTGTCGCCTGTGATGCTGATGGCTCTGCGGGTGAGGCGGGTGTCATAAATGTCCGAGAGGGAAGGCAGGGGGGCACCAGTGATCTTGCTGGCTGCTTTCACTGTGCATTGTAGTCTTCCAGCAGGAGGCAGTGCAGCCTCTGTACCACACAGTGATGCAGCTGGTGAGGATGCTTTCAGTGGTGCTCTGGTCGAATGAGCACATGATTGTGGGGGGAGGGACTCGTGCTGTCCTCAGTTTGGAGAGGAAATAGAGGCGAGTTTGAGCAATCTTGGCCAGTTATGTGGTGTTGGTGGAGCAGGAGACGTCCTCAGAGATGTGCATCTCCAGGAACTTAGTGCTGCTCACCCTCTTCCCAGCTGCTTCATCGATAATCAGAGGGGGATGTTGTGTGTGTCCTCTAATGAAGTCGACCACAATCTCCTTGGTTTTTCCCAAATCAAGGAAGATATCATTGTCTTTTCACCACTGGACTAGTTGGCTCACATCATTTCTGTAGTTGGCCTTTTCATTGTTGGTGAAAAGGCCCACCACCATCGTTTTGTCTGTAAATTTGATGATATGGTTGGTGCTGTAGGTTGGTACGTAGACATGGGTCAGCAGGGTGAAGAGCAGTGGGATGAGCATGCACCCTTGTGGGGGCCCTGTACTCAGCGTGATTGTCTTGGAGGTGTTGCTGCCGACCCGCACATTCTGTGGCCTCCCTGTTTGAAAGTCCAGCACCCAGTTACAGAGAGAGGTTTTGAGTCCCAAGTGCCTGAGTTTTTGTATTAGGTGCTGGAGGATGATCATGTTGAATGCTGAACTGAAGTCAAAGAACAGCATTCGCACATAGGAGTCCTTTGAGGCCAGGTGGGTGAGGGCTGGATGGAGAGCAGCAGAGATGGCATCTTCTGTGAATCTGTTTGATCTGTATGCAAACTGAGATGGATAGTGGGAGGGAGGCAGGGTTGACTTGATGTTCTGCATGACCAGCCGCTTGAAGCACTTCATTATGATGGAGGTCAGTGTTACTGGCCGGTAATCGTTGTAGCTGGATGGGATGGGCTTCTTTGTGACTTTCATTAATCCTGATCACCCCCTCCACCACACACTGGACAGACAGCAGAGCACTTTCTCCATCAGACTGCTACACCCTCGCTGTTGAACGGTTAGGTACAGGAAATCTTTCCTGCCACATGCCATTTCACTGTACAATAACCCACTCTGATGTTGTACTCTGGTACTAACTATGATACCATACTGTACCTTACAGTCTAATAGGTGCCTCATATTTCACTCTGCACGTGATAGTCCTGCATTGTACAGCAGGTATGATTCATGTACCTATATGGGTCACCATCTATTCATTTATGATGTATATAAGTTTTTAGCAGTTTTACTTTCCATGGGTAATCCCTTTGTCTATTACACTGTGTGTGTTTCTGTCGGCTGGTTGTCTCCTGACATGCTGCTGTTACACTGTAATTTCCCAGTTTGGGATTAATAAAGTACATCTATCTATCTATCTATCTATCTATCTATCTATCTATCTATCTATCTATCTATCTATCTATCTATCTATCTATCTATCTATCTATCTATCTATCTATCTATCTATCTATCTATCTATTCTGGTAGCAGTTTTGAAACACATGGAGAAAACAGCTTGACTCAGGGAGATGTTGAAGATGTCGGCCAGGACATCCATGAGTGCCTCCACACAGTCCTTCAGAATGCGACCTGGTATGTTGTCTGGCCCAGCTGCCTTGCGTGGGTTGATCCTGGAGAGGATTCTCTTCATGCTAGCTGGATCCAGACTGAGATCCTGCTTGTCTGGGGGAGGAGTTGTCTTCTGTACTGATGTGCTGTTTTGTTCTTAAAAGCAGCCGAAGAAATCATTTAAGTTGTTAAGCAGTGTGATGTCGCTCGCACAAGTCTGAGGTGGATGTTTGTAGTTGGTCAGGGTGTGTACACCATGCCAGAGAGACTGTACATATCTAGTGTTGCTGAAGTGTCCAGATATTTTCTTGCTATACTGTTGTTCTGCTTCCTTGATACCATGGGGCAGGTTGGCCCTAGCTATTGTTAGTCCTATGGTGTCACTGGCCCTGAAGGCTGTGTCCCGAGCCCTCAGGAGCCTGTGAACCTCTGCTGTCCTCCATGGCTTCTGGTTACCATGACCAGTGATGGTTTTGCAGTGAGTGACATCATCAGTGCATTTAGCTATGTATGCTACAACAACCTCAGTGTACTCCTCTATGTTTGTGTGACTGTGAGTGGCTGCATGCTTGAAAGTGTGTAGTGCTAAAGCAGTCTTTCAGAGCATCGGATGCTCCCTCTGGCCACACATGTACCTGCTTTTTAGTTGGTCTGATGGCTTTCACTCTGGGTCTGTATGCAGGCCTTAGCAAAATAGTGATGCAATCAGAGAGACCAAATCTGGGAAGGAGTGAGGGCTGGTATTCTCTCTTGTGGGTTGTATGTACACCAACTCCAGGAAGTTGTCTCCTCTTGATGGAAAGTCCACATGTTGGTGTACACTGTTAGACATTACAAGGGGTGTTGACAGTAAGTTACTGTAATTTAGAATAACAGTACTATACTGTAATCCAATTACAGTATTGTACTGTTACTGTAAACAGTACAATGTTGCTTCCTTCTTTAAATGAAGGCTTATTTGTCATGAACCAAGCCGGTGTTGTCCTTCAGGCTCAGTTCTGACCATTCTCTGTGGCTCAGGTTATCGGTATATTTGTGTACTGTGTTATCATTTGAGTTGTTGTTGTTTCTATGTCTTTTGTTCTTTTTTCCATGCTTGTAGCCACTGTTCTGGCCAGCAGCTGTCAGACAGCCTCTTTGACCTACATTCGTGTGGGCGTTGTCTGACTCCTGCCGGTCCGACCACGCCCCCTCTCTCTTGACAGCCAGCTGGTTCCACTCCAGTAATTGATTTTCCCACACCTCACGCAGGTGCACCCAATCTGTTATGCCAGCAATGCTTGTACTTAAGTGGCCTTTGCCAGTCAAATATTGCTGGACCATTGATTCATCTTTGGGAATGTTATGGCCATTCGTTCACTGTGGTCTGCCCGCTTCACGTCACACGTGTGTGTCTAGTAGTGAACCAAGTCATCTTTTGTAAGTTTACACAAGCTTTATTTTTGTACTGTTTGTTTGTGGCCATTGTACACTGTGGTCTGCCCGCTGCACGCTCCTTGTGTGAGTCATTTTAGTGTACACTGTTCCCTTGTTGTAAGTCTTTAGTTTTGGAACTGTTTGCCTGTTTGTTAATAAATGTGTTTGTGGTGTAACCTGCGGTTAAATCTGCTCTTCCTTCCCCTCCTTGATGCGCTGCTTAAAAGCGCACGAGGAAGATCGTGATGTTATTAATCTAGATATCATTATCAGCAATACAAAAATGATAAATGACTAAATTAAAATCTCTTTGTACAGACTATTGTTTAATTTTAAAAAAATGTGCACCAAAGCTGTTACAGTAGCCTAAATACAGTAAGATATAATTCAGCCTAAATACAGTAAGATATAATATTTTCAACAAGTACAGTAATGTACAGTAAATTCAACAACAATTCCCATAATGCAACAGTTCCCTGGGGGGCAAAAAAAAATTACATATCATACAGGGTGAAATCCATCCATCCATCCATCCATCCATCCATCCCTCTTCTACCACTTTTCTGGAGGTCCGGGTCGCGGAGGCAGCAGTTCAAGCAGAGGAGCCAAGACTTCCCTCTCCCCAGCCACCTGCTCCAGCTTTTCAGAGAGGATGCCAAGGCATTCCCAGACTAGCTGGGAGACTCATAGTGTCTCCAGCAAGTCCCGGGTCTGTCCCGGGATCTCCTCCCAGTGGGATGTGCCCGAAACACCACAAGTGGGAGGCGTCCAGGAGGCATCCTGATCAGATGCCCATATCACCTCAACTGCCTTCTTTCAATGTGGAGGAGCAGCGATTCTACTCTGAGCCTCTGCCGGGTGACTGAGCTCCTCACCCTATCTCTGAGAGTGAGTCCAGCAATCCTATGAAGAAAGCTCATTTCAGCCGTTTGTATCCATGATCTCATGCTTATGGTCATTACCCAAAGCTCCTGACCATAGGTGAGGGTAGGAACGTAGACTGACTGGTAAATCGACAGCTTTGCCTTAGAGCTTAGCTCCCTCTTCACCACAACAGACCGGTACAATGTCCACATCACTGCAGAGGCTGCTCTGATCTGTCTGTCAATCTCTCGCTCCATTTTCCCCTCACTCGTGAATAAGACCCCAGGATACTTAAACTCCTCAACATGGGGCAGGAGCTTGTCCCCACCCTGGAGAGGACAATCCACCTTTTTCCAGCTGAGGACCGTGGACTCGGACTTGGAGTAACTGATTCTCATCCCAGCCGTTTCACACTCAGCGGCAGACCATCCCAGTAAGACCTGTAGGTCATTGCTGGATGAAGCCAGCAGGACAACATCATCTGCAAACAACAGAGATGAGATCCTGTGGTCACCAAGCATGACACCCTCCGTTCCCTGGTTGCACCTAGAAATCCTGTCCATAAAAATTATGAACAGGATAGGTGACAAAGGGCAGCCCTGGCAGAGTTCAACTCTGACTGCGAATGAGTCTGACCGAGTGTTGGCAGTACGAACCAAACTCTCACAATGGCCGTACAGAGACCGAATAGTTCGTAACAACAAGCCCGATACCCCATACTCCTGAAGCACCCCCCACAAATAACCACGAGGGACACGGTCGAATGCCTTCTCCAAGTCCACAAAACACATGTTAACTGGTTGGGCAAACTCCCACGAACCCTTGAGGATTCTCTCGAGGGTAAAGAGCTGGTCCGATGTGCCATTGCCAGGACAAAAACCACATTGTTCCTCTTTAATCCGAGGTTCGACCAACGGCCGGACTCTCCTCTCCAGTACCTTGGCATAGACCTTCCCAGGGAGGCTGAGGAGTGTGATCCCTCAGGGTGGATGGAGGATGA
This sequence comes from Pholidichthys leucotaenia, assembly GCA_020510985.1. Taxonomy (NCBI): domain Eukaryota; kingdom Metazoa; phylum Chordata; class Actinopteri; order Cichliformes; family Pholidichthyidae; genus Pholidichthys; species Pholidichthys leucotaenia. Next base: position 245,703,449 of record CM035845.1, on the reverse strand, counting down.
AAGGCCAGACTAAGAACGATCCAACAGACTCTCATGATGAATGCTAGAACAAGGATTCAGTGTACCCTGCCCGGTAGGGGGTTACTGGGGCACCACCCTGGAGCCAGGCCTGGGGGAGGGGCTCAATGGCTAGCATCTGGTGGCCAGGTTTCCGTCCATAGGACCATGCTGGTCTCAGCCCGAAGGAGTTTCATGGGTCTGCCCTCCAGTGGGCTCACCACCTGCAGGAGGGACCATGGGGGTCCGGTGCTACGTGGATCAGGTGACAATCAAAGGCGGAGACCTTGGCGGTCTGATCCCAAGCTTCCTAAACTTGCTTTTGGGATGTGGAGCTTCGTAAACTGGGTGAAATACGGTATGTAATTGTAGAAATTACAGCCGTGTCTAACAGTGTAGTTTTGGTAGGAGAGCCTTTAAATCAGCATGGTTGAAGTCTCCTGCTGTGATAATGAATCTGTCTTGATGCGCTGTTGAATTGATACTCACTGCCAATGGAAATGTAACACTCTACAAAAGTTTGACATTTTTACAAATTTTAATGGAAATGGTCAGTTGCCGGATACAAATTATTTTTAGACATCTTCAAAACAATGTCAGGGATCAACAAGTGAAAATCTGTGTGTCAACAATTTTCAAAATTTAACAAAACAGAAGCACCCTGACTTTTCAAAATCACAACAAAATGGCTGTATTAAAAACAAAGTTCAAAATAGAATATGGCCACCATTTACATTAATGTAGGCAATAATATACACCTCTGCATGGACCTCACAAGTTGTCTAATGTCTTGGGGAATAATTCGCAACTCCTCCTGCAATGCCATGACTCCACACCACCCCATCAGTTGAGCCTAACCCTAACCCTGGACTGGCAAAATTGAGACTTGTCAGTGAAAACAACAGTTTTCCGCTGCTATAGGGTCCACCTGTTGTGCTGACAAGCCCACTTGTGGCATTTTTGTTGCCGCTCTGCCATCAGGATCATCCCTCAAAAGGGTCTTCAAAGTGTAGATCCTTACACCTGAGGCGCCTTCTCACGGTGTTGGCCGAGATCCGTGGCTGGCTCCTTGGAGTTTCCTGGGCAGTCTGGGTGACTATTGAGAGCCGATCTTGGAGCCACAGTGTTTACCAGATTAGACCAATGCCTACCATCAGGTTTGAATCAAAGAAAGGGCTGAATGAAGGCCATCTTAAACAATTTTGGGGCCCTATGCAAGATTGTGTTTGGGGCCCCTTATTTTTGTAAAGCAGTGGAAGATAATTTATGGCACTGCCTCAGCCTGGTACTCTTTAAGAAGAAAATGAGCTAGATTCATCAATTTTAAAATTCAGATTAAAGATCTCAAGTTTACTGAAGAAATTTAAACTTACAGGAAAATATTCCTCATGCATCTGAGTAAATCTGAAAATTATCATTTAAAATATTTCACCATGGGTATAATGTGTATTGAAAATATTAAAGTTTTTCATTTTGAATTGTAATACAACTTTTTTTTTATTTGTCACATGATTCTAATATCCTGAAATGCACTAATGAAAGGTAAGCTTTGATGATTCTCTATGTCAACCAGGGCAATGGATTTCCCTCAAAAATACTTATTCTAAATTCAGTAAAGAAAGTTAGTCAATATGAACCATAACAACAAAAACTCAAAAAATGGACCTACTGCAGGTGTTTCAGGAGGTCCAGAAGAATCCTGTTCTGTCACTGGAGCTGCAATCAGCTTCAGCATTTTACCTAAAGACAAAGATCATTTGATTACCAACCAAAAATCAAATGCAAATATCCATGCAGTGGCATGAAAAAGTGTTTGCTCCCTTCCTGATTTCTCATTTTTTTGTATGTTTGTCACACTTAAATGTTTAAGATTATCATACATCATTCCATCCATCTTCTTCCGCTTAATCCTTTTTGGTTTGCGTATTAGAAAAAGATAACACAAGTAAACACAAAATGCAGTTTTTAAATGAAGGTGTTTATAATTAAGGGTAAAAAAAAAATCCAAACCTACATGGCCCTGTGTGAAAAAGTGATTGCTCCCCATTAAAACATAAATAAATTGTGGTTTATCACATCTTTGGAAAGCTGAGTTCAATTTCTCTAGCCACATCCAGGCCTGATTACTGCCACACCTGAAATCACTTAAACAGGACCTGCCTGACAAAGTGAAGTAGACCACAAGATCCTCAAAAGCTAGACATCATGTTGCGGTCCAAAGAAATTCAGGAACAAATGAGAAACAAAGAAATTGAGATCTATCAGTCTGGAAAAGGTTATAAAGCAATTTCTTAAGCTTTAGGACCGCAGGAAACCACAGTGAGAGCCATTATCTACAAATGACGAAAACATGGAACAGTGGTGAACCTTCCCAGGAGTGGTCAGCCGACCAAAATTACCCCAAGAGCACAGCGACGACTCAACCAAGAGGTCACAAAAGACCCCACAACAACATCCAAAGAGCTGCAGGCCTCACTTGTCTTAGTTAAAGTCAATGTTAATGACTCCACCATAAGAAAGAACTGGGCAAAAATGGCCTTCATGGCAGAGTTCCAAGATGAAAACCATTGCTGAGAAAAAAGAACATAAAGGCTCGTTTCAGTTTTGCCTGGAAAAATTTTGATGATCCCCAAGACTTTGGGGAAAATACTGTGTGGACTGACGAGACAAAAGTTGAATTTTTTGGAAGGTGTGTGTCCCATTACATCCGGTGTAAAAGTAACACAGCATTTCAGAAAAGGAACATCATACCAAAAGTAAAATATGGTAGTGGTAGTATGATGGTCTGGAGCTGTTTTGCTGCTTAAGCACCCGGAAGACTTGCTGTGGTAAATAGAACTATGAATTCTGCTGTCTACCAAAAAATCCTGAAGGAGAATGTCCGGGCAACTGTTCGTGACCTCAAGCTGAAGTGCACTTGGGTTCTGCAGCAGGACAATGATCCAAAACACACCAGCAAGTCCACCTCTGAATGGCTTAAGAAAAACAAAATGAAGACTTTGAAGTGGCTTAGTCAAAGTCCTGACCTGAATCCGATTGAGATGCTGTGGCATGACCTTAAAAAGGCGGTTCAAGCTTAAAAACCCTTCAGTGTGACTGAATTACAACAATTCTGCAAAGATGAGTGGTCAAAAATTCCTCCACAGCACTGTAAAAGACTCCTTGCCAGTTATCACAAACACTTGATTGTAGTTGTTGCTGCTAAGGGTGGCCCAACCAGTTATTAGGTTTAAGGGGCAATCACTTTTTCACACAGAGCCATGAAGGTTTGTATTTTTTCCCCTTAATAATAAACACTTTAATTTAAAAACTGCATTTTGTGATTACTTGTGTTATCTTTGTCTAATATTTAAATTTGTTTTATGATCGGAAACATTTAAGTGTGGCAAACACAAAAAAAAAGAGAAATCAGGAAGGGGCCAAACACTTTTTCACACCACTATTTATCATAATATCAAATATGTCATACTCATGCAGAATTTTTTTTTTTCTTAAATGTGACTTTAATGAGTGCTAAACATTTGCCCCGAATGCAAGCATCCAATTTCAAAGTCACTTTTATGATGATTTTCTGCTAATGTATCTTTAAAATATTAAAACAATAATAATTTAATCCAAGGCATTCCCAGGAAAGCTGGGAGACATATGCTATGTTAAAATGTTGGCTTGTTCCCCATATCGTGTACTTTTTAGTGAATCAGCCATTTTGTATTGCTGTATGAAATCGTAACTGAAAATTTCATTCACTATGTACACTCAAAATATCACACAATGCATTTTGAAAAGTAGTGTACAACGGATGGTTACTACATTAGCCAATATATCCCATAATGCAATGAGCAGCCAACAGAGCAGTGAGAGGAAAGCTTCACATCACAACATCAGATTCACAATCAGAATCCTTTTATTGTCACTGCACAAGGTAAAACCAGTAAAACAAAATTTAAAGCGCTATCAATAAAACATCAACCAATCCAATAAATATCAGTCTGTTCCATAAAACATCATACACTCATATACAACTGATAAAAATGATATACAATATGATGTAATAATAAAATTATGTTAAAATAGTAAATAGGATAGAAAAAAGAGCCCAAAAAGTAAACACCTTAAGGAATTTATATTTATTAATTCAGCAAAAACAATTTGATTTCATACATATTTACTACAAATAATATTCATTTCTTTTACCACCATTATCCTGTTACCTTTTACTGTCTCACAGTGATGATGTAATTAACTGTGTTGCAAAAACAAGCCCAGTAGTGTCCGAAAGCTGATAATTTTATGGTTATACTGAGTTTACTATGTAGTCCACTATATCTAAATTTACTGTAGAGCAAGTAGGACACAGTCATCTGGGTGCGGCAGTCCAAGGACGGATATTTTTTTTCCACATATAAGGAGTTATTCGGGGCTCCTTATGAGAACTCCTTATACAAAGATATAGAGTGATGATAAGTCAGTGGAGGTAATGCACCTGTAAGCTGGTTGCCAACCGCCAATCAAATCTAAAAGAAGATGAAGTAGGGAGGGAGGGAGGAAGTGGACATTCTGAACACAGTTGTAGTCTCTCCAGCAAGTCCTGTATCTGCCCCGGGGTCTCCTCCCAGTGGAACGTGCCTGAAACACCTCAAGTGTGAGGAGACATGCTAATCAGATGCCCAAACCACCTCAACTCACTTCTTTCAATGTGGAGGAGCAGCAGCTCTACTCTGACCCTCTCCTGCATAACTGAACTCCTCACCTTATCTCTAAAGGTGCATTCAGACCAAATGTGAAGCAAACTTTTTGCATTGCGCAAATGCATACAGAGACCACATGGGAATCTTATGCATTTGCACTTTCACATCCTAGGGATAGTGCTAGCTAGTAATGGACCTGAGATTCTGCTGTCACCGGTGCAAAAGTATCAACACTAGAAAATAAAATAGAAAATGACACTCGCCTGGAAACAGATGAACCCAGAGCAATCCATGAAAACCCCAAATTCAGTTTCTCAAAAAATTAGAATATTGCACAAAATTAATTTAAAAAAATAGTTTTTTAATAGAAATGTTGGCCGACTGAAAAGTATGTCCATGTACACACTCAATACTTGGTCGGGGCAAAATTTGGATTAATTACTGTATCAATGTGGCATGGCATGGAGTTGATCAGCTTGTGGCACTGCTGAGGTGTCATGAAGGTCCAGGTTGCTTTGATAGTGACCTTCAGCTCGTCTGCATTGTTGGGTCAGGTGTCTCTCATCTTCCACTTGACAATACTCCATAGATTCTCTATGGTGTTTAGGTCAGGAGAGTTTGCCGCCCAATCAAACACAGTGATGCCATGGTCATTTAACCAGGTTTTGATACTTTTGGCAGTGTGTGGGGGTGCCAAGTCCTGCTTGAAAGTGAAATCAGCTTCACCATAAACCTTGTCAGCAGAGGGAAGCATGAAGTGCTCTAAAATTTCCTGGTAGACGACTGCGCTGACTTTGGTCTTTATAAAACACAGTGGACCCCACCACCCACCCTGTGAGAGTTTTTGTTTTTTCTTTGTTTTGTTTTGTTTTTTCCGTTTATGGATGTTACCCTAAGGTTGTCTGGGCTCTGACCCTTAAAGGGAGTGTACTGTGGTGATCTGGACTGGATGAGTCCCGGTCCACATTTTAAGTTCTTTTTTGTACTTTATTCTTATTCTTATTCTTATTCTTATTCTTATTATTATTATTGGGGCAGTGCGGTGGTGAAGTGGTTAGCACTGCGGCAGCACAGCAACTCACCCTTGGCCAGGGGATCCTGGGTTCGATCCCAGCCCCCGACCAACAGTGATCTGTGTGGAGTTTGCATGTTCTCCCCATGTCTGCATGGGTTTACTTTGGGATTTCTCCGGTTTCCTCCCGCATGCCAAAAACAAGCAAGTTAGGTTAATTTGCATCAAACTGGGGATTCTAAATTGTCCTTAGGTATGACTGTGAGAGTGAATGGTCATCCGTCGCTCTGTGTTGGCCCTGCGACGGACTGGCGATCTGTCCAGGGTGTACCCTGCGTCTCGCCCAAAGATGCTGGGATAGGCTCCAACCACCCCACGACCCAGAAAGGATTAAGCTGAAGAAGAAGAAGATGGATGGATAATAATAATAATAATAATAATAATAATAATAATAATAATAATAATAATAATAATAATATTGGGTTTTTCACTCCCGTCTCAGTTTCATTATCATTGTTATTTTTTCACCACCTCAGTTACATTTGTATGTTGTATAGTTTCCCTGCTCATCATTCATTTCTGAGTTGACTTTTATTTTGATAGTGTTTGTTTACATCCTTTTTTTATCACAGCTCATCCTTGTTTTAACTGATTATTGTTCAGGGCTGTTGCGAATCAGTTTCATTATGTTCATCTGTATTTATTTTGTTTCACTCCCTTATCCCTTTGTTGGATCCTCTTCTTGTTCTTCTTCTTTTAGATTTGATTGGCGGTTGGCAACCAGCCTACAGGTGCATTACCGCCACTGACTTGGTTATCATCACTCTATATCTTTCCATCACTCTATCTGGTCAGGAGCTGTAGTCCTGCCAGGTATTGCCATACACTCTATATATGTCGTTGTAACTCATGTGTACTGTTTACTGCCGTTGTTGCTTATTTTATGTTCAGCTCTCATGCTGCCTTTATTTTGCATTAAATTATGTTTCAACTTCTCCCTGCGAGTGAGTCTGTTCATCTGCCCCTGAGGGGGCTTATAACAGCTACGACGTCCCCATCACTGCAGTGGCTGCTCCAGTTCGTTTGCCAGTCTCCCACTCCATTCTCTCCCCATTCGTGAATGAGACTTCGAGATACTTGAACCTTTCCATTTGGGGCAGGAGCTCGTCCACAACCTGGAGAGGACAATCAACCCTTTTCTGGCTGAGGACCATGGACTCGGACTTGGAGGTGTTGATTCTCATCCCAGCCACTTCACAATCAGTAGCAAACTGTCCTAGTGAGACATGTACATAGGTCATTGCTCGATGACGCCAACAGGACAACATCATTTGCAAACAGCAGAGATGAGATCCTTTGGTCGCCAAACATGACACCCTCCATTCCTTGGCTGCACCTAGATATCCCGTTCATAAAAGTTACAAACAGGATCGATGACAAAGGGCAGCCCTGACAGAGTCTGTCACTGGAAATTAGTTTTACTCACTGTTGGCAACATGAACCAAACTCTTGCAATGATCATATAGGGACCAGATAGCTCACAGCAACAAGCCTGATACCCCATACTCCCAAAGCACCCCCGAAAAGAAACCATGAGTGACATGGTTGAATGCCTTCCCCAAGTCAAAACACATGTACACTTGTTGGGCAAACTCCCACAAACCCTCAAGTATTCTTGAGAGGGTAAAGAATTGGTCTGATGTGCCATGGCCAGGACAAAAACAACATTGCTCCTCCTTAATCCGAGGTCATAATTTAGTAATTAACACAAATTTAAATAGATGGAGAGTTATGATCAGAGATCAGAGATAGCATGGCAGAGAGAGGCAAATAGTTTGTCAAAGCACTACATCCAGTTTACAGTTACATGATTTATCATTTATAGTTTAAACAAACTGAAGGTTTCCTCATTTATCATGTCTGATAACCATTCATCACTAAATTATTATAGTTCATCTCAATAAATTAGAATATTGTGAAAGCTTTTTTCTCATTGTAATTTGAAAAGATAGAAGGTCATTCTCCTCTCCTCAAGTACATCGTTAGTAGATACATCGTTAGTAATTCCTTTCCTTCATCCTGGGCACACTTTTCTTGGACACTTGTCTTCTGTTTTTCTGTAACAGGGATAAATATTTTTTTTGTATTGGAGCAGCTGTCAGCCATCCTGGTACTAGTAGATGATTGTTTAATCTGCTCTTCAGAACAATTAAGATGAAAGTTGAAGCTCATTGTCAGGGGGCCCCTGCGGCTGTTGGTGGCCCATAGCATTTGTGTATATTGCTCTATGGAGGAAATGGCAGTGGTCTTAAATACCACCCTAGACCCTTTTAGAGTTTCTAGTGATGCCTATATGACTCACAAATGGCCCAGCTCTCTTCCAGAATTTATTGAGTGACATTTTAAAAGACATGAACCATTGTTTTGGAGTTGTTCATTTAGATGCCATCCTGTCTTGTTTTTTTTTTTGCTTTGTTTTTTTTTGTTGTTTTTTTTTTCCAGGGATGACTAACCGAGAATTGCTTGTATGTAACAGCTGAGAAGTATCAGCTTCACACTTCATCCTAGGTTTCACCAGTGTCAAAGGACAGGTAAAAATGGACTCAGCTAAAGTAAAGGCAGTATCGGATTTTCCTAGTCCAATCACTCGTAAACAACTTAAAAAGGTTCCTTGGTTTTGCAGTATTCTACACAAGGTTTTTCCTCAACTTTAGTTACATTGCAGCACCTCAAACTGCTCTAACCTACACCTTGTAACGACCCACCAGTGGTCATACATTTCAAAATTTATACTCCAAAATCGTGCCACAGCTTCACACTTCTAACCCCCTTAATAATTGTCTCCAGCCAGCCTACGCAATAAATCAACCAATCCCAGCCAGCCACATCCACCACTCACCAGTTTCAATTATATATCAAGAAGGAAAAATCTGGCCCAGGAGGGGAGAAGAGTCCCAATCTTGCAGTTGTGCTGCCGGTACTGTTTGTGTGTGAAGTCGGCATTCCACTGCCACCCTGGTTCATTTTGCGGGAAAGCCAGACAAGAAGCACTAGAGTTGTCTACCTTCTTGTGAAATAAACCCACCAGTTCCCTTCCCTGAAAATGCTACCAACAATAAAATAAAAGCCACTGACCCACTGTCAGAATTGTCATGTTAGACTTAATGAAGCCCTTTCTCAGTGCTCTCCCTCAGACATTACAATTCCTCCCTGTACATTTCCATTTCAGTGTTGCACTCCTGCAAGAAGAAATTATGATGAAACCATGGACTTTTGAATCTTACGCTGGAGGAATAGCAGCATTGGCTGAAGGGTTCAAAGATTCCCTTATTGGTTGACCAACCATAAAATCTGAGCCTATATCCACTCTCCTAAATGGCTAAATGCTCATCAAGCCAAGTGGGCAATATTAATATGACCTGTAGGTCAGGCTCTGAGAACACCGGGCCTGATTCACTGCCCTGTTTCCATGACAAGGATTCTGAGTCCAGTACCATCAGTTAGACCAATGATCCTCTCTCATGTGTGGTTGCAGCTGTTACTTGGAAAACTGAAGAAGAAGAACTGCACAGCAAACTCTGACTGACCCAGGTAATTGTTCCAAGGTTCCATTTTTGTTCCTGATGCTGTTAAATCCCATGTCCTACAGTGGGCTCAGTCCTCTAAACTCACCCGTCGGCCTAATTTAATCTTGACCCTGGCCTTCCTCCATAAACAGTTTTGCTGACGATCCATGGAGAGGAATGTTAGGTCTTTTCTTTTGCTTATGTTTGTACCCTGAATTAGACTTCTACTTGGACATGCTGTCCATTGTTTCATCATAGCTCTGGATTTTCCTTCTGTTTTGGAAGTCTTGGAAGGTAAGACTTTCATTCTCACAATTATAAACAGTTTTAGAATTTTGAAAATTTTCCTGCCTCTATCTAAACTGCAATCAGCCAAAGAAACAGCAGAGACACTTGTCATGGTGAAACATTTTAGATTTAGAGCTTTTCCTGTAAGAGTTTCTGATCAGGGACCTCACTTTTGTAGCAATATTTAATTATATGGTACAAAGATTATTTAATTTAGACTCATAGGTGTATGCGGAAATGGAGGTTTACGCACACACCGGGAGCAAAACTCATTTTGCGGCACCAGTCCACAAGCTGGGACAATTTGTTAATAATTAATCTTTATACTTTCGATCAGTCAGTTTCAAATATTTGTGAATTCTACTGGGTGACTTTAGAAGCAAACACAGGAAAAGAAATCCAGAGAAACTTCCATATACAGTTTACAGTTTTTAATGATCAGACTCAGACTAAATGACATTACATTCAATGGATTTGCTGGTAATGTGAAATGACCAAGTATTAAACATCACATTCATTTTATAACTGAATATTGAGTAACAGAATGTAATCACATTTGTGGAACCAAGGAGACTTTAGTATGAATTTGAGACTGTGATAAAATGGAAGACTGAATTACTGTAACAAAAATATGAGGAAAATTTAACGCAAATTTATGAAGAAAATTAAGCAGTAGGCGAGAAAAAACATGTTTTATCAAAATGGCGCTCGGCAAGTGAGCGAAATTTTGATTGCAGGCAAAAAAACCCTCAATGCACATTTAGCAGACATTTAGCAGGAGATCACACACAAAAGTTGAGAGGCAGTGTATTGTATGAGTCAATACACTGTCATATCCATTCCCTTTTTCTTTTTTTTTTCTTTTCTTCTTTATGACTGGCGCCTAGCGGCTGCCCCGGCCTTGGATGCGCTCTGCAGAGCGTGCCCAAATGCCAAGTCACGTTTCGTTACCTTGTATTCATACATGTGTAATGACAATAAAGTTGAATCTCATCATCTCATCTCATCTCATCTCATCTCTAATTATAGGAAAAGAAATTCTGGATTACTCTAAGAAAGTAATAACAGGATTTAATGAAAAGGGGATATTAATTTCTCTTCAATTCTATAGCTCCAATCAGAGTTATGAGCTAGTTTTAAACATGGGACAAATTATAGCATACGTTTTAAGGCGATGGGCATCGCATTATTCAGCAGATCAAACAAAGGAATCTTGCTCACGTGAACGGTGCATTGGGGTCTTCTTTAGCTGGATCCTTAGCTGAAGCTTTATTTGAGATGATACCAGAGAATATCTGCCCGCAGATATTCCTTCCAAAGTCCAGCAGTCACAATCTGAAATCCAATGAGATAATGAGGAATCTTCACTCTGCCAGTGGCCGGAGCGCTTTTCCAGGCAGCCTTGGTGGCCAGCTGCTTCCTGGGGTTGTCTCTCCTGTACAGCTGTGGGCGGTCTGCTTTGCTTGCCGCACAGTATGCCATGCAGACATGAGATATCTTTCAGTGGTGTTCTCGGGCCTGAATAATTAGATTTAGTTCAAAATCTGATCTGAATCACATAATTGGAGAGACAAGATTAATAACAGCAAGTCACGAAATCTGAGTCCTTCAGATGTTGTGGGGGGTTGGCGCAACAGCTTCCAGTGTGAGACTGAAAGAAAAAAAACACGTCCCCTTTAACACACGGTGAGTTATGAAAAATCGATAAGGAAAAGTTTAACAGAAAAAAATAGAAAAAAAAAAAACAAAAAACATCTGTGGATACGAAGTTTCACTCCGTATAACGAGAAGTTGAGCTAAAAGGAAGAAAAAGTAATTTCCCAGACATTTAGTGAGAGAAAAAAAAACAACAAAAAAAAACAAACATTAAAAGCAGAACACACACAGACTTTATCAAGACAATTCTCTCACACTCTGGGCATTTCTCTCTATTTAACTGAGCAAGTTTTCCCAGGGAAACCTTGACTGACATGAAAGAGAGCAATTGTCTTCCATCGCAGGAGGTTTGAATGAACTCTGGTCCAATAAGAAAGCAGTCCTTTGACTGTAACCGACCAATAGGGTGAAAGGGGCCATTGCTCAACAGAGACTGGCTGGTGATTGGCTTAGCCAGTCAGATGACTTGAGTACTTTTTCAACAGAATGAAACACATCTTAATAACAATGAAAATTCCCTTAATATACTTAGGTATAAAGTCTAAGCTAACTTCAGTGATTCATGCACTTTATAAACTTGTATTTCTATTATTAACATGCATTAGAATAAGGCTCATTTAAGCATTGTTTTATACATGCACACATTCAAAATCAATGCTTAATGAAATATTTCAAACCAGAATGATATGTCAGAGTCCCACTTGATTTTCAATGGTGTCCTTAAAAAGAAAATCCTCTGAGAATTGAGAGTTTTGTAATAAAGGAAGTCATTTAAATTCATTAACCTCAGTCCAGCTTGTAGAGTCAAAAGTGAACATATTCTAGAGTCGTCCACCAGGGGCTAATGTTGAGCTGTGGATAATTTCTAGTGACCGTAAAATGCACTCAAGAGTTTCTGGGATATGCCAGAGGATTCTTAAAGCATAAAACTGTCTGATTTGGGAGTAAGTTCCAGTTTATTTATGATGGCAAACTATTCCATTCCTTGCATGAGATGAGATCCTTATTGTCCTTTCAAACGGGGGGTCCTTAAGATGAAGGAAACAGTTCTTGACCAGACTTTTTTTGGTGAAACAATTTCTTTAAAGTGAGAAGTATTTTTTGTGATTATAGCAAAAGGGAATGATGCTACACTTTCTTTCGGCCATTTGGAAAGACTTCTATTCAGTCATTGGCATTTCTGTCAGTCTTTCAACTGGGTTTCACCCTCAAACTAATGATTACTGTTAGTATTGCAGGTAAATAAAATTACATATTTTCTCTCTCTTGCTCGTGCTCCCTCTCTCCCTTCCTCCCTCTTTAAAAAAGTCACAAACACATTCTGAGCTTGAAAAAGCTCAAAAAAAAAAAAAAAAGAAAAAAAAAAACCTCACTGGCCTGTGCTTGTGGTCTACTGATTGTTTTGTGTTGCAACTGTGTTTTTCTCCACCAGGGGTCAAATCTGTTGATGTGACTAAAATGTATTGCTTTTGCAGTAACTTGATTTATATCAGTATGCATGGAGCACTGTGAAGCTTGTACCTGAAATGTGGAACCTTTTTACCACAATTTTTTTTTTTTTTAGGACTATATAGGACTATAGGGCTTATGAGAGACTAAGGATATGTTTGAAGTACAAACCCCATTGATGGTGGTTTCAGTAGATTTGTACAAGCACCAAGTGTATTCACAGTAGTGGCATAAGACTTATGTAGCCATATTAAAGGAAGCTAATCGAAATGGCTGAGATATTTTTTTTTAGCCAGAAGGAGGAACTAGATCAGGTGAGGGTGATCGGGTTTACAGGCTTCCTGTGCATTAAAGTGGAAATCAGTTGGGGTTGAATTATGTAAGCCACACACACTATATCTTTACACCAACAGTTAGTGTCATGGTATATATACGTATATACAGTATATATATATACACACACACACACACACACACACGCACACACACAGCGTCTGAGTCCATATTTATTTGTTTTTAACTAACTTAATGCTGTTGTTACCATCTAGCTGCAATGCCCCTGCACTGTGTATATAACTGTGTACATATGTGTATTTATTTACTGCTTTTGTTACACCGCTCCAGGACAGCTTGGTGTAGAAAAACAAGTTCTTTTATTTACCTCAAAAAGGTCAATGCAGCAAACATACAGAGCACCATTTTTGTCTTGTTCAGGAGCTCAAATCAGAGAGCCTCATCAAAAAAACAAAAAAAACAAAAAAACACTTTACCAATGGCCGCGGTTCAAGGTAAAGAACAATCTGTAGCATGACTGCCACCTATTGGTGCAGATGTATAACTACATTAACGAATAAACAATGGCACTCTTTGCATAAAACAGAATTATTAATAAATTCAGGCAATGTTTTTTACATATTTAGCACAACACTAATTCAAGTGCTACAATCCTCCTCTGCTAAATAAATGTTCTCCTCAACATTGGCCAAATATGAACCAGAAATGCATGTTACATGTAACGTTATCAAGATGGAATACAATTGGAATAGAGTAAATGTTTCACAGTGCATTAAGATCACTTTGGCATACCATACTATTGAACCACAGGCGATTGTATCACCTGTGGTGATCCCAGGAGCTATGGTATCTGGGGCGATTTGCCTCTGATAGGGTCACCCAAGACAAACTGGTCCTGGGTGAAGGGCCAGATAAAGAACGATCCAACAGACTCTCATGATAAATTCTAGATCAAGGATTCAGTGTACCCCGCCTGGTATGGGGTTACCGGGGCCCCACCCTGGAGCCAGGCCTGGGGGAGGGGCTCGATGGCTGGCGCCTGGTGGCCGGGATTCCACCCATGGGACCTGGCCGGGCTCAGCCCGAAGGAGTTACATGGGTCCGCCCTCCAGTGGGCTCACCACCGGCAGGAGGGATCACGGGGGTCCAGTGCTATGTGGATTAGGTGGCGGTCAAAGGATCCCAAGCTTTCTAAACTGGCTTTTGGTACGTGGAATGTCACCTCTCTGGTGGGGAAGAAGGCTGAGCTGGTGTACGAGGTTGAGAGATACATGCTAGATATAGCTCCTCTTGGAGACTCCATTGTCCTACTGGGGGACTTCAATGTGCACATGGGCAATGACAGTGAAACCTGGAGGGGGGGGGGGTGATTTGGGAGGAACGGCCTGCCCGATCTGAACCCGAGTGGTGTTCAGTTATTGGACTTCTGTGCTAACCACTGTTTGTCCATAACGAACACCATGTTCAAGCGTAAGGGTGTCCATATGTGCACCTGGCACCAGGACACCCTAGGTTGCAGGTCACTGATCAATTTTGTTATTGTGTCATCATACCTGCGACCATATGTCTTGGACACTCGGGTAAAGAGAGGTGCAGAGCTGTCAACTGATCACCACCTGGTGGTGAGTTAGGATCCGATGGCAGGGGAGGATGCCATTCAGACCTGGTAAACCCAAACGTATAGTGAGGGTGTGCTGGGAATGCCTGGATGAGGCCCCTGTCCGGGAGGTCTTCAACTCCCACCTCTGGAAGAAATTTGACCACATTTCGAGGGAGTCGAGAGACATGGAGTCTGAATGGGCCATGTTCTCCACCTCTATTGTTGAAGCGGCGGCCCAGAGCTGCGGCTGCAAGGTGGTCGGTGCATCTCATGGTGGCAACCCCCAAACCAAGTGGTGGACACCAGTGGTGAGGGGGGCCATTAAGCTGAAGAAGGAGTCCTATCAGGCTTGGTTGGCTTGTGGGACTCCCGAAGCAGCTGAGGTGTACTGTCAGGTCAAGCGGAGTGCAGCTCGGGTGGTTGCTGAAGAAAAAACCCAGGTATTAGAGGAGTTCAGTGAGGCCATGGAACAAGACTTTCGGTCGGCCTCAAAGAGATTCTGGCAAACTGTCCGGCGGCTCGGGGGGGAAAGCAGCTCCCTGTCCACACTGTGTATGGTGTGGATGGGGTGCTGTTGACTTCGACTGGGGATATCGTCAGGCGGTGGAAAGAATTACTTTGAGGATCTCCTCAATCCCACTGATACGCCTTCCACAGACGAAGCACGGCTTGTGGACAAGGGGGATGACTCGCCTATCACAGGGGCTGAGGTCGCCAAGATGGTTAAAAATCTCCTTGGTGGCCGGGCCCTGGGGGTGGACGAGATTCGCCCTGAGTACCTCAAGGCCCTTGATGTTGTAGGGCTGTCATGGTTGACACACCTCTGCAACATTGCATGGAGGTCGGGGGCAGTGCCTTTGGCATGGCAAACCGGGGTGGTGGTTCCTCTCTTCAAAAAAGGGGACCGGAGGGTGTGCTCCAACTTTAGAGGGATCACACTCCTCAGCCTCCCTGGGAAGGTCTATGCCAAGGTACTGGAGAGGAGAGTCCGTCAGTTGGTCGAACCTCGGATTCAGGAGGAGCAATGTGATTTTCATCCTGGCCGTGGCACATCGGACTAGCTCTTTACCCTCTAGAGAATTCTCGAGGGTTCGTGGGAGTTTACCCAACCAGTTAACATGTGTTTTGTGGACTTGGAGAAGGCATTTGACCACGTCCCTCATGGTTTTTTGTGGGGGATCCTTCGGGAGTATGGGGTATTGGGCTTGTTGTTACGAGCTATTCGGTCTCTGTATGACCGTTGTGAGAGTTTGGTTCGTTTTGCCAACACTCGGTCAGACTCATTCCCAGTGAGAGTTGAACTCCGCCAGGGCTTCCCTTTGTCACCGATCCTGTTCATAATTTTTATGGACAAGATTTCTAGGCACAACCAGGGAACGGAGGATGTCATTCTTGGTGACCACAGGATCTCATCTCTGTTGTTTGCAGATGATGTTGTCCTGTTGGTTTCATCCAGCATTGACCTACAGTTCTTGCTGGGACGGTTTGCTGCTGAGTGTGAAGTGGCTGGGATGAGAATCAGCACCTCCAAGTCCGAGTCCATGGTCCTCAGCCGGAAAAAGGTGGATTGTCCTCTCTGGGTTGGGGACAGGCTCCTGCCCCAAGTGGAGGAGTTTAAGTATCTTGGGGTCTTATTCACAAGTGAGGGGAGAATGGAGCAAGAGATTGACAGACGGATCGGCGCAGCATCTGCAGTGATGCGGATGTTGTACCGGTCTGTTGTGGTGAAGAGGGGGCTGAGTTCTAATGCAAAGCTGTCGATTTACCAGTCAATCTACATTCCTACTCTCACCTATGGTCAGGAGCTTTGGGTAATGACCGAAAGAACGAGATCACGGATACAAGTGGCTGAAATGAGCTTTCTTCATAGGATTGCTGGACTCACCCTCAGAGACAGGGTGAGGAGCTCAGTCATCTGGCAGAGGCTCAGAGTAGAACCACTGCTCCTCCACATTGAAAGGAGTCAGTTGAGGTAGTATGGGCATCTGATTAGGATTTCTCCTGGACGCCTCCCACTTGAGGTGTTTCGGGCACATCCCACTGGGAGGAGACCCTGGGGTAGACCCAGGACTCGCTGGAGAGACTATGTCTTCCAGCTGGTCTGGGAACGCCTTGGCATCCTCTCTGAAGAGCTGGAGCATGTGGCTGGGGAGAGGGAAGTCTAGGCTTCTCTGCTTGAACTGCTGCCTCCGCAACCCGGACTTCCGGAAAAGTGGTAGAAGATGGATGGATGGATTGATGGATGTGTGATACAATCATGTGTAACTCATTACTCAAATAAGCATGAAGCTCATAACCATGTGGAGTAGTTATCCATATAGTACAAGTATTAACAATTTACTCTTAACATATGTTTCTATCACTACTCCATGACATGTTTCAGGATGACTCCATGACATGTTTCAGGACCCAAGAGACAGACACAGACATGGGCAGATACAAAATAGTTATTCTTTATTGTTAAGTGAGAGTGAGTGTAGTGCAAGTGTGAGTGCAGATATAGTGGCCTGGTCACCGGAGCTGAGCGATACAGATGACGACCTGGCAACCCTGGAACACACAAGCAGAAATCGTTAAGGCTGTTCAGCGCAAAAGGACAAGTGCAGGTGTGAAGCTTACTTGAGGTTGTCACTGATTGTATCTCGCTGTTCCCCGATGTCCGTGAGCTGTGGTGGTGCTGGTGCTTGAGGCTGTGATGGTGATAACTCCTGTAACCGTGGTGGTGATTGTGGCGAGAGCAATGATTGCACTGGCAGCTGTGGCGGTAACTGTTCCCGTAGCCGTGGAGGTGATAATGTCCGTAACCGTAGTGATAATGGCTCCTGTGGCTGAGAGAGTAACAGTACTTGCAGCTGTGGTGATGAGAGTTCCTGAAGTAGCGATGGCCAGGAGGAGCTCCGGGGAGGAGAGGGTAATTCTCCATCAGTTGGAGATACCGGTCCGCCGCCTGGGAGGTCCACCTGTGCACAGGGGTAAAGGTTTGGCGTTGAAAAGCAAATGGTTTTCTTACGTGGTGGGTCTTGTCGTGGCGTTCCTGACTTGGCTGTGAAATGAAGCTCTGGCTCATACTCGGTCGAGGTAGACAGACGACTCCGTGCCGGGCTGTCAACGACGCTGGCTTTTAATAGCCGTTGATTAACACCTGCTGGTCTGTGTGCAGCTGGAGCTGATGAGAGAGATGACGGCCCAGTGGCCGTCATGACAGTACTCCCCCCTCTAGCAGTGCCTCCAGGCACCTGCCCAATCTTACCTGGATTGCATGCTGAAATGACAAAGACCTCCTCCACCACAAGCCTGTGGTTTTGGCAGAAGTCCCAGGGGTCTTCACCCTGATGCCAGAAGGAGTGACGGACCAGACCATGAGGACGGTGTGGGCAAGCAGGACAAGGAAAAAGTTTAAGAAACAAATTAAATTTTATCCTTAAAATAAAAACATTGTTTCAATAAAAAAATAGTAAAATATATATTTAAACTTTAAAGGAGGGTTTGAGGCCCCCCTGAGGTGTGGGTTTGAGTCCCCCCCTCATAGAGAAAAGGGGGTTAGAGGCCCCTGATACAGAAAAAATAGGAGTGGGTTCGACACCCCTGATAAAAGGAGTTTGAGGCTCTTTCAAGGGGCTGACAAAACCTAAAGCTATTTGGATTAGTCAAAACATTGTCCTTGTTTTTTTCACATATTAAAAATAAAAAAAGAAAGGAGGTTTGAGGCCTTCTAATGTGTAGCTATGATTTTTTTTAAAAATCAACAAAGACCAAAAACAGCATAAAAATAAAATATAAAAATAAGTAAAAACCATAATAATAATAATAATAATAATAATAATAATAATAATAATAAAAACTAAAGAAGAGAAGACATAGGTAAAACGGTTTGAAAAAGCTAAACTTCCTGACCACAGTAAAAAAAAAAAAAACAAAAAAAAACAAACAATAAAAGCTGTGTAACATATTGTACACCTTCTAACACTGAAGATCTGGAATTTTTCTACCATGTTTGGAAGGGAGATCAAAAACTAAGGTTTCAAAAAGATCCTGCCTGTCATGAAACTGGGTTTGGTGGTTCCAAACCCAGTTCTGAACCATGGTTGGTTTTGCCCTATTTTCCATCAGGCACTTCAGGGAGCTATTTGGGTCCTTCGCTCCCTGACAGCTCTGGCACACTTCTTCCCCCTGTCAGTGCCATCAGCTGTGTCTCATTATGGGTGTTTCACACACATGCAGGCACACACTTCATTCACTTCCATTCATACATGCAGACACTCACTCATACACACATGGTATCAATTAAGTTCAGCCCACACACTCTCACACCGGCGGTCTCTTCCCTCGTTAGTATTATTATTACTTTAACGTTGTGTTAGTAGGAAGAGACCATCGGAGCATTGAGCCTCATACACGGCAGCGTGTTCTTCCATGTATGTTTGTACCCACAACCTTCGTTTACATTCAGCCTGACTTCGCCATCTTCTCTAACACGTCAAGATTGTGTATTTCCTTGGTGTTAGCGGCTGACCCTGCCTTATCTCCATCCTCCAGACAGCACGGACTGCCTTGCATTGCCACAGCCTGTAAGTTATGTCTGCCTTTCTCTTCGTGTTGACAGATACGCTGCGACACTAGGCATTCCCTCTCTCTAGGCTGCTGTGCATCTGGGCAGCATCCCTGTTTGTCTGGTGGCCTATATTGCATCATCTCTACTCTCTGTTCAAGTTGTGACTGTTGCTGGACTTATTGTTTGGGGTTTATGTTTAACCCCTTGCACTCTGGTCAATTTCCCTAAAAACGCCAAAAAATAACATACCCAAAGTAAATCAAAAGCTGTTCTTCAACCCTTTGCAGCATCTTCATGGGGTTGGTCTCATTTAAAAGAAAACATGTTGAATTTTTTGGCACAACAGTCATAATCTCTCTAAGTGCTCCGGCCACTGAGTAACAGTCATCTAAACATACTGAACTTGAAGAACATAAATTTCGCCTGGGTGTTTTTTTGGATACAAATGCTTGGAAATAACACAGCTGTCAGATCCGGGCTGGAAAATGCAACAGAAATGTAGAACCAAGTGTTATCCAGCTGAGGTCAAAAGTTTGTAACAATACCACAAAAATTGAATATATTACACAGCTTTTTTCTTAGGTTGTTCCCAGGCATTTTTGAACTGTGCCAAATTGTGCCAAATGGCACAGTTTGGAAAAACGTCTGTAACTTTTGAATGATTCAATATAGAAGCTTCATCTTGGGCTCTAATGAAAGGTGACACTCAGGGCTGTGTGTGTGTGTGTGTGGGGGGGGGGGGTTGTTTATTCATTCATTCATGAATGAATGAACGAACAAGCCCCCACACACAAAGAAGCATGCCACGTAAAAAAATGTGTGGCTTTTTTTTTTTACAAGAAAAAATAACCTACAGTGCGCTAAAAGTTATACTAAAATATCTGTAATGTAGAGGATAACAACTCTCCCCACCCCCCGCTACAGAGGACGGACATCGTCCATCGCCACATGACGGACCGCGGCGCACGCCGCGGTCTACTACGCACAGTTGTACTAAAATATCTGCAATAATATCTGCAATCCGCTACAGAAGAGTAGCGGGGGAGGGGGAGCATTCACGGTCCGGACACGGTGCACGGACTGGACCTGTGCACCGCGGTCTTCATGTTGCGATGACGCACAGTTGTAATTTACCAATCGGTCAAAAGTCATTTTGATTACAATTTTCAGGGATAAAGAATAATTTAGCTTATAACACTTACCTGTCCACAACAGCAGTGTCGCTGGCGAACTTCTCTTCCTCATTGTCAGACGAACATGACGCTGGTCCGCTTGTTACGGACTCATGGTTCTGGTCACATGACCCGGTCAAACCATAATTCCATTATTGCGGTTTTGCGCTTCCATGATTGCGGTTTTGGCGAACGATTTTTCAAAACAAATAAGAATAGTAGTAAGAAAAAAAGACTGGCGAACGCATGTGTGTCACCCAGCGGCTTAAACAAAACAGATTTTGCAAGGGCTTTCGAACTTCTGTGCTTCAATTGGCTCGCTGTATTCGCAGCCGTTGGTAGGCGGGTCCTTCTTGCTAGGTTTTCAGTCATTGGTTCTTCAAGGTTTCAGAAACCCAATTCAAGGCTCTTATTAGTCGAATGAGAGGTCAGTCACATCTAAACCAATCAAAGCACTCCTTTGGCTTTCTGTTCGGGGCTGTGTCTGTAGTGGAAGAACGGAAATGCAGCTTTTTTTCCAGTGCGCACTAGGACGCACAGTGTGCGTCTTAGGGCGCCCTTGTGCGCCCTAGGACGCAGAGATGTGACCGCCCACGGTACACCGGAGTGCAAAAGGTTAATAAAGTGCATGTTCTACTCCTGCAATTGGGTTTTTCATTCCTTCCTTCGTGCGCCGCATAATGGCACACGGGGAATCATAGCACCTGCCAATGTTAAAAAGTTGAAAGTGTGCCAAAGAAAGTTTAGATTTGATGGTAAATAAAATATGGATAATTGTGATCAGCTGATTACAGCTATTCAGAGAAAAAGTAATGGATCTAAGAGAAAAAAAAAGCTGAAAAGTTTGGTTTAGAACAAACACAAAATTGGTAAAAATGTAATGTACTTTATTTATATAGCCCTTTAAAACAACCCGTAGGTGACCAAAGTGCTTTACAGAAAATAAACAGCTGTAGCTCATGTATTTTTGCCTACATATGTATAAGCACAAGGTGAGATGCTTAGGATTACATGTGTGGATTTTTGTCTTGGATGGGACAATATGTCTGGACCGCCTGTGGATAACAGCAAGAGGATGGAGGTACCGTGATAAGGAGCTGAAAGGACTTCCTGACCTCCTGGGGCCAGGCGGGGGACTAAAGGACTCGGGGGAAGAGTTATTGTCAATGGGGGGTTTGACAGTGATATGTGATTCTTTCTGTGATGTGGATGTATAAATGTGGGGGTTCTCATGCAGCTCACTCTCTTCTGTTCTTGAGAGATTGCTGGGGATGTGAAGGCTACATTAAAACCTGAATTGAGAAATAATTCAGCCTTGTTATTTCACGCTCACCACACAGCATTAAAAACACACAGCATTAAAAACAAATAACACACAAAAAAAAAAAAATAACCTAAAAATGAGAATAAAATAAAAACAAATGCCAAGACAAATACCACCACTACTGGGTATTAAAAGCCATCCTAAACAAATATGTCTTAAGTTCTGATTATAAAGCGCCAGGTCAGAGATAGCACATAGGTCAGGGAGGAGATTATTCCAGAGCCTGGGGGCGGCAACAGAAAAGGCTCGGTCACCCCAATGTTTATACCTTGGCCAAGGCACATCCAGCAAAAGCTGATTGGATGACCTCAAAGCCCTGCCTTGGTCACAGACAGTCAAAGTCTCAGACATATAAACTGGAGCAAGGCCATTAAGAGCTTTAAAAACAAAAAGCAAAAGTTTAAAATTAATTCTAAAATGGACTGGAAGCCAATGAAGTGAAAAAAAAGGATCGGAGTAATGTGCTCTTGCCTAGGTGTGTTGGTCAAAAGATGGGCCGCTGCATTTTGCACAAGTTGAAAAAAAGAAGCACAGAATAGAAAAAAAAAAACAAGTTTACAAAAAGAAAAGCAAAAACAAGCAAAAAAACAACAACAACAGAACATTAACACATCTAATATATATATATATATATATATATATATATATATATATATATATATATATATATATATATATATATATATATATATATATATATATATATATATATATATATAGCATATATTATTAATATATGCTATATAATATATATCCTCTCTGTTTGTCTCTCCCAATGATGAAATTTTCATGTGGGACAGGACAAGGCGAGTTCCTCCAGTCTTCCCTCCGCCCTGCATCACTCTGCACCCCAGCACTGCCTCTTTCTCCACCTCTGTCCAACCAGCAGCAGCTCCTTCCACTGGCTCTGCTGAAGAAGCTCTGCCTGTGGCAATACGCAGAACTGACATCAAACCATTCCAGTTTCTGACTCCTGCCACATTGGCAAAGGCAGCAAGTCAGCCATATTGGCCAGTGTAACTCCAGCTGCGGTTGAACGGAAAAAAAAAAAAAAGAAGAAATGAAGAAAATGGCTTTAAAGGATGAAAAAGATGTAAATGCATTTCCTCTAATTGAAATTCACACATCGCACGTGCCCACTGCAAGATGCACACATGCATGCATGCATGCACACAGGCACACACAACATCATGAAAACATACTCAAAGAAAAGCAGAAAAAAGCAGATAAAGAGAAAGTACAAGCCTACTCCTGTCTGTTTGGTCGATGCTAATGTGACAGTGGGCCGTGATGGGCTCCCAGACAATCTGTTTACTTCCAACAGAGGGGCGCCGGTGAACACCGTTGGGGGTCACGACCATGGGGCCGTTGACGTGCTGCTCGTGGTGGACGTGGGGGCGTGGGGAGGTGCTGGTGGCAACAGGCTTGGCTTCAACAACATGGATTTCTGCTTCAACAGCAAGACTGTACACAGGGAGGAGGAGGGACTGGAGAGGCTCAACCTCAGTGGCAAAGTTGACTACCTGACATAAGTGAAAGAACAGAACACACACAACACACTGGAGTCACATGTAGATGATACAGATATATTGTCATTACAGAGTGTTAAACAGTTGTTAGCTCTTAATGTCAAACCAGAACTTACTCTCATAGTTAACAATGACCATGTTTACATAGACACAAGTAACCAGATTAAAAGCCTGATCAGAATAAAAATGCTTCATGTAAACATGCCAATCTGAATATTCTGACCCGATCACGCTCATTCAGATCAAAATTTCATTCTGATTGAGAGGGGTGGGTTATGCCGATTGTTAATCCAAGTGGTGCACATGAAAACACTTATTCTTGTAATTTGAATTTTATTGGGTTTTCAATTTAGAAAATAAAACAGAAACAAACAAACAAACAAAAAAAAGTATACCCAGTGAGAGGATAAAACATTCCATTTCCACCCTAATACTCTTAAGATGATTAGCTTAATCTACTACACCTATAAAGGTAAGATAGGATCCCCACTTATTATAGAAGCTGTCCATCCTGTCCAGAAGTTTATATGAAAGGCGTTCTAGTGCAGCAAGCTTGCCCAACTCCCTGAGCCATTGAGCTACGGGTGGGGCAGAGGAAGATTTCCAGTAAAAAGTGATCAACTTTCGGCCCAGCATCAAAGCAGTCTGAATCCACTCGGCATCAGAGATTGGGTCCTGAATCATTGATGGATCCCCAAGGACAAAAAGTCTCTGAGTAAATGACACTTCTTGCTTAACAACTGTCATAATATGTCTATGGATCTGCAACCAAAAGTGCTGTATTACCGGACAACTCCAGATCATATGAATTAATGTCCCCTCCCCCTGTAGACATCTCCAGCAGCTTGAAGAGTGAATGAGATTCGCTCTCAACATTTTACGAGGTGTCCAGTAAAATCGATTCAAAATTTTAAATTGAACAAGTCTGGTTTTCAATTCCCTAGACACTTTCTTCCCATTCTTTAAAATATTTGCCCATTCAACATCAGTAAATTGTGAATTCAGATCTTTTTCCCATACGTGTTTAAGGAATGTAGAATCTTTATTTGAGCTCTTAAGGAGCATTAAATAGAAATTTGAGGCCTTAGATCTTTTGCCACAGGAACTCAAAGCCTGGATGAGCCAATCTACATCAGGAGGAGGGGTAGTTGCAGATCCAAAGACTTGACACAGCAGATGTCGAAGTTGTAAATATTTCCAAAACTGATTCTGTGGTAGTCCATACTGTGCCCGTAGAACATCAAATGATTTGAGAGCTCCCCCTTCATATAGATCTTTTAACATCAAGATGTCCTTTTTCACCCAGATTTTCCACATAAATGGGGATTTTCCAATATGGAGACTTGGGTTAAGCCAAATAGAAGCCATAGAATGAAGATGAGAGCTAAACTCTAGTATAGAAGCAACTCTCTTCCAAACGTATTGTAAAAAGGATATAATAGGATGCGACTGAAATTCAGAAGACAGTTTAACTGTGATTAGATGTACTAGGGGAAGAGGGCTGCTCAAATAACTCTCCAAATAAAACCAAGGGGGAGCTCTCTCAGGGGGGAGAGCCCAATGAATCAAATGTCTAAGACTAAAAGCGTAATGATATTAAACCAAATTTGGGACCCCCAAACCTCCTAAATCTATAGACTTCTGCAATCTTTTCAACTTTAATCTAGGGCGCTTACCATTCCATAAAAACTTATTGCACAACCTATCAAATTGTCGAAAGTAACCAACTGGGATCCTAAGAGGAAGAGATTGCAGAAGGTAATTAAATCGGGGTGCACAAATCATCTTAATAACATTGACCTTGCCCCAGAGAGACAAAAAAAGAGGTGACCACCTTTCTATGTCTATTTTAAATTTTTCAAGCAAGGGTTCAAAATTAATCTGAATCAGATCTGATAAAGTGTGAGGAAACAGGATGCCAAGATATTTAATTCCTAATTTTGGCCAAGAGAAGCCTATATTTTGATCAAATGTAAACAGTGTTTTAGGGCAATAAGATGTTAAAGGGAGAATTTCTGATTTTATCCAGTTAACTCTATAACCAGACAAACGTGAGAATTGGTTAATAATTTTAAGGAGAGCTGGAATTGATTTTTGAGGTTGTGTAATCAGTACCAATGCATCATCAGCATACAACATTATCTTATGGGTACTGCCATGGACCTGAATACCTGGAAAATTGCCGTCTTTGCGGATAGCAACAGCTAATGGTTCTAATGCCAAAGCAAAAAGCAAGGGACTTAAAGGGGAGCCCTGGCGCGTACCCCTATAAAGTCTAAAAGACTGTGATGTAACTCGATTTGATATCACTGAAGCTCTAGGTTCATTATATAGTAATTTAATCCAAGAAAGAAACTTTGAACCAAAACCAAAAGTCTCTAGAGTTGCAAAGAGATACTGCCACTCAACCCTGTCAAATGCTTTTTCAGCATCCAGGGAGAGGGCTGCCACTGGAGAGAGGTGTGCAAGTGAGGGATCATTTTGAACTAACCATATGATATCAATAAATCGCCTAATATTGTCTGCCGCACCCCTGGAACGAATAAAACCCACCTGATCAGGATTTATAAGAGATATCATTACTTTATCTAATCTTAATGCCAAAATTTTGGAGAGAATTTTACAGTCACAGTTTATAAGACTAATTGGTCTATAATTCTTACATTCTAACGGATCTTTATTGCTTTTTAAAATAAGCGAAATGAAAGCCTCTGTTAAAGAAGGGGGCAAACGGCCTTGTTCAAAAGATTCCGCAAACATTTCTAAAAGTAAAGGAGAAAGCTCATCAACACAGGCCTTGTAAAATTCTGCAGTGAATCCGTCAGGGCCTGGTGCCTTGCCAGTCGGGAAGCTCTTAATCACTTTCACAATTTCCTCTTTAGTAATTGGGGCGTCAAGTAAGTCTATTTGTTCCTTCGTTAGGGAGGGCAAAGATAGGGATGATAAAAATGCATAGATCTCTTGAGATCCAGCCTCCATTTCAGAAGAATAAAGCGAGGTGTAAAATTCTCTGAAAGCACCATTAATTTCATTTAAGTCTGACACCAGAGTACCATCCTGTGTCCTAATAGCAGATATAGTACACTGAGCTTCTTTCATTTTAATATATCTAGCCAGCATTTTGCCAGCTTTATCCCCCTCCTCAAATTGTTTGTGCCTAAGACAAAATAGGGAAAATTCAACTTTTTGTGTTAGAATTGAATTCAGCTCATACTTAAGCTTCAGAAGGGGTGACAAATTTACTAAATTTGTGTCTTGTTTGAATGAAGTCTCTAATATAGCTATTCTCCTCTCCAAATCAATCTGTTTAGCAATATTAGTTTTCTTTTTAAAATATGCATATTGAATAATATGTCCCCTAATAAATGCCTTAAAGGCCTCCCAAGCAACACTGGCAGAGGGAGCAGAATCCCAGTTTGTCTCAAGATATAAGGAGATCTCTGCTTTCAAAGAGGACACAAAATCTGGATTAAAAAGAAAGCTTGAATTAAGCCTCCATCTAGAATTTTTTTTCAACTGACAAGGCGGGATCATATGTAAAAAAAACAGGGGCATGATCTGATAGTATTATGCTACCAATGAAGCTCGAATTTACAGAAGAAACAGAAAATTTTGACATTAAAAAATAATCAATCCTGGAAAACACATTATGAACAGTGGAATATAAAGTGTAATCCCTTGTGGACGGATTAAAAAGCCACCAAACATCTACCAAACCAATTGCATTGCACATATCTTTCAATATAGAGCCAGATTTAGATGAACGCTGTGAGGGGGTGCTCCGATCTAAAATGTTGTCCATGACCTGATTAAAATCCCCGCCTGCTAAAATGGGATAATTACCCATTTCGCTTAATTCGTGTTCCAATTGTGCAAAAAATGCACAATCAACTATATTTGGTGCATAAACATTAGCGAGTATCATCCTATGGCCCTGAATTTCTATAAGAATTATAAGGAGTCGTCCATCATCATCACTAACCTCTTTTAGACACTTGAACTGCAAATGTTTATGAATAAGGATTGCCACTCACCTGCTCTGGCTATTACCACAAGACGCAAACCCATGGCCCACCCAGTCCCGACAGAGTTTTTTAGATTCTGTTTTAGTGAGGTGGGTCTCTTGAAGCAACGCTACATCCACTTTTTTTGATTTAATAAACGCCAATTTTTTTTTCCTCTTAATTGGGTGGTTAAGGCCTTTAACATTCCAAGTAATGAGGTTAAGGAAGCTCTGACAATTAGCCGACATCATAAACGGTACATATTACCATCCAAAATATCCAGCAATTCTCCACCAAAAACCCCCTCACTGGGCAAAAGACAAACACAATAAAAATTAAAAATGCAAAAAAAATGAAAACCACATAATCATAAAGTAACATAATTGGTGACCTGAAACCAATGTCACCCATCGGTGCACAAAAACCGCACCAACCAAAAAAAAGAAAATAAAAAACTCTAGGACCGTGACTGTGAACAGTGCAACAAACTTAGGGAGAGCCGCAACATCGCAGCAGCCTCATGCCTATAGACAATATAGCGTGGGCAAAAAAAAAGGAACCTTACATTAATACTGCATCAAATCCTCCGTCAAAAAAATATATAACAAATAAACATATAGCATATATTCATACCATTGTTCATCAATGTCTCACGGTAGTGAAAGAATCAGGTTCAATGCTTTTTTAGGGTCAGTGAACTCCTGTTTACCACTTGCCAACTTCACAACGAGAACTGCAGGGTACCTGAGAGAGAATGCAATCTTCTTCTGGTGCAGCAGGTGTTTACACTGCTTGAACGCCGCTCTCATCTCGGATACTCGTCTGGAATAATCCGGGAAAATCATGATGTGATGACCATTCCAATCCAGCTTTCCCATCCTGCGCGCTGCCTCCACAATACGCTCCCTATCCTGGAAGTGCAGAAGTCGAATCAGGATAGCCCTGGGTGGCTGCCCGTCAGGTCTGCGTCCGGCGAGGCTCCGATGCGCACGGTCAATTTCCAGCCCTCCAGGGAACTCCATTTTCAGCAGATGTGGGATAGCTTTGCGCATGAAGGTAAGGGCATCTGATTTTTCACAATTTTCTGGAAAGCCGACAAAGCGTAGATTGTTTTGGCGTGATCTATTTTCCAAATCGTCCAGCTTCAAAAGTAAATCTTCTACCTGCGTCCGGGTTGCGGGGGGATTAGCATCCAAAGCTGTATTAGCATCCTCAAGAAAAGCGATGCGAGACTCCACATCTCCCAGCCGGGTAGCTAACTCCGTTAGCTTGGTGTCCACCGCCCTCATTGACGCCTCAGTAGAGTTGAGTTTGGCGTCTTGCCTCTCCGATATTTCCTTCAACAGTGCAAAGATCTTAGAGATGTCCTCCGCCATTTGGTCTTTGGCAACACCTGCACCTGTTGAAGGTGGCGGAGAGGGAGGAGGGCTCGATGTGGTATCACCAGCTCTAGCCAGATTTTCCTTGCTAGCACCGGCTTTGGGGCGAAGATTAATTTTCTGCTGTTGCGTTGGCATACTAATCCTGTTCTCCACAAATCCAGTCTCAATGTAAAGTGTAGTAATAAAATATAATTTCAGCTGAGGAAACAAGAGAAGAACGCCCTTGTAGAAGGAAAAAAAAGGCTGTCTGCACTGCGGTGCTCCTCACCTAAGCAGCCATCTTCACTGCCCGCGTCTCCATCGCCCGAAAACACTTATTCTGAAGGTTGGGCAGAAAATATGTTTACTGCGCATGTCTGTACGTCAGCCACACGTCTGTTACCACGTGTATTATTATTGGAATAATAGTGATTTTGCAAGTGCTGTAGTCACACTATCACCACAAGACTCCAAATTTTTCATGCATCTACACACTCCTCATGTGTAACTTTGTAAGCCAAGGTATTCACATTGGGAGGATGTATTTTTTGTCACCACTGCTAATGAACATGACAGTGACTGGACAGATACACCTGTTCCTGGTGTCAAGTTCTCACCTTCCAATGACACTTATTGCATGACACTTGACTGGCATTCAAGCAGTAAAACCAGCTCATGCCAGTGACAATAGAAAGGCTTCTTCTTATGGTCAGAAGGGCCCTCTGACGTGTGAACGACGAAAAGGGGTTCAGCCTGTTACAATTACACCTAAATCTAACTTCAGACCTCACAAAAGACAATACCCACTTAAAAAGGAAGCTGAGGAGGGCATTTGTCCTGTCATTCAGTCACTGTGAAAAGCTGGAATCACCAGAGAGTTTAACGACTCTCTGTACAATTCTCCTTTATTTCCTGTCAGGAAGGCCACACCCTCTAAAGGATGGCAGATGGTTCTAGACTTACAGGAAGTAAACAAAGCAATTATTCCACATTCTCCTGTAGTTCCTGATACACGTTTTGTTAAATGATCTGTCACCTGATGGTAAACATTTTACTGTCATAGGCATCTCAAATGACTTTTTCTCAAGTCTCAATTCATAAAGATCACCAGTTTCGGTTTGCCTTTTCCTATTGTAAACAAAGATTCACCTTCAATAGGTTAACACAAGGGTTCAACGGAAGTCCTATGAGTTTTTCGCAAGCTATGTCTGAAAATTTGGCCCAATTTATACCACCAGGTGGAAGCCAATTATTTTTGTATGTAGATGACATTTTGCTTGCCTCAAAAACTGAGGATCAGTGCAAACAGACACACAGTGGCATTGTCCAATTTTCTAGCATCTCAAGGTCACAAAGTAAACAAAGACAAACTGTAATTATGGCAAAAAGAAGCAAAATACTTAGGCCATATTTTATCAGCTGCAGGGCGTCATATTGACCTTATCAGGAAGCAAGATATTCTTGCTGCTCCAAAACCAGTCATTAAAAGGCAAATGATTTCATTCCTTGGCACACTGAATTATTGTAGATCATGGATACCAACTTATTCACAAGAAGTGTCACCTTTGTCTTCTTTGATCTATGATAATACAATATCTCCTCTTGATAAAATCACTTGGACTCCTGAAGCAGAACAAGCCTTTGTAAAAATGAAACAAATTTTGTTTAGTTCTTCTGTTTTGGCACTTCCTGACTATGATTAACCATTTGTTCAGACTGTTGACTGTACAAATGGTCACAGGACCTCAGTACTTCTGCAATCTTATGGTACCAATTCAGACCTTTTAGTTTTTTACTCCACTAAGCTAGACTCCTTAGCTAGAGCTACATCTCCTTGTGTACAGGCAGTTATAGCTGAATCCCTAGCTGTCCAAGCATCGGGATCAGTCATGCTTTTCCTTCTTCTGACTCTCAAAGTACCTCTTGAAGTGTCAATAATTTTACTTCAAGTAAAAGTAAAATAGCTCTTTTGTCTCCAGCTAGACATCTATCTTGTATGACAACATTGTTATCATAACCACACTTGACGATCAAATGCTGTACAACCCTCAACCCAGCATCACTTCTACCTACAAAATAGGGTGGGAAACTGCATAGACTTTGCCCAGACCTGATTTACTTCAGATCTACCTCTACCTGAGAGTGATCTCACTTTATTTGTAGATGGTTCTTGCAGGAAAAATGTTGATGGTACAAATGCTTCTGGCTATGCTGTTGTCTCCTCAAAGTTAAAAAAAATAAATAAATAAAAAAAATACCATGCCACAAGTCAACTCAAGCCACAGAATTGATTGCTTTAACTGAGGCCTTTAAAATAGCTTAAGATAAATGTTTGACAGTTTGGACAGAAAGCCAGTATGCTTTTTCTACCATACATCATTTTGCACAACAGTGGAAAAATTGAGTCATGGTAACTTCCACAGGAAAACTTATAGATCATAAAGACTTGATTTTAGACCTTTTGGAAGCTGTACAATTAAAATCTCAATTAGAAATCCGTAAATGTACTGCCCACACCACAGGTACAGACCCCATCTCCTGTGGAAATCACAAGGCTGATGGCATAGCCAAAGCTGTAGCCTCTCAAAATGTTTCTATTTTCCTGTCTGTACCAACACTTCCCATAGGCACCGCATTGTTTATTTTAATTTATTTAATTTCATCTGAGTTACAATATCAGGCCTCAGTCTGAAAAGTCACTTTGGACTTCTCACGATGTCATCTTGGATAAAACTGATAACTTGTACAAATGACATGACAACAAACCTGTGTTACTGAGACAACTTTTCCCTTATGTCACCCAGTTGACATGTTTAACACATATCAAAGGGGGGATCATTACCTTGGTAAATAGTTTAAAAACAAAACAAAAACAACATTTGGCTATTCTGTTTTTGTGAAGATATTTTCTGCGAATTGCCTAATCTGTGCAAAAAAACACGCACAGGGTAATCAAAGACCTAAAAGAGGAAAATTTCCAACTCCTATTTATCCATTTCAACACATTTGGATGGATTTTATTTAATTAAATAAATGTGAAGGAAAGAAATGGTGTCTGTCATTGTAGATAGTTTCACTAAGTGGACTGAAGCTTTCCCTTGTACAAATCCTGATGCTTTCACTGTTGCAAAAACGTTAAGTGAAATAATCCCACATTATGGAGTACCAGAAATTATCTACAGTGATAATGGCGCACACTTTGTGAACCAAGTAATTTCACATTTGGGAAAAGCTCTTCAAATACAGTGAAAACATCATTGTTCTTATCATCCACAATCAGTTGGCTTGGTGGAACAACATAATCGCACCATGGAAGAAAAGTTAAGAAAAGCAATGGCAGAAACAGGGCAAAGTTGGATTTGTTGTTTGCCTCTTGTACTGTTTTATATGAGAGTCATGCCTAGATTTAATGATGTATCACCTTTTGAAATGATGTTTGGAAGACCATGTCTGTCACCTGAGTTAAGACCTTTCTGTAAAGATGATGTTGAAACCTGTCTTGCTGATTATATGCTCAAACCTTGACTAAAAGAAATACTTGCTGCTGCTGTTCCCAGGAAAGACCACAGTGAAGGCCCAATCACAGTGAAGCCTGGGGACTTGCTTCTGATAAAGACAATCATAACGAGACTTGGGCAGATACACCTTGGGACAGATCTTTCAAAGTTGTGTTGGCAAACTGCTCCCAACAACACACAGCCCCAGTGTGATACAGCTGCCCATCCACCTCACCTTTGTAAAAGGTAAACAACCTCTCTTGTTTGCTGTCTTAAAAAGCCACAATGAACAGACACTACGAGCAATCAAGGCTGCTGCTGTTTTTGCTCCTCCTTTGAGTTGGTGTCCATCACAATGGGACAGTTGCTTGCATGTCCACACTGCTGGACAGATCGGACGTGGACTTGTGTGATGATTGTAAACTCAAAGCAACTCACTGGGAAAAAGGAATGCTGAATATCATGTTCTAATGAGGTAAAACTGGTACAATTGTGATTGATTTGTGTTGTTTACTGTATTGCCCCATTGTTGATTATGCAAAGAAAATTGCTAAATCTGATGTGTACCTGTGCTATTTGTATTACAACTTTTACAAGTCACGTACATGAACCTATGCTATTGGTGCTTATGTTCCCCGTTTAGACCCTGTTAGACATTTTTTTTTTAATTGAAATAAAAGATAGTTTAACACCAGTTAATCTCTTTTCCAATGCTGAGGAAAGTTATGATACATGGATAAGTGGCAAATGAGCTCTAGACAAAACAACACATACAGCTAAATATCTCAACATCCACTCATTAGCCTACAATTTTTCTGCAGAACTAGGAATACCTCATGATAATTTATGGCTACAGTGGATTTTATACACCACCAAAGATTTTAACACCTCAAATTGTTTAATTTGCGCTTTTGCCAGGCCAATATGGCTACCTCTCCACCTCATGAAAAGCACACCAAAACAGCATTACAATGTATGGTTAAATTATTTTTGACTAACAAAAGATCTTTTGAACCAAATTGTGAAGAAATTCGTAATCGTTATCCTCCAGTTAAAGGAAGACCAACTCCACCTAGTCATAAAGTCTATCCAAGTGATTATATTTGTTTTTACTAGATATAATGGTTCCTCTGACACCGCAGATCTTGGACACCTTCCCTACTGCGAATCTGTGATAAATATCATACAGACTTCTGGTGTTTTTGAGGGTCTCTGGTTTATCTCTCACAACACAGCACAAGCAGATTTGTGGTGGTTCTGTGGACATGCGGGGATGCTTTCCAAGCTACCTCCTGGCTGGACTGGCACATGTGCTCTGTCCCATTTCATCATGCCATTTCATGTCCTACCTTAGCCTGCAGGCTTTGACGTGGCGGAGCAGCCAGAGGCTCAAGAGAGCCTTAACACCATCAGGGATGAATCTGACATCTATATAGACGCCATTGGTGTCCCAATGGGAGTCCCTAGTCAGTTCAAAGGTCAAAATGAAATTGCTGCAGGTTTTTCTTCAATAATCCCTCAAGTTCAAATAAATAAAAACATAGCATGGATCAACCACATGGTAAATGGTGTTCACTTATATAGTGCTTTTGCGCATCTGTTGATGACCAAAGCGCTTTACAGATCCTGCTATCCACCCATTTACACACTGATGGTGGCAAAGCTGCCATACACAGGCGCTGACCTGACCCACCAGGAGCAACTGGGGGTTCAGTGTCTTGCTCAAGGACACTTTGACATGCAGACTGCAGACAAAGCAGGAATCGAACCCCTGACCCTCCGATTACACTACACTTGTGCCACGGCCACTCACATGTAATATAACCTTCAGAAGTGTTCCAACTATAGCAGAGATGCTCTTAAAGGTGTAGCCAAACAACTGGATGCGGCTAACCTTATGGCATGGCAGAACCCTAACAACACAACACCAGATGACAGTATTACGCACCCTTTAAATCAACTTACAAAACTGTCTGAAGACATGAAAAAAATATATATATAACAAATTCAGGTCCTGATGAATGGTTCCCAAGTTTAAAAAAATCTTCTTGGAGACTGGTTCAGTGTAGTTGAATTAGAGTTCTTTATGATACCCATATTGAAAACTGAAAAGAGTGATATGTGGATGAAATTTTGTAGCAACATGTAACAAAGAACTTTATACTCACAATGATGTGTGACAAACACATTTATGTCATCTACTGTATTTCATTCATTCCATTTATTTTTCATTTTGATCAATCAGGCCATGATCAGTGGGTTTGTGAGAGAAATTCTAACTTAGAAGAATAAGCTGAAGCAATGGCGTTTGCGGTCAGAAGAGAAAAAAAAAAAAAGTTTATTCCTATGCAGTGACAGTTTCACATCCAGAAGTACCAAGTAGAAAATGCATAAACATTCTGTCAGAGACACTGGACTTATATGACACTGTTTACATATCTAATCTATGACACATGACTACCACAGATGCAGGAAGCTCCTTCTTGCTTTGTCAGCAGAATCACAAGGCATAGCAAGTGTACAGATAACTTAAGAACACAGTAGTACTCTTAAACATATAGAAGGTCATGTCCTGGAGACTGACTTTCACCAGGTCTTAACTAAGGA
This sequence comes from Pholidichthys leucotaenia, assembly GCA_020510985.1. Taxonomy (NCBI): domain Eukaryota; kingdom Metazoa; phylum Chordata; class Actinopteri; order Cichliformes; family Pholidichthyidae; genus Pholidichthys; species Pholidichthys leucotaenia. Next base: position 245,668,853 of record CM035845.1, on the reverse strand, counting down.
CATACAGGGTCATGTGTTGACCTCAGAAAGCACATTCCGGTTACATCATCTCTTATATCAATATATCACTACCACTATAGTCATCCAGTTAATTTTCAGTGTCATTCCTCTTGTTTGACTAGGTCAACTGCTTTAGCTGTCCAAATTGCCTAATGTGTGTTATTAATACACATTAGTATTAGTATTTAGCATTAAGTCATGCTTAGGACTCCTAATTGCCTAACTGTGTGTTGGTGTGTGTGTTATTAGCATCCACTAGTATTAGGATTGAATTATTGTGTTCTTGTGCTATTACCTTATTACCTATTACCTTGGCATTCATTCGGAGAGCAAAGCAAGAATTCATTGCTCAGGAAATGTAGCATTTCTTAACTGTGCACATGATTATAAAACCTTTGAATCTTGAATCTTAATTATTAAATATTATGTTATAGCAATATCAGAATAACATAATTAGAAATAGACCAGAAATATGATTTCTCTATCACCCTGTCTTCACTGCTTGTTACTGCTTTGATTGGATGCCTTACTGTCATTAAAACCCGGACTGTCCAACCTTTGTCCATCGATGCTCTCACTGCAACTTTGTATACTCAGAACATGACCTCCTTCACCCATATAATAATAATAATAATAATAATAATAATAATAATAATAATAATAATAATAATAATAATAATAATAATGGTCAAACAATGTCTGTGCCACTGCATTACAGAAGGCAATTGTTTGAACAGAGAAGTTTTTTTCTGCATTTTTTAAATCACTATTTAGCTAGATTGACTACTGAAAACAGCTCCAGTTCCAACTCCTGCAAAGCTATCAGCAGAGGAAACAATATTGCATAGAAATTTCAGCAATAAAAACACTCTTTTTACAATGAGTAAAGAATAAATATGACAGTTTAGAATGGAGACATTACTTAACATCCAAAACTGCAGCAGTCTTCATGTCCTCATCGCGACTCTCAGTTACGAAGGTAACACGTCAACAAAAACTAAGTTTCTGCCGATTACAACAAAACAGAAGCTGGCAGTAGCAAAAAATAATTTGACAGTTATTCGTCATGTCCCCCACCTTTATAGCAGTGAATATTTATTGTCTTACTAATCTGTGGTTCCAATCTTACTAATCTGTAGTTCCAAGGTTGTCATAGCCAGGAGCAGCACTGGGGTTAAGCTCCCAATGCTTATAAAATGCTCCTTATGGCGTGCGTCTCAAAAAGCCTCTGACAACTAAGTCCAACTCCTAGCCTGCCCGTGTGGTTTAGTTTCTGGATCTCTGGTGCCTTAAAACCAGATGCTTTGGGTAGATGGTGGCCCGTTAACCTGGGAAGGTAGCCCATCTAGGGGAAGGTAAACCCTGATTTCAAACCTCCGCTGCCTTGCGGCATACCCGGTTACGGGAAAGGCTTTGGGAGTCAACCCTGAGGAAAAATCCGAAGTCGGAGTCCCTAAGGCAGTTCTCTGTTGTGCTCAACATCGTTCTGGCAGTTCCTGCGATGCCGCTGGTGCCAAAGTGTATCAGCCCTGCTGTTCCTTTGGGTTCATCAGTAACGTGGAGAGGGGGGACATTCTGTATGGGCAACATCTTGTCTTCCATATCTTCCTGCCCAGGCCTGAATCCTACCAACGCCCAATGCTGGAAGGTAGAACACTGGATCACTGGAGAGGACACTCCAGCTTTGCCTTTGGCGTAGACAAAACACGGGGAATGACAGTTACCGGTGATAATCCACCGCTCAATTGGCGTACAGCGTGGTGCCAGGGGTTGTTCCCGACGGTGGGAGGGATCATCTGATCTCACTAGACTGCTACCGCCCGCCTCAAGCTGGGCAGCCCCCAGCCAATAAGGTGTTGTCCCGCCACAGCCTGCTTTCCTCATTGGGTGCATGGGGATGAGGTGAAGTCCGAATTGCAGGCTGAGAACCTTCGCACCAGGCAAGACAACAAAACAAAAGAGACCAACTCTAAAACTGGGAACTTGGAACGTCCACACTATGATGACAGGACTTGCTGCTAACCTCAAGGAAATCAGCGACACCAGGAAGACTGCCGTCATCAATAATGAGCTGAAGAGACTGGAAGTGGATATCGCCACTCTCCAGGAAACATGGTTGGCTGACACAGGCACACTGAGAGAGAAGGACTACATGTTCTACTGGCAGGGAAAGGGCAGTGACGAACACAGGGAACACGGAGTGGGCTTCGCTGTGAAGAACATCTTGATGAAGATGGTGGAACCGGGCAGCAATGGCTCTGCACGACTCCTCACCCTCCGCCTTAACACCACTCAAGGCCCAGTCACCCTCGTCAGTGTGTATGCCCCGGCACTGACAGCCACACCAGAGGCAAAAGACGAGTTCTACGAGAATCTTGCAACAACTGTGAGGATCATCCCCAACTCTGAACAACTCATTCTCCTTGGAGACTTCAATGCCAGAGTGGGTGCTGACCACGACTCCTGGCCCTCCTGTCTTGGACCTTTTGGCGTGGGAAGAATGAATGACAACGGACAGCGGCTGCTCGAGTTATGCACATATCACGATCTGTGCATCACAAACTCGTTCTTCTAGACCAAGCCCCAACACAAGGTTTCCTGGCAACATCCGCGCTCAAAGCACTGGCACCAGCTGGTCTTGATCCTGACCAGGCACACCTCACTGAAGAACGTGCTAATCACCCGTTCGTTCCAGAGTGCAGATTGCGACACAGACCATTCATTGGTGTGTTGCAAGGTCAAGCTGCAGCTGAAGAAATTCCATCATGCTAGACAGCCTGGAAAGACACGGATTGACACCAGCAAGATGGCTCAACCAGAACTTGTTGAGCAGTTTGCCTCCACCTTTGAGAAGGAACTTGGTGTAACACAAGAAGGAGAATCTGCAAAGCAGAAGTGGGAAGAGCTGCGAAACCCCATCCACCGCACAGCCTTGGCTACCTTTGGGAGGAAGACCTCAAAGTCACAGGACTGGTTTGATGCCAAGTTAACCGAGATGACCCCCGTCATTGAAGCCAAGTGCTCAGCCCTTGCTGAGTACAAGAAGTACCCAAACGAGAAGAATCTCCAGATTCTCAGGGCTGCGAGAAGCAAAGTTCAGCAGACCGCTCGGCGCTGTGCCAACGAGTACTGGACTCAGCTCAGCCAAGACATTCAAACTGCTGCCATAACAGGGAACATTCGTGGCATGTACGATGGCATCAAGAAAGCACTTGGTCCGGCTCAGAGCAAGACGGCCCCCCTCAAATCCTCCACTGGGGTGATGATCACAGAAAAGAACAACCAGATGGAGAGATGGGTGGAACACTACTCCGACCTCTACTCCAGAGAGAACACCGTGACACCGTCAGCCCTTGATGCCATCGACTGCCTGCCATCCATGGACGAACTTGACGCCGAGCCAACCATCGACGAACTCAGCAAGGCCATTGATAGCTTGGCCGCTGGCAAGGCAGCCGGCAACGACGGCATACCCCCTGACCTGATCAAGCACTGCAAGACCGCCCTACTGCTGCCATTGCATGACGTCCTCTGCCAGTGTTGGAAGGAAGGTGCCGTACCACAGGACATGAGGGATGCCAAGATCATCACCCTTTACAAAAACAAAGCGGAGAGAAGCGACTGCAACAACTACAGGGGCATCTCCCTCCTCAGCGTTGTTGGTAAAGTCTACGCACGAGTTGTTCTCGTTCGTCTACAGAAGCTTGCCGAACGTGTCTCAGTGTGGATTCCGCGCTGCGCGATCGACGGTAGACATGATATTCTCCATCCGCCAACTCCAGGAGAAATGCAGAGAACAGAACATGCCCCTGTACGTCGCCTTCATCGACCTCACCAAAGTGTTCGATTTGGTTAGAGGAGAGGGCCTTTTCAAGATCCTGCCAAAGATAGGATGCCCACTAAAGTTGCAAAGCCTCATCGAATCGTTTCACACCAACATGCAGGGGATAGTGCAGCACGATGGCAACGTCTCAGAGCCATTCAACTTACGCAACGGAGTGAAACAGGGCTGTGTACTTGCGCCAACCCTCTTTGGGATTTTCTTTGCTATGCTCCTGAGGCATGCCTTCAGCACAGCAACAGAGGGAATCTACCTGCACACAAGATCTGACGGCAGGCTTTTCAACCTCGCCCGCCTGAAAGCCAGAACCAAAGTACGCAAGGCTCTAATCAGAGACATGCTGTTCGCAGACGATGCTGCAGTCGCAACCCACACACAGCAGGAGCTTCAGACCCTGATGGACCGCTTCTCCCAGGCATGCAAGGACTTCGGGCTTACCATCAGCCTGAAGAAGACTAACGTCTTGGCGCAAGGCACGGAAGCACCACCAACCATCACCATCGACGACTACGAGCTGGAGGTCATGAATCAGTTCACGTACCTGGGGTCCACGATCAGCAACAACCTCTCCCTTGATACAGAGATATCAAGGGAGAGGAAAAAGAGGATTGGAAAATCAGCCTTCACACTCGCTCGCCTCACCACACAAGTGTGGGAGATTCCCAAACTCTCTGTCAAGACGAAGATGGCAGTGTACAACGCCTGCGTCATCAGCACACTGCTCTATGGGAGTGAGACATGGACAACATACGCCCGGCAGGAAAAGAGACTGAACTCCTTCAACTTGCGCTGCATTCGCCACATCCTGGACATATCCTGGCAGGACAAAGTGCCCAACACAGAAGTTCTGTCCCGCGCCGGCCTTCCCTCCATGTTCACTCTACTCAGGTAGCGCAGGCTCCGCTGGCTAGGCCACGTTCACCATATGGAGGATGGCAGAATCCCCAAAGACGTCCTCTACGGAGAACTGGCAACTGGCAGGAGAGACGTTGGCCGCCCACAGCTGCGCTTTAGAGATGTCTGCAAGAGAGACATGAAGGAACTGGAGATCAACACAGAGCGCTGGGAGGACCTTGCAACGGACCGCTCCAAATGGAGAGGCACCCTGACCAGACAGCTCAAGGCGGGTGAAGAGAGACTGACTGCTGCAGCAGATGAAAAAAGGACCCGCAGGAAGAACCGCCACAGACCCAGCAGCACGGAGACCACCCACAAGTGCGACCTGTGTGACAGGGACTGCCATTCGTGCATCGGCCTGTTCAGCCACAGGCGATGCTGTTCCAGCAGAGTAGACGTTTAGGATTCTCTTCCATGGTCATCATAGACCAACGGAGGCCGACGACAACCTTAGTCACTAAAGTTTAAGGAATTCATGCTTTATTCACCAACATATGTGTCTTAAGGGGAGTATGACTTTTCATATCAAATGTCTCTCCCCCTCCTCTCTCTCTCTGCTCTTTGGGAGACCATAGCTGGACTTCAACTGACCACTAGAGTTCCAAGCTTCACTGCATCTCCTTTGAAGGTCGAGTTTATGACTTCTGTTGAACAAAACTCCATGTAATCGGTTTAGCTCAGTTCCATGAAATTCAGTGAGATTCTGCCACACCCGGAAAAAAACAAAAACAAAAAAAAACAAAACTTTCCTTTGTTCAGTTTTTGGGGCGTGGGTCAAGCTGTAAGGAGCTTTTTCTGCTCTTCCATTTTTTTTCTGTCTTTTAAGTAGGCCCAAAGTCTTCCAGGTTCTGTGAGAATCCTGTTTCTTTTCTTTAAAATTCACTTTCCCTTATTTTAATCTGTTTCTTTAAATTATCATGTAAGAAGATTTTGTTTGATTTTTTTTTAAGCTTAAACCAACTCCTTTAAACTACAAACATCGAAAGAAGTGGATTTGTGATTTGTTTTTGCCTCAGTTTGAATTTCTGATTGGACTTTGTACAATAAACCAGTTCCTTCTTCGGTGCCATAGCATCAACTCCCTTTGGCTCTAATCTATGAAATTACTCTTCACCTTAAAGAAACTGTTTCACCCAAAAAGTCTGGTCGAGAACTGTTTCCTTCACCAAAGGACCACCGCTGGAAAACACATTCCATGATAAAAGGTACGATAAGGATCCCATCTCGTGCAAGGAACTGATTAGTTTGCCATCATAAATAATTGGAACTTCCTCCCAATCAGACAGTTTTATGTGTTAGCAACCATTGGAGATATTCCAGATATCCTTTGACTGCATTCCACAAGTCACTAGGAATTATCCACAGCTCAACATTGCCCCCTTCTGTCAACTTCTGTCCAACATGTTGGATTTAATCAACATTGGAACTTTGACTTTTATCAACTGAAATAATCCTCAAGACATTATTTTTCCAGGAAATACTGCTCAGATCACTGTTGAAGATGACCGCCTCTTTCTTGGACAATGATGGTTTTGAAGGGTTTCGTTAATCATTGATTTTAAATGTGTTTCATGTTTTATAATGCTTAAACAAACCTTATTCTAATGCATGATAATTTTAGAAGAACACGTTTATAAAAGTGCATGCTCAGTGAAGTTAGCTTAGACTTTATACATAAGCATAAAGTGAAGTTTTATATTAATCAAGATGCTTCATCCTGTTGGAAAAGCTTACTCAAATCATCTGACTGGCTCCGCCAATTACCAGCCAGTCTCTGTTCGGCAATGGCCCCTATCATTTTATTGGTCAGTTACATACAAAGGACTGTTTTCTTATTCGACCAGAGTTCATTCGATTCTTCTGCAATGGAAGACAATTGGTTCCCTTTCATGTCAGTCAAGTTTTTCCCAGGAAACATACTCAGTTTTAAGTGAGGGACGCCCTGGGAGAGGGAGTGAGTGAGACAGAGTTGTCTTGTGAAAGTTTACCTGTGTCGTGTTTAATGCTCTTTCCTTCAAATGTCTGGGAAATACTTTTTTTTTCCTTTTGAGTTCAAACTTCCCTCATATATGAAGTAAAACACTGCATTCACAGATGTTTTTTCTATTTTGTTCTGTTAAACTTTTCCTTATTGATTTTTCATAACTCACCGTGTGTGTTAAAGGGGACGGATCATTTTCTCACACTGGAAGCTGTCCTGGCCAACCCCCACAACATCTGAAGGACTCATATTTTGTGTCTTGAATATTTTTTTTTTATTAATCTTGTCTCTCCAATTCTATTTCTCAGATCAGACATTGAACTATATCCAATAATTCCGACCTGAGGAAGCCGCTGAAAAATTCTCGCGTTCACATGACATATTACGCGGCCAACAAAGAAGAAGCAGGAGCCTCTTTATCGCCGCCGGATCTCAGCTTCTGACTTGTGAAGAAATATTTGCTGGCAGACATTCTCTGGCATAATCTTCAAATAAAGCTTCAGCTAAGGATCCAGCTGAAAGAAGCCAACACAAAGTCAAGTGAGCAAGATTCCTTTGTTTCATCTGCTGAATAAATGGTAAATGGCATTTGCTTCTATAGCGCTTTTATTCTTATCTCTTGATGACCAAAGCGCTTTACAGATCCTGCTATCCACCCATTCACACACACATTCACACACTGATGGCAGCATGCTACCTAACATGACGCTTCCAGACCCACCAGGAGCAATTGGGGGTGAAGTGGCACCCAATGTCCATTGCCTAAGTATGCCATAATTTGTCTCAGGTTTAAAACTAGTTCATAACTCTGATCGAAGCTATAGAATTAAAGAGAAATAATGTTCCTCTTTTCATTAAATTATGTTTTTATTTTAGAGTTACTCAGAATTTCTTTTCCATATAATTAGCTTATAATTTTCTTCATAAAATTTGCGTCCAATTTTCTTCATATTGTTGTTAGTTATTTCAGTCTCCATTTTTCACCACAGTTACAAATTCATACTAAGGTTACGTTTGTTCCAGAAATGTGATTACACTCTGTTGCTCAATAATCAGTTACAAGTTGAATGTGATGCCTAATCCTTGTTCATTTCACTTTACCAACAAATCTGTTGAATGTAATGTCATTTAATCCGAGTCTGATCATTAAAACTGTAAACGATATATGGAAGTTTCTGTTGATTTCTTTCCTGTGTTTGTTTCTAAAGTCACCCAGTAGACTTCACAAATACTTGAGACTGATTGTTTGAAGGTATAAAGATTAGTTATTAATAAATTGTCCAAACTTTTGGACTGGTGCCCCTTTTTGAGTGGCTTCCTCTGGTTTGTGAGTGTTGGTGTGTAACGCAGTCAACCAAGGAGGTAATGTTTTTACTGGGGTTTGTTTGTTTGTCTGTTTGTCTGTCTGTTACCAACATAACTCAAAAAGTTATGAACGGATTTTGACAAAATTTTCAGGAAAGGTGTGTAATGGCACAGGGAACAGATGATTAGATTTTGGTAATGATCTGAGAGTGCATACCTCCACCAAGGGCTTTGTTTGTATTTGTGCAGCAGGATTACACAAAAACTACTGGATGGATTTGGATAAAATTTTCACCAGAAGTGTTTCTTGGGCTAGAGAGGAACCCATTACATTTTAGTGATGATCTGGGAATGCATACCTCAGCCAAGGCTCTTCTCACAGTGTGTCAGCCACAATACTCCAAAACTAATGGACAGACTTTGATGCAGTTTTCACCACAAGTGGTTCTAGGCCTACACACAAACCCATTACATTTTGGAGGTGATCCATGAGAGACTGAAGGAGCCTTGGCAGAGGTATGCACTCTCTGAGTACTTTTCTAGTTTAAACTTAATTCTTCAGAATATTCCTGGTTTAAGTTCTTTAAAATTAATTTAATGCAAACCCCCATCAGCATTTCAAAATGCATTTTGTCCTTTCATTAAATTACGTTCTTTTTAAGAGTAACACCAATTTTCCATTTTTATAAATAGTTTACTCATCATTTTCTTCATAAAATTGCATCCATTTTTCTTAACCAATGCTATTTTACGATTTTCAATTTCCAGTATACTGACAAGTTAAACTACGACTTATTCAGTTCCACAAATGTTTGTTTCAAAGGATACACTCAGTAACTCAATAACAGTCTATGATGCTCATCATACATGTTGAATTCCCTGATTCAAGTTATCCGAATGTGTTAACCTTTCTGATTAAACCATTGAAAGACATATGGGAGTTATTGTTTAATTCCCTGTCCACCTTCTTGATTATCAGCAGACAAGAACTCACGTTTTTTTTTTTTTTTTTTTGAGACTGATTCATAATTGGTACATAGAAGGAATTGTTAATAAAATTGTTTTTTGGACTGGTGCCCCAATGAGCTAATGTGCTGATAAATGAAAATAAATTTTCATCTCTACTCACATTCATATATACATTAATACTTGTACCAACAATTAAACACCTATAAAACACATAAATCCACTACAAAATCATCTATACATCTCCTTCCTCACAGCACAGGCAATTGAAGAACTTCAGACTGAATTTCAGTTTTTTAAAAAGAGCTTTGAAGGGTTTAGTTTGTTTTAAAAATCCCCAGGAAACAAAGTTTATGATTTTATCAAAAAGCTTTCCTGCAAAACTTTAACAGTTTAGGAATTTTTACATCTGATGGTACATTGATTGAAAGGGTGTCCTTTTACAAGTTTTGAATATGGATGGATGATAAGCTTTCATGTAGATAGATAGATAGATAGATAGATAGATAGATAGATAGATAGATAGATAGATAGATCTACTTCATTAATCCCAAATCAGGAAATAACAGTGTAAAATCAGGATGACAAAGTAGAAAACCCAAACCAAACAGAAACACACACAACATAATAGAAAAAAGAGTCACCCAGGGAAGTAAAAAAAAAAAAAAAATGCTTCGTCATCGTCGGCTCCAGCTCGTGTCCGAGCACTGGTTTCATCTTAGTTTTCAGGACGTTGCCATCTGTGATCGATGTCAATGGCGGATGTGGCTCTGAAGACCCAGCCTATGATAGAACTGTCGTGGGCAGAAGTCACATTTTATTGTGGATGGGGGACGTGATTGGTTTTGTTTTTCTTGTCTTCGTTTGTGTTTATCATCATCCTGTTGTTTTCTGTGCCTCTCAAATGAGTCTGTGCCTTCCCAAGTTCTTCTTCTCCAGGCTGCTCTGTCAGTGGCAAGTTGTTCCCAAGATCTTTTGTCTATGTTGGCTTGCTTCAAGGAACATTTTAGCTGGTCGTTTTAGAGCAGTTTTGGCCTACCATGTGGTCTTTTTCCTGTCTCAAGCTCCCCCTGGAGCATGATTCATGGTAGTCTGGTGGGGTCCATCCGTACGACATGTCCTGTCCATCGAAGGCGGTACTGCAAGATGGTAGCCTCCCCACTAGGCAGCAGAGCACACTTTAGAATCTCATTGTTTGAAAGTCGATCCTCCCAATGAATGCCAAGTATTTGTCTGAGCTTTCTCTGTTGGAAGTTCTCAAGGCGCTTGATATCGCGACGATACAAGGTCCAGGCTTCACAGGCGTAAAGAAGGGTGGAAAAAAGAATGGCCCGAAAAACCATGATTTTGGTGTGGATGGTTATTGCATGATTATTGAAGACTCGATGACAAAGGCGTCCATATGCGGAGTGTGCAGCTTTTATGCAGTTTTCGATGTCCTTTGCATAAGTTGGTATTTTTGAGAGGATGCTACCAGGGTAAGAGAAATGCTCCACTTCATCGACAGGATTTCCATTAATCTTAAGGTTGATCCTTGAGGAAGTTTGACCAGGTGCTGGTTGGTTGAGGATTTTGGTTTTGTCAGTGTTAACTTCCATTCCAAAATGCTCATAAGAGTCATTATAAATGGTAGCTATCCTCTGGAGGTCATCAACAGTCTGAGCTGGTGTGGCATTATCGTCTGCAAACTGCAATTCATGAACACTGGTGACTGAGGCTTCTGATTTTGCGCGAAAGCGAGCAAGATTAAAAAGCCCCCCATCCAAGCGGTATCGCAGATTGATACCAGGAGTTGTTGGTGGTATTTCATTTAGCAGCCATATACAACGAAAAGCAGGTTGGAGCAAGGACACATCCTTGCTTGAGACCACTAGTGATGGGAAAAGGGTCTGAGAGGGTATTCTGGTGGCAAACCCTACCAACCATGCCATTGTGGAGAGCGCGAACAAGAGCAATGAAATCATCTGGACATCCAAAACGAGCAAGAACAGCCCACATAGTAGGGCGAGGAACTCGATCAAAGGCCTTCTTGAGGTCCCAGAAGATGAACATAAGTGGTTGTTGTTCTTGGCTCTTTTCCTGGAGTTGTTGAGCACAGAATATCATATCTACTGTACCACGAGAGGGTCTAAAGCCACATTGGGACTCAGGAAGTACAAAAGTGACTATTTAATAGACTCTCAAAGTGGGACTTCCAACGGTCAAGGATCCCCTTGGTGTCTGTGATAATGGTGGAGCCATTTGCATCTATTAGGCTGCCCATAGATGATCTGGTGGGGCCAAAGATCTCCTTTGTTGTAGCATAAAAACGGTGCATATCCCGTTGGTCGGCATATTTTTGCAAATCTTCTGCTTTTTGCTGCCACCAAGTGTTTTGGGCTTTACAAATCCCTCTCTGGCATGCCGCTTTTGCTTGCTGGTGTTTCTGTCGATTCTTTGCAGACGGATCATTTTCAAACGCAAGACGTGCATGGCGTTTAGCCTGTATGAGATTTGTGATTGTTTCATCATTCTCGTTGAACCAGTCTTGGTTTTTCTTGTGTTTGTGGCCAATCATTTCTTTGGCGGCAGCAGTCAATCAGCATGACAAAGTAGAAAACCCAAACCAAACAGAAACACACACAACATAATAGAAAAAAGAGTCACCCAGGAAAGTAAAAAAAAAAAATAAAAAAAAATGCTTAGATATCTTTATATACTTCATATGCTACTACTAGGTTAAATAGATGATCATCCTTATCGGGGTATGAAGAGTACTAACTGTACAAAGAAGAATTATAAGGTGCAGGGTGAAATGACAGGTACCAATTAGACTGTAAGGTACAGTATGGCAGCATCGTTGTGACAAAAATTCCACATTAGAGTTATTGTACAGTGAAATAGCATGTGGCAGAAAAGATTTCCTGTCCCTGGCTGTCTTTCCAGTGTGTGGTGGAGGGGGTGTACAGGATTATCAATGATGGATCACAGTTTGTTCAGTGTCCTCCTCTCCATCACAGACTCTAAGGTCTCCAGCCTGAGTCCAATCACAGAGCCAGCCTTCTTGATAATCTTGTCAAGTCTGTTAGTGTCACTGTCTCTGATACTGCTATCCCAGCAAACAGCAGCAAAGAAGATGGCACTGGCAATGATAGCCTGATAGAAAAGCTCCAGCATCTCGTTGCACATATTGAAGGATCTCAGCTTCCTCAGAAAGTAGAGTCTGCTCATCCCCTTCTTGCATGCAACATCGGTGTTAGATTTCCAGTCCAGTCAATTGTGTTTTTTTCCACAATATTTTTTATTGAACTGTCCAGTCAATTGTTGATCATGAAACCCAGGTACTTGTAGTCCTCAACTACCCCCAGATCCTCCCCACATTCTGCAATGACTCTGAAGGTGTTATGTTGCAGCAGCTCCCATTTAATGTACATATTTCTAATCTAGTAAAGAAACTCAAAATGAAGATTGGCTTTTATTTCAGAAATAAATCATGTTTTACATTTTCTGCAAAGAAAAAAAAATACTTGTGGAAGTCAGCTTCTTGTCAGTGATTAATTATTGTGATAAACTGTACATGTATGCAACTTCCTCCACTTTAAGGAGCTTCAGTTCAGTGTATCATGCTTCTTTATGTTTCATTTCAAATGCAAAATCTCTTACTCCCAACTGCATTCTCAATGATTTAGTTGGATGGACATCATTAACTATTCACAGACAACAGCACTGGGATATTGAAAGTTCATCTATAAAGCTATAAGATAAGATAAGACAAGCCTTTATTAGTCCCACAATGGGGAAATTCCAGGATTGCAACAGCACAGGGATAGCAACACTCAGAGCAACAATCAGAAGGCAAGAAAAAACAACATCTAGTAAACATATGTCCATATTACTATAAATGTATATATATAGACACACAGTGCAGAGCATTATGGTTGGTTGGTGAATGTGCAGCAGAAAGTCTAAGCTCTCTCTCCGCGGATGCAGCGGGCCAGTTGGAAGTCTTTGGGCATGATGGTGACCCCCTTAGCGAAGAAGAGACCACCAGGTGGGCCTCGCTGGTCTCCTGCAGAGCCATGACGGCGAAGCACAGGAAACGCAGGACGGTCTTGAAGTCCTGAGCGATCTCCCTCACCAGGCGCTGGACGGGCAGCTTACGGATGAGCAGCTCCGTGGATTTCTGGCAGCGACGGATCTCTCTCAGAGCCACGGGCCTGTGACGGCGAGGCCTCTTCACTCTGCCGGTGGCCGGAGCGCCTCTCCGAGCAGCCCTGGTGGCTAGCTGTCTCCTGGGGGGCTTCTTCCTCCAGTAGATTTTACGGGCGGTCTGCTTGGTTCTTGCCATCGCTCTTTATTATTCTGTCTTATATTTCTTGCACGCCGCCTAAACTCCAGCCCGGCACCCGCGTCGTTTTCGCTACAGCTCCCAGTATGTCGAGTTTCCCATTAGCACCGGGCGGCGGCCAAGTGCTAGCTAGCACTAGCTCCTCCCCGCTGTAGCGTCTCCCGCTGCAAACCGTGGCTCCGTGGCTATGCTGGGTAAACTCCCAGAATACCTCAATACTCTTGTCTCTGTGAGCTCTACTAGTCACAATTTCCATGCATCCAAATGGTTGCTCTTGAATGTTCCCCGGGCTTTGGTAAACTTTGGCAAAACAGCGTTTTCCTACCATGCACCATGGTCATGAAATAATCTCCAGAAAGTTCTTAAAATAAAAACATTCATATCTATTAATGATTTCAAGAGTATCATAAAGAATGCAGTACAGGAATAATGTTAATGGGTTTTTTTTGTTGTTTTGTTTTTTTCTTGAGAGGCTACTGTGCTTGTATAGTTGTCTTTCAGTTTTATTCTTTATTTGTGCATCATGAAGCATTTTATTTAGTTTTGATTCTGTAAGGCTACTTCCTTGGCCAGGTCCTCCATGCAAAAGAGATGTATGATCTCAATGGGGCATCTTGGTTAAATAAAGGTCAAATAAAATAATCTTTTGCTGAAACTGACAGGAAGGAATGGGGGAGGGAATCAAAGGGATATGAAATGGTAAGAAGAGATGAGTAGTCAAGGAGTGGGAGGGAGGAGAAAGAACAACAAACAAAAAGAAACACAAGAAACAGTTGCTGCCTCTAACAAGATCTCAAAAGATTTAAAGATTCAAAGATCCAAAGATTTCTCTTTGTCAATACTCTATATGTACAGGACATACAGGAGAATCAAAATGCTCTCTCTCTCTCTCTTAGTAGTGTGCATAATTTAAGTTTTCTGGTTTATTTGTCAGGGACCATGTATACAAGAAAAAAAAAAAAAAACAAAACTTTAAACACAGGGTAAAGATGCTCCATACCAGATTATAGTGTTCTCACTAATTTCCATCTGTCGTCCCTGAGGCAGGTAGGAAGATATTAAAAGAAAAACAGCACATATACGGTAGAAAGCAATTCAGGTCGGGTTTCAGAAACTGTTAACCCTGAAACAAGCAGGGAGTAAGTTTCAAAGGTAGAAAAAGATAAGAGAGACAGCAAACATAAAAACAATTTAAGAGTGCAATTTCAAATCCCATTTAAGGGGGAGAGTCAATGCTGGCAGGCTTGATTACTTAAAATCCATATTTTAGTCTCTATGGAAAAGTCTCATAATTTGCTCTGATCTTAAGATAAGATAAGATAAGGCTTTATTAGTCCCACAATGGGGAAATTCCAGGATTGCAACAGCACAGGGATAGCAACACTCAGAGCAACAATCAGAAGGCAAGAAAAAATAAGAGCAGCGAGTATACATATGTACATATAAACATAAATATATAGACACATGGTGCTGAGCATTGTAGCTAGATGGAATAAATATATAGATATACACTACCGTTCAAAAGTTTGTGGTCACTTAGAAATTTCCTTATTTTTGAAAGAAAAGCACTGTTTTTTTCAATGAAGATAACTTTAATCAGAAATACACTCCAATATCTAATATACATTGCTAATGTGGTAAATGACTATTCTAGCTGCAAATGTCTGGTTTTTGGTGCAATATCTACATAGGTGTATAGAGGCCCATTTCCAGCAACTGGTACAATGTGTTTGCTCATTGCGTCAGAAGGCTAATGGATGATTAGAAAACCCTTGTGCAATCATGTTAGCACAGCTGAAAACAGTTTAGCTGGTTAGAGAAGCTATAAAACTGACCTTCCTTTGAGCAGGTTGAGTATCTGGAAAAAAATATTATTTCAAATACAAATCATTATTTCTAACCTTGTCAATGTCTTGACTATATTTTCTATTCATTTTACAACTCATGGTGGTAAATAAGTGTGACTTTTCATGGAAAACACAAAATAATTGTCTGGGTGACCCCAAACTTTTGAACGGTAGTGTATAAACACACAATGCGGAGCATTGTAGCTAGATGGAATAAATATATGAATATATAAACACACACAGTGCGGAGCATTGTAGCTAGATGGAATAAATATGTAAATATATAAACACACACAGTGTGGAGCATTGTAGCTAGATGGAATAGATGTAAATATATAAACACAGTGCGGAGCATTGTCACTAGATGGAATAAATATATAAATATATAAACACACACAGTGCGGAGCATTGTAGCTAGATGGAATGAAACAGCATAACCGTCTACTTAGTTATCCTACATGGTATGATTATGTACCCATACATGTTGACACCCTCCGTAGCTACCGGTATTTTCCTAGTTGTATACCGGAGGGGACCACTGTGTAAGTCTATAGCATCTTTTGCATTCAATACTATTAGGTTGTCACGTCTTTTTGCTATCTCTGCGAGCAGCCCTGCTTAGGTTATACAGTCTGACAGCCGTTGGTAGGAAGGACTAACTAACTAACTAACTAACCTGCACTTATATAGCGCTTTTCTAGTCACAAAGACCACTCAAAGCGCTTTCATTAATACTAACCCTCTATTCTAAGGGCCTATAGGAAACACATATCTAGGGACAATTTAGAACAGCCAAGACCTGCGAAACCTCTCGGTTGTGCACCAAGGATGATGTAGTCTGCTGCTAAATGAGCTCCTTAGTGCATTCAGTGTGTCCTGCATAGGGTGGAACTCGGACTCCAGCAGAGATGACAGTTTAGCCACCATTCTTCTCTCTCCCATCTCCTCCACTGGGTCAAGGCGCTGCCCCAGGACAGAGCTAGCTTTCTTGATCAGTTTGTTCAGTATCTTCCTATCAGCTGCTGTGATGCCACTGCCCCAGCAGACCACTCCAAAAGTGATGGCTGATGCCACCACCATGTCGTAGAATGTCTTCAGCAGCACCCCTTGTACACCAAAAGACCGGAGTCTCCTCAGTAGGAACAGCCTGCACTGTCCCTTCTTGTAGAGTGCGTCAGTATTGTGTGACCAGTCTAGTTTATTGTTCAGATGAACACCCAGGTACTTGTAGGATGTCACCATCTCAATGTCTGTTCCCTGGATGTTTACTGGTGCTGTGAGGGGTTGTCCTTGCCTGCGGCAGTCCACCACCAGCTCCTTAGTTTTCCTCGCATTGATCTGGAGGCAGTTCCGATGGCACCAGTCCACAAAGTCCTGGATAAGCCCTCTGTACTCAGCTTCATCTCCGTTGGAGATGAGGCCAACGATCGCAGAGTCGTCAGAGAATTTCTGTAGATGTCAGTGTGTTGTGTTGTGTTGTGTGAGAAGTCCGCAGTATAAAGGGTGAACAGGAAGGGAGCCAAAACCGTTCCCTGGGGGGCCCCCGTGCTACCGATGATCGTGCCGGACACACAGTCCTGGGTTCTCACAAACTGTGGCCGGTTTGTGAGGTAGTCCAGGATCCATGATGACAGGTGCTGGTCCACCCCTGCGCACAGCAGCTTGTCCTTCAGGATCATCGGTTGGATGGTGTTGAAAGCACTGGAGAAGTCAAAGAACATGATCCTCACTGCATTCCCGGGCTTCTCCAGGTGGGACAGAGAATGGTGAAGGAGGAAGATGACCGCATCCTCCACCCCAATACCATGCTGGTAGGTGAACTGGAGTGGATCCATCGCTGGTCCCACCAGGGGGCGGAGGTGAGCAAGGAGCAGTCTCTCCAGGGTCTTCATCATGTGGGACGTCAGTGCCACTGGTCTGTAGCTGTTCAGATCTTTGGGGTGGGAAGTCTTTGGTACAGGTACCACACAATATGTTTTCCACAACTGTGGTACCCTCCCCAGCTTCAGACTCAGGTTGAAGATGTACTCCATAATCCCACACAGCTGGTCTGCGCAGAACTTGAGGAGCTTTGCACTGATGCCGTCCGGTCCCGACACCTTCCTCGCCTTGATCTTCCTCAGCTCCGTCCTCACCTGGGTCTTAGTGAGGGTCAGGTTGGGGGGCTGTGCGTTGGGAGTGGGGGGTGATGGTGGAGTGGGGAGTGGGCAGCAGGACCTGATGTCTGCAGAGGCAGCAGTGGTTGTTGTGCAGTCGGGGGGGAGGGCGGTTGGTCAAACCTATTAAAAAACAGATTCAGATTGTTCGCCCACTCCCTGCCCCCCGTGGCCTGGGGGGAGGTATTCTGGAGCCCAGAGATGGTTTTAAGGTTTCTCCAGACCCTACTGATGTCACTCTGTTGCAGCTTGTCCTCCATCTTCTTCCTGAAGCTGTCCTTGCCTTCTCTGATCTTTCTCCTCATCTCCCTCTGTACGGACTTCAGCATCTCCCTGTTCCCCAACCTGAAGATCCTCTTCTTCTCTCTCAGAAGTGTTTTTATCTCAGGGTTGATCCAGGGTTTGTTGTTTGAGCAACACCGCATGGTCTTGGTGGGAACGGTGTTGTCCACACAGAAGCTGATGTAGTCCGTGATGGTGTGAGTGAGGCCATCGATGTCCTCACCATATGGATCGCAGAGCTGCTCCCAGGCAATGGTTTCAAAACAGCCCTTTAGAGCGTCCATTGCCTCCTCAGACCATAACTTCACTGTGCGCATGGCTGGAGGTTGTCTGTGCACTAGGGGTTTGTACACTGGCCGGAGATGAACCAAGTTGTGATTCGATCTCCCGAGTGGGGGGAGTTGTGATGAGTTGTACGCCTCCTTAGTGTTTGCGTAGAATAAGTCCAGTGTTTTATTGTCTTTAGTGTGGCATGTGACATACTGGGTAAACGTGGGTAGAATGGGAGGCAGTGAAACATGGTTGAAATCGCCTGAGATGAGGAGAAGAGAATCAGAATCAGAATCAGAATCAGGTTTATTGCCATTGTTCATGTAGTACACAAACTAGGAATTTGTCTCGGTACAATGCTGCAACATTAAACATGATAAGATAAGAGAAATAAACTATACATGTAATAAAGTGTAGGATAAGATTAAGTGATACTGGTCAACAGTTAAAATATATATTAGCCAGCAGCAGATACTGTGGAGAACTATATAGTGCAGTCGGTAATGCAGGAAGAAAACAGTGATGATTGACATGAGTCTGGTTGAGCTGCTGTACATGGTGCACGAGAGTCAATAAGTCACTTAGTGTTCAGCAGTCTAATGGCAGAGGGGAAGATGCTGTTCATGTGACGGGAGGTTTTAGTCTGGATGGACCGAAGTCTTCTACCAGAGGGGAGGGGGGCAAACAGTACGTGACCAGGGTGTGAGGGATCGGCTATGATCCGGCCAGCACGCCTCCGGGTCCTGGAGATGTACAGATCCTGGAGAGATGGGAGCTTGCAGCCGATCACCTTCTCAGCAGTGCACACGACGCGCTGCAGCCTTAGTCTGTCCCTGGCAGTGGCTCCTGCGTACCACACGGTTATGGAGGTGGTGAGGATGGACTCGATGATGGCTGTGTAGAACTGCACTAACATCTTGGTGGGTAGCTTGAGCTTCCTCAGCTGCCGCAGGAAGAACATCCTCTGCTGGGCTTTTTTGATGAGTGAGCTGATGGTCAGCTCCCATTTGAGGTCCCTGGTGATGGTAGTGCCTAGGAAGCGGAAGGAATCAGCAGTGGTGATGGGAGAGCCTGAGAGGGTGAGGGGGGGCAGAGGAGTAGTGACTTTCCTGAAGTCTACAATCATCTCCACTGTCTTCAGAGCGTTCAGCTGCAGGTTGTTATTGCTGCACCAGGACGCCAGCTGGGCCACCTCTCTCCTGTAGGCAGACTCGTCGCCGTTGGAGATGAGCCCGATGAGGGTGGTGTCGTCCGCAAACTTGATCAACTTGACAGACTGGTGGCTGGAAGTGCAGGAGTTGGTGTAAAGGGAGAAGAGTAGGGGGGAAAGTACACAGCCCTGGGGTGATCCGGTGCTGATGCTAGTATAGTCTGAGACAGTCTTTCCCAGCCGCACATGCTGCCTCCGGTCCGTCAGGAAGTCGATGATCCACCTGCAGAGGGAGTCAGGCACGTTGAGCAGGGACAGCTTGTCCCGGAGCAGAGCGGGGCGGATGGTGTTGAATGCGGAGCTGAAGTCCACAAACAGGATCCTGGCGTAGGTTCCCGGGGAGTCCAGGTGCTGCAGGATGGAGTGGAGGGCCAGGTTGACTGCATCGTCTACAGACCTGTTGGCTCGGTAGGCAAACTGCAGCGGGTCCAGGAGAGGGGTGGTGATGGACTTGAGGTGGGACAGGACCAGGCGCTCAAAGGACTTCATGACTACAGAGGTGAGCGCTACAGGTCTGTAGTCATTAAGTCCAGTGATCCGTGGCTTCTTGGGGACAGGGATGATGGTGGAGGATTTGAGGCAGGACGGCACGTGGCATAACTTAAGGGAGGTGTTAAAAATGTCTGTGAATACAGGAGCCAGCTGTTTCGCACAGAGTCTCAGGGTGGAGGGAGACACGCCATCTGGGCCGGGGGCCTTGCGCGGGTTCAGTCTGGAGAACTGTTTGAGCACATCCTGCTCACTGATGATAAGGGGAGGGGGGGAGGAGGGGGGGGCGGGTGCCTTAAATGAAGTAGGGAATGTGGAGGCTGTGGAGCTGGAGGGAGGGGGGGAGTTGGACACAGATGACGAGGTGTCAAAACGGGCATAGTGTTGGGACAGTCTTTGACAAAGGGCTTTGTCATCCTGACCTTTAGGAGCCTTAGGTCGATAGTTGGTGATTTGCCTCAGTCCTCTCCACACGGAAGCCGAATCATTAGCAGTGAACTGCTGCTGGAGTCTCTCTGAGTATAGAGATTTAGCCCTCTTCAGCTCTCTGTTAAACCGGTATTTAACCTCCTTGTAGCAGTCCCTGTCTCCACTTTTCAGCGCTGCTTCCTTCTCCTTCCTGATCTGTCTGAGCTTAGCTGTGAACCAGGGTTTGTCATTAGAGTAACTCACCCTGGTGCGTGATGGAAGAATGTTCTCTTCACAAAAGTGGATATATGAGTTCACAGTGTCCGTGTACTCATCCAGATCATGCGTGGCTCCTTTAAGCATGCCCCAGTCAGATATTTCCATGCACGTTTCCAGCTTCTCCTCAGCATCACTGGTCCGTATCTTCGTAGTGCTCACAACAGGTTTAGTGAGCTTCAATCTCTGTCTGTATGTGGGAATGAGGTGAACCATCACGTGATCAGATAATCCCAGCGCAGCTCGAGGGACAGCGCGATATGCGTCTTTCACTGTGGTGTAACAGTGATCCAGTGTGTTTAATCCTCTGGTGGGGCATTTAATAAACTGTTTGTAGCGGGGGAGATCGTGGCTCAGATTGCACTGATTAAAGTCGCCAGCCACAATAATCAGCGAGTCTGGAAAACTCCGCTCTGTGTGTTGAATGTGATCCGCAAGCACGCGCTGAGCTTCGCGCATGTCCGCGTCGGGAGGGGCGTACACAGCGATCATTATGAAAGAAGCAAACTCCCGCTGGGAATAGAAAAGCTTGCAATTGATAACAAGAAATTCCAAGGCAGGAGAACAGTGTTTGGAAATTACCGTTACATCAGAGCACCAGCTGCAGTTGATGTAGAAGCAGACACCGCCTCCTGTGGTCTTGCCGGAAAGCTCTGTGTCACGATCAGCACGGAAGAGCTGAAAGCCGTCGAGGCGCAGCGCGCTGTCCGGTATATTTTCCCGGAGCCAGGTCTCAGTAAAGCAGAGGACAGCTGAGGAGGCGAGGTCCTTAAAACGCATCAGCAGTCTCAGTTCATCTACCTTGTTAGAGAGAGAGTTGGTATTGGACAGAAATATGCCAGGCAGCGCCGTTCGCGAGCCTCTCCTGCGAAGTCGTACGAGAGCGCCCGCTCGTCTTCCTCTCTTCCGCCGTCTCACTTTCCGAGCCAAACAATAAACCAGATCGGCGGCAGGGGCTAGAAAAACTGGGAGGAGGTCCGGGGGGGTGAAAGTCCTGATATTTAGAAGTTCTTCACGGGTATAAGTGCAAGCAGACACACAATTGACAAACAAAAACAAACAAAGAGCGCAGCGAAGCACCATGTCGACCGCTGTGGGCGCCATCTTGGATCATCACCCAGATGAAGAGCATCTGGGTGTTCTGTCTGCAGCCTGCCAATTACTGAGTGGATGACATCACGCGCTGTCCCAGCGTTCGCCGTCGGATTTGCATAAATAACAAATGCGGATCACATGTAAGTATTCCCTCGGGAGATAGGTAGGCCGCATGCTAACAGCTAGCAACTCGATGTCTTTGCTGCAGTGTTGTTGTTTAACAGTGATGTGTCCCGGTCTGCACCAGTTGTTATTAACATAGATCAACACTCCACCGCCCCTTGCTTTGCCACTGTCTGGTGTTCAGTCTGCCCGTATCGCGTGGAAACCCTCCAGTTCAATGTTAGCATCTGCTACTAGTTCAGTTAGCCACGTCTCGGTAAACAAAAGGAGGGAGCACTCCTGGTATATGCTATCGTAGTGGGAGATAGCCGCTAGCTCATCTACCTTTCCCAATATAGATCGTACATTCCCCATAACAACGGATGGGAGGGTGGGTCTGTACCTTATATTCCTTGTCCGCCGTCTAACACCAGCCCGACAACCATGTCGTTTTCGCCTTATTTCTCCCTGTATGTCGAGTTTTTCTGTTAGCACCGAGTGGCGGTTGAGTGCTAGCAGCTGTTCCCTGCTGTACCGTCTCCTGCTGTAAACAGTGGCTCCGTCCGCCAGCTCGGGAGACATTTGGGGCGATCTGTGTGTCCGTGATGTATAAAGTGTGTAAGGTGTCGCCGGATCAGAAAGTTGTCACTGGATCGGAAAGATAGAGGAAGAAAAAACTCAGAAATGAGCCGCTGTTGCAAAAAGGCAGCCGACTTGTGTGGCGCCGGAAGTAGGAAAAAAAAAAAAAAGTTCCATTCCAATGGAATGTTCCATTCCATTATAGTTTTGTATGAGAAGGCTGATTGTCTAAAAGGAAAGAAGGAATATAGATAAAAAAAAAACCCACAGCAGTCATGTACAATAATGACACCCATAGTGCAAATAAAGATAAAAAAAAGTCATTTGTACAGTAAGACCGTAATACCCGTAGTGCCAATTCAATGTGGTAGAGGAGGTGCAAACAGTGACAATTTGGAATGTACATGCTCAGTGGTGCAGTAATAAACAGCAGCAGGTATGCCATTAGTGCAAATGGTTGTAGTAAAGTGCAAAGACATACAGCAACAGATGTAATAATGCTGGTGTGCAGAGTCTTTATGTGCAAACAGCTGAAGTATAGTTTTTGTGTGAATGAGTGTGTTACAGTCCAGGGGCAGGGAGCAGGGGGGAGTGGGCAGAGTTCAGAGTCCTGACAGCCTGGTGAATGACACTGTATAACAGCCTTGTGGAATGGGCCCGGAGGCCTCGGTACCTTCTCCTTAAGGGCAGGAGGCTGAAGAGGGAGAGTGAGGGGTGGGTGGTTTCACCAGCAATGTTGATGGCTCTGCGGGTGAGGAGAATGTGGTAGATGTCCACGAGGGAAGGCAGAGGGACACCGATGATTTTGCTGGCTGCGTTCACTGTGCGTTGTAGAGTCATCTGACAGGAGGCAGTGCAGCTTCCGTACCACACACTGATGCAGCTGGTGAGGATGTTCTCAATGGTGCCCCGGTAGAATGAGCACATGAACGGGGGTGGGACTTAAGCTGTTCTCAGTTGTGGAGGAAATAGAGGTGAGTTTGAACCTTCTTGGCCAGTGATGTGGTGTTGATGGACCAGGGGCCTCATGTACAAAGACTTGCATGGATTTTGCACTAAAAGATGATGTACTTTAAAATCAAGAAAATGGCGTAAGCACAAAAAAAATCCAGATGTATGAAACAGTTCTTATGCAGGAATCCAAGCGCATTTCCTTTGTACATCCCAATCTTCCTGGAATTGAGCACACATGAGGGAATACCAGACTCCTTGCTTGACACGCCTCCATTTAAATATGCAAATCGATGTAAATATGCCCTGCATCTGAGGTTCTCCTCACTGCAGGAGCAGAAATCATGTCTACATGTGGGAAAAAAGAGGAATTTCACATATATAATTACTTCATTTAACACAAAATGTAATTTTATCTTTATTGTATTCTTGATTTAGAAAGTTTAAAAAAAATATATTGTAGCATTCTGGGGATTGGAACCACAAGAGCTGAAGGAAAATGATTAATGTCTAAATATAAGCATTTTATCTTTAAGCAAATTGTTTGAAAGCAACTTAAATGGTCACATACTGTGCTAAAGTTGTTCTGTTGAGATTTTCTTTTGTTATAATTTTTATGTAGCACCATCAGTGTGAGCGCTGTTGTGAGGAGACAATAAACTCAGTAAAAGATGGCTGCTGGTTTCATCATTGAAGTCTGTTGGGCCTCCTGTTAAAAACTATAGATGCTACAATATGGCAGAATCACAAACAAACAGTATAAGAATGTGGAAGCACAAATAATTTTTGAGTTGTAGGAAATTTATAAAATAAAAAATATACAAAAAGTTGAAAAATATTACTTAAAATAAGGGAAAAAACGTGGAAACATGAATAATTCACATTTTGAGTGGAAAAATGTATAAAACAAAAATAAACTAGAAAAGTTCTCAGAGACTGCATACCTCCACCAAGGCTCCTTCAGTCTCTCATGGATAACCTCCAAAATGTAATGGGTTTGTGTGTAGGCCTAGAGCCACTTGTGGTGAAAATTGCATCAAAGTCTGTCCATTAGTTTTGGAGTATTGTGGCTGACATACTGTGAGAAGAGCCTTGGCTGAGGTATGCATTCCCAGATCATCACCAAAATGGAATGGGTTCCTCTCTAGGCCAAGAACCACCACTGGTGAAAATTTCATCCAAATCCATCCAGTAGTTTTTGTGTAATCCTGCTGCACAAATACAAACAAAGCCCTTGGTGGAGGTACGCATTCTCAGATCACCACCAAAATCTAATCATCTGTTCCCCGTGCCATTACACACCTTTCCTGAAAATTTTGTCAAAATCCATTCATAACTTTTTGAGTTATGTTGGTAACAGACAGACAAACAGACAAACAAACAAACCCCGGTAAAAACATTACCTCCTTGGCAGAGATAAAAATACAGGTTGAAAAAAATATTTTTTGTGACTATTTTGAAAAAAAATATTTTTTGTGACTATTTTTTAACTTCTGTAGCCTTGTTATTTTTGTGTTATACTATTCCATATTTGTGAATTGTTTCCATACATTTCTAATTATTTATCTTTTTTATTCTTATGAATGTTTTCATCTTTTCTATTTTTTTTAAATTGTGAAATTATACATTTTCTACAATGTAAAACTTGTGAATTATTCTTGTTTTCATATTTTTGTTCATAAGTTGGGCGGTGCGGTGGTGAAGTGGTTAGCACTGCACCAGCACAGCAACTCACCCTTGGCCATGGGATCCCTGGTTCAATCCCAGCCCCTGACCAACAGTGATCTGCGTGGAGTTTGCATGTTTTCCCCGTATCTGCATGGGTTTACTCCGGGATTTCTCCGGTTTCCTCCCACAGGCCAAAAACATGCAGGTTAGGTTAACTGGAGACTCTAAAGTGGCCCTAGGTGTGAATGTGTGTGTGAATGGTTAGGGGATAGTGCCGTACTGTGGCTGCTTCATCCATCCAGGTGGATGCCCTCAATTTCCCCTCTGGGGATCAATAAAGTATACAAAAAAAAAAAAAAATTCCCAGTGTTGGACAAAAGGCTTATTATATGTTATCTTATATCTCTCTGGTGTGTACAATAATTGTTTTCACATCATTAACAGTTTCCCAACATCACCAATAAGTGTTGTCAACAGACCAATAACAGTAGAAACGTGCATATGCCAGTCATGAAGTTTGCGAGGGGCAGCACACATTTTCATGGTAATTTCTTTCTTGGTACATCTGAAATTTTGCGTGGAAAAGGACGGACGCCATGTTTTTGTGCATAAGTACCCATTGCACATGAGGCCCCAGCAGAAATCCTCAGAGCTATGCATCCCCAGGAACTTGGTGCTGCCCACCCTCTCCACAGCTGCTCCATCAATGATCAGAGGGGATGCTGTGTGTGTCCTTTCCTGAAGTCGACAACAATAATTCAATTCAATTCAATTCAACTTTATTTATATAGCACCATTTCACAACAACAGCTTATCTCATAGCACTTTCAAATGTAGGGGAAACCCCCACAATTGCAGAAAGACCCCAGCAATCAGGCGATCCCCTGTAAACAAGTGCTTGCCAACGGGGGAGAGGAAAAACTCCCTTTTAACAGGAAGAAACCTCTAACAGAACCAAGCTCAGGGAGGGGCAGTCATCTGCTGCGACTGGCTGGGGGGGTGAGGGGATAGAGAAGATGAGAAGAACAGACATGTAGAGAGCAAACATTAAAGGGGAGAAGCCCAATACATTATTGGAGGTCCCCCGGCTGTCTAAATCTATTAGCAGCACAACTAAGGGAGGCTTTAGAGACACATGATCCCTCCTAATTTGTAAGCTATATTGAAAAGGAAGGTTTTTACCCTATTCTTAAAAACAGAGATTGAGTCTGACTCCCGAATCCACATTAGTAACTGGTTCCACAAGAAAGGAGCTTGATAACTTAAGGCTCTGCCTCCCATTGTACTTTTGGAGATTCTAGGTATTACAAGTAATCCAGAATTTTGGTAGTGTAATGCTCTATTAGGATGACAGGGTAGAATCAGATCTTTTAAATAAAAATGGGCCTGATTGTTAAGAGCTTTGTAAGTGAGAAGAAGGATTTTAAACTTAATTCTGAACTCTATGGGAAGCCAATGAAGAGAGGCCAGAACTAGAGAGATATGATCTCTCTTACCAGTACCTGTTAAAACTCTTGCAGCAGCATTTAGACTTTTTAAAGATATTTTAGGACAACCTGATAATAAAGAGTTACAATAATCTAATCTAGATCTAACATAAGTGTGGATCAGTTTCTCAGCATCACTCTGAGACAAGATGCTCCTAATCTTGGCAATATTACACAAATGATAGAAGGCAGCTGTAACCGAATATTTCCTAACCCACTTATAAGGTCCTGGAGAAAATAACCAGTCATATCTACCATGCTGAATTCCCTTTATTACTGCCGCCAGGAGAGAAGCGAAGAAACAGCCTACCTGAAGTTTCTGCACTGTTCTGCCTAACAAGGGAGGCTCCTGGTTTTTATAGGCACCCCCAGAGCGCTCCCCCACATTACCTTATATGGATACATAGAAACTGGCTGAGAAAGTACTAGAACATTCTGACAGTAACTTTCCACTGACCATAGTTACACTCAGAGCATGTATTTGCAGCAATTGTTCAGTAGAGGAAAGACATTTAAACATAACTGCACATCACCTAAATGACACAACAGATTGGTATATAGCAGTAAATTTCCACCATGATGAACATGTGGATAATAAATTTCCATCACACAGCCTTAGAAACAAATTTAATATGTGAATTGAAAAACAGATCTTGATCAAAAATATCTCCAAGGTTCCTCACAGAACTATTAAGAGAAAGAGTAATCACTGCCAAACTAAGAGTTTGATTTGGAAAGGTATTTCTAAGGTTTTTTAGACCAACAAGAATGACTTCAGTCTTATCTGAATTTTTATAGCAGGAAATTATCCTTAAGACAGGCTTCTAACTTGGATAATTGATTACTATCATCTGGCTTCATTGACAGGTATAATTGTGTGTCATCTGCATAACAAAGGAAATGTATACAGTGCTTTCTAATAATGTTGCCTAACAGAAGCATACAGTATATAAACTAAAAAGAGTAGGGCCTAGCACAGATCCCTGTGGAACTCCATGACTGAGCTTAGAGTTGGATAAAAACTCATTATTGACATGAGCAAACAGGAGCTTATCAGACAAATAAGATTTAAACCACTGCAGCGAAGTTCCATTAAGTCCAACATAGTGTTCTAATCGATCGAGTAGAATATTATGGTCGATAGTGTCAAATCTGCACTAAGGTCTAAAAGGACAAGTACAGAAACAAGTCCATTATCAGATGTGACAAGGAGGTCATTAGTGACCTTCACTAAGGCTGTTTCAGTACAATGATGGATTCTAAACCCAGATTGAAACTCTTCAAATAAACCATTTCCCCGCAAGTGATCAAATAATTGTGTAGCAACAACTCTTTCTAAGATTTTTGAAATGAAAGGCAGATTAGAGATTGGTTGATAGTGAACTAAAACTCTGGGATCCAGCATTGGCTTTTTGAGTAAGGGTTTTATTACAGCAGTTTTAAAAGCCTGCGGAACATGGCCTAATGTTAAATAAGAATTGATTATTTGAAGAATACGGCTGCCAATAAATGGGAAGACTTTTTTTTTTAAATAACCTGGTAGGAATAGGGTCTAAAAGACAAGTTGAAGGCTTGGATGAGGAAATTATTTTATCTAACTCTACAAGGTCAATTGGAGTAAACTTATCCAAACAGATATCAATTGAAGGAGTCATAGTAGATGCTGTATTTAAGTTAATGGTGGGAAGAATCTGACTTATTTCATCTCTAATTGATGAAATTTTATGATTGAAAAAGTTCATAAAGTCCTGACTAGTAAGGTCTAAGAGAATGCAAGGATTGACAGAGTCTTGGCTCTTTGTCAGCCTTGCTACAGTGCTGAAAAGAAACCTGGGATTATTCTTGTTCTCTTTTATTAATGCAGAGAAATAGCCCGTTCTAGCTTTTCTAAGAGATTTTTTATAAATTAAAAGAGGATTTCTCCAAGCTGAATAGTTTTCATCTAACTTAGTGGAACAACATTTTCTTTCTAATTGACAAGTCTTCTGTTTTAAGCGACGAGTTTCTGTGTTAAACCAAGGGGTTAGAAATCTCTGATTGGACTTTTTCTTTTTTAAAGGGGCCACCAAGTCAAAAGTCTGATGCAGAGAAGCTGTAACATTATTTACCATGCTATCAATTACAGAAGGAGCAAGCTCTCCATAGCTTATTTCCATTGTGTTGACACATGGCAAAGAGGAGACAATCTTCATAAATTTGGTAACATCATCTGAAAGACATCTGCTGTAGTAATATTTTTCTTTAGGAATCAAATAGTCAGGAACAGTGAAATCAAAAGTTAACAGACAGTGGTCTGACAATACAGGATTATGAGGAGACACGACCAGATTTTTTATCTCTATGCCATATGTCAGAACAAGGTCCAATGTGTGGTGGAGATAATGGGTAGAATTTTCTACTTTCTGAGAAAACCACATTGAGTTTAATATTGAATTAAATGCCTTATTAGGACAGTCACTATCTGCATCTACATGTATATTAAAATCCCCTACTATAATTATTCTATCTGATTTCAGCACTAAATCAGCTAAGAATTTGGCAAATTCGGATAAAAACTCTGAGTAGGCTTAGGAGGACAATAACGATGGCAAGGAAAATTGGGTTTTACCTAAGATTGCTAACATGCCCAATACTGAGGACCAGGTCCTCAAAGGAATTAAAACATCTTTTTTGCTTTACATTAACTAGTAATTTAGAATGGTAAATTGTCACTACTCCTCCTCCATGACCAGAACTTCTGGGATTTTGATAGTTTAAATAACCAGAGGAAGTTGATTCATTTAAATCAACATAATCGTCTTGCCCTAACCAAGTTTCTGTAAGGGATATTAAATCAATCTGATGATCAATTAACAGATCATAGACTAATAGAGACTTGGGAGTTAGAGACCTAATATTTAACAAACCACATTTCATTTTTAAATTATTAGGAGGAACAGAGGCCAAATCATTAAATTTAGAGACTTGATGTTTAATTTGAGTTTTACCATTTGTTTAATCATTCTAGGATGCTTATACATTATATTTTTATTAACTTTGGAGGGAGCAGACAATGATTCTCTGATGGAGAAGACAGGGGCTAAGCTGAGGGGTGGCGGATGAAGAGGACCTGCAGAGAGGTGTGAATTTATCAAGTTATGTTGTATTTGTCTTGGGTTAAAATATTTTGGGTAACGGGAGACAGACACAATCTCTATGGGGTTATGAAGTGAAGACTGATCTAAACAGTGAGAATTATTTGGATTAATAGGATTAATATGAGAAGTGGAAGCAAAAAAGGCCTGGTTGGCAGACCTTGGTACTTCTGGGAGAGTTAACATACCAGCTTTCAGTCACTGTACTAAAAAATGCAGAATGGAATAAAACAGACTGTCCCTTAGAACACGTGCACTGAGTCTATTTTGGATGGATGCCATCTGGCTTCATAAATGATGGGCGGTTCCAAAACAGGTTGAAATTGTCTATAAAACCAATGTTAAAAGTAGGACATGTTGAACACAACCAAGTATTAAGACTTAGAGTACTGCTAAAATAATTGCAACCTCTTCTAAAAGGTGCAAGTGGCCCAGAAATAAACACACATCTGCCACAGTACATAAGAGTGGACAGAAGATTCCTGAAGTCACTCTTTAAGATCTTCAATGTTTCATCAGAGATGTTGTTGCATCCAACGTGCACAATAACAGTTTTAGCAAGGGAGTATTCATTTAATAGGTCAGGGATAAGAGCCTCAATGTCTGACACTTTAGCTCCAGGAAATAAAATTGTAACACAGTACCTGCTTCTGACGTTCCTCATTATTGAATCACCAATTACCAGCATTGTCTGGGTTGGCTTCGTTGGTGGCTTCTGAAATGGTGGATAATTTTGCCGTAGTTGCTGCTGTGGTGGCGGGGTGCGGATGAGAGGGTGATGCGGGGGGATGTGCTCTCTTCTTTTTGGAGCTGGTGTATAGTTTGGCTCACCTAAGGTAGTTTTGATCTGAGGTTTGCGGGTTTGGGCTGCTGCTGAAGGAATAGGGGCGGCCATGGGAGGATAACTGACGTCCAGGTGGAGGAAATCTTCCTGGGAAAGGGTGTCGAATCTGTTTTCCAGCAAAAGGGGAAGGGAGGAGGTGCAGCCATGTCTGGTCAATCCCCAACATTTGCTATTTGGCTCAACCAAGGTCCAGGGCACGCATTGAGGCTATGACTAGCCACCCGGGGCTTTTGGGCTTAGCTCCGAGCTGAAGCAAGTGTTTGATGCTGGAGTCCTGGACACCTGAGGTGACCGGAGCAGGGGTGGAAGTGGATGGCGATGTGCTAATTTCATCCACGTAAGTTGCCGTCTCTGCTAGCTGTGAGTCTGTTGGTGGGGCCGATGTCCATCCAAAAATAATAGTGTCAAGGTGGTTTTCAGCCTCCCAAATCTTATAAAGGTTAGAGAGTCTCAATTCCAACTCAGAAACCTTCTTAGAGAGGAAGACACAGCTGACACAAGTAGGGGATGGAGCCATGACTTAGCCTAACCTGGTGAACAGCCCTGCCTGGGGTCTGATTCACCTTTGTGCCTAATCGGGCTTTCGTATTTACTAAGCTAACACTAAGTAAAAAGTTAATATCAGTAAAAGAGATAAAAATTTAAAACAGAGCTAGTACAACAAACATAAACAGACAAGATAACACTTTGACAGCGTTGCAACTCTGCACCTACCTCATATTTGCACCTGAAAGAGAACAGATAGACGTGTGTGTGCTTGTGTGTGTGTGTGTGTGTGTGTGTGTGTGTGTGTGTGTGTGTGTGTGTGTCTGTTTGTCTGTCTGTCTCTTAATGACCCCCATGTTGCCCTACTCCCATTGATGGTTCCCTGATTTTAAATAATTACAAATATTCAGAGCTCTAAAGATGTTATTTTGTTCAGCATTATTATTTATGTACTGTATGTAGGTCATGTAAAGTAACAGCAAGATTAAAGCTGTCCTTTATAGATAGTTTTGTAGCACATCTAACGTAAAACAATTTCAGCTAATTCATTGTATCTGTGATAGCATGTGGGTAAAACTATATTAAAAAAAAAGACCAAATGGTTTTAGGAAAGTATTATATTTCAGTTGCTTAGATGTTTAGACCTCCTAACAGCTTGTTGCCAAAAAATAAAAAGCTTACATGATAATACTGTATGTCCACTTGATTTTTGATTCTAAAGTGATTTAAATTGCCAAGCACTACAACAGAAATAATAACGTCTATAGTCTGGTACAAAATTAGTTTTGGTCTCTGTAACTGATTTTCGCCCAACTGATTTGTTGGGCGCATGCACATGCAGCGACCGGCAGTGGGTGAAAAAAAGTTTGATGTCTGTGTCTTTGTTTTATGCATTTTAATGTGTTTCAACTTAATTCTCTGTGTCGTTTTTGTCCTTGAATGTTTGTGGAATATATAACGAAGAGCTCCCTGGTTCCATCAGTATGGATTTCCTCCTTGTTTTTGCACTGTCGTTTTTTTCCTACCGGCTCTTTGTCTTGGAGTTAAGCGCAATTGCGATCATGCCGGGAAGAATACAGTATTCCAGAGACATGTTACTGCATTTAAACATGGATAATGCAGCATCTGTGTTTGAGTCCGTGCCGCAACTGCCGGACTTTATTTTAAGAGATTTTCATGGACACAGAGAGACAAGAGGAGGAAACGCGGAAAGCGTGGAGGCATAAGATTAAACCTGAGGAGGTGTCAGTTTAACCACATTCCTCTTCCTTCCATTATTATGGGAAACATACAATCCCTGAGAAATAAAGTGGATGAAATTCAAGGGAATGTACGATATCAGAAGGATTTCAAGAACTGCTGTGTCATGGCTTACACGGAGATGTGGCTTACGGCTCATGACCGGGATGCAGACCTGTGTATTGACGGCTTTGGAGCCCCACTTCGCTCGGATCGGCAGGAAGAGGTAACGGGGAAACATCAGGGGGGCGGCGTATGTTTATACATTAATAAACAGTACTGTACATCTGTCACGGTCAGACAGCACATCTGTACACCTGATGTTGAGCTTCTGTCCGTATTCGCTACGCCCCTTTTTCTGCCCCGCGAGTTCTCCCAACTTTTCATAACGACTGTGTACATTCACCCGAGAGCGGATGCTAACTCCGCCTCCAGCACCGTCTTTGATGTGGTACAGCGGTTGCAGTTGATTTCCCAAGAGGCTCAAAATTTTATCCTAGGGGATTTTAACCATGTTTCTTTAAAGAAGACACTTAAAAACTTTTATCAGTATGTCTCCTGCCCAACCAGGCAAAAAAAGACATTGGACCTGTGCTATGGATCCATTGAGAGGGCCTATAAATCTATTCCCCTTCCTCCTTTAGGATCCTCAGATCACAACTGTGTACATTTGCTGCCTACATATAAAACTGCTCTCAGAAGAGACAAGGCGAAGACCAGAGACATAAACGTGTGGTCAGAGGATTCAGTGCACTGCCTCCATGAATGCTTTAACTGTACGGACTGGGAGGTGTTCACACTGGCCAGCGGAGAAGATTTGGACTCTTTAGTGGATGTGACATGCTCATACATGGCTTTCTGTAGAGACATGATCGTTCCACGTAAACGTGTCAAAATATATCCCAACAACAAGCCATGGGTTACAAAATCAGTTAAATCCTGCTTACAGAGGAAAGCACTAGCCTTTAAACAGGGGGTTGTTTCTGAGCTGCAGGTTGCCACAAAAGAGCTGAAGGCCAAAATTTTAAGAGCAAAACAGAATTATAAATCAGAGTTGGAAAGCAAGATGGCAACAAAGAAACTTGGTTCAGCCTGGGCCAGTATGAAAACTATTGCAGGCCTTCAGAGCACAGAGCGCAGTAATCGTGTTTTTAGATGGTTTTAGTCCAGACACAGAGCTGGCTAATGCTCTTAATTGTTTTTATGGTCGTTTTGACTCCTTTGATTTTAGCACAGAAACCCAAGGTTTGAAACAGAAACTCAAAGACAATCAGCACTTTAATATTGAGGTGCATGATGTTAAAAGGGTGTTCCGTGCTGTAAAAGTGAACAAAAGTCAGGGCCCTGATAATATATGTGGGCGCTTGGTAAAGTCTTGTGCACATGAACTGAGTCCTGTGTTTCACTACATTTTCAATAAGTCCTTACAGACACAACATGTGCCTAAGATCTGGAAAGATGCTGTGGTTGTCCCTGTTCCAAAATCCAGCTGTCCTAAAACGGTAAATGATTTTAGACCAGTTGCTTTGACTTCAATTTTAATGAAAATTTTTGAAAAACTGGTCAGATTTGAGGTCCTAAAGCAGACTGAGCATGCACTGGATCCTTTGCAGTTTGCCTATAGGCCTCACAGAGGAGTCGAGGATGCCACTGTCACTCTGTTTAACATGCTTTTTGAACATCTGGATTTTAATGGGACATACGACAAGCTTTTATTTGTGGACTTTTCTTCCGCTTTTAATACAATCCAACCTCATATTTTAGTTGAAAGGCTCCTGCAGCAATTTGATTTGAGTAATCATCTGGTGGGTTGGATTCTGGATTTTTTAACCAACAGGACACAGAGAGTAAGGATCAATGGTACATTGTCTGACCAAAAGTGTTCTTCTACTGGCTCTCTGCAGGGGTGTGTGTTGTCACCACTACTCTTCATCCTGTACACAAACATGTGTTGGAGCAGACATGACAACAGACACATTATAAAATATGCTGATGATTCAGTTGTTGTCAGTCTCCTTCAGCATGGTGAGAGTGGCCACGGCCCAGTAGTTGATGATTTTGTTCACTGGTGTGAGGATTCCTACCTGCAGCTGAATACTGAGCAGCTGAATTTTCGAGCAGCCTTGGTGGCTAGCTGCTTCCTGGGGGCTTTTCCTCCAGTAGATTTACGGGCGGTCTGCTTGGTTCTTGCCATCGCTCTTTATTATTCTGTCTTATATTTCTTGCACGCCGCCTAAACTCCAGCCCGGCACCCGCGTCGTTTTTGCTTCAGTTTCTCCCGGTATGTCGAGTTTCTCCGTTAGCACCGGGTGTCGGTTGAGTGCTAGCTAGTTCTTCCCTGCTGTATCGTCTCCGGCTGTAAACAGAGGCTCCGTCTGCCGACTCGGGAGACCTTTGGGGCGATCTGTGTGTCCGTGATATATATAGAGTGAAAGGTGTGCCGGATCAGAAAGTTATCACCGGATCAGAAAGAAGAAGGAAGATAAAAAGACTCAGAACTGAGCCGCTGTTGCAAAAGGCAGCCAACTCGTGTGGCGCCGGTTCATTATCTATATGAATATGCATATCTTCTTTATTTTTACAGTTACCAAATATCATTACCTTAGTTTTATCCATATTTAGTGATAATTTATTACAATCCATCCATTTTTAAGCTTATTTAATTCATTATTTAGAGTATGGATTAATTGATTATAATTATTTCCAGAATAAAATATATTAGTATCATCAGCAAATAATATTATTTTTAATAATTTAGAAACTTGGAATATGTCATTCCTATATCCATCCATCCATCCATCCATCCATCCATCTTCTTCCGCTTAATCCTTTTCGGGTCGGAGGGGGGCTGGAGCCTATCCCAGCATCTTTGGGTGCCTCTCATTCCTATATATGTTAAATCATTTTGGGGCCAATGCTGACCCCTGGGGGACCCCACAGACAATTCCCATACATCCAGACAGATATTACCCCATCTTCACAAACTGTTGTCTCTCAGATAAATAACTTGTAACCCAATTCACAGCCATTCCCCTAATATCATACATTTGCAGTTTATCAAGAAGTATTGAATGATTTATTGTAGCAAATGCTTTTCTAAAATCTATAAATACACAAATTACATAATTACATTACATTACATTACAAATTACATATTTTCCTTGATCTAATGCATTTATTATTTCCTCCATTGCTTCTATTATTGCCAACGATGTTGTACTCTTTGCTCTAAATCCATATTGATTCTGATTAAGCACATCGTGTTTATTTAAAAAGTCCTCTACTCTGTTGTTGAAAAGTTTTTCCAGAATCTTTGAAAATTGTGGGAGGAGTGATGCTGGTCTGTAGTTTGTGTATTGGTGTTTATTTTCTTGCTTGAATAATGGTATTACCTTTGCTATTTTCATTTTCTGTGGGAATGATCCAGTTTGAAATGATAGATTACAAATATACTGTATGTAAATGGTTTTAATATGCCATCAACAGTTCTTATTACTAGTGCCATATCAACACCATCACAATCAGTAGATAATTTATTTTAACACTTTTCAACAACAGATTTCACCTCTGGTTCATCCACGGCTGAGAGAAAGATTGACCGAGGGTTATTTCCAATCAATGTCTCACTCACGATGTCTCTTCCTTGGTTTGAAATTTTTGCTGCCAACTCTGGTCCAACATTTACAAAAAAATTATTCATTTTATTTACTACCATGTTCTTATCATAATTATCACCATAATTATCAGTAAAATACTCTGGATATATTGTTTTCTTAGTTCCATTTTTCCTTAATTTATTTAATATATCCCAGACTTCTTTTTTTATTATTTTTATTTTCATTTAACATTTTCCTATAGTATAATTTTTTACTAGTTCATATTATTTCAGTTAATTTATTTTTATATGTTTTTTTTAATCTTTTTTCAGATTCTTTGGTTCTTAATTTAATGAAATTTTTATAGAGATAATTTTTCTTTTCACAAGCATTTTGTCTCCCCCCGGTTAACCACGGACAATTTTTGTATTTATGTTTTATATTAATTTCTTTAATAGGACAGTTTTTATCATATAATGATTTGAATATATCAATAAATTTATCGTTAGGTTAATTCGCCTCAAACTGGGGATTCTAAATTGTCCTTAGGTATGACTGTGAGAGTGAATGGTTGTCTGTCTCTCTGTGTTGGCCCTGCGATGGACTGACGATCTGTCCAGGGTGTACCCTGTCTCTTGCCCAAAGATGCTGGGATAGGCTCCAGCCCCCCCATGACCTGAAAAGGATTAAGCGGAAGAAGACGGATGGATGGAACAAATTTATTGTATGCCAAGTCCACTTCTTTCTCTCTATAGACAACATCCCAATTCTGTAACATTAAGTCATCTTTTAAAGCATTGATTCTATCTTCTGTTTGTATTCTTTTATAAATAATCTTTTTACATGGTTTATTATTATTCTTACTCTCATTAACCCCATAATTAACATCTAAAGAAACAAATATAGGCAGGTGGTCACTAATGTCATTTATTAGTATACCACTCACCATATTATATTCAATAACATTGGTAAAAATGTTGTCTATCAAGGTAGCACGGTGTGTCGTTATTCTCGTAGGTTTTGTAATCTTTGGAAATAAGGTTAAGCTATACATTGTATCTAAGAAATCTTCAGTTGGTTTATGTTGTTTTGTTTTCATTAAATCTATATTAAAGTCACCACAAATAAAGATATCTTTTAGTCTTATTTTTGTATACATCTTTTCCATATCATTTCTATTTTTTTCCATATCAGATCCCGGTGCTCTATATATACAACTTACTATTACATTTCTTTTTTCTATTTTCCATCCTAATTTCAATTGTTAAACATTCCATACTTTCATTCACTGTTGATGTCATGCTGTCCACTTTTTTACTTTTTAAATTTCAACATACAGTGCTACCCCACTACCACTTTTACATTCCCTATTGTGTGTGTACATCTCATATCCATATAGTTCAAAATTTACATTTTTTTTCTTCATTTATCCATGTTTCACTTATTGCTATAATCCTAAATGGGGTGTTAAATTGATTTAAAAATTCCTTAATACTATCAAAGTTGGCAAAGAGACTCCTACTATTAATATGTATTATTGTCAATGTCTGATCCGAGTTCATAATTCCATTTAATTGTTGTTCATCATAATAAGCACACTTATTGTTAATATGATTAAAATAGTTATTATCTGGATCAATATCTCCTAAAATGTCTTGTGGTTGTTGTTCAGTGTTGACAAAGGTTTCAGCTTCATCCATCCATCCATCCATCCATCCATCTTCTACCGCTTTTCCGGAGGTCCGGGTCGCGGAGGCAGCAGTTCAAGCAGAGAAGCCCAGACTTCCCTCTCCCCAGCCACCTGCTCCAGCTCTTCAGAGGGGATACCAAGGCGTTCCCAGACTAGCTGGGAGACATAGTCTCTCCACCGAGTCCTGGGTCTGCCCCGGGGTCTCCTCCCAGTGGGACGTGCCTGAAACACCTCAAGTGGGAGGCGTCCAGGAGGCATCCTAATCAGATGCCCATACCACCTCAACTGACTCCTTTCAATGTGGAGGAGCAGCGGTTCTACTCTGAGCCTCTCCCGGATGACTGAGCTCCTCACCCTATCTCTGAGGGTGAGTCCAGCAATCCTACGGAGAAAGCTCATTTCAGCCGCTTGTATCCGCGATCTCGTTCTTTCGGTCATTACCCAAAGCTCGTGACCATAGGTGAGAGTAGGAACGTAGATTGACTGGTAAATCGACAGCTTTGCCTTAGAACTAAGCTCCCTCTTCACCACAACAGACCGGTACAACGTCCGCATCACTGCAGATGCTGCTCCAATCCGTCTGTCGATCTCTCGCTCCATTTTCCCCTCACTCGTGAACAAGACCCCAAGATACTTAAACTCCTCCACTTGGGGCAGGAGCCTGTCCCCAACCCGGAGAGGACAATCCACCTTTTTCCGGCTGAGGACCATGGACTCGGACTTGGAGGTGCTGATTCTCATCCCAGCCGCTTCACACTCAGCGGCAAACCGTCCCAGCAAGAGCTGTAGGTCATTGCTGGATGAAGCCAACAGGACAACATCATCTGCAAACAACAGAGATGAGATCCTGTGGTCACCAAGCATGACACCCTCCATTCCCTGGCTGCGCCTAGAAATCCTGTCCATAAAAATTATGAACAGGACCGGTGACAAAGGGCAGCCCTGGCGGAGTCCAACTCTCACTGGGAATGACTCCGACCGAGTGTTGGCAATGCGAACTAAACTCTCACAACGGTCGTACAGAGACCGAATAGCTCGTAACAACAAGCCCGATACCCCATACTCCCGAAGCACCCCCCACAAAAATCCACGAGGGACGCGGTCAAATGCCTTCTCCAAGTCCACAAAACACATGTAAACTGGTTGGGCAAACTCCCACGAACCCTCAAGAATTCTCGAGAGGGTAAAGAGCTGGTCCGATGTGCCACGGCCAGGACGAAAACCACATTGCTCCTCCTGAATCCGAGGTTCGACCAACGGCCGGACTCTCCTCTCCAATACCTTGGCATAGACCTTCCCAGGGAGGCTGAGGAGTGTGATCCCTCTAAAGTTGGAGCACACCCTCCGGTCCCCTTTTTTGAAGAGAGGAACCACCACCCCGGTTTGCCATGCCAAAGGCACTGCCCCCGACCTCCACGCAATGTTGCAGAGGCGTGTCAACCATGACAACCCAACAACATCCAGGGCCTTGAGGTACTCGGGGCGAATCTCGTCCACCCCCGGGGCCCGGCCACCAAGGAGATTTTTAACCACCTTGGCGACCTCAGCCCCTGTGATAGGCGAGTCATCCCCCTCGTCCCCAAACCCTGCTTCCTCTGTGGAAGGCGTATCAGTGGGATTGAGGAGATCCTCGAAGTATTCCTTCCACCGCCCGACGATATCCCCAGTTGAAGTCAACAGTGTCCCATCCGCACCATACACAGTGTGGACGGGGAGCTGCTTTCCCCTCCTGAGCCGCCGAACAGTTTGCCAGAATCTCTTTGAAGCCGACCGAAAGTCTTGTTCCATGGCCTCACCGAACTCCTCCCATACCCGGGTTTTTGCTTCAGCAACCACCCGAGCTGCACTCCGCTTGGCCTGCCGGTACACCTCAGCTGCTTCGGGAGTCCCACAAGCCAACCAAGCTTGATAGGACTCCTTCTTCAGCTTAATGGCCCCCCTCACCACTGGTGTCCACCACTTGGTTCGGGGGTTGCCACCACGAGATGCACCGACCACCTTGCGGCCGCAGCTCTGGGCTGCCGCTTCAACAACAGAGGTGGAGAACATGGCCCATTCAGACTCCATGTCTCCAGACTCCCTCGGAATGTGGTTGAAGTTCTTCCGGAGGTGGGAGTTGAAGACCTCCCGGACAGGGGCCTCAGCCAGACGCTCCCAGCACACCCTCACTATACGTTTGGGTCTACCAGGTCTGAATGGCTTCCTCCCCTGCCATCGGATCCAACTCACCACCAGGTGGTGATCAGTTGACAGCTCTGCACCTCTCTTTACTCGGGTGTCCAAGACATACGGTCGCAGGTCTGATGATACGATAACAAAATCGATCATCGACCTGCGGCCTAGGGTGTCCTGGTGCCAGGTGCACATATGGACACCCTTATGCTTGAACATGGTGTTCGTTATAGACAGACTGTGGTTAGCACAGAAGTCCAATAACTGAACACCACTCGGGTTCAGATCGGGCAGGCCGTTCCTCCCAATCACCCCCCTCCAGGTTTCACTGTCGTTGCCCACGTGCGCATTGAAGTCCCCCAGTAGGACAATGGAGTCTCCAGGAGGAGCACCCTCCAGCACCCCAGTCACAGACTCCAAAAAGGGTGGGTACTCTGAAACATCATTTGGTGCATAGGCACAAATGATGGTCAGGACCCGTTTCCCAA
This sequence comes from Pholidichthys leucotaenia, assembly GCA_020510985.1. NCBI lineage: Eukaryota > Metazoa > Chordata > Actinopteri > Cichliformes > Pholidichthyidae > Pholidichthys > Pholidichthys leucotaenia. The sequence continues at coordinate 245,629,067 of CM035845.1, read as the reverse complement.
CCCGAAGGCGCAGGGAAGCAACCCTTTCGTCCACCGGGGAAAACTCCAATATAGAGGCAGCAAGGTGGGGCGATACAAGAATACCTACCCCTGCTCGTCGCCTCTCGCCCGGGGCAACTCCAGAAAAGGCCAAGCTCCAGCCCCTCTCCAGGAGACTGGTTCCGGAACCGGAGCCGTGTGTTGAGGTGAGGCCAACTATATCTAGCCGGTATCGCTCAATCTCGTACACCAGCTCAGGCTCCTTCCCCACCAGAGAGGTGACATTCCACGTACCAAAAGCCAGTTTAGAAAGCTTGGGATCAGTCCGCCAAGGTCTCCGCCTTTGACTGCCACCTAATCCACATAGCACCGGACTTCCATGATCCCTCCTGCAGGTGGTGAACCTACTGGAGGGCGGACCCATGTAACTCCTTCGGGCTGAGCCCGGCCGGGTCCCATGGGTGGAAACCCGGCCACCAGACGCTAGCCTTCGAGCCCCTCCCCCAGGCCTGGCTCCAGGGTGGGGCCCCGGTAACCCCATACCGGGCGGGGTACACTGAATCCTTGATATACAATTTATCATGAGAGTCTGTTGGATCGTTCTTCGTCTGGCCCTTCACCCAGGACCAGTTTGTCTTGGGAGACCCTATCAGAGGCAAATTGCCCCGGGCAACATAGCTCCTGGGATCACTGGGGCACGCAAACCCCCCCACCACGATAAGGTGACGATCCATGAGGGGGGTTTCAGCTTCAGTTTGCCCTAATACACTTCCATTATGAAATGAGGAAGGATGATTGGTTAAAGTTCTAATCATGAGTTTTGTCAACAATGTACACCAAAAGGAAAAAAGAAAAAAAAAACACAAAAGAAAAAAGAGCACAAAATTTTCCACTCAATCTAACTGTGCTGTTATTCCTGCATAAGAGCTAAGGTTTAAATTTGTCTAATTCCTCTATTTCTCTAATCATTATTACTTTAGCTTCTTCTGGAGTTCCAAGCAGTTTTATCCACACCTTACAGTTCTTTGCCCATGCTGATTGTATTTCCCCCGTTTTCTGAGAGCCCTGGCTTGTCTAGCTATTTCAGAGTACTTTTTTGTTAAATGTTCATTTACATAAACAGCCGTTCCTCTCAGTTTTCTTGCTTGTAGCAGAAGATCAGTTTTTGCTTTCCTGTTGATAAATCAGATGATGATCGCTGGTTTTCCTTTATTGTCTTTTTTAGGTAACGTGTGGCAAGCTGAAATAGTCTTATTGTCCACAACAATGTTTTAGAGTTAAAAAAGTTTTATACCTGCTGCTCAAGAGTGTATGATTATGCCAGTATCTCATCATCCCCATCCTGGTTATCAACTCCAGCTGTCACACGTGCATAGGAGCGGTGTCTGGTGTTCAGACCACTCACAATGACATCATCCATTCTTGTATACTGTTCTAAATCATCCACACGTCTTTCTAAGAAATTAATTTTCTTGTCTTTTTCCATAACTTCAGCCTTTAATTCATGCACTTGGTCCATAAGGCCAATAAGCAGAGTTTGTTGTTTTGCTATCTTAGATATTTCTTCAGTCATAAAATTTAGTAAGAGTTTGATCTCCTCCAATGCCTCTCCATTTGTCTGATTCCTTTTCGGAGGCATAATGACTAGTCTGATTGGGATCAAAGGAGCGGCTCACCTGTTGGCTAGTACAGGAGACAAAGTACATCTGATGGCTAGGGGAGGCTGTCAGCTGGCTTGTCGTCTTAATTATAGCTGTTATCTGGCTGTGAGGTTGAAGTGCTTCCGATGGCTAGTGATGGCTAGTGAAGGTTGCTAACTGGCATCGTCATCTGGCAGCTGGATCTGCCGGTGATACCAAGGTTCCCTCAGTAGCTAGCGTTGTCCTAGCTAGCGATGAATCCGAAGCGATGAAACTGGTGATAAATCCGAAGTTTTCCCGGTGGATTACAGGAGTAGTTCGAGTCGTGCAAGGCTCATTTGCTGGTTAGTAAGTCTTGGTGAAAATGCCGTGAGTTGAATGTTTGTCTGAAGATTTTTCTGGTAGCTAGCATCGTCCTAGCTAGCGTCGTCCTAGCTAGCGTCGTCCTAGCTAGCAATGAATCTGACGCTTTTCGATGATTTTAACAGCCATAGGCCTAAATTGGGGGGTCGACAGCATCTGTCACACTTGTCCTCAACTCTGCCTGGATAGATGTTAGCTAGCTTAGATTTGCTATAATGAATCCTGTGTAGGATCGTAAATTGAATAAGGCTGAGATGAGCACATAAGAAAGAGGAGTTTACGCTTTCAGAGCAGAGGAGCAGAGGACCAGAATTCAATATTAATTATCTGTAAATCTGTTTTAGGTTATTTTCTGTCCATGTGTATTTGGTTACTTTCCGGTTTCATGGCAGAGCTCTGCTCTCATTTCCTAGGCACTCCCTCCAGCTGATTGCTGTGCTTGAGGTCCTCTCAGCTGTAGTCAGTTGGTAATTAGGCCACCTGTCACCTGCACCAGCAGCTCATTAGTTCCCCACTATTTTTTTTTTTTTTTGTCTGCTGCACTCTCCATCACTGCAGCAGCCACAACACTGTTCAGACTGACTTCCAACAACCCTTGGCTCAGTCTCTGCCTCCTTTTCTCCAGAGTTTTTCACAACTCTGGAGATCCATCTCTGTGTAAGTTTTTTCTTATCTTTTTGTATGTTTGCACAATTATTTTTTGAACAGTATGTTTTTTCCTGTTAATAAATGTCTTCACTGCAGTTAAAGTGCCTGAGTTTGTTTTTGCCCTGGGAAGGGGGGTGGTGGGGAGGGGGTCATGACATTTAGGAGGTGACTTATAGTTGAGAACAGTCTTCTGGAGTTACCAGAGCTGTTTTGCATGATTCTGGAGTAGTACTGTGATCTTGCAATGATAAGGGGCTTTTTGGTATTGACGATAGGCCAATTCATGCACTGCCAGCCCTGAGGCCAGGAACCTCTGCTCCACGGCATGACCAGCTGTCTTCATTTTCCATAATTCATTTGTGAACCATGGAGCAGAGGATGTGAAAGAAACAGTTCTTATTTTAACTCTTTGAGTGTGTTTGTCGCCGAATTACGATATAACCCCTAGTGGTCAAGAGTGATAAATACTTTTTGTCAAGAAAATAGTTAATGGCTTACTGTCAAATAGAAAGATGTAAAATATGATCCAAAGTTTCAGATAGGAATAAATTTACACATCTAATTTGCATAATGTTGCGGCACCTCTTTAAATTCCATAACTCAGTCAAAATCGGACTTTGGATGTATTTACACATTGAATGGTTCAGTTTTTTGACTCCGTTTTTTGTACAGAGGTAACTCATCATCTTATCTTGAAAGTATATGAACAAGGAATCAGTACAATAAAAAAAAAAAAAAAAACTCAAAATTCTCACTTACTTTTGACAAGGGGGGGGGGCTGGCTGGTTGGCCTGGCCGCTGCGTTTTCACCAATCATGGTTGTTATTTTGTGTTCTGTCAGTCATGTTAAAATCTCTACCACATCTACAAAGTCTTATGATTATCCCAAATTTCACTTGTATCCCGTGGCTATTTTCTGCATACAAAGCCTATAAAAGTGACGGTGACCGATCACAGACATATTAGCTTTCTGGGCTAAAATGCTAAAAACAGGAAAAGGAAATGAGTTCTTCTTCTTTGGTATATTACGTGTCATCCACTGAGTCCTCCAACTGATGTCTGCCACCTTTTGAAACTGGCAAATCAGTACAAATCCCCAATGCAGGTGATCATGTGAGAGTGAGACAACAGGCGCACTGCCACGCTCTGCCACTAGGGGCACACAAATTCACACATTCAAAGGGTTAACCCTTTTCTTCAAGCCATTTCCCTTCGAAGCGCCTGAAAAACATACTCAAATTAACTGAAAGCTGCTCTACAGCCCCTTGCAATATCTTCATTGGATTGGTCTCATTCAAAAGAAAACACTTTTAATTTTGTTAGCAAAACAGTCAGAATCTCTCTAAGTCCTTCAGCCACTGAGTAACAATGATCAAAACATTTTAAATCTGATGAAATAAAAGTTCATCTGGGTGTTTTTTTTTTTTGTATTGTTTTTTTTTTTAGATACAAATGCCTGAAAATAACATACCGCGGTTATGTACTGGCTGAAAAACACAATAGGAATGTTGAACCAAGTGTTATTAAGTTCAGGCAAAAATTTCTTAACAATTGGACTAGAGGTGAATATATTACACACCTTTTTGTCAGATGTCTTCATGCGTCTTCAAATTGTGCCAAACTGTGCTATGCCCCCCCCCCCCCCGCCCCCGTAATTCTTCAGCTAACAACCGGGTCAAGTAATTAATAATTTCTTCAATGTTGTGTGTTAATTTTAGCAATTTTTCATAGAAACGGCTCTAGAGCGCCACCTAACATGTGAAGTCAGACAGACATATGGCACAGGTATTTAGGAGACATCAGGCTCAGAGACAGCTGTATTGTTGTGAAATGCTGTTTGGTGCTGTTTAGCTGGGACAGGCAAGCAAGCAGAGCGATCTAAGCTCTGGAGTGCCATCCCTAACCTATCTATGTTTGATCAGGAATGCTGAAAGAGTGGAAAAGGAGCCATGGGATGTGCTAAGCTAATGTGCTAAGCTAATGCTATCGCTATAGCTAACGCCATAGCTAGTCGTAGCACCTAACACTGATACAAAGGAGCGACTCTGTCCCCGGTTTGTCTCATTGACCCGGCATCAGCCCGGTAGATGACGGCTGAGCCTCCCGCACAGATTCTTAGAATCTTGTGATTGGGGCTCACCGGAGGAACTAACCAAGGCAACAGTTGGACGGGAGCCGGATCGGAGTTAACTACAGCGGTGGTAGGAGACCAGTGGAGGAGCAGCTGGGGCCCCAGCTGGATAAGAGCTGGATTGGAGCTCAGTTACAGCAGCGGGGCTCGGCAGAGGAACTACTGAGGAAGACGGCGGTAGGTGGCGGGGCTCAGCAGAGGAACTACAGAGACCCCAGCTGGACAGGAGCAGGATCGGAGCTCAACTACAGTGGCGGTGGGCAGCGGGTCTCGGTGGAGGAGCTGCCGGCACCCCGGCTGGACAGGAGCTCAATTACAGCAGCGGTAAGCAGTGGGACTAGCAGCGGACGGGGCTAGCTGAGGCCCCAGCTGGATTCGAGGTTGGTCGGATCGGATACCGGCGATGCCAGCAGAGATTGTTTTATTATCAACAGGTCAGTAAAAATGCCACCAAAGAAGGAGGAAATGGAAGAGATCAAAAAATCTCTGAACTTCTTGTCAGAAGAACTGACCAAAGTGGCCAATCAACAGCTTAAACTATTAGGGCTAATGGGAGAAGTCTGAGAATTAAAATTAACAATTAAGGAAAAAGACAAAAACATTTGCAGACTTGAAGCGACACGTCGAGGATCTTGAACAATATTCTTGTATGAATGATCTAATTATAAGTCGACTAGACATTAAATACCAATCATATGCCAATGTTACAGCAGGAATGAGAGGTGAGGAGGCTCCCTTGAGTGAATCAGTCTCCCTGGAAAACAAGGTGCTTCAGTTCCTTGAAAGCAGAAATATAAAGGTTGAAGTAAATGCAATTTCAGCCTGTCATACTTTACTACTACTACTACTACTACTACTACTACTACTACTACTACTAATAATAATAATAATAATAATAATAATAATAATAATAATAATATAAGATAAGATAAGATAAGATAAAATAAGCCTTTATTAGTCCCACAATGGGGAAATTCCAGGATTGCAACAGCACAGGGATAGTAACACTCAGAGCAACAATCAGAAGGCAAGAAAAAAGCAAGCAAGCAAGAGCAGCTAATATACATATGTACATATTACTATAAAATATATATATATATACACACACACAGACACACAGTGCAGAGCATTGTAGCTGGATGGAATAAATACATGAATATATAAACACACAGTGCGGAGCATTGTAGCTAGATGGAATAAATATGTAAATATATAAACACCCACAGTACGGAGCATTGCAGCTAGGTGGAATAAATATGTAAATATATAAACACACACAGTGCGGAGCAATGTAGCTAGATGGAATAATATGTAGATATATAAACACACAGTGCGGAGCATTGTAGCTAGATGGAATAAATATATAGATATATAAATATAAACACACCCAGTGCGGAGCATTGTAGCTAGATGGAATAAATATGTAAATATATAAACACACACAGTGCAGAGCATTGTTGCTAGATGGGATGAAACAGCATAACCGTCTACTTAGTTATCCTACATGGTATGATTATGTGCCCATACATATTCTCACCCTCCATAGTGACCGGTATTTTCCTAGTTGTATGCCGGAGGGGACCATTGTGTAAGTCTATTGCATCTTTTGCATTCAAAAAACTATTATTTTGTTACGTCTTTTTGCTATCTCTGCGAGCAGCCCTGCTTAGGTTGTACAGTCTGACAGCCGTTGGTAGGAAGGACCTACGAAACCTCTCGGTTGTGCACCAAGGATGATGTAGTCTGCTGCTAAATGAGCTCCTCAGTGCATTCAGTATGTCCTGCATAGGGTGGAACTCGGACTCCAGCAGAGATGACAGTTTAGCCACCGTCCTTCTCTCTCCTATCTCCTCCACCGGATCAAGGCGCTGCCCCAGGACAGAGCTAGCTTTCTTGATCAGTTTGTTCAGTCTCTTCCTATCGGCTGCAGTAATGCCACTGCCCCAGCAGACCACTCCAAAAGTGATGGCTGATGCCACCAACGTGTCATAGAATGTCTTCAGCAGCGCCCCTTGTACACCAAAAGACCTGAGTCTCCTCAGCAGGAACAGCCTGCGCTGTCCCTTCTTGTAGAGTGTGTCAGTATTGTGTGACCAGTCTAGTTTATTGTTCAGATGAACACCCAGGTACTTATAGGATGTCACCATCTCGATGTCTGTTCCCTGTATATTTACTGGTGCTGTGAGGGGCTGCCCATGCCTGCGGCAGTCCACCACCAGCTCCTTAGTTTTCCTCGCGTTGATCTGGAGGCAGCTCCGATGGCACCAGTCCACGAAGTCCTGGATAAGCCCTCTGTACTCAGCTTCATCTCCATTGGTTATGAGGCCAACGATCGCAGAGTCATCAGAGAACTTCTGTAGATGGTAGTGTGTTGTGTTGTGTGAGAAGTCCGCAGTATAAAGAGTGAACAGGAAGGGAGCCAGCACCGTTCCCTGGGGGGCCCCCGTGCTACCGATGATCGTGTCGGACACACAGTCCCAGGTTCTCACAAACTGAGGCCGGTTCGTGAGGTAGTCCAGGATCCATGATGACAGGTGCTGGTCCACCCCTGCGCGCAGCAGCTTGTCCTTCAGGATCATCGGTTGGATGGTGCTGAAAGCACTGGAGAAGTCAAAGAACATGATCCTCACCATCTTCCCGGGCTTCTCCAGGTGGGACAGAGAACGGTGAAGGAGGAAGATCACCGCATCCTCCACCCCAATGCCATGCTGGTAGGCGAACTGGAGTGGATCCATCGCTGGTTCCACCAGGGGGCGGAGGTGAGCAAGGAGCAGTCTCTCCAGGGTCTTCATCAAGTGGGACGTCAAGGCCACCGGTCTGTAGCTGTTCAGGTCTTTGGGGTGGGAAGTTTTTGGTACAGGTACCACACAAGATGTTTTCCACAGCTGTGGTACCCTCCCCAGCTTCAGGCTCAGGTTGAAGATGTACGTCACAATCCCACACAGCTGGTCTGCCCAGGACTTGAGGAGCTTTGCGCTGATGCCGTCCGGTCCCGACGCCTTCCTCGCCTTGATCTTCCTCAGCTCCGTCCTCACCTGGGTCCTGGTCAGGGTCAGGATGGGGGGCTGTGTGTTGGGAGTGGGGGGGTGTTGGTGGAGTGGGGAGTGGGTAGCAGGACTTGATTTCTTTAGAGGCAGCAGTGGTTGTTGTGCAGTCAGGGGGGAGGGCGGTTGGTCAAACCTATTGAAAAACAGATTCAGGTTGTTCGCCCACTACCTGCCCCCCGTGGTCTGGGGGGAGGTATTCTGGAGCCCAGAGATGGTTTTGAGGTTTCTCCAGACCCCGCTGATGTCGCTCTGTTGCAGCTTGTCCTCCATCTTCTTCCTGAAGCTGTCCTTGCCTTCTCTGATCTTTCTCCTCAGCTCCCTCTGTACGGACTTCAACATCTCCCTGTTCCCCGACCTGAAGATCCTCTTCTTCTCTCTCAGAAGTGTTTTAATCTCAGGGTTGATCCAGGGTTTGTTGTTTGAGCAACACCGTATGGTCTTGGTGGGAACGGATTTGTCCACACAGAAGCTGAGGTAGTCTGTGAAGGTGTGAGTGAGGCCATCGATGTCCTCACCATGTGGATCGCAGAGCTGCTTCCAGGCGGTGGCTTCAAAACAGCCCTTTAGAGTGTCCATTGTCTCCTCAGACCATAACTCCACTGTGCGCATGGCCGGAGGTTGTCTGTGCACTAGGGGTTTGTACACCGGCCAGAGATGAACCAAGTTGTGATTCGATCTCCCGAGTGGGGGGAGTTGTGATGAATAATATCATCTATAATAAAATAATATTATCTATAATAATATAGATAATAAAACAAAGAAATCAATTGTAATGCATTTTGTGAACAGAAGGGTAAAGAATGACATACTGAGGCAGGCCAGAAAGCTACGGGGAACAGAAGGTTATCTAAATGAACATTTAACAAAGGCTAATGCTGAAATAGCACGGCAAGCACGGATGCTGAAAAGACAAAATAAAATACAGGCAACATGGACAAGAAATTGTAGAGTTTGGATCAAACTAAATGGAACACCTGAGGAAGCAAAGAGTATAATAATCAGAGAACTTACTGACTTAAATAAATATAGATGAACACTGATTAAGAAAATTAAGAGACTATGATAATCCATATCCACACACATGGCAAGAATAGTTCTTTTGTGACATACCATGTCAATGTACTTAAAAAAAAAAAGCTAAACAAACAAACAAAAAAACTTATGACTGACTTGAGTAGACATCAATTATCCCCAGTTGGAGAAAGTCATTTGACACAGAGTGAGGAAATTCAAACTCTGAAAATATGCCATTATGCTGAACATAAACTACAAGAGATGGAGAATGATAGTGATCTTGATAACCACTTTTTTCAATAATATTCATAATCATTGTGAATATTATACTGAAAAGCAATTCAAAAGTCAAGTGCAATTAGATGATAAACTATCAATAATACACTTCAACAGCAGAAGTCTTAACAAAAACTTTCCACAGATTCAGGACTATTTAAAACAACTAGACACAAAATTTTACAGCTATCGCAGTCTCTGAAACTTGGCTTAGTGAAGAGCAGGCTCCTCTGATGGCAATAGAGGGATATCATATGTTTCATATTAACAGATCTCAAAAAAAGGGTGGTGGTGTTGCATTGTATATTGATGACCTGTATAGGTGTAAACTTGCAAATGGAATGTCCTTTGCACTACCAGGGATTCTGGAATGTGTTACTGTTGAGATCGACGAAGATAAAACAAAAAATCTAATTATAAGTTGTATATATAGAATGCCAGGAACTTGCATTAAGACATTCAGAGATAAATTAGTCGAGCTGTACAATAATATTACTAGTAAGAAAATGGTTGCAATTTGTGGAGATTTCAATATTGATTTACTAAATCCATCTCATCAAAATGTAATTACAGAGTTCATGAATTCTATGTACAGTTTGAGTCTATATCCCACAATAACACATCCCAGTAGAATCACAGTTCACACTGCTACACTTATTGATGACTTGTTTGTTAATATTATTGATAAGAAAATAGAAAGTGGATTATTGATAAATGATATAAGTGACAATTTGCCAGTCTTTGCACTAATCCATGGCCACACGGGGGCCAATACAGAAAAAAAACTTTAAAATCTTTCAGATACAAATCACAAAATGCAATCAGTTCTTTTAAAGAAGACTTGCTGAAACAAGACTGGACAATAGTGTATGTATCAGATGTAAATGAAGCCTATGGCACATTTATGAACATTGTAACCACTCTTTATGAAAAAAAAATGTCCATTAGTAAAGAAAAAGCTTAAACATAAATTTGTCGATAAGCCATGGTTAACCAAAGGATTACAAAAGGCAGAAAATAAAAGTAAAAGATAAAAAATAAAAAGAAAATAAATCATTATATAAAGCTTTTCTAAAGAAAAGGACAAAAGAAGCAGAGCAGCTGTATAAAACATACAAAAATAAGTTAACATATATAATGAGATGTAGTAAAAGTGACTATTACAGTAAAGAACTGGAGAAAAACAGAGACAATATTAAAAAATACATGGACAATACTTAACAATATTCTTGGAAATAAAAATAGAAACACAAGCTACCCAACTAATCTTGCAAAAAAAAAAAAATAATAAAATGACTCAGAGTGTGAATGTAGTCTCACTTGCAGATGAATTTAATAACTTTTTTGTTAACATTGGTCCTAATTTGGCTCGAGAAATACCCACTACGGGACCTACAGGTGATACAATAAGCAAAAACATTGCTATAAAAGACTCCATTTTCATGAAGAACAGACGAGAGAGAGGTCATTGAAATTGTTAAATTGTTTAAAAGTAAAACATCTATGGATTGTGATGGTATTGACATGCTCTTAGTCAAAACTAGCATTGAATGCTTAGTGAAGCCACTGATGTATATTTGAAACCTGTCTCTCCAAACAGGTATATTTCCCAATGCAATGAAAATAGCTAAAGTAATTCTGATATACAAGACGGGTGACAGGGGGATTTTCAAACTATAGACCAATTTCATTATTATCGCAATTTTCCAAGATACTTGAAAAAATATTCTGTGAGAGAATTGACAACTTCATAATGAAGAATAAATTATTGTGTGAGCAGCAATATGGGTTCAGACACGAAAGAACAACTGCATTAGCTCTAATGTAATTTATATAAAAAATATCAACTAAAATAAAGAGCATTCAGTTGGGGTATTCCTGGATCTTTAAAAAGCATTTGATACAGTGGATAATAATTTATTATTAAAGAAACTACAAAATTGTGGTATCGGGTGGTAGCACTGTCCTGGTTATGTAGTTACTTAAAGAATAGATATCAGTATGTATGTGTTGGTAACAAAAACTCACAGTTACTGAAGGTTACTTGTGGAGTCCCACAGGGTTCAGTTTTGGGGCCACTGTTATTCAATATGTATATAAATGTTATATGTCAAGTTTCGGAAAAAATGGATTTAATATTGTTTGCCGATGACACAAATTTATTATGCAATGGAAGCAATTTGGAACAACTTTTGGATACACTCGGAAAGGAATTAGGAAAGCTCAAACTGTGGTTTGATTCAAACAAATTAACGTTCAATTTAAGTAAGACAATTTTTTTAGTTTTTAACAACCATCACAACAACTTAGTATCTAAACTCAGTGTACATGGTGTAGAGATTGAAAGGGTATCCAAAACTAAATTTCTTGGAGTAATAATTGATAATAAGCTGTGTTGGAAGTCACATATTTATTATATTAAAGGTAAAATATCTAAATCAATTGCAATACTACACAGAGTGAAATATTTGCTGAATCAACCCACATTATATACTTTGTATCATTCATTAATACTCCCATACATGACATATTTTACTGAAGTATGGGGAAATTCATATAAAACAAACATATATCCAATCTTTATGCTTCAGAAGAGAGCTATTAGAATAATAAACAAAGCTGCTTACAGGGAACCAACAAACCCATTTTGTCTTAAATTAAAAGCTCTCAAGTTGAAAGATCTGGTTGACTTTAAAATTGCAGTAATAATGATTAAAGTGAAGAATCTATCACTGCCCGCAAATATCCAAAAGTTGTTCCAAATAAGGGAGAAACAATATCATTTCAGAGGAACATGTATATTTCAAAAACCTTCAGTGAGAACGACCACCAAGCAACACTGTGTCTCAGTGCAAGGAGTCAGATTGTGGAACGCTTTTGGACCTCAATTAAAATCATGTACAACGCTTGGACAATTTAAAGAAAAACTAAAGGAAGAAATACGCCAAACATATTTACAATATGACATGTAAAATCACATAAGGATTGTCATATCCAGTCTGTGTTGTGTTGTTGTTTAGTTTTTTGTCACGTTTTGTCTTAGCTTTTTTCTGAATTGTAATCACTCTTGTTTTGTTTTTCTTTTGAATTCTTTGATGGAACATAGGTGGGCAATATAAGCTGTGGCTTCAGCCATCACCCATTTCGGATAACTTATGTTGAACTGTACGATAAGAGGAGTCATTGTTTAATTTGACCTTGTAAGATGTTTTTTTTTTTTCCTTTTGTTGTATTATTCTGTTCCTTTCTTTTTATCTTTACTTTTAATCTACCCCAAAAAATAAAGATTAATTCATTCATTCATTCATTCATTCTAAAAGGTGAGTGATTTTACAACGCTTCTTTCTTGGATTCATGGACTGGTTTACGCTAGCTTTTACGCACCTGCATTACGCAGCACTGTCTCGGGGGCAACAAAGCTGAATGGGCCCCTTGTGAGGTATCCTTGAATTCAGAAATTAGTTGGCTAAGCCACACGTCCATCCTTTGCTAACTCTGATATAATTGACTTGTTGTGCTCCTGTTAGCAATGAGGCTGGACCTTCATAGACCTTTATCACTCATTGGGTTTCCACAGCTGTTAATCATAAAATGGAGGCTCTATTGGGTCAAATGAGCTGTCAATCTCTCCTGGGCATGACCCATCCTAACCCGAATGGGGAGGATTCTTTTTTCCAGTTCAACGTCCTGGCAGTGATGTGTTTCTAACTTACAAAGCTAACCATTTTCAGCTGATTTTTGTCAGTTTTATGGTTTATTCATGGTCAGGTTTCCCCGTCGTCATCAAGATGGACAATAAATCTTACTCAAATGGATATATTGGACCCTTTTTGACCCTTTGCAATACAAATGGACCATATTTATGGAGCAATCATTGATTCTGGGATGGCAACAAGCTACTTTTGGTAAGTCACTCCTTTGAGCTCATGCTAACATTACCTGGTTAAAAGTTATATTTCAATCCAGTGTTACCATTTTTCCGAAATCTGTTTAATAACTTAACAGACAAAATTGTAAGCTTTCAAACAACAAAAGGCATGACTGCCTTCTGTAAGCATGTTTTGTCATGAACCGAGCCCGTGTTATCCTGTAGGCTTGGCTCTGACTGTTCTCTGTGGCTCAGGAATTGGGTTTATTATATATTGTTATCTTTTGAGTTCTTGTTGTTTTTATGTCTGTGTTCTTTTTCTTTTTCATGCCTGTAACTGCCGCTCTGGCCGGCGGTTGTTGGGCAGCCATTTTTACCCACTTTCAGGTGGATGCTGTCTAACATTCGCCGGTCCAGCCACGCCCCCTCTCTCTTTGACAGTCAGCTGTTTTGCCTCTGTAATTATCTTTCCCATGCCTTGCCCAGGTGTGTCCAATTTGTGACGCCAGCAGTGTTTGTACTTTGGCGGCTCATGCCAGTCAAACACTACTGGACCATTGCGCATTGCCATGCAGACGTTAATCACCACATCGTTGAACTGTCTTTTGAGGGAAAGCTTCACTGTCACCATTCCCCTCAGTGAAGCTGTTGTTGGTGTGTGTTTGTCGGGTTCTTGGACTTTTTGGACTGCTCCTGGACGTGAGTGCGAAGTGTTTAGCGTAGCCCAGTTCCCTCCTCCAGCTACAGTTGAGTGTCCTGGAGTACTCTAAGTCAACCCCGGGCTATTCATGCTATGTTTGCATATTCTGCTGTGTTGTCAGTGAGCAAATATTGTCAACACTATCACGACGTGTTAGCCATTCCACACAGCTGTGGTTCTGTTGTGCCCCTTGAAGCGATGTCGGCCCTGGAGCGCAACCGTGCTTAACACGTTTCCTTTCCATACGTTCGCTGGGCGTTGTCAGCCCCGAACGTCAACTGTAAGTGTTTCTGTTTATTTTTGTAAGTCTTCACCGTTTGGGATAGTCTTTATTTTTGAAATGTTTGCTTTTGTGTTTAATAAATGTGTTGTTGTGAATCCTGCCCATAAATCCAATCCTTCCTTCCCCTCCTCCGTGTGCTGCGTAAAAGCGCATGAGGAGGCTTGTGACATGTTTAACACAATTCACTATGGCACAGCTGAGATTTAATTTAAAAATAAGTGGAGCATGTCTCTCAAGGATCTGTTGAAGAGTTTTATTATAGTAGTCAACAGATTCAGATGGTGAGGAAAACTGGGAGACAGCACAAAGATTTTTAATGTCAATAGTCAGGCTGTTATGGTTGATATTCTTTAAATTCCTAAACTGTATCTGTCGCTTTGGCTTGATGTATGGTCCTTGTAATGACACTTCAAATAAAACAGTCCTATGATCAGACAAACCCATGTCATACACCTGGAGATTAATGGGAATGCAATCCGTGATGACCAGATCAAGGACATGTCTTCTGTTTTGTGTTGGAACATTGGTGTACTGCTTGAGATTGAGAAGATCAAGGAGCCGTAAGAATTCTGCAGCAGAGTGAGAGGAGGGGGAGTCAACATGGATGTTGAAGTCTCCAAGTATTATAACATTTGTTGATGCGGTACATAACGACATGAGATACTCATTTATTTCTTTAATGAATGCTGGATTTAGTTTTGGTGGCCGGTAGATAAGAATAATTGTCATTGGGAGTGGATGCTTACATCTTAACACAAAGCATTCAAATGAGGTGAGTTTAGGCAGAGAAACTGTGGATAATTTAAAGCTAGTGAAATAGATAACTGCAAAGCCCCCTTCATGACCTGAATTGCAGGCCCTTGCCAAGTATGTATTACCAGGTGAACAAGTCTCATTCAGAACAGAGTACTCCTCCAATTTGTGCTTTGTCTCTGTAAGGCACATCAAGTCATTTTTTTTCCCAGAATGTGTTCTTGAATTAAGCAGGATTTACTAGAAAGTGACTGGGTATTGAATAGTTCAAATTTAATTTCAGAATAAGTATTATGCTTGGGAAGTGGACGCAGTAAACTGTAGTCCACTCCAGGACTTTTTACCTTCCTACTCCGCAGTTGTCACAGGGTAGTGTTATCATACAGGTTTGTAGCAGTGCTCTGATGACGTGCATGATGACATAGCCAGTGTGCACCGAGTCTTGATGTCTACGACAGGGATGGTATGGAGCCGGTTCTGGAGTAGACAAATCCCCATCCTGACCTTTTATGGATGTAGCGAGGTCTCCAAATGAGTCTCAGATTTTTAATAGCAGACACATCCATAGAAGAGCCATAGCTGTTGTTTAGCTTCAGGCGCTGCACAGTTGAGTAGTGGAGCATAATTCCGAGAGAAGAGGCCGTTCCCTCACAGCTACTAGCTAGCAGCTAGCAGCCCACCATGGACCCATCACTCACTGCAGGACAGGGCAGGCAACTGTCACCGGTGCCAGATGATCCACAGCAGAACACATGAAAACAGACCAAAAGACCAGAGTTAATGCAGGTGTTCCACACAGACAATCCAAACAGACGATCACAATATAGGAAGACTAGCTGCAAGCTAGAGAATAGTGGGCCACAGCTGTTCATCCGCAGTGGTAGCAAGTCAGGTAATAGTTATTTCCAAAAGCAAGAAGACAGTTTGGTAACAGTTCAATAGCAGTCCAGTCCGGTAGATATTTATCAATAGTTAGGCTGAATTAGACAATTTTTAGGCATTTTTTGGGTGGAGAAGCAGTGAACATTTGATGTCAGCATCCTCTCCAGCGTCCTCTCTACATCAGCATGGATCATTACTTGTCAGCCACTTATTAGGCATCCTTCCCATGTGTGTAGATTACTGTCATCTGAATACATCTGAATTTTTATGTCATTTTCACATACTGATGGCAAATCATGAATATACAGTGGTGTGAAAAAGTGTTTGCCCCCTTCCTGATTTCTCATTTTTTTGTAGGTTTGTCACACTTAAATATTTCAGATCATCAAACAAATTTAAATATTTGACAAAAATAACCCAAGTAAACATAAAATGCAGTTTTTAAATGTAGGTGTTTATTTTTAAGGGAAAAAAAATCCAAACCTACATGGCCCTGTGTGAAAAAAGTGATTGCCCCCTAAACCTAGTAACTGGTTGGGCCATCCTTAGCAACAACAACTGCAATCAAGCAGTTGCAATAACTGGCAATGAGTCTTTTGCAGCACTGTGGAGGAATTTTGGCCCACTCATCTTTGCTGAATTGCAATTCATCCACCTTGGAGGGTTTTCGAGCACGATCCGCCTTTTCAAGGTCATGCCACAGCATCCCAATTGGATTCAGGTCAGGACTTTTACTAGCCCACTCCAAAGTCTTCATTTTGTTTTTCTTAAGCCATTTAGAGGCAGTCTTGGTGCTGTGTTTTTGATCATTGTCCTGTTGCAGAACTTAAGTATACTTCAGCTTGAGGTCAAGAAGAGATGGCCAGATATTCTCCTTCAGGATTTTTTGGTAGACAGCAGAATTCATGGTTCCATTTACCACAGCAAGTCTTCCAGGTCCTGAAGCAGCAAAACAGCCCCAGACAATCACACTACCACCACCATATTTTACCATTGGTATGATGTTCCTTTTCTGAAAGTTGTGTTACCTTTACACCGGATGTAATGGGACTCACACCTTCCAATAAGTTCAACTTTGGTCTCATCAGTCCTCAGAGTATTTTCACAAAAGTCTTGGGGATCATCAAGATATTTTCTGGCAAAACTGAGATGAACCTTTAGGTTCTTTTTACTCAGCAATGGTTTTCATCTTGGAACTCTGCCATGCAGACAATTTTTTGCCCAGTCTCTTTCTTATGGTGGAGTTGTGAACACAGACCTTCACTGAGGCAAGTGAGGCCTGCAGATCATTGGATGTTGTTGTGGGGTTTTTTATGACCCCTTGGATGAGTTGTCACTGCACTATTGGGGTAACTTTGGTTGGCCGGCCACTCCTGGGAAGGTTCACTACTGTTCCATATTTTTGCCATTTGTGAATAATGGCTCTCACTGTTAATTGCTGGAGTCCCAAAGCTTTAGAAATTGCTTTATAACCTTTGCCAGACTGATAGATCTCAATTACTTTATTTCTCATTTGTTCCTGAATATCTTTTGATCACAGCATGGTGTCTAGCATTTGAGGATATTTTGGTCAACTTCAGTCTGTCAGGCAGGTCCTATTGAAGTGATTTCTTGATTAATACCAGGGGCGGCAGTAATCAGGTCTGGGAGTGGCTAGAGAAATTGAACTCAACTTTCCAAAGATGTGATAAACCACAGTTAATTTATGTTTTAACAGGGGGAACAACAACTTTTTCACACAGGGCCATGTAGGTTTGGATTTTTTTTTACCGTTAATAATAAACACCTTCATTTAAAAACTGCATTTTGTGCTTACTTGTGTTATTTTTGTCTAATATTTTAACGTGTTTGATGATCAGAAACATTTAAGTGTGACAAACATGCAAATAAAAAGAGAAATCAGGAAGGGGGCAAACACTTTTTCACACCACTGTACAAAGTAAACAGCAGTGTGCCTAAAATGAAACCTTGTGGTACTGCCATGGTACATGCCTGTGAATGGGATACTGTATTGTTTATGTGCACACACTGGGAGCAAACAGATAGATATGATTTTAACCATCTAAGGGTATTCATGGAGAGTTTAAATCGTGATAGTTTAGAAGAAACAACTGAGTGGCTGACTGTATCAAAGGCTTTATGTAAGTGCAATCTTTTGCCACTGACCATTCTTGAGATGTTTCTACAGCTTAACTAGAGTCCAGATGTGGTAAATTCAGTTTATTGGACATGATTTTGAAAGGCCCATAGCTGTCGATATAAGGTTCCACAGTTGACAGTGAATGTCAGAACACAAACCAAGCATGAAGTTAAAGGAATTGTCTGTAGACCTCCGAGCCAAGATTGTCTTAAGGTACAAATCTGGGGAAGGGTACAGAAAAATTTCTGCTGCTTTGAACGTCCCAATGAGCACAGTGGCATCTATTATCTGTAAATGGGAGAAGTGTGGAACCACCAGGACTTTTCCTAGAACTAGCTGGCTGTCTAAACTGAGCAATCGGGGAAAAGGGCTTTAGTCAGGAAACTGACCAAGAACACAATAGTCATGCTGTCAGAGCTCCAGCATTCCTCTGTGGAGAGAGGAGAACCATCCAGAAGGACAACCATCTCTGCAGCAATCCACCAATCAGGCCTGTATGGTTGAGTGGCAAGATGGAAGCCACTCCTTAGTAAAAGGCACATGACAGCCTTCCTGGAGTTTGCCAAAAGGCACTTGATGGACTCTTAGATGATGAGAAACGAAATTCTCTGGTCTGATGAGATAAAGATTGAACTCTTTGGTGTGAATGCCAGACATCATGTTTGGAGGAAACAAGGCACCGCTCATCACCAGCCAATGCCATCCCTACAGTGAAGCATGGTGGTGGCAGCATCATGCTGTGGGGATATTTTTCAGTGGCAGCAACTGGGAGTCAGGTCAGGGTAGAGAGAAAGATGAATGCAGCAATGTACAGAGATATGCTCGATGAAAACTTGCTGCAGCGCACTATTGACCTCAGACCGGGGTGACGGTTCATCTTTCAGCAGGACAATGACCCTAAGCACACAGCCAAGATATTAAAGCAGTGGCTTCAAGACAACTCTGTGAATGTCCTTGAGTAGCCCAGCCACAGCATAGACTTGAATCCAATTGAACACCTCTGGAGTGATCTAAAAATGACTGCGCTGATGCTTCCCATCCAACCTGATGGATCCTGAGAGGTGCTGCAAAGAGGAATGGGCAAAACAGCCCTAAGAAAGTTGTGTCAAGCTTGTGTCATCAAATTCAAAAAAGACTTGAAGCTGTAATTACTACCAAAGGTTTCATCAACAAAATATTGAGCAAAGGCTGTGAATACTTATGTACGTTTGATTTCATAGTTTTTTTTGTTTGTTTGTTTTTTAATAAATTTGCAAAAATCTAAAAAAAAAAACCAACAACTTTTTTTTCACATTGTCGTTATGGGGTGTTGTGTGTGGAATTTTTAGGAAAAAATAATTTTATCCATTTTGGAATAATGCTGTAAAGGTCGATTCACAGTAAAATGTTTGGATTGACTTTTACTGATGTTTTGGCAAACGTCTGGCTCTGCTGGCAAAAGTTGATGATAGTTGGTGTTTGTTGGCAAATGCTGGCAAAAGCTGTGTTCTTTGAACATTTTCAGCCTGCCGAAAATTTAACAATGTTTGGAAATAAATGTTGGTGAATGCTGTGCTCAGTTCTTGAGCATTGGGCTAAGTTATGCAGAGTTTACCAAACTCAGCCTAAGTTAAAGCTGGGTTCACACTATAGCATTTGGACCAACTTTTACAGACGTTTTGAAAAATCTGAGAAATAGTCAGCCCAGGTCAGCTTACATTTGCCTCAGGTGATGCTCATATAAAGATCAGCTTTTGTGGAGGCTTCCTGCCGTTCTGTTTTTGGAATGAACACATCTCCTTTGGGAATACGTTTCAGTATTTATTTTGGTTTTATATTTCTATGTCGTTACTTCTGCATACCTGTTGGAAAAACTGTATATATGTATATAAACAGTTATCATTTTATTAGCAATGGAAAGCTACTATATTGCTTGGTGTTGACTGACACCTTCACAAAGTGGACAGGAATTCATCACACATCCTCAGCAAATGCTGCATCTGTGTGTGTGAAACTCTATTGAATGATGCTCTTTCCGTTTTTGGGGTTCCAGAACTGATTTATGCAGATAATGGAACTCATTTTACAGCACAAACAGTTCAAGACTTAATCCAAGCTGTAAGAAGTAAGATCAAATTTCATAGTATCGGTACAATCAAACAAGTGCTGGCAAAAAACATACATGGAAAGGGTATTACTTGGCCAGAAGCTCTGAAATTAGTCAGACTAACCATTAACTCTATACTAGACCCAAAGACAGGATTATCACCTTTTGAATGTGTTTTTCACCATCCTTATGTATTACCTGACCTCTCACCACTAACCACACCTAACAAATACACAGATCTTGGTGAACATCTCAGGGAATGTTTTGATTCTGTCAGAAGCTCTCTCTGCTCCACAGAAAGAAACGGATAACCGTTGCAACCTGGAGACTATGTCTTCATAAAGAACCACCACCGACAACACTAGACACTCCCACTCCCGCTGCAGTACGTATTGCTGAATGACCATCTCGGATTCACCTTTCACACGCTAAAAGACTACGGGTGCCTGTAAGTGAACTAACTAACTTGTTTCCCTGAGTAAGTCCAGTTACAAAGGGGGCATGTCCTTTTAAGGACAAGGCCGTCTCAACCCTGGTGAAGAAAGAGGCCCGGAGGGGTACTCTCTCAGGTGGAAGCATGGCACCTAAATTATTGATGACTCTGTGTTCAGCACTTCTCCTGACAGTGGGGTGGTAATCTCTTTCTGATTCAAGGACAAGGAACCCACGAAGCACGGACAATGAACAATACGCATAACCTATGGTACCAGACAATGGTGGTTTCGGTGAGAGGACTGGGAATCGATACTTCTGTTCTGTTGTGTTCATTGCTACCCCATTCACACAAGACTGCAATACCCATGATTGACTACAATACCCATGATCCCTGTTCCACTGAGTGAAGAGAAAACGCCCGGAGCGACAATAGCGATGAACTCTCGTCTCAGTCTGTTTAATACAAGCAATAATGTTGGACATTGGTTGGTGGGGAATTTGTCAGAAAGGTATCTTAATAGATTGAATGTCACTATTACTGATTACACTGGGTCTAAGATTAGAATATTTAATATTATTGGGATTGGAACTTCTTTGCTTGCAGTTAAGAAGCCTTTAATGAAAGTAAATCCTACACTGTTTACTTCACCAATCTGCTTTCACAAAAATTGTAGTAAAAACAGTTTCAACCTGGGTATTTCACAAAGATGCAATGATACTAAGGAAGTGACCTGTGAAGTGTCATATCATGATTCTGTTTGTAGAAATGTATTTCACTTTCCCTATATTGCTGCTGGAAAATTCACCTTAAAGAGCAAAAATTGTACTTTTAACTGCTGTTTTCTGGCCAAATGATGATGGGTATGGATTCTTGGAAAACCATGTTTGGGTTTGTGGATCTAATGTTTACTCATTGCTTCCTCCAGGATGGTGTGCCAGGTGTTACATGGCTATATTGTTCCCACACATCAGCATAAGGTCAAATCTTACACATGAAATGAAAACATCCTACTCCCATTATTATCATTCTGAACAAACTAAAATACACACCACATAAGTTGGTGGGTAAGCTATCTGGAAAACAGAGAGGTACTCTTTTTCCAATGTATGGCAGTGCTCTAGCTATACACCACATAAATGCATTAGCATGGACAATAGAAAATCTGACTGTATTAATGGAGCAAGGATTCACAACTTTAAATGAAGAACAAAAATTAGCCATTTGAATGATATTTTACACTTACAGCATGGGTTAGATGAAGATAAAGGTTGGGGCTCCTGGGATTGGTTTCAAAGTAGAACTTGGTGGCAGATTTTGCTCAAATGGCTGACCCCAGTTATTATAATTTTAGTGCTTTTCTGTGTATTGTTCATGTGTGTCATTCCCTGCATCAGATCAATGATCACACATGCATTGACTCAACAGACTTTCATGCTACAGCAGTCATTCTTGTCCAATCATGTTCAAGGCCCGTATATGCCACTTTCCCAAAAGGATGACACTGTCTATAACCCTGAGAAATATGATGACTGTACTTCTGTTTAAATTTGGAAATAATGCTTAATGATGTCAATGTAGAAAATCTTTTGAAGTTACATTGTACTGATGATTGCATATGATTAAAAGAGTTAATAAAATAATAAACAGGAGGAAAATGTTGGAAAAATTGTATATATGTATATAAACAGTTATCATTTTATTAATGATTCATGAAGCTGAGACTGATGTCCCCACATGTGGGTGGGTGTAGCTGGAGCGTTGTGTGCCAAGACTCATCCTTTGCATATCTTGTACTTTGCATATCTTGTACTTTTTCTTTATCTTCTCTGTAAAAAGACTGTTGTGTAAGCACATTACTTTATATGGAAATGTTTTTCTTCTTTTGGGTGATGAACCAGCTCAAACCGATTACAAACTGTGTGTGCTTTTACTCATCACCCCCCTGTGTGGGGGAAAGAACGGGTTGTAAAACTGTCACTGTCTTATCTTTGTGTATAAAAGTTGCTGTGCGAGACTGCCTCGCCAGCATTCGGCTCATCCTGTATAAGGTATGTGTTGATTGCTCCTTGCAAGTAAAAACTTCAAAGGCTCTGCGTGTCTTAAGTCTGATCTTTGATTCAGTCTAATATCTTTTGTACCCTGTATTTGTGAGCCCAACCAATAAATCCTGGAGAATGACTACACACAGAGCAGAAAATTAAGAAGAGTAAATTTCTCAGTGAGGAGATTGTTTTTTTCTTTTGGTTGTCACATTTTTGGGATATTACATTTTTGGGAGATTGTGTGTGTGTGTGTGTGTGTGTGTGTGTGTGTGTGTGTGTGTGTGTGTGTAAGGCAGAAAGTAGACAGACGGTGACTGAAAATCTCATGAAAAAACTTGAAAATGTTTTTTTCAGACAGCAAAAAAAAAAGAAAAAAAAAAGAAAAAAAAAAAACAAGATCGGGCTTCACTGTTGTCTTCAAGTCATCCAGTAATCTGCTCTGGCAAAAGACACATTTGCTTAGGCAAACTCTGCATAACTTAGCCCATTGCTCAGGAACCTTTACACACAAAGCACAACTTTCACCAACATTTATTTCCGAACGTCAGCAAATTTTCAGCATGCTGAAAATTCTCAGCGAAAACATCTTTCAAAAGCATTTGCCAACAAACACCAGCTATCATTAACTTTTATCAACATTAGCCAAAATGTCAGTTAAAGTTGGTCCAAACATTATAGAGTGAATCCACCCAAAAAAGCAGGTCCAGGATGGAAGGAAGCCTCCACTGTCACCACTCACCGCTCTCAGGCATCCACCTCAGCTGCGCGCACACCTGCACCTCGTTAGCGCAGAGCTATTGATTCCACCTCGCCCTGAGCCGTCTGTCCTACAACGCACTCAATCCCTCAGCAGAATCCTTTCTTCAGTCCTGCCACTCATCGCTGCGACACGTAAGCTGTCATATTACGTACCTGCCTTCTCAGCCTTCCCCTGTGCACAGGTGGACTCCCTGGCGGCGGATACCCTCACCTTCGCCATCTTCACCTTCCGCAGCTCCACACTCGTCTTGTGCGCAGCAGGGCGCTGTCTCCCAGGCCAGAAATCCTCGCCAACGCCAGTCACCTCTCTCCCTGCAAGTAAGCATAACTCAGCATCACTTTCCAGTGTGGTTTTGCCCAGCTCACTCCCTGTTTGTGTTTCTCCCATAGGGTTGCCTGACTGCACGGCATGCTGCTCTGTTCCTGTTCTCACCTTCCACCCACAATCCACTACCATATCACATACACGCATCCAAACACACTTTCCTGGTTGAATAAAGCTTTCAAATCTACCTGAGCCTGTGTACGTGTTTCCTGGGCCGAGAATTATGTCAGTACGGCTCCAGCAAAGCGGCCCAGCGGACAGCGGGCTCGCACGTCATTTTTCCACCCTCGAGTCTCGGGCGGATATGATAACGCATCAACAACAGGTCATCTTCAACCAGTTGACTATAATTACTCACCGGTTAGATCGTCTTGACCCTCAGCAGGCATTCCCCCCGGCTCATCAAGGTGGCTCAGTTTCGGCCGCTTCCACAGCTGGCCAGCCTAGCTCGGGAGCGCCAACCCGGCTCACACCGATCCCAACCCCCGCTCGCTTCAACGGGAAGCTCGGTGGGGCACGGGGGTTTATTATACAATGTGAGTTTGTGTTCCTGCGCGTTCCCGGGGATTTCCCCTCAGACCACAGCCGTATCGGCTACATGGCTAATCTCCTGGAGGGGCGAACGTTAGCTTGGGCTTATGCCGTCATGTCGAAGCCCAGCTACGCGAACCTTTCCTATGACCGGTTCGTGCAAGACTTCCTTGAGGTGTTTGATCACTTGCGTCGTGACAGCGTCCTCGCCGATCTGCTCCTTAGCCTTCAACAGGGAAGCCGGTCAGCGGTGGATCACGCTGTTGACTTCCGGGTGGCAGCGGAAGAGGTTGGTTGGGGAGAGGCTTCTCTCTGCAGCATCTTCCTCCGTAGCCTCAATTCAGGTCTGCGGGACGAATTGGCCAGTCGGGACCTCCCAGGGCGGCTGTCTGAGCTAATCTCCCTAACGATTAGTTTGGACAATAGGCTGCGAGAGCGGGCCGCAGAGCGGAAGTCAGTCAGCCACTCGTGCGGATCTTCCGCCCACTCTCCTCAGTCTCGCCCTATGGCGTTAGCCGCTCCAGAGTCCGCCGATGAGTCAGAGGCCATGTCAATCGGGCTTACCAGGCTCCCTCTTGCGGAGAGACAACGCCGGTGGGAACTGGGTCTCTGCATGTATTGCGGAGACGACCAGCATACTGTGGAGCAGTGCCCTGTCAAGCCAAACGGGGGGGTCCGCAAGTCACTGTAGGGGGCCTCGCGGACTCTAACCGGTCAAATCCCCTCTCTTGTTGCACACTGCCCATCAGATTTTGCCATAATTCTATCGGGCACCTCACTCATGCACTGGTGGACTCAGGGGCAGAGCAAAATTTCATTTCCAAGAGCCTGGCAACCCGTTTGGGCACACCCTGTCAGCCATTGTCAACTCCTCTTAATCTGGTCACCCTCTCTTGCTCTCCCCTGGGGGTAGTGGCACATCGCACCAAGCCAGTGCCTATAATTATCTCTGCCAACCACCGTGAGGACCTAACCTTATACATCTTGTCTTCCTCTTCGGACAGTGTCATCCTGGGCTACCCATGGCTGCGCCTGCACAACCCCGTCCTTGATTGGAGGTCTGGTAATGTCCTTTCGTGGAGCTCCTTCTGTCTGAGCACCTGTCTCCAGTCTGCGGCTTGTGCTCCATCCTCTCCTCCGCCCGCACTGGACTCCGATCCACCGGACCTCACCCTGGTGCCCCAGGAGTTTCACGACTTGGGAATGGCATTCAGCAAGTCCAAAGCCATATCTCTTCCCCCTCACCGGCCGTATGACTGCGCCATTAACCTCCGCCCGGGGGCACCCTTACCATCCGGCCGTCTTTACAGCCTTTCAGCTCCTGAACGCGAGGCAATGGATTCTTACATCAGGGAGTCGCTCAGTGCTGGGATCATCCGTCCCTCCTCATCCCCGCTCAGAGCTGGCTTCTTCTTTGTCTCCTAGAAGGATGGGTCCCTTCGCCCCTGCATTGACTTCAGGGCTCTCAATGACATCATGGTTAAGGACCGCTACACCCTGCCTCTGATGGACACCGCCTTCCACTCCCTCCAGGGGGCGACCTGGTTCACGAAATTAGATCTCCGCAGCGCCTACCACCTCGTTCAGATCCGGGAGGGCGATGAGTGGAAGACGGCCTTTAAGACACCCAGCGGCCACTTCGAGTACTTAGTGATGCCATTTGGGCTCACCAACGCTCCTGCCGTCTTTCATCGACTCATTAATGACGTCCTACCAGATTTCCTGGGGGTCTTTGTCTTTGTCTACCTGGATGATATACTCATCTTCTCCAGGTCACGGGAGGAGCACCAGGCTCATGTGAGGCGGGTCCTGCAGCGGTTGTTGGAGAACAGGCTCTACATCAAGGCGGAGAAATGCGAATTCTACGCCAAGACCACCTCATTCCTGGGATTTGTCATCTCTCACAATCAGATCCTCCCCGACCCCGCTAAGGTAAAAGCGGTGGTCAAGTGGCCCACGCCTACCTCCAGGAAACAGGTGCAACAGTTCATCGGCTTCGCCAATTTCTACCATCGCTTTATCCCCATCTTCGGCTCCATTGTTACGCCCCGGACTCGCCTCACTTCTTCCAAGGTGCCCTTCCAGTGGTCAGAGGAGGCAGCTACTGCATTTAAGACCCTCAAGACGGAGTTCTCATCCTCCCAGGTCCTAACCCAGGTTGACCCCGCGCTGCAGTGCCTGGTGGAGGTTGACGCATCTGACACAGGGGTGGGGGCGGTGCTCTCCCAGCGTTCACCAGTGGATGGAGTCAAGCGGCCCTGCACCTTCTTCTCTCGATGGTTGTCAGCAGCCGAGCGAAATTATGACGTCGGCGACAGGGAACTTCTTGCTGTCAAGCTCGCGCTGCAGGAGTGGCATCACTGGCTGGAGGGGGCAGCTCAGCCTTTTGTGGTCTGGACGGACCACAAGAATCTCGAGTATTTGAGGTCGGCACAGCGTATGAATGCCCGCCAGGCGCGCTGGTCTCTATTCTTCGCTCGATTCCAATTTACCATCACCTACCGTCCAGGCTCAAAGAATGGGTTGCCCAACGCCTTGTCTAGACAGTTCACTCCTGAGACCCTGGAGGAGTCGGACCACATCATCCTTCCCAGCTCGTACATCATGGGGACAGTCTCCTGGTCCATCAGGGACAAGATCCGTAAGGCGCAGGAGGCAGAACCGGACCCTGGTGGTGGTCCAGAGGGCAGGCTCTTCATTCCTTCAGCTGTGCGGGGGGAGGTTATTCACTGGGCCCACACGTCCAGGCTCGCCTGTCACCCTGGCATCTCCCGACTGGTGGACCTCCTTCAACGCTCTTTCTGGTGGCTGGGTCTCCAAAGGGATGTCGCCAACTACGTCCGGGCTTGCCCCCAGTGTGCTACTGGCAAGTCTCAGAACTCTCCACCTGCGGGTCTAATCCAGCCCCTGCCGGTCCCAGGCAGGCCCTGGTCGCACATCGCTCTCGACTTCGTCACTGGTCTCCCTGTCTCTAACACCTATGGCACGGTTTTGACGACTGTGGATCGGTTCTCTAAGGCCGCCCACTTTGTGCCACTTTGGGGTCTTCCTTCGGCACGAGAAATGGCTGATCTCCTCGTCCAACATGTGGTCAGACTGCATGGGATTCCATTGGACATCGTATCGGATCGTGGGCCTCAGTTTCTATCACAAGTGTGGAGGTGCTTCTGTAACGCCCTGGGGGCCATGGTGAGTCTTTCCTCTGATCATCATCCCCAGTCCAACGGACAGTGTGAACGTATCAATCAGGAGCTGGAGGCTGCCCTGCGCTGTGTGACCTCCTCCAACTCATCCTCCTGGAGCTCCTACTTGGCCTGGGTAGAGTACGCCCACAACACGGCACGGTCATCGGCCACTGGTATGTCCCCCTTTAAGGTGTCATTGGGGTATGATCCCCACTTGTTTCCCGAACAGGAGGGTGAGATGGCTGTTCCCTCCATTCAGGCACATGTGAGACGCTGCCGGAGTTTGTGGACCAGGGTGAGAGAGGCGCTTTTACACACAGCGGCGCGCAACAGCACCACTGCCAATCACCACAGGAGGCCGGCTCCTAGTTACCAGGTGGGTCAACGGGTCTGGCTTTCTTCGCAGGACATCAATCTCAAGGCCGAGAAGAGGAAGTTGGCTCCACGGTTTCTCGGTCCCTTCGTTATTACCAAGATTGTCAACCCGGTGGCTGTGCGTTTGGCCCTCCCCCCCTCCCTCCATGTGTGTCCTACTTTCCATGTTTCCAAGGTCAAGCCTGTTGTCTCTGACCCACTCTGTCCTCCTCCTAGGGCGCCGCCCGCTCCCATGATGATCGACGGTCACCCGGCGTGGGGAGTTGCTTCCATCCTGGACTCCCAGTGCCGAGGTCGTGGGCTGCAGCACTTGGTGGATTGGGAGGGATATGGCCCAGAGTGGAGATCCTGGGTGCACTATTCTTTTGTGCTGGATCAAGATCTCATCAGGGAGTTCCACCGGGCACACCCGGATAAACCAGCGCCAGGAGGCGCTGTTGGGGGGGGGGAGTACTGCCATGTGGTTTTGCCCAGCTCACTCCCTGTTTGTGTTTCTCCCATAGGGTTGCCTGGCCGCACAGCGTGCTGCTCTGTTCCTGTTCTCACCTTCCACCCACAATCCACTACCATATCACATGGTAGTGGATTGTGCAAAACCACACGGGAAAGTGATGCTGAGTTATGCTTACTTGCAGGGAGAGAGGTGGCTGGAGTTGGCGAGGATTTCTGGCCTGGGAGACAGTGCACTGCTGCGCACAAGACGAGTGTGGAGCTGCGGAAGGTGAAGATGGCGAAGGTGAGGGTATCCGCCGGGTATGCGTGTCATACACGCATCCAAACACACTTTCCTGGTTGAATAAAGCTTTCAAATCTACCTGAGCCTGCGTGCGTGTTTCCTGGGCCGAGAATTATGTCATCCACAAATGCTGATCTTTATATGAGCTTTGCCTGATGCTGATGTCAGCTGAACTTTGCTGAGTATTCTTAGCTTAAGTTAACCTAAGTTGGCAACTGCTACAGATATGCTGGGAAATGCCAGCAAAAGTTTGTAAAAGTTTATAAAAGTAATTTCACCAATGTTTGGACTGATTTTTTTCTGATTTTTCAAAATGTTAGTTAAAGTTTGTCTGATGTTAAAGTGTGAACCCAGCTTAACATAACAAAATGTGGAAAAAGTGAAGTGCTGTGAACACTTTCCAGATACACTGTATAGCATTTTTTTTTTCATTTCAGTTATTAAATGTAAGCATTGTTTAAAAAAAGAAAGAAAAAAAAAGAAAGAAAGATCTATCATAGCAAGTATAAAATTGTAAGTCCTATCTTGAAATATGCTAATTTGGTGTAAGGATTACATTTGATTACATAATCTCCCTCTCCTGTGGCTGGTGTCACAGATCTGCACCTGTCACGTGATTGGTCAAAAAGTATAGAAGAAAAACTAGAAAAGCACTCGGAGAGCGCAGACCTCCGCCAAGTGCCACAGTTCCCCCAGTGTTTGTGTGTACGTTTTCAGATTTGTTGACCATGAAAACATATGACTAGCAATTGGATTCACAATGATAGGATTAGTGGTTCAGTAGTTATTGACGAAAATGGCATTTTCCGTAATGGCGGTTTAGTGCCACAGTTCCCCCCATACAGTGTTTGTGTGTATGTTTTCAGATTCCTTGACCATGAAAACATATGACAAGCAATTGGATTGACAATGATAGGATTAGTGGTTTAGTAGTTATTCACGAAAATGGCATTTTGCGTAATGGCGGTTTTCTTGTGGACAGTGATCTGGATCACCACCAAAATCTAATCATCTGTAGGATACCCCATTTCTGACAATCTGTGAAAATTTCATGAAAATCCGTCCATAACTTTTTGAGTTATCTTGCTAACAAACAAACAAACAAACAGACAGACAAACTAACAAACAGACAGACAAACCAACGCCGATGATCACATAACCTCCTTGGCGGAGGTAATAAACCCAGATGTACCAAGCATTTCACATCACTAGATGGCAGACACATATAGCTTTCTGGTCTGCACTGGAGGACTCAGTTCAGCGAAACCAGAACCGCGCTGAATCTGATATCACTTCTGGGGCACAGAAGAAGAGATGTATAAACAATTGCACAACATATATTCTACAGAGAGGAAGCATTTGCTCCAGATTTTGCCAATTATGATTCTAAAAGGGATTATTTAGCTTCTGAAGGGATTTGC
This sequence comes from Pholidichthys leucotaenia, assembly GCA_020510985.1. Classification (NCBI taxonomy): domain Eukaryota; kingdom Metazoa; phylum Chordata; class Actinopteri; order Cichliformes; family Pholidichthyidae; genus Pholidichthys; species Pholidichthys leucotaenia. Next base: position 245,599,447 of record CM035845.1, on the reverse strand, counting down.
CTTCTGGACAGCACAAGATGGACTGGAGCGGAAAACTTTTCGTCCGCCATTGACAAAGCTGCACGTGAGAGGGAGAGGACAATACTGGCTCTTCCGTGGGGAAAACTAACTGAAATTGAGGTGGAATAAATCAGAAGATAAATGTGATTGTTTCTAGATGTGGGATAGAAAGCAAAAATGACAGACAGAAGACAAATAAGAACCGGGATGAAAACACGGATGCATGGCGACACATGACGAGTGGTTGGTCTGATCATGTTTTTATCAGTTTGTTTACATTCTACTGATTTTCTGATTCATATATTTAGAAGTTAAGATTAAAAAAAAGACAAAAAACTAAACCGTCCTTTGTGTAAATATGTCCAAAGTCCACTTTGACCGAGAGTTATGCAATCTAATGTGGCTGCCATCACATTATGCACATTACATGCATAAATTTACTCCTATCATAAACTTTGGATCATATTCTACAGCTTTCTCATTGACAGTAAGCTATTGTCTCTTACCACTTTAAAGTTACAGCCTTTGGAATTTGTGAAATCTAAACTGAATATTTTCTTGAAAAAAATCTTCACCACCAGAGGGTGTATGCAGATGGTATGGATCTGTGACCTAAAGCCTGATGTAGTTAAGCATTTAAAAAAAAATGCATACTGTAAAACTGAACTCTGAAAAGTGTGTTCAAAATTGGGCAGTTAGCACAAAACCTTTTAGACATGCATTAGAGGATTAAAAGTCACATGAGATGAACTATTCCTCAATTTATCTCTTTATTGAATCATGCAGAGAGTAACACAGCTGCAAGTCTCCATCCCAGCACAACCTGAAGAGAAGACAAAGACCCCGAAAAAGAATAGAAAAGGGTACATATAACCCCTGGTTCTGGGCGGTCCAAGCAACTTCGCACAATGGCTATCTTCTTTGTGAGCCGGTCCTAATCTGGCTTCTTCATTAGATACTCCTTTGTCCTCCAGTGGCTGGCTGGCTGCAGTCAGATGCTTCCTGTTATTCTCAAACTGTCTTCTTTCAGTTCCTTAACACAACTTCATGACCATCCCATGACTTGAGGACATTTTCCATATGTACACAGAAAGCATTCTTCATAACAGTAAACAGCTGGATGTGTGTATAGAGTGAAAAACCCACATCCTGTTATGTACGCTGCAAACTGTGAAACCTTTTAACTGACATTTAGACCAAGCACATTGTGTTAAAAATATTTAATATCCTAACTTATCTAAACATTTTAATCACAATACCAAGGGTAAAATTACTTTGTAGAAAAGCAGATGATTCATCGAGATAAACTCACATTGTTTTCTGTCTTGAGTGAGAACAGAAAAAAAATAAATTTCTGCTTGAACATTAGGTGCCTCAGTACAAAGACGTGCGTGCATTTCCTACTGAAAGATCCCATACGTTTAAATCAAGAAAATGGCTTTAAGTACAAAAAAATCCAGATGTATGAAATAGTGTGTACGCAGGAATCCAAGCACATTTCCTTTGTACATCCCAGTCTACATGGAATTGAGTACACATGAGGGAATACCAGACTCTTCCTTTTACACATCTCCATTTGAATATGCAAATACTGTAGATGTAAATATGCCCTGCATGTGAGATTCTCCTCACTGCAGGATCAGAATTCATGTCTACATGTGTGAAGAAGAGGAACTTCACATTTATAATGACTTCAATTAACATAAAAATGTAATTTTATATTTATTGTATTCTTAATTTAGAAAGTTGCAAATATACTGTATACTGTAGCACTGTGGGGATTGCAACCACAAGAGTTGATGGGAAATGATTAATGTCTAAACATAAGCATGTTCTCTTGAAGCAAATTGCTTTAAAACAAAGTAAATGGACAGTTAAGGAGCAAAAGTTGTTCTGATGAGACTTTCTTGTGTTGTAATTTTTATGTTAGCACCATCATTGTTAGTGCTGTTGTAGGGAGAGAATAAACTCAGTCAAAAATGGTTGCCGGTTTTATCTTTGAAGTCTGTTGAACGTCCTGTTAAAAGCTATTGATGCTACAACAGAAACAAAAACAAATACAAAAAATAAATTAAATAACCCTTTATTGCCATTCAACCAATCATGTACAGTAGAACGAAATTGTGTTTTTCCTGTCTACAGTGTTAATCACACACACCATGTGTAGAATCAGAGGGCCACTGCCATGCAAGGCGCCGCGACAGAAATTTCCCTTCTCCATTCCATTATTGCAGAGCACCAAGCTGGACGGCAGGAAGTTCTACTTTTATATGGTCTTCAGCATGACCCGGCTGGGATTTGAACCCCTGCCTCTCGGGTGAGGGGCAGATGCTCAGTTAATCTGCCCCTCACCCGAGGGGCAGATTAACTGAAGCTTCACACCCAGCTTCAGGGTGTGAAGCTTCTTCAACTTCACACCCTGAGTTGAAGAAAATATGTAAAACAAAAATAAAAAATACACGTTAAAAAAATTATTTTTATGTATATTTTTTCAACTTTTTGTATATTTCTGTTGTTTTATACAATTCCAGATTTGTGAATTATTTCCATATGTTTCTATTTATTTATCTTTTTTTATTTTTATGTATGTTTTCATCTTTCTGGATTTTTTTTTAGATTTCTGATTTATACATTTCTCTACAATCAAAGACTTGTGAATTATTCTTGTTTTCACATTTTTGTTCATGTGTCTCTGGTGTGTACAATAATTGTTTCACATCATTAACAGTTTCCCAACATCACCTCAAAGTATCGCCAACGACTCAATGACTGTGGAAATGTCCGTACGCCAGCCATGAAGTCGGTGTGGTGCTGCACATATTTCCACAGTAATTTCATTCTTGATACATCTGAAATCTTACATGGAAAAGAACGGACGCCATGTTTTGTACGTAAGTACCCTTTGTACTTGAGGCCCCTGGTGTACAGTAGATAAAGTAAATCATGGCAAAAGTAAAGGTGATGCACTTTGTGCCTTGTATGTCAACCTTTTGTCCTGTGAAGGTGTTTATATCGTTTTGAGCATTTTACCTACATTTCCCTACAGCCTTAGCATACACTCTCCTGACTATGAATCTCTTCTCACACCAGAATGTTTTTATGTCTAGCAAGTACCTTCCAATGAGCTATTTTTCAACAACACTAAAGTCCAAGACCAATTTGACATGACTTTGCACGTACCCTTTTGCTAAGGCTATACTTGGTTGGACTACTTTTCTTGTTGACTCTTTCCTGCAGCTGTATGAGGTTGTGCAAAGATACAGGACTTTTGCAGAACTTTCAAGCAACACCCACAGAAGAACAAGAAGATTAAAAAGAAGTGTTCAAGTTGACTTCTTTTCCCCTGCTGAACATTCTTGTCATTTACTGTTGTATGAGCAGACCTAGGTTTGAGGGGGCAGAGTCCGTGTTGAGCTAACCTTCAAAAGAAATGGGAAGAACTATGGAGAGAAATCCAAGTCAAATAAATGGGAATGGTGGACATTGAATCTACAGGGAAATTTGGTGATGAAAAGAGCAAGTGACACAGAGAAAAAAGCTGAATGAAGGAAAAGCAGAGAAAAGAGCATGATCTTCTGTAATGAGCCCTGTTTAAGAAACAGCACAATACCATCTGTCGGGTTTCATTTCTTATCGGTGCCTCCATGCATTTTCTTTTTCAGTCCTGGTGCTGTAATCATACTGTCTGTAGAACTTCTTGAAAAAAAAAAAAAGAAAACATGTTTTCAGCTCCTGTAGTTGGTCTCATTTTTTTTTCCATCTCAGACTTTTGGATGAGAAATATGCTCAGTGTTCCAACGTTTCCATTCTTGACATTGTTTGTTGTTTCTCAATGATCACACAGTTTGAGTTTACAAGGCACACAAGACTACCCAAAGCTGCCTTTGCAAGTCCTTGATCCAGATGAAAATAGATATGGCATAACTGTAAGGGCTGGGAGATGTACATTTGTTCCTCTTCTCAGGTTGGTCTCTGGTTAGCGTGCCTACAAAATGACAGAGCAGCATTTTGAAAATTGAGGAATTGTAAATGATCATCTGAATATGAATAGGGACATGAAGATTATTTTGTTTTATGGACAAGTAAGTGCCTAAGATCTAACATAGTTGTCCTCACCCAAACCACTAAAGAGAAAAACAAATTCCTGAAGAGTGCAATGGACCACAAAATACCACAAAGCTGTTAAGCTGCTGATGGCAACAAAACTCCAATTTCTAACACCCCCTTTTTTTTTAATTATTTATTGAGTGGCTAAAAGCTGATCTGTAAAAAGAACAGACAAATGAAAATGCTTTCTAATGTGCAGTTTTCAAAGATCTGTCCTTTTTTAAATGTCTAAAAAAAACTTAAATTACTCTGTTCAAGAGTAAATTGAAAAGATAAAAATCTAAGCCAATTACCTCAAAACCAAAGAATATTCATGCTTAATTTATTAACATTACATATTTCTCACATGTGTAGCAAGTGTTGTTGCTCTCTGAGGCATTTTTTCCACAAAGAAGACAGTTGTCAATGTTGCCTTTATCTGGAGGGTCATTGTTTGCATGCTTTCAATGTTATTTGGATTTGTGCATTTCTGCCTTTTTTTTTTACTGTTTCTACTGACAGACAAAATGACACTCCCTGCGGACCAATTATTTTGCGTTTCTTATTGGCAGCACAGCTTCACTATTAGTGCTGGCTTACAAATATATAGCTAGAGCAGTATATGAAGTCCTCCTTTATAAATGGGTGTGTATGTGTGCGTGTTTCAACTGACAAGGTGGTGTGTCAGCATGCTTCTTTTTCAAATCTACTTCAGAGTCCTCACAATGAGAGCTCTGTTTCGTGGGGGGGGGGGGGGGGGGGGGGCTGTCCAGCTCCAGTGGAGAAACCAAATAAATAAGACAATGCTAAAGGAAAAAGAGAGAAAAGCTGTCAGAGAAGCATGACAGAACATGTCCAAGTCTAATGAAATTGGCGACTAAATGAAGAAAGCACCTCATGGTGAGCTCATGCCAGTGGGATGATTCTGCACCATGGACTATATAAATTTCAGTCAGTTGCAGACAGTCATGTACACCAGCTGACAGCACTCATGGGTATCTATGATTTTAACCCTTGTAATGTGTTTGAAAGCTGCCCACATCTTTAGCATTAGTAGGTCAAATTTGACCCGTGATTTAAGTCAGCCCAAAATACTAAAAAAAAAAAAAAAAAAAAAAAAGTTATCTGATATTGTTTTTCACCTTATAGGTAACTTAGTATGTACACTGCAAAACCGAGTTAGTGAACAGAACTCAAAACTTACGTGGAAGCTTGATTACCTAGTAAATTTTAAGTAAATGAAATGATTTTTTGAGTAATCTTAAATTTAAAAATTCATTTTCAGCTAATTTTTTTAGTAAACTTTACTTTAAAAATACATTTTCAGCAAATATTTTTTTGAGTAAACTTACTTAAAAATACATTTTCAGTAAATATATTTTTTGAGTAAAATTTAGTTTAAAAATACATTTTCAGCAAATATTTATTTGACTTATATTTAAATATATTTTCATTTTCTGACACTTTCAATTATTAAATACATTAATTTAATTCAAAAAACAATGTTCATGACTTCCGGTCTGGACACCATGGTGATAGCAGCTTAACACTGAAGCTATAAGACCCCATCCGTGAAAATACCTTGAAAATCAGATTTAAACAGATTTTTGGAAGAGTGAAAATCAAAAGACAAAGTCATTATGCCTAAAGAAAAACAGAAGAGATTGACATTTGCCAGGCCAAGACGTGCATCGGCTGGAGAATCTGACTTGGAGGACAACAACCACTCAGAAACAGAGGAGCTGAATGAGGCTAGCAACATGGTTAGCTTAAAAATGATAATTCAAGAATTAAGAGAATTTCGCCAAGAGTGTTGGGCCGAATTTTGTGAAATTAAAGACGAAATAAAAAGGACAAACAACAGAGTGGACCAGGCTGAGGACCGAATCATGGAAGCAGAGGAAAGAATAAAAGGGCTGGAAGAAACCGTGCTGGAATTACTCAAACGACAGAAAAGACTGGAGGCTAAGCTAACTGACCAAGAAGGAAGACTAAGAATGGCCAACATAAGAATTCATGGTCTGAAAGAAGGAGTCGAGGATGGTTTCACCACAATGGCTGCATGCGTGGAAACCATATTGAGAGAGAAGTTGGAAATTCCCCAATCCACCGACTTGAAAATAGAAAGGGAGCACCGTTCATTAGCCCCAAGGCCGTCGGCGGAAGCACCCCCATGATCGGTGGTGGTGAAGTTTTCCAACTTCAGAACAAAAGAAGAGGTTTTGAGATTGGCTTGGCAGAAAAAAGGATTTATGCACCAAGAAAGAAAAGTTTTTGTGGAGCACAACTACGCCCCGGAGGTCCTTAAAAAGCGTTGGGAATACAACGACGCTAAAAAGGTACTAAGAGAGAAGAAACTGCGCTTTCAAACTCCATTTCCGGCGAAGCTGCGGGTTTTTAACGGGGAAGAGACGTGTCTCTACAACTCGGCAGAAGAAGAAACCAGGGATATGGCGAGAAGAGGGCTCCCGGTAATGGTGTATAAACCCGCAGCAGACCCAATCGAAAGAATCAAGGCTCAAACGTGGTGCACACAGAGACCCTCCAAATCCACGGGCCAGCAGCGGGAAACCCAGCGCCAGGGCTATAAGGAAAAACTGAGCGTTTACAGGAGGGAATAACGATATTTTTAATCAATCTGTACATCAAACCCTCCTCCTACAAGGTAACAAACATTAAAGGAGATGCAGAATCAGCAAGTATGAAGGGGTAAAACATTTCATGGAACAGTCATAATATTAGAAACAAATAAGTCTTTAAAAAAAAAAGAAAAAAATCTTGTTAAAATAGAAATGTGACAATGAACCACATGAACTCTCCACGCTAACAAATACTGTATTAACGTGATTGTTTGCTGTGACGGTGGTGGGAGGTTGCGCACAATTTCATAGGGTATAGGCATAAAAAAAAAAAAAATCATTACAAGTTCGGATTGGGATCTGAAATTCACATTAAAAACGTGGGACAACTTACAGGGGTGAGAGAGGGCCCTCAACACGTAATGGAGTTTGAGAAATTTTCCTCAGAGCCAACGCACCACCAAGGCTCTTCTAAGGTCACTAAAAAGACCTCAGCTCAGGAAGATCTTTTGACAGTTTTTTGCTTTAAAGTTTTATATACTATGTTCTTAATGTTTTTTTTTTTTATGTTCTTAATGTTCTTTCAGTTTCTGAGTAGCATAAAAGAGGGCCACTACACTGTTATACTAAATAAGACAACACAATGGAGAAACAGGGTGTAACCAAAAGTTTGTTAAAAGATCCAAGATTCTTGGCAAAATGAAAAAAGACAAAGCAGGAATAATATTTTTACAGGAAACCCACCTAACAGACTTGGAGCACAGTAAACTTAGTAGACAAGGGTTTAAACTGATCTCTTCATCTTCATATACAGTAAGTCAGGGAGGAGGAGGGGGGTAAAGACATTGATCTCAACCAAAATTATGTTTGAAAAAAAATCACAACTCAAAAATAAAGAAGGGAGATTTAGCATGGTACTTGGTCGGCTAGAGGGAGAAGATATCACCCTGCTGAATGTATATGCACCTCCAGGGGCTAACTGGAAATTTTATAAAAATGTATTTGATCTAACGATAACTAAATCCAAAGGTTTAGTGATATGTGGTGGAGACGTCAATCTAAGACTGAATCCTTACTGGGATGCATCAGGTAATTCTCTACATCAAAATAACACTCAAAGTAGAAAAGCTTGAATGCTACTAAAAGAAATGGGAATCTGTGACGTGTGGAGGGAATTCAACCCCAGTGTAAAAGATGATACATTTTATTCAGCACCACATTCATCATACTCAAGGATTGACTATTTTTTTATGTTTAATAGAGACATTGGAAGAGTAAAAACATGTAAAATAGGACTGATGGATCTCTCTGACCACAATCCGATCTATATGGACTTAAATATCCAAAAATACACAAATAATACATTTTCTTGGAGGTTAAATTCAAATGTGCTGAAAGGACCACTGAAAGATGAATTGGAATCAGATATTCTCAGATATTTGGAAGATAATGATAATGGAGAAGGATCCCCTTTAATACTGTGGGACGCATGCAAAGCTGTAATAAGGGGAAAGATTATCACAAAACTGGCAATCCAAAAGAAACTGAGACAAGAAAAACTAATCACATTAGATGAGATGAGATTCAACTTTATTGTCATTACACATGTATGAATACAAGGTAACGAAACGTGACTTGGCATTTGGGCACGCTCTGCAGAGCGCATCCAAGGCCGGGGCAGCCGCTAGGCGCCAGTCACATTAGAGTCAGAGCTTAAGAAAATAGAAAAAGAGCACAAAGACAACACTCATTCTAATGACTCGCTCAAAATTAAGGAAATTAAAAAACAAATAAATGAGATCTACACAATAGAAATCCAGAAGAAACTTACATTTCTGAAACAAAAATACTATGAAACAGGTAGCAAATCGGCAAAATTACTAACTAACTAACTACTAACTAACTAACCTGCACTTATATAGCGCTTTTCTAGTCACAAAGACCACTCAAAGCGCTTTCATTAATACTAACCCTCTATTCTAAGGGCCTATAGGAAACAGATATCTAGGGACAATTTAGAACAGCCAATTAACCTAACATGCATGTTTTTGGCATGTGGGAGGAAACCGGAGAAATCCCGGAGTAAACCCACGCAACACGGGGAGAACATGCAAACTCCACACAGATCACTGTTGGTCGGGGGCTGGGATCGAACCCACGATCCCACGATCCCCACAATCCCCCGGCCAAGGGTAAACTGTGCTGCCGCAGTGCTAACCACTGCGCCACCGTGCAGCCCTCATTAGCCTACAAATTGAGGAAACAACAAACGGAGAGAGCAATCTACAAAATCAGAGACCCAGTATCAAAGGAAATAAAATTTAGAATTCAGGAAATTCTTAAAAGCTTCGAGAATTACTACAAGAACTTATACTCCCTCAAAAAACACAAAAACACATCTGAAGCCTTCCTAAATACATTAAATCTTCCCCAACTTACTGAGTCACAAAATAAAACACTACTGTCAGAAATACAACCTAAAGAATTAGAAAATGCAATTATGAAACTTAAAGCTAACAAATCCCCAGGAGCAGATGGCTATACAGCAGAGTGGTGCAAAACCTTTAAACAGCAACTATCTCCTCTCCTCCTGAAAACATTTAACTATGTCCTCCACACAGGGGAAATCCCCCCTCCTGGAGAGAAGGGGTCATTGCAGTCATACCTAAACCTGAAAAGGATAAACTAGACTGCTCCAACTACAGACCAATCAGTGTGTTAAATCAGGACTATAAACTTTTTACCGCTATCCTTGCCAAAAGGTTAGAAAATATACTGACAGACTTAATTCATTTAGACCAAACAGGTTTTATAAGACAAAGACAGACGCAAGATAACATTAGACGCACTTTACACATAATTCATCATATAAAAAAATATAATTTAAATGCAGCCATATTGGGATTAGATGCTGAAAAAGCATTTGATTCGGTTGACTGGTCCTTCCTATATAGAATCCTATCCAGTTTCAATTTTCATGGTAACTTCCTTAGAACTATCCAGGCATTATATAAAAAACCAACAGCTAAAATAAGGATTAACGGTAAATTATCATCATCTTTTGAACTGGAAAGAGGATGTCGTCAGGGCTGCCCCTTGTCTCCACTGCTCTTTGCAATCTTCATAGAACCTCTGAGCCAATGGATAAGACAGAATCAAAAAATTCAAGGTATTACACTTGGTCAGAAGTAACATAAAATAGCACTCTTTGCTGATGACATTTTAATATACCTGGGGCAGCCGGACACCTCTTTTCCAGAACTAATCTCAGTTTTTTCAGAGTATGGAGAGTTATCGGGGTACGAATTAAACATGCATAAACCCCAAATTTTTAACATTCAATTATGACGCAAATCAATATTTACTAAGCAAACTCAAAACTAACTGGGAGATGGAATTTATGAAATATCTGGGGGTCAATATCCCGAAACAACTCAACAAAATTATAACACTAAACTATGATCCACTGATGGCAAAAATAAAATCTGATCTAGCAAGATGGAATATGATCCTATTCTTGGGTACTGCACAAAGAATTGAAACAGTCAAAATGAATATACTTCCACGTCTTCTATACCTTTTCCAAATAATGCCGGTAGAACCTCCCAAAAAAACATGGCACGAACTGGACAGAAGGATTTCAAGATTCATATGGCAGGGCAAGAGACCTAGAATCAGATATAGAACCCTACAGCTAAACAAAGACAAAGGTGGGCTTGGGCTCCCAAATATCAGGGACTATTTCAAAGCTGCACAAATTAAAACTTTAGTAGAGATATGTAACCCAGTCTACACTGCACAATGGAAGGAGATGGAATGCCAAATAACAAGCGACATTCCCCTACAGGCGATAATAGGGAACAATGCCTTACCTAAACTTTTGAATAACACTAACCCGTGGATAGAGACCCCGCTAAAAATTTGGTTTAAGATAGTCAGAGAGAATCAAACTAAAGAACCCTATCAATTATTGCAATGGATTTCCTATGATCAGGACTTTACTCCTAATAAAACAGACACTAGATATAAAAAGTGGAAAGAGAACGGACTGATAAAATATTACGATTTATTTAAAGGGCAAACTTTAAGAAATTCTGAAGATTTGAAAAAACAAGGTCTACTAAATCAAGACCTTTACAGGTTCTTTCAGCTTAGACACCACATAAACAAAATACTTAAAAAGGAGGATTTGGAAAGGGCCCAGTCAGGTGTTCTGAAGGTTTTCTTAATGGCATATAAAGGGATCCCAGGGATCAGATACATTTCTAAAATATACCATGGTCTTCAAGACTTAAAAGGAGACAACACATCATATATAAAAGAGAAATGGGGAAAAAGAGGGGAATTTCACTTTACAACTGGAAATATGGGAAAAGCTAAATAAACAACAATGGAAAAGTACTTCATCCCTGCAGTGGAGAGAATTTGGATGGAAAAATTTGGAAAGATTTTTCAGAACACCTGCACAAAACAAATTTACTCGTAAGGGGTTGAATTGTTGGCGCTTGTGTGGTGAAAAGACTGCAAATCATTTTCATGTGTTTTGGTCATGCCCTGTTATCACCAATATTGGACCAATGTACAGACAATATTGGGGAAAATATTCAAAGTAACAGTTCCCTTTTCTTTTGTAACTTTGTATTTGGGTTTACTACCGGAATTACTGGAAAGACGAGGGATTAAAATACTTATTCAATGTTTTAATATCAGCAAGTAAAAAAGCTCTAACAAAAAAATGGATGTTGAAAGACTGTCCTACACCTGAAGATTGGATTAACGTGATTCAGGACATTTATTCGATGGAAAAGTTGACATTTTAATTGAGACAGGACATGGATGGGTTCTTGAACTTTTGGCAACCCTGGAACGCATATGTGTCTTCCATCAGATCTAATCTTTGACAACTACCATTTCAATAATGGCACCTCTCTCTGTTCCAATGCTACTCAGAGGCTCTTTTATTTTTCTGCTCTTTTGTTTTTGTTTTTTGTTTTGTTTTGTTTAGTTTTTTTGTTCTTTTTTTAATTTCTTTTTCTTTCACTTAAAAAAGGGGTGTTGTAATAATTTTTTTTCCAATGTTGTCAAAAAAAAGGGGGGATATGTGATGAAAATGTAAACAATGCAATGCTGTAATGACATGTATACCCTTTACAAAAACTTAAATAAAAAAAACCAACAATATTCATATGTTCCACTTACTTTACTCACTACACCTCACAAAATTTAAATTTACAGAACTTACAGTTAGGCCCAAAAATATTTGGACAGTGACACAAGTTTTGTTATTTTAGCTGTTCACGAAAACATATTCAGGATACAATTATATAATCAATATGGGCTTAAAGTGCAGACTCTCAGCTGTAATTTGAGAGTATTCACATCCAAATTGGAGCAAGGGTTTAGGAATTACAGCTCTTTAATACGTAGCCGCCTCTTTTTCAAGGGACCAAAAGTAATTGGACAATTGACTCAGAAGGCTGCAGAAAAAAAAAAAAAAAAAAAACAAGGCTGCATGGGCTCTTCCCTTGTTAACCTGTCATCAATTAAGCAGTTAAAAGGTCTGGATTTGATTCCAGATGTAGCGTTTGCATTTGGAAGCTGTTGCTGTGAACACACAGCATGCGGTCAAAGGAGCTCTCAATGGAGGTGAAACAGACCATCCTGAGGCTGAAAAAAAAGAAGAAATCCATCAGAGAGATAGCAGAAATGTTAGGAGTAGCCAAATCAACAGTTGGGTACATTCTGAGAAAAAAAGAGTGCACTGGTGAGCTTGGGAACTCAAAAAGGTCTGGACGTCCACAGAAGACAACAGTGGTGGATGATCACAGAATCCTTTCCATGGTGAAGAACAACCCTTCACAACATCCACTCAAGTGAAGAACAATCTCCAGGAAGTAGGTGTATCAGTATCTAAGTCTACCATAAAGAGAAGACTTCATGAGAGTAAATACAAAGGATTCACCACAAGGTGCAAACCATGAATCAGCCTCAAAAATAGAAAGGCCAGAATTGACTTTGCTAAAAAAACACCTGAAGAAGCAAGCCCAGTTCTGGAACAGCATTCTTTGGACAGATGAGACTAAGATCAACCTGTACCAGAATGATGGGAAGAAGAAAGTTTGGAGAAGAATTGGAACAGCTCATGATCCAAAGCACTACATCTTCTGTAAAACATGGTGGAGGCAGTGTGATGGCATGGGCATGCATGGTTTCCAATGGCACTGGGTCACTTGTGTTTATTGATGATGTGACAAAAGACAGAAGCAGCCGGATGAATTCTGAAGTGTATAGGGATATACGTACTTTCTACTCAGATTCAGCCAAATGCAGCAAAGTTGATTGGACGGCGCTTCACCAATGATCCAAAACATACTGCAAAAGCAACCCAGGAGTTTTTTAAAGCAATGAAGTGGAATATTCTGCAATGGCCGAGTCAATCACCAGATCTCAACCCAATCGAGCATGCATTTCACTTGCTCAAGACAAAACTTAAGGCAGAAAGACCCACAAACAAGCAACAACTGAAGACAGCTGCAGTAAAGGCCTGGCAAAGCATCACAAAGGAGGAAACCCAGCGTTTGGTGATGTCCATGGGTTCCAGACTTCAGGCAGTCATTGCCTGCAAAGGATTCTCAACAAAATATTGAAAAGTAACATTTTACTTAGGGTTATGTTTATTTGTCCAATTACTTTTGAGCCCCTGAAACGAGGAGCGTTTGTATAAAAATAGCTACAATTCCTACATGTTTAATCATATATTTTTGTTCAACCCCTTGAATTAAACCTTAAAGTCTGCACTTCAGTTCCGTTGTAGTTGTTTCATTTCAAATCCAATGTGGTGGCATGCAGAGCCCAAATCATGAAGATTGTGTCACTGTCCAAATATTTCTGGGCCTAACTGTATTTCCTTTAGGAAAATCACCTCACAAACTACATTAAACTCAAATGTCAATGGAAACCTATTCAGTAAAATTACATCTGAAATGTCACATTTTAAATTAGACATTCTCAAAAATGTTAACAGACTCCATTGTTACAAAAATGTACATGGATAATACTTAAAACACTGTTTAAAGTATTCTTTTTGGCCCCATAGACCTTTCATCTTAAAACATACCACTGTCATGGATGGCCCTCACGAGCCATCATAAGACGCCACGAATCACCAGTGAGTTTGCACAGTTTATTAACAGAACAGAAAAGGAACAAAATAACAAGCCATGGGGGGCTAAAACACACTACAATGAATACAGTCAATGACAGGGGAGAATGGAAACATAAGGAAACACACTAACGAATAAAGACGAGGGATTGTCTACGTCCAAACAGCGGGATGCTCGAATAACGTCTTACCATGGGAAGGTTTTTGACGAAACTGCCGCATATTTCGGTCCCAGCTGCCCTCTTAAGTAGGGAGCAGCTGATGAGGCGAAATGCAGCTCAGCTGACAGCTCTGACAGCCGGAAGCCCCTCCGAGCGCTGTCATAATAAAAACTCGGAGAGCCAAAAGGGGCACACAGCCATCAGATGGCGAAAATAGTGCATGGCTCGAGCACGGACGAGATCGGCGCCCGAACCATGACAGCCACTTGTTCTCAGTTTAAAAGTGTTTAAATTCACTCATTTTATTTCCTATAGTGAACACAACAGGGATGTACAGTATATTATAATAGAGTCTAACAGACTACTATTAGAGGACACATACCAAAAAAATGCTTGTTTTTTAAAAAATTGTACATTAAAAGCTATAGTGACATCTGTGGTGTTATGGGTCAAAAGTAACCCAAAGAGATTTATGTCAGGAAAAAGAGAATAAGTCCTTTCTTTTTCATAAAACTAACTTTATTTTACTCAGAATAGCAAGTGCAAAATACAAATTAAACCATAAATTGAACATTGAAAAACAATATAGTTTGTGTGTGCATGTGTGTGTGCATGCGTGTGTGTGTGTGTGTGTGTGTGTGTGTGTGTGTAAGTGAGTCATGTGTTGTTTACGCACATGACTCACAGTATGTGATTGTTTTCGTGTGCTCCTTGTAGATGTGGTTGTTACATGTGTGGCAAGTGAGGGTAGTTTTTCTGCCCTTGTTGGAAGGGCAGGACTGGCACCTCTTTTCTCTTACTCCCCCTGGCATCCCTTGTCTGGTTCCTTGTGCAGGATGCTGGTGTGGGTGTAGCCTGAAGCTCTCCCACTAAATTGACATAGGCTTGGGTTCGAGGCAGACTCTGTTGTCTTTCACTGTGGGGATTTACCAGAGACTCCCCAGTTCCTTCAGAAAAAGTCTTCTTTTGAAGGGTTTTCCGATGTTTGATCAAGAATTAATTTCCATCCACACCACAAGTACACTGTATGTAGAAGCATCCAATATATTATAAAACACAGCCAATGGCCACATTTTTGTCTCACTTGCACGTGTACGTGCCAGTGACCTTGTTCAGATCGTCATCTCCTTTGTTCTCGCTATATCCAGGATCATAACATATATCAATAGCCTCATAGACAGTGAATCTCTTGCTCATGTTGACTGATGGTACTGCAGGATGAAACCGATATCTTCTTCTTCTTGACGTATCAGGTCTGTTTGAAGACATTGATGATCAAGGTTCCATTCTTCTCTGTTGTCTGCTCTGTGAATGAGTCCTCTGTTGCTGATGTTTTTGCCTATGGAATCTCTTAGGCTGGCGATGTATGTATGTTATACATTTTTGCCATGATCTTCCTTTGACATAATGATGGGCTCAGGGAACACACACACAGGCTCAGGAAGATTTAAGGCTTTTATTACCAACAACAAGTGGTGTTTGATTGCGTGAATGGAGGAGTGGATGTAGTGTGGGTGGACAGCGTGCGTCGAGGGCGGAACAGTTCGCCGTGCAGCCAGGTAACCCTGAGGACAGAGCAGAACAGGGAGTTAGCTATAGTCCCACGTCCCATGGGAAAATGATCACAATGTACTGCTTACTTGCAGGCGAGAAGGTGGCTGGCGTTGGCGATGCAGCTGTAGCCTGGAGGACAGTGCGGCTGCACGCTCTCGACGAACTGATGAGAGAGTGGCTGAGGAGAGCCGAGGAGGAGGAATTCCGCTGCCCTGGAGATCCACCTGTGCACAGGGGAGAACCTGGAGAGAAGGTAAGATGAATGAGCAGCTTACGTGTTTGGAGAGCGATGCGCTGGTCGGAAACGAACCGGACGGGCGCTGGAGATTTTTGAGTGTTGTCAAGCAGACGACTCCAGGCCGAAGCAGAAGGCAGAGGGGTTTATATAGTCTGTTGCTGATGAGGCGCAGGTGTGCATGCCGCTGGCGCTGATGACTGGCGAGAGCGAGGTGTAACATCCTTTCCTTCTATTTTCCCAATTAGCATTACTTTTTTCAGGTTGTCTTTTCTGATCATGTCTCCAAGAAACTTGAGCTGCCTCTTTCTAATTGTTGTGATCTTTTTTGTTTTTGCCAACTTTAAGACCTCTTCATTTCTTTTCTTTTCTGTCCATGATGTACGTAACATTCTTCTTATGAACCACATTTCAATAGCCTCTAATTTTTTTAACAACTGTTTATTTAAAGTCCAGAATTCACAGCCATAAAGTAAAACTGGCCATACATATGTCTTGAGGACTTGGAGTTTGGTGTCAAGTGAGATATTTTTTTTATTTTTGAGAATAGGACTCATTTTCGTGAAACTGTCTTTTGACATAGCAGTTCTCTTACTTATTTCTTCCTCACATGTTGAGTCTTATGTTATTGTGAAACCAGGGTATTTGAACTGGCTCACTTGTTTGATTTTCTTATTGTTGCATGTGATGTTACACGCTGGGGGATGTGGTTTCTTGGAAACTGTCATGCATTCTCTTTTGTTGATGTTTAGAGAAAGTCCATATGTTTCACTGTTGGCTGCTATGATGTTTAGGATGTTCTGAAGCTTTTTCAGAGTCATCAATTAGTACATTGTCATCTGCATATCTGATATTATTTATGTTTGTCCCTCCTGCTTTTATTCCTTCTTGATCATCAATGTTGCATAGATCATCTTTCTGTAAATGTTTGAAAGATCTGGAGATAGAACTCGACCCTGTCGAACTCCTCTTTGAATTGACTTCAATTTGCTGCATTCTCCATCTAATCTGATCGCTGCCTCTTGTTCCCAATATAAGTTTCTGATAATCCTCAAGTCTTTCCCATCAATATCATTTTCGCTTAAGATTTTAAACAGATTTCCATGTTTTACTCTATCAAATGATTTTGAATAGTCTATAAAACATAGGTACAGATCACGTTGTACTTCTATTGATCTTTCTAGCAACATAGAGAGTGTAAAAAAGTCATTTATGGTGCTCTTATAAAGAAGCAATCCAAATTGGGTTGCTGAAAGTTCAAAATGTATACTGTCTCTTGCTCTTGCCATCAACACTCTGAGAAGAATTTTGGTGGTATGACTCATAAGGCTTATTATTCTATGTTGGTCACATTCTGTAGCCCCAGGCTTTTTGGTAAAGTTATAAATCAGGGGTCCCCAAACTTTTTCCTGTGAGGGCCACATAACTTTTGCCTTCTCTGATGAGGGCCGGGGTCAGTTTGTAACAGAAAAAGTATTATGATCGCATGGGTGCCTAAACGTAAACATTTATTGTTTTCCAGAAAGCCACACATAACCAAATATTAATAACCCTGTCCGGGATCTTCACAGGAAAAAAAGTCAGAAAATAAATAATCACACTATTAATGAAATAAATGACACTGTTTATGAAATAAATAATAACCAAATAACCCTCTCTGGGTTCTTCACAGAAAAAAAAGTCCATGGAACATTAACTTTCTGTTGTGCCGTGCACAATCTTAACAGGTAAAAGTTCAGCTTAGTTGTCAGAGGAGACTCTCTTACTTAAATGACTCATATGAGCAGTCTCTCAAAGTTCTTGTGTTTCTTCCTTATAATCCTTTTGTAGGTTCCAGTGGGCTTGTAGACACTGCTGTTTGAAGCTCTGTCTCTCATCAACTTCACTGTGAAAACCACAAAGCAAGAAGGCTGAGAAACCGAACTAAATGATACAGCACCTACACAGCACAATACATTTCACTACCAGTATGGTTGTGGAGATGGATTTTATCCCAGTAGATTTTATTATGATTATATTTGTTTATACTCAGAATGACTCATTCGAGTCAGAAAAGTGAGCTTACCTATGTATGTTTATCAGTGTGAACTGTGGGCCTGCATCTGGCTGGTGAGAAGTTGAATGCCAGGTTCCATTTTAGTCACAGCCAGTCTCAAACACTGATGCAGATGTTCATCTGTCTAGCTTG
The DNA here is from genome assembly GCA_020510985.1 of Pholidichthys leucotaenia. Classification (NCBI taxonomy): domain Eukaryota; kingdom Metazoa; phylum Chordata; class Actinopteri; order Cichliformes; family Pholidichthyidae; genus Pholidichthys; species Pholidichthys leucotaenia. The sequence continues at coordinate 245,581,482 of CM035845.1, read as the reverse complement.
ATCTTATCGGAGCTTTCAGGTGTTTCATGTGTGAAAAGGTTTGCTTGCAGATATACGTGCTGCCAAAAAGTGTGGACATCTTCATTGCATGTTTTTTAATGTTAGGGTACGTGTCGTTTGGGAGGGCGGCATAGAAGTCAATGAGACTGTTGGGCTTGAATGCGTCTTTCAGAACATCACAGTTCTGTAACTCAACCAACTCAAACTGATAAGAAGGCTGGGCTTCATCGATGTCGGCAACAAAGGGGTTCTGGAAAAGACGGATTTCTTTTGCATTAACATGTAGTTCACGGAATCGCACACCAAACTCCACTTTCAACATTTCCAGTGCTTCCACACACTTTTTAGCTGGGAACGGGACCGCTGGGTTCTCTGCAGAGAGGTTTTGGGTCGCAGGGAGATGGATGAAGTTGTGCTTTTTCACTTGTTCCAAAAGCAGCGCTAGTTTCACCTCAAATGCTTTTATGTGGGAATACATGTTGCAAATGAGTTTCCCCTGGCCTTGTAGCTGCAAGTTAAGGCTGTTCAGCATTTCTGTCACGTCTGTTAAAAATGCGAGCTGCCATTTCCATTTTGGGTCGATCAGCTCTGGGACCGTTTTGTCTTTTGAATGAAGAAATGCGTACTGAACTGGGAGACTCCACTTCAGACAGGAATTGTTGGAACTGCCTGTGTTAAAAGTCCCTTTGCTCTGATGAAGTTTATGCATGGCACCACAACCTTCATGACAGAATCCCAGTTCAACACTTTGCAGCACAGTGCTTGCTGGTGAATTAGGCAGTGGACTTGTAGTGGGGACCAGAGTGGTGGCTCAGTTGGTAGAGCATCCGCCCCACACCCGGGAGGCAGGGGTTCAAATCCCGGCTGGGTCATACCAAAGACCATATAAAAATAGTACTTTCTGCCTTCTAGCGTGGTGCTCCCCATAATGGAACGGAGAAAGTAAAGTTACGCACAGAGCTACCAGAGGACTGACCCCCCGCTGTAGCTTTCACTACTTACAGTAGCTGTGTGGCCTAGGGTCAGAGAAACGGAGATAGGCGCCGCCCCATACACCAACATGGTGTGAAGGGAATTAACTAACTAACTAACTTGTAGTGGGGCAGTGAGACCCAGTTCTTCCATCTCCCGGTTCATGAGTCCTATTAGACCCCGAGACGCGCCCACCATACTAGGAGCTCCGTCAGTCGTGATGCTGGCAAGCTTTGACCAGTCCAGGTCCAACTCTTCCATGGTTTGGCATACTTTGCCGAAAATATCCTCCCCCGTCGTAGTCCCTTTGAGACTTTGGAGGGCTGCCAGCTCCTCGCACATTTCAAAGTTTGCGCTAACTCCACGAATAAAAATGAGCAGCTGCGCTGTGTCCTGCACATCCGTGCTCTCATCCAGTGCTAATGAAAAAAAGTCAAATTCTTTCGTCTTATGCTGCAGCTGGGCACATACATTACCCCCGATTTCTTCAATGTGTCTGGTGATTATACTCAACGACAGACTCACAGCATTAAAGACATCTTTGTTCTCGAGACGCACCTCCTCCGCGACAGCATTCAAACATTTCTTAACAAATTCTCCATCAGTGAAAGGTTTACCGCTGCTTGCTATCAGTTGAGCAACCCGAAAGCTGGCCCAAACGGATGACTGGTTCAGCTGAGCTTGGCTTACAAATGTATTCTCAGAATCAGAATCAGAATCAGAATCAGGTTTATTGCCATTGTTCATGTAGTACACAAACTAGGAATTTGTCTCGGTACAATGCTGCAACATTAAACATGATAAGATAAGAGAAATAAACTATACATGTAATAAAGTGTAGGATAAGATTAAGTGATACTGGTCAACAGTTAAAATATATATTAGCCAGCAGCAGATACTGTGGAGAACTATATAGTGCAGTCGGTAATGCAGGAAGAAAACAGTGATGATTGACATGAGTCTGGTTGAGCTGCTGTACATGGTGCACGAGAGTCACTTAGTGTTCAGCAGTCTAATGGCAGAGGGGAAGAAGCTGTTCATGTGACGGGAGGTTTTAGTCTGGATGGACCGAAGTCTTCTACCAGAGGGGAGGGGGGCAAACAGTACGTGACCAGGGTGTGAGGGATCGGCTATGATCCGGCCAGCACGCCTCCGGGTCCTGGAGATGTACAGATCCTGGAGAGATGGGAGCTTGCAGCTGATCACCTTCTCAGCAGTGCGCACGACGCGCTGCAGCCTTAGTCTGTCCCTGGCAGTGGCTCCTGCGTACCACACGGTTATGGAGGTGGTGAGGATGGACTCGATGATGGCTGTGTAGAACTGCACTAACATCTTGGTGGGTAGCTTGAGCTTCCTCAGCTGCCGCAGGAAGAACATCCTCTGCTGGGCTTTTTTGATGAGTGAGCTGATGGTCAGCTCCCATTTGAGGTCCCTGGTGACGGTAGTGCCTAGGAAGCGGAAGGAATCAGCAGTGGTGATGGGAGAGCCTGAGAGGGTGAGGGGGGGCAGAGGAGTAGTGACTTTCCTGAAGTCTACAATCATCTCCACTGTCTTCAGAGCGTTCAGCTGCAGGTTGTTATTGCTGCACCAGGACGCCAGCTGGGCCACCTCTCTCCTGTAGGCGGACTCGTCGCCGTTGGAGATGAGCCCGATGAGGGTGGTGTCGTCCGCAAACTTGATCAACTTGACAGACTGGTGGCTGGAGGTGCAGGAGTTGGTGTAAAGGGAGAAGAGTAGGGGGGAAAGTACACAGCCCTGGGGTGATCCGGTGCTGATGCTAGTATAGTCTGAGACAGTCTTTCCCAGCCGCACATGCTGCCTCCGGTCCGTCAGGAAGTCGATGATCCACCTGCAGAGGGAGTCAGGCACGTTGAGCAGGGACAGCTTGTCCCGGAGCAGAGCGGGGCGGATGGTGTTGAATGCGGAGCTGAAGTCCACAAACAGGATCCTGGCGTAGGTTCCCGGGGAGTCCAGGTGCTGCAGGATGGAGTGGAGGGCCAGGTTGACTGCATCGTCTACAGACCTGTTGGCTCGGTAGGCAAACTGCAGCGGGTCCAGGAGAGGGGTGGTGATGGACTTGAGGTGGGACAGGACCAGGCGCTCAAAGGACTTCATGACTACAGAGGTGAGCGCTACAGGTCTGTAGTCATTAAGTCCAGTGATCCGTGGCTTCTTGGGGACAGGGATGATGGTGGAGGATTTGAGGCAGGATGGCACGTGGCATAACTTAAGGGAGGTGTTAAAAATGTCTGTGAATACAGGAGCCAGCTGTTTCGCACAGAGTCTCAGGGTGGAGGGAGACACGCCGTCTGGGCCGGGGGCCTTGCGCGGGTTCAGTCTGGAGAACTGTTTGAGCACATCCTGCTCACTGCTGAGCTAACAGTCCACTTTTTAGCTTTGAGAGTTTGTCTGCTTGCATTTGGCCTTGCAAGCTATCATACTTGTCTTTGTGACGGGATTCATAGTGTCGGCGCAGATTGTATTCTTTAAATTCTGCCACAGCCTCTTGACAGATGAGACAAACAGCCTTTTCTTTGCATTGAACAAAAAAATAATCGTTTGTCCACTGCAGGTTAAATACCCTGCATTCTGAATCAGTGTTTATCTTACCTAACCTTTTCGCCATTATTCCGTTTTATTTGACAGGGGTGAGTCCAGGATTTTTTTTTTTCGGGGGGGGGGGGAGGGGGGGTCAGATAGGGGCACAGGCTGCAGAAGGGTGGAATAGAATGTCACATTCTATGCGTGTATTAGTCTCAATCGCGTGGCCAGACTGAAAAAAAAAAAATCATAATGCGTCTCTGGTATTGTTTAGGGGGCCGGGCCGTAGTTTGGGGACCACTGTTATAAATGTTTTTTTTTTTTTTTTTTTTTTTTATATCTGATGGAACTTTTCCATCATCCTAGATGATATATATACCAAGGCGTTCCCAGACCACCTGGGAGACACAGTCTCTCCACCGAGTCCTGGGCCTGCCCCGGGGTCTCCTCCCAGTGGGACGTGCCTGAACCACCTCAAGTGGGAGGCGTCAAGGAGGCATCCTAATCAGATGCCCATACCACCTCAACTGACTTCTTTCAATGTGGAGGAGCAGCGGTTCTACTCTGAGCCTCTCCCAGATGACTGAGCTCCTCACCCTATCTCTGAGGGTGAGTCCAGCAATCCTACGGAGAAAGCTCATTTCAGCCGCTTGTATCCGCGATCTTGTTCTTTCGGTCATTACCCAAAGCTCGTGACCATAGGTGAGAGTAGGAATGTAGATTGACTGGTAAATCGACAGCTTTGCCTTAGAACTAAGCTCCCTCTTCACCACAACAGACCGGTACAACGTCCGCATCACTGCAGATGCTGCTCCAATCCGTCTGTCAATCTCTCACTCCATTTTCCCCTCACTCATGAACAAGACCCAAACATACTTAAACTCCTCCACTTGGGGCAGGAGCCTGTCCCCAACCCAGAGAGGACAATCCACCTTTTTTCCGGCTGAGGACCATGGACTCAGACTTGGAGGTGCTGATTCTCATCCCAGCCGCTTCACCCTCAGCAGTAAACCATCCCAGCAAGAGCTGTAGGTCATTGCTGGATGAAGCCATCAGGACTACATCATCTGCAAATAACAGAGATGAGATCCTGTGGTCACCAAGCATGACACCCTCCATTCCCTGGCTGCGCCTAGAAATCCTGTCCATAAAAATTATGAACAGGATCGGTGACAAAGGGCAGCCCAGACAGAGTCCAACTCTCACTGGGAATGACTCCGACCAAGTGTTGGCAATACGAACCAAACTCTCACAGCGGTCGTATAGAGACCGAATAGCTCGTAACAACAAGCCCGATACCCCATACTCCCAAAGCACCCCCCACAAAAAACCATGAGGGACGCGGTCAAATGCCTTCTCCAAGTCCACAAAACACATGTAAACTGGTTGGGCAAACTCCAACAAACCCTCAAGAATTCTCGAGAGGGTAAAGAGCTGGTCCGATGTGCCATTGACAGGACGAAAACCACATTGATCCTCCTGAATCCGAGGTTCGACCAACGGCCGGACTCTCCTCTCCAGTACCTTGGCATAGACCTTCCCAGGGAGGCTGAGGAGTGTGAGCCCTCTAAAGTTGGAGCACACCCTCCGGTCCCCTGTTTTGAAGAGAGGAACCACCACCCCAGTTTTCCATGCCAAAGGTACTGCCCCCGACCTCCATGCAATGTTGCAGAGGCGTGTCAACCATGACAGCCCAACAACATCCAGGGCCTTGAGGTACTCAGGGCGAATCTCATCCACCCCCGGGGCCCAGCCACCAAGGAGATTTTTAACCACCTTGGCAACCTCAGCCCCTGTGATAGGCGAGTCATCCCCCTCGTCCCCAAACCCTGCTTCCTCTGTGGAAGGCGTATCAGTGGGATTGAGGAGATCCTCGAAGTATTCCTTCCACCGCCCAATGATATCCCCAGTCGAAGTCAACAGTGTCCCATCCGCACCATACACAGTGTAGACAGGGAGCTGCTTTCCCCTCCTGAGCCGCCGGACAGTTTGCAAGAATCTCTTCGAGGTCGACCGAAAGTCTTATTCCATGGCCTCACTGAACTCCTCCCATACCCGGGTTTTTACTTCAGCAACCACCCAAGCTGCACTCCGCTTGGCCTGCCGGTACACCTCAGCTGCTTCGGGAGTCCCACATGCCAACCAAGCTTGATAGGACTCCTTCTTCAGCTTAATGGCCCCCCTCACCACTGGTGTCCACCACTTGGTTCGGGGGTTGCCACCACGAGATGTACTGACCACCTTGCGGCCGCAGCTCTGGGCCGCCGCTTCAACAATAGAGGTGGAGAACATGGCCCATTCAGACTCCATGTCTCCAGACTCCCTCGGAATGTGGCTGAAGTTCTTCCGGAGGTGAGAGTTGAAGACCTCCCGGACAGAGGCCTCAGCCATACGTTCCCAGCACACCCTCACTATACGTTTGGATCTACCAGGTCTGAATGGCTTCCTTCCCTGCCATCGGTTCCAACTCACCACCAGGTGGTGATCAGTTGACAGCTCTGCACCTCTCTTTACCCGGGTGCCCAAGACATACGGTTGCAGGTCTGATGACACGATAACAAAATCAATCATCAACCTGCGACCTAGGGTGTCCTGGTGCCAGGTGCACATATGGACACCCTTATGCTTGAACATGGTGCTCGTTATGGACAGACTGTGGTTAGCACAGAAGTCCAATAACTGAACACCACTCGGGTTCAGATCGGGCAGGCCGTTCCTCCCAATCACCCCCCTCCACGTTTCACTGTCATTGCCCACGTGTGCATTGAAGTCCCCCAGTAGGACAATGGAGTCTCCAAGAGGAGCACACTCCAGCACCCCAGCCTCTGAAACATCATTTGGTGCATAGACACAAATGATGGTCATGACCCGTTTCCCAACCCAAAGGCACAGGGAAGCAACCCTTTCGTCCACCAGGGAAAACTCCAATATACAGTAGAGGCAGCAAGGTAGGGGGATGCAAGAATACCCACCCCTGCTCGTCGCCTCTCACCCGGGGCAACTCCAGAGTAGGCCAAGCTCCAGCCCCTCTCCAGGAGACTGGTTCTGGAACCGGAGCTGTGGATGGAATGTGAACATGTGGATGGAAATGAATGTGTGTGTGTGTGTGTGTGTGTGTTTGTGTGTGTTTGTGTGTGTGTGTGTGTGTGTGTGTGTGTTTGTGTTTATGCAAGGAGTGCATGAGAGTGAGAATGAGGGGAAGCATGTATGTGTGTGTGCACAAACAAGAAAGGGAAAATAATGAAAGGCAGCCAGCTGGTATGGACTGGCAGGAGAGAGGGGCATGGCTGAGCTTTCAACAGCTGAGCAGAGCTCAGAACCTCCCAGGAGGAGCCTAGAGACAGCTAGAGGGAAAAACACACTTCGGAGGGCACAGCAGCCATTGTGCCAAGGAGCTGGGCTGGCAGTCCATGACAGAGCCCCCCCCCCCTCCCAAGGGGTGGGTACCAGACACCCCAACGTACCATCAGAAAAAAGAAACACCATACACAAAGAGACACCACCACCACCACCCCCCCCCCCCCCGGGAGACTGTCACAACTAATCAGGGCGGGAGGTATGTGAATCGGGTCAGGAGGGAACAGGCAAAAAATACACAGTAATATAGTACAGGCAAGCTCAGTGTACATCCACCCCAACACCCAGAACAACACTCCCCTAAGACCTCAGATTCCCAGAGTTCAAGGGGCCGACCAAAGTCCCAGGCCCCAGAGAAGATGAAAAGAGGCTTGTCAGGTGGCCTGTCCAGGTCCAATATTAGGCAGGCAGCCCAAGCGAGCTGTTCAGCTTGCCAGCGAGGAAAACTGGGCCACCTAAACCCACGACACAGTTCATTAAGCGGACGAGCTGGTTCTTAGAGCCACCAGCTCAGGAGCAGCAGCTCAGGAGGTGGTCTCCCCATCGGAAGGACCAATTTAAGGGGAGATCAGGGATGGCGAGCCCTGACGTACATGGACAGTGACAAGGGAGGAGCCCCCTCGTCCCCCGTAGCCCTGTGCTGGGGAACAGTAACACCCACGGTGGTCCCAGTCCACGACAAAGCTGCACCCACGGAGGCTCCCAGCTTAGTTGCACCTGTAGTGGACTCTGGCTGGAGCTTTGCAGCACCCGTGGGGGGCTCTGGCTGGAGCTCTGCAGCACCCTTGATGGACCCTGGTTGGGACAATGCTGCACCCGCAATGGCCCATGGCTGGGCAAATGCTGCACCCGCGGTGGACCCGGGCTTGGCCAACGCTGCACCCCGAGTGGAATCGGGCGGCGGTGGATCCTTTCCTGCGACCCTAGATGCAGGCTCGAAAATAAGATAAGCCTTTATTAGTCCCACAGTGGGGAAATTCCAGGATTGCAACAGCACAAGGATAGCAACACTCAGAGCAACAGTCAGAAGGCAAGAAAAAACAAGAACAGCTAGTATACATATGTACATATTACTATATATATATATATATATATATATATATATATATATATATATATATATATATATATATATAGACACACAGTGCGGAGCATTGTGGTTGGTGGATGTGCAGCAGAAAGTCTAAGCTCTCTCTCCGCGGATGCGGCGGGCCAGCTGGATGTCTTTGGGCATGATGGTGACCCTCTTGGCGTGGATGGCGCACAGGTTGGTGTCCACGAAGAGACCCACCAGGTAGGCCTCGCTGGCCTCCTGCAGAGCCATGACGGCGGAGCTCTGGAAGCGCAGGTAGGAGGAAGGATTGGGGGTCAGGGTTGCCGGCAGCAGTGGAGCCTGATGAGGCGAGCTCAGGTGCAGCTGATGGCTGCACCCGGCTTTCCTCACCAAGAGCCAGGCAAGTATGCTCAAGTACTGATAAGAGAAACACAAAATAGAGCACTTTCCTGAGCTTGAGCTCCACCGCCATCCAGGATTCTGACAAACTTGGTACAGATGTCTCGGGCCTGGCCTCTAGGCGGTCCAGCTCAGGTGCAGACCCTGCTGCAGTGGCCTCTGCAGCAGGCATGATTGTGGTGGCAGTCCTGGAGCCCCCAGGAGAATCACCCAACGCAGGCTGCTTCTCCAGCATGATGGCTCGGGGTCCAGCCCGTGTTGACTCTGGTTCTTGATCCTCCAGGGCCACAAGCTCCTCCACGGTCCGGCAGCCTGATTCTGGTGGGAACTCAGGAAAATAGGGATGAGACACGGAGGGGATTGATAAGTCATGGACAGTGGCAGCAGGGGGAGGGCGCTCAGGTGACTGACTAACCTGAGGCTCTCCCCCGGTAGACAGACAAGATTTATTATGGTTTACAGAGATTGAATGTAAACACACTTTCCTGACCTCCCGGGTCTTGGTGAAGACCGCTGCCAGTGGCAAGCCACCATCCTCCCCTGTGTCGATGAGAGAAACGGGCCTCTCAGGGAATGGAGGAGGACCCTTTTCTGCTGGCACAGATGTGGGAATTTCTAGGGAAACCCCAGCGGATCTCAGAGCGGCGAAGGGAGACGTTCCGGCAATGTGGGCTGTGGTCTGGGCTGAGAGGGCACAGGCTGGTGGAATAGCTGGCATGGAGATTAGCTCTGCCCAAGGAATAGCCGGGGGTGACGTGAAATCCATGGCCACCGATGAAGAGGAGGGTTTCTTCTGACATCTTGATGAAGGATGGCTCTTATGCCTGGATATTGGCTCCTCTCTCCCCTTTGGTTCCTCTGGCGTCTGGCTACTCCCTCCCTGGACCAACGAGGATTCAGGGGAAACTAAGACAAAAGACAGAGGAGCGATGACAGCAGCTGACCGGGAATTCCCAGTGGATTGCAAAATCTGGAGCTCCTCCACAGGAATCTGGCATACTACATCAGGTGAAAGAGTGAGGGATTGTAGTAGCACTTGCCTGAATTCCACGTTGGTGATGACGTCAGCCGCTGTCTTGGTGTCTTGCTCCGTCTCCCATGGAGTAATACGATGCGTCTGACGTGGAGAAGAGGACACCAGCCTGGGAAGCATGTGTTGGGAGTTCAGCCTCCGGGAGTGCTTCTTCGGCTGCCTGGATGGTGCTGTGGAGAACCCTCTCACCGCTTCCTCAAAGAGCTGTCGAGATTCGCAAATCTGGGTGGGCAGCAGCACCAGCTCTGGATACTTCCAAAGGCTGGGACACGTCTGCATCACCCCGACAGCTATGTCCAGTAAAAAAAATTAACCTCCGGGGAGTGGGTGACACGAGCCCTGGAAGCAAAACTCACCGCACGCTTGGCCGCAGAACACTCCTCCGGGTTAAGTTCAAAAACAGCAAAGTCCATACTGGAAGACTGTAACTGGATGGCAAAAAACACAAAAAGGTTAAAAACAACACACACAATGTCTCTGCTAGGTTTATTTTACGGGTCGGGTGACTCTGTCATGAATTCCTGCCTATTAGAGGAAGAAGGAATTAAAACCAACTCGCAGGAGTACGTTGTGTGCAATTTATTGAACAAAACAAAAATAAAACAGTCAACATAAACAATGAACGGAGCAAAGGGAGTACAGGGAGGCCTCAAGGTCGCTCAAGAGAACAGGTGAGTAAAACATAGGGAAAAATGTTCCATGGCAGATTGGACTGCAGGGGAGGAATGGAGAAAGTGCCTGGGAAAGGAACCACCAGACAGAACCGGACAGCAGGGGCGAAACAGTTTGAATTCACGCAGCTGGAGCAGTCCGAGTTAATCCGTGAAGTCCACAGGGCAAGGGAAAAAAGGAGGAGAACTTGACAGATGAAGGCTTCTTCTGGACATACACCTCAATCACCCGACAGGGGAAGCATGTATGTGTGTGTGCGCAAATAAGAAGGGGAAAATAACGAAAGGCAGCCAGCTGGTATGGACTGGCAGGACAGAAGGACGTGGCTGAGCTGTCAACAGCTGAGCAGAGCTCAGAACCTCCCAGGAGAAGCCTAGAGACAGCTAGGGGGAAAAACACACTCCTGAGGGCACAACAGTCATTGTGCCAAGGAGCTGGGCTGGCAGGTCCAGCCCAGTCCATGACACTGGCTTTCCATATTTCATTTTGGAGGTGGCATTTTTTACTTCATCCTCCATTATGGGTGGGCCTTTCATGTTCTTTATAATAGGCTGTGGGCCTTGGTCATCATGAAACGGGTCTTCGATGTATTCAGATCATCTTGACAATATGTCCTTCTTCCACATTAAGATGTTACCTTCCTTTCATTTGATGCATCCTGATTTTGTGGCCACCTGCTTTCCACTGACTTCTTTGATCTTTTGGTGCATGTACTTGCTGTCAGTGTCTTTGTGCTCTTCTATTTCATCACATTGTGTGTTAATCCATACTTCTTTAGCCTCATTGCATGTCTTCAATATTAACTTGTCCATCTTTTTGTATCCCTCTACATGTTTTGATAAGCTCAGAGTTTCCAATAAATCAAGAATTTCTTGGGTCATCCATTTCTTGTGCCCTTTGTGGTCAGAGGCGGGTACCAATTTTTCCATGGGCTGTAAAATGCATTCCTGTGTCTTTTGCCACTTATCTTCTGTATTTGTGAGACTGTCAAGGTTTTCAAATCTGTTTGACACTGTGATAGAAAAATTCTGCTTGAGTTCTTGGTCTTGCTTAAAAGTCTTGTACTGTAGTTTTGGAGTTCTTTTATCTTTGTGGATTGTTTTTAGTCTCACTTTCATGATTGCTCTAACTGGGATTTGATCACTGCCACAGTCTGCCCCAGGCATGGACTTTGCATCCAGAACTGAGTTTTTTAACCTCTTGCACTTCTGTGTACCACGGGCGGTCATGTCTCTGCGTCCTAGGGTGCACGAGGGCGCCCTAGTGCGCCCTGAGAAAAAAAAACAAAAACTGCATTTCCGTTCTTCCACTACAGACACAGCCGCGAACAGAAAGTCAAAGGAGTGCTTTGATTGGTTTAGATGTGATTTACCTCTCATTCGACTAATAAGAGCCTTGAATTGGGTTTCTGAAACCTTGAAGAACCAATGACTGAAAACCTAGCAAGAAGGACCCACCTACCAACGGCTGCGAATACAGCGAGCCAATTGAAGCACAGAAGTTCGAAAGTGTGCGTCCCTTGCCTAAAATCTGTTTTGTGTAAGCCGCTGGGTGACACACAAGCGTTCGCCAGTCTTTTTTTCTTACTACTGTTCTTATTTCTTTTGAAAAAATGTTCGCCAAAACCGCAATCATGGAAGCACAAAACCGCAATAATGGAATTATGGTTTGACCGGGTCGCATGACCAGAACCACGAGTCCGTAACAAGCGGACCAGCGTCATGTTCGTCTGACAATGAGGAAGAGAAGTTCGCCAGCGACACTGCTGTTGTGGACAGGTAAGTGTTATAAGCTAAATTATTCTTTATCCCTGAAAATTGTAATCAAAATGACTTTTGACCGATTGGTAAATTACAACTGTGCGTCATCGCAACATGACGGACCCGGACCGCTCCGGTCCGGTCCGGACGGCGCACGGACCGTGTCCAGTCCGTGCGCCGCGTCCGGACCGTGAATCCCCCCCCCCCACTACTCTTCTGTAGCGGATTGCAGATATTATTGCAGATATTTTAGTACAACTGTGCGTAGTAGACCGCGGCACACGGCCGCGATCCGTCATGTGTTGATGGACGATGTCCATCCTCTGTAGCGGGGGGGGGGGGGGGGTTGTTATCTTCTACATTACAGATATTTTAGTATAATTTTTAGTGCACTGTAGGTTATTTTTTCTTGTAAAAATAAAGCCACACATTTTTTACGTGGCATGCTTCTTTGTGTTTGGGGGCTTGTTTGTTCATTCATTCATTCATGAATGAATAAACAACCCCCCCCCCCCCCACACACACACACACACAGCCCTTCACCTTTCATTAGAGTCCAAGATGAAGCTTCAATATTGAATCATTCAAAAGTTACAGACGTTTTTCCAAACTGTGCCATTTGGCACAATTTGGCACAGTTCAAAAATGCCTGGGAACAACCTAAGAAAAAAGTTGTGTAATATATTCATTTTTTGTAGTATTGTTACAAAATTTTGACCTCAGCTGGATAACACTTGGTTCTACATTTCTGTTGCATTTTCCAGCCCAGATCTGACAGCTGTGTGTTATTTGCAAGCATTTGTATCAAAAAAACACCCAGGCGAAATTTATTTTCTTCAAGTTCAGTATGTTTATATGACTGTTACTCAGTGGTAGGAGCACTTAGAGAGATTATGACTGTTTTGCCAAAAAATTCAAAGTGTTTCAAAGGGTTGAAGAACAGCTTTTGATTTACTTTGGGTACGTTATTTTTTGGGCATTTTTAGGGAAATTGACCAGAGTGCAAGGGGTTAAGCGTTTTTCAGTAAGTATAAAATCAATCTGGTTTCTAGCTCCATCCCCAGGACTTTTCCCTGTCCAACATTGCCTTGGATGGTTTTGAAACCAAGTATCGGTGATGATGAACTTGTTCTAATGGCACCAGTCTATCAGTCTTTAACCACGTTTGTTGATCTCTCCTATTCCTTGTGGGCCAACAATATTTTGAATGCGTTCTTTACCAACTTTTGCATTAAAGCCATTCATTATAATCTTGATATCTTGGGATTTTAGTGGTTTTGTCACCCTCTCAAGGTTCCCATCGAATTTGTCAATCTGTTTCTTCTTGATCTGTTGTGTGTCATGGTCTGGATGTGTCGTGGCTTCCTGTGGTAACATATTGTCACTTTCTGTGTGATTTGCTCTGTGGTTAGCTCTCCTTTTTCTTCTGAGGATTTTTGCTTTTAATTGTATTTTAATCACTTTTTTTCCGTCTACCGTTAGCTGTCACTTCTCTTTATCAAGCCTCTTGCACCTGTGTGCACACTCAGTGTCACCTAATTACTCTCTTTAGCCTTCTGTTCACCTTTCATAGGTGTTTTTGTTAGCTTCGGGTTAGCCACTAGCTATGGCTACTAGCTCTCATTCCCCTTTTCCTCTGGTGTGCTCTCTCTGTCAGATGTTTAGCTACACCTCTGCCTCTTTTAGTGATAACGGTAAATGTAATAAATGTTGTCTTTTTGAGGCGCTCAAGGCGAGGTTGTCTGATTTGGAATCCCTACTCCACTGCATTGAAACACCGTCTGTGCCAGTTAATAATGACGGATGCCCCTTAGCTGCAGCGGAACTCCCTAGCATAGGGCAGCCAGCTAGCAGTCCTCCGGTCCTCCTCAACAGTGAGGAGACTGGGTGGGTGATGGTGAGAAGGAAGCCTAGTGGCAAGGCCCCGGTTCACCACCAACCTGTTCATGTTTCTAAATGCTTTTCCCCGCTCAGCGACACACCCGCTGAGGAAAACACGCTGATCATTGGCAACTCTGTAGTCAGAAACATGAACCTAGAGACTCCGGCGGCCATAGTCAAATGCATTCCTGGGGCCAGTGCAGGCAACATCAAGTCAAATTTGAAAATGCTGGCTAAAAGTACCTGTAAATACTCCACAATTGTTATCCACACCGGCATTAATGACATCCAACTCCGGCAGTCGGAAGTCACAAAACTTAACGTGGAATAGGAGTGTGACTTAGCCACAATGATGTCTGCCTCTGTAGTATTCTCTGGGCCCCTCCCCAATCTGACCAGTAATGACATGTTTGGCCGCTTATCATCCTTCAACCTCTGGCTGTTTGTGTGGTGTCCTGCAAACGATGTGGGCTACATAGACAATTTGAGCTTATTTTGTGGAAAACCTGGTCTTATTAGATGAGACGGCTTCCATCCCACTTTGGATGGTGTGTCTTATTTATCTAACAATCTGGCATCATTTTATCCAAATTTCCAAAACCTTGACCACTCAGAGTTGGGACCAGGAAGCAGAGTAGCAGTCTTACACACCTCACTGCAGCTCCTCTTCATCCACCACCCCTCAACTTAGCCCCTGTCTTCCCCATCAGAGAATCACTGTCTGCTCCCTCCAAAGTAAATAAAAAATATAATGTATAAGCATCCCAAAGTGATTAAACAAAAAAGTTGGTAAAACTCAAATTAAACATGAAGCCTCTAAATAGAATGATTTGGCCTCCGCGGTTTGTTAAATATTAGGTCTCTAACTCCCAAGTTTCTGCTAGTCCAAGATCTGTTCATTGATCATCAGATTGATTTAATATCCCTTACAGAGACTTGGTTAGGGCAAGAGGATTATGTTGGTTTAAATGAATCAACTCCCTCTGGTTATTTGAACTGTCAAAAACCCAGAAGTTCTGGTCATGGAGGAGGAGTAGCAACAATTTACCTTTCCAAATTACGAGTTAATGTAAAGCAAAAAACATGTTATAATTCTTTTGAGGGCCTGATCCTCAGTATTAGGCATTTTAGCAATTTTAGGCTAAACCCAATTTTATTTGCCATAGTTTATCGTCCTCCATCAACCTACTCAGAGTTTTTATCTGAATTTGCTCAATTCTTAGCTGATTTAGTGCTGAAATCAGATAGAATAATTATAGTATGGGACTTTAATATACATGTAGATGTAGATAGTGATTGCCTTAATATGGCATTTAATTCAATATTAGACTCTATGGGGTTTTCTTAGAAAGTAGGAAATTCTACCCATTATCTCCACCATACATTGGGCCTTGTTCTGACATATGGCATAGAAATAGAAAATCTGGTATTGTCTCCTCATAACCCTGGACTGTCAGACCTTTGTCTGTTAACCATTGATTTTACTATTTCTGACTATTTGGCTCCTAAAGAAAAAATATTACTACAGTAGATGCCGTTCAGATGATGTTGTTACTAAATTTATGCAGATCGTTTCCTCTATGCCATGTGTCAACAAAACAGAAATAAGCTATAGACAGCTTGCTCATTTCTGTAATTGATAGCATGTTAGATAGCTTCTCTGCATCAGACTCTAGACATGGTGGCCCCTTTAAAAAATATAAAGTCTAATCAGAGATTTCAAACTCCTTGGTTCAACACAGAAACTTGTAGCTTAAAACAGAAGACTCATCAATTAGAAAGAAAATGGCACTCCACTAATTTAGAAGACATCTATTTAGCTTGGAGAAATCTTCTTTTAATTTATAAGAAATTTCTTAGAAAAGCTAGAACCAATTATTATTCTGCATTAATAGAAGAGAACAAGAATAATCCAAGGTTTCTTTTCAGCACTGTAGCCAGGCTGGCAAAGAGTCAGGACTCTGTCAGTCTTAGCATTCCCTTAGAGCTTACTGGTCAGGACTTTATTAGATTAGATTAGATTAGATTAGATTCAACTTTACTGTCATTACACATGTATGAATACAAGGTAACGAAACACAGTTTAGCATCCAATCAGAAGTGCAAAGGACAGCAGTGCAGTATATACAGTAATTAACAATATGTGCAATTTAAGCAAATATATGCAAATATATGCAGCAGTGCAGGAAGTTAAGAGTACTGTTATGTGCAAATAATGTACAATAAGTTGGATGGGCAGTTATGTACAGGTGAGGATGGTAAGAGATGATGGTAAGAGAGTCAGCGGGGAACTAAGTTCAATAACGTGACAGCTGTTGGAAAGAAACTGTTCCTAAACCTGCTGGTTCTAGTCCGAAGGCTTCTGAAATGCCTTCTGGAGGGGAGAAGCTGGAACAGTCCATGAGCAGGATGGTTAGAGTCCCTAAGAATGCTGCGTGCCTGGCGCAGACATCTTTTCCTGTAGACGTCCTCTATAACTGGAAGTGGAGTCCCTCTGATGCGTTGGGCGGTTTTCACCACCCGCTGCAGCGCCTTACGGTCAGTGACAGAGCAGCTCCTATACCAGACTGTGACACAGTTGGTCAGTTTATGAACGTTTATGAACTTTTTTCAATAATAAAATTTCATCTATCAGAGATAAAATCAATCAGATTCTTCCCACCGTTAACTTAAATACAGTAACTACTACAACTCCTTCAATTGGTATCTGTTTGGATGAGTTTACTCCAACTGACCTTTTAGAGTTAGACAAAATAATTTCCTCATCCAAGCCTTCAACTTGTCTTTTAGACCCTATTCCTACCAGGTTATTTAAAGAAGTCTTCCCACTTATTGGTAGTGTTATTCTTCAAATAATCAATTCTTATTTAACATTAGGCCATGTCCCACAGGCTTTTAAAACAGCTGTAATTAAACCCTTACTCAAAAAGCCAACGCTGGATCCAGGAGTTTTAGCTAACTACAGACAAATCTCTAATTTCCATTTCATTTCAAAAATCTTAGAAAGGGTTGTTGCTACGCAATTATTTGACCACTTGCAGGGAAATGATTATTTGAAGAGTTTCAATCTGGGTTTAGAATCTATCATAGTACTGAAACAGCCTTACTGAAGGTCACTAATGACCTCCTGATCGCCTCTGATAATGGACTTGTTTCTCTACTTGTCCTTTTCGACCTTAGTGCAGCTTTTGATACTATCGATTATAATATTCTACTTGATAGATTAGAACACTATGTTGGACTTAATGGAACTTCATTGCAGTTGATTAGATCTTATTTATCTGATAGGTTTCAGTTTGTTCATGTCAATAATGAGTTTTCTTTCAACTCAAAGCTCAGTCATGGAGTTCCACAGGGATCTGTGCTAGGCCCTACTCTTTTTAGTTTATATATGCTTCTGTTAGGCAACATTATAAGAAAGCACTGTATACATTTTCATTGTTACGCAGATGACACACAATTATACCTGTCAATGAAGCCGGATGATAGTAATCAATTAGTCAAGTTAGAAGCCTGTCTTAAGGAAATCAAAGCTTTGATGACTTGTAATTTCTTGCTATTAAATTCAGATAAGACTGAATTCATTCTTGTTCGTCCAAAAAACCTTAGAAATACCTTTCCAAATCAAACTTTTAGTTTGGATGTGGTTACTCTTTCTCTGAATAGCTCTGTGAGTAACCTTGGAGTCATTTTTGATCAAGATCTGTTTTTCAGTTCACATATTAAATTTGTTTCTAAGACTGCCTTCAATATGCATAATATGCCAAGATTAGGAGCATCTTGTACTCAGAGTAATGCTGAGAAACTGATCCACACTTTTGTTAGCTCTAGATTACATTATTGTAACTCTTTATTATCAGGTTGTCCTAAAACATCTTTAAAAAGTCTTAAGTTGGTCTAAAATCCTTCTTCTCACTTTCAAAGCTCTTAACAATCAGGTACTAGAAAGAGAGATCATATCTCTCCGGTTGTGGCCTCTCTTCATTGGCTTCCCATAGAGTTTAGAATTAAGTTTAAAATCCTTCTTCTTGCTTACAAAGCTCTAAACAATCAGGCCCCTTTTTATTTAAAGATCTGATACTACCCTATTATCCAAACAGAGCACTATGCTCCCAAAATGCTGGATTACTTGTAATACCTAGAATCTCCAAAAGTACAATGGGAGGCAGAGTCTTCAGTTATCAAGCTCCTCGCCTGTGGAACCACCTGCTAATCTGGATTTGGGAGTCAGACTAGATCTCTGTTTTTAAGAATAGGGTTAAAACCTTCCTTTTTGATATAGCCTACAATTAGGGAGGGATCATGTGTCTCTGAACCCTCCTTTAGTTATGCTGCTAATAGGTTTAGACAGCTGAGGGACCTCCAATAATGCACTGGGCTTCACTCCTTTCTTCACTCTCTATTAATTTTTTTTTTTTTTTTTTTTGCTGGTCATTAACATCTATCTGTTCTCTCCCACAAATTGAGTCCCCATTGTGCTGTTTGCTCTCTACATGTCTGTTCTTTTCATCTTCTCTGTCCCCTCACCCCCCAGCCAGTCACAGCAGATGACTGCCCCTCCCTGAGCCTGGTTCTGCTGGAAGTTTCTTCCTGTTAAAAGGGAGTTTTTCCTCTCCACCATCACCAAGCACTTGCTCACAGGGGATCGCCTGATTGCTGGGGTCTTTCTGCAATTGTGGGGGTTTCCCCTACAGTTGAAAGTGCTATGAGATGACTGTTGTTGTGAAATGGCGCTATATAAATAAAGCTGAATTGAACTGAATTGAATTAATCTGCTGTCATAGCATAAACTTGAATAAAACTAATGTCAAAAGGCTTCCCACTAAGTTTTACAGTTATTATTTTGTCTGTAACTACCCAGAAGGCTTTCTTCGCTTTTGCACATTCAGAATTTGTTTGTCTCCTCCTGAATATAGTAGTAGTGTATGTTTATCTACTGTTATTTCACCGACACCTTTCCATTTTACTTTTGATAGTCCAAGAATATTAATCTTTATTCTATTCATTTCTTGTTTAATGTTGTCTAATTTCCCTTTTTTGTACATAGTCCTAACAGTCCATGTAGTGATTTTAACAGTTTGTTTGCAGATGCGTACAGTTGTAGGATGACGGTCTGGTGTCACCTGATGCACATGACATTTCCTACAGAGCAAGGGATCTCTAGCATGACCAGAGACCCTCTTAACACTATTGCTTGACAATGTTGAAGACTTTTGAGTGATGATGTTCTTTGCAAAGTTACTTATAGAAGGTTGCAATTGCTTTCTATAAGAGCAGTGCCCATACTGAGCAGGTTTTCCAAGCCGTTGTACTGTACCACAGTATCCTCTGCCTAGTACATTGAAATGTTGACCAGTTCAAAATATTATCTGGCTTTTTGGCATTTTTATCCATCACCTGCCAGCCATGACTTCATGTGACCCTGATCGGGAGGCTAAGTGGGTACTCCACCTTGCCGAAGGGTGTCCCACAGGCTAACAGAGGGAAGGCAATGCCTTACTGCTCCTGTTGATAGAAGATACCTTTATCCCGCTTCCCTCAAAAATGACAACATCTTACCAAAATCCCATTTATAGATGCCAATCAGGAGCGCTCCTCCAGGTCTCTGGTGCACCCCTTGGTATCTTTGTATCGCCAAGCATTCCCCTCCTACATGGGATAATGTCAGTGACAAATTCTCTACCTTGAAACTATTCAACTAACCTCATTGGATTTCCCTGTGCACAGATGGACTGGATTCACCCCTCAAGGCAGATCCCAAATCATCGCCCTGCATAAGTCTCCATTCCAACTTTCCGTATTGAACTTAACCCTCACTATATGTGTTCTCCCCTCCACTTTCCATTAGCTGTCGGACTGTGGCAGGAGTAGGAGGATTGCTAGCATCTCACCTGTGCAGCAACACTAGCAGGCAAGTGGAAGAGTCGCCACTCAATCTTCTCTCAGCTCTGTAAGAGAAAAAACACTTGATTAAAACTTACACGCTCCAACTGTATAAACCATACTCAATCATACCTCTTCTCTTGTTCTTCTTCTTGTATAAACCATACTCAATCATACCTCTTCTCTCCCCACAGGGTTCCCAGGTTCTCTCCACACGCAGCTTTCAGTAGCAAATGATTGTTCTTTTTTTTTTTTTTTTTTTAATGGCTCCCGTTGTCCGTGTTTGTTTCTGCTGATGGGTCTCTATAACAGAATCATGTCACAAAGTTGAAAATGGGATAAATTTGACCCAGACACAATATACGGGTTAATCTAAATCAATGAATTGATTTAAGTCGCTTCTCAACACCATATTTTTTAAGTCTTTAAAAAAGTAGTATATTAACATTTCAGTGAAGTGGAAATTAATTTTCAAAACTTGAGGAATTGAGTCCTTATTGTTGAATCCTTATTTGTGCAAAGTACTAGTATTATGTGTTTTCTCTGTATCAACAGTGCAGATTGTAAAGTTTAACAGAAGCAGGTAGGAAAGACCTGCAAAGCCTCTCCCTCATGCACTTTGGATGGAGCAGCCTGCCACTAAACAAGCTACTCAGTGTTCCTCGCATGGGATGGAACTCAGACTTCAGCAGAGGTGACAGCTTAGCCACCATCCGTCTCTCTCCTATCACCTCCACTGGATTGAGGCAGCACCCCAGAACAGAGCTGGCCTTCTTTATCAGCCTGTTCAATCTCTTCCTGTTGGCAGCTGTCATACTGCTGCCCTAGCAGACCACACCATACGAGAAAGTTGATGCCACCACAGAGTTACAGGTCTTCATCAGTGCCCCATGCACCCAAAAAGACCTGAGTCTCCTCAAAAGGAATAGTTTCCTCTGCCACTTCTTGTAAAGTGTGTTAGTGATGTGTGACCAATCCATTTTATTGTAGACAGATGAAGGTGAACACCCAAGTACTTGTATGATGTCACGATCTCAATATCTATTCCCTGGATGTTTACTGGTGCTGTGAGGGAGTGTCTACACCTGTGGGAGTGCACCACCTGTTCTTTGGTCTTCCCTGGATTGAGCTTGAGGTAGTTCTGCAGGCACCACAAAAGCCCACTAATATTGTGCATCCCTGCAAAATATGTAACAGTATACCGGCAAGAATTGAGAATAATGTGGGGAAGATTAAACACAGAACAAAGAAAAGAAATGGGTTTGTTTCAGTTTCATTTAAAGCAGCTGGTATTCTGACAAATCTGTTTTTTTGTTGTTGTTTTTTTTGTCTAAATCA
Source organism: Pholidichthys leucotaenia (assembly GCA_020510985.1). Classification (NCBI taxonomy): domain Eukaryota; kingdom Metazoa; phylum Chordata; class Actinopteri; order Cichliformes; family Pholidichthyidae; genus Pholidichthys; species Pholidichthys leucotaenia. The sequence goes on along the minus strand of CM035845.1, from coordinate 245,560,592 downwards.
ACTGATTTACAATCTGAGACTGTTTCCCTTTACAAAAAAAAACCAAACAAAACAAAACAAAAAAAAAACATAAAGCATTTTTACCAGCAGGAATTACATCTTATAGTTATGTATTTGGGAAAAAAATGGTGTCATGAGCGAGGTTTAACTTGGTTGAGTGGTTTAATGTGCTAGATGTTTATCCCCTCACCCACAGCTCACCTTTTTTCCTCAATTAGTGGCAATAGTTGTAAAGTTATAAACCCTAACTATTATAGTAAACTTAAGCACCTGTACAAGTTTATTAAAGAGTAAATAAAATGAATTGATGAGGTGGAAATAAAACAGAGGTAAAAACTGACCAAAGTCTGCAGCAAGATTTGAATTTTGGTCTCTTGGGCAGAAGTGCTATTTTTGGTGCTGACCCTCCTTCCTAGCCTATCGTCTTGCCTGTTCTTTCAAACACTTGTTTTGTCATATTGGCATGGTTGAAAATTATAATGCCTGAATCAGTGCATGTCAGTTTAATTTACTGTAAATATAGGCCATCCTTGGACCTGGGTTAAATGATCTAATGACAGTACTATTATCATTTTATTGGATCAGCTAACTCTTTACATCAAAGCATTGTGTGGAAGGCATTATATACTGCAAATGATTGTCACAAATGTTAAGGCCAAGTGGTATTTGTCTGAAACACCCTTAAAGACCTCTATGTACTTGCTTAGAGACTGACCATAACGAAACATAAATTCCACACTTGCACACTTTCCAGTAGCACAGGGGTGAAGCGGATGCATTGACAGGGCACACACTCAGGGACAAGGGCCTGATGTAGAGCGCTGTTCACCCCCAACAAAGTAATAAAACAGTCAGGGAATGGCCTCTTGCTGCCATGGAAACAAATGTCCATATAGGTTACTCCCAGTGTGGGGAAGGGAGACAGGATGAGCTACTGATGTAAGGAGAAAGTAAAAGATGTATCCTCAGAACAGAGGTCAATTATGTTGGAAGTTATCCATGCCTTAGAGTAGGGACATTGCTGCCGTCACACAAGATAATAGCTATTACTGACAAGTTGGTAAACGTCTCGGAGTACAGCGCTGAGCCATAATTTCTCCGAGGCTATATGCCAGCGGTGTCAGCTCGCATCTATAAGGTATTCTTCTTAGCACAAAAAGAAAGGAGGGAGAAGGCAGTCTTATAGGTCAGAAACAACAGGCCTGGGGAAATTTTGATAAATAGTTCCTGGCAAGTATTTTGTGCTGTGCTTTTCCCTCCAATTTGTTTATTTGCTCAGTCCCCTCATGATGCATTACAGATCTATAGGGTTCCTAATCCTCTGCAGCACTGCCTTTGACAGCTTTTGTAAAGGCAGAAAGAACAGCAAGGAGAAAAAAACACAAAACAAACAAACTTCGTTTTGTTGTGCTTGGAGTTTTAAAACTTGTGTACAAAGCAAAATTGTGTGTGTGTGTGTGTGTGTGTGTGTGTGTGTGTGTGTGTGTGTGTGTGTGTGTGCTTGCCCGTGTATGTGAGAACATACCTTCAATTAAATAAGACTCAGTCTATGTGTGTGTGTGCACCTTGCAGTTAATAGTGCTATAAAGCTTGCATTCTGCTTTCCTCTGTTTAACAAAGTCCCTCTGCAACACCATAAAGATTACAGCCGGACTCAATCATCTGAACTGAGATGTGTGTTTAACGGATAATCCACACACTACAAATAACCCTAACGTCAGGCCAGAGAAGCTTCACTCGTTACTTTATTTCTTTCTCACACCATTTGTTAGTGTTCATCTTTATTCCTCTGGCTGTTTCAATCTTTTTCAGCAGCCCAACAACCACCACCCCTTTTTCTTCCTTTGTGTTGTTTCTATTTAATAAAATAAAAACTCTGCCTCACTGCCCCACCATCTCTCTGTCTCTTTCGTCCTTCTCTCCGATTTGCCTCCTTTCTGTCTTTCTACTCCCTTTACTCTTCACATGGCGAAGAGGAAAATGAGCTTCATAAGAGGGCAGGCTGATGTGGTACAGTCAGACAAAGAAACAAGCTGAAATCCGACAGATGACACACACATGCACACCTGCCCACCATTACAATAATTGAGGGAAGCTTGGTGGGTGAGCTCAGGTAGCACTGTCAACCATTTGGAATGTTCAGGCTTCCAAAACAACCACCGCTGGTTGCAATGGCTCTTTCAAGCATCAGTAGGCAGGTGTTGTTGCAGAACCATAGAGAAAGTCAAATACTGAGGGTGGTGCATACTGGCTTATTAGTAAGGGGCTATAATGATGAGGAGAATAAATCTTTCCTGACGTATCATCTACCCAAGCAGAACTCTCACTTTTAATGTACCTGACAGATGTGCTCGCATTTGCTCTGTGAGTTTGTTGCTCGGCAAACACAATGTCAGCACATTAACACTTTATAGTGTTGCTGTTTTAATTTTAATCAAATGTTTTATTCCTCCATCTGCTGTCAGTATTCCGACTTGTAAAAGACACAATTTGGGATTCATTTGCCAATTTGAGAGAAATGTTTTGTTTCAAAAGAATGAAAGGACTGCACCCTGCAGATGTCTCAAAAGTAGCCTGAGTAGATGTTTTGTACGGCTGCCAACGATGATTCTGTAATGCAGGGATTAAACACTGGGAAAAAAATATGAATTGTTTTTAAACAATAGCAAATTAAAAATGAAATTGACATGTTTTCAGCCACTGGTGTAAATTTGTGATAAAGACTTTGAGATCATTTGTTAAAATCACTGATTCTCCAGTCTCGTCCCATTATAGCACTGCAGAAAAATAGGTAAAGATTACATGCTTTTAAAAAGCAGAAGACATGTCTATAATTGCCAAAAACAACAATGCTGAAAATTGTGTAAATGTGGTATTTCTCTAATTTCCAATTGCTTTTGAAACATTGATTCAACTGAACTATTGTGATCCTTTTAGCTACTGACCACATTCATAATCTTCTGTCATCTATTAAGGGCTATTAACAGTGCTACTCATAATATTTTTTTTTAAAAAAGACTGACATAACGCACGGCTCAGGAGACACACACGCAGGCTCAGAGTGAATTTAACAGCTTTATTCAACAACAAGGATGTGTGGATGCGTGTCTGTGATATGTGGATGTACTGATGGCGGACGTCAGCGTCAGGCACGGAGGCAGGAAACCGTACAGCCAGACAACCCTGGGGGGAGAGCACAGGGAGAAGGTGACGGGCACCAAACCAGTACAACAGGTAACGAGGGATTTGTTGGCTTACTTGGCAGGGCAGGTGGCAGGCGTGCACAAGGGAGAGTCCAGAAGACAGCGACCTGACGATGCACCTGACAGCAGCTACGAGATGGCGATGCAGAGGTGGAGTCCGCCGCCGGGGAGGATCCACCTGTGCACAGGGGAGAAACTGGAACACAAGAGGAGGTATGCTTACGCGAGTAATCTTGCTGGTAGGCGAGGGGGTTCCTCTGAAGCAAGTAGCCGAAGGGAACAGACGGCTTCAGGCCGAGGCCCAGGGCAGAGTGGCTTATATGCCACGCTGCTGACGAGGTGCAGGTGTGCGCTCAGCTGGCGCCGCTAATGAGAGGCGAGTTGTAACAGTACTCCCCCCTCTAGCAGCGCCTCCTGGCGATGGTTTATCGGGGTGGTTCCGGTGAAACTCGGTGATGAGAGAGCGATCCAACACGAACGAGGGGCGAACCCACTGCCTCCATTCTGGACCATAGCCCTCCCAGTCCACCAAATACTGTAGCCCGCAACCCCGGCGTCGGGAGTCCAAGATGGTAGAGACAGTCCAAACCGGATGGCCATCAATCATCCGAGGCGCGGGCGGCGCAGCAGGAGGAGGGCAGATGGGATCAGACACCACCGGTTTCACCTTGGAGACGTGGAAGGTGGGATGGATGCGGAGGGAGGGGGGAGTAGCAACACGCACAGCCACCGGGTTGATAATCTTGGTGATGGGGTATGGACCCATGAAACGTTTAGCCAACTTCCTCCTCTCACCCTTCAGGTTTACATCTTGCGTGGATACCCAGACTGGTTGGCCAACCTGGTAGGCAGGAGCAGGTCTTCTACGCCGATCCGCCGTGGCCTTATTGCGCTCTGCCGTGCGTAAAAGCGCATTACGCGCAGCTGTCCAGATGGAGCGACACCGCCTGAGGTGAGCCTGAACCGTGGGGACTGCCGACTCGTTCTCCAGCGAGGGGAACAGAGGGGGGTCGTAACCCAGGGACACCTTGAAGGGGGACATCCCTGTGGCTGAGGAGCGAGCGGTGTTGTGGGCGTATTCCACCCAGGCAAGGTGTTTGCTCCATGACGCAGGCTTTGAGGTGGTGACGCAGCGGAGAGCAGCCTCCAGCTCCTGGTTGGTCCGTTCACACTGCCCGTTAGATTGGGGGTGATGGCCGGAGGAGAGGCTTACCTGGGCTCCTAGTAGTAGTAGTAGTAGATTAGTTTATTTGACAGGGACAGTGCAATAAACATAGACAATTAATCAAAGACAATCAATCTGATGTGTTGCACATAGAGTGTATAGCTATTAGCTAATTTGCAACTCTTGTCCCTGGATGGGCTTTAGAAAAGAGAATCAAGTAAAAGATGAAAAAAAAAAAAAATATATATATATACTGTATATACACAATAATCACATACATCAATGCAGAAAGATTATAAATACACAATTATAAATATTATAAATACACAAATATAACAGCCTGACTCACATTTAACACATATAACATAACTCACGTTTGCCTATTTCAGGCCTCCCTCCCTTCGTCACTCACTATAAACAAACACATTTATTCCTTCCCTTCATTCACTCTCACTTTGCAGACAATTAATTCATACATGAGTACATTCTTGTTTATTTTTCAGCCAGTTTTTAACCTTTTTAGTGAATGTTTTAAAGTCCGTTATTATTTTAATTACATTTGGCATTGTGTTCCAGATGTGACTGCCCTTTATAGAGAAAGCTGTTTGTCCAAATGTGGTTCTGCGGTGGAATATTTTACAGTTATTGTTAACAGAACTCCTGGTGGCTCTGCTGCTGTCCTGTCTTTGGACGAAACCAGCAAGTGGCTCAGGTGCTGATTTATGGAAACATTTGAACGTTAATTTCAGAAAACAGAGGTCAATGAAGCTCTCAAAACTCAATAGGTTGTATTTTTTTAAAACATTACAGTGATGCCACCTAAATGGGCTTTTTGTCCAAGATTTTTAGGGTTTGATTATATAATGAACCTATGTGTCTTATTGTGGAAGGGGTTGCTTGAGCCCAGACTGTCAGACAGTATGATATATGAGAAAAAACCATAGAATGCATATACAGTGCAGCTGCTTCGTAAGGTATGTAATATCTAATATCTAATGCCTTGCAAAAACCCCGCCAGACGTCCGAAGTGAATTGGGGACCCCGGTCGGAGACCACGTCAGCTGGTATCCTGTGCAGCCTGACCACGTGTTGGATGAGAAGATCTGCCGTCTCCAAGGCAGAGGGAAGCCCCCGTAATGGCACGAAATGGGCAGCCTCGGAGAAGCGGTCGACGATGGTCAGGACAGTGTCGAAGTTGTTAGAGACGGGGAGACCGGTGACGAAGTCCAATGCGATGTGCGACCAGGGCCTACCAGGAACGGGCTGGAGCAAACCCGCAGGGGGGGAGTTGCCGGTTTTACTGGTGGCACAGATGGGGCAGGCCCGGGCGTAGCGGGCAGCGTCCTTGCGCAGTCCCGGCCACCAGAAGGAGCGTTGGAGCAGGTCAATCATTCGGGAGGTCCCAGGATGGCAGGCTAGCTTGGACGTGTGAAGCCAATGGATGACCTCCCCCCGAATGGAAGATGGAACGAAGAGCCTCCCCTCCGGTCGGCCGCCCGGGTCCGGCTCCGATTCCTGCGCCTTCCGGATCTTATCCTCGATCTCCCAGATAACGGCCCCCACGATGCACGACCCGGGCAGGATGGTGTGAACCGCGCCCCCGAGTCTTCAGGGGCGAATTGCCTGGAGAGGGCGTCAGGGAGTCCGTTCTTGGAGCCCGGCCTGAATGTGATGGTGAAACGGAATCTTGCAAAAAACAGGGACCAACGGGCCTGGCGGGCATTCAGACGCTTGGCAGTTCTTAAATATTCCAGGTTCTTGTTATCCGTTAACACCACGAAGGGCAGGACGGCCCCCTCCAGCTAGTGACGCCACTCTTGGAGCGCAAGCTTGATGGCAAGAAGCTCCCTGTCCCCCACGTCGTAGTTGCGTTCCGCCGGGGACAAGCGCCGGGAGAAGGCGGCGCAAGGCCGTTTGACCCGATCAGCAGGTGACCGCTGAGACAGCACCGCCCTCACCCCCGTATCCGAGGCGTCGACCTCCACGATGCACTGCAAAGAGGGATCGACCTGGCTGAGGACCCGGGAGGATGAAAACTCCACCTTCAGCGCCTGGAAGGCCGCCGCGGCCTCTTCAGTCCACTGGAACCGGGTTTTAGGGGAGGTGAGACGGGTCAGAGGGCCGACAATGGCTCCAAAGTTGGGCACAAAGCGGCGGTAGAAGTTGGCAAAGCCGACGAATTGTTGCACCTGCTTTCTAGATGTGGGAGTCGGCCAATCTACCACCGCTTTAATTTTAGCTGGGTCTGGGAGCACCTGGTCATGGGAGATGACAAACCCGAGAAATGACGTCTTCTTGGCATAGAACTCGCACTTCTCCACCTTCACATACAACCGATTCTCCAGTAACCTCTGAAGGACCCGTCTCACATGCACCTGGTGCTCATCCCTGGACTTGGAGAAGATGAAAATATCATCCAGATAAACGAACACAAACAGGCCGATGAAGTCCCGGAGAACGTCATTTATCAGGTGCTGAAAGACGGCTGGAGCGTTGGTTAACCCGAACGGCATGACCAGGTATTCAAAGTGGCCGTTCGGGGTACGGAAGGCTGTTTTCCATTCATCTCCCTCCCGGATCCGGACAAGGTGGTACGCGCTGCGGAGATCCAGCTTAGTAAACCAGGTCGCCCCCTGGAGGGAGTGAAAGGCAGTGTCCATCAGGGGCAGGGTGTAACGGTCCTTCTCCGTGATGTCATTGAGGGCACGGAAGTCGATGCATGGACGAAGAGAGCCATCCTTCTTACCCATGAAGAAGAACCCTGCACCTAATGGAGATGATGATGGGCGAATAATACCTGCACTGAGAGATTCCTTAAGGTAAGAGTTCATGGCCTCCTTCTCCGGTGCTGACAGGCTGTAGAGACGTCCCGAGGGAAGAGGCGCCCCCTGGCGGAGATTTATGGCGCAGTCGTAAGGCCTGTGTGGAGGAAGAGACATCACCTTGGACTTACTAAAGACTGCGCCCAGGTCGTGAAACTCCGCGGGCACCAGGGAGAGGTCCGGGGGTGCGGCATCCTTGACCACGGGAGGAGAGGATGGAGAACAGGCAGCGGATTGGAGGCAGGTGCTCATACAAAAGGTACTCCAGGCTGTCACCCTTCCGGTCTTCCAATCCAGGACGGGGTTATGGAGACGGAGCCATGGATAACCCAGGATCACCGGAGACACAGAGGATGGCAAGATGTAAAAGGAGATCTCCTCCCGGTGATTTCCAGAGACGATGACAGAGACGGGGTTTGTCCGGTGGGTCACTTTCCCCAGAGATGCACGGGAGAGGTTGATGAGGGTGAGAGGAGTTTTAAGGGGCTGGCAACGGATGCCCAATCGGGTTGCCAGGCTTTGTGAAATGAAGCTGCCTTCCGCGCCTAAGTCCACCAGTGCATGAGTGAGATGCTCTGTGATGTTGTGGCAGAAACGGATGGGCAGCGACAAATGAGTGAGGGGAGTTGACCAGTTAGCGTCCGCGAGGCCCCCTACAGTGACTCGCGGACCTCCCTGTTTGGCTTCTCCGGGCATTGCTCCACCGTGTGCTGGTTGTCTCCGCAATACATGCAGAGACCCAGCTCACGTCGGCGTTGTCTCTCCACTAGGGGGAGCTTTGCCCGGCCCGTGACCATTGGCTCCGACTCCTCGGGAACCTCCGGTGGCGGTAATGCCAGGGGTCGAGCTTGAGGCCGGCATGACGAGGCCCCCCGCAAGCGAGAAGGCAACTTCCGCTCAGAGGCGCGCTCGCGCAGCTGGTTGTCCGAGCTGATAGTGAGGGAAATTAGCTCCGCCAACGTTTCAGGGATGTCCCGACCAGCCAGTTCATCCCTCAGACCTGAGTTTAAACTGCAGAGGAAGATGCCGCAGAGGGCTCGTTCCTCCCAGCCAACCTCCTCCGCTGTGACCCGGAAGTCAATGGCGTAGTCCACGGCCGATCGGCTCCCCTGCTGAAGGCTGAGGAGGCGATCGGTCAGGACGCTCTCCACACGGGAGTGATCAAAGACTTCCAGAAAGTGTTTAACGAACTGGCCATAGGTGAGGGTGGCATAACCGGGCCTCGCCATTACAGCATAAGCCCAGGTGAGTGCACGACCCTCCAGGAGGTTTCCTATATAGCCAATTCGACTATGGTCTGAGGGGAAATCCCCGGGGACACGCAGGAACACCGACTCACATTGCATAATGAATCCCCGCGCTCCACCGAGCTTACCACTAAAGCGGGCGGGGGTAGGAATGGGTGTGAGTCGGGCTGGGACACCCGGGGCTGGCTGGATGGCCGCTGAAGCAGCGGGAGCTGCACCTCCCTGACGAGCCGGGGGGAACGGCTGTCGGGGGTCCAGGCGGTCTAACCGGTCAGTTATTAAGGTTAATTGATTTAAAATCACTTGTTGCTGATGAGCTATTAAATCCACCCAAGCCTCGAGGGTGGAAAATCGGCGTGCGAGCCCGCTGTCCGCCGAGCCGCTCTGCTGAAGCCGTACTGACATAACGCACGGCTCAGGAGACACACACGCAGGCTCAGAGTGAATTTAACAGCTTTATTCAACAACAAGGATGTGTGGATGCGTGTCTGTGATATGTGGACGTACTGATGGCGGACGTCAGTGTCAGGCACGGAGGCAGGAAACCGTACAGCCAGACAACCCTGGGGAGAGAGCACAGGGAGAAGGTGACGGGCACCAAACCAGTACAACAGGTAACAAGGGATTTGTTGGCTTACTTGGCAGGGCAGGTGGCAGGCGTGCACAAGGGAGAGTCCAGAAGACAGCGACCTGACGATGCACCTGACAGCAGCTACGAGATGGCGATGCAGAGGTGGAGTCCGCCGCCGGGGAGGATCCACCTGTGCACAGGGGAGAAACTGGAACACAAGAGGAGGTATGCTTACGCGAGTAATCTTTCTGGTAGGCGAGGGGGTTCCTTTGAAGCAAGTAGCCGAAGGGAACAGATGGCTTCAGGCCGAGGCCCAGGGCAGAGTGGCTTATATGCCACGTTGCTGACGAGGTGCAGGTGTGCGCTCAGCTGGCACCGCTAATGAGCGGCGAGTTGTAACAAAGACAACTTTTTTCACAGTAAATGTGATTATTTTTTCATCTCCTTTTATAAACTGTTACCTTTCCGATTATCCCATAATCGCCACAGAAAAGTATGACCCGTGACATCACAACCTTTGTCATCAAATCATCATATCTATAACCTGAGAAGCACTCCGCACATGTGAGAGACCAAGCAGTCAAAAGATAAACCGGCACAGGTATAATTCTCAAAATATGGGTTTTATTATACCCCAGTGAAAAGAAAGCTCAAAAACACATAATAAAAATAGTCCATTTGTTTAAAAGAGGCCAGCTAAACAGATCTCTACTCAAAAAATAAGGCTCAACATAGCAAGACCTGAACTCAACAAACTGACCGGAGTAAATGAGGAGAAATTCAACCAATATACCAGCAGAATAAACCATCTTAAATTAAAAAGTAGAAACTACAGAAATAACAGAGGAATACAATACAAAGTAGCTCCATTTTACCCCATGCTGTCATGGCAGATGGCTCAGTCCACTTTATTGGCCTCTGCATTTAAACCAGCTTCACCCTCAGCCTCCTCTTTGAGACCAGACAGGAAGGAGTGAACCAGCAGGTAACTCAGAAAATAGAGAAAAATGTAATTAATGCAACTTATATAAATTCATGACAAAAGAATTTTAAACTAATGTCCGTCATCGTTTAAAACAGTGTAATGTCATAAAACATTGTTTTAGTTTAAGAGACTGCAAATTAAATTAAATGTGAAATGATGTAAAGGCCTCCTCATGGATCGTCACCTTATTGTGGTGGGGGGGTTTGCGTGCCCCAGTGATCCCAGGAGCTATGTTGTCCGGGGGCAATTTGCCTCTGATAGGGTCTCCCAAGACAAACTGGTCCTGGGTGAAGGGCCAGACTAAGAACGATCCAACAGACTCTCATGATAAATTGTATATGAAGGATTCAGTGTACCCCGCCCGGTATGGGGTTACCGGGGCCCCACCCTGGAGCCAGGCCTGGGGGATGGGCTCGAAGGCTAGCGTCTGGTGGCTGGGTTTCCACCCATGGGACCCGGCCGGGCTCAGCCCGAAGGAGTTACATGGGTCCGCCCTCCAGTGGGTTCACCACCTGCAGGAGGGATCATGGGGGTCCGGTGCTATGTGGATTAGGTCGCGGTCAAAGGCGGAGACCTTCACGGACTGATCCCAAGCTTTCTAAACTGGCTTTTGGTACGTGGAATGTCACCTCTCTGGTGGGGAAAGAGCTAGATATATTCGGCCTCACCTCAACACACAGCTCCGGTTCCGGAACCAGTCTCCTGGAGAGGGGCTGGAGCTTGGCCTTTTCTGGAGTTGCCCCGGGTGAGAGGCGACGAGCAGGGGTGGGTATTCTTGTATCGCCCCACCTTGCTGCCTCTATATTGGAGTTTTTCCCAGTGGACGAAAGGGTTGCTTCCCTGCGCCTTCGGGTTGGGAAACGGGTCCTGACCATCATTTGTGCCTATGCACCAAATGATGTTTCAGAGTACCCACCCTTTTTGGAGTCTGTGACTGGGGTGCTGGAGGGTGCTCCTCCTGGAGACTCCATTGTCCTACTGGGGGACTTCAATGCGCACGTGGGCAACAACAATGAAACCTGGAGGGGGGTGATTTGGGAGGAACGGCCTGCCCGATCTGAACCCGAGTGGTGTTCAGTTATTGGACTTCTGTGCTAACCACAGTCTGTCCATAACGAACACCATGTTCAAGCATAAGGGTGTCCATATGTGCACCTGGCACCAGGACACCCTAGATCACTGGCCGATGATCGATTTTGTTATCGTATCATCAGACCTGCGACCGTATGTCTTGGACACCCGAGTAAAGAGAGGTGCAGAGCTGTCAACTGATCACCACCTGGTGGTGAGTTGGATCCGATGGCAGGGGAGGAAGCCATTCAGACCTGGTAGACCCAAACGTATAGTGAGGGTGTGCTGGGAGCATCTGGCTGAGGCCCCTGTCCGGGAGGTCTTCAACTCCCACCTCCGGAAGAACTTCAACCACATTCCGAGGGAGTCTGGAGACATGGAGTCTGAATGGGCCATGTTCTCCATCTCTGTTGTTGAAACGGTGGTCCAAAGCTGCGGCCGCAAGGTGGTCGGTGCATCTCGTGGTGGCAACCCCCTAACCAAGTGGTGGACACCAGTGGTGAGGGGAGCCATTAAGCTGAAGAAGGAGTCCTATCAAACTTGGTTGGCTTGTGGGACTCCCGAAGCAGCTGAGGTGTACCGGCAGGCCAAGTGGAGTGCAGCTCGGGTGGTTGCTGAAGCAAAAACCCGGGTATGGGAGGAGTTCGGTGAGGTCATGGAACAAGACGTTTGGGACGGCTTCAAAGAGATTCTGGCAAACTGTTCAGCAGCTCAGGAGGGGAAAGCAGCTCCCCGTCCACACTGTGTATGGTGCGGATGGGACACTGTTGACTTCAACTGGGGATATTGTCAGGCGGTGGAAGGAATACTTCGAGGATCTCCTCAATCCCACTGATACGCCTTCCACAGAGGAAGCAGGGTTTGGGGACGAGGGGGATGACTCGCCTATCACAGGGGCTGAGGTCGCCAAGGTGGTTAAAAATCTCCTTGGTGGCCGGGCCCCGGGGGTGGACGAGATTCGCCCTGAGTACCACAAGGCCCTGGATGTTGTTGGGTTGTCATGGTTGACACGCCTCTGCAACATTGCGTGGAGGTCGGGGGCAGTGCCTTTGGCATGGCAAACCAGGGTGGTGGTTCCTCTCTTCAAAAAAGGGGACTGGAGGGTGTGCTCCAACTTTAGAGGGATCACACTCCTCAGCCTCCCTGGGAAGGTCTATGCCAAGGTACTGGAGAGGAGAGTCCGGCCGTTGGTCGAACCTCGGATTCAGGAGGAGCAATGTGGTTTTTGTCCTGGCCATGGCACATAGGACCAGCTCTTTACCCTCTCGAGAATTCTTGAGGGTTCATGGGAGTTTGCCCAACCAGTTTACATGTGTTTTTTGGACTTGGAGAAGGCATTTGATCGCGTCCCTCGTGGATTTTTGTGGGGGGTGCTTCGGGAGTATGGGGTATCGGGCTTGTTGTTACGAGCTATTCGGTCTCTGTACGACCGTTGTGAGAGTTTGGTTCGTATTGCCAACACTCAGTCGGAGTCATTCCCAGTGAGAGTTGGACTCCGCCAGGGCTGCCCTTTGACACCGATCCTGTTCATAATTTTTATGGACAGGATTTCTAGGCACAGCCAGGGAATGGAGGGTGTCATGCTTGGTGACCACAGGATCTCATCTCTGTTGTTTGCAGATGATGTTGTCCTGTTGGCTTCATCCAGCAATGACCTACAGCTCCTGCTGGGACGGTTTGCTGCTGAGTGTGAAGCGGCTGGGATGAGAATCAGCACCTCCAAGTCCGAGTCCATGGTCCTCAGCCGGAAAAAGGTGGATTGTCCTCTCTGGGTTGGGGACAGGCTCCTGCCCCAAGTGGAGGAGTTTAAGTATCTTGGGGTCTTGTTCACGAGTGAGGGGAAAATGGAGCGAGAGATCGACAGACGGATTGGAGCAGCATCCGCAGTGATGCAGACGTTGTACTGGTCTGTTGTGGTGAAGAGGGAGCTTAGTTCTAAGGCAAAGCTGTCGATTTACCAGTCAATCTACGTTCCTACTCTCACCTATGATCACGAGCTTTGGGTAATGACCGAAAGAACGAGATCGCGGATACAAGCGGCTGAAATGAGCTTTCTCCGTAGGATTGCTGGACTCACCCTCAGAGATAGGGTGAGGAGCTCAGTCATCCAGGAGAGGCTCAGAGTAGAACTGCTGCTCCTCCACATTGAAAGGAGTCAGTTGAGGTGGTATGGGCATCTGATTAGGATGCCTCCTGGCCGCCTCCCACTTGAGGTGTTTCAGGCACGTCCCACTGGGAGGAGACCCCGGGGCAGACCCAGGACTCGGTGGAGAGACTATGTCTCCCAGCTGGTCTGGGAACGCCTTGGTATCCCCTCTGAAGAGCTGGAGCAGGTGGCTGGGGAGAGGGAAGTCTGGGCCTCTCTGCTTGAACTGCTGCCTCCGTGACCCAGACCTCTGGAAAAGCGGTAGAAGATGGATGGATGGATGGATGATGTAAAGGATAGATCGAAATTATGTGAGTGTTAGTTGGGTGAATATTACCAAATTATCAGTTCCATTATGTGGCTGTTGATACAGCCATCACACACTCCCCACTCTTCAAATCTCTTGCTGGGACAGCAAGAGAGATAGTCTGCCATACAATTGTCTTTGCCTGGAATATGATGGATGGTGGAACAGTATGGCTGCATTGCAAGGTACCACCTTGCAATTCTTCCATTTATATCCTTCATTCTTTCCAGCCATTGACAGCCTTCTGGTCCATTTCCGACGTGAACTCTTCCAAGAAGTTAATACTTAAATACTTAAATTAATCTAGCGCTCACTTGATCCTTCTCCACTGTCCATTATTATGGGGAACGTACAATCCCTGAGAAATAAAGTGGATGAAATTCAAGGAAATGTACAATATCAGAAGGACTTCAAGAACTGCTGTGTCATGGTTTACACAGAGACGTGGCTTACGGCGCATGACTGGGACCCGGAACTGTGTATTGACGGCTTTGGAGCCCCACTTCGCTCGGATCGGCAGGAAGAGGTAACGGGGAAACGTCAGGGGGGGCGGCGTATGTTTATATATTAATAAACAGTACTGTAAATCTGTCACAGTCAGAGAGCGCATCTATACACCAGATGTGGAGCTTCAGTCCATATCGCTACGCCCCTTTTATCTGCCCCACGAGTTCCCCCAACTTTTCATCACGACTGTGTACATTCACCCAAGGGCAGATGCTGCCTCCGCCTCCAGCACCGTCTTTGATGTGGTACAGCGGTTGCAGTCGATTTCCCCAGAGGCTCCAAATTTTATCCTTGGGGATTTTAACCATGTTTCTTTAAAGAAGACACTTAAAAACTTTTATGAGTATGTCTCCTGCCCAACCAGGCGAAAAAAGACATTGGAGCTGTGCTATGGATCCATAGAGAGGGCCTATAAATCTATTCCCCTTCTTCCTTTAGGATCCTCAGATCACAACTGTGTACATTTGCTGCCCACATATAAAACTGCTCTCAAAAGAGGCAAGGCAAAGCCAAGAGACATAAACGTGTGGACAGAGTATTCAGTGCACTGCCTCCAGGAATGCTTTAACTGTACGGACTGGGAGGGGTTCACACTGTCCTGCAGAGATTATTTTGACTCTTTAGTGGACGTGACATGCTCATACATGGCTTTCATGTATGAGCAGAGATACGATCGTTCCACGTAAACGTGTCAAAATATATCCCAACAACAAGCTATGGGTTACAAAATCCGTCAAATCCTGCTTACAGAGGAAAGCACTTGCCTTTAAACAGGGGGTTGGTTCTGAGCTACAGGTTGCCACAAAAGAGCTAAAGGCCGAAGTTTTAAGAGCAAAACAGAATTATAAATCAGTTGGAAAGCAAGATGGCAACAAAGAAACCTGGTTCAGCCTGGGCCAGTATGAAAACTATTGCAGGCCTTCAGAGCACAGAGCGCAGTAATCGTGTGTTTTTAGATGGTTTTAATTCAGACACAGAGCTGGCTAATGCTCTTTATTGTTTTTATGGTTGTTTTGACTCCTTTGATTTTAGCACAGAAACCCAAGATTTGAAACAGAAACTCAAAGACAATCAGCACTTTAATATTGAGGTGCAGGATGTTAAAAGGGCATTCTTTGCTGTAAAAGTGAACAAAAGTCAGGGCCCTGATAATATATGTGGGCGCTTGGTAAAGTCCTGTGCACATGAATTGAGTCCTGTATTTCACTACATTTTCAATAAGTCCTTACAGACACAACATGTGCCTAAGATCTGGAAAGATGCTGTGGTTGTCCCCGTTCCAAAATCCAGCTGTCCTAAAATGGTAAATGATTTTAGACCAGTTGCTTTGACTTCAATTTTAATGAAAATTTTTGAAAAACTGGTCAGATTTGAGGTCCTAAAGCAGACTGAACATGCACTGGATCCTTTGCAGTTTGCCTACAGGCCTCACAGAGGAGTGGAGAATGCCTCTGTCACTCTGTTTAACATGCTTTTTGAACATCTGGATTTTAATGGGACACACGCCAGGCTTTTATTTGTGGACTTTTGTTCCGCCTTTAATACAATCCAACCTCATATTTTAGTTGAAAGGCTCCTGCAACAATTTGATTTGAGTAATAATCTGGTGGGTTGGATTCTGGATCTTTTAACCAACAGGACACAGAGAGTAAGGGTCAATGGTACATTGTCTGACCAAAAGTGTTCTTCTTCTGGCTCTCCGCAGGGATGTGTGTTGTCACCACTACTCTTCATCCTGTACACAAACATGTGTTGGAACAGATATAACAACAGACACATTGTAAAGTATGCTAATGATTCAGTTGTCAGTCTCCTCCAGGATGGTGAGAGTGGCCACAGTCCAGTAGTTGATGATTTTGTTCACTGGTGTGAGGATTCCTACCTGCAGCTGAATACGACAAAAACTAAAGATAGGATTATTGACTTTAGGAGTAAAACTCCCAGGCACGAAGTCACTGTACTAAAAGGCCAGACCACCGAATGTGTACAATCCTACAAATATCTTGGGATGATTATTGATAGTAATTTAAAGTTTGAAGAGAACTGTGAAAGGGTGTGCAAAAAGGGTCAGCAACATTTGCATTGTTTAAGGAAACTTGCACGCTTCCAAATTGACCCAACCATAATAACAATGTTTTATCGGGCTTTTATTGAATCTGTTTTATCCTTTTCTTTAGTGTCATGGTTTGGTCAGATAAAACTGAAACAGAGGAAATCCTTGGATCAGGTAATTAGATGGTCTAGTCGTTTGCTTGGTGAGTCACAGCTGAGCCTGACATCCCTGTACACCAGACAAGTACAGAGGATTGCTACCTCCATTTTAAATGATGACTCCCACCCTTTGCACTGCCACTTTCAGCTTCTTCCCTCCAGACGGAGGTTTGCTGATCCAAATAGTAAAACCCAGCACTACAAAAACAGCTTTGTTCCTGCTGCTGTTAAAGAGTTGAACAAGATGTAACAATATATTGCACATACTTTAGTTACCTATTTATTAATTTAATTTTATATTTACTTATTTTTGTAGGTTTTTTATTTGGGTTCTAAATCTTTTATTGGGTTTTAGACTTTTGAGTTTTTAACCTCTTTGACTAGTCTTTAACTTTTTAATATGACCCTTCTCTCTTATCTCCTTGTTTTGTTTTTTTTTTCTCTTATATCTTTGTCCTATGTCCTGATTGGTGGAGCCTTGAGTACTTTTATCATGTTTATAGTCAGCTTCATGTGCGCCTGTGTTTGTGTTCATGTTGAATGTAATTGTGGTTTGTAAATATGGATGTCACCTGACTGCAAAACAAATCTACCTACAAGTACAAATAAAGTAACCTGAACCTGAACCTGAACTGTTGAATATCTCCGCTCCCTGGGAAACAGCTTACGGCGAATGAAGACCACTGGGTGTCGCTCATCTGGTGGTCCCTGTAGAAGAACAGTCCCCAGACCTCTCTCCAAAGCATCAGTTTGAAGAATAAAATGTTCATCAAAATGTGGACTGTACAAGACTGGGCTCTTACTCAAGGACTGCCTGATGTCCTGGAAAGCTGCCTCTGCCTCCTCTGTCCACTGCATCTGGTTGGGACATCTAGATCCAGTCAAATCACTCTGGATAGCTGACCTGGCAGAGAAATGGTGGATAAAGCGATGATAAAATCCAGCCATACCAAGAAATGATCCAAGTTGTTTTCTTGTTTCTGACAAGGGGCAAGACTCAATAGCACTGATCTTGTTCACTTGTGGCTTTATTACTGCATTTCCAATAACAAACCCCAGATATTCAATTTCAGCCTTGGCAAAGACACACTTTGAGGGGTTGACAGTCTGCCCAGCAGACTGAAGGCACTCCATTACCTTCTGCAGATTTTCCAGGTGATCCTCCCAGGTAATGCTGTAAATCATAATATCATCCAGATACAGACGTTGACAAAATTGTTGGTACCCCTCTGTTAATGAAAGAAAAAACCCACAATGGTCACAGAAATAACTTGAATCTGACAAAAGTGATAGTAAATAAAAATTCTATGAAAATTAACCAATGAAAATCAGACAGTGCTTTTGAATTGTGGTTCAACAGAATTATTTTAAAAAACAAACTCATGAAACAGACCTGGACAAAAATGATGGTACCCCTAGAAAAGATTGAAAATAATGTGACCATAGGGACATGTTCAACAAAGATGTCCTCTAATTAACATCACAGGTGTCTACAAACTTGTAATCAGTCAGTCAGCCTATTTAAAGGGTGACAAGTAGTCACTGTGCTGTTTATTTATCTTTTGTTCTTATTAAAGACAAAACTAGAATAGAAAGGAGATGTCTTTACCTTCTTAACATGTTTCGACTGTACACTGCAGCCTTTGTCAGAAGAAGGCCTTCTGACAAAGGCTAAGATATGATAAAAAATGATAAGAAGAATATGGCTACCAATAATTGGGAAGATAATTTTAAATAACCTGGAATGAATAGGGTCCAGAAGGCAAGATGAAGGCTTAGATGAGGAAATTATTTTACCCAACTCTTAGAGGTCGATTGGAGTAAACTTATCTAAGCAGATATCAATTGAGGGAGTTGCAGTAGTTAATGTACTAGAGTTTATGGTAGGAAGAATCTGACTGATTTCATCTCTAATAGATAAAATTTTAAGACTGAAATAGTTCAGAACGTCCTGACTAGAAAGCTCAGGGGGGGATGCGAGGATTGACTGAGTCCTGGCTCTTTGTAAGCCTGGCTATAGTGTTGAAGAGAAACCTGGGGTTATTCTTGTTTGCTTCTGTTAATGCAGAATAATAGCTTGATCTAGCTTTTCTAAGAGATTTTTTATAGATTAAGAAATGATTTCTCCACACTAAATAGAATTCATCTGAATTAGTTGAACACCATTCCCTTTCCACTTGACAAGTTTTCTGTTTTAAGCCACGAGTTTCTGAGTTAAACCAAGGGTTAAGAAATCTCTGGTTAGACTTTCTCTTTTTTAAAGGGGCTACCAAATCTAGAGTCCAATGCAGAGAGGCAGTAACACCATCAACCATGCTATCAATCACGAATGGAGCAGACTCTCCATCATTTATTTCTGGTGTTTCTGTTGTGTTGACCCATGGCATAGAGGAGACAATCTGCAAAAATTTAGCAACAACGTCATCAGAAAGACATCTGCTGTGGTAGTATTTTTCTTTAGGAAATAAGTGATCAGAGATAATGAAATCAAAAATTAACAGACAATGGTCAGATAGTACAGGATTATGAGGAGACACTACCAGATTTTCGATAATTATACCATAAGTCAAAACAAGGTCCAATGTATGGTGGAAATAATGGGTAGAATTTTTTACTTTTTAGGAAAACCCTATTGAGTCTAAAATTGAATTGAATGCCTTATTAAAAAAGTCACTCTCAACATCAACATGCATATTAAAGTCCCCTACAATAATTATTCTATCGGTTTTCAGCACTAAATCAGCTAAAAATTCTGCAAATTCCGATAGAAACTCTGAATAGGCCGTGGGAGGATGATAAACTATGGCAAAGAGAATTGGGTTCAAGCCAAGATTGCCAACAGGCCCCACACTGAGGACCAAACCTTCAAAGGAATTAAAACATAATTTATGCTTAACATTAACTAGTAATTTAGAATAGAAAATTGCCGCCACTCCACCACCACGACCAGAACCTCTGGGGCTATGACAGTTGAAATACCCGGAGGGAGTTGATTCATTCGATTTTCGATCCAAGATGGCGCCCACAGCGGTCGACATGGTGCTTCGCTGCGCTCTTTGTTTGTTTTTGTTTGTCAATTGTGTGTCTGCTTGCACTTATACCCGTGAAGAACTTTTAAATATCAGGACTTTCACCCCCACAGACCTCCTCCCAGTTTTTCTAGCCCCTGCCGCCGATCTGGTTTATTGTTTGGCTCGGAAAGTGAGACGGCGGAAGAGAGGAAGACGAGCGGGCGCTCTCGTGCGACTTCGCAGGAGAGGCTCGCGAACGGCGCTGCCTGGCATATTTCTGTCCAATACCAACTCTCTCTCTAACAAGGTGGATGAACTGAGACTTCTGATGCGTTTTAAGGACCTCGCCTCCTCAGCTGTCCTCTGCTTTACTGAGACCTGGCTCCGGGAAAATATACCGGACAGCGCGCTGCGCCTCGACGGCTTCCAGCTCTTCCGTGCTGATCGTGACACAGAGCTTTCCGGCAAGACCACAGGAGGCGGAGTCTGCTTCTACATCAACTGCATCTGGTGCTCTGATGTAACGGTAATTTCCAAACACTGTTCTCCTGCCTTGGAATTTCTTGTTATCAATTGCAAGCCCTTCTATTCCCCGCGGGAGTTTGCTTCTTTCATAATGATCGCTGTGTACGCCCCTCCCGACGCGGACACGCGCGAAGCTCAGCGCGTGCTCGCAGATCACATTCAACACACAGAGCGGAGTTTTCCAGACTCGCTGATTATTGTGGCTGGCGACTTTAATCAGTGCAATCTAAGCCACGATCTCCCCCGCTACAAACAGTTTATTAAATGCCCCACCAGAGGATTAAACACACTGGATCACTGTTACACCACAGTGAAAGACGCATATCGCGCTGTCCCTCGAGCTGCGCTGGGATTATCTGATCACGTGATGGTTCACCTCATTCCCACATACAGACAGAGATTGAAGCTCACTAAACCTGTTGTGAGCACTACGAAGATACGGACCAGTGATGCTGAGGAGAAGCTGGAAACGTGCATGGAAATATCTGACTGGGGCATGCTTAAAGGAGCCACGCATGATCTGGATGAGTACACGGACACTGTGAACTCATATATCCACTTTTGTGAAGAGAACATTCTTCCATCACGCACCAGGGTGAGTTACTCTAATGACAAACCCTGGTTCACAGCTAAGCTCAGACAGATCAGGAAGGAGAAGGAAGCAGCGCTGAAAAGTGGAGACAGGGACTGCTACAGGGAGGTTAAATACCGGTTTAACAGAGAGCTGAAGAGGGCTAAATCTGTGTACTCAGAGAGACTCCAGCAGCAGTTCACTGCTAATGATTCGGCTTCCGTGTGGAGAGGACTGAGGCAAATCACCAACTATCGACCTAAGGCTCCTAAAGGTCAGGATGACAAAGCCCTTTGTCAGAGACTGTCCCAACACTATGCCCGTTTTGACACCTCGTCATCTGTGTCCAACTCCCCCCCTCCCTCCAGCTCCACAGCCTCCACATTCCCTACTTCATTTAAGGCACCCCCCCTCCTCCCCCCCTCCCCTTATCATCAGTGAGCAGGATGTGCTCAAACAGTTCTCCAGACTGAACCCGCGCAAGGCCCCCGGCCCAGACGGCGTGTCTCCCTCCACCCTGAGACTCTGTGCGAAACAGCTGGCTCCTGTATTCACAGACATTTTTAACACCTCCCTTAAGTTATGCCACGTGCCATCCTGCCTCAAATCCTCCACCATCATCCCTGTCCCCAAGAAGCCACGGATCACTGGACTTAATGACTACAGACCTGTAGCGCTCACCTCCTGTAGTCATGAAGTCCTTTGAGCGCCTGGTCCTGTCCCACCTCAAGTCCATCACCACCCCTCTCCTGGACCCGCTGCAGTTTGCCTACCGAGCCAACAGGTCTGTAGACGATGCAGTCAACCTGGCCCTCCACTCCATCCTGCAGCACCTGGACACCCCGGGAACCTACGCCAGGATCCTGTTTGTGGACTTCAGCTCCGCATTCAACACCATCCGCCCCGCTCTGCTCCGGGACAAGCTGTCCCTGCTCAACGTGCCTGACTCCCTCTGCAGGTGGATCATCGACTTCCTGACGGACCGGAGGCAGCATGTGCGGCTGGGAAAGACTGTCTCAGACTATACTAGCATCAGCACCGGATCACCCCAGGGCTGTGTACTTTCCCCCCTACTCTTCTCCCTTTACACCAACTCCTGCACCTCCAGCCACCAGTCTGTCAAGTTGATCAAGTTTGCGGACGACACCACCCTCATCGGGCTCATCTCCAACGGCGACGAGTCCGCCTACAGGAGAGAGGTGGCCCAGCTGGCGTCCTGGTGCAGCAATAACAACCTGCAGCTGAACGCTCTGAAGACAGTGGAGATGATTGTAGACTTCAGGAAAGTCACTACTCCTCTGCCCCCCCTCACCCTCTCAGGCTCTCCCATCACCACTGCTGATTCCTTCCGCTTCCTAGGCACTACCATCACCAGGGACCTCAAATGGGAGCTGACCATCAGCTCACTCATCAAAAAAGCCCAGCAGAGGATGTTCTTCCTGCGGCAGCTGAGGAAGCTCAAGCTACCCACCAAGATGTTAGTGCAGTTCTACACAGCCATCATCGAGTCCATCCTCACCACCTCCATAACCGTGTGGTACGCAGGAGCCACTGCCAGGGACAGACTAAGGCTGCAGCGCGTCGTGCGCACTGCTGAGAAGGTGATCGGCTGCAAGCTCCCATCTCTCCAGGATCTGTACATCTCCAGGACCCGGAGGCGTGCTGGCCGGATCATAGCCGATCCCTCACACCCTGGTCACGTACTGTTTGCCCCCCTCCCCTCTGGTAGAAGACTTCGGTCCATCCAGACTAAAACCTCCCGTCACATGAACAGCTTCTTCCCCTCTGCCATTAGACTGCTGAACACTAAGTGACTCTCGTGCACCATGTACAGCAGCTCAACCAGACTCATGTCAATCATCACTGTTTTCTTCCTGCATTACCGACTGCACTATATAGTTCTCCACAGTATCTGCTGCTGGCTAATATATATTTTAACTGTTGACCAGTATCACTTAATCTTATCCTACACTTTATTACATGTATAGTTTATTTCTCTTATCTTATCATGTTTAATGTTGCAGCATTGTACCGAGACAAATTCCTAGTTTGTGTACTACATGAACAATGGCAATAAACCTGATTCTGATTCTGATTCAGACCAACATAACCATCTTGCGCGAGCCAGGTCTCTGTGAGGGATAGTAGATCGATCTGGTGATCAATTAATAGCTCATGGACCAGAAGAGACTTAGAAGATAGAGACCTAATGTTTAATAAACCACATTTAATTTTTAAACTTTGAGGAAGAACAGAGGCCAAATTATTAATTTTATTAATTTTAGGGACTTGAGGCTAGATTAGAATTTTACTAACATTTTGTTTTATCAATCTGGGAAGTTTATGCATTCTATTTTTTTTAACTTTTTTATTAAGTTTAGAGGGAGCAGAAAAAGGTTCTCTAAGGGAGGAGACAGGGGCAAAGTTGAAAGGTGTTGGATGAGGAGGAGCTGCAGAAGTGCGTGTGTTTTTCAGGTTGTGTTGTATTTGTCCAGGGTTACAATATTTAGGACAATGGGAGACAGACTCAATCTCTGAAGGATTATAAATCAAAGGCTGATCCAAACAGTAAAGACCACCTGAGTTAATGGGATCGATACAATACGTGGGAACAGAACTAAAAAGGGCAGTTTAGCTAACCCAGAAGCTTCAGAGCGGGTAAACATGCCAGGTCCCAGTCACTGTACCAAAAAACACCGAATGGAATAGAAAAGATTGTCTCTTAAAACACGTGCACCAAGTCTATTTGAGTGGATGCCATCAGGCCTCATAAGTGATGGGCGGTTCCAAAATAAGTTAAAATTGTCAACAAAACCAATGTTAAAAACAGGACAAGTAAAACACAGCCAAGAATTAAGACTGAGAGTTCTGCTAAAACGATTACAGCCTCGTCTGAGAGGTGCCAAAGGCCCAGAGATGAGCACACGTCTGCCACAGTTCATAAGAGTGGACAGTAGGCTCCTGAAGTCACTTTTTAAAATCTCAGATGCTTCATCTGGGATGTTATTGCTTCCCACATGCACAACGACAGTTTGTACGTGAGGGAATTCATTCAGCAGGTCAGGGATAAGAGCGTCAATATCAGAGACTCTAGCCCCGGGAAAAAATTTAGTTACACAGTACCTGCTTCTGACGTTCCTCACGATTGAGTCACCAATTATCAGCGTCGTCTGGGGGGTTAATATTGGTGGATTCTGAAGTGGAGAGGAATTATGAAGAGGATGATGTTGCTGTTGCGAAGGTGGGGAGATGTGCTCTTTTCTTCTATCTGGAGCAGGTGTGTAATTTGACACACCCTGGGTGGTCTTTATCCGGGGTTTGCGGACATGAGCCGCCGCTGAAGGAAATGAGGGAGGACGAGGGGCGTCCACGGGTGGGCGTCCAGCATCCAGGTGGGGAAAATCCTCCAGGGAAAGGATATCAAATCTGTTATCCAAGGACACGAAAAGAGAAGAAGTGCGGCCCATTCTGGTCGATTGACAATGGTTATTAGCTGGTTGAACCAAGGTCCAGGGCGCGGACGGAGGATAAGAAGGACCAAGCGAAGCTTTTGGTTTAGCCCCGAGACGAAACCAGTGTTTGTTGCTGAGGTCATGGGCGTCTGCAGAGGCTGGAGCAGGTGTGGAGGTAGGTGGAGACGCGCTGAGCTCACCCAAGTAAGTAGCAGTTTCCGCCAGCTGCGAGGCAGTAGCCGGAGCCGTTGATCGCCCGAGAATGATAGTGTCGATGTGGTCTTCAGCCTCCCGAATCTTGTAAAGGTTGGAGAGCCTCGTTTCCAGCTCAGAGACCTTATCGAGGAGCGATAAACAGTGGGTACATGACGAAGAAGGAGCCATGGCGTTCCAGGCGCTGAGCTGAATAGCCCGCCAGCTAGCCAAAAACAGCTACTCGTGCGTCCGAACGGACTTTTAGGCGAGGCAAATCCACAAATTTATGCAACATTTGCTTCAAGGTCTGGTTGAAACGTTCAGTCAGACCATCTGTTTGAGGGTGATATGGAGTTGTTCTCAGCCTTTTAATACCAAGAAGCTGATAAATTTGTTTTAATAAAGTCGACATGAAGTTTGTTCCGTGGTCTGTCAGGATCTCACGAGGAAATCCTACCATTGAAAAAAAGCTGCACTAAACAAAAAGCCACAGACATTGCCTTTATTGACTTAAGAGGAAAAACTTCAGGGTATTTTGTGGCATAATCTGTTATTACCAACATGTAATGGTTGCCTGCTTTACTTCTTTCAACAGGGCCAACCACATCCATTCCCAATCGTTCAAATGGGGTACTAATAATTGGTAAGGGCTGGAGTGGAGCTCTGGAGGGGACTTTGATACAAGTCTTTTGGCACTGGGGACAACTTTTACAGACCTGGGCTATATCTGCATGCAGACCAGGCCAGTGGAAATATTTTTTTAATATGAGCAACAGTTTTGTGTTTCCCCAGAGGGCCTGCCCATGGGATGGAGTGCCCCAAGTTCAAAACAACTTCCCTGACTTCTTTAGGAACCATCCACTGCATTTCTGACTTCTTCTGGTGATATAAGATACCACCTTTCAGGAAGAAATCCTCATTGCTGTTAAAGTTGGGTTCCATTTCTTGGTTCCACTCTTAAGCCTTCTGCAAGACAAGTATCAGTGTTGGATCATTATGTTCCATTTCAGTGTGTTCATTCTGGAATGTGTTACTGTTGAGACTGACCAAGATAAAACAAAAAGTCTAATTATAAGTTGTATATATAGAACGCCG
This sequence comes from Pholidichthys leucotaenia, assembly GCA_020510985.1. NCBI lineage: Eukaryota > Metazoa > Chordata > Actinopteri > Cichliformes > Pholidichthyidae > Pholidichthys > Pholidichthys leucotaenia. The sequence goes on along the minus strand of CM035845.1, from coordinate 245,535,508 downwards.
GGAACTTGCGTTGAGACATTCAGAGATAAGTTAGTTGAGCTGTACAATAATATAACTAATACGAAAATGGTTGTAATCTGTGGATATGTCAATATTGATTTACTAAATCCATTTCAACAAAATGTAATTACAGAGTTCATGAATTCTATGTATAGTATGAGTCTATATCCTACAATAACACATCCCAGTAGAATCACAGTCCACACTGCTACACTTATTGACAAACTGTTATAATAATATATAATATATATATATATATAATATAATATTATTGATACGAAAATAGAAAGTGGATTATTGATAAATGAAATAAGTGACAATCTGCCAGTCTTTGCACTTATCCATGGCCAAATGGGGGCAAATTCAGAAAAAAACTTTAAAATCTTTCAAATACAAATCACAAAAGGCAATCAGTTCTTTTAAAGAAGAGCTGCTGAAGCAAGACTGGACAAAAGTCTGTGTATCAGATGTAAATGAAGCCTAGAATACATTCATGAATGTTGTAACCGCTCTTTATGAAAAAAAAAAATTGTACATTAGTAAAGAAAAAGCTTAAACAGAAATTTGTCGACAAGCCATGGCTAACCAAAGGACTACAAAAAGTGTGTAAAAAGAAAAATTCACTATATAAAGTTTTTCTAAAGAAAAGGACAAAAGAAGCAGCGCAGCAGTATAAAACATACAAAAAGAAGTTAATATATATAATAAGATGTAGTAAAAGAGACTTTTACAGTAAAGAACTTGAGAAAAACAGAGATAACACTAAAAATACATGGACAATGGTTCCAAGGTTGTCATAGCCAGGAGCGGCACTGGGGTTAAGCTCCCAGTGCTCATAAAATGCTCCTTACGGTGTGCGTCTCGAAAAGCCTCTGACAACTAAGTCCAACTCCTAGCCTGCCCGTGTGGTTTAGTCTCTAAGCCCAGCAGAACTGCTTTTACTAATAGGAGAAGGGGCGAGGGCGGATCTCTGGTGCCTTAAAACCAGATGCTTCGGGTAGATGGTGGCTCGTCAACCTGGGAAGGTCACTCATCTAGGGGAAGGTAAACCCTGATTTCAAACCTCCGCTGCCTTGCGGCACACCTGGTCACGGGAAAGGCTTCGGGAGTCAACCCTGAGTAAAAATCCGGAGTCGGAGCCCCTAAGGCAGTTCTCTGTTGTGCTCAACATCGTTCTGGCAGCTCCTGTGACGGCACTGGTGCCAAACTATAGCAGCCCTGCTGTTCCTTTGGATCCATCAGTGACGTGGAGAGGGGGGACATGCTGCATGGGTAACATCTTGTCCTCCATATCTTCCTGCCCAGGCTTGAATCCTACCAACGCCCTACGCTGGAAGGTAGAACACCGGTGTGCATTGGCCTGTTCAGCCACAGGCGGTGCTGTTCCAGCAGAGTAGACGTTTAGGATTCTCTTCCATGGTCATCATAGACCGACGGAGGTCGACGAACATGGACAATACTTAACAATATTCTTGGAAATTAAAACAGAAATACAAGCTACCCAACCAATCTTTAAAAAAAAAAAAAGACTCAGAGTGTGAAAGCAGTCTCACCTGAAGATGAATTTAATAATTTTTTTGTTAACATTGGTCCTAATTTGGCATGAGAAATACCCATTACGACACCTACAGGTGATACAATAAGCAAAAACATTGCTATAAAAGACTCCATCTTCATAAAGAACACAGATGAGAAAGAGCTCATTGAAATTGTTAAATCGTTTAAAAGTAAAACATCTATGGATTGTGATGGTATTGACATGCTTTTAGACAAAACTATCATTGAATGCTTAGTGAAGCCTCTGACATATATCTGTAACCTGTCTCTCCAAACAGGTATATTTCCCAATGCAATGAAAATAGCCAAAGTACTTCTGATATACAAGACAGGTCACACAGGGGAATTTTCAAACTATAGGCCTATTTCACTATTGCCGCAATTTTATAAGATTCTGGGAAAAAAAAAAAAAAAATTCTGTGAGAGAATTGACAACTTTATAATGAAGAATAATTTATTGTGTGAGCAACAATATGGGTTCAGACACAAGAGGACAACTGCAATTGCTCAAATGGAATTTATAGAAAAAAAAATCAACTGCTGTAGAAAATAAAGAGTATTCAGTTGGGGTATTCCTGGATCTTAAAAAAAGCATTTGATACAGTGGATCATAAATTATTGTTAAAGAAACTACTAAATTATGGTATGGGGTGGGTGGGGGGGTAGCACTGTCGTGGTTATATAGTTACTTAAAGAACAGATATCAGTATGCATGTGTTAGTAGCAAAAACTCACAGTTACTGAAGGTTACTTGTGGAGTCCCACAGGGTTCAGCTTTGGGGCCATTGTTATTCAATATGTATATAAATGATATATGTAAAGTTTAGGAAAAAATGGATTTAATACTGTTTGCAGATAACACTAATTTATTATGCAGTGGAAGCAATTTGGAACAACTTTTGGATATACTTGGAAAGGAATTAAGAAAGCTCAAACTGTGGTTTGATTCAAACAAATTAACGCTCAATTTAAGTAAGACAACATTTATAATTTTTAGCAACCATCACAACAACTCAGTATCTAAACTCAGTGTAAATGGTGTAGAGATTGAAAGGGTATCCACAATTAAATTCCTTGGAGTAATAACTGATAATAAACTGTGTTGGAAGTCACATATTAATTATATTAAAGGTAAAATATCCAAATCAATTGCAGTACTACACAGAGTGAAATATTTGCTGAATCAACCCACACTATATACTTTGTATCATTCATTAATGTTCCCATACATAACATATTGCACTGAAGTATGGGGAAATGCATATAAAACAAATATATATCCAGTCTTTATGCTTCAGAAGAGAGCTATTAGAATAATAAACAAAGCTGCTTACAGGGAATCAACAAACTCACTTTTTCTTAAATTAAAAGCTTCAAGTTGAAAGATCTGGTTGATTTTAAAACTGCAGTAATAATGTTTAAAGCAAAGAATCTATCACTGCCCGCAAATATCCAAAAGTTGTTCCAAATAAGGGAGAAACAATATCATTTCAGAGGAACATGTATATTTCAAAAACCTTCAGTGACAACTACCACCAAGCAACACTGTGTCTCAGTGCAAGGAGTCAGACTGTGGAACGCTTCTGGACTTGAATTAAAATCATGTCCAACGCTTGGACAACTTAAACAAAAACTAAAGGAAGAAATACTCCAAACATATATACAAAACGATTTGTAAAATCACATAAGGATTATCATATCCAGTCTGTGTTGTGTTGTTGCTTAGTTTTTTTGTCACATTTTGTCTTGGCTTTCTTCTGATTTGTAATCACTTTTATTTTATTTTCCTTTTGAATTGTTAGATGAAACATGGGTGAGCAATATAAGCTGCGGCTTCAGCCATCACCCATTCCGGATAACTTATGTTGAATTGTATAATCCGAGGAGTTCTTGTTTAATTTGACCTTGTTGGATTTGTTTTTCCCTTTGTTATATTATTATGTTCCTTTCTTTATAATCTTTTCTTAATCTAACCTATCAGAAATAAAGATTAATTCATTCATTTATCCATTCATTCATTCATTCAAAATATTAACAGGAACTTTAAGAGCAAAAGGCATTTCAGGCTCAGAGTTAAAAGATGGCTTTAAAACAGCGTGATGGAATTTATCTTGCCTTTTATGCATTTGGGACTTACAAGACTTCACAGGCGCTGTCTCCAGTTTCGTGCCATAAAAGGGCCATGCACTGAGGGTCTGAGAGAACTCCTCTGACTTTTTAGCTTGAGCCCTGGTCACTTCAACATTACTTGTATGGCACCAATCAAGTAAATCAAAAAGCATGGGCAGGTCTCGACCAAGTATAACTGGAAATGGCAGATTATCAGCAACACCAATATTTAAGATAAGATAAGATAATATAAGATAAGCCTTTATTAGTCCCACAATGGGGAAATTCCAGGATTGCAACAGCACAGGGACAGCAACACTCAGAGCAACAATCAAGAAGACAAGAAAACAAGAGCAGCGAATATACCTATGGACACATAAATATATAAATATATATACACACAGTGCGGAGTATTGTAGCTAGATGGAAAAAACAGCATTTAGGAGGTAAACCTGCCATTGGACCTTGATGTACATTTTAGCTGTAGGATAGGACTTGTCATCACTGTGCACACAACACACATAAATTATTTCACTTGTACTGACAATGTTTGAGGGAACAGTCTATGTACCACAGTCTGTGCACTTCCTGAATCAATTAGTGCATTTACCATTTTGCCATTAATCTCAACTGGGGTCATTTTTAATCCTCTGTCCAATTTCACATCAGAGTCAATACAGCATCAAGGCACAAAACACATTTGGGCTACCTTTGCTGAGTTTTGGGGGCACATAGGTTTTGTATGGCCTTCTATTCCACAAAAATAGCAAATGACGGGTTTGGTGAAGGGCTCTGAGGATGCATTAGCTAGCTGGCTTGGTGTAGTCACATGTGTTGATCTGTGAGGGACTGGTCTACAATTGTCCTTTGCTTTCCAGGCAGTAAAGCTCCAAGGCTGTCCTTTTTTTCCAGGCTGCAAGAAACACATCCACCAGCTTTGAAGCTTCTGCAGCAGAAGTTAGATTATGCTCTTTTATCCAAACCTGCAACTCAGGAGATAACATTCTCAAATATTGTTCAAGGATTATGATTTCACCAATCTCCTGGACTGTTTTATCTTTAGGGTGGATCCACTTTCCATACTACTCCTTTAAACATGCATATAGCTCTTTAGGGCATTCATCAGGATTTACATCAAGAGAGCAGAATCTCTGGCTATATGTCTTAGGATGTTTATCATATTTATAAAGAATAGCTTCCTTGACTTTATTATAATCCAAAGAATCATCCATGTCCATGTGTACATATGCACCTCTTGCTTTACCAGTGAGTAATGGTATAAGATGAAAAACCCAGTCACTCTTCTGCCATCGAGAAGCCAGTGCAATATGTTCAAAGGTAATCAGAAAATGTTCAATGTCATTTTCATCTGCAAGTTTTTGTAATTTGGGCTCAAAAAAATGAGACTGACCTGAAGTGCCGATTGACTCACTTGGGCCAGCTTGGGGAGAAGGAACATTGTCTGGAGGCTCCACATCAGGTGGTTCAACTGACTGACGTCCAGGCACTGCAGTGCGGGCCTGCACTTTAACCTGTAAAAGCTGAAACCGATGTTGAAGTGCTCTAAAACGTTGTTCTTGCCGTGCATTTTCCTCCCTCTGTCTAATCCCTCTGGCCTCTTGTTTCCCCATATGTGAGCGGAAAAGAGAAACCAAATCTGATGGGGTTGGCTCCTTACCTTTGTCCCCAGTGCTGTCTACCCCTCCAGTAGCTCCATTTTCCTCCTGTTCCACATTAGTTTGCCTTTATGAACTGATCTGTTGGTTTTGTTAAGCTCCTTTTGCACTTTTTCCACCCCTCTACATGGCTTAAGATAAGATAAGATAAGATAAGATAAGATAAGATAAGATAAGCCTTTATTAGTCCCACAATGGGGAAATTCCAGGATTGCAACAGCATAGGGATAGCAACACTCAGAGCAACAGTCAGAAGGCAAGAAAAAACAACATCTAGTAAACATATGTCCATATTACTATAAATGTATATATATAGACACAGTGCAGAGCATTATGGCTGGTGGATGTGCAGCAGAAAGTCTAAGCTCTCTCTTCGCGGATGCAGCGGGCCAGCTGGAAGTCTTTGGGCATGATGGTGACCCCCTTAGCGAAGAAGAGACCACCAGGTGGGTCTCGCTGGTCTCCTGCAGAGCCATGACGGCGAAGCTCAGGAAACGCAGGTCGGTCTTGAAGTCCTGAGCGATCTCCCTCACCAGGCGCTGGACGGGCAGCTTACGGATGAGCAGCTCCGTGGATTTCTGGCAGCGACGGATCTCTCTCAGAGCCACGGGCCTGTGACGGCGAGGCTTCTTCACTCTGCCGGTGGCCAGAGCGCCTCTCCGAGCAGCCCTGGTGGCTAGCTGTCTCCTGGGGGGCTTCTTCCTCCAGTAGATTTTACGGGCGGTCTGCTTGGTTCTTGCCATCGCTCTTTATTATTCTGTCTTATATTTCTTTCACGCCGCCTAAACTCCAGCCCGGCACCCGCGTCGTTCTCGCTACAGCTCCCGGTATGTCGAGTTTCCCATTAGCACCGGGCGGCGGCCAAGTGCTAGCTAGCACTAGCTCCTCCCCGCTGTAACGTCTCCCGCTGCAAACCGTGGCTCCGTCCGCCGACCCGGGAGACCCCCGGGGCGATCCGTGCGTCCGTGATATATATACAGAGTGAAAGGTGTAGAAAGAAGAAGGAAGATAAAAAAAAAAAAAAAAAAAAAAAAAAAAAAAAAGGCTGTTGCAACAGGCAGCCGACTCGTGTGGCGCCGCCGGTCCGGCGGAACCGGGGTGTAAACAGGCTGAAAGAAAAAGAAAAAAGAGAAGAAAAAAAATCCTGTGCTTTTTAGTCATGGCAAAGTCAAAACAGTGTTTTAGTATGTACGGTAACCTAAGTGAAACTTCTGAATCAAACCACTGTTCCAAGGCCTGTATCAGAAAGAGGATGTCACGTAACTGTTCCATGTCGTGTTCCAGTAACGTCACTGACTGTTTTGAAACGTCACCGTTGTTTTATGCAGTGATTTTGTTAGCCCGTTTCAAAAATTGAAAAATAAATAAAACACTACCATTACACAATATGAAAATGCCTATTCTACTGTATGCACAATATATGTATTATATAAATATTTTATATGTAAAATAATAATTTCTCATGTTCTTGCCTGGCTGGCTGCTGATTCATCACCCCACATGCTTTAAAGCATTTAAAAGTTCCTCTAAAGTGAAGTTTGTTTGAGAAGTCTTGCCTTTCTGAGTGTCTCGTACTGAGTGTGCTTTTGGATTTACACTATTTGGAAATGGATGGGGGTAGAAAGCATCCCAGGTCAGCTGTCTGGGATCACTTCGACCTTCTTGAGGGAAAAAAAGTTAAATGTATGCATTGTATGTAGCATCTTGCATTTTCTAATAATACAACAAATACAGTCATGTGAAAAAATTAGGATACCCCACTAAATATTCAGTTCTTTATTAAGAAATGTCCACATATCTAAGTCGAACCTTGTTTTTGTTTGTATTTGCATTTTTTAACATTTTAGCCATTTTAAGTGGGAATGAATGTGGGGGGGGTCCTAAAAAGATGGGGGGTATCCTAACTTTTTCCTCACTATATTTTACAGAAAATTTTTTAAAAAGTCTTTAATTCATTTTTAATTGTTTAGTCGTATTACATGAATCTCCCATTATTTTAAACACTGATATTAAATATCCATATATCCAAATATGTTTAAAAAAAAAACAAAAAAACCCCACACAGGCTTATACAGGGTGTCCTAATTTTTTTCACATGACTGTATGTGGAGACACCTACGGACAAAACATCCTGACACATAAATTCCTAGCACAACACAACCGAGTGCTGAATCAAGCCATGGCCAGCATAGTGTTTGTGGTATGTATTCATGGTCTTTTAATACACATACGAGTATACATTTATTATGTATACACATTTATTATTATTTACAATACATATAATTATGCATTTGATCACTAAAAGAAGCCATATTGTTGTACATTTACATATAGCTACATATTTTACATTTATTTACATATTTTACATATAGTTACATATATTTACAATATTTACCATACAATACATCAAGTTGCATGACAGCATTCCTCCTGAATCAGTCTTTTTGTTGTTCCTTGACAGGAAGGCAAAAAAAAAAAAAATTAGGCGAGGCATTAGTTGACCTTATTGTGAAGAACTCACAACCTTTTTCAAATGTGGAAGATGAGGGTTTCAGGCACTTTGTCAAGAAACTTCACCCCAATTACATCCTTCCATCCAGAAACACACGAAAACACTCGACTGTTTGAGTGTAATATTATAACATTTGGCCACCAGCTCTGTCACTGTGGGGAGATGTTTCAAATGTTCCAAAAGATCGATTCTTTTTCTGAATCAATTGTTCCAAATGATTCGATCTCTCAAACGTTCCATTTCTGCCATCACTAGCACTGCATTTTAACTGGATGATCCCACTGCTGCCATGAAATGTGACAGACCAAGCAGTCAAAAGATATACGGACACCGATATAATTCTCAAAATCTGGGTTTTATTATACCCCAGTGAACAGAAAGCTCAAAAACACATAATACAAACAGTCCATTTGTTTAAAAGAGGCAAGCTAAACAGAACTACATTATATATATAAAAAAAAAAGCCTCAACATAGCAAGACCTGAACTCAACAAACTGACCTGAGTAAATGAGGAGAAACTCAACCTATATACCAGCAGAATAAACCATCTCAAATTAAAAAAAGTAGAAACTACAGAGATAACAGTGGAATGCAATACAAAGTAGCTCCAGTTTCCCCCATGCTGTCATGGCAGATGGTTCAATCCACTTTATTGGCCTCTGCATTTAAACCAGCTTTACCCTCAGCCTCCTCTTTGACACCAGACAGGAAGGAGTGAACCAGAAGGTAACTCAGAAAATAGAGAAAAAATATAAATAATGCATCTTGTATAAATTAATGACAAAAGAATGTAAAACAAATGTTCACGTCACCATTTAAAACCGTGTAATGTCATAAAACATCGTTTTAGTTTAAGTGACTGCAAATTAAATTAAATGTGAAATGATGTACGATTCACTATGCTCACTCTGGGACACTATGGAATGGTGGGTGGGACAGCACTGTGTATATCTAACTAACTAACTAACTAACCTGCACTTATATAGCGCTTTTCTAGTCACAAAGACCACTCAAAGCGCTTTCACTAGTACTAACCCTCTACTCTAAGGGCCTATAGGAAACAGATGTCTAGGGACAATTTAGAACAACCAATTAACCTAACTGTGTTGTTTAAGCTGGTTTTGATGTATGGACATCAATGTATGTTAGGATGGATGGGTGTTAATGTTGATATGTACAAAATACAGTTAATTGTTTACTTCGGGTCTTAAATGTGGTAATTTCTATATAATTCACATGGGTGTATTTATGGAAAAAAGGAGATGGAATTAATAAGCGTTCACTTCTTCCTTCTCCCTTTCGAACACTGTATAGTGTTACTTTATTGCATTTGTCATTTGTTTTGTTTTTGTTATACTTTTTTGTTTGAAATAAAGTATCTATCTATCTATCTATCTATCTATCTATCTATCTATCTATCTATCTATGTAAAGGATATATTGTGGAAGATGTGAAAATGACGAGGCAGAGTTCTTTCTCAGAGTCAGCTTTATTCACATCTCCAGGAAGGTGTGATGAAACTCAACTGGGAGCCTGTGTCGATGAGGAACTGCTTCCCGGAGCGTGCATCCGACAAGTAGAGCAGCTTGTTCTCTTCCCCAAGGGCCGCGGCTGCTACCGACCCCTGGTCTTGGCATTTCCCGAACGCCCGAACTGGCATGGCGGTACACACTTGCGTGCCCTCTCTGCAAAGCGGTGATGGTAGAAACAAAAGACGTCTGGTCCACGCTCCCTGGCCCTTGCCGCCGCCGTCGTCGGTGAGTCTGGCACCGCTGCCTCTGGCCTCCTGTCGTCTCGGGTCATCGCGCCGAGTTCCGCTGCAGCGGCTGTGGCTGTGCGCCGCTTGGTGGCGTTGACAATCCGCTGCGCCTCTCGGCCCAGCGCGCGGTAGTCCCGTAGGGCCAACAGTGGCGAACTGGCCAGAGCCGCTCTCGCTGCTGACGGTAGAGTCCTGAGGAAAAGGTGGGTGAAAATGAAGTGATCATCGTCAGAGTCTTTCAACCTCAACAACTTCTCCATCAGGCTCGCGGGCATGTCATTTTCTCCCTCCGTCAGCGTCAGGAGCCTCTCTGCTCGCTCCTCCGCCGAGGGGGTGAATTGCTGGATGAGTGCAGCCTTCAACGCGCCGTATTTGTTGCTCTCCGGCAGCTGGTCGATCAGGCTCTCCACATGCTGGGCCGTGTTGTTGTCCACCTTTGCGACTACGTGGTAAAATTTCGTGGCATCTACCGATATCCCCCGGAGGTTGAACTGCGCCTCAACCGCGTTGAACCAGGAGCGTGGATTGTTCTGCCAGAAGTCCGGTAGCTGGACTGTAGTGGCATTCGCTTGGCTGGGGGCTCCTGACGCGGCTGGCCCAGGGGAATTTTCTTCTTCCATGATACGTCTCGGGTCACCAGTGTGGAAGATGTGAAAATGACGAGGCAGAGTTCTTTCTCAGAGTCAGCTTTATTCACATCTCCATCATTTCAAAGCAGAGAAAAAAGAGAGTGAAACAGTAAACTCTCGTCCTTAAATATCAGGGACTTCACACCTCATAGATCACATGTCACACAGACCTCCTTGCATAATAAAGACAGTCACAATGCATTTCTCTCCATGATATCACTTCCACTGTCTCCCATGCATCCTTTCCTTAATCCCTTAATTGACCCCCCACAGTCTCCAGCCTTGCATACCAAGGCTAAGATTCCTGCCTTTGTTCTGACCTAAAATGTGAGTCACAAAACCGGTCCAACAGGTCCCATGTGTGTTCACCACAATATCTAAATTATGTGAGTATTAGTTGGGTGCATATTACCAAATTATCAGTTTCATTGTGTGGCTGTTGATACATCCATCACACAGCGCATACCTCATTCAAGGCTCCTTCCCTCCCTCTCTTTGTCCATCCTTCTGTACCTTCCTGCCTCCATCCCTCCATACATTTCAAGATAGGGCCTTTGTGGAGGAATGTGCTCATGGATCATCTCCAAAATGTAATGGGTTTGCCTGTAGCCAAAGGACCACTTCTGGTGAAGATTTACTCAAAATCCTGTTATGGATTTTCTTATTATTGTCTGTTCATTCTGTCTCCTGTAATCATAAATGACATTACACTTGGTACTTTTCCCATGAGACAGTGAGGATCCAACACAGCCTTGACCGCTGTAGCAGTGTTATGCCTGGAAATGATGGATGCAGACATGTCCACGTGTAAAGAGAGCAGCTAGCCCTGGGTAGCCAACTAACAGATTCTCCGGTGTGATAATGTCACACGTACGTACGTGCCACTGCAGCATGGTGCATCGTGCCGTTTCCCATATATCACAAGCAGAACATTTAGATGCCAACTAATTGCTCAGCATTCTCAAAACAATGTATTCTCAAATCAATCTGTTACTTCTATTGTCTTAAAAGTCTCTACTCTGTTCTGAGACTTTGGACCTTCTCTTGTGGAACTCACCTGCAAGCAGGACAGGACATTTTCCCTTCTTGGCCAAGATGTAAATAAATACCCATAAAAGGAATTTTTGACTCTGCACCTGATTTATTAACCAGATCAACAAGAGATATTTATTAATATAAAGAAAATCCAAGACAATCCATGCAGTAATGTTTGTGTAATCCAGCTAAGCTATTGCGAGAAAATTTAGCCTTCTTGGAGGTATGTCCTCATGGCTCGCCGCCAAAATGTAAGGATTTTGTGTGTAGCCTAAGAGCCACCTCTGGTGAAAATTTCATCAAACTCTGTCCAGTAGTTTTGGAGTAATCTTGCTAACACATTGTAAGAAGATAAAGCCTTGGAAGAGGTATGCGGTCTCAGGTCATCACCAATGTTCTAATGGGTTGCTTTGATTTTTAATAGAAATGTTGTCCAAACAAGTACGTCCATGTACACACTCAGTACTTGTTTAGAGCTCCTTTTGCATGAATTACTGCATCATTAAGTGGATTACTGGATCATTAAGTCTGCGGAGAGGATCATTGGTACTGACCTACCCTCCATTGAGAACTTATATCGGTCCATAACCAGGAAACGGGCGGGAAACATCTGTGCTGACCCATCACACCCCGGCCACAAACTGTTTGAACTTCTATCTTCTGGTCGTCGTTACAGATCACTGAAGGTCAAAACCACCCATCACAGGAACAGTTTCTTTCCTCAAGCCATCACTCTGATGAACCCCTAACATTCACCTAGTCCTACCTGTTGCTGTACTCATGACTTTTCATCCATTATTACATTGCACATAACTCTCACACTGCTTTTTACTTCATTCACATTATATCACTGAATCTGAGTTCACATTGAAATACTGTGTGACTGTATATTTTTTCATATATTTCTGCAAAGTGTGGTTAGTCTGAGTAAATAACTGCATATATTTCTGTATATATTTGCATCCTTTTATAGAAACGTGGACAGACTGTAATTTACTGTACATACTCTGTTGTCATTGAATCCTTATTTAAATCCTCCACCTGAACAATGAGAGCAAGTTTTTAGCCAAAGTCAAATTCCTTGTATGTGTTGTGCATACTTGGCCAATAAAGCTGATTCTGATTCTGATCAATGCTGCATGGCATGGAGGCGATCAGTCTGTGGCACTGCTGAGGTGTTATGGATGCTTTGATAGTGGCATTCAGCTCATCTGCATTGTTGGATCTGGTGTCTCTAATCTTTCTCTTGACCATACCCCATAGATTGTCTACAGGGTTTGCTGGCCAGTCAGGCACAGTGCTATTGTGATCATGAAACAGGCTTTGGTACATCTTGCAGTGTAGGCAGGTGCCAAGTAAGCAGAGGGAAGCATGAAGTGCTGTAAAATTTTGTGGAGATGGCTGCACTGACATTGGTCTTAATAAAACACAGTGGACCAACACCAGCAGATGGCATGGCTCCCCAAATAATCAGTGACTGGAAACTTCACACTGGACCTCAAGCAACTTGGACTCTGTACCTCTCCACTCTTCCTCCAGACTCTGGGACCTTGATTTCCAAATTACAGAACTTAGTACCTGATTTGGGTAGCCATGTCATCTGCTAGTGTTGGTCCACTGTGTTTTACAAAGTCCAAAGTCATCGCAGCTGTCTACCAGGAAATTTTACAGCATTTCATGTTTTACTCTGCTGACAAGCTTTATGGAGATGCTGATTTCATCCTCCAGAGGACTTGGCACCTGCCCACACTTCCAAAAGTATAAATACCTTGTTAAATGACTGGTATCACTGTGCTTGACTGGCCAGCAAACTCTCCTGACTTAAATTATCAAGAGGAAGAAGAGAGACAGCAGACCCAACAATCCAGATGAGCTGAAGGCCCTAATCAAAGCAACTGAGCTTCCATAACACCTAAGCTGATTGCCTCCATACCACAATGCTTTGAAGCAATAGTCATCATTATCATAGCAGTCTGCTGGGGGTGACAATGACTGTTTCATTTAGGTCTGATCAGATTCCTCCACACAGCTCTGTCCTTTGCCTTCCGCTGCCAGGAACTCCTGTCTATGTCCAACCTTTTCAGATTCCTTTATACACTGTCTTTAAATCTGAGCCTTGGTCTACCCTGATTGCATTTGCCCTCGCATAACTGTGAGTACAGTAGGTGCCGAGGGAGACGCTGGTGATCCATCCTCTCAACAAGACCAAGCCATCTCAGGTTCATCTGTATTAGCATTTACATGGTTTTAGTATTCAGACCCAGAAGCAGACGACAAACTCAGTTACAGATTACAATGATTTTATTGTGAGCAAGTGTTAACGGTGAGGGGAGTCTGACAACCCTGTAAGGGAAGGGAGGGAGAGCGAGATGAGCAGTTTGCAGCACAGAGTGGGACAATTGGTATATTAATAATAGTCTTGCGGAGTGTAGAGCAGCAGGCTGAGTGTTACCAGTGGCCCCACATCTTCCTCTGGATTGCAGCAGTCCCGTGAAGGTGAATGAGGTGTGCAGCTATTTACAGTGAGCTGTGCAGGAGAAAAAGCCTCGACCGAGGTGAGATGGGAAAACAATTCAGTCCAAATGATTACGTGAACTTACAGGGAGGTGAAGTGAGAGTGGGAGCTCAAGCCCCAGGGAGTAGATTCTGGTCCGACGTAGGTATGATTCCAATCCACCGGAAGGATGGTCCACCTGTGCACAGGTAAGTCCAAAAACACACAGAGGAGAATGAGGGGAAGAGGAATGAACACAATGAGGTTGCTTACGAAATCCCACGGTGGAGGAGAGGGTCGTAGCGGGGAGCTGGAGTAGCTGCACATAGTGGTGAAGAGCACTCTATACCACATGCAGAAGTTGACATCTCCATGCAGGAGTGGAGGGCCCCTCTCTACTTAAAGTCTCCTTGATTGGAGGGATCCGGTGTGGATAAAGTCACGGCTGTGGGAAATAAGTGAGAAGAGAAAAAGCATGTCCTAAATTGATGGTAGGCCAGCTCGTTTCATCACTTCTATGTTGGTTATCTTGTCTTTCCATGAGATGTTCATGATGGCTCGAAGGTGTCTCATCATGTACATGTTGAGTTTCTTTACCTGCACTCTGTAGACAGTCCAAGTTTCAGCACTGTACAATAAAGTAGCCAGTACTGTTGCTCTGTACACTGCATTTCACACGGATAGACACGTGTCGATTATTCCACAGTCTCGCCCTCAAGTTTCCAAACACAACACTCGCTCTTCCCATTCTGAGAGATAGTTCATCCTCCAGCCTTGCATTCTCTGAAACAGGACTCCCGAGATACTTGAAAGTCTGACACTTGACTAGTGGCTCTGTACCAATGCTGATCTCTTCTGGTAGTGATGTTGATAACTGAGACTTTGGCTGTTGATAAAGGCACTCTGTCTTCTTGATGTTGGTTTTGAGGCTGAATTGGCTAGATGCTCTTGCAAATTTTTCAAATAACGATTGCATATATTCCACACTGTATGCAACTAGAGCATTGTCATCGGCAAAGGGCATTTCTCTTAGTACCTTTATCAATGTCTTACTCTTGGCATTGAACTATGCCACGCTGAACAAGTCTGCTTCTTTCCTTGTTTGAATGCATACTCCTTCTGAAATGTCTTTGAAGGCCACCTCAAGCATGGCTGAAAGATATAGTGAGAAGAGTGTAGGGGCCAGCACACACCCTTGTTTCACCCCGTTGCTTACTGAAAAGTCTTCAGACACTGAACCACTCATTGCCACATTTGCTTGCATACCTGTATGGAGTTCCTCGATCAGGTTGACAAATTTCTCTGTGCAGCCATATTTCGTGAGTACCTGCCAAAGTCCTTGTCGCGATAGAGAATCGAAGGCTTTATTGAAGTCAGTGAAGACTACATCAAGTGGCATGTTTTGTTTGATACATTTTTCTTGAACCTGTTTCAAGCAGAAAATCATGTCCATCGTGCATCTTCCACTTCTAAAGCTGCACTGGGTTTCCGGTAGTACATTCTGCGAAATGTGTTAATTGAGCCTGTTCAGTAGTACACGTGAGAGAATCTTACCAACAGTGGCTAGCAGTGATATACCTCGGTAATTTCCACAATCTTTCCTGTCACCTTTCTTGAACAAAGGCACAATGCTTGCATCCTTCAAGTCTTGAGGTACTTTCTGGGCATCCCATATCTCTTGGATGAGCTTGTTTAGACAGTTGATTAGCTGAACACCACCAAATTTCAACACTTCTGCTGGAATTCTATCCCGTCCTGGAGCTTTACCATCCTGTGTTGTCCTGGTTGCTGCCATTAGTTCATCAGGATTTGGTGGTTCATCCAGACTTGATACAGCTAGTCGCTGCACTAGAGCTTCTTTAGCCTCTTCAGCAAGATCTCCAGGGTTGTTTAGTAATTGGTCAAAGTTGTCTGCAAATCTTTCCAGGATCATGTCTTTCTCCTGCAAAACCATTTTGCATCCGTAGCCTTTAGCTGGATCAATCCTCTTGGTTTAGGGCTGCAGATTTCCCTCAAACTTGTGAAGAATATTTTTATGTCCTTCGTGTCTGCTACAGTTTGAAGTTCCTCTGCTTTTTCATCTCACCAGTTGGACTGCATTTCTCTGGTGTACCTCTGTAGCTCACTCTGAGCCTTTGAGCATTTCTTCTTCATCGACCTTGTGTTACACTGTAGAGTTTCCTGCCTAGCTGTATTCCTCGCTTCTAATAATTTCTTCAGATGGTCATCATGCTCATCAAACCAATCTTGACGTTTCCTCTCAGGGAGGCCTAAAACAACACTTGCAGTCTGATATACAGTATCTTTCAGTGTTACCTATTTCTCTGCTATGTCTTACTCTGAGTTGTTGCTGTCCCAGCCTTTCAAGTTTATATCCATTTCCTGTGTTCTTCCTGTTTCTTTCTGCCTTTCAGTGCACTAGTGTTTAGCTTTTGTGGTGGCTTCACACCTGTCCTGCAGTGCTGTTTTCATCTACAAATCCTTAAACTAGATCTCAGAATAGCATGGTCATTACCACAGTCTGCACCCCGGCAAAGTACTGAGTGTGTACATGGACATTTTTTTTTTTTCAGTAGGTCAACATTTCTATAAAAAAATATCTTTTTAATTGATCTGAAGTAATATTGTAATTTTTTGAGAAACTGAAATTTAGGTTTTAATTAGCTGTAAGCCACAGTGATCAAAATAAAAAAAAAGATCCTTGAAATATATCACTCTCTGTGTAATAAATCTATTAATATATGAGTTTCACATTTTGAATTGAACTGCTGAAATAAATCAATTAAATGATCTTTCTCCGTAGGATTGCTGGACTCACCCTCAGAGATAGGGTGAGGAGCTCAGTCATCCGGGAAAGGCTCAGAGTAGAACTGCTGCTCCTCCATAGCAAAAGGAGCCAGTTGAGGTGGTTTGGGCATCTGATCAGGATGCCTTCTGGATGCCTCCCGCTTGAGGTGTTTTGGGCACGTCCCACTGGGAGGAGACCCCGGGGCAGACCCAGGACATGCTGGAGAGACTACATCTCCCAGCTGGAATTGAAAAGTCTTAGTATCCTCTCTGAAGAGCTGGAACAGGTGGCTGGGGAGAGGGAAGTCTGGGCTTCTCTGCTTGAGCTGCTGCCTCCACAACCTGGACCTCTGGAGAAGCGGTAGAAAATGGATGGATGAATGGGAAATAAATCAACTTTTTGATGACATTCTAATTTATTGAGGATGCATACCCCATATCAATGTTTTTTAACCGGGGGTCCTGAGACCCCAGGGGGTCTGTGAGAGTATGTGCATGCTCTTGTAGGAAATTGTCTTTTTTTTCACTTATTAACTGGTCCAAACAAATAAAAAACTTGCTTTTGTTGTGCACTGGCATCTGCAGTGGTTCCTCCATGTTAGCAAGGGACGGCACGAATGCAGTCCCTTGTCTTTTTCTTCCCCTTCTTCCTCCTCTCAACCTAGGCTGAGCCAAAGTTGGGGGTTGTTGTGACAACCGGAGGCAGCAGTTCCAGGACCGCAGTAGTTTCAAGACCGTCAGGTTTACTATTGCTGAGCCAACAATACTATCCGGACAAGGAAACCTACTCCAGAACATCTGCCTTGAAAGCAACCACATTCATAGGCAGTGATGGTTTTTGATATGGCAGTGGCGCCACAAGAATGAGAAGAAAAAAAGATTGAAATTTATTTGTGCTCAGCTCATTTGTGGCAAATTGGTACCCTCTACAGGCGGGATGCCGGTGCCCTCCAAGAGTATCTGTTTGCAGCTCACAGACTCTCACAGATTAAGCCATGTCCCCTTGTCAAGCACATTCAATGCCGGACATCTGAAGTGGAGCAAAGGAGGAACAAAAAAAACCATTAAATGTCAGTTTTGTGCTTAAATTATGCAGCCATTTAAATGTTAAAACACTAATGATTCCTAAAATGACAACATTTGGTTAAAAAGCTTATGTGTCATAGAGGTTGCATTAAGGGAAAAGTGTGATTCAGTTGTCTGTCAATCTTCACTGACAGATTTTTAAGCAACGACTGAAAATTCTGAAAGCTGTCAGTTGACAGATTATGCTGAGGGTGATCTAATTAAAGTCAAATAAAATGACAGATAATAACAGATTATGACAGAATTTTTACAAGCCTGTCTGTCAAAATGACAGATAACAAAAAGTCTAGTGCAACCTCTGATGTGACGTGAAATTATTTTTTTTTCCAATGTGCTTCAGTTTACCCAGTCACATTAATTAATTTTTTTAACCGAAGGTCAGCACTTGTGAACAGAACAAGGCTGGATTCAAAATAACCATCATAAAAACAAGATGATAAATTGTTTCATTGATTGTTTTTTAAACAGTTTACTTTGCAAGCTGTAATGAGCTAAATAGAAATATTGCATGTTTACTGTTAATAGAAAAACTATTTCTATAAAGCAGTTTTTTGAAGAAGTTAATGTCTTTTTGCAAGATAATTTAATAAGCATTCTCAATAGTAATTACTTGCCAAGTGAAACATTTACTATTGATGATTACGATTATAGTTTTAAACATTAATTTATAAGTCACAATACTGAGTGATGAAGAACCTCTTTCCTGGTCTGCTGAACAAAATCCAACTTGCACAGATACAGATTCACTCACAGCAACTGGAGCAAATGTGTGTGTGTTTGCATCTTTCCAGTGATTTTGTATGTAATCGACTTGCATTTCATACCGAGCATAAACAAATTACAAGACTTAATAATAATAATAATAATAATAGTTTAATGGATTTTTATACTGCTTTTCATAAAACCTAAAACGCTTTACAGTGAGTCCATTATTCATTCACTCCACAGACAGACTCTGATGGTGTTAAGCTACCTCTGTAACCACAGTTGCCCAGGGGCAGACTAATGGAAACATGGCTGCTAATTCATGCCAATGGCCTCTGCAACCACCACCAAACATTTAGTCACATTCATACACCGGTGTATGAATTCTGCATGTCTAAACTGTCATTAGATGTGCTGTAATGGGCTATAATGTGTCATTTTATAACAAGTTAGATTTTTGGGGTTCTGTGGGATTTTTTTGAATGTAAAAAGGGCTCCGTGGCTCAAAAAATATTTTAAAGCACTGCTTCATATTGTGCTTTGTGTATGTGACTTTATTGTTTATACTGGTAAACTGCCCTACTTTCGGATTACATCAAATGTTGACCCTGTAGCTAAGGCGAATAGGTATCATTTTAATTAGATATTACATACCTTACGAAGCAGCTGCACTGTATATGCATTCTATGGTTTTTTCTCATATATCATACTGTTTGACAGTCTGGGCTCAAGCAGCCCCTTCCACAATAAGACATATAGGTTCATTATATAATCAAACCCTAAAAATCTTGGACAAAAAGCCCATTAGGTGGCATCACTGTAATGTTTTAAAAAAATACAACCTATTGAATTTTGAGAGCTTCATTGACCTCTGTCTTCTGAAATTAACGTTCAAATGTTTCCATAAATCAGCACCCGAGCCACTTGCTGGTTTCGTCCAAAGACAGGACAGCAGCAGAGCCACCAGGAGTTCTGTTAACAATAACTGTAAAATATTCCACCGCAGAACCACATTTGGACAAACAGCTTTCTCTATAAAGGGCAGTCACATCTGGAACACAATGCCAAATGAAATTAAAATAATAACGGACTTTAAAACATTCACTAAAAATGTTAAAAACTGGCTGAAAAATAAACAAGAATGTACTCATGTATGAATTAATTGTCTGCAAAGTGAGAGTGAATGAAGGGAAGGAATAAATGTGTTTGTTTATAGTGAGTGACGGAGGGAGGAAGGCCTGAAATAGGCAAATGTGAGTTATGTTATATGTGTTAAATGTGAGTCAGGCTGTTATATTTGTGTATTTATAATATTTATAATATTTATGTTAAATGTGAGTCAGGCTGTTATATTTGTGTATTTATAATATTTATAATATTTATAATTGTGTATTTATAATTTTTCTGCATTGATGTATGTGGTTATTGTGTATATTTTTTATCTTGATTCTTTTTTCTAAAGCCCATCCAGGGACAAGAGTTGCAAATTAGCTAATAGCTATACACTCTATGTGCAACACATCAGATTGATTGTCTTTGATTAATTGTCTATGTTTATTGCACTGTCCCTGTCAAATAAACTAATCTACTACTACTACATTTAAGGTTTATGGGTGTCCAATACACACACACACACACACACACACACACACACACACACACACACACACACACACACACACACACACACATTATCAACCTGGTGTCCTTGAGTATAAAGCTAGATTCATGGGAGCATGTCTATGTGATGTAAATTATGTCATCTTGAAGTCCACACAGAGTCCAACTGGGCAGCCCAGAGTTTGCAGCCCAATGGACTGTGTACAGAGGGTCTGCACTGAACTGCATGTACATCTGGACACGTGTTCTCATACTGAGATCAAACGTAGTTCTGCCTTTTAACTAGGTGGCTGTTTTCTTCTTAGCTGCCAAGAAAAAACAAAAACACTTCTCTTGTGCTATTTTACCCTATGAAAAAAAGGGTTAAAAAAGGAGTTTTCTCGAATAGAAGGGATTCTACTAAAAACCATTTGTCTCTGAAAAACCCTTTTGTGTGGAGCGATGGTTCTTTCAAGGGTTCTCTGCATCAAAGTGATGCCAGAAAGAACACTTTTGATCCAATGAACTATTCCTGGAAGAAAGAGTTCTTTATAAGAACAGTAGAATGCAGGAGTATTTGCAGATTCCCCTACATATAAATATAGGAAACTGTCCTCAGGCAATGCTGAACAATTAAAAACACGGACTTTGTTAAACCAAGAAGTACTACATTTCACTGTGTTAACAAATGCATGTGACTGAGGTTTGATTAGTAAAACGATTAATATAGGCAAAACTTTAGAGCACGAACCCTTCTCTGTGTACTAGGTCACAATCTTTGATACAAATCAAAACTATGTTAATAGGTCAGCCCCCTCACTGTGAGATATACACTTTATAGAGCAGTGATTTTCAGATATAGAGCAGTGTTGTGAGATATCACCAGATGTGCCATGCATAGGTTGTTCTGGAATTGATTATAGTATGTCATTTTGATGGAGGGGGTTGCAAAAATTCTGTCATGGCCTATAATAATCCAAAAAGAAAATAATTTAAAACAAAAAATATTTTGGTTCTGGGAATATTAATTATGTCAGTCGAATAAATATATTTAAAAAATATTAACACAAATTGAAGTGGCACTTACAGAGGAACTTGAAACAGGCAACAGCTGTTCCACCCAGACAGTCTTTTGCGTGGCACAGTCTGTTACGTCTTAACTTGTAGACAAGGACGAGGCCAGGAGTGGAGGTGAACACTACTTTATTAAACAAAACTGGACTCTGTACAACCGAGCGTACATGCAGCCGCTTGGAAAGGTGGAAGAGAGTGTCCCTCCACCAGCACCCCCTCTTATACCGTGGGAGATGGCGGAACTGGAAACCGGGGCCGCCATCCCATACCTCACAATTAAGAGCTCCAACAACAATAAAAACACAGATTAAATGGGGCTGCATGGTGGCACAGTGGTTAGCACTGCGGCAGCACAGTTTACCCTTGGCCGGGGGATCGTGGGGATCGTGGGATCGTGGGTTCGATCCCAGCCCCCGACCAACAGTGATCTGTGTGGAGTTTGCATGTTCTCCCCGTGTATGCATGGGTTTACCCCGGGATTTCTCCGGTTTCCTCCCACATGCCAAAAACATGCAGGTTAGGTTTACTGGAGACTCTAAAGTGGCCCTAGGTGTGAATGTGTGTGTGAATGGTTAAGGGATAGCGCCGTACTGTGGCTGCTTCATCCATCCAGGTGGTGGATGACCCTCAATTTCCCCTCTGGGGATCAATAAAGTATACTAAATCTAAAAAAAAATCTAAAAAATACTAACACCACCGCCCACCCCCACCCCCGCAGAAAGTCCAAAATACACACACAATCAACCCACCCCAATTTGGAACCCGAATCATCCACTAAACATAAACAAACTAAAATTACTAAAAGGGGCCTATGACATTCACACCAAAAAACTAAAATTAAGGTGGACGGGTAGACTGCTGTCCTACCCACCACACGGCGAGGTGGATTATTCTGCCACCTATTCTATTAAAGTCCACAAAAGAAAAAAAAAAATTGCTGCCTTCTCTCCTATATACCATACTAAAATAATCCCCAAAACTATGAACACAGAACAATTGAACAGTTATAACACGCCCATGACTTGGTGAGGATTACTTGTGACAACCCCCCCCCCCCCCCCCCCCCAGACCTTCACCATCAGTCCACCCCTGGTTGAAGTCTGCTTCTCGGACCACAGCTGGTTGCCTCCTCCTCAGAGCGTCTTCTCCTCCACACCTCCGAGTGCTCCAACAGTCTGGAGTTGTGCCCACCCGTCTCCTTTGGAGCATGCCATAACTCATTGGGATGGCGCCACGAGCCATCCAACAGCAGCAGGTATCAATCGTGCCGCTCACCCATCACCTGCAGCCAACCCTGGTACCGCTCCATGTTGCGCTTCTGTCTCACCCGACTGGACCTTGCCTCCGCCCAAGCCCGAATCCAGTCTGCGACTCCAAGTGGAGCCTTGCATGGCCTGCAGTGTTTCCGCCTGGCACTCACTCTTCCACTGCCACTTGGTCCTGCCCTGACAGCTTGTAGACCTGCTGCTGACCCTGCCCCTGTGGTCCCATGTTCACCAGTTCTCCACGACCATGCTCCTGGCACATGTGAGACCATCGTTTGTGCCCCACTTATCGCCGTAGGTCCTCCCCCATGCCGCTTGGTACCCACATCCAGGGCAGCTCAGACACTAGCACCAGGGTTCTCTTGTGGCATCCCTGAGCGTGACTCAGCCTGTCCACTTACCAGAGTGCCCAGCAACGGTTCATCCCACACTGCATCGTCCCGGACCCTCGGAACCGGTTGGTCCTACAGTCCGCCACCTGACCACTCTTCCCCAGCACCGCTCCTGATGGAGAATCTAAGGCCATAAAACAAGTTGCAGCCCATGATGTTAGAGCCGTAGGCCGTCACGATGAACTCCACAGCGGCCATCATCGCCGACTTGTACCGAGCCGTCAACGTGATGGTATCCACCGTGGCCAACCATCCTCCTCCATAGCCTCAAAACGGCGCTGAGAAACTTCCAATCCTGTATTGGGGAAAACACTGTCTTACTGTAGCCCAATTTAACACAGAACTCTACGCTCCCATGTCGACAGACATTGGTGCCGGAATTCCAGAATTACCGTGCAGGGCATGCGCCCATCGGTACTCGGGGACACTGTGTGTACCACCGTTGGAGCAGGAGAAGTTGAAGTCTTGCAAGAGCTCTCTTGTCCAGCTGACTGGCACATCCTCGCGAAATGGTGGAAACGGCCACAATTTCCACAGTGCTTCCCTCTTGCCGCAAACTCACTGACCTTGTGGCGGTGCTTTGTGGACCCACAACCCATACACCTGGGCTTCTCCGGGGCAGTCCTCATCCGTACAGTATTGGCCTGTTTGACATCATCCACGACACTCCCATCGCTGTCCGGGTCCACTACCTGTGCGGCCATGGGGGATCTTGAACCCCGCGGTGAAAGGCACTCATTTAGCTCCCGAGTTAGCTTATCTGCTGCTTCTAGCTGTAGCACCAACTCAACAGCCCTCGTCAGTGTCAACTCCCCCGGGAACGTGAGCAGCTTGGAGCGGAGTGCGGCGCAGCTGGTATGTTCCGTCAGCTGGTCGAGCACCATTTCTTCTTCCAACGGCCCGAACCGGCACTCAACGGCCAACTGCCTTAATTCCAACATGAACCGCTGGATCGGTTTGACTACCTGTTGGCGGCGCTGTCTGAACTTAATCCGCCTAATGGTGATGTTGTCTGGCACTCTGAAATGGTGAGCCATTAACTAAACCACTCATATGGAGATGCGGACACATACACGTCCGCATCTCCAAGCGTGCCCAAAATTCTTTGTCCCTCCATTCCCAGGTTGTGTACAAATAATGCACGAGCTCGCAGTTTGTCCATTCTTCCCAGGTCCAGCGCTACCATGTACGTCTGGAAAGCCTCATACCAACGAGGTCACAGCACAGGCAGCTCCCCCGGGAGCTCCAGCAATGGACAAATTGGTGTTCCACATAGCTCCATGAGTTCATCTCTCATCGCCAAATGTTATGTTGTAACTTGTAGACAAGGACGAGGCCAGGAGTGGAGCTGAACACTACTTTATTAAAGAAACTGGACTCTGCAGGGTTTCCTCTGGTAACATTTCTCCGTGGCGACCCGCCTCGCCAGAAATCATACCGCCACGCCAAGCTGATATGATTTTATAAAAATATATGAAGCACTGACTTTCCGCAAGCGCACACATGAACAACGTGCATGGCTGTCATCCGCGCGGAGTTTAGAAGCGCCCCATTCACACGAGTTTTCCAGTCAGTCAGCAAACAGTGTCTCGCTAAGCATGACTGTGCGACAGAAACATGAGTTTATTAAAGTACTTTAAACGCAGAAAAAAATCATAAAAGGTATGTAAGCACTGGTGTTTATCATGGTTTTAACCCGCTGGAAACGGGAGCCATAATGAGAGTCGCTTAGCTTAGAGATGTGGATAGAATTCAAATGCAGCCGGCTTCATATGAAGGGAAAGGCGAGGGGACTGATGAATTGCTGAGGATATATTTCACCAGCCACTACAGTATTAAGTTATGAGACTGGCAATTTTTCTCTTTTCTCACACGAGCAGGCGTGCCATTTTTATTCTCCAGCGGCAGTGACAAAGCAACAGCTAAAAACGCTAGCTCTAAACTGAGGTCCTTCAGCGGCTTCCTAGAGAGGTGCCTGATGAGAAAGCCTGAGTGCACAACTATAACTGCCGTTGCTAAACGACCTGGAGCCAGCCATTTTTGTCTACACTAAGAGCCACTTAGTGAATGGAAAAACCCATGTGCAGGAGTGGTTTTGTGCGTTGTATTGAACAAAACCCCAAAACGTGTTAATGGGAATGAATGAAGTGTGGATGTGTGTGTGTGTGAAACACCCAAGCTGCCGAGTGCCCGAGCTGTAAGGGAGCAAAGGACCCAAAGGGCTCCCTGATGTGCCTGATGGAAAATAAATAAATATGTGCATTTTTTAAAATATTTTTTTTAACCAAATAGCCAAATTAGGAGGTATTTACTTGTATTTTTAGCATATTTGTAATTTGTGTGTATTTTCTACTATTGAATAATAAAAAAAACGAATCGAATTGTAGGCACTTCCCAGCCAGATATTGTGATACTAGGAGACTGGTCGTGTAGTCACTTAGCAACTATAACTGCCTAAACAGATCATTCTGTACATGAACACATATTGTGGTGAATTATGTCTTTAGAGTCTGCTACAGTTCCCTATTATGTACCTGGCAGGTTAAGATGACCGAAATTCACAAAGTCAATGACTTTAATCTGGCAGCAGCCTTCAGACAAACTAAACGTGTCAACATTTGATTTCAAAGTAAGGTAGATTTTTCCTGTTGTCTGGGTGGTGAGGAGATTTCTAAAAAAAAAAAAAAAAATAACTATAAATATAAAGAAATATTATTACAGAAATAACGGCATCCTTGGTTATTTAAGTTAATTTATTTCATTAAATACAATTTTATTAATATTTTCTCTTTGTAATCAGACTTAAATTCCTGTCCTGTTCTGACTGCAAAATTATGGTCAAAAATGTAAATTGTTATAAGGAAAAAGTAAAAAAAAAAAAAAAATTACCACAGTCTGTTTCAAATTTATCAAAAAAAAAAAAAAACAACGAAAAAAAACAACGTAATTTTATTTGAAAAAAAAACAGACAAAAATTAGTCATAAAAAATCCACAAATTTATAATAAAGTTTCAAATGTACATGAAAAGTCAATTTTACAAGAGGAATTTAAAAATTTGAGGAACATGGTTTATACTTTAGATTTACAGAGACAAGTAGAAAACTATAAGAAAATTGTTATAAATTTGTGAGGAAAAACCTCAAACCTTGAAGACTGTAGACATTACTCAAGTTTTTAAGTTGGTGCTCTTTGTACCCTTAACTCAATTAGAAATTTTTGGTTGCCTACTTTTAATTATTAATTTCAAAGCATTGCTTTTACATTAGTAGAATTTCTGGTTACTATACCCACTTGATCACATAATTTAAGTATGCATGAGTACATTGCTGTTATGAATGTTCCTTTCCCTTCCCTACTCTCTCAATGGAAAAAACAACAACACTAGAATTAAAAAAAAAATAAAAATATGTTTGTCATTTATGTAAACCATGACAAAAAAATCCTGCAGGACAAAACATGACACTTGATATTTTCTAACCTGTCTGTATACCACCAGAGACAGAGAGAGAACCTGAATTAGACAGAGCTCAGAGAGGGCAAGATGAGACAGAAGAGAGGAGCCAAGGAGAGGAAAGTGTTCAGGCAGAGGAAGGAGAGAAGGATAACACCACTAAAAAGTCTAAACACAGGATGTCTGGGTGGGACCCCAACTGGCCCAGTATTCAAGCCTCAGTTGTACAATATTTCAAATGGTAAGTTCCATATGCAACGTTATGATGTAAAATTTTAAAAAGAAATAAATATTATAAAATTAACATATTCCAGTATGTTTACCCCCCCCCAGGGAAAAATTTGTTGCCACCGCGCCAAGATCTTTAAGCCAGAGGAAACACTGCTCTGTACATCTGACCGTACATGCAGCCGCTTGGCAGAGGAAAAGCAGAAGAGAGCTTCCCTCTACCAGCGGCCCTCTTATACCACCGGAGATGGCAGAACCAGAAACCGGGGCCGCCATCCCGTCCCACACGAATAAGAGCTCCGACATGAGCAATAATAACACAGAATAAATACTTAACACAGTCCACAATCAGATTCCTCATTTTATTTATTTCTGGGTGTTCAAATCAGTTTGCTTGAGTATCATTGCTGTACTATGTGAACTGTAAATGATATTTAATTAAACATTAAAATGACTGACCTCAGGGAATGAATCTTCAGTGAGCGGCCTGCTAACTGGAAGTTAGCGTGAAGCTTGTGCGCTGTGTTTGAAATGTTTACTTGTTCCTCATACAGTGATTCAACCATTTTTTAGTATTGTCTGAAATCTTAAATTACAATTTCATTCACTATATAATGCACTCAAAATGCATTTTGAAAAGTAGTGTAAGACTGACGATCACTACATTAGGCAATGTATCCAATAATGCGATGCACAGCCAATGGAGCAGTGAGAGGAGAGCTTCATATCACAACTTAAACCACAATAAGGTACTCTTTATTTATTAATACAATAAAATTGATTTGATTTAATATACTATATTCACTACAAAATACATGAAGGCATTTACTTTTTAACACCCTTAGCCTTTTATATTTTACCATCTCACCATGATGACATCATTAACAGTCGCAAGAAAATTTGTATGTTCTTGAATACTTCCCACTAGATTAATACATTTAGGAAACATTACTAAAATGTTAGGCTAGGATACTGTGTATAGTTAGTAATACTATGCAGTGTTACCAACTGTCACTCTTTTGGAGTGAGTCTCACTCTTTTACCCTCTCTCTCCCACCACAAACCTTATCTGTCACTCGAAAATAAGGAAAATACTGGCAATTGTCATGTTGACTTCCTCCAGATTTTTACACAATGGACTACTTGTATTGAGCAGTGTGACGTACAGTATATCTGGCTTTATATAATGCGTCTCTGTCATATGTGGTATGCATTTTTAATTAATGATTATGGTAGACCCCTCATGGATTGTCACCTGATCGTAGTGGGGGGGTTTGCGTGCCCTAGTGATCCCAGGAGCTATGTTGTCCAGGGCAATTTGCCTCTGACAGGGCCACCCAAGACAAACTGGTCCTGGGTGAAGGGCGAGACTAAGAACGATCCAACAGACTCTCATGATAAATTCTAGATCAAGGATTCAGTGTGCCCTGCCCGGTATGGGGTTACCGGGGCCCCACCCTGGAGCCAGGCCTGGGGGAGAGGCTCGATGGCTAGTGTCTGGTGGCCGGGTCTCCACCCATGGGACCTGGCCGGGCTCAGCCTGAAGGAGTTACATGGGTCCGCCCTCCAGTGGGCTCATCACCTGCAGGACGGATCATGGGGGTCTGGTGCTATGTGGATTAGGTGGCGGTCAAAGGCGGAGACCTTGGCGGACTGATCCTAAGCTTTCTAAACTGGCTTTTGGTACGTGGAATGTCACCTCTCTGGTGGGGAAGGAGTCTGAGCTGGTGTACGAGGTTGAGAGATACCGGCTAGATATAGTTGGCCTCACCTCAACACACAGCTCCGGTTCTGGAACCAGTCTCCTGGAGAGGGGCTGGAACTTGGCCTTTTCTGGAGTTGCCCCGGGCGAGAGGCGACGAGCGGGGTGGGTATTCTTGTATCCCCCCACCTTGCTGGCTCTATATTGGAGTTTTCCCCAGTGGAAGAAAGGGTTGCTTCCCTGCGCCTTCAGGTTGGGAAATGGGTCCTGACCATCATTTGCGCCTATGCACCAAATGATGTTTCAAAGTACCCACCCTTTTTGGAGTCTGTGACTGGGGTGCTGGAGGGTGCTCCTCTTGGAGACTCCATTGTCCTACTGGGGGAGTTCAATGCGCATGTGGGCAATGACAGTGAAACCTGGAGGGGGGTGATTTGGGAGGAACGGCCTGCCCGATCTGAACCCGAGTGGTGTTCAGTTATTGGATGTCTGTGCTAACCACAGTTTGTCCATAAAGAACACTGTGTTCAAGCGTAAGGGTGTCCATGTGTGCACCTGGCACCAGGACACCCTAGGTTGCAGGTCGATGATCAATTTTGTTATCGTATCATCAGACCTGCCACCATATGTCTTGGACACTCGGGTAAAGAGAGGCGCAGAGCTGTCAACTGATCACCACCTGGTGGTGAGTTAGGATCCGATGGCAGGGGAGGATGCCATTCAGACCTGGTAGACCCAAACGTATAGTGAGGGTGTGCTGGGAATGTCTGGCTGAGGCCCCTGTCCAGGAGGTCTTCAACTCTCACCTTCGGAACAACTTCAACCACATTCCGAGGGAGTCTGGAGACATGGAGTCTGAATGGGCCATGTTCTCCACCTCTATTGTTGAAGCGGCGGCCCAGATCTGTGGCCCCGAGGTGGTCGGTGTATCTCGTGGTGGAAACCCCTGAACCAAGTGGTGGAAACCAGTGGTGAGGGGGGCCATTAAGCTGAAGAAGGAGTCCTATCAGGCTTGGTTTGCTTGTGGGACTCCCGAAGCAGCTGAGGTATACCGGCAGGCCAAGAGGAGTGCAGCTCGGATGGTTGCTGAAGCAAAAACCCGGGTATGGGGACTTCCGGTTATGGCTGCCACGTAGGACGGACGTGTCTCGCTCTGCTCTGCTCCTGGAGAAAAAAAATCGGCAAATAACTCTCTCATTTGGGACAGAACGTATCCCAGCATTTGGGCGAGGATATGTCGGCGAAGCCTAAGGCTGGAAAACCAGGAAAAGGAAAAAGCGAGCCGCCGAAACAGTCTAAATTAACGGACTTTCAGGTCTGTGACGCAGCAAACAAAACTCCATATATGGCGGAGGAGGCTGGCAACGGTGCGATATCTGCGGGGAATGGCGCAGATGCGCTGATGGCTGCCATGAGTTCAATGAGAGCGGACTTTTCCTCTAGATTTGATGGGATTATGACAGCGTTGGAAGGAATAAGAAAGGAATTGGGTGACTGTGTAGAACGAACGGCGCAGATGGAGCTCCGTCTCGCTAGTGCTGAAGATGACGTCACCCGTCTTCAATTAAAGGTGCGCACTTTGGAAAAAAAAAATAAATCTCTGGAAGATAATATTTTGGATTTGGAATCTCGGTCGAGACAGAATAATTTGAGGCTGGTGGGTCTTCCAGAGGAATCAGAAGGTCGGGACGTATGTTCCTTTCTGGAAAAGTGGATTCCGGAGGTGCTGGGCAGCGAGGAGTTGCAATCAGCAGTGGTTCTGGAAAAAGCACATCGTATTGGCCCACGGAGAGATAAGGGACCGCCGAGGACCTTAATTATGAAGTTTCTTAGCAACAGAGACAGGATGAAGATCTTCAGCGCTGCACGAGCTAAGGGGGAGATTAAACATCAGGACCAGCAGGTGCGGTTCTACCCAGATTTGGCCACAGGAATCCAGCAATTGAGGAAGCAGTTTGATCCCGTACGTGAGGAGCTGCGCAACCTTGGGATTCGTCATGGTGTGATCTATCCTGCGAGACTGCTGACCACGTATGAGGGCAGAACCCACATCTTCAAGACCCCAGAGGAGGCGCAGGAGTTCATCAAGAAGATCAAAGAAGAAGAAGAGACTGGTGGGAGCTAAGCATGAACAAAATATAAGGTAGAATAATTAAGCATTTGCACAGGCATCTGACTGACTTGAAGTAAATAGTAAGTTTACAAAATATAGATTGTATTATATATTAAAAAAACAAAACAAAAACAAAACAAACAAAAAAAAAAACTATGATGTACAAAGTTGTTAAAAATGTTGGAGTTAAGTTGGAAAACTACAGAGGAGAGTTAATGTTACGTCATTAAAAGCAGTAGAGTTAGGGTGATTGGGAGGATGAAGAAGGAGTGGCTTAGGCTGTTCCCCGTGGGTGTGGAACGGTCGATGGCTATATCGGGAGACAGAATTTTTCTTTTGATTTTGGGGGGTTTGCCACAAGTGTGGGAAGGGGAAATTTGTTTGTGTGTAGTTTGTAGGATGAATGTTCAACCACTCATGTTTTTGCTTCTCTGTATGAGCATGTTTACACTGCAAGGTAATCCCAAACTCTCTATTGATCATGGACCAAAGTGTTAATCTTAATTTAACTTCATGGAATTGCAGAGGTCTACAAAATTTAAAAAAACTTAAACAAGTTATGAATAAAATAAAGGACATGGGTTCAAGAATTGTGTTTTTACAAGAAACTCATCTGATAGAGGAGGATGTTAAAAGAATTAGGAGTAGATGGCAGGGAAGTGTATTCACCTCTTCATTTTCATCCCGAGCCAGGGGAGTTATGACTCTCATACATAAATCAGTTCCTTTTCAAGTGAAAAATG
Organism: Pholidichthys leucotaenia; assembly: GCA_020510985.1. Lineage (NCBI taxonomy): Eukaryota > Metazoa > Chordata > Actinopteri > Cichliformes > Pholidichthyidae > Pholidichthys > Pholidichthys leucotaenia. The sequence continues at coordinate 245,504,590 of CM035845.1, read as the reverse complement.
TAATTGGAGACAAATTTGGAAGATATGTAATCATTCAAGGTTCTTTGCTATTAGAAAATATAAATCTTGTGAACTTATATGGTCCCAATATAGATGATCAGAAGTTCTTTGCTAATTTATTTCTCATCTTATCATCACTTACAGGGCAACATATAATAGCAGGGGATTTTAATTGTACATTGAATCCAGGTGTGGATAGATCAACAGGACTGGATTGTACGCACATTGGATGTAGGATGACTATTAATCATTTTATGAAAGAATTGAGATTGTTAGATATATGGAGAGAAATGAAACCACAAGTTAAAGCCTATTCTTGTTATTCCAGTACCTACAAGACATTCTCACGTATTGATTATTTTTTGATTTCCACAGAATTAAGGTCCAAGATTCAAAACTGCTTTTATGATAACATCGTGATCTCTGATCATGCACCCTGTTGTCTAATATATGTAGATAAAAAAATTGACAAAGGAATCAGGTAGATGGCAATTTCAGCATAAATGGCTTCAGGATGAGGAATTTGTCAAGTATATAGAAAAACAGATAGACGAGTTCTTTGACATCAATACTACACAAACATCAGCATGTGTAAAGTGGGAGGCTTTCAAAGCTTTTATTAGGGGACATATTATTAGTTATACAGGATCAAAATCTAAGAAGACTCGAGAGGAGAGAGCTAAATTGGAACATAAAATAAAAAGTCTTCAGGAAAAAGTGTATGCAGGAAGTGACCCAAGGTTGGAGAATGAATTACTGATTTTGAGAGCTGAATACGACAAAAAATCAGCGAATAGAGCTGCCTCGAGTCTTCTAAGATTGAAACAATCTTTTTATGAACAAGGTGAAAAATCAGGAAAATTATTAGCATGGCAGATTAAACAATTGGAAATTAAAACACCAATTACCAGTATTATAAGTAACGGACAGGTAGTTATAGATCCTTTAGAAATTAATAGAGCCTTTAGAGATTACTATGAAAAATTATATGATACCAAAAATGAACCTGATTTAACAAAACTAAATGGGTTTTTGAACGAACTATCTATACAGTGTATTCCAAATGAAAACAGGGAGATATTGGAGTCTAAAATTAGTCAAGAAGAAGTTGGGCTAGCCATTGATAATATGAAATCAGGAAAAAGTGCAGGACCAGATGGTCTTCCAGTTGACCTTTATAAAAAATTTAAGAATAAATTAATAAAACCTTTTTTGGAAATGGTTTTAGAAGCATTTCAAAATAATAATTTACCATCATACATGAATAATGCCTTAATTATACTGCTGCCAAAACCAGGTAAGCCCTCTAATAAATGTGAAAATATGAGACCAATAAGCCTATTAAACGCCGACCTTAAGATAATCTGTAAAATTTTAGCAAGACGAATACAAGAAATTTTACCAAATATTATTAATCGAGATCAGAATGGCTTTATAAAGGGTAGACAAGGCTTCCATAATGTAAGAAGACTATTTAATATTATTTATTTTAATAAAGAAGCACCGGATACAGCTCTCCTATCATTGGACGCCGAAAAGGCCTTTGATAGAGTTGAATGGCCCTTTCTTTTTGAAGTCCTACAAAGGTTTGGACTTGGAAATAATTTCATAAAATGGGTTCAAATAATATACAACAATGCTACAGCAGAAATCCTAACAAATAACAATATTTCAAAACCAATAAAAATCAATAGAGGATGTCGACAAGGCTGTCCACTTTCACCTTTACTGTTTACTATGGCAATTGAACCTTTAGCGATAGCGATACGTTTACATTCACAAATATATGGAATTAAAGTTGGACCAACAGAACATAAAATCTCCCTGTACGCCGATGATATAATTTTGTTTATGTCGAATCTAAAAAAATCAATTCCAACCTTGTTGAATTTAATAAAGAATTTTGGGGAAATATCAGGATATAAAATAAATAAAACTAAATCTTCAATATTAATGCTAAATGAGACCCAGAGAAATTACCCAGCCCCTGAGGTAAATCAATTCAATGTTGTAAATCAGTTTAAATATTTAGGAATCCAAATTATGCCTAAGCTAGAATCAGTCGCCAGTGTCAACTATGAAGCCTTAATGTCAGATATCAATGAGTTAACTCAGAGATGGATGTCACTACCAATGTCGATGATCGGGAGAATCAATATACTTAAAAGTAATATTTTACCTAAAATACTTTATTTATTTCAATACATTCCCTTATCACCACCTTTAGATCTATTCTCAAGAATAAAAAAAAAGTTAGTGGAATTTATATGGAACAACAGGAGGGCTAGATTACGTTTGTCTTTATTATATTTACCATTTGATCGTGGAGGTCTGAAATGTCCAAATTTTATGTTGTATTATTGGTCGGCACAACTGAGGTCTATGACATATTATTTTTCATCAAATGATCTCCCTCACTGGACTGAAATGGAATCATACAATTTACCTTTACCTCTTCCCATATTCATATACTCAGATTCGGCAAAAAAATTACAAAAACAAGTTAAAAATCCATTTGTAAAGCATATGATCAAAATATGGTGTGAAGCTAAAAACTATTTAAAAGAACCACAGTTATTGTCACAATTTAGTCCAATATGGGGTAATCAATATTTTAAACCAGGGAGAGCGGACGCTGTATTTAAAGTATGGAATTTAAAAGGGATACAAAAGATTCAGGATTTATATTTGCCATGTGCAGACAACATAATGTCTTTTGAAGAGCTGAGGATCAAATTTAATCTCAATAGAACACATTTTTTTTAAATATCTTCAACTTAGAAACTTTATTCGATCAAATCAAAATAAAGCTCTCACTCGACCTATTTATTCATCCTTGGAAAAAATGATGATGAAAGATAGTAAAAGAAAGGGTATTATTTCAGAGTTTTATAACTCATTGACACTATCTTCAAGTGAAAATTCACTGAAAAGATTAAACTACTGGAAAGAAGATCTGCAAATTGAAATTTCAGAGGAACAATGGGAATTGGCTTGTACAGAAGCTCAAACCAAATCAATAAATGCACGCCTTAAATTGATACATTTCAAATGGTTAATGCGGATGTATGTTACACCGGAGGAGTTAAATAGATATAACAAAAATATACCAGATACATGCACAAAATGCATGGAAAGTAAAGGAACCCTATTTCATTGTTTATGGGAATGTAGATTAATAAGAATGTTTTGGGAAGAGGTGAGGGTAACAATTGAAAAAATAATCTCAAAACAAATCATATTGAATCCTAAACTGTTTTTGTTGGGTCTGTACCCAGAAAAGCATAATTTTAATAAAAGTGAAAGAACATTCATAGACCTCAGTTTGCTTAATGCCAAAAAATGTATTGCACTATTATGGAAAAAGACTCATAGACCAGATGTGACTCAGTGGTTAAGACAGATGTTAACAAACCTTCCATTAGAAAGAATAACATATATACTGAAATCAAAGGAAATTGTGTTTGAGAATATATGGAGACCTTTTATTGATTATGTAAAAAATTTAAACATAACTCTTGAAGAAGAAGGTGAATGATGTGTGTGGACCTTGTAAATTCCAAACTGGTGAACATAATATGTATACTTATGTATTGGATTGTCTAGACTAAACAGAGGAGCATTGTTAAAGACTTGATTTTGTTGGTGGTTGTTGGTGTTTTTAGTGCATTTTTTTTTTTTTTTTTTGTAGTACTTTAGTGTTAGTGTTTGATTGTTTGTATCATGTTTGTTAAAAAAAAAAAAAAAAAGGTTCAATAAAGATATTGTGGAAAAAAAAAAACCCGGGTATGGGAGGAGTTTGGTGAGGCCATGGAACAAGACTTTTGGTCGGCCTTCAAGAGATTCTGGCAAACTGTCTGGCGGCTTGGGAGGAGGAAGTAGCTCCCTGTCCACACTGTGTATGGTGCGGATGGGGTGCTATTGACTTCAACTGAGTATATCATAGGGTGGTGGAAGGAATACTTTGAGGATCTCCTCAATCCCACTGATACGCCTTCCATAGAGGAAGCAGGGCTTGTGGACGAAGGGGGTGGCTCGCCTATCACAAGGGCTGAGGTCACCAAGGTGGTTAAAAATCTCCTTGGTGGCCGGGCCCCGGGGGTGGACGAGATTCGCCCTGAGTACCTCAAGGCCCTGGATGTTGTTGGGCTGTCATGGTTGACACACCTCTGCAACATTGCGTGGAGGTCGGGGGCGGTGCCTTTGGCATGGCAAACCGGGGTGGTGGTTCCTCTCTTCAAAAAAGGGGACCGGAGGGTGTGCTCCAACTTTAGAGGGATCACGCTCCTCAGCCTCCCTGGGAAGGTCTATGCCAAGGTACTGGAGAGGAGAGTCCAGCCGTTGGTCGAACCTCAGATTCAGGAGGAGCAATGTGGTTTTCGTCCTGGCCGTGGCACATCAGACCAGCTCTTTACCCTCTCGAGAATTTTCAAGGGTTCGTGGGAGTTTGCCCAACCAGTTTACATGTGTTTTGTGGACTTGGAGAAGGCATTCGACCACATCCCTCATGTTTTTTTTGTGGGGGGGTGCTTCGGGAGTATAGGGTATCGGGCTTGTTGTTACGAGCTATTCGGTCTCTGTACGACCGTTGTGAGAGTTTGGTTTGTTTTGCCGACACACAGTCGGACTCGTTCCCAGTGAGAGTTGGACTCTGCCAGGGCTGCCCTTTGTCACCGATCCTGTTCATAATTTTTATGGACAGGATTTCTAGGCGCAGCCAGGGAATGGAGGGTGTCATGTTTGGTGACCACAGGATCTCATCTCTGTTGTTTGCAGATGATATAGTCCTGATGGCTTCATCCAGCAATGACCTACAGGTCTCGCTGGGACGGTTTACCGCTGAGTGTGAAGCAGCTGGGATGAGAATCAGCACCTCCAAGTCCGAGTCCATGGTCCTCAAAAAAGGTGGATTGTCCTCTCCAGGTTGGGGACAGGCTCCTGCCCCAAGTGGAGGAGTTTAAGTATCTTGGGGTCCTATTCACGAGTGAGAGGAGAATGGAGCGAGAGATTGACAGATGGATCGGAGCAGCATCTGCAGTGATGCGGACGTTATAACCGGTCTGTTGTGGTGAAGAGGGAGCTGAGTTCTAAGGCAATGCTGTCGATTTACCAGTCAATCTACGTTCCTACTGTCACGTATGGTCACAAGCTTTGGGTAATGACCGAAAGAACGAGATCGTGGATACAAGTGGCTGAAATGAGCTTTCTCCGTAGGATTGCTGGACTCACCCTCAGAGATAGGTTGAGGAGCTCAGTCATCTGGGAGGGGCTCAGAGTAGAACCGCTGCTCCTCCACATTGAACAGAGTCAGTTGAGGTGGTATGGGCATCTGATTAGGATGCCTCCTGGACGCCTCCCACTTGAGGTGTTTCGGGCACGTCCCACTGGGAGGAGACCCTGGGGCAGACCCAGGACTCGCTAGAGAGACTATGTCTCCCAGCTGGTCTGGGAACGCCTTGGTATCCTCTCTGAAGAGCTGGAGCAGGTGGCTGGGGAGAGGGAAGTCTGGGTTTCTCTGCTTGAACTGCTGCCTCCGTGACCCAGACCTCCGGAAAAGCAGTAGAAGATGGATGGATGAATTGATGGATTATGGTAGAAACTTGCCTCTTGCCCAAAGATGCTGGAATAGGCTCCAGCGCCCCTGCAACCCGAAAAGGATTAAGCAGTAGAAGATGGATGGATGGATGGATGGATAGATAGATTATGGTAGCTCTAGGAAGCTCTATAAATCTTATTATTGTTGTAAGGGTTATAAATCTTATTATTTATAAATCATATGATAAATCATGAGTGTACATTAAAAAAATGTTTAATTAGGATCATTTCCAAGGACAGCAGGAGAAAAGAATGACTGTGCCCTGCTTTGCTCAGCATCACAGTTTTATGACAGAAATTTGCATTTTCACAGCTTTACAATTACTTTGACCAAGGATACTTTAAGCTTGCTGTTTGGATGATTAGCTATTGTCATACAGGGCTATTGTTTACCTCAGAAAAACATTTTAATGTTTTTTTTTTAAAACTAGTGACTGTGATCAGCATTTAAAACGGAGCTAATATTGTAAAGGTGCATTTTGTTCTCAGGATCATACTTTAATTATTTATTAATCTAATTTAATTATTATAATTTGGTTATGTTATTTTGACTACCCTGATGCTGACAGGACGCTGTTTGTCGGTGCTTCTCAGTTCATGATAAGATTCATTTTTTTCTGTGCTCATCAGCCCTATTTTCACTTGATCTTGGACCTTGTTAATTTGTAACTACCTATCAGTTTGGGGACTGTTTACTTATGGATGTTTATCTGTGTGTATTCACTTTCTTCACCGTCGGTCAGTTGTCACCTGTATGCCCGTGATCAACTGATTGCCCACCACACAGCTGCAAGCGATTCTTTGGCTGTATCTGTGGATATTACACGGTCACTCCTGACCTTCCCCGGACATCTCTATGCCACCATGACTTGTCCGTGGTCTTCTGGTTCTGTCTTCCTGTGAAAGAAAAATCATATTTGTAGTCTATTTTTAATTATGTTTTTCTGATATTGGTATGACATGACATTTAATCATTATTCCAATGCCCATCCGTAAATACCTCAACTTCTGTATAACTGATCTTGTGACCAGAATGTGCTTTCTGAGGTCAACACATGACCCTTTATCTCCTTAGTTAAGACCTGGTGCCAGTAAGTCTCCAGGACACGATCACTTATATGTCAAAGAGTACTACTGTGTTCTTAAGCCACAATAATGGTTTTAACCTTGTAGGTACCAATACATTTCCCATCTCCAACAATATCAAACAGGTGATCTGTGTCACAGTTCAATAATAACCCAGAGACACATAAGCTGGGTAGTAAGGCATTTGTGGAGCTATCCAAGGTACTCCATACTGTCCATAGAATGGGGTTACTGCACTGGCATACAGTGGATTGGCAGTAAGACCAATTACTCTCTGAACTGGTTGACCAAGTGCATCATAAGTTAATTTTTTCTCTCTCTCTGGGACCTCCTCAGCACAGTGTCTGACAGCTCTGTGTCCACACCACTAGGCTGGGCTGGAGAGGAAACAGTCTCTGTTGGTTCTGGGATGTCCATTTCAGTATTGTCCTGTCCATTTACAATATCCACTTGAAGCTCCTTAGCGTCTGCCCTGAGCTTGTGAGTGTCCATTGTCTGTTCCTGAGTATCCTCAGGATGCTCTGACTGATTGGTTTGGTCAAGTCTGGTAGGAGGTACAGGTACCACAGAGTCCTCTGGAGACTAATGGTGATGGTGGCACCTTACTCTTTGAGTCCAATATTGTTCCTCATCGTCATCTGAGCTCTCTGTATACTCAGACGTGTTGCTCAAATTTTTGTCTTTTGGCCTGTGTTTTGGTTTAGTGCTACTTGGCTCAGTCCTGGTTACTTGGGGAAGTGGCAAAGCATTACAAGGCATTAACATGTTGCAATGAAGAATCCTATCCCGTGCCACACTCAGGTTTTACCTCATAAACAGGGCTGTTGTCCCCCTTTTGAGAGACCACCACATGAACCTGGTCTTCCCAGTATGAGCGTAACTTTCCTGGGCCTCCCCTTTCTGACATGTTCCTAACAAGAACCCTGTCCCCAGGTGAGAGTACAGAACTTTGTCTCTTTTGGTCATAATGTGACTTTCTCCTTACAAGAGTCTTTTTAATATTTTTGGCAGCAATATCATATGCTTCTTTCATTTGTTGTTGCCATTTTTGAGCACAGTTCCCATGTTTTTTACATCCATTTGTCTCATTCAGTCCAAAGATTAAATCAATAAGAAGACGTGGGTGTCTACCAAAAGGTAAGCAAAAGGGTGAGTAACCTGTTGATTCACTAGTTGTACAGTTATAAGCGTGAACAACTTTGTTTACATAGTCACTCCAGTTTCCTTTCTTTTCCTCATCCAGGGTCCGCAGCATAGAAAGCAAGGTACGATTGAATCTTTCTGCTGGATTCCCCTATGGATGGTAGGGTGTAGTTTTTGAACTGACTATTCCTGTGTACTTCTGCAGCTGTTTGAATAAATGATTCTCAAATTCCCTGCCCTGGTCATGGTGTAATATACCAGGAAAACCAAATTTCAGAGAAAAGTCATTAAAAATTTTATCTGCTGCAGTTTTGCCAGATTTGTTACGAGTAGGGTAAGTTTGGACAAACTTAGTAAATTGTCATATAACACCAAAATATGCTCATACCCTCCCCTGCTTTTTTCAAGGTGAAGATAGTCTATAGAAACCATTTCAAAAGGTGCAGTAGCAGGTACATGGCACATAGGGGCCCTACTCTGAACCGTAGGTTTCTTCTGAATTTTACATTTACATACCTGAATAATGAAAAACTCAATCTCTTTTTGCATGTTAGGCCAGTAAAACCTATTTCTTGCCAAGTTCATTACACAGTCTACCCCTAAGTGACCCATTTCACTGTGAAGGTATTTGTACACAAGTTCTTTGTATGAATCTGGAAGCACAATTTGAGTTTACATTACAGTTTTGCGCATTAACAACCCTTCATCAGAAACAAACATTTTTTTTTCCACTCATGTAGTAGTTGTTTTACCTTAAAGTCTTTGTTCACTGGTGTTTTGTCAAAGTTTTCTCCTGTTTTCTTTAGGTTGAGGACATAAGCTATGGCTGGGTCCTGCAACTGAGCTTGTAACAGTTCCTGTTTTGTAATTTTCACCTCCCGTTGATGGTCAGCAATGATCTATCTCATTTACTTGTGGATTGCAAGTTATAGCGAAGATCTAGTCCACGTTTTATTCTTTTTGTGTCTCGACAGCATTTAGTATTGCACTTAACACTTCAGGTGAACACTGCTCAGTACACTCTGACATATACGAGTCCAGATTGGCAAGTGTTCTGGACAAAAAGTCTGCATCAATATTACTTTTTCCAGGTCGGTATTTCAGTGTTATGTTAAAGTCAGCCAACTCAGAAACCCATCTGTGTCCCGTTGCATTTAGCTTGGGTGTACTTAAAACATAGGTCACAGGATTGTTATCGCTATAGACTGTCACTGAGGGGGCATAAAACAAGTAGTCTCTGAAGCGCTCCGTAATGGCCAACTAAAGTGCCAGAAACTCAAGTTTCCATGAATGCAGCCTATAGTTTTTCTCTGCCGGTGTTAGTGTCCTTGATCCGTATCCTATTACTCTTAGTTTACTCGTCTGTCTCTGGTACAAAACTGCACCAAGCCCTTCCTCCAATGCATCTATGTGCAGAATAAATGGGTCCTCAAACCTAGGGTAAACCATCACAGGTGGATTAGTCAAAACATCAACCAAGTAGTCGAGTGCTTTTTGGTGAGTGTCAGTCCATAAGATTTTCTGCGTGGGTGCAGGTTGCCCCGCCTTAGCTGACCGTACCTGCGGTTGTGAGTTAGCGTTTTGAGTGTGGTCAGCTGAGAGAAAATGATACAAGCACTTTGCATGTCTCCAAAAATCATGCACATAACTCCTGTAATACCCTAAAAACCCTAACAGCTTGTGGAGTTCTTTGATGTTGGTTGGAGGGGTGTTTTGTCAGGGCTTGTACTGCTTGTACCTTTTTATTGTCCATTTTGTAACCTTCTGCTGAAATGATTTTGCCTACATAGCGGACCTCATTTTTGAACAAGTCACATTTTTCGGGTTTTAATTCAATTCAATTCAACTTTATTTATATAGCGCCATTTCACAACAACAGTCATCTCATAGCACTATCAACTGTAGGGAGACCCCCACAGTTGCAGAAAGACCCCAGCAATCAGGCGATCCCCTGTGAGCAAGCACTTGGCGACGGTGGAGAGGAAAAACTCCCTTTTAACAGGAAGAAACCTCCAGCAGAACCAGGCTCAGGGAGGGGCAGTCATCTGCTGCGACTGGCTGGGGGGTGAGGGGATAGAGAAGAAGAAAAGAACAGACATGTAGAGAGCAAACAGCACGATGGGGACTCAATCTATGGGAGAGAACAAACAAATGTTAATGACCAGCAAAAAAAAAATATTTCATAGAGAGTGAGGAAAGGAGTGAGGCCCAGTGCATTACTGGAGGTCCCCCGGCTGACTAAACCTATTAGCAGCATAACTAAGGGAGGGTTCAGAAAACACATGATCCCTCCCTAATTGTAGGCTATATCAAAAAGGTAGGTTTTAGCCCTATTCTTAAAAACAGAGATCGAGTCTGACTCCCGAATCCAGATTGGCAGCTGATTCCACAGGAGAGGAGCTTGATAACTGAAGGCTCTGCCTCCCATTGTACTTTTGGAGATTCTAGGTATTACAAGTAAACCTGCATTTTGGGAGCATAGTGCTCTTTTAAATAAAAAGGAGCCTGATTGTTTAGAGCTTTGTAAGTAAGAAGAAGGATTTTAAACTTAATTCTAAACTCTATGGGAAGCCAATGAAGGGAGGCCAGAACCGGAGAGATATGATCTCTCTTTCTAGTACCTGTTAAAACTCTTGCTGCAGCATTTTGGATCAGCTGAAGACTTTTTAAAGATGTTTTAGGACAACCTGATAATAAAGAATTACAATAATCTAATCTCGAGCTAACAAAAGCGTGGATCAGCTTCTCAGCATCACTCTGAGACAAGATGCTCCTAATCTTGGCAATATTACGCAAATGATAGAAGGCAGTCTTAGAAACAAATTTAATATGTGAATTGAAGGACAAATCCTGATCAAAAATAACTCCAAGGTTCCTCACAGAGCTATTAAGAGAAAGAGTAACTGCATCCAAACTGAAAGTTTGATTTGGAAAGGAATTTCTAAGGTTTTTTGGACCAACAAGAATGACTTCAGTCTTATCTGAATTTAATAGCAGGAAATTACAAGTCATCCAAACTTTGATTTCCTTAAGACAGGCTTCTAACTTGGCTAATTGATTAGTATCATCTGGCTTCATTGACAGGTATAATTGTGTGTCATCTGCATAACAGTGAAAATGTATACAGTGCTTTCTAATAATGTTGCCTAACGGAAGCATATATAAACTAAAAAGAGTAGGGCCAAGCACAGATCCCTGTGGAACTCAAACTTTAGTTTTATTCCCCAAGTTTGCTGATGTTTGAGAACAGATCTTAAGTCCTCAGTGTGTTGTTCAAATGTCCAACTGTACACTAAAACATCATCCAGGTATGGAGTGCATATTTTGTCCCTTAGTCCTTCCAGACTCTCCTCCATACTGCGCTGAAACTCTGAGGGCGCATTGGTGAGACCGAATGGAATTCTGTTCCATTCGTACAACCCCCAAGACGTTGTAAAGGCTGTGTATTTCTTTGAGTCCTCACTGATTTCACCTTGATGGTATGCTTTGCCTTGGTCAAGCGCAGTAAACCACATGTTGCCCCCAAGTCCATCAAGTATCTCCTGGACGCGTGGTATAGGGTGCCTGTCTGGGATGGTCTTTTTATTAAGGCCCCTATAATTGATACACAGTCTTAGGCTTCCATCACATTTCCTTATGCACACCACTGGAGAGGCATAAGGTGAGGTTTATTTTCGAACGAAAACTTTATTCAACTAGTCCTGGATATGATTTTTAACTTCATCATAGAAAGCACGAGGGACTGCATTGTAGGCTTTGGCTACAGGAATCTCATCAGTCAGTTTAATGTCCATTTTCAGATTTTTAATGTAGCCTACTTCATATTTATGCTTGGCAAATGCACTTGATTCCTCCCTAAGCAACTCCATGATAGCAGCTTGTTGTTCTGTGGTGAGGTGACCCAAATTGACAGGTGGGTACAAGTCTTTCCAGGTGGGTTAGGTGAGTTTTGACAGTTTTCAGCTTCAACTGAACTAATCTGACTTTGGTTCAGATTCACCGAGTAGCAGTGGGTTACCTCTCAATGCTACCTATGACGGTCTTCGCTGGCAGAACTACTGTATGTCATGCTTTGTAGTATTAGTGACATAAATCTTAGCTTTACGGGTAGTGCCTGATACACTTAGAAACTGGCAGTTAAACTTTAGTCCTTCATCTAAAGATAAGTTTTCATCTGGCTCAAAAAGCATTTCTGTCTGTACTTTTTGGTCTGTTTTAATAGGGCAACTAATACAGTGTATTTGTCCGCTTGGCACTACAACCACTGTGCGTCCTGTTCTGACTGGATAAGTAGCTGTCTCACTCGTAGCTGTGTGGATAAGGTTCAAAAGTGCCTCTGCTTTGCCTGCTCCAACTTTTAGTGAACTTCTGATTAACGACACTCTGTCACTAGATTGAGTAGGATTCTGCTTTATTAGTTCTTCAATGGCTTTAAACTCTATTATTGTTTTTTGCATAATATCACGACTCACTAAGATTGGAACTACAACTTCATCCTGAGCTGTGGCTTTCCCTTTTGGATCACAAAGGCTAAGGCTAACTTCTACCCAGCCTTGAAAGGGGATTTCAGATCTGTTTACAGCTCTCAGATCTAAAAGTCCATCACTGCTTAGTAAATCACTGATTGGGTGGACTTTCCAATCAGGTAAATTATTTGACTTCCACAGTGCACTCATTTTTGAAACTTGGGCACCTGTGTCCCACAGTGCTTGAGTTTTACACTTATTCATCTTACACCAAACTAGACATGTTTTGCCTATAAGATGTGCTACTCTTTTACGTTTTGCACTAAGATTAAACATGTTAGGTGGTTGGTCTCCAGCTTTGGCATTTATTGTCTCCGTACTTTGTAACATATTTTGCTTGTTCCGGCTTAACTCTATTGGTTGGACATGGGATGAGTTTTGAGCTTTGGGGATTTTATCAATTTGGGACTTTGGTTTTGGAGCTATGGCTTGTCCCTCAGTCACAGCCCCCGCCGGTTTCCCTGCTTCTGACTCCCCCCTACTCTACATCCCTTTGCCCAGTGAGAGTCACTGTCACATTTGAAGCAACGGCTACAGTCCTTGCTCTCTTGTTGACACGCAGCACATTGTCATATTTGTCTCTGAGTTGACTTTTTGTAAGATTTGGTTTGCTTGTCACTCTCATGTTTTATGTCACGTTGAACAGTCTGCACAAGTGAGGCTACCTGACCTGTAAGCTCTCTGATTGCAGTATTACTTTCCTCTATTTTAGAGAATAGCGAGTTGTCTTTGGCTGGTTTGTCTGGCTTAGCTACAGGTTGGCCTATGCAGGAGTCATTCAGTGTTTCAGTCTCTTCAACTACATTTAGTACTCTGAGAGTTGACTTGTTTGCCTTTGTCTTTACAGCTCTTTCACTTTCATTGTACTGTGCGGTTTGCATTTTCTGAAACGGCTCATCACTGCTGTTTTCATCCTGTAGGTCCATCCTCATTTCTGCTCTGACATTGTCATTTAACAGTCCGGTCATAATTGACTGAAAGCACTGACTTTGAACTAGCTCTTTGTTGTACTTCAGGCTAGGCTGAGTACGCTCTGATGCAAAGAGGATTTTCTGACGCAAATCCAGTACTCTAATCAGAAACTCAAGGGGTGTTTCATTTGTTCCCTGGTTCCCTCTGTTGCTTTGGTCAGTTGTTTATACAACATACATCTGTTTCTGCATAATGGGCTATTAGTATTTGTCTCAGGTTGGTCAAGGTGAGATCTACTTTTCCTACTAAATAGCTCTTTTGCTTCAGTCCAGGGCTTATGGCACGGACTACAGTGTCCACTATTTCAGTTTCAGAGTAGCCCTGTCTTAAGCCACTTTCAATCTGATGCTCCAAGCTACTGAAGCTCAAGGTGTCTTTTGACATTGACTCACCCACATGACCATTTATCCTGAAATCTTTTTTGAATCCAACTGAAGAAGCATTGCAGCAGCTGTTGCTGGTGGAGTCTCTCCCTCTGTGCTGAGTCCCACCATCAAGCATTGTCCTCGGGGCCGCCTGATGCTCCACCGATGCCTCCGACGCTGACGGAACAAGGTCCTCTTCTGGCGCTTGGTCCTGTCCCACTGCCGCAGGCTGTTCCAGGCGCATAATCACCGCCATCGCTGTCACGTCCATGGATGAAGAGAGGGCCGCCGGTCCCGTGCTGACAGCCAATGACTATGCCTCTATGAGCGAGCCTAGCACATCGTTTAACTCCAAAAGCACAGACATGCCTTCATCTTCACTTTGCAAAAGCTCATCTCATTCACAGAACTGAATAATGAGCTTAACAAGAGCTCTGCAAGTTTGCTCGAAATATCTTCATTGTCTTTTCCGTTAATATTACACAGTTCACAGACTCTTAGCAGTTCTTTCACAAAAAGGTTGCATAATTTCTGTTCCAGCTTCAACAAAAAATCTTCGCGATGCTCAGACATGCTTGCAAAATTAGCCTTTTCACTGGATTTGACTAATAAAAAACAATGCAGTTTGTGTCGCACTAGCTAGACTCGAGCTGTATCTTAGCATTAGCCTCTCACTCTGGCACACTTCTTTACCATCTCCGTTTTCTTTTTCAGTCTCTCTACGTGAGGTATTCCAAAAATATCGATCTCGGTGGAACCTCCAAAATGCTACACCACTCCAGGACAACTTGGTGTAGAAAAACGAGTTATTTTATTTACCTCAGAAAGGTCAATGCAGCAAACATACAGAGCACCATTTGTGTCTTGTTCAGTAGCTCAAATCAGAGAGTGTCATCAAAAAAAAAACACTTGACCAATGGCCACAGTTCAAGGTGAAGAACAATCTATAGCGTGACTGCCACCTATTGGTGCAGATATATAACTACATTACAGAATAAACAATGGGACTCTTTTCATAAAATAGAATTATTAATAAATTCAGGCAATGTTTTTGACATATTTAGCACAAAACTAACTCAAGTGCTACACTTTGGTTAACCAACTGTTATCTTAGAATCTTATTTACTGTTGCTCTGTGTGCTGCTATCCCTGTGCTGCTGCAATCCTGTAATTTCCCCATTGTGGGACTAATAAAGGCATATCTTATCTTATCTTATCTTATTATATATTTACCACAGGGTTTTTCCAGCATTGTTTTTCTTCTTGCTATGGTCTTGCAGCTACAGTCACTCTATTTGTTATGAGTCTGTCATGATTTCTCAGGTGAATGATGGTTGGGATGCAGAAGGAGTCAAATCAATGTTATTGAAAAACAAAACTATCATTTAAATTGAAGATGTATTAGAAAAATTTCAGACAGTGAGGACAGCCTCCTCTCTGCGTGCTGCTTATAAGCTTTCGTGGATGAAAGGTCAGTGATGCAGGAGAACGAAATTTGACCAAAGCTTAGCAAGCCACTTTACTCTGAAGGCAAATACAAACCCTCACCATTTATGAGGTAATGTGTAACCATGATATGCATGCAAGACTATATTTTCATGAATTACACAAATGAGATTATACCTTAATGATCCCCACAAGGAACCTGAGTCATTGTAGAAGAAGAAAAAGATACACTGAAGATGTAATTGCACCAAATAAAAAAACAAGGATCCTCAACATGAACACCAATGGACAAAATGTTGTGGTTCTCGACAGGCCTGCAGCTTCTGTTCACACTTCATGTTTCTTACTGATTATGTCTGGTGTGCATTCCCTCTGTCTTATCAGCCCCACCTGTCTGGTCAGCTGTTTTCCTTATTTGTCAGCCGTTACTCATTATTGCTTTCCTCACCTGTGTTTTATCACTTTAATTACTCCCCTGTCTATAAATGCGCCTTTTTTTGCCTGTGTTCCTGGCTGCGACATTATGTTAACCTCACCTTTATTTTCTCCACGCTGTTTAGAATTATTATTGTCATCACTCCCTGTCATCTGGTTTCATTATTGCATTTTATATCTGCCCTTGTGCAGCATTTACTTCTGGTGAATAATAAAGTATGGTTTACCAGATTCATTGAGTGATTGGGTCCTCTCCTATTTCTCCCCAAAAGGGAACTCCTGACAGTATGTCGCAGCCAAAAATTGACCCTGCAGACGAATCTGGTTGGTGCAGGATGCAAGCATACCGGGATCACCAAACAGAGGGAGGTTGGCAGCCGGTGGTCCCAGCGTGGATGAGCTCTGGGCAGCCCAGTTTATCCAGGACTTTGTCTCGGACGCTTGTGCCACCCGCACTCCAGAGGAAGCCCTGGAGAGCCTGGATTCAGCAACTGTGTCCTGTTCTGTGGAATTACCCTGAGCTGACGGGATTACTGACCACCGTCCCCAACCTTCATAGGACATATCGCGAGCTGGTGGGGAATTTAATTGAGACACCGGAGTGTGTGCCGACGACGCAGCGTCCCCTGACTCTGACCTCCTTTTCTCCCCATCGCTCACAAGCCTCGCAGCCACACCACAGATGAGGGACGGGTTTGTCTGCTACACCGGTGACTGAGCAAACGATTAAGCATTCCCTGGCAATGCTGCAGTCCCACGGAGCTCAATTTAGCCAGCCCCCAGGACTGCTGTTATGCCGGTTCCCACGGCAGTTGAAGTGCTGGCTTTCACAGCTGCTGCAGGGGGGCCCAAGCCCACTTCTTCATCTGCATCTACAACAGCTCCAGTACCTGCTCCACAGTGCCTCTCAGCCCCTGTACCTGTTCCAAGGTGCCGCCCGGCTCCAGTACCTGCTTTATGGTGCCACCCAGCTCCAGTAACAACTCCAGCCATCCCCGAGGTGCACATAGCTGCTTCAGTCGTCCCCGAGGTGCACACAGCTGATTCAGCCATCTCCGAGGCGCATGCAACAGTTCCCGCTGTCCCTGAAGCACACACCACAGCTCCAACTGTATCTGTTCCTGTTCTGCCGGAGGAGCATGTTTCTGTTCAGCTCGAGGTCCTTTGGCTCATCCTGAGGAGGTCACCCTGGCAGCGGAGGATCGGGAGCTCAGGCAAGTACTTGTCGTTACTTTTATAACATCAATACTAGTTAAGTCTTGCCTAGCTCCTGATGTTTGTGGTGATGCCCCACCCTGCCTTTCTCCTACCTCTGAGGTGACTACGACGGGGGTGGTGCTCCATGCATTGAAGCCGGACGCTCCAACACCATCCATCCAGAAGGTTGAGCAGTCCGCTCCACCCATTGTCATTGTCCAGGAGGTCGAGCTGTCCTCTTCACCCGTCGTTATGTTCCAGGAGACCGAACGGTCCGCTCCACCTGTCGTCGTCATCTAGGAGGTCGAGCAGTCCACCCCACCCATCATTGATGTCCAAGGGGTTGTGGAACCTCCCTCGCCAATGTCCAAGAGGTCAGGGGACCTCCACCCATTGATCCACCCTGCTAAACGGTTTGGTGGCCAGGGGACAGTGGTAGGCCACGAAAGTGGCCCTGGATTCCGGTCCAGGGACCTTTTGACTTGGGTAGGCCGCCTGACTTGCCTGGTTGCTCAGTCCGATGCTCCACGGACTTTGGTAGACCACCCAACCTCTTTGATTAAAGTTTGGAGTTTTCGACTTTGTTTGATTTTGAAATGTATCCATGTTTTTAGTCTTTGTGTGAGAGGTGGGTCTTTGTTTAGGCCCGCCTGGTCTCCCCCCCCCCACCTACTCTGTGAGGTTTTTGTTTTGTTTGTTTTTTTGTTTTTTGTGGGGGGGGGGTCTTTTTTGTTCTTCTCCCCCTCTCCTGTCGGTGTACCCCGGGGTTGTCTTGGATCCAACCCTTAAAGGGGGATTACTGTAGTGGTTCTCGACAGGTCTGTAGCCCCTGTCCACGTGTTATGTTTCTTATTAATTATGTTTGGTGTGCATTCCTTCTGTGTTGTCAGCCCCATCCGTCCGGTCAGCAATTTTCCTTATTTGTCAACTGTTAGTCATGATTGCTTTCCTCTCCTGTGTTTTTTTTTCACCTTAATTACTCCCATGTCTATAAATGTGTTTTTTTTTTGCCTGTGTTCCTGGCTGTGACACTATGTTAAACTCACCTTTATTTTCTCCATGCTGTTTGGAATTATTGTTGTCATCACTCCTTGTCATCTGGGTTCATTATTGCATTTTATTTCTGCCCTCGTGCAGCATTTACTTTCGGTGAATAATAAAGTATGGCTTACCAGATTCGTCAAGCGATTGGGTCCTCTCCTCCTTCTCCCCGAAAGGGAACTCCTGACACAAAATGCCTCTACAGTATTGTTGTGCTTTGTTTGACATTTTCAGTGTCAACTGCAGTTGTTTTTTTTGTTTTTTTCCACTCTCTTTTTTCTTCTTGTTCTTGGAATTCTCTCTTTCATTTTATTTCTTACCAGCACCAGAACAGCTTGCAAAGTGTCCTTCTCTGTATTTGTGTGTATGTGTGAATTTAATGGTTCTGTAATCATTGGTGATTTTGGGACCCTTGGCTGCTTTTGCTGACAAGCTCCTACTAAGAACAGTGCTCCAAATGTGTCCCCCTCCAGGGGGCAGGTTGGCTCTGAGCTGGCTTTAGCCAACTGCTTCCCTGAGTGCCATGTCTGCTTCTATCGCAGTCAGTCTGGCTCATGCACATATTCCTGAGGAAGCGCCCAGTACAGTCTGAACATGCACACATTTATATTGGAAAATAGTTAAGATCAACCACAAAATTGTCTTGGTTATTGGGCAGTTCACCTTAAGTTAAAAAAAAAAAAGGCTTCAGACACATTCCTCTGTAAAAGCATATATGATAAGTTCTCAAAAATGCCAATAATACCAATTCATTAAAACCAAGGATTCTTCTTCTTCTTCTTCTTCTTCTTCTTCTTCTTCTTCTTCTTCTTCTTCTTCTTCTTCTAGTTTCTCCCATTAGGGGTCGCTGCAGCTGATCATATACTTCAATCTCACTCTACACATTGCGCCCTCTTCTTTCACACCAACCTTCTCCATGTCCTCCTTCACTACATAATGAATCTTCTCTGTAGTTTTCCTTTTTCCTCCTGCCTGGCAGCTCCATCTTCAACATCCTTTGTCCAGCATATCCACTCTTCCTCCATTGCACATGGCCAAACCATTTCAGTCTTGCCTCACTTAGCTTGTCTCCAAACCGCTCAACCTGAGCTCTCCCTCTGATATACTCATTTCTAATCTTGTCCCTCCTAGTAACTCCCAATGAGAATCTTAGCATCTTCAGCTCTGCCAACTCCAGGTCCACCACCTGTCTTTTTGTCAGTGCCACTGTCTCCAAATCATACATAATAGCACGTCTCACTACCATCTTTTGAATCTTCCCTTTCACTCCAGCAGCTATCTTTCTGTCACAAATTACCAGTGACACTCATCTCAACCCACTCCACCTGGTTTGCACTCTCTTCTTCACCTGTCTTGTGCATTTTCCATTACTTTGGATAGTTAACCCCATCTATTTAAACTCATCTACCTCCACTAACTCTACTTTATGTTTCTTTACTGTTACACCTTGTCATTCACACTCATGTATTCTGTTTTGTTTCTAGTGACTTTTTTCACTTCACTCCAGTTATCTTCACCTCTTCAGGTTCTCTTCCACCTGCTCCCTACTCTCACTACAGACCACAATGTCAATTGCAAACACCATGATCCAGAGAGAATCCTGCTTTACCTTGTCTGTCAGATTGTCCATTACCACAGTAAACAAGTCAAAACTAAGGCACTGTGCATTAATTAAACAGCCAAACACAAAATATGCAAATATTCTACGATGGGTTGAACATTTCAAACATCTTCTTAACTGCTCAATACTTTTCAGCTTGGGGGAGTGGAGCCCATCCCAACGGTATGAAAATATACAGTTAGGTAGGTTCATATATATTTGGACACTGACACAAGTTTTGTTATTTTAGCTGTTTACAAAAATATATTCAAGATACAGTTATATAATCAATATGAGCTTAAAATGCAGACTCTCACCTTTTATTTGAGGGTATTTACATTCAAATTGGAGGAATAGTTTAGGAATTGTACCCATTTAAAAAAAAAAAAATCCACATTTTAGGCATTCAAAAGTAATTGGGCAAATTACATTTACCGTAAATAAAATGATCATTTTTAATACTTTGTTGAGAATCCTTTGCAGGCAATGACTCCCTGAACTCTGGAACCCATGGACATCACCAAACGCTTGGTTTCCACCTTTGTGATGCTTTGCCAGGTCTTTAATGCAGCTGTCTTTGGTTGTTGTTTGTTTGTGTGTCTTTCTGCCTTAAGTTTTGTTTTAAGCAAGTGAAATACATAATCGAACGTGTTGAGATTTGGTGATTGACTCGGCAACTGCAGAATATTACATTGTTTTTCTTAAAAAAAAAAAAAAACTCTTGGGCTGCTTTCGCAGTATGTTTTGGGTCATTGTCCACCTATACGAGTAAGTACCCTCCTATCAACTTTGTTGTATTTGGCTAAATCTGAGCAGACAATATACCCCTATACACTTCACAATTCATCTGGCTTCTTTTGTTTTCTTTCACATCATCAATAAACACTAGTGGCACAGTGCAATTGGCAGACATCCATGCCAATGCATCACACTGCCTCCACCATGTTATTTGGAAGCAACAGCTTCCAAATGGAAATGCACTCCTAGAATCAACTCCAAACCTTTTACCTCTTGGTTAATGATGGATTATTGAGGGACAAGCCCATGCAGACCATGAAATAGCTTTTGACTCAATTGTCTAATTACTTTTGAGCCCTTGAAATGAGGAGATTTTGTATAAAAATGGTTGTAATTCCTACACCGTAACTGCAATTTGGACATGAATACCATCAAATTAAATCTGAGAAACTGCATATTAAGTCATCAATCCATTCATCAGTCCTCTACTGTTTTCAATAGGTGGGGGTCAAGGAGGCAGCAGTTCAAGCAGAAAAGCTCAGACTTCCCTCTCGCCAAACACCTGCTCCAGCTCTTCAAAGAGGATACCAAGCAGCGCGAGTCCTCCTCTCGCCCGCGCGCCAAGCGTGCACCTGCCGCAAGTATTGATACTTCACCCGAGCCGATGGAGATCTCTCGGCATCTCACCGATGACGAGCGAAGGCGAAATGCTGGCGCATGCGCGTACTGCAGTTCTCTGAACCACAGTCTGGACGATTGCCGCCAGCGGCCAAAAGATGCAGCCCGTCAGTAACTATGGGGGGTCTGGCGGGCGGGACCAAATCAACTCTCCCCAGTAATTTTTCAATCTCGGCCCTCGTGCAATTGCCGGAGGTCGAGAGGAGGACTATAGTGCTGGTTGATTTGGGGTCAGAGGGTAATTTCGTCTCTGCCCCGTTCGTGCGACACGTGGGCATTCCCACACACAAATTGCCACACAACCAGAGAATTACCACCATCTCTGGCCGGGAGGTTGTGGTAGTCACCGAATGCATGGTGCCGATCTCAATCCTCCTTTCCGGGAACCACCGGGAGGAACTCACGTTCCTAGTACTTCCTGTTTCGGTTTCTCTGGTGGTTCTCGGCTACCCTTGGCTCCGGAGGCACAATCCAATAATTAACTGGGGACAAAATACCATCTCCTCCTGGAGCTCATTCTGCATGGCAAATTGCATGTGTTCAGCGGAATGTTCCCCAGCTCTGTCCATCTCCCTCTCTCCAGTCGAGCCGCCGGACCTCAGCCTCGTCCTCCGGGCATACCACGATTTGGAGGAAGTCTTTAGCAAATCGAGGGCATTGTCGCTACCACCTCATTGCTCCTACGATTGTGCTGTTGACCTCGTCCTGGGGGCAAAGCTGCTGTCCAGTTAGCTGTTTAGTATTTCAGGCCCGGAGAGGGAGGCAATGGAGAAATACTTTAGAGTCGCTGAACGCTGGCCTCATTTGGCCATCTATTCTTCTTCGTAGGAAACAAGGATGGCTTGCTGCGCCCGTGCATTGACTACCAGGAGCTCAATACAATCACTGTCAAAAACAAGTATCCTCTGTCTTTGATTAACTCAGCCTTCGAGCTCCTTCAGCACTCACGGGTTTTCACCAAGCTAGACCTGAGGAATGCGTATCATTTGGTCCACATTCATGAGGGCGATGAATGGAAGACAGCATTTAAAACTCAACAGGGGCAGTCTGAATATCTGGTGATGCCATTCGGGCTCACTAACGCCCCCGCCATCTTCCAACGGTTAGTAAACGACATCCTTCGCGACATGCTTTACCAATTTGTGTTTGTCTACTTGGATGATATTTTAATTTTCTCCCGCTCGCCAGATGAACATCAAGCCCATGTCAGTGCTGTTCTGCAACGGCTTCTGGAGAACCAGCTCTATATCAAGGCTGAGAAGTGTGAGTTCTCCACTACATCAACCACCTTCTTAGGCTTCATAGTGGCTGAAGGGAGACTGATTGCCGACCCGGCAAAGGTGAAGGCAGTGCTGGATTGGCCAACTCCCCACTCCCGTAAGGAGCTTCAATGCTTCCTCAGGTTCGTGAACTTCTATCGCAGGTTCATAAGTAACTATAGTGGGGTGGCACTGCCTTTAACACAGCTGACCTCCATGAAGGTCCCCTTTCAGTGGACCGAGGCAGCTGAACAGGCATTTGTAAATTTAAAGCGCCTGTTCACTGAAACACCAATTTTGGCTAAGGTTGACACGGAGCTCCAATTTGTCCTCAAGGTGGACACATCTGATTCTGGGGCTGGTGCTGTGCTGTCACAGTGCACGCCCCCAATCAGAAGCTCCATCCATGCGCATATTTCTCTTGTCGGCTCATACCGGCAGAGAGGAATTATGACGTGGGGGACAGAGAGCTGCTTGCCATTAAGTTGGCATTGGAGGAGTTGAGGCATTGGTTAAAGGATGCCATTCACCCCATCGTTGTCTGGACTGACCACAAGAACCTTGAGTACTTGCAGTTGGCCCACCGACTTAGCCCCAGGCAGGCTCGCTGGTCTCTATTTTTCCAGTGATTTAATTTTACCATCACGTACGGGCCTGGCACCTGGAACATCAAACCGGATGCGCTATCATGCCAGTGTGATTCCAGGGAGGTAGCACCCCTTCCCCCCCCAAAAAAAAAAAACATAATTCCGCCATTGTGCGTCCTTGGATCCCTTACTTGGGATATCGAGCGGGGGGTTCCATCAGGCCCCATCCTGGGAGCCCGTGCCAGTAGCTTGTCCCCGGAACCATCTGTACATCCCAGCCACCCTCTGCAGCGATGTCATTCAGTGGGGTCACACCAGCCTAGGGAAATCACCCACAGAGTAATGGGCAGACGGAGCGCGCCAATCAGTCTTTGGAGGCCATCCTGCGGTGGATAGCAGCTGACAATCTGTCCTCTTGGAGCTCACACTTGACTTGGGTGGAATATTCCCTCAACTCGACCGTCTCCGCGGCCACTGGACTCACCCCATTTGAGGCATCTCTGAGGGACACGTCGCCTCTCCTTCCTATGGCTAAGAGGGAGGTCACGGTTCCATCTGTGGGGGTCCATGCCTGCTGCTGCTGGCACGTCTGGAGAGCCACTCGGGCCGCCCTCACCCATTCCACTGAGTGCACCCGCACCGCAGCTGACAGGAAGCGGGTGCCCGCGCCCAAGTCCATCGTGGGCCAACAGGTCTGGTTAGCGGCAAGCCAGATCTCGCTCAAAGAAAAGTCCAGAAAGCTGTCCCCCCACTTCCTGGGCCCCTACATCATCACCTGAGTGATCAATGACGTGTCAGTTCAGCTCAAGTTGCCACCGACCCTGCGGGTGAACCTGACCTTTCACGTCTCACATATCAAGCCCTTCTCAGTCAGTCCCCTCTGCCCCCCCCTCCGAAGCCACCGCCCCCTCCCTGGATCATCGACCGTCACCCTGCCTTCACGGTCCACTGGATCCTGGATGTTCGCCGTCATGTCCAGGGTCATCAGTACTTAGTGAACTGGGAAGGTTACGGTCCGGAGGAACGCTCCTGGGTGCCCTCTGTTCAGGTCCTGGATAAGGAGATGGTCTGGGCATTCCACCAAGCTCACCCGGAGAAGCTCTCTGGACCACCAGGAGGAGCTCCTAGAAGCGGGGGCCCTGTCATGGGCAGTGAGAGCACACCCCTCCTGTCCCGTTTCACCTTTATGAAGTCATCACTCCACCTGAGGCAGAAGACGCACCTGCAGCCAGTGTACTTAAGGAGGCTCTCTCCACGCATTCTATGCTGGCTTGTCTGAGTATACTGCCCCTTCAAGACAAGCAGGTATAATCCTTTTGCTAGTTTAGACACGCTGTCTAACTTCACTCTCTTCTCCTTCTCAGGTTGCTGCCATCGTGCAGGTGTGCTTCCAGAACTGTGAGTGCTCTTCTGCCACATCTCCACTAATCCCTCAGCTTCCAACCTCCACTTGATCAGGCACCATGAGCTCATCCCCCCTCCCTACTGGTTCGTCTATTCCCCGCTGGAGTCCTGCCAGTCCTTTCTTGGAACCCCAAGTAAGTGGCAATTTGGCAATTTGGCTCACCCATTCCCCTTACTCCATTCCTCCTCTGACAGCTCTCGTCTTCTCTTCAGGTGGATTCCTCTGGCAAGTTGCTGTTTCTGTAGTTGTGCAACTTCGATATTTAATAAATTGTTGAACCTGCCGCCTTGTGTGGTTCATTCCTGTGCTGTTGCATCATGCATGTAAGCTGTCAATTTAGTAATCATGACAGACTCAGATTGTTGGTGCTGATTCTCATCCCAGCTGCTTCACACTCAGTAGCAAACCATTCCAGCAAGACCTATAGATCATTGCTTTATGAAGTTAACAGGACAACATCATCTGCAAACAGCAGAGATCCTGTGGTCACCAAACTTGACACCCTCCGTTCCTTGGCTGTGCCAAGATACCGTGCCCATAAAAAATTATGAACAGAATCGGTGACAAAGGGCAGCCCTGATGGAGTCAAACTCTCACCAGAATCAAGCTTGACTGTGTGGTGGAATAAGAACCATCCTCTTGCAACAGTCATATAGGGACTGGATAGCTCATTGCAACAACCCCTATTGTCATGAGCTGAGTTCGATATACTGCCGGACTCAGTCTCGTGGCTCCTTCCCTGTATTTAAATTTACTTATCTGTGGTATTATTGGTATCCTTTTGAGTTTTCATTGCTTTCTATTCGTCTGTTTGTGTTTTATTTTGTTCTGGGTCTGTTTTGTTTCATTTATAATTATGGTCTAGTCTGTATTTGTGTAACGTATGCTGAGTGACCTAGGCACCAGACCAGAAATGGAGGCTTTGAGGCAATTTGCAATCAGCATTTTTTTTCGTTTATTCCAAAACTTCACAGGCAATAACTCCAAAAACAAAACATCCGACACCAGACACAATTCAACACTACCCGACTTTTCATCAACATAAACCAAATAACCAACAACTGTTATATACTGTGTGAAATAATTAAAGTCAATTAGAACATACCACAACCCCAGGTAAGACAATAACATTTCCATTTTCCACACATACCCAATAACATCTAAAAAAGTCATAAATAATTCCCCACCTATTTACAGAATAAATATAAATAATACAGAATAAATAACACACCATAAATACTACAATAAATAATTTAAACCCCTATTTACATATTTAAATCACCCCTAAACTCATCATCACATGCTCCCTTCCTGCTGGTATCCTTTAAAAAAGGCATTCAACCCCTAAAAAGTCTTTTGCCTGGGCACCATCAGGAAGCATGCTGGCAAAGGTACGTGGTTTTAAGATTCACCAATTGCCTCACCCAATTAACACAATTCACATAAGAATTATCTCACAAAGGGAATTCAGAATTAGTCAAAAACAGATCCTAAAATTATATGTGCATTTAACAATCATATTAACATTCACAAATACTAAACATATAATCACGATTACAGGAAAACATGGCAGTGGCGACACTCCGTCTTCACAATTTGGTTTTGTTTATATTCATTTCCTGAGTTGACAGCTGGCAGGGGGCATTCCACCAGCTGATTTGAATGATTAGTTTATGCTCCTTTGGTTCCAGAACTGATTCATCTGATGATGGAGGAGCTGGTGGCCCTGGAGGACCCGACTCCGAAGCCGACATGGAGTCTTCCCCCGGCTTCCACACCAGAAGAGCCACCTGCGTTGGTCACAGCAACTGGGCCAATTAGGACTGTTTCAACCATCATGTCTGCTGCGGGGGTTGCCACAGTAGAGTCAGCTACTAAGCTGGACCTCCAGAGGGCTGTGCTCATAGCAGCACTGTCACCCGAATCGTCGGAGTCCTGGACGGCGGTGGAACTTGAGCTCAGGCAAATGCTCTCCTTTGTTTTTCTCCTCTCAGTCCTAGAGCAATCTTGCCTGGCTCTTGGTGAGCAGGGCCAGGTGCAGCCGCCTGCTGCACCTGAGCTGCCAATCGCCATTGTGGTCCTTCTCCCTCCTCAGCCTGACACCATCGTGGTACCTCCTCTTCCTCCGCCAGACGCCGTCGGGGTCCCCCTTCTTTCTCTGCCTGGCGACATCGCAATTTCCTCTCCACCATTCTCCTCTCCAGTTGTTGGTCTCCCTGTGGGGGAGCCATTTCCCCGGTCGCCTCTCCTGTGCTGGTGGCTGAAGATCTCAGGCCGGCTGCCCAATAGACTGTGCCACTGGGTTGGATGGCCAGTTTTCCCTGGCAGGCCACCTGACTCATTCTATCTGGCCGTCCGGCCGGTCTGGGATTTTGGCAGGCCACCAGACTGGGTGCACCATGCATTCCACTGGACCTGGGACTCTGGGCAGCCTCCCAAGCCTTCTAGCTTCTGGAGTTGGGGGGGTCTAACTCTGTGTTTTTTCTGATGTGGGTCCTTAGCGGGCTTTTTGTTTCATGCCCTCCTAGCCTGTTTCCCCCACTGACAGGTTTTGTGTGCTCTGCAGTGGGGGGGGGGGGTCTTTTTTTGGTGTCTGGAATACACCTCTTTAGGGTCTCTGTCACGAGCTGAGTCCGATGTTCTGCCGGACTCATTCTCGTGGCTCCTTCCCTGTATTTATATTTACTTATTTGTGGTATTATTGGTATCATTTCACTGCTTTCTATTTGTCTGTTTATGTTTTATTTTGCTCTGGCTCTGTTTTGTTTAATTTATAATTATGGTCTAGTCTGTATTTGGTTCTGTTTATATTCAGTCCCTGAGTTGACAGAGGGCAGGGGGCATTCCACCAGCTGATTCGAATGATTAGTTTATGCTCCTTTCTCCTGCTCAGGCCACTCACACCTGTGATCACTTTTGCTGTCAGCTCATCCACTATTTAAATTGTTTGCTCACTCCGTCTTTCCCGCTACATTGTATGTCTCTCACTGAGTGCTCCTCAGGACATTTATCCTGTTTCCCGGTTTCCTTGTCTCCTCCTGGGCTAACGGCTCAGGAGCACATTTGTTGTGAGTTAATCTAGTTTTTGCTCTTTGTGTTTTTGAATTATTTTTGGACTTAAGTTATTTGTTTTAATAAATGTTGCAATAATCAAATGTGTGGGTTTGTCTCTCCCACCCCAAAGGGGCGTCATGACACTCTATACCTCATGCTCCCAAGGCACCCCCTACAAGAGACCATGAGGGGCACGGTCAAATGCTTTCTCCAAGTCCACAAAATACTGGTTGGGCAAACTCCCACAGTCCCTTGAGGATTCCTGAGAGGGTAAAGAGTTGGTCCAATGTCCCATGGAAAGGATAAAAACCACATTGCTCCCCCGAAATTTGAGGTTCGACCGACAGCTGAGCTCTCATCTCCAGTACTCTGGCATAGACCTTCCTAGGGAGGCTGAGAAGTGTGATTCCCCCTAAAGTTGGAACACACGCTCTGGTCCCCCTTCTTAAAGAGAGAAGCCCCGCCCCAGTTTGCCATTCCCAGGGCACTGTCTTGACCTCCACACAGTAATGCAGAGGCATGTCAACCATGACAGCCTTACAACATCCAGGGCCTTGAGGTACTCAGGGCGAATCTCATACACCCTGATGGCCCGGCCACCAAAGACTTTTTTAACCCCTTTGGCGACCTCAGCCCCTGTGATGGGCAAGCCGCCCGCCTAGTCCTCAAACTTTTTCCTCTGTGTGTCAGTGGGATTGAGGAGATTCTTGAAGTATTCCTTCCACCACCTGACGATGGCCCCAGTCGAAGTCAGCACCGCCTCATCCGCACCAAATACAGTGCAGACAGGGAGCTGTTTCCCTCTCCTGAGT
The DNA here is from genome assembly GCA_020510985.1 of Pholidichthys leucotaenia. NCBI lineage: Eukaryota > Metazoa > Chordata > Actinopteri > Cichliformes > Pholidichthyidae > Pholidichthys > Pholidichthys leucotaenia. The sequence continues at coordinate 245,476,651 of CM035845.1, read as the reverse complement.
CACTGGACAGTTTTCCAGAATCGCTTCAAGGCCGACTGAAAGTCTTGTTCCATGGTCTTACTGAACTCCCTTCAGCAACCACTTGAGTTGCACTCCGCTTGGCATATCGGCACATCTCAGCTGCTTTGGGAGTTCTACAAACTAACCCATCTCAATAGGGCTCTTTCTTCAGCTTGATGGCTGCCCTCCTCACTGCTGTCCACCACTTGGTTCGGGGGTTGCCACCACGAAATGCATCAATGACCTAGCGGCCACAGCTTTGGGCAACTGCTTCAACAATAGAGGAGGAGAACTTGGCCCATTTAGACTAAATGTCTCCGGACTCCCTCAGAATGTGGTCAAAGTTCTTCCGGAGGTGGAAGTTGAAGACCTCTCGACAGAGGCCTTAGCCAGACATTCCCAGCACACCTTCACTATAAATTTCGGTCCACAGGGTCTGAATTTCATCCACCTCCGCTATCTGAACCAACTCACCCACAGGTGGTGATCAGTTGACAGCTCTGCACTTCTCTTTTCCCAAGTGTCCAATAATTGACCCATGTTTTGTCCAACATGATTAGTCTGCCGAAGAAACAGCAAATATTCACCTTAAACGTTACAACTTTGCACAATGGCGATTGTCCCCTCCAATACACAGCTAAGACAATTACAGTTATTGAGGGTGGTAACAACACTAATCATTCAATGAGAAATATACTGTATATTTATGTTTTTGCTGGATAATTTAACTGTAATGCTGTTGATACCATCTAGCTGCAATGCTCCTGCACTGTGTATATAGTTGTCTACATATGTATATTCATTTACTGCTTTGGCTAACCAATTCTTATCTTATTATCTTATTTACTATTGCCTGAGTGCAGCTATCCCTGTGATGCTGCAATCCTGGAATTTCCCTATTGTGGGATTAATAAAGGCTTATCTTATCTTAATAAAAATATGAAGAAGACATAATTTTTTTTGGATTTATCTTAAATTAAATCATTTACCCTTGGTATCCTAAGAGTTCTGGCAATTTTAACAGTGTAACTGTTTTTACAAAGTAGGAAAAACCACAATATTTTAGGTCTGCTTCTGAGCCTGTTTCCGTGAGTAGAATGCTTATTAAATAACCTGTCTATCATTGGACAACCTGCCTGAGGTTGCATGCCATTTACATTTAGGAGACTTGTCGAAAATGATGTGTACAAGCATGCCAAAATCCTGCTCCAGCCAAAGACTGCTAAATACAAGCTTTAACAGTGAAAAACATCAGGGCCTACTGAATGAAACAAGTTAATGAATTTAATCTCTAACATGATTTAAAACATGACTGATCCAGTGGTTGACCCCCACAATGTCTCCTAGTCATCCTGTATTTAAGATCCATCGTTTATGGCAAAGTAATTAGTCCAAGGTTCCCTGTGGGAGGGACAAGTTAGAGTGTTGGGCATTTCAAGGAAAAATGCAATTCTCTAATCACAAGGCAATATTAATTTGTTTGCATATTACACTTATATGGCAAGAAAATCCAAACAGTTCATCAGTGTTATATTTTTTTAAAAATCCACCAGATGCATAAGATTAGAGCACCATTTCAATGCAAATTCAGTTTAAGAAGATATTTATGATCTCATCTAACATGACTTCAAGGCATAATAATGAAAATTTCTTTAATTACAATTCCAATCTGTTTATTTACAGCTTGAAATGCCTTACCATTCTTTTTCAAATGCTATGAAGGAAAATTCATATATGGGAAATCCACATAACTCCATTCGCACACGCATAATCCCTTCAGAGACAGCGGCTGGTACACATTCATATGCACCCTTACATAAACACAAACACACACACTTTGACATTTAACATGATGAAATGACTGAGGAGGGAGGGGAATGTCAAGCACAATAGACATCCTCTTGCTTTTGGGCCCATTTTCTGATCCAGGGTGACACATTACGCAGCTCTGTAGGTATGCCATTTGTAAAGATTAAATTGTGATTTGGATGATACCAGAGGGCGCATCCAATAGTGACGGGTAAGGGAGAAAAAGCAAAATAAAACAGGGGAGACATGCATGGCAGAGAGAATGAAACGGAGAGCACATGGAGAAAGAAAGAAACAGAAGCAGAAGAGAGATCATTATTTGGCATGTCCGACAGTGAAGTAGGCAGTGTGTGTGTGTGTGTGTGTGAGTGTGAGTGTTTTCTGAGCATGGAGCTTCCAGTGTTCCCTCCAAGTCCTTTTCAATAATGTAAATGTCCCTCACTGGCGGGCCCATCTCCGGTCTGTGCTTAATTGTTTTTGGCCTGTTATGCCTTTGCTCCCTAGCACTGAGCCTGCGTCTGTCAGTTGCCTGCCCCTGTTTACTCTGCCTCTGTATGTTTGTGTGCGTGTTTGAAATCCAGCAGAATAAGACAGATCTAGAATCCAACCTCAAAGCCAGCAGGAGAGGATGATGAAGACGGCGGCCACTGCACAGGGCCAGAGTAATTGAGAGGATGACGGATGAAGCCGAACAAAAAAAAAAAAATGATAATATAACACACGAGTTGGAAGAACAGTTTGTGCCAAAACCAGAGGCAGTAGTGCATGCAGCATGCTGGTAAAATGTAATTGGCCAAAACAAGGAAGAGGCTTAAGCAACAGATGAGGAAAAAAGTAACGAAAGCGGGGTGGACACACACACACACAAAAGAGGGAGACACTAAAAGTTGAAAAGAGAGAGGCGTACAAGGAGGCAGTCTATTTGTTTGGCTTATGTAGCACAACACCCCCCCAAACCAACACACAATAGACAGGCCTCCCTGCGGGTTGTTAGCCATGCTTGCAGAAATACAGCTTCATTTCTGTTGACAGCCAGAGGAAAATAATTGGCCGATAACAACTAATCAGAATGCAGGCGATAAGTATGATTTTCTTGCCCAGTTATATTGGAGACAATCAGCAGTAGTGTAAACAACCAAACGGAGGCTTCATTTCATTTCTGTCAAACTGACATTGGGAGTAAAGTTTGGATTTACCTCCACCCTTGAAAATACGCAAACACATTGATTTCACTGATTAATTTTTTTCCCCTTGTATGAGCTACTTCACTTTCAAACAAAGGATTTACTTTTTGCGATATTCCAATCAATCAGTCATACTTTTCCTCATTTATAGTTCTATTTGGATGGATCTATTAAGCTACCTAGTCTGAAGGATGCCTTTTTTTATACATTTTAAAATAAGCTGTTGAGTAGAGTGTATAGTTTGTTGTCATTAATGTGAGTCTGATTCTAACAAAGGAAAAGTCGACACTAGCTGGTGGGTTCCGAGACTGATATCACCCCAGGTCAACACAGTAAGGTAGGTGAGAAGCTGTTTATCATGTTAACCTCAGTGGGCTGAAATACTGACTTTAAGTATTGCTATGGTTGCAGAAAAAAAAAGGAAATCAATAAAGTGTGGTAAAATTGCTTGTTCATTGCTTTACAGCCAAGGCCACAAATATTAAAAGAAAGAAAAAAGACAAATATGAGACATTCTACGCATAACTCCAAAGTATGATTTTAGTTCCTCAACTTAATATCGAGTAGCGCAACTTCTTTAAAGAAATAACTGAAATGAGTCACTTCCTGTTCAAAAAGAAAAAAAAAAGAAATACCCATGACCTCTGACAGAGACCACACTTTCTGACAGTGAGCCTTCCACTGCACCCTTGAAGTCTTTAGTAGTCCTTCTTCTTTTGGCTGCTCCCTTTAGGGGTCGACACAGCAAATCATCTGCATCCATCTCCACATGTCCCTTGCATCTTCCTCTGTAACGCCAGCTGTCTCCATGTCCTCCTTCACTACACGCATTAATCTTCTCTGTTGTCTTTCTCTTTTCCTCCTGCCTAGCACCTCCATCTTCAACATCCTTTATCTAATATAGCGGTAGAAGATGGATGGATGGATGGATTGTAACAACAATAAAAAACAAACAAACAAACAAAAAGAATTCTGAGGACTACTAAAGACCCTAGAAGTCTTTAGTATTCTTCAGAATTTTTCTCATAATTCACACTCGAGTTTTAGCTTCAGCAACCGCTCAAGCTGCACCCCAGTTGGCCTGCCGGTAAAACTCAGCTGCTTTAGGAGTCCCACAAGCCAAACAAGCTCCACCATTTGATTCAGGGTTTGCCACCATGAGAGGCACCAACAACCTTATGGCCACAGCTCTTAGCAGCCGCTTCAGCAATGGAGGTTGAGAACATGGTCAATTCAGATTATTTTTCTCCAATCTCCCTCAGACTGTGGTGGAAGCTCCTCTGGAGGTGGGAGTTAAAGATCTCTCAGATGGGGATGGCAGCCAGATGTTCCCAGCACACCTTCACTATCTGTTTGGGTCTGCCAGATCTGAATGGCATCCTCTCCCGCCTTTGGATCCAACTCACAATTAGGTGGTGATCAGCTGACAGCTCTGCACTACTCTTCATCCAAGTGTCCAAGACATATGGTCACAGTTCTTCTTCTTCTTCTTCTTCTTCTTCTTCTTCTTCTTCTTCTTCTTCTTCTTCTTCTTCTTCTTCTTCTTCTTCTTCTTCTTCTGGCTGCTCCCTTTAGGGATCGCCACAGTGAATCATGTGCCTCCCTCTCACCCTATCCCTTGCATCTTCCTCTGTAACGACAACCATCTCCATGTCCTCCTTCTACATCCATGAATCTTCTCTGTGGTCTTCCTCTATTCCTCCTGCCTGGTAGTTCCATCTTCAACATCCTTTGTCAAAAATATCTGCTATCCCTCCTTTGCACATGTCCAAACCCTCTCAGACTTGCCTCTCTTACTTTGTCTCCAAACTGCTCAACCTGATATACTCATTTCCAATCTTGTCCCTCCTAGTCACTCCCAATGAAAATCTTAACATCTTCAACTCTGCCACCTCCAGCTCAATTTTCCATCTCTTTGTCAGGGCCACGTCTCTAAACCATACATCATTGGAGGTCTCACTACTGTCTTGTAAAGCTTCCCTTTCACTCTTGCTGCTACGCTTCTGTCAAAAATCACCCCGACACTCATCTCCACCAACTTCACCCCGCCTGCACTCTCTTCTTCACCTCTCTTGTGCATTTTCCATTGCTTTGGATGGTTGACCACAGGTATTTAAACTCATCTACTTTCACTACCTCTACTCCTTCCATTTTCACCATTACACCTGCCTCCCTCTCATTCACACTCAGGAATGAAAGTCAGTAGAAGCAAGACAAGACAAGAAGAAGTGTTTTGGCACCAATTTTAAAGAACAAAGGTGATGCTCATGATCATGATCAGCCACACAAATGAAGATATGGGAAAGAGTTGTTGAAGCTAGGTTAAGAGGAGAGGTGACAATCAATGAGCAGCATTACAGTTTCATGCCAAGAAAGAGTACTACAGATCCATTGTTTGTTCTAAGAGTCCATTCCTCTTCTCTCCAGAGCATACCTCCACCTCTCCAGGTTGTCTTCCACCTGTTCCCCACTCTCACTACAGATCACAATGTCATCTGCAAATATCATGGTCCATGGAGACTCCTGCCTGTCCATCACCAAGGCAAACAAGAAGGGGTTAAGAGCTGATCCCTGATGTAACCCCACCCCCACATTTAGCCCATCTGTTACCCCAACAGCACACCTCACCACTGTCTTGCTGTCCTCATACATGTCCTGCACCACCCTCGCATACTTCTCTGCCACTCCTGACTTTCTCATACAGTACCACACTTCCTCTCTTGGCATCCTATCATATGTTTTTTCTAGAGCCACAGAGACACAATGCAAATCTTTCTAACCTTCTCTATACTTCTCCATCAGCACTCTTAGAACAAACAATGCATCTGTAGTACTCTTTCTTGGCATGAAACTGTAATGCTGCTCATTAATTGTCATCTCCTAATTGCTCACTAATTGTCATCTCCTCTATCTTCAACCAACAGTAGCCCAATTTCCATCGGTACTGTCTCGGTTAACAGCACTGGTGGCGGTTGTTGTAAACCCGGGCCTCGACCAATCTGGTATGAAAGTCTCATTCCTATTTATTCGCATGTTTGATTTGTCAAAGGTTTTATGCCGGATGCCCTTCCTAACACAACCCTCCCCATTTACCTCGGCTTGGGACCGGCTCTAGGAGTAAACAAGCTTATGTATCCCCTGTGGCTGGGTTGGTCAGAGGTCTGATAAAACAATGACAGAATCGATCATGGACCTGTGGCCTCGGGTGTCCTTGTGCCAGGTGCCCATTCTGAACCCCACTAGAGTTTAGAATGAGTTTCGACCGTTCCTCCCAATCACACCCCTCCAGATTTCATTGTCATTGTCCACATGTGTGTTGAAGTCCCCAAGTAGAACAAAGGAATCTCCAAGGGGAGCACTTTCCATCACCCAGTCAGAGACTCCGAAAAGGGTGGGTACTCTAAACCATCATTTGGTGCATAGGCATAAATGACAGTCAGGACCCTTTTCCCTACCCAAAGGTGCCCCAGCATAGACAAGGCCAGATAGGGGATACTGTGGAAATGTGAAAATGACGAGGCAGAGTTTATCTCACGAGTCAGGTTTATTCACATCTTCCAACATCAGCAAAGCAGAAAGAGGATAAACACAGACATTCGTCCTTATATATCCAGGACCTTCAAAGCTCACAGTCACAATGCATTTAATCACAAGTAACAATGCATCTTCTCTTAAATCTTATAACATCCTCCTCATAGTCTCTGTCAGACCAGGAAATCCCCCAAGGCCGTCTCTTGCATACCAAAAACTAAATTATCACATCCTCCTTTTATCTCCAAGGAGACCCAGTCCTTTGTTCTACTCTGAGATGCGAAGCTTAAAGAGATATATATGTGGCCCACAATACAAGGATACCCACCCCTGCTTGCCACTACTCACCCGGGGCAACTCCAGAAAAGGTCAAAGTCCAACCCCTCTCCAGGACACTGGTTCCATTTGTGGTAAATTTTCTAAATAGAAGTTAGGCCCTCAGAATTCCTAATACCATGCACACATTCAATACATACAATAGAGTGTTCTGTGTGGAATGTCTCAGTTTGGGATTTTTTTTTCTCTGCTTTTTAATGTTTCAATGCCAACAAAAATAAAACTAAAAATGAGCATGTGGCCTAAAGAGAGGCTGGTGAATTACTTAAGACACTGGGCAAACTGGAGGAGACATCAAGGATGAGTATACACAGATTCTGAATATTTGTTAACTGTGAATCTACTCTATTCTGATATTCTTAATTTTTCATGTGTTTTTTAACATTTGTAAAGTCTGCATTTCTTGGTTAAGTTTTTATCACTATTAATTTTTGTTATAACTTTCTCAGTCACCAAAGTGTTGAGTGATTCATAGTTGCCTGAGTGCTGTGAAAACTGATTCATTTCACAAGAGTCTGATGTTTGAATGTTTTGCAAAATATGGGTATGCAACTGATAGTCATTTGTCTCCATAGTGAAATGATGAACAATCCTGGGCTGACCTTTGTTCATTTTCAGTTTAAATTCTCATTCTTTATTTTGTAGCATTGAATTGAAACTTGTTTGCACAGTAAGATCTGACATCTGGCATGGCAAGAAAATCAACACCCAAAGTCTGAGTTAAAAGTCAAATTGGTTGAATGTTAGTCACATTTCTTTCAACTCCTACTTCAGAGATGATTCAGTCTTGTATCACATTAGCAGCCCAAGAACTCTACATTTTAACTGCACTAACAATCTTAGTTTGAGAAATGTCCAAATGGAGAAGTGTCTCTTAAAAGAGCAGCCTTATCCACTGTATATGTTAGCTTTTGCCAGTCTTCATTGTGACTGGTCAGCTATTGTAAATGTTTACATCTATATTTATTTACCAATTAGCCATAACCCACAAGTTTCAGCCCAGTTGCGGTCATCCTTGCTTTACTTTCCAAAATAGAATAATAAGATTGCGCTACAGTATACAGTATATGGGTGCAGTCACAATTAAAAAAAAAAAAAAATAATGGCAGTATCTTCCTGATAAGTGCCAGGCTGGCTACCCTTACGAATAAAGGAGTGACCTGTACTAATTTTTGTCCTCCAAGCAGTCCCTCTTTAACACCACAATCTCTCTTCTGAGTACAATTTGCATTTGGAGGAAATAGGATAGCAGAGCCAAAAACATGCCACTAAGATGAATAATTTATCCCTTCTTGCTTTCACAAGTGATTGTGAGATTTCCCTTTGTGGTTGTATTCTTAGTAAGGAGTGTTTTGCACACAAAATAGCACATTATAGCTAAATGTGATATTCAGCTCACCAGATATGTAAATGTAAGAGAATTTTACACACAATATCAATATTGTAAGATGAACTATAGCTGTCATCACAAATTGCTTAGTGGTCATTAAAACATCAGACAAGTTTTGGTATGTTATTATATGTTAACAATTGTTTTCACTTACTAAAAGACCATTGTATAGTTTCAGTGCAGACATGAAAACTGTAAAGCATTTTTCACCCTGTGTCTCACACCACTTAGTTCTGTGCTGAGCTTCCACCCACTCAGTTATATGCATTTTGCTCAGAGATGAAAAGGCTTGCTGACAAATTGTTGTGTCCTCCAACTGATCCTGTATCCAAATGTAAAAACCTAAATTTCTATTTAGAAAATTTAACACTAATGTAACAACAGTAAATTTTAAAAACATACACACAAAATTATTGGTTATTCTGTAATGTCAGAGTAGTCAGGGCATCCTGGAATATATTCCTCAATTGCCCGAAGGTGGCCATGGAAAATTGTTTATTTCTTGTCTGAACTGCAACTATGTATATATATATATATATATATATATATATATATATATATATATATATATATATATATATATATATAATATAGTGGAGGGAAAAGATCAAGCTAGGTACGACGAACTGGAAGGTTGCAGAGTTTTATTTTCTCCATCAAAATGAGACGCACTTGTAGCGCTGTGCACTACAGTGGTCCACTGTGCTGTGCTGTGTGTGCTGTATCGTGTTGCCTTGTGTGTGCTGTGTGCTGCTGTTTTATATGTTATACAAACAGAGAGAATGCATGGCACATTAGCATATCGATATACATATCAGTCAATACATATAATTAGCCTGACCAACTGGCGCCCGGACATCCTCTCCTTAATCTGGGGATGTATAACTAATAGTCCATTGTTCTGGTTGTCCCCCCAGGGGTTGTCTGTCTGTATGCAATCCCTGCTGAGCGTGAATAGTATCAGTCTGCGCTGTGCTGGGTGACCGTATGGCTCCCCCCAGAATGCTCAGAAGGGGCTGTGACCCCCCACCCCCACCCCCACCGTCGTTTGGCTCCAGCTCCTGTAGAACTGTCAGAGGGCATGTCATTCCTCTGACAGTTCTACAGGACTCTTCACTTCCGCCCTCCCAAGAGAGTAGACGCTTTTTTCTTCTCTCCTGCTCTGACTTTTTCCTCCCCTCCTAACTACTGGATCCAAGCTTGCTGTTGTCTGTCTGCGTCTAACTGCGACCGCCGAAAAGAAATTATGGAGTTAATAAGCTGGGCTTTGAACACAATTGACACTATTTTTTCAACAAGGAAAAGTGCTCCGGGGGAAGCTGTCTGCCCCGCTGGAACGGCTCCAGCGGGCTATTTACGTGACACAGGTAATTGGAGAATGCTGTGTCTCACTAATCTCTCTATCGAAGATATTGAAGATTTGTTTATCTTCGTAATATTGGTGATCGGGATCTTTCTGATTGGGACTGGAATTGTTCTGGTTTACTGCAAATTGCTGAAGATGGATTCAACCTATCAAAATGCTGGCCAGGCGAGGTGCATCTATCAAATTGAAAAACTGGAGAAGACCCTGATAGCGACTACTGGAGAACTGTCTCGTAAGGTGGATTACATCATGATTTCGCTTAGGTCTTTCCACAACGGATTTAAAGCCCCGCAATGAAGGATTAAGTACTGAATCTACAGAAGAAATATAAGCCTTCTCTGTGATCAGTCCTATTTGGCTCATTCCCCATGAAAATTCCTCCTGGCTGTCTGCAAACTGTGTTTTCAAAATCATCGAGCACAAGGCCTTGGACAGCCAGCTGCACAGTGCCAGATAAAGACTGGGCGCCAGCCAGATAAAACATCTTCTGCCAAGTGTCCTTGGTGTCTCTCTTATTATCATTAACACTGCTCAACACCGCACACACACTGATCCATGAACTGAATAAAGATATACACTGCTCTCTTGTGTCTCGTGAATCCTGTGTAGCGAATGTATGTGCGAGAGCTTTTTTTTTCCTTGAACTCTTAATATTGATTAATTATGTAACCAGTATTTTGAATCAATGATTTTTTGGCTCCTTCCTATTGTATTATCCTTATGCTACCTGTACCCTCCTGCTGATAGGTGCGTTTCAGATGCGCCGCGGCACGGAAATGCAGGTTCATTACTGTGTCAAGTCAAATTCTCTCGTATGTTATCAGTGATCTGTTAATGTAACTTGGCAATAAATCTTTTCTGATTCTGATTCTGATTCCGTGGGGGGGACGGGGGGTGGAAACAAACAGTGTGCTCCGCTCCAGGTTCCACCACGTTGAACGACTGTGGATTGTGGGCACCGGGGCCGGTGTGTGTCGTGCATAATGGAACGAGACGGCGATCGGCCGGCTTTAGGGAGTGAGGTGCGGGAAGAGCGCTGTGGAGGAGGAGGGGGAGCAGGGGTGGGAGCAAGTGAGTGTCGGCCCGGGACGTCAAAGGTGACTGGGCCGTGCAAAAATTGAGTGTGGATCCGCAATGGTGAGGGACTTTCCCATTAAACCTGGCAGTGATCCACAGCGGCTGTGAAAAAAAAAAAAAAAAGTCTCTGACTCCTCTCGCGGCTTGATCCAGCGAGGATGTGGGGAAGGCGAGCGGCCAAATTCCCCGAGGATTCGTAGCGGCTGTGAAACAACTGCAGCTGTGTGAGGGACCTGGCAGTTTGGCTTTTAGGTGCGGAAGGAGCCCTAAAGCCATCGGGGACAGCAATCGGCTAAATTCCCCTTGTGCGGCGTGGCTGAGAAACCCATGCAAAGTCCTGTGTGCGGGCTGCACGTCTGCTTCAGGTGCGTGAGCAGCCCTGAAGGTTCCGAGTATGGCAATCGGCCGTGTTTCTCGGGCATGTGCAGCGGCGGATGACGCTGTATCAGTCTGTGGAGCCGGTTTTGTCCCGTGCGTGGAGCGCACTTGGCGCAGTGACCACTTACAGTGGGGCAAAAAAGTATTTAATCAGCCGCCAATTGTGCAAGTTCTCCCACTTAAAAGATGAGAGAGGTCTCCACAATTTTCATCATAGGTATACTTCAACTACAAGAGACAAAATGAGAAAAAAAAAATCCAGAAAATCACATTGTCTGATTTTTAAAGAATTTATTTGCAAATTATGGTGGAAAATAAGTATTTGGTCAATAACAAAAGTTCATCTCAATACTTTGTTATATACCCTTTGTTGGCAATGACAGAGATCAAACGTTTTCTGTAAGTCTTCACAAGGTTTTCACACACTGTTGCTGGTATTTTGGCCCATTCCTCCATGCAGATCTCCCCTAGAGCAGTGATGTTTTGGGGCTGTCGCTGAGCAACACAGACTTTCAGCTACCTCCAATGATTTTCTATGGGGGTGAGATCTGGAGACTGGCTATGCCACTCCAGGACCTTGAAATGCTTCTTACGAAGCCATTCCTTCGTTGCCCGGGCGGTGTGTTTGGGATCATTGTCATGCTGAAAGACCCAGCCACGTTTCATCTTCAATGCCCTTGCTGATGGAAGGAGGTTTTCACTCAAAATCTCACGATACATGGCCCCATTCATTCTTTCCTTTACACGGATCAGTCGTCCTGGTCCCTTTGCAGAAAAACAGCCCCAAAGCATGATGTTTCCACCCCCATGCTTCACAGTAGGTATGGTGTTCTTTGGATGCAACTCAGCATTCTTTCTCCTCCAAACACGACAAGTTGAGTTTTTACCAAAAAGTTCTATTTTGCTTTCATCTGACCATATGACGTTCTCCCAATCCTCTTCTGGATCATCTAAATGCTCTCTAGCAAACTTCAGACGGGCGTGGACATGTACTGGCTTAAGCAGGGGGACACGTCTGGCACTGCAGGATTTGAGTCCCTGGCAGCATAGTGTGTTACTGATGGTAGCCTTTGTTACTTTGGTCACTGCTCTCTGCAGGTCATTCACTAGGTCCCCCCGTGTGGTTCTGGGATTTTTGCTCACCGTTCTCATGATCATTTTGACCCCACGGGGTGAGATGTTGCGTGGAGCTCCAGATCGAGGGAGATTATCAGTGGTCCTGTATGTCTTCCATTTTCTAATAATTGCTCCCACAGTTGATTTCTACACACCAAGCTGCTTACCTATTGCAGATTCAGTCTTCCCAGCCTGGTGCAGGTCTACAATTTTGTTTCTGGTGTCCTTTGACAGCTCTTTGGTCTTGGCCATAGTGGAGTTTGGAGTCTGACTGTTTGAGGTTGTGGACAGGTTTCTTTTATACTGATAACGAGTTCAAACAGGTGCCATTAATACAGGTAACGAGTGGAGCACAGAGGAGCCTCTTAAAGAAGAAGTTACAGGTCTGTGAGAGCCAGAAATCTTGCCTGTTTGTAGGTGACCAAATACTTATTTTCCACCATAATTTGCAAATAAATTCTTTAAAAATCCTTCAATGTGATTTTCTGGATTTTTTTTTTTTCTCATTTTGTCTCTCATAGTTGAGGTATACCTATGATGAAAATTGGAGACCTCTCTTATCTTTTAAGTGGGAGAACTTGCACAATTGGTGGCTGACTAAATACTTTTTTGCCCCACTGTAGCTGGCAGTTGTGCTGTCCTCGTAATCCTGCAGTGTGCAGCGGGGCTTCTGTGCGTGGGAGGTCTGCTTCTCGTGAACTGAGTCAGGGTCGGGGAGCTTGGTGGAAATCAACGCAGTCGACGTCAATGATTTCCCCATTCAGGCTGCTTCCTTCATTTCGCTTGTGTCACCATTCATGGTGCGTGTTGGTCCAAGCGCTGCCCGCTCCGGGGCGCGTGCTCCGGTGAGGGTGAAGAGGTTACAGGTGTTCTCTGGTCCTCTGGGACCCAGAGCACGGTGAGAGGGAGCAGATGGTCATTCTCCCTCATCAGGTCACCAGTGTGGAGGGATCATTTCAGACATGACGCAGTGCACCATGATGCGTGCTGGGGCTTCCCGTCCCGGTCATCTCTGGGATGTTCGCCTCGTGTTTCATTCTTCGTCAAGGGTCACCAGTGTGGAGGGAAAAGATCAAGCGAGGTACGACAAGCTGGAAGGTTGCAGAGTTTTATTTCCTCCATCAAAATGAGACACAGTTGTAGCGCTGTGCGCTACAGTGGTCCACTGTGCTGTGCTGTGTGTGCTGTATCGTGTTGCCTTGTGTGTGCTGTGTGGTGCTGTTTTATATGTTATACAAACAGAGAGAATGCATGGCACATTATCATATTGACATACATATCAGTCAATACATATAATTAGCCTGACCAACTGGTGCCCGGACGTCCTCTCCTTAATCCGGGGATGTATAAACAATAGTCCATTGTTCTGGTTGTCCCCCCCAACTCTGTCTATATGCAATCCCTGCTGAGCGTGAATAGTATCAGTCTGCACTGTGCTGGGTGACCACTATATATATATATATAGTTTTTTATAGTACAATCAAAATTAATCATGATTCATCATGATTAAAGCAAACTAATTAATTAGTTAACTGTGGTTACTCACAGGAGAAACTGGGGAGTAAGCATACTCACAGTACACACAAACTGCTTTTTTTTTTTTTTTTTTTTTTACACATACACTTCTTCACCTCAGAATAAGTTTTTGAACATCTTCAGTCTTCTTGCCTTGGCAATCAACCATGACAATACTTTGGCAGCGCTGCCTTCAGAGCTCTTGTGGTCTACATGCAAAAAGACTTCCATGTTTTAGGTATTGCAGCTCTGCTACATCAAGTCTCTATGTTCTACTGACTGTGAATAAGAGCTCGACAAAATTAAAGATCAGTAATTTTCCACAGATTCGCCTTCGCCTTCGGCCTCCGTCGGTCTATGATGACCATGGAAGAGAATCCTAGATGTCTACTCTGCTGGAACAGCACCACCTGTGGCTGAACAGGCCGATGCGCGAATGCCAGTCCCTGTCACACAGGTCGCACTTGTGGATGGTCTCCGTGCTGCTGGGTCTGTGGCGGTTCTTCCTGCGGGTGCTTTTTTCATCTGCTGCAGCAGTCAGTTTCCCTTCACCCGCCTTGAGCTGTCTGGTCAGGGTCCCTCTCCATTTGGAGCGGTCCATTGCGAGGTCCTCCCAGCGCTCTGTGTTGATCTCCAGGGCCTTCATATCTCTCTTGCAGACGTCTCTGAAGCGCAGCTGTGGGCGGCCAGCGTCTCTCCTGCCAGTCGCCAGTTCTCCGTAGAGGACGTCATTGGGAATTCTGCCATCCTCCATACGGTGAACATGGCCTAGCCAGCGGAGCCTGCGCTGCCTGAGTAGAGTGAACATGGAGGGAAGGCCGGCACGGGACAGGACTTCTGTGTTGGGCACTTTGTTCTGCCAGGATATGTCTAGGATGCGGCGAATACAGCGCAAGTGGACGGAATTTAGTCTCTTTTCCTGCTGGGCGTATGTTGTCCACGTCTCACTCCCATAGAGCAGTGTGCTGATGATGCAGGCGTTGTACACTGCCGTCTTCATCTTGACAGAGAGTTTGGGATTCTCCCACACTCGCGTGGTGAGGCGAGCGAGTGTGGAGCCTGATTTTCCAATCCTCTTGTCGATCTCTGTATCACGGGAGAGGTTGCTGCTGATTGTGGACCCCAGGTACGTGAACTGATTCATGACCTCCAGCTCGTAGTCATCGATGGTGATGGTTGGTGGTGCTTCCGTGCCTTGCGCCAAGACATTAGTCTTCTTCAGGCTGATGGTAAGCCCAAAGTCCATGCATGCCTGGGAGAAGTGGTCCATCAGGGTCTGAAGCTCCTGCGGTGTGTGGGTCGCGACTGCAGCGTTGTCTGCGAACAGCATATCTCTGATTAGAGCCTCACGTACTTTGGTTCTGGCTTTCAGGCGGGCGAGGTTGAAAAGCCTGCCGTCAGATCTTGTATGCAGATAGATTCCCTCTGTTGCTGTGCTGAAGGCATGCCTCAGGAGCATAGCAAAGAAAATCCCAAAGAGGGTTGGCACAAGTACACAGCCCTGTTTCACTCCGCTGTGTATATTGAATGGCTCTGAGACGTTGCCGTCGTACTGCACCATCCCCTGCATGTTGGTGTGAAACGATTCAATGAGGCTTTGCAACTTTGATGGGCATCCTATCTTTGGCAGGATCTTGAAAAGCCCCTCTCTGCTGACCAGATCGAACGCTTTGGTGAAGTTGATGAAGGCGACGTACAGGGGCATGTTCGGTTCTCTGCACTTCTCCTGGAGTTGGCGGATGGAGAATATCATGTCCACCGTCGATCGCCCAGCGCGGAAGCCACACTGAGACTCGGGGTAGACACGTTCGGCAAGCTTCTGTAGACGAACAAGGACAACTCATGCGTAGACTTTACCAACAATGCTGAGGAGGAAGATGCCCCTGTAGTTGTTGCAGTCGCTTCTCTCCCCTTTGTTTTTGTAGAGGGTGATGATCTTGGCGTCCCTCATGTCCTGTGGTACAGCACCTTCCTTCCAGCACTGGCAGAGGACGTCATGCAATGGCAGCAGTAGGGCGGTCTTGCAGTGCTTGATCAGGTCGGGGGGTATGCCGTCGTTGCCGGGTGCCTTGCCAGCGGCCAAGTTGTCAATAGCCTTGCTGAGTTTGTCAATAGTTGGCTCAGCGTCAAGTTCATCCATGGATGGCAGGCAATTGATGGCATCAGGGGCTGATGGTGTCACGGTGTTTTGTCTGGAGTAGAGGTCGGAGTAGTGCTCCACCCATCTCTCCATCTGCTTGTTCTTTTCTGTGATCATCTCCCCAGTGGAGGATTTGAGGGGGGCCGTCTTGCTCTGAGCCGGACCAAGTGCTTTCTTGATGCCGTCGTACATACCACAGATGTTCCCTGTTATGGCAGCGGTTTGAATATCTTGGCTGAGCTGAGTCCAGTACTCGTTGGCGCAGCGCCGAGCAGTCTGTTGAACTTTGCTTCTCGCAGCCCTGAGAATCTGGAGATTCTTCTCGTTTGGGTACTTCTTGTACTCAGCAAGTGCTGAGCGCTTGGCTTCAATGATGGGGGTCATCATGGTCGACTTGGCATCAAACCAGTCCTGTGACTTCGAGGTCTTCCTCCCAAAGGTAGCCAAGGCTGTGCGGTGGATGATGTTTCGCAGCTCTTCCCACTTCTGCTTTGCAGACTCTCCTTCTTGTGGTTCACCAAGTTCCTTCACAAAGGTGGAGGCAAACTGCTCAACAAGTTCTAGTTGGGCCATCTTGCTGGTGTCAATCCATGCCTTTCCAGGCTGTCTGGCGTGGTGGAATTTCTTCAGCTGCAGCTTGACCTTGCAACACACCAATGAATGGTCTGTGTCGCAATCTGCACTCTGGAATGAGCGGGTGATTAGCACGTTCTTCAGGGAGGTGCGCCTAGTCAGGATCAAGTCCAGCTGGTGCCAGTGCTTTGAGCGCGGATGTCACCAGGAAACCTTGTGTTGGGGCTTGGTCTTGAAGAACGAGTTTGTGATGCACAGACCATGATGTGTGCAGAACTCAAGCAGCCGCTGTCCATTGTCGTTCATTCTGCCCACGCCAAAAGGTCCAAGACAGGAGGGCCAGGAGTCGTGGTCAGCACCCACTCTGGCATTGAAGACTCCAAGGAGAATGAGTTGTTCAGAGTTGGGGATGGTCCTGATAGTTGTTGCGAGATTCTCGTAGAACTCATCTTTTGCCTCTGGTGTGGCTGTCAGTGTTGGGGCATACACACTGACGAGGGTGACTGGGCCTTGAGTGGTGTTCAGGCGGAGGGTAAGGAGTCGTACAGAGCCAGTGCTGCCCGGTTCCACCATCTTCAGCAAGGTGTTCTTCACTGCGAAGCCCACTCCGTGTTCCCTGTCTTCGTCACTGCCCTTTCCCTGCCAGTAGAACGTGTAGTCCTTCTCTCTTAGTGTGCCTGCGTCAGCCAACCGTGTTTCCTGGAGAGTGGCAAAATCCACTCCCAGTCTCTTCAGCTCATTATTGATGATGGCAGTCTTCCTTGTGTCGTTGATGACCTTGAGGTTAGCGGCGAGTCCTGTCATCATAGTGCGTACGTTCCAAGTTCCCAGTTTTAGAGTTGGTCTCTTTTGTTTTATTGTCTTGCCTGGTGTGAAGGTTCTCAGCCTGCTGTTCGGACTTCTCCTCATCCCCATGCACCCAATGAGGAAAGCAAGCTGTGGCGGGACAACACCTTATTGGCTGGGGGCTGCCCAGCTTGAGGCGGGCGGTAGCTGTCCAGTGAGATCCGATGATCCCTCCCACCGTCGGGAACAACCCCTGGCGCCGCGCTCTATGCCAATTGAGCGGTGGCTTATAACCGGTAACTGTCATTCCCCATGTTTTTTCTACGTCAAAGGCGAAGCTGGAGTGTCCTCTCCAGTGATCCGGTGTTCTACCTTCCAGCGTTGGCATTGGTAGGATTCAAGCCTGGGCAGGAAGATATGGAGGACAAGATGTTGCCCATGCAGCATGTCCCCCCTCTCCACATCACTGATGAATCCAAAGGAACAGCAGGGCTGCTACAGTTTGGCACCAGCGCCGTTGCAGGAGCTGCCAGAACGATGTTGAGCACAACATTGAACTGCCTTAGGGGCTCCGACTCCGGATTTTTCCTCAGGGTTGACTCCCGAAGCCTTTCCCGTGACCGGGTATGCCGCAAGGCAGCGGAGGTTTGAAATCAGGGTTTACCTTCCCCTAGATGGGCTACCTTCCCAGGTTGATGAGCCACCATCTACCCGAAGCATCTGGTTTTAAGGCGCCAGAGATCCGCCCTCGCCCCTCCTCCTACTAGTAAAAGCAGTTCCTCCGGGCTTAGAGACTAAACCACACGGGCAGGCTAGGAGTTGGACTTAGTTGTCAGAGGCTTTTCGAGATGCACGCCATAAGGAGCATTTTATGAGCACTGGGAGCTTAACCCCAGTGCCGCTCCTGGCTTTGACAACCTTGGAACCAGGTGACTAAGGTATTCTCCTCAATAATAAGGGAACATACAATGTCTTTACATTGTAACTGTAATTAATTTGTGATAGTAAGCATGCAAAAATTAATTTCTTCCTTTAAATAAAGCAGAACATATCAATTCATATTAATAAAATCATTTTAAACCACTACTGTCCATTCCTGAGTTCAGCCAGGTCTTCAGTAGTGGATGTTGTCTTGAGAGAGAAAAAAATAAGAATTAATTTATTGTTCACAACTGCAGAGATGCCATTTCAGAGAGAGAGGGAAAATTATTAAATATTTCTGTGTCGTCCACCAGATGACACTGTAAAACTGTCTGGTTGGTTAATGATGAATTTTTACTCCCAAGTCTGGATTATATCAACCATAAATCTGTCATTTGAAAAAAATCTTTTGCCAAAGAGCAGAAAAGGTAGAATGACTAATTCCTGAAGAAGGGATTAACTTCCATTTTATTGCTGATGGGTAGTGTTACAGCTCTGGTCCTTGGGTGAGAGAAGTAGTTCATGACCAGACTTTTGAGTTGAAACAATTTTTCTTCAGCAAAGAATGATTTTATAGATTGGAACCCAAGGTCAACGCTACAATTGTGTCATCCGGATACAAAAGCAATTTGGCTTAAATGTCTTTACAAATACAATTTATATAAATAGAAAATAAAATAGGAGCCAAAATTGGGCACACCTTTCCTTATCTCAAGAACATCTGGTTTGTGACCCTCTGCTTGAAACACTGAGTCCTACCTGTTAATAATAATAATAAATAAAGATACATTTTATTTCTTTGCACCCTTCAACCCCCATGGTCACCTTACAAAAATAGCATTGAAACAAAAGACAGATTTAAAATGCAATGACAAAACTTGGTTAACAAACAAAAAACAGTGAATTAAAAAGTAAATTATCAAAGAGAATAAGCTTTTTTTTTTTAATAGATGAGTTTTGAGTCTGGATTTAAATAATGGGAGAGTAGAGTAATTGAAGGTTCTATTCCCCATAGTGGTGAGGTGGGCAGAGGGGACGGCGAGGTGAGGGGAAGAGGAGGACCTGAGAGAGTGGCTAGGGGTGACAATGTGGAGGAGTTTTTGTATTTTTTTGTGTATACTTTATTAATCCCAGAGGAAAATTAACAGGGCATCCACTTGGCTTGATGAAGCAGCCACGGTGCGGCCCCAATCCCTTCACCATTCACACACACACACATTCACCCCTAGGGCCACTTTAGAGTTTACAGTCAACCTAACTTGCATGTTTTTGGCCTGTGGGAGGAAACCAGAGTACCCGGGGTAAACCCATGCAGACATGGGGAGGACATGCAAACTCCACACAGAAGGGTCACCAATGGTCAGGCCGTGGGATGGAACCCATGATGGTCAGTGGTGGAATTGATCCCATGACCTTACTGTGCTGCCATAGTGCTAACCACTGTGCCACCAAGATGCCGAGATCAAACAAGTATGAAGGGGCCAGATTGTGGAGGGCTTTGAAGGTGAGGAGCAGTATCTTAAAATTGATTCTGTCCTTTATTGGGAGCCAGTGAAGTTGTTGGAGGACAAAGATCATGTTTTCGGTGGGTGTGGTGCAAATGATGATGGGGGCTGCAGAGTTCTGAAGGAGCTGTAGCTTGCAGAGGGGTTTATTTGGGAGATCAAAGAGAAGTGAGTTACAGTAGTCAATGCGGGAAGTGACAGGGCTATAGATGGGGACTGCAGCTGTCTGCGGAGTGAGGGAGGGATGTCATGATTGCTCCTTTGGATCAGAAGGACGAACCCAGGCGCTGAATGTTTGTGGGGTTTTTTTGTGCAGTTTAATAACAAAAGAACATAAAGTGTCCAAAAATACTGCAGAACATACAAAATGTCAAACAAGATAACCAGAGAGGAGAAACTTACAGACTGGGGCTTTCCTGAGCCAGCCTGGCCCAGGAGGGAATAAGGAGAGATCAGAGTAATGATCAACAGGAGAAATAAACAGTCTTGACATCCAATTTAGCTGCACTGACACAGAGGAAAGCCAGTGCTTAAATACACAACTATAAATGAGCTGCAGGTGTGAATGACCTAATTACCAAGTTGCCACAGCTGAGCCAGCAGAGAAGCAGGCAGTGGCAGCTGGTGCAGAGAGTCTGGTGAGAGAGAGGAAGGACTCAGACAATCAAACTTAGAAATAAAGAGAGGATCTGAGCTCAGAGAAAACCTGAGCTCAGATACATGACAGACCCCCCACCCACCCATCCTTTAAGGGGTGGATACCAGACACCCCCAGGTAACACCCAAAAGACCCCCCTCCCGAGAGAAAGAGGAACAGCAAAACCACCCCGGGTGGGAGGTGGGGGAACAGTCTAGGAGGGAAAACACAAGCTCGCTCAAGATCCAACCCCTGGGCCCCCATCAGAAAAAAAAAAAAAAAACACAGAGTCATGGCCTCCCCCGGTCCAAAGAGCTCAAGAGTTCAGGGGGGCGCCCCGAGTACCAGGCTCGGCGGATGGCAAGGTGGAACAGGTCAGGTGGCTTGCCTAAGTCCCAGACCAGCCGGACAGCCAGATGGTACAAATCGGGTGGCCTGTTGGAAAATATGTACCACCCAACCCCGCTGCTCAGTCTTTCTGGCGGCTGGCCTGAGTTCTTAAGCCACCAGTCCCAGAGAGGTAACCCAGGAGGCTGCTCTTCTCCCGGAAGATAAACTGACGAGAAGCAAGACCGGGAAAGAGGGACCATGACGATGTCAGGCAATGGAGGAAGGGGGACCATGATGGCATCTGGCAGTGGAGGAAGGGGGACCACGATGCCCTCAGTGGTCTCGGACTGGAGAAAAGTAGCACCCGCGGTGGCTCTGGGCTGGAGCGCTGCTGCACCCACAGTGGCTCTGGGCTGGAGCACAGCTGCACCCACAGTGGGACCTTGCTGGGCCAACGTTGCACCCTCATTGGACCCCGGGCTGGGGGGTAGCGCCCAAGGCGGGCCCAAACTGGAGTGCAGTACCCACATCGGGTTAATGCTGGGGTTTGGCACCCATGAGGATCCTCGACTGGGACGAAGCACCCATGGTGAGTTGGAACGAGGTGGGACCCAGATTACAGCCTCGGGTAAAGGAGGCACTGTACCCAAAGAGGACCTGGCCTGCTTTGGAGCTCCACCCACGATGACCTCCAGCGGCGAACCTGGACCCATGAAGACCTCAGGTGGTTCTGGAACATCTCCAGTGACCCTGGGAGGAAGCTCAGACAAAACACACAGAGAAACAGGTTCATGGTCACCGGCAGCGGCAGAGCCCGGCAAGACGAGCTCAGGCGCAGTGGATGGCTGCACCCGGCTCTCCTCACCAAGAGCCAGGCAAGATCTCTCTAAAATTGAGACACGAAAAACAAAGGAGATCACTTGCCTGAGCTTGAGCTACACTGCTGTCCAGGACTCCATTGATCCGGGCGATGATGTAGCTTGGGGCTCGGCCCTCCGGAGGTCCAGCTCAGGTGTTAACTCTGCTATGGCAGCCCCCACAGCAGGCATGGTGGTGGTAGCAGTGCTCATTGTCCCAACTGTCATAACCCATGCTGGTGGTTCCTCCAGTGTGGAAGCTGGGGGTAGGCTCCGTGTCAGCTCCGGAATCGGTTCCTCCAGGGCCACTAGCTCCTCCACCTTCCGACGGCTCAGTTCTAGAACCGACGGAAACTCAGGGATAGGCAGGGGAGACACGGAGAGGATAGGAGAGGAATTATTGCCTACAGCAGGTGGGGAGAGCTCAGGGGACTGCAATTCCTGAGCCTCCCTACCAGGAATCAGACAAGGCACATTTTCAAGAATTAAAGATAAGTAAATGCCACTTGCCTGTCACCCTGGTTTTCGATGTATCCTGCTGCAGCCTGCGAACTGTCATCCCTCTCCGTGTCAATGGAGAGTTTGGTCCCCTCAGAGGATTGTAGAAGGACTGCTTCAGCTGACACTGAGGTGGGCGTTGCCGGGGAAGCCTGGAGAACCTACAGAATGCCTGCATCACTCGTGCTGCACCGTTCCGGCTCTCCTGGACCGCCTTGGGAGAATGGGAGGGTTGTGTCTGCAACCATATGCTTTATAGGAGGCACACTGCCCACCGCTCCACTTCGTCCAGATTGGCCATGGTGAGCTCCAGTCAAGGTTGGTGAAAAACACAAAAAGTTGAAAAAAAAAATGTGCAAAACTACCACAGCTGGGTTCTATTTCTGTTGGCTAAATTCTGTCATGATTGCTCCTTCAGAGCAGAAGGATGAACCCAGGCACTGTATGGTGTTTTGTGCAGTTTAATAACAAAAGAACATAAAGTGTCCAAAAAATAGTGCAAGACATACAGAAGTGTCAAACAAGATAACAATAGAGGAGAAACTTACAGACTGGGGTTCTCCTGAGACAGCCTGTCCCAAGAGGGAATAAGGAGAGATCAGAGTCATGATCAACAGGAGTAAAAAACAGTCTTGACATCCAATTTAGCCACACTGACACAGAGAAAAGCCAGTGCTTAAATGCACAACAGTAAATGAGCTGCAGGTGTGAATTACAAGCGAGCTGTGACCTAATTACCAAGCTGCTACAGCTGAGCTAGCAGAGAAGCAGGCAGTGGCAGCTTGTGGGTGGAGTCTGGTGAGAGAGAGGAAAGACTCTGTAACAACTCAAACAAATATACAAAAACTGACCACAAAATAATGACAACAGACAATCAAACTTAGAAATAAAGAGAGGATCTGAGCTCAGAGAAAACCTGAGCTCAGATACATGACAGAGGGACACAGTTGGTTAATATTACGGATATGAAAATAGGTGGACCGAGTAACGTTACTGATATGAGACTGGAATGATAAAGTGCTATTGAGGATGACACCCAGACTCATAACCTGAAGGGAAGGGCAGATATGAGAGTTATTAATGGCACTGGAGAAACTGGGGGATTTGGTTAAGGTGAGGGTGTACCAACAAGTACAATTTTTGTTTTATTGCCATTGAGTTTGAGGAAATTAGATGTAAACCTTGATTTGATATCAGAAAGACAGTCAGAAAGAGAGGTAGGTGGCAGTGTGGATTTGGGTTTAGAGGAGAGGAAGAGCTGGGTGTCATCTGCATAGCAATGGAAATTAATATTGTATTTGCGGAAAATGTAACTAAGTGGAAGAATGTAGATAATGAAGAGAAGGGGCCCCAGGACAGAGCCCTGGGGAACACCTGCAGAAATGGGGAAAGGACTCAAGGTGTGGGATTTGATTTGGATGAACTGAGTGCGGCCAGAGAGATAAGAAGTGACCCAAGTGAGGGGAGTGTGGATGATTCCAGTGGAAGCCAGACACCATTTCTCTGCTATGAGAAATGGTGTCAAAGGCCGTGGTGAGCTCTGGGCGAATGGGGTTTGGTGTGTAAGCCAGAGTCTGCAGCCATCAGGAGGTAGTTAATGATTTTGATCAGTTCTTTTTTCTGCACTATGGAGGGGGCAGAAACCGGACTGGAATTGTTCATAGAGCTTATTATTACTGAGGTGAGTGTGGAACTGAGAGGAAATGACCTTTTCAAGAATGTTGGAGATGAAGGGGAGATTAGAGATTGGTCAGAAGTTATTAAAATCAGATGAGTCTGCACCAGTTTTTTTTTGTTTTTGTTTTTTTTTAAGTAAAGGTGTAAAAGCAGCTGTTTCGAGTAGTGATGGAACAATTCTAGTGTTGAGGGAAGACTGAATAATGGTGGTAATCAAAGGAGCCAGTGAAGGAAGGCAAACTTTAATATAAACAGTAGGGATGGGTGTCAAGCTGACAATTGAATGATTTGGATTTGTGTATTAGCTGGGATATGTCAGTTATGGAGGGGAGTGTAAAACTTGAGAAGGGATGAATAACGTAAGAAAAAGAAATCCAGGAATCCACTCCAGAAACTGTAGCTCCATCAGACATAAGCTGTTGATGGATATTGGAGATTTTGGAAGTAAAGAATGACATGAGAGAGTTGCTTAAGTCAGGTGAGTGCAAATGAGAGGGGAGTAAGTCTGGGGGCCTTGTGGCATTGCTGAGGAGAGAAAAGAGTGCCTTTGAGTTGCCTTTATTAGGGGAGATTACTGGTAGATCAGAGTAATATGTAGATTTTGCTGATACAATGGAGTCCTTGTAGAGCAAGATATAATTATTGTACATTTCTTTGTGAATGATTTGTCTAGTTTTCTTGAAAAGGCATTCCAGTTGATGTCGCTTGGCCTTGAGTTCACCTAGGGCGGGAGTATACCAGGGGGCAGAGTAGGAAAAAGAAATGGCTCTCTGTTTCAGTGGAGCAATGATGTTGAGAAGATTATCCATCCATCCATTTTCTACTGCTTTTCCTGAGGTCCAGGTCGCGGAGACAGCATCTCAAGCAGAGAATCCCAGACTTCCCTCTCCCTGACCACCTGCTCCAGTTCTTCAGAGAGGACACAAAGATGTTCCCTGGCCAGATGGGAGATGTAGTCTCTCCAGCATGTCGTGGGTCTTTCCCAGGGTCTCCTCACAGTGGGACATGCCTAAAACACCTCAAGTGGGAGGCATCCAGGAGGCATCCTGATCAGATGCCCAAACCACCTCAACTGGCTTCTTTCGATGTAGAGGAGCAACAGTTCTACTCTGAGCCTCTCCCGGATGCCTGAGCTCCTCACCCTATCTCTAAGGGTGAATCCAGCAATCCTACGGAGAAAACTCATTTCAGCAACTTGTATCCATGATCTCATTCGTTATTTCCCAAAGCTCATGACCATAGGTGAGGGTAGGAATGTAGATTGACTGGTAAATCGACAACTTTGCTTTACAGCTCAGCTCCCTTTTCACCACAATAGACTGGTACAACATCCACATCACTGTAAATGCTGCTCTGATCCATCTGAAAATCTCTCACTCCATTCTCCCCTCTCATGAATGAGACTCTGAGATACTTAAACTCCTCAACTTTGGGCAGGAGCTTGTCCCCAATCCGGAAAGAGCAATCCACCCTTTTCTGGCTTAGGACCAGGGACTTGGACATAGAGGTGCTGATTCTCATCCCAGCCGCTTCACACTCAGCAGCAAACCATCCCAGCAAGACGTGTAGGTCATTGTTTGATGAAGCCAACAAGATGACATCATCTGCAGACAGCAGAGATGGGATCCTGTGGTCATCGAACATGACACCCTCTGTTACTTGGCTGCACCAAGAAATCCTGTCCATCAATCTTATGAACAGGATCACTGACAAAGGGCAGCCTGGTGGAGTCAAAGTCACTGGAAACAAGTCCGACTGGGTGTGGGCAATATGAAGCAAACTCTTGGGCCAGATAGCTTGTAACACATCATCACATCATCATAGCAGTCTGTCGTTGGTGACGACTGTTTCTGTCATAAGCCCTCCTGTGTGCTTTTCCAATGCGCACGGCAAGGGGTGAAATAAGGATGAGGATTTAGGCGCAGGGTTTACAACACACACATTTATTAAAGCACACAAACTGACAAACAGTTCCAACGCAAGACATCAGCCCTCAGAGTGATTAGGAGTCCTCCAGGATTCCCAACAGTCTTGAGTGAGGACACCGGGAAAACACGCACAGTAAATACTCACAATACTGGAGCTGTCCGAGTGAGTCCAAATAAAGCTCTGAGGGATTACAATCCTTGGTTGACCTTGACTTCACAGGACAATTAACAATTGTGTGAAGCACAATGACCCAGCAATGCTTGACTGGAAAAAGGTTCCTTAAGTACATGCATTGCTGGCTCCACAAATTGGGCTCACATGGGCAAGGAGCGGGGAGATGGCACACAGGAGTGGGAACAGCTGGTGGTAATAGAGAGGGGGCGTGGTCAGACTGGCAGACAGTTTGACAGCGCTCACACCAGCATGAGCCCAAGAGGCTGCCTCATCACTGCCGGCCAGAAAGCAGTGGCTATGGGTAAGGCAAAACACTGAAATAGATACATACATACACAATGGAACCTTATCCACAGAGACTCCATGACAGAGCCGGGGGAAACCAAGCCGGCGCAGCTCCTAACAGCCCCCCCCCCCCTTTAAGGGGTGGATTCCCAGACACCCAAAGAAACATCCCAGACCTCCCCTCCCCCCAACAGGAACAAACAACACATCCCGGATGGGAGGTGGGGGGGAACAGGAAAGGTGGGAACACAACACCCCACCTAAGGACCACAATTAAGCCCCCCCCCCCCCAAGTCCACAGGTGTTGGGGCTCAGGAGGCCCCCCGATGGACGGAATCCGGCGGCCTGCCGGAAAGCATAGGCCACCAGACCCGGGGAGTCAATCCTTCTGGCGGTCTGCCCCCCTCCCTGCCCCCATGAAACCACCAAGACAGGAGAGGGGCAAAGAGGTTCAAGATGGCATCTGGCGGAGGACTGTAGGCCCCGGCATCCTCAAACTGGCCGGCTGTAGTCCCGATGACCTTGACCCGGGAGGGAGTGACACCCACAGTGGAACCCGACTCGACCAGGGCTGTACCCACAGTGGACTCCAGCGGGAGCCTTGCTGCACCCGCGGTGGACCCCGACTGGGCCAACGCTGCACTGGCGGTGGACTAAAGCGGGAGTCTTGCTGCACCTGCGGTGACCTCCGGCTGAGGCTCTGCAGCACCCGTGGTGGACCCCGATTGGGCCAAAGCTGCAACCATGGTGAGTGGACCAACCCAAGGAGCACCAGGCTGAGGAGGCGATTGATGGGGGGAACCCTGACGACCTTGGCAGGAGGAGCTGGAGCAGCGGCATTCTCCTCCAGCTGGACCAGACCCTCGGTGGCCTCCGGCGGCAACACACCCTCTCCGGCAATGCTAAGCAAAGACTCAAAGGCAGCAGGAGAAGAAAGGTGATTAGGGTCGCCGGCAGCAGCGGAGCCCAGCGAAGGAAGTTCAGACACAGCTACACGCTGCGCCCGACTCTCCTCACCCAGAAACAGACAAGATCTCCCTAAAATTGTCAGAAAAAATAAAGAGAACACACCTGAGCTCGAGCTCCACCGCTGTCCAGGACTCCGTCGAGCCTGGCGATGAACACTCGGGCCCGGTCTCCAAGAGGTCCATCTCTTGCTCCCAATCCACTGCAGTCCCCTCTGCAGCTGGTGAGATGGTAATAGCGGTCCTATTGTCCTCCTGCAGCGGCTCCAACACTGGGGATTCTACTGGCGTTGCTGCAGAAAAACGCCTCCGTGCGGGCCCCTGGGAAGGATCATCCAAGACCCCAACCTATTTCACTGTCTGGCAGCTCGGTTCCTGTACCAGCAGGCCCTCAGGGATTAAAGGAGGAGACACAGAGGAAATGGGGGATGAATTAATCACTGCAGCCGGAGGAAAGAACCCAGTGCACTGGTGAGGCAGGGCCTGTCCCTCGGGAGATAGACAAGGTCCTTCATAATTAAATTGAGTGGAATGAAAAAACACTTGCCGGAGTTTGTTGTCCACAGCTGCAGAAGGCTGACTACCTTCCCTTTCCATTGAAAGTGAAGGAGCCGTCTCCCTGGTGACGGAGGGGGGCATTCCCGGGACGGCCCCGTCAGACTCCGCAGGAACTGTAGGGGTGATGGTCGCTGATGGAGGAGAAGGCTTCTCACGGTGCTGTCTCGCAGGATGACATCGAGAGCTGGGTGCTAGAGCTGGAGGAGAAGGAACGGGAGCGGGCATCTCGCTCTGGTGGGAGGCAGGAGGAATAGAACCCCGGGAGTGCTTGACCCTCAACACAGGCTTGGTCTTCCAAGGGGATCTCCTCACCCCTTCGCCGCACCGACGCCGCAGCGCTGTCAACTGGTTTATCCTCTCCATTCCCTTGGCATGCCGAGCGAGCTGAGGGCACCACTGGACCTCTGCCTCCGCCAGACCTACGTACCAGAGAATGTCCTCCTGAGCAGAATATCCGCGGGCCGATGAGATGATCCCATCGATGTCCATTAACGCTCGGCAGCACTCCCATCCCAAGCTCAACAGACACCTCCGGGGCGCCAAATCCATGGCCAACTCAGACACAGGTCAGTCCCAACAATAATAGACAAAAAGGAAGGGGAGAAGGATGTGTGGGTAAACCCGCTAAATCCTTTGAGCTGGCTGGGTCATTCTGTCATGAACCCTCCCGTGTGCTTTTCCAATGTGCACAGCGAGGGGTAAAATAAGGATGAAGATTTAGGCGCAGGGTTTACAACACACACACATTTATTAAAGCACACAAACTGACAAACAGTTCCCATGCAAGACATCAGCCCTCAGAGTGATAAGGAGTCCTCCAGGATGCTCAACAGTCTTGAGTGAGGACACTGGGAAAACACGCACAGTAAATACTCACAATACTGGAGTTGTCCGAGTGAGTCCAAATAAAGCTCTGAGGGATTACAATCCTTGGTTGACCTCGACTTCACAGGATGATTAACGATCGTGTGAAGCACAATGACCCAGCAATGCATGACTGGAAATAGGCTCCTTAAGTACATGCATTGCTGGCTCCATAAATTGGGCTCACCTGGGTGAGGAGCGGGGAGATGGCACATGTGAGTGGGAACAGCTGGCAGTAATAGAGAGTTGGCATGGTCAGACCGGCAGACAGATAGACAGCGCTCACACCAACCTCAGCCCAAGAGGCTGCCTCACCACTGCTGGCCAGAAAGCAGTGGCTATGGGTATGGCAAAACACTGAAATACATGCAATACATACACAGTGGCACCTTACCCACAGAGAGGCCCAGACCGAGGTGGGCGACACCAAGCCGGCTCGGCTCCTGACAGTTTCATTTAGGTCTGATCAGATTCCTCCACACAGCTCTGTCCTTAGCCTTCCGCTGCCAGGAGCTCCTGTCTATATCCAGCTTCTTCAAGTTTTTTTTTACAGTGTCTTTAAATCTGAGTCTTGGTCTACCCTGATTGTGTTTGCCCTCACATAACTGTGAGTAGAGTAACTGCCAAGGGAGATGCTGGTGGTCCATCCTCTCAACATGTCCCAGCCATCTCAGGTTCGTCTGTATTAGCATGTCCTCCACTGATGGTAGACCAGCTCGTTTCAACCCTTCTATGTTGGTTATCTTGTCTTTCCATGAGATGTTCATTATGGCTTGAAGGTGTCTCATCATGTACACGTGGAGTTTCTTTACCTGCACTCTGTAGACAGTCCAAGTTTCAGCACCGTACAATAGAGTAGCCAGTGTTGATTGTTCCACAGTCTCTCCCTCAAATTTCCAAACACAGCACTTACTCTTCCCATTCTGAGAGATAGTTCATAATCAAGCCTAGCATTCTCTGAAACAGTACTTCCTAGATACTTGAAAGTCTTGCACTTGACCAGTGGCTCTGTACCAATGCTGATCTCTTCCAGTATTGATGTTGATAACTGGAACTTTGGTGGTTGATAAAGGCACTCTGTCTTCTTGATGTTGATTTTGGGGCTGAATTGGCTAGCTGATCTTGCAAATTTCTCCACTAAAGATTGCACATCTTCCACACTGTGTGCATCTAGAGCACTGTGAATGAATGAATGAATGAATGAATGAATGAATGAATTTATTTCGGATAGTACATTACAGGTTAAAAGAAACTGTATAATATAACAACAAGGTCAAATTAGACAAAGACTCCTTCTACTATACAATTCCACGTGAGTTATCCGAAATGGGTGATGGCTGAAGCCGCAGCTTATATTGCCCACCCATATTCCATCCAAGAATTCAAAGGAGAAAAAAGAGAAAACAAGACAAGAGCGATTACAATTTAAAACAAGGCTAAGACAAAATATGACTGAGAGAAAAAGAAAACTGAGCTAGTCTAAGTTAAGCGGTTACTATTCAAAAACAAATCTAAGACATAGTGTCACAGAGAAAAAAGAAAAACTAAGCTATAACACAACACAGGCTGGAAATGTCAATCCTTATGTGAGTTTACATGTCGTCTTGTAAATATGTTTGGAGTATTTCTTCCTTTAGTTTTTGTTTAAATTGTCCAAGCTTTGTACATGATTTTAATTCAGGTCCAAAATCGTTCCATAATCTGACACCTTGCACTGAAATACAGTGTTGCTTGGTAGTTGTTCTCACTGTAGGCTTTTGAAATATACATGTTCCTCTGAAGTGATATTGTTTCTCCCTTGTTTGGAACAACTTTTGGATATTTGCGGGCAGTGATAGATTCTTCACTTTGAACATTATTATTGCGGTTTTAAAGTCGATCAGATCTTTCAACTTGAGAGTTTTTTGTTTAAGAAAAAGTGGGTTTGTTGGTTCCCTGTAAGCTGCTTTGTTGATTATTCTAATAGCTCTCTTTTGAAGCATAGAGAGTGGATATATGTTTGTTTTATATGTATTTCCCCATACTTCATTACAATATGTCATGTATGGGAGTATTAATGAATGATACAAGGTGTATAGTGTGGGTTGATTCAGCAAATTTTTCACTCTGTGTAATATTGCAATTGATTTGGATACTTTACCTTTTATATAATTAATATGTGGCTTCCAACACAGTTTGTTATCAATTATTACTCCAAGGAATTTAGTTTCGGATACCCTTTCAATCTCTACACCATTTACACTGAGTTTGGGTACTGGGTAGTTGTGATGGTTGTTAAAGACTATAAATTTTGTCTTGCTTAAATTGAGCGTTAATTTGTTTGAATCAAACCACAGTTTCAGCTTTCCTAATTCCTTTCCGAGTGTATCCAGAAGTTGTTCCAAGTTGTTTCCACTGCATAGCAGGTTAGTGTCATCAGCAAACAATATTAAGTCCATTTTTTCTGAAACTTTACATATATCATTTATATACATATTGAATAATAATGGTCCCAAAACTGAACCCTGTGGGACTCCACAGGTGACCTTCAGTAGCTCTGAGTTTTTGTTGTTAACACATACAAACTGATATCTATTCTTTAAGTAACTTCTTAACCAGGACAGTGCTACCCCTCTGATACCACAATTTTGTAGTTTCTTTAATAATAGATTGTGATCTACTGTATCAAATGCTTTTTTAAGATCCAGGAATACTCCAACTGAATACTCTTTATTTTCAATGGCTGTTGATATTTTTTCTGTAAATTCCATTAAGGCATATGCTGTTGTCCTTTTGTGTCTGAACCCATATTGCTGCTCACACAATAAATCATTCTTCAGTATGAAGTTGTCAATTCTCTCATAGAATATTTTTTCAAGTATCTTGGAAAATTGCGGTAATAGTGAAATTGGTCTGTAGTTGGAGAGTTCCCCTCTGTCGCCTGTCTTGTAAATCGGAATTACTTTAGCTATTTTCATTGCATTGGGAAATATACCTGATTGGAGAGACAGGTTACAGATATACATCAGTGGTTTCACTATGCATTCGATAACAGTTTTGACTAGTAGCATATCAATACCATCGCAGTCAGTAGATGTTTTACTTTTGAACGATTTAACAATTTCAATGACCTCTCTTTCGTCTGTGTTCTTTATGAAGATGGTGTCTTTTACAGCAGTGTTATTGCATATTGAATCACCTGTTGGCACCGTAGTGGGTATTTCTCGGGCCAGTTTAGGTCCAATGTTAACAAAAAAATTATTAAATTCATCTGCAGGTGAAGCTATATTCACATTCGGAGTCGATTTATTATTTTTTGGAGTGTTAGTTGGGTAGCTGGTATTTCTGCTTTTATTTCCAAGGATACTGTTGATTATTGTCCATGTATTTTTAATATTGTCTTTGTTTTTTTCCAGTTCTTTACTGTAATAGTCTCTTTTACTACATCTTATTATATATGTTAACTTATTTTTGTATGTTTTATACCGCTGCTCTGCTTCTTTTGTCCTTTTCTTTATGAAAGCTTTATATAATAAATTTTTCTTTTTACACGCCTTTTGTAGTCCTTTGGTTAGCCATGGTTTGTCAGTAAATTTGTGTTTAAGCTTTTTTTTAACTAATGGGCAGTTTTTTTCATAAAGAGTGGTTACAATGTTTGTAAATGTGTCATAGGCTTCATTTACATCTGATACATAGACTTCTGTCCAGTCTTGCTTCAGCAAGTCCTCTTTAAAAGAACTGATTGCGTTTGGTGATTTGTGTCTGAACGATTTTGAGATTTTTTCTGGGTTGGGCCCCGTGTGGCCATGGATAAGTGCAAAGATTGGCAAGTGGTCGCTTATATCATTTATCAATAATCCACTTTCTATTTTCTTGTCGAGAACATTGACAAACAGGTTGTCCATAAGTGTAGCAGAGTGAACTGTGATTCTACTGGGATGTGTTATTGTGGGATATAGACTCATGCTGTACATAGAGTTCATGAACTCTGTAACTACATTTTGTTGATGTGGATTAAGTAGGTCAATATTGAAATCTCCACAAATTGCTACCATTTTCTTACTAGTAATATTATTGTACAGCTCGACTAATTTATCTCTGAATGTCTCAATGCAAGTTCCCGGCGTTCTGTATATGCAGCTTATGATTAGATTTTTTGTTTTGTCTAGGTCAATCTCAACAGTAACACATTCCAGAATCCCTGGTAGTGCTAAGGACATTTCATTTACAAGCTTACATCTATATAGGTCATCAATATACAGTGCAACACCACCACCCTTTTTTTGAGATCTGTTAATGTTAAACATCTGATATCCCTCTATTGCCATCAGGGGAGCCTGGTCTGCATTAAGCCAGGTTTCAGAGACTGCTATAGCTGTGATTTTTCTGTTTAGCTGTTTTAAATAGTCCTGAATCTGTGAGAAGTTTTTGTTAAGACTTCTGCTATTGAAGTGTATTATTGACAGTTTACCATCTAATTGCACTTGACTTTTGAATTGCTTTTCAGTGTAATATTCACAGTGGTTATGAATATTATTGAAAAAGTGGTTATCAGGATCAATATCATTCTCCATCTCTTGTGGTTTATGTTCAGCATAGTGGCATATTTTTAGAGTTTGAGTTTCCTCACTCTGTGTTTCATAGTCAGTGTTCATCTGTATTTATCTAAGTCAGTAGCATCTCTGATCATTATACTTTTTGCTTGCTCAGGTGTTCCATTTAGTTTAATCCAAATTCTACAATTTCTTGTCCAGGTTGACTGTATCTTATTATGTTTCTTTAGCATCCGTGCCTGCCGTGCTAATTCAGCGTTTTTTTTTTTGTCAGGTGTTCATTTAGGTAAACTTGAGTTTCCTTTAGTTTTTTGGCCTGCCTCAGTATGTCATTTTTCACCCTCCTGTTCACAAAGCGCATCACAATTGATTTCTTTGTTTTGTTATCTTTCTTCGGTAAAGCATAACAGGCTGAGATCGCATTGGCTTCTACCTTAATGTCTTTATCATTAAGGAACTGAAGCACTTGGTCATCTGCAAAGAGCATTTCTCTTACTACCTTTATTGATGTCTTATTCTTGGCTTTAAACTGTGCCACACTGAACAAGTCTGCTTCTTTCCTTGTTTGAATGTATACTCCTTCTGAAGTGTCTTTGACGGCCACCTCAAGCATGGCTGCCAGATATAGCGAGAAGAGTGTAGGGGCCAGCACACACCCCTGTTTCACCCTGTTGCTTACTGAAAAGTCTTTAGACACTGAACCACTCATTGCCACATTTGCTTGCATACCTATATGGAGTTCCTCGATCAGGTTGACAAATTTCTCTGTGCAGCCATATTGCTTTCTTTCAAAGGTCTTTTTTTATTATTATTAATTGAAGTATCAATACAATACAAAGTATTAGAAATTTTCATTTTTGTTTTAACCAAACAATGCAAAACTAGAATTTAAAGCTAACAAATGTAAATGCTTCAAAACACAAAAACCTTTAAATAAACAATAATTAAAAAAATAAAAAAAAAAATACAAAGAAAAATTGTGTGTGTGAGGTGGGGGTGGGGTAAAGGGGATATGAGCTACTCAGAAACTATAATCGTGGGTCTTTCAAAGAAATCAAGAAACGGGCGCCATAATTTATAGAATTTGTTTTCAGAGCCACGAACTGTATATCTGATTTTTTCTAAATCCAAACAGGACATTATATCTTTTATCCACTGTAAATGTGAAGGGGGCGAAGAGTCTTTCCACTTCAGTAATACAGCACGTCTAGCCAATAATAATGAAAATTTGAATACTTTTAATTTGGAATTTGGCAAGACAAGTTCTGGAGCCACACCAAAAATGGCGCATAATGGATCAGGTTTAATTTGATATTGCAGGACTTCAGACATAGTGATAAAAACAGAATGCCAAAAATTCATCAATGCAGGGCAGGACCAATACATGTGAAGCAACGTGCCAGGAGCGCTACCACACTTTTCACAAGTTGGGTCTATATCCGAGTAAATACGTGCTAACTTAACCTTGGACAGGTGCACCCGGTGTACAATCTTAAATTGAATAAGAGCGTGACGAGCACACATTGATGCAGTGTGAACCTGGCCAAGAATAGAGTCCTACAGTTCATCAGTAAAAGTAAAATTAAGATTGTGTTCCCAATTCAATTTAATAGCGGCCAGAGAAGAAGATTGTAAATTTGAAATTAAATTATATAAAACTGATATTACCCCCTTAGAAGTTGGTTTAACTAGTAAAAAATCATCTAGAGGATTATCAGAAGGTTTTTGAGGGAATTGTTTTGTCATGGTTTGCACATAATGTCTGACCTGGAGGAAGCGGAAAAAATGTGTAGAAGTGATGTCGAATTTAGTGGAAAGTTGAGAAAAACTTGCAAATTGACCATCAAAATATAAATCCGCAAAAGATTTTAAACCTTTTCTGTGCCATATATGAAATGCACTATCAATAGTTGATGGGGTAAATAAATGATTTGCGGCAATTGGACTTCTAATGGAGAAAAACTGAAGACCGAAATTTTTCCTGAATTGAGACCAAATTCTAAGAGACTGACGAACTACTTTATTATTACCCAGTGTAGACAAAGCAAGGGGAAGTGGTGAACCTAAAATTGCCGGTAGGGAGGTTTGATTGTCCACATGTGACTCCATAAGGATCCAAATGGGTGATTTGGGTTCCAGATAGAAATGTTTCCAATATAACATGCACCTGATATTTGCTGCCCAGTAGTAATATTGAAAGTTAGGCAGAGTCATGCCACCAACTGATTTGGGTCTTTGAAGAAAAACTTTCCTCAATCTCGGATGTTTACCATTCCAAATAAATGAGGTAATCAGAGAGTCCAAAGACTTAAAAAAGGATTTAGGAATAAAAATGGGGAGACATTGAAACAAATATAAAAACTTTGGAAGTAACATCATTTTTACAGAATGATTCTGCCAATTAAGGACAAGGATAATGGGAACCATTTGGAAAGTATTAGCTTGCACTGATCAAATAAGGGGACAAAATTATTTTTAAACAAGTAATTAAGTTGTTTAGTGACACATATCCCAAGATAATTAAAATGATCAATAACAACCTTGAAAGGAAAATTTTCAAAATCCTGGACTTGAATCTTTTCATTAATCGGAAACAATTCACTCTTATTAAGATTAAATTTATAACCAGAAAACCTACTAAAACTATCCAAAATGTTGAGTATAGCGGGTAATGAAGTAAGTGGGTTGGAGAGAAATAGTAAAAGATCGTCAGCATAGAGTGAAACCCTATACTCGATGCCACCCCTACGAATGCCTAGAAAGTCCCGGCTCCCACGGATTGCAATAGCTAACGGCTCAATTGCCAAGGCAAAGAGCAACGGGCTCAAAGGACAGCCTTGCCTCGTACCACGGTAAAGTATAAAATAGTCAGAATAGCGACAGTTAGTTAACACTGAAGCTAAAGGACTAGCATAGAGAAGTTTAATCCAGGAACAGAAGGAAGGACCAAAACCGAACCTCTCCAAAGTAAAAAAACCAAATACTCCCACTCAACCCTATCAAATGCCTTTTCAGCATCCAAACTAATAAGACATTCAGGTATGTTGTGGTGAGGAGTATAAATAATATTAAACAACCGCCGCAAGTTAAAAAAAAGAATGGCGATTTTTAATGAAACCGGTTTGGTCCTGTGAAATTATAAAAGGAAGAATCTTTTCCAACCTTGAAGCTAACAACTTTGACAACATTTTAACATCGGTATTTAACAAGGACATAGGCCTGTAAGAAGCACAATCAACAGGATCCTTATCTTTTTTAAGCAACACAGTGATACAGGCCTGATAACATGAAGGAGGAAGTGTACCGGAGTCAAGCGACTCTGTAAAAACTTGACAAAGGAAAGGGGCAAGGTCGTCAGAGAATTTTTTTGAAAAAATCAGCGGAAAACCCATCAGGTCCTGGAGATTTTCCTTATTGCATGGATGATATTGCCAGCTGAATTTCTTCTTTTGTGATGGGAGCTTCTAGAATTTGCCGAGATTCTGAAGAAATCGAAGGGATATCAATAGAATCAAAAATTTTTTCCAAATCCTTTAAGTTTGTTGTATATTCTGAGGTATATAATTTGGAATAAAATGACCTGAAAATATCATTAATCACTTGTTGGTCAGATGTCACCTCTCCTTTATCTGTCCTAACTCCAGTAATAATTTGCTTAGCTCTAATACCACATAGTTGATAAGTTAGAAGTTTACTGGTTTTTTCGCCATGTTCATAAAATTCACTCTTGTTCCTTATTAAACAACCTTCAATTTGTCGAGTAGAAAGTAAATTAAGTTTAGTTTGTAATGTCATACGTTCCTTGTACAGAGCGGGTGATGGAGATTGAGCATATTGTCTGTCAATGTCCAAGATTTGATCTAAAATAGCCTTCTGTTCCTGTATTATGGATCGTCTTTTAAATGTTGCCAATGAGATAAATTCCCCCCTAAGAAATGCAGCCATATTTCTTGAGTACCTGCCATAGTCCTTGTCGCGATAGAGTATCGAAGGCTTTACTGAAGTCTATGAAGACTGCATAAAGCGGCATGTTCTGTTAATACACTTTTCTTGAACCTGTTTCAAGCAGAAAATCATGTCCATTGTGCTTCTTCCACTTCTAAAGCCACACTGGGTTTCCGGTAGTACATTCTGTGAGATGTGTTCATTGAATCTGTTCAGTAGTACACGTGAGAGAATCTTACCAACAGTGGCTAGCAGTAATATACCTCTGTAATTTCCACAATCTTTCCTGTCACCTTTCTTGAACAAAGGCACAATACTTGCATCCTTCCAGTCTTGAGGTACTTTCGGGGCATTCCATACAGTATGTCTTGGATGAGCTTGTGCAGGCAGTTGGTCAGCTGAACACCACCAAATTTCCACACTTCTGCTGGAATTCCATCCCTTCCTGGAGCTTTACCATCCTGTGTTGTCCTGATAGCTGCCATTAGTTCATCAAGATTTGGTGGTTCATCCAGACTTGATACAGCTAGTCGCTGCACTAGAGCTTCTTTAGCCTCTTCAATGAGGTCTCCAGGGTTGTTTAGTGGTTGGTCAAAGTGGTCTGTAAATCTGTCCAGGATCTTGTCTTTCTCCTGCAAAACCATCTCACCATCCATAGCCTTTAGTTGGATCAATCCTCTTTGCTTAGGGCCGTAGACTTCTCTCAAACCTGTGAAGAATGTTTTCATGTCCTTCCTGTCTGCTGCAGTT
Organism: Pholidichthys leucotaenia; assembly: GCA_020510985.1. Lineage (NCBI taxonomy): Eukaryota > Metazoa > Chordata > Actinopteri > Cichliformes > Pholidichthyidae > Pholidichthys > Pholidichthys leucotaenia. Next base: position 245,439,023 of record CM035845.1, on the reverse strand, counting down.
TGAAGTTCCTCAACTTTTTCATCCTACCAGTTGGACTTCATCTCTCTGGTATACTTCTGTAGCTCACTCTGAGCCTTTGAGTATTTCTTCTTCTTCGACCTTGTGTTACATTGTGGGTTTTCCTGCCTAATTGCTCCGGGTGAGCGCTGGTTGTGGTGGTGTGCTTCTGTGGCTGCAGCTGTCCCGAATGGGGGTTGGCGGGGGTGTAGCTGCTGGTCTGTGCCAGCAGTCTCCCTGGCCTCTGCCGGGAATTGGTGCCCATTCATTCCCGCTGTATCTGCACCACGACTGCCCAAATTGTTAAGGGTGAATAAGTGTGGGGGAGAGCACAAGTGGATGTGAGTGAGTCGGAGCGCAAATGAGAGTGTGTGTATGGGTGATTGTGGGTGGAGGGAGGCATGTGTGGTGCAGACGACTGTTAGGGCAAGAGGGAGTGGGAGTTAGACTGACCACGTACGGGAGAGGGTGAGAGTGGGTGGGTCTGGGTGTGGGAGTGTGAGTGTGGGATTGTGTGGGGGAGAGGGTGAGTGAGAGTGAGTGAATGTGTGTGAGTGTGTGTGTGAGTGGATACGTGTAAGAGCATGAGGGTGTGAATGCTTGGGAATGGGTGTGTGTGCTGGTCGGGGGGTGCTGGACTGAGGGGGTGGGACCTCCTGGTTCCTCCTGGTACCTCCTGGCCACATGGGCTCCTTTTGACTGGGGGGAGGACTGGTACCCTGTGTGGCTCCTCTGCCTTGCTGCTGCCTTCCTTGGGCATGTGGGCCTGGGGGCTCTCGGGGTGTGTGTTGGGGGCACTGGGGTGGGTGAGGGCCAGCTGTGGGGGTGTCTGGGGGCTGGTCTCCAGCCCAGAGGGGTGGGGGGGAGGGGCTGGCCTTCAGGCGCCTGTGGCCCGAGGGCTGCCGTTGGCCCCGCTGAAGGGGCGGAGGCTGGCCGGCAGGGGTGTGCGGCACCGTCCGCTTGGTGGCCCGATCTCTCTTGGCCGTCCCTCCTGGGGAGGATGCCTGGTTATCCTGGGGCTTGTTGGCCTCGGGACATTTGTGCTTTGTGGGGGTTGGTGGCACTGTCTTGCTTGCTCAGGGTTTCCAGGGGAAGGGGATATTGCTTTGACCTGCCATTGTAGTTGTATGTCTCCTGGCAAACAACTCACATGCACACACTTACTTTGCGCGCAATCTCTCTCTCTCACACACACACACACACACACATGCACACATATATATGTCTCTCTGTCCTTTAACGGGTGCAGATACCAGACTTGTGTTGAGACCTTTTCAATTCAGTTCTGCTTACCTAGCTGCTTGACAGCACAAGCTATACTATAGAAGAAAAAAAAGTTCATTAAAACAGTGTCTCAACACAAACAATTTTAAAAACAACAATTTTTTGTTTTGTTTTTCTGTACTTAAGGAGAAAAAAGTTGACGTTTCCTGAAAACCCCTCTGAGAGCCTTTCAGCCATGAGCTACTCATCAATCTTTTTTTTGCTGGGAAATCTGTGTCTTTTTCACGGTGCAATGAAAGCTGCAGGCTAATGTGCCACCAAACTCTCACTGCAGATCCAAAGGCAAAAAAAGTCCTTCTTTCCCCACTTTCTCACAATCATTTTCCACCCAGAAACAGAGCAGGTGGCACATGGCCCCCCAGAGACATGGTGACAACAAGGAAAACAAATGTTGAGCTGACTTGAGTAGTAGTCTGGCTGGCAGAGAAATATGTGCAGGCCTAATTTTCATGATCAATGAATGGCTTTAGGGGAAACCAGCATGTACGTGAATTTTTAAAAAGCTGGTACATAACACAAGCTAAATTATGTTTCAAAGTGCAATAGCTTTGGCCAACTGTGTTCACTTGGCATCGCCTAACCCCGTCCCAGAAATTGTTGCACTTGCTGCAGGTCCTTTGGGAGACAGTTGTGTTTTGGGGCATGTTTACTTTGTGAGGAATACTTCCAAAGTCTAGCTACATCAATACAGTACAGGCTCATTTGCAAAGCATATGAGACAGGCAACCTACTCTCTTTCGTAGTTGTAAACAATCAGTAAAATATTCAGTAATTATTGGAGCAGTCAGACTGCGTATGCATTATGTTCATTTAATTCACATCAACTGCATGTTAGATCTTACTTGATATTTTCCTCAGTATCTTATTATTCTATCTCTAAATTACATTAACATGTTGATTTTATGAACCATCAAGTGAATTAATGAGATGGCTCAATGCGAAAAATTACTTTTCTCTCAAATTTTCAAAAGATCAATTAATATCTAGTAAGAAATTCTAGGATTTATTTTTTTTTCTTTTAACATTGCAGAGATATAACTTGCTGTTATTTGGTTCAATATACTGAAATGCCTACCTGTTTCTTCTCAGCCTTTTGCTGATTTGTTGCAAAGCCTTCAGGGGAAAAAAAAAAATGTCTGCTTGATATGAAAATGAGAACATGCACATACAGAGGAAAGCTAAAATTGGGATTTGCTCTAAATAAATAAGTGCATGAACTTGGTTTTCAGATGTTAAATGTGAAGCCTAGTCAGAACTACCTTAACCTTGCATTATATTTAGGAACCAGAAGGTAAAACCTGCTATGTCTGACCTTGGAACAAAGGAGGAGACCAGAAGTAGAGCTGAGCACAAGTTTATTACACAGGGCACTGTGCACCCAACTACACCCGCAGCCACTGGCAGAGGAAAAGGCAGAAGAGGCTGCCCCCCCCCCCCGTCTGCAGCCCTTCTTATACCCACAGGGTTGGTGGGGCTGGAAGACGGAGCCACCACCCAGTGCCACACAAATAAGTGCTCCATATAAATACAATATACAAATGATAAATAAAGACATTACACCCCCCCCCCCCCGCCGCACTGTAGAAAAATCCAAAACACACATACAATCAGCCCACCCCAATTTGGAACCTAAATCATCTGCTCAACATAACTAAACTAAAATCACAAAAGGGGTCTATGGCATTCATGCAAAATAACTAAAATTAGGGTAGAAAGATAGACTGCCGTCCAACCCCTCACACAGCAAGGCGGGTTATTCTTCTGCCTATGATATATAAAAGTCCAACTAAAAGAAAATTGCTACCGTGCCTCCTAATTGACAGAACACAAAATAATCCCAGAACTATAAATACAGATTCAGAACAATTAACATGTATATACATGCCCAGCTCAGGGAAAATGACCCCGTGGGCCCCCTAGACCATTTACCATTCAGTCCGACCCTGGAGGTGGGCCACACCTGGTCGCTTCAATCCTAGTGCGCCTTCTCCACACCATCGGACGCTCCATTCATCTGGGGCCACGTCTTGCTGTCTTTCCCAGGGCACACCGTAACTTGTTAGTGTGCCGCCATGAGCCACCCAACAGCTGAAGATAACCATACTGCTGCTTGTCCATCACCTGCAACTGGCCCTTGTACTTCTCCATCTTCCACTTGGCTCACACCCGCTGTGACCTCACCTCCACCTGAGCCCGAACCCAGTCCGCGACTCCAAGCGGGGCCCTGCTCAGCCTGCTGTGTTTCTGCCTGGCACTTGCCCTCTCAGTGCCACTCGGTCCTGCCCCGACTGCTTGTAGACCTGCTGCGGACCCTGCCGATGTGGCCCCGTGTTCACCGGCCCACCACAGCCGAGCTCCAGGAACACCTGGGACCATCTCCTGGGCATCGCTTGCTGCTGCAGACTCTCCCCCTTGCTGCCCAGTACCCTCGCCCAGGGCGACTCGGACACTGGCGCTGGGGCTGATCGTGACAAGGCCTGTCCACTTTCCAGAGTGCCCAGCAATTGTTCATCCCACACAGCGTTAACCCGAACCCTCAGAACCAGTCAGTCCCACAGTCCACAGCACGACCACTCTTCCCCAGCGCTGCTCCTGATGGAAAATCCGAGGCCATAGAACAGGTTGCAGCCCATGATGTTCATGCCGCAGGCCATCACGACAAGCTCCACATCGGCCATCTCCACCGACTTGTACCAAACCGTTAGTCTAATGGTACCCACCGTGGCCAACCGTTGTCCTCCAAAGCCACAAAGCGGCGCTGAGTCACCTCCAATTCTGTAGTGGGGAAAACATTGCCTAACTCTAGCCCAGTTCAGCAGAGAATTCTCCACCCCCGTGTAAATCAGCATTAGTACCGGTACTCCATCCAACACTACCATGCGATGTGTGCACCTACTGGTACTTGGGGACAAAGCATGTATTACCATCGGGGCGGGAAGGGTCGAATTTCTACGCGGGCTGTCTTGTTTCAATGACTGTCATACTTTCGCAAAGTAGTGTAGATGGCCACACTTGCCGCAGCGCTTCCCTTTTGCCACACACTCTTTGGCCTTGTAGCGATGCTTCTTGGACCCACAGGCCATACACCTGGGCTTCTCCGGGCAGACCTCATCCATACAGCGTTGGCACCCTAGGCATCCTCCTCGATGCTCTCATCACTGTCTTGATCCATTACCTGTGTAGCCATGGGGGAACATAACTCTCCCGGTGACAGACGCTCGCTCCACTCCCAAGTCCCGAATATGATGAGCTTAGACCGGACCGCAGCACAGTTGGTATGTTCCGCCAACTGGTCATGAACCATTTCTTCCTCCAACAGTCCGAATCGACACTCAGTGGCCAGCTGCCTCAAGTCCAACATGAACCGCTGATTGGTTTCTCCTACCTTTTGGCGGCGCTGTCAGAGCTTAATCCTTCAGACGATGATGTTGTCCAGTGCCCTGAAATGAAGCGCCATCAACTTGACCATTTCTTCATAACTGTCCGTGCCACCAAGCATGCCCAAAATCCTTTGTCCCTCCATTCCTAGGTTGTGCACAAGCAATGCATGCCCCCTCAGCTTCTCCATCCTTCCCAGGTCCAACGCCACCATATACGTTCTAAAGGCATCGTACCACCGAGGCCACGGTACAGGCGGCTCTCCTGGGAGCTCCAAAAAGAGCCGAATTGGTGTCCCACACACTTCCACGTCTTTGGTATTACCTGCTTTTATTCTCGTTGCCAAATGTTATGTCTGAACTCGGTGCCAAGGAGGAGATCAGCTGTAGAGCTGAACACAAGTTTATTACACAGGGCGCTGTGCACCCAACTACAGCCGCTGGCAGAGGAAAAGGTGGAAGAGGGTGCCCCCCTGCCTGCAGCCCTTCTTATACCCACGGGGTTGACTGGACCGGAAGGTGGAGCCACCACTCCGTGCCACACAAATTAGAGCTCCATATACAGTAAATACTGTACAATATATGAACGATAAGTAACTACATTACAAAACCCTTGTTCCAAAACATAAATGTGATAACTTGACATGTAAAACCATACATAATCTATCCCCTATATCTAAAAGAATTGATTATAACCTATTAGCCTAACAGAATATTACGGTGTCAGAAGGCAGGACTCCTAGTAATCTCTAGAGTCTCTAAAAATACTATGGGGAGGGGGGGTGCTTTCAGTTATCAGGCCCCTCTTTTATGGAACCAGTTACCAGCCTGGGTCTGTGAGACAGACACTCTCTCTGCCGTTAAGACAAACCTGAAAATTTTCCTACTTGAAAAAGCTTTTGAATAGACTTCCCACATGTTATAGTCATGTAACTAGAAGTGTAACAAGATTCAAGATTTCAAGATTTCTGTATTGTCATTTACTATGTGCATGCACATAAAAAAACCAAAATTATGATCCCCCAGCATAACACAGTACCACAATACACATAGAGAATAATTTTAACAGTACATTGCATACTGTTGTACTGCTAGTCCAGTGCGTAGTGTGAAGTCTGCATCGCTGGGGCCTGCTGTGCATGTGTTTGATTGTGTATGATTGTGGTTGATTGTGTCTGTTGTATGTATAAACTATGTGACAGCTGGCTACCCAGATGGTGATATCACGTTATAATTAAATGCCATTTGAGGCGGCATGCAAAAATAAGCAGCAGTGCTGTGGTTTTAAGCAGGTTTTATTATATCATGTCGCCTTCACGGGATCCCCTCTCCGGTGCATAGTGGAGCAGCCCGGAGCGGGATCCCTAAGCTCTCAGAGAAGGAGAGGCGGACACGCGTGTGTCTACCAGTTGCAGGATCAGAGTGAGAGAAGAAGAGAGAGATTGCGTTACAGAGTTGCACCTTAAATACTTGATCATAACAATACATCAAAAAGACATACCCCACAGTCTAGAATGATCAAAGGGACAACAGAACAGGCAGGAGGTATTTGCATTTGTAAGCCATACATCACAATGGGCAGATTAGCTAGACCTCGCTCCAAGTGTCAGACAAAGAGGCTAACCAGCACATCTACATATTGATCTGAGTCTCCAGGTCACAGTAAGGGCAAAATGCATGAACACTTTAACTTCAAGGCTGTAAACTCAGCGTGCAGCGGAACAAACCCCAGGAGTGCGAGCTGACTGTCTCTGTGTTCTGTTTGTGTGTTGTGGGGGGTTTAATCAAACCGCTACACTGCTCCCCCCCAAGAGGGAAACGGTAGGGGACCGTGACCTCGATGTTGCAGTCTGGGCAGCGAGCAGGGAAAAGCTCTGTGCAGGAGGGGGGGGGGGGGGGTAGTCGCACCAAAAGTGTTTGCTGCTCCGCGATGTGAATACCATGCATGAAAGGCAACGATTAACATCACATAGGTGAGACAGAAGAAACTCGTCTACCTGTAGACATTAATACACCAAAGCACATCTACATATGTAAGATGCTCAGAAAAAGCACAGTAAGGACAAGCCATATGCACACTATACCGAATGGCGCATTACATCACAATACATGCATGTTTGCATCACAAATACATGAATGGCACATTGCATCTCAGTAGTGTAGCAGGAAAACAGAGAAAAGAGGGCTGAGTGTCCTTAGTCTGTTGTGGGGTTAAAACGAACCGCCACACACGCTCCCCCCCAAGAGGGAAACGGTAGGGGGCCGCGACCTCGATGATCCATCTGTGTGAGCGAGCTGTGGGAGAAGCTCGCTGCAGGCGGAGGGGGAGGGAGGGGAGGGGTAGTAAGTGCCGGCAGGAGCTGTGAAATCGTCCTGAGCCGCGCAAAAATTGCTTGTGGGTCCGCAATGTCGAAGGGCTGGTCCTGTTGAACGTGCAGCGGTCCACAAGAAGAAAAATTAGTCTCTGACTCCTCTCGTGGCCATGAAGAAAAGCAGGAGCGGCTGTAAGAGAAAAAGTAAACAAAGCATAGGGACTGTTGGCTTTGGGTGCTGAAGCAACCCCAAAGCTCCTGGGAACAGCTGACGGCTGAAATCCCGTTGTGCCGTGGCTAAGACCATTAAAAAATCCAGTGGCGAGCTGCGTGCTTCCTTCAGGTGAACGAGCAACCCTGAAGGTTCTGTGGGCAGCGGCGGAGGACGATGGCGGTCTGTGGCGTGGCTGAGACTGTTAACAAATCCTTCCAGTATGCTGCATGCGTGCCTCAGGTGAGCGAGCAGCCCTGAAAGGCAGCGGCGAAGGAGGAAGGCAGTCTGTGGAGCCGTTACTTGTCCCATGCGTGATGCGCCGTCCTTGTAACTCCCCGATGCGTGCGCGGGGGTTCAGTGCGTGGGTGGGCCGCTGGAGTGGTGAGTCAGGGTGCAGAAACTTGGCGGAGATCAGCGCAGACGGCGCCAATAAAATCCAGGTTGAGCTGTTGCTGTAGATTTGGCCATAGTGCGTTGGAGCGTTGAGAGGAAATAGACGATCTTTAGTCCCTCAGGCCCGTGCAGAGGCGTTGGAGCGGCGGGAGGGAATAGACGATCTTTTGTTCCTCAGGCTCATGCAGCTGCGTTGGAGCGGTGAGAGCGAGGAGACGATCGTTGTCGCTCGTGCGGCCATGGTGCGTTCAGTTCCACGCGCTGCGCTCCCCGTCGGCCCTGGAGGTTGCCGTCGTGGAGAGAGGACGAGGTGCGTGCGCTCTCAGTGAGAGCGGCCGGTCCAGCGTGGTTGTGCAGATCTCAGGCGACGGAGCATTCATGCCCGGGTGTTGCGTTCGCTGGCCGCTCGTTTTTTTAGCGTCGGTTCGCCAGCGTGGCCATCCAAAACAGAAGGCTGCGTTGCACAAAACGTGTGCGTCTTCAAGGGGCCACCAACGCAGCTGTGTGGCTGTCCAGCTCGGAAGGTTGCTTTCGCACAAAACGTGTGCGTGTTCGAGGGGTCACCAGTGAAGCGGCATGAAAAAATAAGCAGCAGTGCTGTGGTTTTAAGCAGGTTTTATTATATCATGTCACCTTCACGGGATCCCCTCTCCGGTGCATAGTGGAGCAGCCCGGAGCGGGATCCCTAAGCTCTCAGAGAAGGAGAGGCAGACACGCGTGTGTCTACCAGTTGCATGATCTGAGTGAGAGAAGAAGAGAGAGATTGCGTTACAGAGTTGCACCTTAAATACTTGATCATAACAATACATCAAAAAGACATACCCCACAGTCTAGAATGATCAAAGGGACAACAGAACAGGCAGGAGGTATTTGCATTTGTAAGCCATACATCACAATGGGCAGATTAGCTAGACCTCGCTCCAAGTGTCAGACAAAGAGGCTAACCAGCACATCTACATATTGATCTGAGTCTCCAGGTCACAGTAAGGGCAAAATGCATGAACACTTTAACTTCAAGGCTGTAAACTCAGCGTGCAGCGGAACAAACCCCAGGAGTGCGAGCTGACTGTCTCTGTGTTCTGTTTGTGTGTTGTGGGGGGTTTAATCAAACTGCTACACATTCACAGTTTAAGTTTGCATGTAATAGTTCTGAATTATAGTATGGCGATCTACTACTGTATGTGCACTAAAAACACTGCTAATTATGCATAGTGTGCATAGTGTTTGAGCAATACATCAGCCTGTAGTGCTACCTATGAGATTTTCTAGCTAGCTTAATAAATCAGAAAAAAGCCTATTGTGGCAGGGCAGTGAATTTTTAAATAAAGAGCACAACAATGTCACCTGGGGAATTTCACCCCAGGAAATAGTTTTCTAGAAATCAAGACCAGTAAGGTCACAGGTTTGTTACACACACAGAGCCATAGACTTGATCCTATTAATAACAGATTTTATTAAACAAATTTAAAAAAAACAACAACAAAAAAAAACAACAACAATTGTTTAGTTTTGTCATGATCCTGGGCATAGTTTGGGGCTGTGCCCAGTCTCCAGTCGGAGTTAAGTCTTTTTCTGTTTTTTTGTTTATATCTTTTGGAGTTTTATTATTTAGTTCTGGTCTGTACTTTTATTTGGACAGTGCTGTGCAGCCCCGGCTGCCAAACTGTCTCATGGGCTGCATAGCCATTACCTGTCAGTTTAATTACATTTCACTCATGTACTCACACCTGTGGATAATCTGCACAGCTCTATTTAAGCAGACCATGGTGGTGCAGCGGTCTTGTGTTCCAAACGTAAATGAAGTTTGTCTGTGTACCTCCCTGGCATCTCTTGTAAGTTTTTGTATTCGTGTATTTTGGATTTTGGTTCATCTGTGTAAAAAAAAAAAAAGTGCAAAGGTTACTGCCTGCGACTGCCGTCCTCTGTTAGCCGTAACAAGGGTGTTTATGACAGAAGACCGTTGCCCGTGTGAGATGCCAAAGGCAGCAAATTTTCCATTTTTCTTTCCCCTCCCACTTGTTTTTGTTTAAGTTTTTTCCCCCGCATCATGGCATCGGACGCAGACTTTAGTTTGCTCAGGATAAATTCAATTCAATTCAACTTTATTTATATAGCGCCATTTCACAACAACAGTCATCTCATAGCACTATCAACTGTAGGGAGGACCCCCACAGTTGCAGAAACTGCAACTGTGGGGGAGTTGCAGAAAGACCCCAGCAATCAGGCGATCCCCTGTGAGCAAGCACTTGGCGACGGTGGAGAGGAAAAACTCCCTTTTAACAGGAAGAAACCTCCAGCAGAACCAGGCTCAGGGAGGGGCAGTCATCTGCTGCGACTGGCTGGGGGGTGAGGGGATAGAGAAGAAGAAAAGAACAGACATGTAGAGAGCAAACAGCACGATGGGGACTCAATCTATGGGAGAGAACAAACAAATGTTAATGACCAGCAAAAAAAAAATATTTCATAGAGAGGATGAGGAAGATAAATCCTCATAAATGAGGATGAGTGCAGGGCGATGCAGCTGATCCAAGCTTTCTTCTCTGATGCACGCATTTCCCGTACTCCCGCGGAGGTTCAGTGATGGCTGAACTACACGGTGCAGATTACTGAGGCGACTCCCAGCCTATGGCATTACCTGGAGCTCGCCAACCTACTCTTCTCCATCATTAGTTCACAGTCTGTGCTCCATGGGCGGGAAGAAGCGTCTGCCTTATCCGTGCCAACACGGAGGCAGTCCCAGGCACGGAGGTCCAGAGCCTCCCACCATTCTACAGCAGCTGCAGTCCCACCGTCATCTTCTGAACCATGGCCCGCACTGTCAGCGGCTACTCCGATGCCGGAGGGTCCCGTCGGTCCTACTGCTGAGGAGCTGGAGGAACCAGCAGGTTTTGGTGGCAGAGTTGGAGCTGCTTTTGGACTATAAACCATGGCTCCTTGCTGAACTCGTGGCCCAAGTAGATGGAGGATGTCCAGCTCTGCCCGTCATCATGCCTGCAGAGCTGGATCGGCCAGCACCTGCATTGGTGCACTCGGTCCCCACAGCCAGTAGTGAGGAATCTTCTGGACCATCTACAGCAGCCACCACCACACCTAGGGGACACAGGCAAGTACCTTTTCATTCTTTAACATCAGCAAATAAATTATCTTGCCTTGTTCCCTGTGGGAAGGCTAAGCAGCAGTCACCCATTGTGGCTGAGCCTTCCCTACCTGCTGCTGCAGCATTCTCCTAATCTTCACCTGCCTCTCCTGTGTCTTCCCCTGTTTTTCCTGTTTGTCCACCAGACCCGGGAGGGAGCCATCGGACGAAGAGGAGGTCAGTGGTTCCGGAGGATCCAATGACTGCCGTGCAGCCATACCCCGGAAGGGAGAGGAGCGCTCTCCCTCCATCCGGGGCCTCCGCGGGTGCTGCTCCCCCTCTGTCCGAGGCCTCTGTGGGTGCTGCACCGCAGCCCTGGTTTCGCCTCACCCATGCAATAGGCCATCTAGGCCATTGGAGGCATTGGTTCCAGCTACCACTTCTGGATGGGGGCGCATTGTGCCCCACAGCCCGTTGGCTCTGGGATATTGGGAGACCACCCAATGGGCTGCACCAGCTGCTGCCCCCAAGCAGGGGCAAGTCGGGCCCTGAGGTCCATTGGCTCAGGAAAGTGGGGAGCCCTCCCGACGGACTGAATCATTTGGTTGGGTGATTTGAGACTCCTGGCAGACAACCTGATGGACTATGCCAGCTGTTCAGGTGGCCCAAGTACTCTGGAGTGCCACTGAACGTGGACCACTGCATGATCAGGTGGTCTTGGGCCTTTGGTTTGCCACCTAAACTGCCCTGTCTACTTTCTCAGGGGTCTTTGAGTTTGTGCTGTAATATCTGTGTGGGTCATGAGTTTTTGTTTTTGTCTGTGTTTAGGCCAGTCCCTTTGTGCCTGGGTGCCCCCTCTTCCTCCCAGGGGTGTTTTTTTTTTTTTTTTGGGGGGGGGGGGCTCTTCTTTGTAGGGGGGGCTCTTCTCTTTTTGAAATTTCCCTGGGGTGTCTGGAATCAACCCCTTGAGGGGACAGGGGCTCCGTCATGACCCTGGGCACTGGTGGGGGCCATGCCCAGTCTCCAGTCGGAGTTAAGTCTTTTTCTGTTTGTTTGTTTCTTTATTTATCATGATTTGTTGTATTTCATCGGTTTATTTTTGGAGTATGGGACACTTGGTTGTTCTCATTGTCCTGTCTATTTATTGTGTGTTATTTTGCAGTTATGGTATTATTTATATCTTTTGGAGTTGTATTATTTTGTTCTGGTCTGTACTTTTATTTGGACAGTGGTGTGCAGCCCCAGCTGTCAAACTGTCTCATGGGCTGCACAGTCGTAACCTGTCAGTTTGATTACGTTGCACTCATGTGCTCACACCTGTCGACAATCTGCACAGCTCTATTTAAGCAGACTGCAGTGGTTGTCTCACTGCAGCGGTCTTGCATTGGAGACATAGGTGAAGTTTGTCTGTGTATCTTCCCCTGGCTTCTCTTGTAAGTTTTTGTGTTTGTGTATTTTGGATTTTGGTTCATCTGTGTTAATAAAAGTGCAAAGCTTACTGCCTGTGAATGGCTTCCTCTGTTAGCCTTAACAAGGGCGTATTTGACAAGGTTGTAATTAAAACCACAACACTTGCTTGCTGTCTACAGTGAGTTCAGTGACAACCTCAATTTCATTTAGGCAAGGGCATGCCTCGGATCAGGGCTGGGCCTTTCCAAGAGGCTTGCCAAAGAAGGGGTCTTAAAATAATAAAATAATAAAAATGCGTACACTTCCGAGGAAGTCATGAAAGAAAAACCAACAAAAGGGGAACTGGCTGCCGCACACTTCAGGCCAGCAGCTCTTGTCCTGCAAAAAAAGATATTTGTTCAATATTGCACAATAAAAAAGTGACTAAGACTCGGGCAATAAAAACGAGGTTGTCAATAATAAAAGACAGATGTAAAAGCAAAATTATAAACACAATAAAATATGTGAAATCCAAAATTTTCCCCAAGATAGATGGATGGATGGATGGATGGATGGATGGATGGATGGATTCCAAACAGGGAAATTACAGAAAATATACCCAAATCCCAAACTAAACTAAGTTTATTAACAGGATGGAGTCCACCTAAGACAAATAACAGAAAATAGGAATGGATCAGAACAAAATACTGGATAAACAAATTAAAAAATAAAGCTATAGTAAAAACAGGTAGGCCTTTAAATAAAATGGACAAATAAAAAACAATTAATGGGATAAAACGAAGTACTGTGTCACTCTATTTTCTTATGTCCTTAGTAAAATTTTGAATTAATGAATAAGAGATGAGACAAGATCATGCAAAACCAGACAAGACAGGCAAGACAAGACAGCAGTTTTAGAGCGAGTGGCGGCCACTGGTGATGAGCCGCACACCATGGCATTGATTGCCAAAAAAAAAAAAAAAATTGCCATTAGTGCAACATAAATAAAACCGCTAATAAGGGATAGTTAGGAGAAGTGTACATACTGAAGGCAAGTAGCTCTACCTACATGAAATGGGGAGGCACAGCGGCTCGATCGTAAAGGCACAAGAGGCTAATGAGAGCAAAGAAATCACTTAACACACATGTGCAGTACAAAAACAACAGCTAGGCAACTTGAACTTGCCTACCTTGACAAAAGAGAGCTATGTGAGCCAGTCACAAGTGGAGCCAAGCAGACCAGTGCACAACAGGGCCCACAGCCAACATATTGTAAGCACAGCAATAATGTCAACCCCAGTGCCAGTAATCGGAAGAGCATAACACCAGTAATCAGCAGGGCACAGAATGTGAAAACATACGTTTATTCTGGTTCAAAGCACCACACCAACACACAGGAGCCTCACATGTTGAACAATGCACCACGACAACAAACAACTGTCCTGGGAAGCGGAAGGAAGTGGGTTGCTGGTGAGGTCTGGCACATATACAGTGGTGTGAAAAAGTGTTTGCCTCCTTCCTGATTTCTCTCTTTTTTTTCTTTTTTTTTTGTACGTTTGTCACACTTAAATGTTTGTTATCATCAAACACATTAAACACAAGAAAACACAAAATGCAGTTTTTAAATGAAGGTGTTTATAATTAAGGGGAAATAATATCCAAACGTACATGGCCCTGTGTGAAAAAGTGACCCCCCCCCCCCCCCCGTTAAAACATAAATTAACTGTGGTTTATCACATCTTTGGAAAGCTGAGTTGAATTTCTGTAGCCACACCCAGGCCTAATTACTGCCACACCTGTTCTCAATCAAGAAACCATTTAAATAGGACCTGCCTGACAAAGTGAAATAGACTAAAAGATCCTCAAAAGCTAGACATCATGCTGCAGCCCAAAGAAATTCAGGAACAAATGAGAAACAAAATAAATGAGATCTATCAGTCTGAAAAAGGTTATAAAGCCATTTCTAAAGCTTTGGAAATACAGCGAACCACAGTGAGAGCCATTATCCACAAATGGTGAAAACATGGAACAGTGGTGAACCTTCCAAGGAGTGGGCGGCTTACCAAAATTACCCAAAGAGTGCAGTAACGACTCATCCACAAGGTCACAAAAGACCCCACAAAAACATCCAAAGAACTGCAGGCCTCACTTGCCTCAGTTAAGGCCAGTGTTCATGACTCCACTATAAGAAAGAGAATGGGCAAAAAAGGCCTGCATGGCAGAGTCCCAAGATGAAAAGCACTGCTGAGCAAAAAGAACATAAAGAAAACATCTTGATGATCCCCAAGACTTTTGTGAAAATACTCTGTGGACTGACGAGACAAAAGTTGAACTTATTGGAAGGTGTGTGTCCCATTACATCTGTCATAAAAGTAACACAGCATTTCAGAAAAGGAACATCGTACCAATAGTAAATACGGTGGTGGTAATGTGATGGTCTTTGGCTGGTTTGCTGCTTCAGGACCTGAAAGACTTGTTGTGGTTAATGGAACCATGAAGTCTGTTGTCTATCAAAAAATTAGGAGGAGAATGTCCGGCCATCTGTTTGTGACCTCAAGCTGAAGCACACTTGGGTTCTGCAGCACAGCAATGATCCAAAACACACCAGCCTGTCTACCTCTGAATGGGTTGAGAAAAACAAAATGAAGACTTTGGAATGGCCTACTCAAAGTCCTGACCGGAATCTGATTTAGATGCTGTGGCATGACCTTAAAAAGGCAGTTCTTACTCGAAAACCCTCCAATGTGGCTGAATTACAACAATTCGGCAAAGATGAGTGGGCTAAAATTCCTCCACAGTGCTGTAAAAGACTCATTGCCGGTTATTGCAAACGCTTGATTGCAGTTGTTGCTGCTAAGTGTGGCCCAACCAATTATTAGGTTTTGGGGGCAATCACTTTTTCACACAGGGCAATGTAGGTTTGGATGTTTTTCCCCTTAATTACACCATTTAAAAACTGCATTTTGTGTTTAGTTCTGTTATCTTTGTCTAATATTTAAATTTGTTTGATGATCTGAAACATTTAAGTGTGACAAACATACAAAAAAATGAGAAATCAAGAAGGGGGCAAACGCTTTTTCACACCACTGTATACACCACGTTCACTCACAGGGCCGCCTATCAATTAACATGCCATAACCGACAGGGTGTATAGAGGTGAAATAGAAGGGAGGTCCTTCCTTCTACACTATAAAAATGGTGTAGTCTTAGGTTAAGCTAGCTTTGATGCAACGTTGCACGTTGTATCTGTATGAACGTTGTTCTACCTGTATCTTGTTATCTGCATGAATAGTGTCTCTTCTTTCTTTCTTTCTTTTCTTGTCTCTCCCCTCACCCCTCCAGCCAGTCATGGCAGATGACTGCCCCTCCCTGACCTTGGTTCTGCTGGAGGTTTCTTCTTACAAGGGAGTTTTTCTTTCCCACTGTCACTTTGTGCTTGCTCATAGGGGATCATTTGATTGCTGGGTTTTTCTCTGAATTACTTATGATTTGTGCTTATGTACTGTATCTAGTGCCCTGAGATCACTTACTGTATGTTGTGATTAGGCATTATACAGATAAAGTTGAATTTAATTGAATGTACTGTATGTTTTAATATCCTCTCTCTAACCTTATTAAATGTTTACTTTTGGTTTTATTTTTTAAGCCACTAATTTCATATCACAGTAGATGCATTCTGATCCCCCAATAGTGTACTCTGAATTGGACTGCACAAGGTATATTGCCATTTTAAGTGAGATTCCAAACCGAAAGGAGCAAACCGTGATCAGTTCAAAGGGAACTGAGACTGAGTAGGGAAGAAGTGAACAACCACTGCAGCTAGATGGTATCAACAGCATTGCAGTTTGTTAAATTACCCGGAAGAATATAAATATGGACCCAGACAGTATATTTCACATTTGCATGAACAGTGTTGTTGCCACCCTCGATAATAATTGTAATTGTGTTAGGGGCAGATTTACTAACTTGCTGTACCATTGCAAAACCCTGTTTTGGCTTTAAAAAAGTACTGTTGAGATTTATTAAAGGGCATAGGGCAAAATTAGCTGTGAAAACGCGTGGACGATTTTAATTTTGCGCCTGGCCTCATTGTATATGTATTTGTGGGAGCTGTCATGTCAATGTGCAAATTTGAGGGAGGGGAGTATTTAAATGACTGGCGCAAGGTGATTTATTAAGGTTTGCGGTTGTCAATCTCCTGCTAAATGAGTCAGGATTTAACTCCCCAAAAAAGCTTGTATTAATTCATCTGCACCTCACATTGACAGCGATCGCTGGTGCCAAGAGGAGACACTGGCAAGAACCAAGGGAAAGTGGCAGAAGAGAAGTTTCTCTCTGTGCGTGACTTTATTTGGCATGACAAAAGAACAGATTATACAAATATCAACAGTCTCACAGAGATCGGTGTTTTGCTGAACTGGACATCAGCTGGCAGTTTTTTTTTGTTTTTTTTTATTTCATTTGTTTATAATGTATACTTTGTACTACTACATGCATTTTTATCCATAAAATTGGATACAATAGGAGACCTTCCTACCTGCAGTCGACATACAGATGGTGTCAGCCGATAGTGACTTTTTTCTCTTTGCTGCGGAGGTTCACACTCGGACTCTGGAATTTTCCTCTCCTATCAGCTCCCCCTTGCTCTTGAAGCAAAATCTTCCACATGGCCTGTTTTCTTCGTTTTTTTTTTCTCTATCCATATTTCTATGTTTACAGTATTCCATTTTGCTGTGCTTAAAATGGTAATTCAGTTCCCTCTTCTCTCTATTTCTCTTTCCCAGTTCAGGACACACAGTATAGGAGGAAAACAACAATGAGATTATTAACAAAAAGCATGCACAGATCCCTAGAAACGTCCCCTGAAATTGCAACACCATAACTCAGTGGCATTTAAAAAAAATTTTGAACTGGGAAGCCTGTAGATTTTATTAAAACAAAGTTATTCAGCTAATAAAACCCCAGGGTCTCCATCAGACCACAACACTTCTTGTGTTAATAAAATAAACATGTTGGTCAAATAATCAATTTATTCATAAGTAGTCATTTTTTAAATTATATACAAATGCTTCATTTATACATATTAAACAAAAAAGTATGCCATGTTAAATGAAAGTCTAAATGTTGAAATATAATGAACAAGAATAAACAATTTTAGTGGGGTTTGCGCTTAAAAAATGCTTTATATATTATAAAAAAACAAACTTATAAAGCCTTATTATAAAGCCTCCAAACTGGCTTTGCCTATGTTGATGACCCACTTCCTCATCAGCTGTGCCCGTGCACAATTTTGTGGTACTCTTGGTGGATGGGTGGTCATGACTGAAATGAAGTGATTGCATCTGTGTTCATAATTTTGCATGCTGTTAGTAGATCACTGGCAAAAATTGGCCACTCCCTCAGGTGCTCTGTCTTAATTGAGCACTCACTGATTTGTGCTGCCTTAGTAAATCTGCCCCTTAGTTATGTATTGGAGGGGGCAATCTCTATTGTGCACAGTTGTTACATTTAATACGGCTTTTATGAGCAGCAACAGTTAGATAATAAAGTCTGACAGCTGTAGATAGGAACAACCTGTGGACCCTCTCCCTTGAGCACTTTGGATGACACAGCCTACCACGAAATGAGCTCCTCTGTGGGTTCAGCGTGTCCCGTATAGGGTGGGACTCAGACTCCAGCAGAGATGACAGCTTGAGACTTGAACACCCAGGTACTTATAAGATGTCACCATCTCAATGTCTGTTCCCTGGATGTTTACCGGTGCTGTGGGGGGTTGTCTTCACCTGCGGCAGTCCACCACCAGTTCCTTAGTTTTACTCGCATTGATCTGGAGGCAGTTCCATAGGCACCAGTCCACGAAGTCCTAGATAAGACCTCTGTACTCCGCATCATTCCCATCAGAGGTGAGGCCGACGATCGCCGAGTTGTCAGAGAACTTCTGTAGATTGCAGTGTGGAGTGTTGTGTGAAAAGTCAGCAGTGTAGAGGGTGAACAGGAAGGGAGCATGAACTGCTCTCTGGTGGGGGCTGTGCTGCAGATGATGGTATCAGACACACAGTCCTGGGTTCTCACAAACTGCGGTCTGTTTTCGAGGTAGTCAAGTATCCACAATGACAGGTGCTAGTCCACCCCTGTGCACAGCAACGTGTACCTCAGGATCACTGGTTGGATGGTGTTGAAAACACTAGCGAAATCAACGAACATGATCCTCACAGTGCTCCCAGGATTCTCCAGGTGGGACAGAGAATGATGTTGGAGGAAGATCACTGCATCCTCCACCCCGATGCCATACTGGTAGGCAAACTGAAGTGGGTCCATCGCTGGTCCGACCAGGTAGCCAAGGTGCGCAAGAAGTAGCCTCTCCAAGGTCTTCATTAGGTGTGATGTGAGACCCACTGGTCTGTAGCTTTTCAGGTCCTTGGGATGGGCGGTCTTGGGTACGAGAACCACACAGGATGTTATCCACAGCTGTAGTACCCTCCCCAACATCAGGCATCAGGCTCAGACTGAAGATGAGCGCCATGATCCCTTACAACTGGTCTGCACAGGACTTGAGGAGCCTCAAGCTGATGCCATCTGGATCTATGACCTTCCTCGCATTGATCTTCTTCAGCTCAGCTCTCACTTGGGTCTTAGTGAAAGTCAGGTTGGGGCAGGGGGGCGATGTACTGGGGGGGATTGGGTCTGTGGGGGGAAAACAGTGTGTGATGTACAAGGGGGTGCCGTGGACAGTGGGACTAGATGAAGGTGGGGGCAGCAGTGGTGGATGGGCAGGCGAAGAGGGCGGTTGGTCAAACCTGTTAAAAAACAGGTTCAGGTTGTTCACCCATTCCCTACCCCCCATGGCTTGGAAGAAGGGATTCTGGTGCCCAGAGATGGTTTTGAGTCTTCTCCAGAATCCACTGATGTCACTTTGCTGCAGCTTGTCCTCCATCTTTTTCCTATAGCTGTCCTTCCCCTCTCTGATCTTCCTTCTTAGCTCCCTCTGTACAGACTGCAGTTCCTCCTTGTTTCCCAACCTGAAGATCCTTTCCTTCTCCTTCAGCAGTGACTTTATCTTAGGGTTGATCCAGGGTTAGAGTGTTACAGCCCATTCTTCCCCATTTATTCTTTCTAACATAACTAACTGGGCATCAATTGTGATTAATGTCTTCCTTATTACCAAGCAGTGTTACTGGTGGCGGTAGTGGCTCAGGAGGAAGAGCAGTTGTTCAATAATCGGAAAGTTGGCAGTTCGGATCCTGCTCCCCCCACCCTGCAGTTGTGTCCTTGGCCAAGACACTTTACCCACCTTGCCTCCAGTGTCTATGATACTGGTGTGTGAATGTGAATAAATCTTCGGTGGTGGTCAGAAGGTCTGTTTGTGCCAATTGGCAGCCACGTTTCTGTCAGTCTGCCCCAGGGCAGCTGTGTCTACAGAAGTAGCTTACCACTATCATGGTCTGTAGAGTGAATGAATAATGGACTGATTGTAAAGCATCTTTGGGTGTCTTGAAAAGCGCTATATAAATGCAATCCATTATTACAATCGCTTGCATTTTGGCTCACACACATGGGCTTTGGTCAGTGCAAAACCCGTCTTAAACCATCATGATCACAGTTCACTTTAGATAATGTACGTACCTCTTTGCATTAAAGTGGATTGACATGAGGGCTTTGAATTGGATTATCCAAAACACACCTCAGAATAATTAGACCTGCCTCTTTGCATCATGTTCCAGCAGAGTGTTTGTTTTTATGCCGTTATGATAAGGAAATGAATTTGGAAATGCCCATAAATGCATTCTGCGTCAGTGGCAACTGACTAACCAACCGCATCATTGTAATACGGCCCGTTGCGTTTCTTCTTTCAGTGTTGATGAACAAAATATAACTTATATGCCTGACAAAAATAAAATGCAAACTAGTACTGTCTACTATCTAAAATAATCAAAATTGTATGAAGAAACTACAGGTACTAATAAAATAAATATGCCTAAAGATGTAATTTCTGGTAAATGTGTTATGACAGATCATACGAGCATGTTTCTAAACCATTTTCTCTTTGTGCAGTATTCTCAAAAATAGCCATGTTAATCATAAATTAACTTTGAGTTCAGGCAAAAAACAACTTACTTAGTAATAAGGTTAGAATTAGGGTAGGGTGAAGTCTGTACTTTAAAAACAATACACTTCTAACTCTTCACTATGGTACTTTATCCGATTACTTTCACAGCCACTAGAGGTAACTTTTTTTCACAAGGCAGCTAGAGGTCAAAACATCTGCAGGTGAACACAAACACCTGTTGTGATTTTCTGTTTGAGGACAGTGTCATACAGTTACCGTATGACTTCATACACTTTTCACTGTGATTGTAAATATTTTAATCACTTGAAAACTGCAAACTTTAAAAGTCCTCTTGAGGCTTGTAAAGGCAATACTTTTTCCTAGGTGATGAGTTGCTATACCCACTTCTGTTCCTGCTATAGTAGACTGCATATTATTTCAGTAGAAAATTGCAACAAAATTTCTTTCCTCCATTTAAGGAAAAGTATCCCCCAAAGCATGTAGAAGAAAGCAGAAGTGGCTCCCTCAGTCCTTTGAGCATATTTCTATATAATATATATCTATTATCTTGCTCAAATATGTCTTCAAATGTATTATAATTGGATCCCAGAATAATGATTGCATCGACTTACGGAGTAAGAGCAAGTGCAATTTTGTCCACTCAAAGAAGGCATATGGAAGAAAGGCTGAATGACTCCACATGGGACCAGAAAGGTGGTTATAACACCTTAGATTAAAGAACACAGTTTAAAGTTTCTCATCTCCAGCCCAGTGACAGTTTCGAAAGGGAAAACTGTATTCTCTGTGATCAATGATGTTCTGATTAGCATTTGTACCTGTCATGAACCGAGCCAGTTGTCTTTGGGCTTGGTTCTGACCTACTGTTGCTCAGGTCTATTTGTTTATTTGTGTATTGTGTTATTTCTTGAGTTCTTGCAGTTTCTTTGTCACTAGTTTATTTTTTTCCGTACCTGTAGCCACTGTTCTGGCCGGCAGCTGTGAGGCAGCCTCCTTTGGCCTACATTCATGTGGGCGCTGTCTGACACTTGCCGGTCTGACCATGCCCCTTCTCTCATGATAGCTAGCTGGGTCTCCTTCGGTAACTGCCCTTCCCACGCTTCGCCCAGGTGTTCCCAATTTGTGTTGCCAGCAATGCTTGTACTTAAGCTGCTCTTTGCCAGTCAAGCATTGCTGGATTATTGATTTGTCTATAGGAATGTTGTGGCCACCGTTCACTGTGGTCTGCCCACTGCACATCCAAGCATCTGAGTCAAGAAGTGAACCCTGTCATCGTTTTTGTAAGTCTGCTCAGTTTTTGTATTATTTGTCTTGTGGCCATGGTACACTGTGGTCTGCCCTCTGCACGCTCGTTGTGTGAGCTATTTAGTGTATCCTGTATCGCTTTTGTAAGTCTATATTTTTGGAACTGTCTGAATCTTTTGTTAATAAATGTGTTTGTGGTGTAACCTGAGCCTAAATCTGTCCTTCCCTCACTCCTCGTTGTGCTGCATAAAGGCACACGAGGAGGATCATGACAGAATAATCCATCCAGACAAGGATTTAGCGGGTTACACCCACACATACTTTTTTTCATTTTTGAACCATTTTCTTTTTACTCACCTGCACCCTGGGAGCCATGGCTGATTGAGTGGAGAGGGAGCTGCGCTCGCTGTGCCTCTTGGAGGATATCTGGTCGTAGACACTGAAGCCCTGATCCCCTGAGACCGTTCGACGGGCTCAGGATACGGCGATGGAAGTAATGTACAGAGACAGCCTTTGGGGATCTCCCCGAGGGGATGGAGATTCTCTGGGACATCCTCGCCCAGCCATGCAAGGAGTTGGATGAGGAGTTTCCCCACATCTGGTATGCGCTGCCTAGTGAGGGGCTTATTGTGGAGGACGTTCTGGTGCCCGAGCCGTCCGCAGCAAAGAGGAAACGCTCCCACTGTAAGAAGTCTTCAGCCTCTCAGACGATGGTCCCGCTCCCTCTTCCCGAGCTGTGGCCCGCTCTGTCCCTGGAGGAGCTGGAGGAATGCAGGACCTCATCCTGGAGGCCAAGCCATGAATTCACCCCCTCCCCTTCATGACACAGAGACAAAGACAATGGCTGCTGGTGTCAGCCCTGCAGACAAACGAACCACCTTTGTTTTTAAAAGTTATAAGTTTTGACCAGAACTACACACAGCTTATGTCTTATTTTTTTATTCTGAGTGTGTCTCAAGTTAAACCCAGAGTCGCACGGACAGCACCATAATCTGTAACAATATATGAATTAATGATTATGATCAAGTATAAAATTATTTAATTTATATTAATGTCTTGGAACCTGAGATTAATTTTTGGTTCATCTACACAGGAAAAATTAATAACACCCGTGGGGCACCAGCTTCTATCTCTAAGAAGCAATTTAATCTTTAATTTCACTTTATACCTGTTTAATCAGTCAATAAATTAATTAATAATCAGTCTCAAAATTTTAGTGAATTCGATACTGGGGACTTAAACCAGACTCAGAATGAAATAAATTCTCAACAACTTCTCTCATTTTCACAAATTTATTAAATGAAATGATGATTAAAAGACATTGCAGTGATTTCATTAACCATAAAATTAAACTCGTAAATGATAGATTACCACTGAACATTTGCAGAACGAGGGTTAACTGTGAAATGAATTTAGATCAGTTTGAGTTAACAGATTATGGAAAACAACACAAATTTATGGGGAAAGTTTTACTAATTATATGAAAAGTTCTGGATTAGTCTTAAGAAAAAAAAATGGAATTTTAATGAAAAGAGGAGTTATGTTAATGTATCCTTAATTTTAAAATATTGAATTATCCTCAAGTGTCAGACGTTTGATTTTGATTCAGCAGATGGATAAAGAAAATGCAGCTCACGTGCTTCCTTGTTGAAGATTTGAAGTTGCGTTCTTTCGTCGTCTTTGTGATGCTTTCGATGTGGAAAAGTGCCAAAACCCAGAATATTTGTCCAGCAAATATTCGGTTGTCACAATATTAGATTTTGATGTGTTGATCACCTGGGCTGTGATCTGGCCCAGGGCGTCTCCTCCTAATGGTGTGGTGATTTCTTCAGCTGTGTGTTTTCGTGGTGAGCTGCGTCAAGAATCTGTTGCTTCTCAGGAGGAATTTAAGGATAATTAAAAATCTGATCTGATAGCAAAATCAACAGATCTTCGGACTGGTGGAGATGAAAATAGTTTCTATTGTGTAAGTTGGTCAATATAAAATTAAAAAAAAAAAGAAAGTCAAGATTAAAACTTAAATTACAATTAAAATTGTGGTTTTACAGAAAGTTTAACAGGAAAAAGTGATAGAAATAAACATCAGGGATTAGAGTTTTAAACTCTTAATTAGAATTTGAGCTCAAAGAAAAAAGAATCAATTCCCAGATGTTTAAGAGAAAAGAAAAAAAGCAATAAAATTACAAAGAGGTTACAAACAAAACATGATACTTCAGGCTCTGTGATTGTAGAAAAGAAACATGTGGGATAAGTCCCTTTGTTCTCCAGTGGTTCTCTGCTGTGACAGACGTGAAGACGAAAGATACAAGACAAAAAAGAAAAGCGAGGCTGGCGAAAAGAGGAAGAAGTGAGGGGTCTCCCTCCTTTTGTCTAAATTGCATTCACCCCTTTTGAATTCTTCATCTTTCAACACTTCACCATATATGTCACTCTTAGACTTCATTTTTAGCTAGCTAGCTAGCTGCTTTTTTTAGTTAGCAGCTAGCTAGCATCAGCTACCCACCTTGGGGGATGATTCATTCATATTTAAAGGTTTCCACTATTTAATTAAACCACACACCCTGGCCACTAGTGATGCATTATTTCATTCATTCTTTAAAAAAAAAAATAATAAAAAAAAAAATATATATATACGTATGTATATATGTTAGTTGACTCAGGTTCATTATCAGAGCTAGGAGCTAGCCAGCTAAAATTAGCAAGAGTGATGTAAGAATAAGGATGGAGTTAAATTGGGCTCGTAGCCAGTTAAAGAGACATGCACTGAAACAAGCCTTTCTGAGGAAGGGTGCAAAACATGATTCACAATGATGATGCAAAAATTAAATAACTGATGAAAATTTGACCAAAATATGTCACAAACATTTCATTAAGAGAGCTGTCAAAATCTGGAAAAAGTGCAGTCAGTCACCCCTTTTGACCCCTTTGAGAGTGAACTTTTCCTGGGACAGACAGGTGAATCTGTGTGAAGGAATCACAATTGACTGCATGTGCTTCTTTCTGCTCCAACACTATATACTATGCTCACAGAATTTTTTTATGAGCTAAAAGTTTACACTTCATCATTTCAGCTTCAGAAAAGTGCTGATAATTCAGTCTCAGTTTGTGGTGCCACATTCATCACACAAATATTGTTCATTTCCAGCTAAGTGCATCCCCTCTTCCTGTCTCTTGGCCGGGGTGATGAGCTTTCACGGGATAATCAAGGAGAGCAACTCTTGTATTAATTTATTTAACCCCAACCATCTGTCATCAATTAAACATCTCCCTAAACACACTAAAACTATTTCACATTTAAATCTGAATTAATCATCCCTAATTAGACATCGTGTTTATTCTGTTTTGCAGTCAAGTAATGAGGGCCCAAATACAAGATTAGACAACTATGTACCTTCAATATTGTTTAATCATTTATCAGGTTGCCTTTTAATTATGTTCACCTGTTTGGTATAATCAGAAGAAAAAATAAAGTCATCTTTTTTCTTTGCATGATCCAGCCTTGTTGGTTAAATTCTCTCTTTCACAAACACAGTTCACAACTCATTGCTTTAAAAAGGCAAATGATTTCACGAGCAACAGTAACATTATTTAGTAGTGACTCAGTATATCATAATTTTGATAAAAAGCCATGATGTGTTGTGCTATCATGCCAGCAATAAATTCATCTTCTCTGGTATGTATTTTCCCAATGAAAGACTCTGCATTTTGAAAGAAATTGTTCAGTTACTCTTTTCTCTCCCAAATCTCAGACCAATTCCACTTCTCCTCTCTATCTTGTTTATTCAAATCATATTTGTTTACCCTATCATACTTTATGCGTTTTCCTGTTTTTCTTTCCAGATCTGTGTTCATTATCCAACTTCTAAAAAATGAAGTTCATAAAAAGGCTCCACATTGTAAATTTATAGACGCGTGTGGAGTCTGCTGCCTTAGAGAAATCTTAACTTGTGGTAATACAATGTTTGATGTCCCTACTAAAAATCCTCATTTCTTCGAAAAGATGAACATTAACAGTGCTAGTATTTTCACATGAAACTCAGTCGAGGAGCCTGCAGTTTCATTTATTATTTAGCTGGATTAAAAAAAGTTTGTATGGCTAGTTCTATTGGTAAAATATAAATTTAAATTTATATCTGTATACTTCAGTTTGTCTTGCAAAAACACAATATATGTATAAGCACCCACTTTTTATTGATTAAAAATGATGACCAGAGAAAGTTAAACTCTGAAGTTAGCAATTTATCTTAAAACACTGGTTTATTAGCCCTCTCCAATCCCTTCATTATCTACCTGGTATTTTTTTTTTTGTTGTTGTTGTTACTATAAGACTGGTCTACATTACATTCAAAATTACTTTTCAGAAAACATTATAATTTCAGAAAAACATTTTTTTAAGAAAGTATTTGCTGATTTTTCTTCTGTCTTGTCAGATAGATCAGTCCCACTCAGGTTTGTTGACTGGTTTGTCACGTTATCCTGGGTATGACATTAAACTGCATCCGGTGGAGAGGCCTCATCTTGGAGTGATGGGAACTTTGGGAAACGTGGAGCTACCTCTTAGTCACCATTGCTCCCAGGTCCTTTCTGACCTGGAGAGGCAGCACCTGGTAAGGTACCAGCTATGGCTGAAATAGTACGGCAGATGAAGGTCCTCACTGAGACCCCAACACCAGCCAGATGGGTCCCTCACAGACACCCCAACATCACAATGTGAAAGGACCTGACCATACAACACATGATCCCGGTCAAGTGCATGGGATGACAGAGCAAATCACAGATCACAAAAACAGCATGCTCACAATGAATTGGAACAAACTGTAAGGAAGTCACAAATTCATGGACTAAAGCACTTAAAACAAGTCAAATGCTAAAATCTGTCAGAAAAAAGCAGCATTTGTGGTCATGATATGGGTCATCATATATTAAGCTATGATGTATATAGGTTTTATAGTCGTGTTAGTTTTTACTTTCCATGGGTAATGACTTTGTCTGTCATGTGTGTGTTTCTGTTGTTTGGTTGTCAACTGTCATGCTGCTGTTACACTGTAGTTTCCCAGTTTGGGATCAATAAAGTACATCTATCTATCTATCTATGAGTTTGGATATGTCATCATATTTAGAATTCAGTTTTTGCATTGTTTTGCTAGCTGCTTTTTGAGTAAATTAGAATATGTGTTAAGCCACTTGGCCAGTCAGATATAATTTACCACCTGGCACAAAATGCATTGAAACAAAGATGAGAAGCATAGCTAATAATTGTCAAAATTCTTTTACTAGCAAAAACATAATCATTCTCATCTCTCTCTCTGTCTCTCTGTCTCTCTCTCTCTCTCTCTCTCTCTCTCTCTCTGTCTCTCTCTCTCTACATATATATATATATATATATATATATATATATATATATATATATATATATATATATATATATATATATATATATATACATACAGTGGGGTAAAAAAGTATTTAGTCAGCCACTAATTGTGCAAGTTCTCCCACTTAAAAGATGAGAGAGGTCTCCAATTTTCATCATAGGTATACCTCAACTATGAGAGACAAAATGAGAAAAAAAAATCCAGAAAATCACATTGTCTGATTTTTAAAGAATTTATTTCCAAATTATGGTGGAAAATAAGTATTTGGTCACCTACAAAAAAGCAAGATTTCTGGCTCTCACAGACCTGTAACATCTTCTTTAAGAGGGTCCTCTGTCCTCCACTCGTTACCTGTATTAATGGCACCTGTTTGAACTCATTATCAGTATAAAAAACACCTGTCCACAACCTCAAACAGTCAGACTCCAAACTCCACTATGGCCAAGACCAAAGAGCTGTCAAAGGACACCAGAAACAAAATTGTAGACCTGCACCAGGCTGGGAAGACTGAATCTGCAATAGGTAAGCAGCTTGGTGTGAAAAAATCAACTGTGGGAGCAATTATTAGAAAATGGAAGACATACAACACCACTGATAATCTCCCTCGATCTGGGGCTCCACGCAAGATCTCACACCGTGGGGTCAAAATGATCATGAGAACGGTGAGCAAAAATCCCAGAACCACACGGGGGGACCTAGTGAATGACCTGCAGAAAGCTGGGACCAAAGTAACAAAGGCTACCATCAGTAACACTACACCACCAGGGACTCAAATCCTGCAGTGCCAGACGTGTCCCCCTGCTTAAGCCAGTACATGTCCAGGCCCATCTGAAGTTTGCTAGAGAGCATTTGGATGATCCAGAAGAGGATTGGGAGAATGTCATATGGTCAGATGAAACCAAAATAGAACTTTTTAGTAAAATCTCAACTTGTCGTGTTTGGAGGAGAAAGAACACCATACCTACTGTGAAGCATGGGGGTGAAAACATTGTGCTTTGGAGCTGTTTTTCTGCAAAGGGACCAGGACGACTGATCCATGTAAAGGAAAGAATGAATGGGGCCATGTATCGTGAGATTTTGAGTGAAAACCTCCTTCCATCAGCAAGGGCATTGAAGATGAAACGTGGCTGGGTCTTTCAGCATGACAATGATCCCAAACACACCGCCCGGGCAACGAAGGAGTGGCTTCGTAAGAAGCATTTCAAGGTCCTGGAGTGGCCTAGCCAGTCTCCAGATCTCAACCCCATAGAAAATCTTTGGAGGGAGTTTAAAGTCCGTGTTGCCCAGCGACAGCCCCAAAACATCATTGCTCTAGAGGAGATCTGCATGGAGGAATGGGCCAAAATACCAGCAACAGTGTGTGAAAACCTTGTGAAGACTTATAGAAAACGTTTGACCTCTGTCATTGCCAACAAAGGGTATATAACAAAGTATTTAGATTAACTTTTGTTATTGACCAAATACTTATTTTTCACCATAATTTGCAAATAAATTCTTTAAAAATCAGACAATGTGATTTTCTGGATTTTTTTTTTTTCTCATTTTGTCTCTCATAGTTGAGGTATACCTATGGTGAAAATTGGAGACCTCTCTCATCTTTTAAGTCGGAGAACGTGCACAATTGGTGGCTGACTAAATACTTTTTTACCCCAATGTATATATATATATATATATATATATATATATATATATATATATATATATATATATATATAACAAAGAAAAGCTTGGAATATATTGAATGGACTTCAGAATACAGTGGTGTGAAACAGTGTTTGCCCCCTTTACCATTTCTAATTTTTTTGAATGTTTTTCATGCTTAAATGTTTCAGATCATCAAGTAGATTTAAATATTAGACAAAGATAAGACAAGTAAACACAAAATGCAGTTTTTAATTGAAGGTGTTTATTATTAAGAGAGAAAAAATCCAAACCTACATGGTCCTGTGTGAAAAAGTGATTTACCCCTAAACCTTATAACTGGTTGGGCCACCCTTAGCAGCAACAAGTGCAATCAAGCATTTGTGAAAACTGGCAATGAGTCTTTTAAAGCATTGTGGAGGAATTTTGGACTGCTCATCTTTGCAGACTTGTTGTAATTCAGCCACATTGAACGGTTTTCGAGCATGAAGCGCCTTTTAAAGGCCATGCCACAGCATCTCAATTGGATTCAGGTTAGGACTTTGACTAGACCATTCCAAAGTCGTCTTTTTTTTTTTCTTAAGCCATTCAGAGGTGGACTTGCTGGTGTGTTTTGGATCATTGTCCTGTTGCATAACCCAAGTGTGCTTCGGTTTGAAGCCATGAACAGATGGCCAAACATTCTCCTTCAGGATTTTTTGGTGGACAGCAGAATTCATGGTTCCATTTATCAAGGCAAGTCTTCCAGGTCCTGAAGCAGCAAAACAGCCACAGACCATCACACAGCCACCACCATATTTTACTGATGGTATGATGTTCCTTTTCTGAAATGCTGTGTTTCTTTTACACCGGATGTAATAGAACACACACCTTCCAAAAACTTCAACTTTTGTCTTGTCAGTCCACCGAGCATTTTCCCAAAAGTCTTAAGGATCATCAAGATGTTTTCTGGCAAAACTGAGACAAGCCTTACGTCAAACAGGTTCATTTTGTATTATTTCAATTATTTTTCCTTTTTTTTTTTTTTTTTTTTTTTTTTTTTTCCTTTGAAAGACAAAAGTAAAATAGAAAGATGTCTTTACCTTCTTTACATGTTTCAACTGCACTGCAGCCTTCATCAGAAGAGTCAGCTGATTGCTGCCAGGTGACATTTATCAGCTGATTTTCGTAGGCGGGGCCAGCTCAGCAGATCTGTCAGATCCACCGAGCCGGCCCCGCCTCCCGCCGTCAGATGGTCTCTGGAGAATGTGGTCCCAGGTGTGAGAAAGCATAAAGGCCCCCTCATCTCGGTTCATGGTGTCTTTTCCCCGCTTTCTGATCTCTATTGCCTCCTTGATCCAACGTTTGTGTCTGTTGCTCTCCGATCCAATAATTTTTGTGTTGTCCCAGTCCATGATGTGATTATTTCTTTTGCAGTGGTCCGATATAGCTGATTTTAATGTTTCTTGTTCTGCTTTTTCTTTTTGTGATCTTGTGAGTCGTCCTTGCGTTTCCTTCTCACATTCCTTTTGGTGTTCTTTTTTTCTTGTGGTGAATAATCTTCCGGTTTCTCCAATGTAGGTTTTGTTACATGATCTGCATGATATTTCATATAATACATTGCATTTATTGTCTTGTTCTATTCTGTCCTTGGGGTGTACTAATAACTGTCTTAATTTTTTGTGTGGTTTGACTGCTGTGTTTATTTTGTATTTTTTCATGATCCTTTGAATTGGTTCCGTGATCCCTCGTATGTATGGTATAGTTATGGTTTCCTTGTTTTTGATTTCAGCTTTTGTTCTGTGTCTTGTGTCCTGTTTATTTTCTTTGTTTTTGACTTGCTGTTTCCCTTTGTTTATGGCCCATACTGGATATTGGCAGCGTATAAGTGCATGTTGTATGTGGTTTTCCTCTTCCTGTCTGTCTTCTTGTTCCGTGATGATGGTGGCTCGTTCATATAATGTCCTGACGACTGATAGCTTGTGTGCTGTGGGGTGTTCCGATGTCCAAAGTAGGTATTGATCTGTGTGGGTTGGTTTCCTGTAGACTGTGATTTTTATGCTGCCGTCCTCGTTGTGGTGGATTTTCATGTCCAGAAAGGCTATGGTGCCATTTTCCTCCTCTTCGTGTGTGAATTTTATGTTCCCCGTACTGTCTGTACTGTTCAGATGGTCAGTGAGACAAGCCTTTATTCCTTTTGCTCAGCAGTGGTTTTTGTCTTGGAACTCTGCCATACACGCCATTTTTGCCCAGTCTCTTTCTTATGGTGGAGTCATGAAGACTGACCTTAACTGAGGCAAGTGAGGCCTGCAGTTCTTTGGATGTTGTTGTGGGGTCTTTTGTGACCTCTTGGGTAAGTCATCGCTGCACTCTTGGGGTAATTTTGGTTGGCCAGTCACTCCTGGGAAGGTTCACTACTGTTCCATATTTTCACTATTTGTGGATTATGGCTCTCACTGTGGTTCACTGGAGTCCCAAAGCTTCAGAAATGGCTTTATAACCTTTTCCAGACTGATAAATCTCAATTACTTTGTTACTCATTTGTTCCTGAATTTCTTTGGGCTGCAGCATGATGGCTAGCCTTTGAGGATCTTTTAGTCTACTTCACTTTGTCAGGCAGGTCTTATTTAATTGATTTCTTGATTGAGGACAGGTGTGGCAGTAATCCAACCTGGATGTTGCTAGAGAAATTTAACTCAGCTTTCCAAAGATGTGATAAACAAGAGTTAATATGTTTTAACAGGGGGGTCACTTTTTCAACACAAGGCCATGTAGGATTGGATATTTTTTTTTTACCATTAATAATAAATACCTTCATTTAAAAACTGCATTTTGTGTTTACTTTTGTAATCTTTGTATAATATTTAAATTTGTTTGATGATCTGAAATATTTTGTCATAAATTGCCCTCTCCAAGGGCAAACAGGAGGATGTCAAACACAGACTGTGAGTTTGCAGATTTATTGAACAGAAAAACACTAGCACACAAACACTGAGGCACTACAAAAACAGGTTAACAAAAAGACACATCTCTGAGGCTGGGGCCCTGGGGGCCAGGATAAACAGGCTGAAGTGTGGAGCACACGCACGAATACAGGCAGGAAAAAAACTACTTACAACTGCAGACAGGTACGGGGGATACCCAACTGGAAAAGACTTTCGCCGCTGTTCCAGGAAATGGCACAACCGGCTTAAATAAGGACCAACGGATTGCAAACAGCTGTTGGATTATGAGTGAAATCATTAACGGCAGCCGTGACAGCCCGTGAACAGAATCTGACAGCCGGAAATGATGCACGAACTGTCACAGCGCCTGCAATGATCAGGATGACAAACCAGGAAAGAATATACAGAAATTAATAATGGAATTACCATACACAAGTAAGAGAAAAAGGATCCCAAAGAAAGATAACACTGGTCAACACCAAATTTATTGTCTAAGTTTTTTTTAGCTGATTTAGGTCAATTTTCATGTGCTGCCCTGCGATGGACTGGCGATCTGTCCAGGGTGTACCCTGCATCTCGCCCAAAGATGCTGGGATAGGCTCCAGCCCCCCCGCGACCCGAAAAGGATTAAGCGGAAGAAGATGAATGAATGAATGAATTGAAAAAATCACATTGGTTTTGCTCAATCAGGTCAAATTTTTGAATTATGGCCACATGTTGTTTTATATGTTTTTATTTACATGTATGGGTATTTTTGCTTTATATGATGCAAAATTCTTTTTTATTTCTTGAAATTCTCTGAATTTTGAACAACGGTGACGTGACATTCAATTTACATGTATAAAGGTAAGTACATGTACAGTACTAAGTAAGTACTAAGTAAGTACAGGTTTTTACTTGGGATTTTCGGATTCAGCGGTGCAAAATTGTCTTAAATCAGTTGAAAAAACACAGACAACTTACAAAAAAATGTTTTTATTTTTATTTTTTTAATTTTTGTAACCCTGTGTAATACAACACACCCCAAACAATAATCACCAGAATACAAAATGACACAATGACCAGACAAGACTATAAGAAGAACTCATAAACAAACAGAAACCAAATATAGCAGATAATGAAAACAGAGAAACAAACAAACAGAAAAAGACCCCCCCCCCCCCTCCGTGCCTGGGATCATGACACATTTAAGTGTGATAACCACACAAACAAAAAAAAGAAAGAAAAAAAAAAGAAAAAAAACAGGAAGGGGGCAAAACACTTTTTCACAACGCTGTAGGTGAGTGATAACTGCACTAACATGAGACAGCTGGGACTTTTTAAGAGATAGCAGGGGATCAGCTACAAACAGGATGGGCAGAGCTGTGCTGACAGAGGACACTGGAGAACAGAGAAGATAAATAATGCAAACAATAATCATAAATATACCAAATCAGGGAGAAAACATAACTGAATTAAGAACCTGGGGATAACCCAACAATCTAATGATAACAGAATGAAGGTGCAACAGTTCAAAACCAACAAAAAACGTGGACATGGTTGGAAACCATGTCCACATATGACAATGAAAGAGGACTGGAGGAACATTTTCAATCCAAACACATCCAGTGTTAGAGTAATCTTCAACATGAGAATCATTTTGGAGACCAAAACCATCACTACAGGGAGGACTAATTGGAAATGTCTGCTGATTGGCTAATGACTTAGTCACCTGCCCCATGCCTTAGCTATTTGATTGGTTGAAAGTGTTAGGACTGCAGATTAATTAGATTAAGCAGATTAATTAGGTCACCTCACTGAGTTCAAATGCATATTGCATAAAACCAAGATAAAGGATTAAGCCAGGATTTTCATATAATTCTGGCTTAATCTATACTTGACTTGGTTGTATAAAAGTAGGATAAATTAAGCCCAGTCAAGTTGCTATTGAGATTTATTCTCTACAGCTAGCCTGGTCCAGAGCAGGCTAAGAGTCAGGCTAAAATTAATCCTAGTGATTTATCTGTCAGTGCAGGAGTCAATCCTATGAGAAATCAGTGGGGTTTTCTTCTGTCAGTAGATGGTCTACTGATGTATTCTGACTAGTAGATGATAGTTGATGTGTAAGGTGATTCTGATGAAGCTGCACTTAATACCTGAGAAGCTACTGAATTTTATTTCAAATTAATATTTATAGCATTTTTTTTAACCAAACTAAGTGATGTAGTATGATAATCAGATGATGGATGATGTGTGATGTGATTTTGGTGAAGCTTCACTCAGTTATTTAGAAGTTTTTAACTATGATCTTTAATAAATATTTCCCTAACCTATGATGTTTTTTTTGGTCCAACGGCCCCTAGTGGCTGGGCAGCATTTAGGCTGCATTCCCACCAGGATAGTCCGGGGGTCTCGATTCGACTCAGCAGGGAATGGCGAGAATTTTCACACCTCTGTTTGGTTCGGTTTGCATTCACACAGCACTTTTTTCAAGCGGACAAAACTTCTTAGACAACGTTACAACAGCTGCTTTTTTGTGGCACTGTAGCTGAAGCCACCACTGACCAGGAAGAAAAAATCTAGGTGAAGAAGAGAAATCTGGCTCATCGACTGGCCAGGATCGAAAAGGGAAATCCAGTGTTATGCCGAGAATTGCTCTCTTGCTAAGAACTGCATCCCATCCACCAAAACTATAAAATATAACACTACAGCCAGGCTTGTAAGCATTTGTGCATTTTTAGAAGTACCCATTATACATTTTTAAAAGTAAAAATTGTTTAGTAAGAATTGCATTCCATCGCTGAATAAACATAATTTAAAATATAATTTTCAAGCGGTAATGTTTATTTGACAATGGGATGCAATTCTCGGCAAGTGAGCAATTCTCAGCATTACACCGTTCCCTTCAGCCGAGGTGTTTATGTGCAACAAAATAATAAAAATAAAAAGCTCCGGTGTCTGTATAAACCCCCATGCTGTCATCATGTCACTAAACGTTTTAAAAACATCGGTATTCTTGTGTGTAGCCACAAGCAGCTGAGAAATCTGGTTCTCAGACTAAATATTGATCAGAGCCTGCACCTTCTCCTCACACCTCATTCCTCCAAGTCCAAGAGACGTTTTAAACTTTTCTTCTCAGTTTACTCCGGTTAAAATATTTCTTGGATCCACGTGGCTGTTTTTATTGTTATTTTCTACCAAAAATGGAGGCTGAAAAACCGGGAGTTCTTAAGCTCAGTGGGGGTGTTGGATTTATTTATTTACACATGGATTCCTGCCATGGATGTGCTGCCAGGAAACACACATCTGTGGTGTTCCGAGCACGGATCTGCTCCGCACTCGTGTCACTCAGTATTTTCCCTTTTTGCCTCTGTACTTCTAGTTCCGTATTATTTGTACCGCGGGGGCTTTTACTGTGACAGCACCGCAGCCGGACTTCCGGCTGTCAAGTCGAGCAGGCCCTGTCACAGCTGATCTTGATTCTGTGATTATGTTTTCTCTTTACCTGTTTGGCCCTTAGCTTTTGTGTGTTAGTATTTAAGGGAGCAGCTGAGGCTCACTCCTCGCTGTGACCTCGTCGTCGTCGTCGTCGTTGCAGGCTGGGATCCCTATCCCCGGTTCCAGTCTTTCTACAGCGTTAGGTTTCGCCCTCGCTCTTTGTATAAGTGCTTGTGACTTTTTATACCTCTCCTTATTTCACCCTTCGGGGTCGCATGTATAGTTATTTGTATTTTGCCCCACAAGGCTTGTTATTTTGTTACCTTTCTTCAACAAATATACACAAACTCTCTGTCGGCACCTGGTGCCTCATTAATGCCCTGAAAGGGGCGAATATGACAACATCAAGTTTTCAAGAGGGACAAATTTTTCAGGTGAGTGGCAACTTTGTCTGTCTGCATCTTAATGTCTTTTCATGTATTTACATTGAGTTATAATGCCACACAAAAAATTTGCCCATTCACATTTGATGTGAAGGCACCTTTACAGTAAATGTCACTTTCCCTTCTCACTGTGTGTTGCTGTGGTTACACAAACGCCGAGGGGCACGTCCACCCTTTGGTCTGCTGGATACTCCATTTGCATTCATATGGCAAGCGAAGCGCACCAGACTGCGTTTGCAAGCGAACCAAGACCCCCTCCTTTTCAGGGGGACCAGAGTTTGGTTGTTTGGTGTGCACCATAGTTCCAACACGTGTTCAGACGGCACAAAATGAACCAAACTATCCACAGAATACACAATTTGGTCCTTTAGTCCGGATCAAATAGTGGCCGTGTGAATGCGCCCTTAGTGACACTAACCTTTATGATGGTTAAATTTAATCATAATAAATATTCCCAAAAGCTATGAAAAAAATGTCTTTAATCCAAACTACAGTGGTGTGAAAAAGTGTTTGCCCCCTTCCTGATTTCTCTTTTTTTTGTGTGTTTGTCACACTTAAATGCTTCAGATCATAAGATAAGATAAGATAAGATAAGCCTTTATTAGTCCCACAACGGGGAAATTCCAGGATTGCAACAGCACAGGGATAGCAACACTCAGAGCAACAATCAGAAGGCAAGAAAAAAAAAAAAAAAAAAAAAAAGCAAGCAAGAGCAGCTAATATACATATGTACATATTACTATAAAATATATATATACACACACACACACACAGACACAGTGCAGAGCATTGTAGCTAGATGGAATAAATATGTAAATATATAAACACCCACAGTACGGAGCATTGCAGCTAGGTGGAATAAATATGCAAGTATATAAACACACACAGTGCGGAGCAATGTAGCTAGATGGAATAATATGTAGATATATAAAAACACAGTGCGGAGCATTGTAGCTAGATGGAATAAATATATAGATATATAAATATAAACACACCCAGTGCTGAGCATTGTAGCTAGATGGAATAAATATGTAAATATATAAACACACACAGTGCAGAGCATTGTTGCTAGGTGGGATGAAACAGCATAACCGTCTATTTAGTTATCCTACATGGTATGATTATGTGCCCATACATATTCTCACCCTCCATAGCGACCGGTATGTTCCTAGTTGTATGCCGGAGAGGACCATTGTGTAAGTCTATTGCATCTTTTGCATTCAAAAAAACTATTAGTTTGTTACGTCTTTTTGCTATCTCTGCAAGCAGCCCTGCTTAGGTTGTACAGTCTGACAGCCATTGGTAGGAAGGACCTACGAAACCTCTCGGTTGTGCACCTGGGATGATGTAGTCTGCTGCTAAATGAGCTCCTCAGTGCATCCAGTATGTCCTGCATAGGGTGGAACTCGGACTCCAGCAGAGATGACAGTTTAGCCACCGTCCTTCTCTCTCCTATCTCCTCCATCGGATCAAGGCGCTGCCCCAGGACAGAGCTAGCTTTCTTAATCAGTTTGTTCAGTCTCTTCCTATCGGCTGCAGTAATGCCACTGCCCCAGCAGACCACTCCAAAAGTGATGGCTGATGCCACCACCGTGTCATAGAATGACTTCAGCAGCGCCCCTTGTACACCAAAAGACCTGAGTCTCCTCAGCAGGAACAGCCTGCGCTGTCCCTTCTTGTAGAGTGCGTCAGTATTGTGTGACCAGTCTAGTTTATTGTTCAGATGAATACCCAGGTACTTATAGGATGTCACCATCTCAATGTCTGTTCCCTGTATATTTACTGGTGCTGTGAGGGGCTGCCCATGCCTGCGGCAGTCCACCACCAGCTCCTTAGTTTTCCTCGCGTTGATCTGGAGGCAGTTCCGATGGCACCAGTCCACAAAGTCCTGGATAAGCCCTCTGTACTCAGCTTCATCTCCGTTGGAGATGAGACCAACGATCGCAGAGTCATCAGAGAACTTCTGTAGATGGCAATGTGTTGTGTTGTGTGAGAAGTCTGCAGTATAAAGAGTGAACAGGAAGGGAGCCAGCACCGTTCCCTGGGGGGCCCCCGTGCTACTGATGATCGTGTCGGAAACACAGTCCCGGGTTCTCACAAACTGAGGCCGGTTCGTGAGGTAGTCCAGGATCCATGATGACAGGTGCTGGTCCACCCCTGCGCGCAGCAGCTTGTCCTTCAGGATCATCGGTTGGATGGTGTTGAAAGCACTGGAGAAGTCAAAGAACATGATCCTCACCATATTCCCGGGCTTCTCCAGGTGGGACAGAGAACGGTGAAGGAGGAAGATCACCGCATCCTCCACCCCAATGCCATGCTGGTAGGCGAACTGGAGTGGATCCATCGCTGGTTCCACCAGGGGGCGGAGATGAGCAAGGAGCAGTCTCTCCAGGGTCTTCATCAAGTGGGACGTCAAGGCCACCGGTCTGTAGCTGTTCAGGTCTTTGGGGTGGGAAGTTTTTGGTACAGGTACCACACAAGATGTTTTCCACAGCTGTGGTACCCTCCCCAGTTTCAGGCTCATGTTGAAGATATACGTCACAATCCCACACAGCTGGTCTGCACAGTACTTGAGGAGCTTTGCGCTGATGCCGTCCGGTCCCGACGCCTTCCTCGCCTTGATCTTCCTCAGCTCCGTCCTCACCTGGGTCTTGGTCAGGGTCAGGATGGGGGGCTGTGTGTTGGGAGTGGGGGGGGTGTCGGTGGAGTGGGGAGTGGGCAGCAGGACTTGATTTCTTAGAGGCAGCAGTGGTTGTTGTGCAGACAGGGGGGAGGGCGGTTGGTCAAATCTATTGAAAAACAGATTCAGGTTGTTCGCCCACTCCCTGCCCCCCGTGGCCTGGGGGGAGGTATTCTGGAGCCCCGAGATGGTTTTGAGGTTTCTCCAGACCCCGCTGATGTTGCTCTGTTGCAGCTTGTCCTCCATCTTCTTCCTGAAGCTGTCCTTGCCTTCTCTGATCTTTCTCCTCAGCTCCCTCTGTACGGACTTCAGCATCTCCCTGTTCCCCGACCTGAAGATCCTCTTCTTCTCTCTCAGAAGTGTTTTTATCTCAGGGTTGATCCAGGGTTTGTTGTTTGAGTGACGCCGTATGGTCTTGGTGGGAACGGATTTGTCCACACAGAAGCTGAGGTAGCCCGTGAAGGTGTGAATGAGGCCATCGATGTCCTCACCATGTGGATCGCAGAGCTGCTTCCAGGCAGTGGCTTCAAAACAGTCCTTTAGAGTGTCCATTGTCTCCTCAGACCATAACTCCACAGTGTGCATGGCCGGAGATTGTCTGTGCACTAGGGGTTTGTACACCGGTCGGAGATGAACCAAGTTGTGATCCGATCTCCCAAGTGGGGGGAGTTGTGATGAGGTGTACGCCTCCTTAGTGTTTGCGTAGAACAAATCCAGTGTTTTATTGTCTCTAGTGTGGCATGTGACATACTGGGTGAAAGTGGGCAGAATGGGAGACAGTGAAACGTGGTTGAAATCGCCTGAGATGAGGAGAAGAGCATCTGGGTGTTCTGTCTGCAGCCTGCTGGTTACTGAATGGATGACGTCACGCGCTGTCCCAGCGTTCGCCGTCGGATTTGCATAAACAACAATGCAGATCACGTGTGAGTGTTCTCTCGGGAGATATGTAGGCCTCATGCTAACAGCTAGCAACTCAATGTCTTTGCTGCAGTGTCGTTGTTTAACAGTGATATGTCCCGGTCTGCACCAGTTGTTGTTAACATACATTATCACTCCACCGCCCCTAGCTTTGCCACTCTCTGGTGTTCGGTCAGCTCGTATCATGTGAAAACCCTCCAGCTCAATGTTAGCATCTGCTGCTAGTTCAGTTAGCCACGTCTCAGTAAACAAAAGGAGAGAGCACTCCCGGTAAGTGCTATCATAACGGGAGATAGCCGCTAGCTCATCTAACTTTCCCAGTATCGACCGTACATTTCCCATGACAACAGATGGAAGGGAGGGTCTGTACCTTATATTTTTTGTCCTCCGCCTTACTCCAGCCCGGCAGCCGCGACGCTTTCGCCTCAATTCTCTCGGTATGTCGAGTTTTTCCAGTGGGACCGGGTGGCGGTTAAATGCTAGCAGCTCTTCCCTGTTGTATCGTATCCTGCTATAAACAGTGGCTCCGTCCACCGGCTCAGGAGACATTTGGGACGATCTGTGTGTCCGTGATATAAGTGGGGTGAAAAAAAAAAAAAAAGTGATCAAAAGAGAGAGGAAGGGAAAAAAAACTCGGAATCGAGCCGCTGTTGCAAAAGGCAGCCTACTGGTGTGGCGCCGAGAGGACGAGATCAAACAAATTTAAATTTTAGACAAAGATAGAAGGTGTTCATTATTAGGGGTAAAATAAAACCCAAACCTACATGGCCCTGTGTGAAAAAGTGACACCCCCCCCCCCCGTGAAAACATAAATTCGCTGTCATTTATCACATCTTTGGAAAGCTGAGTTCAATTTCTGTAGCCACACCCAGGCCTGATTACTGCCACACCTGTTCTCAATCAAGAAATCACTTAAATAGGACCTGCCTGACAGAAGGAAGTAGACTAAAAGATCCTCAAATGTTAGACACCATGCTACGATCCAAAGAAATTCAGGAACAAATGAGAAACAAAGTAACCGAGATCTATCAGTCTGAAAAAGGTTATAAAGCTATTTCTAAAGTGTTGGGACTCCACTGAACCACAGTTAGAGCCATTATCCACAAAGGGTGAAAACATGGAACAGTTGTGAACCTTCCAAGGAGTCGGCGGCTGACCAAAATTACCCAAAGAGTGCAGTGAAAACTCACCCAAGAGGTCACAAAAGACCCCACAACAACATCTAAAGAACTGTAGGCCTCACTTGCCTCAGTTAAGGTCAGTCTTCATGACTCCACCATAAGAAAGAGAAATCAGGAAGGGGGCAAAAACCTTTTCACACCACTGTATTCCCTGTGTCATTCCACTTTATTCAATATCACTTGTTTTGTGAACACAGTTGCCTTGATTTCTTTGTATGTCTAAACCATAAGAAAGAGACTGGGTAAAAATGGCCTTCATGGCAGAGTTCCAAGACAAAAACCACTGCTGAGAAAAAGGAATAAAGGCTTGTCTCAGTTTTTCCAGAAAACGTCTTGATGATCCTCAAGACTTTTGGGAAAATACTCGGTGGACTGATAAGATGAAAGTTGAAGTTTTTGGAAGGTGTGTGTCCTATTTCATCCGGCGTACAAGTAACACAACATTTCAGAAAAGGATCATCATTCCAACAGTCAAATATGGTGGTGGTAGTGTGATGGTCTGTGGCTGTTTTGCTGCTTCAGGAAGACTTGCTGTGGTAAATGGAACCATGAAGTCTGCTGTCTTCCAAAAAATTCTGAAGGAGAATTTCCGGCCATCTGTTTGGGACCTCAAGCTGAAGCGCACTTGGGTTCTGCAGCAGGACAATGATCCAAAACACACCAGCCAGTCCCCCTCTGAATGGCTTAAGAAAAAAAAAATGAAGACTTTGGAGTGACGTAGTCAAAGTCCGGACCTGAATCCGATTGAGATGGTGTGGCATGACTTTAAAAAGGCGGTTCATGCTCGAAAACCCTCCAATGTGACTGAAGTACAACAATTTTGCAAAGATGAGTGGGCCAAAATTCCTCCAAAGTGCTGTAAAAGACTCTTTGCCAGTTATGGCAAATGTTTGATTGCAGTTGTTTCTGCTAAGGGTGGCCCAACCAGTTATTAGGTTTAGGGGGAATCGCTTTTTTACACAGGGCCATGTGGGCTTGGATTTTTTTTTCCCCTTAATAATAAACATTTTCCTTTAAAAACTGCATTTTGTGTTTACTTGTGTTATCTTTGTCTAATATTTAAATCTATTTGATTATCTGAAACACTTAAGTGTGACAAACATACAAAAACTGAAAAATCAAGAAGGGGGCAAACACATTTTCAAACCACGGTATGTGTTGTAGTCTGACTAGAAGAAGATCAATTGCATGTGAGGTTATTTTGGTGAAGCCACACTTTGTAATTTTCAAGTTATTGGATATTTTTTTTAAATAAATATTTCCTCAAACTCTGAAAAATAAAATTTATGCAAACTAGGCATTTTAGTCTGACCAAAATGATACAATTAATGTATGAACTGACTATGGTGACGTTACATCTTATGATCATGACGGTGTTCAATTTTAAGTTTTTGGGGTTTTTTTTGTTTTTGTTTTGTTTTTTTTTCTCGGAGTTGCAATTTGCAGACGGTCCCTGCGTATTCATTTCCTCGATAGCAGCTCATAGACGCCAAAGTAACTGCTGGAGCTCAGAGGAAGGCTCTTTTAAATGAAAATGAGGTTGTAGCTGGTTGTACACTTTACCAATGTATTAGATTTTTTTTTTTTAATTTTGTGTACTTTATTGATCCCCAGAGGGAAAATTGAGGGCATCCACCTGGATGGATGAAGCAGCCACGGTACGGCACTATCCCTTAACCATTCACACACACATTCACACCTAGGTACACTTTAGAGTCTCCAATTAACCTAACCTGCATGTTTTTTGGCCTGTGGGAGGAAACCAGAGAAATCCCGGAGTAAACCCATGCGTATACGGGGAGAAACATTGGACGGTGCGGTGGAGCAGTGGTTAGCACTGCGCCAGCACAGCAACTCACCCTTTGGCCATGGGATCACTGGTTTGATCCCAGCCCCTGACCAACAGTGATCTGTGTGGAGTTTGCTTGTTCTCCCGTATCTGCATGGGTTTACGTCGGGATTTCACCGGTTTCCTCCCACAGGCCCAAAACATGCAGGTTAGGTTAATTGGAGACTCTAAAGTGGCCCTAGGTGTGAATGTGTGTGTGAATGGTTAAGGGATAACGCCGTACCGTGGCTGCTTCATCCATCCAGGTAGATGCCCTCAATTTCCCCTCTGCGGATCAATAAACATGCAAACTCCACACAGGTCACTGTTGGTCAGGGGCTGGGATCGAACCAGGGATCCCATGGCCAAGGGTGAGTTGCTGTGCTGGCGCAGTGCTAACCACTGTGCCACTGCACCTCTGTGGATTGGTGTGGTTTGTGTTTTTACCATGTTTTGTTCAGGAGGTATTGATCCACAAAATCCCAATCTGTGAATATCTTGCCATCTTTACTCAAGTGTACCCCACGGTGGAACACTGAATATATTTCTTCATTGGCAGAATGGTATTGAACATGGTTACTAGCATTTTGGCCACTACATACTTTTGCCAGGGTGTTTATCAGCTCTTCGTTACTTAGGATTACTGCAACTAACTTTTTTGCTGATTCACTCATAACTGCACTTCTTCCATCTCCGTTCATTACATATAACACACACTGAAGACAATGCTAAGCGTCCAAATGGTCCTGATCACACACGTACAAAACACAGCGTATATTGAATGAAACTGATACTATCTATCTATCTATCTATCTCTAGATAGATAGATAGATAGATAGATAGATAGATAGATAGATAGATAGATAGATAGATAGATAGATAGATAGATAGTCACCTTATTATTTCTGGGGGTGCCGCTGTCTGAACGATTATGAGCGGAGCTTCCATTTCGGCTGATGTAGTGTTAGATCAGTCAGTAAGAGTGGAGTAGCAGGGCCATTTAAAATTGCATTTTTAAGTTTTTAAAATTCATTTTAATGTATAGTCCACATACGTGTTTTGCACTGAAGTGGCAGCTAATTTCAGCACTTGTAGTTTTTGTATTTTTGAAGGTTTTTGCATAGTTCTGGTGTGTGAGGCTCCTCACAGAAAAGTACAGCTAAATCTGTGGCTACAACAGCAATGAGTAAATCGTGCACTGAAAACTAAAGGATTGTTTGTTTGATCAGTGGTACAGACACAGCAGCACCAGGTATGTTTTCACTTGTATGAATGTCACAAATGTGATGTTTTACCCATATTTTAAAATGCCCAAGCACAGTGTTTGGTTCTTTGTGGCTTTGACTAGACTCTACATCTTGAAAGTGTCATGAAAAGCTAGGTTGACAAAATAATAACTCTGTAGGTAATTTCCCATTATGCTCTGTACATATTGTGTCTGTGTTCTTATGAACAAATATGTTAAAAGTGTTGAACCATAATCTGAAGTGTTAAACAAACATAATCTGATTAACAGGGACCAGGGGTAGCCGTAGAGCTCTATCCATTCTATCAGTCAGGTCTGTTGCATTAGATACACACCCAAAACACCACTCACACACATTTCATAATACATTCTAGTGAATAGTATACATGAGCGGAGGATGGCGCGTTCTTATTTAATTTAAACTGATCAATTGGGCGGTTGCGAACAAGTCCATCCCATTGTACGGGGCTGGCCCAACCCAAGAAGATAAATGTAGGTTGCACCCAGAAGCTGGGGCTCACTCTGCCTAAGTATCTGTGATAGCTCCGTCTCACTGAGCCTAGCGCTGTTTACTTTACATGTGACCTGAATAAATGTTGTACCGATGAACTGAAGAATTCTCCGGCTTATTCTTGGAGCTTCTAAACAAAGAGTTTGGGGCTAACAATCGTGGTGCTGGGATTGGTTGACTCCGAGGTTGATGTCTAGATTGCGGATTGCTGGAATAGAAAGAAGGGACCATTTTGTGGGACAACTGCAGGCGCCCCAAAACAAAAGGTAAGCAGAAAACCTTTTTATATGAGAATTTCTGCAATTTGGGCACACTAAAATGACAGTTGTCTGATTAAGAGGCATCTCCGATCTCCAAATTTTATAACATGGGGAATTAAAATTTAACCTCCAAAGAAATTGTTTTTGATAGAAATCAGTGGTTACATGTAAAATATAATCACATAGTCTCACACGAGGGAAAGTGAATAAGTGCCCCAATATCAGTCTGAATTAGTGCCAATAAAGGATGTAAAATTCACGTAAGTGAATATCCACTGAGGGTTGTCCTCCAAATTTTGATAATTGTTTTGGAATCAGGGCAGTGCAGTGGCGCAGTGGTTAGCACTGCAGCAGCACAGCAACTCACCTTTGGCCATGGGATCCCCTGGTTCGATCCCAGCCCCTGACCAACAGTGATCTGTGTGGAGTTTGCATGTTCTCCCCGTGTCTGCGTGGGTTTACTCCGGGAATTCTCCGGTTTTCTCCCACAGGCCAAAAACATGCAAGTTAGGTTAATTGGCATCAAAACTGGGGATTCTAAATTGTCCTTAGGTATGACTGCAAGAGTGAATGGTTGTCTGTCTCTCTGTGTTGGCCCTGCGATGGACTGGCGATCTGTCCAGGGCATACCCTGTGTTGCAGGCCAAGCCTGCTCTCCTTTAACCTGGACAGGTTGCGGTGTGTATGTGTGTGTAAGTGTGTGTATGTGTGGAGGAGAAGTGATGTAAGGGGGCCCATGGCGGCGTTGTTGTGGCTGAGACGGGAGTAGCGATGGAGGTATAACGAGCTGTACGTAATGATATGAAGAGTGTAAGAAAGCCAGTGTGCTCCGGACGAGCAGTAAGTGTGGACAGTTGCTGCAGTTCTAAATAAAGTGCCTCGTCCTTCCCACTTGAAAAGTCTGTTGGATTGTGTATTGGCTGTTACCACTAACAAGCCGCGCTAGGATAAACGTGCTAGCGCTACCCGGGGCTGCTCAACTACGGTTCGGCGGCCGGCAGAATATCGGGTCGGTAACACTGGGGGCTCGTCCGGGATCAAAAGACTTTTTAAGTGGGAGACACAACAGGCACGTTTAATGCCGCAACGAAATTGTAAATCTGCAGCGGTGGAGCCGGAGATAATG
This sequence comes from Pholidichthys leucotaenia, assembly GCA_020510985.1. Lineage (NCBI taxonomy): Eukaryota > Metazoa > Chordata > Actinopteri > Cichliformes > Pholidichthyidae > Pholidichthys > Pholidichthys leucotaenia. The sequence goes on along the minus strand of CM035845.1, from coordinate 245,394,121 downwards.
GCGGCGTGTGGCTGCCGCGGCGCCAGTGTGGGCCAGAGGTATGCTGATGTGACGACCTCAAATGTGAGTAAAAACCCCTTTGTGAATGATGTAACAGAGGATTTTGGAGTTACCACAGACTGTTTTGAACAACAGGACGGCATGTGCGCGTACGACGGATGTAGCACAAATCCCTTTGTCACTAGCATGGAGTTAACATTAGCTGCACACGAAATGGCGGCTAGTAATACGCTGCTTCAACCAAACGTGGCACAGCCGCCTGCTCTACCACCCTCGTTGTCCACCAACCCTTTTATTTCATCTCCAGCTCAGCATGCAGTGGTATGTGGTGAGTTTGTGACCTCATCTAACCTGAACTATGATACCACCAGAAGCACAGCTGTCTATAGTGGCTCATTAAAACCACATAATAACAGACATGATATCGGCCCAGCCACTGTTTTCACCGTTGGTGATGGGCTGGTTAACTCAGCCACTTCCATGAACATGAACTATAACAGCTGCGAGACTAGCACCCCAGCTGCCCTGATCCAGACACCACTCCAACCATGCACAGTGTCACCATTTACCCCACACAGACCCCAGCATGTGGGACGGAGTCCGGAAATGCAGGCCCTGGGCTGCGACTGCAACACCCCGAGCCCTATGTCACCACCATGGAATACAAAAACTCAACTGTGTGGATGCCACCAGTATAACCAGAGGAAGGCTGGCTGTACACCACGTAGCTGCTCATCACATCTAGTACACTACGACGGTGCTGCAGATGACAGTGACGATGAACCTCGTGGACGACAGGAGAGGATTCCTACACTGCAGCCAGGTCAGTTTGACTGATCTGGTGCATGGAAGGATTTCCTTTATCATTTTGAAAACTGTGCACAAGCTAACTGCTGGTCAGAGAGAACAATGGCGGTGCAGCTCAGGTTCAGTTTGACTGGAGCAGCGGGGGCAATTGTCCATAAAAATCCAAGATCTGGCAGGTGGAGCTATCAGCAGATCGTGGACGAGATAGAGGCTGCCTATGGGCCATGCTCCGAGCACGCAGAAGCTGTGGGGATTGAACTGAGACAAAGAGTCAGGCGGCCCAGTGAAACCTTGCATTCTCTGAGGGACGACATCTATGAGAAGGTTTCTATCGTGTATGCCGACCGTACAGAGCGAGAGCAAGATGCTATCAGAGTAGAGACTTTTACTAACGCCCTAGCTGATGCAGAGGTGGTGCAAAGACTCTTAGAGGAGAAGCCACGCACACTGGCCAGCGCCTACAACATCGCTCACAGGTATGAGACAACAAAAAGGGCTGCAAAGACTGTTACGCGACTGATGCAGGCAGGTGTGCTCAGTACAGGGGAGAGGAGAGCTACAGCAGCCGCAGTGCAGGACAGCACCAGGTTGGAGCCAACAGGATTAGCTGTGAGGCCTGTCAGTGCACCAGAGGGAGAGCTGAAGCTCCATCAGCGTTGGCAGCCCAAGGGAGATAATGGACCGGGGAAGAGGAGCTTCAGGGAGCTGGTCTGCCACAATTGCTCGGGCGTTGGACATATTCAGCGGAACTGCCCCTCCCCCCGTTCTCTGAAGCCACGTGCCACAAGTGCGGCGCAGACAGCAACAACGGGCCCTGGCACAGTGGTCATCTGCACTAAGGGTCAGGAGGACGAGTCATGTGTACAGGTGATGATGCACGGCCTGGAGATTTGTGCTCTGTTGGACTCCGGTGCCCGCCGGAGTGTACTACCCCTCCACCACTACAATGCTATTCCTGCCCAAGCCAGACCCCCCATACAGCCATCCATTGCCAGAACACTGCAGGGCATCGGACCAGATAGTTTACCAGTCCTAGGGGAGGTTGACGTCCCACTGCACATTGGAAGCCGTGTTTGCAGTGTGAACTTTGTTGTGGCAGACATCACTGAGAACACTGAGGTCATCTTGGGACACCCTTTTCTGCTACAAGCACGAGCTTGTTTGGACTACGGCCGGGGAGAGATAACCCTCTTTGGCGAAAAGGTGCCCCGCTGCTATACAGACTCAGGGCCGGAGGTGCACCTTGTCAGGGTGGCTCGTCGCACTGTGCTGAGGCCAGGCTGCGAGTACATAGTGCCTGGCACTGTACGCCGCCAACATGCTGTTGATGGAGACCTGCTGTTAAGCCCCACCAAATGCTTTGTCGAGAGACACCGAGTCCTAGTGGCGCGGGTTGTTGTGCGAACGCCACAGTCCACCGATATCCCCATCAGAGTTTTTAACCCTGGTGCAGCTCCTGTCACCTTGAAGAAGGGAGCGGTGGCAGGAGTGTTCCAGTCAGCAGTAGTGCTGGGAGAGGCGGAGCTTCAGCCTCATGATGTCTCGACTGTCTCTGAGCGTGTTGACCAGGCCACTACTCATGTGCCCCCCCACCTGCAGGCCTTGTATGCAGAGAGCTGCACCAACCTACCGGAGCACGACCTAGTAGGCTGGCTGGCCTATTGCAGTCCTACAGTGATGTGTTCTCCATGGGGCCCACCGACCTTGGCCGCACCAGACTTGTGCAACATGACATTCTAACTACTCCTGGGCTGCCTGTTAAACAGCCTCCCCGCATAATGGCTAAGGATAAGCAGATTGCAGCTGACCATCAGGTGCGGCAGAGCCTGGAGATGGGCGTAGCTCAGCCCAGTAACAGCAGTTGGGCTGCACCAATTGTGATGGTGAGGAAGAAGGACCAGAGCCCGCCCCTTTGTGTGGATTATCGCCCCTTAAATGAACGAACTATTAAAGATGCCTATCCCCTGCCCCGTATTCAGGATACTTTGGACACTCTATCCTCTGCCACGTGCTTTAGCACACTGGATTTGACATCTGGCTACTGGCAGGTGGAAATGACCCCAAGAGCCCGCAAGGCTGCTGCTTTCTGCACCCAGAAGGGGTTTTTTGAATGGAGTGTGATGCCTTTCGGACTCTGCAACGCACCTGCAATGTTCCAGTGGCTCATGGACCATGTTCTAGTCGGTCTGCAGTGGGAGACATGCTTAGTGTATCTCGACGACATCATAGTCCTGGGGCGGGACACCACACAAATGTTGGAGCAGCTTGGCCGAGTGTTCACTAGGCTGCGTGAAGCCAACCTCAAACTGAAACCATCCAAGTGCCGTTTGTTCCGGGAGCAGGTCCCCTACCTGGGGCATATTGTCTCAGCCAAAGGTGTTGCTACCGACCCTGAGAAAATAAAAAAGGTGGTGGAATGGCCCATCCCCCGCAATGTCTCAGAGGTGCGCCAGTTTGTGGGCTTGGCGTCATATTATCGGCGGTTTGTTGAAGATTTTGCCTCAATCGCCAAACCACTTCATGAACTCACAAAGAAGTATGCACGTTTTAATTGGACAGCTGACTGCCAGGAGGCATTTGAGGAACTGAAAGTCCGGTTGACGTCAGCACCTGTGCTCGCCTACCCTCTTGATGATGGTGACCTCTTCCTGGACACGGATGCTAGTGACTGGGGAATTGGAGTGGTCCTCTCCCAAATGCAAGGAGGTGAGGAGAGAGTAATGGCATACGGTAGCAGGAGACTTTCCTCCACGGAGCAAAACTACTGTACCACCAGGCGAGAACTCCTAGCAGTGGTGGAGTTCACCTCCCATTTTAGACAATACCTGCTCGGGAGGTCCTTTGTTGTCCGAACCGATCACAGCAGCCTGCGCTGGCTAACCAAGCTGAGACAGCCAGAGGGACAACTTGCTCGCTGGTTGGAAAAACTAGCCGAATATGACTTCCAGGTGATCCACCGGGGGGGGGGGGGGAGTTCCACCAAAACGCCGACGCTTTGTCCAGGAGGCCGTGTAGAAGCTCCTGTCCCTGCACCGTACCCGAGCCGGACTCTAGCGGCAGCCTGCGTCAAAGCAAGGGGGTGCAGTGCAGCCTCGCCAACAGTTTCCTGGAAGATGCTCCGCTAGCAGCATCCCTTGAGCAAGCTCTAGCGGGGGTAGTCAATGTTACCAACAATAGCGGTGACCATCCTCTCTCTCATCCAGATATCACCAGGGTTAGCGAGCCATCTCAGACTGAGCTGTTCAGGGGTTGGACCCAAGAGCAGTTAAAAGGAGCACAAATGACTGACATGGACATAGCACCTTTGTGCATGTGGTCTGAGAAGGGGGAGGGACGGCCTGCGTGGGCTGATGTGGCATCATGCAGTCCCGCCACCAAAGCCTACTGGGCGCAGTGGAAGCGACTCTATCAGAGGGATGGGGTTGTACTCAGAAAGTTTTACTGCACAGAGGGAAAGGTGTTTTACCCCCAGATTCTCCTGCCGAGCTCGTACCGCACATCTGTAATGGCACAGATGCATGAGGGGCCGGTGGGGGGCCATTTTGGTGCAGAGAAGACCCTTTCTCGCCTTAAGACCCGGTACTTTTGGTACGATATGAAAACTGATGTCACCCTTTGGTGCCGCACCTGCACCAGCTGCGCAGCCAAGACTCGCCCCAAGAAAACTCCACAGGCGGCCATGGGCTCTGTAAAAGTAGGCAGCCCCATGGAATGGATTGCTGTTCATCTCATGGGTCCGTTGAACGAGACTGAGCGGCACAATCGCTATCTAGTGGTTGTTCAGGACTATTTTAGCAAGTGGGTCGAAGCTTATCCAGTTCCTGATGAGCAAGCGATGACAGTAGCTGAGAAGATTGCCTCGGAGTGGGTGTGTAGGCACGGAGCGCCCCACTCCCTCCACAGTGATCAGGGCACAAACTTTGAGTCAGCTGTGTTTCAGGGAATGTGTGCCCTACTGGGAATTGAAAAAACCCGTACCACCCCATTTCACCCCCAGTCCGATGGCCAGGTGGAGCGGTTTAATGCCACCCTGCAAAAGATCCTGGCTACAACTGCTGAGAGATGTCACTGGGATTGGGATGTGATGATTCCTTATGCACTGATGGCTTATAGGGCAACTAAGCACAGTTCCACAGGGTTGTCACCCAACATGATGCTTTATGGTCGAGAGGTCACGGAACCAGTTGACTTGGTGCCTGGTATGCCCCCCGACTACACCCACAGCAGCTCACTTCCCTTATATGTGATGCAGCTCAGAGAACGACTGGAGCTTTCCCACCAGCTGGCACGGGAAACCTTAGGGAGAGCTGCTGAGCGTGTAAAATGGCAGTATGATAAAAACATTCACCAAATCCACAACAAGGTTGGAGATGCAGTATGGCACTTGGTCAAGGGCACCAAGAGGGTGAAAAACAAAATACGGAAGTTTTTGCCCTCCTACGAGGGTCCCTATATCGTCGTGGGCCAGCTGGACGACATGGTTTACCCTATCCAGAAAAGCCAAAGTGCTAAAGTCAAGGTGGTGCACCATGACAAACTCAAACCTTACTACTCCAGAACCCCTCTGGACAACAGCTGGGCGTTCCAGGGCGCCAAAGAATGGTCAGCAGTGGAGATTCCTCCGCCGGTGTGGGACGACAGTGCAGACAACGCGGACATAGGCCCTCTGGACCTGTGGGGCAACTCGCCAGAGATGGAGGCTGCTGCGGCAGGGGCCCTTCCGGACCCCCACTCTTCACAGACAATTCGACCAGACTGCGACCATCCTTCTGAGAGTTCTTCACGCCCTCGGCTGGATGAGGCCGGAGCTAAGGATTCGAGTGGGGGACGCGACCAATGTCGTCTTCCTGTTGTCGCACCACTTCAGAGGCCACAGAGGACCCACGGAGCTCCTGACAGGTTTGGTGACTGGGTTGCACACTGAACATTAATAATTGAATAGACTTGCCTTAGTTATTTAGTGGTGAGATCATTGTTCCAGGTGAGGGCAAGAATGCGCCCTGATCTCATCGGGAGTAACGGTAGTCTACCCGGAACTCCCTAGTTTCAGTTAAAAAAAAAAGGGAATTACGTTTCTAAGTGTTCACTTTGTAAGAAATAAGAGTTCTATTTTTGTAGTTGCACTCAGCAGCAGGCTGTTTGAGGGGCTGTACAGACTTTGGAGCACACTGAAGATGCTTTAACCACTATGTGTATGTGACAGTTGGCATTTGATATCTCAGTCGTTGTGGCCGCATCTTATGATATTAACACTTCTGCATGGAGAACCCTAGGGGTAAGCTGAAGTCTTTGGTTTAAGATGTTTATAGATGTCTAAGTTTGTTTCTCCTCCTACGAACTCTTGTGCACAGAATGAAGGTTTTATCACACATATTTTGGTGTCACCGCAATGTGAATGAATGATTTTTGTGTTACATTAGTGTGAGGACATGCAGTAGGCATTAACAGACATTCTTTGGACATTTCTTTCTCTTTTGCCTTCAGTCACCTTTTACAGGTGGAGGACTCATTTGTGGACTGTTGGAAATGTTCAGTTGTATGATGTCTGTATTTCTCTCGCCATGATATGTAATGACGTGTGCTGGAGTGATGTCAAAGATTGATCATCATCCACAGTGGGGGTAGTGTTGCAGGCCAAGCCTGCTCTCCTTTAACCTGGACAGGTTGCGGTGTGTATGTGTGTGTGTGTGTGTGAGTGTGTGTATGTGTGGAGGAGAAGTGACATAAGGGGGCCCATGGCGGCATTGTTGTGGCTGAGACGGGAGTAGCGATGGAGGTATAACGAGCTGTACGTAATGATATGAAGAGTGTAAGAAAGCCAGTGTGCTCCGGACGAGCAGTAAGTGTGGACAGTTGCTGCAGTTCTAAATAAAGTGCCTCGTTCTTCCCACTTGAAAAGTCTGTTGGATTGTGTATTGGCTGTTACCACTAACGAGCCGCGCTAGAATAAACGGGCTAGCGCTACCCGGGGCTGTTCAACTACGGTTCGGCGGCCGGCAGAATATCGGGTCGGTAACACCTGCCTCTCGCCCAAAGATGCTGGGATAGGCTCCAGCCCACCCCCCACCCCACCCCCTGCGACCGAAAAAGGATTAAGCGGAAGAAGATGAATGAATGAATAAATGTATGAATGTTTTAGAATCAGTCTGATCTGAAATAAATAAAAGATTTAGGAAACATCTGTGAGTGATAATCATCAGTGTTTGTCTTCTAAATTAAGGGAACTAGGATTAGCCTTGTGCCGTGGGTTAGGTGAAGTCTCGTTGAGTGGTGCGGTACTGTGGTGATGTGAAAAGGATGAGGCAGAGTTCTCTCTCAAAGTCAGCTTTATTCACAACACCATCATCTCAAAGCAGACAAAGAGAAAGAGGATGACACAGTAAACTCTCGTCCTTAAATATCAGGAACTTCACACTTCACAGATCATGTCACACAGACCACCTTGCATTATAAAGACAGTCACAATGCATTTCTCTCCATGATATCACTTCCACTGTCTCCAATGCATCCCTTCCTTAATCCTTTAATTGAACCCCCCACAGTCTCAAGTTCCTGCCTTTGTTCTGACCTAAAATGTGAGTCACAAAACAGGTCCCATGTGTGTGTGGTGTGGAAACCTTTTGTCAGCACCTGTTATTGGGGTTGCGTTCTATTGCGTTCTATTGGACTAAAGTCTATTGGACCACCTGCTGACAAAGCAACAGCTCCCCCTTTTAGTGAAGAACTAACAGCTTCCCCTCCCCCTTATTCGGGGGCACGAGCCCCATTAGGGGTGTGCCAAAACCAAATGCCACAAAATACTGCCATGGCACAGGAGCCAATTAAGTGTACTCAACCAACACCCACGATAATGGCCCCATTAGTTGTGATTGAAAATGGATTGTTACAAACAGCCCCGTTCCAGGAAGGGCCAGAACATACTGAGCAGACTAAGGTATTTTTAGAAAAAAACAGTAGAGGGTGCTGTGGACACCTCGGATAATACAGGGATAATATCAGATTGTACTTTTGATACCAGGTCATATGTAGAGGAAACCACTGATCAAGGCACACTCTCGGTATGTGCACTAACTTCAGCCATTGAAGATATAGGACTAAACCTACATGATGCCGCCTCTAATAGACGTGGTCCACACATAACAGCCTGTAGGCCTTACGATGGTAATGTACATACATGTATGGACAGGAGTCACACTCCCCGAGTGAGGCAAATGCCATTGACCACGGCAATGTCAACCAGTGGCTGTGTAACCACAAACAACACCCCATTTTCACTACAAGATGCAGCTTTGATAAAATCTCAGTTACCAGATATACATAATGGCGGTGCTCCATGGGTCAAGGCTTTCCTTGAGGCCTGTGCTGGAGTTGTACTGGCTCTGGGAGACTTTAGGCAGGTGTTCGCCTCATGTACAACCTTGGGGATGCTACAGGAGGTGGAGCAATTAGGAGGTACAGATTTGGACAGGGATGAATCCCCGTTGTCAGCAGTGGTGTATTTATTGTTTCCCATAATACGTGAAAATTTGCCCATTCAAATGAAATCGGCCGAACAGTGCAACATCCCACCTAATGACCATGAGAAGGGTGCCATGTACTTGCTCCGAGTAAGAGAATTATGGCAAGACAGGACAGGTGAGGACCCAGCTATGAACGACACAATTGAAATGCTCTTTAGGAGAGCAGTAGAAGCCTCACTACCCACCATCATACAAACAATGTTGAAGCAAGTGGTTGGACTACCCAGTCTACCGTTCACTATTTGGTCAGCTCATGTTACCCAATACACTGATAATGAAATTGAGAAATGTGAACAGGAAAAGAAGGAATTAGCTTCTCTGCAGTCACAAGTAGCAAAGTCACAGCTGAAAGAGATGAGATACAAGGTAAACCAGAATAAAGCCTCTGTTAAGCAGATGTCACAACAACTCACATCCCATCAAACTCCATCAATGCAACCCCTCCAGAACCTACCATCACAACACCCACACGACCAATATGGACCCTACCCAGACCCCCACCATATCCGCCCTATCAGTATCAGCTGCAGGGCCTCAGGGAGCAGCAGAGGTTTAATAGCAGAGTTAGGGGCCGTGTCAACAGTAAACCTCGGATGGACCCCAGCCCACAGGACCAATGCTTCCAATGTGGACAATATGGTCACTGGACTCAACAATGCCCACAGCAATACTCACAGAGGCAACCTGGAGGGTCCCCTCAGTATCAACACAATGTGTATCCTCCCCCACGAGATCCACCTCCTCTTCCTCCCAAGGCCCAGGGTAATTAGGATCAAGCACCTGGGGCTAATCAATTACCACTGTGTGGTGGACACACATGTGTGACCTGCTTTGTGACTCACATTTTAGATCAGAACAAAGGCAGAGCTTCCTGTGAAATTACAGGAAGCTGCAAGGCTTGAGACTGTGGGGGAGTAATTAAAGGATTAAAGAGGAGATGCATTGTTACTGTGAATTTTAATGCAACGTGGTCTGTGAGACATGTGACTTGTGAACTGCAAGAGTCCTGGGATTTAAGGACGAGAGTTTCCTGTGTTTCATTCATTCTTCTGTGAGATGTTGGTGATGTGAATAAAGCTGACTTGAGAGAGAACTCTGTCTCGTCATTCCCACATTCCCACACTGGTGACCCAAGATGAATCATGCAAGAGGAGAATTCCCCTGGGCCAGCCTCATCAGGAGCCCCCAGCCAAGTGAATGCCGCTACAGTCCAGCTACCGGACTTCTGGCAGAACAATCCGCGCTCCTGGTTCAACGCGATTGAGGCGCAGTTCAACCTCCAGGGGATATCGGTAGACGCCACAAAATTCTACCACGTAGTCGCAAAGCTGGACAACAACACGGCCCAGCATGTGGAGAGCCTGATCGACCAGCCGCCAGACAGCGACAAATACGGCACGTTGAGGGCTGCACTCATCCAGCAATTCACCCCCTCGGCAGAGGAGTGAGCAGAGAGGCTCCTGGCGCTGACGGAGTTGGAAAATGACATGCCCGCGAACCTGATGGGGAAGTTGTTGAGGTTGAAAGACTCTGATGACGATCACTTCATTTTAACCCACCTCTTCCTCAGGACTCTACCGTCAGCAGCGAGAGCGACCCTGGCCAGTTCGCCACTGTTGGCTCAACGGGACTACCGCGCGCTGGGCCGAGAGGTGCAGCGGATTGTCAACGCCACCAAGCGGCACGCGGCCACGGCCGCTGCAGCGGAACTCGGCGCAATGACCGGAGATGACAGGGGGCCAGAGGCAGCGGTACCAGACTCACCGACGACGGCGGTGGCAAGGGCCAGGGAACGCGGATCAGACGTCCTTAGTTTCTACCATCGTCGCTTCGCAGAGAGGGCACGCAAATGTGTACCACCGTGCCAGTTCGGCCGTTCGGGAAATGCCAAGACCGGGGGTCGGTAGCAGCCGCGGCCCTCGGGGAGGAGAACAAGCTGCTCTACTTGTTGGACGCACGCTCGGGGAGGCAGTTCCTCGTGGACACAGGCTCCCAGTTGAGTTTCATCACACCTTCCTATGCGGACAGACTAGCAGGTTCCAGTGGTCCCGGGGTGACAGCGGCGAACGGCTCGGAGATTAAGACCTTTGGTGAGAAGACTCTGCTTCTGTCTCTACGCGGCCGTACATTTGAGTGGACTTTTGTTGTAGCAGCAGTGAATTTCAATATGTTGGGGGCTGATTTTTTGTGCTCACATGGGTTGTTGTTTGATCTAGCTAACAGGCGCCTGGTTAATGCACTTTCTTTTGATTCTATTCCCTTACAGCGCGAGTGGCCCCGCCAACAGCACAAGCCAACGTTACAGCTGCAAGCGGTAAGTTCCACACACTGCTCACTCAGTTCCCAGCACTCACGGTCCCCACATTTTCGCCAACAGTCACTAAACACGGGGTGGAGCATTTTATTACCACTACCGGACCGCCCATTTTCGCAAAAGATCAGCGCTTGGACGCAGTTAAACTGGCCATAGCGCGCGAGGAGTTCTCCAACCTGGAGAGGTTGGGCATTATCAGGCGTTCAAACAGTCCGTGGGCTTCCCCGCTACACATGGTCCCGAAAGCTGACGGATCATGGCGCCCTTGCGGGGATTTCCGCAGGTTAAACAACGCTACAGCCCACGACCACTACCCAATCCCGCATATCCAAGATTTTTCCGTTCATTTGGCAGGAGCGCGCGTTTTTTCTAAAATAGACTTGGTTCGCGGTTACCACCAAGTCCCAGTGCGCACTGAGGACATACCCAAAACAGCGGTAATAACTCCGTTTGGCCTATTCGAGTTTTTACGCATGCCATTCGGACTTAAAGGGGCTGCTCAGACGTTCCAACGCATGATGGACGCGGTGCTTCGCGATCTCCCTTTCGTGTTCGTTTACTTGGACGATATTTTAGTAGCCAGCGCGTCCGAAGACGAACACGAAAAACACCTGGCCACAGTTTTCCGAAGGTTGGGAGATCACGGGTTAATAGTCAACCCAGCAAAGTGTCAGTTAGGGGTGACGCAGATTGATTTTTTAGGACACCGCGTCTCCCCCGAGGGAGCAGTTCCGCTTCCTGACAAAGTGCGCGCAGTGGCAGATTTCCCCCGGCCGCAGACGGTCAGGGCGTTGCAGGAGTTTTTGGGAATGGTGAATTTTTATAACCGTTTTCTCCCCCGCGCGGCGCAACTCATGCAGCCGCTATATGCCGCGCTCAAAAAAAAGAAACCCGTGGATAAGGTCGAGTGGTCCCTGGAGCGGGACCAAGCGTTCTCAGAGGTGAAAGCAGCCTTGGCAAAGGCTGCGTCGTTGGCACACCCAGACCCAACGGCCTGCATAGCGCTCACCACTGACGCATCAGATGTGGCCATAGGGGCGGTCGTGGAGCAACATGTAGCCAGGGTTTGGCAGCCCCTCGCCTTTTTCAGCAGGACCTTGCGCGATAGCGAACGTAAATACAGCGTGTTCGACAGGGAGCTGCTGGCTCTCCATTTGGCCATCCGCCACTTTCAGTTCTGGCTAGAAGGGCGCTCTTTCACCGCGTTCGTTGACCACAAACCGCTAACGTTCGCGATGGCCAAGGTTTCCGAACCATGGTCAGGCCGGCAGCAGAGACAGCTGGCCGCGATATCAGAGTTTACCACTGATATTCAGCATGTGGCGGGCAAACTCAATGTAGTGGCAGATTGCCTCTCGCGCGCCGTGGCAGCCCCAGTCAGTATAGGAGTAGATTACGCAGCCATGGCCACGGAGCAGGTTAGTGACGCAGATGTGCACGCGCTTCAGTCTGGACCAACAGGGTTAAGGCTGGAGAGCAGGGTGCTGCAAGACGGTATGCCCCCCCTAATCTGCAATGTCTCCACTGGACGGCCGCGTCCAGTAGTTCCGGCCGCGTGGCGCCGCCGTGTTTTTGACTCGATTCATTCTTTGGCGCACCCCGGGGTGCGCGCGTCAGTCAAAATGGTAGGAGAGAAATTTGTGTGGCCGAGCCTTCGCAAACAAGTTAAAGAGTGGGCAGCAGCCTGCACGGCGTGTCAAAGAGCCAAAGTACACAGGCACACGAGGGCTCCTTTGGAGCCATTTCACATTCCGGCCAAGAGGTTCGATCACGTTCATGCGGACCTTGTGGGCCCCCTCCCGCTGTCACAAGGGTACACACACCTTCTGACAATGGTGGACCGCACCACGCGCTGGCCTGAAGTTGTCCCGCTGGCATCAACCACCGCCAAAGAGGTGGCACGCACGTTTTTAACAGCTTGGGTGGCGCGGTTCGGCATCCCGTCGGAAATTACGTCCGACAGAGGCCCTCAATTTGTGTCCGAGCTTTGGTCGACAATGGCCCACAGCCTGGGTGTCACAATTCACCGCACAACCGCGTACAATCTGCAGGCTAACGGGTTATGCGAACGTTTTCATAGGTCATTGAAAGCAGCTCTCAGAGCGTCACTGACGGATGCAAATTGGGTAGACAAGTTACCGTGGGTGTTATTGGGGTTGCGTTCTGCGCCTAAAGAGGACTTAGAAGCCTCCCCAGCGGAGCTCGTGTTTGCGCAGCCACTCCAGCTGCCCGGGGAGTTTCTCCCAGATAACCCTGCACCAGACGCCTCCCCGTCTCAGCTGTTGCGGAGTAACATAGAATCAAGCACGCTGCCCGGCCCCGCGCACCACAGTTTTCCGCGCGTTTTTGTGCCTAAAACTTTGAAGAACGCAGAGTTTGTTTTTGTCAGACACGATGCGCATCGAACCCCGCTGCGACCGCCTTATGACGGACCCTTCAGAGTGCTAGAAACAGGGGACAAGCAGTTTTTGCTAGATTTAGGGGGTAGGAAAGAGAAAGTTGGCATAAACAGACTCAAACCAGCTTTTGTGGTGGCAGACGAGCAAGTGCTGTTGGCAAGGGCCCCGCGGGGGGCTTCACAGAGTAATGTTTCCCCAGAACACCCTCAGGGACTGATAAAAGGTTTCCACCCCCAGACGGCAAACCCCCAGCGTGACGGCGCCGCAGAGACGTTGAATCCCAGCTACAGCAGGTACGGCAGGAGACTGAAGCCTAGACAACATGTGGGCTGATGTGTATTGATACTATCACGGCATGCATGTTGTTATTCTCTTGTTTGTTCTAAAATGTTGGGGGGGGGGCTTGTGTGGTGGACACACATGTGTGACCTGCTTTGTGACTCACATTTTAGATCAGAACAAAGGCAGAGCTTCCTGTGAAATTACAGGAAGCTGCAAGGCTTGAGACTGTGGGGGAGTAATTAAAGGATTAAAGAGGAGATGCATTGTTACTGTGAATTTTAATGCAACGTGGTCTGTGAGACATGTGACTTGTGAACTGCAAGAGTCCTGGGATTTAAGGACGAGAGTTTCCTGTGTTTCATTCATTCTTCTGTGAGATGTTGGTGATGTGAATAAAGCTGACTTGAGAGAGAACTCTGTCTCGTCATTCCCACATTCCCACAACAATAGTGCTGCCCAGGACTGACAACAGGTGACTCTCTGTGTCCCACAGATCTGTTTCTCAAACCCCTGGTAAAAATGAGAGTGGATGGTAGAGATTACATGTGCATGATTGACACAGGAGCCAGGTATTCCACGCTAAATACACCACTCCCCATTTCAATGAATACCGTACCTGTTGTTGGCTTCTCTGGTAACACAGAAGAGTGGCCTCTTTCTAGACCTGTTCCCTGTTTGTGGAATTCACTAAAACTTGAACATTTTTTCTTACTATCATCATCATGCCCTGTGAACTTGTTAGCAAGAGACATAATGTGTTCACAAAATATTTCATTATTGTTGACACCCACCCACATTGACATAACTTTCCCTGACGGTTCAGTGCAACGCTGTGCAATGCCCAAACATGCACTTAGACAAATGATGCAATCTTTCGCAAATCTAACTGACCCACTCACTGAAGTGGGTGCGGAAATTTGGTGGGAGCTACTTTTTGACTTTGAGCAAAGTCCCTTGGAGGACATTTTTTTTTACAGTGGCTTCCTTGGATATCAACTGTATATCCCTATGAAAATCCCCATGACCCACCTCATTGCACATTTAATTATAAGCTTTTCGGTGATGAGAACTATGATGCATTGTGGGAAGGGTATACACAACAATTTCAAGAAACCACAGAACAACCAACGATTGAGATTGATGACATTTATGTGGGAAAGGAAGCTGTGGCTGCGGCAGTTACTAGATCAGACTCATTACAACCCTTATATGCAATGACTGCCACATCTGCACCTCATGTGACTCTGAAGGTAATGGATGGAGGGGAAGCAAAAAATTTGGGCCCTATGATAAGGACTACCATAACAGCAACTGACTGGATGCCCACACAGAACACAAATCTACAATACTCTCCTTCCTTGCCAGTGTATCAGATCGCACATCACTCCACTGTGGCTATGAAGCTTGAAAAAGGATTTCTCATGTGCACACATGGCAGAGAAAATACAGTCCACCCTGACACACAGTCATTGTTAGACAGCCTCCCTGAAACACTGTGGTCTCAAGGCTCCACTGACGGAGGTCTACTCAATGTTGCCCCTGTCTCAATCCCTCTGGAAGCTAATACTGTTCCTATCTCCCGTGCCCAATATCCCCTTCGTATGGATCAAATAGAAGGTATTAAAGGCACCATTTCTGGATTGATTCAATAGGGGGTTCTTGTCCACACTGAGTCCCCATGGAAAACCCCGATTAACCCGGTTCCTAAGCCAGGAAAATCAGCTTATCACATGATTCAGGATCTTAGACCTATCAACAAGGTGGTAGTACCCACTCTTTATTACACGCCTAACCCATACACCATGCTGAATGCAATTTAACAGAGTAATAGGTTTTTCTCTTGCATTGAACTTGCAAGCACCTTTTTCTGTGTACCACTCCATCCCGATTAGCAACAACTGTTTACTTTCTCCTATGGGGGCACACAATACACCTCCAGTTGGTTGCCACAGGGGTTCGTTGACTCTCCATCCATTTTTAATCATGCCTTAAAACAGCAACTGCATTCTCTTGCACTGCCAGAAGGGGTCACACTCTTGCAATATGCAGATGACATTCTGTTAGCAGCCCCTGACTCCAAATCAATCATGAGTGCTACTACTACTGTATTAAATCATTTGGCTGCATGTGGGTTCAAGGTATCCAAATCCAAATTACAAATTGGGCAACCAAAGGTTACTTTTTTGGGCCGGGTGATTGGTACTTCTTAGCTTAGTATGACAGCTACACATAAAACTGACATTCTTAACCACTCTAAGCCCATGACTGTGAAGGCAATGCTGCAGTTTCTGGGGTTGGTGACATACAGAGAGAACTTTGTGCCAGATTTTTCTGGATTAGTGGTGCCCCTACAGGCCTTAATCACTCAAGCAGGATACAAAAACTACAACTCTCCCTTAAAATGGACATTGCAAGCAGATCAGGCCTTCATTGAACTAAAAACTGTACTCTCCTGAGCATGTTCTCTGCATGCACCAAATTACTCAAAACATTTCCATCTCGATGTTGATGAAAAGAATGGCTTTGCTAATGCCGTTCTGTTTCAAAAGGGGGGGAGTGTGGCAAACACAGGTAGAAACGTACTAATGTACTATAGCAGCAAACTAGACAGTGTAGAAATAGGTCATCCGAATTGTGTAAAATATGTGGCCGCTATAGGAAAGTCTATTGAAAAGACATTGCACCTGGGCAATCAAACCATTATTCACAAAACACATGGAGTTAAAGCCTTCCTTCACTCTAATGCTTTCACTTTATCAGCACATAGGGCTCAAGGATTACAGCAGCTACTTAATAAACCACACATACATTTTACCAGCAAAGGGATAAACATGGCCTCACAACCTAAGCAGGCTGTACAACCTAAGCAGGGCTGCTCGCAGAGATAGCAAAAAGATGTAACAACCTAATAGTTTCTGAATGCAAAAGATGCAATAGACTTACACAATGGTCCCCTCCGGCATACAACTAGGAAAATACCGGTCGCTATGGAGGGTGAGAATATGTATGGGCACATAATCATACCATGTAGGATAACTAAGTAGACGGTTGTGCTGTTTCGTCCCATCTAGCAACAATGCTCTGCACTGTGTGTGTTTATATATTTACATATTTATTCCATCTAGCTACAATGCTCCGCACTGGGTGTGTTTATATTTATATATCTATATATTTATTCCATCTAGCTACAATGCTCCGCACTGTGTGTTTATATATCTACATATTATTCCATCTAGCTACAATGCTCTGCACTGTGTGTTTATATATTTACATATTTATTCCACCTAGCTGCAATGCTCCGTACTGTGGGTGTTTATATATCTACATATTTATTCCATCTAGCTACAATGCTCCGCACTGTGTGTCTGTGTGTGTATATATATTAATATGTACATATGTGTATTAGCTGCTCTTGCTTTTTTTTTCTTGCCTTCTGATTGTTGCTCTGAGTGTTGCTATCCCTGTGCTGTTGCAATCCTGGAATTTTCCCATTGTGGGACTAATAATATTCTTATCTTATCTTATCTTATCTTATCTTATCAAACACGACCATGATTGTGCTGCTGAAACAAAAAGAGAAATGAAACTACATGATAACTTACAGCCAGAACCACTTGAGAGTGCTAAGCTGATTTTATTTTGTGATGGCTATAGCCATCACACACAGACGCACACACTGACAGCCTCTTTTGCAGTAGCACAAGAAACCCTGGAGGGCCTGGAAATGAACCAAGCACGGATCATCCCACAACCAGCATCAGCACAAATGACAGAACTGGTGGCATTGACAGAAGCATGTAAATTAGCAAAAGGAAAAACGGCAACAAAATACACAGACTCAGCTTACACAGTAAAAGCTGTACATGCAGACATGTGTCACTGGAGAAGTGTCATAAATGCCCTTTTTAGGGCATTAATGAGGCACCAAATGCCGACAGTGAGTTTGCTTGTTTATTAACAGAAACACAAAGGAATGAGCCACGTGGGGCAAAACACATACACTAAACATGAGACACAAATAAAGAACACAAACACCTACATAAGAGTGCAGCGAGGGTGAAACCTGACACTGGAAATACACACATATGATTGAAGCGAGGGCGAAACCTGACGCTGAAACGAGACTGGAGCCGGTCGTAGGGACTCCAGTCTAAGGCAGACGAGATTGCAGCCACGACTACGTCTAGCTGGCGATCTTAAATAGTGAACAGAACTCAAACTACAAACAGGTATGGAGTAAATGTAATGACAAAGTGCAGACAGCCGTGACAGGTCATGAACAGATTTGACAGCCGGAAGTCCTGTCATGGCACTGTCAAAATAAAAGCACAGACATAATGAAAATGTAATTAGAAATACATATGGAAGAAAGGGAAATAAACAAGAGACCCGAGCCCGGTGCGGAACCGAACTCGGGATCACCACAAGAAGAAAGGGGTTTGTGACCTCAGCTGGAACACCAGTAAAGCATTTGGATCAGTTATTGAGATTATATTATGCACTATTAGAACCTATCTCTCAACAGGTTGCAGAGATCCTCACCAAGAAACAGGACCATGGCGCATCACCTGTGGAGGTGGGCCACTGGGTTTTGAGGAAGGTACATATGCTCAGCTGGTCTTCCCCTAGGTGGAAGGGACCATATAAAGTGGCTGAAGTAACATCACATTGTGTAAAGGTGTGGTTCACGAAAGACAGGTTGAGTAAATGGATCAATAAGACTCATTGTACACCATCCAGGGATCCAACAGACAGGACACTGACAATCATAAGGACAGACTTAGACAGGACACGAGGTGAAAATGATGAAACTTCACCCAAACTCAGAGGACTTGAGACAGAAACGGGGGGGGGGGGGGGTGCAAGGATGAATGACCACCTTTGTAAAAAACAACTTTCCTTTTGGAAAGGATGGAAATGTAGTTGGACATGTGCATCAGTAGTGTCGGCAATCATTACCATTTTGGCCACAGTTTCCTCTATATGGTTACAACACCGACAAATAGGAGGATGCCGACTTGACAAAAGGACCACAGCACCAAGTGTACCATCGTTAACTTTCCAACAAGGTAACCCATCAACCATCCAAATTGACTTTTGCGACATGGCTGACTGTGAAGGATGGGCAGATAAGGGACAGTTACAATGGCAGACAAATACATTTGTGTTATTATTAAAGGATCTAATTGGTGGGGTGACAACTGTCAGGAATGAAAATGGGTGGGATGGAACACTGGACCCCAGTCCTGGGGTCACACCCCATGGGAAGCACAACAGTGAGTCTGTAATGGACAAAACCTCATACAACAAATGTCTCTGTCAAAAGGGACACCCCCCGGATGTAAACCTGGAAAGTGCAACCCCATTTTTATTATATTAAAAGACCCATGCATTTCAAATGCAGACACTTTGCACTAGGAGCCTGGGTGCCGGGAACAGATCCACTGGGGCATTTTTACCTACCACAAACTACCAGCAAGCTACCGCCCAATCTCCCTACTCAGCGTTCCTTACAAAATCATGGAGCGCCTAATACTGCAACGCATTTCCCCAGAAATAGAGGATATTCTAAGTGTGGATCAAGCAGGTTTCCGCAAGGACCGCAGTACAGGAGAACAAGTACTGGCCCTAACCACCTTCATTGAAAATGGCTTCGAGAGCAGACTGAAGACAGGGGCTGTGTTTCTCGATCTTACAGCCGCCTATGATACGGTCTGGCACAAAGGCCTCCTCCTGAAACTTATAAAGGCGATCCCTGCTTGGGCAACAGCAATTATAAAAACCCTGCTGACCAACCGAAGGTTCAGAGTCCACCTCAGTCAGAACACAAGTGCATGGAGAATGCAGAAAAACGGACTCCCACAAGGCTCAGTTCTAGCTCCAACTCTGTTCAACCTCTACATAAACGACCTGCCTACTACAAAATCCCGCAAATTCATCTATGCAGACGACATCTGTTTGGCATTCCAAGCACCAGACTTTGAACCACTGGAACGGGTGCTCACGGAAGATCTTGCTAAACTGGACCAGTTCTGCAAAATCTGGCGCCTAAAACCAAGCCCAGCAAAAACCGTCTCCAGTGTATTTCATCTCCACAATGCAAAAGCTGCCAGAGAACTAAACATCCACCTGAGCGGACTCAAGCTTAAGCATGCCCCAAATCCAACTTATCTTGGAGTGACCCTTGATAGGACCTTATCCTTCAAGGAACATCTAAAGGGGACGGCTGCTAAGGTGAAAGTACGAAACAACCTGCTCTGCAAGCTCGCTGGTGCAAAATGGGGGGCGGCAGTCTCCACCCTGCGCACCTCAGCACTGGCCCTTTCATACTCTGTAGCAGAATATTGTGCCCCTGTCTGGTCCAGGTCATCTTACACACACCATGTAGACACCCAGCTCAACTCAACCATGAGAACTATAACTGGAACAATCCGCTCAACACCACTCCCCTGGCTCTCTGTACTGTCAAACATAGCCCCTCCACACATCCGGCGAGCAGCATTAACTCAAAGGATGCTCCAAAAAGTTAAAGATTTTCCTCACTTACCAATCCATGCAGATATCTACACCCCACCCACTGCCCGACTTTCATCCAGACGGCCGATTTGGAAAAACCCTCCCCCAGCTGACTTTACCATCCAGACAGCTTGGCAAGAGGAATGGGAGACCAAGGAGGTCCCAAACAAACAGCTGGTGATAAACCCCAACCAACAGGTCCCGGGCACCAACCTCCCAAGGAGACAGTGGTCTACACTCAATCGCTTCAGGACTGGACATGGCCCCTGCTTGGCCAGCCTTCACAGATGGGGCAGTAGCCCTAGCCCACTGTGCGCATGTGGAGAGGAGCAAACTATGGAACACATCATAGAGGCTTGCCCGCTCCAAAGACTGGAAGGAGGATTACACACCCTCCATACAGCAAACCAGGAGGCAACTGCTTGGCTTAAGGACTTTGCATTCGCTAAATAATAACCTACGAGTTAAGGGAGACCCAAGTAAGGATAAGAATGATAAGTGGCATAAGATTAAGGATAGACACAGGGAAGAGAAAAAGGTTACCATCCTAACCCCAAAGGAGATAACTGTTACTAAAATGATAGAAATTGAGACTGGGTTTACACAAAAGGATTATTGGTTAGACTCGATAAGTAATACTGCTAAATCTGTAACCACAGATGATTACATTGTCTGCCCCTTTTCCCATCCAGCGCTTTTAACTGTACCATCATTGTTCTCATAAAATGAAACTTATTAAGATAAGATAAGAAAAGATAAGCCTTTATTAGTCCAACAATGGGAAAATTCCAGGATTGCAACAGCACAGGGATAGCAACACTCAGAGCAAAAATTTAGAAGATAGAAAGTAAGAGCAGTGAATATACGTACATATGTACACATAAATATATAAATATATATATACACAGTGCGGAGCATTGTAGCTAGATGGAATAAACAGAATAACCGTCTATTTAGTTACCCACATAGCATGAATTTGTACCCATACATATTGTCACCCTCCGTAGCGATTGATATTGTCCTAGTTGTATACTGGAGGGGACCATTAGTGTAAGTCTGTTGCGTCTTTTGCATTCAATACTATTAGGTCGTCATGTTTTTTTGCTATCTCTGCACGCAGCTCTGCTTAGGTTATACAGTCTGACAGCTGTATGTAGGAAGGACCTGCAAAACCTCTTGGTCTCGCACCTAGGGTGATGTAGCCTACTGCTAAATGAGCTCCTCAGTGCGTTCAGTATGTCCTTCATAGGGTTGGACTCGGACTCCAGCAGAGATGACAGTTTAGCCACCATCCTTCTCTCTCCTATCTCCTCCACTGGGTCAAGGCGCTGCCCCAGGACAGAACTAGCTTTCTTGATCAGTTTGTTCAGTCTCTTCCTATCGGCTGCTGTGATGCCACTGCCCCAGCAGACCACTCCAAAAGTGATGGCTGATGCCACCACCGAATCGTAGAATGTCTTCAGGGGCACCTCTTGTACACCAAAAGACCTGAGCCTCCTCAGTAGGAACAGCCTGCGCTGTCCCTTCTTGTTGAACGCGTCGGTATTGTGTGACCTGTCCAGTTTATTATTCAAATGAACACCCAGGTACTTGTAGGATGTCACCATCTCAATGTCTGTTCCCTGGATGTTTACTGGTGCTGTGAGGGGTTGTCCTTGTCTGCGGCAGTCCACAAACAGCTCCTTAGTTTTCCTCATGTTGATCTGGAGGCAGTTCCGATGGCATCAGTCCATGAAGTCCTGGATAAGTCCTCTGTACTCAGCTTCATCTCTGTTGGAGATGAGGCAGATGATCGCAGAGTCGTCAGAGAACTTCTGCAGATGGCAGTGTGTTGTGTTGTGTGAGAGGTCCGCCGTGTAAAGGGTGAACAGGAAGGGAGCCAAAACCATACCCTGGGGGGCCCCCGTGCTGCCGATGATCGTGTCGGACACACAATTCCGAGTTCTCACAAACTGTGGCCGGTTTGTGAGGTAGTCCAGAATCCACAATGACAGGTGCTGTTCCACCCCTGCGCACAGCAGCTTGTCCCTCTGCGCACAGCAGCTTGTCCCTCAGGATCATTGGTTGAATGGTATTGAAAGCACTGGAGAAGTCAAAGAACATGATCTTCACTGTGTTCCCGGGCTTCTCCAGGTGGGACAGGGAACAGTGAAGAAGGAAGATCACTGCATCCTCATCCCCGATGCCATGCTGGTAGGCGAACTGGAGTGGATCCATCGCTGGTCCCACCAGGGGGCGGAAGTCAGCAAGGAGCAGTCTCTCCAGGGTCTTCATTAGGTGAGACATCAGGGCCACTGGCCTGTAGCTGTTCAGGTCTCTGGGGTGGGAAGTCTTTGGTACAGGTATCACACAAGATGTTTTCCACAACTGTGGTACCCTCCCCAGCTTCAGGCTCAGGTTGAAGATGTGCTCCACAATCCCACACAGTTGGTCTGCGCAGGACTTGAGGAGCTTCGCACTGATGCCGTCCGGTCCCGAGGCCTTCCTCGCCTTGATCTTCCTCAGCTCCATCCTCAGCTGGGTTTTAGTGAGGGTCAGGTTGGGGGACTGTGTGCTGGGAGTGGGGGGGGGTGTTGGTGGAGGGGGGTGTGGACAGCAGGTCTCGGTGACTTTAGAGGCAGCAGTGGTTGGTGTGCATGTGGGGGGGAGGGCGGTTGGTCAAACCTATTAAAAAAAAGTTTCAGATTGTTCACCCCCCGTGGCCTGGGAGGAGGTATTCTGGAGCCCAGAGATGGTTTTGAGGTTTCTTCTGACCCCGCCGATGTCGCTCTGTTGCAGCTTGTCCTCCATCTTCTTCCTGAAGCTGTCCTTGCCTTCTCTTATCTTCCTCCTTAGCTCCCTCTGTACGGACTTCAGCATCTCCCTGTTCCCCAACCTGAAGATTCTCTTCTTCTCTCTCAGAAGTGTTTTTTATCTCGGGGTTGATCCAGGGATTTTTGTTCGAGCAACACCGTATAATATTGGTGGGTACAGTGTTGTCCACACAGAAGTTGATGTAGTCCTTGATGGTGTGAGTGAGGCCGTCGATGTCCTCACCATGTGGATCGCAGAGCTACTCCCAGGCAGTGATTTCAAAACAGTCCTTTAGCGCGTCTATTGCCTCCTCAGACCATGTCTTCACTGTGCGCATAACCGGAGGTTGTCTGTGTACTAGGGTTTTGTACACCGGCCGGAGATGAACCAAGTTGTGATCCAATATCCCGAGTGGGGGGAGTTGTGATGAGGTGTATGCCTCCTTAGTGTTTGCATAGAACAAGTCCAGTGTTTTATTGTCTCTAGTGTGGCATGTGACATACTGGGTGAACGTGGGCAGAATGGGGGACAGTGAAATATGGTTGAAATCACGGGAGATGAGGAGGAGAGCATCTGGGTGTTGTGTCAGCAGCCTGCCAGTTACTGTGTGAATGGTGTCACGCACTGTCCCAGTGTTCACCGTCAGATTTGCATAAATAACAATGCAGATCACATGTGAGTATTCCCTCGGGAGATAAGCAGGCCACATTCTAACAGCTAGCAACTCAATGTCTTTGCTGCAATGTTGCTCTTTAACAGTGATATGTCCCAGTTTACACCAGTTGTTATTGACATACATTATCACTCCTCTGCCCCTTGCCTTCCCACTGTCTGGTGTCCGGTCTGCCCGTATTGCGTGGAAACCCTCCAGTTTGATGTTAGCATCTGTTGCTAGTTCTGTTAGCCACATCTCAGTAAACAACATCATGCTAATCTCTCTAAAGGTGCTTTCGTAGAGGGAGATAGTCGCTAGCTTGTCAATCTTATTGAGTAGCGATCGGACGTTCCCCATCATAATGGATGGTAGGACGGGTCTGTACTTTATATTCCTCACCCACCGTCTTACTCCAGCTCGACATCCACGCCGTTTTCGTCTTATTTCTCCCGGTATGTTGAGTTTTTGTGTTAGCATCGTGGGCCGGTTAAGTGCTAACAACTGGTCCCTGTTGTACCTTATCCTGCCATAAACATTGGCTCCATCCACTGGCTCAGGAGGCATTTGGGGCAATCTATGTGTCTGTGATTGATAAGGTGTCGCCGGATCAGAAAGTTTAGCAAGAGAAGCCAGATAGTAAATCAGAAATAGGAAGAAATTCAGCCGCTGTTGCAAAAAGGCAGCCGACTCGTGTGGCGCCGGAAGTTGAACGATGTATTTGCACATGACTGAACATCCTGAGTCTAAGTGTAAATATTTAGAAACCCCATACCCGTTGGCGCAACCAGGAACAAATCCACCTATCTCTACTCCCAAAAGAAATAACTACACCTGCATTACTAAATACCATCCCACCGGACACTCAGTAGGATGCTTACCAGTGTGCAGAAATCATTAATGCAACATGGGCAAATGCCACCAAACTCAATTTTGCCCACTCAGATGTTTATTGGTACTGTGGAGGTTATAGATTGAGGATAACCCTTCCCCACGACTGGTCAGGCACTTGCACCATAGTATCCCTAATAGCACATGTTAAGGTAATTTCCACATCTGTATCTGATATTAACCTATGGCAGCAAGCCCAATTTGATCCACTGTCAAGTCCTACAAGAAATAGGGTTGGTAGAATCGCAACTAACTCTTTTGATCTTTACGCAGGCTCTCCTACATACATTGATGCTATAGGGATACACAGAGGTGTTCCTGACCAATATAAATAAGTAGCTCAAGTGGCATCTGGGTTTGAGGTAATGTTACCTTACATCGGACCAATAATCACTGCTAGTAAGAATGTAGATCGTATTAATTATATCCGTTCCAATGTGCAAAAGCTCAACAATATGACTAGAGATGCTGTTACTGGTCTGCAGGAATAATTAGCTGCAACTTCCCTAATGACTTATCAGAATAGGATGGCATTGGCTTTCCTATTGGCTGAAAGGGTGGTGTATGCTCTTTGTTTACACAAGATTGCTGCATTTTTATCCTCAACAATACAGCTCCAGATGGGTCTATAATGCGTGCCTTATGAGGTCTAAAAACCTTGTCTGAGGAATTGGTAGAACACTCAGGTATCAACGATCTGCTAGGAAATTGGCTAGACCGAACGTTTGGTAAATGGAAAAACTTGATCACTTCTGTACTTATATCATTGGCAGTAGCAGTGACTATTCTCACCTTATGTGGATGCTGCAGCATGCCCTGTATTCCTCACTTATGTCTAAAATGCATCACCACCGCAATTAATGAAAAATCCCCTACTCCACCTGGTTATCAGATAGCGCAGTGCCAAGAGGAGGTAGTCCCATTGGTTCTCCTCTCTAAGCCCGGAAGAAGATCCCAAGATGGAAGATGTTGACGAAGAAGACCATTGTGCTATTACTGATTATTTGTAAACACAATATGCTACTGATAATACATGAATCCTACAGAGCTTACAACACACACGTAGGGGTGTGAGACGTATAGTATTCTTGCGTTATTATTCACAACACGCTAATTACGGTTATGTAGTCAGGACGACTGTGAAGGTTAGAAGCTCTGTTGTACGGCAGGTCTAGAGGCCCAGATACAACATACAGACGTAGACAAAATTGTTGGTACCCCTCCGTTAATGAAAGAAAAATCCACATTGGTCACAGAAATAACTTGAATCTGACAAAAGTGGTAATAAATAAAAATTCTATGAAAATTTACCAATGAAAATCAGACAATGCTTTTGAATTGTGGTTCAACAGAATTATTTTAAAAAACAAACTCATGAAACAGGCCTGGACAAAAACGATGGTACCCCTAGAAAATATTGAAAATAATGTGACCATAGGGATATGTTCAACCAAGATGTGTCCTCTAATTAACATCACAGGTGTCTACAAACTTGTAATCAGTCAGTCGGCCTATTTAAAGGGTGACAAGTAGTCACTGTGCTGTTTGGTGACATGATATGTATCACACTAAACATAGGCCAGAGGAAGCAAAGGAGAGAGTTGTCTCAGGAGATTAGAAAGAAAATTATAGACAAGCATGTTAAAGGTAAAGGCTATAAGATCATCTCCAAGCAGCTTGATATTCCTGTGACTACAGTTGCACATATTATTCAGAAATTTAAGATCCACGGGACTGTAGCCAACCACCCTGGACATGGCCGCAGGAGGAGACGGATAATACGAATGGTAAAAAAAAAAGAGCCCAGAACAACCTCTAAACACATTCATGGTGAACTCCAAGGTCAAGGTACATTAGTGTCAGATCGCACCATCCGTCGTTGTTTGAGCCAAAGTGGACTTCATGGGAGACGACCAAGGAGGACACCACTGTTGAAAACAAATCATAAAAAAGCCAGACTGGAATTTGCCAAACTGCATGTTGACAAGCCACAAAGCTTCTGGGAGAATGTCCTATGGACAGACGAGACAAAACTGGAACTTTTTGGCAAGGCACATCAGCTCTATATTCACAGACGCAAAAATGAAGCATACCAAGAAGAGAACACTGTCCCTACTGTGGAACATGGAGGAGGTTCTGTTATGTTCTGGGGCTGCTTTGCTGCATCTGGCACAGGGCGTCTTGAATCTGTGCAGGGTACAATGGAATCTCAAGACTATCAAAGCATTCTAGAGAGAAATGTGCTGCCCAGTGTCAGACAGCTTGGTCTCAGTCGCAGGTTATGGTTCTTGCAACAGGATAATGACCCAAAACACAGCTAAAAATACCCAAGAATGGCTAAAAGGGAAACACTGGACTATTCTAAAGTGCATTGCGTCTAAAATACCTTAACCCCCAGTTCTTTTATATGAAGGCCAAATAACCAGACTGAGAAATGAAGTATACTTTCACTTATTTTACTGAAAGTGAGATATGGATACAAGCAGCGCTGGAACACAACTCTTGAGGCAATTTCCCAAGAGAGTGCTACTTAAAACGTGGGCCCTATAGTTTTTATAAAGCTTAACCACTCTCTCGTGCAAGAGGGAGGGGTTTTACCTCATTGTATCAGTACATTTCCGCTTATGTGACAGCTCGGCTGTGTGCAGAACTGATTCTGACTGGTTTCAGAGAGTGAATTATAGGGTGTAACCTAAACTCTGCAGTGTAGCGTGTGAAGCAAGCAGATAAAGAAGTGTGAGAAAGACAGGCCAATCATGTCATTTTACCGACAAGTGGCCTTCTATGAGCCCTGATCTAAATCCTATTGAACATATGAGGAAGGAGCTGAAACATGCTGTCTGGAGAAGGCACCCTTCAAACTTGAGACAACTGGAGCAGTTTGCTCATGAGGAGTGGGCCAAAATACCTGCTGAGAGGTGCAGAAGTCTCATTGACAGTTACAGAAATCGTTTGATTGCAGTGATTGCCTCAAAAGGTTGTGCAACAAAATACTAAGTTAAGGGTACCATCATTTTTGTCCAGGCCTGTTTCATGAGTTTGTTTTTTAAAATAATTCTGTTGAACCACAGTTCAAAAGGATTGTCTGATTTTCATTGGTTAATTTTCATAGAATTTTTTATTTATTACCACTATTGTCAGATTCAAGTTATTTCTGTGACCATTGTGGGTTTTTCTTTCATTAACAGAGGGGTACCAACAATTTTGTCCACGTCTGTACATGGATAAGGATAGGTCCTGATATAGAGCAATTGTTTTGCCATTTTTTTTTACATTGACAGGTTATACATTAAGCCTATTTGCATATACATATGGTTTTTGGCATTTATCATGCCTGTGCAATAAAGACCAGTTTACACATATTTGCCAACACATACAGTAGGTCTCATTACCCAGCTCACTTATCATAGTAAAACCACTGCTTGTAGTTTGCAATGAAGACCAGCCTTCACATAGTTGACAACCATACATTCATAGGGTAATGGGAGATAACCTACACCAGTAATATGAGTATAATGTATATAGTAATATGAGTATAATGTCAACTATGGCTGCAGTGAAGAGGGATAAACAAAAACAAAACAACACTGTACAGGCTCCAGTCATTGTAGTGACAACCCCTCAGGCCATTATTGGTCCTGTCCCGGCCGAGCTCTTTGTGTTGGCACCCCTATAAAAATATCCACGCCCATCACAAGGAGGGTGTGGAAGAGGTACATACAGGGGAGGCATCAGACTATCACACCTACCTGGAGACATGTTCCTGCGGTGCGGTAAAAGAGGTCATTGGGCTTGTGACTGTACAGCTTCAGCCCCTGGAAGAGGGAGTGGCTGGTACCCATACACGACCACCCCACCTCCAGCACCCGAGGTGTGGTCAGATCAGCCGCACTGAGGAGATAGCACTTTCTGATCCAATGCTATCCCTCACAGTGGGAGACAAGGTCTGAGGCTCTACCACCTCTCTACTCTAATGCACGGCCATAATAATAATAATAATAATAATAATAATAATAATAATATACACAATATACTATCCAACATCCCCCCCTTGAAAAATCACAAGCATACCAATTACCCCCCCTTTAAATATGTACCTGAAACATACTCTAATACAAAAACATACAGGCCTATCCATTCATACCACACCGGCCCAGCGGGTCACTCTGCAATGTAAATAGACAGTCAATAAACAATTGCAACTGCGCCTCAACACACACCCACACATTATACCCAATACCTTCCACACATACATGGCACTCAATACACATACAATGGTGGTCATTTCTTATATTTTTTTTAACTTTAGCAATGAAACAACACAGCACACTATAATTAGACACACCGTAAGCCCCCAAATAAAACACAGTCTTAACCTGGGTCTCCCATAGGCTCCCCTCTGGATCGTCCATCCCGCGGCCCTCTCCCAGAGCGTCTCCACCTCTTCTTAACTGGAGACGGGCTGCACTGGCATTTCTTCCTTTTCAAATGCAGCAGCTTGTTCGGGTGCAGTCTCGACCCATCCGTTAGTTACAGGTAACTGTTGTTGCCAGTCCGTATCACAAGCAGGCCACCCTCACCATCTCAATGCTCCCTCAACTTGCGAATGTCACGCCGCGCCATTCATCAGCGGCGCCACCTGCTCACGCACCTGCTACTCGTCAGCGGCGAAGGATAAAAGCCGCCTCGCCCTGAGCGTCGGCCTGAAGCCGTAGACTTCATTTCCTTGTATGGACTTCTACCACATTCTCTTCAGCATCCTCATCTCCGGTAAGAAGTTCACTTACCTCATCTCTCCAGTCTGCTCCCCTGTGCACAGGTGGATTCCTCGGCGGCGGACAATCCCGTCCCTCGTCTCTCCTCGCTGCTGCACCGAGCCCTGCAGGTGGCTGTCTCCCGGGCTTCCATCCTTGAAGCGCCAGTCATCTGCCCAAACAAGTAAGCTTCTCTCCCTCGCCTATTCTCCTCCCGTGTTGGTGTGTGCTCATCACCCTGTGTCTGATTTCTCCCATAGGGTTGCCGGCTGAACGGTCTCCTGCCTCTGGGTCCGAAGCAGACGCCACCACCAACACATTAACATTCCGCAGACACGCACCCAAACATCCCTGTTGTTAATAAACAGTTTGAACTACTCTGAGCCTGTGTGTGTGCGTCTCCTGAGCCGAACGTTATGTCAGTACGGCTTCAGCAGAGCGGCTCGGCGGACGGCGGGCTCGCACACCGGTTTACCATCCTCGAGGCTCGGGTGGATCAGATTGTTTATCAGCAACAGGTGGTTCTTCATCAATTATTAGAGCTGACTAACCGATTGAACCGCTTGGACCCCCAACAGCCGTTCCTCCCGACTCACCAGGGTGGCGCGGCTCCTGCTGTTCCAGCGGCCGTCCAGCCGGCTCCAGTGGCACCGGTTCGGCTCACGCCGATTCCGACCCCCGCCCGCTTTAGCGGTAAGCTCGG
Organism: Pholidichthys leucotaenia; assembly: GCA_020510985.1. NCBI lineage: Eukaryota > Metazoa > Chordata > Actinopteri > Cichliformes > Pholidichthyidae > Pholidichthys > Pholidichthys leucotaenia. The sequence goes on along the minus strand of CM035845.1, from coordinate 245,364,490 downwards.
CGGAGCGCGGGGGTTTATTATGCAGTGTGAGTCCGTGTTCCACCGTGTGCCCGGAGATTTTCCCTCGGATCACAGCCGAATTGGTTACATAGGGAATCTTCTGGAGGGGCGTGCGTTAACCTGGACCTACGCCGTAATGGCGAGGCCCAGTTATGCCACCCTCACCTATGACCAATTCGTGAGGCGCTTTCTGGAGGTCTTTGACCACTCACAAACCGAAACGGTCCAGGTCGATCGGCTTCTCGCTCTCCAGCAGGGAAGCCGGTCGGCAGCGGACCACTCGGTCGACTTCCGGGTAGCGGCGGAGGAATTGGGCTGGGAGGAACGCTCCCTCTGTGGCCTGTTCCTCCGCAGCCTCAATAGTGATCTGAGGGATGAACTGGCTGGTCGGGATATCCCTGGGACGCTAGCGGAGCTGACATCCTTAGCGATAAGTTTGGATAACAGGCTGCGCGAGCGCTCCTCGGGGCGGAGGTCTTCTTCTTCTCGCCCTCGTGGAGCCTCGCCGCACCTGTTCCAAGCTCGCCCCCTGGCGGCGCCGCCAGCATCGCGCCCCGAGGAGTCGGAGCCGATGGTGACGGGCTGGACTAAACTTTCCCCTGTGGAGAAACAACGCCGCCGTGAGTTGGGCCTCTGCATGTATTGCGGAGGCGACCAACACACCGTGGAGCGTTGTCCACGGAAAGCCAGTCGGTGGGGTCCGCGAGTCACTGTTGGAAGCCTCGCGGATGTCAATCGGTTAGGATCACCTTCTCAATTGAAGCTGCCCATCCGTTTCTGCCATAACCCTACTGGGCACCTCACCCACGCACTGGTGGATTCGGGCGCAGAAGGCAGCTTCATTTCACAAAGCCTGGCAACCCGATTGGGCATCCGCTGCCAGGCACTCAACACTCCCATCTCCCTAATCCACCTCTCCCGTGCCACCCTCGGGAGAGTGACACATCAAACTGTTCCCCTACCGGTCATCATCTCGGGAAACCACCGGGAGGAAATGACCTTTTACGTCCTTCCCAACTCTGTGTCGCCCGTCATCCTGGGGTATCCCTGGCTCCGCCTTCACAATCCGGTCCTGGATTGGAAATCAGCTGGGATCTCGGCATGGAGTACGTTCTGTATGGGCACCTGCCTTCAGTCCGCTGCCTGCTCTCCGTCCGCTTCTCCCCCTGCTACGGACGCTGCACCCCCGGACCTGTCTCTGGTGCCCCCAGAATTTCACGACCTAGGTATAGTGTTCAGCAAAGCGAAAGCTATGTCTCTTCCCCCTCATCGGCCCTATGACTGCGCCATCAACCTCCGCCAGGGGGCTCCCTTACCCTCTGGTCGCCTTTACAGCCTGTCTGCGCCGGAGAAGGAGACGATGAACGCCTACCTGAAGGAATCATTGAGTGCTGGGATTATCCGCCCATCATCGTCACCCGTGGGGGCAGGGTTGTTCTTCGTGGGGAAAAAGGATGGGTCCCTCCGCCCTTGTATCGACTACCGGGCCCTCAACAATATCACGGAGAGGGACCGTTACACCCTGCCTCTCATGGACACTGCCTTCCACTCCCTCCAGGGGGCGACCTGGTTCACCAAGCTGGACCTACGCAGCGCTTACCACCTCGTCCGGATCCGGGAGGGAGATGAGTGGAAAACGGCCTTCCGTACCCCGAACGGCCACTTTGAATATCTGGTGATGCCGTTCGGGTTGACCAACGCTCCTGCAGTCTTCCAGCGCCTCATTAATGACGTCCTCCGGGACTTCATTGGCCTTTTCGTGTTCGTCTACCTGGACGATATTCTCATCTTCTCCAAGTCCAGGGATGAGCACCAGGTCCACGTGAGGCGGGTCCTCCAAAGGCTGCTGGAGAATCGTCTGTACGTTAAGGCGGAAAAGTGTGAATTTTACGCCAGGAGCACATCCTTCCTGGGGTTCATCATCGCCCACGATAAGGTGCTCCCCGACCCAGAGAAGGTAAAGGCGGTGGTGGAATGGCCCACACCTGCATCTCGGAAACAGGTGCAGCAATTTGTTGGCTTCGCCAATTTCTACCGCCGCTTTGTCCCCAACTTCAGTGCCATCGTGGGACCACTGACCCGCCTCACGTCCCCGAAGGTCCCGTTCCGGTGGACCGAAGAGGTCGCTGCCGCCTTTGAGGCGCTGAAGGCGGAATTCTCCTCCTCCCGGGTCCTTCGCCAGGTCGACCCCGCGCTGCAGTGCATTGTAGAGGTAGACGCCTCGGACACGGGAGTGGGAGCAGTGCTGTCCCAGCGGTCACCGGACGATGGCGCCAAGCGACCGTGCGCTTTCTTCTCCCGGCGCTTGTCCCCGGCGGAGAGAAACTACGATGTGGGGGACAGAGAGCTCTTGGCCATCAAGCTCGCCCTGCAGGAGTGGCGCCACTGGTTGGAGGGGGCAAGCCTGCCGTTTGTGGTCCTCACGGACCACAGGAACCTGGAATACTTACGGTCTGCCAAGCGCCTGAACGCCCGCCAGGCGCGCTGGTCTCTGTTCTTCGCCAGGTTCCAATTTTCCATCACCTTCAGGCCTGGCTCTAAGAACGTCCTGCCTGACGCCCTCTCCAGGCAGTTCGCCCCCGTGGAGTCGGAGGAGGCGCCCCACTCCATCCTGCCCAGGTCGTGCGTCGTGGGAGCCATCTCGTGGGACATTGAGAGCAAGATCCGGAAGGCACAGGAGGTGGAACCTGACCCTGGCGGCGGACCGGAGGGGAGGCTGTTCGTGCCATCCGCGGTCCGAGGAGAGGTCATCCACTGGCTCCACACCTCCAAGCTCACCTGTCACCCTGGCACCTCCCGGATGATAGATCTCCTCCAACGGTCCTTTTGGTGGCCAGGCCTGCGGAGGGATGCAGCCCGCTACGCCCGGGCTTGCCCAATCTGTGCCACCTGCAAGTCGGGAAATGCCCCTCCAGCGGGTCTGCTCCAGCCCCTGCCCGTCCCTGGCAGGCCCTGGTCGCACATCGCTCTGGATTTCGTCACCGGACTCCCCATCTCCAACTCCTATGACACCATCCTGACCATCGTGGACCGCTTCTCCAAGGCCGTGCACTTCGTCCCCCTGCGAGGCCTCCCTACTGCCCTGGAGACGGCGGACCTCCTCGTCCAACACGTGGTCAGGCTGCATGGGATTCCGGTGGACGTGGTCTCGGACCGGGGCCCCCAGTTTTCATCTGAGGTTTGGAGGTCTTTCTGCAACGCCATCGGAGCCAAGATGAGCCTCTCCTCCGGCCATCACCCCCAATCCAACGGGCAGTGTGAGAGGACCAACCAGGAGCTGGAGGCTGCGCTCCGCTGTGTGTCCAGATCCAAACCCGCGTCCTGGAGCAACCATCTTGCCTGGGTTGAATATGCCCACAACACCGCTCGCTCTTCTGCTACAGGGATGTCCCCCTTCAAAGCGTCCCTGGGTTACGACCCCCCGCTGTTTCCGGAGCAGGAGAGTGAGGTAACTGTCCCGTCAGTTAGGGCCCATCTCAGGCAGTTCCGCTCCACCTGGGCTGCCGCGCGCCATGCGCTATTGCGCACAGCGGAGCGCAACAGGACTGTGGCGGACCGGCGTAGGAGACCTGCCCCGGCGTACAGAGTTGGGCAGCTTGTTTACATTTCCACCCAGGACGTCACTCTAAAAGGCGAGAGGAGAAAGCTGGCACAGCGCTTCATGGGTCCCTACCCCATCACCCGGATCATCAACCCGGTGGCTGTGCGCGTGGCTATTCCCCCCTCCCTCCGCATTCATCCTACTTTCCACGTGTCGAAGGTGAAACTGGCGGTTACTGACCCCCTTTGCCCTCCTCCTGCAGCGCAACCCGCGCCCCGGATGATTGGTGGCCATCCGGCCTGGTCCGCCTCCTCCATCCTGGACTCCCGGCGCCGGGGTCGTGGGTTGCAATACTTGGTGGACTGGGAGGGCTATGGGCCCGAGCATCGACAGTGGGTGCCCCCGTCGTTTGTGTTGGACCCATCGCTCATCGCGGACTTCCACCGAGCGCACCCGGATAAGCCATCGCCAGGAGGCGCTGCTAGAGGGGGGAGTACTGTCACGCCGCGCCATTCATCAGCGGCGCCACCTGCTCACGCACCTGCTACTCGTCAGCGGCGAAGGATAAAAGCCGCCTCGCCCTGAGCGTCGGCCTGAAGCCGTAGACTTCATTTCCTTGTATGGACTTCTACCACATTCTCTTCAGCATCCTCATCTCCGGTAAGAAGTTCACTTACCTCATCTCTCCAGTCTGCTCCCCTGTGCACAGGTGGATTCCTCGGCGGCGGACAATCCCGTCCCTCGTCTCTCCTCGCTGCTGCACCGAGCCCTGCAGGTGGCTGTCTCCCGGGCTTCCATCCTTGAAGCGCCAGTCATCTGCCCAAACAAGTAAGCTTCTCTCCCTCGCCTATTCTCCTCCCGTGTTGGTGTGTGCTCATCACCCTGTGTCTGATTTCTCCCATAGGGTTGCCGGCTGAACGGTCTCCTGCCTCTGGGTCCGAAGCAGACGCCACCACCAACACATTAACATTCCGCAGACACGCACCCAAACATCCCTGTTGTTAATAAACAGTTTGAACTACTCTGAGCCTGTGTGTGTGCGTCTCCTGAGCCGAACGTTATGTCAGCGAACCCGTCCTAGCCAAGACTCGACCCATACTCTCCACACCCAGAGGAGTACTCGCTGGCTTCCTTCTTCTACAGCGTCGTGAACCGCTACCCAGATGGCTCCTCAGCATCCCACCGATCCGGCTTGAGCCTTGTCCCTTGTTTTCATTCTGGGCACGTCTAGGGTTCGTGCCATCCGTTCTCGCCCTGATCATTTTTATTTCTTGCGTCAGAACGGCACTAACAGCGCCCGGCTCAATGGTGGTACTTGGTCAGCCACCGGAGCTTTGCTGCCCCTGCTCTCTGGAACCATCCGCCCCCATGGGTGCTAATCCATGCTGTTCGGGTCCCCCATCTAAGGAACCACAAACACTGGCATGGAGTGCTCACCATGATGACGCACTCTGGTGCTGGTGGCAGCCCTCTTCGCCCGGATTGGGCCAGCCTGAGTCCCACACTTCTTCACAGCTTTCCACATAAAATGGCCGGTCACAAAGTCCACCACCTGACCACTCCTCCATGACCCCGCAGGCGATGGAAAAACCGAGCCCGTAAAACAAATCACAGCCCATTTTAGGCCCTTTTCCACTAGCCTCACTTAGCCCTACACCGCACCACTCAGCCCACGTTTGAGCATTTTCCATTAGCCCCAGCACCGGTTAGCAGGTACTTTTTTAGTACCTGATCCAGGGCAGGGTCTAACCGAGCTGAGTAGGGCTGAGTATGGGTGTGATATGACTTTAAGAGACTGGTTGCCGCTGATTGGTCAGGTCGTAACGTCACAAAAGTGACTTTTTCTGCTGAATTTACTCCACGACCGCCATTTGTAGTTGTTCAGCCAGTGAACACAGTGCGCCCCTTTAATACAGTATATTATATTAATATACTGTATAATATACTTATATAATAATATACTCCTAATATTATATATTAGGAGGTGCGCAATTTTCTTTCTATATTAGGCGACGATCGCATCCAGCGCGAGTTGGACGGATCTACTCGAAATGCAGGTGTCCGAGCAGATGAGTTCCCAAAGGCACAGCCGCACTGCCAAACAGTGTCGGGAGAAGCTGAAAAAGCTGAAAAGCGATTACCGAGCAGTGAAGAACCACAATGCTCGAAGTGCAGCGGATCGGAAGGAGTAGAAGTGGTTTGCTGAGAGACATTGGGCTCGACACGGCCACAGTCACGGCCACGGCCTTGGAAACCGTGGATGGTGAGTGTTGTTTTGATATTGCGCATCTTTTCGCCATTTTATCCTTTCTGTGTCAAGCTCACTGTTTTTAAGAAATAGGAAGGTTGTTAGATTGTGGGTAATGGTTGTTATTGAGGCTTTCCTATTGTTTGGCAGCCAACTGCAGATTCACGCTTGCTTTGTGTTAAGTATTAGCGTGAACAAAACGCTGAATTACGCTTATTGTATTCCGGTTAAAAACTTGAGAGTGTTGTGTACATGTTGCACTTTGGTGTTAAGTTTTAAATTGCGTGCATTTTCTTTCTAGAATCGCAGTTCATATCACAGGGGTCCACCTTAGTGGACATGGACACTCCAGACTCTCCTGCCTCTGTGTCTGCGTCTGCCGGAGCGCCAGCTGAATCGACTCCCATGTCAGCCACATCACCAGCTCCATCTGGATCACGTTCAAGTGCCGGTAAGGCACAATAACCACAATTTTTTTTTTTTTTTTTGGGGGGGGGGGCAGGTCCAGCGGAAACCAGGGTCGAAAATCCATCCATCCATCTATCCATCCATCTTCTACCGCTTAATCTTTTACAGGTCGCGGGGGAGCTGGAGCCTAACAAGTTATGTACCAAATTGATTAATGCAATTTCCTGTAGCTGCATATTAATTAATTGAAAATGTCTTTTTTAAATGTAAAAAAAGGTTATTCTTTGGTCTTCACTTATCGGTGTTCCACAACCATTTTTAGGTGTGGTGATTGAAGTGCTGTTGTAACTCCTGTTTTATAAAAACAACTAAAGCTCATGAACTGCTGTTGAAATCAACATGCTTCATTGAAATGCTTCGCGTCAGCTGACTGTATTAACCCATTCAGATTTCTGCAGCCACACTACAAGCAACTAGTTTAAACATTACCCATCCATCCATCCATATTCTTAATCTTAATCCTTTTTAGTTTTGCAGTGGGGCTGCAGCCGAAGACAGCACCCTGCGTGTTGCAAAATCTGCTCTACTGAGGGGCAGCAACATGACAGTTCAGCTTATATACAGCAATGAAGCATAATATAATAGTGACATTCCACCACAGACTTTCACCTGTGTAATTCCATAATATATGTAGTGATCCAGCTTTAACGACCATGCCTTTCTGTCTTTCCATCTACATTAGCGATGGTCAACATGCATGACGAAGAGATGCGGCTCTTGGAACGGCAACATGACCAGCGGCAAGAACACCATCAGGAGTACATGCAGCATTTGCGACAGGTGGCCGCAGATGTGCGGGCAGATGCACGTGAAGCCCTGGAGCAGGATGCTGTGTTACGAAGAGAACAGCTCGCAGAGATGTCATCATTCAACAGAGATTTCCTGACCCTATTTGGCAGGCTTGTGGACGCATTTAGCAGTCGGCGTGTCTAACCATGTCTCCCCACGCCCAGTCTGTTTTTTTGTTTGTAAATTTTGCTTCTGGAATAAAATTGTATTGTTTGCATCAAAAGTCTGGTTTATCTGTTATGACACTGTATGAGAAAAGCCAATAATTACATACACATTCCATTCTCTGTTCACTCCACATGCTGCTGTTCATCAGGTCAGGTGTATAGCCTTCTAATGGTAATTTAATTTTTAACAACACAACGAAACGTAATGTCTTGGTAGTTTTTTTTTTTTTATTTTAAACAAATTTGCAATGCGGAATACATTTCTCTTGAACGGGTACATTTTTTTATGTTCTAAGCAGTTGTACAGGTGTGCTTGAACTTGTAGACACTGATAAAGGTAAGTACGTGTAAGTTGAATGTTGCATCACCAGTCAAAATTTAATAAATTAAGAAGGAATCTAGCAAAAATTCGGCACTAATAACAGTAGACAAATCGGACAAGGATACACAACTGTGTTTTTGTTGCACACAACTGTTGTTACCAACAAGTGCAAAATTTATATTCCCTTTTCCCAAAAATTAAAAATCAATTTGTAAGTAAAAGTGGGAGACCTTGACATGGGAATATGACATGTATCAGCACATGATTTATAGTTCAATTTGCATTTCCACCTAAGCAAAAGTGGCTTGTTGAGCTGGATTTTTGTGAAGATGGCCTGTGCGGTGTTTCTGCATGTAATTACATACCTGTCAAGTGATACGGTTTCGCCGTATTTTAATACGGGGAAAATGCAATTTTAGCAAATACGGGAGTATTGCCATTTCTGTACGCCAAAAAGAATCTCTGACCACTGCTCATCTGACTAGACGCATCCACTGTCTGCTAGGAGAGCCTCCGAGCTCGCTCTGGCGTGCTGCACGGCACTGGAGTGAGTTCCGTGATGGCGGTATGAATAATAAATAAACGCCATTAAAAACTCACAGTTCGCTGCTTATTATTCCATGCCGCCACATTGCATGGGAATATACGGGAAAAAAAAATTATTGAGAGTGTTGAGGAACATGTCGTGTGTGACCCCCACAGCGTACGGGGCTGTCAGAGCGCTCAGCGTGAGCAATTATCACAACAGTGAGAAGTGTGGACTCATCATTAGGCTGATGGCTTCGCACCTTCTTAACAGATAAGCGTTATGAACAAGAGGACAGGTAGATGGACCATGCACAACATTTTATTTACAAAAAACATTTTTGAAATATGTATGCACATAAATGTGGGCGAAATAGACAAGTACTGGATCACAGCACAGCATCTCGTATATCAGCTCCCTGCTCCTCTGCTCCCTGGGTCGCTGCCACCACTGGTTCATCTACTGCATCATCCAATGTAGTGTCATACGTCTCTCCATGACTCTCACACAGATTGTGCAGAGCACAACAAGTCAGCACCATAGATTTAACCAGTTTCATGCCACAGTCATTCCTCTATCCTTCCTCCTTCCTTCTCTCCTCGTCATCAGCCATTTTCTTTGTTGTGGAGGATTCGGTTGCCTGTTTGACGTCACGAGAGTGTGGCGCCGCCTGCTGTTCAGGAACTCCCACCCACCACAGGTGTGCCAGCAGGTGCGCCAGCAGTAATGTTGAAAAGCAACCGAGGCCGAACCGAACCGAAGTGAGTAGAGTCGGGTTTTCTAATCGGGGCTAGTGGAAAAGGGCCTTTTGTTACCATTACGGGCCACCATGAACTCTGCTTCACGCATTGAGGCCCCTTTATACCTCACCAACAGGCACACCAAGCCCACAATGTCCAGGGGGGTGCTGCCATACCCGTAACAAGCAATGTCTGTCTTACAGTGTATTGTGGAAAGAACTTCATCAGCATTGCCAGATTCAAGATAGAAACCGCCAACCCTGTGTCCACAAACAGCGGGATTGACACTCCATCCAACACAATGTTTCAGAGGATCTGTCCGTCTGTGTGGGCGAGACCGTATGGACCACCGTGGGCGTCTTCTTAGTTGAAGCCCCCTTTCCTTGTCCCCATTCTTCCTTCTCAAAATTCTGACAAACCCTGGTGAAGTTGTGGAACAACCTGCACCACCCACAACGCTTCCCCCTCGCTGTGCACTCCCTCGCTCTATAGCGGTGTCCGCTGGATCCACAGCCATAGCATCTCGGCGTCCCCGGGGCGGACATAATTTTCACAATGGCTGCGTACTCATCGTCACTGCCATCTTCCAGATCCAAGGCAAGTGCCTTCCACTGCTTGTCGTTCCTGGGTAGGGTCTCCATGTCACTGAGATTCCTTGTTATCTTTTCCGCTGCCTCATGTTGCTGCACTAGCTCCATGGCTGCTATCAGCGTTAGCTCACCAGCATTAGTTAGCAGGCAGACCCTCGCGGAGGAGTAGGCCATGTGTTCCGCTAGTTGGTCGCGGATCAATCATCTCCTCCTCCAAAACCCCAAACCTGCACTCACCTGCCAGCTGCCAAAGGTCCGCCACAAACTGTTGAACCGACTCTCCGGGCCGCTGGCGCCACTGTCTGAACTGGATAAGCCGCATTATGGTATTCTCAGGGGCGCGAAAGTGGCCCACCATGAGCCTCGCAACATCCCCAAATGTGTCACCTCGTCCTAGTGTGCTCAGGATCCTCTGGCCCTCTGTACCAAGGTTTTGGACCAGAATAGCCCTTGCGCGTCATTTGTCCAGGTCGCCGAGGTCCAGGTTTTCGAGCATGAACCGCCTTTTTAAGGTCATGCCACAGCATCTCAATCGAATTCATTTCAGGACTTTGACTACACCACTCCTAAGTCTTCATTTTGTTTTTCTTGAACCATTCAGAGGTGAACTTGCTGGTGTGTCTTGGATCATTGTCCTGCTGCAGAACCCAAGTGCACTTCAGCTTGAGGTCACAAACAGATGGCCGGACATTGTCCTTCAGGATTTTTTGGTAGACAGCAGACTTCATTGTTCCATTTATCACAGCAAGTCTTCCAGGTCCTGAAGTAGCAAAACAGCCCCAGACCATCACACTGCCACCATCATATTTTACTGTTCGTATGTTGTTCCTTTTCTGAAATGCTGTGTTACTTTTACACCAGAGTTAATGGGACACACACCTTCCAAAAAGTTCAACTTTTGTCTTGTCAGTCCACAGAGTGTTTTCACAAAAGTCTTGGGGATCATCAAGATCTTTTCTGACAAAACAGAGACGAGCCTTTAACCCAGTTACTGCCTATGGTGCTCCATTGCGCCGTTTCCTCCTCTCTCCCTGGTGGTAAAGATTTTTTTCAAGAAAATATTCAGTTCAGATGTCAGAGATTTCCAAAGCTATAACTTGAAAGTGGTAAGAAATAATGGCTTACTGTCAATTAGAAAGATTTAGAATATGATCCAAAGTTTGAGATAGGAGTAAATTTACGTATCAAATCTGCATAATGCCACCACAGCCATATCGATTTACATAACTTTCAGTCAAAAGCTGACTTTGGACATATTTACACAAAGGATGATTTTGTTTTTATTGTCACCGTTTGTTGTTTTTGGCACTTTGTTATCTTATCTTTAAAGTATATGAACCAGAAAATCAGTTACAATGTGAACAAAGAAATGTGTGTGCTTCGTCCATTTTCATCCATCCTGGCCATTATTCTGTTTTCTCTCCGTCATTTTTGCTTTCTCTCCCACATCCAGAAACTGTTATGATTATTCCACTGCAATTTTGCTTTTATTCCACCACAATTTATCTCATATGACGACCGGGAACCGGCGCAATTGTTCTGTCCAGTCACATGGCGTTGGGGGTCAATGGCAGGTGCAAATCAACCAACTTCGCCCACCACAAACTCTTCTCTGTTGTCCAGAAGTGTGTGTGTGTGTGGGGGGGGGGGGGGTTTATATGGGGGCCATTAGTCCTCCAAGGCAAGAGCAGTACGTTATACGTGTCTGCCACCTTGTGAGGTGGAATACTGAGTACAATCGGGGGGGGGGGGGGTTATGACATCAAATCACACATCACATGACAGGCGCAGCACTGCGACATAGACGATGAAGTCACTTTTTATGTCCATAAGTAGAAGGATGTCAAAGGGTTAAGTTCTTTTTGCTTAGCAGTGGTTTTCGTCTAGGAAGTCGGCCATGCCATGCAGGACATTTTTGCCCAGTCCCTTTCTTATGATGGAGTCATTAATACTGACCTTAATTGAGGCAAGTGAGGCTGCAGTTCTTTGGATGTTGCTGTGCTGTCCTTTGTGACCTCTTGTATGAGTCATCATTGCACTCTTGGTGCAATGATTGGCAGTAATTAGACAGCTCACGTGCAGGGAATGACAACAATGGAGACACACAATGACACAGAGTAACAAGTTTGATTGAATTTTATTCAGAAAGAGAATCGGCTCCAGCAGTGTCAGAAGCCGAAGGGGATTCATGCACAATGGGCGGGTGGGAGGGGTCTTTGTGCTCTTTTGCGCGCTCACGGTATGTTGTCAAGACTGACAGCCTGATCAATTAAACCGTCCAAGGAGGAGAGAACCGCATGAACCGCTAGGTTATCACGGAGGTGTTCATTCAAACCCTTGAGGAAGACGTGTTGTAATGGAATGTCATTCCATCCGGAGTCCGCCACGATGACCTGAAACTCCACAGATTAGTTGGCAGCTGACCGGCTACCCTGACGGAGTGACATTAAGCGGCTCATGATGTTTCCCTCACTTTCTGAGCGGCCAAACGCGTGAGTGAATTTACCCACAAATCTTTCAAATGAATAAGTGGAACCCTACGGACTGTAAAGAATGGCTTGAGCCCAGCTGTGGGCCCTGTCCCGCAGTAAGAGGGTCATAAAATGAATTTTAGCTGTGTCATCGGGGTACTCCCCCCTCACCTGGCCCAAATTAAGCCAAACATGGCATAAAAATCCACTGCATTTCCTCATCACCCCCGTGTACGGGGCAGGCGATGGAACGGAGGTGGTTTGGCTCACAATGAAAGAAACTGGGGCATCAGGTGGAGGAACAGGCACCAGCTGAGACAGATGGCCCAAATGCTCGGCAACCGTGCTCAGCTGCTGTGTAATGGTTTGCAGCTGTTGAGTCAGCACGTCCGCCTGCCTCTCTGTGGCATCTAAACAGTCTTGCGCAGTGTTCCGCTGATGTCACTCCTTGCTGAGCTTGCAACGTGGCTGGCTCGTTCTGTCATAATTGGCAATAATTAAACAGCTCACGTGCAGGGAATGGCGCCAAAGGAGACACACAATGACACAGAGTAACAAGTTTGATTGAATTTTATTAATGCAAAGGAATGCCTCCACAAGAGAAAAACGCCACTTGCCAGATGAAACACACAGCCTAAAATGAGAGACAAGAGTAAGTGAATTAGGAGGGAGACAAGACAAAGGGAAAATAGGACCACACTCACCTGGGAGTAATAGACGACCCGGCAGAAGAACCCAGCACTTACAGCAAACCTCCCGATGATGCAGGATGGCAAAGAGGAGCTGGGTGAGGTGTCTGACCAGGTGATGACGGTCGCTGATGTGGTGATGATGGTGGGGCAGGTGAGCACACAACAATCCTGGAGACGCACGTCAAAGGAGGTAGCAACCTGTGAAAAGATAAGCAGAGCATTAAAGGGTTTTTCAAGTTTAAGGAAAATAGAAATTTACTGCTGGAGCAGGTAATCAAACCAACGAGCCTGCACCGAGGCATTGAAGAGATCTTTGTAAGCGCTGGCAGCTCACAGGAGCAGGTGCGGCTCATCACACAGGTGGAGATGATTACCCGTGGAGTAGGTGAAGGTTGAACCGAATACGCGGGGGACGAGTGCGCTCACCAGACCATGACACTTGTGGTAATTTTGGTCACCCAGCAACTCCTAGGAAGGTTCACAACTATTCCATGTTTTTGCTATTTGTGGTTAATGGCTCTCAGTGTGATTCTCTGGAGTCCCAAAGTTTTAGAAATGGCTTTAAAACCATTTCCAGACTGATAAATCTCAATTACTTTGTTTCTCAATTGTTCCTGAATTTCGTTAGATCACAGCACAATGTCTAGCTTTTGAGGATCTTTTGGTCTACTTCACTTTGTCAGGCAGGTCCTATTTAAGTGATTTCTTGATTGAAAACAGGTCTGGCAGTAATCAGGCCCTGGTGTGGCTAGAGAAATTGAACCCAGCTTTCCAAAAATGTGATAAACTACAGTAAATGTATGTTTTAACAGGGGGGTTGCAATCACTTTTTCACACAGGGCCATGTAGGTTTGGATTGTTTGTTTTTTTTCGCTTGATAATAAATTTTGTGTTTACTTGTGTTATCTTTGTATATGTAAATTTTTTCGATGATCTGAAACATGTAAGTGTGACAAACATACAAAAAAAATGAGAAATCAGGAGGGGGCAAACACTTTTTCACACCACTATATAATATATATATATATATATATATATATATATATATATATATATATATATATATATATATACATTACCGTTCAAAAGTTTGGGGTCACCCAGACAATTTTGTGTTTTCCATGAAAAGTCACACTTTTATTTACCACCATGAATTGTAAAATGAATAGAAAATATAGTCAAGACATTGACAAGGTTAGAAATAATGAATTGTATTTGAAATAATAATTTTTTCCTTCAAACGTTGCTTTCGTCAAAGAATCCTCCATTTGCAGCAATTACAGCATTGCAGACCTTTGGCATTCTAGCTGTTAATTTGTTGAGATAATCTGGAGAAATTTCACACCACGCTACTAGAAGCCCCTCCCACAAGTTGGATTGGCTGGATGGGCACTTCTTGCGTACCATACGGTCAAGCTGCTCCCACAACAGCTCAATGGGGTTTAGATCTGGTGACTGCGCTGGCCACTCCATTACAGATAGAATACCAGCTGCCTGCTTCTTCTCTAAATAGTTCTTGCACAATTTGGAGGTGTGCTTTGGGTCATTGTCCTGTTGTAGGATGAAATTGGCTCCAATCAAGCACTGTCCACAGGGTATGGCATGGCGTTGCAAAATGGAGCGATAGCCTTCCTTATTCAACATCCCTTTTACCCTGAACAAATCTCCCACCTTACCAGCACCAAAGCCACCCCAGACCATCACGTTACCCCCACCTTGCTTGACAGATGGCGTCAGACACTCTTCCAGCATCTTTTCAGTTGTTCTGCATCTCACAAATGTTCTTCTGTGTGATCCAAACACCTCAAACTTCGATTCGTCCGTCCATAACACTTTTTTCCAATCTTCCTGTGTCCAGTGTCTGTGTTCTTTTGCCCATATTAATCTTTTTTCTTTTATTGGCCAGTTTCAGATATGGCTTTTTCTTTGCCACTCTGCCCTGAAAGCCAGCATCCCTGAGTCGCCTCTTCACTGTAGATGTTGCCACTGGCGTTTTGAGGGTACTATTTAATGAAGCTGCCAGTTGAGAACCTGTGAGGCATCTATTTCTCAAACTAGAGACCCTAATGTACTTATCTTCTTGCTGAGTTGTGCAGCGGGGCCTCCCACTTCTCTTTCTACTCTGATTAGAGACTGTTTGTGCTGTTCTCTGAAGGGAGTAGTACACACCGTTGTAGGAAATCTTCAGTTTCTTGGCAATTTCTCACATGGAATAGCCTTCATTTCTAAGAACAAGAATAGACTGTCGAGTTTCACATGAAAGTTCTCTTTTTCTGGCCATTTTGAGCGTTTAATCAACCCCACAAATGTGATGCTCCAGATACTCAACCTGCTCAAAGGAAGGTCAGTTTTATAGCTTCTCTAACCAGCTAAACTGTTTTCAGCTGTGCTAACATGATTGCACAAGGGTTTTCTAATCATCCATTAGCCTTCTGATGCAATGAGCAAACACATTGTACCATTAGGACACTGGAGTGATAGTTGCTGGAAATGGGCCTCTAAACACCTACGTAGATATTGCACCAAAAACCAGACATTTGCAGCTAGAATAGTCATTTACCACATTAGCAATGTATAGAGTGTTATTTCTGATTAGTTTAAAGTTATCTTCATTGAAAAAAACAGTGCTTTTCTTTCAAAAATAAGGAACTTTCTAAGTGACCCCAAACTTTTGAACGGTAGTGTATATATATATATATATATATATACAAATCCCTTTTTACTGCTTGTCTGGGGATGCAGGTTATGGAGGCAGCAGTCCAAGCAGAGAAGCCAAAATTTCTCTTTTACCAGTCATCTCCTCCAGTTCTTCAGAGGGGAGACAAAGGTGTCCCCATGCCAGGTGTGAGACAGTCTCTCCAGCATGTCCTGGGTCTTCCCTGGGGTGTCCACCTAGTGGGACGTGCCAAAACACCTGAAGTGTGAGGTGTCCAGGAGGCATCCTAATAAGATGTCCAAACCACCTGAATTGGCTCCTTTTGATGTGAAAAATCAGCAGCTCGTCTCTGAGCCTCTCCCGGGTGACTGAGCTCCTCACCCTGTTTCTCAGGGTTATTCCAGCAATTCTTTCAGTCATTACCAAAAGTTCATGACCATAGGTGAGGGTTGAAATGTAGATTTAATGGTAAATCAACAGCTTTGCCTTAGAGCTTAGCTCCCTTTTTACCATGACAGACTGGTTCAACATCTTGTAGCATTACCAGCTAAATCCCAAATTTATAAAAAT
The DNA here is from genome assembly GCA_020510985.1 of Pholidichthys leucotaenia. NCBI lineage: Eukaryota > Metazoa > Chordata > Actinopteri > Cichliformes > Pholidichthyidae > Pholidichthys > Pholidichthys leucotaenia. Next base: position 245,348,710 of record CM035845.1, on the reverse strand, counting down.
ACTTAACCAAAAGTATAGTTGTAAATCTCTCCTCCTCACTAAAAACCAGAGCTCTGAAACCTATGCCATCGGCCATAAAGCAAGATAATAACTTTTGGCTCAGGATTTGGTTTCAAGTCCTTTCACATTAATCTGATAGAAAGATTTCCAAAATTGCAGTTTTACGTCATGATAATGATCTGATACTTCACAGACACAAGTCAAAGGAGTCCTCCTTCCTTTTTCTCAAAGCTGTGAAAGTCCACAAGGCCCCCAAATGGCCAAGTGAAATATTATGCCCAATCTCACAGTAACAAAGATCTCACTGGAAATTATTTTTTTTTATGTTTAAAGAAGACCCAGACATTAGCCCTCTTGTGGCCACTTGATGGTCCCCCTATGGGTTTTCTATGCCAAAAAGGCCAAATGGCCCCTCTCTGGGTCTTCTAGTGTTAAGGTTCTCCCTTTTCAGGAGATACCTCTCAGAACACACTGGAAGTTATGGATGGATCATGATGGACAGTTATGGGTTTGACATGTTTAATTAATCATTGATTTGAATGTATTTTAGGTTTGAAAAGTAATTCTCAAGAAAATTATATTTGCTGCATGCAGCTATGGGATTACATTTTATGGATATGCATGTTTATTGTAGTAATAATTAAAAGTAGTCACAAATCACTTAAGTTTAAATTATAAAATATATAACAGGAATTTCACTTAGGTTATATCAACTCTATGCATGTACCTTAGATCATCTGACTTGAAATAGTCAACCCAGTCTTGTTCGTGTTGACACCTCTTTTACCCTATTGGTCAGTTTTAGACAAAGAGAATATTCCTGATTAGACAAGAGGTTTGTTAAATCCACCCTGTCTTCATTTCTCAAGTGTAATTGGTTCTTTAAATTGCCAATTATTTTTTTTTCTTTTTGAAAGTGTTTCCTTTTAAAAGTGTAAAACTCCCTTTTGTGAGTATGTTTGAACCATTTCTCTCTTGCCTAGAGTCAAACTCCATTTCTTTCTTCCTATACATATTCTTAATTTTTTAGTTTTTCTTAGTTTTCTTTTTTCTTAAATCACCGTGCCAAGAAGATTTATTTTCATTTCCCTCACACTGAACTAAATCTTGTTCTCACTCAGTTACCACGATATCGGAAGAACTCTGATTTTGTGGTTTGCATTTTTCCTTTTTCTCTAGGTTTTATGACTGACTGAACTTTGAATGACTCAGACCCTACCGGGTCCCTCTGAAGTCACATTTTGTCCCGTACTGATGAAGATCAGATTCAAAAGCCAGCTACACCACTCAGTGAGGTCGACGGCTGGTCGCAGCTTCAAAGCACAGTTCGGCGTTTGGAAGAAATTATCTGCTCGTAGATCAATCAATCAGTCAATCAATCAATCAATCAGACTTTATTTATAAAGCACTTTTCATACAGTGGAGCAGCTCAAATTGCTGTACAACATAACAATCCACCAGCTCTGTGATGTTGTCATGGAGGAGAATTCCAGTGGCAACCTGTGAAGCTCCAGTGAACTCCTTTTAAAAATAATTCTGTTGAACCACAATTCAAAAACATTGTCTGATTTTCATTGATTAATTTTCGTAGAATTTTTATTTATTGCCACTTTTGTCAGATTCAAGTTATTTCTGTGACCATTGTGGGTTTTTCTTTCATTAACAGAGGGGTACCAACAATTTTGTCCATGTCTGTATCTATCTATCTATCTATCTATCTATCTATCTATCTATCTATCTATCTATCTATCTATCTATCTATCTATCTGGTAGGCATCAATCACAATGAGGGACATTTTTGCCATGGGATGTACAATGTTGATTGTCAAGAACTAAGCAAAAATAGTGCTACATACAGTGGGGGAAAAAAAGTATTTAGTCAGCCACCAATTGTGCAAGTTCTCCCACTTAAAAGATGAGAAAGGTCTGCAATTTTCATCATAGGTATACCTCAACTATGAGAGACAAAATGAGAAAAAAAAATCCAGAAAATCACATTGAAGGATTTTTAATGAATTAATTGGTAAATTCCTCGGTAAAATAAGTATTTGGTCAATAACAAAAGTTCATCTCAGTACTTTGTTATATACCCTTTGCTGGCAATGACAGAGGTCAAACGTTTTCTGTAAGTCTTCACAAGGTTTTCACACACTGTTGCTGGTATTTTGGCCCATTCCTCCATGCAGATCTCCTCTAGAGCAGTGATGTTTTGGGGCTGTCGCTGGGCAACACAGACTTTCAACTCCCTCCAAAGATTTTCTATGGGGTTGAGATCTGGAGACTGGCTAGGACACTCCAGGACCTTGAAATGCTTCTTACGAAGCCACTCCTTCATTGCCTGGGCAGTGTGTTTGGGATCATTGTCATGCTGAAAGACCCAGTCACATTTCGTCTTCAATGCCCTTGCTGATGGAAGGAGGTTTTCACTCAAAATCTCACTATACATGGCCCCATTCATTCTTTCCTTTACACGGATCAGTTGTCCTGGTCCCTTTGCAGAAAAACAGCCCCAAAGTATGATGTTTTCACCCCCATGCTTCACAGTAGGTATGGTGTTCTTTCTCCTCCAAACACGACAAGTTGAGTTTTTACCAAAAAGTTCTATTTTGGTTTCATCTGACCATATGACATTCTCCCAATCCTCTTCTGGATCATCCAAATGCTCTCTAGCAAACTTCAGACGGGCCTGGACATGTACTGGCTTAAGCATGGGGACAAGTCTGACACTGCAGGATTTGAGTCCCTGGCAGCGTAGTGTGTTACTGATGTAGCCTTTGTTACTTTGGTCCCAGCTCTCTGCAGGCCATTCACTAGGTCCCCCCGTGTGGTTCTGGGATTTTTGCTCACCGTTCTCGTGATCATTTTGACCTCACGGAGTGAGACCTTGTGTGGAGCCCCAGCACGAGGGAGATTATCAGTGGTCTTGTATGTCTTCCATTTTCTAATAATTGCTCCCACAGTTGATTTCTTCACACCAAGCTGCTTACCTATTGCAGATTCAGTCTTCCCAGCCTGGTGCAGGTCTACAATTTTGTTTCTGGTGTCCTTTGACAGGTCTTTGGTCTTGGCCATAGTGGAGTTTGGAGTCTGATTGTTTGAGGTTGTGGACAGGCGTCTTTTATACTGATAACGAGTTCAAACAGGTGCCATTAATACAGGTAATGAGTGGAGGACAGAGGAGCCCCTTAAAGAAGAAGTTACAGGTCTGTGAGAGCCAGAAATCTTGTTTGTTTGAAGGTGACCAAATACTTATTTTACCAAGGAATTTACCAATTAATTAATTAAAAATCCTTCAATGTGATTTTCTGGATTTTTTTTTTCTCATTTTGTCTCTCATAGTTGAGGTATACCTGTGATGAAAATTGGAGACCTCTCTCATCTTTAAAGTGGGAGAAGTTGCACAATTGGTGGCTGACTAAATACTTTTTTGCCCCACTACAAGGAGGGGCACTTGCAGGTTTCTGTGGATTTTGTGTTTCATAAAACAAAGCACAGCAGCATATCAAAAGCAGTCTCATTCAGCATAGCTGAACCTTATTATTACAAAACAAGTGGCCTCTGAGTAAATTAGTCTGTTTCTTTTTTGCTTTCAGACAGAGGTAATAAATCCTATTATTTAGTTTCTATGCTGGGCACAGACATTTAAAGATGATATGACAAAAAGAAATAACTTTTTAGTGCATTTGCACATTTATTTGGGTATGTGAAATGGTTCCGAGTTTTTTTTTGGGGGGGGGGGTTATTTGGGGGGGTCTGTTTGGGTCAAATTTTATCTCAGTTGCTGTCTAAATGACCAATTTTAATTTTACTCTGGGTGTGAACTGAGAACTGGAGCTCAGTAAAATGATACCTCCCTCCTAGCTTCATCTCCATCCATTTTAAACATGGTGAGAGGTTTCCCATCAGTGTCCAATCCCACACTGACAGTGCCGTTTTGGCTGTTAGCCTGTTGTGGAGTTAGATTGTGATTGTGGCTTACATTGCATCTTTTGCTTCTTTTGGCTGCTTCCTTTAGGGGTCACCACAGTGGATCATCTGCCTCAAACTCAGCCTATCCCTTACTCTTCCTCTGTAACACCATCCCTCTCCATGTCCTCCTTCACTACATCCATGAATCTTCTTTGCGGTCTTCCTCTTTTCCTTCTGCCTGACAGCTCCATCTTCAACATCCTTTGTCCAATCTTTCCATTATCCCTCCTCTGCAGATGTCCAAACCATCTCAACCTTGCTTCTCTTACTTTGTCCCCAAAACGCTGAACCTGAGCTGTCCCTCTGATATATTCATTTCTAATCATGTCCCTCCTCGTCACTCCTAATGAGAACTTTAACATCTTCAATGCTGCAAACTCCAGCTCTGCCTCCTCTCTTTTGTCAGTGCCACTGTCTCCAAACCATACATCACAGCATGTCTCACTACTGTCTTGTATATCTTCCCTTTAACTCTAGCTGCAATCCTTCTTTCTCAAATCACCCCTGACTCTCGTCTCCACCCACTCCACTATGCCTACACTCTCTGCTTCACCTTTCTTGCGGATTTTCCATTGCTTTGGATGGTTGACCCCAGGTATTTAAACTTCTCTGCCTTCACTTCCTCTACTTATTGCATTTTCACCATTACACCTTCCTCCCTTATTTTCACACACAGGTATTCTTTTTTTCTTATATTGACTTTCATTCATCTTCTCTCCTAAGCATACCTTCACCTCTCCGGGTTCTCTTCTATCTGCTCCCAACTCTCACTATAGATCACAGTGTCATCTGCAAACATCATGTTCCATGGAGACTCCTGCCTGACCTCATCTGTCAGCCTGTCCATCACTCTGGAAAACAAAGAATGGGCTCAGAGCTGATCCCTGATGTAATCCCAGCCACACACTGTCCTGCACATGTCCTACACCACTTTCACATAATTCTCTGCCACTCCTTACTTTCTCATACAATACTACACTCCCTCTCCTGCACCATATATCATGCTTTCTCTAGATCCACAAACACACAGTGTTACTTCACTAAACTTCTCAGTCAACACTCAAAGCAAACATTGCCATGCCTTTTCCCGTCTGGTTCATTGATTAAACAGTCAAAAATACATCTTGTGGCTTATTTTATTTTGAACCTAATATGCTAACCTGCTAACACCTAGACTAGCTGGCTGAGGTCAGGCTGTGTACCACCTCAGAGTGGCCCTCAGTGAAGAGAACCAGATATTGACCCGACTAGTACTAGGCTAGATGTCAGAATGCGGTAAGGTCTTAATGTTCTTTTTGTTATATTTGATCAGTGCTCACTAGACATCAGCATTCCCACCTGGTTCTCTAATCCACAGTTAACAATATATTACAGCGGGGAAAATAAGTATTGAACACATCTCTCACGGTGCAACCTCTGGCAGGCAGGAATATAATGGGCTCACACGGCAGGCAGTACTGTGGTTTACTCACAAATCACAAAATAAAGGCAATATGGTTGGGGGGGGCACAAGGGGACACAGAACAACAACAACAGGGACAATGGGAATGCCAAAACAAACTAAGGACCGAGGACTCAAAGGACAATAATAATGACAACAGGGGATGAGCACAGTGGACCAGGGGAAACAGAGAAGACACATAATGCAAATAATAATAATCATAACAACAAGAGAAAACACAGACATCAAAATGGAACTTAAAGTGTGGGCATAGGAGGGATGGGAGGAGGAGGACACAGGCACAGCCGGAAAAAACAAAAAAACAAGCACACAATGAAAGAATGTTCATAGAGTGGTTTGCCAAATTCCCAGGACCACCACCCGGGAAAGCATAACATGCTGGGGGCTGACCAGTGTCCAAGGACCCCTAGGCCAGAGAGCAAGATGGGTCAGGGGACCTCCCAAAGTCCCTGGGCCACCAGACCAGGGCGCATGAAAGATCGGGGAAGGGGGTTGACCAGAGTCCATGGAACCAAGATCAGAAAATAAGGCAGGTCAGGTGGCCTCCCAGAGTCCCTGGGCCACCACGTGGATGAACACAGCACATTGGGTGGCCTACCAAAGTCCATAGGCCACCAGACGGATGAACTCAACGTGCTGGGTGGCCTACCAGAGTCCATGGACCATCAGACAGAGGAGCACAGTCTACCCGGAGATGTAGGCAGAGACGCGTGAACTACCAGAAGACCAGAAGCTGCAGGATCAGGCACATTATAAGAGCTGGTGCTGCAGGAGTGTTGAGCTCAGGTGAGGGCAGCAGGGGAGCCTTGAGCTAAGGAGACAGCTGCTGAGGAATCTTGTGGTAGCAGCAGAGAGACATCGACAACAGGAGGCAGCAGCTGTGAAACGTTGACAGCAAGAGACAGCTGCCAGGGCGCAACGACAACAGGAGTCAGCAACTGCGAAGCATCAACAGCAAGAGAGAGCTGTTGGGAAACAATGACAACAGGAGACAGCAGCTGCGAAGCGTTGACAAGAGGAGACAGCTGCTGGGGAGTGATGACAACAGAAGACAGTAGCTGCAAAGTGTCTATGACTGGAGACAGCTGCTGGGGGGCGATGACTACAGGAAACAGCAGCTGTGAAGCGTTGATGATTGGAGACAGTACCTGGGGAGCACTGAACGCAGAGAGAGACTGCAACTGGGGAGCGTCGACCACACAGAAAGACTGTGGCTGGGGAGCATTGATCACAAACAGAGACTGTGGCTAGGGGGTGTTGATCACAGAGAGAGCTGGAGCTGTGGTGTGCAACTTAGAGACAGCTGTAGCTATAGCGTGCACCTCGGAGAAAATTGTAGCAGTAGTGTGCACCTCGGCGTGAGCTGGAATTTGCACCTTGATCCCCAGCGTAGCCACCTCATGTGAGGAGGAGAAGACACAGGTTAGTGTCAGATCCATACCACATTAACCAACAGCAGAGTTTGGTGGGGAGAGCTCAGAAGCAGATGGGAACAGATACTGGGTCTCCCCACAAGAAGCAAGGCAAGTCCTCTCCAATAATAATGTTATAAAAACAAAGAAAAGGACTTGCCTTAGCTCCTGCTCTTCTGCTGACGAAGACCCCAGTGTCTCTGCACTGGGGAGGTGACAACGGCCCCTGAAGACTCTGCTGGGATGACCCCCGTCTCTGGAGACAGTGGCAGAACAGCGGGCGAGGCAGTCTGAGGCACAGCAGCAGACGGAGCATCAGACATGGAAGCAGCTGACGGAACTCCAGACGATGAAGAAACCATCTCCTCAGAAGTGGAAATTGAGAGGGAGATGACCTCAGATGGACAGGAGAGGACAATGATAGGTGATGGCGTACAGATTGACATGGCAGCAGAAACAGGTGACGGAGGCTCAGCAGTGGTGGGTGACTGCCACTGTAAACCCCGCCTAGTACCAGGCAAGACCCCCTCCCAATGGGTGTTAAAAGAGAAAAAGGTACTTGCCTGGTTTGCTCTGCCACTTCTGAAGCCACAGCTGTGGGATTGAGGTAGAGGCTCCAGCTGCTGGGACAACAAACGTATTCCTCTGAGTGGCAGTGGAACTCACCTGGTGGGGAGCAGCTTGTACCAGGCGTGGAACTGAGGCTGGAGCTGGAGAACAAAGAACCACTGGAGGTGAAGCTGGTTACCCTGGGTGCTCCGCTGGAGAAGCAATAACAAGCTGCCAGGAAGACCGGCGTCTCCCAGAGCCTCCCTTCCAAATTGGACCAGTGTATGCTCAGCAGGTCCCACTGTACTCCGCTGGCTCGGCGGGATCGGCAGCTGGCTGCAATTCAGAGAAAACAGGCTGCGATGAGGAGGCTGGTGTTGGAGCAGATGAGCGGTGAGGAACTCTGGAAGTTGTGGAAGCCAGGGGATGTCTCTCCGTAAGCTCAGACTTCTGTGATGCCGGAGCTGGAGGGCGGCGTGAAGTGGTTGTCGGAGCCAGGGGACATTTCACCGGTGGCACAGGCTCAAAGTTTCTCACAAACCTGCAGAGCAAGTTTTGCAAGTTATACATGGAGATTAGCAGTCCGACAAGATCAGAGTAGCTCTGAAGGCTGGGACAATCCTCAATCACTCCAGCCGCAGCATCCAGAAACATCATGGCTCGCTCCAGAGTATGGCAAGTCTCTGCATCTGAAATCAGACCCTCAATCAACTGAGCTACTCAGCACACCTGGTCATCCAAACCAAATACCCTGTAGCCCATGCCCGCTGAGTCTGTATGTGGTGGAGTCATTTTGTCATGATGCAACCTCTGGCTAACAGGAAGAAAATGGACTCACATGGCTGGCAGTACGATGGTCTAAACTTGGTTTATTCACAAAAGACAAAAAAAAGGCAACACGAGGGCTGAAACACAAAATGAGCTGTGGGAGGCTAAAACACACTACAAGCACTGGAACTAGTATAATAGGAACAGATCGCGAGAGAGAAAACCAACATATGACACCACACACAATGAAAAAAAAGGTGAACATATACAGGGAGACAGATAATCAGAGGAACACAGGACAGCCGGGATAACAATCAGGGCTAAACAGTAACACACATGAGAGAAAGTGGCTATGGGTATCACTTAGACTTAATGACACAGACTAAGCATTTTGTGCAAATTACATGCTTTTGCAAGTCATTTGTGTTTTGCAATTTGCACACTTTGTTTTGAGAAATGCGCTTAGCATTGTGAAAACTTCAATTCTGTTCTGAGAAATGCACCAAAGTGACTGAGAAAAACTGTAAAAAAAAAATCTATAAAATGAACTTGAAAATACTGTTTAGTTTCCTTTGGAAACCTTGATATTTACTACCCTTCATCAGCTGCTTAGTTACTTTGGCCTTTAGCCAATTTGGACCCAGACCAGGCTAAACAATGCTTCCAGCAACAATTTCACATTATTTAAGAGTCATTAAACCTGATGTTAACATCAATATTAATGAGTGCAGACTTAAATAAAGAAAAAACAAAGCAAGCCCATTCAAATCAAGTAAGCTCAGAAAAAGCTACAACAAATGTGACCTGAGTCCCTGTAAGTTGTCACAAATCGATAGGAATTTTGAAAGAATCAAAAGGTGGAGAAAGAGGTCGGTACATCTCAAAAACAAATTGATTTCCAGGCATCTCTGAAGAATTGAAGTTAGTATTGACAGTCAACAATCTCAAATTCAAGGCACAGCTCATGGGATTTACACCTGTCCTTCCTTCCTGAAGCAAATGTCATTGATTACACACTCTAGTATGCAGTTGGCTATTGACACAGACACATTTTTACAATCTTCTCATGTTGTTTTAATCAATGATCAGGGGATTTTGTCAGTCATTTGTTCACACAGTAAAGCATGCATAAGTATGTGCTATTACACCCTGCATATACTTTATTTCAAACAGCTGCAAGTCTGTCTTTTGGAAGTCTCTCTCTTTACTTTCACTTTGTCACTGCCAGGGTAAGAGAAATCATGAAATAGCACAGGGCTCCCAGTGGGGCATTTTGTTTTCTGTGACACCAAAGAAGTCATTTGTCATCACCCAGCTAAAGAGTTATCCTGTAAAAATAGAATCAAATATATCTTCACTTCACACACATTTTTTTTTGAGGCAGTCACCCTGTTTGCTGTTTCATGGTTCAGTTGCCCTCCCAATCCCTTATTCCCCTCCTGCCTAAATTGATGCAAGATCTGATATTTTGATGCAATTAGCTCAAAAAATGACTCAAGAGCTGGATTGCACTTAAAAGCAATTTAGCTCATTTGGCTTCATTTATTTGTGCCTATCAAGAAATTCAAGTTGTTTCTCTTCAGCATTCTGGGGTGAATGGAGGGAAAAACAGAAAGTCTAATTCAACATTGCACTCCATCTACCTGCCTGCCCCCGAGGGACATCCACATCTTCACTCAGAAAATATCCAGCTCTGACTCTCAAGTCACTCTGTTTTTGTAAGAAAAGTTCCAGCCTGTACAACTGCTTTTTGGGAAGTTTACAGGGCTTTTGAACATGCTAGGTGGATAATTAAACTTATCTCCTTGTAATACCAGTAACAGATACCATTTTGAAGCAGTCACAAATTTATTATATGTGTGCTGATTGCGAAACCTTGGTATCACATTATTTGAGGAGGCTGAGGATTTCCCGTGTCAGGAGGAAAGGCAAGTTTTTTTCTCATTTAACTTTCATGTTTGATGAACAATTTTGCCTGTCTCCTGGTGAGGAGACTCGGGGTGTGCAGTTCCCTGAGTGCTCTGCCCCAGCGGCATATAGTGCTCCCGTACCTGACCTCACCAACTCCTTTAAGTGTGCCCCTACGAGCCCACCGATTCTGGATCCAGGTCGCTCAAGGGGAGAGGAGCCGGAGGCCCAGGAGGATCCATCCCATGGGCCAGCGGAGAGGTCATCCTCGGCCGCCACGCCGGATGAGCCGGTGGCGTGGAAGACAGCGCACGGGAGTACCACAACTGCAACCACCATCACGCCGGCTGTGGGGGCCGCTGCAGAGGAGTCATTTCCCGGACCAGACCCCAGCCGATGGGACCGGAACGTCATCATTGGCATCGTCGGAGTCCTGGATGGTGGTAAAGCTTGAGCACAGGCAAGTAAATTCTCCTGTAGTTCATTTGTCAATGGTTGAGGGATCTTGTCTGGCTCTTGGGGAGGAGAGCTGGGTGAGGCTCCAAGCTGCATCTGGACTCCCCTCGCTGGACTCTGCCTCTGCCAGCGACCCAAACTGTTCCTCCTCCCCTATCCCCTTTGAGCGCCTTCCTAGGGTCACCGTAGAGGAGCTGCCACTACCTGGGTTGCCTATGGATGACAACGTGGGCCCAGTTGTCCTGGAGGAGGTCGACGAGGGGTGTAGCACCCGACTGACCAGTGGAACCCGCGCACCATAAATTGCCGGAGTCCTGGACAGCGAAGGAGCCCGAGTTCAGGCAAGTGTGCTCCATTATTTCAGTAATGTGAATGTCGATGTCACACTGCCCGACTCATGGCAAGGAGGGCCTTGGGCAACTCGTAGTAGTCCTCGGGGCCACCATACTGGGCTCCGCTGCTGCCGGTGACCCTGACCCGGTCTCTCTTTCTCTTCCTCTGGGTTTGGAGCCCCCTGCCAGGGTCGCTGGAGAGCAACTGATCTCACCAGAAGCTATTGAGGATCGGGGTCCAGCATCAGGGGTCGTGAGGAGCATTACCTCCCTCTTGGGGAGGCCACCGTGGGTGCAGCAGAGCTCCAGCCGGGGTCCACCGTCGCCAAATGGCACAGTTTGGAAAACTGTGTTCCAGTGTTCACTATCTCAGCAGTTTACACAGTAAAACAAAGGGGTAATAACCCAGACATACGCAGCACATATATACACATACACATACACAGTTCCTGTTTTTTTTTACAGGCAAAAATAGCCTACAGTGTAAGAAAAATTATGCTAAAAATTATTACATTTTACTAGAGTATATACAAAAACAACCCTCCCCCCTCCAATTTTTCCAGAGTTCATTATCTCAGCAGTTTACAGTACATGGATACAGGTCAAGTGGACCCCTGACCAACTGCGCACCCAAAGTGGACCACGGAATCCAATCTGTACATGTACAGATGCATTCTCCATCCAGTAATTTATAAATGCTGCCCCAGATGAAAATCCAGTCTGTGGGACTATAATGTTCTGAATGAGGCTTTAGAAAATTATGAATCACTTTGTAAATCATTGGATTGAAAATGTACTTGTACGGCTTGGATACCGGGGTCCACTTGGGGTGCTCACATTAGTGTGCTTACTTGGTCAGGGGTCCATTTCACCAGATCCCATTTACACAGTAAAACAAAGGCATAATAACCCAGACATACACAGCACAGTTGCCTTTTTTACAGGAAAAAGTAGCCTACAGTGCAATAAAAATTATACTAAACTATTATTACATTTCTCTACAATATACACAGCAACAAACAATCCCCCTGCTACAGAGGAACACGGCACACCAAAAAACTTGTGGCCATGCGGGGCCCTTGTAATTACGATTGGTCAAAAATTATTATTAATTATTATTTTTTGTTTTAGTTGTTGGGTTGTTTGTCTTTTTTGTCTGTTCCACTCCCTTTTTTTCCCCATCTTCACACTTCCTTTCCTCATTTCCCATCCTGTCGGGTCCTTCATGGGTAAACTAATTTAAAAGTATTAAAAGTTATTACAAGATCCTGGCTCTGCGATGGATCTTGTAATAACTTTTGGCCAAGTAAATCTGTTTTGGCACGATAAGGGTAGCAGATTTCTGGTCTGCTCACCTAGTTGCCTGGCAGGACAACGGGAAAAAAAAGAGTTTTTATCAACTGCAAATGACTGCCAAAGTAAAGTCTGATCTCCTGACTAGATCCCCACTTTTTTACAAAAAGTGATACATGCTTTTATTACTTCAAGATTGGACTACAGTAATTCATTCTATTTTGGAATAGAATGGTCCACTGTCCAGAATGCACTGGCTCAGCTTTTAACTGGAATAAAAGCGTTAACATATCACTCCTGTTTTATCCTCCCTTCACTGGCTTCCTGTCCATTTTAGGATTGATTTTAAGGTTTTATTGTTTACTTTCTAGACATTAAATGGATTTTTACCATCCTATTTGTCAGAACTTGTTTCCACTCATTCACCTGTAAGAACACTGAGATCAACTAACAAGATGCTCTTAGACTTATCAAAATCTAAGTTAAAATGGAGAGGTGATCGAGCTTTTGCAGTAGCTGCTCCGAGACTGTGGAGCAGTTTACCTGTTCACATACACACTGCATGTCATGAGTCTGAGCCCATAGCTCAGACTCTCTATGTATTTTTGAGTATTTTCTGTCTGTTATTATTTTCTTGTCAGTTTGTTATTTTGGGTCTGTAACACAAGCCTCCTTCCTCCTCTCCCAGACACACCCACCATCCAATCACAGTCTGTTCCCCAGTTCCCAGCTGTGAATGGTTGTATAATTAGGTCACCTGCTTGCTCAGTCAGCCCACACCTGTGACTCACACCTGCGACTCATCTATTCCCCAGCTATTTAAATGCTGCCTTTCCCATCCGCTAGTGCGGCACAATTGTATTGCATTGTTGCAGTTGTATGGACTCTATTCCCTCCGTGTTTTCTCTTCATCTGTTCCAGAGCATTATTGGCTCTGGAGTGTGCCTTCTCAGTTAGTTTTTCTTGTTTGCATTTTTTATTGTCAGCATAGTTTTGGTATTTTTGTTAATAAATGTCACAATTATGGTTCAGCGCATAGGTCTATCTTTTGTCCTGGAGGGGCCAAACATGACAGATTAGCGCCGCCAGTTCATAGACCTAGCTGCTATAGTTGTGCATTTTTTTTCCCTTCTTGTTTATTTTTCCCTTTTTTCACTCACCTGCCCAGCAAAGCTGTGATGCCTCCATCAGGTGAAGCAGACTGGAGGAGGTGGAGTTGGGATGAGCTGGAGTGCGTTTCCATCATTGAGGACATGGCAATTGGGGCTCGGAACTGCTCATCCCATAGGGATGAGAAGCTGTGCTGGGGTGGTGTAGCAAATTTGCTGGAGGTTAAGCCCAGCGTCTGCTTCCACCCCCGGATAATTAGACTCTCCCTTCCTCCACTTCCACCTATACCTTCAGCCTCCTCCTCGCCTTCTCTAACAGCTTCACAGTGACAGCGCCGTCTTGTCCTGGACCGCCGGAGGAATAATCCCGCCTTTTTGACAGCCTCTTCTTGGACACCGAGCCCGGCAATCCCCGCAGTAGATCCTTGTTCTTCTTTTTCTTCCTTGCAGGCTGTCTCTTCAGCCCTATCTCCATCCATTACTGCTGCGATGTCAGTCCCTTTGATGTCTTTCTCTGCTACCAAGGGGTCCTCCATTTTTGCACCGGCCACGTCTGTCCCAGTGACTACAGGGGCAGCTCCTCAACAGTCCACAGTGGGGCCCAAGTTCACCTCAACCACAGCGAGGGACAACGCTCCATATACAGCTGCGGTCAACATCCAGATTCTGGAAAACAGGCAAGTTTTTTTTTTTTTCATTCTACTCTGACTTATGATGAAATGTCTTGCCTGATTCCTGGTAGGGAGGCTCAGGAATAGCAATCCCCTGAGCTCTCCCCACCTGCTGCTGTTATAAATTGCTCACCAGCCTTCTCTGCGCTCTTTCCTGTGGTCCCTGAGTGTCCGCCAGCCCCGGATCAGAACCAACTTACCACGGAGGAGCTCGTGGTGCTGGAGGGCCCTGTTCCAGCGCCAGCGGTGAGCCAACCCCCAGCTGCAACGCCAGAAGAGCCACCAGCATGGTCCACTTCATCTGGAGAGACATGGACTGCAATCACCATCATGCCTGCTGCGGAGGCTGCCGCAGCAGAGTGGGAACCGGAGCAGGACTTCCTAGAGACTGAGCCTGAGGCGTCATCATCGTTTGGATTGGCAGAGTCCTTGATGGCGGTGGAGCTCGAGCTCAGGCAAGTGATCTCCTTTGTTTTTCTCATGTCTGCATTGGAGACATCTTGCCTTGCTCTTGATGAGGAGAGCTAGGTGCAGCCACAAGCCGCACATGAGCTCACCTAGCCAGGGTCCACCACTGCTAGCGACCCTAACCATGTTTTTCTCCCTGTCTTTCCTGAACCTTCTCTCAGGGTCGCTGAGGAAGATCCACCACTGCCAGATGCCTCCATGCATCCAGGCTCACCACCTGATAACGTCGAGGGTCCAGCTCCCCCAACTAAGGTCGTTGGGGATCTTCCTCCTTCACCCTCACCTGGTGTACCAGTGGTGGACCGCCTCCTTGGCATGGTGCTGTAGCGGGTGGGCCTGTTCACCGTGGGTGAAGCTCTGGCCCAATCTGGGTCCACCGTGGGTGAAGCATTGGCCCAATCAGGGTCCACCGATGGTGCTGCAGTGCTCCAGCCCGGAGCCACTGAGGGTGCTGCAGTGCTCCAGCCCAGAGTGGCCACGGGTGCAGCTATGTCCCAGTCCCGGACCTCCGTGAGTGTGGCTATGTCCCAGTCTGGGACCCCCGTGGGTTCAACCAATTCTCCGCCACCATACATTGCCGTGGGTCCTCCCATGGGGAGGCCACCTCCTTGGTCACCCCTGCAGTCCAGATGGCTAAAGAACTCAGGCCAGCTGCCCAAGAGACTGAGCTGCTGGGTTGGGTGGCCCATATTCTCTGGCAGGCCACCCGAATCATACCACCTTTCCATCTGGCTGGCCTGGGACTTTGGCCGGGCACCTGAACTGCCTAGTTCTTTGGTCTAAGGGGGCCCAGGGGCCTGGCGTGGCATGGGTGTGGGTCCTGAGTGGGTCCATATTTTTTCCCTCCTAGCTTTTTTCCCCCCACCTCCCTTCTGGGGTGTTTTTTTGCTGTACTTCTTCTCGGGGGGGGGGGGGGGGTCTTTTTTGGTGTTGCATTGGGGTGTCTGGGTCCCACCCCTTGAGGATGGGGGGCTCTGTCATGAGTCTGAGCCCAGAGCTCAGACTATGTGTAATTTTGAGTATTATCTGTCTGTTATTATTTTCTTGTCCATTTGTTATTTTGGGTTTTGTTACAAGATTCTCCTTCCTCCTCTCCCAGACACACCCACCATCCACTCACAGTCTGTTTCCCAGTTCCCAGCTGTGAATGATTGTACAATTAGGGCACCTACTTGCTCAGTCAGCCCACACCTGCGACTCAAACCTGCGACTCATCTATTCCCCTGCTATTTAAACACTGTCTTTCCCTTCCGCTATTGTGGCACTATTGTATTGCATTGTTGCAGTGGTATGGACTCTGTTTCCTCCGTGTTTTCTCCTCATCTGCTCCAGAGCATTATCGGCTCTGGAGTGTGCCTTCTCAGTATGTTATTCTTGTTTACATTTTTTTGTTGTCTTCATAGTTTTGGTATTTTTGTTAATAAATGTCACAATTTTGGTTCAGCACCTGGGTCTGTCTTTTGCCCCAGAGGGGCCGTACATGACACTTCTGAGTCAATAAATGATTTTAAATCACTGCTGAAGACACATCTGTTGTCACTGGCATTTCATTTAAGCAGAGAGTGAAAACTTAACAGTTGGCTGTATTCTGAGCGGTTTTAATTCGATTTTTGATGCATTTTATTTCTATTTGCTGTGTATCTTAGTTTGTGCAGTTTGATTTTGGCTCCGTCTCTATGTACAACATCTTGGTCAATTTGATTGTTTTTAAATGTGCTCTAAAAATAAACTTGACTTTGACTTTTTTATCTTAAATTTCTTCCACTTGTGAATTATCGCACCACCAGTGGTCTCTTTCTCACCAAGCTTCTTGCTGATAGTCTTGCAGCCCATTCCAGCCTTGTGCTGCTCTACAATCTTGTCTCTGACATCCTTTCACAGCTCTTTGGTCTTGGTGAAGTTTGAATTGAAGAGATTGATTCTGTGACAGGAGTCTTTTATACACATAATGAGTTGAGATTAGGAGTACTTTCTTAAAGGGACTAATTTATGTGGCTCATGGATATGTAACCCTGATTTTTAGGTGTTCCAATTGTTATGTCTGAGTTGGAGTCAAGGAGAATGCCAGGAGTGTAGCTGAGCACTCGTTTATTAAATAAAGGGCTCCGTGCACCTAACTACACATGCTACCGCAAACAGAGGTAAAGGCAGAAGAGACCCCCCCCCCCCCCCACCTGCAGCCCTTCTTATACACACGGGGTTGGCGGAACCGGAAGATGGAGTCACCACCCTGTGCTACACAACTAAAAGCTCCAATGTAGAACAATATGAACTATAAATAACAACATCACATTTCCGCCCCCTGCAGAAAAGACCAAGACACACAATATTAGAACCCACCCTAATTTGGAACCCGAATCATCTGCTAAACATAACTAAACTGAAATCACAAAAGGGTCCTATGGCATTCACACAAAATAACTAAAATTAGGGGAGATGGGTAGACTGCCGTCCTACCCCCATGTGGCAAGGAGGGTTATTCTGCCACCTATAATATATAACAGTCCCTTTATAAACTAAAAGAAAATTACTGCTGTGTCTCCTACTTAAAACAGAACAGCAAAATTATCCCAGAACTATAAATACAGATTAATAACTAACAACACAGACATATCTATAGCTCGGTGAGGATGACCCATGCCCCCCCCCCCCCAACATACCCTTCACTAGTAAGGCTGCCCCTAGAGGTAGCTCACTTCCTGGGCCACAACTGGTCGCCTCAATCCTGGTGCGCCTTCTCCTAAACAGCCCCGGACGCTCCAATCATCTGGGGCCATGCCCAACTGCCTTCTCTGGAGCATGCCGTAACTCATTAGGATGGTGCCATCAGCCCTCTGACAGCTGAAGGTAACCATCCTGCCGCTCACCCGTCACCTGTAGCTGGCACTGGTACTGCTCCATCTTCCACTTGGCTCTCACTCGCCCGGACCTCGCCTCCGCCAGAGCGCAAACCCAGTCCGCAAATCCAAGCGGGGTCCTGCACGACCTGTCGTTTCTCCGCATGGCACTTGCCCTCCCAGTGCCACTTGGTCGTACCTCGGCTGCTTGTATACCCGCTGCAGACCCTGCCGATGTGGCCCCTTTTTCACCGGCCCACCATGGCCGAGCTCCGGGTACACCTGGGACCATCTTTTGGGCATTGCTTGACGCCACAGACTCTCTCCCGTGCCGCCTGGTACCCTCCTCCAGGGCAACTCGGACACTGGCTCTGGGGCCCTCCCACGGCGACCCTGAGCGGGACAAGGCCTGTCCACTTTCTGGAGTGCCCAGCAATTGTTCATCCCACACAGCGTCATCCCGAACTCTTGGAACCGGTTGGTCCCACAGTCCGTAGCCCGACCACTCTTCCCAAGCGCTGCTCCTGATGGATAATCTGAGGCCATAGTACAGGTTGCAGCCCATGATGTTCGTGCCACAGGCCGTCACAATGAATCGGTCATCTCCTCTGACTTGTATCGAGCCGTCAGTCTGATGGTACCCACTGTGGCCAGCCGTCCTCCTCCATAGCCACAAAGTGAGTCACCTCCAATTCTGTAGTGGGGAAAACATTGCTTAACTGCAGCCCAGTTCAGCAGAGAACTCTCCACCCCCATGTCGATCAGCGTCTGTATTGGTACTCCATCAAACACTACCGTGCAATGTGTGCACCCACTGGAACTTGGGGACAAATTATATATTTTAGAGAGTGAATAATGTGTAGCATCTTAGACTAGAACAAAGAGCATTAGACTAGAACAAAGAGCAGAGTTTCCCAGGGTTTCCCTTGGAGATAACAGGGAGGTGTGAAGGACGGATGCAGTATGATCGTTTGTGTATCAGACGAATGCAGAGTGATCTTTTGTGTATCAGAGACTGCTAGGGGGGTGTTAAAGGATTAAGGAAGTGAATGCAATGTGACCTTTGATGTGTAGAAGCTGCTGGAAGAAGGCCTGAGTATTTAAGGGAAGAGTCTTGTCTGAGATGCCCTCTTTTCTGACTGTGCTCATGTGTAAGAATGTGTAACAAATTGACTGCTTCAAATCCGCCTCGTTATTGACACACTCCACACTGGTGACCCAAGATGAATCATGCAACACGATGAAAGATCCCCGGAGCCAGCCTTGTTGGGAGCCCCCAGCCAAGCATACTCTGTTACAATCCAGCTACCGGATTTTTGGCAGCACAATCCACGCTCCTGGTTCCACCGAGTTGAGGCGCAGTTCGTCCTCCGGGGAATATCGGCGGATGACACGAAATTCTACCATGTGGTCGCAAAGCTCGACACCCACATGGCTCAGCATGTGGAGAGCCTGCTGGATCAGCCACCAACCAGCGACAAGTACGGCACATTGAAGGCTGCACTCATCCAGCACTACACACTCGCAGTTGAGGAGAGAGCAGAGAGACTCCTGATGCAGACCGGGTTAGGAGATGGGTTGGCTATTGACCTGATGGAGAAAATGCTGAGGTTGAAGGGCTCGGATGACGACCACTTAATTTTTACCCACCTCTTCCTCCGGAACCTTCCGTCAGCGACGAGAGCGACCCTGGCCAATTCGCCGTTGTTGGCAGAGCGGGACTATCGTGTGCTGGCTCGAGAAGCATACCGGATCATCATAGCCAGGAGAGAGCTCATGACCATGGTGGCAGCGACTGAGCTCGGCGCGACGGCCGGAGGAGGCGAGGAGCCATTGACGGCAGTAGCAGAACCACCGATGACAGCGGCGGCGGGGGCCAAAGAACGCAGAGGAGACATCCTTTGTTTCTACCACCGCCACTTTGCAGAAAAGGCACGCAAATGTATACCACCGTGCCAGTTCAAGTGCTCGGGAAATGCCAAGACCGGGGGTCGGTAGCAGCTGTGGCCCTCTGGGAAGAGAACACGCTGCTCTACTTGACGGATGCACGCTCGGGGAGGCATTTCCTCGTGGACACCAGCGCCCAGTTGAGCTTCTTCATGCCATCCTACGCCGACCGGCTGGCAGGATCTAGCGGCTCCAAGATGGCAGCAGCAAACGGCTCGGAGATTAAGACTTTTGGTGAGAGGACTCTACTTCTGTCTCTAAACGGCCGTGCATTTGAGTGGACTTTTGTCATAGCAGCATTGAATTTCAATATATTGGGGGCTGATTTTTTGTGCTCACATGGTTTGTTGGTTGATGTAGCTAACAGGCGCCTGGTAAATGCACTGTCTTTTGATTCTATCCCCTGTACAGCTCGAGCGTCCCAGCCAACAGCACAAACCAACGTCACAGCTGCATGCGGTAAGTTCCACACGCTGCTCACTCAGTTCCCAGCACTCACGGTCCCCACATTTTCGGCAGCCGTCGCTAAACACGGGGTGGAGCATTTTATCACCACCACCGGGCCGCCCGTTTTTGCAAAACCTCGGCGCTTGGATTCAGCTAAACTGGCCATAGCGCGCGAGGAGTTCGCCAACCTGGAGAGGTTGGGCATCATCAGGCGTTCAAAGAGCCCATGGGCTTCCCCGCTACACATGGTCCCTAAAGCTAACGGTTCGTGGCGACCTTGCGGGGATTTCCGCAGGTTGAACAACGCCACAGCGCATGACCGCTACCCAATTCCTCACATCCAGGATTTTTCCGTTCACTTGGCAGGAGCGCGCATTTTTTCTAAAATAGACTTGGTCCGCGGTTACCACCAAGTCCCAGTGCGCGCTGAGGACATACCAAAAACAGCGGTGATAACTCCGTTTGGTTTATTCGAGTTTTTGCGCATGCCATTCAGGCTTAAAGGGGCTGCACAGACGTTCCAACGCATGATGGACGCAGTGCTGCGCGATCTCCCTTTCGTGTTCGTCTACTTGGACGATATTTTGGTAGCCAGCGCATCCGAAGACGAACACGAAACCCACCTAACGGCAGTTTTCCGGAGGTTGGGAGAGCACGGTTTAATAATCAACCCAGCGAAGTGTCAGTTCAGCGTGACGCAGATTGATTTTTTGGGGCACCGCGTCTCTTCCGAAGGAGCGGTTCCGCTGCCTGACAAAGTGCGCGCAGTAACAGATTTTCCCCGGCCGCAAACGGTCAGGGCTTTACAGGAGTTTTTGGGAATGGTGAATTTTTATAACCGTTTCCTTCCCCGCGCAGCACAGCTCATGCAGCCACTGTACGCCGCGCTCAAAAAACAGAAACCCACGAAAAAGATCGAATGGTCCCCGGAGCTAGAGCGAGCGTTCTCGGAAGTCAAAGAAGCCCTGGCAAATGCTGCGTTGTTGGCACATCCAGACCCAACGGCCCGCATAGCGCTCACTACTGATGCGTCAGATGTGGCCATAGGGGCGGTCGTGGAGCAGCGTGTAGCCGGGGCTTGGCAGCCGCTCGCCTTTTTCAGCAGGACTTTGCGCGATAGTGAACGTAAATACAACGCGTTCGACAGGGAGTTACTGGCTCTCCACTTGGCCATTCGCCATTTCCAGTTCTGGCTGGAAGGGCGCCGTTTCACTGCGTTCGTTGACCACAAGCCGCTAACATTCGCAATGGCCAAGGTTTCAGAACCGTGGTCGGGCCGGCAGCAGAGACAGCTGGTCGCGATCTCAGAGTTTACTACCGATGTTCAGCATGTGTCGGGTAAACTGAATGTAGTGGCAGACTGCCTCTCCCGCGCCGTGGCTGCCCTGGTCCGCATGGGGATAGATTACACAGCCATGGCCGCGGAGCAGGTTAGTGACGCGGATGTGCGCGTGCTCCAGTCTGGACCAACTGGGTTAAGGCTGGAGAGCAGGGTGCTGCAAGACGGTATGCCCCCCCTAATCTGTAATGTCTCCATGGGGCAACCGCGTCCCGTGGTACCAGCCGCGTGGCGCTGCCGCGTTTTTGACTCGATTCATTCTTTGGCGCACCCGGGAGTGCGCGCGTCGGTCAAAATGGTAGGAGAGAAATTTGTGTGGCCGAGCCTTCGCAAACAAGTGAAAGAATGGGCAGCAGCCTGCATGGCGTGCCAACGAGCCAAAGTACATAGACACACGAAAGCTCCTTTGGAGCCGTTTCACATCCCAGCTAAGAGGTTCGACCATGTTCACGTGGACCTCGTGGGCCCCCTCCCGCCATCACAGGGGTGCACGCACCTTCTGACAATGGTGGACCGCACCACGCGCTGGCCGGAAGTGGTCCCACTGGCAGCAACCACGGCCGAGGAGGTGGCGCGCGCGTTCTTAACAACATGGGTGGCGCGTTTGAAGCCCCGTCGGACATTACGTCTGACAGAGGCCCTCAATTTGTTTCTGAACTTTGGTCAACAATGGCCCGCAGCCTGGGTGTCACAATTCACCCCACAACTGCGTACAATCCACAGGCTAATGGGTTATTCAATTCAATTCAATTCAACTTTATTTATATAGCACCATTTCACAACAACAGTCATCTCATAGCACTATCAACTGTAGGGGGGGAACCCCCACAGTTGCAGAAAGACCCCAGCAATCAGGCGATCCCCTGTGAGCAAGCACTTGGCGACGGTGGAGAGGAAAAACTCCCTTTTAACAGGAAGAAACCTCCAGCAGAACCAGGCTCAGGGAGGGGCAGTCATCTGCTGCGACTGGCTGGGGGGTGAGGGGATAGAGAAGAAGAAAAGAACAGACATGTAGAGAGCAAACAGCACGGTGGGGACTCAATCTATGGGAGAGAACAAACAAATGTTAATGACCAGCAAAAAAAAAAATATTTCATAGAGAGTGAGGAAAGGAGTGAGGCCCAGTGCATTACTGGAGGTCCCCCGGCTGACTAAACCTATTAGCAGCATAACTAAGGGAGGGTTCAGAAACACATGATCCCTCCCTAATTGCAGGCTATATCAAAAAGGTAGGTTTTAGCCCTATTCTTAAAAACAGAGATCGAGTCTGACTCCCGAATCCAGATTGGCAGCGTGATTCCACAGGAGAGGAGCTTGATAACTGAAGGCTCTGCCTCCCATTGTACTTTTGGAGATTCTAGGTATTACAAATAATCCTGCATTTTGGGAGCGTAGTGCTCTGTTAGGATAATACGGTAGTATCAGATCTTTTAAATAAAAAGGAGCCTGATTGTTTAGAGCTTTGTAAGTTAGAAGAAGGATTTTAAACTTAATTCTAAACTCTATGGGAAACCAATGAAGGGAGGCCAGAACCGGAGAGATATGATCTCTCTTTCTAGTACCTGTTAAAACTCTTGCTGTGTAGAAGATGCCTTACAAACGAGACTGAGTGTATTATCTCAGGAAAGCTTTATTGGAAGTCACATCTTCTATCATCAAAGTTCTCAGCAGAAAAAGAGATAGACCCAACTTTCCCCACAGCTTTTATAAGTGTCTTCTCCCCATAGGTTTTGATCGTGGAGCCATTCGCCGCTAACACCAGGGGGCCGCTGGCCGGTGCCAGTGTGTCCGCGTAGGTAGGCTTGACAAAACTCAGCTGGGAGCCCGTGTCCACCAGGAATTCTTTCCCAGAATTCGCGTCCGTCACGAAAAGCAGCCTATTCTTCGTGCCGAGAGTCGCGGCTGCTACCGGCTCCCGGTCTTGGCGTTTCCCTGGCGCTGGTACCGGCATGGTGGGACGCATCTGTGGGCTTTCTCGGCGAAACGTCGATGGTAGAAGCAGAGGGCGTTGTCAGCTCCGCTTCTCCTGGTCTCCACCGCTGCTGCCGTCAGTGGATCCGGTGCCGCAGCCTCTGGTCTCCCTCCTTCTCACGAAGGGGCGGTCATCTCTGCTGCTGCCGTCGTGGCTGCGCGCCGCCTATGGGAGTCGACGAGCCGTTGCGCCACCTGTCCCAGCTCGTGGTAGTTACGGTTGATGAGCAGCTGCGAGCTGGTCAGGGTGACTCTCACTGCTGGCGGGAGCGTTCTGAGGAAGAGGTGAGCGAAGATAAAACTGTCGTCGTCCTCACCTCTCAGGCTCATCATCTTCGCCATCAGATCCGCTGGCCTGTCTGCTTCTCCCTCTGTCAGCGCCAGGAGCTTCTCTGCCCGCTCTTCCAGCGAGGGAGTGAAGGCTCGGATGAGGGCATCTTTCAATGTGCTTTGGTTCCTTCTCAAGATGGCGACCGGGATGGTCACACTTTTTCAGTGCTGAGACAAAGTCACTGATTTTGCCATTAAAAGTGGCTGGCCTGCAGCGATCGGCGCTCGTGGCGAACACGCACGGGCTGAATTGCCACCTCCGTTGGATTGCCCTTTAATCGCCTTTCTCCAGCGACTTCCTGCGCCTTCCTGAAGCGATTGCTAAGCTAACACTAGTTAGCTTAATGCTACCTGAAGCGATTGCTAAGCTAACACTAGTTAGCTTAATGCTGGCGCCAGTCTCTAAATAACTAACCTACAGCGATCGGATATACCTCCGGTGGATTACCCCTTTGATCGCTTTTATCCGGCCACTGTGAGTAAACTGACCAGCGATTCCAGCGCTTCCTTGTGATTCACTGATGTGCCCTACCTGAAGCGATTGCTAAGCTAACGCTAGTTAGCTTAATGCTGGCGCCAGCCATTCCACCTAACACCAGCCTGAATCAAAGCCCAGCTGCGAGGCCCAGCGGAGATACTACCAGGCAGGCGGCTATTTGTTTGACGGGGCTCAGCAGAGATTTCACCCAGGCAGACGGCGGTAGGCGGCGGTGCCCAGCGGAGGACTTACCGTGACTGCAGCGGCGGTGTGCGACGAGACTACCCGAAGCGATTGCTAAGCTAACGCTAGTTAGCTTAATGCTGGCGCCAGTCATTCCACCTTACACCAGCCTGAATCGAAGCCCAGCTGCGAGGCCCAGCGGAGATACTACCAGGCAAGCGGCTATTTGTTGACGGGGCTCAGCAGAGATTTCACCCAGGCAGACGACGGTAGGTGGCGGTGCCTAGCGGAGGACTTACCGTGACCTCAGCGGAGCTCGGTGGCAGCGGCGGTGTGTGACGAGACTCGGTTGGAGGAGCGGGACGGGAGACCAGTTACGGCGACTATGAGCAACGAGACCAGCAACGGAAGGGGCTAGTTGGCTAGCTGAGGCCCAGCTGGATTCGAGGACGATCGGATCAGATTCTGGCGATATAAGCAGAATTTATTTTACTATCCACAGATTTTCTTTTTCCTTCTTTCCAAGAAAGACTGAAGATGGCTGCCACCGGATTAAAAAGTGGGCTGATGGGCACCACTAATAAGCCTTCTCTACTTCTCTACTTCCTCTTCGTTTTGTCTTTGTGTGTCTGGACCTGCAACAAGAAGGATTTTCCGACAAACTCAACCAAAGGTGAAGTTAAAAAGTTTTATCTGTATGGATTTGGGCTTGGTCATCTCACCCTACACTCTATGTGGTCTTTAAAAGCCCTGAGCAAAAACTTCCAAATTAAGGCAAACATGGCTGTTAAGCAAAAATCACAATATGGCAGAGGATATACAATTAAAGTTCTGTTAGTTCTGCTACTTCTGGCAGGAGATATTCACCTTAACCCTGGACCTGCCACTATTAAACAGCAGACCACTGGGTTAGCACAAAACCGAGCTGTACAAAAGCAAAAACAACATTTATTTTTCCAAACTGTTAATCATGCACGAGTTCTTTGGGACACCAAGGCTAAACCAAAGGGGATCCTCGGCGGTCATTTAAACATACGGAGCATAATCCCCAAAAGAGATGAGATTTCGGTGTTGCTGTTGGACTCAAATCTGGACTACCTTTGTCTCTCAGAAAGCTGGCTACACAGTAACATAGACACTAATATGATCGATATTGTGGGCTACCAGTGTTTTAGAAAAGACAGGCAGGTAGGGAGGGGAGGAGGTGTTTTAATTTACATCAAAGAGAAATATAAATGTCAACTGGTTGATTTGAATACTTCACTTGAATGTTTAGCTGTGAATGTATGTCTCTCTCCGGTAATGAATTTCAACATTGCAGTAGTGTACAACCCACCGTCACACAACTCTTCCTTTTATAATGAATTAAGTGATCTGGTTAAACAACTTGAGAAGAACAGAGAAACAATAATTCATGGTGACTTTAATATCAACTGGTCTGATAAAAAAGACAAACAAAAACTGAAAAGCCTCATGACTAAATTTAATTACCAGCAAATCATCAAAGGACCCACCAGGATAACCAAACAATCCAGAACACTTATTGACATGGTATTTACTAATAAACCAGAACGAATAACCAGAACCTATAATCTTGTAACTGGTCTCTCAGATCATAACATGGTTCTTGCTGTCAGGAAACTTACTAAAAAGCGACTACAGTATTTTGGGGGAATCGATATTGACAAATCAAATTTTATTATCCCCAAATCAAAAAATGAGGAGTTTGAACATTACTTAGAGAATCAAAATTGGGAGCAGCTCATGTCAACATGTGAAGTAGATGATTGTTGTAATTTTATAACTGCAACAATCACAAAGTCTATAGAAAAATTTTCAAAGCAAATTAAAAGTAGACAACAGAAGATTAGCCTACCATGGTTAAATAATGAAATAAGAAAACTTATGAAGAGGCGAGACTATGCACTGAAAACATCACTAACCTCCAAACTACAAAATGATCACCTTGTGTACAAAAGTTTAAGAAATAAAGTGGTACATGAGCTGCGAAAATCAAAAATATCTTATTACAATAAACTGATAGATCATGCAAAGGGTAACAACAGTTCCCTATGGAGGCATTTAAATAACTTAACTAATAAAAAAAACGATCAGAAGGGGGTAAAGGAACTTAGAATCAATGGCAAGACCGTCAGTGACAAGGCTACTTTGGCAAATGAATTTAATTCACACTTTGTGGGCTCTGTGGAAGACTTAACAAAAATTTTTGTGCTGCCAAATGTGCTCAACAACACAAATTCCATACTTCCAACAGACACTTTTCACATCGATGAGGTAAATGAGAAGTTAATTGCTGGTATTGTTAAAACACTGTCAAACTCAAAAACTAATGATATCTACAATATGAGCACCTCCTTTCTCAAAATGCACAGCAAAATATTAATCAAACCACTGACTCATCTCATTAATCTCTCCATTAGGTCTAGTACATTTCCATCTGGCTGGAAAAAAGCTGTCGTCATACCAGTTCATAAATCAGGCAGTAAAGACGATATATGCAATTACCGCCCAATCTCTATCTTACCAGTCCTATCTAAGGTTCTTGAAAAAGTTGTAGCTACACAGCTGATAGACTACTTACAAGACAGTCAACTTCTTCATCCACATCAATTTGGTTTTAGACCAGGATACTCAACAGAAACAGCAAATTGTTGCCTTATTGAAAACGTCAAACAGTCCTTGGACAGGGGTAATGTGGTAGGAGCTGTTTTTCTAGATCTCAAAAAGGCTTTCGATACTGTAAACCACAGTTTGCTTTTATCCAAAATGGTATCTTTTAACTTCTCCCCAAATACATTAGAATGGTTTGCATCTTATCTCCAGAATAGAGAACAGTGTGTAAAAGTTCACCAGGATAAATCCTCATTTTTAAACAACCGCATGGGTATCCCACAAGGGTCCATTCTTGGTCCTTTACTTTTCAGCATTTTTATTAATGACCTGCCGTTACACTGCTCAGCTGCAACATGCCAACTTTATGCAGATGATGCAGTTATTTACACAGCTGCCAAGACTCCAGCACAGGTTGCAGATGTACTGTCTACAAGTAGGGTTGATGTCCAAGAGTGGCTCCTCAAGAACCATCTATTGCTGAACCTTCAGAAAACAGTCTCAATGTGCTTTTCAATCAAAAAATGTAACCTGCAACATTTTAAAGTTAATATACATGATCATGACTTCAGTTTAGCTACAGAATTCAAATACCTTGGCATTGTACTAGATCCTCAACTCAAATTTAATCTTCATATAAAGAAAATTTCAAAAACAGTAAAAAAAAATCTGAACTGCTTTAAATGAATTAGATATTACATACCTTACGAAGCAGCTGCACTGTATATGCATTCTATGGTTTTTTCTCATATATCATACTGTTTGACAGTCTGGGCTCAAGCAGCCCCTTCCACAATAAGACATATAGGTTCATTATATAATCAAACCCTAAAAATCTTGGACAAAAAGCCCATTAGGTGGCATCACTGTAATGTTTTAAAAAAATACAACCTATTGAGTTTTGAGAGCTTCATTGACCTCTGTCTTCTGAAATTAACGTTCAAATGTTTCCATAAATCAGCACCCGAGCCACTTGCTGGTTTCGTCCAAAGACAGGACAGCAGCAGAGCCACCAGGAGTTCTGTTAACAATAACTGTAAAATATTCCACCGCAGAACCACATTTGGACAAACAGCTTTCTCTATAAAGGGCAGTCACATCTGGAACACAATGCCAAATGAAATTAAAATAATAACGGACTTTAAAACATTCACTAAAAATGTTAAAAACTGGCTGAAAAATAAACAAGAATGTACTCATGTATGAATTAATTGTCTGCAAAGTGAGAGTGAATGAAGGGAAGGAATAAATGTGTTTGTTTATAGTGAGTGACGGAGGGAGGAAGGCCTGAAATAGGCAAATGTGAGTTATGTTATATGTGTTAAATGTGAGTCAGGCTGTTATATTTGTGTATTTATAATATTTATAATATTTATGTTAAATGTGAGTCAGGCTGTTATATTTGTGTATTTATAATATTTATAATATTTATAATTGTGTATTTATAATTTTTCTGCATTGATGTATGTGGTTATTGTGTATATTTTTTATCTTGATTCTTTTTTCTAAAGCCCATCCAGGGACAAGAGTTGCAAATTAGCTAATAGCTATACACTCTATGTGCAACACATCAGATTGATTGTCTTTGATTAATTGTCTATGTTTATTGCACTGTCCCTGTCAAATAAACTAATCTACTACTACTACTACAATGCGCTATACTTGTTGTCTTGGGGCGGGTGGTTGGTCAGGCTCTCCACCCGTTGCACTGTGAGGCTGTCCAGCTTCGCGACGACATGGTAGAACCTCGTTGCATCCGCTGAGATTCCCCGAAGGTGGAATTGCGCCTCCACAGTGGTAAACCAGGAGCGCGGGTTATGTTGCCAGAAGTCAGGCAGCTGTAGCGCGGTAGCCGCGTTAACCCGGTTGGCTCCTGAAGGGTCCGGTGCGGAAATCACGCCGTCACCGGCCATAAGTAGTCGTAGGTCACCAGTGTAGAAGATGCCTTACAAACGAGACTGAGTGTATTATCTCAGGAAAGCTTT
Organism: Pholidichthys leucotaenia; assembly: GCA_020510985.1. NCBI lineage: Eukaryota > Metazoa > Chordata > Actinopteri > Cichliformes > Pholidichthyidae > Pholidichthys > Pholidichthys leucotaenia. The sequence goes on along the minus strand of CM035845.1, from coordinate 245,320,165 downwards.
ATTGGAAGTCACATCTTCTATCATCAAAGTTCTCAGCAGAAAAAGAGACAGACCCAACTTTCCCCACAGCTTTTATAACCCAGAGATACAAACCCCCCACATCAAGTATCTCACACCTTCACCCCACAGAAGTTTGGTAAACACATGAACCCACAGTCCCCGAGACTTGCTGGCGCTTCTGTTCTCTTCTCCACCTCGGGGCTCTTGCTGGGACATTGTCTCTGACCTCCGTCTTCCTCCAGCACCCACCTCCTAGCCGAGGTCCCTGCTGGGGCATTGTTCTTATGGACGTTTGATCTGTAGGGTCTGCACCGTCATGCCTACTGGAAGCATGTGGGGGGAGAAAGCGTACCATACAAGCATGCCATATATGTGCCTTAAATATGCACCATAGCTGCAGCATTTTGGATCAGCTGAAGACTTTTTAAAGATGTTTTAGGACAGCCTGATAATAAAGAATTACAATAATCTAATCTCGAGCTAACAAAAGTGTGGATCAGTTTCTCAGCATCACTCTGAGACAAGATGCTCCTAATCTTGGCAATATTACGCAAATGATAGAAGGCAGTCTTAGAAACAAATTTAATATGTGAATTGAAGGACAAATCCTGATCAAAAATAACTCCAAGGTTCCTCACAGAGCTATTAAGAGAAAGAGTAACCGCATCCAAACTGAAAGTTTGATTTGGAAAGGAATTTCTAAGGTTTTTTGGACCAACAAGAATGACTTCAGTCTTATCTGAATTTAATAGCAGGAAATTACAAGTCATCAAAGCTTTGATTTCCTTAAGACAGGCTTCTAACTTGGCTAATTGATTACTATCATCTGGCTTCATTGACAGGAATAATTGTGTGTCATCTGCATAACAATGAAAATGTATACAGTGCTTTCTAATAATGTTGCCTAACGGAAGCATATATAAACTAAAAAGAGTAGGGCCTAGCACAGATCCCTGTGGAACTCCATGACTAAGCTTTGAGTTGAAAGAAAACTCATTATTTACATGAACAAACTGGAACCTATCAGATAAATAAGATCTAAACCATTGCAACGAAGTTCCATTAAGTCCAACATAGTGTTCTAATCTATCAAGTAGAATATTATGATCGATAGTATCAAAAGCTGCACTAAGGTCTAAAAGGACAAGTACAGAAACTAGTCCATTATCAGATGCAATGAGGAGGTCGTTAGTGACCTTCGCTAAGGCTGTTTCAGTACTATGATGGATTCTAAACCCAGATTGAAACTCTTCAAGTAAACCATTTCCCTGCAGGTGGTCAAATAATTGTGTAGCAACAACTCTTTCTAAGATTTTTGAAATGAAAGGGAGATTAGAGATTGGTCTATAGTTAGCTAAAGCTCCTGGATCTTTTCTTCTGGATTTTTAGCGTTGGCTTTTTGAGTAAGGGTTTAATTACAGCCGTTTTAAAAGCCTGCGGTACATGGCCTAAAGTTAATGAAGAATTGATTATATGAAGAAAAAAGCTACCAATAAGTTGGAAGACTTCTTTAAATAACCTGGTAGGAATAGGGTCTAAAAGACAAGTTGAAGGTTTGGATGAGGAAACAATTTTCTCTAACTCACAAAGGTCGATTGGAGTAAACTCATCAAGACAGAGATCAATAGAAGGAGTTGTAGTAGTTACAGTGTTTAAGTTAACTGTGGGAAGAATCTGATTGATTTTATCTCTGATGGATGAAATTTTATTATTGAAAAAGTTCATAAAGTCCTGACTAGTAAGCTCTAAGGGAATGCTAGGATTGACAGAGTCCTGACTCTTTGTCAACCTGGCTACAGTACTGAAAAGAAACCTGGGATTATTCTTGTTCTCTTCTATTAATGCAGAGTAATAACTCGTTCTAGCTTTTCTAAGAGATTTTTTATAAATTAAAAGATGATTTCTCCAAGCTAAATAGATTTCATCTAAATTAGTAGAGCGCCATTTTCTTTCTAATTGACGAGTCTTCTGTTTTAAGGTACGAGTTTCTGTGTTGAACCAAGGAGTTAGAAATCTCTGATTAGACTTTTTCTTTTTTAAGGGGGCCACCAAGTCTAGAGTCTGATGCAGAGAAGCTGAAACACTATCCACCATGTTATCAATTACAGAAGGAGCAAGCTGTCTATAGCTTATTTCTGTTGTGTTGACACATGGCATAGAGGAAACAATCTGCATAAATTTGGAAACAGCATCATCTGAGAGGCATCTACTGTAATAATATTTTTCTTTAGGAGCCAAATAGAAATAGTAAAATCAAAGGTTAACAGACAATGGTCTGACAGTACAGGGTTATGAGGAGACACTACAAGATTTTCTATTTCTATGCCATATGTCAAAACAAGGTCCAATGTATGGTGGAGGTAATGAGTAGAATTTCCTACTTTCTGAGAAAACCCAATCGAGTCCAATATTGAATTGAATGCCACATTAAGGCAGTCACTATCTACATCCACATGTATATTAAAGTCCCCTACTATAATTATTCTATCAGATTTCAGCACTAAATCAGCTAAGAAATCAGCAAATTCGGATAAAAATTCTGAGTAGGTTGATGGGGGACGATAAACTATGGCAAATAAAATTGGGTTTAACCTAAAATTGCTGAAGTGCCCAATACTGAGGACCAGGCCCTCAAAGGAATTATAATATGTTTTTTGCTTTACATTAACTAGTAATTTGGAATGGTAAATTGTTGCTACTCCTCCTCCACGACCAGAACTTCTGGGATTTTGACAGTTTAAATAACCAGAGGGAGTTGATTCATTTAAACCAACATAATCCTCTTGCCCTAACCAAGTCTCTGTAAGGGAAATTAAATCAATCTGATGATCAATTAACAAATCATGGACTAACAGAGACTTGGGAGTTAGTGACCTAATATTTAATAAACCACATTTAATTTTTAAATTATGAGGAGGAACAGAGGCCAAATCATTCAATTTAGAGGCTTTATGTTTAATTTGAGTTTTACCAATATTTTGCTTTATCACTTTGGGATGCTTATACATTATATTTTTATTCACTTTGGAGGGAGCAGACAATGATTCTCTGATGGGGAAGACGGGGCTAAGCTGAGGGGTGGCGGATGAAGAGGAGCTGCAGAGAGGCGTGTAAGACTGCGACTCTGCTTCCTGGTCCCAACTCTGAGTAGTCATGGTTTTGGAAATTTGGATAAAAAAGATGCCAGATTGTTAGATAAATGAGAAGCACCATCCAAAGTGGGATGAATGCTGTCTTGTCTCATAAGACCAGGTTTTCCCCAAAAAGAGCTCCAATTGTCAATGTAGCCCACGTCATTTTTAGGACACCACACAGACAGCCAGCGGTTCAAGGATGACGAGCGGCTAAACATGTCATCACTGGTCAGATTGGGGAGGGGCCCAGAGAATACTACAGTGGCAGACATCGTTTTGGCAAAGTCACACACCGATTCTATATTAAGTTTCGTGACTTCCGACTGCCGGAGACGGATGTCATTAATGCCGGCATGAATAACAATTGTGGAATATTTAGAGTTACTTTTAGCCAGCATTTTCAAATTTGACTCGATGTCGCCTGCTCTGGCCCCAGGAATACATTGGACTATGGCCGCTGGAGTCTCTAGGTTCACGTTTCTGACTACAGAGTCGCCAATGATCAGAGTTTTTTCCTCAGCGGGTGTGTCGCTGAGCGGGGAAAAACGATTAGAAACGTGAACAGGTTGGTGGTGTACCGGGGCTTTGCGACTAGGCTTCCTTCTCACCGTCACCCACCCAGTCTCCTCGCTGCTGAGGAGAGCCGAGGGACCGCTGACAGTGGGACCTAAGCTAGCTAGCTCCGCTGCAGCTAATGGGCGTCCGTCAAGATTAACTGGTGCAGACGGTGTTTCAATGCAGCAGAGCCGGGATTCCAAATCAGACAACCTCGCCTCGAGCGCCTCAAAAAGACAACATTTATTACATTTACCGTTATCGCTAAAAGAGGCAGAGGTGTAGCTAAACATCTGACAGAGAGCACACCAGAGGAGGAGAGGAAGGAGAGCTAGTAGCCATCGCTAGTGGCTAGAGAGCAAACCACAAGGCAAACCACACAGGCAGACAGCAAAAACACAGGCAGACAGCAAAACAGCAACAGGTTATGCGAACGTTTTCATAGGTCATTGAAATCGGCTCTCAGGGTGTCACTGACGGATGCAAATTGGGTAGACAAGCTACCGTGGGTTTTATTGGGGTTACGTTCTGCGCCTAAGGAGGATTTGGAAGCTTACCCCGGCTGAACTCATTTTTGCGCAGCCACTTTGGCTGCCCGGGGAATTTCTCCCAGATAATCCCGCGCCGGGCAGCTCCCCCTCTCAGCTGTTGCAGCGTAGCATAGACACAAGCACGCTGCCCGGCCCTGTTCACCACAGTTTTACGTGCGTTTTTGTGCCTAAAACTTTGAAAAACGCGGAGTTCATTTTTGTCAGACACGATGCACATCGACCCCCACTGCGCCCACCTTATGATGGACCGTTCAGAGTGCTGTAAACAGGGGACAAGCATTTTTTGCTAGACTTGGGGGGCAGGAGGGAAAGAATTGGCATAGACAGACTCAAACCCGCTTTTGTTGTGGCGGACGAGCAAGTGCTGTTGGCGAGGGCCCCTCGGCGTGGAACACCCCCGCGGGGAGCTTCCCAGAGAAAAAATTCCCCAGAGCACCCACAGGCACAGACTTTTACCCCTCAATCATCAACCCCCCAGCATTCATCAGCCCCCCAGCATGACAGTGCCGCAGAGGCAGTGAATCCTGGTTACAGCAGATACGGGAGAAGACTGAAGCCCAAGCAGCATGTGGATTGATGTTTAATGATTTTACCACAGCTTATGGACTGTCATTCTATTGTTCTATCCAAGACGCTCGGGGGGGGGGGTTGTTTAGAGAGTGAATAATGGTGTAGCATCTTAGACTAGAACAAAGAGCATTAGACTAGAACAAAGAGCAAAGTTTCCCAGGGTTTCCCTTGGAGATAACAGGGAGGTGTGAAGGACGAATGCAGTATGATCTTTTGTGTATCAGACGGATGCAGAGTGATCTTTTGTGTATCAGAGACTGCTAGGGGGATGTTAAAGGATTAAGGAAGTGAATGCAATGTGACCTTTGATGTGTAGAAGCTGCTGGAAGAAGGCCTGAGTATTTAAGGGAAGAGTCTTGTCTGAGATGCCCTCTTTTCTGACTGTGCTCATGTGTGAGAATGTGTAATAAACTGACTGCTTCAAATCCGCCTCGTTATTGACACACTCCACAGTATTACCGTTGGGGTGGGAGGGGTCAAATTTATGTGTGGTCTCTCATATTTTGCTGACTGGCATACCCTCACGAAGTGGTGTAGACAGCCACACCTGCCGCAGAGCTTCCATCTTGCCGAACACTCTCTGGCCTTGTAGCAGTGCTTCGTGGACCCGCAGCCCATACACCTGGGCTTCCCCGGGACAGACCTCATTGGTACAGCTGTGGCCCCCTCCACGTCGTCCTCAACTCTCCTATCGCTGTCCGGATCCACTACCTGTGTAGCCATGGGGGATCGTAAATCTCTCGGTGATAGACGCTCACTTAGCTCCCAAGTTAGCCTGTCTGCTGCTTCCAGCTGGAGCGCCAACTCGACGGCCCTGGCCAGCGTCAACTCACCCGGGAATGTCAGGAGCTTGGAGCAGACCGCAGAACAGTTGGTGTGTTCCGCCAACTGGTCAACCATTTTTTCCTCCAACGGCCCGAATCAACACTCAGTGGCGAACTGCCTCTAGTCCAACACGAACCGCTGCATGGGTTCCCCTACCTGTTAGCGGCGCTGTCTGAACTTAATCCTCCGGATGATGACTTTGTCCGGCGCCCATAAATGGCACGCCATTAACTAAACCACTTCTTCATAGTTGTCCACGTCACCAAGCGTGCCCAAAATTCTCTGTCCCTCCATTCCCAGGTTGTGCACAAGCAACGCACATACCATCAGCTTCTCCATCCTTCCCACGTCCAACTCCACCATATACATTTGAAAAGCTTCGTACCACCAAAGCCACGGTACAGGCAGCTCACCTGGGAGCTCCAAGAATGACTGAATTGGTGTCCCACATGCTTCCATGGTTTTACTTCTCATCTCCAGATTGTTATGTCTGAGTTTGGAGTCAAGAAGAACGCCAGGAGTGGAGCTAAACCCTCATTTACAGGGCTCGTGCACCTAACTACACATGCTACCACAAGCAGAGGTAAAGGGTGAAAAAAACGCCCTCCTAACTGCAGCCCTTCATACACATGGGGTTGGCGGAACCGGAGGATGGAGCCACCACCCCGTGCTACACAAATAAAAGCTCTAATGTAGAACAATATGAACTATAAATAACAACATCACACCAATCCTGCTGGGCTGTGGGTCAGCTGCGGGTTACAATGGTCTTGTACTAATGGCTATAATAACACCAACGCAGCAGGACAGTGTGCGCTCAACTTTTGACTTTAGTTAAGACTGGGTAGGAACTAAAATCATCCAAATAAGGGATCGTGTTTAAATAACATACATCTAGCACACAGAAAAATTAAATGCTGTAGTAAATAATAAAATAATGAATATTAACCAATGCTTCAAATGATAAATGTACTAATAAATGCATTAATAATGAAAATGAAATTAAAGTAACATTCATGCTTAAAGATAAAAATAAATGCTAGTGAAAACTAAGGTTACAGATAAGATAAGATAAGATAAGATAAGATAAGATAAGCCTTTATTAGTCCCACAATGGGGAAATTCCAGGATTGCAACAGCACAGGGATAGCAACACTCAGAGCAACAATCAGAAGGCAAGAAAAAAAAAAAAAAACAAGCAAGCAAGAGCAGCTAATATACATATGTACATATTACTATAAAATATATATATATATACACACACACAGACACACAGTGCAGAGCATTGTAGCTGGATGGAATAAATATATGAATATGTAAACACACAGTGCGGAGCAATGTAGCTAGATGGAATAATATGTAGATATATAAACACACAGTGCGGAGCATTGTAGCTAGATGGAATAAATATATAGATATATAAACATAAACACACCCAGTGCGGAGCATTGTAGCTAGATGGAATAAATATGTAAATATATAAACACACACAGTGCAGAGCATTGTTGCTAGATGGGATGAAACAGCACAACCGTCTACTTAGTTATCCTACATGGTATGATTATGTGCCCATACATATTCTCACTCTCCATAGCGACCGGTATTTCCTAGTTGTATGCCGGAGGGGACCATTGTGTAAGTCTGTTGCATCTTTTGCATTCAAAAAACTATTAGTTTGTTATGTCTTTTTGCTATCTCTGCGAGCAGCCCTGCTTAGGTTGTACAGTCTGACAGCCGTTGGTAGGAAGGACCTGCGAAACCTCTCGGTTGTGCACCTGGGATGATGTAGTCTGCTGCTAAATGAATATACATAACCGATCTGTGTGTGTCAGCATTCTTGTTGGTAGGTGATCAAATACTTATTTCCCTCAATCAAATGCAAATTAATTTATAGCCATTACTAGATTTTTTTTCTGATTTTTTTGTTGAACTTATGTCTCTCTCTGTTAAAATTAACCTACCTTAAAAATTATGGATTGTTCATTTCTTTGTAACGGGTAAACTTACAAATTCATCAGGGGGTCAAATACTTATTCCCCCACTGTATATTTAGCATTATTTAATAGCAACATTTATTTTAAAAATCCACAAAAAATAGCTCAGTATGAATATTGCTGCACTGGATGCATATGTGTGTCCAAGTGTGTGTGCATACGTGTGTGTGTGTATTATATCAGTTTATGATGTGAAACACAAAACTGCTGTCTTTCAGTCATCCGGTTGGCACATCCCACCTCACACCTTCAAATGGCTGAAGTGAAGAAAATGAGAATTTTCTGCATAGTTAAACTCAGTGATAGAGCAATAATGAAGTTCTAAATTGCAGTGTCATGCAGCGCACATGGAATGTGACACTTTCCGAATGGATCCAGCTGTGAAATCTATGCAGGGTGTAAGCATGGGACTGAGAGTTTGTATAGATTAAGCATCTTCTATCTATAGAGCCAAATGAGTTGCCATCGACTGAATGCTCTCTGATTAACGTTTAGAACCTTGACACACAAAAATCCTCTCTGTCTCTTAATTACGTATTTTTCCTTCGAGCTCCAGTCAGATAAAAGCTATAGAAAAATTGCATTTACTTATGCTTAATCTATTTATAATTGATCATATTGGGTTGAATTATTTATTCTTATCAGGATATAAATATTGCAAGGCTGACATGAATAATGAATCACTATCAAATTCAGTTCTCTGTAGCTTTGGACTATTGTAGGCACTTGGTCATGTGTAATTGCACTTTGACTGAGGGGTTCAGCCAAATGTTTGTCAAAGTATGAATAAGACCAGTTGACTGGAGCTTTTTCCTGACAAGGCACAAGTCTCTTTATGTTTTCTGTAGTCCAGTTCTAGTTAGTGTAAACTGTTGACAGTAAGCCCATAAATACTTTACAAGTCCAACTTTTTCCCATCACTGATGATCTGTGATCTGGCACCAGAACTAATTATGTAAGTGTATCTATTCCAAATGGCTGGGATACAGCCATGTAAAATGAAGGCCACCGTTTCCAATCCAAGAAAATTCTAATGAAGATCTCTGTGGGGAATTAAACAAGCAAGGCTTACTATTCACCCGAGTACAGCTGAGGTGCCCTTAAGAGAGGTGCTTAACACCCTGCTGTTTCACCGGAGGAATTCGGCCAAATGCATGAACTTCTGTGGTCAAAAGCAACTACAACTGGCAATTTGGAATTTAAGAACAATGACATACAACTTTTAAGCACGTGTATAAATGTCAGGTCAATTATATTCCTCACTGAAGTTTCACAGCTGTTAATTGGTTCCCTGCTCTCTAATATATTAAACATCAAGAAGACCATGGTTCTGCTTTATTAAAATGTTTTGAAAGATTAAAAAAAAATAAAAACATCAATGAAATTTGAGGGAATAACATGAAGTGTTGTGTAATAGCTGAAAAAGAAAGTGTTCACGCATTAACTTCATACTGCATTTGGAAAAGAAGGACAAAGAAAACCTTGATTTACATTCTCACAATTGATACTGGGAGAAATATCAGCCTTGTAAAACTTTATTCTTGTACAAAAAAAAACGCAAAGCACTGACTGTTCGAAGAAAAAAGCACACACGGGATATTGGATCTTTACTGGACAGATGTGACTACATCTATCCACCTGTGTTTAAGCAATTTAACATGGATTTTTATTTAGAATGCTTGCCAGTTAATCTCAGTCAGGGATATGTACAGTATTTAATGGAGGGAGGAAAACAATGAAAGACCTACATGATGAACTCAATCTGTAGCATGCTAGGGTGGCTGTAGAGGTTACAAATTCAGATCTCATCTGGAGCAGTGATGCTGAAGCTGTGTACATTTACTGTGGTCTGTTGAATCTGCAAAATAAAACTAAAGTCCCAAGTGGGAATCATCATGTATGGATTAGAATGTAATAACAAAAGAAAAAATATATATTGGAAGCCAGATTCCTGGAGGGAGAGATTGTTAAAGACGGCTTCTATTCAGCTGAGAATAAAAATGACTGACTAATAAGAAGAGAAGCTGGCATGTCACTGTCAGAATGCTCCTGCCAATTATACTAGAGAAAAAGAAATTCAATTCTAAAATACAGTACGGAATTAGGACCTACATTCCCGAACATTAAACATTTCACTATGTACCCATAGTCTTTGCAGTACAATACTTGTAGCAGCTAGGCTTTCCTTACTGTAATTTCTATGAACAACTTGTTAATGCAAAGCACTGTATAGCTGCTTGTCTATGTGTACTGAATTTAATTTCTTTCCTGTAAATGTTAATAATTCTATGTATATGTTTTTATTTGAAATTAAAGACAATCATTTGTGTTTCATATTTACATGGGGGGGGGGGGGGCTTGAAAAGTTCATAGTGGTCTAATTTTACCAAATGTGGTTTATTTTTCAACATAACCACTTCAGTGCACACACTACTTCCACCAGTGTTGCAGCGCTTGGATCCCTGTGGTAAAAGAATAAACCACATTTGATCAAATTTGGGTTTGGTTACTCAAAGCTGGGTTTGGTTACCCAGCTACAGGTGGAGCACAAGCCAGTGTACTCCTGTGCTGGTCCCAAGCCTGGATAAATGGCGAGAGTTGCATCAGGAAAAATCATTGCCAAATTGATCCTTGCCAAACATGGATCATTGCAATATCAGCTGATGATACGCTGTGGTGACCCTGAAAATGAGCAGCTGAGAGAACAAGAAAATGTAGTGTAAAAAAATCACTTCTTGCCCACACACAGGAAGAAAATTACTTGCCTAAAGATTTGTTTCCTTCCAGACATAATTTCAAATTAAAGTTATGCTAGAAAAATGCACAATTTCTACAAACCAGTAGGCATGGTGTTTTGCTGAATCAACTCATGCAAAACTTCTATCTTCGTGTCTTTGCTCTTGAAAAGCCTGTGTGTCACCGGACTGTGACAGACACAGGCTTAATGCTGCTTTGTCATGCCACAAACTACAAAAAAAAAAGAAAAAAAAAATGAGATGGGTTTGAGATACTTTGAACAAATCTGTGAATATTCTGAGAAAAAAAGTTTCACATAAAGTTTTTGAACATGTTCAAAATTCCTGGGTCTCAAGAGTGAGGCCCTGTCACTCAAAAGAGGAAATTAAGAACCCATGTAACCGTATCAAGAGATTTAGGAAACTCCCTCGTGAATACCATTCCCAGTTTGTCGCCAACAGTCACAGTCAAGTGAGATACTGATCCTGATGATCCTGATGATATTGAATGATAATGATCCTGATAACCACTTTTTCAATAATATTCATAACCACTGTGAATATTACACTGAAAAGCAATTCAAAAGTCAAGTGCAATTAGATGGTAAACTGTCAATAATACACTTCAATAGCAGAAGTCTTAACAAAAACTTCTCACAGATTCAGGACTATTTAACACAGCTAAACAGAAAATTCACAGCCATTGCAGTCTCGGAAACCTGGCTTAACGAAGACCAGGCTCCCCTGATGGCAATAGAGGGATATCAGATGTTTAACATTAACAGATCTCAAAAAAAGGGTGGTGGTGTTGCACTGTATATTGATGACCTATATAGATGTAAGCTTGTAAATGAAATGTCCTCAGCACTACCAGGGATTTTGGAATGTGTTACTGTTGAGATTGACCTAGACAAAACAAAAAATCTAATCATAAGCTGCATATACAGAACGCCGGGAACTTGCATTGAGACATTCAGAGATAAATTAGTCGAGCTGTACAATAATATTACTAGTAAGAAAATGGTAGCAATTTGTGGAGATTTCAATATTGACCTACTTAATCCACATCAACAAAATGTAGTTACAGAGTTCATGAACTCTATGTACAGCATGAGTCTATATCCCACAATAACACATCCCAGTAGAATCACAGTTCACTCTGCTACACTTATTGACAACCTGTTTGTCAATGTTCTCGATAAGAAGATAGAAAGTGGATTATTGATAAATGATATAAGCGACCACTTGCCAATCTTTGCACTTATCCATGGCCACATGGGGCCCAACCCAGAAAAAATCTCAAAATCGTTCAGACACAAATCACCAAACGCAATCAGTTCTTTTAAAGAGGACTTGCTGAAGCAAGACTGGACAGAAGTCTATGTATCAGATGTAAATGAAGCCTATGACACATTTATAAACATTGTAACCACTCTTTATGAAAAAAACTGCCCATTAGTTAAAAAAAAGCTTAAACACAAATTTGCTGACAAACCATGGTTAACCAAAGGACTACAAAAGGCGTGTAAAAAGAAAAATTTATTATATAAAGCTTTCATAAAGAAAAGGACAAAAGAAGCAGAGCAACGGTATAAAACATACAAAAATAAGTTAACATATATAATAAGATGTAGTAAAAGAGACTATTACAGTAAAGAACTGGAAAAAAACAAAGACAATATTAAAAGTACATGGACAATAATCAACAGTATCCTTGGAAATAAAAGCAGAAATACTAGCTACCCAACTAATATTCCAAAAAATAATAAATCGACTCCGAATGTGAATATAGCTTCACCTGCAGATGAATTTAATAACTTTTTTGTTAACATTGGACCTAAACTGGCCCGAGAAATACCCACTACGGCGCCTACAGGTGATACAATATGCAATAACACTGCTGTAAAAGACACCATCTTCATAAAGAACACAGACGAAAGAGAGGTCATTGAAATTGTTAAATCGTTCAAAAGTAAAACATCTACTGACTGCGATGGTATTGACATGCTACTAGTCAAAACTGTTATCGAATGCATAGTGAAACCACTGACGTATATCTGTAACCTGTCTCTCCAATCAGGTATATTTCCCAATGCAATGAAAATAGCTAAAGTAATTCCGATTTACAAGACAGGCGACAGAGGGGAACTCTCCAACTACAGACCAATTTCACTATTACCGCAATTTTCCAAGATACTTGAAAAAATATTCTATGAGAGAATTGACAACTTCATACTGAAGAATGATTTATTGTGTGAGCAGCAATATGGGTTCAGACACAAAAGGACAGCAGCATATGCCTTAATGGAATTTACAGAAAAAATATCAACAGCCATTGAAAATAAAGAGTATTCAGTTGGAGTATTCCTGGATCTTAAAAAAGCATTTGATACAGTAGATCACAATCTATTATTAAAGAAACTACAAAATTGTGGTGTTAGAGGGGTAGCACTGTCCTGGTTAAGTAGTTACTTAAAGAATAGATATCAGTTTGCATGTGTTAACAGCAAAAACTCAGAGTTACTGAAGGTCACCTGTGGAGTCCCACAGGGTTCAGTTTTGGGACCATTATTATTCAATATGTATATAAATGATATATGTAAAGTTTCAGAAAAAATGGACTTAATATTGTTTGCTGATGACACTAATCTGCTATGCAGTGGAAACAATTTGGAACAACTTCTGGATACACTCGGAAAGGAATTAGGAAAGCTGAAACTGTGGTTTGATTCAAACAAATTAACGCTCAATTTAAGCAAGACAAAATTTATAGTCTTTAACAACCATCACAACTACCCAGTACCCAAACTCAGTGTAAATGGTGTAGAGATTGAAAGGGTATCCGAAACTAAATTCCTTGGAGTAATAATTGATAACAAACTGTGTTGGAAGCCACATATTAATTATATAAAAGGTAAAGTATCCAAATCAATTGCAATATTACACAGAGTGAAAAATTTGCTGAATCAACCCACACTATACACCTTGTATCATTCATTAATACTCCCATACATGACATATTGTAATGAAGTATGGGGAAATACATATAAAACAAACATATATCCACTCTTTATGCTTCAAAAGAGAGCTATTAGAATAATCAACAAAGCAGCTTACAGGGAACCAACAAACCCACTTTTTCTTAAACAAAAAACTCTCAAGTTGAAAGATCTGATTGACTTTAAAACTGCAATAATAATGTTCAAAGTGAAGAATCTATCACTGCCCGCAAATATCCAAAAGTTGTTCCAAACAAGGGAGAAACGATATCACTTCAGAGGAACATGTATATTTCAAAAGCCTACAGTGAGAACAACCACCAAGCAACACTGTATTTCAGTGCAAGGAGTCAGATTATGGAACGATTTTGGACCTGAATTAAAATCATGTACAAAGCTTGGACAATTTAAACAAAAACTAAAGGAAGAAATACTCCAAACATATTTACAAGACGACATGTAAACTCACATAAGGATTGACATTTCCAGCCTGTGTTGTGTTGTAGCTTAGTTTTTTTTCTTTTTTTCTTTGTGACACTATGTCTTAGATTTGTTTTTGAATAGTAACCGCTTAACTTAGACTAGCTCAGTTTTTCTTTTTCTCTCAGTCACATTTTGTCTTAGCCTTGTTTTAAATTGTAATCGCTCTTGTCTTGTTTTCTCTTTTTTCTCCTTTGAATTCTTGGATGGAATATGGGTGGGCAATATAAGCTGCGGCTTCAGCCATCACCCATTTCGGATAACTCACGTGGAATTGTATAGTAGAAGGAGTCTTTGTCTAATTTGACCTTGTTGTTATATTATACAGTTTCTTTTAACCTGTAATGTACTATCCGAAATAAAATAAAATAAATTCATTCATAAAATTCAATTCATTCATTCAGATACAGGCTATAGGCCACTATATGAAGGATGTTCAGTACACACAGTCATCTTTAACTGATGCACCACACACACATGTGCACACAGTCCACTTACACTATTGGTGTATAGATTTATTATTTATTGAAACATGACAATATTAGGTTCCAAGAGCGGCACTGGGGTTAAGCTCCCAGTGCTCATAAAATGCTCCTTACGGCGTGCGTCTCGAAAAGCCTCTGACAACTAAGTTCAACTCCTAGCCTGCCCGTGTGGTTTAGTCTCTAAGCCCGGCGGAACTGCTTTTACTAATAGGAGAAGGGGCGGGGGCAGATCTCTGGCGCCTTAAAACCAGATGCTTCGGGTAGATGGTGGCTCATCAACCTGGGAAGGTAGCCCATCTAGGGGAAGGTAAACCCTGATTTCAAACCTCTGCTGCCTTGCAGCACACCCAGTCACGGGAAAGGCTTCGGGAGTCAACCCTGAGGAAAAATCCGTAGTCGGAGCCCCTAAGGCAGTTCTCAGTTGTGCTCAACATCGTTCTGGCAGCTCCTGCGACGGCGCTGGTGCCAAACTATAGCAGCCCTGCTGTTCCTTTGGATTCATCAGTGACGTTGAGAGGGGGGACATGCTGCATGGGTAATATCTTGTCCTCCATATCTTCCTGCCCAGGCTTGAATCCTACCAACGCCCAACGCTGGAAGATAGAACACCGGTGTGCATCGGCCTGTTCAGCCACAGGTGGTGCTGTTCCAGCAGAGTAGACGTTTAGGATTCTCTTCCATGGTCAACATAGACCGACGGAGGCCGACGACAATATTAAATTAAATCACCCTTATTGTCATTCAGTCGTACAACCAATCATGTACAGCAGAACGAGATTGTGCTTTACCTATCTACAGTGTAAATCACACACACCCCAAGTGCAGAATCAGAGGGCCGCTGCCATGCAAGGCACCGCCACAGAGTTCCCTCCTCCATTCCATTTATTGCTGAGCACCAAGCTGGATGGCAGGAAGTTCCACTTTTATATGGTCTTCGGCATGACCCGGCAGGGATTTGAACCCCTGCCTCCCGGGTGTGGGGCGGATGCTCTACCAACTGAGCCACCTCTCCGGTGGTGGCAAGGCTCATATATCAGCCTTGCCGGATTTTTCCTATTCCTTATCTCACAGACTTCAAGAATGCCTTAATTACTTTAAACAAACAAGTAAAGGATTAATTCTGAACACACCAAATTATTCATTACACATTCTCATTCACTGTTGGTTATTGAATCCCATCAAGTCCATAGTCAGTTTTTACAAATGATGACAAGTATCTCTCAATCTAAACCCTTACTCTTTATTTTGCCCTGAACCAGAACAACTTTTAGGACATATAGGCATTTCAAACAAATGGGGTAATGATTTTTTGTTATATTCTTGCATCATCTGGTATTCTAGTTTTTTCCAGCTACTTCAGTAGGCTTACATCCAAGATGTAAAATTAATTTCCATTACCTGGACCTGCTTGTGCACACACCCAGACTCCTGGAAACTGATATTAAAAAAAGCTGGGCCTGGCACAGAGAAATGCTCTCCTGAAAGTTGCTATGTTTAGTGGATGCTACAAGGCAATGCTCACTTGGCCAAGCAACAGATATTACACTCATTTTCAGGGGGCGGGTTGCCATTTAGAGTTACATCTGTCTGCCCACCAGTGCTGAAGACAGCTAAGATAAGGGGAAAATGTTCCAATGGCAGGGCAAGTGCAGGCAGGGGTCTGCTCCTTTGATTTCAGATTCTGTCAGGTTCCTGATGCCGAAGAAATATTTTTCCTTCAGGCTCCCAAGCCTGATCACACCAGTGACAGACTCAAGGCCTGACTCACTTTTTTATGTCAAGCAGTCAATGTATATTTTTTGGCTGAAGTAGAAATGCATTATTTCTTTACACTGCTTGACTGAGTCCTCTCATCTGCACAGTAACTGCTGAGCTCTAAGTGACTGGACTTTTGTGTATATGTGCATGTGTAATTTTTTCCTTGCTTAGTGTAAGGATTTTGGTTAGAGTAAGTATAATGGTGATTTTTAGGCAGCAGTCACGGGGGCAGTGTCAGTTGGACAGGTGTGGCAGTTCAATCTTCTGGCAGGCAGGTAGAGAGAGTTTTGATTAGGAAGCCAGGTGTGTGGGTCTTTGGTTTTTTTCAGCATGGCTCCTGAGTTTGTATGTTTTAACGAATAGATCTCCTTGGAGACACTCTTGGTAGGCATAATTGTAAAAATTTGATTAACTGGGAATGATGAGTTCAGTGTAGTGATGTTAAAACTGAGGCCTCATGAAAAAATGAGAAACTCTGAGACAATTGCTTCATGAGCGACAAAGTGTTATGAAACATCTAATAGAGACTGCAGTCTGGTGACTGACTGTCAGAACTGCATTTGAGTTGAAAACCTGAAAAAATGGCAATACTCTATATCACAGTTTGCACAACATTTTTTATGTTCTTTTCTCAGACAGGCTTGTAAAAATTCTGTGATTCAGTTGTCTATCATTTTCATTTACTTGAATAAGATCACCCTCCATATAATCTGTCAAATGATAGACAGCTTTAAGAATTTCTAGTCATTGCTGGAAAAATTCTGTCGAAGGGCAATTTTCAGTGAACAAAACCTCTGAGATATACAGTATATACATTCATACAGTGGTGTGAAAAAGTGTTTGCTCCCATTCCTGATTTCTCATTTTGTGTATGTTTGTCACATTTTAAATTTTTCAGATCATCAAACACATTTAAATATTAGACAAAGATAACACAAGTAAACACAAAATGCAGTTTTTAAATGAAGGTGTTTATTATTCAGGGAAAGAAAAATCCAAACTTGTATGGCCCTGTGTGAAAAAGTGATTGCCCCTAAAACTAATAACTGGTTGGGCCACCCTTAGCAGCAACAACTGCAATCAAGCATTTACGATAACTGGCAATGAGTCTTTTGCAGCGCTGCGGAGGAATTTTGATCCACTCATCTTTGCAGAATTGTTGTACTTCAGCCACATTGGAGGGTTTTCAAGCATGAACTGCTTTTTTAAGGTCATGCCACAGCACCTCAATCGGATTCAGGTCAGGACTTTGACTACGCCACTCCAAAGTCTTAAGCCATTCAGAGGTGGACTTGCTGATGTGTTTTGGATCATTGTCCTGCTGCAGAACTCAAGTGCACTTCAGGTTGAGGTCACGAAGAGATAGCCGAACATTCTCCTTCAGGATTTTTTGGTAGACAGCAGAATTCATGGTTCCATTTACCACAGCAAGTCTTTCAGGTCCTGAAGCAGCAAAACAGCCCCAGACCATCACACTACCACCACCATATTTTACTGTTAGTAAGATGTTCCTTTTCTGAATTGCTCTGTTACATTTACGCCAGATGTAATGGGACATACACCTTACAAAATGTCCAACTTAAGTCTCTTCAGTCCACAGAGTATTTTCCCAGAGCAGTGGTGTTTGTCTTGGAATGCTGCCATGCAGGCCATTTTTGCCCAGTCTCATTCTTATAGTGGAGTCATCAACACTGACTTTTACTGAGGCAAGTGAGGCCTGCAGTTCTTTGATGTTGTTGTGGGGTCTTTTGGTACCTCTTGGATGAGTCGCTGTTGTGCTCTTGGGGTAAATTTGGTCGGCCGGCCACTCCTGGCAAGGTTCACCACTCTTCCATGTTTTCGCCATTTGTGGATAATGGCTCTCACTGAGGTTCGCTTGAGTCCCAAAGCTTTAGAAATGCATTTATAACCTTTTCCAGATTGATAGATCTCAAATACTTTTTCTCAGTTGTTCTTGAATTTCTTTGGCTCATTTAGCTTTTTAGGATCTTCTGGTCTACTTCACTTTGTCAGGCAGGTCCTATTTAAGGGATTTCTTGACTGAGAACAGGTGTGGCAGTAATCAGGCCTAGGTGATTTGTCAATGACTTGACAATGACTTCAAAGTATAGAAGCATCTCCCTAATGCCTATTGCCACCAAAATCTACAATAAGATTCTTCTAAATAGTCTTGTACCCGCTGTGGACCCCCTGCTGCACAATAACCAAAATGGTTTCAGGAGAGGGTGGTCAACAAACTCTCAAATACTGTCCCTGTGTCGCATAATAGAAGAAATGAAGAGACTAAACAAGGATTTCACTATCCAT
The DNA here is from genome assembly GCA_020510985.1 of Pholidichthys leucotaenia. Taxonomy (NCBI): domain Eukaryota; kingdom Metazoa; phylum Chordata; class Actinopteri; order Cichliformes; family Pholidichthyidae; genus Pholidichthys; species Pholidichthys leucotaenia. Next base: position 245,301,772 of record CM035845.1, on the reverse strand, counting down.
TTTGTAGACTTTCAGAAGGCATTTGATTCCATCAATCTGGACGTGATGTTTAATATCTTACCTCTCTATGGTATCCCACAACCTATCGTCACAGTCATTCAAGTGCTCTATACCAACACCAAGGCTACAGTCATAGCAGCTGATGGTGAAACAGCATTCTTTGACATTAAGGCAAGGGCTCTTCAAGGTGACACTCTAGCACCATTCTGTTTATATTATTGTGCTAGATTATGTTCTACGCTTCTCCCTACACACCATAAATGACAAGGTTCTACAACTCCAACCAAGACATAGCCAGAGGTATCCTGTTAAGTATGTTACAGATTTTTATTTTGCTGGTGATATTGCCTTAGTATCAGACCTTGTTGTGAATGCAGAATCGCTTCTTCAGTCACTAGAAAAAGCAGCAAACCTGGTAGGGCTTTACTGCAACGAAAGCAAAACGGAGTTCATTTCTACAACACCGAACTGTAGCCTGCTTTCGCTGGCTGGCGCAAACATCACCCAAGTTGAAGACTTCAAATACATTGGCTCTCAAAAGGATATGAAGTCTCGTAAAGCTCTAGCATGGGCAGCGTGTAATAAGCTTAATAAGATATGGCATTCGACTCTCAACAACCAAAAGAAAATTCACATATTCAGGATGCTGATACAGCCAATTTTGCTCTATGGCTCGGAGATGTGGACTCTAGCTGCACATCAAGAAAAACATCTGGACAGGACATATACAAACTTACTGAGGCGTATACAAAACATCCATTGGTCCGAGCATGCCACTCTCAAGAGTATATATGATGACAACCCACCCCTCTCTCAGAGGCTCACCAAACGGAGACTATTTGCTGACCATTGCCATCAGGCCACCGGGGGGATTATACACTCCCTGCTCCTTTGGAAGCCTATTGGCCCAGTCCAGTCCCGGAAACTTACATTCCCAGAGGTACTGTCGAGGGACTCGGGGATTGCGAGAGAGGACTTGGCGACAGCCATGGAAAATCGTATGGTGTGGCAGCAAGTTGTTCAGAGTGCCCAAAGCCTTCAGGCCGCTACATGATGATGATGATGATGATGCCTGGTTGTGGCTAGAGAAACTGAACTCAGCTTTCCAAAAATGTGATAAACCACAGTTAATTTATGTTTAAACCGGTGGGGGAGGGGGAATCACTTTTACACAGGGCCGTGTAGGTTTGGATTTTTTTTCCCCTTAGTAATAAACACCTTCATTTAAAAACTGCGTTTTGTGTTTACTTGTGTTACCTTTCTTTCATATTTAAATTTGTTTGATGATCTGAAACATTTAAGTGTGACAAACATACAAAAAACAAAAAACGAAAAGAGAAATCAGGAAGGGGGCAAACACATTTTGACACCACTGTATACACACACACACACACACACACACACACACACACACACACACACACACACACACATACTAACTAACTAACTAACTAACCTGCACTTATATAGCGCTTTTCTAGTCACAAAGACCACTCAAAGCGCTTTCATTAATACTAACCCTCTATTCTAAGGGCCTATACATATGTATATACACAGAGAGAGACAGAGAGAGAGATTTGATTTTAAACCAACTTTATTTACAATCAAACATAACCTCAGACAGGCCGGTGTGAAGAAGTAACCAAAAAAAAAAAGCAAAACAACAACAAAAAAACCCTGTTAAATCAGAGGCTTACCCAAAAAAAAAAAAAACAAAAAAAAAAACGACTAAAGATGATCTCATTTTCTGACACAGAACAGTTTATATTCCTCTAACACCACTTGGAGTTGAAATCCTCTAAACTGTCCATAGCTTTGTAAAATTTAAACTCCATCTGAATTTGGGCTCTAACCATAGAAGTGAACAACATTGCAACCTCTTGACCCTGCTCGCTATTCCTGCTCATGTACAGTAAATGGCAAACTTTGCTTGACCAGATAAAAAAAATTTAAGAGCTGCCATTTCATTGCGTTGACCCATTTGTATCCAGCACCAAATCTAAAAATCATGCTGGACCACATTACATCAAAACTCCTAAAAATGTTGCTCAAAAGCATGAACAGTGGTTTCAGTCTAGGGTACTCAACAAAACAATGAAAATGGTTTCAGCTGACCCACAGAAAGAGCAGTCTTTACATGTTATAGGATTGATATTAAATGAAATAAAAGAGTTGACGGCCACAGCTCCATGCAGAATCCTCCACTGGAGATCACCTTCTCTTTTATGTAGAGGGGATTTGTAAAGGACCCTCCACACGGGCCTGACACTGTCTGTGACCTTCAGTCTCTTCCTCCACACCGTGTCCACTCTGTCGTTTAACTGCCTCCTATTAAAAGCCTTCACACAATAGTAACTAGAAAAGCACTCGGAGAGCGCAGACCTCCGCCAAGCGCCACACTTCCCCCCATACAGTGTTTTACATCATAAATATTAATCCTACATTTATTGTGAATATGTTTTTAGATTCCTTGACCATGAAAACATATGAGTAGCAATTGGATTCACATGGATAGGATTAGTGGTTCAGTAGTTATTCAGGAAAATCACATTTTGCATAATGGCGGTTTTCCGGATCACCACCAAAATGTAATCATCTGTAGGATACCCCATTTCTGACAATCTATGAAAATTTCATGAAAATGCGTTCATAACGTTTTGAGTTATCTTGCTAACAAACAGACAGACAGACAGACAGACAGACAGACAAACCAACGCCGATGAAAACATAACCTCCTTGGTGGAGGTAATAAAACAGTTTAGTCTTTGCTGAGTAAAGACTTGTGCATTTATTACGCAACATCGGCCCCTCTGCACCCTCCGATCTCACAGCAGAGCCCAACTCAGGAAACGGGTCACCTTCATCAGGCTCTTCTCTCTTGTAGCAATAGTCCCTCACCATCTTCCTCTCCTCAGCTGTCAATTTGATCCGCCACAACTCCAAAACTTTGCTCACAAGGCGTGCAGACTTAATGCCAAGAACTTCAGAAGTTGCCAGAACATTGTCCTGCTCTGGTCCTGCTACATCTATTATCCTACACAGTGTAATAGTGCCAGAGGAAACCAAGATGTGGGTCAGGGCAGGTAGGGACCTGACCTGGGGTTCCAATCTAGCTCTGAAGATCAGGGGTTCCTCCAATAGCCAGTGCAGTGAGAGAGCAGGTTCCAATCTCTTCCATGCAAACAAACTCCATATTTTAAAAATGTTCTGATAAAAGGTAGGCAGGGTGGACAGGTTAAAACAGCCAGGATCCATTAAAAAGAGTGACAAATCAAGACCTAGTCCATTGACCTGTCTTAAAATACTGCTAGCCACAGGTCTCCAAACCACATCTTGAGAGCCAGTGAGAAGCTTCTGAATAAACTGAAGTCTGTAAGATGCCACTCGGCTGACCAGGTGAGCCAGTCTTTGCCTCCCCCCCCCCCCCTTGGCAGAAACAAAACACACTGTGGAACCCAGTGCAGCCTGTCCCAGAAAAAGTCGATCATGCAGTTCTGTATTTGCTTCGGGGGGGGGGGGGGGTCCACACAGGCAAATTTATGCCACAGTCCACTGGAAACCAAGTTGTTAATTATTATTACCCTTCCCCTATAATACATCTGTGGCAACAGCCATTTCCATTTTTCAAACTTCCCTTTAACTTTTTCCATCAAACCCTCCCAGTTTTTATTTACAGCAGCCTCATCCCCTAAAAACACCCCACGATATTTAAGACCATCTTTTTTTTTCTAGTATAGGCCTGCTGGCAGTGTAGGCAACTGGTTTGATTTAAAATGGACTGCAAGGGCTTCACTCTTGGACCCATTCACCTTCGCTGAAGATGCTGTACCAAAATTTTTGAGTACTTTTTGTAAACAGTTTACTTCTGTCTGGTTCTTTACCATCACAATGATATCATCTGCATAAGCTGAAAGTACCAGTTTTTTAACAGAGTTAGATAAAATCAGCCCCTCCATGGTGGACCGCATCTTACACAGCATGGGTTCAATGGAAATGGCATACAACATGCCTAACAGAGCACAGCCTTGTCTTATTCCCCTCGTTACTTTACAAGGGGCAGTCAGTCCCCCATCAATTTTCAACACACTCTCAATGCCCTGGTACAAAACCTTGATCATAGCAATAAGACCAGAGTTGAGGCCAAACCGGTCCAAAATTTTCCAGAGGTAAGGGAGCTCAACCCGGTCAAATGTTTTTTCTTGATCCAGTGAAATCAAACCAAGGTCCATGTCCAATGAGCTTGAAATGGCCAAAATATCCCAAATTAAAGACACATTGTCAAGAATGGACCTACCGGGAACACAGTAGGTCTTGTCCTGGTGAATGATCTGGTCCATAATGTCTCTCAGCCTGTGGCCAGGGTTTTGAAGAAAATTTTATAGTCTCTACAGAGCAGGGAAACAGGGCGCCAGTTTGTAATCTCCATTAGATCACTTTTTTGGGGGAGTAAAGAGATTACAACCCTCCTGCAACTGATAGGTAGGAATCCTCCAGTCTGACTTTCATTCAAAACTTCCAGCAGGTCTCTGCCCATATTGTGCCAGAAGGTCTTGTCGAAATCAACAGGAAGTCCGTCAGTCCCAGGGGCTTTCCCATTATCTATACTCTGCAAGGCGGTGGACAACTCTTCAAGGTGTAGGGGCTCCCCCAGTAGCAGATTGAAGTCTTCAGAAACTTGGGGAAGTCCATCACAAAAGGAAGCTAACAATTGTTCATTTTCAACATACTCAGACTTATACAGGTCTGAATAAAACTCTACAGCACATTTCCTGATGTCACCAGGCTTCCAAAGCTCCTCTCCGGATGCTGACCATAGAGCGTGAATGCACCTGCTCTGCCCATTTTTCTTCTCCAGTCAAAAAAAAAAAAAAAAAAACTTTGAGGGGGCATCCATCTGGGTTACACTCTGGAACCTGGATCTGACGAGGGTTCCCTGAGCCATGGTGCCCAGCAAGTCTGTAAGAACTTTCTTTTTTGCTTTGAGGACTTCAAAGTATCCTTGATTTCCTGTAAAGTCTAACAAAGACTGAAGCTCTACAATATCACTCTCTAGGTTTTTTATTAATCTGGTTATGCCCTGAGTGACATTGACACTGTCATGTTGACAACAATTTTTATTTCCACCTTCCCACAGTCCCACCATTGCTGTAAAGAGCCAAACTCAAGACACCACTCTAAAATTCCTCCAGAAGAACCTAAAACTTTTTAAAAATTGTTGTCCAGAAGCAAGGAACTGTTAAAATGCCAAAAGGGACTTCGATACTTAAAATTACTAATAAAAACTTGGCATAACACCAAAGAATGATCAGAAAGACCAGCAGGTACAATAGAACAGTTTGTAAAAATATTCCTTTGATGTTTAAAACAATAAAAATGATCCAGTCTTGCAAAAGAAATAAGACCATCTCTAATGTGAGAGAATGTGTACTGTCTATGTAATAGGTTAAATGGATCAGACATGGTTAACCCAACAGCTTAATTCTCCTTTAATGCACTGACTACAGTTTTATGCATTTGATAGAAATGGTTTCATACCGGGGTTTTTTATGTGTTTCAGAATGTGTAATTAAAGCTCTTGCATATATTTTGATAGACAAGGAAGACCGTAAGTTAATTTTGGATTGCTCTGTGATCTGTTGGTCACACCTTTTTACTCTGTGATCTGTTGTTTATGCCTTAGGGATCCAGTAGAGGGAATTGGCGCTCTGCACCTCACTTAATACAGACGAGTGAAGGCAGCAGATGCGTGTGTGATCATTTCTCCTTCCCTCACTACTTTTCTTCCCTATTCAAGGTAAATATTGCACATAAAGCACTGTAAGTTTGAGGAAATGTGCTAGATATTCTTTTCTATGTATTATTGTACTGTTTGAGTTTTGCATGGCTTTGTTGACGGAAGAATGAGAGCTAAAATGGATCAAATTTAAGCTAGCAGCCGGGAAACCCCGTAGCTGTTCTGCCGTCTTCAACTGTGCAACAAGTGGTCATTGTCTTGTAAGCTAGCCATGGGTTCATGTGTGTGTGGTGATTAGACACGTTTGTTTAAAACTGTACTTTGAGTATGAAAAACTCAAAGTTTGTTTAAAACTGTACTGTACTATGAGTTCTTTTAGCAGTGAACACAATTTAGTGTGTTAATAGCAATAATCTAAAAGTTTTAAAATATATTATAAATTCATATGTTTACAATGTGATTATGTTTAAGATATGTACATGGTGTTGGTTATGTTCAAAACTTAATACAGACGAGTGAAGGCAGCAGATGCGTGTGTGATCATTTCTCCTTCCCTCACTACTTTTCTTCCCTATTTAAGGGGCTTTACATCTGGAGGTACCGCTGGGATGAAACACGTGAGACCCACACCTCAACACGAAGGGAGCCATCTTGCATTCTTCATCCCGAAAAACAATCCAGGCAGGGGAGTGTTTCAGCAAGACAGATCGGTGGTAGTTACGAGGCCAGCGAGGAGCCACGCACATCCTGAGGTGTAGAACAGCTACCAGGGAACTGCAAAGCTTTCAGCATCAGGTTTCAGCGCCACATATTGATACTGTCTGTTACTCACTTGCCAAAATGGAGTCAGAAATTGAAAATCTGTTGTTTGAAATGAAAGGAGCTCTGTTCCAGCTTACTACGGATCAGCTAATGAAAATATGTGATTTGCTTGAGATCTCAGGAGATAATCAAGAGAAAATAACAGGAAAAACTCGCTGTGCCTTGGTGTCTTATATCAGTCAGCACATCAAATGTGATGAATTAAAACAACGGGAAGATGAAGGTATGTCAGAACTGTTGAGCATACAAGATACAATAAAAAATGTGAACCAGAGCAATATAAATGATGTGTCGCAAACAACACACACAAAGGAGAATGTAATGAAAGAGTTGGAGCAGCTGAAATTGGCAGTGCAGCAAAAAGAAGCTGAAATGCAAGTTTTAGCAAATAATGAGACTGCCCCACGCCACATAGCCCCTGTTGTTGTAACCAATCCACCCTGGCATAAAGACTATAAGATTTCTGGTCAGATTGGTGAACCTGGACAGAAAGACAGACTCACTTTCTCCAGTTTAGCTCACCAAATTGAGAAGGGCCTCAGCAAAGGATATCCTGAGTCAGAGATAGTGGATGCTGTCATCAGGGCCATTGTGCCAGGTTTACAATTAAGGAGATACCTCAAAGGTAAAAGCGACCAATCTCTCCCTACCCTTTGGAGAATCTTTAGGTCACATTACCAAGAGAGAAGCGCCACAGAGCTTTACAGGCAGTTGACTACAGAGGTCCAGAGCAATAGGGCGACCCCACAGAACTTATTAATTCGAACAATGGATTTAAGGCAGAAAATATTGTTTGTGTCACAGGAAGCCGAGTCTGGTCTCAAATATGACCCAGCCCTCGTGCAAAGCATGTTCATACACACAGTATTAACAGGGCTGCAAAATGATAGTATCAGGAGCAACCTTCATCCCTTCCTTTTGCAGACAACAACCTCAGATGAACTGTTGTTAGAAAAATTGAACATAGCATGTGCACATGAGAAAGAGAGGCAGGATAAAAGGAGACAGTCTGTGCCACAGCGACCAATTAGTGTACACACCATCCAGTCTAGTGATAACAGCAAAGATAAGTGTGTAGCCCAGCAAAGTGTAGCCACACTTCCCCCAAATGTGTTGTCTGACCTGAAAGACATGACACTGTTAAAAGACCTTAAAGCACAGGTGTCACAAATAACAGAGTCCATGAGTAAGACAGAAAACGTACCAAAGATGTATCCTGACGTAACCAGAGAATCAAGCTATGGAGTCACTTACCCTCCGCTATATGTCCAGCCACAGTACCCCTCCCTGAATGACCAAAGTGCCCCTCCCCAACTTTCAGGTGGACCAGTTCAGGAATCTTGGTTTCCCAGGGGTCCAGTGTTCCATAGACAAACAGTGCAGTTTCAACAGAGATTTGCACCCCAGAGATATCCAATGCCACGTGTGCAGCCGAGATGCTGTGCATGCCAGCAGAGGGGTGGGAAATACTGCCAACATTGCTATAGGTGTGGGACTGGTGAGCATTTTCAGGCAGGCTGCAGAGCATATAGGGAGCATAATGCTGCAAGAGAGCGGAAAGCAGAGAGCCCGAAAGGCAGTAGCCCATCCAGCCCGGCAGCCACAGCTCCAGCGGGGAATAAGAAGATCATCTCAACAAAAGTCTTGGGTACATTCAAATGGTTCAACGTCAGGAATGGATATGGTTTCATCAATAGGAATGACACAAAAGAAGACATTTTCGTACACCAGACAGCCATCAAAAAGAACAACCCGAGGAAGTACCTTTGCAGTGTTGGGGATGGCGAAACTATGGAGTTTGATGTAGTTGAGGGAGAAAAGGAAGCAGAGGTGGCAAGTGTTACCTGCCCAGGAGGCACTGCAGTCCAGGGAAGCAGGTATGCCGCTGACAAGAGCCGCTAAAGGCGCTTCCCCAGGAGGAGAGGCCCTCCCCGTGGAGACTATCCAGAGAACTACCAGAGTGATGGAGAGGGCGAACCTGGACGTGACAAAGGCAGCAGGGAGGGGGGAGAGAATGCCCCCGAAGGAGACCAGCAGCAACAACAGCACAGACCCACTTACCCTGGCAGACAGCGCTTCCCATCATACTTTGTACGTAGACGCTACGGCCGCCGGCCACCGTACACCAAATCACCACGTGGAGGAACTGGTAAGCTGCAAAATCACTGGGAAGACACAATCCATACTGTGGTAAGACAAGTTAGGCAGGATTGTCCCATGTATGAACTGAGACCGGAACAAGGTAAAGGAAAGTCCAGGATCCTGCATCGGAACCTTCTTCTGCCATGTGATCACCTGCCGCTGGAGACAAGAATGCATTCACCTGTGAAACAAAAAAAAATCAACAGCACAGACTGCAAAAGCTAGGGACAGTTTCGAGGAAGAGGATGATGGTGATGATGATGATTATTTTCCTATACCACCTCAGTACCCACCTCAATCGTCAGGACCATGGACAGCGACTCCTGCCAGTACAGAAAGAACAGCTTAACCTGACTGGAGAGAACTTGCTCCTCACCTAGAAAGCAACAACGGTGATCCCTCAGTAAGCCAGGAGCCACACAGTGACATTCCATCAGACACAGGAGAAAACTTGACAGAAGATCAGCCTGTCGAAGACACCTTTTTTCTGTCAGTTGAAAGGAACGAGGACCAGAATCAGGAACAGCAGCGGCCTCAGAGGAACTGTAGGCCACCAAAGATCTTCAGATATGATCAAATAGGAACTCCATCCTGTTACAGTGTCGCTGCATCGCGCCTTTATCCAAGGGTTCATTACTCAGCGCAGCCACATTACTACCAGCCCATATGTGTATACGGGATGTAGACTGGTGATTTGCATTCTGACCTGACTTTAACACTTTGCCGTTAATGGACTACAGTCTAGTCCAATATTAACTGACTGACCTTTCGCACATATACTGTATGTGTTCTCTGAACTCAGAATTGAATGTATCAAAAGAGTTCCAGCCTGTCATATATGTGTTATTTGGACTCAAAACTGAATCTATCAAAAGAGTTCCAGTCTGTAACAAAATGCGTGCATAAGAAACATTGGACAATGAGTATTTGATACTTGCATGACAGAATGTATGAAAAGAGTTCCAGTCTGTAACAATACATTCCTAAATGTTAGATGTTGCAATAGAAGTATTGAACTAATATGAGATTTGAGTATTTTGGTCGTGAGAAGTTTGAATACCTGATTTGCGCTAGGGGTCAAGGGTTTTGATGTTGGGGACAACATCTGTTTTGAGGGGGAGTGTGTAACAGTTTAAATGGATCAGACATGGTTAACCCAATAGCTTCATTCTCCTTTAATGCACTGACTATAGTTTTATGCATTTGATAGAAATGGTTTCATACTGTTTTTTTTTTTATGTGTTTTGGAATGTGTAATTAAGGCTCTTGCATATGTTTTGATAGACAAGGAAGACCATAAGTTAATTTTGGATTGCTCTGTGATCTGTTGGTCACACCTTTTTACTCCGTGATCTGTTGTTTATGCCTTACGGATCCAGTAGAGGGAATTGGCGCTCTGCACCTAACTTAATACAGAGGAGTGAAGGCAGCGGATGCGTGTGTGATCATTTCTCCTTTCCTCACTACTTTTCTTCCCTATTTAAGGTAAATATTGCACATAAGGCACTGTAAGTTTGAGGAAACATGCTAGATATTCTTTTCTATGATTATTGTACTGTCTGAGTTTTGCACGGCTTTATTGACAAAAGAATGTGAGCTAAAATGGATTAAATTTAAGCTACCAGCCGGGAAACCCCGTAGCTGTTCTTCTGTCTTCAACTGTGCAACATGTCGTCATTGTCTTGTAAGCTAGCCATGGGTTCATGTGTGTGTGGTGATTAGACATGTTTGTTTAAAACTGTACTTTGTTCTTAATGAGTTCTTTTAGCAGTGAACACAATTTAGTGTGTTAATAGCAATAATCTAAAAGGTTAAAAATATATTATAAATTCATATGTTTACAATGTGATTATGTTTAAGATATGTACATGGTGTTGGTTATGTTCAAAACTTAATACAGACGAGTGAAGGCAGTAGATGCGTGTGTGATCATTTCTCCTTCCCTCACTACTTTTCTTCCCTATTTAAGGGGCTTTACATCTATCCATATTATGGAAAGACCTCCAAACGTCTACCAGATCATGAGTCTTAGTAACTTCCATTAAAAGGCGTTTAGAGGCTGGGTGAGGTTCTATATGGTTCCTGTCCATTGAATCATCTGCAGTGCAGTTAAAATCACCAGCTAAGAACACAAAGTCATCTGGGTTGCAGTTGTTAAAAAGGTGTTTATCTCACTAAGAAAACCCAAATTGTCCGACCCTAATGTTGGGGCATACACACTGACGAGAGTAAGTGTACACCATCCAAAAACAGCCTGAATCACCAGTAGTCTCCCTTATACAACTTCAGTGACAGAATGTGAAACGGTAACATCTTGGAGAGAAAAGGACAGCCACTCCCCACTACTATTGCTACTGTGCTACTGTGGCTCAGTACAACTTGCCCTCCCCACTCCCTCTGCCAGTCTATCTCATTAGATTTATTACTATGTGTTTCTTGTACAGGCATAATATCGACATTATTCAGGATCATGAAATCAAACAGCATAGCTCTTTTTCTTGCCCCTCTCGCTCCATTCAGATTCAGAGTCCCTACTTTAAAATTGCTCATGGAGGGAGAGGCAAAAAAAGTTAACAGAACAGTTAAAAGGAACACTAAGGCAAAGAATTTACAAAGCCCCGCCATCATCGTCATCATCATTCTCAGCATCAGTATTAAACAATTGTTGCTTAAGTCTAAAAATTACTTTTTTCAGAAGATAATATTCTTGGTGAGTGAAGCTCCCCTCTTTCATGAAGACCCTCACTGAATCAAGGAAGCCCTTTTTATCTGGGAAGTAATTTTCAATTTTTACTCCTCAAGTTCTTGGTTTTTTGTAAGAACATTTTTTATTTTTGCTGCACTGTACTCCTTCTGGACTTGGCGATATTGGGAGGACCTACAGTCAGACAGCTCACTGGCAGTCATCAGAGGGGGTGAATCTTCACCTTCACTAACCTCTGAAGCTATGGCTGCTCTCCCATGTTCATCTGCCACTTTGCATTTTACCCTTTTAGATGATCTTGCCTTCTCCTGTAAAACCTGCCTACCATTTTTAGTTTTTCTCTTAAGCTGAGAAGCATTAAGAGGGGTCTCTCCTTCCTACATATTCTCCTCTGCAGCTCCAGTACCGATCACAACTGATTCACAGTCCACATCACCACACACCATCGTCTCCACGTCTCCCTGATCACCTGTTTGACCGCCAGCTCCACTATGTCCTGCATTTGTCTGGCCATCAGCCCCACCCTCCTATACGCTCCCCTGTCCATTTGCCCTGTTTTTCTGGATGCTTGTCAGATCATCAGTACTACCACTTTTCCTTTCACCTACATTTTCCTCCTTCGTGCCCGATTGTCCACTCACTTCCTCCCCCTGCATGCCTGCCTGCCCATTAACTCCACCCCCCTGTGCATCTGCACCTGCCTGCTCACCTTCTCGTCTGTCCCCCCTCACCCTGCTTGTCAGACTGTTTGCCAGTCCCCCCCACTTTGTGCTCGTCTCCCTGCAGTTGAAGTTGACTCACTGTCTGGACAGGCCATGATGAGGTGTCCTTCTTCCTCACATGCAAAACATTTCATGTTCTCTGATGTAACAAAAATAAAGTAGTCAAAGTCCTCCACCCTTAATTTAAAAACCAAATTAAGCTTGTCATTTCTGTTATTCAGGATCATAAACAGCTGTCTTCTGTGAGACATGATATGACTCAGTTCAGGAGACATGCAGCCAGAAGGCAACTTTTTAATAGGAGACACTATCTTGCCATATGTCAGCAATTCCTTCTGCAAAATCTCATCACTAATAAATGGTGGGAAATTTGATAACATGATCTTTTTAGATGGAAGAGAGAGGGGAGATACACTAACAAAAGTATCACTAATGACGATGCCGTTTTCAACAACTGAGTTCACTTTTTCCACAGTCTAGAAACAGTACCACTGCCCCATTCGTCTGGGCCACAGATTTTATGCTCTGCAGTCCGACCACTTCAGCAGCAGCCAGAGCGCACTCATTCACAGAGAACCATGCTGCACCGCCAATCTTAATGCCATTTTTTCTAGTTAACTTGGTGAAATCCATAGTAAGCAAACGTTACTTCCCACCTCATGCGCGCTGCACACACCGAGCCGACCAGCAAACTCTGGCCGCCAAGAGAAACCAAACAAACCTAGCAAAAAAGCCTGCACCAATCTACACACACAACACAATAAACTTTGCAAAAAAAAAAAAAACACCCTAAGAAAACATATAAAAGGATCGAAAAGTCAGAAAAATGTCACTCACTCAGAGGTCCACTCACTCTGACGCCAACTCTCCCTCGGCACACCCACTCAGAGAGAGAAAGAGGAGGAGAGACAGACAGACAGAGAGAGAGAGAATGCAGGGCTTGACATTACCACCAGCAAATAGCTGGTGAATTCAGCAGTGGCCGGTAAGACAGCTACACTCTACAGCCACTTTGGCCATGTGCAGCCATGAAGACATGTCCCAATCCATAGTGGTAGGAGTAGTGATGTTATGCTTGACACCGCCCACTCAACACTGATTCGTGCAATATAAAGCGGAAGTGTCATGATTGTCATGTTCGGAGTTGTCTTCAACCCCATCCATGACCTGTGGCTATAGGGTTTTGATTATTGCTTATTAATTCCAGCTGGCAGATTGAGCCTTGCTCTCTGCCAGTCCTACAGTCATGCCTCCTCCTCACCAGACATTCACCGGCTGTATGGTATTACCACACACACACACACACACCAGACACTCATTCATACTGATTCATCTACTCTGTTTGCCATGCACCTGTTTCCACTTGCCGCTCCTTAGTATCTGAGGGTACTTGTGGCCAGCAATGGAAACACTCAGTGCGTTGGCATCAGTCAGTCTCTCTGGGTTGACGTGGCTCGCTCTTCCATGGACTACTATGTTGTTCTTCCGAGCCTTTCCGCTCCAACATTAATGTAAGTCTTCTCTTCTATTATTTTCTGCCCTATTTCTCCGTTGCCATTTCTGTCCTGGAACACGTGGGGCTTACCTATAGAGCTTGTAGCCTGTCACCTTCACCATACCACCATTGCTACTTATTGGACAGTGTTGTGGACATTTTGCACATCATTTTCCTTTGTTAATAAACACGTTGACCTTCACCAGCGTTTGGGCTCATATTAATTGATTTGTGTGTGCGCATTTACACATACACATGACAGTATGCCAACGCCACAACAATAAGCCCAGCGGTGAAGTGGCGTGATATTTTTTTCATTTTTTGTGTGTTGTTCTACCTGGTTTGAAGCCCAGGATGGATGCAGCAGGAGGACGCAGTTATCCAATGCGACTCAGGTGGGAATGCTGCTGCGCACTCATGGAGGTGGATGGCCTAATCTCCACAGTATGCATGTATTCCACCACAAGAGATGTATTATGGTATCTAGGACTCGCTGAAGCTGCAGCTCGTCGGTGCCCTCAGCTCCAGGAGCACGCTGAGGGTCAGGAGAGGATCTCTCAGATAGCTGCGCTTCAACGGGAGAATGGTGGCAAAGAAAGGAAGTCTTCAAAGCAGCCCGGGCTCGCACCGAGAGAAGAGCACTCCCGGGGCTATGCTGTCTCTGCTCCTCACCAGTCCTCCATGCCCGCTCCTGCTCATGCAGCTTTGCAGCATCGACGTCATCCGGTCCCAGTTTCTCGGAGGAATAATCCAGCCCTTTTGACTGCCTTTCCCCTCACACCGAGCTCGGCTACCTCCACAGCAGATCCTCATTCACGGGCAGTCCCGTCTGCCAAATCTTCCTCCACAGCCGCTGTGGGACCTCCCCCCTCGGTGCAGCTTCAGACAGTCAAGGTGCGTTTGAATTCTTCACCGGCAGCTCCCATTCCCGTGGCGAGGGGGGCGGCTCCTCAGAAGTCTATTGAGGGGCCAAACACCACCTTTTTCGCATGGGAGGATGACGACGCCCAACCAACAGAAGCAGCCAACATCTTAATCCGGGAAAACAGGCAAGTTAATTTTCATTCTATTTCTATTAGTGATGAAATGTCTTACCTGATTCTTGGTAGGGAGGCTCAGGGAGAGCAGTCCCCTGATCTCCCCCCACCTGCTGCTGTTAAGAATGGTTCACCAGCCCTCTCTATGCTCTCTCCCTTCTTCCCTGAATACACACCGGAGCTGGACTGCTCTGATCAGGAGGAGCCCAGAGGTCCGGAAGGATTCTTCCCCCGCAGCAACGGTGAGCCAGACATCAGCTGCCACGCCGGAGGAATCACCAGCAAGGGTGATGACGGCTGAAATAACAACTGCAGAAACCATCATGCCTGCTGCGGACCCCACTGCAGCAGAGTCAGCGCCCGAGCTGCGCCTCCAGAAGGCCGAGACCGTGGAGACATCGCCCGGATCGTCGCAGTCCTGGACAGCGGTGGAGCTTGAGCTAAGGCAAGTGCTCTCTTTTGTCTTCCTTCTGTCCATAATAGAACATTTTTGCCTAGCTCTAGGTGAGGAGAGCCAGCTGCAACTGTACGCTGCACCTGAGCTCGCCTCGCCAGGCTCCGCTGCTGCCGGCGACCCTGACCCTTCTGCCTCTCTGTCCCAGTCCTTTTCTAGGGTCGCCGGAGAGGGATCCACATCACCGGACAAGCCCGAGGATCCGGGTTCACCACTGGAGGTCATTGGAGCTGCTTCCGTCCCCGCTAAGTTGGTCATCATGGGTGCTCGGCTCCAGTTTAGGGTGCCCTTGGTTGATTGCCTCCTGGCTCAGGTGCTCGTGAGGGTCGGCTGGCCCACAGTGAAGGCAGCGTTGGGTGCAACCATGGCCCAGCCTGGGTCCATCGAGGGTGCAGCCGAGCTCCAGTCCCATTCCGGGACCACCGAGGGTGCAGCCAAGCTCCACTTCCACGCCGGGACCACTGAGGGTGAAGCCGAGCTCCAGTCCTACACAGGAACCACCGAGGGTGCAGTCGAGCTCCAGTTCGACGCCGGGATCACCGAGGGTGCAGCCGGCCAGCTTGGGGACACTGAGGTCCCTTCCTCCCTTCCAGAGGTCCTCGGGGTGTCCCTTCCTCTTCAGCCAGGCTCTGCCATGGTCCACCTGGTCCTGCCACCAGGAACCGCAGGGGTTCCCATTCTTCAGTCCGGCCACCCACCTTTCAGCCTTCTGGTGGGTAGGCCACCGCCTTGTCTATCCCTCCAGGCCTGGTGGCTCAACTATGTGGGCCGGCTGCCCGAAGGACTGGGTTCCTGGGTCAAGTGTCCCTTTTCCTCTGGCAGGCCGCCTGATTCTGTTCTGCAGGCCGCCTGCTGGCCCTGGGACTTTGGCCGGGCCCCTGAACTTACGGCCCCCTGCTGGGTCTTGGACTCTGGCCGGCCCCCTGAACTGTGGGACTCTTGGGGGGTGGGGTTGGGTGGGTTAGTTTAGTTTTGGGGTTGGGAAAAGTGTTGTTTGTGGTATTTATCTTTTCTTGATTTATCCCTTCTAAGCTGTTTTCCCCCACCTCCCACACTGGTTTGATGTATTGGCCTTTTGATTGTGTGGGTGGGGGGGCAGGTTGTATTTTCTGTTTTGATGGTACGGTGGGTGTCTGGTGTCCTCCCTTGAGGGGGGGCTCTGTCATGTTCGGGCTGTCTTCAACCCCGTCCACGACCTGTGGCTGTAGGGTTTTGATTATTGCTTATTAATTCCAGCTGGCAGATTGAGCCTTGCTCTCTGCCAGTCCTACAGTCATGCTTCCTCTTCACCAGACATTCACCAGCTGTATGGTATCACCACACACACACTAAACACTCATTCATGCTGATTCATCTACTCTGTTTGCCACGCACCTGTTTCCACTTGCCGCTCTTTAGTATCTGAGGGTAATTCTGGCCAGCAGTGGAAACACTCAGTGTATTGGCATCAGTCAGTCTCTCTGGGTTGACGTGGCTCACTTTCCAAGGACTACTATGTTGTTCTTCTGAGCCTTTCTGCTCCAACATTAACGTAAGTCTTCTCCTATTATTTTCTGCCCTTTTTCTTTGCTGCCAGTTCCATCCTGGAGTGTGTGGGGCTTACCTATAGAGCTTGTAGCCTGTCACCTTCACCATACCACTATTGCTACTTATTGGACAGTGTTATGGACATTTTGCACATCATTTTCCTTGTTAGAGGCAGCACGGTGGTGGAGTGGTTAGCACTGCGGCAGCACAGCAACTCACTCTTGGCCGGGGGATCCTGGGTTCGATCCCAGCCCCCGACCAACAGTGATCTGTGTGGAGTTTGCATGTTCTCCCCGTGTCTGCGTGGGTTTACTCCAGGATTTCTCCGGTTTCCTCTCACATGCCAAAAACAAGCACGTTAGGTTAATTGGCATCAAAACTGGGGATTCTAAATAGTCCTAAGGTATGAATGTGAGAGTGAATGGTTGTCTGTCTCTCTGTGTTGGCCCTGCGATGGACTGGAGATCTGTCCAGGGTGTACCCTGCCTCTCGCCCAAAGATGCTGGGATAGGCTCCAGCCCCCCCGCGACCCAAAAAGGATTAAGCGGAAGAAGATGAATGAATGAATGATTTTCCTTTGTTAATAAACAAAGGAAAAGAATGGAATTTACACAAAGAATGGTTTTGCTTTTGGTTGCCATTTCTTGTTTTGGGCATTTTGTTATTTTATCTTCAAAGTATATGAACCAGAGAATCAGTTACAATGTAAACGAACAAACAAATTCGTCACTTACCACTTGCTGGGTGGCTCGCTCGCTTTGTCCTTTTGCGGCATCCTGGTTGCTATTTTCTCTTCTGTCTGTCATTTTATTTTTCCCCCTCACATTCAGAAACTGTTATGATTATTCAACCTCAATTTTGCTTTTATCCCACCGCTATCTATCTTATATGACGACACAGAACCGGAGCGATTGCTCTCTCCAGTTACATGGTGCTGGGGGCGATGGCAGGTGAACATCAACCAGCTTCGCCCACCCTCTGTTATAACAAAATGTATATATTTACCTTCATAAGCTAAAAAATCTCTTTTTAGAATCATAGTTGGCAAATTTGGTAGAAAATGCCTCCTCTGTCTTGCGATGGCGAGCATCAACATTTGTTTGCAAACTCTTCTTCTGTGGTGTCCAGAAATTAGGTCTTAGGATGGTTCCATGCCCGCCACCAGTCCTCCAAGGCAAGAGCAGTAAGTAATTTGTGTTTGCCACCTTGTGAGGTGGAATTCTTAGTACAACTGGGCAGTTTTTGGCCATGTCACATGACATCACATGACAGGCGCAGCACTGCACCATAGGCAGTGGGGGCGCTATCTGTTCATGCAATTAAGGATGTCAAAGGGTTAAAAGATAGATAGAAAGAGAGAGTAAAGAGCACAACAATTCTCTGATAAATTATCTTTTTATTATAGTAATAGGAGCTGTCCAATGTGTCTTGCACATCTTTTTTTTTGCATCATGAGCAATTCATTGAGCGCTGTTTCAGCACACCCACAGTCACGTGACTGTATCAAGCGAGGCCTCGTTGTGTTGGTCACATCACATGACTTGAGGGCTCGCGGAAAATTTGAGAGGGTTCTAGTTGAATTATTTTATTTTGTTTATTTGTTTGTTTGCTTTGTATTGTTTGTTCCTGCCATCCAATTTTGAATAAACCTTTGATGGGTAAATGCTAAAAAAAAAAGATGCAGTTCTGCCACTCAGTCAGCAGATGGCACTCTTTATTACGTTTCATAACACTGTTGATCATGAAGCAATTTCCCCAAAGTTGTTAATTGTTTTATAAGGCTGCAGTTTCACCATCACTAATGTAGCTATGTGTAATATTTAGTACATGTGACGTGCTGTTTAATGTTAGTAAACCTCAACCTAATTCTAACTTGTGTAATACTGTCCCTGACATCTAATCAAATAGTGAATGCAATGATGATAACAAATCTTCTCTCAAATACCCTCAGTTTGAGTGGTGAATCAGACCCCTTTTAAATCCTTCACTACTGATGTATGCAACACCCAGCCCTCTCAAATTTCTCGCCAAGTTTCAAATCACGTGATGTGACAACAAGGCTTTGTTCGCTACGGTCACATGACTGTGGCCATATTGACACAGTGCTCGACACTTCTGTGTTATATTGGTGAAATCATTGTCGAGTGGGCGGTGTTGAGCATAACATCTCTAGTTGAGTGGAAGTTGTGGTGACCCAGCACAATGCAGACTGATACTATTTCACGCTCAGCAGGGCTGGAGGAAACAGAGGACAGTTTGCATATGGACATACAGTAGAGCCCCTGGGGGCAATCAGACCAATGGACTGTTGTGTATACATCCCCACTATGCTAATGTGCCATGCATTCTCTCTGTCTGTATAACATCTATAAAAGAGCTTACGATACATGCCTCAAGAGCACAGTAGCACAGAGAGCTACAAAGTGTGTCTCATTATGTTGGAGGTAATAAAACTTTGCAACCTTCCAGCTCGTCGCATCTCGCCTGATCTTTTACCTCCACAAAGTGAAGTTTATACAGTGTATGTGATGTTTTCATCCCATGAGATGCCTAATTACTTAATTGACTAATTATTGTTTGTGGAGATTTTGTGTAAAGCATTTTGATCATTTGACTGGATAATTGGCTGTTTATTTTTCTTAATTATGCTTTGAATTTAGAAATAAAATGTCAAATATACTGCAGATATTTTGTTAGTAGGTGTAGTAGTAAAATTATGTGGATGAAGTTTGGATTGCATTCCTGTGGGACATTTTAATGTTTCTGCCGCAAGACAGTGAATGTACAAAATGTACTGTACCATATACAGTGGTGTGAAAAAGTGTTTGCTCCTTCCTGATTTCTCATTTTTTTGTATGTTTGTCACACTTAAGTGTTTCAGATAATAAAACAAATTTAAATAGACAAAGATAACACAAGTAAACACAAAATGCAGTTTTTAAATGAAGATTTTTATTTTTAAGGGAAAAAAAAAATCCATACCTACATGGCCCTGTGTGAAAAAGTTAAAACATAAATTAACTGTGGTTTGTCACATCTTTAAAAAGCTGAATTTAATTTCTCTAGCCACACACAGGCCTGATTACTGCCACATCTGTCCTCAATCAAGAAATTTCTTAAATAAGACTTGCCTTACAAAGTGAAGTACACCAACAGATCCTCAAAAGCTAGAAGAAGTTCAGGAACAAATGAGAAACAAAGTAATCGAGATCTCTCAGTCTGAAAAAGGTTTTAAAGCCATTGCTAAAGATGTGGGACTCCAGTGAACCACAGTGAGAGCCATTATCTACAAATGGTGAAAACATGGGACAGTGGTGAACCTTCCCAGGAATGGCCCGCCGATGAAAATTACCCCAAGAATGCAGCGACCACTCATCCACGAGGTCACAAAAGACTCCACAACAACATCCAAAGAACTGCAGGCCTCACTTGCCTCAGTTAAGGTCAGTGTTCATGACTCCACCATAAAAAGAGACTGGGCAAAAATGGCCTGCATGGCAGAGTTCCAAGATGAAAACCACTGCTGAGCAAAAAGAACATAAAGGCTCATATCAATTTTGCCAGAAAATATTTTGATGATCCCCAAGACTTCTGGGAAAATACTCTGTGGACTGACGAGACATAAGTTTAACTTTTTGGGAGGTGTGTGTCCCATTACATCTGGCATAAAAGTAACACAGCATTGCACACAAGGAACATCATATCAGCATTAAAATATGGTGGTGGTATGTGATGGTCTGGGGCTGTTTTGCTGCTTCAGGACCTAGAAGACTTGCTGTGGTTAATGGAACCATGAACTCTGCTGTCTACCAAAAAATCCTGAAGGACCTCAAGCTCAATCCAGGACCTCAAGCTGAAGTGCACTTGGGTTCTGCAGCAGGACAATGATCCAAAACACACGAGCAAGTTCACCTCTGAATGGCTTAAGAAAAACGAAATGAAGACTTTGGAGTGGCCTAGTAAAAGTCCTTACCTTAATCTGATTGTGATGTTTTGGCATGACCTTAAAAAGGCAGTTTGTGCTCGAAAATCCTCAAGTGTGGCTGAATTACAACAATTCTGCAAAGATGAGTGGGCCCAAATTCCTCCACAGTGCTGTAAAAGACTCATTGCCAGTTATTGCAAACACGTGATTGTAGTTGTTTCTGCTAAGGATGGCCCAACCAGTTATTAGGTTTAGGGTGCAATCACTTTTTCACACAGGGCCGTGTAGGTTTGGATTTTTTTCACCCTTAATAATAAACACTTTCATTTAAAAACTGCATTTTGTGCTTACTTGTGTTATCTCTGACTAATATTTAAATTTGCTTGATGATCTGAAACATTTAAGTGTGACAAACATACAAAAAAATGAGAAATCAGGAAGGGGGAAAACACTTTTTCGCACCACTGTGCAGATACACATTGATATCAGTGTATTTAATACAGAACATGAGTTTTCAAGTAGACACCTGTTATGGAGACTAAAGCATTGTTTCCGACAAGCATGAAGACTGTCACAAAGATTAAAAATAACTGTAATGGATTGCATGTTCTTACAACTTAATATGGATTATTTTCAGTTTACTATTAGTTCATTCTAGTTAGCAAACTTCTGCAACTGTTATTTCTACTTCATTCATTTTAAAATTAATTTAATTGCTACCATATTCAACATCGGTTCTGTTTTAATAAAGAACTTCATTTTTTTCACTGAAAAATGTTGAATGATCAATAGTAATAATCATAAATCAGAAAATGAGAATTACAAACTTCTTTCGGACTTGAGTGTGTGGACAGACACAGAAATTCAGGCCAGAAGGCCAGATTTGGTGATCATTAACAAGAGGGAGGAAAGCTTCCAAATTAGACAGTGCATGCTGAAAGTATTCATAGTGCTTCACTTTTTCACATTCTGTTGTTACAGCCTTATTCCAAAATGGATTAAATTCATTTTTTCCTCAAAATTCTACACCTAACACCCCATAATGACAATGTGAAAAGAGATTTTTTGAGATTTTTGGAAATTTATTAAAAATAAAAACTAAGAAATCATATGAACATAAGTTTTCAAAGCTTTTGCTCAGAAATTACAACCTACAGTATTTTTGAACATGATGCAACAAGCTTGGCACACCTATTTTTGGGCAGTTTCACCCATTTCTCTTTGCAGCACCTCTCAAGCTCCATCAGGTTGGATGGGAAGCTTTGGTGCACAGCCATTTTCAGATCTCTCCAGAGATGTTCAATTGGATTCAAGTCTGGGCTCTGGCTGGACCCTTCAAGGACATTCACAGAGTTGTCCTGAAGCCACTCCTTTGATATCTTGGCTGTGTGCTTAGGGTCATTGTCCTGCTGAAAGATGAACCGTCGCCCAAATCTGAGGTCAAGAGTGCTCTGCAGCAGGTTTTCATCCAGGATGTCTCTGTACATTGCTGCATTCATTTTTCCACCTATTCTGACTAGTCTCCCAGTTCCTGCCACTGAAAAACATCCCCACAGCAAAATGCTGCCACCATGATGCTTAACTGTAGGGATGTTGTTGGCCTGGTGATGAGCGGTGTCTGGTTTCCTCCAAACATGGCGCCTGGCATTCACGCCAAAGAGTTCAATCTTTGTCTCATCAAACCAGAGAATTTTGTTTCTCATGGTCTTGGAGTCCACCTCTCAGACAAGAGTGCTCAAAAGTGCTCTGGATCAGGTTTTCATCAAGGATGTCTCTGTACATTGCTGCATGCATCATTCCCTCTATCCTGACTAGTCTCCCAGTTCCTGCCACTGAAAAACATCCCCATAGCATGATGCTGCCACCACCATGCTTCACTGTAGGGATAGTATTGGCCTGGTGATGAGCGGTGCCTTGTTTCCTCCAAACATGACGCCGAAGAGTTCAATCTTTGTCTCATCAGACCAGAGAATTTAGTTTCTCATGGTCTGAGAGTCCTTCAGTTGCCTTTTTGCAAATTCCAGGTGGGCTGCCATGTGCGTTTTACTAAAGAGTGGCTTCTGTCTGCCACTCTACCATACAGGTCTGATTGGTGGGTTGCTGCAGAGATGCTTGTCCTTCTAAAAGGTTCTCCTCTCTCCACAGAGAAATGCTGGAGCTCTGACAGAGTGACCATCATGTTCTTGGTCACCTTCCTGACTAAGGGCCTTCTCCCCTTATCACTCGGTTTAGATGGCCGGCCAGCTCTAGGAAGAGTCCTGGTGGTTCTGAACTTCTTTCATTTATGGATGATTGAGGCTACTATGCTCATTGGGACCATCAAAGGACTAGAAATTTTTCTGTACCCTTCCCCAGATATGTGCCTCGAGACAATCCTGTCTCGGAGGGCTACAGGCAATTCCTTTGACTTCATGCTTGGTTTGTGCTTTGACATGCACTGTCAACTGTGAGATCTTACATAGACACGTATGTGCGTTTCCAAATCACGTCCAATCAACTGAATTTACCACAGATGGACTCCATTTAAGCTGTAGAAACATCTCAAGGATGATCAGTGGAAACAGGATGCACCTGAGCTCAATTCTGAGCTTCATGGCAAAGGTGGTGAATACTTATGTACATGCAATTTCTTATTCTTTTTTTTATTTTTAATAAATTCACAAAAAAATAAAAAAAATCATTTTGTTATTATGGAACATTGTGTGTAGAATTTTGAGAAAAAAAAATTAATTTAATCCATTTTGGAATAAGGCTGTAACATAACAAAATGTGGATAAATTGAAGTGTTGTGAATTCTTTCCGGATGCATTGTAGATGTGGCATCTACAGAAGACTGTGGGGTAAGAGCAAAGGAAGACGAGAAGGTTTAAAAATATCAAGATCTTGCCAGAGAAGTCTGAAGAATGAGAACTGTAAGGACAAGAGTTGTACCAGTGGTTGTTGGAGTAATAGGAACAGTACCATTAAGGCTTAAAGGAAAATTGAAACACCTAGAGATACACAAATTGCTGCCATCCAGAAATTGGCATTGTTGGGATCTGCAAGGATCCTGAGCAAAATATTGGAGATGTGAAGAAAAGACAGGATTTTGATTGATTTCTCTTGGCAAATTGTTGTTGCTTGGCACCAATGTATAACCGGCTGCAACATCTAAAGCTGTGTGATGTTCATAATGGGATCCATCCATTTATTACTGCTTTTCCAGAGGTCTGGGTCACAGAGGCAGCAGTTGCAAGCAGAGAAGCCCAGACTTTCTTGTTCCCCAGTCACCTACTCCAGGGATTCAATGGGGATACTAAGACATTCCCAGACAAGCTGGGAGACTTAGGGCCCTGTTTTGATGGTCATCCGTGGACTTTTTCACCAGACTTTCTGCTGTACACCTGTGTTTTTGTTAGTTTCTGTCCGTGCATTGTATGTTTTTTAAGCCTTGTGTCACACCATCAAATTACCAGTAGACAGTGTGCCCACTCTGTGCTGGGAGTTGGCGCCTCATTTCAAAGAGGTGTTGTGACATGCAATCTAGTGCCCATTACTATCATAGTGCATTCCATGAAAATCTGCTTTTGATCGGGGTAAGAATCAGAATCAGAATCAGATTTATTGCCATTGTTCATGTAGTACACAAACTAGGAATTTGTCTCGGTGCAATGCTGCAACATTAAACATGATAAAATAAAAGAAATAAACTATACATGCAATAAAGTGTAGAATAAGAGTGAGTAATACTAGTCTACTGTAGTCACTCTGAGTGACTACTCAGAGTTGGGACCAGGAAGCAGAGTCGCAGTCTTACACGCCTCTCTGCAGCTCCTCTTCATCCGCCACCCCTCAGCTTAGCCCCTGTCTTCCCCATCAGAGAATCGTTGTCTGCTCCCTCCAAAGTAAATAAAAATATCATGCATAAGCATCCCAAAGTGATAAAGCAAAACATTGGTAAAACTCAAATTAAACATAAAGCCTCTAAATTGAATGATTTGGCCTCTGTTCCTCCTCATAATTTAAAAATTAAATGTGGTTTACTAAATATTAGGTCTCTAACTCCCAAGTCTCTGTTAGTCCATGATCTGTTAATTGATCATCAGATTGATTTAATTTCCCTTACAGAGACTTGGTTAGGGCAAGAGGATTATGTTGGTTTAAATGAATCAACTCCCTCTGGTTATTTAAACTGTCAAAATCCCAGAAGTTCTGGTCGTGGAGGAGGAGTAGCAACAATTTACCATTCCAAATTACTAGTTAATGTAAAGCAAAAAACATGTTATAATTCCTTTGAGGGCCTGGTCCTCAGTATTGGGCACTTTAGCAATTTTAGGTTAAACCCAATTTTATTTGCCATAGTTTATCGTCCCCCATTAAGCTACTCAGAATTTTTATCCGAATTTGCTGATTTCTTAGCTGATTTAGTGCTGAAATCTGATAGAATAATTATAGTAGGGGACTTTAATATACATGTGGATGTAGATAGTGACTGCCTTAATGTGGCATTTAATTCAATATTAGACTCGATTGGGTTTTCTCAGAAAGTAGGAAATTCTACTCATTACCTCCACCATACATTGGACCTTGTTCTGACATATGGCATAGA
Source organism: Pholidichthys leucotaenia (assembly GCA_020510985.1). Classification (NCBI taxonomy): domain Eukaryota; kingdom Metazoa; phylum Chordata; class Actinopteri; order Cichliformes; family Pholidichthyidae; genus Pholidichthys; species Pholidichthys leucotaenia. The sequence goes on along the minus strand of CM035845.1, from coordinate 245,276,622 downwards.
AATAGAAAATCTTGTAGTGTCTCCTCATAACCCTGTACTGTCAGACCATTGTCTGTTAACCTTTGATTTTACCATTTCTGACTATTTGGCTCCTAAAGAAAAATATTATTACAGTAGATGCCTCTCAGATGATGCTGTTTCCAAATTTATGCAGATTGTTTCCTCTATGCCATGTGTCAACACAACGGAAATAAGCTATAGACAGCTTGCTCCTTCTGTAATTGATAACATGGTGGATAGTGTTTCAGCTTCTCTGCATCAGGCTCTAGACTTGGTGGCCCCCTTAAAAAAGAAAAAGTCTAATCAGAGATTTCTAACTCCTTGGTTCAACACAGAAACTCGTAGCTTAAAACAGAAGACTCGTCAATTAGAAAGAAAATGGCGCTCTACTAATTTAGATGAAATCTATTTAGCTTGGAGAAATCATCTTTTAATTTATAAAAAATCTCTTAGAAAAGCTAGAACAAGTTATTACTCTGCATTAATAGAAGAGAACAAGAATAATCCCAGGTTTCTTTTCAGTACTGTAGCCAGGTTGACAAAGAGTCAGGACTCTATCAATCCTAGCATTCCCTTAGAGCTTACTAGTCAGGACTTTATGAACTTTTTCAATAATAAAATTTCATCCATCAGAGATAAAATCAATCAGATTCTTCCCACAGTTAACTTAAATACTGTAACTACTACAACTCCTTCTTTTGATGTCTGTCTTGATGAGTTTACTCCAATCGACCTTTGTGAGTTAGACAAAATAGTTTCCTCATCCAAACCTTCAACTTGTCTTTTAGACCCTATTCCTACTAGGTTATTTAAAGAAGTCTTCCCACTTATTGGTAGCTTTATTCTTCATATAATCAATTCTTCATTAACTTTAGGCCATGTACCGCAGGCTTTTAAAACAGCTGTAATTAAACCCTTACTCAAAAAGCCAACGCTAGATCCAGGAGCTTTAGCTAACTATAGACCAATCTCTAATCTCCCTTTCATTTCAAAAATCTTAGAAAGAGTTGTTGCTACGCAATTATTCGACCACCTGCAGGGAAATGGTTTACTTGAAGAGTTTCAATCTGGGTTTAGAATCCATCATAGTACTGAAACAGCCTTAGCGAAGGTCACTAACGACCTCCTCATTGCATCTGATAATGGACTAGTTTCTGTACTTGTCCTTTTAGACCTTAGTGCAGCTTTTGATACTATCGATCATAATATTCTACTTGATAGATTAGAACACTATGTTGGACTTAATGGAACTTCGTTGCAGTGGTTTAGATCTTATTTATCTGATAGGTTCCAGTTTGTTCATGTAAATAATGAGTTTTCTTTCAACTCAAAGCTTAGTCATGGAGTTCCACAGGGATCTGTGCTAGGCCCTACTCTTTTTAGTTTATATATGCTTCCGTTAGGCAACATTATTAGAAAGCACTGTATACATTTTCATTGTTATGCAGATGACACACAATTATACCTGTCAATGAAGCCAGATGATAGTAATCAATTAGCCAAGTTAGAAGCCTGTCTTAAGGAAATCAAAGCTTTGATGACTTGTAATTTCCTGCTATTAAATTCAGATAAGACTGAAGTCATTCTTGTTGGTCCAAAAAACCTTAGAAATTCCTTTCCAAATCAAACTTTCAGTTTGGATGCAGTTACTCTTTCTCTTAATAGCTCTGTGAGGAACCTTGGAGTTATTTTTGATCAGGATTTGTCCTTCAATTCACATATTAAATTTGTTTCTAAGACTGCCTTCTATCATTTGCGTAATATTGCCAAGATTAGGAGCATCTTGTCTCAGAGTGATGCTGAGAAACTGATCCACGCTTTTGTTAGCTCGAGATTAGATTATTGTAATTCTTTATTATCAGGTTGTCCTAAAACATCTTTAAAAAGTCTTCAGCTGATCCAAAATGCTGCAGCAAGAGTTTTAACAGGTACTAGAAAGAGAGATCATATCTCTCCGGTTCTGGCCTCCCTTCATTGGCTTCCCATAGAGTTTAGAATTAAGTTTAAAATCCTTCTTCTTACTTACAAAGCTCTAAACAATCAGGCTCCTTTTTATTTAAAAGATCTGATACTACCGTATTATCCTAACAGAGCACTACGCTCCCAAAATGCAGGACTACTTGTAATACCTAGAATCTCCAAAAGTACAATGGGAGGCAGAGCCTTCAGTTATCAAGCTCCTCTCCTGTGGAATCAGCTGCCAATCTGGATTCGGGAGTCAGACTCGATCTCTGTTTTTAAGATTAGGGTTAAAACCTACCTTTTTGATATAGCCTACAATTAGGGAGGGATCATGTGTTTCTGAACCCTCCCTTAGTTATGCTGCTAATAGGTTTAGTCAGCCGGGGGACCTCCAGTAATGCACTGGGCCTCACTCCTTTCCTCACTCTATGAAATATTTTTTTTTGCTGGTCATTAACATTTGTTTGTTCTCTCCCATAGATTGAGTCCCCATCGTGCTGTTTGCTCTCTACATGTCTGTTCTTTTCATCTTCTCTGTCCCCTCACCCCCCAGCCAGTCGCAGCAGATGACTGCCCCTCCCTGAGCCTGGTTCTGCTGGAGGTTTCTTCCTGTAAAAAGGGAGTTTTTCCTCTCCACCGTCGCCAAGTGCTTGCTCACAGGGGATCACCTGATTGCTGGGGTCTTTCTGCAACTGTGGGGGTTCCCCCCTACAGTTGATAGTGCTATGAGATGACTGTTGTTGTGAAATGGCGCTATATAAATAAAGTTGAATTGAATTGAATTGAATTGAATTGAATAGTCAGCAGTTTAAATATATTAGCGAGCAGCAGATAATGTGGAGAACCATATAGTGCAGTCGGTAATGCAGGAAGAAAACAGTGATGATTGACATGAGTCTGGTTGAGCTGCTGTACATAGTGCACGAGAGTCAATAAGTCACTTAGTGTTCAGCAGTCTGATGGCAGAGGGGAAGAAGCTGTTCATGTGACGGGAGGTTTTAGTCTGGATGGACCGAAGTCTTCTACCTGAGGGGAGAGGGGCAAACAGTACGTGACCAGGGTGTGAGGGATCGGCTATGATCCAGCCAGCACGCCTCCGGGTCCTGGAGATGTACAGATCCTGGAGAGATGGGAGCTTGCAGCCGATCACCTTCTCAGCAGTGCGCACGACGCGCTGCAGCCTTAGTCTGTCCCTGGCAGTGGCTCCTGCGTACCACACGGTTATGGAGGTGGTGAGGATGGACTCGATGATGGCTGTGTAGAACTGCACTAACATCTTGGTGGGTAGCTTGAGCTTCCTCAGCTGCCGCAGGAAGAACATCCTCTGCTGGGCCTTTTTGATGAGGGAGCTGATGGTCGGCTCCCACTTGAGGTCCCTGGTGATGGTGGTGCCTAGGAAGCGGAAGGAATCAGCAGTGGTGATGGGAGAGCCTGTGAGGGTGAGGGGGGGCAGAGGGGTTGTGACTTTCCTGAAGTCCACAATCATCTCCACTGTCTTCAGAGCGTTCAGCTGCAGGTCGTTGTTGTTGCACCAGGACGCCAGCTGGGCCACCTCACTCCTGTAGGCGGACTCGTCGTCGTTGGAGATGAGCCCAATGAGGGTGGTGTCATCTGCAAACTTGATCAACTTGACAGACTGGTGGCTGGAGGTGCAGGAGTTGGTGTAAAGGGAGAAGAGTAGGGGGGAAAGTACACAGCCCTGGGGTGATCCGGTGCTGATGCTAGCAGAGTCTGAGACAGTCTTTCCCAGCCGCACATGCGGCTGGGAAAAAGGAGTTTTATTATCAGAGACGCATTGTTTAATGATATTTGAGATTGAGATTGAGATTCAACTTTATTGTCATTACACATGTATGAATACAAGGTAACGAAACGTGACTTGGCATTTGGGCACGCTCTGCAGAGTGCACCCAAGGCCGGGGCAGCCGCTAGGCGCCAGTCATTTCCATGTTGTGTTTTAAACACTGTGCAGCTCCTGAGCTAATGAGGCACATACACTGATCATATTTTAATATAAAGAGTTGCAGTAGTCGTCATATAATCACCCGTCATTTTAATTATATGATGATCACACACTAGTTTTTTTTTTTTTTTTTTTTTTTTTTTTTATGCCAGCTACGCTCTCATTTTAATTGCAGACTTACCATTTGAGTCTATAGATTAGGCATTAATGTAGGATTTTTTTTTAGGGGAATGAATGAACAGACAGAGTGATGTGTGGCATGGAGGGGGGTGTTAGTCTGATGGTTTGTATTACATTCACATTTTCGTTTTCATCATGGACTTACTAGGGATTAATGTGTTTATTCTTAGGGGAATAAATGAATGAACAAGGAGTGTGCAGTGTTTTACTTTTCACTGTAACTCCCCAGAGAGACAGGAGATGCGTCCACGCATCTTCCTCAGCTGCACACCCCAGGTTTCCAGCTGGCGCCCTCACCACACCAAGGGTTGTGGTTCTACACCACCAAGCTCTCTGACTGGCACCCGTCAGGGGCCGGTAGAAGCCACTGAAAGCAGGCTCGTCTCATGGCCACGGTCACCGTGGACGAGAAGCCCTGCAAGATCTCCTCCTTTCCTCCATCTCTGCACAGAAAGGAAGAAACAATGGCACAGTGCAACTTCCATGCCATTGTTAATGAAAATTTGTGAACATTTACACAGTTATCACCATCTTTTCCTAAAGTTTCAAAACCATTCATGTCTGTGGGTTGCATCCATATGCACACAATAAACTAGTCAACTGATTTTTTAGTCCATCCTTCCTTGTTTGTTCATTCTTGCATAACTAACTGGGCATCAACTGTGATCGAAGTCTTCTTTATTACCAAGCAGCGTTACTATCACAGAGACTGGCTTTGGTCAGCACAAAATCCATCTTAAACCGTCATGATCAAAATTCACTTTAGATAATGTGCCTCTTTGCAGTAAAGGGATGGGAAGGAGCACTTTGGATTGGATTACCCAAAACACACCTCTGAATGATTAGACTGGCCTCCTTGTATCATGCACCACCAGAGAATTTGTTTTTATGCCGTTGTGATAAGGAAATGAACTTAGAAATGCCTATAAATGTGTTCTGCATCAGAGAAAACTGATCGACCAATCCCGTCGTTGTAATACAGCCCCTTATCTTATCTTATAATACTAGAAGAACTCTACAGAATTAATTAATGATAGAAGTTCCACTTCATATTCTGGCTATTCCACAAATCTCAAAACATTGGCTTGTCAGCAGACAAAATGAAACATGCCAGAAGTAGATGAGACTAAATCTATCAACATAATATAACATCTACAGTATCTGTGTCTGCTGACCTCTCACACATTGCAGCAGCCATGCCATCTATGTTCATACAAACCACAGTGATGTATGGAGGAAAAAAAAAAGTTTTTCAAATACACACAAGCTTATCTCATGTACTTTACACATTTTCCGCCAATGTGTTATGGGGGAGTGAAAGCTGTGCATCCAAAAGGTGCTACTATCACAGTTTAAGGACAGCGTTACATATTTATGCCAGATGTACTGAAAGAAATGGGAGAATATCTGAAATATGCTGATCTGGAGGGCCAGGATTCAGCAGAGGGAGGGACCTCATGCATAATTCAAAGAGTCTCTGCTACACTGACAATGAACGTTTATGTAAACCCAAAGTGAGATAATATGGCAAAGAAAGCAAATGCTAATTCACCTCACTACCAATATGAGGTAGATGATTTGCATACTGCACCACTGTATCAAAGGTTAGAGTAGGAAAGAAGTGGAATTAAATAAAAATGCTCTCTTGATAGGAAGATAAACTTTGTGGAGAGAGGAGAGCTGCATGTCATTCCCCCTGTGACGAAAGGTCACGAATGAAGCAGTTTTGAATAGATGTAATTAACTGTGGAAGGATTTTATTTAAATCTCTCTTTGTGGTTTTGTGTCTTTTGTGTAATTACGCCAACATAAGCCACTGATGACAGCTGTCACATTTACCAGCTTGTTATGCTGAAGCCTTCTAAAACAAATTGCTCTTTGTGCTGTAAGGTCAAAGAGGTTTTGGCTGTTATATATATATATATATATATATATATATATATATATATATATATATATATATATATATATATATAGAGAGAGAGAGAGAGAGAGAGAGAGAGAGAGAGAGAGAGAGAGAGAGAGAGAGAGATTTGATTTTTAAAAGATCTTTAATAAACACACTTGTCCATCAGTCAATACAATTTCTATATCATGCTATGTTACACAGAAAATTAATCCCCCAAAAAACGCCCCAAAAAAAGCTGTCCATCATGAACTGAACAGAGGACATTCTCCAGGGACCAGAGGGTCCTGAAACCTTCCACATCCCCATTCCCCATAAAAAACTGAAAGTCCAGCCTGATTCTGGCTTTAAGTAGCCTCACAAATAAAATTTTGACATCAACATCATTCTCAACATTTTCAAGTTTTCTTCTCCGGCTTACATAGATAGCCAACTTTGCCTGCCCTAAAACAAAGTTCAGTAGTTGACACTTCTGCTTAAAACGACGATTGTACATAAAACCACAAATGAAAACCTGCTTAGAGAAAACTTCCTTAAAAATATGAAAAAGTTTTGTGAGAAGTTCAAAGAGGCCACTCAGGCGCTGACATTCAATAAAACAATGAAAAACAGTCTCCCTAGAGGAACAAAAAACACACTGATCACTGACACTGCTGTTAATCACAGAAACAAAAGCATTGACAGCTATAATACCATGCAGGACCCTCCACTGTAAGTCTCCATGCCTCTTAGGGAGAGGGGCTTTGTAAAGAGCCCTCCAGGCAGGCCGATGCCCTTTTCCTAGTTTAAAATAGGCTCTCCAAGGAGTGTCCACACAGGTGTTCAATCGGTCCTTGTTGAGTGCCATCACCACCAGTCTGTAGAGTGCCTTACCACTGGCTCCTCCAAAGTCCACACCAGTGGGAGCACAGAATGCCAGTAAGGAGCAAGGAGCGACGTCAAAGTCCATATAGAGCGTGAGAGAGGGAAAGGGGTCAGTGCTTTCTGGCTGCAGCGTGCCATTGCTAAAGTCCAAGAGTAGGGAGTGCTCAAGTCCATGAAGCTCCTGTTTCCAGTGTGCAAGAAGACCATCGATGAAACGATTCGACCTGACACCAAGATGAGCTGCTAAAGCTGAGGCGTTGTTGAGGCCAGGACCAGCCAGTTCCACCACTTGCTTCAGAGTGAGAATGTTCCTGGAACACAGCCTATCAAGGAAGGTCCTTCCAACTCCCGGCAGGACACCAAGGCGACCACCAAAAACCAGCGGCTCCCTCAACAACCAGTAGAGGGAATCGCATGGCCCTCTTTGTTTTTTAAAAAGAGTCCACACTGAAAAGAGACTGCGGTAAAAACTGGGTAAAGACAGTGCATTAGAGTTCTTAAAATCCATTAAAAACACAGGGAGGTCTAGCCCAAGCCCAAGGACTCTCTGTAAAATAACACAGGCCAAAGGCCTCCATACCAGGTCCTGGGGGCCCGTCAGCAGTCTCTGTACGAAAGTCAGTCTAAAAGCAGCACCTCTACTAGCTAAATGAATCACTCCTTGCCCCCCCTCCTCTTTGGGAAGAAATAACAGGGCTTGAGGAACCCAGTGGAGTCCACCCCCCCAAAAAAGTCCACCAAAACAGACTGAATTTTGGACAACAAACCAGCAGGGGGGTCCATGCACATGAGGCGGTGCCACAGGGATGAGGAAACAAGATTATTTAAAATGAGCACTCTTCCTCTAAAAGATATTCTTGGCATTAGCCACTTCCACTTGTTTAGTCTCCCGTTAATCTTCTCTATGACCCCATCCCAATTTTTTTGCTCAAACTGCTGATTTCCAATAAAGACACCAAGATACTTAAAACCTCCTTTTTTCCAAATCAACCCACCCGGCAGCGTAAGCTGATTTTCTAGTTTCTCCCCCACCATCAGAGCCTCGCTTTTTCCCCAGTTTATCTTTGCAGAGGAAAGTTGGCCAAAAAGATTGACACTCCTAACCAGAACGTCAATGTCACTCTGCTTGTTTAGCAGAATGACTACATCATCTGCATAGGCCGACAGCTTGAACGTGGTGTCACAGCCAGGAAAAGTAACTCCTGATAGATCCCTTCTCAGGCAGTGAAGCAAAGGCTCTATGGCGAGGGAGTACAGCATCCCTGAGAGAGGGCAGCCCTGCCGAACCCCCCTCTGGACTTTTAAAGGGGCAGACAGGCCCCCATTTATCTTCAGCACACTCTCAATGTCACTGTACAAGACCCGTATCCTGGCTATGAAGCCTGGGCTGAACCCAAAAGCTGTTAAAACTGTCCATAAATATTGGTGTTCAACCCGATCAAACGCCTTTTCCTGGTCAATTGAAATCAAACCAGTTTCTACCGCCAATGAACCAGAGACCTCCAAAATATCCCGAATTAAAGTGACATTGTCACTAATCAGCCTGCCAGGCACACAGTAAGTCTGGTCTACATGAATGAGCTCGCTCATCACCTTTCTCAGTCTTCGGGCCAGAGCTTTTGAGAGAATCTTGTAGTCTGTGCAGAGCAGAGAGACTGGCCTCCAGTTCTTTAGGCTCTGGAGGTCCCCCTTTTTTGGCAACAGTGTGATGATGGCCCTCCTGCAGGTCGTGGGTAGGGTCCCTCTTTCCAAGCTATCTTGGAGAACCTCCAGCAGGTCTGGACCAAGCAGGGGCCAGAATTCCTTAAAAAAGTTCACAGAGAGACCATCTATGCCTGGTGATTTTCCATTCTGGAGGCTCATTAGCGCCGTATGCAGCTCAGACAGAGACAGTGGAGCATCCAAGCCGGCAACAAGGTCCTCTGAGAGCACTGGAAGACCATCAAGGAAAACCTGGCCCAGTGACGTGTCCTCCCTCCACTCTGCTCTAAACAATTCACTGTAAAAGCTAGCAGCGTGTTTCCTGATCTCTGCTGCTGTGGAGATTGTTCTCCCGTCATCGCCCAACAAGGAGTGAATGAGCTTTCTCTGTCCATTTTTCCCCTCCAGTCCAAAAAAGTACTGGGAGGGCGAGTCCATCAGAGCTACATCCATGTAGCGTGAGCGGACCAGAGCACCCTGTGCGGTGACCCCTAGCAAGCTAGCCAAGGCTGACCTTTTTGACTTGAGAGCCTCTAAGTGCTCTTGTTTTCCTGTAGAACTGAGCAACTCCTCTAGTTCTACCACCTCAGTCTCCAGAACTTTCAAGGATTGGGTCAAGCTACGAGTGACATTTTGAGTGTACTGTTGGCAGAGTTGTTTTATCTGGGCCTTACGAAAATCCCACCACAATTGGAGAGAACTAAAAGAGGGTTTTTGTTCCCTGTGTGACTTCCAAACATCATGAAAAACCTCTTTAAAAAACACATCATTTAAAAGTGTATTGTTAAAATGCCAAAAAGCACTCTTACACTTTACATTTTCAATGAAAACAGAACAAATCAGCAGGCAGTGATCAGTGAAACCAACAGGACAGATACAACTATTTTTAAAAACACTCATTTGGTGTTTAAAACCATAGAAACGGTCTAACCTAGCCATAGATAAGAGGTTATCTTTAGCATGGCTCCAGGTGTACTGCCTCTGGTCCCCATGATGTGATCTCCACACATCGGCCATTTCATGTGCCTTCACTAGTTCCCTCAGCCTATTGGCAGAAGCAGGGTGAGGTTCCTGATGGTTCCTGTCCAGTCTGTGGTTTAATGTACAGTTAAAATCACCCCCCAGAAATAAAAAACTATTTGGATTACAGGATCTAACCCTATCTGATAGCATATTAAAGACCCTGATCCTTTCTGCTCTCTGGGTTGGCACATACACGTTTATAAGAACCAAGTTTACGTTTTCAAACTGTACCTTTAGCAAGAGTACATGTCCTTTCACCACCTCTTCTACCTCATAAGAGACAGGCACACAACCCCTAGAGAAAAGTACAGCCACCCCTCCACTATTATTGGATTTGTGGCTAAAAAAAAAGCAGCCATCCCACTCTTTTCTCCACTGGCACTCAATGTCTACAGTGCTGTGAGTCTCCTGGACCATCAGCACGTCAAGTGCCTTTAAATTAAAAAAGCTTGTATAAAGAGGCCCTTTTTACATCATCCCTGGCCCCGTTTATATTAAGAGTGCCAATTCTAAGGTGGGGCATTAAAAAGGATAAAAATAAGGTACAGTAAAAAAACACACACATAGCATAAAAGGGAAGAAGCAAACTAAGAGTCAACATGACTGTTAGTAATTTGTGATTTCAGTTTGACAACCAGTTTCTTTAAACGAAAAATTTCCTGATCAGTAAAAGTCTCATTCCCATCATTCAGTTTCATCAGCTTGCGAGCTGATGCCACAAATAACTCCAGATCTGGAAAGTAATTTTCCACTTTCACAGCTCTGCTCCCCTTGGTCACCTGGAGAAATTGCCTAATTTTGGTAAAACAATAGGAGCTTTGCTCCTCCTGCGTCTGCATCATTTCAGACTCAGCTCCACTTTCGTCAGAGACGCTCTCATCTAGTAAATCTAACTTCCCAACCCTACTAGATTTAGCAGAGCTCTGCAAGTTTTCAGCACTTTTTCTTTTTTGTGCAGCTTTAAAAGGATCCTCTTCAGCAAAACTACATTCCTGCATTTCTTCATGAACTGCAACGTTTGTCATGCAGTGTTTGCTCTGTGTGTCCCCTACAGCCTCAAACCGCTCCTCCCCCGCCTGCAAAGTCTGTTCATTCACGTTCCTTCGTTTAACTGCACTTTTACTTACACCCTCCACCTGTTTACCCCGGGCAACAGGCTCGTCACAATGATCAGAGCTGCCGCCAGACAGAAATTCCCCACCATCACTGTTTGGGGGGGGCAACTACCGCGCCCGCCGCGGCCACCCCAGCAGAGGCGGCCGCGGCCGCCCCAGCACAAGCGGACGCGGACGCGGACGCCCCCGCAGAAGTAGAAGCGGACGCGGCTGCGGTCGCGGTCGCGGCCGCGACCGCCCCAGCAGAGGCGGGCGCCGCAGCGGCATCCGCCGCACCACATGTAGCACTACCCTCCGGACCACCAGAAACAGCGGCGTCACCTTTCTTACCGCCAGTGCTCTTTGTGTTCGCCTTTTCAGGACATGACCTAATAAGATGGCCTTCTGCGCCACACGCAAAACACTTCATGGTTTCAGATGTTGCAAACACCAAGTAGCTAAAGCCGTCAATCCTGAAATTAAAAGACGCGTTCAGTTCAGCAGAGCTGTCTTTCAACACCATGAAACACTGCCTCCTATGACATACAACATGCTTCAGCAGGGGTGATTTACTACCCAGAGAGACCATTCTGATAGGGGACACAACCTGGCCAAAACGGGACAACTCTCTAATCAGCTGATCATTTTTAACGAAAGGAGGAGCGTTTGAGATGGTGATCCTCCTAGACGGGTTCGCCAGCGGTAAAACGGGAGTAAAAGTGTCACCTATGACCACTCCCTGTGCCACCACCTGATCAGCTTTTTCAGTCGAATCCAGAAAGATCACAATTGCGCTGTTCATCCTCGATGCTGATTTTATGCTGCCATGCCCAACCACCTGTCCTACAGCGAGGCTGGCCTCCTCCACAGAACAGGGAACTGTCGGGAGGATTCTCACACCATGACGCTGGGTTAAGCGCTCAAACTCCACACCACCATCAATCACCGGCATGATGCCGGCCGGGAAAAACCGGCAGCAGAAGCTACCGTTCCCCAACACACTCACTCCAACACTCACACCCCAACACACCCACACTCAACCCACTATATTAAACACACACACCTCAAACACACAAGATAGAGAAAAAGTTAGAAAATACAAAGTTTAAAGTACTCACTCGACACCACTCCACACCCCTGCTCCCACAAACGCCCACGCATGCGCACGAGAGAGAGAGAGAGAGAGAGAGAGAGAGAGAGAGAGAGAGAGAGAGAGAGAGAGAGAGAGAGATGTCAAAGTGAAATCCCTCTAAGGGTGTACTTGTGACATCTTCTAAAGCCAGATGAGAAAGGTAACCAAGTACATTACATCTGGTAAAATTCATAGTTTTTCAGCATGTACTGTATTTCAAGGAGATGCATGTTTCAGCTTCAGAATGATGACTTATTTTAATTCAGTTCAATTCACCTTTACTTGTATAGTACCAAATAAGAATAAAAGTAATTCAGAGAAAACCCCGACAATCAAACAATCCCCTATGATCAAGCACTAGGCGACAGTAGAAAGGAAAACTCCCTTATCGGAAGAAACCGCTTGCAGAACCAAGCTCAGGAAAGAACAGTCATCTGCCACAATTGGTTCAAGGGGTGAGGGGAGAGAATAAGAAAAGGAAGAAAGAAGAGCCATACTATTAATACAGATAACAACAGCATACTAGAATAACAATGTTTGTACATATACAATGTGCAATGTTGCTTCAAAGCTAGGTTAACCTAAGATTACACCATTGTATAAGCTTTTTTCAGGCTTTTTTAAGCTAGCTAGCAAATCTCATAGGTAGTACTAGAAGCAAACACATGCATAGGTTGACCTTGAGATTTAATGTCCAAACACTGTGCACACTATGCATAATTTGCAGTGTTTTTCGTGACCGTAGTAGATAGTAATAGTAAAATTCAAAACTATGACATGCAAAATCCAATCTAAACCTGTGAATGAAAACATGATATCACCATCTAGCTTGCCAGCTGTCACATAGCTTATATACACATTAAACACAATCAAATGCATGCACAGCAGGCCCCAATGATATGGGCTTCACACTTCACACATAACTAGTAGTACAACAGTACGCATAGTACCGCTACACAAGTAGTTACATGACTATAATATGTAGAAAGTCTAAGCTTTGTCAAATAGGAAAGTTTTCTTTTTTTTTTTTTTATTCTGGAAGCCACAGAGAGTGTCTGCCTCACAGACCCAGGCTGGTAACTGGTTCCATAAAAGAGGGGCCTAATAACTGAAAGCCCTACCACCCATGGTACTTTAGAGACCGTAGGAATTACAAGGAGTCCTGCATTCTGAGAATGTAATATTCTGTTAGGGTAATAGGGTATGATAATTTCTTTAAGATAACTAGGGATAGATTATGTTTGGTTTTATATGTTAAGAGGAAGACTTAAAATTTGATTCTGGATTCAAAAGGGAGCCATTGGAGGGAGATTAACATGGAAGAAATATGATCCCTCTTTTAAGTACCCGTTAATACCCTGGCTGCAGCATTTTGGATTAATTGGAGAATATTTTTAGGACAATCTGATACTAATGAATTACAATAATCTAATCTCGATGAGACAAAGGCATGGATTAGTTTCTCTGCATCAGTGTGGGACAAGATGTTCCAAATTTTAGCGATGTTCTGTAAGTGGAGGGAAGCAGTTTTAGGGATTTGCTTGATGTGGGAAATCAATGATTAACAAAGGCTCCAAGATTCCTAACGGGGGTGCTAGGAGTTAGGGCAGGGGTGGGCAGTCATGTGCCATGAAGGGCTATTCCACAGCAGGTTTTCTGTTCCACCCAGTTTCTTCAGCAGGTGTTTGTGCTTATCAGCTTCAGGGATTGCTCATCATTGAAAACACCTGCTGAATAGACTGGGTGGAAGAGAAAAACCTGCAGTGGAATGGCTCTCATTGCCCACCCCTAAGCTAGGGTAAAACCAAGCTACATATCTATATGATGAGTTTCTGATGTTTTTTGGGGCCAATTTGAAAGTGATCTAACAGAACATAGTTATGAAGTAATATATTATGATATGATAGCACAAGTTCAAGGGAGTGGCCTAGGTAATGGGTGGGGTTTTGAATATGTTGAAAAATACTGAAAGATTGAATAATTAAATTAAATGGTTTATTAAGCCTATTGTCATCTATATCATTGTGAATATTAAAATCACTTACTAACAGTAATTTATCTGAGATTAGAAGATTAGTTAAAAATTTTGAAGATTCAGTATGGAATTTAGAGTGTGGGGATGGTGGGCGATACACTAAAGCTAATAGGACTGGTTTTAGCATGGGATTAATTTTACTATGGTGAGTGATTTGTAAAACTAAAGATTTATAGGATAATTTACTTGTAATATGTGTTAATATTTTGGAGTGACAAATTAATGCTGTTCCACCTCCTCATCCTGGTGTTCTATATATATTTTTTTAAAGTTAAAGTAATCTGGGGGCTGGGGGTAGATTCATTCAACAGCACAGAGTCCTCATGTAAGCCATGTTTCGGTTAGTGAAAATAAATCAACCTGGTTGTCTATTATTAAGCCATGTACTAGTAGAGATTTAGAGGCAAGGGATCTACTGTTCAAAAAAACATATTTGATTGTTAAATTCTAAGAGGTGATTGTGGCAATTTTTAATTACAATTATTTTGCATTGATTTTTTGGTGACTTGAATTTATTTTTGTTGTGGTGTATTTAAATTATTTAAACTAAGGGGCCTTGAGACAATCTCTTTGGTTACAGGACTGTTTGATGGTAGTAAGCATGAATGATAACTGGTACAGGTCTGTAATGTAAAATTAATATTGGTAGAAAGAATAAATGTATCATTATGATTAGGGTGCAAATGATCTGGTTTAAAAAGTTACTGACAATTATGAAAAGATGAGAAATTATCTAAATAGGGAATTCCTCTGACCCTACACAGTTCCATCATTTAGGTGTGCAGCTAGCACAGCCGGCTGAACTTAACGTCTCCAAAACAGGGTGATGACAGAGGTCTGGAGATGATTAGTCTTTTATTGGTGTCTATTTGTGAGTCAATGAGTCGGGTGAAGTTCTGTTTTTACAGTTCAGATTGTTTTTTGTGGATGGCATTAGTGCCACAGTGGACGACAAAGTTCTGAATATGAGGGTGTTGTGTGAGGAGACCAGGAATCTGTTGCAGCACATCAGCGACTTTGGCACTGGGAAGACAGTGAATCAAAGATGCGTTCATTTTAATGTGTCGGAGAATCAAATCACCAACAATTAGGGAGACGTTGTCGTTGGCCCCCATCGGGGCAGGAGAGTGTAACGGCAGTGTTATGTCTGAAAATGAGTGCGGACATGTCCACATTTTGAGGTTAGCTTTATTGGCATTAGCATAAGAGAGTGGTACAGTACAGTGGCTGGCTGGTAATAGGTAGGGCACCAAGAGAGAAGGCTGGCCCTGGGCAGCCATTTAATATACCCCTGACGTGCTGACGTCACACGTGCGTACATGCTACCGCAGTGTGATGTGTCGTACCATTTCCAGTATATCACATGTACTCCCCCCTTGAAAAGCTTATTCCCATTTTCTGTAAATTTACCTTAACAGGGACAGTAACTAAAATATGCATTTTAGTATATTAGCTAATTTAAAACTGAGCATGCATAACTTGACTGACATACAGAAGCACCTAAGGCATATCTACAACCAAAACATTTCTAACTAAGCAACCAGGGAGACTGCCGGTGTGCCCACATGGTCATGTGCATTTTTCTGCCACTGAACAGACCATGTGCTGACTATCAATGTGTTTAAAGTCAGTAACTGGCTGGGGCCAATGCTGTGATCGCGAGACGTTTTGAGAGTATTTGCGCAATAATCCAAATGGCGACTGCTGTCGACTGAGCTTAAAACAAACTTTTCCACAGGTAGTTTTTTTTTTCCTTTTTTGTAATTAATTTATTAACTGATTGTCTGTGTATATCTTTCTTTTTTCGTACGGAGCTGGAGGAACTAGAGAACTACATCGACGAGTCTTATTACCGTTGCTGTGTCATGGAGCAGGTGAGTGTGTGTCCCGTCCCTGCTTGTCAGTCTAAACGACCGAGACCCGCAGATTCGCCAAAAATAACGCCCGAGAAATCACAGCAGGGCACCGAGGTTAGTGACATCCTTTTCTCCATTGAGAATAAACTTACCAGCATGGATGGTAGACTGGCGCTGGTTGAGCTCCTTCATAAAGAGTTCCAGAGTTTGCGGGAGAGTTTAAAATTCAGTCAAACACAGCTCGTCTCTCTCGTAGAGGAAAATAACAGCCTAAAAAAGTTAGTAAACACACTAACCATGCGGCTTGGGGTTGTTGAGGGAGAAAACCGAAAAATGAAGGAAACAGTTCTCAGTTTGCAGTCACACAGCATGAGAGATAACCTTGTTTTTTCTGGAATTGTTGAAAAAAATAATGAAAATCCAGAACAGCTGGTCCGGGAATTTATCTCAACACAACTAAAACTATCCCCCAAAGTCACAAATTCAATTACCTTCCACCAAGTCCACCGAATTGGGCAAAAAAATTCCCAGAATAAACGTCCCAGATCTATTGTTGCAAAATTTGAGCATTTTAAGGGAAAAGGACCTGTACTTGTATAGCACTTTTCAAGTCTCAAAGACCACTCAAAGCACTTCACTAGCACTAACCCTCTATTCTAAGGCCCTATAGGAGACAGATATCTAGGGACAATTTAGAACAACCAATTAACCTAACACGCATGCCTTTGGATTGTGGGAGGAAACCGGAGCCCCCGGAATAAACCCACACAGGACAGGGAGAATATGCAAACTCTACAAAGAAAGGTTCCTACCCCTGCCAGCCTGGGGATTTGAACCTGGAACCTTCTAGCTGTAAGGCAACAGTTCTGACCACTGCACCACCGTGCTGCCCTAAGCAATTTTTAAGCAAAAAATTTTGGTACAGAGGCAGGGTAGGCAGCTTAAAAACACCAATTATGGTCTAAATGATCAATTTCCACAGGAAATCTTGAAAAGGAGAAGGAAACTTTTTCCCGTTAGGAAGCAAAACATCCAAGAAGGTAAACAAGCTGTTTCTGTGGATAGACTGTACATAGATGGCAAGGTGTTTATGGATGAAACTATAACACCCTGGTTATTCTAGAACCTATTTTTTTTTTTTAACTACAGGTGGATAAAGAGTGCAATTGTGCACAGGTCTCTTATTCTTACTCGATTTCAGTTTAATTTGTTAACATTTGTCAGAATGTTTATTTCTTTGTTCTTGAGGTTGTTGTTTGTTTGTTTGTCTGTTGTAGTTAATTTTTTTTGAAGTTGTTAAGTCATTGTTGTATGTTATCTGCATTTTTTTCACCACTTACTAACCTTTATGTCAGTTTTTTTTCTCATACTTGTGGTTTATAGGAAATAACTTGAAATACATGTACCCCATTTACTTGCACTTACAGGCAAATGGAATAGAGACATCATGCGCGCACACCCAATTACTGTATATATGTGTAGGTGTATATTTTACACACAACATATATATATATATATATATATATATATATATATATATATATATATATATATATATATATATATATATATATATATATATATATATATATATATATATATGCATATGCATACATTACAGACATATAATCACATTGGCACATTTTGTACCAGTTAGTGAAAACATGTCCACATTTAAGTTTGTCACATGGAACATATGTGGAATTGGTACCAGGGAGAGGAGGCTAAAAGTTTTTAATCGACTGAAGGATCTACAGGCAGACTTTGTCTTACTGCAGGAGACACATGTTTCTAAGTTGTCTGTAGATGTGCTCACCTCCCCGGAATTCCCCCACATGTACTCAGCCGGCTTTATTGTAATTCTAAACAAAGGTGGGTAGCTATACTGGTAAACAGAAGAATACGCTTTGTTGTGAATAACACCATAACAGATCCGGAAGGTTGATTTATAATACTAAAAATCTCAGTCCAAAATTTGGATCTATGTATTGCAAGCATTTGTGGCCTAAATGTTGACAACCCATCCTATTTTCACACTTTTTTCACTTCTCTTTCTGAGCACTTGGACACTACACTTATAATAGGAGGGGTCTTCAACCTGGTATTAAGCCCTGCAATCGACAGGCTCAGTACATCGGGGAATTACCAAAAATGGCAGGCTACTGACACTCTCAAACAGAACATGAATGATTTTTGTCTTTGCAATGAATAGCGTTCTCTTCACCCAACTCTTTCGGAATACACTTTTTTTTTTCATCAGTTTATAGTTCACATTCACATCTAGATTTCTTTTTAGCCAGTAACTCTATTGAGAGGGAAATCACAGACACTGAAATATGTTCAAATCAAGCTATTAGTGATCACCATCCAGTATCTCTTACACTAGTAAACAGGAAAGCTACAAGGGAAACTAGAAAAGCACTCGGAGAGCGCAGACCTCCGCCAAGCGCCACAGTTCCCCCCATACAGTGTTTGTGTGTACGTTGTCAGATTCCTTGACCATGAAAACATCTGAGTAGCAATTGGATTCACAATGATAGGATTAGTGGTTCAGTAGTAAAAGCATTACCTCCTTGGCAGAGGTAATAAACTGAAGTGTTGGTGTTGTGTCCATGTCCTGCATCTGCAAACTCCCAGGCTGGGGGCGTTGCAATTGAATGAATGAATGAATTAATCTTTATTTTGAATAAATTAAGAGTACAGGTTAAAAGAAAGTGAATAATATAACAAAGGGGGTAATAAAATCCAACAAGGTCAAATTAGACAATAGCTCCTCTGATTATACAATTCAACATAAGTTATCCGAAATATGTGATGGCTGAATCCGCAGCTTATATTGCCCACCCATGTTCCATCCAAGAATTCAAAAGAAAAAACAAAAGAAGTCATGACACAACTGCGTACAACCCACAGGCCAATGGGTTATGTGAGCGTTTTAGATCACTGAAAGCAGCACTGAGGGCTTCACTGACGGATGCCAATTAGGTAGACGGGTGGGCGTGGGTTTTATTCAAAATTCAAGCGTTTATTTCAAACTCAGGGTTCATATTAAATGCAGAACTAAAAGGAGTAGAAAATAAATAAATAAATAAATAAAAGTATATACAGATCAGCAGACAGTCGGCGGTCTTGTAACAACAATAACATACAATATTGGACTCAGTATAAAATGGAACGCCACCACTTCCAAATGCTGGAGTGAAGTGTGAGTGACGAGTTGACAATTGGCGATATAAGATGATTGTTACATGGCAGGAACCTTCTCATCAAACTGTAAACATTGTTACATATCAACTCGCCAAAAGACGGAATGTTCACAGACACAAACATCTTGCTTGCACTTGACCTTCGTGGTACATCTAATCTTTATCTTTATTGGGGTTGCGCTCCGCGGCCAAAGATGATTTGGAAACTTCCCCGGCAGAGAGCTTCTTTTTGCGGAGCTACTATGGCTGACCGGGGAATTTCTGCCAAATAATCCAGCGGTGGACAGCTGGCCGTCTGAGCTTTTGCAGCGTTGCGCAAACACAGGCACACAGCACGCTGCTGAGCAGCTCATTTTTGCGCAGCGCCTATGGCTGGCCGGGGACTTTCTGCCAAATAATCCGGCGGCGGACAGCTGCCCGTCTTAGCTTTTGCAGCGTCGCGCAAACACAGGCACGGTGGCGGGCCCAGCCCACCAGTGTTTTCCGCGTGCTTTTGTGCCTAAAACGTTGAAGAACGCGGAGTTTATGCTGGTCAGACACGATGACCAGCGCCCTCCATTGCGCCTGCGCACATGTTGAAAATAGCCGTATGTCACAGTGTTAAAGAATGCTTTAAAAAATTCCTGTATCCAGACGGTGATCCGGATCATCCCCAAAATTTAATCAGTTCTTTCTTGTACCATTTCCAACAACACCTGAAAGTTTCATGGAAATCCGTCCAAGACTTTTTCAGTTATCTTGCTAACCAACAGACAAACAGACAGACAGACAGACAGACAGACAAACAGACAAACACACAGACAAACCACGGCAAAAACATTACCTCCTCCTGGCCTTTTCGGCCTGGCGGAGGTAACTAGGAGCTGGAAATTTAACATATCACTACTGAAAGACAAAGACTTTATCAACTACTTTAATAAAGAGTGGGAATCATATCTGGAATATAATGATGTGCCAGAAATATCCCCAGGTGTTCTTTGGGAAGCAGCAAAAGCAGTCATGTGAGGTAAAATAATCTCTTACTGTTCATATAAGAATAAAAAAGAAAAAACACTGGTACTGGACTTAGAACAGAAAATTAAATCACCGGAGACAACCTATGCCATTTCCCCACAGGAAAAGACACAACAATCTGAGAAAATTAAAGCTGGAATTAAAAGAAATTACAAACAAAAGAGCAAAGTTTTTAATACAAAGACTGTGTCTTGAGAAGTTTGGACACAGTAATAAATTGGGGCGATATCTTGTGAACCAGCTTAGATTGAATAAAGAAAAAAACAACTATCCACTCTATCAAGGATATGACTGGAAATATTACCCATGAGCCTAAAGAAATAAATAACTCCTTCAGGAAGCTTTATGAAAACCTTTACTCATCTCAGGTTAACCCATATAACTCAGAGATAAATAAATTTTTGGACGATATTAATTTACCACGATTAAATAATGAACAGATTGCAGCTCTGGATGCACCTCTTCAGGTGTCTGAACTCCAGGAGGCACTTAAGTACATCCCAAACAACAAAGCTCTGGGACCAGATGGTTTTCCAGTAGAATTTTATAAAGAATTTTGGCCTGTGATGGCACCTACTTTTTTTTAAATTGGTGAACCAAATTAAAGAAGATAATGTAATTCCTCCAAATATGAATTTGGCTAGTATTATCCTGCTCCTTAAACCTGGAAAAGAACCTATGCTTCCATCCAGCTACCGTCCTATCTCACTTATGAATGTCGATCTTAAAATAATTTGCAAAGCTCTCGCCAAAAGACTGGAAAGGGTAATTCCATTTATTATAGACCCAGATCAAACAGGTTTCATCAAGCGTAGGCACTTGGCTGATAATACATGTAGGCTATTTAATTTAATAGACTACTGCAAGATCAATAACATAGAAACTACAATCTTGTCCCTGGATGCAGAGAAAGCCTTTGACCGTGTTAACTGGAAATTTCTTTTTATAGTGTTAAACAAGTGTGGGTTTGGTTCATCTTTCATAAACTGGATTAAAACACTATATAGGTGTCCAGCTGCATCTGTCCGAACAAATGATCAGACTTCCCAAAGCTTTAATCTCCAGAGAGGTACTAGGCAGGGGTGTCCACTCTCTCCCTCACTTTTTATCATCTTTATTGAACCATTAGTAGCAGCCATACGACAAAATGTTGATATCAGAGGTATTCAAACTGGAGAAAAAGAACATAAGATAAGTCTTTATGCTGATGATGTTTTGATTTTCCTTGAAAACTCACAAAGATCTCTTCTTCAGACAGTGGCGCTCATTGATAAATTTTCATCATTATCAGACTATTAACTGGGTAAAATCAATAGTTCTACCTATAAATTGCAATTTCTCAAATACATCTATTATTCCAATACAATCAGGTAATATTAAATATTTAGGAATAGATATTTCCCCCAGGCTCTCAGAATTATTGTGACTAAATCACATTCCCCTTTTTAAAAACAATACAAGGCGACCTTATGCACTGGAGGACACTACCTTTATCACTGATGGGAAGAGTCACAACCGTTAAAATGATGGTCCTTCCTAAAATCAACTATTTGTTCTCAATGATTCCTACCCAACCATCAATTGCCTGGTTTAAGTCTCTAGACTCAAATATAAGTAAATTTTTATGGAAGGACAAACCATCACAGATTAGTTTAAAAACCCTCCAAAAAGCGAAAGAGTGCAGAGGCTTAGATCTACCAAATTTTTGTAATTACTTTTTAGCCAATAGACTACAGTTTGTTTCAAAATGGACAAAATCAACCCCACTAGGAAACCCATGGTTAGATGCTGAACAGGCTCTCTGTGGGTCACTAAATATCTCTGACTTACCTTTTATAAGTCCCTGTATTAAATGCCATGACTGTTTTAAAAGTATTAATATCAGCTCCTCTCTGACGGCTTGATGGAATTTTTTAAAAAAAAAATAACAGGGTCTTCACTTGTCCCCTGTAAACTCACGCCCATTTGGAATAATCCTGATATCTTGCAACAAAAGAGGACATTAAAATTTCCACTATGGCAAGAGAAGGGAATAAATAACTTAGAACATCTTCTTTAAGGTGGAAATTTTATCCAATTTCAGGAACTAGTGTCACAGTACAACATCAGTGATAAAAAGTATTTTGAATATCAACAGCTTAAATCTATAATAAAAGCAATATTTAATCTTAATCTGACAGATTTAGAGGTATCAGTTAAGGTGGCAGAGTTTCTAAATCTTCATTCCCCTAAATTGATATCAAAAATACATGGACTATTATCAAAGCTGGATGAATCTGTATCTCTTCCAATATCAAAATGGGAGACAGACTTATCTATTAATAAGGAAGAAAGTTTCTGGACACAAATATGTTTAAACACTTTTAAGATGAATAAAAACTCTAACTTACAACTTATACAGTATAAAGTTCTACATACAATTCATTACACAGGACAAAAAATGTTCGAAATGGGCCTCAGTCACACAAATATCTGCTCTCACTGCACCAGCAATGTCCCAGATAGCAATATGCATGCTATGTGGTCTTGTGCAGTGGTTCAAAAGTTCTGGCAGAAGACATGTGAGGACTTGTCGGCATGGCTTGGGTATAGTGTCCCACCCTAACCCACACTTTGCATATTAGGTGATATAAGTGAAGTAAATATAGATGCAAGGATGTCACACATGGTTCTCACTGCCTTATGCATCGCAAAGAAAACTATTCTCATGAACTGGAAATCAAGAAATAACTTATGCATTATTATTATTATAACTTTTTTTTGCTCCAAGATGGCGCCCACAGTGGTCGACATGGTGCTTCGCTGCCCTTTAATTTGTCTAATTTGTTTGTTTTTGTTCTTCGATTGTGTGACTGCTACCTCTTATACTCGTGAAGAGTTATTAAATATCAGGACTCTTACTCCCATGGACCTTCTACCAGTTTTTTTAGCTCCTGCCGCCGATCTGATTCATTGTTTGGCTCAAAGAGTAAGACGGCGAAAAAGAGGAAAGCGAGGGGGGATTCTCGCTCGGCTGCGAAGGAGAGGCACGTGAACAGCCTTGCCTGGCATATTTCTATCCAATGCCAATTCTCTCTTGAACAAGGTAGAAGAATTAAGACTGCTGATGCGATTTAAGGACCTCGCTTCCTCGTCTGTCATCTGTTTATCTGAGACCTGGCTTAAAGGGAACATACCGGACAGCGCGATCAGCCTCGAGGGATTTCAGCTGTTTCGTGCTGATCGCGTCACAGAGCTCTCCGGTAAGTCTATTGGAGGAGGAGTGTGCTTCTATATTAACAGCAGCTGGTGCTCTGATGTAACGGTGGTTTCACAACACTGTTCTCCCGATCTAGAATTTCTCTCTGTTAACTGCAAGCCATTTTATTCCCTGCGGGAGTTCGCATCATTTGTTTTGATCGCTGTGTACGCCCCTCCTGACGCGGACGCGCGCGAGGCCCAGCGCGCGCTCGCAGATCACGTCCTACATGCGGAGCGGAATTTTCCAGACTCCCTGGTTATTGTGGTGGGCGACTTTAACCAGAGCAATCTGAGTCACGAGCTCCCCCGATACAGACAGTTTATTAAATGTCCAACCAGAGGAAATAACACGCTGGATCACTGTTACACCACAGTGAAGGACGCATATCGCGCTGTTCCCCGCGCTGCGCTTGGATTATCTGATCACGTGATGGTCCACCTCATTCCCACATACAGACAGAGATTGAAACTCACTAAACCTGTTGAGACCACCACGAAGAAATTGACCAGTGAAGCTGGAGAGAAACTGAACACATGCATGGAAATAACTGACTGGGGCATGTTTAAAGGAGCTACACATGATCTTAATGAGTACACAGACACTGTGAACTCATATATCAACTTCTGTGAGGAGAGCATTCTCCCATCGCGCACCAGGGTGAGGTACTCTAATGATAAGCCCTGGTTCACTGCTAAGCTCAGACAGATCAGAAAGGAGAAGGAAGCTGCGTTGAAAAGTGGAGACAGAGACTGCTACAGGGAGGTTAAATATCGGTTTAACAGAGAGCTGAGGAGAGCTAAATCTGTGTATTCTGAGAGACTCCAGCAGCAGTTCACTGCTAATGACTCGGCTTCTGTGTGGAGAGGACTGAGGCAAATCACCAACTATCAGCCTCAGGCTTCTAAAGGTCAGGATGACAAAGCCCTTTGTCAAAAACTGTCCCAACATTACGCCCGTTTTGACACCTCGTCAGCTGTGTCCAACTCCCCCACTCCACCCAGCTCCACTGCCTCCTCGGCCCCTAATTCATCAAAAGCGGTCCCCCCCTCCTCCTCCTCTTCCCCTGCCCTTGTCATCAGTGAGCAGGACGTGCACAGACAATTCTCCAGACTGAACCCGCGCAAGGCCCCCAGGCCGGACGGTGTGTCTCCCTCCACCCTGAGACACTGTGCGAAAGAGCTGGCTCCTGTCTTCACAGACATTTTTAACACCTCCCTTAAGCTGTGCCACGTGCCGACCTGCCTCAAATCCTCCACCATCATCCCTGTCCCCAAGAAGCCACGGATTACTGGACTTAACGACTACAGACCTGTAGCGCTCACCTCTGTAGTCATGAAGTCCTTTGAGCGCCTGATCCTGTCTCACCTCAAGTCCATCACCACTCCCCTCCTGGACCTGCTGCAGTTTGCCTACCGTGCCAACAGGTCTGTGGACGACGCAGTCAACCTGGCCCTCCACTCCATCCTGCAGCACCTGGACTCCCCGGGAACCTACGCCAGGATCCTGTTTGTGGACTTCAGCTCTGCATTCAACACCATCCGCCCCACTCTGCTCCAGGACAAGCTGTCCCTGCTTGGCGTGCCTGACTCCCTCTGCAGGTGGATCACCGACTTCCTGACGGACCGGAGGCAGCATGTGCGGCTGGGGAAGTCTGTCTCGGAGACTCTGTTAGCATCAGCATCGGATCACCCCAGGGCTGTGTACTTTCCCCCCTACTCTTCTCCCTTTATACCAACTCCTGCACCTCCTCCCACCAGTCTGTTAAGCTGATCAAGTTTGCGGACGACACCACCCTCATCGGGCTCATCTCCAACGGCGACGAGTCCGTCTACAGGAAAGAGGTGGCCCAGCTGGTGTCCTGGTGCAGCCACAACAACCTGCAGCTGAACGCTCTGAAGACAGCGGAGATGATTGTGGACTTCAGGAAAGTCACAACCCCCCTGCCCCCCCTCACCATCACAGGCTCTCCCATCACCATTGCAGATTCCTTCCGCTTCCTGGGCTCCACCATCACCCGGGACCTCAAATGGGAGCCAACCATCAGCATCCTCATCAAAAAGGCCCAGCAGAGGATGTTCTTTCTGCGGCAGCTGAGGAAGCTCAAGCTACCCACCAAGATGTTAGTGCAGTTCTACACGGCCATCATCGAGTCCATCCTCACCTCCTCCATAACTGTGTGGTACGCAGGAGCCACTGCCAGGGACAGACTAAGGCTGCAGCGTGTCGTGCGCACTGCTGAGAAGGTGATCAGCTGCAAGCTCCCATCTCTCCAGGACCTGTACATCTCCAGGACCCGGAGGCGTGCAGGCCGGATCATAGCCGATCCTTCACACCCTGGTCACGTACTGTTTGCCCCCCTCCCCTCAGGTAGAAGACTTCGGTCCATTCAGACTAAAACCTCCCGGCACATGAACAGCTTTTTTCCCTCTGCCATCAGACTGCTGAACATTAAGTGACTTATTGACTCTTGTGCACTATATACAGCAGCTCATGTCGTTCATCACTGTTTTTCTGTTGCATTATTGACTGCACTGTGGTACCCCATATTATCTGCTACTTGCTAATTTATTTAAATCTGCCTTGACTAGTATTACTCATTATTATTATTATTATTATTATTATTATTATTATTATTATTACTTATTATTCTTCACTTATTGCATGTTTTTAGTCTTTTAGTTTTTTTAGTTTATCTCTTTATCTCTTCATGTTTTTAATGTTGCAGCATGGCACCGAGACAAATTCCTAGTTTGTGTACTACATGAACAATGGCAATAATTCTGATTCTGATTCTGATACTATTGGATTATATTAGCCTGAATAGATTGTCAGCCTCCTCAAATAATCAATTGGTGGAATTCAATTCTCTCTGGTCCCCGCTTATTAATTCTATAATCTGAGGGGTGGTAGGCAGTGGCTCGCTCTCCTTGGCACCTCTGGTGGCTGGCTGTGCCCCCACCGCGGGTGTCCGGGGGGCCTGTTCAGGGGTGGCCTTTTGTCTGGCCCTCTGGGGGGAGTTGGTTGGGGAGGCTTGCATGGTGGGCCGGTGGGGTTGGGCTGTGGTCCCCAGCCGGCTGGCCTCGCCGGTCTGGGTCTGGCCCTGGGCCCCTGGTGCTGGGGGCGTGTTCCCCTCCCCGGGCCAGGGTTGGGTGTGTGCCGGTGGTGCGGGTTGGCCCCGGTGCATCCTTGCGCAGCATGGTCGTGTTTTCCCTGGGGTCCTGGTGGCACCCTGGGGTAGGTGCTTGCATCCTGGGTTGCCCTCCCTGTCCACTGGGGTCTGAGGGTGTGTGTGTGTGTGTGTGTATATATGTGTGTGAGAGTGGGCGAGAGTGGGGGCTTGTGTATGAGTGGATGTGGAAGTGGGTGTGTGTGTTGAGTGGGCAGGTGGGGCTGTGTGTGGGTGTAGGTGGGCATCTGTGATTGTGGGGGGGATACGTGTGTGTATGGGTGCGGATACCTGTGGGTGGATGTCTGGGGGGTGGAGGATGTGTGTATGGGTAGGAGAACTTTGTTGGGTGGCAGGGGTTTGGCAGTCCATCAAGTGGCATTGGGGTTGGTGTTTCGGGGCCTGCTTTTCCCGGCCGCCCTGTTGTTGTGTTGCGAGGTGAGGCTCTTTGTCGCATCGCCCCTGGTGTCATTGGCGGCAAGTGTGTGTTGGTGCTTGGGGCCACTGGTGCGGGTTGATGGCCGTGTTTCCGTTGGGTTGCTCCGGGGTAGCTGTGGTTGCAGGGCAGCCTGTGGCTGTCGGTGTGCATCTGGGGTGGGTGGTCGTGGGCCTGCGTGGGCACTCGGGGGTGTCGCTTGGCATGTTGGATGCCGTGTGGATCCAGCCCATTGTTCACTATTGTGACTATTGTTGTCCATGTTTGTGTGTGTAAGATGAGTGGAAATTGATATGGCTGCCCCATCATGATAGTGGTGCTGGGAGCACTGGGGTGTGATGCTGGTGGGTCCTGGGCTGCTTCCACTGGCGGCCCTCGCCCTGGGTTGGGATTTGGGGGCAGTGAGTGGCCTCATGAACCAGTTTGCAAGCTGGCTTCTGGGGGGAAGGGGGGGGGCTTGCTTTTAGACAGCCTACCTCCCAGTCTTATTTCCCGCCCTCCCCCTCCCCCTGACTCTGGGTGGAATATACATCTTCTTTGTTACATTTAAGGCTTTGGGGTGGGGGGGGGTGCCGCACTATGTGAGCAAAGGGGATACCTTTGCTGTGTGGTGGGGCTGCACTCACCTCAATTTTAATTGCATTTTAGACACTGAGGGCTTGGGGGGATGGGGGCCCTGCTGCCCATCGCAGTGGCTAGCGGTGCTCCAATCACTATTCCCCCAATTTTAATTGCACTTTGGTAGTCCACACATTTACACACAATTACATCATATAACTGACACCCACCCACCATGTTTTGTGCGGGGGTAGGGGGGGTAGTGGTCGTCCCCCACCCCTGTTGCCCTGCTCCTGCTGGGGGCCTGGGGGCCTGGTGGGGAGCCTGGGACCTATCATGTTGTTTAAATCCCTTGGTGCTACTGAATGTATAGATACAACCAAGGGAGTGAGAGGGGGGCTGAATATAAGTGTAAGTGAGAGTGAGGGGGTGATGAATGGAGGTGGTGATGGTTTGTCGGTTTTGTGCGGCGCTTGCATGTCGGGTGGCAACTCGGGGCACCTGCGGTGGTCTGCTGATTGGTCGCTCAGGTAGACGCTGGGGATGGGGGTCTGCTTCTATGGCCTGCGCCGGTGGTCTCCCTGGTCACTGTCGGGCAGTGGTGCATGTTCAGGCTCGCTGCATCTACTTCACAGCCGCCTTATGTAACAAGGGTGAATGAAGGATGAGTTTGAATGGGTACAGGAGTGAGAGAGAATGGGTCGGTCTGGGTGAGTGAGGGGGAGTTAGTGCACATGGGTGCACATGGCAGCATGTGGGTGTGAAGGTGTGGGGAGGGGTGTGTCTGTGAGTTGGGAGGTGCTGGGTTAAGGGGGGTAGTGCCTCTCGGCAATGTGGGCTCCCCTGGGCAGGGGGACTTCTTTGCGCATGGGGGTCCCCAGTGTGTGCGACAGAGGTGCTGGGCCCGCTGTGGGGGTGCCTGTGGGGGCTTGCGCCAGGGGGCATGGGCCGGTCTCCACCCTGGGGGGTGGGGTAGCTGGCCTCCTGGTACCTGGGGGCCGGGGGCGGGTGTTGGCCCCGCTCGGGGGGATGGGGGTCGGGCGGGTCCGGGGGTGTGGGCTCGCCACGCCAGCCACCGAGCAGCCTGGCCTCCCTTGATCGTCACTCTGGGGGCGGATGCCTGGCTTTCCTGGAACTTGCTGACCTCGGATGTTTGTACCCTGTGGGGGTTGGTGGCACTGCCTTGCCTGCTCGGGGTTCCCAGGGGGAGAGCTGCTGCAGCCGGCCCTCCACTTCGTATGTTTTCTGACAAACCACTCAGATGCACACACTTATTTTGTGTGTGTTCTCATATATATGACGCAGACATACACGCACAAGTGTCTCTCCTTTAACAGGTGTGGAAACCAGACTCGTGTTGAGACATCTTCGGTGGAAGAAGCAGTTTGTTGTTTGTTTTAGTTGTTGGTTTGTTTGTTTTTTTGTCTGTTCCCTTCCCTTTTCTTTCCCCCCTCCACACACTTCCTTTCCCTCTTCCCCATCCTGTTGGGTCTTCCATGGGTAAAATAATTAAAATAAAGTATTAAAAGTTATTACAGGAGGAGTTTACAACAATATACAATACACATTTAGTTACTGTATAAGCTCCTCTTGGCAAAGTAAATCTGTTTTGGCACAATAAGGGTGACAGATCCTTGTTCTGTTTACCTAGCTACCTGACAGGATGGGGGGAGGGGTCAGTAACATAGTCCTCAAGATTAATGGGTCTTCATCGGACACATACCAGGCGGGGCTCAGGCTACACTGACCTGGGTGGTTCCAACGAGCGCCATGCTGGAGCTGCAAACCGTTCGTCAGCAAAGTCCCAATCTGAGTGAGCTGGATTGGTCCGTTCATCAAAAGCGAGAGGCGGTGTCATTCTGCTGTGGCGGCTGGTGTGCCATCGTGGCCCATCAGTCAGAAGAAAGGTGGTTGGTCCTAGCTGAGCTGTGATCCACATCGGTGTTGGCCAGAAGGACTGCAGCTTGTACAAGGGACCATGTCAACGTACCCAGACCAAGTTGAGGACCGTGAGTGGAGGGTGCTCCACTTGGCATTCCTTTCTCTTGAAATGTTGTTGTCGCTGTGCAACCCTGTTGTTAGGGGAGAGCACCGCCATTGGAGTGTCATCTGATGGAGGACATGGCCGGTTCTGTTCAGCTACGGCTTGCAACTCCTGCAGTAATGCAACAGCTCGAGGAGGCTCGTGCTGCATGAGGCACTTCTGTTGTTGATCTTCCATCCTGCTGCCGGGAAAAGGCACTATTTCTGGGGAATTGCCTAGTGTAGGACGTAGAGGCAGGCCGGTCTGGCCCCTGACAGGGTAGGCCTTACCTTCTTCTGGGTCCTGCATGACTGTGGACCAGAGCTCCTGCGATGAGGCAGCAGCTTGAGGACACTTGCGCTGCATGAGGACCAGCTCTGGTCCCTGTGTGGATGCGGTCTGGAGCTCCTGTGGTGGCTCAGGGTGCCTTGTGAATGCGGTCTGGCGCTCCTATGGCGGCTTCGGGTCATGCGTAGACACAGCCTGGAACTTATGCAGCAGAGTGGTGGCTCAGGGAGGCTTACACCATATGAGGATCAGTTCTCAGTCTCCTGTGCTCTGCTCGTCGTGCGGTGTGAAGCAGGGAGAGGTTCAGCCTGCATCTGGGGAAATCGGGCTTGGGCTGTCAGCAGCAAAGCAAAGTCCCATGTGATGTGTGATGAAAAAGCCCAATTCGTAGGGTACATCACGTCCCAGATGTTGTCTCCAAGACGTGTCACTTGGAGTGGAAATGCTGCGAGGACTCTTGACCTGTAGCAAACCAACAGAGTAATGGTCCCTACCATGCTGATTTTCATGTGTCCATACCCAAATAGTTCCACCACGTCTAACTTGATTGGTTTCAGGGGACTCGGGTCATTGTCAGTCAAAATGAGCTTGCCCCTGGGTCAGCTTGCTGTAGCATATTGCTGTCCCACAACATCTACCTCTGGGCTGTTGTGAAGAAATGTAGGGTTGCAGAGCTGAGCAGTCGAGGCAATGGCTTGTATCAGCAGAGCTGAATGTGGCGAGTGTGGGTTGGGTCCCGCTAGCTGCAATGCCACCTGGGCAGCCATTTCTAGCTCCAGCTGGGATGCTAACTCCACTGCTTTGGTCAGCGGCAGGCCACCTGGTGTGGCCATTAGCTTCTCCCACAGCTTTCGGTTGGTGATGTGCGTCGCTAACTGGTCTAGCACAAACTCATCTTCCAAGTGTCCAAATGTACACGTACTAGCTAAACAGCAGAGGTCGGCGACATATTGCTGGACTGACTCACCCGCACGTTGTTGGCGCTGGTAAAACACGTTGCTGAGCCATCACGCTCTCTGGAACATCAAAATATTTGGCTAGTAAACTAACACACTCATCATAGTCGTCATCGGTGTCTGCGGGTCCAAGCATTCATCGAGGGATGGCCTATCCCTCGATGCCAAGGCAGTGGATTACCACTGCCTTTAGCTTAGCATTGTTAGCCTGTCTCAGGCTGACGGCGGTTTTGAACTTTACAAAAGCTCCAAAGCAGCTACAAAATCCTCCCTCAGGAGTTTATGTCTGGTTGTTGAAGTGATGGACCAGGCAAGATGGTTCTGATGCTCAGATGTGAGATGGTTGCTTACCTTGTGGCCTACCAAGGCTGCAGCTGTCAGCGGGGGAAGAGTTGCAGAGGCAGAATCTGTCGGGAGTACAGGATTTTCTGCCACCAGAGGAGAGAAGCAGTTAGAGAGAGTCAGGCTGGAGTGGGGGGAAGGGGGGGGGTCACCGGAAAGAGTCCTTCACCCACAGACCACAACCTCAGACCACGTTGCCTCATAGTTAGGAGTGGAGCAGGAGGGATGCTTGGGACATGTGGCAGGATCCCACAGAATGGTGTCCTGGAGAGCAGCGCTACCAGAGACGATTTCTTGGAATGTTGAGCCACAATGGAGAGGAAGCTGTGTGGCAATGCTGGAAAGCAGTGGGTGTGTTGTTTTTTTTTTTTTTTTTCCTCAAGTTCACAGCAATTTCTTTATGCTTCCTGTAGTTGTCTTCAATGGGAGTTGCTGGGGTCATCCTGAAGTTATAGCCGTCGATGATGTTCTCTAACAATCTCTTGTGTGTGCCAACAGCTGTAAACTAAACTACAAAATAGGTTCACTGTACTATATTACACTATACTATGTAATCTATAAATTAGGAAATTATACTACGACGATGACACAACAACTCAGCTAGAAAGCTTAGACAGCTCACAAGTAGCTCAAGCAAACAGTTCAAACAGAGCTTGCACCTGCGCAAACTACTTGTTTGCAAGAAGCAGATCCACAGAGCCATCATTTAGATGTGCAAATACAGCTGCACTTGCATCAGTCTGACCCCATTAACTGAGAGTGTTGGTGTGTTGTCTAAAAAGATCCACTAACAGCCCTAACAGGCACTTGGACTGTGCTTCCAATTACCAGATCTACATCACATAAGCAGGCACCTGACTGACTACACATACCTTAAATGAGGAAATTGAAGGAACTCAAGTGGGACAGAATCACAATTCGAAGGAGAGAGAGCAGATGTCACCCAGATTTTACTAGTATTGCTTGAAATTATGCCTTGGGTGAAAAATATAAACCAAAACACATTTATCAGCAATGCTGCATCTGTTTATATTGCAAAGTTGCTATTTATGAGCTGTAAACTGTTATGATCCAACAGTTCAAAAAGTTCAAATACAAAATGAGGCTGTGTCATAAATGCCCTTCAGGGCAGGATAAAAGGCACAACGCGCCAGCTGTGAGTTTGCTAATTTAAAAGGAAAAATGCACAAAAGAACAAACAATACAAAACCAAAAATGGCAGAAAACAAAGACAGAGATAGCCCAAAAATTGTGAAGGCTAAGGCGAGGGGGTTCTCCAGCTAACATTGAAATACTAGCTGTGGAACGCACACTAGGAGAAAAAACACGGAAAGTTTCAAGAACACTTACTTGTGTAGAAGATAGTTAATGACAGGGTGCTGCACCCAACAATGGTGCACAGCCCCTTAAATAAGGCTAAAACCAAACTAAAATAAGTGGCAGCAGGTGTGGTAAACCTGAGCGGGCAGAAGAAAACAAAGAAACAGTCTAGACTAGCGGGGAATGATGAGGGAGAAGGAAGCAATCGGAGCTGGCAGCTGACAGGGCCACGCCAAAGCAGAGCAAAACCCGAGAAAGCCACTGACAGCTGTCAACCCCGAGAGAGAGGACACAACAGAATACCAATATAATAAGATAGCAGGGAATAAAGACCAATAACCTCAAAAAATGTAACAAACAAACCGCAATGAATATAAACGGGAAAATAAATCATACTGAGAAAAGATATAGAATAGATGACAACTCAAAATGAAAACACAGTACAACAAATATGAGAAGAAAAAAAAAGGCAAACAACCTGAGCCCGGTGGAATCCCCCCACGCTCAGAACATGACAAGCTGTCCACATTTCTGCCGACATGCTCTTACAAACAAGCTCCAGCCACTTGTATAATATGGTATACATATATCACCTTACACATTCTATTAAATTAGTCTTTTCTAATAGGTCTCATTTCATTTCTTGTGTGGTACCCGTACCAAAGACTTCCCACCACAGAGACCTGAACAACTACAGACCAGTGGCCCTGATGTCTCACCTGATGAAGACCTTGGAGAGACTGCTCCTTGCTCACATCCACCTCCTGGTGGGACCAGCGATGGATCCACTCCAGTTGGCCTACCAGCATGGCGTCGGAGTGGAGGATGCAGTGATCTTCCTCCTTCACTGTTCCCTGTACCACCTGGAGAAGCCTGGGAACATAGTGAGGATCATATTCTTTGACTTCTCCAGTGCTTTCAACACCATCCAACCGGTGATCATGAGGGACAAGCTGCTGTGCGCAGGGGTGGACCAGCACCTGTCATCGTGGTCCTGGACTGCCTCACAAATCGGCCACAGCTTGTGAGAACCCAGGATTGTGTGTCCGACACGATCATCGGTAGCACGGGGTCCCCCCAGGGAACGGTTTTGGCTCCCTTCCTGTTCACCCTTTATACTGCGGACTTCTCACACAACACAACACACTGCCATCTACAGAAGATCTCTGACGACTCTGCAATCGTTGGCCTCATCTCTAACGGAGATGAAGCTGAGTACAGAGGACTTATCCAGGACTTCGTGGCATGGTGCCATCGGAACTGCCTCCAGATCAATGCGAGAAAAACTAAGGAACTGGTGATGGACTGCCGCAGGCAAGGACAACCCCTTACAGCACCAGTAAACATCCAGCGGACAGACATTGAGATGGTGACATCCTACAAGTACCTGGGTGTTCATTTGAAAAATAAACTAGACTGGTCACACAATACCAACACACTCTATAAGAAGGGACAGTGCAGGCTGTTCCTACTGAGGAGGCTCAGGTCTTTTGGTGTACAAGGGGTGCTCCTGAAGACCTTCTACGATTCGGTGGTGGCATCAGCCATCACTTTTGGAGTGGTCTGCTGGGGCGGCGGCATCACAGCAGCCGATAGGAAGAGCCTGAACAAACTGATCAAGAAAGCTAGCTCTTTCCTGGGGCAATGCCTTGACCCAGTGGAGGAGATAGGAGAGAGAAGGATGGTGGCTAAGCTGTCGTCTCTGCTGGAGTCCGAGTCCCACCCTATGCAGGACATACCGAACGCACTGAGGAGCTCATTTAGCAGTAAGCTACATCATCCTAGGTACGAGACCGAGTGGTTTCACAGGTCCTTCCTACCTACGGCTGTCAGACTTTATAACCTAAGCAGGGCTGCTCGTAGAGATAGTAAAAAAAAACTTTGCAATCTAATAGTATTGAATGCAAAAGATGCAACAAACTTACACAAAATGGTCCCCTCCAGTATACAACTAGGACAACATCAATCACTACGGAGGGTGACCATATGTATGGGTA
This sequence comes from Pholidichthys leucotaenia, assembly GCA_020510985.1. Taxonomy (NCBI): domain Eukaryota; kingdom Metazoa; phylum Chordata; class Actinopteri; order Cichliformes; family Pholidichthyidae; genus Pholidichthys; species Pholidichthys leucotaenia. Next base: position 245,242,359 of record CM035845.1, on the reverse strand, counting down.
CATATTCATACTATGTAGGGTAACTAAATAGACTGTTATGCTGTTTATTCCATCTAGCTACAATGCTCCGCACTGTGTGTGTGTATGTACGTACATATATATACAGTGGGGCAAAAAAGTATTTAGTCAGCCACCAATTGTGCAAGTTCTCCCGCTTAAAAGATGAGATAGGTCTCCAATTTTCATCATAGGTATACCTCAACTATGAGAGACAAAATGAGAAAAAAAAATCCAGAAAATCACATTGAAGGATTTTTAATGAATTAATTGGTAAATTCCTCAGTAAAATAAGTATTTGGTCACCTACAAACAAGCAAGATTTCTGGCTCTCACAGACCTGTTCAATTCAATTCAATTCAACTTTATTTATAGCGCCATTTCACAACAACAGTCATCTCATAGCACTATCAACTGTAGAGGGGAACCCCCACAGATGCAGAAAGACCCCAGCAACCTGTAACTTCTTCTTTAAGAGGCTCCTCTGTCCTCCACTCGTTACCTGTATTAATGGCACCTGTTTGAACTTGTTATCAGTATAAAAGACACCTGTCCACAACCTCAAACAGTCAGACTCCAAACTCCACTATGGCCAAGACCAAAGAGCTGTCCAAGAACACCAGAAACAAAATTGTAGACCTGCACCAGGCTGGGAAGACTGAATCTGCAATAGGTAAGCAGCTTGGTGTAAAGAAATCAACTGTGGGAGCAATTATTAGAAAATGGAAGACACACAAGACCACTGATAATCTCCCTCGATCTGGGGCTCCACGCAAGATCTCACCCCGTGGGGTCAAAATTATCACGAGAACAGTGAGCAAAAATCCCAGAACCACATGGGGGGACCTCGTGAATGACCTGCAGAGAGCTGGGACCAAAGTAACAAAGGCTACATGAGAAGCACACTACGCCACCAGGGACTCAAATCCTGCAGTGCCAGACGTGTCCCCCTGATTAAGCCAGTACATGTCCAGGCCTGTCTGAAGTTTGCTAGAGAGCATTTGGATGATCCAGAAGAGGATTGGGAGAATGTCATATGGTCAGATGAAACCAAAATAGAACTTTTTGGTAAAAACTCAACTTGTCGTGTTTGGAGGAGAAAGAACACCATACCTACTGTGAAGCATGGGGGTGGAAACATCATACTTTGGGGCTGTTTTTCTGCAAAGGTACCAGGACGACTGATCCGTGTAAAGGAAAGAATGAATGGGGCCATGTATCGTGAGATTTTGAGCGAAAACCTCCTTCCACCAGCAAGGGCATTGAAGATGAAACGTGGTTGGGTCTTTCAGCATGACAATGATCCCAAACACACCGCCCGGGCAACGAAGGAGTGGCTTCATAAGAAGCATTTCAATGTCCTGGAGTGGCCAAGCCAGTCTCCAGATCTCAACCCCATAGGAAATCTTTGGAGGGAGTTGAAAGTCTGTGTTGTCCAGCGACAGCCCCAAAATATCACTGCTGTAGAGGAGATCTGCATGGAGGAATGGGCCAAAATACCATCAACAGTGTTTGAAAACCTTGTGAAAACTTACAGAAAACGTTTGACCTCTGTCATTGCCAACAAAGGGTATATAACAAAGTATTGAGATGAACTTTTGTTATTGACCAAATACATATTTTACCGAGGAATTTACCAATTAATTCATTAAAAATCCTTCAGTGTGATTTTCTGGATTTTTTTTTTTTTTTTTATTATTTTGTCTCTCGTAGTTGAGGTATACCTATGATGAAAATTGGAGACCTCTCTCATCTTTTAAGTGGGAGAACTTTCACAGTTGGTGGCTGACTAAATACTTTTTTACCCCACGGTATATATGTGTGTTTATATGTATATTCACTGCTCTTATTTTCTTATCTCCTAAATTATTGCTCTGAGTGTTGCTATCCCTGTGCTGTTGCAATCCTGGAATTTCCCCATTGTGGGACTAATAAAGGCTTATCTTATCTTAAATATATATGCAAATCCTTGCCTCACATATTTGTCAAACACTTCTCATTCACTTGTACACTTTGTCAAGTATCCTTAGAACTCTGTCATTAGCTTTTGTCTGCTTGCATGTGTAATTTAAAACTGTACACAGGTGCTCTTGTGAGCGAATCCCTCTTGTTTTTCTAATCTGTATCCATTTACTAAATCATTTTCCCCCCTTCATTTCTCCAAGGAAATGTCCCTCAGTGAATCCGGGACCCTTTGTGCTAGAACTTTCAGTTGGTGTGTGGAATGAAAAGGCTTGAGGGTGAGAGTTGGCTGGCTTGTCAAGGAACAGCGAGGAGATGGTGAGCACAATGTTGTTGATATGAAAGTAAAGCCTCTGAGTTTGAGCTGTTTGTGAAAGAACATGTATGGCAGAGATCTCCTCCTGTGTCTTAACAACCATCAAGGTTTCCTAAAATGCCTGGAGGGTTACTTTATACACACATACAATATACAGTATATAAATGCATATACTGTGTAAACAGGAATAAGATGTTGAGAATGTAACTATATATTCTAAATGTCAATCAATACTAGCGTCACTGTTGTAGAGACTTTGATGACAGATGGCTTCACTTGGGGCTATGGCTTTGTGAGTTCATCAGTGGAGAATGACTTCCATTTTATTGTTTCAAACTCAGCTGCATCATAGCTGCAATAGGTCAGCTGCAAATGTATGCCCTGCTGTAGGCCAACTGGAGAAAGATGCTAACAGTGAATTAAGGGCCGACTGATTGTCATGGTTAATGTTTCTATTTTTTCTTTGTGTGTACTTTTTGTTTGTGTTGTAATGATTTTACTAAAGCTAGAAGATTTTTTTCTCTCTCTATTACAGTCAAATGCAACCACTCCTCTGTGTCTGTTGTCAATATTTTCAAGCCAAGAGCAGGATCCCACTCACAGCTCTGTCTCACTGGTTACACATCAGAAGTGTTAACCTGGGGCATCCGGTGACCTACTGGTTACAACACATACAATATGAGATTGTTGCTAAAATGTAGTGATACTTTACCTAGTTCGAATTCTGGCCAAAGCAATCGTTCTTGCATGTTTTTCTCCAGAGGCCTCATGTACAAAGACTTGTGTGGATTTCCTACTGAAAGATGATGTACATTTAAATCAAGAAAATGCTGTAAGGAAAGAAAAAATCCAGATGTATGAAACAGTGTATACGCAAGAATCCAAGCACATTTCCTTTGTACATCCCAATTTACTTGAAATTACATTAAATATAGTGGTGTGAAAAAGTGTTTGCCCTTGTCATAATTTCTCATTTTTTTGTATCTTTGTCACACTTAAATGTTTCAGATGATCAAAGAAATTTAAATTTTAGAAAAAGATAACAAATGTAAACACAAAATGCAGTTTTTAAATGGTGTTTATTATTAAGGGGGAAAAAAAATCCAAACCTACATGGCCCTGTGATTGCCCCCTAAACATAATAACTGGTTGGGCCACCCTTAAAAGCAACAACTACAATCAAGCGTTTGTGATAACTGGCAATGAGTCTTTTACAACACTGTGGAGGAATTTTGGCCCACTCATCTTTGCAGAATTGTTGTATTTCAGCCACATTGGAGGGTTTTTGAGCATGAACTGCCTTTTAAAGGTCATAATCAGAATCAGAATCAGAATCAGAATCAGAAAAGATTTATTGCCAAGTACAATAACAGATCACTGATAACATACGAGAGAATTTGACTTGACACAGAAAATGAACCTGCATTTCCAGTGACACGGCTGCATCGGGGACGCGCCTGCCAACAGGATAGAGGGTACAGATAGCATAAGAATAAGAATAATACAAGGAACAATAGGAAGGAGCAAAAAAATCATTGATTCAGAATACTGGTTGCATAATCAATCAATATTATGATTACAAGAGAAAAAAAAGCTCTCAATGCACATTCGCGGACAAGTTTCACAGGACACAGGACACAAGAGAGCAGTGTGTGTATCTTTATTTCAGTTCGTGGATCAATATGTGTGCACTGTTGATGCAAAGTGTTGTGATAATAGGAGAACAACAAGGGCACTTGGCAGGAGATGTTTTGTCTGGCTGCTCGCCAATCGTCCTTGCGATTATCTGAGCAGGTGCTGTCCAAGGCCTTGTGCTTGTTGTTTTGAAAACACAGACTGCAGACAGCCAGGAGGAATTTTCATGGGGAAATTGGGCCAAATAGGACTGATCACAGAGAAGGAGCTTTTTATTTCTTCTGTAGATCCAGTACTTCATCCTTCATTGTGTACTTAATCATTCATTGTCATGCCACAGCATCTCAATTGGATTCAGGTAAAGACTAGGCTACTCAAAAGTCTTCATTTTGTTTTTCTTAAACCATTGAGAGGTGGACCTATGGGTGTGTTTTGGATCATTATCCTGCTGCAGAACCCAGGTGTGCTTCAGCTTGACGTCACGAACAGATGGCCGGACATTCCCCTTCAAGAATTTTTGGTAGACAGTAGAATTCATGGTTCCATTTACCACAGTAATTCTTCCAGGTCCTGGAGCAGCAAAACGGCCCCAGACCATCACACGACTACCACCATATTTTACTGTTGGGTTGATTTTCCTTTTATGAAATGTTGTCTGACATTTATGCTGGCTGTAATAGGACACACATCTTCCAAAGAGTTCAACTTTTGTCTCGTCAGTCCACAAAGTATTTTTCCAAATGTCCTGGGGATAATCAAGATGTTTGCTGGCAAAACTGAGATGAGCCTTTATGTTCGTTTTGCTCAGCAGTGGTTTTCATCTTGAAATGTCTGTTCTTTTCTTCTTCTTCTCTATCCCCTCACTCCCCAGCCAGTCGCAGCTGGACTGCCCCTCCCTGAGCCTGGTTCTGCTGGAGGTTTCTTACTGTTAAAAGGGAGTTTTTCCTCTCCACCTTCGACAAGTGCTTGCTCACAGGGGATTGCCTGATTGCTGTGGTCTTTCTGCAATTGTGGGGGTTTCCCCTACAGTTGGAAGTGCTGTGAGATGACTGTTGTTGTGAAATGGCGCTGTATAAATAAAGTTGAATTGAATTGAAACGCTGCCATGCATTCCATTTTTGCCCAGTTTCTTTCTTATGGTGGAGTCATGAACACTGACCTTAACTGAGGCAAGTGAGGCCTGCAGTACTTTGAATGTTTTTGTGGGGTCTTTTGTGACTTTTTGGAGGAATCGTCGCTGCACTCTTGGGGTAACTTTGGTTGGCCTGCCACTGCTGGGAAGGATCACCACTGTTCCATGTTGTGTCCATTTGTGAATAATGGCTCTCACTGTAGTTCGCTGGAGTCCCAAAGCTTTAGAAATGGCTTTATAAACTTTTCCAGACTGATAGATCTCAATTACTTTGTTTCTCATTTGTTTCTGAATTTCTTTGGATGGCAGCATGATATCTAGCTTTTGAAGATCTTTTTGTCTACTTCACTTTGCCAGGCAGGTCCTCTTTAAGTTGCAGGACATTAGTGTGACGAAGGCGATGTGTGACATAGACTGCTGGACCAATCACAGACTCATTCTCTCAAAGCTCACCATGCACATCTAGCCCAAACGGCATCCCCAGGGGAAAAAGGCAAACAAGCGGCTCAATGTCAGCAAACTGAAACAGCACTCTGTGTGACAGAACCTCAGTGAAGACCTGGACAGCAAGCTTTGTCTGCTCAACCTCAGTGCATACAGAGCTGAAGAAGACTGGGCAGCTTTCAGAGACACGGTCTACAACATCTCACTCACTCATCTGGGCCAGAAAACACACAACCACCAAGACTGGTTTGATGAAAACAATGAGGACATCCAAAATTTGCTTGATGAGAAGCGTGAAACGCAGAGAGCGTACCAGCAAGACAACAGATCTGCCTCTAAGAAGGCAACCTTCAACTCCATCAAAGGAAAGGTCCAGACAAAGCTCAGAGAGACTCTGGCTCAACAAAAAGGCAGATGAAATACAGCAGTACGCTCACAGCAACAAATCCAAATGATTCTACGATGCCCTTAAAGCCATCTATGGGCCTCACTCTTCTGGAACATCATCACTGCTCAGTGCTGACGGGTCCACCCTCCTCACCATCAAGAACGCACTCCTGGAAGGACGGCCAGAAAATTTCAGTAGCGTCCTGAGCAGACCATGGTCCATCAGTGCAAAAGCCATCACTCGCATGCCCCAAGTAGAGGTGAACACGTCTCTGGCAGAATCTACAACAGAATTAGAAGTCCAAAAAGCGATCAAACTCCTTTCGAACGGCAAAGTACCAGGCTCTGACTCCATCCCATCTGAAATTTATAAGGCAGGAGGACCAATTCTAATACAGAAACTCACCAAGCTCTTTCAGACCATGTGGCAGCAGGAGGTTATCCCCCAGAAGCTTAAGGACATCTCCATTGTTCATCTATAAAAGAGAAAAGGAAACAGATAGTCCTGCGACAACCACTGTGGGATTGCCGGCAAGATCCCCAAAAGAGTCCTTCTCAACCACCTCATTCAGCACATGGAAGGCGGTCACCTGCCAAAGAGCCAGTGCGGCTTCAGAGAGGGTTGTGGAACTGCTGACATGATCTTCTCCACATGCCAACTTCAGGAGAAGTGTCAAGAGCAGAACAGGGACCTCTACACAACATTTGTAGATCTGACCAAGGCTTTTAATACCGTCAGTCATGAGGGGCTGTGGAAGAGTTCAGCTGCCCGAACAAGTTCATCAGCATGGTGCGCCAGTTGCACGGTGGCATGCTTGCTCGAATACTGGACGATGGAGACTCCGTCAAAGCTTTCCCAGTCACCAACGGGGTCAAGAAGGGCTGTGTATTCGCACCCAAACTTTTCAGCATGATGTTCACAGCCATGCTGTCTGAAGTCTTCTGCAATGATGAAGAAAGCGCTATCAGGATCAGGTACAGGATGGACGGCAGGCTGTTCAACCTGTGGAGGCTCCAAGCCAAAACCAAGGGGGGAGGTGACTCAGTATGTGACTTCCTGTTCGCAGACGACTGCAGACTCAATACCACTACAGAGGCTCAGATGCAGCAGAGCATGAACTGCTTCTCCACTGGTTGCGACAACTTTGGACTCACAATCAGTATGAAGAAAACCAAGATCCTGCACCAACCCACACTGCAGAAGACTTATGTGGAACCAACCATTACTGTCAATGGGGAGACCCTCAAGGCTGTCGACAAGTTCACGTACCTCAGCAGCACACTATCCAGGTCTGTCAACATCGACGATGAGGTTGATTCGCACATTGCCAAGGCAACATCAGAATTCAGGCGGATACGTGCAACAGTGTGGGAAAGGAGAGGCATCAGGCTGACCACAAAACTGAAGGTGTACAAGACAGTTGTCCTGCCTTCCCTACTGTATGCCTGCGAGACCTGGGCAGTCTACGAGCGTCATGCCAGAAAGCTAAACCACTTCAACCTGAACTGCCTCAGAAAGCTCCTGAAGATCACCTGGCAAGACAAAATCCCTGACAAAGAGGTCCTCTCCTGAGCTGAGCTGCCTCACATCTGCACCCTGCTCAAGAGAGCCCAGATTAGGTGGGCTGGCCACCTTGTTCGTATGCCTGACTCACGCCTACCAAAGAGACTGTTCTACGGTGAACTAGCAGAGGGCAAATGCTCACAAGGTGGTCAGAAGAAGCGCTACAAAGACACTCTTAAGGCCTCCCTGAAGAGCTTTGACATCAGTCCTGACACCTGGGACACCCTAGCGCTAGACCGACCAGACTGGCATAACCATACCAGCAATAGTGCTGCCTCCTTTGAGCTGAAAAGGATTGCAAAGGACCAGAGAAAACACAAGCTTTGCATGTCCAGAGCCACCCCTGTATCTTCTGCCTGCGCAGACCACCTGTGCCCGACCCATGACAGAGCCTTCCGTGCAAGCATCGGACTGATCAGCCACAGCCGGACACACCACACCCAGTCCTCTTCCTTGTGATGCCCTTAGTCATTGTCGAGAAAAACGGACGGACAGCATTTAAGTGATTTCTTGATTGAGAGCAGGTGTGGCAGCATACAGGCCTGGGTGAGGCTAGAGAAATTGAACTCACCTTTTCATAGATGTGATAAACCACAGCTAATTTATGTTTTAACGGGGGGGGGGGGGGCAGTCACTTTTTCACATGGGTCATGTAGGTTTGGATTTTTTTTACCCTTAATAATAAACACCTTTATTTAAAAAAAACTGCATTTTGTGTTTACTTGTGTTATCTTTTTCTAATATTTAAATTTGTGATGATCTGAAACATTTAAGTGTGACAAACCTACAAAAAAAATGAGAAATCAGGAAGGGGGCAAACACTTTTTCACACCACTATATATCTGAAGGGAAGGCTGCCATACTAAAACCTTAGCTTCCACTCTGAGAAAGACAGCAGTTTTTTCAAATGTTGTGGAGCTATTCTGATCTGTGAATATGTATCTAAAAGAATATATATATATATATATATATATATATATATATATATATATATATATATATATATTACTGTGTAAAAGTATTCGCCCCTTCTTTATTTTTTATATTTTTGCATATTTGTCACACTTAAATGTTTCAGATCATCAAACAAATTTTAATTTAAGACAAAGTTAACTTGAATAAAATGCAATTTTCAAATGATGATTTCAATTTATTAAAGGAAAAAACAAACTATCCAAACCTTCCTGGCCCTATGTGAAAATGTAATTGCCCCTCTAGTTACATCATGAATTAACTGTGATTAACCACATTTTTTGGAAAACAGTTCAGTTCCAGTAGTTACATCCAAGCCTGATTTCTATCAGACTGGTTGAATCAAGAAATCACTTAAATAGAACCTGTCTGAAAACCTGATGTAGTAATATTTAATTATAAGGGTGATAATTTATGAGGATTATTTAAAAAAATATATAATTTTTAAAAAAAGGTGGTGCGGTGGCACAGTGGTTAGCACTGCGGCAGCACAGCAACTCATCCTTGGCCACGGGATCCCTGGTTCGATCCCAGCCCCTGACCAACAGTGATCTGTGTGGAGTTTGCATGTTCTCCCCGTATCTGCGTGGGTTTACTCCGGGATTTCTCCGGTTTCCTCCCACAGACCAAAAACATGCAGGTTAGGCTAACTGGAGACTCTAAAGTAGCCTTAGGTGTGAATGTGTGTGTGAATGGTTAAGGGATAGCACCGTACCGTGGCTACTTCATCCATCCAGGTGGATGCCCTCAATTTCCCCTCTGGGGATCAATAAAGTATACAAAATCAAATCAAATCAAAAGTGGGTGTGCGGAAGGATGTTTGATTCTTCCACAATCACAAACTGAGAGGAATGCTTTTATCAGACTGGGGCACCAGTCCAATTTTGGACAATTTATTAAAATTAACCCTTAAACTTTATCAATCAATCAATCAATCAATCAATCAATCAATCATTCAGTCTCAAACAATTCATGAGTTCTTTATTGCAGTGACTTAGAATAGTGTATATGCAACAGAAAACAATTACGACTTCTTTTGTTTACAAGTTTATTATTGAAACTAATTCAATTACATGACATTGCATTCAAATGATTTGTAAACAGGTTCAAATGATCAACAGGTGTCAAACATCACATCAACTGTTAATGGATTCCTGAGCATAAAAGCTACAGTTAAACCTTTTGTGGAACCAAGAGGAAACCAGATTTTATATTTCAACTGTAATACAATGGGAGACTGAGGTAACTAACAAAATCATACATAAAATTGAACACAATTTTATGGGGAAAAATTACATAAGCTGATTATCTGAACAAGGAGACTTCTGAATTAATCTACAAAAAGGAATGGAGGTTACTGAAAAGAGAATAGAAATTTTACTTGAGTTTATAGCTTGTCCTACGGCTTGTGGACTAATTATACCATGAAATATTGGTCATGTTCGATTGGAATTGATATGTGGGACATCTCGTTTAAATCCAGCAGATAGAAAAGTGGGAGTCTCACTTACAAACACAGCCGGGTCAGCCGATTTCCAGTGGCGATCACGAATGCCAGTCAGGTGGCACACAGGGGAAAGCGACTGTCAGTCGTTTTTCCAGTTGTTCATAGCTGTGAGAAGCTTAGACTCGGCTGGGGGCTCCCTTGAGCAGGTGGCGCATAGCCAGCAGCAGGATGAATGGTGCTCCAGGAGCAGATGTGACATCTTTTGGCAACCAGCCCAACAATTTAGGATGTCTACAGCACACAAGACAACCCCAAAGGCTGAAGGAAAATGTATTTAGGCAGTTTCACCCACCAACTCCTGGTTTCTTAATGGTGTGATACGTGGGTGAAGCAAGGGAAGATACAAGGTCCTAAAATCTCTATCAGTCCACTTTAAAGACAGGAAAATTAAAAGTCCACTTTAACGGCAGGAAAAGTAAAAACGTCCAGGAAAAATGTTTAAATAGGATAAGCATGGCTTCTGAGGCGAGGGAGAAAAAGGGGTTGACAGTTTGACTCTCATTTAGAGGTGAGCTCACCGGAAAAGGATGGTTTCCCCTCATCATCATCAACATCATCATCATAGCAGTCTGTTGTGGGTGACAATGACTGTTTCATTTAGGTCTGATCAGATTCCTCCACACAGCTCTGTCCTTAGCCTTCCACTGCCAGGAACTCCTGTCTATGTCCAACTTCTTCAAGTTTCTTTTTACAGTGTCTTTAAATCTGAGCCTTGGTCTACCCTGATTGAGTTTGCCCTTGCATAACTTCAGAGTAACTGCCGAGGGAGACACTGGTGGTCCATCCTCTCAACATGTCCAAGCCATCTCAGGTTCATCTGTATTAGCATGTCCCCCACTGATGGTAGACCAGCTCGTTTCAACACTTCTATGTTGGTTATCTTGTCTTTCCATGAGATGTTCATAATGGCTCGAAGGTGTCTCATCATGTACCCATGGAGTTTCTTCACCTGCACTCTGTAGATAGTCCAAGTTTCAGCACCGTACAATAAAGTAGCCAGTACTGTCGCTCTGCACATTTTGCATTTCACACGGATAGACACATGTCGATTGTTCCACAGTCTCTCCCTCAAGTTTCCAAACACAGTGCTCACTCTTCCAATTCTGAGAGATAGTTCATCCTCCAGCCTAGCATTCTCTGAAACAGTACTCCCTAGGTACTTGAAAGTCTTGCACTTGACTAGTGGCTGTGTACCAATGCTGATCTCTTCAGGTAATGATGTTGATAAATGGAACTTTGGTGGTTGATAAAGACACTGTCTTCTTGATGTTGATTTGGAGGCTGAATTGGCTAGCTGCTCTTGCAAATTTCTCCACTAAAGATTGCATATCTTCCACGCTGTGTGCAACTAGAGCACTGTCGTCGGCAAAGAGCATTTCTCTTACTACCTTTATCAATGTCTTACTCTTGACTTTAAACTGTGCCACATTGAACAAGTCTGCTTCTATCCTTGTTTGAGTGTTTACTCCTTCTGAAGTGTCTTTGAAGGCCACCTCAAGCATGGCTGCCAGATATAGCAAGAAGAGTGTAGGTGCCAGCACACACCCTTGTTTCACCCCGTTGCTTACTGAAAAGTCTTTAGATACTGAACCACTCATTGCCACGTTTGCTTGCATACCTGTATGGAGGGCCTCAATCAGGCGGACAAACTTCTCTGTACAACCATATTTCTTGAGTACCTGCCAAAGTCCTTGTCGCGAAAAAGTATCAAAGGCTTTATGGAAGTTTATGAAAACTACATAAAGCGGAATGTTCTGTTCGATACATTTTTCTTGAACCTGTTTCAAGCAGAAAGTCATGCCCATTCTGCTTCTTCCACTTCTAAAGCCGCACTGGGTTTCCGGTAGTACATTCTGCGAGGTGTTCATTGAGTCTGTTCAGTAGTACACGTGAGAGAATCTTACCAACAGTGGCTAGCAGTGATATACCTCGGAAATTTCCACAATCTTTCCTGTCACCTTTCTTGAACAAAGGCACAATACTTGCATCCTTCCAGTCTTGAGGTACTTTCTGGGCATCCCATATCTCTTGGATGAGCTTGTGCAGGCAGTTGGTCAGCTGAACACCACCAAATTTCCACACCTGCTGGAATTCCACCCCTTCCTTGAGCTTTACCGTCTGTGTTGTCCTGATAGCTGCCATTAGTTCATCAAAATTTGGTGGTTAATCCAGACTTGATACAGCTGGTTGCTGCACTAGAGCTTCTTTAGCCTCTTCAGTGAGATCTCCAGGGTTGTTTAGTGCTTGGTCAAAGTGGTCTGCAAATCTGTCCAGGATCTTGTCTTTTTCCTGCAAAACCGTTTCACCATCCATAGCCTTTAGTTGGATCAATCCTCTTGGTTTAGGGCCGTAGATTTCTCTCAAACCTGTGAAGAATGTTTTCATGTGCTTTCTGTCTGCTGCAGTTTGAAGTTTCTCCGCTTTTTCATTCCACCAGTTGGACTTCATCTCTCTGATGTACTTCTGTAGCTCACTCTGAGCCTTTGAGTATTTCTTCTTCTTCAACCTTGTGTTACACTGTAGGTTTTCCTGCCTAGCTTTATTCCTCGCTTCTAGTAGTTTCTTCAGGTGTTCATCATGCTCATCAAACCAATCTTGATGTTTCCTCTCAGGGTAGCCTTATACATCACTCGCAGTCTGATACACCGTATCCTTCAGTGTTGTCCATTTCTCTTCTATGTCATTCTCTGAGTTGTTGCTGTCCCAGTCTTTCAAGTTTTCATCCATTTCCTGTGTAAGTTCTTCCTGCTTCTTTTGGCCTATCAGTGCACTAGTGTTTAGCTTCTGTGGTGGCTTCACACCCGTCCTGCAGTGCTGTTTTTGTCTGCAAATCCTTAATCTAGATCTCAGCATAACATGAACAGTACCACAGTCCGCACCTCTCACTGCGCTGGTGTCCAATACATCCCTTATGTCTCTCTGCCTGACTATGATGTCCACTAGGAGGTACTGTGGAGCTGTAGATAATTTTTAGGTTATCTGAGCATGGCCCCTGGACCTGGCATCCAAAAAGGGAGACAGTTTCTGAGTTTTATGGATGTTCTGGAAAGGCTCCAAGACTTGATCAGCATAACCTGATGGGTTAAGGAGTAAAATTTGGGAGTTTATGACTTTTAAGGAGGGCCAGTTCCTGGTACGAAGGCTTCTTCTCTGCTTGGGAGGAAGCTTGCAAGATTTGTAGGATGTATTTTAATCCTTTAAAAAGACAGTCCTTATCAGGTTTTCTCTACAAAAGGGGGTCCTTATGGTGAAGAAAAACAGCAATTCTTGACCAGACCTTGAGTGAGGGTTTCTTTACGATGAAGAGTGATTTCCTGAATTAGCCCGAGGAGAAGCTGATGCTACACTGAAGTAGGTCAAAAGTTCTCAAAAAGCAACACATCTCATTGTGATCTAACGGAATTCAAGATCAGATGAGAAACAAAAGCTAATAACAACATCTAAAGAACTGCAGGCCTCACCTGGCTCAGTTTGGACACTCGTCCATGAAAGAATTAGAAAGAGACTGGGCAAAAATGGCAACCATGGGAGAGTTCCAAGACAAAAACTGCTGCTGGACAAAAAGAACACAAAGGCTCGTCTCACATTTGCAAGAAAAAAGTCTAGATGGTCCTCCAGACTTTTGGGAAAATATTCTGGGGACTGATGAGGCAAAAGTTGAACTTTTTGGAAGATGTGCCTTGTTTTATCTGGCATAAAACTAACAGAATTTCATGAAAAGAATATTGTATCAACAGTTACACATGGTGGTGGTAGTGTCATGGTCTGGGGCTGCTTTGCAGCTTCAGCACCTGGACAACTTACCCTAATTGACAGAACCATGAATTCTGCTCTCAACGAAAAAGTCCTGAAGGAGAATGTCTGGGCGTCAGTTCGTGAAGCCCTCCAATGTGAATGAATTTAAGCAATTGTGCACAGAAGAGTAGGTCAAAATTTCTCAGCAGCGATGTAAAAGACTCATTGTCAGTTGCTGGCACCAATGGTGGGACAACCAATTATTACATTTAGGGGGCAGTTAGGAGGCAATTACTTTTTCACATAGGGCCAGGTAGCTTGATAGCTTTTTTCCCTTAATAAATGAAATCATCATCTAAAAACTGCATTTTGTGTTTTCTCAGGTTATCTTTGTCTAATATTAAAATTTATTTAATGATCTGAAATATTTAGGTGGGACAAATATGCAAAAATACAAGAAATAAGGAAAGGACAAATACTTTTTCACAGCACTGTGTATGTATGTATGTATGTATGTATGTATGTATGTATGTACAGTGGGGGAAAAAAGTATTTAGTCAGCCACCAATTGTGCAAGTTCTCCCACTTAAAAGATGAGAGAGGTCTCCAATTTTCATCATAGGTATACCTCAACTATGAGAGAAAATGAGAAAAAAAAATCCAGAAAATCACATTGAAGGATTTTTTATGAATTAATTGGTAAATTCCTTGGTAAAATAAGTATTTGGTCAATAACAAAAGTTCATCTCAATACTTTGCTATATACCCTTTGATAGCAATGACAGAGGTCAAACGTTTTCTGTAAGTCTTCACAAGGTTTTCACACACTGTTGCTGGTATTTTGGCCCATTCCTCCATGCAGATCTCCTCTAGAGCAGTGATGTTTTGGGGCTGTCGCTGGGCAACACGGACTTTCAACTCCCTCCAAAGATTTTCTATGGGGTTGAGATATGGAGACTGGCTAGGCCACTCCAGGACCTTGAAATGCTTCTTACGAAGCCACTCCTTCATTCCCCGGGCGGTGTGTTTGGGATCATTGTCATGCTGAAAGACCCAGCCACGTTTCATCTTCAATGCCCTTGCTGATGGAAGGAGGTTTTCACTCAAAATCTCACGATACATGGCCCCATTCATTCGTTCCTTTACACGGATCAGTTGTCCTGGTCCCTTTGCAGAAAAACAGCCCCAAAGTATAATGTTTTCACCCCCAGGCTTCACAGTAGGTATGGTGTTCTTTCTCCTCCAAATACGACAAGTTGAGTTTTTACCAAAAAGTTCTATTTTGGTTTCATCTGACCATATAACATTCTCCCAATCCTCTTCTGGATCATCCAAATGCTCTCTAGCAAACTTCAGACGGGCCTGGATATGTACTGGCTTAAGCAGGGGGACATGTCTGGCACTGCAGGATTTGAGTCCCTGGCGGCGTAGTGTGTTACTGATGTAGCCTTTGTTACTTTGGTCCCAGCTCTCTGCAGGCCATTCATTTGGTCCCCCTGTGTGGTTCTGGGATTTTTGCTCACCATTCTCATGATCATTTTGACCTCACGGGGTGAGATCTTGCATGGAGCCCCAGATTGAGGGAGATTATCAGTGGTCTTGTATGTCTTCCACTTTCTAATAATTGCTCCCATAGTTGATTTCTTCACACCAAGCTGCTTACCTATTGCAGATTCAGTCTTCCCAGCCTGGTGCAGGTCTACAGTTTTGTTTCTGGTGTCCTTTGACAGATCTTTGGTCTTGGCCATAGTGGAGTTTGGAGTCTGACTGTTTGAGGTTGTGGACAGGTGTCTTTTATGCTGATAATGAGTTCAAATAGGTGCCATTAATTCAGGTAATGAGTGGAGGACAGAGGAGCCTCTTAAAGAAGAAGTTACAGGTCTGTGAGAGCCAGAAATCTTGCTTGTTTGTAGGTGACCAAATACTTATTTTACCAAGGAATTTACCAATTAATTCATTAAAAATCCTTCAATGTGATTTTCTGGATTTTTTTTTCTCATTTTGTCTCTCATAGTTGAGGTATACCTATGATGAAAATTGGAGACCTCTCTCATCTTTTAAGTGGGATAACTTGCACAATTGGTGGCTGACTAAATACTTTTTTGTCCCACTGTATATATATATATATATATATATATATATATATATATATATATATATATATATACAGTATATGAAGTTAGAGGAATCGCCAGCCTCTCTCAAATGAAGCTCACATGCAAATGACACATTGACACCCACTCCCCCATACACACACATAGTCAACCTCCCCCCATAGCCAGCGGGAGGTAATCAAAGCCTTGATATGCTCTAACCAGACCCATTAAGGAGCTAATAAAGGCTTGGGATGAGTTAATTAATGACCCCCAGAACATCATCTGCCTCCAGTGATGCTGCTCAGATGACTGTCTGTAACTCTCACTGAGTAGATCCCAAGTCTAAACAAAAACAGCCTTGGACAGCTGTGATTTCACCGAAAACCAACTGGTTCTGTTTTCATAACGACAAAAGAGAAGGACAAATGATTGAAGCTCTATTGGTTGGATGATGAGGCATGTGTGTTGCCATATCTGTGCATACATTGCGATTCATTTGGGGGAAAAGACAGTTTCCACAGAATGCCTCAAAGATTCAACACAGTAATTAATGCTAATGGGGAAAAGGATGAGAGGGAGAAACATTCCACTCTTGAGGAAGCCTTGTGGAAATTTCAAAGGTTTTTCATAAGCTGGTCACTTTTCCCATTCTCTGCCTCAATCAATACGTGTCGGTCTGTTAAGATAGAAACACATAAAAAATCCACACATGGTTAATTGTATGTGTGTGCATGCATGTGCTGTAACTCATGAGTCAGTCTCTAAAATATGCAATGCAATTAAGAGGAGAGAATTCCTTTAGCAATTTTAATGCTTTGGTCATTAAAAAAGTAAATCACTAATTCTTCAGGCTGAACAAATCTCAATCCAATTCATTCTTCAACACAGATGTATAACCAACCGCAAGATGGCATTCTTGGTGTTTACGATGGAGCCACTGTTAATTTTAAGCAACCATATTTTCAAATATTATAAAATTTCACTTGAAGCTTCGTCATGCAGGTTTTTGATCCATTTTTGTCTATGTAATTTAGTTTTTATTACTTCATTTTTTAGTTGCAGGGATTTGTGAGAGTTATTTGTTTCAAATCTGTAAATAACAATTATAAATAGAAAATGTAGGGATGATACAAAAAAAAATGCAAATGATATTTAGAGCTGATACTATGAAGCAAGTTCAGCATGCCCAGGGTACCTTTCAGCTATCTGATTTTACTCACCCAGAAACTCTGCATGAGAATAATCTGTCCTATGAACATGGTTATCAACTCTGTAAGGTGACCCTGGGTTGTTTGGTCTGGCTGTAACTGCGTTCATGAAGAAGGGGCAGTGATCTCAGCAGATGACAAATACCAGAAAAGCATACCATCTTGCACCAGAGCAGCATAAATTACTGATGAAAAGAAAATATGTACTGGCATGTCAAATCACACTAAAAGCAACACAGCTTCAGCAACTGAAGTTAGGAAAGAAGTGTCCCCCCCCCCCAAAAAAAAAAGAAACAACAAGAGTGCAAGATAATTGATTGATTTGAAGTATTGCTGGTCACACATTTAAAAACTCAATTTCACTTTCTCCCATTTCATTAACATAGACATTTACATAGCTATTTTACTTTGTTTACAATGCATTCCAAATTATTATGCAAATGATATTTGTCTCTGATTTTCCTAAATAGTTGATTCAAATTACAGTCAGTATAATTTTCAAGTCATCAATTGAGCATGATTCAAATTTTATTGAACAAACCTCCCAATGATAACAATTTTTTTTTGGAAAAATTTAAAAAAAAAACCTCAAAATGTACAGTTCCAAATTATGATTCACAACAAAGTTTCAAAACATTTTATTGGTTGTAAAGAGCTGAAAATGGTCATTTGTTTAACCTTTTAACTGGTCACATTTCATGGACAGGTCACGTGCCCCCAGTGGAACAGCGCAGCAACTGCGACTGTCAACTCACTGACATCCCCAGCTGGACTGGCGATTTGTACTGATCTGTCAGTTCAGAAGGTGGCAGGCACGCGTTAGAGGACTTACGGATGACACGTAATACACCCAAGAAGAAGAAATCCTTATTTCATTTTTTTTCTGTTTTCAATTCAATTCAATTCAACTTTATTTATACAGCGCCATTTCACAACAACAGTCATCTCATAGCACTTTCAACTGTAGGGGAAACCCCCACAATTGCAGAAAGACCCCAGCAAGCAGGCAATCCCCTATGAGCAAGCGCTTGGCGACAGTGGAGAGGAAAAACTCCCTTTTAACAGGAAGAAACCTTCAGCAGAACCAGGCTCAGGGAGGGGCAGTCATCTGCTGCAACTGGCTGGGGCATGAGGAGATAGGGAAGATGAAAAGAACAGACATGTAGAGAGCAAACAGCACAATGGGGATTCAATCTATGGGAGAGAACAAACAGATGTTAATGACCAGCCAAAAAAAAAAAAAAAAAAATTAAAAAAAAAAATATATATATATATATATATATATCATTGAGAGTGAAGAAAGGAGTGAAGCCCAGTGCAATTACTGGAGGTCCCCCGGTTGTCCAAACCTAATAGTAGCATAACTAAGGGAGGGTTCAGAAACACATGATCCCTCCCTAATTGTAGGCTATATCAAAAAGGAAGGTTTTAACCCTATTCTTAAAAACAGAGATTGAGACTGACTCCCAAATGCAGATTAGCAGCTGGTTCCACAAGAGAGGAGCTTGATAACTGAAGGATCTGCCCCCCATTGTACTTTTGGAGATTCTAGGTATTACAAGTAATCCAGCATTTTGGGAGCGTAGTGCTCTGGTAGGATAATAGGGTACTATCAGATCTTTTAAATAAAAAGGGGCCTGATTGTTTAGAGCTTTAAAAATGAGAAGAAGTATTTTAAACTTAATTCTAAACTCTATGGGAAGCCAATTAAGGGAGACCAGAACTGAAAAGATATGATCTCTCTTTCTAGTACCTGTTAAAACTCTTGCAGCAGCATTTTGGATCAACTGAAGACTTTTTAGAGATGTTTTAGGACAACCTGATAATAAAGAGTTACAATAATCTAATCTAGAGCTAACAAAAATGTGGATCAGTTTCTATGCATCACTCTGAAACAAGATGCTCCTAATCTTGGCAATATTAAGCAAATGATAGAAGGCAGTCTTTGAAACGAATTTAATATGTGAATTGAAAAACAGATCCTGATCAAAAATAA
Source organism: Pholidichthys leucotaenia (assembly GCA_020510985.1). Lineage (NCBI taxonomy): Eukaryota > Metazoa > Chordata > Actinopteri > Cichliformes > Pholidichthyidae > Pholidichthys > Pholidichthys leucotaenia. Next base: position 245,223,408 of record CM035845.1, on the reverse strand, counting down.
CTCCAAGGTTCCTCACAGAGCTATTAAGAGACAGAGTAACTGCATCCAAACTAAAAGTTTGATTTGGAAAGGTATTTCTAAGGTTTTTTGGACCAACAAGAATGACTTAAGTCTTATCTGAATTTAATAGCAGGAAATTACAAGTCATCAAAGCTTTGATTTCCTTAAGACAGGCTTCTAACTTGGCAAAATTGATTACTATCTTCTGGCTTCATTGACAGGTATAATTGTGTGTCATCTGCATAACAATGAAAATGTATCCAGTGCTTCCTAATAATGTTGCCTAACGGAAGCATATATAAACTAAAAAGAGTAGGGCCTAGGACAGATCCCTGTGGACCTCCATGACTGAGCTTTGAGTAGAAAGAAAACTCATTATTGACATGAACAATCTGGAACCTATCAGATAAATAAGATCTAAACCACTGCAACGAAGCTCCATTCAGTCCAACATAGTGTTCTAATCTATCCAGTAGAATATTATGATCGATAATATCAAAAGCTGCACTAAGGTCTAAAAGGACAAGTATAGAAACAAATCCATTATCAGATGCAATCAGGAGGTCATTAGTGACCTTCACTAAGGCTGTTTCAGTACTATGATGCATTCTAATCCCAGATTGAAATTCTTCAAATAAACCATGTCCCTGCAAGTGGTCAAATAATTGCATAGCAACAACTCTTTCTAAGATTTTTGAAATGAAAGGGAGATTAGAGATTGGTCTGTAGTTAGCTAAAACTCCTGGATCAAGCGTTGGCTTTTTGAGAAAGGGTTTAATTACAGCAGTTTTAAAAGCCTGTGGTACATGGCCTAAAGTTAATGAAGAATTGATTATATGAAGAATAAAGCCACCAATAAATGGGAAGACTTCTTTAAATAACCTGGTAGGAATAGGGTCTAAAAGAAAAGTTGAAGGCTTGGATGAGGAAACTATTTTGTCTAACTCTAAAAGGTCAATTGGAGTAAACTGATCCAAACAGATGTCAATTGAAGGAGTTGTAGAAGTTACTGAATTTAAGTTAATGGTGGGAAGAATCTGACTGATTTTGTCTCTAATAGATGAAATTTTATGATTGAAAAAGTTCCTGAAGTCCTGACTAGTAAGCTGTAAGGGAATACTAGGATTGACAGAGTCCTGACTCTTTGTCAGTCTGGCTACAGTGCTGAAAAGAAACCTGGGATTATTCTTGTTCTCTTCTATTAATCCTGAATAATAACTCATTCTAGCTATTCTCAGAGATTTTTTATAAATTAAAAGATGATTTCTCCAAGCTAAATAGATTTCATCTAAATTAGTGGAGCACCATTTTCTTTCTCCCCCTCATGGATCGTCACCTTATCGTGGTGGGGGGGTTTGCGTGCCCCAGTGATCCCAGGAGCTATGTTGTCCGGGGCAATTTGCCTCTGATAGGGTCTCCCAAGACAAACTGGTCCTGGGTGAAGGGCCAGACTAAGAACGATCCAACAGACTCTCATGAATTGTATATCAAGGATTCAGTGTACCCCGCCCGGTATGGGGTTACCGGGGCCCCACCCTGGAGCCAGGCCTGGGGGAGGGGCTCGAAGGCTAGCGTCTGGTGGCCGGGTTTCCACCCATGGGACCCGGCCGGGCTCAGCCCGAAGGAGTTACATGGGTCCGCCCTCCAGTAGGTTCACCACCTGCAGGAGGGATCATGGAAGTCCGGTGCTATGTGGATTAGGTGGCAGTCAAAGGCGGAGACCTTGGCGGACTGATCCCAAGCTTTCTAAACTGGCTTTTGGTACGTGGAATGTCACCTCTCTGGTGGGGAAGGAGCCTGAGCTGGTGTACGAGATTGAGCGATACCGGCTAGATATAGTCGGCCTCACCTCAACACACAGCTCCGGTTCCGGAACCAGTCTCCTGGAGAGGGGCTGGAGCTTGGCCTTTTCTGGAGTTGCCCCGGGCGAGAGGCGACGAGCAGGGGTAGGTATTCTTGTATCGCCCCACCTTGCTGCCTCTATATTGGAGTTTTCCCCGGTGGACGAAAGGGTTGCTTCCCTGCGCCTTCGGGTTGGGAAACGGGTCCTGACCATCATTTGTGCCTATGCACCAAATGATGTTTCAGAGTACCCACCCTTTTTGGAGTCTGTGACTGGGGTGCTGGAGGGTGCTCCTCCTGGAGACTCCATTGTCCTACTGGGGGACTTCAATGCGCACGTGGGCAACGACAGTGAAACTTGGAGGGGGGTGATTGGGAGGAACGGCCTGCCCGATCTGAACCCGAGTGGTGTTCAGTTATTGGACTTCTGTGCTAACCACAGTCTGTCCATAACGAACACCATGTTCAAGCATAAGGGTGTCCATATGTGCACCTGGCACCAGGACACCCTAGGCCGCAGGTCGATGATCGATTTTGTTATCGTATCATCAGACCTGCGACCGTATGTCTTGGACACCCGAGTAAAGAGAGGTGCAGAGCTGTCAACTGATCACCACCTGGTGGTGAGTTGGATCCGATGGCAGGGGAGGAAGCCATTCAGACCTGGTAGACCCAAACGTATAGTGAGGGTGTGCTGGGAGCGTCTGGCTGAGGCCCCTGTCCGGGAGGTCTTCAACTCCCACCTCCGGAAGAACTTCAACCACATTCCGAGGGAGTCTGGAGACATGGAGTCTGAATGGGCCATGTTCTCCACCTCTGTTGTCGAAGCGGCGGCCCAGAGCTGCGGCCGCAAGGTGGTCGGTGCATCTCGTGGTGGCAACCCCCGAACCAAGTGGTGGACACCAGTGGTGAGGGGGGCCATTAAGCTGAAGAAGGAGTCCTATCAAGCTTGGTTGGCTTGTGGGACTCCCGAAGCAGCTGAGGTGTACCGGCAGGCCAAGCGGAGTGCAGCTCGGGTGGTTGCTGAAGCAAAAACCCGGGTATGGGAGGAGTTCGGTGAGGCCATGGAACAAGACTTTCGGTCGGCTTCAAAGAGATTCTGGCAAACTGTTCGGCGGCTCAGGAGGGGAAAGCAGCTCCCCGTCCACACTGTGTATGGTGCGGATGGGACACTGTTGACTTCAACTGGGGATATCGTCGGGCGGTGGAAGGAATACTTCGAGGATCTCCTCAATCCCACTGATACGCCTTCCACAGAGGAAGCAGGGTTTGGGGACAAGGGGGATGACTCGCCTATCACAGGGGCTGAGGTCGCCAAGGTGGTTAAAAATCTCCTTGGTGGCCGGGCCCCAGGGGTGGACGAGATTCGCCCCGAGTACCTCAAGGCCCTGGATGTTGTTGGGTTGTCATGGTTGACACGCCTCTGCAACATTGCGTGGAGGTCGGGGGCAGTGCCTTTGGCATGGCAAACCGGGGTGGTGGTTCCTCTCTTCAAAAAAGGGGACCGGAGGGTGTGCTCCAACTTTAGAGGGATCACACTCCTCAGCCTCCCTGGGAAGGTCTATGCCAAGGTACTGGAGAGGAGAGTCCGGCCGTTGGTCGAACCTCGGATTCAGGAGGAGCAATGTGGTTTTCGTCCTGGCCGTGGCACATCGGACCAGCTCTTTACCCTCTCGAGAATTCTTGAGGGTTCGTGGGAGTTTGCCCAACCAGTTTACATGTGTTTTGTGGACTTGGAGAAGGCATTTGACCGCGTCCCTCGTGGATTTTTGTGGGGGGTGCTTCAGGAGTATGGGGTATCGGGCTTGTTGTTACGAGCTATTCGGTCTCTGTACGACCGTTGTGAGAGTTTAGTTCGTATCGCCAACACTCGGTCGGAGTCATTCCCAGTGAGAGTTGGACTCCGCCAGGGCTGCCCTTTGTCACCGGTCCTGTTCATAATTTTTATGGACAGGATTTCTAGGCGCAGCCAGGGAATGGAGGGTGTCATGCTTGGTGACCACAGGATCTCATCTCTGTTGTTTGCAGATGATGTTGTCCTGTTGGCTTCATCCAGCAATGACCTACAGCTCTTGCTGGGACGGTTTGCCGCTGAGTGTGAAGCGGCTGGGATGAGAATCAGCACCTCCAAGTCCGAGTCCATGGTCCTCAGCCGGAAAAAGGTGGATTGTCCTCTCCGGGTTGGGGACAGGCTCCTGCCCCAAGTGGAGGAGTTTAAGTATCTTGGGGTCTTGTTCACGAGTGAGGGGAAAATGGAGCGAGAGATCGACAGACGGATTGGAGCAGCATCTGCAGTGATGCGGACGTTGTACCGGTCTGTTGTGGTGAAGAGGGAGCTTAGTTCTAAGGCAAAGCTGTCAATTTACCAGTCAATCTACGTTCCTACTCTCACCTATGGTCACGAGCTTTGGGTAATGACCGAAAGAACGAGATCGCGGATACAAGCGGCTGAAATGAGCTTTCTCCGTAGGATTGCTGGACTCACCCTCAGAGATAGGGTGAGGAGCTCAGTCATCCGGGAGAGGCTCAGAGTAGAACCGCTGCTCCTCCACATTGAAAGGAGTCAGTTGAGGTGGTATGGGCATCTGATTAGGATGCCTCCTGGACGCCTCCCACTTGAGGTGTTTCAGGCACGTCCCACTGGGAGGAGACCCCGGGGCAGACCCAGGACTCGGTGGAGAGACTATGTCTCCCAGCTAGTCTGGGAACGCCTTGGTATCCCCTCTGAAGAGCTGGAGCAGGTGGCTGGGGAGAGGGAAGTCTGGGCTTCTCTGCTTGAACTGCTGCCTCCGCGACCCGGACCTCCGGAAAAGCGGTAGAAGATGGATGGATGGATGGCATTTTCTTTCTAATTGACGAGTCTTCTGTTTTAAGCTACAAGTTTCTGTGTTGAACCAAGGAGTTAGAAATCTTTGATTAGACTTTTTCTTTTTTAAAGGGGCTACCATGTCTAGAGTCTGATGCAGAGAAGCTGTAACACTATCTACCATGCTATCAATTACAGAAGGAGTAAGCTGTCTATAGCTTATTTCTGTTGTGCTGACACATGGCATAGAAGAAACAATCTGCATAAATTTGGTAACAACATCATCTGAGAGGCATTTACTGTAGTAATATTTTTTCCTTTGGAGCCAAATGGTCAGAAATAGTAAAATCAAAGGTTAACAGACAATGGTATGACAGTACAGGGTTATGAGGAGACACTACCAGCTTTTCTATTTCTATGCCATATGTCAGAACAAGGTCGAACGTATGGTGGAGATAATGGGTAGAATTTCCTACTTTCTGAGAAAACCCCATTAAGTCTAAAATTGAATTAAATGCCAAATTAAGGCAATCACTATCTACATCTACATGCATATTAAAGTCCCCTCCTATAATTATTCTATCTGATTTCAGCACTAAATCAGCTAAGAATTCAGCAAATTCGGATAAAAACTAGGTTGTAGGTTGTGGAGTAGGTTGATGGGGGAAGATAAACTATGGCAAATAAAATTGGGTTTAGCCTAAAATTGCTAAAATGCCCAATATTGAGGACCAGGCCCTCAGAGGAATTATAATGTGTGTTTTTTATTTTTTATTTATTTATTTATTTATTTTTTGCTTTACATTAAGTAGTAATTTGGAATGGAAAATTGTTGCTACTCGTCCTCCACGACCAGAACTTCTGGGATTTTGACAGTTTAAATAACCAGAGGGAGTTGATTCATTCAAACCAACATAATCCTCTTGCCCTAACCAAGTCTCTGTAAGGGATATTAAATCAATCTGATGGTCAATTAACAGATCGTGGACTAGCAGAGACTTGGGAGTTAAAGACCTAATATTTTACAAACCACATTTAATTTTTAAATTATGAGGAGAAATAGAGGCCAAATCATTCAATTTAGAGGCTTCATGTTTAATTTGAGTTTTACCAACTTTTTGTTTAATCACTTTGGGATGCTTATACACTATATTTTTATTTACTTTGGAGGGAGCAGACAATGATTCTCTGATGGGGAAGACGGGGGCTAAGTTGAGAGGTGGCGGATGAAGAGGAGTTGCAGAGAGGCGTGTAAGACTGCGACTCTGCTTCCTGGTCCCAACTCTGAGTTGTCAAGGTTGTGGAAATTTGGATAAAAATGATGCCAGATTATAAGATAAATGAGACGCACCATCCAAAATGGGATGGATGCCGTCTTGTATAATAAGACCAGGTTTTCCCCAAAATGAGCTCCAATTGTCAATGTAGCCCACATCGTTTGCAGGACACCACACAGACAGCCAGCGGTTGAAGGATGACAAACAGCTAAACATGTCATCACTGCTCAGATTGGGGAGGGGCCCGGAGAATATTACAGAGGCAGACATTGTTTTGGCAAAGTCACACACTGATTCCACATTAATTTTTGTGACTTCCGATTGCTGGAGTTGGACGTCATTAATGCCAGTGTGGATAACAATTGTGGAGTATTTACAGTTTCTTTTAGCCAGCATTTTCAAATTTGACTTGATGTCGCCTGCTCTGGCCCCAGGAATGCATTTGACTATGGCCACTGGAGTCTCTAGGTTCACGTTTCTGACTACAGAGTCGCCAATGATCAGAGTTTTTTCCTCAGCGGGTGTGTTGCTGAGCGGGGAAAAACGATTAGAAACATGAACAGGTTGGTGATTAACCGGGGCTTTGCGACTAGGCTTCCTTCTCACTGTCACCCACCCAGTGTCCTCGCTGCTGAGGAGGACCAGAGGACCGCTAACAAGCCCTATGCTAGGGAGCTCCGCTGCAGCTAGGGGACGTCCGTCAAGATTAACTGGCGCAGACGGTGTTTCAATGCAGCGGAGCTGGGATTCCAAATCAGACAACCTTGTCTCAAGCACCTCAAAAAGACAACATTTATTACGTTTACCATTATCATTAAAAGAGGCAGAGGTGTAGCTAAACATCTGACAGAGGGAGCACACCAGAGGAGGAGAGGAAGGAGAGGTAGTAGCCATAGCAAGTGGCTAACCCAAAGCTAACACAAACACTGATGAAAGGTGAACAGAAGGCTAAAGAGGGTGATTAGATGACACTGAGTGCGCACACAGATGCAAGAGGCTTGATGAACAGAAGTGAGAGCTAGCGATAGATGGAAAAAGTGATTAAAATGCAATTAAAGGCAAAATTCTTGGGAGAACGAGGAGCGCAAACCACAGACAGTCAGCAACACAGGAAGTGACGATACATTACCACAGGATCAACAACAAACAGAGCTTCGAAAACTTTGCTTCTCTGAGCTCAGAAAACCAATATAAGATAAGATAAGATAAGATAAGATAAGCCTTTATTAGTCCCACAACGGGGAAATTCCAGGATTGCAACAGCACAGGGATAGCAACACTCAGAGCAACAATCAGAAGGCAAGAAAAAAAAAAAAAAAAAAAAAAAAAAAAAAAAAAAAAGCAAGCAAGAGCAGCTAATAAACATATGTACGTATTACTATAAAATATACAGTATATATATACACACACACACAGACACACAGTGCAGAGCATTGTAGCTGGATGGAATAAATATATGAATATATGAACACACAGTGCAGAGCATTGTAGCTAGATGGAATAAATATGTAAATATATAAACACCCACAGTACGGAGCATTGCAGCTAGGTGGAATAAATATGCAAGTATATAAACACACACAGTGCGGAGCAATGTAGCTAGATGGAATAATATGTAGATATATAAATATATAAACACCCACAGTACGGAGCATTGTAGCTAGATGGAATAAATATGCAAATATATAAACACACACAGTGCAGAGCATTGTTGCTAGATGGAATGAAACAGCATAACCGTCTACTTAGTTATCCTACATGGTATGATTATGTGCCCATACATATTCTCACCCTCCATAGCGACCGGTATGTTCCTAGTTGTATGCCGGAGAGGACCATTGTGTAAGTCTATTGCATCTTTTGCATTCAAAAAACTATTAGTTTGTTACGTCTTTTTGCTATCTCTGCGAGCAGCCCTGCTTAGGTTGTACAGTCTGACAGCCGTTGGTAGGAAGGACCTACGAAACCTCTCGGTTGTGCACCTGGGATGATGTAGTCTGCTGCTAAATGAGCTCCTCAGTGCATTCAGTATGTCCTGCATAGGGTGGAACTCGGACTCCAGCAGAGATGACAGTTTAGCCACCGTCCTTCTCTCTCCTATCTCCTCCATCGGATCAAGGCGCTGCCCCAGGACAGAGCTAGCTTTCTTAATCAGTTTGTTCAGTCTCTTCCTATCGGCTGCAGTAATGCCACTGCCCCAGCAGACCACTCCAAAAGTGATGGCTGATGCCACCACCGTGTCATAGAATGACTTCAGCAGCGCCCCTTGTACACCAAAAGACCTGAGTCTCCTCAGCAGGAACAGCCTGCGCTGTCCCTTCTTGTAGAGTGCATCAGTATTGTGTGACCAGTCTAGTTTATTGTTCAGATGAATACCCAGGTACTTATAGGATGTCACCATCTCGATGTCTGTTCCCTGTATATTTACTGGTACTGTGAGGGGCTGCCCATGCCTGCGGCAGTCCACCACCAGCTCCTTAGTTTTCCTCGCGTTGATCTGGAGGCAGTTCCGATGGCACCAGTCCACGAAGTCCTGGATAAGCCCTCTGTACTCAGCTTCATCTCCATTGGAGATGAGGCCAACGATCGCAGAGTCATCAGAGAACTTCTGTAGATGGCAGTGTGTTGTGTTGTGTGAGAAGTCCGCAGTATAAAGAGTGAACAGGAAGGGAGCCAGCACCGTTCCCTGGGGGGCCCCCGTGCTACTGATGATCGTGTCGGACACACAGTCCCGGGTTCTCACAAACTGAGGCCGGTTCGTGAGGTAGTCCAGGATCCATGATGACAGGTGCTGGTCCACCCCTGCGCGCAGCAGCTTGTCCTTCAGGATCATCGGTTGGATGGTGTTGAAAGCACTGGAGAAGTCAAAGAACATGATCCTCACCATATTCCCGGGCTTCTCCAGGTGGGACAGAGAACGGTGAAGGAGGAAGATCACCGCATCCTCCACCCCAATGCCATGCTGGTAGGCGAACTGGAGTGGATCCATCGCTGGTTCCACCAGGGGGCGGAGGTGAGCAAGGAGCAGTCTCTCCAGGGTCTTCATCAAGTGGGACGTCAAGGCCACCGGTCTGTAGCTGTTCAGGTCTTTGGGGTGGGAAGTTTTTGGTACAGGTACCACACAAGATGTTTTCCACAGCTGTGGTACCCTCCCCAGTTTCAGGCTCATGTTGAAGATATACGTCACAATCCCACACAGCTGGTCTGCACAGGACTTGAGGAGCTTTGCGCTGATGCCGTCCGGTCCCGGCGCCTTCCTCGCCTTGATCTTCCTCAGCTCCGTCCTCACCTGGGTCCTGGTCAGGGTCAGGATGGGGGGCTGTGTGTTGGGAGTGGGGGGGTGTTGGTAGAGTGGGGAGTGGGCAGCAGGACTTGATTTCTTTAGAGGCAGCAGTGGTTGTTGTGCAGTCAGGGGGGAGGGCGGTTGGTCAAATCTATTGAAAAACAGATTCAGGTTGTTCGCCCACTCCCTGCCCCCTGTGGCCTGGGGGGAGGTATTCTGGAGCCCCGAGATGGTTTTGAGGTTTCTCCAGACCCCGCTGATGTCGCTCTGTTGCAGCTTGTCCTCCATCTTCTTCCTGAAGCTGTCCTTGCCTTCTCTGATCTTTCTCCTCAGCTCCCTCTGTACGGACTTCAGCATCTCCCTGTTCCCCGACCTGAAGATCCTCTTCTTCTCTCTCAGAAGTGTTTTTATCTCAGGGTTGATCCAGGGTTTGTTGTTTGAGTGACGTCGTATGGTCTTGGTGGGAACGGATTTGTCCACACAGAAGCTGAGGTAGCCCGTGAAGGTGTGAATGAGGCCATCGATGTCCTCACCATGTGGATCGCAGAGCTGCTTCCAGGCGGTGGCTTCAAAACAGCCCTTTAGGGTGTCCATTGTCTCCTCAGACCATAACTCCACAGTGTGCATGGCCGGAGGTTGTCTGTGCACTAGGGGTTTGTACACCGGCCGGAGATGAACCAAGTTGTGATCCGATCTCCCGAGTGGGGGTAGTTGTGATGAGGTGTACGCCTCCTTAGTGTTTGCGTAGAATAAATCCAGTGTTTTATTGTCTCTAGTGTGGCATGTGACATACTGGGTGAACGTGGGTAGAATGGGAGACAGTGAAACATGGTTGAAATCGCCTGAGATGAGGAGAAGAGCATCTGGGTGTTCTGTCTGCAGCCTGCTGGTTACTGAATGGATGACGTCACGTGCTGTCCCAGCGTTCGCCGTCGGATTTGCATAAACAACAATGCAGATCACGTGTGAGTGTTCTCTCGGGAGATATGTAGGCCTCATGCTAACAGCTAGCAACTCAATGTCTTTGCTGCAGTGTCGTTGTTTAACAGTGATATGTCCCGGTCTGCACCAGTTGTTGTTAACATACATGATCACTCCACCGCCCCTAGTTTTGCCACTCTCTGGTGTTCGGTCAGCTCGTATCATGTGAAAACCCTCCAGCTCAATGTTAGCATCTGCTGCTAGTTCAGTTAGCCACGTCTCAGTAAACAAAAGGAGAGAGCACTCCCGGTATGTGCTATCATAACGGGAGATAGCCGCTAGCTCATCTAACTTTCCCAGTATCGACCGTACATTTCCCATGACAACAGATGGAAGGGAGGGTCTGTACCTTATATTTTTTGTCCTCCGCCTTACTCCAGCCCGGCAGCCGCGGCGTTTTCGCCTCAGTTCACTCGGTATGTCGAGTTTTTCCAATGGGACCGGGTGGCGGTTGAATGCTAGCAGCTGTTCTCTGCTGTATCGTATCCTGCTATAGACAGTGGCTCCGTCCACCGGCTCAGGAGACATTTAGGACGATCTGTGTGTCCGTGATATAAGTGGGGTGAAAAAAAAAGACGGATCAAAAGAGAGAGGAAGGGAAAAAGACTCGGAATCGAGCCGCTGTTGCAAAAGGCAGCCTACTCGTGTGGCGCCGAGAAAAAAAAAAAAAAAAAAGAAAAATATGACCGCCTGGATCATCGCACCCATCACATAAACGGCTTTGTACATGGAAAATAGCCACAGGATACAAGCAAAATTTATATGGGATAATCATAAGGCTTTGTAGATGTAGTAGAGAGTGTAAATGACCGACAGAACACAAAATAACCACCATGAATGACGAAAACACAGCAACCACGCCGGCCAGCCAGTCCCCCTTTGTCAACAGTAAGTGACAAATTTCTTTCTTTCTTTCTTTACATTTCTTTCTTTCTTTACATTGTACTGATATTGTGGTTCATATAGTTTGAAGATAAAATAACAAAATTCCCCTGTAGATTAAACAGTGTCAAAAAAACAAACCATTCTTTGTGCAAATATGTCCAAAGTCCACTTTTGACTGAGTTATGTAATTTATATAGCTGCCATGACATTATGCAAATTAGATGCATAAATTTATTCCTATCTGAAACATTGGATCATATTCTACATCTTTCTAATTGACAGTAAGCCATTATCTCTTGCAACTTTCAAGTTATAGCCTTCAAAATCTGAACTATTTTATTTACAAAAAATTACCACTCTTGACCACTAGTGGTTATGTTGCCATAAGGCGACTGGGACAGTTAGAGGGTAATTTGCAGCATTAGGATTTCATATTTACTGAAGTTGAAATCTATTTCAATCAAAAACATCTTAACAGACAAAGTTACATCTTAATATAGGACCCTTTCTTTGATATAACCTTCACAATTTGTGCAACTATTGATCTTGTGAGCTTTTGGACAGTTTCTGCTTGAATTTCTTTTCAAGATGTCAGAATAGCCTCCCACAGCTGTTGTTTTGATATGAACTGCCTCCCAACCTCATAGATCTTTTGCTTGAGGATGTTCCAAAGGATCTCAGTAGGGTTGAGGTCAGGGGAGGGTGGGGGCCACACCATCATTTTCTCTCGTTTTATGCACATTGCACCCAATGACACAGATGTATTCTTTGCAGCATGAGATGGTGCATTGTCATGCATCAAGGTAATTTTGCTATGGAAGGCACAGTTCTTCTTTTTGTACACTGGAAGAAAGTGGTCAGTCAGAAACTCTAGATACTTTGCCAAGGTCATTTTCAAAGCTTCAGGGACTCTAAAGGGGCCTACCAGCTCTTTCCCCATGATTCCGCCCCAAAACATGACTCTGCCACCCCCTTGCTGACTTTGCAGCCTTGTTGGGACATGGTGACCATCCACTAACCATCCATTACTCCAACCATCTGGACCATCCAGAGTTCCATGGCACTCATCAGTAAACAAGACTGTTTGAAAATTAGTCTTCATGTATTTCTGGGCCCATTGCAACTATTTCTGTTTGTGAGCATTGATTAGGGGTGGCCGAACAGTAGGTTTATACACAACTGCAAGCCTCTGGAGGATCCTTTACCTTGAGGTTTGTGGGACTCCAGAGGTACCAGCAACTTCAAATCCATACCTATCTGCTGCTTTGTACTGGCATTTTAACAGCTACTCTCTCAATCCAATGAATTTTACTGGCAGAAACCTTCCCCATTATGCCTTTATCTGCACAAACCCTATCTGTGCTCTGAATCAGCCACAAATTTCTTCACAGTACAATGATCATTCTTAAGATTTCATGAAATATCTAATGTTTTCAAACCTTGTCCAAACCATTGCACTATTTGATGCTTTTCAGTATGCTCTTCTTTCCCATATCGCTTGAAACCTGTGGCATGCTGGATAATGTGGAACATCCTTCTTAAGTAGTTTTCCTTTAATTGGGCTCACCTGGCAAACTAATTATGATAGGTGTCTGAAATTGATATCAGTGATCCAAAGAGCCCAGAGCCACAACGCCATACTTGAATTTATTTGTAAAACAAACAAACAAACAAACAAAAAAGAATGTTTATGACACTAAAATCCTATTTGCATAATAATTTGGAACACAGTTTATACAGGGGAGTTCCACTGAGAGGAAACCTCTCTTTTTCAAGGATGCCCTGTTCACACTCACACATATTCACACTTGGAAGTGGCCCAGTACAACTACAGACGGACTTGTGGCCACTGAGTGTGCACACTCAGTGTCACCTAATCACCCTCTCTAGCCTTCTGCTCACCTTTCATTGGTGTTTATTTTAGCTTCAGGTGAGCGATTAGCCATGGCTACTTGCTCTCCTTCCCCTTTTCCTCTGGTGTACTTTTTGTGTCAGATGTTTAGCAACACCTCTGCCTCTTTTAGTGATAGTGGTAAATGTAATAAATGTCTTTTTGAGGCGCTCAAGGCCAGGTTGTGTGATTTGGAATCCCGGCTCCACTGCATTGAAATACCATTAGCACCTGTTAATAATGATGGATTCCCGTTAGCTGCAGCGGAGTGTCGTGGCATAGGTCCTGCTAGCCATAGCCATAACCCAGCAACCACCTCTCCTGAGCAGCCAGGAGAGAACGGGTGGGTGACGGTGAGAAGGAGGCATAGTCGCAAGTCCCTGGTTCACCACAAACCTGTTCAAATTTCTAATCGATATTCCCCGCTCAGTGACACACCTGCTGAGGAAAAAACTCTGATCACTGGTGACTCTGTAGTCAGAAATGTGAACCTAGAGACTCCAGTGGCCACAGTCTAATGCATTCCCAGGGCCAGAGCACACAATATTAAGTCAAATTTGAGAAAGCTGGCTATAACTAACTGTAAATACTCCACAATTGTTTTCCATGTCGGCATTAACAACATCCGACTTCGGCAGTGGGAAGTTAAAAAACTTGGTGTGGAATTGGTGTGTTGTTTTGCCAAAATGATGTTGGCCTCTATAGTATTCTCTGGGCCCCTCCCCAGCCTGAACAGTGATGACATGTTTAGCAGCGTGTCATCCTTCAACCGCTGGCTGTCTTAGTGGTGTCCTGAAAATGATGTGGGCTACATAGGCAATTGGAGCTCCTTTTGATGAAAATCTGGTCTTGTTAGGCGAGACGGCATCCATCCCACTTTGGATGGTGTGTCTCCTTTATCTAACAATCCGGCATCATTTTTATCCAAAGTTCCAAAGCCTTGACTACTTCTCAGAGTTGGGACCAGGAAGCAGAGTTGGCGTCTTACACATATCTCTGCAGCTCCTCTTCTTCTTCCACCCCTCAATTTAGCCTCTGTTCCCACCATTTTTTTTTTTTTTTTTTACTTCCGGCGCCACACGAGTTGGCTGCCCTTTGCAACAGCGGCTCAATTCTGAGTCTTTTTATCTTCCTTCTTCTTTCTGATCCGGTGATAACTTTCTGATCCGGCACACCTTTCACTCTATATATATCACGGACACACAGATCGCCCCAAAAGTCTCCCGAGTTGGCGGACGGAGCCTCTGTTTACAGCAGGAGACGATAGAGCAGGGAACAGCTAGCTAGCACTCAACCGCCACCCGGTGCTAATGGAGAAACTCGACTGGGAGAACTGAAGCGAAAACGACGCGGGTGCCGGGCTGGAGTTTAGGCGGCATGCAAGCAATATAAGAATAATAAAGAGCGATGGCAAGAACCAAGCAGACCGCCCGTAAATCTACTGGAGGAAAAAGCCCCCAGGAAGCAGCTGGCCACCAAGGCTGCTCGGAAAAGCGCTCCGGCCACCGGCGGAGTGAAGAAGCCTCACTGTTACAGGCCCAGTACCGTGGCTCTGAGAGAGATCCGTCACTACCAGAAATCCACAGAGCTGCTCATCCGTAAGCTGCCCTTCCAGCGCCTGGTGAGGGAGATCACTCAGGACTTCAAGACCGACCTGTGCTTTCAGAGCTCCGCTGTCATGGCTCTGCAGGAGGCCAGCGAGGCCTACCTGGTGGGTCTCCTCGAGGACACCAACCTGTACGCCATCTACGCCAAGAGGGTCACCATCATGCCCAAAGACATCCAGCTGGCCCGCCCCATCCGCGGAGAGAGAGCTTAGACTTTCTGCTGCACATCCACCAACCACAATGCTCCGCACTGTGTCTATATATATATATATATATATATATATATATATATATATATATATATATATATATATATACGAGGTATGTGTGTGTGTGTGTGTGTGTGTGTGTGTATATATATATATATATATATATATATATATATTAATATGTACATATGTATACTAGCTGCTCTTGTTTTTTTTTTTCTTGCTTTCTGATTGTTGCTCTGAGTGTTGCTATCCCTGTGCTGTTGCAATCCTGGAATTTCCCCATTGTGGGACTAATAAAGGCTTATCTTATCTTATCTTATCTTATCAGAGAACCACTGTCTGCTCCCTCTAAAGTAAATAAAAATATAATGCATAAGCATCCTAAAGTGATTAAACAAAAAGCTGATAAAATTCAAATTAAATATGTAGCCTCTAAAGCTAATGACTTGGCCTCTGTTCCTCCTCATAATTTAAAAATTAAATGCATTTTATTAAAAATTTGGTCTCAAACTCCCAAGTCTCTGCTAGTCCATGATCTGTTAATTGATCATCAGATTGATTTATTATCCCTTACAGAGACTTGGTTAGGGCAAGAGGATTGTGTTGGTTTAAATGAATCAACTCCCTCTGGTTATTTAAACTGTCAAAATCCCAGAAGTTCTGGTTGTGGAGGACGAGTAGCAACAATTTTCCATTCCAAATTACTAGTTAATGTAAAGCAAAAAAAAATAAAAACAAAACAAAACAAAACATGTTCTAATTCCTTTGAGGGCCTGGTCCTCAGTATAGGGCATGTTAGCAATTTTAGGTTAAAACCAATTTTATTTGCCATAGTTTATCACTCCCACAGCTTACTCAGAATTTTTATTTGAATTTGCAGAATTCTTAGCTTATTTGGTGTTTGAATCTACGTTTAATGTTGCAGCATTGCACCGAGACAAATTCATAGTTTGTGTACTACATGAACAATGGCAATAAATCTCATTCTGATTCTGATTCTGAATCGGATAAAATAATTATAGTAGGGGATGTCAATATACATGTAGCTGTAGATAGTGATTGCCTTAATATCACATTTATTTCATTATTAGAGTCAATAGGGTTTTCACAGAAAGTAGGAAATTCTATCCATTTTCTCCACCACACACTGGACCTTGTTCTCACATATGGCATAGAAACAGAAAATCTGGTTGAGTTCCCTCATAACCCTGTACTGTCAGACCATTACCATTTAGTTTTTGATTTTAGTTTTTCAGAGTATTTGGCTGCTAAAGAAAAATATTACTAGAGTAGATGTCTCTCAGATCATGCTGTTACTAAACTTGAGCAGATTGTTTCCTCAATTCCATGTGTCAACAAAACGGAGATAAGTTATGGAGATTTTACTCCTTCTGTATTTGATAGCTTTATAGATAGTGTTAAAACTTCTCTGTATCAGACTCTAGACATGGTGGCCCCTTTAAAAAAGAAAAAAGTCTAATCATAGATTTCTGTCTCCTTGGTTCAATGCAGAAACTCGTAGCTTAGAATAGAAGACTTGTTAATTCCAAAGAAAATGATGCTACACTAAATTAGATAAAATCTAACTAGCTTGGAGAAATCAACTTCCAATTTATTAAAAACAATCTCTTAGAATAGCCTGAACAACTTATTAGTCTGCAATAATAGAAGAGAACAAGAATAATACCAGGTTTCTTTTCAGCACTGTAGGTAGGCTGACAAAGAGTCAGGACTCTGTCAAATCTAACATTCTCTTAGAGCTCACTAGTCAGGACTTTATGAATTTCTTCAATAATAAAACTTCATCAGAAATAAAATCAGTCAAATCCCCCCCCTACCATTAAGTTAAACACAGTAACAACTACAATTCCTTTAACTGACATTCATTTGGATGAGTTTACGTCAACTGACCTTTTAGAGTTAGATAAAATAATTCCCTCATCCAAGCCTTCAACTTCTGTACTAGACCCTATTCGAAATAGGTTATTTAAAGAAGTCTTCCCATTTATTGGTAGTTCTATTCTTTAAATAATCAATTCTTCATTAACATTAGGCAATGTGCTGCAGGCTTTTAAAACTGCTGTAATTAAACCGTTACTTAAAAAAAAAAACAAAAAAAACCAACACTGGATCCAGGAGTTTTGGCTAACTATAGATTAAGCTCTAATCTGCCTTTTATTTCAGAAATCTTTTTGTTGCTACACAATTATTTGATCACTTACAGGGAAAAGGTTTATTTGAAGAGCTTCATTCAGGGTTCAGAATTCATCATAGTACTGAAACAGCTTTAGGGAAGGTCACTAACAGCCTCCTTATGGTATCTGATAATAGACTTGTTTCTGTACTTGTCCTTTTAGACCTTAGTGCAGCTGTTGATACTAACAATCATAATATTTTACTTGATAGATTATAACACCTTTTGGACTTGATGGAATTTTGTTGCAGTGGTTTAAATCTTATTTATCTGATAGGTTCCAGTTTGGTCATGTCAGTAATGAGTTTTCAAGATTCAGATTCAAGATTCAAAGGCTTTATCATCATGTGCACAGTTAAGAAATGCAACATTTCCTGAGCAATGAAATTCTTACTCTGCTCTCAGATTAATGCCAGGGTAATAGATGTACATCAATACTAATACGGTAATAACACATCTGATACTAATGAATACTAATAACACACACTAATAACACACATTAGGCAATTAGAACACCTTGAACATACTTTGATACTAAGACTAATACTAATGAATACTAATAACATGCATTAGGCAATTAGGACAGTTAAAGCAGTTAAACTAGAGGAAACAAGAAGAATTAAAATTTAAAATTCACTGGATGACTTGAATGGACAATGGTATATTAATATCAAAGATGATATGAACCTGAGATGCCGTAAGCCTATGCACAGTGTGCAAATGAGCAATGTACAAATTATAAATTAGCACCCAGTGTGAGAATTTCTCTGTAATTTTTCTATAATGATAATACTCAGTGGACTGTACAATGGTAATATAGCAGTAGAGATGATATGGACATGAGACGGGGTGAGACTATGTACACTGTGCAAGTGAGCAATGTGCAAATTTAGCAAACAGTGTGTGAATTCCTATTTGCAAGCTGTGTTTGCAAAAAAAGGAGTTTGTTTGGGAGTTTGTTATTTGTTCAGGAGTCTGATGGCAATGGGAAAGAGCAAGTCTTTTAGTCTGGTTGTCCTGCATTTCACACTTTGGTACCTCCGACCTGAGGCTAGAAATGTGAACATTCTGTGCTGGGGGTGGTTGGGGTCCTGGAGGATGGCGGCAGCTCTCCTTTGGACTCTGCAGTGATAGATGCTCTGCAGAGAGGGGAGGGGAGTCCTGATGATCTTCTCCACTGTCTTCACCACTCTCTGCAGGCGTTTGTGGTCCAGGGCAGTAGTACTGCTGTACCACGCAGGGATGCAGTTTGTCAGAATGCTCTCAATGATGCAGCTGTAGAAATTGTTGAGGATCCTGGGGGGCATGGCAAACTTCTTCAGCCTCCTCAGAAAGTACAACCACTGTTGAGCTCTCTTAACCAGCTCTGTGGTGCTATGTGCACATGTAAGGTCCTTGCTGATGTGGATGCCCAGGTATTTAAAGCTGCTCACCCTCTCCACCTCAAGCTCCCGGATGAACAGCCGCAGATGGGATCTCCTCCTCCCCTTCCTCATGTCCACTATCATCTCCTTTGTCTTGTCTTCTTCTGATTCAGTGCTCACTCTCGGAGTTTCACAAGGATCTGTGCTAAGCTCTGTTCTTTTTAGTTTATACCTGCTTCCGCTAGGCAATATTATAGGAAAGCATTGCATACACTTCCATTGTTATGCAGCTGATACACAATTATATTTGTCTATGAAGCCAGATGACAGTAATCAATTAGCCAAATTAGAGGCTTAAGTAAATCAGAGCTTGGATTACTTGTAATTTCTTGCTATTAAATTCAGATTGAAGTTATTCTAGTTGCTCAAAAAAAAAAACACCTTAGAAATACCATTCAAAATCAAACTCTTTGTTTGGATGGGCCCACTCTTTCTCTTAATAGTTTTGTGAGGAAACTTGGAGTTTCTTTTGATCAAGATCAGTTCTTCACTTCCCATATTAAATTTGTTTCTAAGACCACCTTCTATCATTTGCATAATAATGCCAAGATTAGGGGCTTCTTGTGTCAAAGTCATGCTGAGAAACTAATCCACGCTTCTGTTAGCTCCAGATTAGATTATTGTAACTCCTTATTATGAGGCTGTCCTAAAACATCTTTAAAAAGTCTTCAGCTAATCCAAAATGCTACAGCAAGAGTTTTAGAAAGAGAGATCACATCTCTCTCGTTCTTGCCTCCCTTCAATGGGTTCCCATAGAATTTACAATTAAGTTTAAAATCTGTCTCCTCACTTACAAAGCTCTAAATAATCAGGCCATTTGTTATTTAAAGGTGCACAGGATAACATTTTCATGAAAACAAAGATAAAAAAAAAAACTACCTCAAAGTGTTTAGAAATGTGCACATTGTACATAAGTCTTAATGTTCTTGTAAAAATTAGTATATTGATGGAAAAAAATATGCGTCAAAAATTATATAAATATTTACATCCAGCAGCTAGAGGAGGACAAACACAGAAATCCAGTGAAGATGTCACAGCCATTACCATCAGTAGCTTCATGGTACGTGCCATCATCTCATTTTTGGTTGTTGGATTGACAGGTAGTGAATTATTCAGCTAAATACCTGAGTCTCAAGGCAGACATCAGTTTCCCAGTCATTCTCACATATGACATGACAAGCAAAGGAGCAGGATAACTTGTTTTGTTTTGTGAACACAGTTGCCTTGATTTCTTTGGATGTATGGATTGCTATGTTGTTAGTGATATCTGATGAAAATCTCAGGTCAGTGGCTCCATCAGAAACATGTTTGAGAAAAATGTTGACATGTTCAATACTTATTTTCTCCATTGTATGTCTCCCACCATTTAGTGGTACATATGCCAGAGGTTAGCAACTTACTTTAGCAGCTCAGTCAGGTCAGGGTAATGCCACATGCTGGGGTATGCTCTCACCACCCCTGCTGAGGCATCCAAATATCTCAGAGCCTCCTCAGGCGTGGTGGAAGCGGCGCAGGGGTGATCGAGTCAGGGTCCCCGATGATTTCCACCGCCCACATCTGATCTTTGGTTAGCCCCATGCTCCCAAAGTCCATGTCTGCTAAGTCCTTTTGTAGTGGCGTCATTCTGTCATAGTCCCTTCCAGCAGGCAGGTAAGATGGACTCAGATAGAAGGCAGAAATGCAGCATCACATGGTTTATTAAACAAGAATCTCAAGGAAACAAAATGGCAACATGGGGGCTGAAAACAACTAAGGACAAAGTAGATTAAACTTTCATGAAAATACAGGTACAGAGTTACTGGAAGAGAACAACAACACAATGTTAACATTTAACATCAAAGACGCCACATCAGACTGACACTGAACACCAACAACATATATATAAAGGAGGATAATCACAGAAGAACAGAGCAGGTAGGGATGATCAAGGACAGCAGGGAAGTTGCTACAGGTGAGGAACACAGGATGGGCAGGGCTGTACAGACAATCCTAGACAGGGGATGCGCACGAAACATAACAATGAACATACATGACAACAATACTGGAGTAATACAGAGAGGGCAGTGGCTAGGGACACGGTAAAACATGAGGAGCTGGAACAATAGGTAAACAGATACACACAACGCCGCAGGGCCAGACAGGGGATGACACAGAAGACAATGGCAGGGGACTCAGAGGAAACACAGACGGCCAGTAATGCAAATAATCATACATAATCATAGAAAAAACAATAAATGAACATAAAGCGTAACTTAAAGCTTGATCATAGGATCAAGCCCAGGTTATGAAAGAATCTTCAAAATTAAAAGAAATGAACACTTGAAATATATCACTCTGTGTGTATGAGTTTCACTTTTGGAATTACTTAAATAAATTAACTTTTCAATGACATTATGAATTGTTGAGATGCACCTGTTGGCTTCCACAAGGATAGAAAGCGTTTGCCCACAGTGCACCATGAGTTTTCACCTGTGTATCACAGTTGATGCCCGGTTCAACCAGATGGCACTATATTGTGTTTTGTGTTCATATATCTTGTTATTCAATGAGTTTGTTAAGATACAGCATGTTCAGGTTAACATGTTTTAGTACATATCTCAAATGGAAATATTTTCTACTTCATTAATTTCAATCAATAAATGTAAGTCTACCCAGCAAGAACAAGTAGTCACAAGTTTTTAAGGACCCCCCCCCCCCCCCACACACATACACACACATGCAAACCCATATAGATAAAATTTGAATTAGATGAAGTGTTCACACACATTTTTCTACTTCAAAAATTGCTTTCTATACCCAAACAACAAAATTATATCTGACAGTCTGAGAGACCATTGTGGTGCTTGTAGGGGCTGGTGGTTCTATTGTTTAGAAAAAAAAAAAAAAAAAAAAAAAAAAGCTCTCAAGAAGGGCACAGGGCAAACGACATGTGCTAGAGTGCAACATGGGATCTATCTGTTCATACCTGGTCTACAGCCAAGTTAAACACAACCCAATTTCCAACAATTATTTTTGGATTAACTATAGTCAGTATTAGATGGACGAAACAGAGGCCAATTTTCAGCTATTATTTTTGAGCTAAATTAAGGCTTGAGTAGATGGATCAATATTGCACGATAACTATGCATACAATGGGTTTTATATTGAATTGTTTGCCAACATGGTTATGACCAGCGGACCTCTGTTTCACTGCAGTCCATGTCCAAAGAAAATGAACTTCTCCACCAATCAAACAAATGGACAAATCACAAGTCAATCCACATGATCCTACATCAACTGAAAGATATTTAACAAATAAATAAGGATGCTGAAAGTGAATTTGTTTACTTTATCATGAGGACACATGATTTATTTTCAAAAGACCCCCCCCCCCCCCCCCCATTTTGTTATACATCTCAAAGTAACATGAGAGCACCGAGACAAAGATTTTTGCTTTAAATTGATCTTGGCAGTGACTTCAATGCTACTCTCAATTAGCTTAGCTGCAACAAACTCCCTCATTGATTAATTGATTGCAATGTTTTCTGGCATAAACAGCGCATCAGTCAGAACATATTCATTTGTAACATACTGTCTTGATCATTAATCATAGATTTAAATGCAGATTTTGTGCAGTTTGACAACCATTCAGCTTGATTGGATTTAAACTGTTAATGATGTATTTCTCTTGTGAATGCACATCTCACAAGCGAGAGAACTAGTTTCTTTTCACTCACTTCCTTTATTTAATGGCAAAATACCTTAAGAAGTGTTTAAATGTACAACCAATCATTTTCCAACCTTTTACCTTCATCTTTCATTTTTAGCTTTTGTCATTACTTTAGACAAATGCAAATAAAACATGACTCCAATTTAAATGTGTAGCAGCAGATTGGATTGCTTTTTATTGCTTTCTTCCTATTTGTTACCTTACTGGCAATCTTGGAGGCAGAAATAAATGGATTCACTTATCAAAAAACATTTCTATTTGCGCACATGGATGACCCCAAACCTTGACCTCAAAGCAATATATAGATTTTAATGTACCTTCACACTGTTGCCTCCTCCAGTAATTGACGAGCATCGCACCAAGATGTGAGACCCATTCCTGTCTCATCCAGTACGCATCAGAACTGTTCCTTTTTGCTTCCCCCTCTCTTTTTCTCTCTCTTGACATTTAGCAATGTGCTAGCTAGGCAGGCAGTGCTCACTTGTTTACAGGGTCATTAACTGTTTCTCAGAGTCTCTGCATCCAGCAAATGTGGTGATTATAGTCCACAGAGAGGCTGTGGTGTGAGAGAAGCTATAAGAAGCTATTGCTGCCATCATCACAAAGCACTGGTGGCATTATAAAACTAGCCGTCATCTTATTCATCACCCTTGTGTATGCAGACTCAGACTTTACTTAAGAGTTCCTTTGCCTGTTAAAAAATATAAAAGCACTTATTAATTATAATGGCATTTATATGACACATCTGTGAAAACACTTTGAGAGTTATCTTGTTGGGTGGGTGTTAGCGGTCACCAGGATTGCTGAAGTGTTAAAAGGTTTTATACATGCATGCATGCAAGCAGGCATAAATGTGGCCATGTGCACAAACTGTAGCTAGAATATGCCATGGGGGAGATACTTAACCCCTTGCACTCTGGTCAATTTTCCTAAAAACGCCTAAAAATAACGTACCCAAAGTAAATCAAAAGCTGTTCTTCAACCCTTTGCAGCATCTTCATGGGGTTGGTCTCATTTAAAAGAAAACACTTTGAATATTTTGGCAAAATAGTCATAATCTCTCTAAGTGCTCCTTCCACTGAGTAACAGTCATCTAAACATACTGAACTTGAAGAAAATAAAGTTCGCCTGGGTGTTTTTTTGGATACAAATG
The DNA here is from genome assembly GCA_020510985.1 of Pholidichthys leucotaenia. Lineage (NCBI taxonomy): Eukaryota > Metazoa > Chordata > Actinopteri > Cichliformes > Pholidichthyidae > Pholidichthys > Pholidichthys leucotaenia. The sequence goes on along the minus strand of CM035845.1, from coordinate 245,200,144 downwards.
CTTGCAAATAACACACAGCTGTCAGATACGGGCTGGAAAATGCAACAGAAATGTAGAACCAAGTGTTATCCAGCTGAGGTCAAAATTTTGTAATAATACCACAAAAAATGAATATATTACACAGCTTTTTTGTCAGGTTGTTCCCAGGCGTTTTTGAACTGTGCCAAATTGTGCCAAATGGCACAGTTTGGAAAAACATCTGTAACTTTTGAATGATTCAATATAGAAGCTTGATCTTGGGCTCTAATGAAAGGTGACACTCAGGGCTGCGTGTGTGTGTGTTGGGGGGGGTTGTTTATTCATTCATGAATGAATGAATGAACAAACAAGCCCCCACACACAAAGAAGCATGCCACGTAAAAAATGTGTGGCTTTTTTTTTACAAGAAAAAATAACCTACAGTGCAATAAAAATTATACTAAAATATCTGTAATGTTGAGGATAACAACTCCCACCCCCCACCCCCCGCTACAGAGGACGGACATCGTCCATCACCATACGCACAGTTGTACTATCTGCAATCCGCTACAGAGGAGTAGCGGGGGGTGGGGGGGGCGTTCTCGGTGCATGGTCCAGTCCGTGCGCCGCGGTCCGTCATATGGCGATGATGCACAGTTGTAATTTACCGATCGGTTAAAAGTCATTTTGATTACAATTTTCAGGGATAAGGAATAATTTAGCTTATAACTCTTACCTGTCCACAACAGTAGTGTCGCTGGCGAACATCTCTTCCTCATTGTCAGACGAACATGACGCTGGTCCGCTTGTTACGACTCGTGGTTCTGGTCACGCGACCCGGTCAAACCATGATTCCATTATTGCGGTTTTGCACTTCCATGATTGCGGTTTTGGCGAACGATTTTTCAAAACAAATAAGAACAGTAGTAAGAAAAAAAACACTGGTGAACGCTACCGTCACACACAGTGGCTTACACAAACCAGATTTTACGCACAGGACGCACGCTTTCAAACGTCGAACTTCTCTGCTTCAATTGGCTCGCTGTATTCGCAGCCGTTGGTAGGCGGTTCCTTCTTGCTAGGTTTTCAGTCATTGGTTCTTCAAGGTTTCAGAAACCCAATTCAAGGCTCTTATTAATCGAATGAGAGGTCAATCAAATCTAAACCAATCAAAGCACTCCTTTGGCTTTCTGTTCGCGGCTGTGTCTGTAGTGGAAGAACGGAAATGCAGCTTTTTTTTTTTTTTTCAGTGCGCACTAGTACGCAGAGACGTGACCGCCTGCGGTATCCCGGAGTGCAAGAGGTTAACAAGAAATTTAAAGGAATACATTCTGAAGTTCAGTCTCCACTGTAAAGAAAGCAGCCACTTTTTTGAGGTGAGAGAACAAGCTTGGATCAGCAATGTGTAAAATAATAAAGCCTTGACAGTATTTTACTTTACTATTCCACCCAAATTACACAACATAACAAAAATATTTTTTTTGTAAGTTGTCTGGGTTTTTTCAACTGATTTAAAACAATTTTGCACCGCTGAATCCAAAAATGACATCAGTTTCTGTTATCAGGTCAGGTTTTTATGTTAAGTTATAAGCAGTTGTACAGCAGTTGTACAGCTGTACTGTAAATTGAATAGTAGACACTGATAAAGGTAAGTACATGTAAACTGAATGTTACGTCATCATTGTTCAAAATTCAGAGAATTTCAAGAAATAAACAAGAATTTTGCATCATATAAAGCAAACATACCTGTACATGTAAACAAAAACGCAAGAAAACATTTAGCCATAGTTCAAAAAGTTGACCTGACTGAGCAAAACCAATGTGATTTTTTTATTCAGCAACATCAAAATTGTCCTAAATCAGCTAAAAAAAAAAAAAAAAAAAAAACTTAGATACTAAATTTGGTGTTGACCAGTGTTTTAATACATCATCCCACAAACACATCACAAAACTACTTCTTCAATAGTATTTAAATGAACAGACTTGCAAGTGAATTAAAAAAAATAAAAAAACAAACAAACCCCCCCCCCCCCCAACTAACTGTATTTTATGGTGCAGGTTTTGAGAAATGAAAGTTTACAGTGCTGTGAACAAGTACAGTTGTGTGGAAAAGTGTTTGCCCCCTTCGTGATTTCTCATTTTTTTGTATGTTTGTCACACTTAAATGTTTCAGATCATCAACAAAATTTTAATGTTAGAAAAGGATAACCCAGGTAAATGCAAAATGCCGTTTTTAAATGATGATTTCATTTATTAAGGCAAAGGAGCTGTAAAAATCTATCTGACCCTACATGAAAAAGTGTTAGTCCCTAAATCTAATAACTGGCTGTGCCACCCTTGACAGTAACACCTTCAATCAAGTGTTAATAAAGCGGTAATTGACAATGAGTGTTTTTCCATCACTGTTAAGGAATTTTGGCCCACTCTTCTTTGCAGAATTGTTTTAATTCACCCACACTGGAGGACTTAATCTTAAGGTCACAATCTGACGGCTGAACATTCTCCTCCAGGATTTTCTGGTAGAGAACATGGGTCCATCAATTACGGCATGTCATCCAGGTCCTGAAGCATCAAAGCAGCTCCAGAACATCACACTACCATCACCATTTCTGTCTTTTGGTGTGATGCTCTTTTTGTAAAATGTTGCGGTAGTTTTACAGCAGATGTAACAGGATGCATGCCTTCCAAAAAGTTCAACTTTTGTCTTGTCAGTCGACAGAATATATTTCTAAAACTCTTGGGGACCACCAAGGGGATTTTTGGATATTTATTTTTATTTATTTATTTTTAAAAGGGACAGTGCATATTAATGAACATGAGATATGTAAATATGCAGCGTACAAGATTATAGCTGAAGCTAGTTTCCATCTCACCCCCTGGCAAGCCAATGCCAGCCACATAAAATGGATAACACAATACAACAACAAGGCACAACAATAATAAAGCAAATAACACAATACAACAACAATAACAATAGCAGTAGGATTGTGAACTGATAGGAACAGAGAAACAAATGAATAAAGTTAAGATGAATATTGTTGATCTCAGACCAGCAAAAAGTATCACAATAATGAAGGTGTTACTCGGGATGTTTAAGTGTTAACTGCTAAGGTGCATCGTGTATTAGTCTAGTTTAGTAAAGTGCATTTGTAGAATTATACGATGAATGGTATTTAAAGTGCTTAGTGATTTGCACGCAGCTCTATTGAACATGTTTCGGCACATAGAGATGTGTGTCTACTACTGATATTGCATCAGGTTTGCATACATGGTTAAACCCATTTACATAGGGATATTGAAATTATGTAAATTAGCATACAAGCAAATGTACACACAAACATGCCAAGGTCATATGACTGTCACAAACCTGGTCGGTTTTCAACAAATTAACACATAATTAACACACAAGTCACTGGTGTTGGACATTTGAGATGATATGACCCACTCCTTCACTGTTAAATGTGGAAAAGCTGGGGCTTTGCCTGATGGGAAGTGGTATGGTGTGCATCACACTAACAGTCAAAAATGGTGGTGGTAGTGTGATGGTCTGGAGCTGCATTGATGCTTCAAGCACCTAGATGACATGCCATAATTGATGGACCCATTGTTTAATCCTAGACTGCAGTGTGTTCACACTCAGCGGCTCGATGCTCCGGTCTGCTGCACTCCTTCTTGTGTTTCTTCTGCCTTTTTCTGTGCTCCTTCTGTGATGGACTAATTACCTACAGTTGCCAGGAACTTATAGCCATCGCCTGCCAACTCACCTCAGTTGTCTCCAGCACCCATTCCAGTGACTTCCACTACATCCCCGAGGAGATAGCCAGAGGCGCTTAGTTGTTCGTTATGCCCTGGAAGCGCAGATGACAATGGGAGAGGAAGCAGAAATGAGGCTGCAAGGCTGGCCTTCATGCCCAGCTGTTCAAACTTCACTCCAAACCACTGTAACCTTCAATTTTTCTCAGCAACGCCACATCCCTCGCCAATAAAATGGACTAGCTGCGCACGGAGATTACCTTTCATCACTACGTCCGGGACTGTTGTATTCTGATTGTGACCCAGACATGGCTGAACAAATGCTTTCCGGATCCCGCTGTGGAATTACCTGGCTGAATTACACACCATCTTGACTGCAATGCTGATTCTGGTAAGGAAGGGGGGGGGGGGCTTTGTGTTTATGTGCTTCAGACTTGGTGGAAAAACAGCAGAATAATTCATAGCCACTGTTCACCGGACTTAGAGGCTATGTCCTTCCAATGCAGGCCTTTTTATCTCCCGCACAAGCTAATGACAGTTATTTTAACATTAACAATTTTACATTTCTCCTGACGCCATCATTAGCACTCAATCACTTCCAGCATATTGTCAGTGGGCAGCAAAGAGATAACCCCGACGCAGTCCACATTATTGCAGGGGATTTTAACAAAGCATGCTTAAAGACTGTACTCCCCAAATTCTACCAATATGTTAAGTGTCCCACAAGAGGGGAAAGAACAGTGGATCATGATTACAGCAACATTAAGCACACCTACAGAGCCACCCCCCATCCCACCTTGTACAATCAGACAATCTGTTTCTGATTCCTGCCTACACCCTCCTTAGGAAGAGTTCCCCCCCAGCCAAGCAAATAATTAAAACCTGTCCTGAAAACGCTCTTCTCCAGCTACAAGAATGCTTTGCCTGCACTGTTTGAAGCATCTTTGAACAACAGGACCTGGACTCCTAAACCGAATCTGTCCTTTTCTACATCAAATGCTGTGTAGAAAATGTGACAGTCACCAAACACATCCAAGTATTTCCAAACCATAAACCCTGGATGACCAGTGAAGTCCAAGCTCTGATTAGAGCCCACAACTCAGCCTTCAGAGGAACAGCTCTCTGTACAGCACTGCCAGAGCTAACCTGAGGAGAGGCAAAAAACTCACTAAGAACGCCTATAGGAGGAAGGTGGAGGGCTTCCTCTCAGACAACAACCCTCGACAGATGTGGAGAGGCATCCAGGCCCTCACCAACTACAGGGGACAGGGCCCTCCTGCTTCAGACAGCAGCCATACTCTGGCAGAGGAGCTTAACAGTTTATTTGCCTGGTTTGAGAACACCTCCCCCCCCAAAACCGCCTCTCCTCCCCTCCCCCCCACTCTCTATACAGGTGCACGAGGTGTGGAGACAACTGAGGGCAGTGAACCTCTGCAGAGCTGCTGGTCCAGACGGCATCCCAGGAGGGGTGGTTAAAGCATGTGCCGAACAGCTGGCAGAGATCCTCACCAAGTTGTTCAACCTCTCCCTGATGCATGCCACTGTCGCCTCCTGTTTCAAGGTCTCCACCATCACCCCCATTCCCAAAAAGGCTACAATTGACAGCCTGAATGACTACAGACCCATAACACTCAAGTCTGTCGTCATGAAATGTTTTTAGCAACTGGTTTCCCAGCACATCAGGGACTGTCTTCCCCCCTCCTTCGACTCCCATCAGTTCGCCTACAGGGAGAACCAGTCTACAGAAGACAACATCACCTCAACTCTCCACAGAGTGCTGAGCCAGCTGGAGAACCCAAGGAGCTACGTGACGATGCTCTTTGTGGACTGCAGCTCAGCTTTAAACATCATCATCCTTGACATCCTGATCAAAAAACTGCACCTCCTCCAAATCACCCCCCCACCAGCACCACCTGCTCCTGGATAAAGAACTTTCTCACCAATTGCCCACAAACAGTCAGACTTGGCCCCCACCGCTCCTCCACCGGCTCCTCCGTCAGCAACGGCTCCCCCCAAGGCTGCATGCTATGCCCTCTACTGCACTCCCTGTACACCTTTGACTGTATTCCAACCCACCCAACAACCGTCATTATGAAATATGCAGACAACACCACCTTTATTTGGCTCATCACTGATGATGATGGGAAGGCATACAGGGCAGAGGGAGAGAATCTGCTGCTTTGGTGCCAAGCAAACAACCTGACACTGAATGTCCAAAAAGCAAAGAACTCATTCTGGACTTCAGGAAGAACAGACAGGACCTCCTTCCCCCTCATAAATGGCGACTGTGTGTAAAACATCCCAGCCTTCAGATTCCTGGGCACCCACATCTCCTCTGACCTCTCCTGGACTGTCAACACCAAGGCCCCGGTGAAGAAAGCCCAGCAGCGGCTGTACTTCCTCTGTGTCCTGAGGAAGCACAACCTGGACCAGAAGCTGCTGCTGGCCTTCTACCAGGGCCTTCTATCGCTGCTCAGTGGAGAGCGTGCTCATCTACTGTTTGGGTGTGTGGTACTCCGGCTCCATGGCCAAGAACAGGAAGGCAGTGCAGAGGGTCATCAACACTGCCCCCAAAAAATTATCAGCAGCCCTCTGCCCTCCCTGGAAGACATCTTCAGAGCCTCCGGTCTAAGAAGTATCAAGGCCCCTCACATCCTGCCCACCACCTGTTTTATCTGCTTCTCTCTGGACGATGGTTCAGATCGATCAGGTCCCACACCTCCAGAATGACAAACAGTTTCTTCCCCTGGACCATCCAAACCGCAAACAGTCAGCACCCCCCCCCCCCCGAACACTTACATGCACCGAACTCAGGACCTTTTAATTATCACCATAACTCACCTGTCGTTGCAATGGTCACATTCAAGTATATTTACCCATCCGTGAAATCATTACTATACATAATTTCTATAATCCTTGGGCCATTTTACTCTGTGTTTTGCCCTCCGCACTCTTATATACATAGTTTCACCTGCGAAGCCATTACTGTACCTGTGTATATACCAATGGACTATTTGTAATTTTTACTTTTACCTTTACCTCAGTCGTATGTTTAATCGTGTGTCCTGTAATTGTTTAATTTCAAATTCTTCTCACTTATTTTATTGTGCAGTAGCCTCGTGGATCACCCACAATTTCTTTGGCTGTGTAACTGTACATTGACAATAAATCCTATTCTATTCAATTGTATAAAACACAACCCAGTCCTTCCAGGATTTCACAGGATGTTTTTTTATGATTGCTGTGGCCCAAAAAGCCTGAATTCAGGGGAGTTTTTTTAAAAAGCTGAGATAAAAGTTTAAAGTGATGCTTCGAGACATTTTTTTGCACTAAAAGCTGTGGAAAGAATTGCAAATTTTTAAGCAGATGCTTTTTCCAGTTTGCTGCAGTCAAATTCTATATACAGTGGTGTAAAAAGTGTTTGCCCCCTTCCTGATTTCTCTTTTTCTTTTTGTATGTTTGTCGCACTTAAATGTTTCAAATCATCAAACTTCAGAATTCATGGTTCCATTTACCACAGCAAGTCCAATTTCTTTCTTATGGTGGTGTCATGAACACTGACCTTAAATGAGGCAATTGAGGCCTGCAGTTCTTTGGATGTTGTAGTGTGGTCTTTTGTGACCTCTTGAATGAGTCGTTGCTGCACTCTTTGGGTATTTTTTTTATCGGCCGGCAACTCCTGGGAAGGTTCACCACTGTTCCATTTTTTTCACCATTTGTGGATAATGGCTTTCACTGTGGTTTGCTAGAGTCCCAAAGCTTTAGAAATGTTTTTTTTTTTTAACCTTTTCCAGACTAATAGATCTCAATTACTTTGTTTCTCATTTGTTTCTGAATTTCTTTGGATTGCAGCATGATGTCTAGCTTTCAAGGATCTTTTGGTCTACTTCACTTTGTGAAGCAGGTCCTGTTTAAGTGATTTCTTGATTGAGAACAGGTGTGGCAGTAATCAGGTCTGGGTGTGGCTAGTGAAATTGAACTGGGCTATCCAAAGATGTTATAAACCACAGTTAATTTATGTTTTAATGGGGGGGGGGGGGTCACTTTTTCAAACAGGGTGATGCAGGTTTGGATTTTTTTTTTAACCCTTAATAGTAAACAACTTCATTTAAAAACTGCATTTTGTGTTTACTTGTGTTATCTTTGTCTAATAATTAAATTTGTTTGATGATCTGAAACATTTAAATGTGACATATCCAAAAAAAAAAAAGAGAGAGAAATCAGGAAGGGGCAAACAGTTTTCAGACCACTGTAAAAGTAGAACATTTGTACAGCTACGACATACAGTGTTGTGCCGAGGCTAGGGTAGCCTAGGATTAACACACACACACACACACACACACACACACAAACTTATTTGTACATACCTACTCATATATAGATATAGATAGAACTGTTGAAAGACATACACAGAAAATTACAATAATAAGATGACACATGGAAGGAAGAGAGTAATAAGATTTTCAACAGATAAAATCAGCAAAGATTTACAAGAATGGACAAAAAAATAAAAAAGGGGGGGATGCAATTCAGAATGCAGATAGAGGGAAAGGATTTAGTTATAATTGTACAGATAATGATAGTTATGTAGATAGCAACATGGGTTTATTTATGAATGACTGATGACCAGGCCTTGTCAAACTCTACCCTTTTCGTTTTAAAATATGCCAATGTATTTTTTTTCCCCCAGGGATATATAATCTATCAATAGATTCTTCATCTGTGTCACGACTCGCCGCTCATCATCTGCCTCAGCTGCACGCACACCTGCGCCTCGTCAGCCGCGAGCTATTTAACCCACTCAGCCCTGTGCAGCGGTCTGGAGCCGTCTGTTCGCATCGGCATATCTTTGCAGCTGGATCGTCTCCAAACGACAGCTAGACTACGCTTCTACGTAAGCATTCCTTCCTTACCTTTTGCAAGTCTTCTCCCCTGTGCACAGGTGGATTCCCCGGCGGCGGATACCCCGTCATCGCCATCCTACCCTCACCGTCGTCACAGGCTCTGCAGGACGCTGTCTCCTGGCCTTCTCCCTTGCCAACGCCAGCCACCTGTCATTCACAAGTAAGCAGCACACTGCTCATTATTCCTGTCCAGGTGTGGTGCCCTTTACCCCTGTCCTCTGTTCTCTCCATAGGGTTGCCCGGCTGTACGGCGCACCGCTCTGCTTCCTGTGCATCGGCGTTCACCCTCATCACATATACATATCTCACACATCCATCCATACACGTCTGCTTGTTGAATAAAGCTGTTAAATCTACTCTGAGCCTGCGTGCGTGTTTCCTGAGCCGGACATTATGTCAGTATGGCTCCAGCAGAGCGGCTCAGCAGAGGGCGGGCTCGCACGCCGTCTTTCCACCCTCGAGGCTCGGGTGGATTTAATAGCCCATCAACAGCAGGTGATTTTAAATCAATTAACTAACATCACTCACCGGTTAGACCGCTTGGACCCCCAGCAGGTGTTCCCCCCGGCTCGTCTGGGGGGGGGGGCTGCTCCAGTTCCTTCCGTGGCTGGCCAGCCTGCCGCGGGAACGCCAACCTGACTCACGCCAATTCCTACCCCCGCCCGCTTTAGCGGTAAGCTCGGCGGAGCGCGGGGGTTCATCATGCAGTGCGAGTCGGTGTTTCTGCGCGTTCCAGGGGATTTTCCCTCGGACCACAGCCGAATTGGCTCTTTTGATCCGTCTTTTTTTTTTTCACCCCACTTATATCACGGACACACAGATCGTCCTAAATGTCTCCTGAGCCGGTGGACGGAGCCACTGTCTATAGCAGGATACGATACAGCAGGGAACAGCTGCTAGCATTCAACCGCCACCCGGTCCCATTGGAAAAACTCGACATACCGAGAGAACTGAGGCGAAAACGCCGCGGCTGCCGGACTGGAGTAAGGCGGAGGACAAAAAATATAAGGTACAGACCCTCCCTTCCATCTGTTGTCATGGGAAATGTACGGTCGATACTGGGAAAGTTAGATGAGCTAGCGGCTATCTCCCGTTATGATAGCACATACCGGGAGTGCTCTCTCCTTTTGTTTACTGAGACGTGGCTAACTGAACTAGCAGCAGATGCTAACATTGAGCTGGAGGGTTTTCACATGATACGAGCTGACCGAACACCAGACAGTGGCAAGGCTAGGGGCGGTGGAGTGATAATGTATGTTAACAACAACTGGTGCAGACCGGGACATATCACTGTTAAACAACGACACTGCAGCAAAGACATTGAGTTGCTAGCTGTTAGCATGAGGCCTACATATCTCCCGAGAGAACACTCACACGTGATCTGCATTGTTGTTTATGCAAATCCGACGGCGAACGCTGGGACAGCACGTGACGTCATCCATTCAGTAACCAGCAGGCTGCAGACAGAACACCCAGATGCTCTTCTCCTCATCTCAGGCGATTTCAACCATGTTTCACTGTCTCCCATTCTACCCACGTTCACCCAGTATGTCACATGCCACACTAGAGACAATAAAACACTGGATTTATTCTACGCAAACACTAAGGAGGCGTACACCTCATCACAACTACCCCCACTCGGGAGATCGGATCACAACTTGGTTCATCTCCGGCCGGTGTACAAACCCCTAGTGCACAGACAACCTCCGGCCATGCACACTGTGGAGTTATGGTCTGAGGAGACAATGGACACCCTAAAGGGCTGTTTTGAAGCCACCGCCTGGAAGCAGCTCTGCGATCCACATGGTGAGGACATCGATGGCCTCATTCACACCTTCACGGGCTACCTCAGCTTCTGTGTGGACAAATCCGTTCCCACCAAGACCATACGGCGTCACTCAAACAACAAACCCTGGATCAACCCTGAGATAAAAACACTTCTGAGAGAGAAGAAGAGGATCTTCAGGTCAGGGAACAGGGAGATGCTGAAGTCCGTACAGAGGGAGCTGAGGAGAAAGATCAGAGAAGGCAAGGACAGCTTCAGGAAGAAGATGGAGGACAAGCTGCAACAGAGCGACATCAGCGGGGTCTGGAGAAACCTCAAAACCATCTCGGGGCTCCAGAATACCTCCCCCCAGGCCACAGGGGGCAGGGAGTGGGCGAACAACCTGAATCTGTTTTTCAATAGATTTGACCAACCGCCCTCCCCCCTGACTGCACAACAACCACTGCTGCCTCTAAAGAAATCAAGTCCTGCTGCCCACTCCCCACTCCACCAACACCCCCCCACTCCCAACACACAGCCCCCCATCCTGACCCTGACCAGGACCCAGGTGAGGACGGAGCTGAGGAAGATCAAGGCGAGGAAGGCGCCGGGACCGGACGGCATCAGCGCAAAGCTCCTCAAGTCCTGTGCAGACCAGCTGTGTGGGATTGTGACGTATATCTTCAACATGAGCCTGAAACTGGGGAGGGTACCACAGCTGTGGAAAACATCTTGTGTGGTACCTGTACCAAAAACTTCCCACCCCAAAGACCTGAACAGCTACAGACCGGTGGCCTTGACGTCCCACTTGATGAAGACCCTGGAGAGACTGCTCCTTGCTCACCTCCGCCCCCTGGTGGAACCAGCGATGGATCCACTCCAGTTCGCCTACCAGCATGGCATTGGGGTGGAGGATGCGGTGATCTTCCTCCTTCACCGTTCTCTGTCCCACCTGGAGAAGCCCGGGAATATGGTGAGGATCATGTTCTTTGACTTCTCCAGTGCTTTCAACACCATCCAACCGATGATCCTGAAGGACAAGCTGCTGCGCGCAGGGGTGGACCAGCACCTGTCATCATGGATCCTGGACTACCTCACGAACCGGCCTCAGTTTGTGAGAACCCGGGACTGTGTGTCCGACACGATCATCAGTAGCACGGGGGCCCCCCAGGGAACGGTGCTGGCTCCCTTCCTGTTCACTCTTTATACTGCGGACTTCTCACACAACACAACACACTGCCATCTACAGAAGTTCTCTGATGACTCTGCGATCGTTGGCCTCATCTCCAATGGAGATGAAGCTGAGTACAGAGGGCTTATCCAGGACTTCGTGGACTGGTGCCATCGGAACTGCCTCCAGATCAACGCGAGGAAAACTAAGGAGCTGGTGGTGGATTGCCGCAGGCATGGGCAGCCCCTCACAGTACCAGTAAATATACAGGGAACAGACATCGAGATGGTGACATCCTATAAGTACCTGGGTGTTCATCTGAACAATAAACTAGACTGGTCACACAATACTGACGCACTCTACAAGAAGGGACAGCGCAGGCTGTTCCTGCTGAGGAGACTCAGGTCTTTTGGTGTACAAGGGGCGCTGCTGAAGTCATTCTATGACACGGTGGTGGCATCAGCCATCACTTTTGGAGTGGTCTGCTGGGGCAGTGGCATTACTGCAGCCGATAGGAAGAGACTGAACAAACTGATTAAGAAAGCTAGTTCTGTCCTGGGGCAGCGCCTTGATCCGATGGAGGAGATAGGAGAGAGAAGGACGGTGGCTAAACTGTCATCTCTGCTGGAGTCCGAGTTCCACCCTATGCAGGACATACTGAATGCACTGAGGAGCTCATTTAGCAGCAGACTACATCATCCCAGGTGCACAACCGAGAGGTTTCGTAGGTCCTTCCTACCAACGGCTGTCAGACTGTACAACCTAAGCAGGGCTGCTCGCAGAGATAGCAAAAAGACGTAACAAACTAATAGTTTTTTGAATGCAAAAGATGCAATAGACTTACACAATGGTCCCCTCCGGCATACAACTAGGAACATACCGGTCGCTATGGAGGGTGAGAATATGTATGGGCACATAATCATACCATGTAGGATAACTAAGTAGACGGTTATGCTGTTTCATTCCATCTAGCAACAATGCTCTGCACTGTGTGTGTTTATATATTTACATATTTATTCCATCTAGCTACAATGCTCAGCACTGGGTGTGTTTATATATTTATATATCTACATATTATTCCATCTAGCTACATTGCTCCGCACTGTGTGTGTTTATATACTTGCATATTTATTCCACCTAGCTGCAATGCTCCGTACTGTGGGTGTTTATATATTTACATATTTATTCCATCTAGCTACAATGCTCTGCACTGTGTGTTCATATATTCATATATTTATTCCATCCAGCTACAATGCTCTGCACTGTGTGTCTGTGTGTGTGTGTGTATATATATATATTTTATAGTAATACGTACATATGTATATTAGCTGCTCTTGCTTGCTTGTTTTTTTTCTTGCCTTCTGATTGTTGCTCTGAGTGTTGCTATCCCTGTGCTGTTGCAATCCTGGAATTTCCCCGTTGTGGGACTAATAAAGGCTTATCTTATCTTATCTTATCTTATAGGTAATCTCCTGGAGGGGCGAGCGCTAACTTGGGCTTACGCCGTCATGGCGAAGCCCAGTTACGCGAACCTCTCCTACGGCCAGTTCGTGCAGAGCTTTCTCAAGGTGTTTGACCATTCTTGGCGAGATAGCGTCCTCGCTGACCGTCTCCTTGGCCTTCAACAGGGAGGCCGGTCAGCGGCGGATTACGCTATTGACTTCCGGGTCCCAGCGGAGGAAGTGGGCTGGGGTGAGGCGTCACTCTGTAGTATCTTCCTCCGCAGCCTCAGCTCTGGTCTGAGGGATGAGCTGGCCAGCCGAGACCTTCCGGAAAGGCTGTCGGAGCTAATCTCCATGGCAATTAGCTTGGATAACAGGCTGCGTGAGCGATCCGCCGAGTGGAAGTTAATCGGCCGCTCGCGCGGAGCTTCTGTTCGCACGCCTCAGGCTTGCCCCCTGGCGTTACCAACCCCGGAGTCCTCCGAGGAGTCGGAGGCAATGGTGGTTGGCCGGTTAGGGCTCCCCCTAGCGGAGAAACAGCGCCGTCAGGAGCTGGACCTCTGCATGTATTGTGGAGGCGATCAGCACACCGTGGAGCACTGTCCGGAGAAGCCAAAACGGGTCGGTCCGCGAGTCACTGTCGGGGGCCTCGTGGACTCTAACCCGTCGAATCCCCTCACAAGTCTATCTCTGCCCATTCGATTCTGTCACAATGCCACGGGGCACCTCACACACGCACTGGTGGACTCAGGAGCAGAGCAGAGCTTCATTTCTAAGAGCCTGGCAACCCAATTGGGCATCCCCTGCCACCCTCTGGCCGCTCCTCTCAGCCTGGTCACCCTCTCCCGTGTGCCCCTTGGACAAGTGACTCATCGCACCCAGCCGGTCCCTGTTATCATCTCAGGCAATCACCGGGAGGATCTCACCTTGTATGTCCTCTCCTCCTCTGTGTCGCCTGTCATCCTAGGTTACCCCTGGTTGCGCCTGCACAACCCTGTGCTGGATTGGCAGACAGGAAGAATCGCTGCCTGGAGCTCCTTCTGCATGGGAACCTGCCTACAGTCCGCAGCCTGCGCCCCGTCCTCTCCCCCTCCGGCCAAGGACGCCGCGCCTCCGGATCTCACCCTGGTGCCCTCGGAGTTCCATGACCTGGGTCTCGTGTTTAGTAAGTCCAGGGCGATGTCTCTCCCTCCTCACCGGCCCTACGACTGCACCATCAACATCCGCCCGGGGGCGCCCCTGCCATCCGGACGCCTCTACAGCCTGTCAGCGCCGGAGCGGGAGGCCATGGATAGCTACATCAAGGAGTCACTCAACGCTGGAATCATCCTCCCCTCCTCGTCTCTGCTCAGCGCAGGGTTCTTCTTCGTCTCTAAGAAGGATGGGTCGCTCCGCCCCTGTATACACTTTCGGGCCCTTAATGACATCACGGAGAAGGACCGTTACACCCTGCCTTTAATGGACACTGCCTTCCACTCCCTCCAGGGGGCGACCTGGTTCATCAAGTTGGATCTCCGCAGTGCTTACCACCTCGTCCGGATTCGGGAGGGGGATGAGTGGAAGATGGCCTTTCGTACGCCTAGTGGTCACTTCGAGTATCTGGTGATGCCGTTTGGGCTGACCAACGCCCCCGCTGTGTCTCAACACCTCATAAACGACGTCCTACGTGATTTCCTTGGCCTCCTCGTGTTCGTGTACCTGGATGACATCCTTATCTTCTCCAGGTCACAGGAGGAACACCAGGTCCATGTGAGGCGGGTCTTACAACGGCTGCTGGAGAACAGGCTGTACGTCAAGGCCGAAAAGTGTGAGTTTTACGCCAAGACCACCTCCTTCCTAGGATTCGTAATCTCGCACAACCAAGTCCTTCCCAACCCCGGGAAGGTCAAAGCGGTGGTTGAGTGGCCCACACCGACCTCCAGAAAGCAGGTACAGCAGTTTATTGGGTTTGCCAACTTCTACCGCCGTTTTGTACCCAATTTATTTGCCATCGTGGCCCCGTTGACCCATCTCACTTCTCCCAAAAACCCCTTCCAGTGGACCGAAGAGGTTGCAGCAGCGTTTCAGGCGTTGAAGACGGAGTTCTCCTCCTCCCGAGTCCTGACCCAGGTTGACCCCGCACTGCAGTGTTTGGTGGAAGTTGACGCGTCTGATACGGGAGTGGGGGCGGTGCTGTCCCAGCGATCACCCACCGACGTTTTTTTTTTTTTTTTTTTGTTACTTATTTGTACCCGTAGGTAGACTTGGTTTGCAGTCTGGTGACAAGCCACCGGCTGCTGGTCGCTGTGTGCGCGAGCGCCCTAAACCTACATGTTTTTGGTATGCGGGAGGAAACCGGAGAAATCCCGGAGTAAACCCGCGCAACACGGGGAGAACATGCAAACTCCACACAGCTCACTGTTGGTCGGGGGCTGGGATCGAACCCACGATCTCATGATCCCCACGGTCCCCCGGCCGAGGGTAAAACTGTGCTGCCACAAAAAACCACTGCGCCACCGTGCAGCCAAGGGGTTAAGCGACCCTGCGCCTTCTTCTCACAGCGTCTGTCTCCGGCTGTGCGAAACTACGACGTGAGGGACAGGGAGCTTCTCGCCATCAAGCTCGCCCTGCAGGAGTGGCGCCACTGGCTGGAGGGGGCTGTGTTGCCCTTCGTGGTGCTGACGGACCACAAGAACCTGGAATACCTAAGATCTGCCAGACGACTGAATGCCCGCCAGGCGCGCTGGTCCTTGTTCTTCGCCCGGTTCCGTTTTACCATCACCTACTGCCCTGGTTCTAAGAACGGCCTGCCCGATGCCCTGTCCAGGCAGTTTGCCCCCGAGACGTCGGAGGAGCCGGGTCATACCATTCTGCCCACCTTGTGTGTTGTGGGGGTGATTTCCTGATCCATCAGGGACAAGATCCGGAAGGCGCAGAAGACCGAACCGGACCTTGGCGGCGGACCGGAGGGAATGCTGTTCGTTCCATCTACTGTCCGGGGGGAGGTCATCCATTGGGTTCACACCTCCAAACTCGCCTGTCACCCTGGTGTCTCCCGGCTAGTGGACCTCCTTCAGCGTTCTTTCTGGTTGCCGGGGCTTCAGAAGGACGCCGCCAACTACGTCCGGGCGTGTCCCGTGTGTGCCACCGGCAAGTCAGGTAACTCTTCCCCCGCGGGTCTGCTCCAGCCCCTGCCAGTCCCTGGCAGGCCCTGGTCCCACATAGCCCTCGACTTTGTCACCGGCCTTCCGGTCTCCAACACCTATGACGCTGTGCTGACCATCGTGGATCGGTTCTCCAAGGCTGCCCATTTCGTGCCACTCCGGGGCCTCCCTACGGCGCGGGAGACAGCGGACCTTCTGGTTCAACACGTGGTCAGGCTGCATGGGATACCGGTGGACGTCGTCTCTGATCGGGGGCCCGAATTCATCTCAGAGGTGTGGAAGTGTTTCTGCAACGCCCTGGGGGCCATGGTAAGCCTCTCCTCTGGTCACCACCCGCAGTCCAATGGGCAGTGTGAGCAGGCCAACCAGGAACTGGAGGCTGCCTTACGCTGCGTCACCTCCTCCAACCCGTCATCCTGGATCGCGCACCTGGCCTTCTTCTTCCGGCTATCAGAGAGAGCAGACGCATTTCTTCTCCTCTCCCTTCTCCTCCTCCCTTACTGATCCCAGCTTGCTGTGTCCTGTCTGTGTCTCGCTCTTCTTCTGCTGCATCTCGACCCAAATGGAAATTATGGAATTGAGCTGGGCTTTAAATGCAATTGACACCACTTTTTTAAAAAGAAAATCGGGCCAGGGGGAGCCCAAGTAGAGAGACTCATGGAACAATTGGAACTCATGTGTCTGTGTGATTCGATTGAAGATGTGGAAGACATCTACCCGTTTGGCTTATGATCACAGGATTTCTGTTGTTTGGCTTTGGAGTTTTCCTGGTGTATCGGAAATTAAAGAAGTTGGAAGAGCTGCTCAAAATGCTGACCCGGCGAAGCTCCTTCAACAATTCGACCAGCTGGGGAGCACTGATGGTGAACTGAATAAGAATGGGTAACATCTCGGAGTCGCTGGGTGCTCTACAGGGAATGATTTTAAAGCCTGGAAATGTATATGGAAATGTACATGCAAATTGTGATGCACAGAATCGCATGAGAGGTGAAATTTCTATGCTCTAAGTGAACTGTGCCTATCAGGCCTTGATTCGGCGTCCTTGAGAATCATTCCTCCAGGAGAAAAGATAAGGCAGAAGGGAGTTTTGGCTTGGCTTCTCTCTAACCCAAACAATTGCTGATGTGCAACAATCTGAACTCTCCAAGGACAGCCATGTGACTAACATGGAATTTTACCATCTGGCATGAACTGAAGAGAGATGAACTCTGTGGACATGTTATCTATGTTTTAGGACACTAAGGACATAACATCTAGCCGTTGCCTAAGAGAGGATTTTTGTTGTTCACCAGTAACTGATACTTCACACACTGCATTCACACTGATATCACATGACTGACATACACACACTGGTCTCTCTCTTGCTCTTGCTTTGTTAATGTGTGGATCTGTATTGTCTGCTAAGTGTGCTTAGACAGTTTTTTTCTATGTGATCACAATCTTGCTCACTCGAGCCATATTTTGATAACTATGTTTTTTCTCTCTGCCCAATGTGTCACCCCCTTCCCCCCTCCCCCTCTTTACCCCCCACTGAATGAGGCGCCTGTATGGCTGCCGCATCATTAGGGAGCGCTTAACATGAGTGCACCTTAGTGATAAGTAAAATTCCTTGTATGTGTTGCATACTTGGCAATAAAGTTGATTCTGATTCTGATTCTGATTCTGGCCTGGGTAGAGTATGCCCACAACACGGCATGGTCTTCTGCCACAGGGATGTCCCCCTTCAAGGCGTCCTTGGGATACGACCCACCTTTGTTCCCGGAGCAGGAGGGTAAGCTGGCCGTTCCATCCATCCAGGCGCACCTGAGACGTTGTCGGAGTCTGTGGACCAGGTCGCATGATGCGCTTTTACGCACGGCGACGTGCAACAGCAACACGGCTAATCACCACAGGAGACCGGCCCCTGCCTACCAGGTAGGCTAACGAGTCTGGTTAGCCTCTCAGGACATTCATCTCAAGGCTGAGAAGAGGAAGCTGGCCCTACGCTTCATTGGCCCCTTCACCATTTCAAAAATCATTAACCCGGTGGCTGTGCGTCTGGCCCTCCCCCCCCACCCCTCCGCATATGTCCCACCTTCCACGTATCTAAGATCAAGCCCGTGGTCTCCGATCCCCTCTGTCCCCCGCCCACGGCGCCGCCCGCGCCTCTGATGATCGACGGCCACCCAGCCTGGAGAGTCGCTTCCATCATGGACTCCCGGCGCCGAGGTCGTGGGCTGCAGTACTTGGTGGACTGGGAGGGATTCGGTCCTGAGGAGGTCCTGGGTGCGCTCTTCCTTGGTGTTGGACAGGAGTCTCATCACGGAGATCCACCGGGCACATCCGGACAAACCAGCGCCAGGAGGCGCTGCTGGGGGGGGGAGTACTGTCACGACTCGCCGCTCATCATCTGCCTCAGCTGCGCGCACACCTGCGCCTCATCAGCTGCGAGTTATTTAACCCACTCAGCCCTGTGCAGCGGCCTGGAGCCATCTGTTCGCATCGGCATATCTTCGCAGCTGGATTGTCTCCAAACGACAGCTAGACTACGCTTCTACGTAAGCATTCCTTCCTTACCTTTTGCAAGTCTTCTCCCCTGTGCACAGGTGGATTCCCCGGCGGCAGATACCCCGTCATCGCCATCCTACCCTCACCGTCATCACAGGCTCTGCAGGACGCTGTCTCCCGGCCTTCTCCCTTGCCAACGCCAGCCACCTGTCATTCACAAGTAAGCAGCACACTGCTCATTATTCCTGTCCAGGTGTGGTGCCCTTTACCCCTGTCCTCTGTTCTCTCCATAGGGTTGCCCGGCTGTACGGCGCACCGCTCTGCTTCCTGTGCATCGGCGTTCACCCTCATCACATATACATATCTCACACATCCATCCATACACGTCTGCTTGTTGAATAAAGCTGTTAAATCTACTCTGAGCCTGCGTGCGTGTTTCCTGAGCCGGACATTATGTCAATCTGCTTGTCATTAATATTGGTTTTGGATTTCCAGTTTAAAAGGATGGTTTTCTTGGCAATAGTTAGGGCTGTATGGAGAGAACAAACAGAAGGACCTTGCAAATGTAAAGCTGATAAGTTGCCTGAGATGCATAGTTGTGGGGAAAGTGGGATGCAGCAGCCTAGTAAATATGAGTGGTCTGTGATCTGTTTCCAAAATTGTGAGACTGGCGTGCAGTGCCAAATAGCATGCAAGTAAGTGTCTAGAGTGTTTTGTGAACAGTCCCAACAATAACATTTTATGTAATCTATCATCAGTGTAGTGTACCCTGTGAATAATTGTATATTATATAAGTTGTAAATATGAATTTTTGAGATAATTAAAAGTATTTTTTTTTTAATTTGTGTCCAGAAGTCAGTATTCATATGGATTGATAGATTTTTTTTCTCATTTTAAAATTGGGATAGATATAGAGGTTTCTGTATTATTAAGAATGCTATAAATATTTGAAGTTATTTTTCTAGGACCTTTAAGTTTTAGAATATTTTCTGCTATGATGGAATAATTAAATATGATTGGAGTTCATATAATTTTGTATAATATAATTGCTTTTAATTGTAAGAATTCCAAAATTGGAGTGATGTAAATGCCAGATTTATTAGTTACCTATTGAAAATTAATAAAAAAATTATTTTGAAATAAATAATGAGGATGTGTTATTCCTTTGCATTTCCAATTTATTATGTTGAATGTACTTTCATTAATTAAAAAGTCTGGATTGTTCCAGATCGGTAGTGGATGGATGGTGTAACTGTGGAGTTGATGATTGGAAGTGCTTTATACCAAGCTGTCAGAGTTGAAGCAATTGATATACTATGGAAGCACTGATGTTTTTTAATTGACTGACTAATGAAGCAAAGGTCTGCTAATTTTATATCTTCAGAAAGTGCTTGTTCAGTATCTAGCCAGTAGCAGTCAGGTTGAGACTGGTTGAACCATTAAATTATATATTTGAGCTGGTTTGCAAGGTAATATAATTCAAAGTTAGGGGCTTCTAGTCCTCCTTGAGATTTTTTTTTTTTTTTTGTAGTGTTAAATAGAAATAAAGACGGCACACTTAGTCAGTGCAATTTTCACATTTTACTGCTAAGCTTTTGGTTTTGTGAAACATTCATCAGAGCATGGTTTAACAAAACCAAAAGCTTAGCAGTAAAAAGTGAAAATTGCACTGACTAAGTGTGCCAACGTCTTTATTTCTAATCATACTTGGTTGATTGTCCAGCACCTTACACAGTCCTCAAGCTAGGTGGAGCAGCAGCCTTTTCTACATTGTCAGGTTTTTGTAGCATTAAAAGTTTAATACCATGGGGTTTGTTTTTCCAAATAAAATTTTGACAAAGTAGAATTTAAGGATTTAAACCAGATACAGGAAGGAGATACTGGAATCAGTGAAACTAAATAACTGATTTTGGGTAGGACTGACATTTTTATGATGGTAATCCATTCAACAAGAGAGACAAGGAGGTTAGACTAACGATATAAATCATCTTGCATCGTTTTGAGTAATGCAGTGTGGTTAAGGGAGAATAACTCTGACAGCTTGGGGATAAGTTGATGCCAAGATATTTAATATTACCTGTGTGAATTTGAAAAGGTGATACTAAGTTCTGCTGCATCCTATTCCTCCATACAAAGTGGTAGAGCTGTGGATTTAAACCAGTTCACCAAATAATTTCACCAATTAATTTTTTGAAAAAAAAAAAATGAGTGAAAAGGATTCTGCTAAGGACAGTTGTGGGTTTTGCAAGAGTAATAAAACATTGTCTGCATAGAAAATTGGTTTTGTGTTCTATTGTCTTTTTCGTTTGTATACCTTTGATATTCTCATTTTGTCTTATAGCAGATGCCAGTGGTTCTATAACTAAGGCAAACAGAATGGGAGAGAGAGGACATCCTTAACTGGTCCCGTTGTGAGGAGTGGAATTTTGTGAGACCAATTTATTGATGGTAACTGTGGCTGTTGGTGAAGTGTAAAGTGCTTTTTATCCAGTTTCTAAATGACTCCCTGAATCCAAATTTCTTAAGTGTTGCAAGAAGAAATCTCCAGTTTACCCTATCAAGTGTTTTTTCTGCATCTAATGATAAAATTATGGTGTTAGTTTGCACTGAATGCATGTTAAAGAGTATAAATTTGGAAATTATTGGCAGTACCTTCATTTGAAAACTCTCCTATCCACTCGGTACCAAGCGGAGAGGAAAAAATAAGTAATTTATTCTGTTGCTCTGTATTGTCAATTGAAGTCTATGTTTTTTTCTGAAAAAAAAATACAGACAATATTCTCCCTCTTTCTGTGCCTTACTCCTACCTGTCTGTCTGTCTGCTGCACATCTAGACACACACTTGTCTCATCAGACACTTATCTTTATTTTACGGGGGAAAGACTGGTGATTCACAGTTTTAAAGGTTATTGACAAGATGTAGTAATGATTTGACCTCTAAAGATGTATACAATGTCCAAACAATGGTTGTAGTGTTAGATTTGTTCATTTTGTTTGTGGTTTTATGACATGTCTCCTCAGGCACGCTCCTGTGACGGGGTGCTTTTGGGGCAGGCGGATGTTTTTCAACACAAACCAGGCACTCCATACATGTGGTCAGGATGGAGAAGTGGAGAGACGTCCACTGGCAGGCTGGAGGAGAGGGTAGAGGGGTCGATTTTTTTTTTTTTTTAATTACACAGTTTTTGCTGATGTGTTCCATTAATACTCACTGTAAACAAGGAAGTGAATGTGGTGCAGCGACGCATTTGATTAGACTGAGCATTTGAGCGCTACTCGGAGACAAATTTGATTGGTGAAATTGTTGGAAGTTGATGAGGATTGGCCAAAAATGCAGGAAAGATGCGGTGATTGGACACAGTTGCAAGGTCATGCAGTATTCACGTTGATTGGCTGATTTCACATGAATTGACGCGATCGCAACACCACAAAATCCTGGATGGACTGACTACCATGACATGAAAAAATTTTGACCAAAAGAGGTTTTATGGAGGGGTATCACACAATCACCTCTTGAGGAAGCCCTAGTGGACCGACCATGAGTGCTACTCACTCTGTATTTGATGTTTTCGGTGGGGGGGGGGGGGCACCATGTAGGATTCATCAAGCAGGCAGTTTTAAATTTCTTAAAATTCTCAGTGGACAGGAGGTTGTACCTAGGTAGAATATTGCAGTGGTGGTATGTGAGAGGCTTTTTATCTAATGTTCTTAGAGCATTTTTATAGTGATTCAATTAGGGTGAGGGTTTCCACTACCGCCAATGACCAGTTTGTAATTCAATAGCTCAGATGTGAAAAGATCATTGAGTGTAAAAAAACATCATGGTGGCTCTATCTGTAAGCGACCTCCTAATTTGTCTGAAGTTGTGAATATTATATTTTAGTGTTTTAGTGACCATTTTGATATGGCTTTTGAACAACAGTGTAGAGTCAAGAGTCACACCCAGGTATTGGAATTCCTTGAGAACGTTTAGTTCTTCTCCTCCTATGTAGTAAATTTTAGAATGCGTAATTGTAGTAGGGTGTTTTGAAAAAAAAAAAAAAAAAAAAAAAATATATATATATATATATATATATATATATATATATATATATATATATATACACACTACCTTTCAAAAGTTTGGGATCACCCAGACAATTTTGTGTTTTCCATGAAAAGTCACACTTTTATTTACCACCATGAGTTGTAAAATGAATAGAAAATATAGTCAAGACATTGACAAGGTTAGAAATAATGATTTGTATTTGAAATAATAATTTTTTCCTTCAAACTTTGCTTTCGTCAAAGAATCCTCCATTTGCAGCAATTACAGCAATGCAGACCTTTGGCATTCTAGCTGTTAATTTGTTGAGGTAATCTGGAGAATTCTGACGCAATGAGCAAACACTTTGTACCATTAGAACACTGGAGTGATAGTTGCTGGAAATGGGCCTCTATACACCTATGTAGATATTGCACCAAAAACCAGACATTTGCAGCTAGAATAGTCATTTACCACATTAGCAATGTATAGAGTGTATTTCTGATTAGTTTAAAGTTATCTTCATTGAAAAAAACAGTGCTTTCTAAGTGACCCCAAACTTTTGAATGGTAGTGTATATATACAGTTTTATTTACATTCAGAGAGAGACAGGACTTGGAGAGTGTAGACCATTCTTGTGAATTATCGTGTTTGTGTTCTATATGAACATCAACAGGTACCATACATAGAGCAAGTGCACATGCACAGTAAGTTTGTTTTGTTAGTTGTACAACACTCCCGCCAGTAATTACCAGAACATGTACGGTTTGACAGTGGTTCAATAAATCACAAAGTGGATTTAAAGTTGAGAGTACTTTTTTACTATCCAGTTCTCACACACGCATCAACATGGTGTCAGAAGAGGTCACAGACCTATCGCCTGTGAGTTTCCAATGATATTTTGTCTTTGTTTCATATGGGGGGGGGGGCTAACACCACAATAAGCTAACACGCTGACAGACCTGATGCCTAAAGGATTCTGCAGACCCGACCCTCTCGTCTTAAATGAGAACATTGCTGAAAACTGGCGGATCTTTGAATGACAGTAGTCAAGGCAAGTTTATTTGTATAGCACATTTCGTGTACAAGACAATTCAAAGCGCTTGTTGCAAAAGGAATATATAAGAATTTAAAACCAAACTAAAAAGTAAATTAAGCTGGGTTCACACTATAACGTTTGGACCAACTTTTACTAATGTATTGAAAAATCAGAGAAATCAGTCCAAACGTAGGTGAAATCATGTTCGTGAGAACACAGCAACTTCTATGAACTTTTAAAAACTTTATGAACTTTTGCTTCGATTTGCCAGCATTGCATTCAGCATTGTCAAACTTTTGCCATCTTAAGCTAGCATATGTGTAGCAGTTTCCTACTTAGGCTAATTTAAGCAAAGGAATACTCAGTGCAGTTCAGCTGAAATCAACGTCAGGTGAATCTCATATAAAGATCAGTATTTGTGGAGGCTTCCTGCCATCCTGGACCTGCTTTTTGTGGTGGATTCACACTACAATGTTTGGACTATCCAACCATCAATCTTCTTCCACTTAATCCTTTTCAGGTCGCGGGGGGGCTGGAGCCTATCCCAGCATCTTTTGGGCGAGAGGCAGGGTACACCCTGGACAGATCGCCAGTCCATAGCAGGGCCAACACAGAGAAACAGACAACCATTCACTCTCACAGTCATACCTAAGGACAATTTAGAATTCCCAGTTTGATGCCAGTTAACCAAACATGCATGTTTTTGGCGTGTGGGAAGAAAACCGGAGAAATCCCGGGGCAAACCCATGCAGATATGGGGAGAACATGCAAACTCCACACAGATCACTGTTGGCCGGGGGCTGAGCTTGAACCCAGGATCCTCCGGCCAATGGTGAGTTGTTGTGCTGCTGCATTGCTAGCCACTCCACCACCGCGCTGCCCCATTTGCTCCAACTTTTACTAACGTTTTGTCAAATGTCTGGGTCTGCTGGCAAAAGTTGGTAAGAGTTGGTGTTTGTTGGCAAACGCTGGCAAAAGTTGTATTTGTTGAGAATTTTCAGCATACTGAAAATTTGTGATATCTGGAAATAAACGTTGATGAAAGTTTTGCTCACTTTGTAATAGTTCCTGAGCGCTGGACTAAGTTATGCAGAGTTCACTTAAGTCAGCATGTGTGTGTGTGTGTGTGTGTGTGTGTGTGTGTGTGTGTGTGTGTGTGTGTGTGTGTGGGTGAGTGAAGGATATTTGTGGGTTTGTTTGCAGGTGATGGGTGTGGATAGATAGATAGATAGATAGATAGATAGATAGATAGATAGATAGATAGATGTACATTATTGATCCCAAACTGGGAAATTACAGTGTAACAATGTTTTTCGTGAACTTTTAGTCAGAGTCTGTCTACTGTCTGCCTGATATATATATATATATATATATATATATATATATATATATATATATATATATATATATATATATATATATATATATACAGTATATATATATACAGTATATATATATATATATATATATATATATATATATATATATATATACGGTGGGGTAAAAAAGTATTTAGTCAGCCACCAATTGTGCAAGTTCTCCCACTTAAAAGATGAGAGAGGTCTCAGATTTTCATCATAGGTATACCTCAACTATGAGAGACAAAGTAAGAAAAAAAAATCCAGAAAATCACTTTGAAGGATTTTTAATGAATTAATTGGTAAATTCCTTGGTAAAATAAGTATTTGGTCAATAACAAAAGTTCATCTCAATACTTTGTTATATACCCTTTGTTGGCAATGACAGAGGTCAAACGTTTTCTGTAAGTTTTCACAAGGTTTTCACACACTTTTGCTGGTATTTTGGCCCATTCCTCCATGCAGATCTCCTCTAGAGCAGTGATGTTTTGGGGCTGTCGCTGGGCAACACAGACTTTCAACTCCCTCCAAAGATTTTCTATGGGGTTGAGATCTGGAGACTGGCTAGGCCACTCCAGGACCTTGAAATGCTTCTTACGAAGCCACTCCTTCGTTGCCCGGGTGGTGTGTTTGGGATCATTGTCATGCTGAAAGATCCAGCCACGTTTCATCTTCAATGCCCTTGCTGGTGGAAGGAGGTTTTCACTCAAAATCTCACGATACATGGCCCCATTCATTCTTTCCTTTACACGGATCAGTCGTCCTGGTCCCTTTGCAGAAAAACAGCCCCAAAGTATGATGTTTCCACCCCCATGCTTCACAGTAGGTATGGTGTTCTTTCTCCTCCAAACACAACAAGTTGAGTTTTTACCAAAAAGTTCTATTTTGGTTTCATCTGACCATATGACATTCTCCCAATCCTCTTCTGGATCATCCAAATGCTCTCTAGCAAATTTCAGACGGGACTGGACATGTACTGGCTTAAGCAGGGGGACACGTCTGGCACTGCAGGATTTGAGTCTCTGGCGGCGTAGTGTGTTTCTGATGTAGCCTTTGTTACTTTGGTCCCAGCTCTCTGCAGGTCATTCACTAGGTCCCCCCATGTGGTTCTGGGATTTTTGCTCACCGTTCTCGTGATAATTTTGACCCCATGGGGTGAGATCTTGTGTGGAGCCCCAGATCGAGGGAGATTATCAGCAGTCTTGTATGTCTGCCATTTTCTAATAATTGCTCCCACAGTTGATTTTTTTCACACCAAGCTGCTTGCCTATTGCAGATTCAGTCTTCCCAGCCTGGTGCAGGTCTACAATTTTGTTTCTGGTGTCCTTTGACAGCTCTTTGGTCTTGGCCATAGTGGAGTTTGGAGTCTGACTGTTTGAGGTTGTAGACAGGTGTCTTTTATACTGATAACGAGTTCAAACAGGTGCCATTAATACAGGTAACGAGTGGAGGACAGAGACGCCTTTTAAAGAAGAAGTTACAGGTCTGTGAGAGCCAGAAATCTTGCTTGTTTGTAGGTGACCAAATACTTATTTTACTGAGGAATTTACCAATTAATTCATTAAAAATCCTTCAATGTGATTTTCTGGATTTTTTTTTTCTCATTTTGTCTCTCATAGTTGAGGTATACCTATGATGAAAATTGGAGACCTCTCTCATCTTTTAAGTGGGAGAACTTGCACAATTGGTGGCTGACTAAATACTTTTTTGCCCCACTGTATATATATATATATATATAATATATATATACTGTATATATATATATATATATATATATATATATATATATATATATATATATATATTTTTTTTTTTTTTTTTTTTTGTTACTTATTTGTACCCGTAGGTAGATTTGGTTTGCAGTCTGGTGACAAGCCACCGGCTGCCGGTCGCTGCGTGCGTGAGCGCCCTAAACCTACATGTTTTTGGTATGCGGGAGGAAACCGGAGAAATCCCGGAGTAAACCCATGCAACACGGGGAGAACATGCAAACTCCACACAGCTCACTGTTGGTCGGGGGCTGGAATCGAACCCACGATCTCATGATCCCCGCGATCCCCCGGCCGAGGGTAAAACTGTGCTGCCACAGTGCTAAACCACTGCGCCACCGTGCAGCCCTATATATATATACGTATATATACAGTTAGGCCCAGAAATATTTGGATAGTGACACAAGTTTTATTATTTTAGCTGTTTACGAAAACATATTCAAGATACAATTATATAATCAGAATCAGAATCAGAATCAGCTTTATTGGCCAAGTATGCACAACACATACAAGGAATTTGACTTTGGCTAAAAACTTGCTCTCGTTGTTCAGGTGGAGGATTTAAATAAGGATTCAATGACAACAGAGTATGTACAGTAAATTACAGTCTGTCCACGTTTCTATAAAAGGATGCAAATATATACAGGAATATATGCAGTTATTTACTCAGACTAACCACACTTGCAGAAATAGTGTGAGAGTTATGTGCAATGTAATAATGGATGAAAAGTCATGAGTACAGCAACAGGTAGGACTAGGTGAATGTTAGGAGTTCATCAGAGTGATGGCTTGAGGAAAGAAACTGTTCCTGTGACGGGTGGTTTTGACCTTCAGTGATCTGTAACGACGACCGGAAGATAGAAGTTCAAACAGTTTGTGGCCGGGGTGTGATGGGTCAGCACAGATGTTTCCTGCCCGTTTCCTGGTTATGGACTGATATAAGTTCTCAATGGAGGGTAGGTCGGTACCAATGATCCTCTCCGCAGACTTAACAATCCGCTGCAGTCTGGTCTTGTCCTGTTTAGTGGCAGATCCAAACCAGACGGTGATGGAAAAGCAGAGGACAGATTGGATGATGGCGGTGTAGAAGACAACCAGCAGCTCCTGAGGCAAATCAAACTTCTTGAGCTGACGCAGAAAAAACAACTTCTGCTGGGCCTTTTTCCGGACAGTGTCTATATGGGAGGACCACTTAAGGTTCCGGGAGATTGTGGTACCCAGAAACTTGAAGGAGTCTACAGTGGACACTGTGCTGTTGAGGATGGTGAGTGGGGGGAATGAAGGGGGGTGTCGCCTGAAATCCACAGTCATCTCCACCGTTTTGGCTGGGTTAAGTTCAAGATGGTTCTGGCCGCACCAGAGGATCAGCTGCTCCACCTCCTGCCTGTATGCAGACTCATCATCATCCCGGATCAAACCGATGACTGTGGTGTCGTCCGCAAATTTCAGGAGCTTCACCGAAGGGTCCTCTGAGGTGCAGTTGTTGGAGTAGAGGGAGAAGAGCAGTGGGGAAAGGACACATCCTTGGGGGGCGCCAGTACTAATTTTTCGGGAGCTGGATGTAAATCTCCCTAGCTTCACCTGTTGCCACCTGTCAGTCAGAAAGCTGGAGATCCACTGGCAGGTGGAGGGGGGCACCTTGAGCTGGAGGAGTTTCTGATGAAGAATGCCTGGGATGATGGTGTTGAATGCTGAGCTGAAGTCGACAAACAGGATCCTGGCGTACGTCCCTGGGGAGTCGAGGTGTTGCAGGACGTAGTGTAGTCCCATATTCACTGCATCATCCACTGACCTGTTTGACCGGTAGGCAAACTGCAGTGGGTCCATCAGGGGGCCTGTGATGACCTTCAGGTGGTTCAGCACCAATCTCTCCAAGGATTTCATGACCACAGAGGTCAGGGCAACAGGTCTGTAGTCGTTTAATCCTGTAACAGAGGGTTTCTTGGGAACTGGAATGATGATGGAGCGTTTGAAGCAGGAAGGCACTTCACGCAGCTCCAGTGATCTGTTAAAGATCCGGGTGAAGATGGGGGCCAACTCGTTGGAGCAGACTCTCAGGCAGGACGGAGACACCCCATCAGGTCCTGCAGCCTTCTTGATCTTTTGTCTCTGAAAGACCCGGCACACCTCCTCTTCACAGATCGTTAGTGCTGGTGGGAGGTCAGAGTGGAGGAGGGATGGAGTTCCTGGGGCTGCAGATAATCCTTTTGTGTGGGTGGGAGGTGAGAACTGTAGGCTCTTTTCAAACCTGCAGTAAAAGCTGTTTAGGTCGTTAGCCAGCTGGAGGTTTTCCACAGGGTGGGGGGATGGTCTCCTGTAGTTGGTGATATTCCGTAGGCCTCTCCAGACAGAAGCAGAGTTGTTGGCTGAGAAGTTTTTTTGTAACTTATCAATAATCAATATGGTCTTAAAGTGCAGACTCTCAGCTGTAATTTGAGAGTATTAACATCCAAATTGGAGCAAGGGTTTAGGAATTACAGCTCTTTAATACATAGCCACCTCTTTTTCAAGGGACCAAAAGTAATTGGACAATTGATTCAGAAGGCTGCAAAAAAAAATAAAAAAAAATAACAAGGCTGCATGGGCTCTTCCCTCGTTAACCTGTCATCAATTAAGCAGTTAAAAGGTCTAGAGTTGATTCCAGGTGTGGCATTTGCATTTGGAAGCTGTTGCTGTGAACACACAACATGCGGTCAAAGGAGCTCTCAATGGAGGTGAAACACACCATCCTGAGGCTGAAAAAATAGAAGAAATCCATCAGAGTGATAGCAGAAATGTTTGGAGTGGCCAAATCAACAGTTTGGTACATTCTGAGGAAAAAAAAGAGTGCACTGGTGAGCTTGGGAACTCAAAAAGGCCTGGACATCCACGGAAGACAACAGTGGTGGATGATCACAGAATTCTTTCCTGTGAAGAACAACCCCTTCACAACATCCACTCAAGTGAAGAACACTCTCCAGGAAGTAGGTGTATCAGTATCTAAGTCTACCATTAAGAGAAGACTTCATGAGAGTAAATACAAAGGATTCACCACAAGGTGCAAACCATGAATCAGCCTCAAAAATAGAAAGGCCAGAATTGACTTTGCCAAAAAACACCTGAAGAAGCCAGCCCAGTTCTGGAACAGCATTCTTTGGACAGATGAGACTAAGATCAACCTGTACCAGAATGATGGGACGAAGAAAGTTTGGAGAAGAATTGGAACAGCCCATGATCCAAAGCACTACATCTTCTGTAAAACATGGTGGAGGCAGTGTGATGGCATGGGCATGCATGGCTTCTAATGGCACTGGGTCACTTGTGTTTATTGATGATGTGACAAAAGACAGAAGCAGCCGGTTGAATTCTGAAGTGTATAGGGATATACTTTCTGCTCAGATTCAGCCAAATGCAGCAAAGTTGATTGGACGGCGCTTCACCAATGATCCAAAACATACTGCAAAAGCAACCCAGGAGTTTTTTTAAAGCAACAAAGTGGAATATTCTGCAATGGCTGAGTCAATAACCAGATCTCAACCCAATCGAGCATGCATTTCACTTGCTCAAGACAAAACTTAAGGCAGAAAGACCCACAAACAAGCAGCAACTGAAGACAGCTGCAGTAAAGGCCTGGCAAAGCATCACAAAGGAGGAAACCCAGCGTTTGGTGATG
The DNA here is from genome assembly GCA_020510985.1 of Pholidichthys leucotaenia. Classification (NCBI taxonomy): domain Eukaryota; kingdom Metazoa; phylum Chordata; class Actinopteri; order Cichliformes; family Pholidichthyidae; genus Pholidichthys; species Pholidichthys leucotaenia. The sequence goes on along the minus strand of CM035845.1, from coordinate 245,169,679 downwards.
TCCATGGGTTCCAGACTTCAGGCAGTCATTGCCTGCAAAGGATTCTCAACAAAATATTGAAAAGTAACATTTTACTTAGGGTTATGTTTATTTGTCCAATTACTTTTGAGCCCCTGAAATGAGGACCGTTTGTATAAAAACAGCTACAATTCCTACATGTTTTAGTATATATTTTTGTTCAACCCCTTGAATTAAACCTTAAAGTCTGCACTTTAATTCGGTTGTAGTTGTTTCATTTCAAATCCAATGTGGTGGCATGCAGAGCCCAAATCATGAAGATTGTGTCACTGTCCAAATATTTCTGGGCTTAACTGTATATATATATATATATATATATATATATATATATATATATATATATATATGTGTGTGTGTGTGTGTGTGTGTGTGTGTGTGTGCGTATAAAATCTCCCAAAAATATGACAGCCCAAAAGAAAAGAAAAGAAAAAAAATCTCCTCATTTAGAAATTTACTGTAATTTTCTGCTCAGTGCGTAATGATTCTCCAGGATTTATTGGTTCATTTCCATTGTGGGAATCAAACAGCGCTGATGTGGTGTCAAAAAGTAAATTACATTTAATGGGATTTTGTTATTTTAACCCCTTGCACTCCGGTCAATTTCCCTAAAAACGCCAAAAAATAACATGCCCAAAGTAAATTGAAAGCTGTTCTTCAACCCTTTGCAGCATCTTCATGGGGTTGGTCTCATTTAAAAGAAAACACTTTGAATTTTTTGGCAAAACAGGCATAATCTCTCTAAGTACTCTGGCCACTGAGTTACAGTGATCTAAACATAGTGAACTTGAAGAAAATAAATTTGGCCTGGGTGTTTTTTTGGATACAAATGCTTGCAAAAAACACACAGCTTCAGATCCGGGCTGGAAAATGCAACAGAAATGTAGAACCAAGTGTTATCTAGCTGAGGTCCAAATTTTGTAACAATACCACAAAAAATGAATATATTACACAGCTTTTTCCTCAGGTAGTTCCCAGGCGTTTTGGAACTGTGCCAAATTGTGCCAAATGGCACAGTTTGTAAACACGTCTGTAACTTTTGAATGATTCAATGTAGAAGCTTCATTTTGGGCTCTAATGAAAGGTGACACTCAGGGCTGTGTCTGTGTGTGTGTGTGTGTGTGGGGGGGGGTTGTCCCCCCCCCCTCGCTACAGAGAAAAGACATTGCCCGTTGCGCCACAGTCCGTCATGCAGCGATGACGCACAGCTGTAATTTACCAAACGGTCAAAAGTCATTTTGATTACAATTTTCAGGGATAAAGTGTAATTTAGCTTAGAACACCTTACCTCTTCACAGCAGAAGCGGAGCTGACGAACTTCTTCCTCATTGTCAGATGAACGCGACGCTGGTCTCGCGACCCAATCAAAACATAATTCCATTATTGCGGTTTTGCGCTTCCATGATTGTGGTTTTTGGCGAACGATTTTTCAAAACAAATAACAGTAGTAATTAAAAATAGACTGGCAAACACGTGTGTGTCACTCAGCCTTCGTCGTCGGCCTCCGTCGGTCTGATGACCATAGAAGACAATCCTAATATCTATTCTGCTGGGACAAAAACAAAATAAGCACCGCCTGGCCGAACATGCCGAATGGCAGTCGCTGTCACAAAGATTGCACTTGTGGATGGTCTCCATGCTGCTGGGTCTGTGGGGTTCTTCCTGCGGGTCCTTTTTGTCATCTGCTGCAGCAGTCTGTCTTCACCCAGCCTTAAAAAAAAACAGCTCGCAAACTTCTCTGCTTCAATTGGCTCACTGCATTCATAGCGTTGGTAGGCGGGTCCTTCTTGCTAGGTTTTCAGTCATTAGTTCTTCAAGGTTTCAGAAACCCAATTCAAGGCTCTTATTAGTCGAATGAGAGGTCAATCAGATGAACTAATCTGTTCGCGGCTGTGTCTGTAGCTTTTATTTTCAGTGCGCGCTTGGACGCCATCACCATCTCCATCATGCGTCCTACATCACCATCTCCATCATGCGTCCTAGAGCGCACGAGGGAGCACGAGAGCGCCCTCATGCGCTCTGGGACGCAGAGACTTGCCCGCCCGCGGTACAATGGAGTGCAAGAGGTTAATGGAGAGAGGCGTAACAGTCAAAACATAATCACCCGTCATTTTATTTATATGATGATTCATTCATACTTTTTTATTCCATCTACAATAATATTTTAATTACAGACTTTGTGTTGGAGTCTAGCATTATTTTATTATTTTTTAGATGGATGAATGAATGAATGAATGAATGAATGAATGAATGAACAGGGGAAAAGGGTATGCAGAAATGACTATATAGGAATATAAAATGAAAATAAATACTGAAATGTATACCCAATTTTCAAAGAACACAGCTTCCGCCATCGTTTGCCAACAACCACTAGCAATCATTAACTTTTGCCAGCAGAGCCAGATGTTTGCCAAAACATCAGTAAAAGTCGGTCCAAACTTTGTAGTGTGAATCCACCTTTAAAGAGAAGCAACAAAAAAAAAATAAATAAATAAATAAAATAAAATAAAATAGCATACAACAGAAATAAGGTTTACAATGCATTGCAGGAGATTAATAATTGTTCTATTGAAAGGCCGTGGCAAATAGAAGAGTTTTTAACCTGGACAAAGCAGCTGAGAGTTTAAGCAGCACTGATGCTTTCTGACAGTTTGTTCCATATTTAAGGGGCATAAAAACTAAATGCTGCATCATCATGTTTGGTTCTAATTCTGGGCACAGATAGTATACCTATCTCTGATGATCTGAGGGCTCTGGGTTTTTCACAATGGACCAGCAGATCTGAAATGTATTTTTGCCCTAAACCATTCAGGGCTTTTTATACCAACAGGGGTATTTTGAAATCTATTCTTTGACAGACAGGAAGCCAGTGTACAGATCTGAGAACTGGAGTTATATGATCCACTTTTTTGGTCTTAGTGAGGACTCGAGCTGCAGCGTTTTGAACTAACTACAGCTGTCTGACGGACTTTTTAGAGAGATCTTTGAGGACAGCATTACTGTAGTCCAGTTTACTGAAGATGAATGTATGGACAAGTTTTTCTAGATCCTGCTGAGACATCAGACCCTTAATCCTCACTATGTTGAATGAACATAGTGAGGATGTTGGAGGAACATGTTGAAATCTTGTAGTGTCTCCTCATAACCCTGTACTGTCAGACCATTGTCTGTTAACCTTTGATTTTACTATTTCTGACTATTTGGCTCCTAAAGAAAAATATTATCACAGTAGATGCCTCTCAGATGATGCTGTTTCCAAATTTATGCAGATTGTTTCCTCTATGCCATGTGTCAACACAACGGAAATAAGCTATAGACAGCTTGCTCCTTCTGTAATTGATAACATGGTGGATAGTGTTTCAGCTTCTCTGCATCAGGCTCTAGACTTGGTGGCCCCCTTAAAAAAGAAAAAGTCTAATCAGAGATTTTTAACTCCTTGGTTCAACACAGAAACTCGTAGCTTAAAACAGAAGACTCGTCAATTAGAAAGAAAATGGCACTCTACTAATTTAGATGAAATCTATTTAGCTTGGAGAAATCATCTTTTAATTTATAAAAAATCTCTTAGAAAAGCTAGAACGAGTTATTACTCTGCATTAATAGAAGAGAACAAGAATAATCCCAGGTTTCTTTTCAGTACTGTAGCCAGGTTGACAAAGAGTCAGGACTCTGTCAATCCTAGCATCCCCTTAGAGCTTACTAGTCAGGACTTTATGAACTTTTTCAATAATAAAATTTCATCCATCAGAGATAAAATCAGTCAGATTCTTCCCACAGTTAACTTAAATACTGTAACTACTACAACTCCTTCTATTGATGTCTGTCTTGATGAGTTTACTCCAATCGACCTTTGTGAGTTAGACAAAATAGTTTCCTCATCCAAACCTTCAACTTGTCTTTTAGACCCTATTCCTACCAGGTTATTTAAAGAAGTCTACCCACTTATTGGTAGCTTTATTCTTCATATAATCAATTCTTCATTAACTTTAGGCCATGTACCGCAGGCTTTTAAAACGGCTGTAATTAAACCCTTACTCAAAAAGCCAACGCTAGATCCAGGAGCTTTAGCTAACTATAGACCAATCTCTAATCTCCCTTTCATTTCAAAAATCTTAGAAAGAGTTGTTGCTACGCAATTATTTGACCACCTGCAGGGAAATGGTTTACTTGAGGAGTTTCAATCTGGGTTTAGAATCCATCATAGTACTGAAACAGCCTTAGCGAAGGTCACTAACGACCTCCTCATTGCATCTGATAATGGACTAGTTTCTGTACTTGTCCTTTTAGATCTTAGTGCAGCTTTTGATACTATTGATCATAATATTCTACTTGATAGATTAGAACACTATGTTGGACTTAATGGAACTTCGTTGCAGTGGTTTAGATCTTATTTATCTGATAGGTTCCAGTTTGTTCATGTAAATGATGAGTTTTCTCTCAGCTCAAAGCTTAGTCATGGAGTTCCACAGGGATCTGTGCTTGGCCCTACTCTTTTTAGTTTATATATGCTTCCGTTAGGCAACATTATTAGAAAGCACTGTATACATTTTCACTGTTATGCAGATGACACACAATTATACCTGTCAATGAAGCCAGATGATACTAATCAATTAGCCAAGTTAGAAGCCTGTCTTAAGGAAATCAAAGCTTGGATGACTTGTAATTTCCTGCTATTAAATTCAGATAAGACTGAAGTCATTCTTGTTGGTCCAAAAAACCTTAGAAATTCCTTTCCAAATCAAACTTTCAGTTTGGATGCAGTTACTCTTTCTCTTAATAGCTCTGTGAGGAACCTTGGAGTTATTTTTGATCAGGATTTGTCCTTCAATTCACATATTAAATTTGTTTCTAAGACTGCCTTCTATCATTTGCGTAATATTGCCAAGATTAGGAGCATCTTGTCTCAGAGTGATGCTGAGAAGCTGATCCACGCTTTTGTTAGCTCGAGATTAGATTATTGTAATTCTTTATTATCAGGCTGTCCTAAAACATCTTTAAAAAGTCTTCAGCTGATCCAAAATGCTGCAGCAAGAGTTTTAACAGGTACTAGAAAGAGAGATCATATCTCTCCGGTTCTGGCCTCCCTTCATTGGCTTCCCATAGAGTTTAGAATTAAGTTTAAAATCCTTCTTCTTACTTACAAAGCTCTAAACAATCAGGCTCCTTTTTATTTAAAAGATCTGATACTACCGTATCATCCTAACAGAGCACTACGCTCCCAAAATGCAGGTTTACTTGTAATACCTAGAATCTCCAAAAGTACAATGGGAGGCAGAGCCTTCAGTTATCAAGCTCCTCTCCTGTGGAATCAGCTGCCAATCTGGATTCGGGAGTCAGACTCGATCTCTGTTTTTAAGAATAGGGCTAAAACCTACCTTTTTGATATAGCCTACAATTAGGGAGGGATCATGTGTTTCTGAACCCTCCCTTAGTTATGCTGCTAATAGGTTTAGTCAGCCGGGGGACCTCCAGTAATGCACTGGGCCTCACTCCTTTCCTCACTCTCTATGAAATATATATTATTTTTTTTTTTACTGGTCATTAACATTTGTTTGTTCTCTCCCATAGATTGAGTCCCCATCGTGCTGTTTGCTCTCTACATGTCTGTTCTTTTCTTCTTCTCTGTCCCCTCACCCCCCAGCCAGTCGCAGCAGATGACTGCCCCTCCCTGAGCCTGGTTCTGCTGGAGGTTTCTTCCTGTTAAAAGGGAGTTTTTCCTCTCCACCGTCGCCAAGTGCTTGCTCACAGGGGATCGCCTGATTGCTGGGGTCTTTCTGCAACTGTGGGGGTCCTCCCTACAGTTGATAGTGCTATGAGATGACTGTTGTTGTGAAATGGTGCTATATAAATAAAGTTGAATTGAATTGAATTGAATATGTTCTTTAAGTTATAATAGGCTGGTTTCACAACTGCTTTAGTGTGGCCTTTAAAATTCAGGTCTGAGTCCAGAACCACATCCAGATTTCTTGCTTGGCTGTTGGTTTTTAGCATCATTGATTGAAGCTGAGTACTAACTTTGAGTCTTTCTTCTCTGGCTCTAAAAACTATTATATTTGTTTTGTCTTCATTTAACTGAAGAGAATTCTGGCACATCCACTCTTTAATTTGGTCAATGCATTTGACCAGGGTTTTAATTGGACCATAGTCTCCTGGTGAAACGGTTATGTAGATTTGTGTATCATCTGCATAATTACGGTAATATATATTAATTTGAGCTAGTGGGAGCATCTAAATGTTGAAAAGTAAAGGTCCCAAAATGGAACCTTGGGGAACTCCTAAGGTTATTTTTGTTTGCTTGGATTAGTAGTTACCTATAGACACAAAATAGTCCCTGTCTTTTAAATAGGACTCAAATCAGCTAAGTGCTGCACCAGAAAGTCCCACCCAGTTTTTCAGCCAGTCTAGTAAGATGTTATTGTTGACCGTGGCAAATGCAGCACTGAGGTCCAGTAAAATCAAGAGTGAAATGTTGCCATTATCTGTATTGGAGTGGATGTCATTAACGACCTTAACTAGAGCTTTCTCAGTGTTGTGGTGTGGCCAAAAACCTGACTGGAAAACATCAAAACAGTTATTTAATGTCAGGAAGTTGTACAGTTGTTGAAAAACAGCTTTTTCTACTATTTTACCACGAAAGGGGAGAACTGATATAGGCCTATAGCTGTTCATGAGTGAGGTGTCTAGGTAGCTTTTCTTTAGAAGTGGCTTGAAAACAGCTGTTTTTAAGTGCTGAGGGAAGACACCTGAATGCAGAGTCATATTAATTATATGTAATAGATCTGAGGCCATACGATATGAATTTAAAAAAAAAAAAACTGTTGGGAGGATATCAAGGCAGCAGGTTTGTGGATTTCAAGTGGCATATGATGTCATCAAAGATTTTATGATTGATTGGAAAAAAAAAACAAACAAAAAACACCATGGTGTTTACGTCCTCTCTACATGGACACAGAGGAAGCATATGTCCAGCACCTGGCATAGGAGCACTTACTTACTGTCTATTTTTTCTGAATTTTGTCAGAAACGAAAAAGGAAAAGTCATTGCAGACACAGTTGGATAGATGTTCAGGAGCTACTGACTCAGAGGGATTTGTTAGTCTCTCAACAGTGGTGAACAAGGTGTGTGCATTATTGTTTGTTTTTAACAATGATGTCAGAAAAAAATATGCTTGCCTTACATTTCTCAGCTCAAAATTATAGATGTTCAATCTGTCATTACAGATTTCATAAGGAACCTCTAATTTAGTTTTTCGCCACATGCGTTTAACTTTTCGACACTCTCTTTTTAGTTCTTACTAGTTTGGCATTTCTCCATGGAGGTTTCTTTATAATAGTGACCACCTTCACCTTATTGGAAGCAATGGCATTGATAATATTTGTGATTTTACAAATTACATGGGGGTGGGGGGTGGGGAAGAGAAAGCTTGGATGAATGTTTCACTGGTATTATCACTGATGTACCATTTGTTGATGATGTCTGGATATTTCTGATGACATTAATAGCACTCTCAAAGAAAACAAAAGAATGGTCGGACAAAGATGGATGGTGGATGGTTATGGTGGATCCATCACCATAACCTTAGAGATGTTCAGACCTTTGGAGATGACCAAGTACAGACTGTGTCCTCTGTTGTGTTTTTTTTTTTTCCCATCACATGCTGAGTCAGTCCAAATTTATTAAGGACACAAAACAATTCTTTGGTCCCTCTGTCTTGAGGGTTGGCAACATGGATGTTAAAATCACCAACATTCACTACACAGTCAAAGTCAACACAGTTAATAGACAGCAGCTTTGAAAAATCATCAAGAGAGGTTGCATGGTATTTAGGTGGTCTGTAAACATTAAGAAACATCACATGGGAGGAGGAATTCAGCTGAGGAGCCACATATTCAAATGAAGTAAACTTATCATTAGAGATCTGCTTGCATTGGAGGGAATCATTAAACAGAACAGCTATTCCTCCTCCTTTCTTATGCAGCCTGGGTTGACTTATAAAGCTGTAGTTGGGAGGGACTGCTTTGATAAGAAGAGATCCACCATTGTCATGTAACCAGGTCTCTGTTAAAAACATAAAATCCAGTTTGTATTATGAGATTGTTAATTAAAAATGCTTTTCCTGTTAAAGACCTAGTATTTAATAAAGCTACTTTCAGTGTGTTAAGAACATTATCTGCAAATTTTTATTTTGTTTGGGCTGTGACTGGTGAGAAATGAACACTAGATTTGATAAATTTACAGGATATATGCAATGGATTTTTTATTCTCTATAAGTTTACCAATCTTTTTCTGCTACCTATTAAAACAGGAAAAAAGAAAACTACTTCCATACCTGGCCCCATCTTGTCTTGGAAAGAGCCATGAGTACCAGTGGTATTAGAGCCTGGACCCAGTACATCAAACCCAGCTTGTGTTGTTATCAGGCTGTGCATTTCGATTCAGCTGTGAGGGTGGTGGTGGTGGTGGTGAGCTGTGGGGCTTCAGCTGTGGGGGTGGTGGTGGGTGCCGGGGCTTTGAGAGTTGTGTCAGAGCTCACTAGGGAATTGCTGGAGGGGTGAGATGGGGGGGGGGGGGGTGAAGTGGGAGGTTTCAGGGTGAGAAAATTGGACTAGGGCATGGGGTCAGTTTTGTGGCCACAGTGACTAGCTCCTTCATCTGTTCAGTGAAGTCAAGGAGTGGAAAGGATGAGGAAGAGGAAGCTAAAGAGGAAGGGGTATGCAGTGGTAGAGGGGGTTAGTCCTCACCGGTGACTTTTGGTGAAGGATGGGTCTGCACAGGCAGGGACTGAGGTGGCTTTATCTCACAATTTCTGCTGGGCTGTATCTTATCCTGTTGTTTTGTTCCCTCTTGTCTCTTGTCCTTGTCTTGGGGAACAGAATGATGATGCAGGAAATAGAACAGATTGGAGGCAAACAATATCACGCCTGACCTGCTGAAGCTGAGTCCATCTCCCTTAAAAAAAAAAAAAGTGTCTACAGTCAAAGAAAAAGTTGAAGTTGCCAATAAAATGAAGTGATTTGTTTGTACAAGCTTCTGATTGCCATCCATTTAAATTGAACAGTCTGCCGAATCTCTCAACTCCTCCTTTGATCGGTGGTAGTGAGCCACTAATAAACACTTCAGCATTAAGACAGCTGACTAAATCCAGCAGTTCCTTAAAGTCCTGTTACAGCACCTCAGACTACTGTTACACAACATCATTTCGTCGGCCTCCGTCGGTCTATGATGACCATGGAAGAGAATCCTAAACATCTACTCTGCTGGAACAGCACCGCCTGTGGCTGAACAGGCCGATGCACGAATGGCAGTCCCTGTCACACAGGTCGCACTTGTGGGTGGTCTCCGTGCTGCTGGGTCTGTGGCGGTTCTTCCTGCGGGTCCTTTTTTCATCTGCTGCAGCAGTCAGTCTCTCTTCACCTGCCTTGAGCTGTCTGGTCAGGGTGCCTCTCCATTTGGAGCGGTCCGTTGCAAGGTCCTCCCAGCGCTCTGTGTTGATCTCCAGGGCCTTCATGTCTCTCTTGCAGATGTCTCTAAAGCGCAGCTGTGGGCGGCCAACGTCTCTCCTGCCAGTCGCCAGTTCTCCGTAGAGGACGTCTTTGGGGATTCTGCCATCCTCCATATGGTGAACGTGGCCTAGCCAGCGGAGCCTGCGCTGCCTGAGTAGAGTGAACATAGAGGGAAGGCCGGCGCGGGACAGAACTTCTGTGTTGGGCACTTTGTCCTGCCAGGATATGTCCAGGATGTGGCGAATGCAGCGCAAGTGGAAGGAGTTCAGTCTCTTTTCCTGCCGGGCGTATGTTGTCCACGTCTCACTCCCATAGAGCAGTGTGCTGATGACGCAGGCGTTGTACACTGCCATCTTCGTCTTGACAGAGAGTTTGGGATTCTCCCACACTCGTGTGGTGAGGCGAGCAAGTGTGAAGGTTGATTTTCCAATCCTCTTGTCGATCTCTGTATCAAGGGAGAGGTTGTTGCTGATCGTGAACCCCAGGTACGTGAACTGATTCACGACCTCCAGCTCGTAGTCGTTGATGGTGATGGTTGGTGGTGCTTCCGTGCCTTGCGCCAAGACGTTAGTCTTCTTCAGGCTGATGGTAAGCCCGAAGTCCTTGCATGCCTGGGAGAAGCGGTCCACCAGGGTCTGAAGCTCCTGCTGTGTGTGGGTTGCAACTGCAGCGTCGTCTGCGAACAGCATGTCTCTGATTAGAGCCTCACGTACTTTGGTTCTGGCTTTCAGGCAGGCCAGGTTGAAAAGCCTGCCGTCAGATCTTGTGTGCAGGTAGATTCCCTCTGTTGCTGTGCTGAAGGCATGCCTCAGGAGCATAGCAAAGAAAATCCCAAAGAGGGTTGGTGTAAGTACACAGCCCTGTTTCACTCCACTACGTATGTTGAATGGCTCTGAGACATTGCCATCGTGCTGCACTATCCCCTGCATGTTGGTGTGAAACGATTCATTGAGGCTTTGCAACTTTGGTGGGCATCCTATCTTTGGCAGGATCTTGAAAAGGCCCTCTCTGCTGACCAGATCCAACGCTTTGGTGAGGTCGATGAAGGCGACGTACAGAGGCATGTTCTGTTCTCTGCATTTCTCCTGGAGTTGGCGGATGGAGAATATCATGTCTACCGTAGATTGCTCAGCGCGGAAGCCACACTGAGACTCGGGGTAGACATGTTCGGCAAGCTTCTGTAGACGAACGAGAACAACTCGTGCATAGACTTTGCCAACAACGCTGAGCAGGGAAATGCCCCTGTAGTTGTTGCAGTCATTTCTCTCCCCTTTGTTTTTGTACAGGGTGATGATCTTGGCGTCCCTCATGTCCTGTGGTACGGCACCTTCCATCCAGCACTGGCAGAGGACGTCATGCAACGGCAGCAGTAGGGCGGTCTTGCAGTGCTTGATCAGGTCGGGGGGTATGCCGTCGTTGCCGGGTGCCTTGCCAGCGGCCAAGCTATCAATGGCCTTGCTGAGTTCGTCGATGGTTGGCTCGGCGTCAAGTTCATCCATGGATGGCAGGCAGTCGATGGCATCAAGGGCTGACAGTGTCATGGTGTTCTGTCTGGAGTAGAGGTCGGAGTAGTGTTCCACCCATCTCTCCATCTGCTTGTTCTTTTCTGTGATCATCTCCCCAGTGGAGGATTTGAGGGGGGCCGTCTTGCTCTGAGCCGGACCAAGTGCTTTCTTGATGCCATCGTACATACCACGGATCTTCCCTGTTATGGCTGCGGTTTGAATATCTTGGCTGAGCTGAGTCCAGTACTCGTTGGCACAGCGCCGAGCAGTCTGCTGAACTTTGCTTCTCGCAGCCCTGAGAATCTGGAGATTCTTCTCGTTTGGGTACTTCTTGTACTCAGCAAGTGCTGAGCACTTGGCTTCAATGACGGGGGTCATCTCGGTCAACTTGGCATCAAACCAGTCCTGTGACTTCGAGGTCTTCCTCCCAAAGGTAGCCAAGGCTGTGCAGTGGATGGTGTTTCGCAGCTCCTCCCACTTCTGCTTTGCAGATTCTCCTTCTTGTGGTACACCAAGTTCCTTTTCAAAGGTGGAGGCAAACTGCTCAACAAGTTCTGGTTGGGCCATCTTGCTGGTGTCAATCCGTGCCTTTCCAGGCTGTCTTACATGATGGAATTTCTTCAGCTGCAGCTTGACCTTGCAACACACCAATGAATGGTCTGTGTCGCAATCTGCACTCTGGAACGAACAGGTGATTAGCACGTTCTTCAGTGAGGTGCGCCTGGTCAGGATCAAGTCCAGCTGGTGCCAGTGCTTTGAGCACGGATGTCGCCAGGAAACATTGTGTTGGGGTTTGGTCTTGAAGAATGAGTTTGTGATGCACAGATCGTGATATGTGCAGAACTCAAGCAGCCGCTGTCCGTTGTTGTTCATTATGCCCATGGCAAATGGTCCAAGACAGGAGGGCCAGGAGCCATGGTCAGCACCCACTCTGGCATTGAAGTCTCCAAGGAGAATGAGTTGTTCAGAGTTGGGGATGATCCTGACAGTTGTTGCGAGATTCTCGTAGAACTCGTCTTTTGCCTCTGGTGTGGCTGTCAGTGTTGGGGCATACACACTGACGAGGGTGACTGGGCCTTGAGTGGTGTTGAGGCGAAGGGTGAGGAGTCGTGCAGAGCCATTGCTGCCCGGTTGCACCATCTTCAGCAAGGTGTTCTTCACTGCGAAGCCCACTCCGTTTTCCCTGTGTTCATCACTGCCCTTTCCCTGCCAGTAGAATGTGTAGTCCTTCTCTCTCAGTGTGCCTGCGTCAGCCAACCGTGTTTCCTGGAGAGTGGCGATATCCACTTCCAGTCTCTTCAGCTCATTATTGATGATGGCAGTCTTCCTGGTGTCGTTGATGTCCTTGAGGTTAGCAGCGAGTCCTGTCATCATAGTGCGGACGTTCCAAGCTCCCAGTTTTAGAGTTGGTCTCTTTTGTTTTTTTGTCTTGCCTGGTGCAAAGGTTCTCAGCCTGCTGTTCGGACTTCTCCTCATCCCCATGCACCCAATGAGGAAAGCAAGCTGTGGCGGGACAACACCTTATTGGCTGGGGGCTGCCCAGCTTGAGGCGGGCGGTAGCTGTCCAGTGAGATCCGATGATCCCTCCTACCGTTGGGAACAACCCCTGGCGCCACGCTCTACGCCATTTGAGCGGTGGCTTATAACCGGTAACTGTCATTCCCCGTGTTTTGTCTATGCCAAAGGCGAAGCTGGAGTGTCCTCTCCAGTGATCCGGTGTTCTACCTTCCAGCGTTGGGCGTTGGTAGGATTCAAGCCTGGGCAGGAAGATATGGAGGACAAGATGTTGCCCATGCAGCATGTCCCCCCTCTCCATGTCACTGATGAATCCAAAGGGACAGCAGGGCTGCTACAGTTTGGCACCAGCGCCGTCGCAGGAGCTGCCAGAATGACGTTGAGCACAACAGAGAACTGCCTTAGGGGCTCCGACTCCGGATTTTTCCTCAGGGTTGACTCCCGAAGCCTTTCCCGTGACCGGGTGTGCCGCAAGGCAGCGGAGGTTTGAAATCAGGGTTTACCTTCCCCTAGATGGGCTACCTTCCCAGAATTGACGAGCCACCATCTACCCGAAGCATCTGGTTTTAAGGCGCCAGAGATCCGCCCTCGCCCCTTCTCCTATTAGTAAAAGCATTTCCGCCAGGCTTAGAGACTAAACCACACGGGCAGGCTAGGAGTTGGACTTAGTTGTCAGAGGCTTTTCGAGACGCACGCCATAAGGAACATTTTATGTGCACTGGGATCTTAACCCCAGTGCCGCTCCTGGCTATGACAACCTTGGAACCATTAACATATTAACTCAATTTTATATTTACTTATTTTTGTAGGATGTTATTTGGGTTCTAAATATTTTATTGGGTTTTAGACCTTTAAGTTTTTAACCTCTTTGACTAGTTTTTAACTTTTAAATATAACCCTTCTCTCTTACCTCTGGTTTTTCTCCCATCTCTTTGTCTTTATACCCTGATTGATGGAGCCTTGAGTATTTTTATCATGTTTATAGTCAGCTTCATGTGTGCCTGTGTTTGTGTCTATGTTGAACGTAATTTGTGGCTTGTAAATACGGATGTCACCAGACTGCAAAACAAATCTACCTTCGGGTACAAATAAAGTAACCTGAACCTGAACCTGAACCTGAACCGCCCAGCTTCAAAGGAAAAGACTCATTCAAAAGCAATACTATGATGTTTCAAGTCACCCACTAAAACCACTGGCAGAGGGACAAGTCGTCAGACTGCACACAACCAAGGGACACAACCACATTGGCATCATGAAGGAAGTGTGCAAAGAACCGTGTTCACCTTCATTTCTTTCAATCTGATGGAGGCATCTATAAGAGAAACCGTCGTCACATCCTTCCCGTTGCTGAGCCACAACCAAGACCACACGTTGACACTGCAGATTCAGATCATTGGTCAGCCGACCGAGCCGACCCTATTACCCTGAACATCCCCCCTCCCTTACCGCAAACATCACAGATTCTGCAGTCACCCCAGTCACCACAGTCGCTGCCGTCACCAAAGCCATTTCAGGTGATACCTCAGCATTCCACCAGCAAACAGCAGAAGCCTGCAGTTTGCTCTTCTGACAAGGTGACACACTAGCACACCAACACACCTTATGTGACATGAGCAAGTTGGATTTGTAAGCCAAATCCAAAGTATGGACAATGAACTCAGGGTATTACTTACCAAAAAAAAAAAAAAAAAGAGGATACACTGTTACATTTTCAAGGAAAGAAGGAAGAAAGCGACTCTCACACTTCTTTGTTCTTTAAAACTCAGACACCATTTGTGCATTCAACCTATTTTTATGTTTGTTGACATATTACTGTATGTATACAGGGGGTTAATGTTTCCAATATGAAAATATAATTTGACTGGTTAAGTTTATTTACAGATTGTTGTTAAACTACTGCTAATTTCATTGTTGCAGAAACACCACTGGTTAAAGCAGTCATATGTAGCGATATTTAATAAAATATAGTGTAAAAAGGTTCAGAAATTATTTATTTTATTTAATAGTGGGTGTGTGAGGGGACAGAGTTAAACAGTCACCCCAACACTCACTAAATAAAATAGAAAGGCACTCGTAAAAAGAACGAATTGTTAACTAATTAATTTCAATTAATTAATTTTCGTACCTTCAATTACTTAATGAATTCAGTCTCAAAATTTAGTGAGTTCTTTTACTGCTATGACCCAGGAAAGCATATATGCAAAAAGAAACGCTTCAACTTCTCTCGTTTACAGGTTTATTAAATGAAACTCATTCAGGTTACATGACATGGCATTCAAATGATCGGTAAACAGATTCAAATGATAAACAAGTGTTAGATATCACATCAACTGTTAATGGATTCCTGAGCATAAAATCTATAGTTAAACCTTTGTGGAACCAAGAGGAAACCAGATTTTATGTTTTGACTGTAATGCAATGGAAGGCTGAGGTATCTAGCAAAAATCAGAACACAACTTTATAGTGAAAAAATACATAAGCTGATTATTTAAAAAGGAGCTTCTGAATTAATCTACAAAAATGAAAGGTTACTTAAAAAAAATAAGAATTTTCCTTCAGTTTATAGCTTTGTCCTACGGCTGAGGGACTAATTGTACCATGAAATACTGGTTAATTTCAATTATCATTGATATTTAGGACATTTCATTTTAAACCCAGCAGATAGGAACATTGGAGTCTCACTTACGAACAGTTGTAGGTCCAGGTATTCAGCGGTGGTCGGCGCCAGCCAGTGGTATTGTTCGGGAAGGCTCAGCGGTTCTTCCAGACAGTGTTCGGAACACAGGACTCAACGGGGGGGGGGGGGGGGGGTCGCGCTTGCAAGAGTGTAACCAGTGGAGTTAGCGGCTAAGCCCCGGGCAAGGCGTGACATCTTTTGGCAACCGATCCGAAATTTAGTATGTCCCCGGCCCGCAGGACAAACCCAAAGGCTCAGTTTCACCCACGAACTCCTGGTGTCTTTACGTGGCCATATGTGGGTGAGGCAGGTAAAGAAGGTCCAAATACGGACTAGTTATATTCCACAAAGAGGAGTTTGAATGGGCTTTTGTCCGATGAGGGGACATTTCTTTGTCTGTGAACAGCCAATCAAATGCAAGGGAAGAAGCAGCAACAGAGAAGCAGCCTGGGGGATTGGTCAGAAATAGCTGACTCACAAGTTTCAGAAAACGTTCATTTAGTTCCTATGAAATTCACTACATACTCAATATAAAAGCTAACTAAATTAAGTGACTTAAGGCTAATATTTAGTGACCGTGCATTTATAATATTACTAATAAGTTTAACATTCATTTGAATAACATTCATGAAAAAAAGACATTCCTAACACATGCACTCACATTTAAAGGATTAATGAATTATTGCAAACCTTTATTGGCAATCAAAAGGGCAATGATCTTGACAGTGTCCAGAGTGATCCTGCGGGATGTAGGCTATTAAAAGTTTTAATGTTCAGTCAGAAATAGCAGTTCCAAATTGCACAAGTAATGAAACATATTCCATAGATGTCCACTAGGAGGTCCTGTTGTGCTGTAGATAATTTTTAGGTCGTTGAATTTGAGCGAGAAGGGCAGCCGAGAGAGCTTTAAGAGGTTTCTGGAAAGGCTCCAAGAGTTTATCAGCATAACCTGACAGGTTAACCCATTGCACTCTGGTCAATTTCCCTAAAAACGCCAAAAATTAACGTGCCCAAATTAAATCAAAAGCTGTTCTTCAACCCTTTGCAGCATCTTCATGGGGTTGGTCTCATTTAAAAGAAAACACTTTGAATTTTTTGGCAAAACAGTCATAATCTCTCTCAGTGCTCCGGCCACTGAGTTACGGTCATCTAAACATAGTGAACTTGAAGAAAATAAATTTGGCCTGGGTGATTTTTTGGATACAAATGCTTGCAAATAACACACAACTTCAGATCCAGGCTGGAAAATGCAACAGAAATGTAGAACCAAATGTTATCCAGCTGAGGTCCAAATTTTGTAACAATACCACAAAAAATGAATATATTACACAGCTTTTTACTCAGGTAGTTCCCAGGTATTTTGGAACTGTGCCAAATTGTGCCAAATGGCACAGTTTGGAAAAATGTCTGTAACTTTTGAATGATTCAATGTAGAAGCTTCATTTTGGGCTCTAATGAAAGGTCACACTCAGGGCTGTCTGTGTGTGTGTGTGGGGGGGGGGGGGGGGTTGTCCCGCCCCCCTCATTACAGAGGATGGACATCGGCCATCGCTACACAATGGATTAGCCTCATGTGGTGATGTGGGACAGCAGCGCAGTCACGGCTCCCCCCCCCTCGCTACAGAAGAATAGCGGGGGTGGGGGGGGCGGCGTTCACGGTCTGTACGCGGCGAACAACCCCTTGTACCGCGGCGCATGAACTTCAGACTTCGTGCGCCGCACAGTTGTAATTTACCGATCGGTCAAAAGTCATTTTGGATTACAATTTTCAGGGATAAATAATAATTTAGCTTATAACACCTTACCTCTTCACAGCAGCAGAGTCCTGGCGAACTTCTCTTCTTCACTGTCAGACGAACGCGACGCTGGTCCACTCATGGTTCTGGTCTCGCAACCCGATCAAAACATAATTCCATTATTGCGGTTTTGTGCTTCCATGATTGTGGTTTTTGGCGAATGATTTTTCAAAACAAATAACAGTAGTAATTAAAAAAAGACTGGCGAAGGCGTGTGTGTCACTCAGCCTTCGTCGTCAGCCTCCGTCGGTTTATGACCATGGAAGAAATCATAACGTCTACTCTGCTGGAACCAAAACAAAATAAGCACCGCCTGTGGCCAAACATGCCGATGAGCGAATGGCACTCCCTGTCACACAGGTTGCATTTGTGGATGGTCTCCGTGCTGCTGGGTCTGTGGGGTTCTTCCTGCGGGTCCTTTTTTCATCCGCTGCAGCAGCCAGTCTTCACCCAGCCTTAAAAAAAAACAGCTCGCGAACTTCTCTGCTTCAATTGGCTCACTGCATTCACAGCGTTGGGAGGCGGGTCCTTCTGGCTAGGTTTTCAGTCACTGGTTCTTCAAGGTTTCAGAAACCCAATTCAAGGCTCTTATTAGTCGAATGAGAGGTCAATCAGACGAACTAATCTGTTCGCGGCTGTGTCTGCAGCTTTTATTTTCAGTGTGCGCTTGGACGCCATACACCACCTACATCACAATCTCCATCATGCGTCCTAGAGTGCACGAGAGTGCCCTCGTGTGCTCTAGGATGCAGAGACTTGCCTGTCCGTGGTACAACGGAGTGCAAGAGGTTAAGGAGTGAATGTTTGGAAGTTTATGACTTTTTATCTGTTTGAGTGTGTTTGCCTCCAAATTATGACATAACCCCTAGTGGTCAAGAGTGGAAAATATTTTTTTTTCAATAAAATAGTTCAGATTTCCAAGACTATAACTTGAAAGTGGTAAGAGATAATGGCTTACTGTCAATTAGAAAGATGTAAAGTATGATCCAAAGTTTCAGATAGGAATAAATTTATGCATCTCATTTGTATAATGTCGCGGCACCTCTTTAAATTCCATAACTCAGTCAAAACTGGACTTTCGACGTATTTACACAATGAATGGTTCAGTCTTTTGACACCATTTTTTTTTTTTTTTTTGTACAGAGGTACCTCATCATCTTATCTTAAAAGTATATGAACAAAAAATCAGTACAATATAAAAAAAACCACAAAACAAAACAGAAAATCCTCACTTACGTTTCACAAGGGGGGCTGTCTAGCTGGCTGGCTGGCGTGGTAGCTGCGTTTTCACCCATCATGGTTATTTTTGCGTTCTGTCGGTCATTTAAATTCTCTATCACATCTACAAAGTCTTATGATTATCCCATATAAATTTCCCATGTATCCCACAGCTATTTTCCACATACAAAGCCAGTTACAGTGATGGTGACTGATCACTGCCATATTAGCTTTCTGAACTAAAATGCTAAAAACAAGAAAAGGAAATGAGGAATTCTTCTTTGGTGTATTACATGTCATCCACTGAGTCCTCCAACGGATGTCTGACACCTTTTGAAACTGGCAAATCAGTACAAATCAGTACAAATCCCCAATGCAGCGATCATGTCAGAGTGAGACGATAGGTACAGCGCCATGCTCTGCCACTAGGGGCACGCAAATTCACACAATCAAAGAGTTAAGAGTATCAGTTCCTGGTATGAATGGATGCAATCAGCATGGACTGTCTAGTTGGGGTTTGACTCCAGAAGTTAATAGTCCACTTAAGCCTTTAAAAGCAAGTCCTTATCAGGTTTCTCTACAAAAGGGACATTGTTTACACTGGGGTCCTGATGAATGAAGAACACAGCAATTCTTGGCCAGAGCTGAGTTAGAGTTTCTTTAAGATGAAGAAGAGTGATTTCCTGAATAAGCCTGAGGAGAAGCTACACATATTGGAATATTGATATAAGGATAGTTTTTTGAATGTTCATGTTTAATCATTCAATTGTTTCCCTATAGAAGCATTAACTAAAGGGAGAGGATGTAGACCATCCTGGTGAATGATCGTGTTTGTGTTCTATATGAACATCAACAGGTACCATAATTATTTTATTTTATTTTGTATGGTTTATTAATCTCCAGACGGAATTTCAGGGCATCCACCTGGATGGATGATGCAGTCATGGTACGGTGCCAATCCCTTCACCATTCACACCTAGGGCCACTTTAGAGTCTCCAATTAACCTAACTTGCATGTTTTTGGCCTGTGGGAGGAAACCGGAGTACCCGGGGTAAACCCATGCAGACACGGGAAGAACATGCAAACTCCACACAGAAGGGTCATTGATGGTCAGGGGGTGGGATTGAACCCATGATGGTCATGGGTGGAATTGATCCCGTGACCTTCTTTCTGTGCTGCCACAGTGCTAACCACTGCTCCACTGAGCTGCGAGCAGATGTGGTGGTGAAGGAATTGAACTCAGACCTCAGCCCACATAAAGCGTGGGCTTGATACTGTGATCAAGTCCAGATTATGACACTTTTTAAGTCTAAAAATACAGCTCCAACACAACTATTGTTTTCGAGCGAGTGTGTCAATGATGGTCCTCGTGGGCCATCAATAATACGCCAAAAGCCAGCCCATGAGTTTGCATATTTATTCACAAAAGATACAAAAGACAAAATAACAGCCACGAGGGGCAAACACATGAGCTAAGACTATGACTAAAGACACAGGATACAAGCTCTGAGGGAATACACTTACTGAAAGGCAAATCCAGAGTTAGACGAGAGTTTGACGAGGTCGCAGTCCGGAGTAACCACAGCTGCTTCCTTAAATAGGGCACCACCAGTAATGAGACAGTAATCAAAGGAATGTAAATCAGCTGTCACGGCACACTCAGGTCTGACAGCTGGAAGTCCTGCCGTGACGCTGTCATAATAAAGGCCCTGGAAGGACATAAGGAAAACACGGATTAATGGGGAAAATACTGGATGATCCAAGCGCAGACAATATCAGCGCTCAGACCATGACAGAGTGCTTACCTTTTTCTACAAACTGGGCTCATACTGTCTCAGTTGAGTGGTGCTCACGGAAGGTCAATTGCATGGGATGTACAGGTGTTGAACTATTGTTGAGACGATCAATTATTTGTTGAGCCACAAATTTTTCTATAACTTTGGAGATTATCGGTAAGATGCTGATTGGTTTGTAATTTTTCATAGTGGCTCTAATGCCTGACTTGAAAACTGGGGTAAAACCAGTGGCCCTGACATCTCACATGATGAAGACCCTGGAGAGACTACTCCTTGCTTACCTCCGCCCCCTGGTGGGACCAGCAATGGATCCACTCCAGTTCGCCTACCAGCATGGCATTGGGGTGGAGGATGCAGTGATCTTCCTCCTTCACCGTTCTCTGTCCCACCTGGACAAGCCCGGGAATGCGGTGAGGATCATGTTCTTTGACTTCTCCAGTGCTTTCAACACCATCCAACCGATGATCCTGAAGGACAAGCTGCTGTGCGCAGGGGTGGACCAACACCTGTCATCGTGGATCCTGGACTACCTCACTAACCGGCCACAGTTTGTGAGAACCCGGGACTGTGTGTCCGACATGATCATCGGTAGCACTGGGGCCCCCCAGAGAATGGTTTTGGCTTCCTTCCTGTTCACCCTTTATACTGCGGACTTCTCACACAACACAACACACTGCCATCTACAGAAGTTCTCTGACGACTCTGCGATCGTTGGCCTCATCTCCAACGGAGATGAAGCTGAGTACAGAGGACTTATCCAGGACTTCGTGTACTGGTGCCATCGGAACTGCCTCCAGATAAACGCGAGGAAAACTAAGGAGCTGGTGGTGGACTGCCGCAGGAAAGGACAACCCCTCACAGCACCAGTAAACATACAGGGAACAGACATTGAGATGGTGACATCCTACAAGTACCTGGGTGTTCATCTGAACAATAAACTAGACTGGTCACACAACACCGATGCACTCTACAAGAAGGGATAGCGCAGGCTGTTCCTACTGAGGAGACTCAGGTCTTTTGGTGTACAAGGGGCACTGCTGAAGACATTCTATGACACGGTGGTGGCATCAGCCATCACTTTTGGAGTGGTCTGCTGGGGCAGTGGCATTACAGCAGCCGATAGGAAGAGACTGAACAAACTGATCAAGAAACCTAGCTATGTCCTGGGGCAACGCCTTGACCCAGTGGAGGAGATAGGAGAGAGAAGGATGGTGGCTAAACTGTCATCTCTGCTGGAGTCCGAGTCCCACCCTATGCAGGACATACTGAATGCACTGAGGAGCTCATTTTGCAGCAGACTACATCATCCTAGGTATGCAACCGAGAGGTTTCGCAGGTCCTTCCTACCTACCGCTGTCAGACTGTATAACCTAAGCAGGGCTGCTCGCAGAGATAGCAAAAAACATGACGACTTAATAGTATTGAATGCAAAAGATGCAATAGACTTACACAATGGTCCCCTCCAGTATACAACTAGGACAATATCAGTTGCTACGGAGGGTGACAATATGTATGGGTACATATTCATACTATGTAGGATAACTAAGTAGATGGTTATGCTGTTTATTCCATCTAGCTACAATGCTCCACACTGTGTGTATACAGTATATATTTATATATTTATGTGTACATATGCATATTTGCTGCTCTTGTTTTTCTTGTCTTTTTGATTGTTGCTCTGAGTGTTGCTGTCCCTGTGCTGTTGCAATCCTGGAATTTCCCTATTGTGAGGCTAATAAAGGCTTATCTTATCTTATCTTATCTTATCTTAACTGTCGCCAGCTTCCAAGTTACAGGGACAGTACAGTGTTTTATTGATACATTAATTAAATGCATGATTGGGTGAATCATGGTGTCCTTGTGGGTTTTGTAAAACCTGGCATCCAATCCATTAATATCTTTTGCTCTGGAGCGGTTCAAGGAGCTGATGATGCTGCCTACCTCAATTTCAGAAATTTGGTCTATCTTGAAAGCTGGCTGATTATTATTTACTGGGTTGGAGATGCAGTCAGGAGGAGCAAAATATTTGCATGTATCATCTACGGATTTTATAAAGAATGTGTTAAGCTCCATGGCCAGAATAATAGTCTTTTGTCAGCTGGTTATTAATACTTACGTAGTTCTAGGATTTTGGAGTGATGGTTATTTTGTCTACCAGTTAATTTATTAATATCTTGCCAGATCTTTTTCCCATTCCCGTTTGCACCCTCAATGATATTAAAGAAAAAAAAGTTTGCTTTGGCCTTACGCAACTCTGAAGTAACTTTGTTTCTTGCTGATGTGAAGTTTTGCCTGTCTATAAATAACCCAGATTTCAACTTTTTTTTTTTAATTTGTTGGTCCCTCCTTTTCATAAATTTAAGACAATCAGAAGTGAACCATGGAAGATAAATATTTTTTTTTCTAAGACTCCCTTTCTACGAGAAGAAAATAATCACCTCTTTAATATTACTGATTAGTGTCTCACTGCAGAGATCAGTATTGTAGCATCATCTCACTTTGGCTCAGCAATAATTATTCTTCTGCTTAAAGACATTTTTTTGTTTCACCCAGGAGTAACACAAAGAAATGGATTTTCTTCCCCCAGGCCACAGCTAAAATCCCCCTTCTTTTGTTAAAACCAACCTAAGGAATGTCCCCAATGTCCGGCTTCACTTTTATTGCCCCCATAAAACATGCAACAGACCCACAACTCAGCTAATTTCCTTAAACTCTGGACATGCTGGATTTAACTAGTGAACTTTAAAGTACATTATTACAAACTCGATTCTAAACCTTCATTCTTTTCAGAACTATGAAAATGCAGATGGACTGATGTTTTTTTTGAGGTGGAAAATCAGTATGTGTGAAATGCATTAATCTGTGATTTTATATACAGTATATGCATGTTAATGTTTAAATGAATGTTTATTCCTGCATGTTGATTTAGAAGCACTGCTTATAATTTATACTAATCACTAAAGTTATCTTAGTTTAATACATAAAGGGAAACATTAACTTCCAGTATGTATCAAAGTTTTGCCTCGATACAACATGTGACTTCAACAGCCAATCTCTGCATGACAACTCTTCATCCCAAAGAGCTCCAAACAATAGACTGTTTGTTCATTGGACTAAAAGTTCATCGAGCCCGCCCACGAAGGACGCTCATTGGCTGAGATTCCGGTCAGGCCGGAAGCCCGCGAAACTCAACAGAGCTTATATCAAGGAGAGGGACCCCTGCTTCGGACCTCCTTTGCTTCACTCTTTCCCGGATCTTTTTTTTCGGCTGCTCTCTCTTTTCTCTGATCTTCTCCATTGTCTACACACAGCAAGGAAGGACAAAGGACCGTCTGAACAAAGACTCGACCACGTGTCGCTTTTCTGAACACAGAGCAGATAACTCGTAATTTATGTAACTTTGTATTTTCTTTTTCTCTTAAATACCTAGGAATTCCTATTTCTTTGAGCTCAATTCTTAATCGGAGTTAAACTCCAATTTTTATTCATCACTTTTTCTTTGTTAAACTTTCTGTAAAACCACCGTTTGTTTAATTTTAATGTAAACTTTAATCTTGACTTTATTTTTATAATATTTTTCTTGACCAAGCACCCACCAGAAGCTACTATTTTTATCTAAAGTCCGAAAGTTTTTTTTTTTTAATTTGAGATCGGATTAGATATCTTTAATTATTCCTCAAGACCTCTGCAGCTGCCTGTCTACCAGGAAGAAAAGACGCAGCTGAGGAATCAACGCGCAGCTGTCCATCACACGCTGAAGAAGCATCGGCACCATCTGGCTAGAACCCAGTTTCAACTGTGGGTCATACGGCCAAGATCCAGCCCCCTTCGACCGCTTGAATTTAAAGGTCGAACTGTGGACCCTGAAATATCTGCGGGCAGATATTTCCTCTAACATCCACGAAATCTTGGGCTGAGGACGACGACAGAACCATCATCACCGAGGATCACGTGAGCTGCAAAAACTTTAATTCCTCTGCTGAATTAAATTTTTGAGGTTCGGTAATATATTTGTATATCTAATCAGATGCAAATTAAGAAGCCCTTAACATAACTTTTCTTTTCATTAAAATTCCGTTTTTATTTTCTTAAGATCAATCAAGGACTTTTCATATAATTAGTAAACTTTCTCCATAAATTTGCGTTTTTTTTATAATCTGTTAACTCAAACTGATAGCAATTCATTTCTCAGTTTAACCCTGGCTCCGAAAATACTGACATTGTTAATCTATCATTTACAAGATTGATTTTGTGATTAAGGAAATTACTGCAATGTCTGTTAATCATTTCATTTAATAAATATTTAAAAATGAGAGAAGTTGTTGGGAATTTATTTCATTCCGAGTCTGTTTCAAGCCCAGGTATCGAATTCACGGAAAATTTTTGAGACTGATTATTGATTAATTTATTGAGTGATCAAACAGGTATAAAGTGAAATTAAAGATCAAATTGCTTCTTAAAGATAGAAGCTGGTGTTACTTACGAGTGTTATTGACTTTTCTGATGTATATGAAATGAGATTTGAGCTCAGATTCCAATACATCAATATAAATTAAATAATTCATACCTGATCATATTTATTACTTATTAATATTTCTATTTTACCCTACACATTTTTGGTACCCCGCGTGAAGGCCTGGTTGAACTTGACAGACTCAGAAAGAAATTAATACATAAGCTGTGTGGGATTTTGGTCAATTTTAACTCACAAAGGTGCTTCATTGTCTGCAGCCAGTCTATTGTCTCTGTCTCTGTGTCACGAGGGGGAGGGGGTGAATTCACCCCCCTGATTACTGCTGTGTGTGTGTGTGTGTGTGTGTGTGTGTATGTCTGCTGACCAAGAGAAGGTAGGGGTGAAGAGACCCCACTGCACCCTAGTCAGTTTAGTTTTTTCAATGCATGCTTAAGCGTGACTACACGCTGAATAATTAAAATAGGCCTGGGAACAAAATAGCGAAGAAATCCTATTTGTTTTCCCCATTATTTCAACACCCCGCAGGCGAAGCAAACCCTTGGGGGATTTAATTGAATTAACCATTGTATAAACTTGTTGAATAAAGTTTAGGGAGACCAAAGTTTTCCCGCCTTTGGAAAGCAAGGCGTGGTTTTATGGACTGAAGCTTGAGCTGCATCCACGTGGCACGTACACGCTCAGTTGCGCACGCGACCGTCAAGCTGTGCATGAAAAAACTGCGCATGTGTAGATCGGCTCAGCGACGCCATCTTAAGTCTAGGTAGAGTTCCCTGTAGCCACCTTTTTGAGTAGAGATCCTTGACTCCTTGTGACGTCATTGGGTTTCCTCTTATGGAAGTGCAGACGGAAACTGCCTCCATCTTGTGGTGAAACATAGGGACTGCAATTTTTATTTAAACTTCTAATCTTTAAAGACGATTTATAACCAAATTAAGTCTTCAAAGTAACTTCAAAGCAATTCATATTATTCGGAATAAACTAAATTTAACACTAATCCAAACTTTTATGCCAAGAACAAAAGGAAAAGGACCTGCTGGCTTCTGAAAGTTTTTTCTCAGTGGTGAAATCCCACTCATTGCATAGATACCTATAGCAAGCACATTTACAAACACCCCTATTGTATTTAATCACTTATGTAACCACATATTATGATCTTTTAAGCTAAAAGCAAACATATTTACACACTTTTAAGCAAAAAGTTGCAAACTTTGAAGCTATATGTGTGCTTGTCTTGTTGTTTTTAAATGTGATATGGTGTGATTCCCTTCCCACAGAAACCCAGTTTTAGCTTAAGGATTCTAATGCTGATGTTTACTCAAGAGTAACATTAAAGTAGGATTAAATCTGTGCATTTTGACAAATTTACAGACTTAGTGAATATTTATAATTTTTCCTCTTTCTCAAATTTAGGAAACCACATTAGGCAATTAACACTTAAGAGAAGCTCTAGGTGTTATTTAAACTCATTGTGTCATTTCTTGGTTCATGCTTTCTCTACAGGAAAAGAAAAACATTTAACCAACCAGCATAATTTTCAAATTTTTCCCAGGATTTAAGAAAAGTCAAAAAGGTGCAAACATTGATTATTCTGTAAATAAGAAATTTATAGATAACAATCAAGAAAGATCACTATTGGCTTCAATCCTAAGAAATCCTTGGATATCAAATACTCAAACAATTCACTTGTTTCTAATTTGTAAGTATTTTAAACATTTAATGCTTCAAATGAAAATAGGCTCTAACAAATAAAAAGAAAGGAAAGCCTTAGCTTTAAAAGAAAGTGGAAACTTATAATTTTAAATCTTTAAAGCATTTAGCCTCTTTTGTTTTTGTATTTCTTTTGTAAATAAAATCCTCACTTTCAAAGTGACATTTTGCAAAATCCCAAAGCTAGTTATTGATGACAAATTCCAATACTAGACTTGAAGATCAAAAGTAAAGAAGTCAATCCACACCATTGAAATTTCAGTTTTGTTTTGCGAAACAAATTCAATCCAATTTCAATTCAACTTTATTTATCAACATACGGTTTCAACGAACGAATTATTTGAAGCATCTCTACATTTCTAAATAATTTCAAAATTCTATTTCCCATCCTGCAAGCCTACAAGTTGAAACAAATTCTAAAGGAACTTTCAACTATCACGGTTGTAACATAAAAATCTCAAGGTTAAACCTTGTTGAACAAATTTAAGAATAATCAACCAGTTGAATTTTTTTTTTTTAAAGGCTAAATAACAACAACGGTCAAACATGACGAGTCATCAGACAACCGACCAATTTACCAAACTGGATGACCTTCAAACAACATTGGAAGCATGGACTTCTAATTTAATTTCTAGCTTCACAACACGGGTCAAGGAAACACAGCCCGAAGAATTGGAGCAACTCACTGAAGAACTTTTGAATGAACACACTGAAAAACCACCAGAAGGCAAGGACCTCACCAGTGTGTTAGGTAAGTTTGCGCTAATATTAGTCGCAAGATTAAAGGCAGCCGAGAACGAGCTAGCAAATCAACAAACAACGATCTTATCTCTCCAAGAAGAGAATGAAACACTGAAAGAAAATCTGGAACAATCTCAAGAGGAGAATGACAAAACTCAAAATCAACTGGATGAAGCGGTACAAGATTTGGACCGTGCAGAGTCAGAAAAGGAACGGTTGATGCATAACAATGACGTGCTTCACCAAGACAACAATGAACTTGAAGATGCCCTTCAAGACACAAAGAAGGAACTCAGAAGAGTTGAAGGTCAACTTGAAAATGTGAAGAAGGACTACAAGGAATGTCAACTGCTCCTAAAGGAAAGACATGAACACTGGGACACCCACCGCGCTCCCTTGCCCGATTCCCGTTTCGAATACGGACGACCGCGTGGACAGAGTGCGTGTGCCCCTTCAGACCGCGACCTTGACAAGATTGCGTGAAATATCACCAAATTTGATCCAGGACCTACAGGTTCACCTGATGCCAAAGTCTATTTACAGGACATTGATTACTACCTGCGTAAGTATCCTGATGCTACAATTGACGATCGCATCTATCTGATTAAGCTAACATCTAACAGGTCAGTATCAAAATTCATAGACAGACAGCCGACAAACATCAAAGCAGATTACACGCTGCTCCGCAAAGCCATCGAAAAGGAGTTCTCCGACGACTGCCTACAGGCAGGGCTAACCGCAGCCCTAGCTGTGAAGCAAGGACGCTCAGAGCCAACACAAGCCTACTACCAGAGACTCCTACTTGAATATTTTGGATCTCAAAATACACCAGGGATGGAAGAAGACCACAATTTCAAGACCCTCTTCATCCAAAACCTCCATCCCACTGTGAGCCATTACCTGGGAGTTACAGCTAACCCAAGGTCAAACTCAATAAGTCAGCTGAGAGAGTTTGCACACTATGCGTTCCAAAAACAGCAACAAAGTCACAACAAGCACGCTGAGCCTGCCACAGTGCTAGCTATTCGCGATGCATCTAACACCTTGGAGTTGGAAGGAGCCCCTCGCTCTACTCCACCTCTTACACCGCGAGTACATCAACAGCCGAAGCATTTTCCCAAGCGACCTCAGCAAGGTCAAAACCAAACTAAGTCCTCTGGATACCACTTTGGACCAACTTTGCGAAAACCCGACTACCATCGTAGACCATATCCATGGGATAGGTCACGAGAACGCGATACGGACTACCATGATGACAGATACCGATACGAAGACACGCGTAACCGTGACAAATGGTCTCCTTCCCATCACAGAAGCTCAGAAGCAGAGACCTATCACAAACCTTGGAAGGAAGAAGAAACTCCTACATTCAATAGAGAAGCTATTGAAAGTGTCCAACGCCTCCTAGCAGAGATTCAAAGCTACAAAGAGAATAAAACTGCTAACATTCTAGCTATATCAGCTGTGCCAACTCAAAACAAGCGTTCCAAATGAAGGAAACGCAAGAAGAAAATCCCTCATGCAAATGAGGAAGGACCAAAGGACTCAACACAGTCCAGTGCTGTTATGGCAGCCCAACTACAGGTCACAGACCACTCCTCTAATGTGTCGCAACTCTGTGTCGAACCACCGGTTCCACAATTCCTATGCAATTTAAATGAGAGGGGGGTGGCACGGAAATTCTACCTTCCACTGACCCTTGAAGACATGATGTGTCAGGACGCTGTTTTAGACACCGCTGCTGACATCACTCTCATGTCACACACCCTTTTTGACAAACTACGTGTAGCCGCGAACCGCGCTAACAAACATTTGAAACTGGAACCCTCTTCATTAGCCGTGCGACCATATGCGCTCACTAAAACAACCCTGTTGGGCGTATCACTGCTAAACATGTCCATTGGACCCATGACCTTGACACATCCGGTCTACGTATCCAAACTTGACGCCATTCCATTACTTGTTGGCAAAGACCTACTGAACCGTTTTGAGCCACTGATTGATTTCAAGAACCTCAAACTATGGGCTCAAACGCAACACCCTCACCCATTTGACCCAGCAAGAACAACTGAATCACAGTGCTTTGTTCTAAATACTTTGGACACTCCAAGTCTCACACAACTAGCACTGTTGGAACAACTGCAACCGAGTGAAAGCGACCACCAAGACCAAGGTGAGTACTGTCCTAAAGAAGTCAAAAGTCACCTTCAAATACAAGGTCAAGCCAAACACTCAAATGATCTTGAAAACTCAATGGCCGAGCAGAAAACCCCAAACGGCCCCCTTGAAACCCTCGATACCCATGATTCAATGGTGGTGTCACATTTTGAAACCCACCCACCCACCCATGAGGCCTGCATGGTCACAAGAGCCACACCTACCTGCTCTCTAGACCCTCTAAAACCTCAACTTTTTGCGACAACGAACCCAACTTTTGCAAACGCAAGGCACACAGTCACTCAACCTTGTAACCAAATGATCCATAAAACCGTCAAACACCGGTTGGATAAAACGATACATGCGCTGCCCGCATCTAAACCCTATGACATACCAAACGTGAAACCACTTCATGTAACACAATCTTCTCTGCAGCTATACAATGGCACTCCTGTTCATGCTTCCGACGAACCATCATCGCCACCGCTCAGTGTTCCTCGAAACCAGAGGGGGGTGATGACTGCCATTGCCCATAACATTCCAGCTGCAGAACACAAAAGCGTCAAAACGACATACAAAGCTCCCAAGGCTGTATGTCAAAACCATTCGGACCGACTCGCTAAACAACAGAAAGCGTACAACGATCAAAAACTCTCGCATGACAAACTGCGAAGGGGGGACAAGATCTTCCACC
Source organism: Pholidichthys leucotaenia (assembly GCA_020510985.1). Classification (NCBI taxonomy): domain Eukaryota; kingdom Metazoa; phylum Chordata; class Actinopteri; order Cichliformes; family Pholidichthyidae; genus Pholidichthys; species Pholidichthys leucotaenia. The sequence goes on along the minus strand of CM035845.1, from coordinate 245,139,879 downwards.
CCACATTTGTACCGCAAACACCTGAAATAAATTTACAGGAAAGGAAAATCACTCCTAAATTCCTGCCCGAGTGGATGAATCCACACATTGTCAACAACAAACTTTGGCCACTCAAGTGCCAAACCCAGGACCCCATTTTCAAATGGGCTCACCAAAATCAGAGTAACCTTAACCAAAACCCTATGGGACTTGTCGGGTACAACACTGTCAAAGTAAGTCCATAAATAAGATTAAAATCAAACCTACATCTGAGAAATAACTGTAGCTAACTACTAGCCTCAGGTACACTCAGTCAAATTTATCCAAGCAATTAGTTAACTGCATCAAAACCTCCAGAAAGGAAAGGGTATATTAAAACCAAATTAGCCTTAAACTAAGTTCAAAGACCTCTGTAAAATCTAATAAACTCCAATCAACTTACTATTACCAAATAGTATACACAAGACATTCAACACCATTAGCTTGAGCTAATAATCTTAAAACTCCCATCAAAGGTGAAAAACAAGCACAAGGTTTAGAGTTCAATCTCTTAATCTCTACTCTGTAATTTCCCAGTTTTGAGATCAATAAAGTACATCCATCTAAAAGAAATCATTCCACCTCTAAGAGGAATTTTCATTTGCCAACCAGGTATCTAAAGAAAGATCAACAAGAAAATTAAGATCCAAAACCACTCACTTTTGTTTGCCGAGATGATGGCCCTCCTGTTTATCAGTTTAGCCATCTGCCTAGCAATCACACCTACTGTTACCCAGTCAGAATTGGGCCAAGCCAAAACGAAAGGTCAAAGATCCTCCGGTGGATTCTTGATAACAGCCTCATCATTAGAGCCTCTAGTTAACCTTAGCATGCCCACTGTTAACTCGGTCCACACCGCTAAACCAAAACGCCAGGTTGTCAAACCACAAATGGTTACCAAAATCTTACAAGACACTGTGTTGGTTTTGAATGCTTGCTCCGAAGCTTCAGTCAAACTCAACAAGGTCTTGAACTCTTTGCTCTTTGTGTTGAAGGTTGACTATGCTCACACACAGCCAATGTCTATGTTACTCTCAGAAGTAGCTAGAAACATTAGCTTTTCAGTTAACGCTTTTGCAATGAATATGCTCTCTCATCATATCCCTTTTGCAGTAAATCCAAATTTACTTCTCATTGCCATCCAAAGAATGATAACGACATCCTATGCCCACTCAGTTTTTCCGAAACAAAAGCCTCAAACACCCTATGATTTGGACATCTGTGGAACCATGGTTTAGTCTAACTAAACAAGTTCAATTTGAACCTCCTTGAGTCACCTCAGTATTGATTAGCCTGAATCTACCTCAAATATGAAAGAATTTTATTTTTGCTTTTGACTAAGATTTTTGGATACATGCTTGTGTATATACAAATAATCATTTATACTTTATTTAGATTTTATGCACATTTAAACTGTTTTTGAAATTTTGACTAGATATTTTTCAGCAAACCCAAAACATTTATATCAAGTATGTCAAAACCCACATACTTCTAGTTCACTTTTTTTTTGTACCCAGAATTTTTAAGTCTTTACAGGCTTATACAGAACTTTAGTATATCCTAGACAATTATACAATGTTTATATTTGGTCATGCCAAAATTATTTTTGAAATTTCCAGAAGTTTTTCAGAAGACCAAATTTAAGGACCTACACTTTTGAATAGATACTGTTTACAAGCTTAAGACTTATCGACATCAGAACTTTAGTTCAGCATTTGGATCAAGCCTTGCCAAATTGGGATTTGATGCCTAGGATTGCTATCAACGCAGAATCAACGTCACCATTGATACCAGAGGGGGGACTGTAGCATCATCTCACTTTGGCTCAGCAATAATTATTCTTCTGCTTAAAGACATTTTTTTTGTTTCACCCAGGAGTAACACAAAGAAATGGATTTTCTTCCCCCAGGCCACAGCTGAAATCCCCCTTCTTTTGTTAAAACCAACCTAAGGAATGTCCCCAATGTCCGGCTTCACTTTTATTGCCCCCATAAAACATGCAACAGACCCACAACTCAGCTAATTTCCTTAAACTCTGGACATGCTGGATTTAACTAGTGAACTTTAAAGTACATTATTACAAACTCGATTCTAAACCTTCATTCTTTTCAGAACTATGAAAATGCAGATGGACTGATGTTTTTTTTGAGGTGGAAAATCAATATGTGTGAAATGCATTAATCTGTGATTTTATATATATGCATGTTAATGTTTAAATGAATGTTTATTCCTGCATGTTGATTTAGAAGCACTGCTTATAATTTATACTAATCACTAAAGTTATCTTAGTTTAATACATAAAGGGAAACATTAACTTCCAGTATGTATCAAAGTTTTGCCTCGATATCACATGTGACTCCAACAGCCAATATCTGCATGACAACTCTTCATCCCAAAGAGCTCCAAACAATAGACTGTTTGTTCATTGGACTAAAAGTTCATCGAGCCCGCCCACGAAGGACGCTCATTGGCTGAGATTCCGGTCAGGCCGGAAGCCCGCGAAACTCAACAGAGCTTATATAAAGGAGAGGGACCCCTGCTTCGGACCTCCTTTGCTTCACTCTTTCCCGGATCTTTTTTTTCGGCTGCTCTCTCTTTTCTCTGATCTTCTCCATTGTCTACACACAGCAAGGCAGGACAAAGGACCGTCTGAACAAAGACTCGACCACGTGTCGCTTTTCTGAACACAGAGCAGATAACTCGTAATTTATGTAACTTTGTATTTTCTTTTTTCTCTTAAATACCTAGGAATTCCTATTTCTTTGAGCTCAATTCTTAATCGGAGTTAAACTCCAATTTTTATTCATCACTTTTTCTTTGTTAAACTTTCTGTAAAACCACCGTTTGTTTAATTTTAATGTAAACTTTAATCTTGACTTTATTTTTATAATATTTTTCTTGACCAAGCACCCACCAGAAGCTACTATTTTTATCTAAAGTCCGAAAGTTTTTTTTTTTTAATTTGAGATCGGATTAGATATCTTTAATTATTCCTCAAGACCTCTGCAGCTGCCTGTCTACCAGGAAGAAAAGACGCAGCTGAGGAATCAACGCGCAGCTGTCCATCACATGCTGAAGAAGCATCGGCACCATCTGGCTAGAACCCAGTTTCAACTGTGGGTCATACGGCCAAGATCCAGCCCCCTTCGACCGCTTGAATTTAAAGGTCGAACTGTGGACCCTGAAATATCTGCGGGCAGATATTTCCCCTAACATCCACGAAATCTTGGGCTGAGGACGTCGACAGAACCATCATCACCGAGGATCACGTGAGCTGCAAAAACTTTAATTCCTCTGCTGAATTAAATTTTTGAGGTTCTGTAATAATTTGTATATCTAATCAGATGCAAATTAAGAAGCCCTTAACATAACTCTTCTTTTCATTAAAATTCCGTTTTTATTTTCTTAAGATCAATCAAGGACTTTTCATATAATTAGTAAACTTTCTCCATAAATTTGCGTTTTTTTTTTTTATAATCTGTTAACTCAAACTGATAGAAATTCATTTCTCAGTTTAACCCTGGCTCCGAAAATATTGACATTGTTAATCTATCATTTACAAGATTGATTTTGTGATTAAGGAAATTACTGCAATGTCTGTTAATCATTTCATTTAATAAATATTTAAAAATGAGAGAAGTTGTTGGGAATTTATTTCATTCCAAGTCTGTTTCAAGCCCAGGTATCGAATTCACGGAAAATTTTTGAGACTGATTATTGATTAATTTATTGAGTGATCAAACAGGTATAAAGTGAAATTAAAGATCAAATTGCTTCTTAAAGATAGAAGCTGGTGCCCCTTACGAGTGTTATTGACTTTTCTGATGTATATGAAATGAGATTTGAGCTCAGATTCCAATACATCAATATAAATTAAATAATTCATACCTGATCATATTTATTACTTATTAATATTTCTATTTTACCCTACAGTATCCTCAAAGGAGAGTGCATTATCCCAGTTCATTTCTGTTAGTGCTCTGTCAAAGTTTTGTTCTTGGTTTTGGTGAATAGTGTTTATATTTGACTGTTTACAGGAGGAGATGGTAAATAAGTTAATAAAGCATTGTTTTGTAAGTTTTCTTGAAAAGAATATTGTATTATGTTCAGAGATTCCAGTTAATAGATTATGGGTTTTAGTGATTCTGTCAGGTTTATTTGTGAAGCACAGATCAACTGAAGATTTTGAGTGATTTGTGATTCTAGTGGGTTATTTGAATAGTTGGGTAAAGTTGTAATGATCCGTATTACACCACATTCCAAACTATTATGCAAATATCTGTCTCTGATTTTCCTAAATAGTCGATGCAAATGACAGTCAGTATAATTTTCAAGTAATCAACAGTTAGAGCATAATTCAAATTTTACTGGAGAAACCTCCCAATGATAACTATTTTTTGCAAAAATAAAAAAATCTCAAAATGCCCTGTTCCATATTATTATGCACCACAGAGTTTCAAAACATTTTATTGGTTGTAAAGAACTGAAAATGGTCATTTGTTTAATTTGCAGCATTAGGAGGTTATATTTACTGACATCAAAAGCTATTTTGATGGTCACCGGTGGTGGACACCAGTGGTGAGGGGGGCCATTAAGCTGAAGAAGGAGTCCTATAAAGCTTGGTTGGCTTGTGGGACTCCCGAAGCAGCTGAGGTGTACCGGCAGGCCAAGCGGAGTGCAGCTCGGGTGGTTGCTGAAGCAAAAACCCGGGTATGGGAGGAGTTTGGTGAGGCCATGGAACAAGACTTTCGGTCGGCTTCAAAGAGATTCTGGCAAACTGTTCGGCGGCTCAGGAGGGGAAAGCAGCTCCCCGTCCACACTGTGTATGGTGCGGATGGGACACTGTTGACTTCAACTGGGGATATCGTCGGGCGGTGGAAGGAATACTTCGAGGATCTCCTCAATCCCACTGATACGCCTTCCACAGAGGAAGCAGGGTTTGGGGACGAGGGGGATGACTCGCCTATCATAGGGGCTGAGGTCGCCAAGGTGGTTAAAAATCTCCTTGGTGGCCGGGCCCCGGGGGTGGACGAGATTTGCCCTGAGTACCTCAAGGCCCTGGATGTTGTTGGGTTGTCATGGTTGACACGCCTCTGCAACATTGCGTGGAGGTTGGGGGCAGTGCCTTTGGCATGGCAAACCGGGGTGGTGGTTCCTCTCTTCAAAAAAGGGGACCGGAGGGTGTGCTCCAACTTTAGAGGGATCACACTCCTCAGCCTCCCTGGGAAGGTCTATGCCAAGGTACTGGAGAGGAGAGTCTGGCCGTTGGTCGAACCTCGGATTCCGGAGGAGCAATGTGGTTTTCGTCCTGGCCGTGGCACATCGGACCAGCTCTTTACCCTCTCAAGAATTCTTGAGGGTTCGTGGGAGTTTGCCCAACCAGTTTACATGTGTTTTGTGGACTTGGAGAAGGCATTTGACCGCGTCCCTCGTAGATTTTTGTGGGGGGTGCTTCGGGAGTATGGGGTATCGGGCTTGTTGTTACGAGCTATTCGGTCTCTGTACGACCGTTGTGAGAGTTTGGTTCGTATTGCCAACACTCGGTCGGAGTCATTCCCAGTGAGAGTTGGACTCCGCCAGGGCTGCCCTTTGTCACCGATCCTGTTCATAATTTTTATGGACAGGATTTCTAGGCGCAGCCAGGGAATGGAGGGTGTCATGCTTGGTGACCACAGGATCTCATCTCTGTTGTTTGCAGATGATGTTGTCCTGTTGGCTTCATCCAGCAATGACCTACAGCTCTTGCTGGGATGGTTTGCCGCTGAGTGTGAAGCGGCTGGGATGAGAATCAGCACCTCCAAGTCCGAGTCCATGGTCCTCAGCCGGAAAAAGGTGGATTGTCCTCTCCGGGTTGGGGACAGGCTCCTGCCCCAAGTGGAGGAGTTTAAGTATCTTGGGGTCTTGTTCACGAGTGAGGGGAAAATGGAGCGAGAGATCGACAGACGGATTGGAGCAGCATCTGCAGTGATGCGGACGTTGTGCCGGTCTGTTGTGGTGAAGAGGGAGCTTAGTTCTAAGGCAAAGCTGTCGATTTACCAGTCAATCTACGTTCCTACTCTCACCTATGGTCACGAGCTTTGGGTAATGACCGAAAGAACGAGATCGCGGATACAAGCGGCTGAAATGAGCTTTCTCCGTAGGATTCCTGGACTCACCCTGAGAGATAGGGTGAGGAGCTCAGTCATCCGGGAGAGGCTCAGAGTAGAACCGCTGCTCCTCCACATTGAAAGGAGTCAGTTGAGGTGGTATGGGCATCTGATTAGGATGCCTCCTGGACGCCTCCCACTTGAGGTGTTTCAGGCACGTCCCACTGGGAGGAGACCCCGGGCCAGACCCAGGACTCGGTGGAGAGACTATGTCTCCCAGCTGGTCTGGGAACGCCTTGGTATCCCCTCTGAAGAGCTGGAGCAGGTGGCTGGGGAGAGGGAAGTCTGGGCTTCTCTGCTTGAACTGCTGCCTCCGTGACCCGGCCCTCCGGAAAAGCGGTAGAAGATGGATGGATGGATGGAAAAGCTATTTCAATCAAAAACATATAACAGGCCAAGTTACATGTTAACATAGGACCCGTTTGATATAACCACAATTCTTGCATCAATTGAACTTGTGAGTTTTTGGACAGTTTCTGCTTGAATTTCTTTTCATGATGTCAGAATAGCCTCCCACAGCTTCTGTTTTGATGTAAACTGCCTCCCACCCTCATAGATTTTTTGCTTGAGGATGCTCCAAAGGTTCTTAATAGGGTGGAGGTCAGGGGAGGATTGGGACCACACCATGAGTTTCTCTCCTTTTATGACCATAGCAGCCAAAGACACAGAGGTATTCTTTGCAGCATGATATGGTGCATTGTCATGCATGAAAATAATTTTGCTATGGAAAGTACGGTTCTTCTTTTTGTACCATGAAAGAAAGTGGTCAGTCAGAAACTCCATACGCTTTGACAAAGTCATTTTCAAAGCTTCAGGGACCCTGACGGGGCCTACCAGCTCTTTCCCCATGATTTCGGCCCAAAACATGACTCCACCACCTCCTTGCTGATGTCACAGCCTTGTGGGGACATGGTGGCCATCCACCAAACATCCACTACTCCATCCATCTTGACCATTCGGGGTTTTACGACACTCATCAGCAAACCAGACTGTTTGAAAATTAGTCTTCAGGTATTTCTGGGCCCACTGCAATCGTTTCTGCTTGTGAGTATTGGTTAGGGGTGGTCAGATAGTAGGTTTAGGCACAACTGCAATCTTCTGGAGGATACCACACCTTGAGGTTGGTGGGACTCCAGAGGCACCGGCAGCTTCAAATACCTGTTTGCTGCTTTGCAATGGCATTTTAGCAGCTGCTTTCTTAATCCGATGAATTTGTCTGGCAGAAACCTTCCTCTTTATGCATTTATCTGCACAAACCCTGTCTGTGCTCTGAATCAGGCACACATTTCTTCACAGTATGATGATCACGTTTAAGTTTTCTTGAAAATCTATGTTTTTATACCTTGTCTAAGGCATTGCAGTCTGATTCTTTTAGGCAGCAGAGAGATCCTTTTTCTTTCCCATATTGCCTGAAACCTGTGGCATGCCTAATAATGTGGAACATCCTTCTTAAGTAGTTTTCCTTTAATTGAGCTCCCCTGGCAAACTAATTATGACAGGTGTCTGAGATTGATGTCAGTGATCAAAAGAGATACGCCATATACCATCCACGAGTTTAATTGAAAAACAAAACAAAAAAATTGAATGTTTATGAAACTAAAATCATATTTGCAAAATAATTTGGAATGCAATGTAGATTTGAGGATTTTTTCTGTCCTTCCTGTAATTCAAGTTTACGTTGAAGTCTCAGAGTAAAATTACTTCTTTTTTGTGGCTGCAGAATTTAAGGACAGCCTTAAGGTGATCAGATAACTTGTTTGTTGCTGAAGGTTTGTGGTAGAGACAGATGACTGTTATAAACATTTCATCAGAGAGGGAAATGTTTACACCAACACATTCTACATTAACATTATTTGGCCATGTGTTCTGGTTACACTTTAGGTTTTCTCTAACATTCTGTGGACATTTAGTAAATGACCTTCAAGAAAATACATGGATAGATTCTGGAACAGATTGTTCTTGCATGATTTAATATGCTGAAAATTTTTAATGACCATTGCTTTTTCATCATGGAGTTTCTGTATTTGTCTATACTGGAGATCGGGGTGGTTGTATTGCTTCCTGTCTGTGATGGGATTGGTGAAGAAGCTCGGTGCTAGTTGTGATGTCGTGGTCTCACATTGTCACTTGGGCCTACAAGAGGGAGACCATCACTGGTGCGTCGGTGCATCGTCCTGCCAGGGGAGTCATCATTGCCACAGCGCTGCCAGTAGCTGCTGGAGAAGCCACCGCTGCTGCGTCACTGCGCAGGCAAACCAGGGGGTAAGCCACCACTGCGCAGCGCCAACACATGGACCTGCCAAGAGGAAGGCCATCGTATCCATGCTGGTAGATGGATACATCAGGGAAGTCTTCACCACCACGCCACCAAATGAACCCTCTTGAGGAGCCACAGCTGTTTTGTCCCCCCCAAGGACTCACCAGAAGAGCAGACATTACTGTGGCATCATTCAGAGGCATCACTCCATGAAGAGGGCCATGTGCTGGGTTAGTAGCCATGGGCACGGGCTCACTGGAGGAATCGTTGTTGCAGCATCATGGTACAAGGACGATTGCAGGTCCGATTGTCTGAGACATCAACCCACTGGTAGTCTCAATGCCACAGTGTTGCCAATTGGTCCCAACAGGTAGGTGTGTGGGTTCCGGGGTGGCCAGGTAAACTGTTGCAGTAGCATGGGCAATTGCATTGGGAGCCAAGATAACCAAAGTATCTGCGGTGGTTGTCATGTTAGCTGTGGTTGTAGCCATGCTAGCTGCTGCGAAAATGTTGGTAGGGTAGTTGATTGACCTGTGTGGCATCACAGCTGGATGTGTCCAAGGACTGAGGGATTTACCTCAACTTTGCCAGCCAGAAGCAGGATAATCATGAGATGTGCTATAGGGGGTTTTCACGTGATGTCACAGGTCTGAGTCACGGCTGGCCGCCGCCATATTGGCGGTCAAGCACTGGAGGTCTCTGTGCATGTGCCTATGTAAACAAACCAGTTCTACACGTGTTTTGGTGCCTGTCATCGCTGTTTTCTCGCCGTTATCATGCCGGACACGTGTTGTGCAGTTCACTGCTACAACAGGTGTGGACAAAAGGATCATGTGCACTTCTACAGGATCCCAAGCCAACCAGAAAGGAGAAACTTGTGGCTGGCTTCAATCGGCAGGAAAGACTGGGGGCCAACTGAGTACACTCGCTTGTGCAGTGAACACTTCATATCAGGTAGGTGCCTAAAATGTTTACTTGTGCACAATATCATTCAAATCTTCATGACCATTCTAAGTTATATGGAAAGCTGAATATAGACCAATATTGTGACTGTCATGTCACATTGTGACTGTCAACATGACAACAAACGTTCAATAGCTGACAGCTGTAGATGTGCAGTATACTAACTGAAATGCAACTTTTTGGCCATTCAATGCAAACTTGTCAATATTCATACATGCAAAAACATACATAAATAATTATGTCAGATCTAATATACCATTAATATTGTGTTGCAAATTGCAGGTGAAAAGAGTGAAGATCCACTCAACCCTGACTATGTGCCTTCAGTGTTCAAGCATGTATCGACACGAACAAAGAGAAGGAAGAAAGAGGCAATGGAGAAATATCTGTGCATTCAGGACATGAAGAAGAGAAGGAAGGAGTTAGTAAAGAGAAGTGATGCTGCGAATGTACTGCAGGACTCAGTGTCATGTAAACAAGCCTGGCGGGCGATACGCTTGACCGCCAATATGGCGCACAGTCGGCGTCGCTAGGTGTGCGGGTCACGTGACTGAAACCCCTCTATTCCTAGCAAATGGCTGAGTGTGCCAGTTAGGGCTCATTTCTTTAAATTCATGGGTGATCTTGTCAGGTTTAAGTCCAGGAAACTCATGTGCAGAAGGCTTAGGCTACCTTTAGCTGGTGAGTAGATGTGATCACGGGTTTTGGTCATGGTGCAAAGTCACATAGAACATAAAAAAGACATAGACTATGATGACCACAGTTACAAAACAAAATTGTTGCAAAGACAGGCGCTTTTTGATGGCTTGTGAGTCGAGGCGGCGTAGCATAGCTCTCTCACTGAGGTTGTGTGACAGCTTGACCGCTGCTTCACACTGTTGAACTTTCTCCACAGCCGTTGCTAAAGTACTGAGTGCAGACAGTGGATACTATGAACGTTCTGTTCGTGTTAGCTGTGGGGCTGACCCTTCACGCTAAGTAGGAGCCGTGGGATGTGCTAAGCTAATGCTATCGCTATAGCTAACTCCATAGCTAATGCCCACGGAAGGAGCCGTGGGATGTGCTAAGCTAATGCTATCGCTAGTCGTAGCACCTAACACCGATACAAAGGAGTGACTCTGTCCCCGGTTCGTCTCACTGACCGGGCATCGGCCCGGTAGATGACGGCTGAGCCGCCCGCACAGATTCTTAGAAACTTGTGATTGGGGCTCGCCAGAGGAACTAACCGAGGCAACAGCTGGACTGGAGCCGGATCAGAGCTCAACAATAGCGGCGGTGGGAGACGGGGACCAGTGGAGGAGCAGCCGGGGCCCCAGCTGGATAGGAACCGGATAGGTGCTCAGTTTACAATGGCGGGCCTCAGCAGAGGAACTACTGAGGAAGACGGTGGTAGGTGGCGGGGCTCAGCGGAGGAGCTACCGGGACCCCAGCTGGACAGGAGCCGGATCGGAGCTCAACTACAGTGGCAGCGGGGCTCGGTGGAGGAGCTGACGGCACCCCAGCTGGATAGGAGCCGGATCAGGAGCTCAATTACAGCGGCGGTAAGCAGTGGGACTAGCAGCAGAGAGGGCTAGCTGAGGCCCCAGCTGGATTTGAGGTTGGTTGGATCGGATACCGGCGACACCAGCAGAGATTGTTTTATTATCAACAGGTCAGTAAAAATGCCACCAAAGAAGGAAGAAATGGAAGAGATTAAAAAACCTCTGAACTTCTTGTCAGAAGAACTGACCAAAGTGGCCAATCAACAGCTTAAACTATTAGGGCTAATGGAGGAAGTCCAAGAATTGAAATTAACAATTAAGGAAAAAGACAAAAAAATTGCAGACTTGGAGCGACACATCGAGGATCTTGAACAATATTCTCGTGTGGTGATCTAATTATAAGTGGACTAGACATTAAATATTAAACATATGCCAATGCTATAACAGGAATGAGAGGTGAGGAGGCTCCCCTAAGTGAATCAGTCTCCCTGGAAAACCAGGTGCTTCAGTTCCTTGAAAGCAGACATATAAAGGTTGAAGTAAATGCAATTTCAGCCTGTCACACTTTGCCCAGAAAAGATAATAAAACAAAGAAATCAATTGTGATCTGCTTTGTGAACAGAAGGGTAAAGAATGATATAATGAGGCAGGCCAGAAAGCTACAGGGAACAGAAGTTTACCTAAATGAACATTTAACAAAGATTAATGCTGAAATAGCACGGCAAGCATGGATGCTGAAAAGACAAAATAAGATATAGACAACATGGACAAGAAATTGTAGAGTTTGGATCAAACTAAATGGAACACCTGAGGAAGAAAAGGCCACGATAACCAGAGCTCTTACTGACTTAAATAAATATAGATGAACACTGATTAAGAAAATGAAAAGACTATGATAATCCATATCCACACACATGGTAAGAATAGTTCTTTTGTGACATACCATATTAATGTACTTAAAAAAAACAAAACAAAATAAAACAAACAAACAAACAAAAAACAAACAAACTTATGACTGACTTTAGTAGACATCAATTATTCCCAGTTGGAGGAAGTCATCTGACACAGATTGAGGAAATTCAAACTCCGAAAATATGGCATTATGCTGAAGATAAACTACAAGAGATGGAGAATGATATTGATCCTGATAACCACTTCTTCAATAATATCCAAATCAAATCAAATCAAATCATCCATTATTGTCATATTGCTGTACATACAACTGTAGTGCAGGCAAGATAAAATTGCATTTCCCTCGGCATCCATATAAGTAAAAGAACATGATTTAAGACACACTCACACATATCTTCACCCCCCCACCCCGCCACATCCATTCACACATCCCTGAGACATATTTGAAAAACTAACCAGAACTATAATATACAAATAATATACATAATGTAGTAGTGCAGTAGTGTGTATGAGAGATTCCGAATCAACTGTTAAGCATCCTAACAGCTTGTGGAAGGAAGCTGTTAATCAGTCTGGTGGTTCTGCCTCTGATGCTCCGGAATCGTTTGCCAGATGGCAGAAGTTCAAAGTGTTTATGCAGAGGGTGAGAACGGTCCTTGACAATGTTCAGTGCCCTGCTCCTACAACGGTTCTGAAAAAGTTCTTGGACAGAGGGGAGGGAGACTTCAATTACCCTCTCAGCTCCCTTAACTATCCTCTGCGGGGCTTTTTTGTCTGACATACTGCAGCTGGAGTACCATGTAGCAACGCAGTACGTCAGAACACTCTCCACCACACCTCTGTAGAAGGTCCTGAGGATGCAGATGGGGAGAGAGGCCTGTTTGAGTTTCCTCAAGAAGTGCAGTCTCTGTTGGGCCCGCTTCCTGATCCCCAAGGAATTCTTGCTCCAGGTCAGGTCCTGCGAGATCTGCACTCCGAGGAACTTGATATTCTCCACTCTCTCCACTAAACGGCCGCCGATGCTGAGGGGGACGTGTTCAGGCTGTGAACGCCAGAAGTCGATAATCATCTCCTTCGTTTTGTCCACGTTCAGCACCAGATTGTTCTCCCTGCACCAGCCCTCCAGGTCTCTCACTTCTTCCCTGTACACTGATTCCTCAGCCCTCTGAATAAGTCCCACCACCGTGGTGTTGTCTGCAAACTTAATAATCTGGTTCCCCTCGTGTCTGGATACACAGTCATGTGTTAGAAGTGTAAACAACAGTGGACTGAGTATGCAGCCTTGAGGGGATCCGGTGCTCAGTGTGACAGAGTTGGAGATGTTGTTTCCAACCCGGACATACTGAGGTCTCTCACTCAGGAAATCCAGGATCCAGAGACATGTGGTGGTGTTCAGACCAAGAAGGAGTAATTTCTCCATCAGTCTCTGGGGAATAATGGTGTTGAATGTTGAACTGAAATCAATGTACAGGAGTCTGGCGTAGGTGTCTTTCTGATCCAGGTGGGTGATGACAGAGTGCAGGGTGGTGACTATAGCATCCTTCGTGGAGCGGGTTGAAGGATATGCAAACTGGAGCGGGTCATGTGATGCAGGGAGGCAGGCTGTAATGTGTGGTTTGACAAGCCGTTCAAAACACTTCATCACAATTGGTGTCAGTGCAACAGGACGGTAGTCATTCAGACAGGACACAACTGGTTTCTTTGCCACCGGTACTATGATAGAGGTCTTGAAGCATCTGTGAACGATGGCCTGACTCAGGGAAATGTTACAAATGTCAGTCAGTACATCCGCCAACTCAGAGCGGAGCACACGTCCCGGCGCACACGTCCCGGGATGTTGTCCGGACCTGCAGCTTTACGTGGGTTGACCCTGGTTAGGGTCCTCCGTGTGTCCGCTGCGTTGATGGTAAAAGCTGGTCCGACCGATGGTGGGGATGGACCAGCCCTCCCTCTGATTGTCAAGTTTGATGCTTCAAAACGTGCAAAGACGCCGTTGAGCCTGTCTGGAAGCGAAGCTTCGTCATCATCGACCCCCTGCCAAGACTTATAGCCTGTCAGTGTCCGAACTCCCTGCCACATCTGCTTGGGGTTCCTAGTGTCACAGAGCTGTCCCTGGATTTTCTCCGCATAGGCACACTTCGCCATCTTAATTTCCTTTGAGAGCGCAGACCTGGCTGAGCAGAGGGCGATCCTGTCCTTCACTCTGAAGGCTGCATCTCTGGCTGTAAACAGCGAGCGCACCTCTGCGGTCATCCAGGGCTTATGGTTTCCTCGCACAGTGATGGTCTTCACTGTAGTGACACCCTCTGTGCACTTTGCGATGTAGCTGGTGACCGTTTCAGCATACTCCTCCACATCTGTCTTGTCTTCCTGGGAGGCTGCTATTTTGAAGACCTCCCAGTCTGTGTGCAGAAAACAGTCTTTCAGTGCAGAGGTTGCACTCTGACCAAATCCTGATTTGTTTCACTACTGGCCTGCTGCGCTTCAGTAAGGGTTTGTAGGCAGGCACCAGCATCACAGATATGTGATCAGAAAGGCCAAGGTGGGGGCGGGGTATTGCCTTATATGCATCTGTGTTTGTGTACACTAAGTCCAACATATTCTGTCCTCTGGTCTTAAAGTCTACACATTGTTTAAACTTGGGGAGCACAGTCTTTAAGCTGGTGTGGTTAAAATGCCCCGCAACCACCACAAAACTGTCCTTGTGTGAAGTTTGGATTTCACTAATAGCATCGTGCAGTTCCCCGAGTGCCTTCTTAGCATTAGCGTTAGCATTAGCGCTCGGCGCTATGTAAACAGCAGCTACAAACACGTTGCTGAATTCCCTTGACAGATAATATGGCCGACAATTTACAATAAGGAACTCCCCCAACGGAGAGCAGTGTTTAGATACTAACGTGGCGTTAACGCACCAGTTCTTGTTAACATAGATGCATAGCCCCCCCACGGCTCTTCCCGGAGCTCTCCGTTTCTCTGTCTGCTTGGAATATCGACATACTTTCCAGTTGAATGGCCTCATCAGGGATGTTGTTGTGGAGCCATGTCTCCGTGAACGCAAGCACACAGCAGTCCCTCCACTCTCTCCGGGTTTCTCTCAGCAGACTCAGCTCATCCAGCTTGTTGTCAAGGGAGGGGACATTAGAGATTAGTACTGCTGGTCTGGAGGGGTTAGCCTTTAGCCTAGCATGGATCCCGGCCCTTTTTCCACGCTTTTGCTTGCGTTCCCTCCGCTTACGCTTCCTCCTCTCCCGGGTAGCCTCCAGCAGGGACTCCGCCAGAATTCCATGCTGGCGTAGAATGTCCAGGTCACAACCAAGCGCCGCAATTCTTGCAGTGTGCAGTACCTTGATGTTTAATAAGGTCTCACTGTTGTAAGTTTTAAGGAATGTACGTCTGGGATGATTAAAACTCTCATACTCGCTGATGCCAAGAGGGGCCGCTGTGTCTAGGTGCGCCGCCACCTCCATTTTTGTTTTATATGTATTTCCCCATACTAGGCCATCTCCATTCATAATCATTGTGGATATTATACTGAAATGAAATTTAAAAGTCAAGTGCAATTATAGATGGTATACTATCAATAATACACTTCAACAGCAGAAGTCTTAACAAATACTTTCCACAGATTCAGGACTATTTAAAACAGCTAGATAGAAAATTTGCCGCTGTTGCAGTCTCTGAAACCTGGCTTAATGAAGAGCAGGCTTCTCTGATGGCAATAGAGGGATATCAGATGTTTTATATTAATAGATCTAAAAAAAAAAGGGTGGTGGTTTTGCACTGTATATTGATGCCCTGTATAGGTGTAAACTTGTAAATGGAATTGATAGGATATTTTCAGGTTTCATTGATTATTCTATATGATTTTAATGCTGTATTATTCATCTTCTTCTTCCGCTTAATCCTTTTCGGGTCGTGGGGGGGCTGGAGCCTATCCCAGCATCTTTGGGAGGAGGCAGGGTACACCCTGGACAGATCGCCAGTCCATCGCAGGGCCAACACAGAGAGACAGACAACCATTCACTCTCATATTCATACCCAAGGACAATTTAGAATCCCCAGTTTGATACCAATTAACCTAACTTGCATGTTTTTGGCATGTGGGAGGAAACCGGAGAAATCCTGGAGTAAACCCATGCAGACACGGGGAGAACATGCAAACTCCACACAGATCACTGTTGGTCGGGGGCTGGGATCGAACCCGGGATCCCCCAGCCAAGGGTGAGTTGCTGTGCTGCTGCAGTGCTAACCACTCCGCCACTGCGCTTGTATCTGGTGCATATAATGAGCCAATGTCTGATTTACTGTGATTTTTTTCATTGTCTCAGAGCTTGAAAAGACTGTTTGTTTTTCAGTGTAAGATTAGGGTGAGCAAGATTGTAAATAATGACGAAGGTTTTATTGTTTTATCATACCAAGCTGTACTGTACTGTAAGTTAGAGTGACTTAGGATGACCAGGTCATGTAAAGATCATAGCAGAATGTTCATTGCTGACCATAGATTAAGAAGCAGTCACTTGGAGAGTTGGCTCCAGCCAGTCTAGCTTAGATAAGGGACTGAGGTATAAAGAAGCAACATCCTTGAGCACATGTTAGGGAGTTGGTGCTGTGAAGCTCTGAGGCAAGTTTTGCTGTTACTGATTACCTCCTTTCTGATAAGAAAGAGAATAAATGGCTCAGAACTTAGAAAACCCCCTATTGATTATTGATTCAGCCTCAGTCAATTCATTTTTGATTCAACAGGAATGTCTTTTGCACTACCAAGGATTCTGGAATGTGTTACTGTTGAGACTGACCAAGATAAAACAAAAAATCTAATTATACGTTGCATATATAGAATGCCAGGAACTTG
The DNA here is from genome assembly GCA_020510985.1 of Pholidichthys leucotaenia. Lineage (NCBI taxonomy): Eukaryota > Metazoa > Chordata > Actinopteri > Cichliformes > Pholidichthyidae > Pholidichthys > Pholidichthys leucotaenia. Next base: position 245,123,250 of record CM035845.1, on the reverse strand, counting down.
CATTGAGACATTCAGAGATAAATTAGCTGTACAATAATATAACTAGTAAGGACATGGCTTTAATCTGGAGATTTCAATATTGATTTACTAAATCCATTTCAACAAAATGTAATTAAAGAGTTCATGAATTCTATGTACAGTTTGAGTCTATATCCCACAATAACAAATCCCAGTAGAATCACAGTTCACACTGCTACACTTATTGATAACTTGTTTGTTAATATTATTGATAAGAAAATAGAAAGTGGATTATTGATAAATGACATAAGTGATCATTTGCCAGTCTTTGCACTTATCCATGGCCACACGAGGGCCAATACAGAAAAAAACTTTAAAATCTTTCAGATACAAATCACACATTGCAATCAGTTCTTTTAAAGAAGACCTGCTGAAGCAAGACTGGACAAAAGTCTATGTATCAGAAGCATTTTTTTTATTTTTATTTATTTATTTTGTATACTTTATTGTTCCCCAGAGGGGAAATTGAGGACATCCACCTGGATGGATGAAGCAGCCACGGTACGGCGCTATCCCTTTACCATTCACACACACATTCACACCTAGGGCCAATTTGGGGTCTCCAGTTAACCTAACCTGCGTGTTTTTGGCCTGGGGGAGGAAACCAGAGAAATCCCAGAGTAAACCCACACAGACATGGGGAGAACATGCAAATTCCACACAGATCACTGTTGGTCAGGGGCTGGGAAATGAAAGGTAAGTGAAGCCTATGACACATTTATGAACACTGTAACCACTCTTTATGAAAAAAAAAACAATTGTCCATTAGTAAAGAAAAAGCTTAAACAGAAATTTGTCAACAAGCCATGGTTAACCAAAGGATTACAAAAAGTGTGTAATAAGAAAAAAAAAATCATTATATAAAGCTTTTCTAAAGAACAAAAGAAGCAGAGCAGCGGTATAAAACATACAAAAATAAGTTAACATATACTGTATAATGAGATGTAGTAAAAGAGACTATTACAGTAAAGAGTTGGAGAAAAACAGAGATAATATTAAAAATACGTGGACAATACTTAACAATATTCTTGGAAATAAAAACAGAAATACAAGCTACCCAACCAATCTTTCAAAAAAAAAAAAAAGACTCAGAGTGTGAATGCAGTCTCACCTGCAGATGAATTTAATAATTTTTTTATTAACATTGGGCCTAATTTGGCTCAAGAAATACCCATTATGGCACCTACAGGTGATACAATAAGCAAAAACATTGCTATAAAAGACTCCATTTTCATAAAGAACACAGACGAGAGACAGGTCATTGAAATTGTTAAATCGTTTAAAAGTAAAACATCTATGGATTGTGATGGTATTGACATGCTTTTAGTCAAAACTATCATTGAATGCTTAGTGAAGCCACTGACGTATATTTGTGACCTGTCTCTCCAAACAGGTATATTTCCCAATGCAATGAAAATAGCTAAAGTAATTCCGATATACAAGACGGGTGACAGAGGGGAATTTTCAAACTATAGACCAATTTCACTATTGCCACAATTTTCCAAGATACTTGAAAAAATATTCTGTGAGAGAATTGACAACTTCATAATGAAAAATAACTTATTGTGTGAGCAGCAATATGGGTTCAGACACAAGAGGACAACTGCATTTCCTCTAATGGAATTTATAGAAAAAATATCAACTGCCATTGAAAATAAAGAGTATTCAGTTGGGGTATTCCTGGATCTTTAAAAAGCATTTTTACAGTGGATCATAATTTATTATTGAAGAAACTACAAAATTATGGTATTAGAGGTGTAGCACTGTCCTGGTTATGTAGTTACTTAAAGAACAGATATCAGTATGTATGTGTTGGTAGCAAAAACTCACAATTACTTAAGGTTACTTGTGGAGTCCCACAGGGTTCAGTTTTGGGGCCATTGTTATTCAATATGTATATAAATGATATATGTAAAGTTTCAGAACAAATGGATTTAATATTGTTTGCCGATGACACTAATTTATTATGCAGTGGAAGCAATTTGGAACAACTTTTGGATACACTCGGAAAGGAATTGGGAAAGCTTAAACTGTGGTTTAATTCAAACAAATTAACGCTCAATTTAAGTAAGACAAAATTTATAGCTTTTAACAACCATAAGATAAGATAAGATAAGATAAGCCTTTATTAGTCCCACAACAGGGAAATTCCAGGATTGCAACAGCACAGGGATAGCAACACTCAGAGCAACAATCAGAAGGCAAGAAAAAAAACAAGCAAGCAAGAGCAGCTAATATACATATGTACATATTACTATAAAATATATATATACACACACACACACACAGACACACAGTGCAGAGCATTGTAGCTGGATGGAATAAATATATGAATATATGAACACACAGTGTAGCGCATTGTAGCTAGATGGAATAAATATGTAAATATATAAACACCCACAGTACGGAGCATTGCAGCTAGGTGATATAAATATGCAAGTATATAAACACACACAGTGCGGAGCAATGTAGCTAGATGGAATAATATGTAGATATATAAAAACACAGTGCGGAGCATTGTAGCTAGATGGAATAAATATATAGATATATAAATATTAACACACCCAGTGCTGATCATTGTAGCTAGATGGAATAAATATATAGATATATAAATATAAACACACCCAGTGCAGAGCATTGTAGCTAGATGGAATAAATATGTAAATATATAAACACACACAGTGCAGAGCATTGTTGCTAGGTGGGATGAAACAGCATAACCGTCTATTTAGTTATCCTACATGGTATGATTATGTGCCCATACATATTCTCACCCTCCATAGCGACCGGTATGTTCCTAGTTGTATGCCGGAGAGGACCATTGTGTAAGTCTATTGCATCTTTTGCATTCAAAAAACTATTAGTTTGTTACGTCTTTTTGCTATCTCTGCGAGCAGCCCTGCTTAGGTTGTACAGTCTGACAGCCGTTGGTAGGAAGGACCTACGAAACCTCTCGGTTGTGCACCTGGGATGATGTAGTCTGTTGCTAAATGAGCTCCTCAGTGCATCCAGTCCATCACAAAAACTCAGTATCTAAACTCAGTGTAAATGGTGTAGAGATTTAAAGGGTATCTGACACTAAATTTCTTGGAGTAATAATTGATAATAAACTGTGTTGGAAGTCACATATTAATTATAGTAAAGGTAAAATATCCAAATCAATTGCAATACTACACAGAGTGAAATATTTGCTGAATCAACCCACACTATATACTTTGTATCATTCACTAATACTCCCTTACATGACATATTGTACTGAAGTATGGGGAAATACATATAAAACAAACATACACTACCGTTCAAAAGTTTGGGGTCACCCAGACAATTATTTTGTGTTTTCCATGAGAAGTCACACTTATTTAGCACCATGAGTTGTAAAATGAATAGAAAATATAGTCAAGACATTGACAAGGTTAGAAATAATGATTTATATTTGAAATAATAATTTTTTCCTTCAAACTTTGCTTTCGTCAAAGAATCTTCCATTTGCAGCAATTACAGCATTGCAGACCTAACATGATTGCACAAGGGTTTTCTAATCATCCATTAGCTTTCTGACGCAATGAGCAAACACATTGTACCATAAGAACACTGGAGTGATAGTTGCTGGAAATGGGCCTCTATACACCTATGTAGATATTGCACCAAAAAACAGACATTTGCCACTAGAATAGTCATTTACCACATTAGCAATGTATAGAGTGTATTTCTGATTAGTTTAACGTTATCTTCATTGAAAAAAAAGTGCTTTTCTCTCAAAAATAAGGACATTTTTAAGTGACCCCAAACTTTTGAACGGTAGTGTATATCCAGTCTATATGCTTCAGAAGAGAGCTATTGGAATAATAAACAAAGCTGCTTACAGGGAACCAACAAACCCACTTTTTCTTAAATTAAAAGCTCTCAAGCTGAAAGATCTGGTTGACTTTAAAACTGCAGTAATAATGTTTAAAGTGAAGAATCTTTCACTGCCCGCAAATATCCAAAAGTTGTTCCAAATAAGGGAGAAAAAATATCATTTCAGAGGAATATGTATATTTCAAAAACTTTCAGTGAGAACTATCACCAAGCAACACTATGTCTCAGTGCAAGGAGTTAGATTGTTGAACGCTTTTGGACCTGAATTAAAATCATGTACAACGCTTGGGCAATTTAAACAAAAACTAAAGGAAGAAATACTCCAAACATATATGCAAGAGTACATGTAAAATCACAAAAGGATTATCATATTCAGTCTGTGTTGTGGCTTAGATTTTTGTCACATTTTGTCTTAGCTTTGTTCTGAATTGTAATCGCTCTCGTTTTTCTTTTGAATCCTTGGATGGAATATGGGTGGGCAGTATAAGCTGCGGCTTCAGCCATCACCCATTTCGGATAACTTATGTTGAACTGTATAATCACAGGAGTTATTGTTTAATTTGACCTTGTAAGATGTTTTTTTTTTCTTTCCCCTTTGTTATATTATTCTGTTCCTTTCTTTTAATCTTTACTGTTAATCTATCGGAAATAAAGATTCCTTCCTTCCTTCCTTCTTTCATTCATTCATTCGTTCATTCACCAAGTGGTTTTTGGCGTAGATACGCAGCACTGCCCAATTGTGTGTCTGCTCGGTGGCAGCCATCTTGAAAAAAAATGTGAGATGAGCCTTTCTATTCTTTTTGGTCAGTCGTGTTTTTTTACCTTGGAATTCTCCTATGGATGGCATTGAAACTCTCCCATGGATGCCATTTTTGCCCAGTCTCTTTCTTATTGCTGAATCATGGACCAGTGTCCAAACTGAGGTAAGTGAGGCCTACTGTTCCTTAGATGTTCTGGGTTTTTATCTGTTCTTGAATTTCTTTAGATCGCAGAATGATCTGTTGCTTTTTGAGATCTTTTAGCATACTTCACTTTGTCAGACAGGTTCTATTTAAGTGATTTCTTTGTTCAGCAGGTCAGGCCCACTTTCCAAAAGAATATTGTTAATCATAGTCAATTCTTGACGTTACAAAGGGGGGGAATTACTTTTTCACATAGATCCAGGAAGGTTTGGATGGCCTTTTTCACCGTAATAAATGTAGTCATTTAAAACTGCATTTTGTATTTACTCAGGTTATCTTTGTCTAATATTATTTTTTATTTATTTTATTTTTTTTTTTGTGATCTGGCATATTAAAGTGTGACAAATATTCTAAATTATAAATCGGGAAGAGGATTTTTTTTTTTTCCACAGCACTGTATATAGTTTTTTTTTTTTTCTTCATTATCAATGTAGAATGATAGGTCACAAATTACTGTAAAACTGCAGCTGCTCTAGTTACTGGTCTGGAACCGCAAAAACTGCTATTTGTTTTGTTGCAAAAACAGGTAAAAGTAACATGAGTAAAACAGGAAGTCCACAGTTAGAAGTCATGATGACATTTTTTTCTTTAACTTTTTTCTTTCACTTTCTCCTTGTCTCTGATTCTTTAATTGCATGCAACCATACCTCAACCCCATGTGCTCTCTTCAGTTACCTCTCCATATAGCACTGAAGCACATTTGCTATGCAGTAAATATCAAGGGCAAAGGCTGAGTCTCTAAATACAAGCAGACACTGAGTTAATTAGCTGTTTTGTAGAAAATGTAACCAGTCTAAGAAATTTTTCAAATCTCCCCCTCAGCTTTAAAACCCTTTTAAACCCTTCCCATTTTGTGAAGGCTGACCTTCTCAAAGGGACAGAGTTTATATGCCATTATCTTGTTGTCCTGGGACACTGAGTTTTACTGTTTACATTAACATTAACATTCAAGTAATGTCTGAAAATGCTTCATAAACATGGGGGGTGAAACCTACCATGCAAATGACACAGCATTGCACTTTGGTACACTACCCAATAAAAGACCAATGCACTGCATCCAAATATATATTTTAAATATAACATGCTACCACCACAATTTTACTGGGCACTGGCTATAGCATGTATTTAATGCCATTTGATTGTATTCACAGTTTTGTTTTTTTCTTTCATCCTTTTCTAATAGAATGTGTGATTATTTCACCCACCTCCACTGTGTTGGGTGGGTGGTGGGATCTGAGATTCTGGACTTAGGTTGGTGAGAAAATATGTATTTGAAGAGAGATTTGGGGAAAAAAGGTAAAGACGTCCCTGGTTTTGTGAAGAATTGTTTTATCTTTCGAATTTAAAAATATGGTTGCTTTATTTTGCAAATGAATGAATGAATAATTTATAATTACACTGATCATAGCTCATAGATTGTAATTTTATTGACTATATACCTCCTGCAGTTTGGAATATAGGCAATAACATTTGTCTTGCTCATAAATATTCAGCAGCTACTGTATCTTGCAAAACATCATTATTATCTTTGAGTAATGAATATAATTTCAAAACAGGAAATTGGAAGGGAGTTTAAACTAGTGGCAGCATTCTTATGCTGATAAGCCTTGTGTATCTTTTCTTCAGTGTATGATGAGAGCTGAGCATATGTTGATTCAAAGGCTTTTGTTACAGATGGGAGACGACCGTGCACCCTTATTTCCACTGTGCAAAATATCTCTAAAAATGCACTCACTACACACCAACTGTCGTTTTCTCTCACAAACACATGCGGTGGAAGTGCATATGCTCACACACTATGAGACCTATATTTCATTGCACATGGGATATGTTTCACAGCTCCATTTACAAATCATTGTACATTGGTCTCAAGGTGGAACAAAAGGAGGGAATATTTAATCTACATTACAGTAAATGCAGATAAAAGAGCTAGAACTCTCTGCACTATGTATGACTAAATGTAAATTAAACAGATTTGACTCCTTTATAATATAGTAAGGATGAAAGATTATGTCTCATCTCCCACTGATTCATTCCTCCTATATAGGTTCATGGAAGCCTGTAGGGAGAGCATTCAAATCATATAAAACAAGCTTTAAGATATAAAAATGGCTTCAATGTATTCAGTGGGCTATTGGTGAATTGTAAAAGAATAATGTTGGCCAGATGAGAACAAATCGTGTCTGTTGGCAGCTATTATCAATTATAGGATGAGAAAGGGTTTACGTATGAAAGGCTACTCTTTTTTTACTTCATGTAGCAGAAAAAATGGGGCTAAGAAGCTTATGGAAACAGTGATGCTTTTTTTCCCCAAAAAGCTGAGCAGTATTCTTTTTTCTAAGTGATCAGTAACTTAACTCTTTGACATTCCGCTTTCATAAGACATCAGCATCACCTGATGTCCTGCATCACCGCAGGACACCAGTGCCACCGCAGTTCTGCGCCTGTTACGTGATGTGTCCCAAAAGCAAAGAAAACCCAGTTGTAACAAGCATTTCACATCACAAGATGTCAGACACGTATAGCTTACTGCTCTTCACTGGAGGACTTCACCCAATGAATCGTCGCAAACATCATTTCAGGCTACGCGAAGAACAGACTGTAAACAAAGGCTTCATCTCAACATATATTTCCACACGGAGGAAGCGTTTGCTCCAAATTTTGCCAACTATGATTCTAAAAAGAGATTATTTAGCTTCTGAAAGGAAATATTTACGTTTTGTGACAGCAGAAGATGTTCTGGAGCGTGTACACTTTTGTCTGCCATTGACAAAGCTGCACATGACAACAGAGAACAATAGCGCTTGTTCGGCGGTGTAATGTAACCAAAATTGAGGTGGAATAATTCATTATATACATGTGACAGTTTCTGGATGTGGAAGAGAAAGTGAAAATGACTGGCAGAAGATGAAATAAGGACCGTGGATGACGAAAATGGACGAATGAAGACACGAGGAGTGGAAGGTCTGACTGTTTTTTTTATCAATTTGTGAACCATTTGTTTCTACTGATTTTCTGGTTTTTTCCTCCTCATTTTCCTCCTCATGGATCGTCACCTTATCGTGGTGGGGGGGTTTGCGTGCCCCAGTGATCCCAGGAGCTATGTTGTCCGGGGGCAATTTGCCTCTGATAGGGTCTCCCAAGACAAACTGGTCCTGGGTGAAGGGCCAGACTAAGAACGATCCAACAGACTCTCATGATAAATTGTATATCAAGGATTCAGTGTACCCCGCCCGGTATGGGGTTACCGGGGCCCCACCCTGGAGCCAGGCCTGGGGGAGGGGCTCGAAGGCTAGCGTCTGGTGGCCGGGTTTCCACCCATGGGACCCGGCCGGGCTCAGCCCGAAGGAGTTACATGGGTCCGCCCTCCAGTGGGTCCACCACCTGTAGGAGGGATCATGGGGGTCCGGTGCTATGTGGATTAGGTGACGGTCAAAGGCGGAGACCTTGGCGGACTGATCCCAAGCTTTCTAAACTGGCTTTTGGTACGTGGAATGTCACCTCTCTGGTGGGGAAGGAGCCTGAGCTGGTGTACGAGGTTGAGCGATACCGGCTAGATATAGTCGGCCTCACCTCAACACACAGCTCCGGTTCCGGAACCAGTCTCCTGGAGAGGGGCTGGAGCTTGGCCTTTTCTGGAGTTGCCCCGGGCGAGAGGCGACGAGCAGGGGTGGGTATTCTTGTATCGCCCCACCTTGCTGCCTCTATATTGAAGTTTTCCCGGGTGGACGAAAGGGTTGCTTCCCTGCGCCTTCGGGTTGGGAAACGGGTCCTGACCATCATTTGTGCCTATGCACCAAATGATGTTTCAGAGTACCCACCCTTTTTGGAGTCTGTGACTGGGGTGCTGGAGGGTACTCCTCCTGGAGACTCCATTGTCCTACTGGGGGACTTCAATGCGCACGTGGGCAACGACAGTGAAATCTGGAGGGGGGTGATTGGGAGGAATGGCCTGCCCGATCTGAACCCGAGTGGTGTTCAGTTATTGGACTTCTGTGCTAACCACAGTCTGTCTATAACGAACACCATGTTCAAGCATAAGGGTGTCCATATGTGCACCTGGCACCAGGACACCCTAGGTCGCAGGTCGATGATCGATTTTGTTATCGTATCATCAGACCTGCGACCGTATGTCTTGGACACCCGAGTAAAGAGAGGTGCAGAGCTGTCAACTGATCACCACCTGGTGGTGAGTTGGATCCGATGGCAGGGGAGGAAGCCATTCAGACCTGGTAGACCCAAACGTATAGTGAGGGTGTGCTGGGAGCGTCTGGCTGAGGCCCCTGTCCGGGAGGTCTTCAACTCCCACCTCCAGAAGAACTTCATCCACATTCCGAGGGAGTCTGGAGACATGGAGTCTGAATGGGCCATGTTCTCCACCTCTATTGTTGAAGCGGCGGCCCAGAGCTGCGGCCGCAAGGTGGTCGGTGCATCTCGTGGTGGCAACCCCCGAACCAAGTGGTGGACACCAGTGGTGAGGGGGGCCATTAAGCTGAAGAAGGAGTCCTATCAAGCTTGGTTGGCTTGTGGGACTCCCGAAGCAGCTGAGGTGTACCGGCAGGCCAAGCGGAGTGCAGCTCGGGTGGTTGCTGAAGCAAAAACCCGGGTATGGGAGGAGTTCGGTGAGGCCATGGAACAAGACTTTCGGTCGGCTTCAAAGAGATTCTGGCAAACTGTTCGGCGGCTCAGGAGGGGAAAGCAGCTCCCCGTCCACACTGTGTATGGTGCGGATGGGACACTGTTGACTTCAACTGGGGATATCGTCGGGCGGTGGAAGGAATACTTCGAGGATCTCCTCAATCCCACTGATACGCCTTCCACAGAGGAAGCAGGGTTTGGGGACGAGGGGGATGACTCGCCTATCACAGGGGCTGAGGTCGCCAAGGTGGTTAAAAATCTCCTTGGTGGCCGGGCCCCGGGGGTGGACGAGATTCGCCCTGAGTACCTCAAGGCCCTGGATGTTGTTGGGTTGTCATGGTTGACACGCCTCTGCAACATTGCGTGGAGGTCGGGGGCAGTGCCTTTGGCATGGCAAACCGGGGTGGTGGTTCCTCTCTTCAAAAAAGGGGACCGGAGGGTGTGCTCCAACTTTAGAGGGATCACACTCCTCAGCCTCCCTGGGAAGGTCTATGCCAAGGTACTGGAGAGGAGAGTCCGGCCGTTGGTCGAACCTCGGATTCAGGAGGAGCAATGTGGTTTTCGTCCTGGCCGTGGCACGTCGGACCAGCTCTTTACCCTCTCGAGAATTCTTGAGGGTTCGTGGGAGTTTGCCCAACCAGTTTACATGTGTTTTGTGGACTTGGAGAAGGCATTTGACCGCGTCCCTCGTGGATTTTTGTGGGGGGTGCTTCGGGAGTATGGGGTATCGGGCTTGTTGTTACGAGCTATTCGGTCTCTGTACGACCGTTGTGAGAGTTTGGTTCGTATTGCCAACACTTGGTCGGAGTCATTCCCAGTGAGAGTTGGACTCCGCCAGGGCTGCCCTTTGTCACCGATCCTGTTCATAATTTTTATGGACAGGATTTCTAGGCGCAGCCAGGGAATGGAGGGTGTCATGCTTGGTGACCACAGGATCTCATCTCTGTTGTTTGCAGATGATGTTGTCCTGTTGGCTTCATCCAGCAATGACCTACAGCTCTTGCTGGGACGGTTTGCCGCTGAGTGTGAAGCGGCTGGGATGAGAATCAGCACCTCCAAGTCCGAGTCCATGGTCCTCAGTCGGAAAAAGGTGGATTGTCCTCTCCGGGTTGGGGACAGGCTCCTGCCCCAAGTGGAGGAGTTTAAGTATCTTGGGGTCTTGTTCACGAGTGAGGGGAAAATGGAGCGAGAGATCGACAGACGGATTGGAGCAGCAGCTGCAGTGATGCGGACGTTGTACCAGTCTGTTGTGGTGAAGAGGGAGCTTAGTTCTAAGACAAAGCTGTCGATTTACCAGTCAATCTACGTTCCTACTCTCACCTATGGTCACGAGCTTTGGGTAATGACCGAAAGAACGAGATCGCGGATACAAGCGGCTGAAATGAGCTTTCTCCGTAGGATTGCTGGGCTCACCCTCAGAGATAGGGTGAGGAGCTCAGTCATCCGGGAGAGGCTCAGAGTAGAACCGCTGCTCCTCCACATTGAAAGGAGTCAGTTGAGGTGGTATGGGCATCTGATTAGGATGCCTCCTGGACGCCTCCCACTTGAGGTGTTTCAGGTACGTCCCACTGGGAGGAGACCCCGGGGCAGACCCAGGACTCGGTGGAGAGACTATGTCTCCCAGCTGGTCTGGGAACGCCTTGGTATCCCCTCTGAAGAGCTGGAGCAGGTGGCTGGGGAGAGGGAAGTCTGGGCTTCTCTGCTTGAACTGCTGCCTCCGCGACCCGGACCTCCGGAAAAGCGGTAGAAGATGGATGGATGGATGGATGGATGGATTTTCTGGTTCATATACTTTGAAGATAAAATAATAATAAAAAAAACAAAACAAAAACAAAGACAAAAAACAAAACCATCCTTTGTGAAAATATGTCCAATGTCCAGTTTTGAACAAAAGTCATGTAATTTGATACTGCTGCTGCCACATTATGCAAATTACAGTAGATGTATAAATTTACTCCTTTCTCAAACTTTCGATCATACTCTACATCTTTCTAATTGACAGTAAGCGATTATCTCTTATAACTTTCAAATTACAGCCTTTGGAATGTCTGATATCTAAACTGAATATATTCTTCAAAAAAAACCTGGCCACCAGAGGGGGCGACGCTGACAGGCACACCATTGGGCCACAGAATTTTAAGAGGTTAAGTTGTAAAAATATCCTATTCTAGTTTTCCTAATGTAGTCAGTCACATAATAGCATTACCACATAAAATGTGTCTCACCAAGGCTGGATTTCTGCTCCACCCCTCCTCTGCACATCTACGATGTGTCTAGGCTTTGTTCAAGGCTAGCACAAAAGTGGCTGTATGTATACTTCATTTTTTGCATCTACTAGGTCAAACATTTGGTGAATGCACATAACCATCATCTGCAGTTTCACACCATCCCAATAGGTAGTGCAAATACGCTGATGTGCCAGTTTGTTCAATGGCCATACAAAAAAGAAGGGAAGGACCTCACAGAGCTTAGCCAGGTGATTTGCATCACACAAACTTTGCACTCCTGCAGAAGTACAGAGCAAAGGTGGAGTTATCAGAACTGTGGGATTGTAAAGATTCCGGGGTCAAGAACGAGCATTGATTATTCAATAACATCTTGGATGTGACCATAGGGATGAATGTTGTTCGGGGTGAGAGTGTTGTTGATAGCTCAACAACATACTACCCCTCTGCAGACTCTCCCCCGAAAGTCTATGAATGACTTGGGACAATGCTCGGAAGTTACAAACCCTGTGCAACAAGTTGTGCTATGGTCTCCGTACTTACTCTGCGTTGCTAACTTGACACTACACACCCTTTGCACAAAAGAAAGCACTTGTTAGCACTTTGTGAAATCATAAGTTAAACTAGTGCATTGCCTGTAGAACGCAAGTATTCCTGTCTGAAACAGGTATCCCATGTAGGCTTTACAGGACCAAATGTAGGCTGTGTTTGAAAGTGGAATACAAAGAGATGTAACCTACTGTATATGTAGGCAATCACACGTTAGACTTTGACAAATATAAAAGGGAGTAAATGGCACTAAGATTTATTTGATTGGTGAATACAGTATTAATTACAGAATACCTAAATACCTAAGCACCTCGTGTTCTTCATGCCAAATTATCCATTAGACTTACGCAATCACAGCAACTTCATGGTATAATTTTTTAAGCATTAAACCTGAAGTCTATCTTTTGTTGCTATTTGCACTACAGGTAGCATTACTGCACATGGACTGCTGTTGTTGTTGTTCCAGCCTTATTCCTTTTTTTTTTTTTTTTTTTTTTTATACCCACACCACTGAAGAGAGACACACACCATTTCAATTTCTATGTATGTATGTATGTATGTTTGTCCTGTACTATCAGCTGTTCTGATAGATATGCCAAAATGTCAGAAAACAGAGGAGGTGGATCCAATCAGATGATTGCTCAAATCACAGAGCTCAGCTGTTTCCATGATAAATCAGCCTCAGGGAAAAATACACTCCATGCAATATCTTTTTTCACTTTATTGAAAATAACTTTTTATCGACATAGCTCAGCATGCCGTTGAGCCAGGTGGTGTCTGACCGCTGCTTCTCCCGGCATGTTCTGTTATCATGAGCCTCCTCGTGCACTTTTACGCAGCACACAAAGGAGGGAAAAGGAAGCTGGATTTACACGCGGGTTATTCCACACACGCATTTATTGAACAAGGACAAAACAAAAACTAAATGTACAAAATAACAAACAGCTCAGGGAACACAAGGAGTCCTCCAGGATATTCTACTGTCTCTGGTGAGAACACCGGAAAAATTCACACAGTCAGTACTCACAAAACAGAAGCAGTCCGAGTAAGTCCCAATGTGGCCTGGCAAAACCCACGCACATGACAATACATCCATAAGACGCTACAATGGTTCAGCAATGCTTGACTGTCAAAGGCCGCTTAAGTAAATGCATTGCTGGCAAACAGATTGGGTACACCTGGGCGAGGCGCAGGAAGGACAATTACCGGAGTGAAATCAGCTGGCTGTCAAGAGAGAGGGGGCGTGGTCAGACCGGAGAGTATTAGACAACACCCACACGAATGTAGGTCAAAGAGGCTGCCTAACAGCCACCAGCCAGAGCGGTAGCTACAGACATGAAAAAAAAAAAGGAACAAAGGCATAAAAACAACAAGAACTCAAAAGATAACACAATACATAAATAACCCAATACCTGAGCCACAGAGAACAGTCAGAACTGAGCCTAAGGACAACACCAGCTCGGTTCGTGATAGACCCCCCCGCCTTCTAGGAGTAGATTCCAGACACCCATGGCAACATCATAAGGAGAGGAACCCCCCCCCCCCCCGCCCCCAACAGGAACAACAACATGAACCCAGGTCAGATGTAGGGGGAACAGGAAAGGAGGGAACACCATACACCCAGCCCAGGGCCCACAATTAACCCCCCCAAGTCCAAGGGCGTGGAGGCTCCGGGGGCCACCCAGAGTCCCCAGGCCCAGCAGGCTGCCCGGCAAACAGAGTCCGGTGGCCTGCTGGAAAACACGGGCAACCTGGCCCAGAGACTTAGTCCCTCTGGTGGCCGGCCAGCAATGTTATGTCCCAGGACCGATGGGGTGAAGCAGGAGGCAGCCTGCCCACCGTGAGGCTCACTGGTGGGTGAATGGGCCATAGGAAGGGAATCCCCACAGTGTCAGACAGGGAGGAGAAGGAGGCTATGGCGTCCTCAGGCTGACCCGAGTGCCCTCGGTGGTCCCGGCTTTAGACACAGCTGTACCCGTGGTGGGCCCCAACTGGGCCAACACTGCACCCCCGGTGGACCCTGACCGGGCCAACGCTGCACCCGCAGTGTACCCCGACCAGGTCAACGCTGCACCCTCGGTGGACCCCGACTGGGCTAACACTGCACCAACAGCAGACTCCAGCTTGAGCTCTGTAGCACCCATGGTTGGCTCCAGCTGGAGCACCGTTGCACCTGCGGTGGTCTTCATTGGGGACCTCATTGCTCACACAGTGACCTCTCCAGCAAGGGAGGTACAACTGTCCATGACCTCCGGGGCTGAACCCGGATCCTCGGTGGCCTCTGGTGGAATTAGCTGCTCTCCGGCGACCCTGGTAAGGAGCTCCAAATCTGGAAGAAGACAGAAAGAGACTGAGTCAGGGTCGCCAGCAGGGGCAGAGCTGCATCTGGCCCTCCTCATCATAAGTCGGGCAGTGTGACTTCAACATAGGCACAAGAGACATTATGGAGCACACTTGCCTGAACTTGGGCTCCACCACTGTCCAGGACTCTGGCGATCTAGGGTGCACTTGTTCCGTAGGTCCGGAAGGTGCTGTTCCCATGTCAGCCTCCACCGGGGCAGCTGGACTCATGTCATCATCATCCGCAGGCACCACAGGTAGCAGTGCATGCTCTCTAGCGACCCTAGGAAGGAGCTCAGGGAAGACGGGAGAGGAAAGGCTGTTAGTGATGCCGACAGCGGCAGAGCCTGGCGAGGGGAGTCCGCATGCAGCTGAGGGCTGCACCCCACTCTCCTCTCCAAGAGCCAGGCAAGATTTCTCAAAAACTGACATGAGAATTACAAGAAAGATTACTTGCCTGCACTCAAGCTCCACCGCCATCTAGGACTCCGTCAATCCAGACGACGACACAGGCCCGACCTTAAGGCGGTCCGGCGCAGGTTCCTCCTCCACTGCGGCAACCTCTGCAGCTGGTTTGGTGATTATGACAGTCCTGATGCCCCCAGACGAGGACTCCAACGCTGGTGACTGATCTAGCGGGGAAGCTGGGGGCTCACTCCGTGCTGGCACTGGTCTGACTTCCTCCAGAGCCACAAGCTCCTCCATCATCCAGCGGCTAGGATCAGGAGCTGGCGGATACTCAGGGAAAAATGGGGAAGACACGGAGAGAATAGGAATAAATTCAACCGTTGCAGCTGGAGGGGAGAACCCAGCGGACTGCTGAGACTGGGCCTCCCCCTCGGGAGGCAGACAAGGTTAATCATAATTAGATGGGGAAAAATGACAAAACACTTGCCTGTCCTCCTGGTCTCCGATATCAATAGCTGTAGATGGGCATCAGTCATGTCTCTCCATGCCTAAATTGGATTTGGGGCCCCTCGTGGAGAGTGGAGGAGCTGTCTCCATGGTAAAGGAGGTAGAAGAGACTGGTGGCAGACTTGCAACACTCTGATGGCGGGCCCTCTGGGAACGGCGGTTGCGAGAGGAGACAGGGAGCGGGAGCTCCAGTTTCTCCGGTGACAGCCTCTCCTGTGTCTGGGATCCATCTACCAGCATAGATGATGCCAGGGAAAAAATAGGAGAGACAGTTGGACAAAGGCAATCATCAGCTGACAATTCACCAGGAATCAGGCAGGCAGTTTCAGGTGATATTAAAAGTGACTGAATAAGCACTTGCCTGAATAGAATAGAATAGAATAGAAAAAAATATCGGCTCGGTAGGAATATTCATTCCAGTTTGAGCCGCTACCTTAGTATAATTATTACACAGTCATCACAGGCAACAATGGGTTATCCGATGCTCTATAATTATAGAGGACTGGATGATCCTCAAAGTGCTTATCAAATCTGGCCTTAAAAAACATCCACACTCAGGGCATTCACCACATCCTCTGGTAGATTATTCCACCATGAAACCACTCTATTGCTAAAGAAAAACAACCTACGGTTCTACCTAACACTGTTCTTTTGAAGCTGCAAATTATGACCTTGAGTCCTTGTATCTATCAGTAGGTCTGATAAACACGGATCAGCATCATATTTCTTATGGATGTATTTAAAGGTATTGATTAGGTCTCCTCGCAAATGTCTATACACTAGCATGGAAATATTGAGGTGCCTCAGGTGCTCTTCATATGTCAAGTTGCTTAGCCCAGGCACTCGTTTGGTGGCTGTCTTCTGCACTCGTTCAATCGTGTCTGCAAGTTTCCACAAGTGGGGTGACTATACAGAGGCCACATATTCAACATGAGGCCGTATATTGTCTTATACAGGAGCTTGAAGACCTCATTATCTATGCATTCAAAAGTTCTCCACATGACACCTGTTATCTGGGTGGCTTTCTTTACCATTTTCTTTATGTGTTTTTCAAAGTACCACTCTTTATCTACAATCACTCCAAGGTCCCATTCATGGTCTGTGAATTGGGGGGGAAAACTTTTTCCCTGATCAGTCATTTCATATATAAATTCTGGATGACCTGCCCCTTTTCGTATCAATGTGCATTTGTCAGGATGAAAGCATAATTTCCACTTCACAGCCCATTCCTGGGGACTCAAATCCTGCTGTAGCCTCTTACAGTCTGTGGGTGATCTTATGGGCATGTAGATGTTTGTATCATCAGCAAAAAGCTTCAAGTTAGCCCCAACAATTTCAGACATATTGCTAACAAATAATGTGAACAAAACCGGCCCAAGGACACTGCCCTGTGGAACACCACTTGTGACGTCAGTCCACTGTGACAGGGATCCATTCATGCAAACCCTCTGCTGTCATCCTGTTAGGAAGGAATTAATCCATTTTAATAGCTTGCCAGAGATACCATAGCTCTCTACTTTTTGTAAAAGATGTCTGATGGGTACTGAATCAAAGGCCTTTTTAAAATCAAGATAAATAGCATCCACTGGTATACCATAGATCTTGGCCAAGAGAACAATGAACTTGAAGATGCTCTTCACGACACAAAGAAGGAACTCAGAAGAGTTGAAGGTCAGAAGAGTTGAAGGTCAACTGGAAACTGTGAAGAATGACTACACGGAATATCAACTGCTCCTAAAGGAAGCACATAAAGACTGGGATGTCCGCTGCGCTCCCTCATCCGATTCCCATTTCGAGTATGGGCAATTGTGTGGACAGCGGATGTGTGCCCCTTCAGACCGCGACCTTGACAAGATCGCATGAAATGTCACGAAATTTGATCCAGGTCCTACGGGTTCACCTCAAACCCAAGTCTATTTACAGGACATTGATTACTACCTGCATAAGTATCCTGATGCTACGGTTGACGATCGCATCTATTTGATTAAACTAACATCTAACAGGTCAGTATCAAAATTCATAGACAGACAGCCGACAAATATCAAAGCAGACTACATGCTGATCTGTGAAGCCATCGAAAAGGAGTTCTCCAACGACTGTCTACAGGCAGGGCTAACCGCAGCCCTAGCCGTAAAGCAAGGATACTCAGAGCTTCCACATGCCAACTACCAGAGACTCCTCCTTGCACATTTCGGATCTCAAAACACATGTGGGATGAAAGAAGAACACAGTCTCAAGAACCTCTTCATCCAAAACCTCCATTCCACTGTGAGTCTTCACCTTGGAGTTACAGCTAACCCAAGGTCAAGCTCAATTAGTCAGCTGGGAGAGTTCGCACATTATGGGTTCCAAAAAAAGCAACAAAGTCACAACAAGTACGCTGAGCCTGCCACAGTTCTAGTTATCAGCGTTCCGTCTAACATCTTGGAGTTGGAAAAAGCCCCTCGATCTACTCTATTTTCTACACATGAACAGCCAAAACATTTTTCCAATCCACCTCATCAAGGTCAAAACCAAACTAGGTCCTCTGGATACCACTTAGGACCAACTTTGTGAAAACCCGACTACCATCGTAGATCATATCCACCGGATTGGTTGTGAGAACACGGTACAGACTACCATGATGACCGATACGAAGACATGCATAACCGCAACAAATGTTCTCCATCTCATCACAGAAGCTCAGAACCAGAGACCAATAATGAACCTTGGAAGAAAGAAGAAACCCCTACTCTCAGTAGACAAGATACCAAAGTTTTCAAACACCTCCTAGCGAATATTCAAAGCAACAAAGAAAATAGAACTGCTGACATCCTAGCTATATCAGCTATGCCAACTGAGAACAAACGTTCCAAACGAAGAAAAGGCAAGAAGAAAATCCCTCCTACGAATGGAGAAGAACCAAAGGACCCAACGCAGTACAGTGCTGTTATGGCAGCCCAACCACAGGTTACAGACAACTCCTGTAACAACATTTCGCAACTCTGTGTCGAACCACTGGTTCCCAAATTTCTGTGCAATTTAAACGAGGGGGGGGGTGGCACAGAAATTTTATCTTCCACTGACCTCTGAAGACGTGATGTGTCAGGACGCTGTTTAGACACTGCCGCTGACATCACTCTCATGTCACACAACCTTTTTGACAAACTGCGTGTAGCCGCTAACCACGCTCACAAACATTTAAAACTGGAACCCTGTTCATTAGCCGTGTGACCATATGCGCTCACTAAACCAACCCTGTTGGGCATGTCATTGGGACAAATCTCCAAGCTTGACTCCATTCCATTGCTCGTTGGCAAAGATCTACTGAATCACTTTGAGCCACTGATTGATTTCAAGAATCTCAAATTATGGGCTCAAACTCAACACCCTCACCCATTTGACCTAACAAGGACAACTGAATCACAGTGCTTTGTTCTGAACACTTTGGACACCCTAAGTCTCACACAACTAGCAATGTTGGAACAATCAAAACCGATTGAAAGCGACCGCAAAGACAAAGGTGAACACTGTCCTCAAGAAGTCAAAAGTCACCTTCAAACACAAGGTCAAGCCAACGAAGTGAATGACCTTGGAATCTCACTGTCCGAGCAAAATGCTCCAAACGACCCACTTGACACCTTTGACTCAATGTTGGTGTTACTTTTTTAATCCCACCCACCCGGCCCTGAGGTCTGTGTGGTCACAAGAGCCACTTCAACCAGATCTCTAGACCCTCCGCAACCTCAAGGTTATGCAACGATGGACCCAACTTTTGCAAACGCTTGATGCAAATTTACTCAAGCTTGTGAGCCTGTGGTCTATAAAACTGTCACAGAATGGTCGGATACAACTGTACACATGATCCCTGCATCTGATGCCTTTAACATACCAAAACTAAAAACACTCGCTGTGACACAACCTTCTCTGCAGCTACGCAATGGCACTCCTGTTCCTGCTTTCGACGAGCAATCATCACCACCACTCAAAGTTCCTCGAAACCAAAGGGGGGTGAAAACTGCCAACGCCCATAATATTCCAGCCGCAGAACACAAAAGTGTAAAAACGACATACAATGCTCAAAAAGCTGCATTCCAAAAACACTTGTACAGATCTGCCAAACGACACAAAGCGTCCAATGACCAAAGACTCTCCCATGACAAACCTCAAAAGGGGGGGACAAAGTCTTCCAACACACATGTGTACCACAAACACAACAAATCAATCTACAGGAAAGGAAAATTGCTAATTACTAAATTCCTGCCTGAGTGGATGAATCCACACATTGTCATCAACAAACTCTGGCCACTCAAGTGCCAAATCCACGACCCCATTTTCAAATGGGCTTGTCAATATCAGAGTAACCTTTAACAAAACCCCATGGGACTTGTTGGGTACAACACTATCAGTTAGTCTATAATAAGATTAAAATCAAGCTTACGTCCGAGAAATAACTGTTAGCTAATTATTATACAATCAGTTAACTGCATCAAGACCGCCAAAAGAAAAAAAGGGTAAATTAAAACCAAATTATCCCTCAAACTAATCTTAAAGGCCTCTTTAAGATTCTAATCAATCTCAATCAACTTACTATTCTTAAATAGTATACACAAAACTTCCAACGCCATTAGCTTGAGCTAACAACATCAAAATTCCCACTAAAGGTGAAAAACAATCTAAGGTTTAGAGTTCAAGTTTTAAAAGAAATTGTTCAACCTCTGAGAATAATTTTCATTTGCCAATCAGGTATCTAAAGAAAACCAACAAGAAGGTTGGAATCCAAAATCACTCAGTTTTATCTGTTTGCCAGGATGATGACCCTCCTGTTTCTCAGTTTAGCCATCTACCTAACAATCACATCTACTGATACCCAGTCAGAACTGGACCGAGTCAAAACAAAAAGTCAACAATCCTTAGGTGGATTCTCAATAACAGCCTCATTGGTAGGGCCTCTGGTTAGTGTTAGCACATCCACTGTTAATTCGGTCAACACCGCTACACCGAAACACCAGGTAATCAAACCACAAACCGTTACCAAAATCTTGCAAGATACTGTGTTGGTTTTGAATGCTTGCGAAGAAGCTTCAGTCAAACTCAACAAGGTTTGGAACTCTTTGCTCTTTGTGTTAAAAAGGATGACTATACTCACACACAGCCAATGTCTATGTTACTTCTAGAGGTAGCTAGAAACATTAGCTTTTCAGTTAACACTTTAGCAATGAACTTGCTTTCACATCATCTTGTCCTTTTTGCAGGAATTCCGAATTTACTTCTCATTGCCATTCAAAGAACAATGATGACATCCCATGTTCACTCAGTTTTGCCGAATACAAGCCCCAAGCACCCTATGATTCGGACATCTGTGGAACCACGGTGTAGTCCAGCTAAACCAACCCAATTTGAACCTCCTTGAGTTACTTCAATATTGCTTAACCTAAACTTCTACCTCAAATATGAGCAATATTTTTTTTGTAATTTTGCTTCTGATCTTGACTCCTAGAATTACAGTATATACAGTGGGGCAAAAAGTATTTAGTCAGCCATCAATTGTGCAAGTTCTCCCACTTAAAAGATGAGAGGTCTCCAATTTTCATCATAGGTATACCTCAACTATGAAAGACAAAATGAGAAAAAAAATAATCAGAAAATCACATTGTCTGATTTTTAAAGCATTTATTTGCAAATTATGGTGGAAAATAAGTATTTGGCAACCTACAATCAAGCAAGATTTCTGGCTCTCACATACCTGTAACTTCTTCTTTAAGAGGCTCCTCTGTCCTCCACTCATTACCTGTATTAATGGCACCTGTTTGAACTCGTTATCAGTATAAAAGACACCTGTCCACAACCTCAAACAGTCAGACTCCAAACTCCACTATGGCCAAGACCAAAGAGCTGTCAAAGGACACCAGAAACAAAATTGTACACCTGCACCAGGCTGGGAAGACTGAATCTGCAATAGGTAAGCAGCTTGGTGTGAAGAAATCAACTGTGGGAGCAATTATTAGACAATGGAAGACATACAAGACCACTGATTATCTCCCTCGATCTGGGGCTCCACGCAAGATCTCACCCCGTGGGGTCAAAATGATCAAGAGAACGGTGAGCAAAAATCCCAGAACCACACGGGGGGACCTAGTGAATGACCTGCAGAGAGCTGGGACCAAAGTAACAAAGGCTACCATCAGTAACACACTATGCCGCCAGGGACTCAAATCCTGCAGTGCCAGACGTGTCCCCCTGCTTAAGCCAGTACATGTCCAGGCCCATCTGAAGTTTGCTAGAGAGCATTTGGATGATCCAGAAGAGGACTGGGAGAATGTCGTATGGTCAGATGAAACCAAAATAGAACTTTTTGGTAAAAACTCAACTTGTCGTGTTTGGAGAAGAAAGAACACCATACCTACTGTGAATCATGGGGGTGGAAACATCATGCTTTGGGGCTGTTTTTCTGCAAAGGGACCAAGACGACTGATCCTAGCCAGTCTCCAGATCTCAACCCCATAGAAAATCTTTGGAGGGAGTTGAAAGTCCGTGTTGTCCAGCGACAGCCCCAAAACATCACTGCTCTAGAGGAGATCTGCATGGAGGAATGGGCCAAAATACCAGCAACAGTGTGTGAAAACCTTGTGAAGACTTACAGAAAACGTTTGACCTCTGTCATTGCCAACAAAGGGTATATAACAAAGTACTGAGATGAACTTTTGTTATTGACCAAATACTTATTTTCCACCATAATTTGCAAATAAATTTATATATATGTGTGTGTGTGTGTGTGTGTGTGTGTGTGTGTGTGTGTGTGTGTGTGTGTGTTTCTGTGTACAGACGTGGACAAAATTGTTGGTACCCCTCTGTTAATGAAAGAAAAACCCACAATGTTCACAGAAATAACTTGAATCTGACAAAAGTGATAATAAATAAAATTCTATGAAAATTAACCAGTGAAAATCAGACAGTGCTTTTGAATTGTGGTTCAACAGAATTATTTTAAAAAAACAAACTCATGAAACAGTCCTGGACAAAAATGATGGTACCCTTAACCCCTTGCACTCTGGTCAATTTCCCTAAAAACACCAAAAAATAGCGTACCCAAAGTAAATCAAAAGCTGTTCTTCAATCCTTTGCAGCATCTTCATGGGGTTGGTCTCATTTAAAAGAAAACACTTTGAATGTTTGGCAGAACAGTCATAATCTCTCTAAGTGCTCCAGCCACTGAGTAACTGTCATCTAAACATACTGAACTTGAAGAAAATAAATTTTGCCTGGGTGTTTTTTTGGATACAAATGCTTGCAAATAACACACAGCTGTCAGATCCGGGCAGTAAAATGAAACAGAAATGTAGAACGAAGTGTTATCCAGCTGAGGTCAAAATTTTGTAACAATACCACAAAAAATGAATATATTACACAGCTTTTTTGTAAGGTTGTTCCCAGGCGTTTTTGAACTGTGCCAAATTGTGCCAAATGGCACAGTTTGGAAAAACGTCTAACTTTTGAATGATTCAATATAGAAGCTTGATCTTGGGCTCTAATGAAAGGTGACACTCAGGGCTGTGTGTGTGTGTGTGTGTGTGGGGGGGGTTGTTTATTCATTCATTCATGAATGAATGAACAAACAAGCCCCCACACACAAAGAAGCATGCCATGTAAAAAATGTGTGGCTTTTTTTTTTTTACAAGAAAAAATAACCTACAGTCCACTAAAAATTATTCTAAAATATCTGTAATGTAGAAGATAACAACTCCCCCCCCCACCCACCCCCCCGCTACAGAGGACGGACATCGCCCATCGCCACATGACGGAACAGTCATGTGGCGATGTGGCGACCGCGGCGCACAGTCTCCGCGGTCTACTACGCACAGTTGTACTGAAATATCTGCAATATATCTGCAATCCGCTACAGAAGAGTAGTGGGGGGGTGGCGTTCACGGTCCGGACGCGGCGCACGAACCGTGTAACGCGGCGCACGGACTTCGGACTTCGTGCGCCGCGGTCTACTACGCACAGTTGTAATTTACCCATCGGTCAAAAGTCATTTTTGATTACAGTTTTCAGGGATAAAGAATAATTTAGCTTATAACACTTACCTGTCCACAACAGCAGTGTCGCTGGCGAACTTCTCTTCCTCATTGTCAGACGAACATGACGCTGGTCCGCTTGTTACAGACTCGTGGTTCTGGTCACGTGACTCGGTCAAACCATAATTCCATTATTGCGGATTTGCGCTTCCATGATTGCAGTTTTGGCAAACGATTTTTCAAAACAAATAAGAACAGTAGTAAGAAAAAAGACTGGCGAACGCGTGTGTGTCACCCAGCCTTCGTCGTCGGCCTCCGTCGGTCTATGATGACCATGGAAGAGAATCCTAAACGTCTACTCTGCTGGGACAGCACCGCCTGTGGCTGAACATGCCGATGCGCGAATGGCAGTCCCTGTCACACAGGTCGCACTTGTGGGTGGTCTCCGTGCTGCTGGGTCTGTGGCGGTTCTTCCTGCGGGTCCTTTTTTCATCTGCTGCAGCAGTCAGTCTCTCTTCACCCAGCCTTACACAAAACAGATTTTGCAAGGGACGCATGCTTTCGAACTTCTGTGCTTCAATTGTCCAGCTGCATTCGCAGCCATTGGTAGGCGGGTCCTTCTTGCTAGGTTTTCAGTCATTGGTTCTTCAAGGTTTCAGAAACCCAATTCAAGGCTCTTATTAGTCGAATGAGAGGTCAATCACATCTAAACCAATCAAAGCACTCCTTTGGCTTTCTGTTCGCGGCTGTGTCTGTAGTGGAAGAAAGGAAATGCAGCTTTTTTTTCCAGTGCGCACTAGGACGCACAGTGAGGGCGCCCTTGCGCGCTCTAGGACGCAGAGACGTGTCCACCCGCGGTACACCGGAGTGCAAGAGGTTAACTTAATATTTTGTTGCACAACCTTTTGAGGCAATAATTGCAATCAAACGATTTCTGTAACTGTCAATGAGACTTCTGCACCTCTCAGCAGGTATTTTGGTCCAATCCTCATGAGCAAACTGCTCCAGTTGTTTCAGGTTTGAAGGGTGCCTTCTCCAGACGGCATGTTTCAGCTCCTTCCACAGATGTTCAATAGGATTTAGATCAGGGCTCATAGAAGGCCACTTTAGAATAGTCCAATGTTTCGCTCTTAGCCATTCTTGGGTGTTATTAGCTGTGTGTTGGGTCATTATCCTGTTGCAAGACCCATGACCTGCGACTGAGATCAAGCTGTCTGACACTGGGCAGCACATTTCTCTCTAGAATGCCTTGATAATCTTGAGATTTCATTGTACACTGCACAGATTCAAGACACCCTGTGCCAGATGCAGCAAAGCAGCCCCAGAACATAACCGAACCTTTGTGGCTTGTCAACATGCAGTTTGGCGTATTCCAGTCTGGCTTTTTTATGATTTGTTTTCAACAGTGGTGTCCTCCTTTGTCGTCTCCCATGAAGTCCACTTTGGCTCAAACAACAACGGATGGTGCGATCTGACACTGATGTACCTTGACCTTGGAGTTCACCATGAATGTGTTTAGAGGTTGTTCTGGGCTCTTTTGTTACCATTGGTATTATCCGTCTCCTCCTGTGGCCACATCCAGGGAGGTTGGCTACAGTCCCCTGGATCTTAAATTTCTGAATAATATGTGCAACTGTAGTCACAGGAGCATCAAGCTGCTTGGAGATGGTCTTATAGCCTTTACCTTTAACATGCTTGTCTATAATTTCCTTTCTAATCTCCTGAGACAACTCTCTCCTTTGCTTCCTCTGGTCCATGTTTAGTGTGGTACACACCATGTCAACAAACAGCACAGTGACTACTTGTCACCCTTTAAATAGATCAACTGTCTGATCACAAGTTTGTAGACACCTGCGATGTTAATTAGAGGACACATCTTGGTTGAACATGTCCCTATGGTCACATTATTTTCAATCTTTTCTAGGGGTACCATCATTTTTTTCCAGGCCTGTTTCACAAGTTTTTTTTTTTTTTAAATAGTTCTGTTGAAGCACAATTCAAAAGCATTGTCTGATTTTCATTGGTTAATTTTCATAGAATTTTTATTCATTATCACTTTTGTCAGATTCAAGTTATTTCTGTGACCATTGTGGGTTTTTCTTTCATTAACGGAGGGGTACCAACAATTTTGTCCATGTCTGTATATATGTATTCTTTACACTCTATTTTGATTTTTGTGCACATTTAAACCATTTTTGCAAATTTTAATAGATATTTTATGGCAAACCCAAAACATTTCTCTCAGGTATGTCAAAACCACATACCTTTAATTTATACTTTTGTAACTATAATTTTTAAGTCTTTGCACGCATATACTGGATTTTAGTATACTTCAGACAATTTTACAATGTTTATATTTGGTCATACCCAAATTATTTTTGAAAATTTTTAGAAGTTTTTCAGAAAACCAAATTTAAGGATCTACACTTAGGAATATATACTGTTTACAAGCTTAAGGCTTCTGGACATCAGAACCATTAGTTCAACAGTTGGATCAAGCATCGCCAAATTGGAAGATGATGCCTAGGATGACCAAAGCTCACCGTCAATACCAAGGGGGGATCTGTAGCATCATTCCCTTGACGCTCATCTATAAAATAGACTTGGCCTCTTAAAGACAATGTTTCACCCAGGAAAAGGCTAGTAAAGAATTGCTTTTTCATCTCAGGACCACTGTGGAGAACACATTCCTTTGTAAAGAGGTACGAGAGATAAGGATTCCATCTCATGCAAGGAACGGATTAGTTTACCTCATAAATAAATGGACTTCCTTTCTCAAGACCATTTTATTGGCTAATTAAATGGTTTGACATCTAACAAACCCCTGTGACAAAGAACATACATTTCTGAGTGCATCATATGGTCACTAGAAAATATCCACAGCTCAACATTGCCCTCCTCTGGCAACTCAGGGACATGTTGGAGTTAACCAGCTAAACTTTATTCCCTAATGACTGCCTTTTTACAAAACCCTCAATTTTCGAATTATTCTCTTTTCCAGGACACCATGGAA
This sequence comes from Pholidichthys leucotaenia, assembly GCA_020510985.1. Classification (NCBI taxonomy): domain Eukaryota; kingdom Metazoa; phylum Chordata; class Actinopteri; order Cichliformes; family Pholidichthyidae; genus Pholidichthys; species Pholidichthys leucotaenia. The sequence continues at coordinate 245,096,735 of CM035845.1, read as the reverse complement.
AAGCAAATGGACTCTGATGTTCAGTGTGGACAATCAATAATGGGTTTGAAAGAATTCATATTAACCCTTGATTTTTAATTTGTGCATGAATGTTTTAATGCATCAATATATCTTATTTTATTCTTACATGTTGATTTATAAGTACTGGTATGAAAGTGCATGAATCACTGACTTAAGTTACACTTTATACATAAGTATGTTTAGGAATCTTCAGTATTAAAATGGGTGTCATCCTGTGAGAATACAAGTCATCTGACTCACTCAGCCAATCATCACCCAATATATGCTGGGCAACAGCTCTTTCAATCCAGTGGTTCTTTACAGACAAAGGACTGCTTGCTCATTGGACTAAAGTTCATAAAACCCACCCACGAAGGAAGACTATTTGCTTGGTCTTCTGTCAATCCCCGGAAGCCAGCAAAAGTTGCCTTCAAAGTTATAAGCAGGGAGACGCCCTCCCTCACGTCAGAGTTTTTGTCAGTTCAGTTTTTCCATTGTGCTGGGTAAACGTCTGTGTGTTTCAATGTCTTTCTTTAAACGTCTGGGAATTCATTCTTTCTTTCTTGAGCTCAAACTTCATTATATGGTGTGAAACTCCATGCTTCACAAGCCTTCCTGTTTTTCTAACTTTTTATCCGGTTAAACTTTCTTTAAACTCACCGTGTGTTTTTGTGTTTTTTAAAGAGACTGACTGATCGCTCATTTCTACACTGGAAGCTGATTTCAACTCCACGAAGTCAGAAGAAGAGTATTTTTTAATTTTGCCATTGGGATTAGATTTTGAATTATTGTCAAATTCCCCTGGATGAAGCCACTGACCAACGAAATCCCTTGACGCAGCTCGCCATTGTCGCTGCCCTAAAGAAGCCACCATCGCTATCTTTGTTTAAGTTCAGTCCAACTGTAGTCGCAGTCAAGATCCAGCCTTGTGACTGCTTGACTTTGAAGGTTGTTGAACTGTGGATTTTGGAATATCTGTTGGCAGATACTTCCTTTATAATCCAAGAAATCTTCAGCTGAGGAAGCAGCCAAAAACACAACGCAAGGAGTCACGTGAGCCATTTCTCTTCATTTCCATCTGCTGAATAAAACGTCTGAGACTTGAGAATAATTCAGCATCTGAAAAGATACAAAACTGAAAGAGAATTAATACAATTTTGCTTATTAAAATTCAATTTTTTTCATAGAATAATTCAGAATTTTTCTATAATTAGTTATAATTTTTTTCATAAATTCACATCCAATATTATTCATAATTGTTCATTTCAACTCTTCCAAATTCATGCTAATGTTCCATGGTTACAGATTTGTTCACATTCGGTTATTCATCATCCCAGTTACAAGTAATGTGATGGCTAATGTTGATCATTTCACTGCCTACAAATCATTTGAATGTGATGTCATTTAATCAGCTTCATTTAAATAAATCTGTAAAATGAGAGAAGTTGTTGAGTAATTTATTCTGGTCTGTGGATGTTCGAAGCCCAAGTATCAAACTCACTAAAGCCTCTTTTCCACTAGCCCAGCACACCTCGGTACGGCTCGATTCACTTCAGTACGGCTCGGAATGCTTCTGTCTCCATTAGCACGGTGTTTGGCATGGGTGTTGTGCTGGGGTGGGTGGGTTTATAACAGCGAGGCGGTGCCACACTCCCGTGACGTAACGCACGCGACCCAAGCAAAACATTTTTTTTTCCAAAACTTTATTGAGAAGACCCAAGCAAAACATAACACATAGCTGTACAAGGCCACTCCTCGGTCTGTGGCTTTTTTCACCATAAATGCCAAAAAGGACCGTCAGACAAGGGTACAGACAGCAAGATGAAAACACTCTGGAATAGTTCTGCAGCTTCTGGGAGAGCCAAAGGTGTGAGGATACAAACTAGGTCGTATATGACGGTAAGCTAATGGTTGCTAATGCTAGTTTGCTATAAGTACGTTGTGCTACACTTTAATGTCTGCAAATTATCGCTGTTAGGTACTAAAATATGTACGCTGTGTGTGTTTCAGATGGCTCTGTTGTGGGGAAATTACTGCTTCATTCGCGCTGGGCGTGCCTGTCACAGATGTGATCAGCCTGTCACTGATGTCAACACAGCTTCACAAACGAGCAGTATTGAGCTTAAGAATGCCTGTAGAACCGTTTTATTTCCTGTACAACAAATTGCTCTGATCTGCTTGAAAATCATGGAGAGACTGTTGAGACATCATGGACTTACCTGCTTCTGCAGCAGATTCTGAGATGGTATCATAGAAAAAAATGATCAGCTGACACAACTTGATCGCCAGGTTAATATTAGCCACAAAATATATATTCAAAAAGTAAACTTTAATGAGTTAGGTATAATAAGATATATTTGACAGTTATCATGCATTTTAAGCCAAAACAAACTTGATCTAGGATTAAAAGCAATTAAAATAATGCAGTCACAAGTTTACATGGAAACATGTACTGTAGAAATATATATTCTCTGCATCAACAATGTACTAGATATGTATTCATGTTGTATTGCACTGGGATTTGCACTGACAATAAACCTATTAAGTTTTTGCAGATGTCTCTTTTTTTATATGTGAAGGTTACGACCATGTGGCATAAATTAAATACTGAAAGACTGGAAAAGCTAAGAATAATCCAGCAGTTTGAGAAATCACTTTTGGTTTGGTGTAAGTCTGTCAACAGAATTATGAACCATAAAGCAGTTTGTGTTAAAATGTTAAATCCAATTAAACCTAATCCAGGGGCTTCCAATCATGTGTCATGTGGGGCCAAGACCCTGCAGGTTCTCTCTTCTACCCAGTCTCTTCAGCAGGTGTTATCACTGATCAGTCAGTGGAAGAAGTTCAGTGAAATCTGCTGTTGAAGACACTGGTTGGAGGTAAAGTCTGCAGGGTCTTGGCCCTCCATGGCACATGATTAGACACCCCCCCCCCCCCCGCAGTATCCAACTTTTACTTTCAAAATAAGTGTAAATATTTGCAAAAAGCAAACATTATTAGAAATATGTTATATTTCAATTTAATACTATCCCACTTGTACTTACAAAAAGGTGTGAATATTCATAAAAAGTACACACATGAAAGGTAGCACCACAAGCAGTGGGTCACAGCGGTTTTGGGCAACAGCAACACAATTGTGTATCCTTTGCCAATCTGTCTGCTGTTATTTAATGTTTAACAGTTAAGGGACGGATGATTATATGCTCCAAAACTGGAGAAACTCTCTGATAAAAAAGCTGCAACAACACAAGTCACTGTTGGTTTGAATTAACTGCCAAATGACCTAGAAATAATGAGATGAAACTTGTTTTTATTCGTATTAAATAATGAGACAGTGGCACACTGGCCAACACCAAATTGTATTATTTTTTTACATCCTAGGGCATTTTGGATGTACTGAATAAAAAAAATTCATGTTTTTCACCTTCAGGTCAACGTTTGGAACAACAGTATTATTATTTTCCGTTTAGATGATGCTACACTCCTTCTAAAGTATTGTAATTCTCTGAATTTGGAATGCCGATAGAACATTCAATTTACATATACTTACTTTTTTTTTACCTACTTTGACTTGTAAGCTTGATCAGTCTCTCCTGCTGCATTTTAAAGTCCAACTGTGCAACTTCTTAAAAGTTAACATAAAAAATTTACCCAAAGTTTAGAACTGGATCATGTGTTGCTAATTTTTTTATGATATTTCAATAAAAAGAACAGAAAGCTTACAAAAACATTTGTTTTTTGGTCTAGTTAAAAATTACATTACCTTTACAATGGTTGACCCCTGACAGGATGATCAGCATCATTTTCATCAGACTAGGCAATGGCATTTCTATGTAATTATACTGTTTTATAATTCAGTGTTATAACAGACAAACCACACTTTCCAAAACAATGCCATTTTATTATATACAAAATATTAAAATAAAAAAAAAACTTTGCAACACAACATGAAGGTTAATCGACATTTTATACACGCCGACCACTGAGTGCCTCTACACCAGCTTCCCAAACTGGGTCAGGAAGGCTCGGTTGAATGAAGCCATCTCTGCCAGCTCCTGCCTTCATCCTACTCCAGGGATACCCTCGCGTTTTCTTCAATCTCATTTAAATGTTGCAAATATTTATCATTGAATACATTTTGCGCCTGGTGGCGGGACAGATTCACATTGGAGAATCCGGGCGGGCTGGCGCGGCGGACGCGTGGGATGATTCTACAAGGAAAATGCACACAATAAAATACAGCACGAAAGTGCAAGATATACAGAAAAGACAATAGTTTTTAACAAGATTACATTAGCTTATTTCAGCGTATTGTTCACATGAATAATTAAAATAAAAGCTTTAGTCCGCAGTGTGCTGCAATAAAGCAGCGATCATCATCCACAAATGAACAGCTTTTTTATTGCATAAATAAACTGAGCGTCTTACCAAATATATTTGCGAAAAAATGCACAATAAAAAAAAAATTAAAACTCACCGTTAAAGGACTCCGATGTCGAGACCTCCCGGTATATTTTTTCATTCCGGGTGGCTCCGTCTAACTCGCGCTGGATACGTTCGTCTGACAATGCAGTGAGCAGACACTGCAGCTCCTCATTGGTCCATGGAACACCCTTATTACGCAAAGCCATTTTTGATACAGAATAAATGAAAATAGCACAGCAATACACTGAAAATAAACCGCCAACAGTGGTTGCGTGCTGAGTAATGGCGGTCGTGAAGATTTTTTTTTTTTTTTTTTTCAAAAACTTTATTAAGAAGGTCGTGAAGATTCGGCAGAAGAGGAGGAGGAGAGGGGCGGTTACAACCTGACCAATCAGCGCCGGTTACGACCTGACCAATCAGCGGCGACCAGTCTGTTAACGTCACAACACGGCCCAGCTCAGCACTGCTGTACCCTGCCCTTGAGCGGGGCTGAGAATCGCGGCTGTTAAACCGTGTTGGGGCTTGTGGAAAAGCGTACAAAGCATGCTGAGCTGTCCCGTGTCACGCTAAAGCGTGCTAGTGGAAAAGGGCCTTAATATTCTGAGACTGATTCATTAATTTATTGTTTACCAGGTATAAAGTTTAATTAAAATTTAATTGCTCACAATCTTGAGCTCTACTTGTACAAGCCATATTTAGCTTTGTATTTATATTGTGTATATTATGTTAAGTGTTTATTTTTTCTTTTTTGGTTTTCTGATCTGTATGCTCCTTTTATGTGCTGCTAGAAATTTTAAATTTCCCAGAGGGAGTCATCCCAAAGGGATTAATAAAGTTAAGTCTAAGTCTAAGTCTTGTGCCCCCAAAACGAGTGTGTTACTCTCTAGGTATGAGTGTTTGCAGTGACAGACCAAACATCTGTCCCCACACACATACACTTTTAATACAAATTTAAAAAAATATTTATACCTGATCACAATTATAAATGAAATAACACTACACAGTCAAAACTCACAAAACATGACCAGTCCGAATAAGTTCCAATGTGGCCTGGCAAAACCCACGCACTTGACAATATATCCATAAGATGCTACAATGGTCAAGCAATGCTTGACTGGAAAAGGCTGCTTAAGTACAAGCATTGCTGGCAAACAGATTGGGTACACCTGGGCTAGGCGCGGGAAGGACAATTATAGGAGTGGAATCAGCTGGCTGTAAAGAGAGAGGGGGCGTGGTCGGACTGGCGAGTGTTAGACAATGCCCACACGAATGTAGGTCAAAGAGGCTGCCTAATAGCCGCCGGCCCGAGTGGCGGCTACAGGCACACACACACACAAAAAAAAGGAACAAAGACATAAAAATAACAAGAACTCAAAAGAAAACACAATACATAAATAACCCGATACCTGAGCCACAGAGAACGGTCAGAACCGAGACTACGGAAAAAACTGGATCGGTTTGTGACATTCTGTGTTGCCTTGTCAGACCCGGTCCACTGACGCTTTGCCCAGTCTGCTCACGCACCTCATGTTCTCCACATATGCTGAATTATCCTTTAGACCTATATAATCACGGCAACTTTATGGTATATTTTTTTAAGCATTAAATCTTCAGTATTATGTTTTTCACTTCCTTGTTCTGTCCAGGGAACACTGTGGTCGTGGTGCCATGTGTTATCTAGTCAGCATGGCGGTGATGCCACTTATTATCCAATCAGCACGGAGTCAATCCGAAACCCCGCCCACACTTCTCGAAGCCAGTGCATGAAGAGAGACAGAGTGGTGACAGAGCAGTGGCTAAACTTTTATTTATAAAAAATTACATATTTTGACTGAGCAACTCCTCAGGTAGGTTTAGGGCGCTCGCGCACGCAGCGACCAGCAGCCGGTGGCTTGTCACCAGACTGCAAACCAAGTCTACCTACGGGTACAAATAAGTAACAAAAAAAAACCCCTCCATATTTGGGGATGTACACCTTTGTAACCTCAGAAAAGCACGTTTAAAATCTTAGGTCAGTCTGAGGAATGATTCAAGAACTATGCCTTGAACAGACAAACAGATAGACAGACACACAGAAAGAGATTTCATTATTTACAGATAGATAATAAAAAGTGCATTATTGTAGCTGATTTTGGGTCAGTACTTTATGTGATACTTTATGTAGCAACAAAATCAGAATAATCCTGGTACAATTTGCAGCATTAGAGGGCTAAGATTTTTTTTTTTCCTGGTAAGTAAAATAACCATTAAAATGGTAATTTCCCTGAGTGAATTGGGATCGGGTCAAATGAGATGAGATGAGATGAGATTCAACTTTATTGTCATTACACATGTATGAATCCAACCGGAATCAAATTGATTCAGAATCGTTTCAGCTCTGGAAATGATGGATGATTCCTAGCTCTATTGATGACTGGTCTCCATTATTAACATCTGTCCTTGTTGCATCCGTGGGTATTACTAAAATGATTATAAATCAAAGGGCTATGTACATGGTTAAAGACTGTTGTTGTTGTTGCTTAACGTGACTCTTTGCACAAGTATCATGATTCCATGAGGTCAAACATGTTTTCTGGATTCTGGCTAGTCAGGAACCAGTAGAGTGGGGGAGGCAGACTATGTGCCTTGTACTTATTGCAGGTATATTGTTGGAGCAACAGTGGTCATAAAGTATAGCCACCTAGGAGAGGTCTTGAGATGACTCCTGGAGTTCCAACAGAATGTGGGTGCAGTAAAGTAATAACCCAGCGCATGTCCCCATGACAAAGACACAAATAGGATGTCCTTGATTTAAAAGAAAAAAAAAAAAGCTCAAACAATTGTGTGACTTTATTAAGATCTACATTTGACGGTAGGAGTGGTGGTGGTAGATTCAAGCATCACAAACTGGTTATATTTCAGAAAACATTGCGTTTTCACAACACTAACTCACCATGTTAAAAAAATACATGTGCAAATGTGACTAGGTGAGGATCTTTTAACAGGTGATAGGTTAGAAGTAACTCATCTCCAGAGATGGGAAATCCTGGCTAAAGAAAGTAAAACTCCAATTCTAGATTACTTCAGCCATTCACTAAGACAGGTGATTCTCTTTTCAAGAAAGGTTGCATTTGTGGAAAGCCCCCAAGAAGACTACCATATTAATGACTCTTCTATTATGCTGTGAAACACAGTATAGTATAAAAAAAAGATCTTTCTATATAGCAATGAGGCATGTAAGGAAGCCTCTTCACCACAGTGAGGCTAGAGTGAACCCTTGCTGCACCTCGGCCCCTAAGAGTGGTACCAGGTAAAAACGTAGTATATGGTCTCCACACTACAGCGAGTCCACTCTCAGGGGCTCTTTTGATGGATACCCGTTGGCTCTGCTCACTGGAGGCCACAGAGGAACCATGGTAGACTCGCTTTGAAAGCCAGTAGAAAAGTACAGGGAGCCCGCCTGCCACCAAAAGAAGTATGGATATCTGTTATCAAGTATGTTCATTATGATTTTGATTTGATATATCCTGCACTGTAATATGTGAGCTGTTTAACTAGTCGCAGCGTTGCCGGCAATGAAAAGTGACACACCTCGTTCAAATTATGGTAACTTCTTGACCATTCAGGCTAGCGACATAATTCTGATTGATTCTGAAAGATGACAAGGGGGGATTTCCATTGATAAATAGTACATTACGATATTCATGGAAATGCGTGCATACATGAGGGCAGAATTCAACACAACAGGAGAGCTGCAGGGTCAGAGAAGCGAGGAGCAGTGTGGAAATAATGAGGTTTTTTGCAGTGTTTTAGTGGTGTTTATAGTGTAAATAATAATTTAGTATTGTAAATATATACTCACTGTCAATGAAAATGCAACCCTTTAGAAAAGTTTGATTTTTTTTTTTTTAATGGAAATGGTCAATTAAATGATGCCAAATATTTTTAGACATCTTCAAAACAATATCAGAGATTGACACATGAAAATCTGTGTCAACAGTTTTTAAAATTGGATAAAACTGATGGACCCTGACTTTCTGAAATCACATCAAAAATCGGTTTTAAAAACATAGTTCATGATGGAATATGGCCTCCATTTGCATTAATGCAGGCAATAATTTGCCTCCACATGGACCTCATGAGCTATCTAATGTTGTCCTGGGGATATTTAGCCACTCCTCCTGCAATGTCACAAACAGTTCTTGTTTGTTCTGCGGCACTGGTATTCTGGCTGAAAAACATTAACCTAGTTAATCCCACAAGTGTTCAATGGGAGATACAGCTGAAGAATAAGAAGGCCAAAGAAGGACATCAGAGTTCTGTTGCTGCAGGTACTCCCATGTGACTTGAGCAGCATGTGGACGAGCATTGTCCTGCTGGAACACCAGGAAGTCAGGGTGGTCCCTAAAGAAGTGCATCACAACAGCTAGCAGAATGTGGTCAATGTACTGTCGGGCGGTTAAAGTGCCATCAAGAACAGCCAACTGTGTCCTGTAGTTACCTGATATTCCGGCCCACACCATGACTCCAGCTCCACCCCATCAGTTGACCTGTCATGCACAACATGGGGCCCTGGACTGGAAAAATCAGGATTTGTCAGAGACAAGGACAGTGTTCCACTGCCGTAGAGTGTTGGCAAGCCCACTTGTGGCAATTTTGTTGCCATTCTGCTGTCAGGATCATCCCGGAAATGGATCTCCGGGCTTGTAGGACCTGACGCCTAAGGCGCCTTCTCATGGTATTGACCGAGAACCTATCAATTCTCTTTCTTCCACTGCTTTAAGAAACATTGAGTTTGGATTCTATTCAGTCAAGTTCTCATTCAAGTCTTTAGATGATAGTGGATCGGGAATTTGTCATGCTAGGTTTGGTTCAGCAGTTATTAAAAAAAAAAAAACTGTTAAAGCTATTATCCACATCAGCCAGTCTCTCCAGGGTTTCGCAGGATGTTTTTATGATTGTTGCAGGCCCAAAAGCCTAAATTCGCAGGAGCTTTTTTTAAAAAGTTGCAATAAAAGTTGTGATGCTTTAAGAGGGTTTTTTTTTTCACTAAAAGTTGTGGGAAGAATTACAAATTTTAAAGCAGATACCTTTTTTCCAGTTTACTGCACTGATACTCTATATAACAATACAAGAAAAGCACAGGATTGTCAAAAAATTCCTATTATAGTGATCTGTAAATTAAGCAGAAACTTCTGCTATACAGAAAAACTCCATTGTCCAACAGCAAATACAGACTTTAACACAACATCCATTACAACAGCTAAATTGCACTGAATGCATGTTAAAGAGTGTAGATTTGGAAATTATTGGCAGCTCCTTCATTTGACAACTCCCTACGGTCCCCGGCCACTCGGTACCAAGCAGAGAGGAACAAAAAAAAAAAAATATTCTGTTGCTCTGTATTGTCTATTAGGGTCTGTGTTTTTCTGAAAAACAAATGACAGACGCACATCTTTCATTTACGGGGGGGTGGGTGTTGTTGTTCATGTATAGACAAGAGATTCATAGTTTTAAAGCTCATTACCTCCGCCAAGGAGGTTATGTTTTCATCAGCGTTGGTTTGTCTGTCTGTCTGTTTGTTTGTTAGATTTAGATTTAGTATACTTTAATGATCCCCAGAGGGGAAATTGAGGGCATCCACCTGGATGGATGAAGCAGCCACAATACGGCGCTATCCCTTAACCATACACACACACACACTCACACCTAGGGCCACTTTAGAGTCTCCAATTAACCTAACCTGCATGTTTTGCATGTGGGAGGAAACCGGAGAAATCCAGGAGTAAACCCACACAAACACGGGGAGAACATGCAAACTCCACACAGATCACTGTTGGTCGGGGGCTGGGATCGAACCCACGATCCCACGATCCCCACAATCCCCCGGCCAAGGGTAAACTGTGCTGGCGCAGTGCTAACCACTGCGCCACCGTGCAGCCCGCTATGTTAGCAAGATAACTCAAGAAGTTATGGACGGATTTTCATGAAATTTGCAGAGATTGTCAGAAATGGGGTATCCTACAGATGATTAGATTTTGGTGGTGATCCGGATCACTGTCTGGATCCAGGAATTTTTTAAAGGATTCTTTAACATTGCCAGATAGGGCCATTTTCAATATTTGTGCATGTAAGTCTGCCAAAAATCGTCAGAACACTTGCAAAAAAAAAAAAATACAGGACAACATGCCCACAGGTTCTATAATATATCCAACACTGATCCGGATAATGCAATAATTCTGGATACTATGATCCACAATATCAACAAAAATAGGGGACCTTTGCAATTTTCCTCATAGGAAGAGAACAAATGAAGCTAAAATCACTCAACAAACACCATTATGTAGCCAAGACACTGTGGAATCTGTAGTGTGTCAACGGATTTGTTGTATCTTTAAAAGCTATGGAGCTACATCCAGAAGAAAACCGCCATTATGCGAAATGCGATTTTCCGGAATAACTACTGAACCACTAATCCTATCCATGTCAATCCTATTGCTACTCATATGTTTTCATGGTCAAGGAATCTGAAAACACACAATAAATGTAGGATTAATATTTATGATGTAAAACACTGTATGGGGGGAACTGTGGTGCTTGGCGGAGGTCTGCGCTCTCCGAGTGCTTTTCTAGTTGACAAGATGCAGTTGTCTTGGTTTGAGCGCCGATCTCGTCCTTGCTCGGGCCGTGCAGTATTTTCCTCCCAGCTGATGTGTGTTTCCTTATGGCTCTCCAAGCTTTTATTATGACAGCGCTCGGAGGGGCTTCCGGCTGTCAGAGCTGAGGCCCCGACATTTCGCCTCATCAGCTGTTCCTTACTTAAGAGGGCAGCTGAGGGCGAAATGTGCGGCAGTCTCGTCAGACCTTCCTCATCTGACACCATCAGATTTCTCGTCGGAACTTCTTGTCTGACATCCTTGAGCATTCCTCTGGTCAGACGTTTTCAACCCTTCATCTACTACTGTAAGTGTGTTTCGTTATGAATCCGTTCTTCCTTGTCATTGAGTTATCGTCATAGTGTGTTTTAGCCCCCCGTGGCTCATTATTTTGTCATCTTCTGTTCCTTTAATAAACTGTGCAAACTCACTGGTTGAAATGTGGCATCTTTTGATGGCTCGTGAGGGCCATCCATGACAGCAGTAATGATTTTAGCTCTAACGATGTATACAGTTGTGATGGCCTGCTTGGATGTGATTATCCTCTCCAGCTGTGCACACACCTGTTTCTCATCACAGCTGGGGCTATATAATCCACGCTGCCCTGGAACCCATGCGGAGTCGTCTGTCTTACTCCGTGAAGACCGCACACTCCCTCTTCTTTGATTCCAGAGACCGTAGCCTCAGCCTGACTGCATTCCTGCTGTCTACCTACAACCCGCCTGTGCTTGGAAGGAAACTCTCCACCACACAAGTAAGCCTCAGCCTTCCCTCACCTTCTCCATTCCAGTCCCCTGTGCACAGGTGGAGCTCCGTGGTGGCAGACCCTGTCCCTCCTGGCAGCGGACTGAACCTCACCCTCTCACGGATTACACCTCCATCATCTACACGCTGCAACAGGCTCTGTGGACACTGTCCTCCTGGCCATAGCCACCGTGCTAACCTGAGCATCATTACATCTCAACAAACCGTAAACTGCAGATTAACCAGCACATTCTCAGCTGTGAAGCCACTAACCATCCTGCCTCTGTTTGTCCCTAGGATTGCCAGGACGAACGGCATTCTGCTCACCCCCAGCTGCAGCAAGAACACACACCCACACATTCACACACTCCACATTATTGTAATAAAGATAATTGCATCTACTCTGGTCTCCAAGTCTGCTCAAGGGGTCAACAAATCATGTCAGTACGACTCCACCAAAGTGACCCAGCTGACAGCGCACTTACGCGCAAAGTTAACAACCTCGAGACCCAAGTAGATCAGTTAGCTTATCAACAGCACATTATTTTGAATCAGTTAACCAGGCTAACGGACTGGTTGGATCATTTGGCTAGCCCGCAGACATTTCCACAGGCTCCATCTTTCCCTAGTAGCTCCTCGGCTCCCGCTAGCCTCCCGGCCAACTCCCATCCCCACTCCCACCCGTTTTGGTGGAAAGCTAGGGAGGGGGGGGGGGTTTCATTATGCAGTGTGAGATTGTGTTTCAGCGGGTACCAGGGGATTTCACCACAGATCACAGCCAGATAGGCTATATTATTAATTTGTTAGAGGGGCGATCTCTAGCTTGGGCCTACGCCGTCATGGCTAGGGCAAATTATTCCAGCATGACTTATGCGCAGTTTGTTAGTGAGTTCAAGGAAGTATTTGACCACTCTGACCGTGATTCTGTGCTTACCTCCCGGCTGCTCAACCTTAGGCAGGGAACTCAATCTGCGGCAGATTACACTGTCGACTTCCGGGTGGTTGCTACAGAGGTTGGGTGGGAAGATGCTTCACTGTGTAGTATTTTCATTAAGAGTCTTACCCCTAGCCTGCAGGACGAGTTGGCTTCCTTGGAGAAGCCAGGTAGGCTTCTTCACTTCCGCCCTCCAAAGAGAGCAGACGCTTTTTTCCTTCTCTCCAGCTCTGACTCTTTATCTCTTTCCTCCCCTAACTGACTGGATCCCAGCTTGCTGTCGTCTGTCTGCGTGTCTCTACTGCTGATTATCGAACGAAATTATGGATTTAATAAGCTGGGCTTTGAATGCAATTGACACTATTTTTTCAACGAGGAAAAGTGCCCCGGGGGAGGTAGTTTGCCCCGCAGGAACAGCGGCTGCGGGCTATTTGAAGGACACAAGTAATTGGAAACTCTTGTGCCTGTGTGATCTTTCTATCGAAGATGTCGAAGATTTATACATCTTCGTAGCAATGATAATCGGAATCTTTCTGATTGGATCTGGGATTGTTCTGGTGTACCGTAAATTGATGAAGATGGAGGGAGCCTATCAAACTGCTGACCAGGCGAGGCTTAACCATCAAATTGAACAAATGGGCAGGACTCTGACAGCGGCTAATGGAGAACTGTCTAGGAAAATGGATTACATCATGATCATGCTGAGAGCCGTCCATGAAGAATTCAACGTCCAGCACTGAAGGATTAAAGTACTGAATCTGTAAGAGAATATAAAGTTTTTCTTTCTCTGGGAACAGTACTATTCGACTTACCTGACCTGCCCCTTACAATCAAGTCCTCCAGATTATCTGCAGTTTTTTGTTTTCAAAACATTTGAGCTGCATTGACTCTTATGGACAGCCAGGACAAAGTGCCAGACGCTAGACACAACAACTCCTGCTGAAGAGGCTTTGTTGTTCTTAACTGATATAAACACCTTCACTCAACACTACACTCATACTGACTCAATAAACTGATGAGAAGATCATTCACTCACTGCTCTCTTTGTGTCTTGTATACATTCTATGTCTGCTAATTGTGCATTGAGGGCTTTTTTTCTTGTAATCATAATATTGATCATTTATGACCGGCATTCTGACAATCAATGCTTTTTTGCTTTTTCCTATTGTGTTTATCCTTTTCTTCCCCATGCTTCCTGTTCCTAGTCTGCTGACAGGCGCGTTATCGACGCTGCCGTGTCACCGGAAATGCATGTTGTTTTCAGTGTCAAGTCAAATCCCTCGTATGTTATCAGTTGTTTACTGTTAATGTACTTGGCAATAAATCCTTTCTGAGTTCTGAGTAGCCAGGTAGGCTTACTGAATTAATCTCCTTAGCCATTAGTCTGGATAATAGATTAAGGGAGCGGGCAGCGGAACATAGGTCCTCTGGTCGCTTGGGTGCCCAATCTCGTCATTCCCCTCGGCCCTCTCTATTGGCCCTGCCTTCCTCAGATTCCCCAGAGGGTCCGGAACTCAAGTCAGCTAGGCAATCCAAGCTTTCTTCGGCGGAGAAACAGCGCCGCTGTGAGTTGGGGTTGTGACTGTACTGCGGGAGCGAGGAGCATGAGGTAAGATAAGATAAGATAAGATAAGATAAGCCTTTATTAGTCCCACAATGGGGAAATTCCAGGATTGCAACAGCACAGGGATAGCAACACTCAGAGCAATAATTTAGAAGATAAGAAAGTAAGAGCAGTGAATATACATACGTACACATTAATATATGTATACACAGTGCGGAGCATTGTAGCTAGATGGACTAAACAGCATAACCGTCTATTTAGTTACCCTTCATGGTATGAATATGTACCCATACATATTGTCACCCTCCATAGCGACTGATATTGTCCTAGTTGTATGCTGGAGGGGACCATTTGTGTAAGTCTGTTGTGTCTTTTGCATTCAATACTATTAGGTCGTCACGTTTTTTTGCAATCTCTGTGAGCAGCCCTGCTTAGGTTATACAGTCTGACAGCTGTAGGTAGGAAGGACCTGCGAAACCTCTCGGTCCCGCATCTAGAATGATGTAGTCTACTGCTAAATGAGCTCCTCAGTGCATCCAGTATGTCCTGCATAAGGTGGGACTCAGACTCCAGCAGAGATGACAGTTTAGCCACCATCCTTCTCTCTCCTATCTCCTCCACTGGGTCAAGGCGTTGCCCCAGGACAGAGCTAGGTAGTGTCGTGTCCTGAGCGGCCAAAAAGAGGAGTCCATGCGTCGCAGTAGGAGGACTCATGGACTCACCTTTAACTAATCCCCTATCTAGTTTACCTCTCCCTATTCCCTTCATTCACAAACATACTGAAATAGGGACGCATGCACTGATAGATTCGGGGGCTGAGCAGAACTTTATCTCAGGGGAACTGGCAACCCGGTTGGGTCTCCCCTGCCTATCACTCAATGTTCCATTGAGGCTTATTGCTCTGTCCAAAGCCCCTCTCATTACTGTATCCCAGCAAATCCTCCCAGTGGTCGTCATTACATCTGGGAACCATCGGAAGGAACTGAAGTTCTTTGTGCTGCCGGTTTCCTCCTCCCTGGTTATTCTTGAGTATCCATGGTTACGGCTTCACAATCCCTCCAATGACTGGTGCTCTGGGAGTATATTATCGTGGAGTTTGTTCTGTCTCGGCGCTTGTCGACAATTGGCTGCTTGCTCACCGTCATTACCTCTGAATGTTTCCACCATCCCACACCCCGATCTGTCCAAGGTGCCCCCGGAGTATCACAACCTTGGCACCATGTTCAGCAAGACCCAGACCCTTTCCCTTCCCCCTCACCGCCCTTATGATTGTGCCATTAACCTCCGTGGCGGAGCCCCGCTACCGTTGAGTCATCTTTACAGCCTGTCACCTCCGGAGCGGGAAGCCATGGAGGCTTATATTAAAGAATCATTGGCCTCCGGCATAATTCAGCCGTCATCCTTGGCGGTGGGGGCGTTTTTTTTTTTTTTTTTTTGTGGGAAAGAGGGATGGTTCGCTAAGGCCGTGTATTGACTTCAGAGAACTGAATAATATCACTATCAAGAATAAATAGACCGTGCCTCTTGTTAACTCAACATTTGATTCCCTCCAGGGGGCCTCCTGCTTCACCAAGCTGGATCTGCGGAACGCTTACCATCTGGTTTGGATCCGGGAAGGTGATGAGTGGAAGACATGGTTTCGGACCCCCAGCGGTCACTTTGAGTATTTGGTCATGCCGTTCGGACTGACCAACGCCCCCGCTGTGTTCCAGCGGTTAATCAATGATGTGCTGAGGGATTTTCTGGGTGTGTTCGTCTTCGTCTACCTTGATGACATCCTTATTTTTTCACAGTCCCTGGATGAACACCGTGTGCATGCAAGGCGATTGTTACAGCAACTCCTGGAGAATAAGTTATTTGTGAAAGCCGAGCAGTGCGAATTCCACGCATCCAAGATGACCTTCCTGGGTTTTGTCATCTCTCACAACGAGATCATCCCAGATCCCAGTAAGCTAAAAGTGGTGGTAAATTGGCCCACTCCCTCCTCTAGAAAACAACTGCAGCAGTTATTGGGATTTGCCAACTTCTACCTCCGCGTCATTAAAAATTATAGCATCACTGCTGTCCCTCTGAGCCGTCTGACTTCCTCCAAGGTGCCCTTCAGGTGGTCTGAGAAGGTGGACGCAGCCTTTGCTGATCTTAAGAGGCAGTTTTCGGACTCTCCCATCCTGGTCCAGGTGGACCCTGCTCTGCAGTGCCTGGTGGAGGTGGACCCCTCAGATATGGGGGCCATTCTGTCCCAGCATTCCCCAGGGGATGGCAAGGTTCACCCCTGTGCATTCTTCTCCCGACGGTTGTCCCCTGCAGAACGTAATTATGACATCATCGACAGAGAGCTCCTAGCGGTTAAGATGGCACTGGAGGAGTGGCGCCATTGGTTGGAGGGGGCTTCCCAGCCATTTGTGGTCTGGACGGACCACAAGAACCTGGAGTACCTTAGGACGCCCAAGCGCCTGAATGCCCGCCAGGCTCACTGGTCCCTGTTCTTCGGCCGTTTCGATTTCACCATCACGTATCGTCCCGGGTCCAAGAATACCAAACCTGATGCCCTGTCCAGGCAATTCTCCGCTGACGTCGTGGAGAAGTCAGAGCACCCCATCCTTCCTCCATCGTGTGTTGTGAGTGCCCTGTCGTGGGGCATCAAGGAGAAGGTCTTAAAGGTGCTGGAGGTTGAATCGGACCCGGGTGGGGGGCCAGCGGGAAAGCTGTTTGTTTCATCTGCCGTCTGAGGTGAAGTCATTCGCTGGGCTCATGCCTCCAGGTTTGTGTGTCACCCCGGGAGGGGGCGCATGGTAGCCCTGTTGCAGAGGACATTTTGGTGGCCGTCTATCCAGAGTGACATTGGAGAATATATCCGCGCCTGCCCCCAGTGTGCCGCGGCCAAGACATCTTCCTCCTCTCCTGCCGGTCTGCTTCACCCCCTTTTGATCCCCGGGAGGCCGTGGTCCCATATGGCGTTGGACTTTGTCACCGGTCTTCTTTCCTCTAACCAGCATACTGTTATCATCACCACTGTGGACAGGTTATCCAAAGCCGCCCACTTCGTCGACTGCCTACGGCTAAGGAGACGGCTGATCTCCTTGTCCAACACATAGTGAGGCTACATGGAATTCCGCTGGACATCGTCTCCGATCGTGGACCCCAATTCATCTCATAGGTTTGGAGGTCCTTCCGCAACACCCTTGGGGCTACTGTAAGCCTGTCGTCTGGTTACCATCCCCAGAGCAACGTGCAGTGTGAGAGGGTGAATCAGGAGCTGGAGGCTGCTCTGCAGTGTGTGGCGACCACCAATCCGGCATCCTGGAGCACGCACCTCCCGTGGATCGAATACGCTCACAACACCACGGTCTCATCTGCGATCGGTATGTCCCCATTCGAGGCTTCGTTGGGCTACAATCCTCCACTATTCCCTGAAGAAGAAGGGGACATCGCCATTCCGTTGGTACGAGCCCATTTGAGGTGCTGTCGCCGCCTGTGGAGGGCTACCCTGACCGCGCTATGGTGCACGGTGGAACGCAACTCTACGGTGGCCAATCGTCACAGGACTGAGGGTCCTGCTTACCAGGTGTGTCAGCAGGTATGGCTATCGACAAAAAATATTAATCTGAAGGCAGAGCGTAAGAAGACATTGCAACGGTTTGTTGGGCCGTTCACTATCACCTGCATCATCAACCCTGTCTCTGTGCGTCTAGCCCTCCCCCCTCCCTTCGTATTTGCCCTACTTTCCATGTGTCTCAGGTCAAACCCTTCTATTCCAGCCCTCTGTGTCCTCCTTCCAGGTCTCCATCCCCGCCAATGATGATCGATGGCGACCCGGCGTGGATGGTCAATTTCATTCTGGACGTCCGCTGCTGGGGTCGCGGACTGCAAGACCTAGTGGACTAGGAGGGCTACGGGCCGGAATGAAGGTCCTGGGTGCGTCCCTCCATCATGCTGGATAAAGATCTCATTCGGGACTTCCACTGGACACACCCAGGTATGTTGAATCGACTGCCGAGAGGCGTTTCATGGGGGGGGGGGGAGTACTGTGATGGCCTGCTTGGATGTGATTATCTTCTCCAGCTGCGCACACACCTGTTTCTCATCACAGCTGGGGCTATATAATCCACGCTGCCCTGGAATCCGTGCAGAGTCGTCTGTCTTACTCCATGAAGACCACACACGCCCTCTTCTTTGATTCCGGAGACCATAGCCTCAGCCTGACTGCATTCCTGCTGTCTACCTACAACCCGCCTGCGCTTGGAAGGAAACTCTCCACCACGCAAGTAAGCCTCAGCTTTCCCTCACCTTCTCCATTTCAGTCCCCTGTGCACAAGTGGAGCTCCATGGTGGCGGACCCTGTCCCTCCTGGCGGCGGACTGAACCTCACCCTCTTACCGATTACACCTCCATCATCTACACACTGCAGCGGGCTCTGTGGATGCTGTCCTCCTGGCCATAGCCACCGTGCTAACCTGAGCATCACTACATCTCAACAAACAGTAAGCTACAGATTAACCAGCGCATTCTCCGCTGTGAAGCCACTAACCACCCTGCCTCTGTTTGTCCCTAAGGTTGCCAGGTCGAACGGCATTCTGCTCACCCCCAGCTGCAGCAGGAACACACACCCACACATTCACACACTCCACATTATTGTAATAAAGCTAATTGTATCTACTCTGGTCTCCAAGTCTGCTCACTGGGTCAACAAACCATGTCAAAAGTGTTCAAACACTGGCTGTGGTGTTGGATTTGCTCTTTTTGTTTGTTTTATGGCGTCTCTCCTCACGCATGCTCCACAACAGGGTGCTTTTGAGGCAGACAGAAGTTTGTCAGGATGGAGACATGGTGAAACGTCTACCGGCAGGCTGGGGAAGATGGAGGAATGGACGGTGTTGGAAACCTCTCAGGTGCGTATTTTTTTTTTTAATCACATACTCTGTTTTTGCTGATTTGTTCTGTTAATACTCACTGTAAACATGGAAGTGAACGTGGTGCAGTGATGCATTTGATTGGTTAGACTGAGCTTTTGAGCACCACTCAGAGACAAATTTAATTGGTCAAATTGGCAGAAGTTGACAAGGATTGGTCAAAATTGCAGGAATGTTATGGTGATTGGACAAAGTTGCAAGGTCATGCAATAGTTGCGCTGATTGGCTGATTTTTCAAGAATTGACGTGATTGCAAAATCCTGGAGGCACTGATCAGCCATACTGTGCTTTCTATGTTGTTATCACCAAAATATTGAGGGTAACTTTGTTTTCGTCGACTATTTTTGACAATACTATTTGATATGCTCCATATTCCCTTAATATTATTTTATTATTATTCATTGTTTTACTATAGTATTGTAGCGATATGTGATTTAAAATTATGATCAGGTGTAAGAATATTTAATTTGTATTAATGTATTGGGACCTGAGATTTACTCCGGGTCCACACATTGAAAAAGTTTATAGTAGTCGCTTGTAAGGAGCACCAGCTCACCTCTTTAGTGAGTACTTTCATCATTAATTTCACTTTATACCTGTTTAATCACTCAATAAATTAATTAATAAGCTTTGAAACCAGACTCAGAATGAAATAAATTCCCAACAACTCTCATTTTCACATATTTATTAACTAACTAACTAACTAACTAACCTGCACTTATATAGCGCTTTTCTAGTCACAAAGACCACTCAAAGCGCTTTCATTAATACTAACCCTCTATTCTAAGGGCCTATAGGAAACAGATATCTAGGGACAATTTAGAACAGCCAATTAACCTAACATGCATGTTTTTGGCATGTGGGAGGAAACCGGAGAAATCCCGGAGTAAACCCACGCAACACGGGGAGAACATGCAAACTCCACACAGATCACTGTTGGTCGGGGGCTGGGATCGAACCCACGATCCCACGATCCCCACAATCCCCCAGCCAAGGGTAAACTGTGCTGCCGCAGTGCTAACCACTGCGCCACCGTGCAGCCCAAGGAATGAAAGGATGATTAAAGGACTTATAGGACATGTAAGCTGAATTTAGATCAGTTTGAAGTTGATGGATTATGAAAAACTGAATGCAAATTTATGTGGAAAATTGAACTAATTGTATAGAGAATTCTGGATTACTCTTAGGAAAATGAAAATGGAATTTTAATAAGAAAAATCATATTATTTTTCTTTTAATTTTGTATCTGATCAGATGCTGAATTATTCTCAAATCTCAGACATTTGTATTCACTTTCAGCAGATGGAACAGAATACAGCTCACGTGAATCCTTGAGTGGTGGTTCTTTCGTCGTTGTCTTCTTTGTAGCTTTAGTTGTGGATGGCGCCAAAACCAGAATATCTTGCCAGCAGATATTTGAACAGGGTATGGCAGCATTCCAGTCTATTGTCACACGATGAGATTTTGACTGTAGATCACAGTTGGGCTGAAGTCCAGCTTAGATGGCAATGGGTGTTTCCTCTTCTCTGTGGCAACGTTGAAGCTTTCATGGATCAGCTCTTCTCCCAAGGGAATTTGAGAATAATTACAAAATCTGATCTCAATACAAAATTAAATGACAACTTTCTGACTTAGTGGAGTGAAAATAGTTTCTTGTGTGGAGATGGTCACTCAAAGGTCTTAAAGAAAAATATAAAAATAAAGGAAAAAAAAAATGAAACGGTGAGTTTAAAGAAAGTTTAACAGGGAAAAAGTTAGAAAAGGACATCTAGTAATGGAAGTTTGACTCTGAATTAAGATGTGAGCTCAGGAAAGGAAAAAAATAATTCCTAGACGTTTAAAGAAAAACATCAAAATACACAGAAGTTTACACAAACACAACATTCCATGTTCTCTGCTCTGAAGTGCTCAGGTCTGCAGTCTGTAGTGTTCGTAGAAGAAGTGAGTAGTCTCCTTTGTTCTGTAGAAGTGAAGTGCTCTGCAGGAGGGCGTCTCCCCCTCCTTATAGCTCCAGTCGAGTTTCACGGGCTTCTGGGGATTGACAAAAGCCCAAGCCAATAGTCTTCCTTCGTGGACGGGCTTTATGAACTTTAGTCCAATGAACAAACAGGCTTTTATCTGTAACAACCAATAATATTGAGAGGGCTGTTGCTAAGCAGAGACTGGCAGTGACCAGTCACATGATTTGAGAGACGTTTTGGCAACCTGATACACACATCTTAACACTGAAAATTCATCTATACACTTATATATAAAATCTAGCCTACTTCAGTGATTCATGCAACTTTATAACTAGTGCTTTTAAATTAACACGCATGAATAAACATTCATTTAAACATTTTAACATGCACATATTTAAAATCAAGGATTAATTTATTTCAAACCCATTATTGATTGTCCACACCGAACATAAGAGTTCATTTGCTTTTCCATGGTGTCCTGAAAAAGAGGATAATCTGAGAATTGAGTTTTGTAACATGAATGCAAGTCATTTCAAGTAGTTCACTGGTTAAATCCAGCATGTCCCGGAGTTGCCAGTAGAGGGCAATGTTGAGCTGTGGATATTTTGTAGTGACCATATGAGGCACTCCAAAAAGGTCTGTTTTGGTCCACATTTTAGTGGGGAATAAAATGTTCAGGAGAAAGTGGTTTAGGAGGAATTCTGGAGACTGGTTTAACAAAGGAGATATTTGTTCAGCTGTGGTCCTGGGATAAAAAAGCAATTCTTGACTGTCCTTTTCCTGGGTGAAACAATGTCTTAAAGATGAAGAATTATTTTATTGATGAGCCAAAGCAAGATGATGCTACAGTATCCCTTCTTACATAACTGTATAAAACTGGTTAACTTATTTTTATATTTCCTATATTTATTTTCTGCCTCTTTAGTTCTCTGTTTTGTGAATTCTCAATCTTGTGTTTTTATTTTAACAGGCATTCTGTAGTCCCTTTGTGATCCACAGTCGAGCTGTATATTTTTTTTGCTTTTTATTGTACTGAATAACTGGACAGTGTTTATCATACAATGATGTGAATATTCCCAAAAATGTATCATATGCATTATCAACATCAATTTCTTTGTTAACAGGTACCCAATTTTGTGTTAGCAAGTCAGTGTTTAATGCATGCATAATTTCCTCTGACCTCACTTGTCTGTATTGTAGTTTTTTATCAGGTTGATTTCTCTTATAGTTACCATTTTAAGCTGTGAAAACTGGTAGGTGATCAGTTACACTACCATTCAAAAGTTTGGGGTCACTTAGAAATTTCCTTATTTTTGAAAGAAAAACACTGTTTTTTTTCAAAGAAGATAACTTTAAACTAATCAGAAATACAATGACTATTCTAGCTGCAAATGTCTGGTTTTTGGTGCAATATCTACATAGGTGTATAGAGGCCCATTTCCAACAACTATCACTCCAGTGTTCTAATGGTACAATGTGTTTGCTCATTGCGTCAGAAGGCTAATGGATGATTAGAAAACCCTTGTGCAAACATGTTAGCACAGCTGAAAACAGTTTAGCTGGTTAGAGAAGCTATAAAACTGACCTTCTTTTGAGCAGGTTGAGTATCTGGAAAAAAATATTATTTCAAATACAAATCATTATTTCTAACCTTGTCATTGTCTTGACTATATTTTCTATTCATTTTACAACTCATGGTGGTAAATAAGTGTGACTTTTCATGGAAAACACAAAATAATTGTCTGGGTGACCCCAAACTTTTGATCGGTAGTGTATATCATTGATTAATAATCCACTCCATGTTGTTATCAATTTAATTTGAGAATATATTGTCTATTATTGTGGCACAATGGCATGTGATTCTGGTGGGTCTGGTGAATTTTGGATATAAACTCATGTTGTACATTGTGTAAATGAATTCATCTATTTTTTTTTTTTTTTTTTGCTTATTTCAATTTAACAAATCAATGTTAAAATCACCACAGATGAAAATAACTTTTGGATTAATTTTAGAAAATATTTCTTCCATCCAGTTGTTAAATATTTCAATACTAGAGCCTGGTGCTCTATATATACAGCTAACAATTACATTTTTCATTTTTTTCTTTGCAAATGTTTATTGTTATGCACTCATACATTGTCAATCACAGTTGTCATAGCTTCTACAACCTTATATTTCAGGTTTTTATCCCTATATGCAGCCACTCCTCCATTTTTGTTCTATTAACACAGTAAATGTCATACTGATCCAATTCAAAAGCTATTCCTTTTTAAGCACTGATCCATGTTTTGAATATGGTAATTATTTTGAATGGTTTTGTAAATTGATTTTAATACTTGTGGTGTTAATCCTGGGTTCCAGTTTATTAAATCATTTGTTGCTGAGGAAAAATTCTTTCAACCAAAAGTTTGGTTATGAACTGCTTTTCTCACCCGAGACCGGAGCTGTAACACTACCCATTGGCCATAAAATGGAAGTGAATCCCTGCTTCATTTCCTGGAGTCATTTCTCTCTTTCATCCATTTACCAAAGGAACTCCCCCAAATGACTGTTATGGTTGATATTTTCCAGGCATGAAAGTCAATATTCCTCATTAAACTCAAACAGTCTTGCATTGCCCTGTGGTGGACAACTCAGGATTTTTTTTTCTCTCTCTCTGCAGTGGAATTTATGAATTGTGGACAATAAAATAACTCATATTCTTTCTCTCAAGACAGTATCAGGTACTGAAGATATGATTGGACTCTGGGATGGACAATTGTGGTTTGAAATGCTTATATTGATATGACTTGATATGTGTTGATTTTTTTCGGAAAGAAATTATTTTTGCATGCCTACAAGAAATGAATCAAATGTACAACGTACACATTGTGTGTTCCTTTAAAAAGTAGAATTTGTTAGTCACTAAAGTTTTAAGGAATCAGCAGCATATATGTGTTTTAGGAGGATTTGACTTCTCATATCAAATTTCTCTCCTTCTCTCTCTGGGAGACTCAAGCTCTGAACTTTGAACTGAACATTTGGGGTCCAAGCTTCACTGCATTTCCTTTTTTAGTCAGTTTATGACCTGCTGAAGAAAGAAACTCAATGTAATTGGTCCAGCTCAGCTTTCATGAAATTTAATGCGATCCTGCCACACCCTGGAACAAAAAAAACTTTCCTTTGTGGTGGTGGTCAGCCTGAGGAAGGAGCAGAATTTTTCTGCACTCACATTTTTTTTCTATCTTTTAAGTAGGCCCAGAGCCTAGCAGGCGCTGTGAAAATTCTTTTTTCTTTTCTTTAAAGTTCACTTTTCCCTATTTTGCTCGTTTTCCTTAAATTACAGTGTTAACCTCTAAAAATTGTGTGGTGCAGCAGTTCGCTCATGAGCTTCCCCCCTCTGGTGGTCAAGGTTTTTTTGAAGAAAGTATTCAGTTTTTCTATCAGACATTCCAAAGGCTGTAACTTGAAAGTGGTAAAAGATATAATGGCTTACTGTCAATTAGAAAGATGTAGAATATGATCCAAAGTTTGAGATAGGAGTAAATTTTTGCATCTAATTTGCATAATGTGATGGCAGCCATATGAAATTACATAACTTTCAGTCAAAAGTGGCATTTGGACATATTTACACAAACGATGGTTTTATTTTATTGTCTTCATTTTTGGTTTTGTTTTTCTGTTATCTTATCTTCAAAGTATATAAACCAGAAAATCAGTAGAATGTACACAAAACCGATAAAAAACGGTCAGACATGCCGTTCATCGTGTCTTCATTCATCAATTTTCGTCATCCACATTCATTATTTTGTCTTCTGCCAGTCATTTTTTCTTTCTCTCCCACATCCAGAAACTGTCACATGTATGTTATGAATCATTCCACCTCAATTTCAGTTATATTATGCTGCCGAACCAGCGCTATTGTTCTGTCATCATGTGCAGCTCCGTCGATGGCAGACAAAAGTGTACACACTCCAGACAATCTTCTGCTGTCACAAAACGTAAATATTTCCCTTCAGAAGCTAAATAATTTCTTTTTAGAATCATAGTTGGCAAAATCTGGAGCAAACGCTTTCCCCATGTGGAAATATAAGATAAGATAAGCCTTTATTAGTCCCACAATGGGGAAATTCCAGGATTGCAACAGCACAGGGATAGCAACACTCAGAGCAACAATCAGAAGGTAAGAAAAAACAACATCTAGTAAACATATGTCCATATTACTATAAATGTATATATATAGACACACAGTGCAGAGCATTATGGCTGGTGAATGTGCAGCAGAAAGTCTAAGCTCTCTCTCCGCGGATGCAGCGGGCCAGCTGGAAGTCTTTGGGCATGATGGTGACCCCCTTAGCGAAGAAGAGACCCACCAGGTGGGCCTCGCTGGTCTCCTGCAGAGCCATGACGGCGAAGCTCAGGAAACGCAGGACGGTCTTGAAGTCCTGAGCGATCTCCCTCACCAGGCGCTGGACGGGCAGCTTACGGATGAGCAGCTCCGTGGATTTCTGGTAGCGACGGATCTCTCTCAGAGCCACGGGCCTGTGACGGCGAGGCCTCTTCACTCTGCCGGTGGCCAGAGCGCCTCTCCGAGCAGCCCTGGTGGCTAGCTGTCTCCTGGGGGGCTTCTTCCTCCAGTAGATTTTACGGGCGGTCTGCTTGGTTCTTGCCATCGCTCTTTATCATTCTGTCTTATATTTCTTTCACGCCGCCTAAACTCCAGCCCGGCACCCGCGTCCTTTTCGCTACAGCTCCCGGTATGTCGAGTTTCCCATTAGCACCGGGCGGCGGCCAAGTGCTAGCTAGCACTAGCTCCTCCCCGCTGTAACGTCTCCCGCTGCAAACCGTGGCTCCGTCCGCCGACCCGGGAGACCCCCGGGGCGATCCGTGCGTCCGTGATATATATACAGAGTGAAAGGTGTAGAAAGAAGAAGGAAGATAAAAAAAAAAGGCTGTTGCAACAGGCAGCCGACTCGTGTGGCGCCGCCGGTCCGGCGGAACCGGAACCGGAACCCAAAATATATTTTGGGATGGAGTCTTTGTTTACATTCTCTTCTTTGCATTGCCAGAAATGATGTTTGCAACAGTTCATTGGGTGAAGTCTTCCAGTCCTTCGGTGAAGAACAGTAAGCTATACGTGTCTGACATCTTGTGCTGGGAAATTGATTGGTATAATTGGGTTTTCTGTGCTTTTAGGACACATCACGTGACAGGCACAAAACTGTGCCAGGGAAAGCAGGTGACGCTTATGTCTTATGAAAGAAGAACATCAAAAGGTTAAGAAGATTTTGTTTGATTTTTACCAAGCTTAAACCAGCTTACTCAAACCACAACACATCGGCAGAAACAGATTTGTGGTGTGTTTTTTTTTTCCCAATTTGACCTTCTGATTGGACTTTGAACAATAAACAAATATTATCAAGAATGTGGCAACCTGGCCAAATTATTTTTTCAGTTCATAGAGAAGACCTCGCACAGTTTGCTGAAGAACCAGCCTGGTTGTGATCTCAGGAGCATGATCTTGTGGTAGAACCTGTCTATTAGTATCTCTATCAACAGATTCCATGGACATCCAGCTGAATCAAGGTTGGCATGTGGGGCCCTGCTGACAGCAGGGACATGATGTGACTCTGCTTTGCTGATGGTCTGTTGTTCAATTTAAACTTAATTCTTCAGAAAATTCCTGGTATATGTTCTTTAAACCTAAGATTTGAAAACTCTTGTCAGAATGTCAAATGTGTTTTGTCTTTTCATCAATCTACATTCCTTTTCAGAGTAACACCAATTTTCATTTTTATAAATAGTTTATTCATCATTTTCTTCATAAAATTGCATCCACTTTTCTTAACCAATGGTATTTTTTGGTTTTCCTATTTCCAATATATTTCCAGGTTAAACTCTTTTCCTTGGTTCCACAAATGTTTGATTCACGTGATGCTCAATAATTCAGTAACAGTCTATGATGCTCATGATACATGTAGAATTCTCTGTCTCAAGTCATCCAAATGTGTTAACCTATTCTGAAATTTCTTATTAAACTCTTGAGATATATGGGAGTTATTGTTTGATTTTATGCCCATCTTCTTGATTATAAGCACACAAGAACTCACTTTTTTTTTTTTGAGACTGATTCATCATTGGTATGAATAAAAAATTGTTAATCAAATTGTCCATTATTTTGACTGGTGCCCCAAACAAGCTTATGAGTGTGTAATGAAAAGAAATCTTCATTCCTACTCACATTCATATTTACATTAATACTTGTACCAACAATTAAACACCTGTAAACCCGTAATTTCCTTACATACTCTTTCATGTTACTAAAATTTGCAAACAGGCTTTTGCTACTGAAACAGATTATTGTTAATTTGCCATCTTTATTAATGACCTGGTTTAGTTGTTCTTCTCTGTGGTAACGGCAGTCATCGTTGTTCTTGAAAAATAACATTTTCTAAGGGTCTATATCATTTTCTAAGTCCAGTACATTGTGATCAGTGTATTGAAATGTTCTCACTTCCAGTTTATCACAAATAGCAATCCTTTGAGCTTCCTCGTTGTTCCTGATAAAGATGAATAAGTTCTTTTAGACTGTGTCATGGTTATGTTTTGTGGATTTCAAATTCATACCTCCAAGTAACAATGAACATTAGTACTTATCCAGCTCCTCTATGGTTTTGATGAGCAAAATTTAAGCTTGTTCTGGCATTCCATTTAATTTAGTGAAAACTTTACACTTTGTGATCTATGCGTTTTGAATTTTTCCATTTTTTTAAGTAACATGCTTTTCTGGCGATGTCAGCATTTTGTTATGTTAGATGTTCATTCATGAAGACATTTGAGCCTTTTAGCTTCTTTCCTTGTTTTAACAGTGGAAGTATTTGTTTTCTGTTCACAAATCTCGTGATGATGCCTGGTTTGTTGCAATCATTTCTCAGAAGCAGAGGGTGGCATGCCTCAATGTTGCCGCAGTCTACTTCAATCCCTTTGGAATGAAGGAAGGCAATCACTTGTTGCTCTGCAGAGCTGACATATTGCTCATCTGGCTCCCCTGTATTGTCAGCAGCCACCACCCAAGCATATGACTGGGATTTGATGCAAAGCCCAGCAATAATCACATCATTCATCCTGGTGTATGGCTCCAACTCAGCCACCCTGTTCTCCAGGTACACCAGAGGCTGGTCCTTCTCAGCATTCTGGATCCGAAGAGCCTTTACCTCCTGCACCAATTTGAGGATGGTTTTCTGCTGCAGTTTGACAGCAGAAATCTCCTCTGTCATAAACTCTAGTGACTTCTTAATTTCTTCTCCCTCCTCTGCTGCCAGTGGCTTCTTTGGACCCATATTGCAAGAAGTTGTAGTAGGATCAGCTGTAATCCAAGCTGCCTGCTAGCTAGGTTGCCAGGTAGTTAGTTTTGCAGCTAGCCAATTACCTTTATCCTTGTAAACAGTAAAACAGTAACCAGTTAATGTAAAACCCAAGAGTGTCAACAGATTGCCAATGGCCATAATCCAAAATCAGTAGTCAGAACATACAGTATAGTCCAAAAAATAGTCCAAGGCTTAAAGTCACATTCACCAAACTCCATACAGGAAGCAGGGGCCTCCTCAACAACATATTACCCGCTTACCTGTGCCACAGTTAAAGTTCATCTAGTGATGTTATGCTCGACACCACCCACTCGACACTGATTCAAGCAATACAAAGCGGAAGTGTCATGAGCAGTGCATCGAGTGCCATTTCAGCACTCCCACAGTCACATGACTGTAACAAGTGAGGCCTCGTTATGTCGGTCACATCATGCGACTTCAGTGCTCACAGGAAGTTGGAGAGGGAATTATTGTTTTTTGTTTGCTTTGTATTGTTTGTTCCTGCCATCCAATTTTGAATAGACCTTAGATGGCCAAATGCTAAAAAAAAAAAAAAAAAAAAGTTATGAGATTTTTTTTTTCAGGTTTTCCACTTGCATGCAGTTCTGACAGTCACCAGATGACAGTTTTTATTAGATGTTTCATAACACAGTGTCACTCATGAAGCAATTGTCTCAAAGTTGCTCATTTCATAATGCCTCAGTTTCAACATCACTAAGTCCAGCTGGGGCCAGCATGAAACCTGTGGACAAACCCACATGGGACCCATAAGACAGCCCAGATTTAACCTGTGGTGGAGCTCACATGGATATGCTGGCTGGGTAGAAGCAGTAATGGCAGAAAATCACAGTTTTTCATCACAAAACATTCCCAAACAATTGGGTAAGACAAGATGGATATGATATAAAGACATGCAGCTAGACTGCAGGGATTCAGACAAACAAACTTTATTGGTACGCCTGGATAAAAAGCATTTTCCTTTTTTCTTAAGCTGATATGACTCATACTGACAGACAAATGGAGAGATCCCCCCCTTGGGAATTTCACTTCGGAAACCTCATTGGCAATGACTGAAAAGACAGACACCCACCTCTGCAGGCTTTGATGTTTTCCTTCTTATTCATTATCTGTATATTTCTACAATGCAATGTAGATGTTCTGACTACAAAGATTAATTCATCATTTTAACTGCTGAATGTGTGGTAGCTCCACACAGATGGGTCCCAACTGGACAGTTCTTGGGTCCAAAAAAATAAGGTTTATACAGCAGAGTTACACTAAAACTATTTTTTTCTCCAAATTTATTTGCATTAACACAAAACAGCTATACATATCAGAATCAGAATCAGATTTATTGCCATTGTTCATGTAGTACACAAACTAGGAATTTGTCTCGGTGCCATGCTGCAACATTAAAAACATGATGAGATAAAGAGATAAACTAAAAAACTAAAGGACTAAAAACGTGCAATAAGTGTAGAAAAATAAGTAATAATAACAATAATAATAATAATAATAATAATAATGAGTAATACTAGTCAAGGCAGTTTTAAATAAATTAGCAAGTAGCAGATAATATGGGGTACCACAGTGCAGTTGATAATGCAACAGAAAAACAGTGATGAATGACATGAGTCTGGTTGAGCTGCTGTACATAGTGCACGAGAGTCAATAAGTCACTTAATGTTCAGCAGTCTGATGGCAGAGGGGAAAAAGCTATTCATGTGCCGGGACGTTCTAGTCCGAATGGACCGAAGTCTTCTACCTGAGGGGAGGGGGGCAAACAGTACGTGACCAGGGTGTGAAGGATCGGCTATGATCCGGCCAGCACGCCTCTGGGTCCTGGAGATGTACAGGTCCTGGAGAGATGGGAGCTTGCAGCCGATCACCTTCTCAGCAGTGCGCATGACGTGCTGCAGCCTTAGTCTGGCCCTGGCAGTGGCTCCTGCATACCACACAGTTATGGAGGAGGTGAGGATGGACTCGATGATGGCCGTGTAGAACTGCACTAACATCTTGGTGGGTAGCTTGAGCTTCCTCAGCTGCCGCAGAAAGAACATCCTCTGCTGGGCCTTTTTTGATGAGGGAGCTGATGGTTGGCTCCCATTTGAGGTCCCGGGTGATGGTGGTGCCCAAGAAGCGGAAGGAATCTGCAATGGTGATGGGAGAGCCTGTGATGGTGAGGGGGGGCAGGGGGGTTGTGACTTTCCTGAAGTCCACAATCATCTCCGCTGTCTTCAGAGCGTTCAGCTGCAGGTTATTGTGGCTGCACCAGGACACCAGCTGGGCCACCTCTTTCCTGTAGACGGACTCGTCGCCGTTGGAGATGAGCCCGATGAGGGTGGTGTCGTCCGCAAACTTAATCAGCTTAACAGACTGGTGGGAGGAGGTGCAGGAGTTGGTATAAAGGGAGAAGAGTAGGGGGGAAAGTACACAGCCCTGGGGTGATCCGATGCTGATGCTAACAGAGTCCGAGACAGACTTCCCCAGCCGCACATGCTGCCTCCGGTCCGTCAGGAAGTCAGTGATCCACCTGCAGAGGGAGTCAGGCACATCGAGCAGGGACAGCTTGTCCTGGAGCAGAGCGGGGCGGATGGTGTTGAATGCAGAGCTGAAGTCTACAAACAGAATCCTGGCGTAGGTTCCCGGGGAGTCCAGGTGCTGCAGGATGGAGTGGAGGGCCAGGTTGACTGCGTCGTCCACAGACCTGTTGGCACGGTAGGCAAACTGCAGCGGGTCCAGGAGGGGAGTGGTGATGGACTTGAGGTGAGACAGGACCAGGCGCTCAAAGGACTTCATGACTACAGAGGTGAGAGCTACAAGTCTGTAGTTGTTAAGTCCAGTAATCTGTGGCTTCTTGGGGACAGGGATGATGGTGGAGGATTTGCGGCAGGTCGGCACGTGGCATTGCTTAAGGGAGGTGTTAAAAATGTCTGTGAAGACAGGAGCCAGCTCTTTCGCACAGTGTCTCAGGGTGGAGGGAGACACACCGTCCGGCCCGGGGGCCTTGCGCGGGTTCAGTCTGGAGAACTGTCTGTGCACGTCCTGCTCACTGATGACAAGGGCAGGGGGGGAGGAGGAGGAGGAGGGGGGGACCGCCTTTGATGAATTAGGGGCCGAGGAGGCAGTGGAGCTGGGTGGAGTGGGGAAGTTGGACACAGCTGATGAGGTGTCAAAACGGGCGTAATGTTGGGACAGTTTTTGACAAAGGGCTTTGTCATCCTGACCTTTAGAAGCCTGAGGCCGATAGTTGGTGATTTGCCTCAGTCCTCTCCACACAGAAGCCGAGTCATTAGCAGTGAACTGCTGCTGGAGTCTCTCAGAATACACAGATTTAGCTCTCCTCAGCTCTCTGTTAAACCGATATTTGACCTCTCTGTAGCAGTCCCTGTCTCCACTTTTCAACGCTGCTTCCTTCTCCTTCCTGATCTGTCTGAGCTTGGCAGTGAACCAGGGCTTATCATTAGAGTACCTCACCCTGGTGCGCGATGGGAGAATGCTCTCCTCACAGAAGTTGATATATGAGTTCACAGTGTCTGTGTACTCATTAAGATCATGTGTGGCTATACATATTTAAAGTAACATAAAATATATGCCAATTCATAAACCCTGTCCATGGTTCCATTGCAATGGGGGAGTAACAATGAAGCTCACAAAAACCATAGCCTGCCGACCTTAGCTATTAATAACAAGAAATTAATTTTAGTTTAATCTCATTGCAGCTGTTTCAAGTTCTACCCTAGCTGGAATGTTCTAACACAATACATAAGATACTTACAACTAGGGATGGGCATTCAGTGAAATTTTCTTCACCGATCGTCGGGAGAATTAATGATTAATAATCGGTTAATCATTAACATTTTTAGGTAGGTAACAAGGCAGGTAGACTACATTAGAACATCAGGTATCAACACGGAGAGCCGCACAACTCAAATCCACCTCTCTCTGTTCGCTGTTCTCGTGTTGGCTCGGCTCGGGAATCTCGCAAGCTGATTGGCCGAGACGTTTCACCCCGCAAGCTGATTGGCCAAGACGTTTTACCCAGCTTCTCTCCCTGCCGAGCGGCCACCCAGCAAACGAAGACCGCATTCATTGCTGTTTATCGCTCGTATTGCTTAGTCTAGCCGCGTGGAACTTTTTGCTGTTCTCTTGTGCCATTTTGTGCGAAATAGTCTTCCCGTCGAGCCACTACGCCGCCTCCTGCAGCTTCCCTCGACGATCCTGCGCCTCTAGCACCTGAGGAGCAGTAAAGCTCTCATTAACCTGTGCAGTAAATCATCTTTATCTTGAGTTACGTATCTTGTTATAAGAATAAAAGAGTTCTAAAAACATATTTATGTACACTTTATTTACATCTACGTATGTATGTACACTTACACACACACACACACACACGTATCATATGAGAGAGAGTGAGAGAATGAACGTACGTATTATTTATGGGTGACGCGATAAGTGAGGGATCACTGTACTCTTATGTATTGAGAATAATAATAAAAAAAATACAGAGTGTTTTTCTTCGAGGATGAATTTATTAACAAGACAAGTTTGCAGTAAAACGTGAACACATGCGCATTGCGCAAACGAGGGAGGCTTCAATTTGCGAGCCAGACAATAACGGGAGACACATACAGGACACATAACGGAACATATATTTCTTTCTTTTACTTTTTTCTTTTGTATGCTGCATTGCAGTGATTGCAGTACACCTGGTCATTTTTTAAATTAAAATGGTCCCATGCAACACTTCGCTGCAACCTCTTCATGATTTGGCGATTGCCCTACGGAAGCTCGCATGTATCAACTGAGGCACGCCAGGGTACGGCGATGGTGTAATGTTGCCCCCTGGTACCCAATTTTTGCCAGTGGCACAGTTAAATGCATTGCATTGTTTGAGGACGGCCGTGCACTAGGCCTAATAACCTACATTCGGATTGTTTAAAAAAAAAAAAAACGGTTTGTCGACGAAAATGAACTTCCTCGGTGAAATTCTTAATGATCAATTATCGGTTAATCGGTTAATTATGCCCATCCCTACTTACAACATTAATAAATATTGTTCAAATGTTGCCCATATTTCTTCATATTCATTCATTTTATTTTGTAAACTGAATTTTATTCTATTTTTTAACTATTTTAATCATTTCCATATTTTCAGTTATCCAATCTTTTTCTGAGGGTGCACCTGGTCCAATTTTTCATTATTATATTTTTTTGTCCCCATACTCAATGACAAAAAAATGTGTATTTTTTTTCAGAAATGTTCTGACATTTATGCAGATCTCCAAGGATATGTGTTTGCAGTGTAAGTGAAATGGCAATATTTAACTTAGTCATGACTTGCTTTCTTAATTTTGTCACAGTCCTAGACCATATGTACCAGAGTACCCTCTTAAGAACTGGACTTTGAGCACAGACTGTCTGATATTGTGCCCATTTTGCGTAATTGTGTTGGGAGTATAACATAACCTATTTACAATTTTGAATTGTAGCAGTTTATATTTTGAAGGACGGAAACTATTCTTACTGTAAACATGCTATCATTTAAAAGTCCCTCAAGTCTGAGGAATTGCTTACAAAATCACTTCACTTTTATTTATTCAACATTCAGTTGTGTGAGATATCAAGAACATTTGGCTCCGCATAAAATCCTGATCTTTCTCAAATCCATGCAAATCCGTACATATATCCAAGAGGACAGACAGATGTGTAAAAATTTAAGATTCTTACTTTAGAGTCTGGTGGAGAGTCAGTCATTGACAATCAAGGAGTGCAAGGAGATTAGTGTTTAAATTTGACGAAGACGGAATTTATTTTCCAAAGTGTGTTCACAATTGTCAACAATATTAAATGTGGGCTACAATACAAAAAAAAAAAAAAAAAAGCTCTCAATAGACAGAAATAATCAAGCCTCTCTGAGAAATGGGAACCAAGTCCATCTGTTATCTTCTTCACTGGACACTTGAAATCTCAACAGCCAGAGTCCACTTGGAAGAAAGGAAACACTGCTGGCAGTATGCTCATATACAACACACAGTTATCACTACTGTGATTCTGCCATCATGTCAAAAGAGATTTTTGCTCTGTGCCTATTGCATCTTCACACCACAGCACGCCAAACCACCATCATCATCAGACAACTTGTCTCAACTCTTCATGTGTGCACAGCACCCTTGTCCTTCTCTCGTTCAGTGACATTGCTGGGTTTCCACTTGACCCTGGGTGGCCCCTGTGGCTTATTGTCCACTTGTTTGCTTATTCCCTTATTTTATATGGCTGTCCTCTCAGGCTAACTCTTACCAATCATAATGGGTGGACCATGACTCTGCTCCCTTTAGAAATCAGGTTTCCCTTACATTTTTAACTGTCATTGCCTCTGTGTTCCCATATGGCTAGTTTGAATTGTGTGCCTTGATCCAGTGCTTAACTGTGAGATCCGTAATTACAGCTGCCATCCAGTCCCAACTGGGATGAGCCAATGGGTAGAACTCACAACACAAATAAAAATTTCAAACTAAAAACATGTAAGACATAAACAAAGAAAAACATTCAAATGTATACAAATGCCCCCAAAATGTGGACACATTTGCAAGTGATGTGAAAAATACGGATACAAATCACTCCACTTTTGGACCACATGTACTGACAAGCACTCTGACCAAAATTCACACAGGTAATGCATTTTCCCATCTTTGTTTCCCTACATGATGGCTATATACAAGTGTTGATAGGTGCAGGTATGTTTGACTAAATATTAACAGATCTGCTTAATATTCCTCAAATTAATACACTTAGCGTGCACATTATTTGAACTGCAGACTGAATTTACCCGCTTGCGTTGACATGCACGCTCATATTCCTCTTTGGTCAACAGTGAGTGGTGTCCAATATAAAGACACAGCTTTATCATTTATACCACATTATGTTGACAGAAGACCTTGTCAGACAATATATTTAATTAGTTTCACACCACACTCAGATTTTCATCTGAAAAAAAAAAAAATCAGTTGAACAGATTTAATGACATTTTATTAGCATATACCAGAGTGAACTCTCACTGAGGAAATATTCTTTCGACCAGTGAGATCCTTTGTTTCATGTGATGTCACTTTCAGGTCAAAACAAGCAGGAAAAAAAAAAACCATATAATTCAGCCCAGTCTCACCAAAAATAAATGTAAAATTGCATGTTTTTTTCACTCTGAGAAACTGTACATCGAAAAAAAAAATCATATGCAGTGGATAGGTGGTGTTTACAACTTAAGAAACATGTCTACCAGCATGTAACATTTGCCAGTTTTTCTTCCTTTCACTTCCATTCTCTTTCACCATTAGAGATGGCAGCTAACCAAAACATTTTCCCAAATCCTGACCATTAGAAGAGGTGGTGCCTAAATCTAACCTTTCATTAGTGGAGCAAAAAGCAAAAAAAAAAGTCCCTCAAAGATTAGCGTGGGACTTGAACTCACATCTTGTCGGTTTCATTGTTTGAAATGGCTTGAAACTAATCATCCACCATCCTCCTCCCAACTGAATGACTGTTGGAAGTCTGCTTAAAATGGGTGTTATTCTTTTTTTTTTTGCGGGGGGGGGGGGTTCATGTGCATTTGTGCATGCGCAGGAAGTGAAGGCATGGACTTCACTTGTAAACCATTTTCAGGTGTGTTTTTCTTTTTTTTTTTTTCGTTTTACATACAAATGTGTTTTTGAGTGGTGGACAACATTCATTAGTGATGTTTTTTAGTGAGATCGGGTTGAATTTTATACAATGGACACAAATATTTAAGGCCAGAAATTGGCCTGAGATCAGTAAACTAAAATGACACTATGTGTAGCTGACATTCCCTTGGAAGTGCAATACACTCATCCGCCCCTAAACAGGCAAACTGTGACGGTTTGGGATAACCCCCACAACAGACTGGGACAGACAGCTCGCTACTTCTGGTTTTTTCCGCTGCACTACTGTGATGTAATGTGCCATTCATGCATTGTGTTCATGCATCCTGCCCTGACTGTGTCTCTCAAATGCAAATGTCTCATGCCTGTCTGCAATCCCTTTGATGATACCATGCCTTTCATGTATTGTCTGTAGCTGGGTATATAAGCTCACTGAAATCCATGTTCACTCTCTCATTCCTTCAACTGCTGCTGACACACACATCTTGTGTCTCTTTGCTGGAGAGCCTCAGAGCCGCCCATTGGGCGAGCTTCGTGACGGCGGTATGATAATAAACCTATTTAAAACCTCACTTCGCTGCCTTTATTTTATCTGCTGCCGCATAAACCTCACTTTTACTGGGTTGTCGGGCTGGGCGATATACCGAATATATTCATTATACTGATTCATTCTACTATGCAGGATACATAAAAAGCCTTTTTCACAGTACGATGATGGAGGTGTACCAACCTCAGCAGCAGACGATGGGATGTACCACCCTCACCAGCAGACGACAGAGGTGCACCAACCTCAGATTTATTGCAAAACATAAAATAAGGGAAGCTTGTGGGCTACAATAAAAATAAACAAACGAGACAGGCAACACAGACTAGGATACACAGCAGGGCTAGGGCTGAAGTGTGTAATCATGCATGGAGACATAGACAAATACAAAGAACCTGAACAGAACAACTGCAGAACATGGACTTAAATAGGCAAGAGGCATTCACTCTACACAGAAAAGGTGGGGAGACGAATCAGGGCAAATCAAAGACACAGGGAGAACAGTGAGAACACGCATGGAGCACAGGGTGGGCAATGCTGTACAGACAGACAATAAAACAGGGATCAAGATAATAATGATAATGATCATGATACCAAAACGAAGGGCAATGCAAGGATAATAATAATCACAGACAGCAGGGCAGAAACAAAAAACTACGGAGCACAACAAGTCACGTGATAATGAAAATAAATACAATGACCAAACTAAGGCTGAGGCCGGGAAACACAGAGGAAACATACTAAACTAAGGGCGAGGACGTGGGCTCAACTCATGTTGCAAAGATCACAGAAAAACAAATATAAATACAAAGCGAGGACATGAACACAGCGACACAGCCATGTCCGGACTGTGATACCCAGGACTGTTTCAATTATCATGCTGCTGTCATTTTGCACTTTGTGTAGCAAGTGTTGCTTTTAAAGAGCTTTATAAATAAAGCTGATTGATTGATTGATTTTATGAAAAGGTTTTACATTTACATTTATACAGTGATTAAGAGGAGATCTCAAAATATTGCAATACATATCACGTATCGTGATAAAATCCTAAATATATCGCAATACATGTTAAAAGCCATATCTCCCAACCTTACTTAGTTGCACCAAGTCTGACTCCTATTGCCTTCAGAACGACTTTAATTTTCCATGGCAAAGAATTAATAAGGTGCTTTAAACACCACACCATTGTCACATATTTTTTGGCTCCACATCCCCGAAGCTCCATGCATGCATCTGACATATTATTCGGCCCAGGAAACATGCACGCAGGCTCAGGCAGATTTGAAAGCTTTATTGTTAACCAATGTGATGTGTATGGATGCGTGTGTGAGAGATGAGGATGTATTGTGGGTGGAGGATGCAGGTCAGGACAGAGCAGCACGCCGTGCAGCCAGACAACCCTATGGGCGAGAGGAGAACAGGGGTTAGCTGGGCAAACCACACAGGAGAGTGACAAGGTTGTGTGCTTACTTGTAGTAATTGTGGTGGCTGGCGTTGGCAAGGTCCCGAGCCTGGGAGACAGCGTCCTGCTGTGTGTCCGAGGAGAAGCGGCGAGGCAGAGGAACGGCGAGGCGAGGGAGAGAGTGTCCGCAGCTGGGAAATCCACCTGTGCACAGGGGAAGGCTAACAGGAAAACAGGTGAGACAATAACTGACAGCTTACTTGTCGCAAAGAGGAAACAGCAGGCCCGGAGGGAAAGAAACTGCTGAAGGTTCCGGTACGCAGGGAGACAGATGGCTCCAGGCTGCAGCTCAGGGCGAGGTGGAATAAGTAGCTGCGCACTAACGAGATGCAGGTGTGCGCACAGCTGAGGTGGATGCCCGTGAGTGGCGAGTGATGACAGCATCAATTCATGTATCAATATAAACAATAGTCAACTAGTGGTTCAGTAGTTATTCACGAAAATGGCATTTTGCGTAATGGCGGTTTTATTGTGGACAGTGATCCGGATCACCACCAAAATGTAATCATCTGTAGGATACCCCATTTCTGATAATCTGTGAAAATTTCATGAAAATCCGTCCATAACTCTTTAAGTTATCTTGCTAAAAAACAAACAGACAGACAGACAGACAGACAGACAAACCAACGCCGATGAAAACATAACCTCCTTGGCAGAGGTAATAATCTATAGATCAATCACCTATAAAACTAACCATTTCCTGCAACCCTAACATATTGTGAGACCCTAACAGTTTGTGAGAACCCGGGACTGTGTGTCCAACACGATCATCGGTAACATGGGGGCCCCCAGGGAACGGTTTTGGCTCCCTTCCTGTTCACCCTTTATACTGCGGACTTCTCACACAACACAACACACTGCCATCTACAGAAGCTCTCTGACGACTCTGTGATCGTTGGCCTCATCTCCAACGGAGATGAAGCTGAGTACAGAGGGCTTATCCAGGACTTTGTGGACTGGTGCCATCGGAACTGCCTCCAGATCAACGCAAGGAAAACTTAGGAGCTGGTGGTGGACTGCTGCAGGCAAGGACAACCCCTCACAGCACCAGTAAACATCCAGGGAACAGACATTGAGATGGTGACATCCTACAAGTACCTGGGTGTTCATCTGAGCAATAAACTTGACTGGTCACACAATACTGACGCACTCTACAAGAAGGGACAGCGCAGGCTGTTCCTACTGAGGAGACTCAGGTCTTTTGGTGTACAAGGGGCGCTGCTGAAGACATTCTATGACACGGTGGTGGCATCAGCCATCACTTTTGGAGTGGTCTGCTGGGGCAGTGGCATTACAGCAGCCGATAGGAAGAGACTGAACAAACTGATCAAGAAAGCTAGCTCTGTCCTGGGGCAGCGCCTTGACCCAGTGGAGGAGATGGGAGAGAGAAGGATGGTGGCTAAACTGTCATCTCTGCTGGAGTCCGAGTTCCACCCTATGTAGGACACACTGAATGCACTAAGGAGCTCATTTAGCAGCAGACTACATCATCCTAGGTGCACAACCGAGAGGGTTTGCAGGTCCTTCCTACCAACAGCTGTCAGACTGTATAACCTAAGCAGGGCTGCTTGCAGAAATAGCAAAAAGACGTGACAACCTAATAGTATTGAATGCAAAAGACGCAATAGACTTACACAATGGTCCCCTCCGGTATACAACTAGGAAAATATCGGTAGCTACAGAGGGTGACAATATGTATGGGTACATAATCATACCACGTAGGATAACTAAGTAGACGGTTATGCTGTTTCATTCCATCTAGCTACAATGCTCCGCACTGTGTGTATTTATATATTTATTCCATCTAGCTACAATGCTCCGCACTGTGTGTGTGTTTATATATTTACATATTTATTCCATCTAGCTACAATGCTCCGCACTGTGTGTGTTTATATATTCATATATTTATTCCATCTAGCTACAACGCTCCACACTGTGTGTGTTTATATATTCACATATTTATTCCATCTAGCTACAATGCTCCGCACTGTGTTTATATATTCATATATTTATTCCATCTAGCTACAATGCTCCACACTGTGTTTATATATCTATATATTTATTCCATCTAGCTACAATGCTCCGCACCGTGTGTCTATATATTTATGTTTATATGTACATATGTATACTCGCTGCTCTTGTTTTTTCTTGCCTTCTGATTGTTGTTCTGAGTGTTGCTATCCCTGTGCTGTTGCAATCCTGGAATTTCCCCATTGTGGGACTAATAAAGGCTTATCTTATGTTATCTTATCTTATATGGATTAATTTTCTGCAAGCTGTATCACATGTTTGATGACCTTAATGTCCATTTCTTGGCCTACAAAAATAGCAGTGGTGCTTTTTTTTTTTGTTCTTTTTTTTT
Organism: Pholidichthys leucotaenia; assembly: GCA_020510985.1. Classification (NCBI taxonomy): domain Eukaryota; kingdom Metazoa; phylum Chordata; class Actinopteri; order Cichliformes; family Pholidichthyidae; genus Pholidichthys; species Pholidichthys leucotaenia. The sequence continues at coordinate 245,056,171 of CM035845.1, read as the reverse complement.
TCCAAAGTCCTCCTTGTTCTCTTTTTTCCCTCCAAAGTCCTCCTGTGGCTTGGTTATTATTGGTATACACATTAAAAATAATAAAAAGACAATCAATTTATTGTCTGATTTTTACATGTATTTTGGCATGATTGCTTAACCCAGGAAACAGATGCTGACACGAGTAGAGTGATTTGACAATTATTTATTAACTCAGTGTTGTTTAGTGAGTGTGTGAATGTGTGGGTGAGTGCGGTGTTATCTGGGAGCGGGAGCTGAGCAGGTCTTGCTGCAACCTGGCAACCCTGGAACACACAAGCACAAGAGATTAATGCAGCTCGTAGGAACGGGGAACTGAGACTTGTGCTGCTTACTTGCAGGTGCCGCTGCGAGACTCCTGTCAGCTCCGTGACTTGGCGTGGCTTGGTGCGGGTGGCGCTTGGCGCTGTGAAGGTGAGGAGGAGATCCGAGGAGGAGGAGGTGACGTCCCGTTATCTGGGGAGACGAGTCCGCTGCCAGGGAGGTCCACCTGTGTACAGGGGAGAATACTTTGACATGGTAAGATTTGCTGTGGCTTACGTGACGTGGCTTGACGAGATGGCTTTGTATTAGCTCTGACTTGAGGTCGTGTCCTTGATGCGATGCGTGGCGAAGACAACAGACGACTCCGTGCCGAGCAGTCAGAGACACCGGCTTTTAAAGCCTGCTGATTATTGGCGGCAGGTGTATGCGCAGCTGGAGCTAATGACGGCCCAGCGGCCGCCATGACATATTTAAGATTTAAAAGTCGGATCTGTTCCAGATCCTCTCTCCTATAAGCAAGAACTTTAAATGCAGGGACTATGACTGGTAAAGGGAAACAGTAGGCTGATTGGAAGGAAGTTAGATATACTGTGTGTATAAGAAATCACACGGAAGGGAAGCAAGGCTGGGATCATAGGAGGTGGATCTACAATGGTTCCACAATGGTGTATGTAGTGTTATCAGAGGAGACAGCAGATTTGCATTCTGTTATGATATAGTGAGCGCACTCCTCCTCCCAGTCCTGTGGAGAGGTCCCAGGCTGTGCAGGTAATCAATACACCTGCGTGAGTGGGCGCACCTGCTGTCTCCGCTGCCAGTTTGTGAACGCTCCAGTGCTTGCTCGTTGGGTATATGGCCATAAAAGAATTAAATAAGTAAAGTATTAATTGTCTTGGAACGCAGAGAATAATCCGTCTCTCTCTTTTTCCTTCTGAGGTTGCTGCCATCTCTGCGGTGTGTCCCCGGGGGTTCATTGTGCGCTCACCTGCTCCTTCATCATCGTCTTCTCTCCAGATCACCTACTCCACCCAGTCAGACATCTCACCAGCCCTACTCATCCGCAGCTTCCGTTCTAATTCATCCTTGCATTCCTGGGTTCCTCGTTGGGCTCTCTGCTCTCACATTTTCCTATGATTTATTATTACCTGCCTCCCTCCTCATTCTAATCTGCTCTCGTCTCCCTCCTTACAGGCTGGGCTCTCCCCTGGCAAGTGACCTGTTTTTTTTTGTTTTTTTTTCACTAATTTTGCATTAACTCTTTTCAATAAAATTGTGTTTAAAACTTTGCCTCTCTGTGTTGTGTGCGTTCTCTGGTGTAGCATATTGCACTTGGGCTGATATTTCTAGTAATCATGACACATTCTGACAGACTAATGGATCCTTAAAATTTTTTGAATCAACACCCAGACTGACCTTCTCTGGACAGAGCAAGACTATTAATGCGCCAACTTTATTTGCAGAATCTGCCTAAATTAAACACGTAGACACCTAAATAAAGACTTTCCACCAACTCTCCACTGGTTCAAAATGCAGCCACACATTGTTTAACTAGCAGACGTAAACATGAGCACATTTCCCCCATTTTAGCCTCACTCCACTGGCTGCCCCTTACATTTTAGGATCCATTTTTAAATTATTTTATTCGCTTTTAAATCCTTAAATTGCCTCACATTCACCTATCTTTCTGAACTGCTACATCACTTTACACCCTCTCACCTTCTTAGAGCAGGTGATCGGCTGCTCTTGAATGTACCTAAAGCTAAGCGAAAGCTCAAATGGGACCACCCCTTCTCTGTGGTGCCTCCAAAACTATGCCTTGAGTTGCCTCTCCATATCAGACACGCTTCCTCCCTGTCTGATTTTAAATCTATTCTTAAAACCCACCTTTTATTCCTTGGGATTTGGTCATTGATTTTATTGATTTTACTTTATTTTTTTATTGATTCATTGTATGGTTGTTCCTTAATCTTGTTTTATGTTCTTGTTCTTTGGATTAATTGTTTCCATGGAGCTTAAAATTAGCTTCTGTAACACCTATATTTAAATGAGATGATTGATAAGAAACAAACATTTATCAACCAATTAGCATTCTCCCTGCAATCAAAGATCATTGAAAAAGTTATTGCTCAACAATTAATCTTGCATCTTAATAATGAAAATCTCTTGCATCCATTGCAGTTTGGCTTTAGAGCACAACACTCTACTGAAACAGCCTGCTGCTATTTTCTTGAGACTGTTAAAGCTAGCCTAGAAAGTGTAACAGTGGTTGGGGATGGGGTTTTTTTTTTTAGATCTCGATAAAACATTTGATGTGGTCCAACCATTCTGTCCTCTACTCTAAAATGTCATACTCCAAACTATCTAGTGATGTTATTCAGTGGTTCCAATCTCACCTTGCTGGTCACTCCAAGTGTGTAAGGATCATGGGAAAAACCCCATCCATGAAAACCTGCACCCTGGGAGTGCCTCAAGGATTCATCTTATGACTGCTGATCTTCAGCATTTATTTTAATGACCTCCCCTCTATGTGCGATGATGTGACTATTTTGTTGTACGCCAAAGACAGTTATCTTCTCTTATGGAAAGTATGGTGACATGGTGGCTGCAAAAATTAACATTAACAATGCCACAGGTATCAGAACTGCTTAATCAGGCTTGCCTTGCACTAAACACAGAGAAAACAGTGAGCATGTTATTTTATAATAAATGTCCAAAAGGAAATATCCCCAATATTTATGTATGTTGTACATCCATAAAAAAAAAAAAGAGAGAGAGGAGTATAAATATCTTGGTAATCTCCTTCATTCTGCTGTGACATTTACAAAACACATTAAAAAGATGTGTCATGCTGAAAAACTCAATATTGTTACTTCCGCCAAGGAGGTTATGTGATCATCGGCGTTGGTCTGTCTGTCTGTCTGTCTGTCTGTTTGTTTGTCTGTTTGTTTGTTAGCAAGATAACTCAAAAACTTATGGACGGATTTTCATGAAATTTTCACAGATTGTCAGAAATGGAGTATCCTACAGATAATTACATTTTGGTGGTGATCCGGATCACTGTCCAGAAGAAAACCGCCATTGCGGAAAATGCCATTTTCGTAAATAACTACTGAACCACTAATCCTATCATTGTCAATCCAATTGCTAGTCATATGTTTGCATGGTCAAGGAATCTGAAAACGTATACACAAGCACTGTATGGGGGGAACTGTGGCCGCCATTACGGAAAATGCCATTTTCGTGAATAACCACTGAACCACTAATCCTATCATTGTCAATCCAATTGCTAGTCATATGTTTTCGTGGTCAAGGAATCTGAAAACATACACACAAACACTGTATGGGGGGGAACTGTGGCCGCCATTACGGAAAATGTCATTTTCGTGAATAACTACTGAACCACTAATCCTACCATTGTCAATCCAATTGCTAGTGATATGTTTTCACGGTCAAGGAATCTGAAAACGTACACACAAACACTGTATGGGGGGAACTGTGGCGCTTGGCGGAGGTCTGTGCTCTCCGAGTGCTTTTCTAGTTAACTTTAGATTCATTAGAAATTCTCTTACCAAGGCCACTTCAAAGATTTACCTGAATGCTATGATATTACCATATATTTTATATTACATATCATCCTGGTCTCAGGCAAACAAGACTGCTCAAAATCCAGTCAGATCACTCTATAATCAGGCTTTAAAAGTGTTAGACAAGAAACCACGGCAACACCGTTATTGTGATTTACGCTTAAAATATAAAATGTTGTCCTTTGACAATCTTATCAACTTGTAAGACTAGTCCATAAGATTTTTCATAATGCTGCCCTCCACCATTAAAATGGTTTCTGAAGCACCGATCAGAGATGCTGTTTTGGTCCTTGAGATCTACAACCCAAGGTGATTGTAATATACCAAAAAGAACCTTCTCCCTGTCTGCTTTTTCTTTTAAAGTTCCGAAGGAATGGAATAACCTTCCTAACAGTATAAAAAGTATAACTGATTATTATAAATTCTCAAATGAAACTAAACAATATTTTGTTAAGTGAGCAGTCTTGTAAGCACTGAACATGAAATGTCTATGATATGCTATTAAATACATTAACTTTTAATTTCAAGAACGTGTATAACTTCAAGCACTTTGTCCTTATTGTTCAAACTTTCTGGAATGTCGATGCACGAATGTTGACTATTTAATACTTGTATGCGCATGTGTTAGATATTTCAAAATTGTAATTGTTTTTTACCTCCGCCAAGGAGGTTATGTTTTCATCGGCGTTGGTTTGTCTGTCTGTTTGTTAGCAAGATAACTCAAAAAGTTATAGACGGATTTTCATGAAATTTTCACAGATTGTCAGAAATGGGGTATCCTGTTGATGATTACATTTTGGTGGCGATTCGGATCACCATCTGGATCCAGGAATTTTTTAAAGGATTCTTTAACATTGCGAGATAGGGCCATTTTCAATATTTGTGCATGTAAGTCTGCCAAAAATCGTCAGAACACTTGCAAAAAAAAAAAAATACAGGACAACATGCCCACAGGTTCTATAATATATCCAAGACTGATCCGGATAATGCAATAATTCCGGATACTATGATCCACAATATCAACAAAAATAGGGGACCTTTGCAATTTTCCTCATAGGAAGAGAACAAATGAAGCTAAAATCACTCAACAAACAGCATTATGTGGCCAAGACACTGTGGAATCTGTAGTGTGTCAACGGATTTGTTGTATCTTTAAAAGCTATGGAGCTACATCCAGAAGAAAACCGCCATTATGCGAAATGCGATTTTCCTGAATAACTACTGAACCACTAATCCTATCCATGTGAATCCAATTGCTACTCATATGTTTTCATGGTCAAGGAATCTGAAAACGTACACACAATAAATGTAGGATTAATATTTATGATGTAAAACACTGTATGGGGGGAACTGTGGCGCTTGGTGGAGGTCTGCGCTCTCCGAGTGCTTTTCTAGTTTATTGTGTGACTATGTTTTGGTTGACTGAGTAACTTTTGCATGTCCCCTAGGTGTATTCGATCCAAGATGGCGCCCACAGTGGCCGCCATGGTGCTTCGCTGCCCTTTAATTTGTTTGTTTCTGTTCATCAGTTGTGTGTCTGCCTGCTCTTATACCCGAGAAGACCTTCTAAATATCAGGTCTTTCACTCCCACGGTCCTTCTCCCATTTTTTTAGGCTCCTGCCGCCGATCTGGTCCACTTTCTAGCCCAAAAAGTGAGACGGCGGAAGAGAGGAAAACGTGCGGGAGCTCTCGAACGGCTTCGGAAGAGGGGCACGCGCACAGCCTTGCCTGGAATATTTCTGACCAATACCAACTCTCTCTCTAACAAGGTAGACGGACTGAGACTGCTGATGCGATTTAAGGACCTCGCTAATTCATCCGCCCTCTGTTTTACTGAGACTTGGCTTAATGATTCTACTCCAGACAGCGCGATCAGCCTTGAGGGATTTCAGCTGTTTCGTGCTGATCGCGTCACAGAGCTCTCCGGTAAGTCTAAAGGAGGAGGAGTATGCTTTTACATTAACAGCAGCTGGTGCTCTGATGTAACCGTGATTTCCCGGCACTGTTCTCCCGACCTAGAATTTCTCTCCATTAACTGCAAGCCATTTTATTCCCCGTGGGAGTTTGCTTCATTCATATTGATCGCTGTGTACGCCCCTCCCGATGCAGACACGCGCGTGGCTCAGCGCACGCTCGCAGATCACATCCAACATGCGGAGCGGACTTTCCCGGACTCCCTGGTTATTGTGGTTGGCGACTTTAACCAGAGCAATCTGAGTCACGAGCTCCCCCGATACAAGCAGTTTATTAAATGTCCAACCAGAGGTGAGAACACACTAGATCACTGTTACACCACAGTGAAGGACGCATATCGCGCTGTTCCCCGCGCTGCGCTCGGATTATCTGATCACGTGATGGTCCACCTCATTCCCACATACAGACAGAGACTGAAGCTCACTAAACCTGTTGTGACCACCAGGAAGAAATTGACCAGTGAAACTGGAGAGAAACTGAACACATGCATGGAAATAACTGACTGGGACATGTTTAAAGGAGCCACACATGATCTTAACGAGTACACAGTCACTGTGAACTTATACATCAACTTTTGTGAGGAGAACATTCTTCCATCGCGCACCAGGGTGAGATACTCTAATGATGAGCCCTGGTTCACTGCCAAGCTCAGACAGATCAGGAAGGAGAAGGAAGCAGCTTTAAAAAGTGGAGACAGGGACTGCTACAGGGAGGTTAAATATCGGTTTAACAGAGAGCTGAAGAGAGCTAAATCTGTGTATTCTGAGAGACTCCAGCAGCAGTTCACTGCTAATGACTCGGCTTCTGTGTGGAGAGGACTGAGGCAAATCACCAACTATCGGCCTCAGGCTTCTAAAGGTCAGGATGACAAAGCTCTTTGTCAAAAACTGTCCCAACATTATGCCCGTTTTGACACCTCGTCAACTGTGTCCAACTCCCCCCCTCCACCCAGCTCCACTGCCTCCTTGGCCGCTAATTCATCAAAAGCGGCCCCCCCCTCCTCCTCCTCCCCCCCTGCCCTTGTCATCAGTGTGCAGGACATGCACAGACAGTTCTCCAGACTGAACCCACGCAAGGCCCCCGGTCCAGACGGCGTGTCTCCCTCCACCCTGAGACACTGTGCGAAAGAGCTGGCTCCTGTCTTCACAGACATTTTTAACACCTCCCTTAAGCAATGCCACGTGCTGACCTGCCTCAAATCCTCCACCATCATCCCTGTCCCCAAGAAGCCACGGATTACTGGACTTAACGACTACAGACCTGCAGCGCTCACCTCTGTAGTCATGAAGTCCTTTGAGCGCCTGGTCCTGTCCCACCTCAAGTCCATCACCACTCCCCTCCTGGACCCGCTGCAGTTTGCCTACCGTGCCAACAGGTCTGTGGACGACGCAGTCAACCTGGCCCTCCACTCCATCCTGCAGCACCTGGACTCCCCGGGAACCTACGCCAGGATCCTGTTTGTGGACTTCAGCTCTGCATTCAACACCATCCGCCCCGCTCTGCTCCAGGACAAGCTGACCCTGCTCGGCGTGCCTGACTCCCTCTGCAGGTGGATCACTGACTTCCTGACGGACCGGAGGCAGCATGTGCGGCTGGGGAAGTCTGTCTCAGACTCTGTTAGCATCAGCATCGGATCACCCCAGGGCTGTGTACTTTCCCCCCTACTCTTCTCCCTTTATACCAACTCCTGCACCTCCACCCACCAGTCTGTTAAGCTGATCAAGTTTGCGGACGACACCACCCTCATCGGGCTCATCTCCAACGGCGATGAGTCCTTCTACAGGAGAGAGGTGGCCCAGCTGGTGTCCTGGTGCAGCCACAACAACCTGCAGCTGAACGCTCTGAAGACAGCGGAGATGATTGTGGACTTCAGGAAAGTCACAACCCCCCTGTCCCCCCTCACCATCACAGGCTCTCCCATCACCATTGCAGATTCCTTCCGCTTCTTGGGCACCACCATCACCCGGGACCTCAAGTGGGAGCCAACCATCAGCTCCCTCATCAAAAAAGGCCCAGCAGAGGATGTTCTTTCTGCGGCAGCTGAGGAAGCTCAAGCTACCCACCAAGATGTTAGTGCAGTTCTACACGGCCATCATCGAGTCCATCCTCACCTCCTCCATAATCATGTGGTACGCAGGAGCTACTGCGAGGGACAGACTAAGGCTGCAGCGCGTCGTGCGCACTGCTGAGAAGGTGATCGGCTGCAAGCTCCCATCTCTCCAGGATCTGTACATCTCCAGGACCCGGAGGCGTGCAGGCCGGATCATGGCCGATCCTTCACACCCTTGTCATGTACCGTTTGCCCCCCTCCCCTCAGGTAGAAGACTTCGGTCCATTCAGACTAAAACCTCCCGGCACATGAACAGCTTTTTCCCCTCTGCCATCAGACTGCTGAACATTAAGTGACTTATTGACTCTCGTGCACTATATAGAGCAGCTCAACCAGACTCATGTCATTCATCACTGTTTTTCTGTTGCATTATCGACTGCACATCATCTGCTACTTGCTAATTTATTTAAAACTGCCTTGACTAGTATTACTCATTATTATTATTATTATTATTATTATTATTATTATTATTATTATTATTATTATTATTCTACACTTATTGCATGGTTTGAGTCTTTAATTTTTTTTATTTTTTTTTAGTTTATCTCTTTATCTTATCATGTTTTAATGTTGTAGCATTGCACCGAGACAGATTCCTAGTTTGTGTACTACATGAACAATGGCAATAAATCTGATTCTGATTCTGATTCTGATAACAGGACAACAGATGGAAATTAGCGTTTTGCTAAATCTGGTACAGCCATCTTCTCATATGTATGATTAGTGCCCCTGTACGCTGTCCTTATAAATAAATAAAATTAAATGAAAATGTATGTTTTTTATTGATCTTATAAGTTGAGTTGTTATGTTTATGTATTTATTATGTCTTCAACTTTTCTGTACAGCACCTTACACCACCTTGGTTGTTTTTAAGGCACTTTAAAGCTGTTATCATCACGTCATAAAACTTACCTCCAGCCTCTCTGTGCATCCCAGAGTGACTGTTATAAAAGAACTGAGTCTGATACCCTTGTAACTGTGATCTTGTTATTATTATTCTGAAGTTGTTTTTTTGAATCAATGTACAGACGTGGATAAAATTGTTTGTACCCCTCTGTTAATGAAAGAAAAACCCACAATGGTCACAGAAATAACAAAAGTGGTAATAAATAAAAATTCTATGAAAATTAACCAAAGAAAATCAGACAATGTTTTTGAATTGTGGTTCAACAGAATTATTTTAAAAAACAAACTCATGAAATAGGCCTGGACAAAAATGATGGTACCCCTAGAAAAAGATTGAAAATAATGTGACCATAGGGACATGTTAAACCAAGATGTGTCCTCTAATTAACATCACAGGTGTCTACAAACTTGTAATCAGTCAGTCGGCCTATTTAAAGGGTGACAAGTAGTCACTGTGCTGTTTGGTGACATGGTGTGTACAACACTAAACATGGACCAGAGGAAGCAAAGGAGAGAGTTGTCTCAGGAGATTAGAAAGAAAATTATAGACAAGCATGTTAAAGGTAAAGGCTATAAGACCATCTCCACGCAGCTTGATGTTCCTGTGACTACAGTTGCACATATTATTCAGAAATTTAAGATCCATGGGACTGTAACCAACCTCCCTGGACGTGGCCACAGGAGGAAATTTGATGAAAAAATGGAAGAGACGGATAATATGAATGGTAACAAAAGAGCCCAGAACAACCTCTAAACACATTCATGGTGAACTCCAAGGTCAAGGTACTGTACATCAGTGTCAGATTGCACCATCCGTCGTTGTTTGAGCCAAAGTGGACTTCATGGGAGACGACCAAGGAGGACACCACTGTTGAAAACAAATCATAAAAAAGCCAGACTGGAATTTGCCAAACTGCATGTTGACAAGCCATAAAGCTTCTGGGAGAATGTCCTATTATTATTATATGGACAGACGAGACAAAACTGGAACTTTTTGGCAAGGCACACCAGCTCTATGTTCACAGACGCAAAAATGAAGCATACAAAGAAAAGAACACTGTCCCTACTGTGAAACATGGAAGAGGTTCTGTTATGTTGTTGGGCTGCTTTGCTGCATCTGGCACAGAGTGTCTTGAATCTGTGCAGGGTACAATGAAATCTCAAGACTATCAAGGTATTCTAGAGAGAAATGTGCTGTCCAGTGTCAGACAGCTTGGTCTCAGTCGCAGGTCATGGGTCTTGCAACAGGATAATGACCCAAAACACACAGCTAACCACCCAAGAATGGCTAAGTGTGAAACATTGGACTATTCTAAAGTGGCCTTCTATGAGCCCTGATCTAAATCCTATTGAACATCTGTGAAAGGAGCTGAAACATGCTGTCTGGAGAAGGCACCCTTCAAATCTGAGACAACTGGAGCAATTTGCTCATGAGGAGTGGGCCAAAATACCTGCTGAGAGGTGAAGAAGTCTCACTGACAGTTACAGAAATCATTACCTCCGCCAAGGAGGTTATGTTTTCATCGGCGTTGGTTTGTCTGTCTGTTTGTTTGTTAGCAAGATAACTCAAAAAGTTATGGACGGATTTTCATGAAATTTTCACAGATTGTCAGAAATGGGGTATCCTACAGATGATTACATTTTGGTGGTGATCCGGATCACTGTCTTGATCCAGGAATTTTTTAAAGAATTCTTTAACATTGCGAGATAGGGCCATGTGAATCCAATTGCTACTCATATGTTTTCATGGCCAAGGAATCTGAAAACGTACACACAATAAATGTAGGATTAATATTTATGATATAAAACACTGTATGGGGGGAACTGTGGCGCTTGGCAGAGGTCTGCGCTCTCCGAGTGCTTTTCTAGTTATTTGTGCAGTGATTGCCTCAAAAGGTTGTGCAACAAAATATTAAGTTAAGGGTATCATCAGTTTTGTCCAGGCCTGTTTCATGAGGTTTTTTTTTAAATAATTCTGTTGAACCACAGTTCAAAAGCATTGTCTGATTTTCATTGGTTAATTTTCATAGAATTTTTATTTATTACCACTTTTGTCAGATTCAAGTTATTTCTATGACTATTGTGGGTTTTTCTTTCATTAACAGAGGGGTACCAACAATTTTGTCCACGGCTGTATCTGTTTACTAACTGTTGTGCCTATGTTGTTCAATCACTTATAAGAGTCACCACTTATTCCGGGATGGACCTGCCAGCCATCTCCATCAAGATGAAGACCAAAACCACATTTCCATCTTTGTTGATCTGATGTGCAAAAGGAACTGTGGTATTGCTGCTTTTTGCACAATAAAGGATAAAACTGACTTTTGATTCCAAGGATTTAGATTCCCTTTGCATTCACTAACAATAGTTTGTTTTTTTTTTGTACTTATTTTGTACCCGTAGGTAGATTTGTTTTGCAGTCTGGTGACAAGCCACCAGCTGCTGGTCGCTGCGTGCGCAAGCGCCCCTTATCCCTAACCTGCATGTTTTTGGCATGCTGGAGTAAACCGGAGAAATCCCACGCAACATAGGGAGAACATGCAAACTCCACACAGATCACTGTTGGCCGGGGGCAGGGATCGAACCCACGATCTCTGCGATCCCCCGACTGAGGGTAAACTGTGCTGCCGCAGTGCTAACCACTGCGCCACCGTGCAGCCCGTGCAGCACAAATTTTTTCCATTAGTGATTCTGTCAATTTGATATGTATTATTGTGCTTTGTTTAATTACTCTTTCTCCACAGTTAAGAGAGAATAACCCCTAATTTATTTTCAGAATTATGATTCCATGATTATGATACTGATTTTTCCTTATTTTGATACATATTTAAGCAATATTACACAAGACTGAGTTACGGTATCATGAATATAGTAACTCGGGTTGTGATACTCTTGTGCCCTCCAAATAAAGACATAGCCATTATCATGCTATTCAAGCCATGATAGAAGAGTCAAGAACAGGGAGGAACATGGGGTGACTTAAAAGACTGGTGGAAGGTGCACACAGGAATCTGAAAGAAATGAGACTGGAAGATTGCATCATGGAGAATGTAGCTATAGGCAGCATTGGATGGTAGTCTGTGGGATGAATTTTTAAAACAAGAAGAAGAAGCAACTGAAATCTGAGCCAGTGATCAAATTGTGGATGTTCAAGGAAGAAAGTTGCAAAGAGTTTAGGAAGGAGTTGAAACAGATGGGGAAAGTAGAACTAAAGTAGTGAGGAAAACTGATAGAAAGGTATTTGGTGCTTCCCCTGGAGACAGGGAAGAAGACAAGGATTCATGGTGGTGGACTGATAAGGTACAGTAAAGTATTCAAAGAAAGACATACACAACAAAACAGTGGGATAGTCAGAGAGACGAATCATGTAGATAAGAGTACTTGGAGTCTAGGCATATATCAAAGACAGACGTAGCAAAGCAAATAAATATATTCAATTGTACGAATGGACACTAAGGAAATAGAAAAAGGTCTTGTATTGATTGGCTAGACAGAGAGATTGTGCTAGAAAGGATGTGCAGCAGGTTGGGTTGATTAAGGACAGAGATGATAATGTAATAAGGAGTGAGGAGATCACATTGAGATAATGGAAGAAGTACTCTGAGGAGCTGATGAATGAAGAAAATGACAGAGGAGGATGGATGAAGGAAAGATCGTGAATCAGGAAGTTCAGATTAACAAGGTGGAAGTGAGTGCTGCTATGAAGAGGATGAAGAGTGGAAAGGTGGTTGGTTGAGCTGTTTAGGGAAGGTGGCTGTGGACTTTTAAACCAGATTGTTTAACACAATCTTGGACAGTAAGAGGATTCCTGCAGTCTGATGCATAAACGTGCACATGCACAAAAACATGGCGTATGATGATTCTCACACCCACAGTGTGATGTATAAAAACAAACGTTGTGTGAGAATCTGCGGGCCAAGCCGCAAAGTTTACACCTGTCGTGAGAAGTTGTGGGTTGTCCGCATAATTCTGTTTGACTCTGTCAGGTGAGTTTGTTAACCCCTTGCACTCTGGTCAATTTCCCTAAAAACGCCTAAAAATAACGTACCCAAAGTAAATCAAAAGCTGTTCGTCAACCCTTTGCAGCATCTTCATGGGGTTGGTCTCATTTAAAAGAAAACACTTTGAATTTTTTTGGCAAAATAGTCATAATCTCTCTAAGTGCTCCTGCCACTGAGTAACAGTCATCTAAACATACTGAACTTGAAGAAAATAAATTTTGCCTGGGTGTTTTTTGGATACAAATGCTTGCAAATAACACACAACTGTCAGATCTAGGCTGGAAAATGCAACATAAATGTAGAACCAAGTGTTATCCAGCTGAGGTCAAAATTTTGTAACAATACCACAAAAAATGAATATATTACACAGCTTTCTTCACAGGTTGTTCCCAGGCGTTTTTGAACTGTGCCAAATTGTGCCAAATGGCACAGTTTGGAAAAATGTCTGTAACTTTTGAATGATTCAATATAGAAGCTTGATGTTGGGCTCTAATGAAAGGTGACACTCAGGGCTGTGTGTGTGTGTGTGGGGGGGGGTTGTTTATTCATTCATTAATGAATGAATGAACAAACAAGCCCCCACACACAAATAAGCATGTCACGTAAAAAATGTGTGGCTTTTTTTACAAGAAAAAATAACCTACAGTGCACTAAAAATTATACTAAAATATCTGTAATATAGAAGATAACAACTCCCACCCCACCCCCCGCTACAGAGGACGGACATCGCCCATCGCTACATGACGGACCGTGGGGATGATGCACCGCGGTCTACTACACACAGTTGTACTAAAATATCTACAATAATATCTGCAATCCGCTACAGAAGAGTAGCGGGGGGGGGGGGGGGCTTCATGGTCCGGACGTGGTGCACGGACTGGACATGGTACATGCGCCGTCCGGACCGCACTGGAGCGGTCTGGGTCCGTCATGTTGCGATGACGCACAGTTGTCATTTTGATTACAATTTTCAGGGATAAAGAATAATTTAGCTTATAACACTTACCTGTCCACAACAGCAGTGTCGCTGGCGAACTTCTCTTCCTCATTGTCAGACGAATATGACGCTGGTCCGTTTGTTACGGACTCGTGGTTCTGGTCACACGACCCGGTCAAACCATAATTCCATTATTGCGGTTTTGCGCTTCCATGATTGCGGTTTTGGCGAACGATTTTTCAAAACAAATAAGAACAGTAGTAAGAAAAAAAAAACTAGCGAACGTGTGTGTGTCACCGAGCGGCTTACACAAAACAGATTTTACGCACGGGACGCACGCTTTCAATTGTGGAAATTCTCTGCTTCAATTAGCTCGCTGCATTCGCAGCCGTTGGTAGGCGGGTCCTTCTTGCTAGGTTTTCAGTCATTGGGTCTTCAAGGTTTCAGAAACCCAATTCAAGGCTCTTATTCGTCGAATGAGAGGTCAATCAAATCTAAACCAATCAAAGCACTCCTTTGGCTTTCTGTTCGCGGCTGTGTCTGCAGCTTTTTTTTTTTCAGTGCGCCCTAGGACTCACAGTGTGCGTCCTACGGTGCCCTCGTGCGCCCTAGGACGCAGAGACGTGACCGCCCGCGGTATACCGGAGTGCAAGAGGTTAAACTACAAAACAGCTGAAACTCAAAGAATGTGTTAAAATAACATTTCTATTTCAGTTAAAATGAGGTCTACGAATTAGTGATTGAAAAACATGATTATTATTATTATGTGATTTATCTCCACATCTCGACTTATTGAGCGCACTGAACCCCAATGAATAATAACAAATTTCCTTTAGATTTCACCTGCCTCATTCATGGTCCAAAAGTAGCACCACTTGAAACGTGATCCTGTTTCTGTAAATGTCACATAGTGATAATAAAATTTACTGGAGACTATACAGTTGACTCACGAGGCAACGCGCACAGATCCATCTCTCCTGGGAGGAAGTCTCTTCGACAAAATGCCGTCTAATCGAGCCCCTGCAGCTCCAGTGCAATACCTGCCGAGGCAATGAGAAGCCCCTGACTGCAGACTACTTGGAGGCAGCTGGATTGCGGATCCCTGCAGGTGAACCCCAGTAGCTGCATCGGTGATATTTGCAGCTGTATCAGAGTGAAGAGATGTTTCCATAGTCTAAAATACCTCTGTTTGGAAATAACAATCTGGAAATAAAAGGGTTTTACTGGCTGTCATGCGTAATTTAGATTCTGACACAGATTTGGTTAGTAAATATAAATTCATCTGTAAGACTGGAGGAGTATACAGTATTGTTTATTTATTTTATTTTATTTACTTACTCAGTAACACGTATATCTACAGTGGTGTGAAAAAGTGTTTGCTGACTTCCTGAGTTCTCATTTTTTTGTGTGTTTGTCACACTTAAATGCTTTGGATCATCAAACAAATTTAAATATTAGACAAAGATAACACAAGCAAACACAAAATGCAGTTTTTAAATGAAAGTGTTTATTATTAAGGGTAAAAAAAAAATTCCAAACCAACATGGCCCTGTGTGAAAAGTGATTACCCCGCCCCCTCCCCTGTTAAAACATAAATTAACTGGTTTATCACATTTTTGGAAAGTTGAGTTAAATTTCTCTAGCCACACCCGAGCCCGATTACGTCCACACCTGTTCTCAGTCAAGAAATCACATAAATAGGACCTGCCTGACAAAGTGAAGTAGACCAAAAGATCCTCAAAAGCTAGAAATCATGCTGCGATGCAAAGAAATTCAGGAACAAATGAGAAACAAAGTAATTGAGATCTATCAGTCTGAAAAAAGGTTATAAAGCATTTTCTAAAGCTTTGGGATTCCAGCAAAGCCCAGTGAGATTCATTAACCATAAATGGTGAAAACATGGAACAGTGGTGAACCTTGCCAGGAGTGGATAGCTAACCAAAATACTCCACGAGCACAGCGGCAACTCATCCAAGAGGTCATAAAAGACCCCACAACAACATCCAAAGAACTGCAGGCCTCACTTGCCTCAGTTAAGGTCAGTGTTCATGACTGCACTATGAGAAAGAGACTGGGCAAAAATGGCCTGCATGGCAGAGTTCCAAGATGGAACTAGAAAAGCACTCGGAGAGCGCAGACCTCCACCAAGCGCAACAGTTCCCCACCATACAGTGTTTGTGTGCACGTTTTCAGATTCCTTGACCATGGAAACATATGACTAGCAATTGTATTCACAATGATAGGATTAGTGGTTCAGCAGTAAAAGCATTACCTCCTTGGCGGAGGTAATAAACTGAAGTGTTGCTGTTGTGTCCATCTCCTCCATCTGCAAACTCCCAGGCTGCAGGCGTTGTAATTCATCGCACAACCGCGTACAACCCACAGGCCAATGGGTTATGCGAGCGTTTTCATAGATCACTGAAAGCAGCACTCAGGGGTTCACTGACGGATGCAATTTGGGTAGACAGGTTGCCGTGGGTTTTATATTGGGGTTGCACTCCGCGGCAAAAGAGGATTTGGAAGCTTCCCCGGCAGAGGGCTTGTTTTTGCGCAGCCACTATGGCTGCCCAGGGAATTTCTGCCAAATAATCCGGCGCTGGACAGCTGCCCATCTCAGCTTTTGCAGTGTAGCGCAAACACAGGCACGCTGCCGGGCCCGGACCACCACTGTTTTCTGCGTGCTTTTGTGCCTAAAACTTTGAAGAACGCGGAGTTCGTGTTTGTCAGACACGACGACCAGCGCCCTCCATTGCGCCTGCACACATGTTGAAAATGGCCGTATCTCACAATGTTAAAGAGTCCTTTGAAAAATTCCTGTATCCAGACGGTGATCCGGATCATCCCCAAAATTTAATCAGTTCTTCCTTGTACCATTTCCAACAACGCCTGAAAGTTTCATCGAAATCCGTCCTAAATTTTTTGAGTTATCTTGCTAACCAACAAACAAACAGACAGACAGACAAACGCTGGCAAAAACATGACCTCCTCCTGGCCTGTGGCCTGACGGAGGTAATCAACTGCTGAGCAAAAAGGACATAAAGGCTTGTCTCAGTTTTGCCAGAAAGCATCTTAATGAGCCCCAAGACTTTTGGGTAAATACTCTGTGGACAGATGAGACAAAAGTTAAACTTTTTAGAAGATGTGTGTCCCATTACATCCGGCGTAAAAGTAACACAGCATTTCAGAAAAGGAACATCATACCAACAGTAAAAATATGGTGGTGGTAGTGTGATAGTCTGGGCCTTTTTTGCTGCTTCAGGACCTGGAATACTTGCTGTGGCAAATAGAACAATGAATTCCGCTATCAACCAAAAAATCCTGAAGGAGAATGTCCGGCCACCTGTTTGTGAAGCTGAAGTGCACTTGGGTTCTTCAGCAGGACGATGATTCAAAACACACCAGCAAGTCCACCTCTGAATGGCTTAAGAAAAACAAGATGAAGACTTTGGAGTGGCCTAGTCAAAGTCCTGACCTTAATCTGACTGAGATGCTGTGGCATGACCTTAACCTTTTAACTGGCCATGATTTCACACACCCCCAGTGGCACAGCACAGCAACTGCACCTGTCAACTCACTCTGACATCCCCGGCTGTATTGAGGATTTGCACTGATTTGTACTGATCTGCCAGTTTCAGAAGCTGGCAGGCACGCGTTGGAAGACTTATGGACAACATGTAATACACCCAAGAAGAAGAAGTCCTTAATTCCTTTTCCTGTTTTCCAGCTTTTAGCCCAGAAAGCAAATATGGCCGCCATCAATTGTCATTTTGTTGTCACATAATGGCTTCATACTCTACAGAATACAAAACGAATACAAATGAAATTTAAGTGGGATAATCCTAAGAGTTTGTGGATGTGGGAGAGAGCACAAATGACAGACAGAACGCAAAATAACGACCACAATGGACGAAAACGGACCTGTCACCTGAGCGAGCGGTTTGGTGGTTCATGCTTGAAAACCATCCAATGTGGCTGAATTACAACAATTCTGCAATGATGAGTTGGCCAAAATTCCTTCACAGCGCTGTTACAACTCATTGCCCGTTATCACAAATACTTGATTGCAGTTGTTGCTGCTAACGGTGGCTCAACCAGTTATTAGGTTTAGGGGGCAATCACTTTTTCACACAGGGCCATGTAGGTGTGGATTTTTTATTTTTTTCCCCCCTTTTGATAAACACCTTCATTTAAGAACAGCATTTTGTTTTTACTTGTGTTATCCTTGTCTAACATTTAAATTTGTTTGATGATCTGAAACATTTAAATGTGACAAACATGCCAAAAAATGAGAAATAAGGAAAGGGGCAAACACTTTTTCACACCACTGTATGCGGATTACCAAGGACTTTCTTTCACATCATTTTTTCCCCCTGCCGTCACACTGTCATATAGTGATCCGTCTATAGACTTTAACTCTTTACTGGAACGGTTAAAGGGTGGTCAAGGCCCCTAGTGGTCAACAGTGGTAAAAAAAATGTCAGAAAAATAGTTCAGATTTCCAAGGCTATAACTTGAAAGTTGCAAGAGATAATGGCTTACTGTCAATTAGAAAGATATAGAATATGATCCAAAGTTTCAGATAGGAATAAATTTGCACATCTAATTTGCATAATGTTGCAGCAGCTATATAAATTACATAAATCAGTCAAAAGTGGACTTTGGATACATTTCCAAAAAGAATGGTTCTGTATTTTGACACCGTTTTGTCTACAGGGGTATGTTTTTTTTATCTAATCTTCAAAGTGTATGAACCAGAAAATCAATAAAATGTAAAAACAAAACAAAACATATATTCGTCTCTTACCTGTTGTTGGGGGGGGGGGGGGCACTCACTTGCTCACTTGACCAGTCCATTTTCATCCATCGTGGTCGTTGTTTCACGTTTGGTCTGTCATTTACACCCTCTACCACATCTACAAACTCTTATGATTATCCCACATGAATTTTGTTTGTATTACGCGGCTATTTTTCCTGTATGATGCAGTTTCAGTCAGAATCTCCGCCACCATGACCAATCATGGCAGTGGCCACACTTGTGTTGTGAGCTCCAAGCAGAAAAAGGAAGAGGAATAATAAAGATGTCTTGTTCTTTGCTGTATTCCATGTCAGCCATGATTCCTCCGACGTGTGTCTGCCACCTTCTGAACTGTCAGATCAATACAGATCAGTACAAAGTCTCAATATAGTCAGGGGACGTCAAAAAGTTGGCAGGTGCAGTTGCTGCACTGTGCTACTGGGGGTGCCAACCTGTCCATGCAATATGGACAGTTAGAGAGTTAACTTTAATGCCGTTTTATTTTATTTCAGTGTGAGCCAGCTGCATTAACTGACATGTAGGCACAAGTTGATGCTTCTGCTGCCACCCTTTCTGTCCAAAATATGTAGTCTTTTTCTCTTTCCTTTTCTTTTTTGTCTTATTATGATCCGAAAGAAATTAAAAAAAAAAAATGAATGAACTGTTATTGCAACAAGGTCCACTCGATAAACTTAAGGTGTGTTCACACCAAACGTGAAGCAAAATTTTGTGTCGCTCTACTCACATGAGTAGAGCCGCCAGAACAAAAAAAACGGCGAAAATTTGTATCACAAAGGAGTGGGGTTACCTCAGAAGTTACTGCACAGCTTAGCAATGTTTATTTCTGCAGTAAGCAATAATGTCATGATTGGCAATGATCAGACAAGTCACATGCAGGGAATGACACCAAAGGAAACACACAATGACACAGAGTAACAAGTTTAGATTGAATTTTATTAATTGCAAGTGTGCTTACCAGACCACGACAGTGCCTCTCCCCCGCCCCCTCAAGGAACGCCTCCTGGCGGTCCACTGGGCTTTGTGGGATGTGCGTTG
This sequence comes from Pholidichthys leucotaenia, assembly GCA_020510985.1. Classification (NCBI taxonomy): domain Eukaryota; kingdom Metazoa; phylum Chordata; class Actinopteri; order Cichliformes; family Pholidichthyidae; genus Pholidichthys; species Pholidichthys leucotaenia. Next base: position 245,036,525 of record CM035845.1, on the reverse strand, counting down.
TGAAAGGCCCGGACCATTCCCTTGTTGTGGAAGTTGGAACCAGGAATCCACAAACTTTCTTCTGGTATCTAGCCCTTCCAGTGGACAAGATAGCCCCCGGCCCCAACAACTAACGTCCAGAATCCTCTGAATCATGTGGGTGATCTGGCAGTCAATGATCCAAGGAGCAGGAGGCAGCTTAGGGGGAGGACAGATAGGGCTGGCGGAGAGGGGTTTGATTTAGAAGAATTGGAAAGTGAGGTGTATCCGCATCACCAGGGGGAGCTTTAAGCAGACTGTGATTTCGTTGATGATCTTGGGGATGGAAAATTTGCCCAGGAAATGAGAAGATAGTTTCCTGGACTCCGTCTTCAATGGTACCTGATCCCCTGATAACCACACCTGCTTCTGATGGAATACTTTGGAGCCGGAGCCCGCCTGCAATCGGCGTATTGGTGATTCTGTTCGGCTGACTGGGCAAGGGCAGTACGAGTGGCCTTCCATAGCTGGCGACAGCAACGTGTGTGGGCCCTCACAGATGGAACTATCACGTCTCTCTCTGCCATGGGTAATAAGGGAGGGGTGTACCCCATGGATGCTTCAAATTGGGTCAACACGGTGGCCAGTGAGAAAGCAGTATTGTGGGAGTACTCCACCCAGGTCAGGTGGGTACTCCATGAACTTGGATTGGAGGCTGCCACTCACCTCAGGGTGGCCTCCAAGGATTGGTTGGCGTGCTCAGCCTGCCTGTTACTCTGTGGATGATATCCCGATGTGAGGCTGACAGTCACACCAAGAGAGTGGCAGAAGGCTTTCCAGATCTGAGACATGAACTGTGGACCCCTGTAACACACAATGTCCATGGGAATGCCATGTAACAGGATGACGTTATTGGTGAGGAGGTTCGCCCTTTCCAAGGCTGAGGGTAATTTATGTCGGTACTTTGTGCCCAGTAGATCGCCTTGGAGAAGTAATTCACACAGGTGAGGATAACAGTATTACTCTGAGATGGAGGAAGTCCTGTGACAAAGTCCAGGGCAATGTGGGACCAGGCTCGGTAAGGGATGGGAAGAGGATGGAGCAGGCCAGAAGGGGGCAAGGAGTTTGTCTTGTTGCGGCAGGAGGTCTGACAAGCACTGACATACTCCCGGACGTCAGTTCACAGAGTGGGCCACCAAAATACTCGATGAATGAGGTTAATAGTACGGGTAATGCTAGGATGGCAGGCAAAAAAGCTGGTGTGGCCCCACTTGATGACGCAGCTGTGAAGAGAGTCGGGGACAAACAGTCAATCATCAGGGTCCCCTTCTGGTATGGGTTCTGTGGATAATGCCTGCTGGACCCTCCGTTCAATGTCCCACGAGAGTGCTCCAAGGAAACAGCAGGGTGGAACAATGGATTGGGGAAAGGAGGGAGGAGTTGGGAGGTCGGGACAGAACTGGCGGGAGAGAGCGTCCAGTTGAATATTGTGGGAGCCAGACCTGTAAGTAATGTTAAGATTGAATTTAGCAAAAAATAGGGCCCACCAGGCCTGCCTGGCACTCAGCCTGTGGTCCGACCAAAGATATTCTAAATTTTCATGGTTGATCAATACAATTACAGGCTGGGGCACTCCCTCCAACCACTGCCTCCACTCCTCCAGGGCCGATTTAATAGCCAGCAGCTCCTGCTTTCCTACGTCGCAATTCCTCTCTGCAGGTGTGAGCTGTCAGAGAAATATGCGCATTGATGGAGCTTCTGATCTGAGGCTGAGCGCTGCAATAGGCCAGCGCCAACCCCTGAGTCAGAAGCATCCACCTCTAAAATGAACTGGAGCTGAGGGTTAACCTGAGCCAAGATAGGGGCATTGGAGAACAGTTCCTTCAATTTGTTAAAGGCCTTTTCGGCTGCCTCAAATCAACTAAAGGGCACTTTTATAGAGGTCAGCTGGGTCAGAGGCTGTGCTACCCCACTACAGTTTCTGATGGAATGGCGATAAAAGTTGGTGAGCCCCAAGAAGCGTTGAAGCTCCTTGCGAGAGTGGGGTGTATGTCAATTCAGCACAACTTCCACCTTGGCCAGGTCAGCCTTCAGCTCTCCGTCAGCCACAATAAAACCCAGAAAAGAAGTGGAGCGCGTGGAGAACTCACACTTCTCGGCTTTAACGTAAAGCTGACTCTCCAGGAGCTGTAGCAAAACGGTCTGGACACGGACTGCATGTTCCTCTGGCGAGCAAGAAAAAATCAAAATGTCATAGAGATAAACGAAAACAAATTGATTGACCACATCGCGGAAGACGTCGTTGATCATACGTTGGAAGACGGCGGGGGCATTAGTGAGCCCAAATAGCATCACCAGGTATTCAAACTGCCCCAGATGTGTTTTAAAAGCTGTCTTCCACTCGTCTCCTTGCCAAAATGCACACCAGATGGTATGTGTTACGCAAGTCCAATTTAGTAAACACTCGCGTGCACTGAAAGAGCGCAAACGCGGAGTTTATCAGGGGCAGAGGATACTTGTCCTTAATAGTAATGACACTGAACTCACGATAGTCAATGCACGGGCGTAGGAAACTGTCCTTCTTGTCGACAAAAAAAAAAAAAAATCCTGCCCAAGAGCAGCTGATGAAGGCTGAATGAGGCTGCTGTTCAAAGACTCTTTAATATAGCTCTCGATCACCTCCCTCTCTGGCCCAGAAATACTGTAGAGCCAGCTGGACGGCAGCCATGCGCCCTGGAGAAGATCTATCGTCCAATCATAAGAGCGATGGGAAGGTAAAGAAAGCCCTCTAGACTTGTTAAAGACCTCTCTGAGATCATGATAGACCTCGGGCACAAGGCTAAGGTCCGGCGGCTCTACCAGAGGGGAAGAGATGGATAGCATAGGTAAACACTCAGCCGAACTGAGACAAGAAGTCAAACAACATAGGCTCCAGGAAGAGATGGAATTATTAGCTCAATTAATAATAAGATTATGCTTCTGGAGCCATGGGTAACCGAGAACCACTGGGTGACCAGATTTAATGAGAATATAAAACAAGATGGTCTCCCAGTGGTTGCCAGAAAGAAGGATGGACACCTGCTCAGTTTTCTGGGTGATGGTGGCCACTTTTTCGCCCAATAAAGTAATAACATTTAAGGACCTGGGCAATTTAATCATAGGAATGGCTACATCTCGTAGGAAACTCACAGAAATGAAATTCTGCTCTGACTCCCTGAGTCAATCAAAGCTTTAGCCCTCCTCTCGACCCCCAGAAACTGAATGAGGGCCGAAATGGATAGGTTACCTGGGGTATGACTGGATTTCCCGCCTGTCAGCTCCCCCAAGGCTACTGATGGGCCGCATCTTTTGGCTTCAGATGACACCCCTGCAGTGTGTGCTTGAGGGAGCCACAATATTTGCAGGCGCCGATTTTCCTTCATCTCTGGCATTCTTCCGGAGTCAGACAGACCCAGCCGAACTCCATAGACTCAGAAAGAGAATCGGCGCCAGCTGTGTCAGCAGCCGAAGGGAATGTGCATGCACTGGGCGGGTGAGAGGGGGCTTTGCACTCCTTCGCGTGCTTGCGGTATCGGTTGTCAAGACTGACAGCCTCAATTAAACCGTCCAAGGAGGAGGGAACCGCATGAAAAGCCAGGTCATCCTGGAGGTGGTCATTTAAACCCTGGAGGAAGATGCTTCCTAACAAAACATCATTCCATCCCGAATCCGTCACGATGACCTGAAACTCCACAGAGTAGTCGGCAGCTGACCGGCTACCCTGATGGAGTGACATTAAGTGGCTCATGATGTTTCCCTCGCTTTCTGAATGGTCAAATGCGCGAGTGAATTCGCCCACAAATCTTTCAAATGAATAACTAGGACCCTCCAGACTGTCGAGAATGGCTTGGGCCCAGCTGAAGGCCCTGTCCCACAGCAGGATGGTCAGTAAATGAATTTTGGCTGTGTCATCCGTGTACTCCCCCCCACCTGGCCCAAACACAGCCGAACATGGCATAAAAATCCCTTGCATTTCCCCACCTCCCCTTCGTATGGGGCAGGTGAGGGAACCGTGGTGGTTCAGCACATGATAGAAGAAACTGGGGCAACAGGTGGAGGAGCAGGCAGCGACTGAGACAGATGGCCCAAATGTTCAGCAACCGTGCCCAGCTGCTGTGTAGTGGTTTGCAGCTGTTGAGTTAGCATGGCCACCTGCCTCTCTGTGGCATCTAAATGCTCTAAAGCTGAGTGTTCCACTGATGTCACTCCCACTGAGCTTGCAACATGTCTGGTTTGTTCTGTCATGATTGGCAATGGTTAGACAGCTCACATGCAGGGAATGGCACCAAAGGAAGCACACAATGGCATAGAGTAACAAGTTTAGGTTTAATTTTATTAATTACAAAGAACACCTCCATAAGAGAAAAACGCCACTCGCCAGGGGAAACACACAGCCTGAAATGAGAGAAGAGAGCAGGTGAATTAGGAGGAAGACAAGACACAGGGAAAATAGGACCACACTCTCTTGGGAGTAATTGAGGACCTGTCAGAAGAACCCAGCACTTACAGTGAACCTCCCAATGAAACAGGATGGCAATGGAGAGCTGGGTGAGGTGTCTGACCGGGTGATGACGGGCACTGATGTGGTGATGATGACAGGGCAGGTGAGCACACAACTCTGGTGACACACCACAAAGGAGGTACCAACCTGTGAAAAGGTAAACAGAGGATTAAAGGTTTTTTCAGATTTAAGGAAAATAGATATTCACTGCTGATGCAGGTAGTATACCCAATGAGCCAGCGCTGAGACGTTGAAGAGAAGGTCTTTTTAAGCGGTGGTAAGTCAGAGGAGCAGGGGTGTCTCATCATGCAGGTGAAGATAATTACCCATGGAGTAGGTGAAGATTGAGCCGGACGGGTGGGGGAGGAGTGTGCTCACCAGACCATGACAGATACAGCATCTGTTGCTGCCTTGTACTTGCTGTGGAAATCAAAGAAACACCAAAGATGTTGCTCTTTTTGGGTTCATAACATTATCCATCGGCGGACAAAGCTTGGGGAATTTCATTTCTTCCTCCAGGAACTCCGTCTTGATGACGGTCGTTTTAAACGCTACCTGAGGCTCACTGGTCCACAGTTTGAGGAGCTGCTAGTGAAGATAGGTGGCAGGATTTCACGGATGGATACAAATTACAGACACTCCATCTCAACTGCGGAGTGGCTGTTTATCTGTCTCTGGTGAGTGTCTTTTTTTTAATAAATTTAATAACTTTCAAGTATACCGATAAAGACAGCAGTGATCCCACAGGACGTTAAATACACCTACATCAGTTATGTCAGTAAATGGTCTGTCAAATTTTTTTAAAAATCGAAATCCTTTTAAAAACTTATTTTAAAATACTGTTTTTTGTAGCAGTAAATCACATTTTTATTATACCTCCTATGCAAGCAATAAAATAGGCCTATTTTTACTACTAATAACAGGTTGCGTATTGATCACAACTCACAGTATTCCCGTTTAGTTTTACTTACGCAACTAAGTAATTTAACCACATAAATTTACTCAAGAGCTTGCAACTTCAAATTAGTTTGACTCCTACTTCAATGTGAAAACTAACTAAAGTTTGCTTCAGCTTAACATTAAATCATGCACAAATCATAACTTTCTTTATACCAAATTTTATGACATTTTTAATTAAAGAATAATTTGGATTACTTTGTTCTATTCCAAAGCTAAGTTTTGCACTGTTCTAAAAGGGATTACAAATTAAAAAAAAATAGAATCAATGCAAAAAGTTTGAGTATATACAGTACGCTGCAGTGTTACTTTAATTGTAGATTAAGTCTAAATACTTTTTTCCACCACTGATTACAGACATTTTGCCACTGGTGACTCATACTGAACCATCGCTGATTGCTTTTGCATTGAGGTCTCCACTGTGTCATATATTGTCCCTGATGTTGCCACTGCCATTTGGAACTCTCTTGGACCTCTTCTTCCGGCTATCAGAGAGAGCAGACGCATTTCTTCTCCTCTCCCTTCTCCTCCTCCCTTTTACTGATCCCAGCTTGCTGTGTCCTGTCTGTGTCTCGCTCTTCTTCTGCTGCATCTCGACCCAAACGGAAATTATGGAAATTATGGAATTGGTGAGCTGGGCTTTAATGCTATTGACACCACTTTTTAACAGAAAAACGGGCCAGGGGGAGCCCAAGTGGAGAGACTCATGGAACAATTGGAACTCATGTGTCTGCGTGATTCGATTGAAGATGTGGAAGACATCTACCTGTTTTGGCTTCATGAACACAGGATTCTGCTGTTTGGCTCTGGAGTTTTCCTGGTGTATCGAAAATTAAAGAAGTTGGAAGAGCTAATCAAAATGTGGACCCGGCGAAGCTCCTTCAACAAATTCGACCAGCTGGGGAGAGCACTGATAGCGGCAAATGTGACTAACATGGAATTTACCATCTGGCATGCACTGAAGAGAGATGGACTCTGTGGACATGTTTATGTATGTTTGGCGAACTGAATCGGAAGGTGGAAAACATCTTGGAGTCGCTGGGTGCTCTCCAGGGAATGATTTTAAAGCCTGTGTATGTAAATTGTGATGCATAGAATCGCATAAGAGAGGAAATTTCTATGCTCTAAGTGAACTGTGCTTCTCAGGCCTTGATTCGGCATCCTTATTCCTCCAGGAGAAGAGATAAAGCAGAAGGGAGTTTTGGCTTCTCCTTAACCCAAACAATTGCTGATGTGCAGCAATCTGAACTCTCCAAGGACAGCGTTATCATGTGACTAACATGGAGTTTTACTATCTGGCATGCACTGAAGAGAGATAGACTCTGTGGTCATGCTTATCTATGTTTAGAATACATGGACATAACATCTAACTGTTGCCTAGGAGAGAATTTTTTGTTGTGCACCAGTAACTGATACATTCACACTGCACTCATACTGATATCACATGACTGACATACACACACTGGTCTCTCTCCTTCTGCTTTGTTACGTGTATTTGTAACTTGTCTGCTAAGTGTGCATTGAGGGTTTTTTTTTTCTATGTGATCATAATCTTGCTCACTCGAGCGCTATTCTGATAACTGTGTTTTTTTCTCTCTGCCCAATGTGTCATCCCCTTCCCCTCTCCCTCTTTACCCCCACTGTATTAGGCACCTGTCGGCTGCCACGTCATTAGTAAGCGCTTAACATGAGCGCACCTAATGTCAAGTCAAATTCCTCGTATGTGTAAACATGCTTGGCAATAAAGTTCATTCTGATTCTGATTCTGATTCTGAACTGCCTCGTGGGGGAATTCATGGCTGTGCCCACCACTGAGGAGTGGAGATCCATTGCAGTAAGGTTTGAGGAGCAGTGGAATTTCCCTCTCTGATGTGGACACTGGATGGAAAATGCATTCTTCTCAAAGCCCCTGCAAACTCTGAATCACAATTCTACAACTACAAGGGAACATTCTGTTTAGTCCTCTTGGCAGTTGCAGATGTCAACTATTGTTTCTCTGTGGTTGATGATGGGGCTATGGAAGAACAACTGATGGTGGGATTCTTGCCAACTCAGCTTTTGGTCATGCTCTGTGATCTGGCACCCTCAAACTACCTGCTTACCAGCCACTACTAGGAGCTGATCAACGAGGACCCCAGCATCACATTTTTGTTACAGATGAAGCTTTTCCGCTCAGGAAAAAACTCATGAGGCCATTCCCTGGGCGCAACCTCCCACCAAACCATGGGATTTTTAATTACTGTCTGTCCAGAGCTCAGCTGGTTGTGGAGAATGCCTTCAGGATTCTTTCTTCCCACTGGAGGATGTACAGGCAGGCAATTGAGGTCCATGAAACAGTGGAAGAGAAGTGTGTGAAGGCTACCTGTGTTCTTCATAACTTCCTACAGGGGACAACCAAGAAGACTGCAGTCAGGGGGACCATTCCCATTTGTGAGAACAATCCACGTCCAGGTTTGGGAATAGCTGCTGCCAACATTGCAGCCAGAGATGCCATCAGGGTTAGGGAGCTCTTCACATCCTACTTTGTTGCAGAAGGAGCAGTCCCATGGCAAGGCAACATATAGTGCATCAGCATACCCAAAAGGGCTCTTTTAAGAGCCACCAACATATTACTACAGAGCAAATGTCCTCCCATATCACTATATTGTACCAATAAAATTAGTTTACCTATGTTGATATATGAACATAGATTACATGACAGCCTGTTATTCTGAGGCAGTGCAGCTTTAACTTACAACACAATAACATAAGTGACATTTTGATGAAGATTCTTGGTCATCCAGGTGGGTAAGTATACTGGTCTCAGTCAACTAGATTCCAGTATTTTGTACTCAGAGGGTTCACCATTCATCCAAATGACTGTCAGTCAGGGATGAATGTGTAGAAGGATGTTAACAAACATAACAGCAACTGCTGCATAGTCGTAACTAAGATAACTCGCTGCAACAATTGCCGTTATGTCTGTTAACAGCCTTCTGCACATTCATCCCTGATTGACGAAGACATTTGAATGAATGTCTAAACCTTTCAGAGTATAAAATACTTTAATCCAGTTTAATCCAGTTGACTTGACTGAGCTTTCATTCAGGATAAATGGCAACAGTACAAACAATTTCCCTGTATCAATTTTGGAGTTAATCAGCAGAAATATGCAATAATTAATAAATGAGAAAAATTCAGTCTTAATTAGAACAAACATTAAATATCATTAAAGAATGTGCCATCTGAAAAGACAATGTACAGTGTGTTTAAAATGTGAATTTGTGAGGAAAAAGTACATAAACATTATGAATAACTGAACCTATATACAAAAAATTTACATCTCAGTTGGTTCCATGTTTAGCTTCACAGTGCTTGAGTCGTACATCAATTCATGAATTTGAAATTTAACATATCCTTTTTGCTGCAATGGCAGTCTCTGAAGTGCAGGAACCGGGCTGAGTAGGAACAGCTCATCCCCTGAGCGGGGAGGTGGTGTGGGTGCCGGAGCTTGCTGCAGCTTCTCCAATAGAAGCTCCTCAATTTCTTCCTCTCTCCTTCTCTTCTGTGCCATCAGCATCAGTTAAAAAAAAAAAACACTACATGTCAGTGGTGAATTTTAACGTAACAGTATGGGAAGTTACAGTTTGTGAAAATAGTTCAATTCAATTCAATTCAACTTTATTTATATAGCGTTATTTCACAACAACAGACATCTCATAGCACTTTCAAATGTAGGGCAAACCCCCACAACTGCAGAAAGACCCCAGCAATCAGGCAATCCCCTGTGAGCAAGCGCTTGGGGACGGTGGAGAGGAAGAACTCCCTTTTAACAGGAAGAAATCTCTAGCAGAACCAGGCTCAGGGAGGGGCAGTTATCTGCGGCAACTGGCTGGGGGGGTGAGGGGATAGAGAAGATGAGAAGAACAGACATGTAGAGAGCAAACATTAAAGGTGAACTGAACTCACCTTTTTGCCAAAAAAGTAGAATAGCAGATTAATTCCTTATTACCTATTGTATTTTTCAACACATAAAAGAAATTTTTAGGCCGTGCGATGGCCAAGCTATAAGCCGATAAACTTTTGCCTCTGGCTGGCAGTGCCAAACAAACCGGAAGTAATGCAGACGACGCTGCGTGACGTCACGAGTGTGAGCCTTATCAAAACAACAATGGCAGATGATAGCAGTTCCAGCAGTCAAGAACACCAGAGTTTTCAGAGTGAAGAGGCATTCAGGATCGGTGACAAGACAGAGGAGGATGCAGGAGTGTCAAGTGAACAGGAAGAGAGCGAGGGAGGCATCGAACCGTACAGATTAGAGCCAGAATTTTCGGGGGATTCCAGCACCGACTCAGACCGCAGCAGTGATGGGGTGGAGAGTCGCTTATTGAATACAGAATGGTGAGTCTTTACTTTGGCTACTTTGGCTGGTGAGTCTTTACTTTACTTTGTTTGGGGTGTCAGGATAAGGAAAATTAACAATAAAAAAGAAAGGGAAAAAAAACATCAGCATTTTTCCAACTTATTACAGTTATCCCTCACTTATCGCGTTTAATGCGGTCTTCCTTCGCTGGGTATAGGCGCTCGGCAGGGAGCGAAGCGAGGTAAAACGTCTCCGCCAATCAGCTTGCGAGATAAAACGTCTCGGCCAATCAGCTTGCGAGGTAAAACGTCACGGCCAATCAGCTTGCGAGATTCCCGAGCGGGCTGGGGAGCCGGGGAGAGCGGGCTCTCCGTGTTGATACCTGATGTTCTAACGTAGTCTCCCTGCCTTCTCATTAGAACATCAGGTATCAACACGGAGAGCCCGCACAGCTCAAAATCTACCTCTCTGACCACCGCTCCACTCCTCTCCGCCCACCTCTTCACCGCTCGGGAATCTCGCAAGCTGATTGGCCGAGACGTTTTACCCAGCTTCTCTCCCTGCAGAGCGCCTTCTTTATCGCTCATGTTGCTTAGTGGCACTTTTCGCTGTTCTCTTGTGCCTTTTTGTGCAAAATAGTGCTTGTGACGCCCTTGGGGGGGGTGACGCTACTTCGCGGTTTTTCACTTTTCGCGGTCGGTTCTGGTCCCCATTAAACGCGATAAGTGATGGATCACTGTATATCTAGAAACGCATCGCTTCCCGTTCGCTTTTCCTCCCCCTTTCTTTTCTTTCGTCGCCATGACAGCTTTCCTTGGCCACTGAACAGATCTTCCCAGGTGTTGGAAGTGTTTTGTAGTCGACTATCACGACAAAATGCACCAAAAACAACCAGTGTCGACGTGCTCGCAATGGTAAACATGAGGACTGGGTCACACTCGTGACGTCACGCGGAACTCCGGCTGCGCTTCGGCGGATTTGTCTGATTTTTCAGGGCGGGAAATTCTAAATCGCGATTTTCTCCAAGATTCCGGGATTTGTGGAGGGGGTACCAATGATAAATTATCTTTATAATTGTATGTACTATCACCCAGTGCCGTTCAATGCCGTTCAGTTCAGTTCACCTTTAAAGAAGAGAAGCCCAGTACATTATTGGAGGTCCCCCGGCTGTCTAAATCTATTAGCAGCAGAACTAAGGGAGGGTTTAGAGACACATGATCCCTCCTAATTGTAAGCTATATCGAAAAAGAAAGGCTTTTACCCTATTCTTGAAAACAGAGATCGAGTCTGACTCCTGAATCCAGATCGGTAAATGGTTCCATAGGAAAAGAGCTTGATAACTGAAGGCTCTGCCTCCCATTGTACTTTTGGAGATTCTATGTATTACAAGTAATCCATCATTTTGGGAGCATAATGCTCTATTAGGATGATAGGGTAGTATCAGATCTTTTAAATAAAAAGGGGCCTGATTGTTAAGAGCTTTGTAAGTGAGAAGAAGGATTTTAAACTTAATTCTGAACTCTATGGGAAGAGGGCAAAACCGGAGAGATATGATCTCTCTTTCTAGTTCCTGTTAAAATTCTTGCAGCAGCATTTTGGATCAACTGAAGACTTTTTAAAGATATTTTAGGACAACCTGATAATAAAGAGTTACAATAATCAAATCTAGAGCAAACAAAAGCATGGATCAGTTTCTCAGCATCACTCTGAGACAAGATGCTCCTAATCTTGGCAATATTACGCAAATGATAGAAGGCAGCCTTAGAAACAAATTTAATATGTGAATTGAAAAACAGATCTTGATCCAAAATAACTCCAAGGTTCCTCACAGAACTATTAACAGAAACAGAAACCACATCCAAACTAAGAGTTTGATTTGGAAAGGTATTTCTTAGGTTTTCTGGACCAACACGAATGACTTTAGTCTCATCTGAATTTAATAGCAGGAAATTACAAGTCATCCAAGCTTTGATTTCCTAAAGACAGGCTTCTAACTAACTAATTGATTACTATCATTTGGCTTCATTGACAGGTAAAATTGTGTGTCATCTGCATAACAATGAAAATGTATACAGTGCTATCTAATGATGTTGCCTAACAGAAGCATACAGTATATAAACTAAAAAGAGTAGGGCCTAGCACAGATCCCTGTGGAACTCCATGACTGAGCTTTGAGTTGGAAGAAAACTCATTATTGACGTGAACAAACTCGAGCCTATCAGACAAATAACATCTAAACCACTGCAGCAAAGTTCCATTAAGTCCAACATAGTGTTCTAATCTATCGAGTAGAATATTATGGTCGATAGTATGAAAGGCTGCACTAAGGTCTAAAAGGACAAGTACAAAAACAAGTCCATTATCAGATGCGATGAGGAGGTCATTAGTGACCTTCACTAAGGCTGTTTCAGTACTATGATGGAGTCTAAACCCAGATTTAAACTCTTCAAATAAACCATGTCCCTGCAATAAAAATAGTGGAAAAAATAGTGAAAAATAGTGAAATCAGGCACCAGGTTAAAGGGATGTCCACACCAAGCACGATAAAGATAACTATAAAATTCTATGCTGTGTTTGAAATGTTCATTTGCTCCCTATATAGTGTACTTCATAGCAAATCAGTCATTTTGTAGTGCTGTTCGAAGTCTTAAAGGATAATGTCATTCACTATATAGTGGACTCAAAATATGCCAGAATGCATTTGAAAAGTAGTGTACTGTATATGGTCACTATGTTAGCCAATGTATCCTATATTGCATTGTATAGCCAACAGAGAAGTGAGAGGAGAATGTCATATCACAACATAAACTACTTTAAATGTATTTTTATTCACAATTACAGTAAAAGCATTTTTTCTTACAAAACTACAAAATTACCATAAAAATTTTAGATTTATTCAAATCAAATTGACAGTACAGTGGAGCAGTGGTTAGCACTGTGGTAGCACAGCAAGGTGGTCACGGGATTGATTCCACCCCTGACCATCGTGAGTTTGATCCCACCCCCAGACTGTCGGTGACCCTTCTATGTGGAGTTTGCATGTTCTCCGCGTGTCTGTGTGGGTTTACTCCAGTTTCCTCTCACAGGCCAAAGACATGCAGGTTAGGTTAACTGGCATCAACTGGGGATTCTAAATTGTCCTTAGGTATGAATGTGAGAGTGAATGGTTGTCTGTCTTTCTGTGTTGGCACTGCGCTGGACTGGCGATCGGTCTAGGGTGTACCGTGCCTCTCGTCCAAAGATGCTGGGATAGGCTCCAGCTCCCCCAGCAACCCAAAAAGGATTAAGTGGTAGAAGATGGATGGATATTGTAGCAATATTTAATAAAATATAGTGTAATAAGGTACAGGAATTATTTATTTTATTTAGAAGTGGATGTGCATCGGGGACAGAGTTAAAACAGTCACCACAACACTCACTAAATGAAGTAGAAAAGCACTCGTAAAATGGGGCACCAGTTCTAAAAGAACAAATTATTGATTAATTCATGGATTGTACCTTAAATAACTTAATAAATCAGTCTCAAAAATTAATGAGTTATTTTACTGCTGTCACCCAGGAAAGCATATATGCAAAGGGAAATGCTTCAGCTTCTCTCGTTTACAAGTTTATTAAATGAAACTCATTCAGATTACATGACTGTGCAGTCAAATGGTGGGTAAACAAGTTCAGATGACCCGAAGGTGTTGGATATCACATCAACTGTTAATGGATTACTGAGCATAAAATCTATAGTTAAACCTCCGTGGAACCAAGAGGAAACCAGATTTTATGTTACAACTGTAATGCAATGGAAGACTGAGATAACTAACAAAATCAGAACGCAACTTTATGGTGAAAAATTGTATAAGCTGATTATCTGGAAAACAAACTTATGAATTATTCTACAAAAATTACCGGAGGTTATAAAAAAAAAAAAAATTATAAGAATTTTCCTTCAGTCTATAGCTTTGTCCTATGGCTGAGGGACTAATTGTACCATGAAATATTGGTTATGTTCAATTATAATTAACATTTAGGACATCTCGTTTAAACCCATCAGATAGGAAAATGGGAGTCTCACTTACGAACAGCTGTAGGTCCAGGTATACAGCAGTGGTTGGCGCCAGCCGCTGGTATTGTTTGGGAAGGCTCAGCGGCTCTTCCAGACAGCATTCAGAACACAGGACTCAACCGGGTGGGGCTAGCAAGAGTGTAGCCAGTGGAGTTAGCAGCTAAACCCCGGGCCAGGTGTGACGTCCTTTGGCAACCAGTCCAAAATTTAGAATGTCCATGGCACTGAAGACAACCCCAAAGGCTGAAGGGAAATGTATTTAGTCAGTTTCACCCACCAACTCCTGCTTTCTTATCATTGTCATAAGTGGGTGAGGCAGGGAAAGAAAGTCCAAAAATCTATATCAGTTAACTTTAATGGCGGGAAAATTCAAAAAATCCAAGAAAAATGTTTAAATAGGATAATAATGGCTTCTGAGCTGAAGACAAAAAGGATTTGAGAGTTTAACTCTCTTTAAAGGCGAGCTCATAGGAAAAAGAATGGTTTGTCCTCAGCTACCAGAAAACAGGCAAAAGCTTAACAAAAGAAGATTTAAGAAAGCTAGCACAGGACTTGACAAGGTTCAGACACACACAAAAGACTCCTTAAATCTTGAACATACAGGACTCACAGAACATCTTAGACAAAAACAACTTAAAGACAACTGAAAACAACTGAAACACAAAAACAACAACTGAACTGCTGGGGTGGCTTTGTTGGTATTTAACTGAAGCATGCTGCTGGGTCATAAAAATGGACTGCCAGCAAGACAGACCAATTATCTTCCATAAAGAGGAGTTTGAACGGGCTTTTGTCCAATGAGGGAACAGTTCTTTGTCTGTGAACAGCCAATCAAATGTGGGGGTGTTATCCAACCAAGTGGCTGCCTGGTGATTGGTGGTTACAATGTTAGATGGCACACAAGTTTCAGCAAGCATTCAGTTACCATGAAATCCATTTTATATACTTAATATAAACTCTAACTAAATTAAGTGACTCAAGGCTAATGTTCAGTGACCATGCATTTGTACTATTAATAATAAGTTCAACATTCATTTGAGTAACATTCATGAAAAAAAGAAACATTCCTAAGACATGCACTCACATTTAAATCAAGGATTAATGAATTATTGCAAACCATTATTGTCCATCACAAAGTGTGATTATCTTCACAGTGTCCACAGTTATCCTGTGGTATGTAGACTATAAAAAGTGTTAATGTTCAGTCAGAAATAGCACAGTTCCAGGTTGCACAAATAATGAAACATATTCCGGAGATGTCCACTAGGAGGTACTGTTGAGCTGTAGATAATTTTTAAGTCTTGGTATGTGTAAAGAGGGGGCAGCCTGCAGAGTTTTATGGGGCTTCTGGAAAGGCTCAAAAAGTTTATCAGCATAACCTGGCAGGTTAAGGAGTGAAAGTTGGAAGTTAATGACTTTTTAAGAGTATCAGTTCCTGGTACAAACGGATGCTATCAGCACAAACTGTCTAGTTGGGTTGACTCTAGAGGTTTTATAGTCCACTTAAAAGCAAGTCCTTATCAGGTTTCCCTACAAAAGCGAAGTTGTTTACACTGGGGTCCTGATGAAGAAACACAGCAATTCTTGACCAGAGTTGAGTGAGAGCTTCTTTAAGATGGAGAAGAGTGATTTCCTGAATTAGCCTGAGGAAAAGCTGATGCTACAATATTTACAACAAAATACATACTGGTATTCACTGTTCAAACACATAATCTGTTATGTTTTATTGTCTCACCATGATGATGTCATTAATGGCACCAGGAAAATAAGGAGAGCAATGTTTAAAAGCTGAAAATATTGAGTTTATTATATAGTTCCCTACATCTAAATTAACTATATAGTAGTGATGACTAGATAAGGTTTTCTTGAAGACTTGAGCCTTTCCATGAAAATAGTTCATATAGACAAAGACTCATGTGAAACTTAATTTGCTCTACTAGGCCATGTAGTCGACAAAAAGTATACAGCATGCAGATTTTTACAAGGGCATTATTGGTTTAATGTGTATTTTTCCATTTCAATAAATGTGCTGTCTTAAGGAATAAGAGAAAAAAGGAAATAATAAAACTCTTGTGACTACAGTGAATTTGCCTGTGTTACTTGGTGTGCTTGTACAACTTATCCATTTTAATTAAGAAATAATAACTTTTCAACAGTATATTCACCTCTGTCATAATTCTCATGCAGGGAAAAATAGCAATAGTGCCTCAGCATAATGATGCATAATAGTGATCCAAGCTCTTTGAAACACAACAGACACTTTACCTTGCAAATAAAAGTAAATTACAAGAATGACCCAGTTGGGATTTGAACCCCAGCCTCCCACTTGTAGAGCAGATGCTTTACTGCTAAGCCATCACTTCAGTTACAATAAAAATCCACTATTTGTGGAAAAAAAACATCAGTGGGAGAAATGCGATCAAACTGTTCCCAAACGGGAGAAGTCCGTGTTTTTGGTGCTGGCTCCATTTGAAAATTGGCTTTCACAAATCCCTTACGCATTCAAACATCGACAACACAAAACGTGAGGGACGGGGATTTCTATTGTGTATCGCTGCTCACTTTAATTCATGTTGCGTGCAAAATCATGAATGGCTTCCTGACCCAGTCATGTGGTACAACATCAACACATACAGTATGTCAGCAGTACACACCTAGAAACACGCGTCGCCAAATATTTCCTGGATCAGCTCGGAGCACCCTCAAAGCTCCGGAGCCTGCCCTCCCATCACTACTATATAGTGAGAAGTGAGGAACGAACATTTTCAAAACGGCGCTAGTTTTATAAAAAATGTTCCAACTCAGGTGGATGGCAGAGTCCACACTACAGTGAAAACTTTACCAAAAGTGGTATCAGAAACTTATGACTATTTCTTCCTTGTTTATCAGTAGGTGGAGAGCCAACCTACACAGGTGTGGTGTGGTGTGAAGCCAGTTTCTGGAGCTTGCAGTGCACATTTGATTAGGCTGTTTACAAAACTTTATCATTCAGAGTGGACACACATCTTTATCATTATAGTTGTTCATATCATTGTTTGTGTGGATGGCCCTCCAAAGATATATTGTAGAGAGAAATGAGCAGGCGAGGCAGTGAGCTAGATCAGCGTGGACTTTATCCTCTCTAACCACAAGTCAACAAGAATAACTGAGGTTGCTAGGCATCTCTCTTTTACATCTTACATCCTTGCCTAGCGACCTGGGGGTACACACCACAATACACACAATCACAATGCACGTCCCCACAAAGCCTGCCAGTGCATTAACATACTGTCCGGTGGTTCACACCACAATACACACAATCACAATGCACGTCATCACAAAGCCTGTCGGCGCATTAACATGCAGTCCAGTGGAGAAGCCACAATCTGCTCGGCGCATCCACCTAACAGTCCTTTAGTGTCTCCACCTCCGCTGTCCCATCTCGACCCCCCGTCAGCTTCTCTCCTCCTGTGCCATTCAGTCTGAGTGGAGAATGCAACGTCTAGGTCCCCACACCGGCCCCCACCAAACACTCAGAATGGGCCTTAACTCTCATGTCCTGTGGGTTTCAGCCGGCGTCCGTAGCGGATGAAATGGGGGGGGCTGCCGGCTCCGAGGGGCTGCTGTGCTAGTGGAGCGCTTGTGGAGGCACGTCCGTCTGTGAGGGAACATTGGGGGGGGGGGGGACATCTTCACCATGCAAGTGTGACTGAGCTGACGAGTTATTTTCCTGGGGAGCTCTCAGTGGGGGTCATCCGCGCCAAGGAGTTCAGACCAACACCACCTGCTCGTCTGCTAATACAAACATGGGCTTAAGCCTGTCTATGCAGACTGCTTCTCTGCCCCCCCCCCCCCCCGTCTAACACAAAATGTTTAGCCACAGGTTCCAACACTCTGAATGGACCGTCGTAGGGTGGGTCCAATGGGGTCCAGTGGGCATCGTGCCTGACAAACACGAATGACGCATCCTTCAAGGTCCTTGGGACGAAAGCGCGAGGAAAACAGTGGTGGGCTGTGCCGGGTACCATCCCTGCCTCTGCGCTACGTAGTGAAGGTGGGGATGGATCGATGTTCGGCACGGGGTTGTCAGGGAAAAATTCTTCGGGGAGCCGCAGCGGCTGGAAAAAAACAAGTTCTGCTGGGGAGGCAGCCAAATCCTCCTTTGGTGTGGAACGCAACACTAACAGAACCCATGGCAACCGGTCCACCCAATTTGTGTCTGTAAGTGAATCCCTGAGCGCTGCTTTATGCGACCTATGGAAGCACTCGCATAAGCTGTTGTCCTGGGGGTTGTACGCGGCCGTGCGATGAATGGTGATGCCCAGACTCTGGGCCATCGCAGACCAGAG
This sequence comes from Pholidichthys leucotaenia, assembly GCA_020510985.1. NCBI lineage: Eukaryota > Metazoa > Chordata > Actinopteri > Cichliformes > Pholidichthyidae > Pholidichthys > Pholidichthys leucotaenia. The sequence goes on along the minus strand of CM035845.1, from coordinate 245,018,346 downwards.
ATCGGAAACAAACTGCGGGCCCCGGTTGGACGTGATATCCGAAGGGGTGCCGAAGCGTGCCACCCATGTTGCCAAAAAAAAATGTGCAACTTCTGTAGACATGATGGAAGCTAGCAGCACCACTTCAGGCCAGCGCGTGGTGCGGACCACCACTGTCAGGAGGTGTGTAAATCCCTGCGATGGTGGGAGGGGCCCCACGAGGTCCACATGAACGTGGTCGAACCTCTTAGCTGGGACGTGGAACGGCTCGAAAGAGGCCTTTGTGTGCCTGTGCACCTTGGCTCGTTGGAACACTACGCACACTGCAGCCCACTCTTTCACCTGTTTGCGCAGGCGCTGCCAGATGAACATTGCACCCACAATTTTGACTGACGCACACACTCCCGGGTGCACCAGAGATTGAACGACTCGAAAACATGGCAGTGCCAAGTGCGTGGGACCGCCAGGCTCGAGCGGCCTGTGGAAGCATCACTGGGGGGGGGGGGGGGCATCTTGCAGTACTCTGCTCTCCAGCCTTAACCCTGTTGGTCCAGACTGGAACGCGCAAACGTCCGCGTCGTCGACCTGTTCGGCGTCCATGGCCATGTAATCTATCCCTACATAGACTGGGGCCACTAATGGGTGCAAGAGGCAGTCTGCCACCATGTTGAGTTTACTGGCCACATGCTGAACGTCTGTCGTAAACTCTGAGATAGCGGCCAGCTGTCATTGCTGCCGGGCCAACCATGGTTCCGAAACCTTGGTCATAGCATACGTTAGCAGCTTGTGGTCCACAAATGCAGTGAAGCTGTGCCCTTCCAGCCAGAACTGGAAGTGGCGTATGGCCAGATAGAGAGCCAGTAACTCTCTGTCGAACGCGCTGTATTTACGCTCATTGTCGCACAAAGACATGCTAAAAAAAGCGAGCGGCTGCCAAGAACCGGCGACGTGCTACTCCACGATGGCCCCTATGGCCACGTCCAATGCGTCGGTAGAGAGCAAGCCGCTGGGTTCGGGTGCACCAGTAGTACAGCGTTGGCTTGGGCTGTTTTGGCATCAGAAAACGCCTGCTTCCACTCAGGGGTCCAGTTGATGCTGTCCGCCGGTTTCCGTTTCTTAAGCGTGGCATACAACAGCTGCATGAGCTGGGCTGCACAGGGGAAAAACGGTTGTCAAAGTTAACCATCCCCAAAAACTCCTGCAGCGCCCTGACCGTCTGAGGCCAGGGAAAACCTGCCACTGCGGGCATTTTTTCCGGTAAGGGTATCGCGCCCTCCGGTGAAATACGGTGGCCCAAAAAGTTGATTACTGTAACCCCGAACTGGCACTTCACCGGGTTGATTTTTAACCCGTGGTCTTCCAAACTCTGGAAAACCATCCTGAGGTGGGCTACGTGTTTGTCCTCGGATGCGCTGGCCACCAGGATGTCATCCAGGTAGACAAACACAAAAGGCAGATCGCGCAGCACAGCATCCATCATGCGTTGGAAAGTCTGCGCCTCACCTTTTAACCCGAAAGGAACTCCAAAAAACAAACAGGGTTATTACTGCCATTTTGGGTATGTCTTCTGCGCTCACCAGGACCTGGTGGTACCCGCAGACTACGTCCACCTTGAAAAAAAATGCGTGCCCCGGTGAGGTGGATGGAAAAATCCTGAATATGGGGGATTGCATAGCGATCGTGCGCTGTGGCGTTGTTTAATCTGTGGAAATCTCTGCATGGTCGCCACAATCCCTTGGCTTTAGGCACCATGTGTAGCAGGGATGCCCATGGGCTGTTTGAATGCCTGATGATGCCCAACCTTTCCAAGTTGGCAAACTCCTTGTGCACACTGGCCAGTTTAGCTGCGTCCAGGCACCGAGGTCGTGCGAAAATGGGCGGCCCCATGGTGGTAATAAAGTGCTCTCTCCCCGATCCAAGATGGCGCCCACAGCGGTCGACATGGTGCTTCGCTGCGCTCTTTGTTTGTTTTTGTTTGTCAATTGTGTGTCTGCTTGCACTTATACCCGTGAAGAACTTCTAAATATCAGGACTTTGACCCCCACGGACCTCCTCCCAGTTTTTCTAGCCCCTGCCGCCGATCTGGTTTATTGTTTGGCTCGGAAAGTGAGATGGCGGAAGAGAGGAAGACGAGCGGGCGCTCTCGTACGACTTCGCAGGAGAGGCTCGCGAACGGCGCTGCCTGGCATATTTCTGTCCAATACCAACTCTCTCTCTAACAAGGTGGATGAACTGAGACTGCTGATGCGTTTTAAGGACCTCGCCTCCTCAGCTGTCCTCTGCTTTACTGAGACCTGGCTCCGGGAAAATATACCGGACAGCGCGCTGCGCCTCGACGGCTTTCAGCTCTTCCGTGCTGATCGTGACACAGAGCTTTCCGGCAAGACCACAGGAGGCGGTGTCTGCTTCTACATCAACTGCAGCTGGTGCTCTGATGTAACGGAAATTTCCAAACACTGTTCTCCTGCCTTGGAATTTCTTGTTATCAATTGCAAGCCCTTCTATTCCCCGCGGGAGTTTGCTTCTTTCATACTCATCGCTGTGTACGCCCCTCCCGACGCGGACACGCGCGAAGCTCAGCGCGTGCTCGCGGATCACATTCAACACACAGAGCGGAGTTTTCCAGACTCGCTGATTATTGTGGCTGGCGACTTTAATCAGTGCAATCTGAGCCACGATCTCCCCCGCTACAAACAGTTTATTAAATGCCCCACCAGAGGATTAAACACACTGGATCACTGTTACACCACAGTGAAAGACGCATATCGCGCTGTTCTTCGCGCTGCGCTGGGATTATCTGATCACGTGATGGTTCACCTCATTCCCACATACAGACAGAGATTGAAGCTCACTAAACCTGTTGTGAGCACTACGAAGATACGGACCAGTGATGCTGAGGAGAAGCTGGAAACGTGCATGGAAATATCTGACTGGGGCATGCTTAAAGGAGCCACGCATGATCTGGATGAGTACACGGACACTGTGAACTCATATATCCACTTTTGTGAAGAGAACATTCTTCCATCACGCACCAGGGTGAGTTACTCTAATGACAAACCCTGGTTCACAGCTAAGCTCAGACAGATCAGGAAGGAGAAGGAAGCAGCGCTGAAAAGTGGAGACAGGGACTGCTACAGGGAGGTTAAATACCGGTTTAACAGAGAGCTGAAGAGGGCTAAATCTCTATACTCAGAGAGACTCCAGCAGCAGTTCACTGCTAATGATTCGGCTTCCGTGTGGAGAGGACTGAGGCAAATCACCAACTATCGACCTAAGGCTCCTAAAGGTCAGGATGACAAAGCCCTTTGTCAGAGACTGTCCCAACACTATGCCCGTTTTGACACCTCGTCATCTGTGTCCAACTCCCCCCTCCCTCCAGCTCCACAGCCTCCACATTCCCTACTTCATTTAAGGCACCCCCCCTCCTCCCCCCCTCCCCTTATCATCAGTGAGCAGGATGTGCTCAAACAGTTCTCCAGACTGAACCCGCACAAGGCCCCCGGCCCAGACGGCGTGTCTCCCTCCACCCTGAGACTCTGTGCGAAACAGCTGGCTCCTGTATTCACAGACATTTTTAACACCTCCCTTAAGTTATGCCACGTGCCGTCCTGCCTCAAATCCTCCACCATCATCCCTGTCCCCAAGAAGCCACGGATCACTGGACTTACTGACTACAGACCTGTAGCGCTCACCTCTGTAGTCATGAAGTCCTTTGAGCGCCTGGTCCTGTCCCACCTCAAGTCCATCACCACCCCTCTCCTGGACCCGCTGCAGTTTGCCTACCGAGCCAACAGGTCTGTAGACGATGCAGTCAACCTGGCCCTCCACTCCATCCTGCAGCACCTGGACTCCCCGGGAACCTACGCCAGGATCCTGTTTGTGGACTTCAGCTCCGCATTCAACACCATCCGCCCCGCTCTGCTCCGGGACAAGCTGTCCCTGCTCAACGTGCCTGACTCCCTCTGCAGGTGGATCATCGACTTCCTGACGGACCGGAGGCAGCATGTGCGGCTGGGAAAGACTGTCTCAGACTATACTAGCATCAGCACCGGATCACCCCAGGGCTGTGTACTTTCCTCCCTACTCTTCTCCCTTTACACCAACTCCTGCACCTCCAGCCACCAGTCTGTCAAGTTGATCAAGTTTGCGGACGACACCACCCTCATCGGGCTCATCTCCAACGGCGACGAGTCCGCCTACAGGAGAGAGGTGGCCCAGCTGGCGTCCTGGTGCGACAATAACAACCTGCAGCTGAACGCTCTGAAGACAGTGGAGATGATTGTAGACTTCAGGAAAGTCACAACCCCTCTGCCCCCCCTCACCCTCTCAGGCTCTCCCATCACCACTGCTGATTCCTTCCGCTTCCTAGGCACTACCATCACCAGGGACCTCAAATGGGAGCTGACCATCAGCTCACTCATCAAAAAAGCCCAGCAGAGGATGTTCTTCCTGCGGCAGCTGAGGAAGCTCAAGCTACCCACCAAGATGTTAGTGCAGTTCTACACAGCCATCATCGAGTCCATCCTCACCACCTCCATAACCGTGTGGTACGCAGGAGCCACTGCCAGGGACAGACTAAGGCTGCAGCGCGTCGTGCGCACTGCTGAGAAGGTGATCGGCTGCAAGCTCCCATCTCTCCAGGATCTGTACATCTCCAGGACCCGGAGGCGTGCTGGCCGGATCATAGCCGATCCCTCACACCCTGGTCACGTACTGTTTGCCCCCCTCCCCTCTGGTAGAAGACTTCGGTCCATCCAGACTAAAACCTCCCGTCACATGAACAGCTTCTTCCCCTCTGCCATTAGACTGCTGAACACTAAGTGACTCTCGTGCACCATGTACAGCAGCTCAACCAGACTCATGTTAATCATCACTGTTTTCTTCCTGCATTACCGACTGCACTATATAGTTCTCCACAGTATCTGCTGCTGGCTAATATATATTTTAACTGTTGACCAGTATCACTTAATCTTATCCTACACTTTATTACATGTATAGTTTATTTCTCTTATCTTATCATGTTTAATGTTGCAGCACTGTACCGAGACAAATTCCTAGTTTGTGTACTACATGAACAATGGCAATAAACCTGATTCTGATTCTGATTCTGATTCTCTACCTCGTGTTTAGTGACAGCCGCCAAAAACATTGGGACCGTGAGTACTGGGAACTGGGTTAGTAGTGTGTGGAACTTACCCCCTGGAGCTGTGACATTGTGGACCCGGTGTCCACATCAAATGTGTTGCTGTTAGCCACATCGACTAATAGCCCGTGTGCACACAGAAAATCTGCACCCAAAATGGGGGAGTCACATGCCGCTATGATGAAGGACCATTGGTAGGTACGGCCATGCAAGGATATGGTCAGTGTACTCTCACCAAATGTCTTAATGTCTGAGCCGTTTGCGGCTGCCAGCTCGGGGCCACTACTTCCAGCCAGCCGGTCTGCGTCGGATGGCAGGATGAGGCTCTTTTGGGAGCCGGAGTCCACAAGGAACCGTCTCCCCGAGCGTGAGTCAAGAGACAAGACCATGACAATGATACTACTAATAATGACCAACAACCAAAACTGAGGCACGGATAATGATCACGTAGATCATAACAATAATGAGCAAGAACCAAAAAACACAAATCATGCAACAACTAAAGGCAAGAATGTGAGTTCCAGCCCATGTCTTGAAAAACACAGGTTTGGAGCAGGTCAGAATTAAAATTTCAAAACAAAATCTCAATGTCAAGTTACACATTTAGCAAACTGCAAAACTGACAAATGAAATAAAGAGCCTCTCATTCAGGCCTGAAATGTGCAGTGTTTTAATTTATTTTTTTTGTTTAATATTTAGAATAGTAAATTCTTCCAGTGCATTTTACTGTTTTTACAGGATTGTTCATTTAAACGACCACATTCAGACCATTTAATTTTAAATATTATGAATATTTAACTTGTGTTTGACTTAAAACAAACTGAAAATCAAATTACAATATCTGACAGAACAATCATGTCATGTGCGGAGCTGGTATTTCAGCTCCGCCCATGATTTGTGGCTGTAGCTTCTTATTTTTGTTAATTGGTTCCTGCTGGCAGGTTGAGCCCTGAGCTAGGCCCTTGCCAGTCTACAGTCACACGCCTCTCTCTGCCAGAACATCCACCAGCTGTCAGTTATTTTCTTTTGTGTTCCTGCACACACACACACACACACACACACACACACACACACACACACACACACACACACACACACACACAGACTCCCGCCACACACCTGTGTCCACTTGTCATCCATTAGCCTGCTTGGTATTTATTGGGTGACAGTGGGGGCATTCAGGGTCGTGGCATCAGTCTACACTGCAAACTCTAGTCTATGGTCACCTGCCTATGTTGATGTTCTGGAGCTGTTGGGTTCTCTTTTCCCTTGGACTACTACGGTGTTGTTTTTCCCCAGAGCCTACTGAGCTCCGATGCCCTATGTAAGTCTTCCCTTGTTATTAACTGCCCTCCTTTTTCACTGCCCGGTTCTGCCCTGGGAGTGCATGGGGCTTCTCCTTCTTCTAAATGAGCTCGGACTCCCAGCGCTTGTGTGCCTGACTGTGTTTTCCCAACTGAACATTTTCTTGTATTTTGTGTGTTTTTTGAGTTGTCCCATTCTGTTAATAAATACGTTCACCTGCGTTTTGGGCTTGAACTAATTCACCTGTTCGCTGCGAGATTACACAGCAGACATGACAAATCAAATATCAAATATTTGATATTTAATTGGTCACTCCTAGTTTGAATAGAGATCAGGTTTTCAGAGAAACCTTCCTCTTCATCAGGTTTTTATTAAGATCAGGCTGTGTGAAGGGATTCTGACTGAAAAGAAATAAAAAAAATCACAAAAGAAAAAAAGGCAATTATCATGCCACACAAACAATACTAACTAGACAGGCTTGTAATGCTGTGTGTGTTTGAGTGCAGTGTTCCCTCTGGCTTAAAGACCTTGGTGCGGTGGCAACATATTTTTCTGGGGTGGGGGGTGGGGGGCAGAAAACACATATTTATGAAAATGTTAATTTTATACTATTTATTTCTTTTTTAATTTTGCATATAATTATAATGCATCAGATTTATATAGCGCTTTATCATAGACACTCAAAGACGCTTTTTACGGATACATTATTCATTCACTCCAGACAGACAATGGTAGTGGCAAGCTACTACTGTAGCCACAGCTGCCCTGGGGCAGGCTGACGGAAACGTGGCTGCCAATCCGGACCAATGGCCTCTCCAGCCACCACCGAACATTTATACACATTCATACCCAGTGTTATGGACACTGGAGGCAAGGTAGGTAAAGTGTCTTGCCCAGGGACACAACGACAGGATATCTGGGAAGAGCGGGATTCGAACTGCCAACCATCTGGTTATTGGGCGACCCGCTCTATCTCCTGAGTCACTGTCGTGCATATGGAACTTACAATTTGAAGCATTGTATAACGAAGACTTGAATGTTGGAATATTGGGCTATTTGCGGTCCCACCCAGACGTCCTGTATTTGGACTTTTTGCTGGTGTCATCCTTCTCTCCTTCCTCTGCTCTCACCTCTCCTGGACCCTCTGCCTGAACACTTTCCTCTCCTTGGCTCCTTTCTTCTGTCTAATCTTGCCCTCTCTGAGCTCTGTCTAATTCAGGTTCTCTCTCTGTCTATGGTGGTATACAAACAGGTTAGAAAATATCAAGTGCCAAGTAAATTAAAGGAGACAACCAAAAATTTCGAGTTAAGGGTACAAAGAGCACCCACTTAAAACTTGAATAATGACTTCAGTCTTGAAGGTTTGAGGTTTTTCTTCAACATTTATAACAATTTTCTTATAGCTTTCTACTTTTCTCTGTAAATTTATCTAAATTTGAAACCATTTTCTTCAAATTTGTAATTTCCTCTTGTAAAATTGACCTTTCTTGTACATTTGAAACATTATTATAAATTTGTGGATTATTTTATGGCCTAATTTTGTTTGTTTTGTTAAAATAAAATTACTGTTTTGTTAAATAAATTTGAAACAGACTGCATTTTTTTTTAACTTTTCCTTATAACAATTTACATTTTTGACCATAACTTTGCAGTCAGAACAGAACAATAATTTAACTTTCATTACAAAGAAAAAAAAATTAATAAAATTGTATTTAATGATTTAGATTATCTTAAATGGCTTCCACTTCCGCCCTCCAAAGAGAGCAGACGCTTTTCTTCCCCGCTCCGGCTCCCTATCTCTCTCTCTCCCTCCCTAACTGACTGGATTCCAGCTTGCTATCGTCTGTGTCTGCGTGTCTTTACTGCTGATTTATCTAACGAAATTATGGATTTAATATGCTGGGCTTTGAACGCAATCGACACTGTTTTTTCAACGAGGAAATCAGGCCTGGGGGAGCCTATCTGTCCTGCAGGGACTGCTGCTGCCGGTTATTTAAAGGACACAAGCAATTGGAAACTCTTGTGCCTGTGTGATCTTTCTATTGAAGATATTGAAGATTTATATCTTTTCGGAGCAATGGTCATCGGAATTCTACTGATTGGCTTTGGGATTGTTCTGGTGCACCGCAAATTGAAGAAGATGGACAGAGCTTATCAAAAAGCGGACCCGGCGAAGCTCTCTCATCATATTGACCAATTGGGCAGGACTCTGACAGCAGCCAATGGAGAACTGTACAGGAAAATGGATTACATCACGATCACGCTGAGAGCTGTTCACGAATCGATCTCAATGCCTGGCCATGATGGAATTGGAGCACTGAATCCGTAGGAGAATAGAAAGTTTTTTCTCTGAAGTCAGTGCTATTCGACCTGTTTTTTCGGCACCCTCAGCACTCAGTCCTCCTGATAATCAACAGTATAATTGTTTTCATAACATTGGCGGGCAGCATCTGACTCTCAAGGACAGCTGTCTGGCTCAACTATTCCATCTGCCGTGCTGAAGGACATGTGCCTTTGCTTCAGACTCTAGTTATAACATCTGCTGAGGAAGAGACTATTGCTGTCCACCTAACTGATTTGCCACTGATTGCATCCAACTCACACATACTGATCCATTTATACTGATGAAGACATTCACTCACTGCTCTCTTTGTGTCATTGTGTGGATTCTATTGTCTGCTAATTGTGCATTGAGAGTTTTTTTCTTGTAATCATAATATCGGTCATATATGAACTTTATTCTGATCAACAATGCTTTTTTCTCTCTCCTATTGTGTTCCCACCCCCCACCCCCCGCCTGCTATTCCCTTCCTGCTGACAGGCGCCTCCACGGCTCGCCGCGTCATTGAGAATGTCATTTATGACGTTTTCAGTGTCAAGTCAAATTCCTCGTGTATTTACCTGTTATTTACTTGTAAATGTGCTTGGCAATAAACTTATTCTGATTCTGATTCTGATTCTGATGGCCAAGGATGCCATTATTTCTGTAATAATAGTTATATATATTTATAGTTTTTGTTGTTGTTGTTGTTTTTAGAAATCGCCTCATCGCCAAGAAAAAACTCCCTTATTTTGAAATCCAAATGTTGGCATGTTTCGTTTGTCTGAAGGCTGCTGGCGGATTAAAATCACTGACTTTTTGAATTCCGCTCATCTTAACTTGCCAGGTACATATTTGGGAACATAACTTAATATTGTAGTGGCTGGTGAAATACATTCTCAGCAATTCAGTAGTCCCCCTTGCCTTTCCCTTCATATGAAGCTGGCTGCATATGAATTCTAACCACATCCCTTAGCTAAGCAACTCTTCCGTTATTGTTCCCGTTTCCAGCAGGTTAAAACCATGATAAAAGCCCCCAGTGCTTACATACCTCTTCTGATTTTTTTTTTCCCTGTGTTAAAAGTACATTAACAAATTTATGTTTCTGTCAGACAGTCAAGCCCTATTATGTTGCAAGTCCCCTCTAGTCCGCCTTGGTCCATGTATGCTTTGGACGAGCCCAGCACACACGCAGTGATGTACATGCTCACTTTTTTCATCTACCCAAGCCAAGCGGTTGACGCATGCACACAACCATCATTCGTAGTGTCACTCCCACCCGATAGGTAGCGCCAAGGCGCTGACATTCTAGGATTTTCACCAACAAAGAAAAGTTGGACTTCTTCTCAAAGTTTCTCTTCAAATAGAGTACATTTCTGCTGTTTGACTTCCCGGTTTTCACTCCTTTTCCACAAAGATGCTGCTGCCGCTAGCGAGACACTGCCTGCTGACTGACTGGAAAGGTCGCGTGGGCAGGGCGCTTCTACACCCAGCGCAGATGACGACCACACACGTTGTTCATGTGTGCGCTTGTGGAAAGTCTTTGCTTCATATACTTTTCTTAAATTCATATCTCCTTCTTGGCGTGGCAGTAAATTTTCTGGCGAGGCAGCCCGCCACCGAGAAATGTTACCAGAGGAAACCCTGGACTGTCTTCATTTAAATCTGGTGAACCAACCTCTCCCTGTCTCTTTCTGCCTCACAGAGGGTCCCTTGTCCCCTGACTGAACGGTGGCCTGGGTCCTGTCTTCCTCGACCCCTCGACCCCTTGACCCCTTGACCCATGTTACTAGTCGTCTCTCTCGGGGTGGTAAAGTGGTCAAGGAAAGACAGAACCGCAGAATGTTTCCATCTTCTCTGAGACCCTTGCATAGACCCACTCCTATTACTTTCTGTCTCCTTTCGTTTTTCTTTTTGTAGGTGTCCCTGAGGCCCTTCCACTTTCTGACAAGAAAAAAATATTAACATGAACCGCTGAACTCGAGTATCTGTTAAGCCAGACAACACTGGAAAAGTCAGCTATACTAACCAGCAACTCATGCTAAAGCTACCACTAGCCAGCTCGTAGGCCAATAAATGGAATAAAGTAAAAAAAAAAATAAATAAATAAATTGAAAACTTATCTGGTAAATCCACGATTTTGCCAACTTTTCTCCATGCTCACTCTTTTTTCATTCTGTCACGGTAAGCAGTAATGGTACAACTATAAAGCTCCGGAAAGCTGCAAGCCACCACAATCAGCTTGTCCACCATTTTTGATTCTGCTCCAGTCACGTAGACACACAATGTCAAAGCTGATTGGCTATTGCGTATACACGTCAAGCATTTTTTTCTCCTTCGCCGAGCCACGGATTCATGAGTATTTGCGTTGCCCAGTGCAAAATTGTGTGTGCTTGTGTCTTTCCATTTAGTTTGTATGGATTTGCCCCACGAGTTCGCGTTTGGCGTGAACACACCTTTAGGTTTATTGTTGATTCTGGAGGGTCAGAACAAAATAAAAATAAAATATTTTTTTCTAACATCTACCACCGTTATCAACACCTCAGCATCACACTCCATTAAGTTATTATTTTTTTATGTTGCGCTTTCCCGCAGGATTGACAATCGCTGTTTGACAGAACACCGACAGAAGGGGCATTTTTATTCACTTACATAGTCATTAGTGTAGGACCCGACACAGAGTAAAGAGACTGCACATGCAATGACTTTCACGTGAGGTGGGATGTATAATGAAAAGGAGTGGAGAATGAGGCATGCACACCGTTTTCTTCATCTGAAAATTTTTGTGAGTACGGCATCTTTCAGTATGAAAGCTGCACAATCAACCACAGACAAGGGGGTCGAGGGGTTGAGGAAGACAGGACCCAGGCCACCGTTCAGTCAGGGGACAAGGGACCCTCTGTGAGGCAGAAAGAGACAGGGAGAAGTTGGTTCACCAGATTTAAATGAAGACAGTCCAGGGTTTCCTCTGGTAACATTTCTCGGTGGCGGGCTGCACAGACAACCTCCGGCCATGTGCACAGTGAAGTTATGGTCTGAGGAGGCAATGGACACTCTAAAGGGCTGTTTTGAAGCCACTGCCTGGAAGCAGCTCTGCGATCCACATGGTGAGGACATCGATGGCCTCACTCACACCTTCACGGGCTACCTCAGCTTCTGTGTGGACAAATCCGTTCCCACCAAGACCATATGGTGTTGCTCAAACAACAAACCCTGGATCAACCCTGAGATAGAAACACTTCTGAGAGAGAAGAAGAGGATCTTCAGGTCTGGGAATAGGGAGATGCTGAAGTCCGTACAGAGGGAGAACTCAACCAACACCCCCCCACTCCCAACACACAGCCCCCCATCCTGACCCTGACCAGGACCCAGGTGAGGACGGAGCTGAGGAAGGTCAAGGCGAGGAAGGCGTCGGGACCAGACGGCATCAGCGCAAAGCTCCTCAAGTCCTGTGCAGACCAGCTGTGTGGGATTGTGACGTACATCTTCAACCTGAGCCTGAAGCTGGAGAGGGTACCACAGCTGTGGAAAACATCTTGTGTGGTACCTGTACCAAAAACTTCCCACCCCAAAGACCTGAACAGCTACAGACCAGTGGCCTTGACGTCCCACTTGATGAAGACCCTGGAGAGACTGCTCCTTGCTCACCTCCGCCCCCTGGTGGAACCAGCGATGGATCCACTCCAGTTCGCCTATCAGCATGGCACTGGGGTGGAGGATGCGGTGATTTTCCTCCTTCACCGTTCTCTGTCCCACCTGGAGAAGCCCAGGAATGTGGTGAGGATCATGTTCTTTGACTTCTCCAGTGCTTTCAACACCATCCAACTGATGATCCTGAAGGACAAGCTGCTGCGCGCAGGGGTGGACCAGCACCTGTCATAATGGATCCTGGACTACCTCACATACCGGCCTCAGTTTGTGAGAACCCGGGACTGTGTGTCCGACATGATCATCGGTAGCACGGGGGCCCCCCAGGGAACGGTGTTGGCTCCCTTCCTGTTCACTCTTTATACTGCGGACTTCTCACACAACACAACACACTGCCATCTACAGAAGTTCTCTGATGACTCTGCGATCGTTGGCCTCATCTCCAATGGAGATGAAGCTGAGTACAGAGGGCTTATCCAGGACTTTGTGGACTGGTGCCATCGGAACTGCCTCCAGATCAACGCGAGGAAAACTAAGGAGCTGGTGGTGGACTGCCGCATGCATGGACAACCCCTCACAGCACCAGTAAATATACAGGGAACAGACATTGAGATGGTGACATCCTACAAGTACCTGGGTGTTCATCTGAACAATAAACTAGACTGGTCACACAATACTGACGCACTCTACAAGAAGGGACAGCGCAGGCTGTTCCTACTGAGGAGACTCAGGTCTTTTGGTGTACAAGGGGCGCTGCTGAAGACATTCTATGACACGGTGGTGGCATCAGCCATCACTTTTGGAGTGGTCTGCTGGGGCAGTGGCATTACTGCAGCCGATAGGAAGAGACTGAACAAACTGATCAAGAAAGCTAGCTCTGTCCTGGGGCAGCGCCTTGATCCGGTGGAGGAGATAGGAGAGAGAAGGACGGTGGCTAAACTGTCATCTCTGCTGGAGTCCGAGTTCCACCCTATGCAGGACATACTGAATGCACTGAGGAGCTCATTTAGCAGCAGACTACATCATCCCAGGTGCACAACCGAGAGGTTTCGCAGGTCCTTCCTACCAACGGCTGTCAGACTGTACAACCTAAGCAGGGCTGCTCGCAGAGATAGCAAAAAGACGTAACAACCTAATAGTTTTTTGAATGCAAAAGATGCAATAGACTTACACAATAGTCCCCTCCGGCATACAACTAGGAAAATACCGGTCGCTGTGGAGGGTGAGAATATGTATGGGCACATAATCATACCATGTAGGATAACTAAGTCGACGGTTGTGCTGTTTCATCCCATCTAGCAACAATGCTCTGCACTGTGTGTGTTTATATATTTACATATTTATTCCACCTAGCTGCAATGCTCCGTACTGTGGGTGTTTATATATCTACATATTTATTCCATCTAGCTACAATGCTCCGCACTGTGTGTTTATATACTCATATATTTATTCCATCCAGCTACAATGCTCTGCACTGTGTGTCTGTGTGTATATATATATATTTATAGTAATATGTACATATGTATATTAGCTGCTCTTGCTTGCTTGCTTTTTTTCTTGCCTTCTGATTGTTGCTCTGAGTGTTGCTATCCCTGTGCTGTTGCAATCCTGGAATGTCCCCGTTGTGGGACTAATAAAGGCTTAACTTATCTTATCTTATCTTATCTTATCTTACAATCCTTTATACATGAGGTCCCTGGGGATTGGAGAAGATGTGTAGTGGCCCCATTTTTCAAGACCAAGGGTAATGCTCAAAGCTGTAGCAACTACAGAGGCATAAAGATGATCAACCACACTATGAAGCTATGGGAAAAAGTTGCTGAAATCATGTTAACAGGAGAGGTGGCAATCAGTGAGCAGCAGTGCAGTTTCACATAAAGAAAGATTACTACAAGATGCAATGTTTGCTTTAAAGAGTGTTAATGAAGAAGTAGAGAGGAGATGAGAAGGAGTTGCACTGTGTCTGTGTGGATCTTGAAAAAGCATATGATAAGGTCTCAAGAGAGGAAGTGGTACTGTATGAGTATGTCAGGAATGGCAGCGAAGTACATGAGGGTGGTGCAGGACATGTATGAGGACAGTGAGACAGTGGCGAGGTGTGATGGAGGAGTGACAGATGTATTCAAGGGGATGGTGGAATTACATCAGGGATCAGCCCTGGGCCCCTTTGTGTTTGTTACGCTGATGGACAGGCTGACAGACAAGATAAGGCAGGAATCTCCCTGGACCATGATGCTTGCAGATGACACTATCATCTGTAGTGAGAACTGTGAGCAGAGAGAACCAGTAGAGGAGAAGGTATGCTGTGGAGAGAAGAGGAATGAAAGTCAGTAGGAGTAAAACAGAATACATGTGATTAAATGAGAGGGAGGCATGTGAAGAGCTGATGTAGTGAAAGTAGTTGAGTTTCAACACATGGGGTCAACCATCCATTACACTGGAAAATGCACAAGAAAGGTGAAGAAGAGAGCAAAGGCAGCGTGGAATTGGTGGAGATGAGTGTGAGGGGTGATTTGTGACAGAAGAATAGCAGCTCGAGTGAATGGGAAGATTTAAAAGACAGTAGTGAGATCTGCTATTATGTGTGGGTTGGAGATGTGGCAATGATGAAAAGACACCAGGCAGAGCTGGAGTTGGCAGAGTCGAAGATGATAAGATTTGCATTGGGAGTGACTAGGAAAGGCAGGATTAGGAATGAGTATGGCTGCATGTCCACCAAATGCGTTTTTTGTCACCCGACCGTCCTGAGCATTTTTTTTTTTTTTCAGCATTTGTGCACTGCGCTCTGGTGGAAAAAAAAAAAAAATCTGTTCCCTGTATCTCTGCAACAGCTTGTCACTCACAGTTCAGCACTTCCACTTTCCTATGGTCAGACTTTCCACTGATGTTATAATAGCAGTCTATAAATAACAATGGACAGAAAACGTGTTTTAGCAGCTCTGGATGTGAAATATGATGACACTGAAAGCAAGAGTTTGTGTACAGACTAGTACCAGTGTCCTATGTCCCGCCCACGCAGCAGTTCTGATTGGCTGCTTAGGTCTGACATTGATGAGCTCAGGTGCAGTCTGTGAAAAGTTGAACTTTTTTCAACTCTGAATGCCCTGAGCACCATGACAAAAAACGGCCACTGCCAAGCACGTTTCAGCGCCGAGGGCGCTCAGCGCTGTAAACACTGAACTACATAGAGAATGAATGAAAAATCGCCGGCCAGAGTGGGAAAAACACGTTTGGTGGACACGCAGCCTTAATCAGAGGGACATCAAAGGATATTAAAGATGGAACTGCCAGGTAGGATGAAAGGAAGAAGACCAGAGAAAAAAATTCATGTATGTAGTGAAGGAGTATATGTAGAGAGTTGGTGTTACAGAGGAAGATGCAAGGAAAAGGGTAAGGCAACCCCTAAAGAGAGCAGCCAAAAAGAGAAGAAGGCATGGTATGACAACTGTGACAGTTATGACACAAAACTCAACTCGGTTGCTATACAGCTCACAAACGGCTCACACAAACTCGCACACATAAAATAAATAATTGTAATTACCAGATACAGTAAAACAAAAAATGGCAGAGCATAATGCTAAATCTGTCACAGTGTGGGCCATTTTGCTACAGTGATTTTTATCCCTTTTCTGAATGCATCCATCCATCTTCTTCTGCTCAATCCTTTTTAGGTCGTGGGGGGCTGGAGCCTATCCCATTATCTTTGGAAGCGAGGCAGAGTACACCCTGGACAGATCGCCAGTCCATCGCAGGGCCAACACAGAAAGACAGACAACCATTCACTCTCACAGTCATACCTAAGGACAATTTAGAATCCCCAGTTTGATGCCAATTATCCAACTTTATTTTTGAAGCACTTTGTAAACAACTATAGATGAAACAAAATGCTGTACATCAGGCATAAATAAAATGTAAAATACGAAAGAAACTATTATCTTTCGTCCTATGTCTGACTTCCTGTCTATCATGTCTGTTCACCCGTCTTGAGACACACCTTCTTCTTTCAGCTGCTCCCTTTCGGGGTTGCCGGAGCGTATCATCACCTGATGTTGTGATGATATGATTTGGCAAGGGGTTTACGCTGGATGCACTTCCTGACACATCTGGACTGCAGACAGGCCAGTCTTGTGCCCAGTCTCTGTTGCTACAAAGCCACGCTGTTGTAATGTGCAGAAGGTGGCTTAGCTTTGTCTTGCTGAAATAAACAGGGACAACTCTGAAAAAGACATTCCTTGCATGGCAGCATATGTTGCCCTATATCGGGGTGTCCAATCATGTGCCATGGAGGATCAAGGCCCTGCAGGCTTTACCTGCAAGCAGTGTCTTCAACAGCAGATTTCACTGAATTTCTCCTCACTGACTGCGGATAAGTGAAAACACCTGCTGAAGAGACTGGGTAGAAAAGAAAACCTGCAAGGTCTTGGTCCTCCATGGCACATGATTGGACACCCCTGCCCTAGATCATAAAATCCCTAAAGTCCTTGCAATTGTACAGTGAGAAACATCGTTCTTAAACTGTTGGACTATTTACCCACACAGTTGTTCACAAAGTGATAAACCTCACCCCACCCTTGCTTGTGGATGACTCAGCTTGCTCCTTTTATACCAAATCATGACATTTACCTTTTTCAATCAACCTTTTCACCTGTGGAATGTTCCAGAAAGGTGTTTTGTTTTTGGTTTTTTTTGTTTTTTAGCATTCCTCACACTACTTTTGCAATCTTTTCTTGCCTCTATCCAAGCTTTTTTTGCAACATGTTGAAGACATGAAATTCAAAATGAGTCAATATTTGAAAAAACAAAACAAACAAAAAAACAATAAAATTTATTAGTTTGAGCATTAAGGGCCAGATTTGCTAACACAATGTGCCAGTCCAATACTTTTTCTTAAAAATCTATTTTATTTTATTTATTTATTTATTTGACCATAAAGACAAAGCAATAAAAACAAGGAATCAAAACCAAAAAATAAACATAACCAAAAAAATGTCTTGTTCAAAAGGAGTGGGAAGAAACCAACGCTCATATAGTTCCACCCATTCTCCATACCCAGTAAATTATAGTATCATTCTAGTCATTATCCACCCCAAAATTACATTCAATATACTATACCATAATATATATTGCATCTTATAATTAAATTATGCAATAGAAATAATACAACAATGACAATTTATAGTGACAATAATACCAGCATCTATGTAGATCCTTGTATTTTTTTTAAATTTAATATGTTTTACACAGCATCTCAACGTCATTGGAAGTGGGGTTTGTAGATGGGTTACGGGATGATATGCATTTAAACATGTTGCTGTAACCCTCCTCCTCATCCCACAATACATTTTAATTACAACATACTACATCCTGGTGTACCAGTAATTAAAGCATTTGTAGGCTGGTTTACTTTTTAGAGCAGGGTTCTGCACGTCCGATTGCACCTTAAAAATGAATGTTGCTCAGTCCTGCTTTGATTTTATAAATATTTATGGTACACCACAAATCAAGATTTTTCATAGTTATTCACGGGTCCTGTATGTTCCTCTTAAAATAGATAAAACATCACCAAAGTTAAAAAAAAATAAAATCTTAATCTAAAATTGCTTTAAGGAACAGATTAATGACTTAAATAAACCACTTGTTGATGACACATCTAAATACTGTATATTCATAAAAAATGGTGTTGAAAAATTACACATTTGCAAAACTAAAAAAATCACAATGCTCATCACATTCTAACAAGTTACATCTCAGAGAGACTAGAGCTATACAGGATATGCACGTGATGTCAGAGAACAGAACTCATGGCAGTTACAAAACACTGAGTGGCAAAAAAGGCTGTATGCAGTAAAACACAAAAATACACACAGTATTCAGTCACAGCAGTACATGGAGTGCTTGCTTGCATTGTAGAGAGCTAATCTTATCAATCCATCTCGTATTAATTGACAAAAAAAAATTGATAAATCAATACAGGCTCAGAACCAGTTCTTCACTTGTGTGCTTTTACTCACACATCACTACAGTAAAGTAAACAGTGTGCCATTAACAGCTAATGTCAAAAAAGGCCCTCTGTGTACTGCTTTGACTAAATATTTTGTGTGATTTTTATGTTTTACTGGATACAAATTAAAGCTACCATATGTGTTTGCCACTCAGTGGTAGGCAACTATGGTAACTGCTTTATAACTAAACAATTCTGTTCCAGTGCATCCCCTTTATAGAGTAAAATCACTGGAACAGAATTCTTTACAGTTACAGGGCAGTTTCCGTAGGTACACAAGCTGCCACATGTGTTTGAGTGGCAAACACATGTGGAAGCTTTAGTTGTTATGCAGCAAAACATAAAAATTACACAAAATATTTTGTCACAACAGCAAACAGAGTGCCCTTTTTTACTTTAGATGTTAGTATCTCACTGTTTACTTGCCCATAGTGATGGGTGTGGAAGAGCATATATTAATGAAGAACTGTTTCGAAGCCTTTAATTGTTTATTTATCAATTTTTTTTTCAATTAATATAAGATGGAATAATAAGATTCCCTCTTCGCAATGCAAATAGCCACTCTGTCTACTGCTGTGACTGAATACTTTGGGTTTTTTTTTGTTTGTTTTACTGCATACACCCTAATGCTGCAACTTATTTTTGCCACTCAGTGTTTTTAACTGCCTTGAGTTCTGCTCGGTGACATCATATGCATACCCTCTATTGGCACCCATTGGAGGTCTATGGTCACAAGGGTGTTGACTTTACTTTTTTTTATTTTTTTAAAGTTGGTATTTCTAACAGCTCATTGGTAACACAACTTTAAGTGTCTTAGTACTTGCTATATTCAACAAAAATGTGAACTGGCATAAGAGTCAGTTGACGACAAAGACAAAAAATATTCTTCTAATTTCTCTTTGTTTTTTTTTCATTTATACTAAGGGAAAGAGTCCTTTTAAAGGCTGATTAAATAACTGAATACTTGAACTGTAAAATAAGTGTAACTAAATAATTTTATTTGTGTAACTTGATCAACTGTCATTTATTGTTTAAAATGCTCTCATGGAAAAAAAACAACACAGATTTCACTTGTAAGTCATGACATGATAATTTTTGCATTTACTAGGCATTGAGTGTGTCCCTTTATAAAAGTCACGGTGTAACAGCTAGGTCTGAGGACATTCCTGTGTAAGTACAGTCACAGGAGATTTTCCCTTCCTGAGCCTCTGTGCCTCACTAAAATGAATCACTCAGAGACTTTGGCGTCTCATGCTCTAAATAATCCTGGCTGACAGCATAGGGTGACAACAGCATCATATGCAACAGTTGGCAACTTGTGACAAGTTAAACAGCGTTTACGGTTAACAAAAAAAGAAGTGCAACAGCGAGTTTAACAACATTTACATGACTGTTACATGACTTGGCAGTGCCTGTGCTTTTTTCTTTTTTTGATCAGTGTAGAAGGCGAGCCTTGGCATTCCCACAAGATATTTCATAATTCAGTGTTTTACAGCTGATAATGTAATATAATTAAGGCCTCTAGTGAGGTCTCACTATAATATGGGAAACTTACTATGATAAAAAATGTAATGACTGTACTTAATATTTAATATTGCATTTTAAGTTATTCAGTTTTTGGGAGTATTTTGACTTATCTGTACTTTAACCTCGAGGATAACAAGAATGTGTCCTTGTTTCACTCAGTAATACAGTATGCATTTGATTTTCAAACTTTCTGCTGGCAAGCTCAAAACCTTGTGGGATTATCAAATTTTAATTTAAAATCTTTAACTTAATTGTGCTATGATCATTTAATTGATTAACTGAGTGTTTAACCCTTGAACCATTTTATGAATTTCTGGTATGGTTTGAAGTGTTTTTTTTGTTTGTTTTTTTTCAGTTACCGTTGTTGCATACAACTCATTTCCATCAAAGGAGCTTTATTGTGACTACTGTTGTGATTATTATTATTTTTGGTAAGAACCGTTAGTAATGCCAGGTGTAACAGACAGTATATATTGTGCTAGGTGAAAAAAATTGTGAAGACAATTACAACAGCATACAATATAGGAGAGTGAAAAACACAGCTGTTGCAAAGGATGATAACAACCATCTGTCTGGTCATGCAGAACATCAAGTTCATCCTCCCTGCCTCCCACGACCCATCTCAGTTTGTATACAAGTCAAACAGATCCACAGAATATGCCATCTCTGCTGCTCTCCATCCAGCCCTCACCCACCTGGACTCAAAGAACTCCTATGTGCAAATGCTGTTTTTGGACTTGAATTCAGCTCTGTAACTGGTGCTGGACTTTCTCACAGGGAGGTCACAGAATGTGTGGCTCAGCAGTAACAGCTCCAAGACCATCACACTGTGCACTGTAAGGGTTCCTGCCTGCTCTGAGTGCCTCTCCCTCTCCACTTTGATTTGCGCTATCTCCACAGCCATGATCACACCTGTTGCCAATTTGGGTCACCCTTTATAAGGGAGCTTCTTCAGTTGCCCTGTCTGGTTGCGTAGACCCACAACCTGATCACATCCTTGCCAGTGTTAAATGAATTCTTGTCTTTCCCGACGTGTTTTGACCTCTCCTTGCTTTACAGCCGGTTGCCTGCCTGATGCTTTGGACCTTTGTGTGCCCCATTCTGCCTGCCAGGCTCTGACTACGGTTTGCCCTTGGATTCTGGACTTAGATTACGGATTGGAATTGGATTACCTGGACTATGTAGATTTCCTCCCTTCACACTTCCCCAAAGTAAGTCGACTTACCTATGTTTGTGTCCACTGTCCCTGAGATCTTTGTCCCCTTCTCCAAGGCCCGGCCAGCATTTCTCCCTCATTCCCACACAGTTCTCTTCAGCAGCATCACTGATGCTCTCACCACTGACAACCAGCTTCTCAGTTTGGAGGTTCTCCACTCAGGCCCCGCCATCGGCCTCGGAAGAGCCTGTAAGCACAATTCATATCAGTAGCACATCATTAATGATTCAGCATTTTTACCTCTGTTTCTGCTCCTTCTCCGCAGGGTTGCCAGATCCTTGCCGCACTGTTTCAACATAGCAATTTTTGCATAATTGTTGTAATAAAGATCATTCTTCACTGAATCTGTTGTCTCCATCTGTGCTACTTTTGGATCTTAGCCTGTAAAATCTGAGAGTATGTGATCAGCATTCAGACCAAGCGACTAGGGTGGAGAAAATTCTGTCCCAGCTTAGCACATTTGAGCAATGCCAAGATAAAGCTGCTTACCAGAATAAGGTTGTTCTCAACGAAATGGTTAAGCTGATGCAATGCTTCATGAAATTAGAGGAGATGGTGCAGAATCTCACTATTGCCATTTCTGCCCTTCCTTCACCTGAGGCTGTGCCCCCGGCTGGCCGAGAGAACTAACCTCTGCTGTTTTCTACACCCTCCTGCTTTAATGGTCGGTTAGGGGAGGCCTGCGGGTTCCTATTCCAGTGACAGCTAGTTTTTGATAGCACATTGGGCAATATTCCCCACCGAGTGTAGCAACATCAGTTACCTAGCCGGCATGCTCAACGGGCGCGCCGTCTCCTGGGCACAAGCCATAGTACAGGGTCCAGATTACTACACATACACTTATGAGTGGTTCACAAGCGACCTTCTACAGGTGTTTGACCACTTTGACTGGGAGGGGGACGCTTCCATGAGGCTCATGGACTTCGGCCAAGGGTCAAGAGCAGCAGCTAAACATGCTGTGGAGTTCTGTGTTCTCGCAGCTGAGCCAGGGTGGATCAACGTTGCCCTCTTCTTGGCATTTACTCACAGTCTGAATGCCACCTTGTGTAATTAGCTGGCCTGGCTCGGAGATGAGCCCAGGTCTCTAGATGCATTAATCGCCCTGGAATTTAAGCTCAACAAAAGGCTCCGCCAGTGATCCAGGGAGTCGCAGTCAGGTTCCTTTTCAGCTCCCCATGCTACCCCCCCTTTGGTCACAATTCCCCACACTCCCTCCAGTGGCCTCCTCCTCCGACACGCCTGGGCCAATGGAGGTGGGCCAATCTTGGATAGCTCACGCTGAGTGGCAGTGGCTCTACGAGGAGGCCCTTTGTCTGTATTGTGGTGGAACCGGTCACATCACCGCTCGTTGCCCGGCAAAATTAAAAGACTAAGCCCGTCAGTCACTGTGAGAGGTCTGACGGATGCAGATTCCAATCACTCCTTGAACCGTTTTTCTTTACCTATTTGGTTGTTGTTCAAGTCCGCCAAATATGTCGGCTCTGCCCTCATTGACTCCGGGGCTGAACAACGTTTCATTTCCAACCAACCCAGTTTAAGATACCCTGCACCAAACTGCCCCAGTCCCTAAAGTAATTACCCTGTCCGGCCAGCCCCTGTGCCAGATTACTAAACAGACTGTTTGGCTCCTTCTGCTAGCATTGGGTAACCATCATGAACATTTGGTCTTCTTGGTTCTCCCGGTATCCACCTCCCCCTGTTGTGCATGGGTTTCCCATGCTAAGACTCCATAACCCAGTTATTGATTGGCAAAATGGGGTGGTGGTTTCACTGAGCTCTCTTTTTTCTTTCCGCCTGTCTCCACTCTGCTGTCTGCTCCCTGTCTATTAATATTCAGCCTCACGCGCCAGAAACGCCCGACTTATCAATATCCTAGCCCCAGTTTTCAGTAAGGTGAAGGCTCTGTCCCTGATCCCTAATCAGCCATATGGTTGTGCCATTGAGCTTTAACCGGAAGCTCGACCGCCCTCCAGCCACCTATACAGCTTGTCAGCCCCAGAAAGAGAAGCAATGGACAAATACATCAAGGAGTCACTAAACACCGGTATCATTCATCCCTCCTCGTCTGCTATGGGTGCAGGATTTTTTTTTGTGGGGAAGAAGGACTGTTTTGATTACCCGGAATTAAACAACATCACCATTAAGGACAAATATGCCCTCCCAATTATCAACTCGGCATTCCATCAACTGCGAGGCTCTGCTATTTACACCAAATTCGACCGCTGGAATGCCTACCACCTTATCCGTATACACGAGGGCGATGAATGGAAGATGGGGTTCCGCACCCCTAGTGGACACTTTGAGTACTGCATTATGCTTTTCAGCCTCACCAACGCCCCTGCAGTCTTCCAACACATGTCAAATGATGTATTATGGGATTTTTTGGGTTCATCTGTTTTTGTTTACTTGGACGACATCTTAGTTTACTCCCAATCATTAGCAGAGAACAAGGTACATGTCTGGGTAGTCTTACAGCGCCTGTTGGAGAATTATCTGTAAGTAAAGGCGGAGAAGTCTTAATTCCACACCACCACAACCACTTTCATGGGGTTCATAATCTCTAGGGGCCAGATTGAACCCAACCCCAATAAAATCAAGGCTGTTACTGATTGGCCCATTCCGTCCAACCGGAAAGAGCTCAAACAGTTTCTGGTTTTGCTATTTTTTTTTACTGGCGCTTCATAAGAAATTATAATTCCATCGCCCACCCACTCACCACCCTCACCTCCGTCAAGCTCCTGTTTCGCTGGAGACCAGAAACAAATGAGGCATTCTTTCTGTTAAAGGGCCGTTTCACTGAATCCCCCATCCTACTCCAGCCTGCCCCTGGCCGCCATTTTTTTGTGGATGTAGACACATCTGATATCGGGATGGGAGCTGTCTGCACACAGTGCTCGGCCGCCGACAATAAGCTGCACCCTTGTGCATATTTTTCTTGGTGTTTGTCCCCGGCCAAGAGAAATTATGATATTGGCGACCAAGAACTACGTGTGGTGAAGTTGGCCTTAGAAGAGTGGCATCACTGGCTGAAGGGGTCTACTCTACCCTTCATGGTTTGGACCAACCATAAAAATGTAGAGAATATTCATTCTGCCAAATGACTCAACCCCCACCAAGCCAGATGGGCCCTTCTTAGAATAATTTTGAGTTTAAATTATTCAAAGTCAAAAATCAGGTGGAAAGTTGGATTTATGTACATTTATTACAAAAATATATAAGGTGTCAACCCAATGGCCACTTGGGGGAGAGATTACAAAGCATGACATTACACACCTATAATCTCTAAAAGATTCATTTCTTTAGGTCTGATATACAGTATATACTATATATATATATATATATATATATATATATATATATATATATATATATATATATATATATATATATATATATATATATATATATATATATAGGTAGGAGAAAAGAGAGGGAGGATGAGGATAAGGCAAGGGACAGAACGGGACAGTCCTGATAATCAAAGCTTATCTGGGGAAATGTCACAGTCACTCTGGAGACATGCACATGAGGTCCATTAAACTAACAGATTGTCTATATACTTAATCTATAGAACTGATCTATACAGGTGAGGAGTTCCTGTGCATTCCTGTGAACTGAAACAGGTCATGGCAAAGAGACTGAGAGTCGCTTAGATCATTCCTTACGCATGTACTGATCCTGTACTGAATTCTCTGAAGGCCAATAATTGCCCACAGAAACATATCAAGAATATATGAACTTATATGGCATGCACATATAAACATTAAACATGGCATATGAAAGGTATGATACTTCTCAAATATAATAATACATTATTAATATCAATAATGTAGATAATATGGAATTTTCTATCATATTCCCCCTTGATGCTTAATAAAGCATCAGAATTAAAAGAAAAATAACAAAAGTGGTCGTAAAATAAAGTGAATGAATTAACATAAGGATATGTGTAAGAATTTACATGCTGTTATGTGTCCTTGCAAGTTAAAATGTGTGCAGAACATATCAAGAGCGAATATGTGTAATATGATCACAATTAATCTCGGTGTCAAATAAGAACATAGAAAACAATGTGAAAGCACTCAAAAACAGCCTTAAACCCTACGTCAAACAGGTTCATTTTGTCTTCTTTCAATTATTTATCCTTTTTTTTTTTTTCCTTTGAAAGACAAAAGTAAAATAGAAAGATGTCTTTACCTTCTTTACATGTTTCAACTGCACTGCAGCCTTCATCAGACAATGGTCTGTGTCTGATGAAGGCTGCAGTGCAGTTGAAACATGTAAAGAAGGTAAAGACATCTTTCTATTTTACTTTTGTCTTTCAAAGGAAAAAAAAAAAAGGATAAAGCCTTAAACCCTATTGCAACCTTCAAAAACATCCTCATCATCATATTAAGGACTCACACAAGAAAAATCTGAAGTTACAAAAATCATTACCAAGCTTATGATGAGACTTCTCCATTAAGAGAAACACTAACTTCTATGAGTATCTGAGGTATTAATGTGGCCATTTGCATCATTTTCATGGATAGAAGTAAAACAATAATCTCCTATAATAGGACCTCCACCCCTACAGGTGGTAATTAGTTGATCAAGGACCATTCTATCCTTTGTTATAATTTTGTAAATAATTGTAGTCTACAATTAAGTGTTTTAATCCCAAAGGTATTTTGTTTCCACTCTCACGCAAAGAAACAATGAACAAAAAACCCTCACTCCTGTACTTTCCATCTTAAATTGCATTCATGCTTCATAAATGGCAGCATGTGGTAGAAAAGCATCTCTCTTCACCCTGCGCACCTGCCCTGCTGACATGATGAGGGTACGGACAGTCGCCAAAATAGGATACACAGATCTGCCCAATGTCCTGGCCAAATGTGAATACACCCAATGACTCAATGATGTTTGTCAATGTAGATCCTTGGTATAACACTTGCTCAGTTCATTGGTCAAGCAGGGTAGCAGTACAGGGGCGAGACACACTGTAAGCCATTGCATACTCAGAGAGTGTTAAGCTGTTTGAAAGGGGACATCACCACTTCAAAAAGAGGAGTTCCCTGATGAAATTAACCTTGCGTTCGCAGAATAAGGAGTGTCATGATGTTTCTAATCAGTGGAGTGATGTGTTGTGTCAGGTGTGATTCAAAATGAAGTTTGCTATATTATTTCTGTGTATAGCCTCGCTTTAAAAAAACAAACAAACAAACAAACAAACAAACAAAAAAACAGCCTGTAGTAGCTGCATTATTTTAGCAATAAAGATGTTTTGCCTAACTGTTAGTGTTATTAAGGAGCAAACATAACAATTATCTACAGAGTGTAAGTAATGGCATATTGTAGAGTTGTAGAGATTTGAGTGAGTCAGACAGCGTCTCAGTCAGGAAGCAGAGGGTAAACAGTGGATGGGGGGGTTTAAGGGTGAATGTATTGTGATGTTGGATGTCATGCAGTGTGATGTGGAATGTCACGCAGATGTGAGATGAGCGGTGGAGATATAAAGGAGAACTGTACCTGAATGCTTTCATGCTTTTCTGTGTATGATGAGAGAGTGTTAATAAACTCTGTCTGTTCGTAAACTGGCCTCATCATTTCCCACACTCTCCACACTGGTGACCCTAGACGTATTATGGAACACGAGGCAAGAACCCCGGAATCGGCCCCGACGGGAATCCCCAGCAACGCGGCAAGCATCCCACAGATGGCCCGGACGGGAACCCCCAGCAACGCGTGCGCTGTTGCAGTCAAGCTACCAGACTTTTGGCAGCACAACCCGCGCTCTTGGTCCCACCACACCGAGGCCCAGTTCGCCCTCCGGCGAATAACGGCAGACGACACCAAGTTTTACCATGTGGTTGCGGGCGCTGGACGCTCGCACAGCTCAGCAGGTAGCGAGCCTGCTCGACCAGCCCCCAGCCCACGACGGATACGAGGCTCTCAAAGCTCTGCTGACCCGGCGCTACATGATCTTGGACTGTGAGAGAGCAGAGAGGCTCCTGAGGCGTTCCGAGTTAGGAGATGGTTCGGCCGTCGATCTGATGGAGAAGATGTTGGCGTTAATGGGCACGGACGACGGGCATTTTCTGTTATCCCACCTTTTCCTCTGGAACCTTCCAATAGAGGCGAGAGCAGTCCTGGCCAATTCGCCATTGCTGGCCACACGTGACTACCATGCGCTAGCCCAGGAGGCAGACCGGATCATCCCCACCACCAGAGCGCTCACGGTGAACGCAGCAGCGTCGGAGCCTGGCGAGACGACCAGAGGAGGCGAGGAGCCACCGACGGTAGCGGCAGCAGGGGCCAAGGAGCGCCAGAGAGACACGCTCTGCTTCTTCCACCACCATTTTGGAGGGAACGCACGCAGATGTGCGCCACCGTGCCAATTCAAGCGCTCGGGAAATGCCAGGGCCGGAGGTCGGTAGCAGCTGCGACCGCTGGCGAAGAGAACAAGCTGCTCTACATGACGGACTTGCGCTCAGGGAGGCATTTCCTTGTAGACACCGGAGCCCAGAAGAGCATCATCCTGCCGACCTACGCCGACCGGCTGGCAGGACCTAGCAGCCCCGGGCTGGTAGCAGTAAACGGCTCGGACATTAAGACCTTTGGTGAGAGAACACTGGCTTTATCTCTACACGGCCGTACATATGAGTGGACTTTTGTCATAGCAGCACTGAGTTTCCCGATCTTTGGAGCTGATTTTCTGTGTGCGCATGGTTTACTGGTTGATTTTGCTAACAGGCGCCTGGTTAATGCACTGTCTTTTGAGTCTCTCCCCTGTACAGCTCTAGGGGCCGGGCCATTAACACAAGCCAACATCACAGCTCCAGGCGGTAAGTTCCACACACTGCTCACTCAGTTCCCAGCACTCACGTTTTCAGCGGCCATCACTAAACATGGGGTGGAGCACTTTATCATCATCACCGGGCCGCCTGTTTTCGCACGACCTCGGCGCTTGAACGCAGCTAAACTGGCCATAGTGCGCGAGGAGTTTGCCAACCTGGAAAGATTGGGCATCATCAGGCGATCGAACAGCCCATGGGCATCCCCGCTACATATGGTTCCTAAGGCTGAGGGGTCGTGGCGACCGTGTAGCGATTTCTGCAGGTTGAATAACGCCACAGCACATGACCGCTACCCGATTCCCCACATTCAGGATTTTTCCATTCACCTCACCGGAGCACGCATTTTTTCTAAAATAGACCTGGTCCGCGGTTACCACCAGGTCCCAGTGTGCACGGAGGACATACCCAAAACAGCGGTAATAAGTCCGTTCGGCTTGTTCGAGTTTCTGCGCATGCCATTCGGATTAAAAGGAGCAGCACAGACGTTCCAGTGCATGATGGACGCGGTGCTGCGCAATCTCCCATTTGTGTTCATCTACCTGGATGATATCCTGGTAGCCAGTGTGTCCGAAGATGAACACGTAACCCACCTCAGGACGGTTTTCCAGAGATTGGAGGAGAACAGGTTAATAATCAACCCGGCAAAGTGCCAGTTCGGTGTGACGGGGATTGATTTTTAGGGGCACTGCGTCTCACCGGAGGGAGCGATACCCTTGCCCGACAAAGTGCGCGCTGTGGCAAACTTTCCCCGGCCTCAGACGGTCAGGGCGCTGCAGGAATTTTTGGGGATGGTTAACTTTTATAACCGTTTCCTCCCCCGCGCAGCTCAACTCATGCAGCCATTGTACGCCGTGCTCAAGAGACGGAAACCCGCGGATGGAGTCAAATGGACTCCGGAGCGAGAGCAGGCATTCTCTGAGGTTAAAGCAGCCCTGGCAAACACCGCACTGTTGGTGCACCCAGACCCGGCGGCCCGGATAGCGCTCACTACCGATGCCTCAGACGTGGCTATAGGGGCCATCATGGAGCAACGTATCGCCGGTTCTTGGCAGCCACTCGCTTTTTTCAGCAGGGCTTTGCACGACAGTGTAGGGTGAATTGCCTATAAAATATTTGTCATAAGGTACAGGAATTATTTATTTTATTTAATAGTGGGTGTGAAAGGGGACGGAGTTAAACCGTCACTTCTACACCCGCTAAATTAAATAAAAGCACTCGTAAAAGGGGCACCAGTCCTAACGGATAATAATATTAACTTTAATTTTAATTAACTTTGTACCTTAAATTACTTAATGAATCAGTCTCAAAGTTTCAGTGAGTTTTTGTCCTGCCGTGATTAGGAAACCTGTATATGCGAAAGGAAAACGCTTCAACTGCTCTCATTCACTCTTTTATTAAACTCATTCAGGTTACATGGCATGGCGTTCAAATGATGAATAAACAGATTCAGATGACAACAGCGTAATATATCACATCAACTGATATTGGGCTCCTGAACATAAAATCCAGCGTTACACCTCTGCAGAACCACAGAGGAACTAGACTTATGTTTCAACGGTAAATGAGGCTGGAATGTTTTAACAAAACAATGCAATTTTATGGGGAAAATTCATAAGCTAATTATCTAAAAAAAATGAATTCTGAATTAATCTACAAAAATTTAAGGTCAGTTACTTAAAAATGACTAAGAGTTTTCCTTCAGTTTGCAGCTCTATCCTGTGGCTGAGAGACTAATTGAGCCCTGAAATACGGGCCATATTCAATTGTAATTTAATTGTTAGGACATCACGTTTTAACCCAGCAGATAGGAGAAATAAGAGTTTCACTCACACAACAGCCGTAGGTCCACATTTCCGCGGGTCGGTACCGCTGGGTTTTGAAGTTAGGACGTCGGAGGAAGCGGCTGCTGTCCTCACTCACAGCCGTGGAGGTGATAACTCAGCTGGGGGGCCCTTCAAGTAGACACTTGCAGCCGTGGAGGGTTTGTCTCAGGGCGGCGTGAAAAGTCCTTGAAAAGAGTCCAAATTTGGGGTCTCTTGTAGCGGGATAGACCAAAAAAACTGAAGGAAAATCTTCTCAGTCTCTGTTCACTTTAAACTAGGCAAATTAGAGGTCCACTTTAATGGCGTGAAAAGTCATGAAAAAAAATATTAGAGAAACATTTACTAGGATAAGAATGGCTTCTGAGGTGAAGGAAAAAGTTTGAGAATTTGATTCTCTAAAAGGGACGAGCTCTAAAGAAAAATGGTTTCTCCTCAGTGACCAGAATATAAGGAAAGACTTGACAAACACACAGAGAATAAAATAAAACTTCACAGGGCCTTGAAACGGTGGAATAAAATCTTCTTCTGAGATCTAGATTACTATTCTGCTTCTTTAATCTTAATTTAGTTCCTAATCCTTCTCAAAATCTCTTTCTTTCTTCTTTCTGTGTTTCTAATTCTTAATCTTATCACCGTTCTCTGTTTTGCTGTTCTAATCTTCCTGCCTGTTCATTGTCTTTTTTCTACTCCTTTTCTTAACTAAACTCAAATCTAACTTCTCTCTTTTAAAGTTACCTCGCTGGGTCGTAAAACTGATGACGTCGGTCGCTTGACTGACCAATCAGCTTTTTCAGAAGCAGTTTGAAATGGCTGCTATCCAATGTGAGAACACTTCTTTGTTTGAGAGCAGCCAATCAAATGAAGACACCATCCCATGAAATTTCAGAGGGAAAATCAACACTCAGTCAGTTCTTATGAAATAAATGCTCAATATAAAATCTAACTAAATTAAATGACTTGGCTAATATTTGGTGATCATGCATTTATACCATTACTCCAATAACACTCATGAATATAACGTTTCTTATACATAATTATAATACATGCATTCACATTTAGATCAAAATGCAGCAACACATGCAGCAAACCATGGTTGGTGATAAAAGAGGGATGATTTTCAGTGTCCTTAGGATCCAGAGGATAAGCTGAAAGAAACTTAATGTTTAGAACAAATTAAAAGTCATCCTACATACTGAAAACACATTCCGTAGGTATCCACTAGGAGGTACTGTTGAGCTGTAGATAATTTCCTTTAGTATCTGGGCGAAGAAACCTGGACAGCATCGGCTATAAACCCGTCAGATTAAGTGGTTTATGACTCTTAAGAACATTGGTTTCCTGTGAAAAGGTACATTATCAAATGCAGTGTTCACGTTGAGAGGTCTGGTCTCCTGAGTTTTATGTTCCTTTGAGCCTTTAAAAGCAAATTCTGATCCTTACAATCTCTGCAAGAGGCAACTGTTTACATTGGGGTCCTGGGAAAGCAAGCATCTTTGGTCAGGCCCAGAAGAGGCCTGGCATGAGTCGACATAAAAGCCAGTGATATTCCTGAAAAGGCAGAAAAGTGATATTCCTGTGTAATGAATAAAATGAAATTCCTGTAAACTGAAGAGAAGTGATCTTCTGTCTTGGTTTGAGGAGACGATGATGCTACAACAGTGAGCGTAAATACAGCACGTTCGACAGGGAGTTGCTGGCTCTCCACCTGGCCATACGCCACTTCCAGTTCTGGCTGGAAGGGCGCAGCTTCACCGCGTTTGTGGACCACAAGCTGCTGACGTTTGCGATGGCCAAGGTTTCGGAACCATGGTCGGGCCGGCAGCAGAGACAGCTGGCCGTGATCTCGGAGTTTACGACCGATATTCAGCATGTGTCGGGTAAACTGAATGTAGTGGCAGACTGCCTCTCGCGCACGGTTGTGGCTCCGGTCTGCGTAGGGATAGATTATACAGCCATGGCCGCAGAGCAGATTAGTGATACGGACGTGCGCGTGCTCCAGTCTGGACCAACAGGGTTAAGGCTGGAAAGCAGAGTAATGCAAGACGGCAGCCCCCCCTAATCTGCGACGTCTCCATGGGACGCCCGCGCCTGGTGGTCCCGGTTGCGTGGCGCTACCTCGTGTTTGAGTCCGTTCACACTTTGGCACACCCAGGAGTGTGCGCGTCAGTCAAAATGATGGGAGTAAAATTCGTGTGGCCAGGCCTGCGCAAACAAGTGAAAGAGTGGACGGCAGCCTGCGTAGCGTGCCAACGAGCCAAAGTGCACAGACACATGAAGGCTCCTTTGGAGCCGTTTAGTATATCGGCTAAAAGATTCGATCATGTTCACATGGACCTCGTGGGCCCCCTCCCGCCGTCGCAGGGGTGCACGCACCTTCTGACAGTGGTGGACCACACCACACGCTGGCCAGAAGCAGTCCCGCTGGCGGCAACCACGTCCGCGGATGTGGCGCGCGCTTTTTTGACAACATAGGTGGCGCGTTTTGGAATCCCGTCGGACATCACGTCTGATAGGGGCCCTCAGTTTGTTTCCAAACTTTGGTCCGCAATGGCCCGCAGCCTGGGTGTTGCAATTCATCGCACAACCGTGTACAACTCACAGGCAAATGGGTTATGCGGGCGTTTTCACAGGTCACTGAAAGCAGCACTCAGGGCTTCGTTGACGGATGCAAATTGGGTTGACAGGTTGCTGTGGGTTTTATTGTGGTTGCGTTCTGCACCAAAAGAGGATTTGGAGGTTTCCACCGGCACAGAGACCCCCGTTACAGCAGATATGGGAGGAGACTGAAGACCAAAAGACGTGCCGACTGAAACTCTGTCTGGGGAGGGGTGGGGGTGTAGCAGACACAAAATGCATATTGTAGAGTTGTAGAGACTTGAGTGAGTCAGACAGCGTCTCAGTCAGGAAGCAGAGGGTAAACAGTGGACAGGGGGTTTAAGGGTGAATGTATTGTGATGTTGGATGTCATGCAGTGTGATGTGGAATGTCACGCAGATGTGAGATGAGCGGTGGAGATATAAAGGAGAACCGTGCCTGAATGCTTTCATGCTTTTCTGTGCATTTCCCACACTCTCCACAATATATATATATACAGTATATATTGTGGGACACATATGTGCACTTATGTATATCACTTCATGCTTCATATGTATACCACTTTAGGCTTCACATCTTAGATTGAACAAAGGACTGAGCCTCTCTGGAGATAACAGGAGGATGTGAAAGTCTAATCTTTGGTATGCAGAGAGATGGCCTGGGGGGATTTTTCTGGCCGCCAGAGGCTGGGGGTGGAGGTGTTAAGATCTGAAGGAAGATGTATTGTTATTTGGGATTAAATACAATATGACTGTGTGCTTTGAAGTCCTGAGGTATTTAAAGGACGAATGTCTGGGTTTCTTTCTCTGTCTGCTTTTGATGATGTTGGCTGATGTGAATAAACCTGACTCGTGAGATGAACTCTGCCTCGTCATTTTCACATTATCTACACTGGTGACCCTAAGACGTATCATGAGTGAAAGAAATTCCCCCGAGCCAGCCGGGTCAGAAGCTCCCAGCCAAGCATATGCTGCTACCGTCCAGCTACCAGACGTTTGGCGAGACAACCCGCGCTCCTGGTTCCACTTGGTCGAAACACAGTTCGCCCTCCGGGGGATAACGGTAGATGACACGAAGTTCTATCATGTGATTGCCAAGCTCGACAACCGCACGGCTCGGCATGTGCAGAGCCTTGTGGAGCAGCCACCGGCCAACGACAAATACGGCGGGTTGAAGGCTGCGCTCATCCAACGCTTCACTCTCTCAGTCCAGGAGAGAGCGGAGAGGCTCCTGGCTCTGAACGACTTGGGAGATGGCATGCCCGTCGACCTGATGGAGAACATGCTGAGCTTGAGGGGCTCAGATGGCGACGACTTCATCTTCACCCACATTTTCCTGAGAACCCTACCTTCGGCCACGAGAGCGACCCTGGCCAGTTCGCCGTTGTTGGCCCAGCGGGACTTCCGCACGCTGGCCCAGGAGGCACACCGGGTTCTCAACGCCAGCAAACAGCGTGCGGCCACCGCGGCAGCGACGGAGTTCGGCGCGACGGCCGGAGATGGCGAGGGGCCAGAGACGGTGGTAGCAGACCCACCGACGACGGCGGCGGCGAGGGCCAAGGATCGCAGAGGAGACACCCTCTGTTTCTACCATCGCCGCTTTGCAGAGAAGGCACGCAAATGTATACCACCATGCCAGTTCAAGTGCTCGGGAAACACCAAGACCGGGGCTTCGGTAGCAGCTGCGGCCCTGGGTGAAGAGAACAAGCTGCTCTACTTGACGGACGCGCGTTCGGGGAGGCAATTCCTCGTGGACACAGGCTCCCAAGTGAGTTTCATCATGCCTACCTCCGCTGATCGGCTGGCGGGTCGCGGGGCGTCAGCAGCGAACGGCTCGGAGACTAAGACCTTTGGTGAGAGGAACGTGCTTCTGTCCCTACATGGCTGTACATTTGAGTGGTCTTTTGTTATAGCTGCAGGGAGTTTCAATATGTTGGGGGCTGATTTTCTGTGCTCACATGGTTTGTTGGTTGATCTTGCTAAAAGGCGCCTGGTTAATGCACTTTCCTTTTATTCTATTCCCTGTGCAGCCCGAGTGACCCCGCCCACAGCACAAGCCAACGTCGCAACGGCAAGCGGTAAGTTCCACACACTGCTCACTCAGTTCCCAGCACTCACGGTTCCCACATTTTCAGCAGCCGTCACTAAACACGGAGTGGAACATTTTATTACTACCACCGGACCGCCCGTTTTTGCAAAAGCTCGGTGCTTGGATTCAGCTAAACTGACCATAGCGCGCAAGGAGTTCGCCAACCTGGAAAAGTTGGGCATCATAAGGCGTTCGAAAAGCCCATGGGCTTTCCCGCTGCACATGGTCCTGAAAGCTGATGGCTCGTGGCGACCTTGCGGAAATTTCCGCAGGTTGAACAACGCCACAGCGCACGACCGCTACCCAATCCCGCATATCCAAGATTTTTCCGTTCATTTGGCGGGGGCTCGCGTTTTTTCTAAGATAGACTTGGTCCGCGGTTACCATCAAGTCCCAGTGCGCGCTGAGGACATACCCAAAACAGTGGTAATAACTCTGTTTGGCCTATTCGAGTTTTTGCGCATGCCGTTTGGGCTTAAGGGCGCTGCGCAGACGTTCCAACGCATGATGGACATGGTGTTGCACGATCTCCCCTTCGTATTCGTCTACCTGGACGACATCTTAGTAGCCAGCGCGTCCGAAGACGAACACAAAAACCACCTCACGGCAGTTTTCCGGAGGTTGGAAGAGCACGGGTTAATAATCAACCCAGCGAAGTGTCAGTTCGGGGTGATGCAGATTGATTTTTTGGGGCATCGCGTCTCCCCAGAAGAAGCGGTTCCGCTGCCTGACAAAGTATGCGCGGTAACAAATTTTCCCCAGCCACAAACAATCAAGGCGTTAAAGGAGTTTTTGGGAATGGTGAATTTTTATAACCGTTTCCTCCCCCACGCAGCACAGCTCATGCAACCATTGTTTGCCGCACTAAAAAACCAAAAACCCACAAATAAGATTGAATGGTCTCCGGAGCGAGAGCGAGCATTCTCGGAGGTCAAAACAGCCCTGGCAAATGCTGCGTTGTTAGCACATCCAGACCCAACGGCCCGCATAGCGCCCACTACTGATGCTCCACGACTGGCCATAGGGCCAGTCGTGGAGCAGCATGTAGCCGGGGCTTGGCAGCCGCTCGCATTTTTCAGCAGGACCTTGCGCAATAGCGAACGAAAATACAGCGCATTCGACAGGGAGTTGTTAGCTCTCCACTTGGCCATTCGCCACTTCCAGTTCTGGCTGGAGGGATGCCGTTTCACCGCGTCCGTTGACCACAAGCCGCTGACATTCGCGATGGCCAAGGTTTCAGAACCGTGGTCAGGCCGGCAGCAAAGACAGCCGGCCGCTATCTCAGAGCTTACTACCGATATTCAGCATGTGGCGGGTAAACTAAATGTAGTGGCAGACTGTCTCTCGCGCGCCGTGGTGGCCCCAGTCCGCGTAGGGATAGATTATGTGGCCATGGCCGCGGATCAGGTTAGCGACGCGGACGTACGCGCGCTCCAGTCTGGACCAACAGGGTTAAGGCTGGATAACAGGGTGCTGCAAGACGGTATGCCCCCCCAATCTGCGATGTCTCCACTAGGCGACCGCGTCCTGTTGTACCGGCCGCGTGGCGCCGCTGCGTTTTTGACTCAATTCATTCTCTGGCGCACCCGGGAGTGCGCGCGTCGGTCAAAATGGTGGGAGAGAAATTTGTTTGGCCGAGCCTGCGCAAACAAGTTAGAGAGTGGGCAGCAGCCTGCATGGCTTGTCAACGAGCCAAGGTACACAGACACACGAGAGCTCCCTTGGAGCCGTTCCACATCCCAGCTAAGAGGTTTGATCATGTTCACGTGGACCTCGTAGGCCCCCTACCACCATGACAGGGGTGCACACACCTTCTGACAATGGTAGACCGCACCACACGCTGGCCGGAAGTGGTCCCACTGTTGTTAACCACAGCCGAGGAGGTGGCGAGCGCGTTTTTAACAGCATGGGTAGCACACTTTGGAGTCCCATCGGACATTATGTTCAATAGGGGTCCTCAATTTGTTTCCGAACTTTGGTCAGCAATGGCCCGCAGTCTGGGGGTAACGATCCACCGCTCAACCGCGTACAATCCACAGGCTAATGGGTTATGTGAACGTTTTCATAGGTCATTGAAAGCGGCTCTCAGAGCGTCGCTTACGGATGCAAATTGGGTAGACAGGCTACCGTGGGTTTTATTGGGGTTGCGTTCTGCACCTAAAGAGGATTTAGAAGCCTCCCCGGCTGAGCTGGTTTTGCGCAGCCACTTCGGCTGCCCAGGGAATTTCTCCCAGATAATCCTGCGCCAGAATGCTCCCCGGCTAAGCGGTTACAGAGTGGCACGGAATCGGGCACGCTGCCTGGCCCCGTTCACCACAGTTTTCCGCGCGTTTTTGTGCCTAAGGCCTTAAAAAACGCAGAGTTTGTTTTTGTCAGACACGATGCCCATAGCCCACCATTGCGACAACCTTATGATGGACCATTCAGAGTGCTGGAAACAGGGGATAAGCATTTTTCTCTAGACCTGGGGGGCAGGAAAGAAAAGATTGGCATAAACAAGCTCAAACCTGCCTTTGTTGTGGCAGACGAGGATGTGCTGTGCGCCAGGGCTCCTTGGCGCGGCAGACCCCCTAGGGGACATTCCCCAGAACACCCACAGGGATTGACTAACAGTTCTCACCCTCAGGCAGCAGCTCCCCAGCAGGATAGCGCCGCAGAAGTGGTAAAGCCCGCTTACAGCAGATACAGGAGGAGACTGAGGCCCAAGAAGCATGTGGACTGATGTGTAATGGTTTATCATGACATGCAGACTGTTATTCCATTGTTCCATCTTAGACGTTTGGGGGGGGGGGTCATGTGGGACACATATATGTGCACTTATGTATATCACTTCATGCTTCATATGTATACCACTTTAGGCTTCACATCTTAGATTGAACAAAGGACTGAGCCTCTCTGGAGATAACAGGAGGATGTGAAAGTCTAGTCTTTGGTATGCAGAGAGACGGCCTGGGGGGATTTTCCTGGCCGCCAGAGGCTGGGGGTGGAGGTGTTAAGTTCTGAAGGAAGATGTATTGTTATTTGGGATTAAATACAATATGACTGTGTGCTTTGAATTCCTGAGGTATTTAAAGGACAAATGTCTGGGTTTCTTTCTCTGTCTGCTTTTGATGATGTTGGATGATGTGAATAAACCTGACTCGTGAGATGAACTCTGCCTCGTCATTTTCACATTATCTACTATATATATATATATATATATATATATATACAGTATGTATATATATATATATATATACACTACTGTTCAAATGTTTGGGGACACCCAGACAATTATTTTGTGTTTTCCATGAAACACAAAATAATAAGTACCAAAAGCCAGTTGTACCGGTCTGTTGTGGTGAAGAGGGAGCTTAGTTCTAAGGCAAAGCTGTCGATTTACCAGTCAATCTACGTTCCTACTCTCACCTATGGTCACGAGCTTTGGGTAATGACCGAAAGAACGAGATCGCGGATACAAGCGGCTGAAATGAGCTTTCTCCGTAGGATTGCTGGACTCACCCTCAGAGATAGGGTGAGGAGCTCAGTCATCCGGGAGAGGCTCAGAGTAGAACCGCTGCTCCTCCACATTGAAAGGAGTCAGTTGAGGTGGTATGGGCATCTGATTAGGATGCCTCCTGGACGTCTCCCACTTGAGGTGTTTCAGGCACGTCCCACTGGGAGGAGACCCCGGGGCAGACCCAGGACTCGGTGGAGAGACTATGTCTCCCAGCTAGTCTGGGAACGCCTTGGTATCCCCTCTGAAGAGCTGGAGCAGGTGGCTGGGGAGAGGGAAGTCTGGGCTTCTCTGCATGAACTGCTGCCTCCGCGACCCGGACCTCCGGAAAAGCGGTAGAAGATGGATGGATGGATGGACAAAATAATAAACACTTATTTACCGCCATGAGTTGTAAAATGAATAGAAAATATAGTCAAGACACTGACAAGGTTAGAAATAATGATTTGTATTTGAAATAATATTTTTTTCCAGATACTCAACCTGCTCAAAGGAAGGTCAGTTTTATAGCTTCTCTAACCAGCTAAACTGTTTTCAGCTGTGCTAACATGATTGCACAAGGGTTTTCTAATCATCCATTAGCCTTTTAACGCAATGAGCAAACACATTGTACTATTAGAACACTGGAGTGATAGTTGCTGGAAATGGGCC
This sequence comes from Pholidichthys leucotaenia, assembly GCA_020510985.1. Lineage (NCBI taxonomy): Eukaryota > Metazoa > Chordata > Actinopteri > Cichliformes > Pholidichthyidae > Pholidichthys > Pholidichthys leucotaenia. The sequence continues at coordinate 244,979,715 of CM035845.1, read as the reverse complement.
TCTATACACCTATGCAGATATTGCACCAAAAACCAGACATTTGCAGCTACAATAGTCATTGACCACATTAGCAATGTATATTAGATATTAGAGTGTATTTCTGATTAGTTTAAAGTTATCTTCATTGAAATAAAACAGTGCTTTTCTTTCAAAAATAAGGAAATTTCTAAGTGACCCCAAACTTTTGAACGGTAGTGTGTGTGTATATATATATACTGTATATATGTATATATATATAAAACAGTCTGTTTCTGAGGGTTTCAGGTGGGGTAAAATGTTAGATGCACCCAAGTGCCATGTCCTTCACTTCCCGCTGCTGTTCAGGTAAGCAGGATAACCTTTGTGCTGTCCTGGTTTGATCAAGAGATGGGTTCACCTCCCATGGTTCCTTTGTTACATGGTCCCTCCTGGGAAGGGCAGTATGGATGACATCGCTGTCAGTTGTCATTCTTTGCACATAATCACCCAGAAACCCTTCCTCATCACCTAAGTTAAATGGCTTCAATAATAGGGTTTGTCATTTACAATTTCCCAATTTTTCTTATCTGTGCATTATACTAATCCTGTAGATAGTTGATGGTAAGCTAAGTGGTTTCCTAGGTAAATGTTTGGTACTAATAATTTAGGAACTGCACTTAAATGTGACATGATTTGATTTACAAAGTGTATTCCATTTCCATTATCTAAGTAAATCATTTCAGCTATTTTAAATCTTGATATTATTTCAGTTAAGGGTTTCAGTGTCACCAAAGCAATATTTAAATTAGTGTAGGGGAACACCTTTGTATGTTCAATAAGCATGAAAACAATTTCTAAACATTTTTACCTTCACTCTTATTTAGTTCAATGACATCCATGCAAAGGTTTTGAAAAGACTAAGTTTATGCTGGGAAGATCAAATTATTTAGCTTTGAGCTCCCTAAAGCATTGTTCCCTTAATTGAGTGAGAATCTGTATTGTCTTTGTAGTAGATTCTAAATTAAGTCCCACAGTAAACATGAATTCTGCAGAAGTTGGACCTTTCTTATACATTTAGAACTTTTCTCATAAATTTGCATGGTTTTCTTCCTTATCAGTTTACCTTGTTTCTTATAAACATGATATTTCTTTTACAATAATCTGCAGATATTTTCTTAAATATCTGGAAATTTATTGATGTAACTTTTAACTTCTCCTTTTGAATGTTGTAATTTCATTACCAAGCAATTTCATTTATATTTTTCTCTTCATTATTGATCATCTATTGATAATTTTTATGTATTATCTATTTTTCTGAGGATTGCTAATTATTTTTGCTAATTAATTTCTTTGGGACCCCCTTTTGATGCATGCAGACACACATGCAGCAAAGTTACAGGGTATTTGCTTGATGGGTAGTGTCTTTTTACAAGAAGGAAGCGTGTTACCACTTTTTATGTGTTACACACAGTAAATTTAGATGAAAATTTGTGAGTAGTATAGTTCCTTGCCCACAGAAACATACCAAGAATATATGAACTTATCCTATATGGCATGCACATATAAACATTAAACATGGCATATGAAAGGTATGATACTTCTCAAATATAATAATGCATTATTAATATCAATAATGTAGATAATATGGAATTTTTCTATCAGCCCTGTTTTTTGCAAGGTTTCACTTCACACTCACCTACAGACCAGGGTCTAAGAACCTCAAGCCTGACACCCTGTCCTGTCAATTTACAGTCAACCCCGCCATCTCGGGTGAGAAGACCATTTTGCCCAAGAGAGGAATTGTGGGAGCGGCTTCCTGGGAGATCAAGCAATGTGTCAGAGAGGCAGAGATCGCCGACCAGGAACTGGTAGGGGGGCCCACGCGGTCGCCTTTTTGTCCCTGCTGCAGTAAAGGGTGAAGTCAACCATTGGATGGACACATCTAGGTTCACCTGCCACCCAGGGGTAGCCAGAACCATTTCTTCACTCCGTCACACCTTCTGGTGTCCCTTAATGGACAAGGATGTCTGTGATTATGTTAAAGCCTGCCTCCAATGTTCCACAGGCAAGTCCCCCTTCTCCTCTTCAGCTGGCCTGCTTCAGCCCCTCCCCGTTCCCAGCCGGCCATAGTCTAATATTGCACTTGATTTTGTTAAAGGGCTACCCTCATCCAGTGGGCACTCTGTTATCCTCACCATCATAGACAGGTTCTCCAAAGCTGCTCACTTTTAGGCCTTTTCCACTAGTATTGCCTTGGCCTTACTTACTTCTACTTTACTCACTTTCTCGCCCTTTCCACTGTACCCAGCACGGTTTAACTGACACAATTTTCATGCCTGATCGAGGGCAGGGTACAACTGAGCTGAAGTGAGCCGAGATGTGACGTCAACAGACTGCGAGCCGCTGATTGGTCAGGGCGTAACGTCACGAAAGCACCCGTCTTCATTGAAATCTTTACGACCGCCATTTGCAATCTTTCACAGACTAACTTGGTAACGGAGTAAATACGATATTAATACAGACAGCGTTGTAGGTTTTGCAGAAATCTACACCGTGGTCCAACGAAGAGGTGCAGGGTTTTCTCTGCTTGGTGGCAGATACACAGTGAGAGGAGTGATCCGGACCCATACAGATGGCAGCCCAGAATAGAACCGTACTACTGACAAGCTGAAGACGAACGTGAGAGAACCATCGATGGTGAGTGATTTGTAATAATGGGCATCTGTTCGCTTATTTATCCTGTTGGTGGTAAGCTCACTTTTTTTGAGCAATACAGCGCTGTTCTGTGCCGGCTAACGAGTGTTAGCTAGTAACTAGCTAGTACCAACTGCTGATTCGCATTTGTTTTCTCCTAAGTATTCGCTTGTGAGAGCAAAACGATGAAATATGTTAATCCTGGTTAAAGTTCTGTTTTTTGTACGTGCTGCACTTTGGTGCTGCGCATTAAATTGTGTGCAATTTAATGTTAGAATGTGTTTCCACATGTCAGGGGTTAGCCTCCCTGTTTATAGTGGATACTGGTGAAATGGACCACAGGAGCCGAAATCTCAACAATTATAAAAGTGCTTTTTCAAACCAATGATTTATAAAGTCATTCATATAATTTTCTAAAGCGTCAGAATAGACCCACACACCTATTCTGTGGATTTTCCATAAAAGGTGCTGGAACAGTATTGCGCATGTACAGAGTGGATCCTGCGGTGCTTGTCAGGGAAACAAAGCATTTTTGTCACATCCCACCACTGAAAACCCCAACTTCAATTTGGCAAAAAATTACAATATTACATAAACTTTAAAAAATAGTTTTTAAATAGAAATGTTGGCCGCTGAGGTGTTGGTTAATATGGGCTGTAGCCATAATCATCAATATTAAAATAAACACTTACAATATATCACTGTCTCTGTAATGAATCTATATATGGGTTTCACTTTCTGAAATGAGTGACAAAAATATTTAACTTTTTCATGATATTCTAATTTTTGAGATGTGCCTGTAAAAGTGTTGAACTTGCTTGAAAATAACCACCATCCATTTCTGTCTTTCGTCTAGGCAGGAGGAAAGCAGCCGCTCAACAACGGATGTTGCCACTGTGGAAAGTACTGAAATCCTTTGCTTTTATAGGTACAGTGTCAAAACCAAAGTAGCACAATTTCCACTTAATATAAAAGGGACTGAACTGAGATTTATTTGATTGTGTGAGTATTAATTACAGAATAATTGAAAAAGACTGGCACATCAACTGTAAAATAAACCACTTGTTAATGTATTTATTTTTTTTGTCAGATCACTTGTGTGATCCTTTGAGTTATGTTCATAACTGTATCTTTTGGGGAATGGCAGTTGTTCAGTCATCAATATAATTTAGTTTATATGTGTAGTTTATACTCTATCATCAATAAACTCATGCAGTAACAGGACACATTACAAATATTTGAGACCCATTGTAGTGTTTCCTTTTATATTTTAGCAATGCTAGTACAAAACACCGCCCACACTTGTAAAATCAACTTTACATCAGTGCAGCTACATGAAAATTGTGGTTAAATACAACAACAAAGTACTTTATTTTCACATTGGAATTGGAATCGCTCCTGTTTTGTTTTTCTTTTGAATTCTTGGATGGAATATGGGTGGGCAATATAAGCTGCAGCTTCAGCCATCACCCATTTCAGATAACTTATATTGAACTGTATAATCAGAGGAGTTATTGTTTAATTCGACCTTATTAGATTTTTTTCCCCTTTGTTATATTATTCTATTTTCTTTAAATCTATCCGAAATAAAGATTCATTCATTCACATTTCACCACTGGCTTTTAGCAACAAGTGTATTTCCCAAATATGTTTTAAACTTCCTTTATTTAACCACCACCCATTTCTGTCTTTTGTCTAGGCAAGAGGTAAACGATCGATCCACCCCAAACTGGACCTTGCGTCACTATTTACAGAGATGCAGGCCTAAGATCTGCTGATCTGAGACCAGTGTGAGCTGCACATCCCAGCTGCTGAGTGAACCAGTCTTACAGTTTGAGTTTTGCACATTCTGAATAATCTGGAATTTGCTGCTGATTGTAATAAACAATTTAGTGACTTATGTGTTTGCATCATGATTTCTATTTTTGTCTGTTAATACACTGGTGGGAAAAGAGTCAATAGTACAAACCATTAATGGGTGACCTTGAAAATAATGGCTCATTTTTAAGAAATTTATGTCACATGGTGGTAACCTTCACATATAAAAAAGAGACATCTGCAAAAACTTCAGAGGTTTATTGTCAGTGCAATACTACATGAATGCATGTATACATGTATACAGTTTGGGGTCACTTAGAAATTTCCATATTTTTGAAAGAAAAGCACTGTTTTTTTTTTCAATGAAGATAACTTTAAACTAATCAGAAATACACTCTAATATCTAATATACATTGCTAATGTGGTAAATGACTATTCTAGCTGCAAATGTCTGTTTTTTGGTGCAATATCTGCATAGGTGTATAGAGGCCCATTTCCAGCAACTATCACTCCAGTGTTCTAATGGTACAATGTGTTTGCTCATTGCGTCAGAAGGCTAATGGATGATTAGAAAACCCTTGTGCATTCATGTTAGCACAGCTGAAAACAGTTTAGCTGGTTAGAGAAGCTATAAAACTGACCTTCCTCTGAGCAGGTTGAGTATCTGGAAAAAATATTATTTCAAATACAAATCATTATTTCTAACCTTGTCAATGTCTTGACTATATTTTCTATTCATTTTACAACTCATGGTGGTAAATAAGTGTGACTTTTCATGGAAAACACAAAATAATTGTCTGGGTGACCCCAAACTTTTGAACGGTAGTGTACATGTATGCATACATACATGTATACATACATGTATACATACATACATACATACATACATACAGTACATACATACATACATACATACATGTATGCATGTATACATGCATCAATGCATGTATAGTACATTGTTGATGCAGAGAATATATATTTCTACAGTATATGTATCTAGTAAATCAAGCATTTTCCATGTAACCTTGTCACTGCATTATTTTAATTGCTTTTAATCCTAGATCAAGTTTGTTTTGGCCTAAAATGCATCATAACTGTCAAATATATCTTATTATACCTAACTCAGTACGGTTTACTTTTTGAATATATATTTTGTGGCTAATATAGTTATTAACCTGGTAATCAAGTTGTGTCAGCTAATCATTTTTTGCTATGACACCATCTCAGACTCAATGCAGCTGGAGAAGGTACATCCATGATGTCTCAACAGTCTCTCCATGATTTTCACGCAGATCAGAGCAATTTTTTTTCCCACAATATTTTTATTGAACCTTTTTTTTTACAAGCAGCACACACAGTCAGACACTAACACAAAAGTAATTTAGAAACTAAAAAGAACAATTACAAAATAACAAAAAAAGGGTAATAAAAACAACAACCATTAACAAAAACAAGTCAACAACAATGCTCCTCTGTTTAGTCTAGGTAAACTATTATATAAGAATACATAATATACATTCACCAGCTTGGAATTTGCAAGGTCCACACATATCATTCACCTTCTTCTTCAGAAGTTATGTTTAATTTCTTTACATAATCAATGAAAGGTCTCCATATATTCTCAAACACATTTTCCTTTGATTTCAGTATGTATGTTATTCTTTCTAGTGGAAGGTTGGTAACATCTGTCTTAACCACTGAGTCACATCTGGTCTATGAGTTTTTCCACAGTAATGCAATACATTTTTTGGCATTAAGCAAAATGAGGTCTATGAGTGTTCTTTCACTTTTATTAAAGTTATGTTTTTCTGGATACAGACCCAACAAAAACAGTTTAGGGTTCAATGTGATTTGTTTTGAAATTATTTTTTCAATTGTTACCCTCACCTCTTCCCAAAACATTCTGATTTTTCTACATTCCCATAAACAGTGAAATAGGGTTCCTTTACTTAGATCAGAGCAATTTTTTGCACAGGAAATAAACCAGACATTCTTAAGCTCTACAACCACTGATCGTTTGTGAAGCTGTGCTGACATCAGTGATAGGCTGTGCTGAACGCCAGACTGACCGTTTGAAGCGGTAATTTTCCCACAACAGAGCCATCTGAAACACACACAGCGTACATATTTTAGTACCTAACAGCGATAACTTGCAGAGATTACAGTGTAGTACGACGTACTTATAGCAAACTAGCATTAGCAACATTAGCTTACCGTCACACATGACCTAGTTTGTATCCTCACGTCTTCGGCTCTGCCAGAAGCTGCAGAACTATTCCAGAGTGTTTCATCTCACTGCCTGTACCCTTGTCTGGCGGTCCTTTTTGGCATTTACAGTGAAAAAAGCCACAGACCGAGGAGTCGCCTTGTAAAGCCGCCATGTTGTGTTTGGCTTGGGTCACGTGTTTTACGTCATGGGAGTGTGGCGCCGCCTTGCTGTAAAAAAAATCACGCCCACCACAGCTTAACCCCGCTTTATCCGGCTGCTATGGAGACACAACCGCGGCTGAAACGAGTAGTAACGAAACGAAACGAGGCGAGTTGAACTGGGCTAGTGGAAAAACGGCATTTGTGCCCCTGAAGAAATTCCCATCAGCCCAACTCCTGTCGGTGCATGTTGTCAGGTTGCATGGCATCCCCACTGACATTGTTTCTGACCGTGGTCCCCAGTTTGTTTCCAAGGTACAGCGGGCCTTCTGCAAGACCATCAGGGCTGTAAGCTCTTCTGGAGAAACACCAATGCAGCACTGCTGCAATCAGTGGAGGAGAACTCTAGGTGGGTGAATAAGCGTAGGGGCCCCACAAAGGTGCTTGCTCAGCACAATGCTCTTCACCCTGCTGACCCATGACTGTGTACCAGCCTACAACACCAACCACATCATCAAGTTTGCAGACGGCACAACGGTAGTGGTCCTCATCACCAACAATGAGGAGGCCAACAACAGAATTGCGGTGAGCCAACTGGTCCAATGGTGCAAAGACAATACTCTCCTCCTGAACATGGGAAAATCAAAGGAAATTGTGGCTGACTTCAGAAGGGGTAAAGCATCCCTGTATAACCAAATTTTATCTAAACACTTCTAAGGTCCTGGAGTAAAATAATCAGACGGATCTGCCAAGTTGAATAGCTTTTTTTGCTGCCAGCATTAAAGGAGCGGAGCACAGAAAGTCTGTTGACTCTGCACTGCACTCAGAGGGTGCAGCTTTTTTTTTTTTATAGCATTCAGTGTTACATCTGGAATTTTGATAAAAGACAGAGAGGAGGAAAGAGAGTGAGAGAGCACAGAGACCTAACAGGTCAGTATGACATGGAACTTTATCCTGGAACACAAAATAAAACAGAGCATGTCAAAAGGCTTGTTAATGTGGCTTAAATCATCCTTTACTCTTATACTGCTTCTTAGAAAGCCCAATAAACACTATGCAGATTATGCCCTAATAAGGTTACAATAGGCAGTTTATGAGAACAATTCATATATGCAGACGCACTTATAAAACATATGATCCCCAGTTACTCAACAGATTAATGAATAGACAGTAAATTTCCACCACACCTGTCTGATCATCAATGGAGCAGCTGTGGAGAGGGTGAGCAGAACCAAGTTCCTGGGGGTGCACATCTCTGAGGACCTCTCCTGGTCCAACACCATATCACTGGCCAAGAAGGCTCAAACTCGCCTCCATTTCTTCCGCAAACTGAGGAGAGCTTGAGTCCCCCCCCCTCTCCATTATGTGTTCATTCTACTGGGGTACCACTGAGAGCATCCTCACCAGCTGCTTCACGGTGTGTAATGGAAGCTGCACTGCCTCCTACCAGAAGACACTACAATGTACAGTGAAAGCAGCCAGCAAGGTCATTGGTGCCCCTATGCCCCCTCCCCCCCTCCCCCATCTGGGACATCTACCTCACCTGCAGAGCCATCAACATTGCAGGCGAAACCTCCCACCCCTCACACTCCATTTTCAGTCCTCTGCCTTAAGGGAAAAGGTACCGGGGCCTCCGGGCCCACTCCACAAGACTGCTAAACAGTGTTGTTCATCAGGCCATCAGGACCCTTAACTCTGTCCACCTCCGTTTGACCATAGTACACTCACCTGCACAATAACTACCTCAGCTGTTGACACAGAAAGACTGGCACACCAACAGTAACACATCTGCTGCTGTATGTCTCTGCACCTTATTGCAACCATCTGCACAAATGCCATACCTGCTGCTGTCTGTTATTGCAATATTGATCATGTACAGTCCAATCTGTCACTGTCCGCACCTACACTACCACATTGAACTTGCAACTATGCATATTACTACTCTATTTTGTTCTGTATATAGGATTGCTGGGTTTAACATTTATCTTCATTTGCACTATGGGATGGCTGGGTTTTATCTTTTGCCGTTATTTGCACTATGGGTAGCATTACTGTGCATTGACTGCTGTTGTGGTTTTTCCAGGGTTATTCCTTTTTCTTTTGCGCACACCACTGCAGAGAGAGAAACAACATTTGAATTCTCCTCTATGTCCTGTACGTATAGTAGTATTGACATATAAAATATCTGAATCTATCACTTCCAGACCACAGACCACACACACACACACACACACACACACACACACACACACACACACACACACACACACACACACACACACACACACACACACACACACACCAGTGTTTCCTCTACCATTGTACTGGGAGAAAGTGCACTCCCCAAAGGACCTCCCCACCCCCCTTTAGTGTCAAGTTAATTTTATTTAATTTTATTTTTTCTATATAACTCCAGATAACCACAAAAGTCACGTATTCACTATAAAACAAGTCTCATTAAACAAACTAAATATCCCTGTCTTTTATCTTATTTACATGACAGCAGCTCATTTCTGTCTCTTTTCTCTGTATCATGTAGGGGGGCGGAACTCCGCTGCACATAAACACAGACCCGTGCACATGCACACATACAGACATGACATGCACACAGACATGACACCCAAGTGCGTCACGCTCTGCCCATGGCAAGCAGCAAAAGTCTGGTCAGCACTGGATGACAGGTTTTGACCCAGAATATCTTGCATCATGCATGCAAATTTCAATAAATAGGCCAGATGTTTCAGACTTCCCTTATCAAGAGGCTATTGAAATGCTCTTCCAGAAGCCCAGAAAAATACACTGCAGTGACAAATTCTACACACTTTGTGGATAATTGCCATATAAACAAATGTTCCGATAATTTGTTCAATGTCATTCAAATGTTCTAATGTTTTGTTCAATAACTGTTTTTTACAGTTTTATTTATATTGACTGCTGTTATTAAAACAAATGGTTGTTATTAAAATAAACTGTTGTAATTGAAAGAAACTTATGAACACCATGATTCTTTTTGTCATGATGGTGAGTGTGGGTCTGTACCGTGCTCGGGTCTTTTGGTTATTATCCTTTTTCTGTTTATGTATTTAGTCCTGATTTTTTCTGCCATTATTATTTGTGCTTTTACTTTGACAGTATCGTGCCAGGACTTCCACCTGTCAAGTCTGTTCGCAGCCTGGCATTACGTTTTCACTCGTGTTTCCACATCTGATTCACATTTTGTTTTGTTTTTTTCTCTAGTATTTTTTAAGCTCGCTGGTGAGGTGTATTCCTCGCTGCAACCTCACACCATGTTTAGACAGGAATCCCTACCCCTGGTTCTTGTTTTAGTCCTTGCCTTATTCTGTGCTTCGTCAGGCTATTTGTCAATAACCTTTCATGGTTTTTCATCATTTGTATTTTTCTGCAATCACCCTTCATTGTCTTTGTATATAGCCTTTTTGTATCCGCCCTTCGTGGCTGGTATTTGTGTTTGTTATTATTATTTATTAAATGAGCAAGCTCTCAGCAGGCGAATGGTGCCTCATTTCTTTCCTAAAGGACCAATTATGACAGTAGGTGCCAGCGGCTGTGGGTTTGCCTTTTTTTCCTTTTCTTTTTCCACTCACCTTTTTTCGTGGCCATAAGGAGAGGCTGTCAGTATGTTGCCAGTGTGCCAAAGTAGGATGGCAGCCGCGGGTCCCAGCATGGATGAGCAGCAGGCAGCTGAGTTCATCCGAGGCTATGTTGCTGAAGCCCTCACCTCCCGTGGCCCAAAGAAGGTTCTAGAGAGTGTGGTGGAAGCACTCGGGATTGTGGAGGCACATCCCGGTTTGGGTAATTATCCCGAGTTTGTTGAACTGCTGTCTACCATCTCCACTCTCCAGCAGCAATTCCCGGGGTTGGCAAAAGGCTCATCTCCAGCCTGTTTGCGCTGCCTCCCGGTGCAGACCTCTACTCCTTCCCGTGACTCGGGTGTACCGAAGTGGATGGAGGAGAGTCACTGGGTCCAGCAACTTCCCAGCCATTACCCAGCCTCGGGCCATCGGAAGAATTCCTCTGTCTTTCAGCCAGCGGGTTCCTTTTCGCCATGTCAAGAAGGTTCTACAGCAGCTTCAGCCTCTGGGGTTTCCTCACTGGCTGTCTCGTCAGCTTCCTCTTCCCGGGTCATCGCAACTGTTCCCCCCTCCTCCACGGTGCCTCCTCTCACTGCTGAGAGCCAAGCTTGTTCTCCCCCGGCTCCGCCCATCACCGTGCCTGCAGGGGTGGCTCCTCCATGTTCTCCAGAGGTGCCCATGATCACCGCAGTCAGGGAGAATGAAGAAACTGGGCTTGCAGCAGCAGGAACCACCATACTCTGGGAAAACAAGCAAGTGCTTTTTCACTCTATATCAACTTCTTATGAATTACCTTGCCTGATTCTCAGGGGTGAGGCTCAGTTAGTGCAGTCCACTAAGTTCTCACCACCTGCTGCAGCCGCAAAAACTTTTCCTGCTCTCTCTGTGTCCCCACCTACGCCCCCTGAGTGTCCACTGGTTCTGGGATTAAGCTGCAAGATGGAGGAGGAGCCTGCGGCCCTGGGAAACCTGGTTCCAGCCCCGCAGCCACAGTCCAGAATGGGGAAGAGGGCTATCTGCAATCTGGAGCCTGAGCCTATGAGGAGATGTCCCCAGGCTTCAACTGTGCAGAATTCAGCACCAGCAGGATCTCCTGTCACCACGCCGGGCAAGCCACCTGTGTGGGTCACATCGCCAGGGGGTTCCAGGACTGCAGTGACCATCATGTCTGATGTTGGGGCTGCCACAGCAGAGTCCAAGCTGGACCTCCAGAGGGCCAGGCCCAAGACATTGTCAGCTGGATCGATGGAGTCCTGGACGGCGGTGGAACTTAAGCTCAGGCGAATACTGTCCTTTGTTTTTGTTGTCTCTGTATTGGAGAGATCTTGCCTGGCTCTTTGGGGGGAGAGCCGGGTGCAGCCATCAGCCGCACCTGAGTTCGCCTCGCCGGGTTCCACTGTCACCAGAGACCCTGACCCTGTTCCTCTTCCTCTTCTATACGAGTCTTCTCTCAGGGTCACCGAGAATTATCCTGCTATGCCAGAGGTCTTCGTGGATTCAGGTCCATTGCCTGAGGTCTCTGTGGGTCCATCTCCTCTGGTCGAGGTTGTCATGGAGGCTCCGTCCCAGTCCTGCACCTCTGTCGGTGTTGCTCCACCTCCTGCAGAGGTCGTCATGGAGGCGACAACTCAGCCTGGGACCTCCGAGGGTGCAGTTCCTCCTCAGTATGTGTCTCCATAGGTGCTGCATTCCAGCTTGAATCCCATATGGGTGTGGCGCTCCAGTGTGTGTCCCCTGTTGGTTCTACACTCCAGCCCGGGGGCCATCGTGGGTGCAGCTCTGTCCCAGTCCGGGGCCACCGAGGGTGCCACAACATCTCAGTCCGGGGCCACCGATGGTGCCACAATGCCTTAGTCCAGGGCCACCGAGGGTGCTGCTTCTGCTTCACCCCAGTCCAGGGTCACTGAGTTTGTGGCTCCTATGCCCAAGGCTGCAGCAGGTCCTTGGTCCACATCCGGGCCTGTCGTGCTTCTCCCACAACCATCACATTCATCGGGTGTCCATCTCCTGGGTCCGGGGGGGCAATAGTAAGCACTTGTTCCATCTGCCCCCTCCAGGGGGAGGTGTGTGGTGCACTGCGACCCGTTGGTCCAAAGATGCGAGGAGACCCCCCAAACTCTCTCATTTACTGGAGTGGCTTCTAAACCCTGGAAGACCACCCGATGGACTTTTTCATCATGGTTGGGGGCTCTGGAGACCCAGTAGGCCACCCGACCTTTGTCAACGGATGGTCAGGTGGAGCAGGGACTCTGGTAGGCCACCAGAACAGTTTCCTTATTAATCTTGTATTGCTTAGTTTTCTTTGTACTTTGTTTTGTCAGTGTGTGGGTCATATGTTTTTAGGGTTGTTTTTGTTTTCTTGTCTCTCCTTCCAGGCCTGGATCTCCCTACCACCCTCCCAGGGTTGTTTTTTGAAGTTTTTTCTGTTTGGGGGAGTGGGGGTGTACTTTCCTTCCTTTTATTTATTTTTATTTATTTGAATTTATTTATTTTATTTTTCGGATAGTACATTACAGGTTAAAAGAAACTGTATAATATAACAAGGTCAAATTAGACAAAGACTCCTTCTACTATACAATTCCACGTGAGTTATCCGAAATGGGTGATGGCTGAAGCCGCAGCTTATATTGCCCACCCATATTCCATCCAAGAATTCAAAGGAGAAAAAAGAGAAAACAAGACAAGAGCGATTACAATTTAAAACAAGGCTAAGACAAAATATGACTGAGAGAAAAAGAAAACTGAGCTAGTCTAAGTTAAGCGGTTACTATTCAAAAACAAATCTAAGACATAGTGTCACAGAGAAAAAAGAAAAACTAAGCTATAACACAACACAGGCTGGAAATGTCAATCCTTATGTGAGTTTACATGTCGTCTTGTAAATATGTTTGGAGTATTTCTTCCTTTAGTTTTTGTTTAAATTGTCCAAGCTTTGTACATGATTTTAATTCAGGTCCAAAATCGTTCCATAATCTGACACCTTGCACTGAAATACAGTGTTGCTTGGTAGTTGTTCTCACTGTAGGCTTTTGAAATATACATGTTCCTCTGAAGTGATATCGTTTCTCCCTTGTTTGGAACAACTTTTGGATATTTGCGGGCAGTGATAGATTCTTCACTTTGAACATTATTATTGCGGTTTTAAAGTCGATCAGATCTTTCAACTTGAGAGTTTTTTGTTTAAGAAAAAGTGGGTTTGTTGGTTCCCTGTAAGCTGCTTTGTTGATTATTCTAATAGCTCTCTTTTGAAGCATAAAGAGTGGATATATGTTTGTTTTATATGTATTTCCCCATACTTCATTACAATATGTCATGTATGGGAGTATTAATGAATGATACAAGGTGTATAGTGTGGGTTGATTCAGCAAATTTTTCACTCTGTGTAATATTGCAATTGATTTGGATACTTTACCTTTTATATAATTAATATGTGGCTTCCAACACAGTTTGTTATCAATTATTACTCCAAGGAATTTAGTTGATGTTACTGCGGGGTGTCTTGGATCAACCCTTTAAGGGAGGGGCACTGTCACGATGCTGAGTGCAGGTCTGCATTATGCTCGGGTCTTTTGGTTATTATCATTTTTCTGTTTATGCATTTAGTCCTGATTTTTCTGCCATTATTATTTGTGCTTTTATTTTGACAGCGTCGTGACAGGACTTCCGCATGTCAAATCTGTTTGCGGCCTGTCACAGCTGTTTAGTGTCACTGATTACATTTTCACTCGTGCTTCCACACCTGATTCACATTTTGTTTTTGTTTTTATCTCTCCTATTATTTAAGCTTGCTGGCGAGGTGTATTCCTTGCTGCGACCTCACACCGTGTTTAGACAGGAATCCCAAAGCCTGGTTCCTGTTGTTTCCTGTCCTTGCCTTATTCTCTGCTTCGTCAGGCTATTTGTAGGTAACCTTTCAAGGTTTTTCATCATTTGTATTTTTCTGTAATCACCCTTTGTGGTCTTTGTACATAGACTTTTGTAATTTGCCCTTCGTGGCAAGCATTTGTATTCTTTATTATCATTTATTAAATGAGCAAACTCACAGCAGGCAAATGGTGCCTCATTTTTGCCCTAAAGGGCCAATGATGACACTTTTAAGAGTTTTTCATTGTTGACCTTGACCCCCCCCCCAAGCTGTAAATCTAGAGGAAACACTACACACACATGCACAAGCACACATTTTAAAAAATTAATGTGTCCCTCCCTCTATCCCCTCATCCATCCATTCATACAACGACAAACACATAACCCTTGAAGAATCGCCCACAGTACCAGCAGGGCCCCAGGGATGATGACAGCATTATGTCCCAGGCTGCTGACAAAACTCCAAACCCAGCGTAGAAGTGGGGGACACTGATACCACACCATACAGCCCATCCCCAGCCCAAAATCCTAATTACTGAATGTGAGATGGGATGTTTTGTCCCCCTAGCATGGGGAAGAGAGAAGGAGGGTGGGGGATAAGTAAGACTGGAAGGGAGACAGCCCCAGAGAAGGCCCACTTCCTCCCAGAGGTCAGCTGGCAAACTGGCTCCAGAAGCAAACCCCCACCTCTCAATCCCATCCAAGGAAAAAGACACCATGCCCATATCAAGATGTCTTTTCAGCAACCTTAAAAAGTCATCTTTTCTCTTTCACTTTTCAAACAAATCCAGACATTTTTAGAAGGTTGGTAGAGCCGTGTTTTCAACATTTTTTTCACTGATTTGTGCTGGGGGGGTAGAAAGATCACAGAGAATATTCATTGACGTAGTGAAGGAGGACATAAACACAGCTGATGTCACAGAGGAGAATGCAAGGAATATGGAGAAAAGAAAGTAGATGATTCCTGTGGTGACCCCTAAAGCGAACAGTTGAATGGCAAAAAAGAGGAGAAAGGTGAGTGGTGATGCTGCAGCACTGTAAAACACTTAAATCATGAAAAAAAAAAAAAATAATAAAAAGGGGCGGTGTGGCGGCACAGTGGTTAGCACTGCACCAGCACAGCATCTTACCCTTGGCTATGGGATCCCTGGTTCGATCCCAGCCCCTGACCAACAGTGATCTGTGTGGAGTTTGCATGCTCTCCCCGTATCTGCGTGGGTTTACTCCGGGATTTCTCTGGTTTCCTCCCACAGGCCAAAAACATGCAGGTTAGGTTAATTGGAGACTCTAAAGTGGCCCTAGGTGTGAATGTGTGTGTGAATGTTTAAGGGATAACGCTGTACCATGGCTGCTTCATCCATCCAGGTGGATGCCCTCAATTTCCCCTCTGGGGATCAATAAAGTACACAAAATCAAAAAAAAAAAATGTTGCTCATGTTGATATAATGTATTCACTTCTGTTTTTTCATAGCTCAAGTAGGTTCATTTTGTCTTCTTTTAATTATTTACCTTTGTTCTTATTAAAGACAAAAATAGAAAGGAGAAGGCTGCAGTGAACAGTCGAAACATCTAAAAAAGGTAAAAACATTTTTCTATTTTTGTCTTTAATAAGAACAAAGGTAAATCTGTTTTTTTTTCATGTTAATACAGTATATGGAAGCACACAGACAGTCATTACAGAAAACAGATACAACCCATTATAGAGCTTCTCCTCTTTGGATGGTATAATACATTATTTCTCAGCAACCATATAAGATAGAAGGTTCCAATTTTCGACAATAACACCATTCATACTATAGCCTTCCGTGGAAGCGCCAGACACATACACACACATAGTCTGCTTACACAATTAATATGTCAATTCAGAATCTAATGGGTGTACTACGAATCTTGCTCAATTTAGCCAAGCTTCATTTAAGCTACCTGGCTCCACAATGTCTCAACTCTTAATCTGAGATTCCAGGTATCATAAGGTACTTATCAACTTTCTCTGTCAATGCTGATATTCTACTTCAGTCTTTGTGCGTGCTTGTTTGGTCATGTGACTAATTGTCTGCAAATCTATGAATGGATACGGACACATAGGCCAGGCTTGACATGAACTTTTTTTGCTCACCAGTGACTGTGGCTGATTTTCCAAAGTTACTAGCCACTCAACCTTTTCACTAGCCACAATCTTGTGGTTGGAAAATGATGTTTAATATGATCAAATTTGACTATGGCATGCTAAAATTTACTTGAACTAAATTTACAAACATTTTAAATGTAAATGACCCTCATAAAAATAGCAAAACACAGTTACATTACACTCAAGGGATTTAATAACACACCAAAACATTTATTTGTAAATTCACTGATGTAGTTTGTGTTATATGTAAATGACCACTTATATATTGCGTCTCATTATCTTTTAATGAATATCCTAAGTTAATCAGTGACAAAACAAAACAAAAAAATTGCCAAGAAACATAAGCACCATACACTAAGATAATGTGACAAATTTTGATTTGAAATGCAGGACTACTCGCAATAATCAGTCAGGCATGACCAAATCCCAAATGTTGGGAATTACCCTACATGCATTTGTACAACTTGCTTTCTTGATAGCGAAACACTCCTCACAAACTGGGCCAAAAATAGAGTGGTGTTACGATCCGAGCGCCGGTCTTGTCCGCGCTCGGGCCACGTATAGCTCGCTGCCGGCTTTGACAGCTGTGGGTTATATTCTGGCTTCACCGGGCTCTTATTGTGAAGGCGCTCGGTGGGGCTTCCGGCTGTCAAAGAAGGTCAGCTGTTTGTCATCACTGCTCGTTAGCGCTCGGCTTTATTAGGCGGGCGCTGACGGCAGTCAAGTTGCGGGAGTATCGTCAAACAATCGTCAGACCTTCTTCGTCTTTCTTGTTATGTTATAGTTTAGCTCGTAGTGGTTGGGGTTAGCCCTACGAGCCCCTGTACCTCATAGTGTGTGTTTTTGCCGTTAGCGGCTCATAGTCTTGTGTCACGTCTTGTCCTGTCCTGTAAATAAACATCATTGCAAAACTCACCGGTGATTCCTGGCATCTTATGGTGATCCACGAGGATCACCGCATGACAGGTGGTGCATTTTTAAATATCTTTAGTGTATTTATGAATAGTTGTAAATACTGTACAACAGTAGAGAAAATATTTGTATTGTGAGAGTGAAGTACTGGTTGACTTGGGGTCTGTCCCAGTTCTCATTTGTACCCCTACCCCTTCCCCAACCCCTACCTCTTGGTCCCATGAGGGCCTATAGACAAACTGCAAAGGATCAAGTACATTATCTGTATTTTTAAGAATTTCTGAACGAACCAGTTTTTCCAAGATTTTCATAATTATAGAAGTCAGAGCCACTGGTCTAAAATCATTTAGTGTTGTGGGGCGACTAGATTTAGGAACCGGGACCACGACAGCATCCTTCCAAATCCTGGAGACATGCTGCGTTTCCAAGGATCTGATGAATATCTTATGAAAGACTGGACTCAGTTCTTTTCCACAGGTTTTGATTAACCGACCACAAATGTTGTCAGGTCCTGGACTTTTGTTGACTTTTGTGGAACGAAAGGATCTTTCAACGTCCTCCTGTGTCACAGAGAAATGCCTGCTGTCACACAATTCAAGAAATGCCTGCTGTCACACAAGATTGATATAACTTAACCTGTTTCCACCAGATAAAAAAGAAGAGACAGAAAAAGAAAACTGATGAGAAAAAAGTTTAATCTTAAGGAGAAAAATGTTTCAAATTTAAATAAACAATTCTAATCAGTAGAAAAAGTCAGGAATTAAAGCTTCGGTCACTAAGATTCTTACCAACGATGGGCTCGTTAGAATGTCCCAGTTCCTACAAATTCTAGAGTTCGCAGAAATTTTTTGAAGGGGGCATAGTTTCTTAAGACTGCCATTCAGTTTGCAAGAGAAACTTGAGGCATTCTTGAGAACGACCATTGTAAGGGGCCCTCAAGAACCACTTAAGGTGTTCTTGAGGCATACTTACAGCTAACATCTTGCATAGTTCTTATGTTGTTCCTATAGCATTTATGACATTTGTATGGCCACCCTACGATGAGAGGTTTTCATGGGGCATTTGAAGAAATCTTGGACAAGACCATCAAATGGGCTACAAACTTACAAATGGTCTACGAACACTGGATTCTCCTATGGCCACCTTAAGAAGGCCGTATGAAATGGCCCAAAAATCATTTGTACGGTGGTCACAGACATTCATAATGGTATTTGTGACCATTGCTTTACTAGAAAGAAAGCTGTAAATCCACAGAGAAAAATGTGGACCTCCTGGTGGCCAGATTTGGCCCAAAGGCCATATGATTGACACCCCTGGACCAACCCTTTAAAAATACATATTTAGAGGGTATATATCCAGAGGGTAAAAGAGAGCTATAGAGAATAATCACGTATAACTACAGAGATAGGAGCTGATGTTGGGGAGCACAGTGGTTAGCTAGCCACTACTAGGACAAAGGGGTTCAGGGGCAGTTCCTCTGGTAATCTTATCGCTGAGAGTGGGGACAGGTGTGTTTTGCTGACTGTCGCCATTTCTCCAGACTGGTCGCAAAATGAACTCAACATGGGTGGAGTCTGGCTCCACTCCCTACTCAGTACAGGAGAAGCCACCACTCACCATGGCATTTCTTCCTACCGGGCTGGGGTGTGAACAGGGGCAGGACGGTAGACCGTTTTGTGGAGTGGACAGTCTGTGGCTTGTCCAGATTCCATCCATGGTAACAGTGGACAAATGAGCACACACTTTGTGTAGATAGTGCTTATGGAAGTTGTTGTTTCATCGCCTGACATATAGGTTTATTATTTTTGATGCCATTTGAGAAAATTACAACCTGCCAAAGTGACTAGTGGGAGTGGCTGTCGTGCTGGTTACTGCTGAAATCCAATCACCATTGTCGGGTTGGCAGGTGTTAATGTCAAGTCCAGCATGTATGGTATGATTTGGGCGGTGCGGTGGAGCAGTGGTTAGCACTGCGCCAGCACAGCAACTCACCCTTGGCCATGGGATCCCTGGTTCGATCCCAGCCCCTGACCAACAGTGATCTGTGTGGAGTTTGCATGTTAATAATAATAATAATAATGCATCGGTTTTATATAGCGCTTTATCATATACACTCAAAGACGCTTTACAATTAGTACTCCCCGTATTTGCGTGGGTTTACTCCGGGATTTCTGCAGTTTCCTCCCACAGGCCAAAAATATGCAGGTTAGGTTAGTTGGAGACTCTAAAGTGGCCCTAGGTGTGAATGTGTGTGTGAATGGTTAAGGGATAGCGCCGTACCATGGCTGCTTCATCCATCCAGGTGGATGCCCTCAATTTCCCCTCTGGGGATCAATAAAGTATACAAAATAAAAAAAAAAAATGATTTTCTTCATTCAGGAATAAGTCAGAGGTGATGGGAATATTCTAAAATAAGCAGGAAAGGAAATACTCTAAAAATGGTTAAACTAATAATTAAATAGTCTAATATTTCTTACACACTATAAATCTATTCATGCATTATAATGAACATTAGAAACCTATGTTGATTTCTAAGTGAACATCAGCTGGGCATTTAAGACATTTATTTAATTTAAATACATCTACAAATTGTAATAAGAAAAGAGAAAAAGGAACTTTAATGAGTATGGTCACACACCCCATGCATCTGCAGATCATTTAATTTATTTATTGTAAATTAAGTCCAAATTTGCAAGAATAAAAGTGTGAAAATATGATAGGTGGTGCTCCTTCACAATTACGAATTCACACAACTACCATAAGCAAATCCCAAACTCATAAAAAAAGTTATAAGTTCATGAGGAAAAATGAATAAGGAAAAACACATTGCCACCATAAACAGTCCTAAATTTACAAGAAGAGTTTTACATGAAAAAGCTAGGTAACTGTTCTATGAATTTTACATAAAAAGTAGAAAAAAAAACAACATTCACCCCCCTCAACAAAAGAAATCACATAATTCAACTTCGAGTGTTACCATGGTAATGAGTATACACGTGTCTACTTCTTCAGCAGCCTGATGTATGACCATGGAGTTGGGAAGGCATATTCTGTTGTTCTTTATTTACTATCCTTGCACTAATAATGGGGATGGTAGTGGGCAGTAGTGGCTCAGGTAGAGCAGGTCATCCAATAACTGGAAGGCTGGCGGCTCCCCCATCCTGCCATTGTGTCCTTGGACAAGGTACTTCAATCAGTCAGTCAATCAAATTTTATTTGTATAGCACTTGAAAAGTGCTATACAAATAAAATTTGTATAGCTCTCACCTGTGGCTCCAAGTAGCTGTTTGCATGCAACAGCAGCCACACCCCTGTAAACCACTTTGACTGGCGGGCAAAACCAGGTGAGGGTAGCCAACGGGTTTGAAACCTTCAGTGAGGTAGGGCTTGTCTATCTTCACATGCGTAGACTGGACCTGCCTGACTGCACAGCGGAAACCACCAGATTGGCTCAATGGGCAGGAAGGCAGACCCAGCAAAGCGTTGTGGAGCACAACTAGGACACAGTGAGACATATAGGACACTGCTGGCCATCCACTACATCCAAACCTATCTCCAGCTGTCTTGACTACGTCTTGCCACTGGATCCAGATAGGCTGGATTGAGAAAGTGAGGCAGATGACCCTGCGCAACACTCCCTCACTTAAATCAACTTCAAGCGCAAGTCAAAACATCACCACCACCCCAAGTCCTGTGGTGATGGGCAAGAGATGAAACAGCAGGTGTGGATACACTGGAAGCTGTAGCCACCCTAGTGGTCAAAATTCTCAGAAGAAATCAACTAAAGTGACATCACTCACCAACAGCACTTGGAATGTGCGAACGCTCATGGACAGCTCCAAAGCGGACAGACCTGAGAGACGGACAGCACTTGTCGCAAGAGAACTCAACAGGTACAACATCCACATCACAGCTCTGAGCGAGACCAGGTTTGCAGACGGTCAGCTGACAGAAGTCAAAGCAGGCTACACCTTTTTCTGGAGTGGCCAAGGTAGCGAAGAATGCCGTGAAGCAGGAGTGGGTTTTGCGATCAGATCCAATTTGATCAGCAAGTTTACCAGCCTCCCCAAAGGAACCAACGACCACCTCATGACCCTGCAGCTCCCCCTCCAAGGAAAATGTCATGCCACATTCATCAGTGCATATGCCCCCACTATGATGAAACCAGATGAGATCAAAGACAAGTTTTACAAGGATTTAAGAGACTCTCACTGAAGGTGCACCGAAGGAGGACCAACTCATTGTTCTTGGAGACTTTAATGCCAGAGTTAGTACAGACTACCAAACATGGGAGGGAGTCCTTGGGAGAAATGGAGTTGGAAAGTGTAACAGCAACGGTCTTCTCCTGTTGAAGACGTGCGCCCCTCATGACCTTCTGATCACTAATACTGTCTACCACTTGCCTAATCGCAACAAGACCTCCTGGATTTATCCACGCAGATAGCAGTAACATCTGATCGATTGCATCATTGTAAGAAGGAGAGACAGTAAAGATGCTAGAGTGACAAAGGTGATGTGTGGTGCAGACTGCTGGACGGTCACAGACTCATTCTCTCAAAGCTCAACATGCACATCCAGCCCAAACGGTGTCCAAAGAGGAAAAAGGCAAACAAGCGACTCAATTTCAGCAAGCTGGAACAGCACTCTGTGCAACAGAACCTCAGTGAGGACCTTGACAGCAAGCTTAGTCAGCTCGACCTCGGGGTGTACGGAGCAGAAGAAGACTGGGCATCTTTCAGAGACATGGTGTACGGCACTTCACTCACTTTATTTGGGCTAGAACATGCACAAACGCCAAGATTGGTTTGATGAAAATGATGAGGACATCCAAAAGCTGCTTGACGAGAAGTGTGAAGCCCACAGAGTGTACCAGCAAGATCATTCTCGAAGAAGGCAACCTTCAACTCCATCAAAGGAAAGGTGCAGGCAAAGCTCAGAGAGATGAGGACTTCTGGCTCAGCAAAAAGGCAGGTGAAATACAGCCATACACTCCAAAGGCTTTTACAATGCCCTTAAGAACATCTACGGGCCTCAGTCTTCTGGAACATCACCACTGTTCAGTGTTGAAGGGTCCACTCTCCTCACCGACAAGAACGCAATCCTGGAAAGATAGCCAGAACATTTCAGCAGCGTCCTGAAGAGACCTTCGTCCATCAATGCAGAAGCCATCACTCACGTGCCCCAAGTAGAGGCGAAAACATCTCTGGAAGAACCTCCAACGGAATCAGAAGTCCAAAAAGCGATCAAACTCCTTTCTAATGGCAAAGCACCAGGCTCTGACTCCATCCCAGCTGAAATCTACAAGGCAGCAGGACCAGTTCTAATACAGAAGCTCACCGAGCTCTTTGAGACCATGTGGCAGCAGGAAATTATCTCCCAGGAGCTCAAGGACCCCTCCGTTATCTAACTCTACAAGAGAAAAGGAAACAGGCAGTCCTGCGACATCCACCATGGGCTCTCTCTCCTCACCATCGCTGGCAAGATCCTCGCAAGAGTCCTTCTCAACCACCTCTCAGCACATGAAAGGTGGTCACCTGCCGGAGAGCCAGTGTGGCTTCAGAGAGGGTCGTGGAACTGCTGACATGATCTTCGCCGCACACCAACTTCAGGAGAAGTGTCAAGAGGAGAACAGGGACCTCTACACAACATTTGTAGATCTGACCAAGGCTTTTGATACTGTCAGTCGTGAGGGGCTGTGGAAGATCATGGCAAAGTTCAGCTGCCCTGACAAGTTCATCATCATGGTGCGCCAGTTCCACGATGGCATGCTTGCTCGAGTACTGGATGATGGATACTTTTCCGAAGCTTTCCCAGTCACCAACAGGGTCAAGCAGGGCTGTGTACTCACGCCCACACTTTTCAGCATGATATTCACAGCCATGCTGTCTGATGCCATCTGTGATGATGAAGAAAGTGCCATCAGGATCACGTACAGGATGGACAGCAGGCTCTTCAACCTACAGAGGCTCCAAGCCAAAACCAAGGTGGAAGGGGACTCAGTATGTGACTTCCTTTTCGCAGATGACTGCGCACTCAATGCCACTACAGAGGCCCAGAGGTAGCAGAGCATGAACTGCTTCTCCACTGCTTGTGACAACTTTGGGCTCACAATCAGTACAAAGAAAACCAAAGTCCTGCACCAACCTGCACCGCAGAAGACTTACATTGAATCAGCCACCACTATCAACAGGGAGACCTTCAAGGCTGTTGACAAGTTCACATACCTCGGCAACACACTCTCCAGGTCTGTCAACATCGACGACAAGGTCGATTCATGCATTGTCAAGGCAAGCTCAGCATTCGGACGGCTAGGTGCAACAGTGTGGGAAAGGAGAGGCATCAGGCTGACCACAAAAATGAAGGTGTACAAGGCAGCTGTCCTTCCTTCCATGCTGTATGCCTACGAGACCTGGAGAGTCTATGAGCACCATGTCAGAAAGCTAAACCGCTTCCACTTGATCTGTCTCAGAAAGCTCCTGAAGATCACCTGGCAGGACAAAATCTCTTACACAGAGATCGTCTCCCAAGCTGAGCTGCCTAGCATCCACACCCTGCTCAAGAGAGCCTAGATTAGGTGGGCAGGAAACCTTGTTCGTATGCCTGACTCCTGCTACCAAAGAGACTGTTCTACGGTGAACTATCAGAGGGTAAGCGCTCACAAGGTGGTCAGAAGGAGCGCTACAAAGACACTTTTAACCCTTTGAGTGTGAGATTTCGTATATCCCTAGTGGAAGAGCATGGCGCTGCACCTGTCAACTAATTCTGACATCCCTGTACTCCCCAGCTATACTGACGACTTGTACTGATCGTGCCAGTTCAGAAGGTGGCAGACACGTGTTGGAGGAATCATGGCTGGCATGTAATACACCAAAGAAGAACTCCTTATTTCCTTTTCCTGTATTCCCTTATTTTAGCTCAGAAAGCTAATATGGTCACCATCCATCATCGTGCACATCACTTAGATAGCTTCATACACGGAAAATAGCCGCAGGAAATGAAATTTATGTGGCATAATCATAAGACTTTGTAGATGTGGTAGAGAGCATAAATGGCCGACAGAACTCAAAATAACGACCACAATGGATGAAAACGGACCAACCATGGCAGCGAGCGAGTCCCCTTCACCACCAGTAAGTGACATTGGGTTTTTTTTTGACATTGTACTGATTTCTTGTTCATATACTTTGAAGAAAAGATGATAACATACCATTCATCTTCTTCCACTTAATCCTTTTCGGGTCGTGGGGGGGGGGGGGGGGCTGGAGCCTATCCCAGCATCTTTGGGCGAGAGGCAGGGTACACCCTGGACAGATCGCTAGTCCATTGCAGGGCCAACACAAAGACAGACAACCATTCACTCTCACAGTCATACCTAAGGACAATTTAGAAACCCCAGTTTTGATGCCAATTAACCTAACTTGCATGTTTTTGGCATGTGGGAGGAAACCGGAGAAATCCCGGAGTAAACCCATGCAGACACGGGGAGAACATGCAAACTCCACACAGATCACTGTTGGTCGGGGGCTGGGATCAAACCCAGGATCCCCCGGCCAAAGGTGACTTGCGGTGCTGCCGCAGTGCTAACCACTCCGCCACCTTGCTGCCCATGATAACGTACCTCTGTACAAAAAAACGGTGTCAAAAGACTGAACCATTCTTTGTGTAAATATGTCCAAAGTCCGCTTTTGACTGAGTTATGTAATTCAATATAGCTGTTGTGGCATTATGCAAATTAGATGCGTAAAATCACTCCTATCTGAAACCTTGGACCATATTTTACATATTTCTAATTTACAGTAAGCCATTAGAAAGAAGGCTTGGGATCAGTCCGCCAAGGTCTCCGCCTTTGACCGCCACCTAATCCACATAACATTGGGCTTGTTGTTACAAGCTATTCGGTCTCTGTATGACCGTTGTGAGAGTTTGGTTCGTATTGCCAACACTCGGTCGGAGTCATTCCCAGTGAGAGTTGGACTCCGCCAGGGCTGCCCTTTATCACCGATCCTGTTCATAATTTTTATGGACAGGATTTCTAGGTGCAGCCAGGGATTGGAGGGTGTCATGCTTGGTGACCACAGGATCTCATGTCTGTTGTTTGCAGATGATGTTGTCCTGTTGGCTTCATCCAGCAATGACCTACAGCTCTTGCTGGGATGGTTTGCCACTGAGTGTGAAGCGGCTGGGATGAGAATCAGCACCTCCAAGTCCGAGTTCATGGTCCTCAGCCGGAAAAAGGTGGATTGCCCTCTCTGGGTTGGGGACAGGCTCCTGCCCCTAGTGGAGGAGTTTAAGTATCTTGGGGTCTTGTTCACGAGTGAGGGGAAAATGAAGCGAGAGATTGACAGACGGTTTGGAGCAGCATCTACAGTGATGCGGACGTTGTACCAGTCTGTTGTGGTGAAGAGGGAGCTTAGTTCTAAGGCAAAGCTGTCGATTTACCAGTCAATCTACGTTCCTACTCTCATCTATGGTCACGAGCTTTGGGTAATGACCAAAAGAACAAGATCGCGGATACAAGCGTCTGAAATGAGCTTTCTCCCTAGGATTGCTGGACTCACCCTCAGAGATCGGGTGAGGAGCTCAGTCATCCGGGAGAGGCTCAGAGTAGAACCGCCGCTCCTCCACATTGCAAGGAGTCAGTTGAGATGGTATGGGCATCTGATTAGGATGCCTCCTGGACGCCTCCCACTTGAGGTGTTTCAGGCACATCCCACTGGGAGGAGACCCCGGGGCAGACCCAGGACTCGGTGGAGAGACTATGTCTCCCAGCTGGTCTGGGAACGCCTTGGTATCCTCTCTGAAGAGCTAGAGCAGGTGGCTGGGGAGAGGGAAGTCTGGGCTTCTCTGCTTGAACTGCTGCCTCCGTGACCTGGACCTCCGGAAAAGCAGTAGAAGATGGATAGATGGATGGATGGAGTAAGCCATTATCTCTTAACACTTTAAAGTTACAGCCTTGGAAAGTTTTGACATCTGAGCTGACTAGTTCCTAAGAAAAAATCTTTACCACTGTTGACCACTAGAGGTTATGTTGCAATTTGACAACAGTCACACTCAATGCCTTAAGGCCTTTCTGAAGAGCTTTGACATCAGTCCTGACACCTGGGAGACCCGAACACTATACCGACCGGACTGGCGTAGCTGTACCAGCAAAGGTGCTACCTCCTTTGAGCTGAATGGGCTTGCCATGGCCCAGAGAAAACGTGAGCTTTGCAAGTCCAGAGCCACCCCTGTATCTTCTGCCCGCGCACTTCTTTGCCCGCATCGGACTGATCAGCCACAGCCTGACACACTGCACCCAGTCCTCTTCCCTGTGATGTCCTTGGTCATTGTCGAGAATGACGGACGAACAACAACAATCATTGTATTTGTATGATAATTTTGCCCTCTATACAATGTATAATCAATAATTTCAAAATTCCCCCAATGTATGATAATTTGACCCCTTCATTACATGGCTATGTTAATACATTAGCAAACACAATCAGAATACGCATCCTTCGCATACAAACTACGTTTGTTTTTACACATCTTCTCATGTGCACGGGCTGTGTGGAAAAGAAGACAGAAGACTTGTGTTGCAGTAGCAGAGAGGCAGCCTCGGATGGAGGTTAGTGATGGGATCCACAGTTCAATGAAACGTGCCTAGTCAAGTTAAAAAGATCCATTATAAATAGTGTTACACCGAATCACTCAGTGCTGTGCTGGAGCTCTAACTGTCTACCACTCACTGAACTGAGAGTAAGCTGAACAGAGCGTGCAGGGCACGTTTGCTGCTCAGGCGGTGATTCAGCGGCCAATCGCTGGCTTCCAATACAGCTCCGGTGAGTGATTCATTACAGTACATTCATCCATAAAAAGTAGTAGACTTTATTGACTCATTTGTGTATGTTACAGCACTAATGCAGGCACAGCAGACTCAACAAGTAAGCGCCATCATGAGCGGTAATGTGTATGTGGGAGGGGGGGACCCTAGTTTTACTGGGTGGTTCAAACCTGTTGTTGGCATTAGTACTAAAGTTTTCTGTCGCTGTTGTGATGTGCAAATGTCTGCAAAAAATGTCACTGAATTGTAGTTCTCAATAAAACTGAAACGGGTTTCTGCTTTAGTTATCAGAGGCATTTTAGCAGTAGTTCAGGTTCAGGTTCAGGTTAGTTTATTTGTACCCGTAGGTAGATTTGTTTTGCAGTCAGGTGACATCCATATTTACAAAACACAATTACATTCAACATGAACACAAACACAGGAACACATGAAGCTGACTATAAATATAACAAAAGTACTCAATCCTCCACCAATCAGGACATAGGACAAAGAGATAAGAGAAAAAACAAAGAGATAAGAGAGAAGGGTCATATTAAAAAGTTAAAGACAAGTCAAAGGGGTTAAAAACTCAAAAGTCTAAAACCCAATAAAAGATTTAGAACCCCAATAAAAAACCTACAAAAATAAGTAAATATAAAATCAAATTAATAAATAGGTAACTAAATTATGTGCAATATATTGCTACATCTTATTCAACTCTTTAACAGCAGCAGGAACAAAGCTGTTTTTGTAGTGCTGAGTTTTACTTTTTGGGACAGCAAACCTCCATCTGGAGGGAAGAAGCTGAAAGTGGAAATGCAAAGGGTTGGAGTCATCATTTAAAATGGAGGTAGCAATCCTCTGTACCTGTCTGGTGTACAGGGATGTCAGGCTCAGCTGTGACTCACCAAGCAAGTGACTGGACCATCTAACAACCTGATCCAAGGATTTCCTCTGTTTCAGTTTTGTCTGACCAAACCATGACACTAAAGACAAAGATAAAACAGATTCAATAAAAGCCCGATAAAATATTGTCATTATGGTTCGGTCAATTTGGAAGCGTGCACGTTTCCTTAAACAATGCAATGTTGCTGACCCTTTTTGCACACCCTTTCACAGTTCTCTTCAAAGTTTAAATTACTATCAATAATCGTCCCAAGATATTTGTAGGATTGTACACATTCAGTGGTCTGGCCTTTTAGTACAGTGACTTTGTGCCTGGGAGTTTTCCTCCTAAAGTCAATCATATCTTTAGTTTTTGTTGTATTCAACTGCAGGTAGGAATCCTTACACCAGTGAACAAAATCATCATCTACTGGGACATGGCCACTCTCACCATCCTGAAGGAGACTGACAACAACTGACTCATCAGCATACTTTATAATGTGTCTGTTGTCATGTCTGCTCCGACACATGTCTGTGTACAGGATGAAGAGTAGTGGTGACAACACACCCCCCTGAGGAGAGCCAGTAGAAGAACACTTTTGGTCAGACAATGTACCATTGACCCTTAGTCTCTGTGTCCTGTTGGTTAAAAAATCCAGAATCCAACCCACCAGATTATTACTCAAATCAAAATGTTGCAGGAGCTTTTCAACTAAAATATGAGGTTGTATTGTATTAAAGGCGGAAGAAAAGTCCACAGATAAAAGCCTGGCGTGTGTCCCATTAAAATCCAGATGTTTAAAAAGCATGTTAAACAGAGTGACAGTGGCATCCTCCACTCCTCTGTGAGGCCTATAGGCCAACTGCAAAGGATCCAATGCATGCTTAGTCTGCTTTAGGACCTCAAATCTGACCAGTTTTTCAAAAATTTTCATTAAAATTGAAGTCAAAGCAACTGGTCTAAAATCATTTACCGTTTTAGGACAGCTGGATTTTGGAATGGGGACAACCACGGCTTCTCTCCAGATCTTAGGCACATGTTGTGTCTGTAAGGACTTATTGAAAATGTACTAAAACACAGGACTCAGTTCATGTGCGCAGGACTTTACCAAGCGCCCACATATATTATCAGGGCCTGACTTTTGTTCACTTTTACAGCACAGAATGTCCTTTTAACATCCTGCACCTCAATATTAAAGTGTTGATTGTCTTTGAGTTTCTGTTTCAAATCTTGGGTTTATGTGCTAAAATCAAAGGAATCAAAATGACCATAAAAACAATTAAGAGCATTAGCCACCTCTGTGTCTGAATTAAAACCATCTAAAAACACACGATTACTGTGCTCTGCACTCTGAAGGCCTGCAATAGTTTTCATACTGGCCAAGGCTGAACCAAGATTTTTTGTTGCCTTCTTGCTTTCCAAATCTGATTTATAATTCTGTTTTGCTCTTAAAATTTCGGCCTTCAGCTCTTTTGTGGCAACCTGCAGCTGAGAAACAACCCCCTCTTTAAAGGCAATTGCTTTCCTCTGTAAGCAGGATTTAAATGATTTTGTAACCCATGGCTTGTTGTTGGGATAAATTTTGACACGTTTACGTGGAACGATCATGTCTCTGCAGAAAGCCATGTATGAGCATGTCACGTCCACTAAAGAGTCCAAATCTTCTCCACAGGTGAGCATGAACACCTCCCAGTCTGTACAGTTAAAGCATTCCTGGAGGCAGTGCACTGAATCCTCCGTCCACACGTCTATGTCTCTGGTCTCAGCCTTGTCTCTTCTGAGAGCAGTTTTATATGTGGTCAGCAAATGTACACAGTTGTGATCTGAGGATCCTAAAGGAGAAAGGGGAAGAGATTTAAAGGCCCTCTCTATGGATCCGTAGCACAGGTCCAATGTCTTTTTTTGCCTGGTTAGGCAGGAGACATACTGATAAAAGTTTCTAAGTGTCTTCTTTAGAGACAAATGATTAAAATCCCCAAGGATGAAATTTGGAGCCTCTGGGGAAATTGACTGCAACCGCTGTACCACATCAAAGATGGTGCTGGAGGCGGAGGCAGCATCTGCCCGTGGGTGAATGTACACAGTCTTTATGAAAAGTTGGGGGAACTCGCGGGGCAGATAAAAGGGGCATAGCAACATGAACAGAAGCTCCACATTTGGTGTACAGATGTGCTCTCTGACCGTGACAGATGTACAGTACTGTTTATTAATATATAAACATACGCTGCCCCCCTGATGTTTCCCCGTTACCTCTTCCTGCCGATCCAAGCAAAGTGGGGCTCCACAGGTCCGAGTCTTGGTCATGCACCGTAAGCCACATCTCCGTGTAAGCCAAGACACAGCAGTTCTTGAAATCCTTCTGATATCATACATTTCCTTGAATTTCATCCACTTTATTTCTCAGGGATTGTATGTTCCCCATAATAATTCAATTCAATTTAATTCAACTTTATTTATATAGCGCCATTTCACAACAACAGTCATCTCATAGCACTATCAACTGTAGGGGGAACCCCCACAGTTGCAGAAAGACCCCAGCAATCAGGCAATCCCCTGTGAGCAAGCACTTGGCGACGGTGGAGAGGAAAAACTCCCTTTTAACAGGAAGAAACCTCTAGCAGAACCAGGCTCAGGGAGGGGCAGTCATCTGCTGCGACTGGCTGGGGGGTGAGGGGATAGAGAAGAAGAAAAGAACAGACATGTAGAGAGCAAACAGCACGATGGGGACTCAATCTATGGGAGAGAACAAACAGATGTTAATGACCAGCAAAAAAAATATTTCATTGAGAGTGAGGAAAGGAGTGAGTGCCCAGTGCATTACTGGAGGTACCCCGGCTGAATAAACCTATTAGCAGCATAACTAAGGCAGGGTTCAGAAACACATGATCCCTCCCTAATTGTAGGCTATATCAAAAAGGAAGGTTTTAACCTTATTCTTAAAAACAGAGATTGAGTCTGACTGCCGAATCCAGATTGGCAGCTGGTTCCACAAGAGAGGAGCTTGATAACTGAAGGCTCTGCCTCCCATTGTACTTTTGGAGATTCTAGGTATTGCAAGTAATCCTGCATTTTGGGAGCATAGTGCTCTGTTAGGATAATACGGTAGTATCAGATCTTTTAAATAAAAAGGGGCCTAATTGTTTAGAGCTTTGTAAGTAAGAAGAAGGATTTTAAACTTAATTCTAAACTCTATGGGAAGCCAATTAAGGGAGGCCAGAACTGGAGAGATATGATCTCTCTTTCTAGTACCTGTTAAAACTCTTTCTGCAGCATTTTGGATCAGCTGAAGACTTTTTCAAGATGTTTTAGGACAACCTGATAATAAAGAATTACCCTAATCTAATCTTGAGCTAACAAAAGCGTGGATCAGTTTCTCAGCATCACTCTGAGACAAGATGCTCCTAATCTTGGCAATATTATGCAAATGATAGAAGGCAGTCTTAGAAACAAATTTAATATGTGAATTGAAAGACATATCTTTATTAAAAATCATTCCAAGGTTCCTCACAGAGCTATTAAGAGAAAGAGTAACCACATCCAAACTGAAAGTTTGATTTGGAAAGGAATTTATAAGGTTTTTTGGACCAACAAGAATGACTTCAGTCTTATGTGAATTTAATAGCAGGAAATTACAAGTCATCCAAGCTTTGATTTCCTTAAGACAGGCCTCCAACTTGGCTAATTGATTACTATCATCTGGCTTCATTGACAGGAATAATTGTGTGTCATCTGCATAACAATGAAAATGTATACAGTGCTTTCTAATAATGTTGCCTAACAGAAGCATCTATAAACTAAAAAGAGTAGGGCCTAGCACAGATCCCTGTGGAACTCCATGACTGAGCTTTGAGTTGAGAGAAAACTCATTACTGACATAAATAAACTGGAACCTATCAGATAAATAAGATCTAAACCACTTCAACGAAGTTCCATTAAGTCCAACATAGTGTTCTAATCTATCAAGTAGAATATTATGATCAATAGTATCAAAAGCTGCACTAAGGTCTTATAGGACAAGTACAGAAACAAGTCCATTATCAGATGCAATGAGGAGGTCGTTAGTGACCTTCGCTAAGGCTGTTTCAGTACTATGATGGATTCTAAACCCAGATTGAAACTCTTCAAGTAAACCATTTCCCTGCAGGTGGTCAAATAATTGCGTAGCAACAACTCTTTCTGAGATTTTTGAAATGAAAGGGAGATTAGAGATTGGTCTGTAGATGGCTAAAGCTTCTGGATCCAGTGTTGTCTTTTTGAGTAAGGGTTTAATTACAGCCATTTTAAAAGCCAACGATACATGACCTAAAGTTAATGAAGAATTGATTATATGAAGAATAAAGCTACCAATAAGTGGGAACACTTCTTTAAATAACCTGGTAGGAATAGGGTCTAAAAGACAAGTTGAAGGCTTGGATGAGGAAACTATTTTGTCTAACTCTCAAAGGTCAATTGGAGTAAACTCATCAAGACAGATATCAATTGAAGGAGTTGTAGTAGTTACTGAATTTAAGCTAACGGTGGGAAGAGTCTGATTGATTTTATCTCTGATGGATGGAATTTTATTATTGAAAAAGTTCATAAAGTCCTGACTAGTAAGCTCTAAGGGAATGCTAGGATTGACAGAGTCCTGACTCTTTGTCAACCTGGCTACAGTACTGAAAAGAAACCTGGGATTCTTCTTGTTCTATTAATGCAGAATAATAACTCGTTCTTGCTTTTCTAAGAGATTTATTATAAATTAAAAGATGATTTCTTCAAGCTAAATAGATTTCATCGAGATTAGTGGAGCGCCATTTTCTTTCTAATTGACAAGTCTTCTGTTTTAAGCTACGAGTTTCTGTGTTGAACCAAGGAGTTAGAAATCTCTGATTAGACGTTTTCTTTTTTAAGGGGGCCACCAAGTCTAGAGTCTGATGCAGAGAAGCTGTAACACTATCTACCATGCTTTCAAATACAGATAGATAGATTTGTTTATTTGACAGGGACAGTGCAATAAACATAGACAATTAATCAATGACAATCAATCTGATGTGTTGCACAGAGTGTATAGCTATTAGCTAATTTGCAACTCTTGTCCCTGGATGGGCTTTAGAAAGGAGAAACAAGTAAAAAGAAAAAAAAAGGAAAGAAAAGGAATACACAATAACCACATACATCAATGCAAAAAACATAAATACATTATAAATACACAATTATAAATATTATAAATATTATAAATACACAAATATAACAACCTGACACACATTTGCCTATTTCAGGCCTCCCTCCCTTCGTCACTCACTATAAACAAACACATTCATTCCTTCCCTTCATTCACTCTCACCCTGCAGACAATCATTTCATTTCATGGGCTGCACGGTGGCGCAGTGGTTTAGCACTGTGGCAGCACAGTTTTACCCTCGGCCGGGGGACCACGGGGATCATGAGATCGTGGGTTCGATCCCAGCCCCCGACCAACAGTGAGCTGTGTGGAGTTTGCATGTTCTCCCCGTGTTGCGCGGGTTTACTCCGGGATTTCTCCGGTTTCCTCCCGCATACCAAAAACATGTAGGTTTAGGGCGCTCGCGCACGCAGCGACCAGCAGCGGTGGCTTATCACCAGACTGCAAACCAAGTCTACCTACGGGTACAAATAAGTAACAAAAAAAAAAAAAAAAAAAAAAAAAAAATTCATACATGGGTACATTCTTGTTTATTTTTCAGCCAGTTTTTAACCTTT
Source organism: Pholidichthys leucotaenia (assembly GCA_020510985.1). NCBI lineage: Eukaryota > Metazoa > Chordata > Actinopteri > Cichliformes > Pholidichthyidae > Pholidichthys > Pholidichthys leucotaenia. Next base: position 244,945,975 of record CM035845.1, on the reverse strand, counting down.
TTAGTGAATGTTTTAAAGTCTGTTATTATTTTAATTTCATTTGGCATTGTGTTCCAGATGTGACTGCCCTTTATAGAGAAAGCTGTTTGTCCAAATGTGGTTCTCCGGTGCAATATTTTACAGTTATTGTTAACAGAACTCCTGGTGGCTCTGCTGCTGTCCTGTGTTTGGATGAAACCAGCAAGTGGCTCAGGTGCTGATTTATGGAAACATTTGAAAGTTAATTTCAGTAAACAGAGGTCAATGAAACTCTCAAAACTCAATAGGTTGTATTTTTTTTAAATATTACAGTGATGCCACCTAATGGGCTTTTTGTCCAAGATTTTTAGGGTTTGATTATATAATGAACCTATATGTCTTATTGTGGAAGGGGCTGCTTGAGCCCAGACTGTCAAACAGTATGATATATGAGAAAAAAACATAGAATGCATATACAGTACAGCAGGTTCGTAAGGTATGTAACATCTAATTAATTTAAAGCAGTTCAGATTTTTTTTACTGTTTTTGAAATTTTCTTTATATGAAGATTAAATTTGAGTTGAGGATCTAGTACAACGCCAAGGTACTTGAATTCTGTAACTAAACTGATGTCATGATCATGTATATTAACTTTAAAACACTGCAGGTTGTATTTTTTGATTGAAAAGCACATTGAAACTGTTTTCTGAAGGTTCAGCAACAGATGGTTCTGGAGGAGCCACTCTTGGACATCAACCATACTTGTAGACAGCACATCTGCAGCCTGTGCTGGAGTCTTGGTAGCTGTGTAAATAACTGCATCATCTGCATAAAGTTGGCATGTTGCAGCAGAGCAGTGTAGCGGCAAGTCATTAATAAAAATGCTGAAAAGTAAAGGACCAAGAATGGACCCTTGTGGGATACCCATACGGTTGTTTAAAAGTGAGGATTTATCCTGGTGAACTTTTACACACTGTTCTCTATTCTGGAGATAAGATGCAAACCAGTCTAATGTGTCTGGAGAGAAGTTAAAAGATACCATTTTGGATAAAAGCAAACTGTGGTTTACAGTATCGAAAGCCTTTTTGAGATCTAGAAAAAAAGCTCCTACCACATTACCCCTGTCCAAGGACTGTTTGACATTTTCAATAAGGCAACAATTTGCTGTTTCTGTTGAGTATCCTGGACTAAAACCAAATTGATGTGGATGAAGAAGTTGACTGTCTTGTAAGTAGTCTATCAGCTGTGTAGCTACAACTTTTTCAAGAACCTTAGACAGGATTGGTAAAATAGAGATTGGACGGTAATTGCATATATCGTCTTTACTGCCTGATTTATGAACTGGTATGACGACAGCTTTTTTACAGCCAGAAGGAAATGTACTAGACCTAATGGAGAGATTAATGAGATGAGTCAGTGGTTTGATTAATATTTTGCTGTGCGTTTTGAGAAAGGAGGTGCTCATGTTGTAGATATCATTAGTTTTTGAGTTTGACAGTGTTTTGACAATACCAGCAATTAACTCCTCATTTACCTCATCGATGTGAAAATAATCTGTTGGAAGTATTGAATTTGTGTTGTTGAGCACATTTGGCGGCACAAAGTTTTTTGTTAAGTCTTCCACAGAGCCCACAAAATATGAATTAAATTAATTTGCCAATGTAGCCTTGTCACTGATGGTCTTGCCATTGATTCTAAGTTCCTTTACCCCCTTCTGAACATTTTTTTTATTAGTTAAGTTATTTAAATGCCTCCATAGCAACAACAACAGTAACAACAGTTCCCCTTTGCATGATCTATCAGTTTATTGTAATAAGATACTTTTGATTTTCGCAGCTCTTGTACCACTTTATTTCTTAAACTTTTGTACACAAGGTGATCATTTTGCAGTTTAGAGGTTAATGATGTTTGCAAGCTCTCCATAGCTTATTTCCATTGTGTTGACACATGGCATGGAGGAAACAATCTGCATAAATTTGGTAATAACATCATCTGAAAGGCATCTACTGTAATAATATTTTTCTTTAGGAGCCAAATAGTCAGAAATAGTACAATCAAAGGTTAACAGACAATGGTCTGACAGTACAGGGTTATGAGGAGACACTACCAGATTTTCTATTTCTATGCCATATGTCAGAACAAGGTCTAATGTATGGTGGCGACAATGAGTAGAATTTCCTACTTTCTGAGAAAACCCCATCGAGTCTAATATTGAATTAAATGTCACATTAAGGCAGTTACTATCTACATCTACATGTATATTAAAGTCCCCTACTATAATTATTCTATCTGATTTCAGCACTAAATCATCTAAGAATTCAACAAATTCGGATAAAAATTCTGAGTAGGTTGATGGAGGACAATAAACTAAGGCCAATAAAATTGGGTTTAGCCTAAAATTGCTAAAGTGCCCAATACTGAGGACCAGGCCCTCAAAGGAATTATAACATGTTTTTTGCTTTACATTAACTAGTAATTTGGAATGGCAAATTGTTGCTACTCCTCCTCCACGACCAGAACTTCTGGGATTTTGACAGTTTAAATAACCAGAGGGAGTTGATTCATTCAAACCAACATAATCCTCTTGCCCTCACCAAGTCTCTGTAAGGGATATTAAATCAATCTGATGATCAATTAACAGATCATGGACTAGCAGAGACTTGGGAGTTAGAGACCTAATATTTAACAAACCACATTTAATTTTTAAATTATGAGGAGGAAGAGAAGCCAAATCATTCAATTTAGAGGCTTCATGTTTAATTTGAGTTTTACCAACTTTTTGTTTAATCACTTTGGGATACTTATACATTGTTTTTTTATTTACTTTGGAGGGAGCAGACAATGATTCTCTGATGGGGAAGACAGGGGCTAAGTTGAGGGGTGGCGGATGAAAAGGAGCCGCAGAGAGGCGTGTAAGACTGCAACTCTGCTTCCTGATCCCAACTCTGAGTTGTCAAGATTTTGGAAATTTGCATAAAAAAGATGCAAGAGACGCACCATCCAAAGTGGGATGGATGCCATCTTGTCTAATAAGACCAGGTTTTCCCCAAAATGAGCTCCAATTGTCAATGTAGCCCACGTTGTTTGCAGGACACCACACAGACAGCCAGCGGTTGAAGGAAGACAAGCAGCTAAACATGTCATCACTGGTCAGATTGGGGAGGGGCCCAGAGAATACTACAGAGGCAGACATTGTTTTGGCAAAGTCACACACTGATTCTACATTAAGTTTCATGACTTCCGACTGCCGGAGACGGATGTAATTAATGCCAGCGTGAATAACAATTGTGGAGTATTTACAATTACTTTTAGCCAGCATTTTTAAATTTGACTCGATGTTGCCTGCTCTGGCCCCAGGAATGCATTTGACTATGGCCACTGGAGCCTCTAGGTTCACATTTCTGACTACAGAGTCGCCAATAATCAGAGTTTTTTCCTCAGTGTGTCGGTGAGAGGGGAAAAACGATTAGAAACGTGAACAGGTTGGTGGTGAACCGGGGCTTTGCGGCTAGGCTTCTTTCTCACCGTCACCCACCCAGTCTCCTCGCTGCTGAGGAGGACCGGAGGACCGCTAACAGGTCGCCCTAGGCTGGGGAGCTCCGCTGCAGCTAGGGGACATCCGTCAAGATTAACTGGCGCAGACGGTGTTTCAATACAGCGGAGCCGGGATTTCAAATCAGACAACCTCGCCTCGAGCGCCTCAAAAAGACAACATTTCAAATCAAATCAAATCAGATCAAATCAAATCAAACTTTATTGTCATATTGCTGTACATACAACTGTAGTGCAGGCAAGATGAAATTGTGTTTCTCTCGGCATCCATATAAGAAGCAGCATGATTCAAGACACACTCCCACATAGCTCCACCCCCCACCCCCACCCCCTATCCATTCACACATCCCTGAGACATACTTGGGGAAAAAGAATAACTAACTTTAATATACAAAATGTCCGTAGGTGCAGTAGTGTGTATGAGAGATTCCGGGTCAGCTGTTCACCATCCTGACAGCTTGTGGAAGGAAGCTGTTGATCAGTCTGGTGGTTCTGCCTCTGTTGCTCCAGAATCGTTTACCAGATGGAAGAAGTTCAAAGTGTTTATGCAGAGGGTGAGAACGGTCCTTGACAATGTTCAGTGCCCTGCTCCTACAACGGTTCTGAAAAAGTTCTTGGACAGCTGGGAGGGAGACTCCAATTACCCTCTCCGCCCCCTTGACTATCCTCTGCAGGGCTTTTTTGTCTGACATACTGCAGCTGGAGTACCATGTAGCAATGCAGTACGTCAGAACACTCTCCACCACACCTCTGTAGAAGGTCCTGAGGATGCAGATGGGGAGAGAGGCCTGTTTGAGTTTCCTCAAGAAGTGTAGTCTCTGCTGAGCCCGCTTCCTGATCTCCAAGGAATTCTTGCTCCAGGTCAGGTCCTGCGAGATCTGCACTCCGAGGAACTTGATGTTCTCTACTCTCTCCACTAAACGGCCGCTGATGCTGAGGGGAACGTGCTCAGGCTGTGACCGCCGGAAGTCGATAATCATCTCCTTCGTTTTGTCCATGTTGAGCACCAGATTGTTCTCCCTGCACCAGCCCTCCAGGTCTCTCACTTCTTCCCTGTACATTGATTTCTCATCCCTCTGAATAAGTCCCACCACCGTGGTGTCATCTGCAAACTTAATAATCTGGTTCCCCTCATGTCTGGATACAGAGTCATGTGTTAGAAGTGTAAACAACAGTGGACTGAGTACACAGCCTTGAGGGGATCTGGTACTCAGCGTGACAGAGTTGGAGATTTTGTTTCCAACCCGGACAGACTGAGGTCTCTCAGTCAGGAAATCCAGGATCCAGAGACATGTGGCGGTGTTCAGACAGAGAAGGAGTAATTTCTCCAATTTCTCCATCAGTCTCTGGGGAATAAGGGTGTTGAATGCTGAACTGAAATCAATGTACAGGAGTCTGGCATAGGTGTCTTTCTGGTCCAGGTGGGTGATGACAGAGTGCAGGGTGGTGACTATAGCATCCTCCGGTTTGAACGATATGCAAACTGGAGCAGGTCGTGTGATGCAGGGAGGCAGGCTGTAATGTGTGGTTTGACAAGCCGTTCAAAACACTTCATCACAATTGGTGTCAGTGTAACAGGACGATAGTCATTCAAACAGGACACCACTGGTTTCTTTGCCACCAGTACAATGATAGAGGTCTTGAAGCATCTGGGAACGATGGCCTGACTCAGGGAGATGTTATAAATGTCAGTCAGGACATCCGCCAACTCGCTCGCGCAGTCTCGGAGCATACGTCCCGGAATGTTGTCTGGACCTGCAGCTTTGCGTGGGTTAACTCTGGTTAGGGTCCTCCGTGTGTCCGCTGTGTTGATGGTAAAAGCTGGTCCGACCGATGGTGGGGGTGGGCCAGCCCTCCCTCTGATTGTCAAGTTTGATGCTTCAAAACGTGCAAAGAAGTCGTTAAGCCTGTCTGGAAGCGAAGCATCGTCATCATCGACCCCCTGCCTAGACTTAAAGCCCGTCAGTGTCCGAACTCCCTGCCACATCTGCTTGGTGTTCCTAGTGTCACAGAGGTTTCCCTGGATTTTCTCCGCATAGGCGCGCTTTGCTGCCTTAATTCCCTTTGAAAGCGCAGACCTGGCTGAGCGGAGGGCGATCCTGTCATTCGCTCTGAAGGCTGCATCTCTGGCTGTAAGCAGCGAGCGCACCTCTGCAGTCATCCAGGGCTTATGATTACCCCGCATAGTGATGGTCTTCAATGTAGTGAAATCCTCTGTGCACTTCGCGATGTAGCTGGTGACCGTATCAGCATACTCCTCCACATCTGTCTTGTCTTCCTGGGAAGCTGCTATTTTGAAGACCTTCCAGTCTGTGTGCAGAAAACAGTCCTTCAGTGCAGAGGTTACACTCTCTGGCCAAATCCTGATTTGTTTCACAGCTGGCCTGTTGCGCTTCAATAAAGGTTTGTAGGCAGGCAGCAGCATCACGGACATGTGATCAGAAAGGCCAAGATGGGGGCGGGGTATCGCTTTATATGCATCTGTGTTTGTGTACACTAAGTCCAACATATTCTCTCCTGTGGTCTTAAAGTCTACACATCGTTTAAACTTGGGGAGCACAGTCTTTAGGCTGGTGTGGTTAAAATCCCCCGCAACCACCACAAAACTGTCCGGGTGTGAAGTTTGGATTTCACTGATCGCATTGTGCAGTACCCTGAGTGCCTTCTTAGCATTAGCTTTAGGATTAGGGCTCGGCGCTATGTAAACACCAGCTACAAACATGTTGCTGAATTCCCTCGGCAAATAATAAGGCCGACAATTTACAATAAGGAACTCCGCCAACGGAGAGCAGTGTTTAGACACTAACGTGGCATTAATGCACCAGTTCTTGTTAACATAGATGCATAGCCCACCCCCCCGGCTCTTACCGGAGCTCGCTGTTTCCCTGTCGGCACGGAACATCGCCATATCTTCCAGTTGAATGGCCTCATCAGGAATGTTGCTGTGGAGCCATGTCTCGGTAAAAACAAACACACAGCAGTCCCTCCACTCTCTCCGGGTTTCTCTCAGCAGACGCAGTTCGTCCACCTTGTTTTCGAGGGTGCGGACGTTAGAGAGAAGAAGCGACGGTACCGCTGGTCTGGAGGGGTTAGCCTTTAGCCTAGCATGGATCCCGGCCCTTTTTTCCTCGCTCTTGCTTGCGTTCGCTCCGCTTCCGCTTCCTCCTCTCTCGGGTAGCTTCCATCGGGGACTCCGCCAGAATTCCATGCGGGTGTAGAATGTCCAAATCACAACCAATCGCCGCGATTCTTGCAGCGTGCAGTACCTTGATGTTTAATAAGGTCTCACGGTTGTAAGTTTTACAGAATGTACGTCTGGGATGATTAAAATTCTCACACTCGCTGATGCCAAGAGGGGCCGCTGCGTCTAGGCGCGCCGCCATCTCACGTCAATTTGCAAATTTATTACATTTACTGTTATCACTAAAAGAGGCAGAGGTGTAGCTAAACATCTGACAGAGAGAGCACACCAGGGGAGGAGGGGAAGGAGAGCGAGTAGCCATAGCTAGTGGCTAACCCAAAGCTAACAAAAACACCAATGAAAGGTAAACAGAAGGCTGAAGAGGGTGATTAGATGACACTGAGTGCACACACAAGTGCAAGAGGCTTGATAAACATAAATGAGAACTAACGGTAGATGGAAAAAAGTGGTTAAAATACAATTAAAAGCAAAATCCTCAGGAGAGTGAGGAGAGCAAACCACACGGACAGACAGCAATACAGGAAGTGACAATACGTTTCCACAAGTGACGGTTGTCTCTTGTGGTAATCTTGTGGTAGTCATCGCTGTGTCCATGAAAATCTCTTAACATAAAGTCAGGCAGTTGCGGCACAGACTCAAACACAGATGCTGCATTATCAATGTTTAAATGCAATAACATTTCTCTGGAATACTGTATCCTTCCCGGCAAGCAAAGAGCCAAGACAAAGAGCCGGTAAAAAAGAAATGACAGTGAAAAAACAAGAAGGAAATCCATACTGATGGAACCAGGGAGCTCTTCGTTATATAGTCCACAAACATTCAAGGACAAAAACGGCACAGAGAATTACGTTAAAACACATTAAACTGCATAAAAACAGAGACACAGACGTCAACCTTTTTTCACCTGCTGCCGGTCGCTGCGTGTGCATGCGCACTCGGATTGATTGTTTATTCCTAATGTATAAACAGAGTACTTCTCAAAACATTTTTGAGGCAAGACCTTGATATATGATGATTCAACAGAAGCCATATAGAAGATAGTTAAGTAGGACAGGTGGAGGTGCTTTTTTCGACCGATCTGTTAGATTAATTAAAGGTAAAAATGTTATAGGCTACAATATACACAATCTTTGATAAAATGTTACTGAAGCAGATGTCCCTGACCCACGTCAGAATGAAAACTGGGTATGTAGGATAATTTTCCTCAAAATACGACAATGTTAAGCCTCTGGTACGATACTTCAACATTCCCCGTCTGACAACACTGACAGGCAGTGAGAATACATACAAAGTCAATGGAAAGAGGTGTGCACACGCAAAATAGCACATTCGTGTTTTCACGTCCGAGGAAAAGGGCTAACTTTGAAATTCTGCCATCACCAGAGTAAAGGTATCAACATTGGAGAGAAAACTAGTTTGAAAATGAGACTGACACTCATGTGGAGACAGAAGGAATTCCAACAAAAATAGTAGGTCTCCCTCCACCAGTCCCACAAGAATGCCACTTCTTCAACTTAGCCGGCTAGCCAGTCGCAATGCTAGCTGTCTCTCAGCTAGCAGGATAAAGCTCCGCTTGCACCCTGTGGAGCCCTCTTCAGCTGAATCGGGATGTTGGAGTTATTTACCCACGGAATCCTGCCATGGATGTGCTAACAATAGAAACACCTATCATCTTGTAAAGTTTTGGAGAAAGGAACTGTGGTGACACAAAGGAGATGACACTCCAGCCAGTACTTCGGGGTGTTGGGGGGGCCAGCCAAGGGTGCAAGAGCGCTGGGGGGTATGAAGTAAATAAAGATGTGCCTTTCGCCCCCGCCATGCCAGGCTCACACCTGAGGACGCAGGGTCGCAAATGTATTGTACTAAGCCTTGCTCTGTGACATGTATGTTAATGTGTATGTTGATGTGTGTTCATGCTTTGTAATTGGTATGTTAATGTGTTTACCTTGAGTGCCAGAGGCGGGAAGAAAATGTGTAAAGCGGTTCGCTTTGGCACTCAGTTAGTCTGTTCTGTGGTGGAGGAGAAATAAAGTGTTGTGTCATCAGCTCATGTCTCGTCTGCTTTCATCCTCCACATTGGTGACCTAGAGCTGTGAAAAGGAAAATGGACTGAGCATCATCACAGAGACACTCCCGCTGGAGTCTCCCACTGCTGCATGCGCCGTTGCAGTCAGACTCTCGGACTTTTGGTTTCAAGACCCGGCCGCTTGGTTTATTCATGTGGAAGCCCAGTTCACCCTCTGCGGATTCATGGCAGATGACATAAAGTACCAACAAGTACCACCATTTGGTGTCATTGCTGGACGTGCGTACCATACTGTGCCATGGGTCTACTCCGTGCCCCGCCACCCCAAAGAAAATACGGCACTCTCAAGTTCAATTCAATTCAATTCAACTTTATTTATATAGCGCCATTTCACAACAACAGTCATCTCATAGCACTATCAACTGTAGGGGGGACCCCCACAGTTGCAGAAAGACCCCAGCAATCAGGCGATCCCCTGTGAGCAAGCACTTGGCGACGGTGGAGAGGAAAAACTCCCTTTTAACAGGAAGAAACCTCCAGCAGAACCAGGCTCAGGGAGGGGCAGTCATCTGCTGCGACTGGCTGGGGGGTGAGGGGATAGAGAAGAAGAAAAGAACAGACATGTAGAGAGCAAACAGCACGATGGGGACTCAATCCATGGGAGAGAACAAACAAATGTTAATGACCAGCAAAAAAAAAAATATTTCATAGAGAGTGAGGAAAGGAGTGAGGCCCAGTGCATTACTGGAGGTCCCCTGGCTGACTAAACCTATTAACAGCATAGTGACTGCTGCTGCACCGTTATACCCTTTCAGATGCAGAGAGGGCAGAAAAGCTCCTCACCCGCTGGAGACAGATCGGCTGTGGACCTGATGGAGAGGATGCTTGGGTTGATGGGCACAGATGACAGATCTTTCCTTTTCGCCCACCTCTTCCTCAGAAACCTACTGAGAGTGATTCTTGCTAACTTACCACTGATGGCAGCCAGGGACTACCGCACACTGGCAGAGGAAGCAGACAACATCATCCTGGCAAACAAGGCTTTTAGTGTTCAGGCATTGAGACTGGGATCTCCGACGGAGCCCAGTGAGGTTGAGGAGCTGATGGTGGTGGCCAGGACGGCCACCTGGAGAAACAGGACCGGGACACAATGTTTTTATCACTGCCCTTTTAGCAAGGAAGCACAACGTTGTCTGCCGCCATGCCACTTCAAGAAGCCAGGAAACAGGACAGCCAGCAGTCAGTAGCCACTGCGATCACTGGTGACAGGGAGAAGCTGCTTTTCATCACAGACACACGTTCGGCAAGACATTTTCTTGTAGACTCTGGCTCCCAGTAGAGCCTCATTTTGCCAGTCAGCACAGACAGGCTGGCAAAAGGCTGTGGGCCATCTTTAATGGCCGCAAACGGATCCCACATCAGGACGTTTGGAAAAAGGATGGTGACTGTATGTTTACATGGACGCAATTACCAGTGGGACTTTGTGCTAGCTGCATGTTCGGTCCCCATCTTAGGTGCTGATTTTCTGTGTACTCATGGACTTCTTGTTGATGTTGTAACAGGCATTTAGTGGATGCTGTATCTTTTTCCTCCTTGCCCCGCAAAGCTCGGGGAGTTGGGCCACCAACACATGCAAATATTCTAGCTCTAGGGGGTAAATACCAGCGTATTCTTTTCGAGTTCCCAGCACTAACAGTGCCCACTTTTTCCGCTACGGTAACCAAGCACGGGGTCGAGCATTTTACCACCACGAAAGGTCCGCCCATTTTTGTGCACCCTCTGTGCCTGGATGTGGCTAAACTAGCCATCACGCGCAAGGAGTTTGCTAACCTAGAACGCTGAGGAATCCTTAGGCACTCCAGCCACCCTTGGGCATCCCCGCTGCACATGGTGCACAAGTCCGATGGGTTGTGGCAGCCTTGGGGCAATTTCTGATGCTTAAACAATGCCACAGAAGACAATTGTTACCCATCACGCACATCCAGGATTTTTCCATACACCTGGCAGGGACGTGCATTTTTTAAAAAGCAGATCTGATCCGTGGTTACCACCAGGTCCCGGTGCAAGCAGAGGACGTCTCCAAAATGGCAGTAATAGCTCCTGTGGTAGAAATTCACCATTTATTTTTTTCACATCTTTTATTGTAGCGGGAAATTGTTGCTTATATATTAATCTGTTGTGTAACGATTGATTTAGACGACATACTCAGTAATGTAGTGTCTACATATTCAGTGCATAGTGTGAGAGGAGAATCATAATGAATTTATGCTCAGCATGCATGTTTTATTGCTCCTCTGTACGGAATGTTCTCAGTGAGCCGGGGAGTGGGTGAGCCTTGTAAGGAATAACTGTTAAGAATGTCAAGTAAGGTCAGATCACATTCTTGTGAGTCGTGTGCGCCGACAGTGTGTTTTTGGGTCTTATCTTCAAGGCTGCTACCATATTTGGGTTAGAGAGGGATCCTATAAAGGTAGCCAAACTGCTGACAAAAGCAGAACAGTGGGAGCAGATTTTGTCTCTTCTCCACTCTTCTCCTGTATACAGAGAAATAAAGGTTATTCAGCTGGCAGAATTGTCTCTCTTTATTTCACTTCAGGACACTAATAAAGGGCTGTAAAATTCGGTCACATTCCTGGTGGACAGAAGTGGGATAGTTGATTGCCACTCTTTGTCCGTCAACACAGGCTGATCACCCCGAACGGAGTTTGGCTTTTTCCACCCAGTTTGGCGATAGGAGTGCGGAGGTGGCGAAGGGGTGACACACTATCCAGAAGAATCCATTTTAAAGTAAAGTTAAAGTAAGTAAAAATTATTATGCCCTTTATGCAAATTGTATTGGTAAATTGTCAGATGTGTAGTTAACCTCACTGAACCAATATCTGTGCATGTCCAGATGGTTAAAGTCCTGTGGTAGGACAAATTTTGGGGTCCAGCGAGTTGATATCGTGGCAGGACTAAATTGAAGACAGTGTACAGTACCTGTTATAAACAGGTTTGGGGACATAGTCTGAAGTCACAGTGAGACGTGTTGGGGAATGCCTGGGGACACCTTGGGTTAAGTAGCGGTCAAGATAAGGACGCGTTAGGCACGCTCTTAAGAAGATTGGTGGTGTCTGCCGGTCATATTGGTCAGTAATGGGGTCCTGCGAGTCAGGACCTAAATGGTGTCCCTCCGGCGTGAGCGGCCTGAAGGTAAAATTTACGTATGACTGACAATTAAGGTCCTGAAAGTGTGGAATTTATTGAATTTATTGAGGAGTGGATCTGGCAAGCTGAATTTCCTCTGGGGGGGTCATTCTCAACCGAGGTTATTATCACCTTGAGGGATAAGATCAGTGGTGAAATTCAGAAGGTACAGACACGTAAGAAACAAAGTAAGAAGGACAGAGGAAAGCAGACGCAGTTGCAGTTAGAAAAGGGCGCAGCTGAGATGTGGCTGACAGAAGCAAAGACCCGTAGAGATAAGCAAGAGCAGAATAAATTACAAAATGAAAGAAAAAAGAAGAACAGGGAAAATACACATACTATACAAAAACAATTTTTACACTCTACTGGGGATCCCATTCCCCCTCCCTACAAGCGCAACCGTCCGGTACTCTCACTTCCCCTCCCACTAACCCATTTACTGTGGCATTGTATCCAGCTCTGCCTGGGCCATTTTCACTCACACCTGAAGATGATACGCCTCCCCCCACACAGAAGATGTTTGTAGATGATACATCTCCCCCTGAAAAGAAGCACATCCAGTCTGAACAGAAGACACTGTCAGGTGCTATGAAGAAAAAGGGACAACGGGAACTTGAGGAATTGTTGGGACCTTCAATCCATGGTCAACCAGCAGCAGATAAAAGGTGAGGGGACATCAAACCTCAACCAGACCCTCTTACCACTATGCCAATGGGAGAGGTTATGGGGCGGGACGGATCCGAAGCTGTGTTCAGGCCATGGGCACCGGAGGACATACCAAAGTTTGCAGCAACACTCCCACAGTTGGAGAATGACCCACTGTATTTTTGTGAACAGTTGTACGCGTTGTGTCAAACTTATGGGCCCACTTTCCATGAGCTTTGACGGATTATGGCACAAAAAATGTACCCCAACAAATATAGCAAAGTTGATGCCTTTGTCTGAAAAAGACATTCAACCGGATCACAAGGACTGGGGCACATCGTCAGACACACACAATGGAGATTACAAGAACGGTCTCTTTAAACTAATGGAGGCCATCATCACGGAGTGTAGAAAATGCTTGGATCTGAGCAAGGTGGGGAACTGCAAGCAGAAGGATGACAAACCGTCGGGTGACTATTTTCACCAGCTGAGGAAAGTTTTAATGGAGCGGCAGCCATTCCCTGCCCTGAAGACTACATGACAGATACAGGGGTGTATGGCACGCACCTCAACATGTAGTTTATGGCAGGCCTTCTTCCCAGTTTAGCCACTGATGGAAAGAACACATGCATTGGGTGAGGGAATGCCCACAGCTCTCTAGCTGCACCTACTGTAAACAAGAAGGACATTGGGTGAGATACTGCCTGATAAAACCCAGACATACCTTCCAAGGCAGAGGAAAAGGCAGGGACAATTTTCAGCATAGAGGACATCGGTCCTGGCAGCAGCGCAACATACCACAGCCACCCCAGTCCCATTCACAAGCACAAGGTCAAAGGCTGATACAACAGCAGCAACAGTGATGTCAGGCAGATAAGGCTGGTGCATGCATGCCTTCTTTATTTTCAACCCCAGCAGATGCCGTACATGAGCTTGCTAATAAAAAAATCTGCTGCAGCAACACATACACACACATACCATATAAAGATGTGCATACCACTTTAGTTAGGTATTCAACTTCCATTTTCAAAGATTTGCCAATTCTGAAAGTAGAAGTTTCAGGGAAGTTGATAGATTTTATGGTAAACTCTGGGGCTACTATTTCAGTGTTGTCTTCAGCCTCTGGGTTGAAGCCTCCCTCTTACTTCCCACTCACTCACATCGCAAGTGGCAAGTGGCGGTTTCACACATGAATTTTTCACTGAACCATTGTCATGTGTGGTGGATGGAAAACTTTTAGTCATGGCTTCCTGTTTTCTCCTCAGTGCCTTTTCAGCCTGTTAGGTTGAGATTTGATGTGCAGTTTGTCACTCTCTCGAGAGTTCCCTGCATCCCACAGGGAACTCAAATTGAAACACCCAGCTCGACTTTTGCTAAAGTACCATCTCAGCTGTACATTTATGAATGGGCACTGACAGATGAAGGGCGAAGCTCCCATTTGATTGAAATGGGAAAGAAGCTTTCGCCACATGCCAGAGTTTCCATGCCACCGCACAGGATGCATTGCACATCACACCTTTCACAGGGCCCTGACACAGCATATGAAAAACAATGGTTACAAGTTCAGAATCAGAATCAGAATCAGAATCAGAATAAACTTTATTGCCAAGCATGTAAAAAACACACGAGAAATTTGACTTGACATTGGTGCGCGTGCAAGCGCGACACAACGACACAGCAGCCATAATAGGCGCCTCATCAAACAGAGATAGATAAGAAAGGGAGGGGAGGGGAGGGAACGACACAATGGGGGAGGAGAGAAAAAAAACTTCGTTATCAGAATACAGCTTATGAATATTTAAGCAGATTATGATTACAATGAAAAAAATCTCTCAATAGCACAGAGCAACACTCAACCACAAAAAACCATAAGACCAAAAGTCAGAGAGGATCAGTGAATGGATGGGTGTAATTCAGTATATATGAATCAGTGTGTTCATGTATGTTGAATGCAGGCGGGTGTTTATCAGTTACTGGAGGCAGCAAAATCTCTCCCAGCCGAGATGTTATGTCTTAGTGTCTGAAACTCAGAAGCATGTCCTTGAGGCATGGCAGATGGAAATTTCCTGAGCCAGTCACATGTCCTTGAGAGTTCAGATGCAGCACCCAGAATGTTTATGAAGAGAAGCACAATCTTCTGTTTTGTCTTAATCCAGGAGGAAAATAGTCAACAGGGCACTAAATTCAAGGTCTGATAGACACAGATCACTCAGAGCATAGAATTTTTTCATCTCTTGCAATCCTGTGTTCATAATTTCCGTACATAGGCTTTAAATCCATTCCTTGGAGGCACCAAAAACGACTCCAGATGTTTCCCTTCTAAAACATGGGTAAACATGTCCGGTAGAGTCCATCCCTCTACAGTGCATGCCAGATGGTAATTTCCATGTTAGTCATTGCCGTTGTTGATACACCAGGAAAACTCCAGAGCCAATCAGCAGAAAATCCTGTGATCGTAAAGCCAAACCAGATAGATGTTTTCCACATCATCAGTCGAATCATGCAGACACATGCGTTCCAATCCATGGGTCTCTCCATAGGGGCTCCCCCTGGCCCAAATTTATGTAAAATGTTGTTAATTTTATTAAAGCCGCTCACCAAATCCATTTTTTTCATTTGGATCAAGATTCAGCCAGAAGAACAGCGACGCAGACAAGACAGCAAGCTAGGATTCTCAGTTAGGGAGGGAAGGAGGGTGAAAGAGGGAGCAAAGGCAAAAGCGACTGTTCTCTCTGAAGGGCAGAAGCAGAAAGAAAAAAAAAACACACCACTGCAAATGACACACGTCAAGTGGACTGCTGACTTCAGCTTTTTGTCGGTTGCACTGACAGCTCACATGTCTACCATATTCTCAGTTCCACACAGCCACCCACATATTTCACTCACGAAAATCCCATCCTCAGTGTGGCGTGACATGGGTGCATGAGCTCTCGCTACTCATCACACTGACGATTGGGTCCCATCCCCACCACTTCCCTATGCCGGCCTCACCACAGTTTTATTCTCCCCCTCTCTGCAAATGTTTCATTGAGAGTATACGGTTTCACTTCTCTGTGAGCATTTCATCCAAATGCTGGATGCTAACAGGCAGTACAGACAGATGAAACCTGTTATTATGCCCTCTGTACAGACGCAGGGAGATAACATGCTTTCACGTGTTCCATCATCTCTGTGGGCTGCACACAAATACGATGTAGGGCTTATAAAAACTGCCCTCCGGTGGTTATTACTCCAAAATCTGATTTCAGACCCAAATGCTTGCAATACCCACTCAGACCAGAGGCACGTGACGGCATCACTCCAGGTTTTGAATCTCTTCTGGGTTTACATTCCAGTTTAATGGGGTGCTCTACACTTTCACAAGGTTAGCTCAAGGATATTATTATGACAGCCGTACTATCTATAATGCTGCTTTAAAAGACTCATTAAGCTCATTTATACTCACAGAGGGTTCTGTCCTGATTCAGTATGTCGATGACCTCTTGCTGTGTGCACCTAATGAATCACAGTGTCAAACAGACTCCATCAAACTTCTCTGCCATTTGGCTGATGAAGGCCACAAAGCCTCCAAGCCCAAACCACAGTTTTGTAAACCTGTGGTAGCCTCTTTGGGTCATCGAATTTCGGCTCAGGGCAAATCTCTCTCCCAAATGTGTGGATAGTATTTGTCACATGGCCAGGCCTAAAACTAAAAGGAGCTCCTTTCTTTCCTTGGCATGGCATCTCATTGCTGCTCTTTCATTCCTGATTCTTCATACCTTCCTCTTCCACAGTGTGATGCTGACTCACTCTGTGACCATGACTGTTTATCCTTGGTTGACTCTGTCACCTCTCCTGGACCTGACCTTTCTGACACTCCACTTCCCAACTCTGACCTTGTCCTTTATGTTGACGACTCTGCATCTGTTGACCCTTCTGTAGGCCACAACAAAGTGAGTTGGGCTGTCTGTAATGACCATTCCACATTGCTTTCTGGCTCTTTGCCATCTCATCTCTCTGCACAGGCTGCTGAATTAGTTGCCTTGGCAGAGGCATGCACTTATACTACGGGGCAATCTGTCACTTTGAAGTGGTGCATGACTTTTGTGCCCTTTGGTGTGAATGTAACTTCTTTGCCTCTGCAGGCTCATCGGTGGGGAAAAAATTCTGTATATGTGTCACACCTGTTGAAAGCTATTCTCCTTCCTTTATCTGTGGCGGTGTGCAAATGCACAGCCCACACTTCGTCTTCTGACCCTGTGTCCAAGGGTAATGCACGTGCTGATGCTGTGGCTAAAGCTGCAGCCCTGTCTCTTGCTGCAGCCCATGTCATGACCCCTTCTTCCCATTCGTGTGTCTGCCCTCCTGCTAACCAACCCCCCTCTCCTGTTGACTCACTTCTTACCATGCAGTCTCTTTCCTCCCCATAGGAACGTCAGAAGTGGACAAAGAAAGGATGCTACAAAGACCAGGTGGAGGTGTGGAGAGGTCCTAATGCCCTCCCTTGTCTCCCACCTCACTTTTTTCATCATTTCTCTAAGTTGACTCATGGGAAAGACCACGTGTCAAGAGAAGGGATGATACAACCACTGCATGCAAATTGGTTCACTACTGGCTTCACTGTATATGCTGACAATTTTTGCAAAAAGTGTCTAATCTGTGCCACTAATAATGCCCACAGGGTTCCCAAACAGCTTTGATGGACCTTGGTCTTTTTGAGATTTTGCGCATGCCGTTCGGGTTAAAGGGCACAGCACAAACATTCCAAAGGATGATGGACGTGGTGCTCCGTGACTTGCCGTTCATTTTTGTCTACTTGGATGACATTTTGGTGCCTAGCACATCAGAGGAGGAGCACCTCACCCATCTCAAACAAGTTTTCCAACATTTGGAAGTGCACGGGCTGATTGTTAACCCAGCGAAGTGTCAGTTTGGGCTGCCAACAATCATTTTTTTTGGGCAACTGCATCTCGCTAGATGGCATGATCCCACTGCTTGATAAAGTGCACCCGGTGTCGGATTTTCCGGGTCCACAGACTGTGAAGGTGTTGCAGGAATTTTGGGGGATGGTTAATTTTTACAACCGTTTTCTCCCCCAGGCAGCACAGCTTCTGCAACTGCTGTATGGTGCGCTCAATAAAAAGAAGCCCACAGATAGCATCGACTGGACCCCCGAGCAGGCTCAGGCTTTCATAAACGCCAAAAGGGCGCTCGCTAATGAAGCTTTGCTGGCCCACCCAGCCCTATCAGCGTGGATAGCGCTCACCACAGATGCATCTGGCATCACGGTAGGAGCCGTAGTGGAGCAGTATGTCTCCAGTTTGTGGCAGCCCCTCACCTTTTTCAGCCATACTTTGCGCTACAGCGATCGTAAGTATACCCTTTTCGATAGAGAGTTGTTAGCTCTCCACCTCACTACGCGTCATTTTCAGTTCTGGCTCAAGGGTTGTGAGTTTACCGTGTTTGTCGATCATAAACCACTGACCTACGTGATGTCCAAAGTCTCAGAACTGTGGTCAGCTCGGCAACAATGACACTTGGCAGCAATTTTGGAGTTCACGACCGACATCCAACATGTAGCCGGTAAATTGAACATTGTGGCAGACTGCTTGTCACACGTGCTGGTCTCTCCGGTATACATGGACATCAATTTTTCCAGAATAGCCACTGACAAAACCGGGGATGCAGACATTTGCACGCTTCAGTCTGCAGCTCCCTGGTTAAAACTCAAGAGCAGGGTGGTACAAGAAGGGTGCCTCCCCATGCTCTGCAACAACTCCACCGACCACACCCACCCTGTGGTTCCGAGCTCTTGGCGCTACCGCGTTTTCGAGTCCATTCACTCCCTTTCACATTCCGGCACGCTTGCCTCGGTTAAACTAGCAGGGTCTAAATTTGTCTGGCCTCACTTACACAGGGATGTGAAAGAATGGGCTGCAGCATGCAATGCATGCCAACGGGCTAAGGTGCACAAGCACACAGACGCTCCCCTCAAGCCTTTTAAAATTCCAGCCAGGAGGTTCGACTACATACACGTGGATTTAGTGGGTCCCCTTCTGCCGTCACAGGGGTTCACACACTTTTTAACAATCGTGGATTGCACTACACATAAGCCAGAGGGGGTTCCACTGAGTTCCACCATGTCTGCCAAGAAAGCCTGTGTGTTTTTGTCAGCTTGGGTTGCACGGTTTGGATCCCCGTTGGACATCACTTTCAACAGGGGTCCGCAATTTGTTTCGGAACTTTGGTCCGTGATGGCCGACCACTGTCAAAATCCACTGTACCACTGCGTACAACCCACAGGCTAACGGTTTGTGCAAGCGCTTTCACAGGTCACTTAAAGCAGTGCTCAGAGCCTCGCTAACAGATGCAAATTGGGTCGACTGCCTGCCTTGGGTCCTATTGGGGTCACTCCACACCTAAGGAAGATTTGGCAGCTTTCCTGGCAGAACTCATTTTTTCTCAGCCATTGTGGATCCCGGGGGAATCTCTGCTTCAGGGGGTTGGGGGGCCAGCCAAGGGTGCCAGAGCACAAGGGGGTATGAAGTAAATAAAGATGTGCCTTTCGCCCCCGCCGTGCCAGGCTTACACCTGAGGATGCAAATGTATTGTACTAAGCCTTGCTTTGTGACATGAATGTTAATGTGTATGTTGATGTCTGTTCACGCTTCGTAATTGGTATGTTAATGTGTTTACCCTGAGTGCCAGAGGCGGGAAGAAAATGTATAAAGCAGTTCGCTTTGGCACTCAGAGTTAGTCTGTTCTATGTTGGAGAAGAAATAAAGTTCTGTGTCGTCAGCTTGTGTCTCGTCTGCTTTTATCTTCCATAGGACAACTTTTTTAGGTGAGCCCCCCATCGAATAATGTAAACCTAAGCATGACGTTATTTCTGGGATTTCCACAGTAGGTTGAACACTGCTGCAGAAGTTATAAAGGCAACTTCGCCTGTCTGCAACTCACTCAGATTGTCATGATGCGGCACAACATGATGCGGC
This sequence comes from Pholidichthys leucotaenia, assembly GCA_020510985.1. Taxonomy (NCBI): domain Eukaryota; kingdom Metazoa; phylum Chordata; class Actinopteri; order Cichliformes; family Pholidichthyidae; genus Pholidichthys; species Pholidichthys leucotaenia. The sequence goes on along the minus strand of CM035845.1, from coordinate 244,926,432 downwards.
ATGTGATCATGCGGCACAACTGCTACGCTTTACCCTGCACAGCCTAGCATCTCTACTGGACTCTGTATTAGCCCAAGCTGCTCAGCCTCCTTGCATGATTACCCTGCACTAAACTGTTCAATAAACGTATGTGTGTTAACCCCTGCAATTAAATCCTCATTTCTCCTTCTCTCCTCCGTGCGCAAATGGAAGAGCGCGCGGAGGGTTTGTGACACAGATTGTGAATTTATGTCTATTTGTGTGTTTACTTTGAGTTATAATGTAATTGTGTTATGTGAAAAATTCGCCCTTTCGCGTTTAGTGTGAAGGTGTGGCCACACATACACTACCGTTCAAAAGTTTGGGGTCACCCAGACAATTATTTTGTGTTTTCCATGAAAAGTCACACTTATTTACCACCATGAGTTGTAAAATGAATAGAAAATATAGTTAAGACATTGACAAGGTTAGAAATAATGATTTGTATTTGAAATAATAATTTTTTTCCTTCAAACTTTGCTTTCATCAAAGAATCCTCCATTTGCAGCAATTACAGCATTGCAGACCTAATATGATTGCACAAGGGTTTGCTAATCATCCATTAGCCTTCTGACGCAATGAGTAAACGCATTGTACCATTAGAACACTGGAGTGAAAGTTGCTGGAAATGGGCCTCTATACACCTATGTAGATATTGCACCAAAAACCAGACATTTGCAGCTAGAATAGTCATTTACCACATTAGCAATGTATAGAGTGTATTTCTGATTAGTTTAAAGTTATCTTCATTGAAAAAAAAGTGCTTTTCTTTCAAAAATAAGGACATTTCTAAGTGACCCCAAACTTTTGAACGGTAGTGTATGTGACCTACTTTGTGACTGATGTAAGGCCTCACATTTTAGATAAGAACCAAGACAGAGTTTCCTTGGAGATAACAGGAAGCTGTGAAGGTGTTAGCTTTGGTATGCAGGGCCTGAGACTGTGGGGGTGATATTAGAGGATTAAAGAGGAGATGCATTGTTACTGGCGATTATAATGCAATGTGACTTGTGATGCAATGTGACTTGTGAACTGTGAGAGTCCGGGTATTGAAGGACGAGAGTTTCCTGTGATGTTCTCTTTCTTCTTTGAGATGTTGGTGAATGTGAATAAAGCTGCCTTGAGAGAAATCTGTCTCATCAATTGCACATTCCCACACTGGTGACGAAAGACGTAGCATGCAGCAAGAGGAGAATTCCCCGGGGCCAGCCTCATCAGGAGCCCCCAGCCAAGCGAATGCCACTACGGTCCAGCTACCGGACTTTTGGCAGAACAATCCGCGCTCCTGGTTCCACGCGGTTGAGGCACAGTTAACCTCCGGGGCATATCGGTAGATGACACAAAATTCTACCATGTGGTCGCAAAACTGGATAACCACACGGCTCAGCATGTGGAGAGCCTTATCGAGCAGCCGCCAGACAGCAACAAATATGGTGCGTTGAAGGCTGCACTCATCCAGCACTTCACTCTCTCGGTGGAGGAGAGGGCAGAGCAACTCCTGGCGCTTACAGAGTTGGGAGATGGCACACCTGTTGACCTTATGGAGAAGATGTTGAGGTTGAAAGGCTCATATGATGACCACTTCATCTTTACCCACCTCTTCCTCAGGACCCTACCGTCAGCGACGAGAGCGACCCTGGCCAGTTCGCCGTTGTTGGCCCAGCGGGACTACCGCGCGCTGGCCCAGGAGGTGCATCGAATTGTCAACGCCAGCAAACAGCGCGTGGCCACGGAAGCAGCAGCGGGACTCGGCGCAACGGCCGGAGATGGCAGGGGGCCAGAAGCAGCGGTAGCAGAACCACCGATGATGGCAGCGGCGGGGCCCAGGGAACGCGGAGGACACACCCTTTGTTTCTACCACCGCCGCTTCGCAGAGAGGGCACGCAAATGTGTACCACCGTGCCAGTTCAAGCGTTCGGGAAACGCCAAGACCGGGGGTTGGTAGCAGCCGCGACCCTCGGGGAGGAGAACAAGCTGCTCTACTTGTTGGACGCACGCTTGGGGAGGCATTTCCTCGTGGACACAGGCTCCCAGTTGAGTTTTATCACACCTTCCTACGCGGACAGGCTAGCAGGTCCCAGAGGTCCCGGGGTGGCAGCAGCGAACGGCTCGGAGATTAAGACCTTTGGTGAGAGGACTCTACTCCTGTCTCTACACGGCCATACAGTTGAGTGGACTTTTGTTATAGCAGCAGTGAATTACAATATGTTGGGGGCTGATTTTTTGTGCTCACGTGGTTTGTTGGTTGATCTCGCAAACAGGCGCCTGGTTAATGCATTTTCTTTTGATTCTATTCCCTGTGCAGCGCGAGTGACCCCGGCAACAGCACAAGCCAACGTCACAGCTGCAAGCGGTAAGTTCCACACACTGCTCACTCAGTTCCCAGCACTCACGGTCCCTACATTTTCAGCAACCGTCGCTAAACATGGGGTGGAACATTTTATTACCACTACCGGACCGCCCGTCTTTGCAAAAGCTCAGCGCTTGGATGCAGCTAAACTGGAAATAGCGCGCGAGGAGTTCGCCAACCTGGAGAGGTTGGGCATCATCAGGCGTTCGAACAGCCCATGGGCCTCCCCGCTACACATGGTCCCAAAGGCTGACGGCTCGTGGCGACCTTGCGGGGATTTCCGCAGGTTAAACAATGCAACAGCGCATGACCGCAACCCAATCCCGCATATCCAAGATTTTTCCGTCCATTTGGCAGGGGCGCATGTTTTTTCTAAGATAGATTTTGTCCGCGGTTACCACCAAGTCCCAGTGCGCGCTGAGGACATACCCAAAACAGCGGTAATAACTCCATTTGAACTCCATTTGATAATAACTCCGAGATTTCCTCTCGCCGCCACACGAGTCGGCTGCCTTTTGCAACAGCGGCTCGATTCCGAGTTTTTTTTTCCCTTCCTCTCTCTTTTGATCACTTTTTTTTTTCACCCCACTTATATCACGGACACACAGATCGTCCCAAATGTCTCCTGAGCTGGTGGACGGAGCCACTGTTTATAGCAGGATACGATACAACAGGGAAGAGCTGCTAGCATTTAACCGCCACCCGGTCCCACTGGAAAAACTCGACATACCGAGAGAACTGAGGCGAAAACGCCGTGGCTGCCGGGCTGGAGTAAGGCGGAGGACAAAAAATATAAGGTACAGACCCTCCCTTCCATCTGTTGTCATGGGAAATGTACGGTCGATACTGGGAAAGTTAGATGAGCTAGCGGCTATCTCCCGTTATGATAGCACTTACCGGGAGTGCTCTCTCCTTTTGTTTACTGAGACGTGGCTAACTGAACTAGCAGCAGATGCTAACATTGAGCTGGAGGGTTTTCACATGATACGAGCTGACCGAACACCAGAGAGTGGCAAAACTAGGCGCGGTGGAGTGATAATGTATGTTAACAACAACTGGTGCAGACCGGGACATATCACTGTTAAACAACGACACTGCAGCAAAGACATTGAGTTGCTAGCTGTTAGCATGAGGCCTACATATCTCCCGAGAGAACACTCACACGTGATCTGCATTGTTGTTTATGCAAATCCGACGGCGAACGCTGGGACAGCGCGTGACGTCATCCATTCAGTAACCAGCAGGCTGCAGACAGAACACCCAGATGCTCTTCTCCTCATCTCAGGCGATTTCAACCACGTTTCACTGTCTCCCATTCTGCCCACTTTCACCCAGTATGTCACATGCCACACTAGAGACAATAAAACACTGGATTTGTTCTACGCAAACACTAAGGAGGCGTACACCTCATCACAACTCCCCCCACTTGGGAGATCGGATCACAACTTGGTTCATCTCCGGCCGGTGTACAAACCCCTAGTGCACAGACAACCTCCGGCCATGCACACTGTGGAGTTATGGTCTGAGGAGACAATGGACACTCTAAAGGACTGTTTTGAAGCCACTGCCTGGAAGCAGCTCTGCGATCCACATGGTGAGGACATCGATGGCCTCATTCACACCTTCACGGGCTACCTCAGCTTCTGTGTGGACAAATCCGTTCCCACCAAGACCATACGGTGTCACTCAAACAACAAACCCTGGATCAACCCTGAGATAAAAACACTTCTGAGAGAGAAGAAGAGGATCTTCAGGTCGGGGAACAGGGAGATGCTGAAGTCCGTACAGAGGGAGCTGAGGAGAAAGATCAGAGAAGGCAAGGACAGCTTCAGGAAGAAGATGGAGGACAAGCTGCAACAGAGCGACATCAGCGGGGTCTGGAGAAACCTCAAAACCATCTCGGGGCTCCAGAATACCTCCCCCCAGGCCACGGGGGGCAGGGAGTGGGCGAACAACCTGAATCTGTTTTTCAATAGATTTGACCAACCGCCCTCCCCCCTGTCTGCACAACAACCACTGCTGCCTCTAAGAAATCAAGTCCTGCTGCCCACTCCCAACTCCACCGACACCCCCCCCACTCCCAACACACAGCCCCCCATCCTGACCCTGACCAAGACCCAGGTGAGGACGGAGCTGAGGAAGATCAAGGCGAGGAAGGCGTCGGGTCCGGACGGCATCAGCGCAAAGCTCCTCAAGTCCTGTGCAGACCAGCTGTGTGGGATTGTGACGTATATCTTCAACATGAGCCTGAAACTGGGGAGGGTACCACAGCTGTGGAAAACATCTTGTGTGGTACCTGTACCAAAAACTTCCCACCCCAAAGACCTGAACAGCTTCAGACCGGTGGCCTTGACGTCCCACTTGATGAAGACCCTGGAGAGACTGCTCCTTGCTCATCTCCGCCCCCTGGTGGAACCAGCGATGGATCCACTCCAGTTCGCCTACCAGCATGGCATTGGGGTGGAGGATGCGGTGATCTTCCTCCTTCACCGTTCACTGTCCCACCTGGAGAAGCCCGGGAATATGGTGAGGATCATGTTCTTTGACTTCTCCAGTGCTTTCAGCACCATCCAACCGATGATCCTGAAGGACAAGCTGCTGCGCGCAGGGGTGGACCAGCACCTGTCATCATGGATCCTGGACTACCTCACGAACCGGCCTCAGTTTGTGAGAACCCGGGACTGTGTTTCCGACACGATCATCAGTAGCACGGGGGCCCCCCAGGGAACGGTGCTGGCTCCCTTCCTGTTCACTCTTTATACTGCGGACTTCTCACACAACACAACACATTGCCATCTACAGAAGTTCTCTGATGACTCTGCGATCGTTGGTCTCATCTCCAGCGGAGATGAAGCTGAGTACAGAGGGCTTATCCAGGACTTTGTGGACTGGTGCCATCGGAACTGCCTCCAGATCAACGCGAGGAAAACTAAGGAGCTGGTGGTGGACTGCCGCAGGCATGGGCAGCCCCTCACAGCACCAGTAAATATACAGGGAACAGACATCGAGATGGTGACATCCTATAAGTACCTGGGTATTCATCTGAACAATAAACTAGACTGGTCACACAATACTGACGCACTCTACAAGAAGGGACAGCGCAGGCTGTTCCTGCTGAGGAGACTCAGGTCTTTTGGTGTACAAGGGGCGCTGCTGAAGTCATTCTATGACACGGTGGTGGCATCAGCCATCACTTTTGGAGTGGTCTGCTGGGGCAGTGGCATTACTGCAGCCGATAGGAAGAGACTGAACAAACTGATTAAGAAAGCTAGCTCTGTCCTGGGGCAGCGCATTGATCCAATGGAGGAGATAGGAGAGAGAAGGACGGTGGCTAAACTGTCATCTCTGCTGGAGTCCGAGTTCCACCCTATGCAGGACATACTGGATACACTGAGGAGCTCATTTAGCAGCAGACTACATCATCCCAGGTGCACGACCGAGAGGTTTCGTAGGTCTTTCCTACCAACGGCTGTCAGACTGTACAACCTAAGCAGGGCTGCTCGCAGAGATAGCAAAAAGACGTAACAAACTAATAGTTTTTTTTGAATGCAAAAGATGCAATAGACTTACACAATGGTCCTCTCCGGCATACAACTAGGAACATACCGGTCGCTATGGAGGGTGAGAATATGTATGGGCACATAATCATACCATGTAGGATAACTAAATAGACGGTTATGCTGTTTCATCCCACCTAGCAACAATGCTCTGCACTGTGTGTGTTCATATATTTACATATTTATTCCATCTAGCTACAATGCTCAGCACTGGGTGTGTTTATATTTATATATCTATATATTTATTCCATCTAGCTACAATGCTCCGCACTGTGTTTTTATATATCTACATATTATTCCATCTAGCTACATTGCTCCGCACTGTGTGTGTTTATATACTTGCATATTTATTCCACCTAGCTGCAATGCTCCGTACTGTGGGTGTTTATATATTTACATATTTATTCCATCTAGCTACAATGCTCTGCACTGTGTGTTCATATATTCATATATTTATTCCATCCAGCTACAATGCTCTGCACTGCGTGTCTGTGTGTGTGTGTATATATATATATTTTATAGTAATATGTACATATGTATATTAGCTGCTCTTGCTTGCTTGTTTTTTTTTTTTGTTTTTTTTTTTCTTGCCTTCTGATTGTTGCTCTGAGTGTTGCTATCCCTGTGCTGTTGCAATCCTGGAATTTCCCCGTTGTGGGACTAATAAAGGCTTATCTTATCTTATCTTATCTTATTTGGCCTATTCGAGTTTTGCGCATGCCATTCGGGCTTAAAGGGGCTGCACAGACATTCCAATGCATGATGGACGCGGTGCTGCACGATCTCCCTTTCGTGTTCGTCTACTTGGACGATATTTTGGTAGCCAGCGCATCCGAAGACGAACACGAAAACCACCTAGCCACAGTTTTCTGGAGGTTGGGAGATAAAGGGTTAATAATCAACCCAGCGAAGTGTCAGTTCGGAGTGGCGCAGATTGATTTTTTTAGGACACCGCGTCTCCCCCGAAGGAGCGGTTCCGCTTCCTGAAAAAAGTCCGCGCGGTAGCAAATTTTCCCTGGCCGCAGACGGTCAGGGCGTTACAGGAGTTTTTGGGAATGGTGAATTTTTATAACCGTTTTCTCCCCCGCGCGGCGCAACTCATGCAACCGCTGTATGCCGCGCTCAAAAAACAGAAACCTGCGAATAAGGTCGAGTGGTCCTTGGATCGGGAGCGAGCGTTCTCGGAGGTAAAAGCGGCCTTGGCAAAAGCTGCATTGTTGGCACACCCAGACCCAACGGACCGCATAGCGCTCACTACTGACGCGTCAGATGTGGCCATAGGGGCGGTCGTGGAGCAGTATGTAGCCGGGGTTTGGCAGCCCCTCACCTTTTTCAGCAGGACCTTGCGCGATAGTGAACGTAAATACAGCGCGTTCGACAGGGAGCTGCTGGCTCTCCATTTGGCTATCCGCCACTTTCAGTTCTGGCTGGAAGGACGCTGTTTCACTGCGTTCGTTGACCACAAGCCGCTAACTTTTGCGATGGCCAAGGTTTCTGAACCGTGGTCAGGCCGGCAACAGAGACAGCTGGCCGCGATCTCAGAGTTTACCACTGATATTCAGCATGTGGCGGGCAAACTGAATGTAGTGGCAGATTGCCTCTCGCACGCCGTGGCTGCCCCAGTCAGCGTAGGAATAGATTACGCAGCCATGGCCACGGAGCAGGTTAGTGACGCGGATGTGTGCACGCTCCAGTCTGGACCAACAGGGTTAAGGCTGGAGAACAGGGTGCTGCAAGACGGTATGCCCCCCCTAATCTGCGATTTCTCCACTGGACGGCCGCGTCCAGTGGTACTGGCTGCGTGGCGCCACCGCGTTTTTGACTCGATTCATTCTTTGGCGCACCTGGGAGTGCGTGCGTCGGTCAAAATGGTAGGAGAGAAATTTGTGTGGCCGAATCTTCGCAAACAAGTTAGAGAGTGGGCAGCAGCCTGCACGGCGTGTCAACGAGCCAAAGTACACAGGCACACGAGGGCTCCTTTGGAGCCATTTCACATCCCGGCCAAGAGGTTCGATCATGTTAATGTGGACCTCGTGGGCCCCCTTCCACCGTCACAGGGATGCACACACCTTCTGGCAATGGTGGACCGCACCACGCGCTGGCCTGAAGTGGTTCCGCTGGCGTCAACCACGGCCGAGGAGGTGGCGCGCGCATTTTTAACAGCATGGGTGGCGCGTTTCGGAGTTCCGGCGGACATTACGTCTGACAGAGGCCCTCAATTTGTGTCCAAACTTTGGTCGACAATGGCCCGCAACCTGGGTGTCACAATTCACCGCACATCCGCGTACAATCCGCAGGCTAATGGGTTATGCGAACGTTTTCATAGGTCATTGAAAACGGCTCTCAGAGCGTCACTGATGGATGCAAATTGGGTAGACAAGGTACCGTGGATTTTATTGGGGTTGCGTTCTGCACCTAAAGAGGACTTAGAAGCCTCCCCAGCGGAGCTCGTGTTTGCGCAACCACTTCGGCTGCCTGGGGAGTTTCTCCCAGATAACCCTGCTCCGGACAGCTCCCCGTCTCAGCTGTTGTGGAGTAGCATAGAATCAAGCACGCTGCCCGGCCCCATGCACCACAGTTTTCAGCGCGTTTTTGTGCCTAAAGCCTTGAAGAACGCAGAGTTTGTTTTTGTCAGACACGATGCATATCGACCCCCACTGCGACCACCTTATGACGGACCGTTCAGAGTGTTGGAAACAGTGGACAAGCAGTTTTTGCTAGATTTGGGGGGTAGGAAAGAAAACGTTGACATAAACAGACTCAAACCCGCTTTTGTGGTGGCGGATGAGCAAGTGCTGTTGGCAAGGGCCCCGCGGCGAGGTAGACCCCACGGGGAGCTTCACAGAGTAATGTTTCCCCAGAACACCCGCAGGGACTGACAAAAGGTTTTCACCACCAGACGGTAACCCCCCAGCATGACGGCGCCGCAGAGACGTTGAATCCTGGCTACAGCAGATACGGCAGGAGACTGAAGCCTAGACAGCATGCGGACTGATGTGTATTGATTCTATCACAGCATGCATACTGTTATTCTCTTGTCCATTCTAAAATGTTTGGGGGGGGGGGGTCCACACATATGTGACCTACTTTGTGACTGATGTAAGGCCTCACATTTTAGATAAGAACCAAGACAGAGTTTCCTTGGAGATAACAGGAAGCTGTGAAGGTGTTAGCTTTGGTATGCAGGGCCTGAGACTGTGGGGGTGATATTAGAGGATTAAAGAGGAGATGCATTGTTACTGGCGATTATAATGCAATGTGACTTGTGATGCAATGTGACTTGTGAACTGTGAGAGTCCGGGTATTGAAGGACGAGCGTTTCCTGTGATGTTCTCTTTCTTCTTTGAGATGTTGGTGAATGTGAATAAAGCTGCCTTGAGAGTAATCTGTCTCATCAATTGCACATTCCCACAAAGGCACCTTAACTGTACTGTAGCATGCTGTTTGATGTATAATGTCACAGAATAGGTATTTGTCAGTCTGGACATTTTTCTTTTGTACAGTATATCAGAAAATCATGGCAATAAATGATCACAGACTTCTTTCAGCAATTTTAAATTAAAACTCTCAGTATGGCCCTGACAAGGTTATCTGTTTAGCATCAGATACCATAGTGATCAGGATGAATAAAAAATGGAGCCAACTTTGAGTTGCTCAAAACTTTGAAGCTTCAACTTAACTGACAAAGATACTGTAATAATGTCAGTGTCATTGCAGTATAGATGGATCTAGTCGTCACACTTTTTTTAAAGTTTATTACAATATGAGGAAAACAGCCTGATCTAAGTTTCTTAAAGTGATACTCCACCAAAAATTGCTTAATTTTCTTGTCAACATGTCTGTATCATGTTTTTTTTTAATGACTTACAAGACATATCAAGAGCAAAATCACTCAAATGTGTATTGTCTGATTTTTTATTTTTTTTTTTTTGCTATGAAAGATCATCTAAGCTCCTACCCTTGGAAAATGGAAAGTTTAGATGGAGACTTTTTTGTGATGTTGTGGAGAGAGGAATAATCAGGCAGAGCGGTCCAGAGCAAAGCAGGCTCTCTCTCACATTTCTCCGCAATCACAAGCATCAGAAAAAGGCACAGGTCGCAGGCACCTCTCCTTTTAAAGCATACAACCCCCTCAGTCACCTGTGGTGCTGCAGTAACATGAAAGACTTTGCAATTCCCATTCTCTTTGTCACTGTTTGCATCAACACACCAACCCCCACATCAACACACAAACCCCCCACGACCATTCCGTCTGTGTGGAAACTTAAGGCTCTTTTCCACTAGCCCCACTGGGCCCCGATTGGCTAACACGACACGACTCACAACGACTCGTTTCGGCCTCGATTGCGTTTCCACATTACTGTTGATATGCCTGCGGTGGGTGGGATTTCTTGAACAGCAAGGCGGCGCCACACTCCCGTGACGTAAAACACGCGACCCAAGCAAAACATAACACATGGCGGCTGTACAAGGTGACTCCTCGTTCTGTGGCTTTTTTCACCATAAATGCCAAAAAGGACCTCCAGAAAAGGGTACAGACAGCGAGACGAAACACTCTGGAATAGTTCAGCAACTTCTGGGAGAGCCGAAGGCGTGAGGATACAAACTAGGTCATATATGACGGTAAGCTAATGGTTGCTAATGCTAGTTTGCTATAAGTACGTCATACTAGACTGTAACGTCTGCAAGTTATCGCTGTTAGGTACTAAAGTATGTAGCTGTGTGTGTGTTTCAGATGGCCCTGTTGTGGGAAAATTACCGCTTCAAACGGTCTGTCTGGGCGTTCAACACAGCCTGTCACTGATGTCAACACAGCTTCACAAACGATCAGTGGTTGTAGAGCTTAAGAATGTCTGTAGAAAAGCTTATTTCCTGTGCAACAAATTGCTCTGATCTGCATGAAAATCATGGAGAGACTGTTGAGACATCATGGATGTACCTGCTCCAGCAGCACTGAGTCTGAGGTGGTGTCATAGCAAAAAATGATCAGCTGACACAACTTGATTGCCAGGTTAATAACTATATTAGCCACAAAATATATATTCAAAAAGTAAACCGTACTGAGTTAGGTATAATAAGATATATTTGACAGTTATGATGCATTTTAGGCCAAAACAAACTTGATCTAGGATTAAAAGCAATTAAAATAATGCAGTCACAAGGTTACATGGAAAATGCTTGATTTACTAGATACATGTACTGTAGAAATATATATTCTCTGCATCAACAATGTACTATACATGCATTCATGTAGTATTGCACTGACAATAAACCTGTGCAGTTTTTGCAGATGTCTCTTTTTTATATGTGAAGGTTACCACCATGTGACATAAATTTAATACTGACAGATTGGAAAAGCTGTCTAAGAACAATCCAGCAGTTTAAGAAATCACTTTTGGTTTGGTGTAAGTCTGTCAACAGGATTATGAACCATAAAGCAGTTTGTGTTAAATTGTTAAATCCCATTAAACTCTAACCCACAGGTGTCCAGTCATGTGTCATGGAGGGCCAAGACCCTGCAGGTTCTCTCTTCTACCCAGTCTCTTCAGCAGGTGTTGTCACTGATCAGCAGTCAGTGGAAGAAGTTCAGTGGAATCTGCTGTTGAAGACACTGTTTGTAGGTAAAGCCTGCAGGGTCTTGGCCCTCCATGGACCATGATTGGACACCCCTGCCCAAACTCATTATGATGAAGAGCAGATGCTAATATGACCCAGAATTCCTCCATATACTGGTACTATCACTAAAGTATATCGGGTCTTCTGTGGTGGCACATCCAACAATACAGTCTTCAGTAAATAAAATAATTATTTTAGGATAAGATAAGATAAGATAAGCCTTTATTAGTCCCACAATGGGGAAATTCCAGGATTGCAACAGCATAGGGATAGCAACACTCAGAGCAACAATCAGAAGGCAAGAAAAAACAACATCTAGTAAACATATGTCCATATTACTATAAATGTATATATATAGACACACAGTGCAGAGCATTATGGCTGGTGGATGTGCAGCAGAAAGTCTAAGCTCTCTCTCCGCGGATGCAGCGGGCCAGCTGGAAGTCTTTGGGCATGATGGTGACCCCCTTAGCGAAGAAGAGACCACCAGGTGGGTCTCGCTGGTCTCCTGCAGAGCCATGACGTCGAAACTCAGGAAACGCAGGACGGTCTTGAAGTCCTGAGCGATCTGCCTCACCAGGCTTACGGATGAGCAGCTCCGTGGATTTCTGGTAGCGACGGATCTCTCTCAGAGCCACGGACCTGTGACGGCGAGGCCTCTTCACTCTGCCGGTGGCCAGAGCGCCTCTCCGAGCAGCCCTGGTGGCTAGCTGTCTCCTGGGGGGCTTCTTCCTCCAGTAGATTTTACGGGTGGTCTGCTTGGTTCTTGCCATCGCTCTTTATTATTCTGTCTTATATTTCTTTCACGCCGCCTAAACTCCAGCCCGGCACCCGCTTCGTTTTCGCTACAGCTCCCGGTATGTCGAGTTTCCCATTAGCACCGGGCGGCGGCCAAGTGCTAGCTAGCACTAGCTCCTCCCCGCTGTAACGTCTCCCGCTGCAAACCGTGGCTCCGTCCGCCGACCCGGGAGACCCCCGGGGCGATCCGTGCGTCCGTGATATACATACAGAGTGAAAGGTGTAGAAAGAAGAAGGAAGATAAAAAAAAAGGCTGTTGCAACAGGCAGCCGACTCGTGTGGCGCCGCCGGTCCGGCGGAACCGGAACTGGTTGGTTCCGGTTGGTTACTTTTCTTAAAAATGAGCCATTATTTTCAAGATCACCCATTAATGGTTTGTACTATTGACTCTTTTCCCACCAGTGTGTTAACAGACAAAAACAGAAATCATGATGCAAACACATAAGTCACTAAATTGTTTATTACAATCAGCAGCAAATTCCAGATTATTCAGAATGTGCAAAATTCAAACTGTAAAAAAAAACAAACAAACAAACAAGAAAAAACTTAGGGTCACTCAGCAGCTGGGATGTGCCACTCAAGCTGGTCCCAGTTCAACAGATCTTAGGCCTGCATCTCTGTAAATAGTGACGCAAGGTCCAGTTTGGGGTGGATCGTTTCCCTCTTGCCTAGACAAAAGACAGAAATGGGTGGTGGTTAAATAAAGGAGGTTTAAAACATATTTGGGAAATACACTTGTTGCTAAAAGCCAGTGGTGGAATGTGAATGGATGAATGAATCTTTATTTTGGATAGATTAAAAGAAAAAAAAAAAGAAAAGATTAAAAGAAAATAGAATAATATAAAAAGGGGAAAAAATCTAACAAGGTTGATTGTTCCATCCAAGAATTCAAAAGAAAAACAAAAGGAGAGTGATTCCAATGTGAATATAAAGTACTTCGTTGTTGTATTTAACCACAATTTTCATGTAGCTGTACTTCAGTAAAGTCGATTTTACACGGGCTGGGTTACATTTAAAATCATCTGTTTTTGCTGTGGCCTCAGGAATCAGAATGAATAGTACTAGATTCCATTATCCACTAGATAGTACTAGATTCCATTCACTTGAATGGAATCTAGTACTTTAACTGAAGGTGTGTATCACCGAGTATGGAGTCGCTCAGTCAAAATATGGAGTTTTTAATCAATAAAAGTTTGTCTTGTCTGTAAAAGTGTCTCTTCTTGCCCTGGCTTCAAGTGTGGGTGGTGTTTTGTACTGGTATTGCTAAAATATAAAAGGATGCACTACAATGGGTCTCAAATATTTGTAATGTGTCCTGTTACTGCATGAGTTTATTGATGATAGACTATAAACTACACATGTAAACTAAATTATATTGATAACTGAACAACTCCCATTCCCCAAAAGATACAGTTATGAACATAACTCACAAAGGAACACACAAGTGATCTGACAAAAAAAATAAATACATTAACAAGCGGTTTATTTTACAGTTGATGTGCCATTCATTTTCAATTATTCTGTAATTAATATTCACACAGTCAAATACATCTCAGTTCAGTCCCTTTTATATTAAGTGGAAATTGTGCTACTTTGGTTTTGACACTTTACCTATAAAAGCAAAGGATTTCAGTACCTTCCACAGTGGCGAGGTCCATTGTGGGGCGGCTGCTTTTCCTTTCCTCCTGCCTAGACAAACGACAGAAATGGATGGTGATTAGTTAACGCAAGTTCAACACTTATACAGGCACATCTCAAAAATTATAATATCATGAAAAAGTTCAATATTTTTGTCACTCATTTCAGAAAGTGAAACCCATATATAGATTCATTACACGGACAGTGATATATTGCAAGTGTTTATTTTAATTTTGATGATTATGGCTACAGCCCATATTTACCAACACCTCAGTGGCCAACATTTCTATTTAAAAACTTAAATTCTATTAAAATAAATAAACGCTTGAAATATATCACTGTGTAATGAATCATTATAATATACGGATTTCACTTTCTGAAAGAGTGACAAAAAATATTGAATTTTTTCCATGACATTCTAATTTTTGGAGATGTACCTGTGTTAGGGAAATACACTTATGAAAGTCAGTGGTGGGATGTGACAAAAATGCTTCGTTTCCCTGACAAGCACCGCAGGAACCACTCCGTACATCTACAAGTACATTATCAATCCAGGGATTTATGGTGGAACAGCACAACAACACTGTTCCAACACCTTTTATGGAAAATCCACAGAATAGGTGTGTGGGTCTATTCTGACGCTTTAGAAAATTATATGAATGACTTTATAAATCACTGGTTTGAAAAAGCACCTGTATATGTCGAGATTTCGGCTCCTGTGGTCCACTTGACCTGCACCCACAATATAAACACTGAGGGAGGCTAAACCCTGGCATGTGGACACACATTCTAGGAAGAAATTGCACACAATTTAATGCGCAGCACCAAAGGGCAATACGTACACAAACCAGGACTTTAACCAGGATTAACATATTTCATCGTTTTGCTCTCACAAGCGAATACTTAGGAGAAAACAAGCACGAATCAGCAGTTGGCTACTAGCTAGCTACTAGCTAACACTCGTTAGCCAGCACAGGACGGCGCTGTATGGCTCAAAAAAAGTGAGCTTACTACCAACAGGATAAATAAGCAGACAGATGCACAATATTACAAATCACTCACCATCGATGGTTCTCTCATGTTCGTCTTCAGCTTGTCCGTAGTCCGGTTCTATGCTGGGCTGCATCTGTATCGGTGCAGGTCGCTCCTCTCACTGTGGATCTGCCACCAAGCAGAGGAAACCCCGCACCTCTTCGTTGGACCACGGTGTAGATTTCCGCAAAACCTACAACGCTGTCTGTATTAATATCGTATTTACTCGGTGACCGAGTTAGTCCATGAAATATTGCAAATGGCGGTCGTGTAGATTCTACTGAAGATGGACGCTTTCGTGACGTTACGCACTGACCAGTCAGTGGCTCGCAGTCTGTTGACGTCACATTTTGGTTCGACTCACGGTTGTACCCTGCCCTCAATCAGGCACAAAAATAGCACCAGCTAACCGGTGCTGGGGCAAATGGAAAATGCTCAAACGCGGGCCGAGGCGTAACGTGTTGGGCCAAGCGGGGCTAGTGGAAAAGGGCCTATACTGAGTGGCTTCTCGACACCCCCCCTTCCCAAGAAACTCAGACTGAGCCTTAACCCTCATGTCCTTTGGGCTTCAGCCTACATCCGTAGCGGCTATAACGGGGGGGGGGGGATGAGGCTCTGAGGAGCTGCTGTGCTGGTGGGGGGCTCCTGGGGGTGTCTGTGGGGGGACATTGGGAGGGGGGAAAACATCTTTAGCATGCCATTGTGACTTACCTGACAAGTCATGTACCTGGGGAGTTCTCAGTGGGGGTCTGCGCCGACGAGCTTGGGCCAACACCACCTGCTCATCTGCTAAAACGAAAGCAGGCTTAAGCCTGTCTATACAGACTGTTTCCCTGCGTCCCCCTAAGTCTAACACAAAATGTTTCTCCCCGGGTTCCAGCACTCTGAACAGGCCATTGTAGGATGGGCACAAGGGGGTCCGGTGGGCATCATGCCTGACAAATATGAACACCACATCCTTAAAGGCCTTTGGCACAAAAAGCACATGGAAAACAGTGATGGACCGGACCGGGTACCGTCCCTGCCACTGCGCTATGCAGTGAAAGCAGGGATTGATCGGTGTTCGGCAAGGGGCTGTCTAGCAAAAATTCCCCTGGGAGCTGCAGCGGCTGGGAAAAAAAAACAGCTCTGCTGGGGAGGCCACCAAATCCTCCTTCGGTGCTGAAAGCAAACCTAATAGAACCCACGGCAACTGGTCCACCCAATTTGCATCTGTAAGCGAAGCCCTGAGCGCTGCTTTAAGCGACCTATGGAAACGCTCGTATAATCCATTGGCCTGGGGGTTGTACGCGGTCGTGTGATGAATTGTGAGGCCCAGGCTCTGTGCCATAGTGGACCAGAGGTAGGAAACAAACTGCGGGCCCCGATCAGACATGATATCTGAAGGAGCGCTGAAACGTGCCACCCATGTCATCAAAAAAGTGGTGCAACCTCTGTGGATGTGGTAGAAGCTAGCGGAACTGCTTCGGGCCAGCTCATGGTGCGGTCCACCATTGTCAGGAGATGCGTGAACCCCTGTGATGGCGGGAGGGGGCCCACGAGGTCCACATGAAAGTAGTCGACCCTCTTAGCCGGGATATGGAACGGCTCCAAGGGGGCCTTTGTGTGCCTGTGCACTTTGGCTTTGGGAACTTTGCTCCCACCATTTTGACTGACGCGCGCACTCCTGGGTGCACCAGGGAGTGAACCAACTCAAAAACGCAGTGGCACCAAGCGCGTGGGGCCACCGGGTGCGGGCGGCCCATGGAGACGTCACAGATTGGGGGGGGGGGGGTTGCGTCTTGCAGAACTCCGCTCTCCAGCCTTAACCCTGTTTGTCCACACTGGAGCGCACAAACGTCCACATCGCTGATCTGCTCAGCGGCCATGGCCGTGTAATCTATCCCCACGTAGACTGGGGCAACTAATGCTCGCGAGAGGCAGTCTGCCACCACGTTGAGTTTACCGGCCACATGCTGAATGTCGGTCGTAAACTCTGAGATCGCGGCCAGCTGTCTCTGCTGCCGGCCCGACCATGGTTCCGAAACCTTGGCCATCGCGTACGTTAGCGGCTTGTGGTCCACAAACGCAGTGAAGGTGTGCCCTTCCAGCCAGAACTGGAAGTGGCGTATGGCCAGGTGGACAGCCAGTAACTCCCTGTCGAACCCGCTGTATTTACATTCACTTTCGCGCAAAGACCTGCTAAATAAGGCAAGCGGCTGCCAAGAACTGGCGACACGCTGCTCCACGATAGCCCCTATGGCCATGTCCGAGGTGTCGGTAGTGAGCACTATCTTAGCCACGGGATCCGGGTGCTCAAACAGTGCAGCGTTTGCCAGGGCTGTTTTAACCTCGGTAAATGCCTGCTCTCGCTCAGAAGTCCAGTCAACCCTGTCCGCCGGTTTCTGTTTCTTAAGCGTGGTGTACAACGGCTGCTTGAGCTGGGCTGCGCAGGGGAGGAAACAGTTGTAAAAGTTAACCATCCCCAAAAACTCCTGCAGCGCCCTGACCGTCTGAGGCCGGGGAAAATCTGCCACCATGTGCACTTTGTCTGGTAAGGGTATTGCGCCCTCGGGTAAGATGCGGTGGCCCAAAAACTTGATCTCCGTCACCCCAAACTGGCACATCGCCGTGTTGATTATTAATCCGTGCTCCTCTAACCTCTGGAAAACTGTCCTGAGGTGGGCTACGTGTCTGTCCTCGGACTCGCAGGCCACCAGGATGTCGTCCAGGTAGAAGAACACAAATGGCAGATCACACAACACTGCATCCATCATGCGTTGGAATGTCTGTGCCTCGCCTTTAAACCCGAAAGGCATACGTAAAAACTCAAAAAGACCAAACGGGGTTATTACCGCCGTCTTAGGTATGTTCTCAGTGCGCACCGGGTCCTGGTGGTAACTGCAGACCAGGTCTATCTTGGAAAAAAATGTGTGCCCCGGTGAGGTGAACGGAAAAATCCTGAATATGGGGGTTCGGGTAGCGGTCGTGCGCTGTGGCATTTTTCAATCTGTGGAAATCTCAGCAAGGTCACCACAATCCCTCGGCTTTAGGAACCATATGTAGCGGGGATGCCCATGGACTGTTTGAGCATCTGATGATGCCCAACATTTCCAAGTTGGCAAACTCCTCGCGCGCTATGGCCAGTTTAGCTGCGTCCAGACGCCGAGGTCGTGCGAAAACGGGCGGCCCCGTGGTGATAATGAAGTGCTCCACCCCGTGTTTAGTGACAGTCATTGAAAAAGTCGGGACTGTGAGTGCTGGGAACTGGGTGAGTAGTGTGTGGAACTTACCCCCTGGAGCTGTGACGTCTGCTAGCGTTGTGGACCCGGCTCCTCTAGCTGTACAGGGGAGAGAATCAAAAGACACTGCATTAATCCGGCGTCTGTTAGCCACATCGACTAGTAGACCACGTGCACACAAAAAATCAGCCCCCAAAATGGGGAAGCTGCATGCCGCTATGATGAATGTCCATTGGTATGTATGGCCTTGCAAGGATATGGTCAGTGTCCTCTCACCAAAATTCTTAATGTTCACATTAATGTTCTTAATGGGCTGCACGGTGGCGCAGTGGTTAGCACTGCGGCAGCACAGTTTGCCCTTGGCCGGGGGATTGTGGGGATCGTGGGATTGTGGGTTCGATCCCAGCCCCCGACCAACAGTGATCTGTGTGGAGTTTGCATGTTCTCCCTGTGTTGCGTGGGTTTCCTCTGGGATTTTCTCCGGTTTCCTCCCACATGCCAAAAACATGCATGTTAGGTTAATTGGCTGTTCTAAATTGTCCCTAGATATCTGTTTCCTATAGGCCCTTAGAATAGAGGGTTAGTATTAATGAAAGCGCTTTGAGTGGTCTTTGTGACTAGAAAAGCGCTATATAAGTGCAGGTTAGTTAGTTAGTAATGTCTGAGCTGTTTGCGCCTGTCAGCTCGGGGCTGCTACTTTCCGCCAGCCGGTCTGCGTAGGATGGCAGGATGAGACTCTTTTGGGAGCTGGAGTCCACGAGGAACAGTCTCCCTGAACGTGAGTCTGTCACATAAAGCAGCTTGCTCGCTTCACCGGCAGTCGCAGCTGCTACTGACTGGTAGCATTTCCCAAGTGCTTGAATTTGCACAGTGGCACTCATCGGCGTGCGTCCTCTCCAAAACGGCGGTGGTAGAAGCAGAGTGTATCTCTCCGGTGCTTCTTGGTTTCCGCTGCAGCCACCGTCGTTAGCTCCTCGCCCCCGCTGGCCGTCTCGCTGGGTTCCGACACTGCTGCGTTCACTGAGAGGGCTCTGGTGGTGAGGATAATCCGATCTGCCTCTTGCGCTAGTGCCCGGTAGTTGCGCGCGGCCAACAGTGGCGAATTGGCAAGGACCGCCCTGGCCACCGTCGGAGGTTCCAGAGGAAAAGGTGGGCAAAAAGGAAATGCCCGTCATCTGTGCCCATCAACGCCAAGATCTTCTCCATTAACTCGACTGCCGACCCGTCTCCCAACTCGGAGCGCGTCGGGAGCCTTTCCGCTCTCTCGCAGTCTGAAAGCGTTAAGCGCCGAGTCAGCGCAGTTTTGGCAGTCTCGTATTTGTCGTCAATTGTCATTGGAGCAGGCTCACCACCTGATGAGTTGTGCGTGCGTCCAGTGCTGCAACCACGTAGTAGTATCTGGTGTCATCTGCTGTTATTTTCCGGAGCGCGAACTGGGCCTCGGTGTGGAGGAACCAAGACTTCAGGTCGTGTAGCCAAAAGTCTGGGAGTTTTACAGAAACGGCGCACGCGTTGCCAGCACCTCCAGTCCGGGTCGTCTCCGGGTTGTTCGCCTCAAGTTTCATTGTGCGTCAAGGGTCACCAGTGTGGAGAGAGGAAAAATCAGGCAGAGCGGACCAGAGCAAAGCAGGCTTTATTAATTTCCCTCTCTCTCACATTCCTCCAGAATCACAAGCATCAGAAAAAGGCACAGGTCGCAGGCACCTCTCCTTTTAAAGCATACTACCCGCTCAGTCACCTGTGGTGCTGCAGTAACATGAAAGACTTTCCAATTCCTATTCTCTTTGTCACTGTTTGCATCAACACACCAACCCCCACATCAACACACAAACCTCCCATGACCATTCCGTCTGAGTGGAAACATGCTGAGTCGCTTCTCCACAATGTAACTCTAACAGGTGTGTAGTGTTGAGCCAATCAGGATGTAAGTACTGTCTCTGGCCTGACTGAAGTTAGCCTTCAGTGCTAGTTAGCATTTTTGGATAGCTCCTTTGAAAACTTAAGCCAAATTGAGATATGAGTTTTACCACTGAACTAGTTTGAAGGACCACTGCAGCTTCAGTCATTATCCCGGGCCACTGTGCATACAACTGGGCATGTCCTTCAACCGGAAAGTCTTTTTATCACAGGATTTATTCTGTTTAATGTAGCACTAGCCACCATTAGCCTTGTAGGATGTTGATCGACCTATTCACTGATCCTGGCGTCTGAAGGAGGAGCAAAAGTGAAAAGAGTTTTACCCAAAACTGTAAGACAAAGAAATGTTTTTTTTGTTTGTTTGTTTTTTTTAAGAAATAAAATGGCATACCATTTTAGACAATGTAGATTTGTTTTTGTAGGGGATTTATGTCCACCAGAGTGTCTTCAAACACAGTGTTTTTGAGGCACTTGCTTTTGAAGAGGTCATTGTTGTAGCAAGTCAACCAATTAATTAATTAATTTAATTTAATTTAATTTAATTAATTAATTTTTAATTGTCCCCCTCATGGATCGTCACCTTACCGTGGTGGGGGGGTTTGCGTGCCCCAGTGATCCCAGGAGCTATGTTGTCTGGGGCAATTTGCCTCTGATAGGGTCTCCCAAGACAAACTGGTCCTGGGTGAAGGGCCAGACGAAGAACGATCCAACAGACTCTCATGATAAATTGTATATCAAGGATTCAGTGTACCCCGCCCGGTATGGGGTTACCGGGGCCCCACCCTGGAGCCAGGCCTGGGGGAGGGGCTCGAAGGCTAGCGTCTGGTGGCCGGGTTTCCACCCATGGGACCCGGCCGGGCTCAGCCCGAAGGAGTTACATGGGTCCGCCCTCCAGTAGGTTCACCACCTGCAGGAGGGATCATGGAAGTCCGGTGCTATGTGGATTAGGTGGCAGTCAAAGGCGGAGACCTTGGCGGACTGATCCCAAGCTTTCTAAACTGGCTTTTGGTACGTGGAATGTCACCTCTCTGGTGGGGAAGGAGCCTGAGCTGGTGTACGAGATTGAGCGATACCGGCTAGATATAGTCGGCCTCACCTCAACACACAGCTCCGGTTCCGGAACCAGTCTCCTGGAGAGGGGCTGGAGCTTGGCCTTTTCTGGAGTTGCCCCGGGCGAGAGGCGACGAGCAGGGGTAGGTATTCTTGTATCGCCCCACCTTGCTGCCTCTATATTGGAGTTTTCCCCGGTGGACGAAAGGGTTGCTTCCCTGCGCCTTCGGGTTGGGAAACGGGTCCTGACCATCATTTGTGCCTATGCACCAAATGATGTTTCAGAGTACCCACCCTTTTTGGAGTCTGTGACTGGGGTGCTGGAGGGTGCTCCTCCTGGAGACTCCATTGTCCTACTGGGGGACTTCAATGCGCACGTGGGCAACGACAGTGAAACCTGGAGGGGGGTGATTGGGAGGAACGGCCTGCCCGATCTGAACCCGAGTGGTGTTCAGTTATTGGACTTCTGTGCTAACCACAGTCTGTCTATAACGAACACCATGTTCAAGCATAAGGGTGTCCATATGTGCACCTGGCACCAGGACACCCTAGGCCGCAGGTCGATGATCGATTTTGTTATCGTATCATCAGACCTGCGACCGTATGTCTTGGACACCCGAGTAAAGAGAGGTGCAGAGCTGTCAACTGATCACCACCTGGTGGTGAGTTGGATCCGATGGCAGGGGAGGAAGCCATTCAGACCTGGTAGACCCAAACGTATAGTGAGGGTGTGCTGGGAGCGTCTGGCTGAGGCCCCTGTCCGGGAGGTCTTCAACTCCCACCTCCGGAAGAACTTCAACCACATTCCGAGGGAGTCTGGAGACATGGAGTCTGAATGGGCCATGTTCTCCACCTCTGTTGTTGAAGCGGCAGCCCAGAGCTGCGGCCGCAAGGTGGTCGGTGCATCTCGTGGTGGCAACCCCCGAACCAAGTGGTGGACACCAGTGGTGAGGGGGGCCATTAAGCTGAAGAAGGAGTCCTATCAAGCTTGGTTGGCTTGTGGGACTCCCGAAGCAGCTGAGGTGTACCGGCAGGCCAAGCGGAGTGCAGCTCGGGTGGTTGCTGAAGCAAAAACCCGGGTATGGGAGGAGTTCGGTGAGGCCATGGAACAAGACTTTCGGTCGGCTTCAAAGAGATTCTGGCAAACTGTTCGGCGGCTCAGGAGGGGAAAGCAGCTCCCCGTCCACACTGTGTATGGTGCGGATGGGACACTGTTGACTTCAACTGGGGATATCGTCGGGCGGTGGAAGGAATACTTCGAGGATCTCCTCAATCCCACTGATACGCCTTCCACAGAGGAAGCAGGGTTTGGGGACGAGGGGGATGACTCGCCTATCACAGGGGCTGAGGTCGCCAAGGTGGTTAAAAATCTCCTTGGTGGCCGGGCCCCGGGGGTGGACGAGATTCGCCCCGAGTACCTCAAGGCCCTGGATGTTGTTGGGTTGTCATGGTTGACACGCCTCTGCAACATTGCGTGGAGGTCGGGGGCAGTGCCTTTGGCATGGCAAACCGGGGTGGTGGTTCCTCTCTTCAAAAAAGGGGACCGGAGGGTGTGCTCCAACTTTAGAGGGATCACACTCCTCAGCCTCCCTGGGAAGGTCTATGCCAAGGTACTGGAGAGGAGAGTCCGGCCGTTGGTCGAACCTCGGATTCAGGAGGAGCAATGTGGTTTTCGTCCTGGCCGTGGCACATCGGACCAGCTCTTTACCCTCTCGAGAATTCTTGAGGGTTCGTGGGAGTTTGCCCAACCAGTTTACATGTGTTTTGTGGACTTGGAGAAGGCATTTGACCGCGTCCCTCGTGGATTTTTGTGGGGGGTGCTTCGGGAGTATGGGGTATCGGGCTTGTTGTTACGAGCTATTCGGTCTCTGTACGACCGTTGTGAGAGTTTAGTTCGCATTGCCAACACTCGGTCAGAGTCATTCCCAGTGAGAGTTGGACTCCGCCAGGGCTGCCCTTTGTCACCGGTCCTGTTCATAATTTTTATGGACAGGATTTCTAGGCGCAGCCAGGGAATGGAGGGTGTCATGCTTGGTGACCACAGGATCTCATCTCTGTTGTTTGCAGATGATGTTGTCCTGTTGGCTTCATCCAGCAATGACCTACAGCTCTTGCTGGGACGGTTTGCCGCTGAGTGTGAAGCGGCTGGGATGTGAATCAGCACCTCCAAGTCCGAGTCCATGGTCCTCAGCCGGAAAAAGGTGGATTGTCCTCTCCGGGTTGGGGACAGGCTCCTGCCCCAAGTGGAGGAGTTTAAGTATCTTGGGGTCTTGTTCACGAGTGAGGGGAAAATGGAGCGAGAGATCGACAGACGGATTGGAGCAGCATCTGCAGTGATGCGGACGTTGTACCGGTCTGTTGTGGTGAAGAGGGAGCTTAGTTCTAAGGCAAAGCTGTCGATTTACCAGTCAATCTACGTTCCTACTCTCACCTATGGTCACGAGCTTTGGGTAATGACCGAAAGAACGAGATCGCGGATACAAGCGGCTGAAATGAGCTTTCTCCGTAGGATTGCTGGACTCACCCTCAGAGATAGGGTGAGGAGCTCAGTCATCCGGGAGAGGCTCAGAGTAGAACCGCTGCTCCTCCACATTGAAAGGAGTCAGTTGAGGTGGTATGGGCATCTGATTAGGATGCCTCCTGGACGCCTCCCACTTGAGGTGTTTCAGGCACGTCCCACTGGGAGGAGACCCCGGGGCAGACCCAGGACTCGGTGGAGAGACTATGTCTCCCAGCTAGTCTGGGAACGCCTTGGTATCCCCTCTGAAGAGCTGGAGCAGGTGGCTGGGGAGAGGGAAGTCTGGGCTTCTCTGCTTGAACTGCTGCCTCCGCGACCCGGACCTCCGGAAAAGCGGTAGAAGATGGATGGATGGATGGAATTTTTAATTGTCTTGCAAATGGTTGATGATGAAAGGGTGATTACAATGAACAGATGTTAATTCATCTTTGATAAAGCTGCTGTCTTCTAAGTTGAGTAAATTTAAACGATGTGCACATACCAGTAACAATGTCAACAGAATTATGATCTTCTCCTGCTCCCAGTGCAAATTCTGACAGGTTCTGGGCTTATTTCCAACATGTTAAATACATAAATACTTATGATACAACACTCTGAGTTAAACAAGGATCACATATTTACCTTTTTTATTAAATTAACACACACACACACACACACACACACACACACAGAGCTTTTGGAGCACACATTGAAGTGACATTAGTGGTTGACTTGATTTCAAACAGTCAAAGAAGACCAGTTTCTTATGATTGTAAAATACAAATAAGAATAAGAAACTCCCCCATAAAGCCCAGCATCACAGCAGAGTATTTGCTTTAATATATTTCTTCTCATATCCCAGCGTCATTAACTGGAGCCCTGGTAATAAGCCATGTGATATACCCGCCTTAGTTGCAGACCTTGGCATGTAAATGAAAAGTGGCACTAGGGGTGGGGGTGTTGGGCCTCTGAATTTATCTAAACTGATCAGAAACACAATTATGCCTTGCTCGCTCATAATAAACCACAGTTAAGTGGGTTGGAGAATTCATTTATTTACATTAACTCTGTTGCTGTGTGACAGTAATAGATGCCTTTCATTAATGAATGAAGGATTTTCCCTGGCTCTGGCTTCCCTTGTTCTGAAGCCTTTTGATGAAAAAAAGGGGAGGGATGGGGGAAAAAAAAAAGATAAATGAAATCTTTTAGAGAGATTGTATTGAGTGATTCTGAGAATGCTGCCAAGAAACAAATTGCCAAAAGAAATCCAAAGCCTTTTACCTTGTCCCCCCCCCCACACACACACACATACGCACACGCACACCCTTTCATAGTCTGTCTAATTGAGGAAAATGAAAAGGTTTATCCACTGATTTTTTTTCTTTTTGTCTGAATTAAACAATGAAAAAATGGGTCTTTTTCATGAGCATGAACTTATTTTCTTTTTAAATGAAAATATGTATATTTATGTGTCAGAAATATTATAGGCACATACAAAACTGAGCTTTTTTGTGCATGGTGGCCAATGGGCTCAATGTCACCCATCGTTTTTGCTCTTGGCATGGTATTACAGACAGATGTCACCTTATCTTTATGCCTGCCAGCAATTCGCCCACACCACTGCTACATTAGCTGCCCCTCACTAGACACTAATCACCAATTTTAAATTAAAACATAATTGAGAATCATGAATCTTTTTTTTTCCCTCTCTTTCTC
Source organism: Pholidichthys leucotaenia (assembly GCA_020510985.1). Classification (NCBI taxonomy): domain Eukaryota; kingdom Metazoa; phylum Chordata; class Actinopteri; order Cichliformes; family Pholidichthyidae; genus Pholidichthys; species Pholidichthys leucotaenia. Next base: position 244,901,022 of record CM035845.1, on the reverse strand, counting down.
TCATTGACAGCATGGGGAATGCCCTGTCAACGTGATGTACTGCCTCCGTTGTCGATTTATTAACAACAATTTGAGCATCGGATGCAAGCTGAAATGTACATATGGCTCAGAGAGAGTGGGTGACCCTAGAAGCTGCATGTTAGTAAAATATATGCAACACCCCGACCGCCACCTTGATGATTCCTGATCGCAAACCTGTGGCCTTTCTGAGTTCAGATAAATGCAATTTACTGAATATGGTTAATTTTCTTTTTGTTTTGTCATCTTTATTTCTTTTAATTGTAATTTTTCTTGTTTTTTTTTTCTTTTCTGTGTGTCTGTTGCCTGCAAGCAAAAATATGTGCACCCCTTGAAAAATAGCATATTTTGGCGATTTTTTTGAAATCGTTTTTTTTTTTAATTAATTGTGTAGGGTGCCCAAATGGATTTACTGTATATATTTAAGTATATAAGACAAGAGGGAGTACAGTATCAATAAATATAGAACTGTGATGACTCGTCATAGGTGTGACACAAAGCAGAGGGCCACAGACAAGACTACAGTGACATATTCATGATATCTTATGGCTCTAAGTGTAATACTGTCATGCTGCATTTACACTGCAATTTCCCAGTTTGGGATCAATAAAGTCTATCTATCTATCTATCTATCTATCTATCTATCTATCTATCTATCTATCTATCTATCTATCCTGCTTTTACAGAACAGTTCCACAACCACAGTTTATTAATTGTCAGCAAAAAAATAACAACATATTATGATTTTTATATGATTAACTAGTTATTTTGCTCTAGAAAAATAGTGTTGTGATGTTACAGCGAGAGGTCTGACTCACACCCAGGACTTTGGGGAATGGGGGGAAGGAAGGGGACATGGTAATGTGGGTGCTTCAGGAGAGAGAGAATAATACTGGTGCTGTGGCACCCTGGGGGGGAGTTGAAAAAATGAGAAGCAGGTTTAGATGCCAGCGGGAAGTAAAGTTCTTAAGATGTGCTTTCACACTTGGGACTGCAGGTGTGAATGTATTGAGATGTAATGTATGTTAAGATAATGACATGTACTCTCAGTGCCAAAAAAAGAATGAGAAGCTGTATAAATGGTTGGCTTTGGCACCAAGAGAGGATTCTTATTTTGCTGGTGGAGGAAAAAAGTCTGTGTCTACAAGCTCGTGTCTCATCTTTGTCCATTCCTCCACATTTGTGAGCCTGAGACGTGTGAGTTGAAGACGGATCAAGCACCTCTGCAGGAACATCCACATTGGTATTTCCCTCCGGGACCCCAGCTGCATGTGCCATGGTGGCAAAATTCCCGGACTTTGGGCTTCACGACCCGGCTGCCTAGTTCATTCACGTAGAAGCGCAGTTTGCTCTGCGCGGAGTCTCGGCGGATGAAACGAAAAACCATTACGTGGTGGCTTCGCTGGACCCACTGTCCACTCAGCGTGCAATGAGTCTACTCTGAGTCCCTCCAACCCAGGGACAGTACGACGGGCTCAAGCAGCTGCTGCTACAGCGTTACACCCTTTTGGCAAAGAGCGGGCAGAGCGGCTCCTCTCACACTTGGAGCTTTGAGACGGATCGGTTGTGGAATTGATGGAGAGCATGCTGGCGCTGATGGGCACTGATGGCGTCTCTTTCTACTTTGCCCACCTCTTCCTGAAGAAACTTCTGGCTGCTGCGTGGGTGATCCTGGCTAGCTCGCCGCTGCTTGTGGCCAGGGACTACCGCGCGCTGGCTGAAGAAGCAGACCGCATTATCCTGGCAAACAGGAGCTTCGGTGTCCAGGCAGTGAAACCCGGAATGGCATCGGAGCCAACAGAGGTCGAGAAGCCGAAGGTGGTGGCCAGGACGGCCACTTGGAGATGCAGGGGCGGGACGACTTGTTTCTATTAAGAGCGTTTTGGCACTGATGTGCGGCGTTGTCTCCCACTGTGGCCTTTCAAGTTGCCGGAGAAACGGGTCAACCAACGGTCGGTAGCAGCTATGACCGCTAGCAACAGGGATAAGCTGCTTTTCATCGAGGACACACATTCCGGGAGACGGTTTTTGGTTGACTCTGGTTCCCAGAAGAGCCTTATTTTGCCAGATGCCGCTGATAGACTGGCGGAAGGCTGCAGCCCATCATTAACGGCCACCAACGGATCCCCCATCAAGACGTTTGGAGGAAGGTTGATGACTGTATGTTTGCAAGGATGCAATTACTTTGTGGTTGCTGCATGTTTGGTTCCTATCTTAGTTAGTTAATCCCTTCACACCTGAAGGTGTATATGGGCGGCGCCTATCTCCGTTTCTCTGACCCTAGGCCACACAGCTACTGTAAGTAGTGAAATCTACAGCGGGGGGTCAGTCCTCTGGTAGCTCTGTGTGTAACTTTACTTTCCCCATTCCATTATGCGGAGCACCACGCTAGAAGGCAGAAAGCACCATTTTTATATGGTCTTTGGTATGACCCGGCCGGGATTTGAACCCCTGCCTCCCGGGTGTGGGGCGGATGCTCTACCAATTGAGCCACCACTCCGGTTGGTTCCTATCTTAGGTGCTAATTTTCTGGGTGCTTATGGTCTCCTTGTTGATGTTGCTAATAGACGTTTTGTGGATGCTGTAACTTTTTCCTCGTTGCCCTGCATGGCTCGGGGAGCTGGGCCACTAACACATGCAAATGTTTTAGCATTGGGGGATAAGTACCAGCATTTGCTTTCCAAGTTTCCCACACTCACGGTGCCCACCTTTTTAGCTACCATAACCAAGCATGGGGTTGAGCATTTTATCACCACGGAAATATACATGTGTGTGTGTGTCTGTGTCTGTGTCGCCGGGACGCAGCTAAGCTAGCCATCGCGAGGAGTTCGCTATCTTAGAATGCCTAGGGATCATTAAGCACTCCAGTAGCCCTTGGGTGTCTCTGCTGCACGTGGTGCCCAAGTCCGATGGTTCGCGGTGGCCGTGCGATAATTTCCGTCACCTGAACAACATCACTGAACACAATCACTACCCCATCCCGCACATCCAGGATTTTTCCGTGCACCTGGCCGGGACGCGCAGCCCAGCTGCTACAACTGCTGTACGGCATGCTCAAAAAAAAGAAACCTGCGGATAGCATCGACTGGACCCCCAATCGGGTCCAGGCGTTCACCGGCGCGAAAACAGCGCTCGCTAACATGGCTTTGCTGGCACACCCAGCCCCGTCTGCGCGTATAGCGCTCACGACAGACACATCTGACGTCGCAATAGAAGCCGTGTCCGGTTTGTGGCAACCCCTCGCATTTTTTGGCCATACTTTGCGTGACAGTGAGCGTAAATATAAAGCTTTAGACAGGGACCTTTGGATCCTCCACCTGGCCATGCATCATTTTCAGTTCTGGCTCCAGGGTCACAAATTTACTGTGTTTGTTTACCACAAGCCCCTAACCTACGTGATGGCCAAAGTCTTAGAACCGTGGTCAGCCCGGTAGCAGCGGCACCTGGCCACAATTTTAGAATTCACTACTGACATTCAACGTGTAGCCGGTAAACTTAATGTCGTGGCTGACTGCCTGTCATGCACGCTAGTTTCCATGGTCTATGTGGGTATTGATTTTTCCGCCATGGCCACCGACCAACCCGGTGACGTGGACATTTGCACACTCCGATCCGTAGGTACCGGGCTAAAACTGGAAAGCAGGGCGGTAAAAGATGGCTGCCCCCCCTTACGTTGTGACGTCTTCACCAGTCAGCCCCGCCCGGTGGTTCTGAACCCGTGATGCCACTGCATTTTCGAGTGCGTCCACTCTCTTTCACATCCTGGCGTTGGGGTTTCAGTTAAGCTGGTGGAGTCTAAGTTTGTCTGGCCCTGCTTATGCAAGGATGTCAAAGAGTGGGCTGCCGCTTGCATTGCGTGCCAATTGGCTAAGGTTCAGAGGCACACCAAAGCCCCCATCGAACCTTTCCAGATTCTGATCAGGAGGTTTGATCACATACACATCGATTTGGTGGCCCCCTTCTGCCATCGCAGGGGTTCATACACCTTTTAACAATGGTGGACCGCACCACGTGTTGGCCAGAGGCGATTTCGCTGGCTTCCACCACATCTACCGATGTGGCCCATGCATTTTTGTCATCCTGGGTCACATGTTTCAGTTCCCCGTCAGACATCACTTTCGACAGGTGTCCACAGTTCCTCTCAGAACTCTGGTCCACAATGGCCGCGAGCCTGGGGGTCAAACTCCATCGAACCACCGCATACAACCTGCAAGCTAACAGGCTGTGCGAGAGGTTGAACAGGTCACTTAAAGCCGCACTCAGAGCCTCTTTGATGGATGCAAATTGGGTTGACCATCTGCCTTGGGTCCTACTGGGGTTGTGCTCCGCCTCAAAGGAGGATTTGGCAGCTTCCCTGGCAGAGCTCGTTTTTTGTCAGCCGTTGCGTATCCTGGGTGAATTTTTGCCGGAAAATCCCGTGCCAGGGGTCAACTCGGCCATGTGCATTTTTTCTGGTGTAGGGGCTAGCAGCATTCCAGGGCTGGTGCACCATTGTTTTCCCTGCACCTTCATTACAAAGCATTTGGAGAATGCAGAGTTTGTTTTTTGTTAGGCAGGACGCTCACCAAACCCTGCTGGGTCCGCCTTATGACAGCCCCTTCAGAGTTTTGGAAACGGGAAGAAAAAAAATTGTGTTAGAACTTGCGGGGCGGAAGGAAACCATCTGCATAGACAGGCTTAAGCCAGCTTATGTTTTAGCAGAGAAGCAGGTGGTGCTGGCTCAGGCTCCCCGGCGTGGTTGCCCACCCGCGAAGGGCCCACGAGTTTGTTTTCCCCCTTCACAGAACTGTTTGCAGGAGACCAAAGTTTTGTCCTCCCCACCTTTTCCGCTACAGAGAACTGTGCACCGGAGACAGTCTTCTCCCTATCCACCACAACAAGAAGGCCCTTCACTGAGCCCGGCAGCTCCCTGTCACAGCCAGTATGGGCGATTGATCAAGCCTAAGGCACCGGACGGTAAAGATCCCTTCTGGGTGTTCGGGAAGGGGGGGCATGTGCTGGTACAGCACACTAGGACTCGCACCTAGGACTTTGGGGAACACAGGGGAGGAAGGAGACATGGTAATGCGGGTGGCCCAGGCAAGAGAGACGAATACAGGTGCTGTGGCACCCTGGAGGGGAGAGTTGAAAAGATGACAAGCAGGTTTAGGCACCAGAGTGCCGGGGGGGGGGGGGGTAAAGTTCTTAAGACGTGCCTTCACACATAGAATTGCAGGTGTGAATGTATTGAGATGTATTGTATGTTTTGATAATGTCATGTACTCTGTGCCAAAGGAGAGAATGTGAAGATGTATAAAAGATTGGCTTTGGCATCGAGACAGATTCTTATTTTGCTGATGGAGGAATAAAATCTGTGTCTACAAGCTTGTGTCTCATCTTTTTCCATTCCTCCACAGTGTGTTCTTAATTGATCTTGTTCACTGTGTGATGATCAGGCGAGTGTGCTCCCCCCTCCCCTCCTGTTCCTGTCTTCCCGTCTCCGGAGGATCAGCCACACCTGCATGATTATGCACCTGCTGCATCCTGATGACCCAGCATATTTAGGAGCCAGCGTGTGGAGAGCCTTATTTTGGTTTGCTACCTCAGAAAACATCTAAGCCTGTTTTTTTATTGTCTTTCAGATTGACCTATGTTCTCACTCCTTCATCCCTCTGTCTCTCAGGTTGTTGCCACCAGTTGGTGTGTCCTCCGGAGCTGATCACGCTCTCCTGATCAAGAAGACGCCGGACGTCCACTCAGGTCACCGCCCTCCCCCTTTCCCTCTGGTCCTCACAGGAGTTCCCTGCCGGGCTCCTCTGCTCACTAAGTAAGTGTGCGCTCCCACTATTATTCTCCCCTTTGGGGAGATCTTGTCCCTAATAATCTCTGTCTGCTGTAGGCTACGTACACTCCAGGGGGCACCAGTTTTATGTCTATTTAACACTAGAAGTCCCAGAGAGGGGCCATTTGGCCTTTTTACCTAGAAAATCCACAAGAGGACCAATTGGCCCCAAGTCCCCCCTGTGGTCACTCATTTTGTTATGGTAATGAGGCTGTTAGTGGCAGTGTGTGGGGTGAGGGGGGTGTGGGGTGAGGGGGTCACACTTCACACACTTCACACTTCAGTGGTGAAGTCATGTTGGCTACTTCTGTGTGAATGTGAGAATGAGGAATAAAAACACATTCTATTCTAAAATGTGAACATGTGAATGTCCCATGTGACCATAACGACTCATGTGACTGCAACCAGACAATTGTTTGATGGATAAATACCTCAGTGCACATGGACTATTGCTTCAGTTCCCTCAAGAACTTTGTGGTGAAAGAAGCTCCTCTCCAAGGAACGAAGATGCAGAGATTCAACATTCAACAGGCATTGGAAATGATCCTGGATGGAGCAAACCAGAAAAATGCTGGGACTTCTATTAAATGTGTATATTTGTGTTGCGTTTTTCCTCAGTTGTACACCTTAATTTTGAGTTGTGCTTTATTTTTCAATAAACTGGTGACTTGTACATCCCAGTCTGAGTGTTCGTTCTGGCAGCTTTGTGTTTGAGCCTCACTTGCATTGAGTCATGACAGAATGATTTAGCCATGATCGAGGCTCAGCGAGCGCTCAGCCGGGCGAACAGTTGGCACTCTGGCATTTGGAGGCCACGGAACGCTGGGTCATGTTTCTTTCTGAGCAATTTAAGACCGTTTCCCAGCAACTGCCCACCATCACCATGCACTTAGGTCAGCTTCCTGGTGCGGCGTCTCCCCCTGCACCTGTTGCCCTGGCAGTGTCTGCCATCTGCAGGAACATTTCTGTTCCTTCGCCTGCACCCTATGGGGGAGAGGTGGGAGGATGCAGAGGGCTCCTGGTCCACTGCTGGCTTTATTTTCAGCAGGTGGGAGTATAGAGATGATTCAGCTAAGGTCCATTTCACGACCTTGTTGCTGTGAGACCGGGTGCTTAAGTGAGCACAGTCCATTTTGAGCAGCCCAGATGGTCCCCTATACACATACCAATGGTTTTTGCGGGATTCTCCAAGGGTTTTGACCATACGGAGAGTGAGGGGAGGAGCATAGTTAGTCAGCTGAAGCGACTTCGAAAGGGAGACTGGTCTGTAGCCAAATTCTCGGTCGAGTTCCAGGTTGCTGTGGCCGACTCCGGTTGGAACAACGCTGCCCTGCATAACGCCTTCCTCTGGGGCCTGGATACGCATCTATGTGATGAGCTGGCTATCCACCTGTCTCCCTCCTCTCTGGATGAGATTATTGCGCAGGCAGTGGCCCTGGATAACCAGTTTAGGGAGTGTATGAGGCAGCAGAAGGCTGCTGCTTCCCCGTTTGCTCCACGGCCGGCCCCCCTGACCTCTGATGCTGTTCTGCCGGTGTCGTTACCAGAGCCAATAGACCTTGGTAGGGTCCGTCTGACTTCGAGGGAGTGCCAGCATCACAAGAGGGCGGGGGAGTGTATTTATTGCGGGGTCCCTGGCTGAAATGCCCAATTCAGCCCGAGAGACCCGGCCCATCAGTCATCATGTGTGTGGGGGAAGGGGGGCTGGCGGGATGGTCTTCGGCAAATTCCTGCAATTGTTTTGAACTCCCAACGCTCATTCAGTTACCAGGGCTGAGTTCAAAACCTCCGCCCTGGTTGATTCTGGGGTGGAGCAAAATTTCATTCAACAGGCCACCGTGCGTAAATTGCAGATACCCACCAGGAATGTCCCAACACCTTTTAATGTCTCGGCGGTCTCAGGCAGCAGTATCTCGCCAATTACCGAACAGACTGAGCCCATTTCGGTCATTCTGTTCGGTAATCACCATGAGACTATTCAGTTCTATGTCCTGCCTCAATAGACCACCATCATGATTCTGGGGTATCTGTGGCTCTGCATTCATAACCCAATCATAAACTGGAGTCAGGACTCCATTTTGTCCTGGAGCCCTTTCTGCCTCTCATCGTGTCTCCAATCGGCGGCATGTTCGCCTTTGCTCCCCATCTCCTCCCCTCTGGTTGAGCCAGCGGATCTCAGCAATGCGCCCAAGGTCTATCATGACTTAGGGGAGGTCTTAGCAAGTCCAGGGCCCTATCATTACCATCTCACTGGGGCTATGACTGTGCTATCGACCTCCTCCCAGGTGTGCAGCTGCCATCCATTCAGCTCTACAGTTTATCTGTGAGAGAGAGGGAGACGATGGAGACCTACATTAAAGACTCCCTCAGCGCCGGCATTATAATAATAATAATAATAATAATAATAATACATCAGTCTTATATAGCGCTTTTCTAAATACTCAAAGACACTTTACAAAGCAGCATAGGGACAAACATACAGAGAACGGGTAAACAGACAAGGTAGGTACACATAGGTAGAAGAGGCAGTCAGTTTTCATAGGTAGATTTGAAGAGATGGGTTTTGAGTTGACTTTTGAAGGAAGCAGGTGTGTTGGCGGACTGGATGTGAAGGGGCAAGGAATTCCAGAGGGTTGGTGCGGCGATGGCAAATGATCTATCACCCAGGGTGTGGAGTTAGCATTATCATCAGTCGTCCTCTCCTCTTGGCGCTGGGTTCTTTTTTTGTACGGAAACTTTTTTGTAGGGGCACTGCAGCCGTGTATTGATTACCGTGAGTTTAACCTGATTACTCATAAGGATAAGCAACCGCTGCCCCTTATTAATTCAGCATTTGAGCTACTCCAATGGATGCATTTTTTTCACCAAACGACCGCAGTTATGCCTACCACTTGATTCGCATTGGTGAGGGAGACGAGTGGAAGACGGCATTTAAAGCACCGTTGGGCAACTTTGAGTATTTGGTCATGCCATTCAGGCTGACCAATGCCTCTGCTGTCTTTCAGCTGTTAATCAATGACGTCATGCAAGATATGGTGAACCAGTTTGTGTTTGTGTATTTGGGGGATTTTCTGATTTTTTTTCCCCACACACTGTAGGAGCACGTAGTCCATGTTCGGTCCATCCTGCAGTGGCTGCTGGAGAATCAGCTTTTTGTGAAAGCGGAGAAGTGTAAATTTTCCACTTGCTCTACTTCATTCCTGGAGTTCATCATCACCGAGGGCATGGTAAATGCCAATCCGACGAAAATCAAGGGGGTAGTAGACTGGCCTAACCCCCAGTCCAGGAATTACTATATCTCTAATGCTTCCTGGACTTCGTCAACTTCTACTGCCAATTTATCTGTGATTACAGTAAGGTAGCGTAACCGCTTACGCTGTTGACGTCGACCAAAAGCCTGTTCAAATGGTCCAAGGCTGCTGAACGAGCATTTGTGACCCTGAAAGGCTTTTTCACCAACATCCGAATCCTGGTGCGGGTGGATCCCGCGGCGCAGTTCATGGTCAAGAAGGATTCTTCTGATTCGGCGGTCGACGCTGCCCTCTCCCAGTGCTCCTCCTCTGACCAGAAGCTCCATCCGTGCGCGTATTTCTCCCGGCGGCCAACGCCAGCCGAGAGGAATTACGATGTTGGGTACCGCGAACTGTTGTTCATGAAGCTTGCGTTGGAGAAGTGGAAACATTGGCTGAAGGGAGCTAGCCAACTGGTCATTGTCTGGACCGATCACACAAATTTTGAATATTTTTGATCAGCCAGAAGGTTGAATTCTCGGCAGGCTCGGTGGGCCCTGTTCTTTAATAGGTTTAATTTATCCATCTCATACTGACCAGGGTCCCATAATGCCAAGGCTGATTCTCTCTTACACCAGTTGTCTCCCAACCCCTCCTCCTCCGCAGCTCCTGTGTCTCCCCCGAGACTATTCTCCCCTCCTCCTGTTTTTTCGGGACACTCTCGTGGGAGATTGAGCAGAGTGTCCAACAGGCGCAGTCATTGGAACCCGTCCCAGAGGGAGGTCCATCTGACCGGCTGTATGTCCCCTAGATGTTACGTGGAGAGGTGATTAAGTGGGGGCATACTAGCTATTTCGCCTTTCATCCCGGCATCTCCAGGACAATTGAGCTGCTCAGGAGAGTGTTTTGGTGGGCCACACTCTAGAGGGATGTGCGGAAGTATGTGAAGGTCTGTCACACCTGCGCTGCGAACAAAGCTGACTCTTCCCCTCCTGCTGGCCTCCTCCATCCCCTCCCGGTGCCGAGTTGCCCATGGTCACACATTTCTTTGGACGTTTTCAGGGGCCTCCCTCCATCCCAAGGCAACACGGTGATTCTCACCATCATCGACCGGTTCTCCAAGGCCATCCAGCTGGTCCCTCTCTGCAAGTTACCGTCTGCCATGGAGATGGCCAACCTGGTGACACAGCATGTCATCCAGCTGCATGGGATACAAGCAGACATTGTCTCGGACCGGGGGCCCCACTTTAGATCTCAGGTGTGGAAGGCATTCTGCCACTTTTTGGGTGCTTCTGCCTGCCTGACGTCCGGATACCATCTACAGATCAACGGTCGGCTGAGTGTGCTAATCAGTCTCTGGAGGCCACCCTAAGGTGTGTAGCATCCCAGAATCCCTCTAACTGGAGCTCCCACCTAACCTGGGTAGAGTTTTCCCACAACTCGGCGATCTCTTCTTCTACTGGGCTCACACCATTCAAGGCCTCAATGGGCTACACGCCACCTCTGCTGCCCATGGCAGAGAGGGGCCTCACCATCCCATTCATGGAGGCCCACGTGCACCAGTACCGCCATCTGTGGAGGGACACAAGAGCTGCCCTCCTTCACTCTGCGGAGCACGACCAACTGTATGCTAACTGTAGACACGCGCCAGCACCCAAGTACATGGTGGAGCAGAAGGTCTGGCTGTCCACCTATCAGATCCCGCTCAAGATGGAATCCCAGAAGGTCTCTGGGCCCGTTCACCATCAAACGGCTGATCAGTGACATTACTGTTCGGTTGGACCTGCTGCCTTCAATGGCCATTCACCCGACGTTCCACGTCTCCCGGATTAAGCCCCTCTCCGCCAGTCCTCTCTGTCCTCCTCCAGATCCCCCCACCCCCACCCCGGATCATCGACGGCCAGACTACTTATATAGTGGAGAGGATTCTAGACATGCATTGATGGGGTCGTGAGTGTCAGTACCTCGTTCACTGGAAAGGGTATGCTCCAGAGGAGAGGTCCTGGATCCCGGGGTCATACATCTTGGACAAATAAATGGTGTAGTCACTCCATCGGGCCTGTCCTCATAATCCCAGTGTGGTGCCGGGAGGCGTCCCTTGAGGAGGGGGCACTGTGATGATCAGGCAAGCGTGCTTCCCCTCCCCTCCTGTTCCTGTCTTCCCGGCTCCAGAGGATCAGCCACACCTGCGTGATTACACACCTGCTGCGTCCTGATGACTCAGTGTATTTAAGAGCCAGCGTGAGGAGAGCCCATCGCTGGATCGTTTGGGTTTGCTACATCAGAAAACGTCTAAGCCTTGTTTTTTATTGCCTTTCCGGTTGACCTGTGTTCTCACTCCTTCTTCCCTCTGTCTCTCAGGTTGCTGCCACCCATCAGTGTGCCCTCCAGAGCTGATCACGCTCGCCTGACCAAGAAGACACCAGACATCCACCAAGGTCACCGCCTTCCCCCTGTCCCTCTGGTCCTCGCAGGAGTTCCCTGCCATGCTCCTCTGCTCACTGTGTAAGTGTGCTCTCCCACTATTATTCTCCCCTTCGGGAGATCTAGTCCCTAATAATCTCTGTCTGCTCTCTCCCGTAGGCTATGTGTGCTCCAGGGGGCACCAGTTTTTTGTCTTTTGAAGTGTATGTTTTTGTGTTGCATTTTTTCTCAGTTGTGCACCATTATTTTGTGTTGGTTAATTTTTCAATAAACTGGTGACTTGTATTTCCGAGTCTGGGTGTTCGTTCTGGTAGCTCTGTATTTCACACACTGTTGTTAAAGCAGATCAATGAGCAGAAATAGGAAAGGAATATGCCTCTTTCACACACATAACTAAATTAAACATTGTCTAGTGCAGAAGACAGTGAAAAAATACATACTGCTGAGTACATTTTCGCATTATGTTGAGTCATGGTGGGGACAAGTTTGTTGTCAGTTTGTTAGTGATTTTGTTTCACGGTATAGTTTATGCACACTTTGCTTACTTACTTTTTCTTGGCATTTGCAGTTGAAACAAAGAGTCCATCAAGGCACAGTTATGGTTGGCTAATTGAGACAATAAATCCGACTCTAGCTTGTCTATTTTTGTTTCAAAACAGACATAAAAAAATCTAGCCAGATGTTCACAAGGGCGGAGTTCTGGGTCACAGAGGTCTGGATTTTTAGTAAAGTCTGTTTTCAATTAATTCATTAAAAATCCTTCAATGTGATTTTCTGGATTTTTTTTCTCATTTTGTCTCTCATAGTTTAGGTATACCTATGATGAAAATTGGAGACCTCTCTCATCTTTTAAGTGGGAGAACTTGCACAATTGGTGGCTGACTAAATACTTTTTTTCCCCACTGTATCATCATTCCTTTTTTCCTATAACAACTAATGTACTATTTAAGTTTGTGTGATCCACTCGGAGTCTTGTCATGATGACCTCCTCGCTTTGAGTTCTTTCCTTATATTGCATTGTTGAAACAGATTTTTTAATTCGGTTTAATTCCGGTTCCGCCGGACCGGTGGCGCCACACGAGTCGGCTGCCCGTTGCAACAGCCTTTTTTTTTTTATCTTCCTTCTTCTTTCTACACCTTTCACTCTGTATATATATCACGGATGCACGGATAGCCCCGGGGGTCTCCCGGGTCGGCGGACGGAGCCACTGTTTGCAGCAGGAGACGTTACAGCGTTACAGCGGGGAGGAGCTAGTGCTAGCTAGCACTTGGCCGCCGCCCGGTGCTAATGGGAAACTCGACATACCGGGAGCTGTAGCAAAAACGACGCGGGTGCCGGGCTGGAGTTTAGGCGGCGTGCAAGAAATATAAGACAGAATAATAAAGAGCGATGGCAAGAACAAAGCAGACCGCCCGTAAAATCTACTGGAGGAAGAAGCCCCCCAGGAGACAGCTAGCCACCAGGGCTGCTCGGAGAGGCGCTCCGGCCACCGGCAGAGTGAAGAGGCCTCACCGTCACAGGCCCGTGGCTCTGAGAGAGATCCGTTGCTACCAGAAATCCACGGAGCTGCTCATCCGTAAGCTGCCCGTCCAGCGCCTGGTGAGGGAGATCGCTCAGGACTTCAAGACCGTCCTGCGCTTCCTGAGCTTCGCTGTCATGGCTCTGCAGGAGACCAGCGAGGCCCACCTGGTGGGTCTCTTCTTCGCCAAGAGGGTCACCATCATGCCCAAAGACTTCCAGCTGGCCCGCCGCATCCGCGGAGAGAGAACTTAGACTTTCTGCTGCACATTCACCAACCAACCATAATGCTCCGCACTGTCTATATACAGTATATACATTTATAGTAATATGTACATATGTTTACTAGATGTTCTTGTTTTTTCTTGCCTTCTGATTGTTGCTCTGAGTGTTGCTATCCCTGTGCTGTTGCAATCCTGGAATTTCCCCATTGTGGGACTAATAAAGGCTTCTCTTATCTTATCTTATCTTATCTTAATTGTAAAATAGGCCCTGTCTTTCTGGTCTTTCTCCTACATCTCCTGCCAAACCTTGATTCTAGCCTTCTTGATAATGGCTTTACCCTCTACCTTTTCAAGTGGCACAGTTACTGTTATATCTTTCCTCACAGCTGTTTTGGCAAGTTTATCTGCATATTCATTTCCTTTCACCCCCTTGTGGGCTGGCACCCAGCAAAACTGTATGTCTTTACCACACTGAAGGAGTCTCATCAAGCAGCAGTTAAGTTCAATTAAAAGATCTTCTCTGCATGAACTTTTTGTTTGAATCCTTTCTAAAACAGCAAGGGAATCAGAGCAGATTACCACCCTGTCAGGTCTGACTTCCTCCACTCACTGCAGAGCCGTAATAACAGCCACCATTTCTGCTGCATACACTGAAAGCTGGTTTGAAAGTCACTTGGATATCATTATTTTAAAATCAGGGATAAAGACACCTAGTCCCACATGATCTTGCTCATTTTTAGAGCTGTCTGTGTATAATTCCAGATAATTGTAAAAATTATTTCTTAAATACAGTCTTGTTTCAAAACCTATTTCAGTCAATTGCTAATGTCTTTCCTTTTCTTGGATAATTAAATCTATCTTAATTTCTGGAAATAACCAAGGGGGAACACTGCTCACTGGGGTAGACTTGGTGAACTTTATGGTCTCCATACCATACGCTCTAGCTTTATTATTAATCGTCCAGCCAAATCCCTTCCCCTTGCACTTTGAGTAATCCCAGCATTCCTGAACAGACTTTGCTGTTGGATTTTCCTCCCCACTTCCTTTTAGCTTTAGCCAGTACGCCAGTGCAAGCTTCTCTCTTCTCAGCTGAAGCAGTGTTTCCCCAGCTTCTATCAACACTGCTTTTATAGGGGTAGATTTCACGGCTCCAATACAAATTCGCAAAGCTCTATACTGGACTCTGTCCACCTTTAGCAATAGAGTCGTTGCTGCTGCCCCATGCATAATGCATCAGTAATCAATGTCTGATCTCATTACTGCTCTGAAGATACTCATAAGTGATCGTTTATCTGTACCCCGCAAAAGCCTGTAAGAGATTGATGACTTTTTTGCATTTTTCTTCCAACTTTGTAATATGAACTTTCCATGTATATTTACTATCTAACCATAGCCCCACATATTTAAACTGAGTCACCCTCTCCAGTGGCTGACCAAATAGTGTCAGCTTGTCAATGCCAGTCTTGCGCTTGTTTGTAAAAATCATATAACAGGACTTGCTGTTCTTCTTCTGTGGTGTTCTGCGGGGTTGCATAAAGACGCTTCACACGACGTAATGACGTAGCCCTTCACACAGCCCTTGCAGTGATGACGGGAAATTTTCCCAGCCAGCAAAGTACGAGGGGCGCAGGGTTCCACAGGCATGTGGGCGGCATGATGGGAAATATTCCAAGCCAGCAAGGTAGGACGGGCGCCAGGTTCTGCAAGCAAGCAGGAATGGGGGGTGGGGGGGCTGCTTGACAGTTCATGTACATAGTATAGAATTGTTTCCATGGCGACCAGCATGCTTCAATGGCTTCCTCGCAATGCAAAACATGACAATTACACCTCAGACAATTCTTGTCTGATTTGGATCAAACTTTGCACAAATCATACTGATCCCACTCTTAACACATCTGTATATCAACATTCACAAAAGTGTCACACCACCACCTACTGCTGACATGAGGTACTGCACAAAATTGTATCAAATTTGGTGCAAAGACCAGTAGTCACAATGACATGACATTTTCAGTGGTTTCAGTGCATTGGACTACCCTCAGTGGAAGTCACTTTTGTCCTGCGATAAGCACAGTTGCCATGGAAACCCACTCCTTGCCATTACAGACGTTTTATACGTTGGAGGGTTTGGGAAGTCCCAGGGTCACCAAATGTGGAACGTAAGTCAAGGTGACTCTCCTCTGTAGTTCTGTATTGGTCTGCAATATGTACCTAAAATGTAAGTGTTGCAATGGCCACATGTCCAACTTTACCTTATTGCAATACATTGGACAGTTGTAAATTGGGCAAAGTGTGTCTGATTTTCACTGTAATTGCCATGATTGACATTAGTCCCACTCCGCATGCCCCTACATAAAAAAATATTTGACAAAAGTTATAGCGCCATACACTGCTCAAAGCAAGTTCTTGCCAAATGGTTCACTTTATTATTCACGCAGCCCTTGCAGGGATGATGGGAAATTTTCCAAGCCAGCAAGCTACGACGGGCGCCAGCTTCCGCGGGCGCGCAGGGGTGAAGTCCGCTTACACCTGCTTGCAGGTGTAATTGCAATTGTCTTAGTTGTGTATTGGAGGGGAGGATTTCTATTGTGCAAAGTTGTGACATTTAATGCAACCTCTATGAACTGCTTACTGCTTTTTACTCCAGCGGGGTGAGGGCTGGGTGGCCATCACCATGTGTAGAGCCAGTCAGGTTAACCAGTGCATGCCAACATTGCCGGTTTTGGGCCAGCTCCTCTGTGTTGTCAACAGTGACTCTGAGCATTCGGAGGTCTCTCTCCACCACATCAAACCATCTGGTGCATGGCTTGCCCCAAGGTCTTTTCCACCCTGAGCCCTGGGGTCAAACATAAGGCTGGCTTTTGTTGGGTGTTCTGATGGGAGGCCGAGGACATGGCCAAACCAGTGGATACGCCGCTGTGTAATAAAGTGGAATGCTGCAGGCTGAAGTGTGAGGGCTCGGAGTGTGTCATTAGAAGTGCCCTGGGGCCACCTGATGTTCTTGATGGTTCTGAGGGGCCGGCTATCAAACCCATCCACTCTCAAGCCCAGTATCTTATTCAGTGGCCATGTCTCTGACCCCTAGAGTAGGATGGAGAGGACTGATGCATTTTATATGTGGAGCTTCATCTTTTGGGAGATTGAATGATGGTGCCAGAGAGGTTTCCATCGTGACTGCAGGGCTGATGCAGTGAGGCCACATCTGCAGTTGATCTCTGGATTCATGTTCCTGTTGTTGGTCACTGTGGAGCCCAGAACTGACAAACTCGACGGCATCATTCCTGAGCTGTAACCGGGGTGGGTCCGGTCCATCGTCAACATGCATTAGCTTCATCTTTGTCCAGCTCACCTGAAGGCCCAGCTTCACTGCCTTTACATGGTAGACAACTAGAGTCTCTCTCAGCTGACAATAGGATGGGTTGACCAGGATGGCGTCATCAGCATATTCAAGGTCAGCAAGATAGTAGTTGCCAAACTGCATGCCAGGGCCCCGCTCACAGACCTTGATCATCAGATAGTCTATGACACAATTGAAGAGATCAGGAGCAGCCACACGACCTTGTCGGACCCCGCTGTTGATGGGGAACCAGACTTACTCCTTTCCATTCACACGGACACAGCTCTCCAAGTTGCTGTAGAGCCACTTAAACAGGGCTACAATCTTGAGTGGGGCTCCGAGGGTCTGCAGGATACACCAAAGAGAAGCATGGTCCATGGTGTCCAAGGCAGCCTTAAGATCTATAAAGGCTATATAGAGATGGCAGTCCTTGCGGAATTCATAGGCCTTCTCTATTACCTCAGCAGAGATGTGGTCTGAGGTCGAGCGGTTGGGCATGAAGCTTGTCTGCTGAGGGTGATGGCCTCCTCTGATGGCTGGATGGGAGCAAATGTGGAGGATCCTGGTGAAGAGCTTACCAGGAATGAACAAAAGGGTGATGCCTCTGTGATTGTTGCAGACAGCTTCCCCAAGAGAAGGAAGATGCCCCTGTTCCAGTCACTGGGGAGCTGCTCCGTCACCCAAACATGATGGATGATGTGGATGAGCCACAGGATTGTGCAATTTCCACCCATCTTCAGCATTTCATTTGTTAGAATCAGAAGAATCAGAATCAGAATCAGAATGACATTTATTGCCATTGTTCATGTAGTACACAAACTAGGAATTTGTCTCGGTGCAGTTCTGCAACATTAAACATGGAGTAGCACTAAAGATAAAAATAAAAAACTATGCATGCAATAAAAGGTAGAATATGAATAAGTAATACTAATCTATGCAATTTTTAAATATATTAACAAGCAGCAGATATTGTGGAGTTCCACATAGTGCAGTCGGTAGTGCAAAAAGAAAACAGTGATAACTGTCATGAGTCCGGTTGAGCTGCTGTATGTAGTGCACGAGAGTCTAATAAGTCACTTAGTGTTCAGCAGTCTGATGGCAGAGGGGAAGAAGCTGTTCATGTAGCGGGAGGTTTTAGTCTGAATGGACCGAAGTCTTCTGCCTGAGGGGAGGGGGGCAAACAGTGCGTGTCCAGGGTGTGAAGGGTCAGCTATGATCCGACCTGCACGCCTCCAGGTCCTGGAGATGTACAGGTCCTGGAGGGATGGGAGCTTTCAGCCGATCACCTTCTCAGCGGCGTGCACAATGTGCTGCAGTCTTAGTCTGTCCCTGGCGGTGGCTCCTGCGTACCACACGGTGATGGAGGTGGTGAGGATGGACTCGATGATGGCCGTGTAGAACTGCACCAGCACCTTGGTGGGTAGCTTGAGCTTCCTCAGCTGCCGCAGGAAGAACATCCTCTGCTGGGCCTTTTTGATGAGGGAGCTGATGGTCGGCTCCCACTTGAGGTCCCGGGTGATGGTGGTGCCCAGGAAGCGGAAGGAATCCGCAGTGGTGATGGGAGAGTCTGTGAGGGTAAGGGGGGGGGGCAGAGGGGCTGTGACTTTTCTGAAGTCCACGATCATCTCCACTGTCTTCAAATCGTTCAGCTGCAGGTTGTTGTGGCTGCACTAGGACGCCAGCTTGGCCACCTCTCTCCTGTAGACGGACTCGTCGCCGTTGGAGATGAGCCCGATGAGGGTGGTGTTGTCCGCAAACTTGATCAGCTTGACAGACTGGTGGCTGGAGGTGCAGGAGTTGGTGTACAGGGAGAAGAGCAGGGGGGAAGTACACAGCTCTGGGGTGATCCGGTGCTGATGCTAACAGAGTCTGAGACAGTCTTTCCCAGCCGCACATGCTGCCTCCGGTCCGTCAGGAAGTCGGTGATCCACCTGCAGAGGGAGTCAGGCACGTTGAGCAGGGACAGCTTGTCCTGGAGCAGAGCGGGGCGGATGGTATTGACTGCAGAGCTGAAGTCCACAAACAGGTTCCTGACTTAGGTTCCCGGGGAGCCCAGGTGCTGCAGGATGGAGTGGAGGGCCAGGTTGACTGCGTCGTCCACAGACCTGTTGGCTAAGCAAACTGCAGCGGGTCCAGGAGGGGAGTGGTGATGGTCTTGAAGTGGGGCAGGACCAGGCGCTCAAAGGACTTCATGACTACAGAGGTGAGCGCTACAGGTCTGTAGTCGTTAAGTCCAGTGATCCGTGGCTTCTTGAGGACAGGGACGATGGTAGAGGTTTTGAGGCAGGCCGGCACGTGGCATGACTTCAGGGAGGTGCTAAAAATGTCTGTGAAGACAGGAGTCAGCTCCTCCGCACGGTGTCTCAGGGTGGAGGAAGACACGCCATCCGGACCGGGGACCTTGCGCGTGTTCAGTCTGGAGAGCTGTCTGTGCACGTCCTGCTCACTGATGGCAAGGGCAGGGGGGGAGGGGCCATGGAGGCAGTGGCGCTGGGGGGAGGGGGGGAGTTGGACACAGCTGACGAGGTGTCAAAACGGGCATAGTGTTGGGACAGTCTTTGACAAAGGGCTTTGTCATCCTGTCCCTTAGAAGCCTGAGGCCGATAGTTGGTGATTTGCCTCAGTCCTCTCCACACAGAAGCAGAGTCGTTAGCAGTGAACTGTTGCTGGAGTCTCTCAGAGTACACAGATTTAGCTCTCCTCAGCTCTCTGCTAAACCGGTATTTGACCTCCCTGTAGCAGTCCCGGTCTCCACTTTTCAACGCTGCTTCCTTCTCCTTCCTGATCTGTCTGAGTTTAGCTGTGAACCAGGGCTTGTCGTTGGAGTAACTCACCCTGGTGCGCGATGGAAGAATGCTCTCCTGACAAAAGTGGATATATGAGGTCACAGTGTCCGTGTACTCATCCAGATGATGCGTGGCTCCTTTAAACATGTCCCAGTCAGTTATTTCCAAGCACGTGCTCAGCTTCTCCACAGCTTCACTGGTCCATTTCCTCGTAGTGCTCACAACAGGTTTTGTGAGCTTCAGTCTCTGTCTGTATGTGGGAATCAGGTGGACCATCACGTCATCAGATAGTCCGAGCGCATCGCGGGGAACAGCGCGATACGCGTCCTTAACTGTAGTGTAACAGTGATACAGTACTGTAGTGTTACAGCACAAATTCCAGGGGCTTTCCTGTTGTTTATCTTGATCAGGGCAGCTGCGACTTCTTCGGGGGTGACTAGATCAGTTCTGCAGGAATCACAGGAAGCAGTGGCATTGGCAGTGGCTAAGAGATTTGGGTCAATGGGAGCAGGAGAATGATGCAGGAGGTGACTGAAGTGCTCTCTCCAGCGGTCAAGGCAGTCTGTCTCAGTGGTGATGGCATTGCAATTGATGTCCTTCACTTGGGATGTCTTTGTGAACATACGGCTCATATATTAGGGGTATAACGGTACACTAAAATCATGGTTCGGTAAGTACCTTGGTTTTAGGTCAAGGTTCGGTTCATTTTCGGTAAAATAAGGAAACAAAATGCAAAACAAAATACTGCTTATCTTTTGTATAAATGGGACCATCTTTGACTAAAAAAAAAAAAAAAAAAAAAAAAAAAACAATACTGCAAACTGCCAGCAATAAATTCTCCAATAAAAAAAAAAAATGTATACAAGAGGAAAAAAAAAAAAATCTCTTTTTAGCAAATGAACAATGCAGACAAGTGCAACAATAGAAGTTTTAAAAGTCTGAATTATTCTTTTATTTATTCTTTTATTTTTAGGAAGTTTTTAACCAGGGTGCACTGGCATGTTCAAGTTTCTGTGGGAAATTAATAATTCACTTGTTAATTGGTCAAAAAAAATTGCAAATAATTTGTCATTGTTTTGTAAAGGTATTGAAGGCACTCATGCATAACAACAGCACATTTTTTGCAATTTTTTTGTACAATTAAGAAGCTAAATTAATGTACCATAAAAATCTGAACATACTGGGACACCCTTGAAAGACATTTGTACCTTGCTATTTTTTTTTTTTTGTGCTGCACATTCGTGTGGTGCCGTTTAAAATGAGTTAACACGTTTGACATACTGCCAAAAGCATATTCAGTGCTGTTTTCATCTTATTCACTTGCCTTTGTCTGTTCACATATTTCACCAGAAAACCGATGTGTTCCCAGACAAAAGACTTGTTAAGAGGGTCTTCAAGCTCTGGTTTGTCCATACAGTCAGCCATGATGTTCCGTGGGCTGCAATTTTTGTTTACATGTACGACACAAGGCAGTTCCTGTCTGTTACTCAAAATGGTCTGGGTGGAACCTTGGGACGCCGCTGCACCAAACCGAAGATGCCGTACCGAAAAATCCGAATACATGTACCATTACATCCCCCCCCCCCCAAAAAATATATATATATGTGTGTGTGTGTGTGTGTGTGTGTGTGTGTGTGTGTGTGTGTGTGCGTGTGTGTGTGCGCGCGTGTGTATATGTATGTATGTATGTATGTGTGTATACAGTGGTGTGAAAAAGTGTTTGCCCCCTTCCTGATTTCTCAATTTTTTGTATGTCACACTTAACCTCTTGCACTCCGTTGTACCGTGGGCGGGCAAGTCTCTGCGTCCCAGAGCGCACCAGGGCTCTCTCGTGCACCCTCGTGCGCTCTAGGACGCATGATGGAGATGCTGATGATGGAGACGGTGATGGCGTCCAAGCGGCACTGAAAATAAAAGCTGCAGACACAGCCGTGAACAGATTAGTTCATCTGATTGACCTCTCATTCAACTAATAAGAGCCTTGAATTGGGTTTCTGAAACCTTGAAGAACCAATGACTGAAAACCTAGCAAGAAGGACCTGCCTACCAAGGCTGTGAATGCAGTGAGCCAATTGAAGCTGTAGCATCATCTCGCTTTGGCTCAGCAACAATTATTTTTCTGCTTAAAGACATTTTTGTTTCATCCAGGAATAATGCAAAGAAACAGATTTTCTTCCCCCAGGCCACAGCTGAAATCCCCTTTTGTTAAAACCAGCCTAAGGAATTTCCCCAATGTCCTGCTCCATTTTATTGCCCCCATAAAACATGCAACAGATCCACACTCAGCTAATTTCCTTAAACTGTGAAAACGCTGGATTTAAACAACTTTAAAGTACATTATTACAAACTCAATTCTAAACCTTCATTCTTTTCAGAACTATGAAAATGCAGATGGACTCTGATGTTTTTGATGTGGAAAATCAATAATGTGTGAAATGCATTAACCTGTGATTTTATATATATATATATATATATATATATATATATATATATATATATATATATATATATATATATATATATATATATATATATGCATGGTAATGTTAAATGAATGTTTATTCCTGCATGTTGATTCAGAAGCACTGCTTATAAGATACACTAAGGTTAGTTTAGTTATACATAAGAGTGTAACAGTACATTCCAATGTATTTAAAACTGTGTATTCCTGTGGACTGATATCATGTATCAAAGTTTGCCTCTAAAACCATGTGACTCCCATAGCCAATCGCTGCACGACAGCTCTTCACCCCAAAGGACTCCGAACAATAGACTGTTTGTTCATTGGACTAAAAGTTCATCGAGCCCGCCCACGAAGGACGCTCATTGGCTGAGACTCCGGTCAAGCCAGAATCCCGCAAAACTCAACAGAGCTTATAAAAAGGAGAGAGAGACTCGGTTTCAGCCCCTTTTTCGTCAGACTCTTCTCTTTTCGTCACTCTTTCTGCTGCAGATCCTCTGTCTGGCTCGGCTCCCTTTTCCTGATCTCCTCCATTGCCTACACCCAGCAAGGAAGAACAAAGGACTTCGACCACATGTCGTTTTTCTGAACACAGAGCACATAACTCGTAATTTATGTAACTTTGAATTTTCTTTTTCTCTTAAACACCTAGGAATTCCTATTTCTTTGAGCTCAATTCTTAATCGGAGTCAAACTCCAATTTTATTCATCACTTTTCTTTGTTAAACTTTCTGTAAAACTGCCGTTTGTTAATTTTAAGGTAAACTTTAATCTTGACTTTATTTTTATAATATTTTTCTTGATCAAGCACCTACCAGAAACTACTATTTTTATCTAAAGTCCGAAAGTTTCTTTTCTAATTTGAAATCGGATTAGATATCTTTTAATTATTATCGAAGACCTCTTGAAGAAAGACGCAGCTGAGAAATCAATGCACAGCTGTCCCACATCGCTCTGAAGAAAAGTCATCTAACCCAGTTACAACTCTGGGTCATACAGCCCAGAATCCAGCCTCCTTCAACCGCTTGAATCTAAAGGTCGAGCTGTGGACCCTTGAAGTATCTGCGGGCAGATATTTCCCCTCACATCCACAAAGTCTTGGGCTGAAGACGGACGACAGAATTAACATCACCAGAAGCACGTGAGCTGTAAAAACTTTAATTCCACTGCTGAATAAACTTCTGAGGCTCGGTAATAATTGTATATCTAATCAGATGCAAATTAAGAAGCCCTTAACATAACTCTTCTTTTCATTAAAATTCCGTTTTTTTTTTTCCACAATATCTTTATTGAACCTTTTTTTTTTTTTAACAAACATGATACAAACAATCAAACACTACCGCTAAAGTACTACAAAAAAAAAAAAAATGCACTAAAAACACCAACAACCACCAACAAAATCAAGTCTTCAACAATGCTCCTCTGTTTAGTCTAGACAATCCAATACATAAGTATACATATTATGTTCACCAGTTTGGAATTTACAAGGTCCACACACATCATTCACCTTCTTCTTCAAGAGTTATGTTTAAATTTTTTACATAATCAATAAAAGGTCTCCATATATTCTCAAACACAATTTCCTTTGATTTCAGTATATATGTTATTCTTTCTAATGGAAGGTTTGTTAACATCTGTCTTAACCACTGAGTCACATCTGGTCTATGAGTCTTTTTCCATAATAGTGCAATACATTTTTTGGCATTAAGCAAACTGAGGTCTATGAATGTTCTTTCACTTTTATTAAAATTATGCTTTTCTGGGTACAGACCCAACAAAAACAGTTTAGGATTCAGTATGATTTGTTTTGAGATTATTTTTTCAATTGTTACCCTCACCTCTTCCCAAAACATTCTTATTAATCTACATTCCCATAAACAATGAAATAGGGTTCCTTTACTTTCCATGCATTTTGTGCATGTATCTGGTATATTTTTGTTATATCTATTTAACTCCTCCGGTGTAACATACATCCGCATTAACCATTTGAAATGTATCAATTTAAGGCGTGCATTTATTGATTTGGTTTGAGCTTCTGTACAAGCCAATTCCCATTGTTCCTCCGAAATTTCAATTTGCAGATCTTCTTTCCAGTAGTTTAATCTTTTCAGTGAATTTTCACTTGAAGATAGTGTCAATGAGTTATAAAACTCTGAAATAATACCCTTTCTTTTACTATCTTTCATCATCATTTTTTCCAAGGATGAATAAATAGGTCGAGTGAGAGCTTTATTTTGATTTGATCGAATAAAGTTTCTAAGTTGAAGATATTTAAAAAAATGTGTTCTATTGAGATTAAATTTGATCCTCAGCTCTTCAAAAGACATTATGTTGTCTGCACATGGCAAATATAAATCCTGAATCTTTTGTATCCCTTTTAAATTCCATACTTTAAATACAGCGTCCGCTCTCCCTGGTTTAAAATATTGATTACCCCATATTGGACTAAATTGTGACAATAACTGTGGTTCTTTTAAATAGTTTTTAGCTTCACACCATATTTTGATCATATGCTTTACAAATGGATTTTTAACTTGTTTTTGTAATTTTTTTGCCGAATCTGAGTATATGAATATGGGAAGAGGTAAAGGTAAATTGTATGATTCCATTTCAGTCCAGTGAGGGAGATCATTTGATGAAAAATAATATGTCATAGACCTCAGTTGTGCCGACCAATAATACAACATAAAATTTGGACATTTCAGACCTCCACGATCAAATGGTAAATATAATAAAGACAGACGTAATCTAGCCCTCCTGTTGTTCCATATAAATTCCATTAACTTTTTTTTTATTCTTGAGAATAGATCTAAAGGTGGTGATAAGGGAATGTATTGAAATAAATAAAGTATTTTAGGTAAAATATTACTTTTAAGTATATTGATTCTCCCGATCATCGACATTGGTAGTGACATCCATCTCTGAGTTAACTCATTGATATCTGACATTAAGGCTTCATAGTTGACACTGGCGACTGATTCTAGCTTAGGCATAATTTGGATTCCTAAATATTTAAACTGATTTACAACATTGAATTGATTTACCTCAGGGGCTGGGTAATTTCTCTGGGTCTCATTTAGCATTAATATTGAAGATTTAGTTTTATTTATTTTATATCCTGATATTTCCCCAAAATTCTTTATTAAATTCAACAAGGTTGGAATTGATTTTTTTTAGATTCGACATAAACAAAATTATATCATCGGCGTACAGGGAGATTTTATGTTCTGTTGGTCCAACTTTAATTCCATATATTTGTGAATGTAAACGTATCGCTATCGCTAAAGGTTCAATTGCCATAGTAAACAGTAAAGGTGAAAGTGGACAGCCTTGTGAACATCCTCTATTGATTTTTATTGGTTTTGAAATATTGTTATTTGTTAGGATTTCTGCTGTAGCATTATTGTATATTATTTGAACCCATTTTATGAAATTATTTCCAAGTCCAAACCTTTGTAGGACTTCAAAAAGAAAGGGCCATTCAACTCTATCAAAGGCCTTTTCGGCGTCCAATGATAGGAGAGCTGTATCCGGTGCTTCTTTATTAAAATAAATAATATTAAATAGTCTTCTTACATTATGGAAGCCTTGTCTACCCTTTATAAAGCCATTCTGATCTTGATTAATAATATTTGGTAAAATTTCTTGTATTCGTCTTGCTAAAATTTTACAGATTATCTTAAGGTCGGCGTTTAATAGGCTTATTGGTCTCATATTTTCACATTTATTAGAGGGCTTACCTGGTTTTGGCAGCAGTATAATTAAGGCATTATTTATGTATGATGGTAAATTATTATTTTGAAATGCTTCTAAAACCATTTCCAAAAAAGGTTTTATTAATTTATTCTTAAATTTTTTATAAAGGTCAACTGGAAGACCATCTGGTCCTGCACTTTTTCCTGATTTCATATTATCAATGGCTAGCCCAACTTCTTCTTGACTAATTTTAGACTCCAATATCTCCCTGTTTTCATTTGGTATACACGGTATAGATAGTTCGTTCAAAAACCCATTTAGTTTTGTTAAATCAGGTTCATTTTTGGTATCATATAATTTTTCATAGTAATCTCTAAAGGCTCTATTAATTTCTAAAGGATCTATAACTACCTGTCCGTTACTTATAATACTGGTAATTGGTGTTTTAATTTCCAATTGTTTAATCTGCCATGCTAATAATTTTCCTGATTTTTCACCTTGTTCATAAAAAGATTGTTTCAATCTTAGAAGACTCGAGGCAGCTCTATTCGCTGATTTTTTGTCGTATTCAGCTCTCAAAATCAGTAATTCATTCTCCAAAAAATTCCGTTTTTATTTTCTTAAGATTAATTTAGGACTTTTTCATAATTAGCAAACTTTCTCCATAAATTTGCGTTGTTTTTAATAATCTGTTAACTCAAACTGATAGAAATTCGTTTCTCAGTTTAACCCTTGTTCCGAAAATATTGACATTGTTAATCTATCATTTACAAGATTGATTTTATAATTATTAATGAAATTACTACAATGTCTTTTAATCATTTCGTTTAATAAATATTTAAAAATGAGAAGTTGTTGGGAATTTATTTCATTCTGAGTCTGTTTCAGGCCCAGGTATCGAATTCACGGAAAATTTTTGAGACTGATTATCGATTAATTTATTGAGTGATCAAACAGGTATAAAGTGAAATTAAAGATCAAATTGCTTCTTAAAGATAGAAGCTGGTGCCCCTTACGAGTGTTATTAACTTTTCTGATGTATATGAAATGAGATTTGAGCCCAGATTCCAATACATCAATATAAATTAAATAATTCATACCTGATCATATTTATTATTTATTAATATTCCATTTTCACGTTACAAAGCAGAGAAGTCCGTGAACTGTTTTTTTTTAAGGCTGGGTGAAGAGAGACTGCTGCATCAGATCAAAAAAGGACCCGCAGGAAGAACCCCTCAGACCCAGCAGCACGGAGACCATCCACAAATGCAACCTGTGTGACAGTGACTGCCATTCGCGCATCGGCATGTTCGGCCACAGGCGGTGCTTATTTTGTTTTTGTTCCAGCAGAGTAGACGTTATGATTTCTTCCATGGTCATCATAGACTGACGGAGGCTGACGACGAAGGCTGAGTGACACACACACGTTCGTCAGTCTTTTTTTAATTACTAATGTTATTTGTTTTGAAAAATCGTCCGCCAAAAACCACAATCATGGAAGCACAAAACCGCAATAATGGAATCATGCTTTGATCGGGTCACAAGACCAGATCCACGAGCGGACCAGCGTCGCGTTCGTCTGACAGTGAGGAAGAGAAGTTCGCCAGGACACTGCTGTGAAGAGGTAAGGTGTTATAAGCTAAATTATTCTTTATCTCTGAAAATTGTAATCCAAAATGACTTTTGACCGATCGGTAAATTACAACTGTGCGGCGCACGGAGTCTGAAGTTCTTGCGCCGCGGTACAAGGGGTTGTTCACCGCGTCCAGACTGTGAACGCCGCTCCCCCCCCCGCTATTCTTCTGTAGCGGGGGGGGGGGGGAGCCGCGGTGACTGCGCTGCTGTCCCACATCGCCACATGAGGCTAATCCGTCATGTAGCGATGGCCGATGTCCATCCTCTGTAGCGAGGGGGGGGGGCAAACCCCCCCCCCCACACACACACACAGACACAGCCCTGACTGTGACCTTTCATTAGAGCCCAAAATGAAGCTTCTACATTGAAGCATTCAAAAGTTACAGACGTTTTTCCAAACTGTGCCATTTGGCACAATTTGGCACAGTTCCAAAATGCCTGGGAACTACCTGAGGAAAAAGCTGTGTAATATATTCATTTTTTGTGGTATTGTTACAAAATTTGGACCTCAGCTGGATAACACTTGGTTCTACATTTCTGTTGCATTTTCCAGCCCGGATCTGAAGCTGTGTGTTATTTGCGAGCATTTGTATCAAAAAAAAACACCCAGGCCAAATTTATTTTCTTCAAGTTTACTATGTTTAGATGACTGTAACTCAGTGGCCGGAGCACTTAGAGAGATTGTGACTGTTTTGCCAAAAAATTCAAAGTGTTTTCTTTTAAATGAGACCAACCCCATGAAGATGCTGCAAAGGGTTGAAGAACAGCTTTTGATTTAATTTGGGCACGTTATTTTTTGGCGTCTTTAAGGAAATTGACCGGAGTGCAAGGGGTTAAATGTTTCAGATCATCAAACAAATTTAAATATTAGACAAAGATAACTCAAGTAAATACAAAATGCAGTTTGTAAATGAATGTGTTTATAATTAATGGAAAAAAAAATCCAAACCTTCATGGCCCTATGTAAAAAAAGTGATTGTCCCCTTCCCTGTTAAAACATAAATTGAAATCTTTGGAAGGATGAGTTCAATTTCTCTAGCCACACTCATGCCTGATTACTGCCACACACAAGGCAAAAGTTGAACTTTTTGGAAGGTGTGTGTCCCAGTACATCTGGCGTAAAAGTAACACAGCATTTCAGAAAAGGAACATTATACCAACAGTAAAATATGGTGGTGGTAGTGTGATGGTCTGGGGCTGTTTTGCTGCTTCAGGATCTGGAAGACTTGCTGTGGTAAACGGAACCATGAATTCTGGTGTCTACCAAAAAAATCTGAAGGAGAATGTCTGGCCATCTGTTCGCAATCTCAAGCTGAAGCATACTTGGATTCTGCAGCACGACAATGATCCAAAACACACCAGCAAGTCCAACTCTGTATGGCTTTAGAAAATCAAAATGAAGACTTTGGAGTAGCCTAGTCAAAGTTCTGAGCAGACTCTGATTGAGATGCTGTTGCATGACCTTAAAAAGGCAGTTCATGCTCGAAAACCATCTAATGTGGCTGAATTACAACAATTCTGCAAAGATGAGTGGGCCAAAACTCCTCCACAGTGCTGTAAAAAACCCTTGCCATTTATCACAAACGCTTGATTGCAGTTGTTGCTGCTAAGGGTGGCCCAACCAGTTATTAGGTTTAGGAGGCAATCACTTTTTCCACACAGGGCCATGTAGGTTTGGATTTTCTTTTCCCCTTAATAATAAGCACCTTCATTTAAAAACTGCATTTTGTGTTTACTTGTGTTATCTTTGTTTAATTTTTAAATTTGGTTAATGATCTGAAACATTTAAGTGTGACAAACAAAAAAATGAGAAATCAGGAAGGGGGCAATCACTTTTTAACACCACTGTTTATGCAAGAGTTAGTTTCGACCAAGCAATTTGATTGAACAATAGAGATTCCAGGAGTTACTAAAATCCATGATAATTGCACTCCAACTTTCACTGGAGATGTATCATTCCGCTTCCAAGATCTTCTTTTAATCGTTATTTACTGTATACTCCTGGTCAGCACTTTAAGGCAACATTAACGGAATACAGCAAAAGAATGGAATTTTTTCCCAATATAACATTTGAGTTAAATTATGAATGGTCATCAGATGAGGAGGAAGAGGAGGGAAGAAGCCAGGCTTTTTAAATTGGAAACCTTCCGGTGTGCAAAAATTTCAACAGCTGACCTGGACAATCTGGAGAAAAGCAAAAGCTATGACAGCACTGTAAAACCACAATATTTTTGTCGTGACAGACTCTTTGTTTCATCTGAAAGTGCCAAGAAAAGCGAGTGAACTGTACCTAAGAAATCGCTAGCATGCTATCTACTAGCCATCGTCTAGCTACCGGCACTGGCCAATGGCCACGTTTTGAACTCAGGTCTTCTGCAGTACCGACTCAACAGGTATATGTTTTATAAACACTTATTTTTGCATTTGAAAATATTTAATTTGTTTACATGTGTGTAAAATGACAATAGACATCTACATACTTACTGCAATGTTTAGCAACAGCCATTGGCTACATTTAGAAGGGACCTTTTTTTTTCTCTCAGTTGCGCAAAATAACTGTTTAAACAAACAAATCATAATATTTTTTCCAGTATTGCTATCATTTAACAAATTGTGCTTGCAGAACTGTTGTATCAAAGCAATATTACACTCAAGGTCATTATGGTATCATGAATACACTAACTACAGGTGTGATAGTCTAATGCTCTCTGCATATCACACCTGCAGTTACTATATTCATTGATTCCATACTCCCTCCTGTGTAACAATGCTTAAGTACAGCACTCTGTAACTATGTCCGTGAAAAGTACTTTAAAAATAAACATTACTGTGTTACTTACTATTCCTAGAGTTATCTTCAAGTTCGACACCCTGAGTCTTTTAAAAGCCTTTTTGTTAAACTTGAGTTAGTGGACTACTAAATATAAACAGTTTAAATCTGTTCCCATTTTCCTAAAGTAGGCCAGCTGTCTTTTATCGTTTGAAGAAAACAGTGTAATATACAATTTCATTTTTTTTTGAAAAACCCTATTCATTCCCCACTGACAGCAAAATATGAAAATTTATTGATTTTTTTCCATCACCAATTGTGCATTTTTGTTGCCTGATTTAAAGTGTCTTGAAGGACTTACTGCAAATATGGAAGGCTTCCAACTGTCAGTGTCAAAATATCTGTGTATTTCAATTGGAAAACAAGTGAAAATTTTGTTTTCTAAAATGTTAGAAATGATCAATGTGATTACTGGCTTAGAGAGTGTAGGCGGGCCTGTGAAGAATATTATATCTTATTCAGGATTGACTCATATGCCCTGAAGTGGGAGCAACCATGACTTTACTTTATGAAGTAGGGCACAGAGTCTTGGGTTTGTGCAGTGCAAATGATGTATTGGATATGCAATGAAAACATGCACTGGGCAGATAACAGCGTTCCTTCAAGGTGGCTGCATCTATGTGAGACAGAGAGAGAGAAAAAGAGAGAGAGAAGAGTTTGTGTGTATATGTTTGTGTCTGGATTTTTTATGATGTATTGGTGATCAAATGAAGTCATATTTTGTTCAAGTAAGCAGAGGAGGAGAAGACAATTAACATATTTGCAAAAATAAACCACTGGGGATCACAGCATGTCTTGCTGACTAGATTTCTTATATCTGTTTTTTTTATTAACATCAGCGCCACTTCAAAAATTCTTAATTTAAGCATATTGCCGTTTTTGAAATGCACATGATATCGGGTTTAAGGTTTCATTTTAGTAAGACAAACTTGTTTGTTGTTAAGAGGTTAATTAGTCTTAGATATTTGCTTCAGTCTTATACAGTGGTGTGAAAAAGTGTTTGCAACCTTCTGATTTCTCATTTTTTTGTATGTTTGTCAAACTTAAATATTTCAGATCCATCCATCCATCTTCTTCTGCTTAATCCTTTTCGGGTCACGGGGGGCTGGAGCCTATCCCAGCATCTTTGGGCTAGAGGCAGGGTACACCCTGGACAGATTGCCAGTCCATCTCAGGGCCAACACAAAGAGACAGACAACCATTCACTCTCACAGGCATACCTAAGGACAATTTAGAATACCCAGTTGATGCCAATTAACCCAGATAATCAAACAAAATTAAATATTAGTCAGACATAACACAAGTAAACACAAAACACAGTTTTTAATTGAAGGTCTTTATTATTAAGGGAAAAAAAATCCAAACCTACATGGCCCTGTGTGAAAAAGTGATTGCCCCTTAAATCAAATAATTGTTTTGGCAACCCTTAGCAGCAACAACTGCAATCAAGCATTTGTTATAAATGGCAAGGGTTCTTTTACAGCACTGTGGAGGAGTTTTGGCCCACTCATCTTTGCAGAATTGTTGTAATTCAGCCACATAAGATGGTTTTCGAGCATGAACTGCCTTTTTAAGGTCATGCAATAGCATCTCAATCAGAGTCTGGTCAGGACTTTGACTAGGCTACTCCAAAGTCTTCATTTTGATTTTCTAAAGCCATACAGAGGTGAACTTGCTGGTGTGTTTTGGATCATTGTCGTGCTGCAGAATCCAAGTGTGCTTCAGCTTGAGATTGCAAACAGATGGCCAGACATTCTCCTTCAAATTTTTTTGGTAGACACCAGAATTCATGGTTCCGTTTACCACAGCAAGTCTTCCAGGTCCTGAAGCAGCAAAACAGCTCCAGACCATCACACTACCACCACCATATTTTACTGTTGGTATAATGATCCTTTTCTGAAATGCTGTGTTACTTTTACGCCAGATGTACTGGGACACACACCTTCCAAAAAGTTCAACTTTTGCCTTGTTAGTCCACAAAGTATTTTCCCAAAAGTCATGGGGATCATCAAAAATGTTTTCTGGCAAAACTGAGATTAGACTTTATGTTCTTTTTGATCAGCAGTGGTTTTCGTCTTGGAACTTTGCTTTGCAGGCCATTTTTGCCCAGTCTCTTTCTTATGGTGGAGTCATGAACACTGACCTTAACTGAGGCAAGTGAGGCCTGCAGTTCATTGGATGTTGTTGTAGGGTCTTTTGTGACCTCTTGGATGAGTCATTGCTGCGCTCTTGGGGTAATTTTGGTCGTCCGGCCACTGCTGGGAAGGTTTACCCCTGTTCCATGTTTTCACCATTTGTGGATAATGGCTCTCACTGTGGTTCACTGGAGTCCCAAAGCTTTAAAAATGGCTTTATAACTTTTTTCCAGACTGATAGATCTCACTTACTTTGTTTCTCATTTGCTCCTGAATTTCTTTGGATTGCAGCATGATGTCCAGCTTTTGATGATCTTTTGGTCTACTTCACTTTGTCAGGCAGGTCCTATTTAATTGATTTCTCAATTGAGAACAGGTGTGGCAGTAATCACGTATGAGTGTGACTAGAGAAATTGAATTCAGCTTTCCAAAGATTTGATAAACCACAGTTTGTGTCACATGTGGCTCTGGGGAGCCACACACAATGAGAGCCAAGGGCGAGCCAGTGAGTTGTAATGTTTTATTGAAGGTAAAGGGTGAGGGATAAGGAAAGCACAGATGCTCATACACAATAACACTCATGAGCAGAACAGCACAGAGTTAACAGTTGGCACCGGGCGTAGGGGTACACAACAAGAGAGCTCACAGCGGGTAACACTCATGGGTTAAGCAGCCAGACGAGTAGAGAGCTGGCACTGGGCAAAGGACTCCAATACGCAGGACACTCATATAAGGTGGTACTCCCAAGTGATACAGTAAGGCAAGTAGCGGGCTAGCACCGGACATGGGGGTACCAAGGCACAAAACTCCTTACGGGAAACACTTACGAGTAATGCTGAAGATGAGGCAGGGGCTGCCACCAGACAAAGGGGCTCCAGCCTAGCAGTGCTTATGTCGCAGCCCCGAGTGATTGAGGCTGCTCCTCTTTATCCTCATTAGCAGCGCCCCAGCTGATGAGGATTAATTGGCCCCAGCCGTCCCGTGACACTGACAGCTGGGAGCCAGCTGAGACGCTGCCCAATGAGAGGCAGGGATGAGAAGGAGCATGGGCTGAGCGCCGAGCCGGCGTCTCACCCCATGGTGACAGTTAGTTTATATTTTAAAAGAGGGGGCAATCACTTTTTCACACATGAAGGTTTGGATTTTTTTTACCCTTAAGAATAAACATCTTCATTTTTAAAACTGCATTTTGTGTTTCCTTGTGCTATCTTTGTCTAATATTTGATGATCTGAAACATTTGAGTGTGACAAACATACAAAAAATGAGAAATCAGGAAGGGGGCAACCACTTTTTCACATCACTGTATCTTATGTGTATGTGGGAGGTGCTATTGTGCCATTTGTTAGATTTTGATAACTTCTGTGTCATATTTATACTCAGAATTTAAGATTCCTCTTAATAGAGTTTAATCAACCGTTAATTTTGTTTTCATATCCTTTAATCTCATCTCACCTTGAGGTCAGTTTTTACAAGCACTGCTTGAGTATATCAGCTCCCCCCAGTACATTTCAGATGACAGTTGCTCCAAACCAAGCAATTTGGCTTGATTGGTTTAGGGAGCTAAAAATGGCTCCACATTCAATTTCACCCCAATACAGTTTATGTAATAGTATGATAGTCCCTCCATCCATCGAGCACATCTTTCCATCCCTTCTCTTGCACTTATCATGGGAAAGCCTTTTAACAGCCATCTAAACCTCTCTCTCCCCTCCCTCCACATAACAGCTCTCTTCAGGTGATAGTGAGGTATTCCCAAACCAGCCAAAAAGGAATCATTCAAGTGCATTCTTAGGATGTCAAAGGGTCTCCTCTCAGTTAGGCAGACTTAAAATTCCCATTCTGGAAGTTGTTTTTGACAGATCCCTCATTTCAGGTTGTAGCTCTACTATATACCCTTCTCAACGGCAAGGCCTCACAAGCTTTGGGGATAGCTCAGTTTCTGCTTTTTTGTACTTGCAATTTTAATGTTGTGGCATAGTTGAGGACTGGGATGGAGATCCACAAATCAGCCAACAACTTTGTTGCTCCCTTCACCACAACAGACCAGTACCGTGAATACTATTTATACAGACTGTAAATCCATCCACCTGTCAGATTCTGAATCAGAATTATTTTATTGATCCCCACTCATAAATTGGGTTTGTTACAGTTGCTTCAACCAAGAATTATCAGTTCTTAGCTGGATATGCAGTAGAATTACCCATAAATAGTTATTGTTTTACAAAATCTTATTGTACTATAATTACTGTAGATACATTATGGAGTATATATTATTGTAATGTAAGATTATTATATCAAAAAGTAGTCTAAATGAGATGACAGTGTGAACCAAATCTATAGACTCAGAGTGTCTGATGCTCCAGGAGACAAGTTATTATATATTGTCTATTTGCAACAGGCAGGAAGGGCTTCATGTGAAATTGAGTGGAATGTCTGTTAAACCCTCCTTTACAAAGGGGTGAAGCTTGTGAAGAGATCACTGAGTGATGAAAAAATGGCCAGAACTCTTAATGATCTGTCAATGATCTCTCCACAGTTGCCAAAATCTCAATGATTTCTCAATGATCTTAAGTTACCACCAAAGTTTTGTCTCAATCCTAAACACTCTCTCACTGATCATCAAAGGAAAGCAATATCTCAACAATCTCTGAAGGGGGGCTCAAGGAGTACACAAAGATCATATCAATCTCCCAATGATCTCCCGATGATCTCTCAGCAATTTTTTAATGAACTCTATTGGTCTTTCATTAAATGCTGAACAATCCCTCACTGTTCTCTCAGCCATTACGACCTATAGGGTGGGAATAGTTTGTTTGTTGAAAGATCACAGAGCGATCATTGAACGATCACTGAAAGACCATTGGGAGATTGATGAGATCATTGGCTGTTTAGTAATAGTAGGTTAGGTCCACAGTTCAAACATTAATCATGGTACTCATCATGACATTTTTAGGATGAAACATATAGAGAGCTAAATCAACCCACATTGTGAAAATATCAAATATCATGGGCTTACCCTATGTTAAGGGATCATAGGAGAAGAATCAAATGATGATGTCCCATATTTGTCAGGCCCAATTCATGATTACATTTCAAAGCAGCATTCATTAAGAAAGTTCTGTTTTTTTACTAGTACTTGATGAAGGAAGAGAGACTGCCTTTGAGCAGTGAGGGGCATGGTAGGGACACAGAGAGGAAGTGAAGTGCAGATCAGAGGCTCAATTGCTCCCAGATGCAAATGAGTTTTTTTTTCAAAGTAAATGAAAAATTGATGACATCTAGCATATTTAGAAAATCTTTTTTGACCTGGTAGGGGTGCCGTTGGCCTGGTGACCCACCGAGGCTATAAAGTGGTAAGGGAAACTGCTTTATGTGTAACTGTACAAAAGTGTACTAAAAGAACAATTAAACTGCATTTTTTTGTGAAACTGCATCCAGATAACTGCCACATGAACTGTATATATATTAATAATGTGATATCAGTTATCACATTTTAAAATATTGTAATTCTTGTCATACAGGTACAGTATATTGCAACACCCCTACATTTAGTGCGAATGAGAGCAACTCAACTGAACAGTCATAGGCAGAGTGAGCAGATCATCCATCCATCCATCCATCTATCCATCCATCCATCCATCCAGCACTTATCCCGGGGTCAGTGTCACAGAGGCAGCAGCTCAAAGAGAGAAACCCAGACCTACCTTTTCCCAGCCACCTCCTCCAGCTCGTCAGGGAAGATACCAAGATATTCCCAGGCCAGCTGGGAGACTTAGGGCCCTATTAGGATGATCATCTGCATCAGACTTTCCACTGTTTTTGTTAGTGTCTGTCAGTGTATTGTCTGTTTTTTTACGATTTGCATCACACTATCTAATTACCAGTAGATGGTGTGCCCGATATCC
Organism: Pholidichthys leucotaenia; assembly: GCA_020510985.1. NCBI lineage: Eukaryota > Metazoa > Chordata > Actinopteri > Cichliformes > Pholidichthyidae > Pholidichthys > Pholidichthys leucotaenia. The sequence goes on along the minus strand of CM035845.1, from coordinate 244,865,000 downwards.
GCTTGCAGGTGGAGGCTCATTTCAAAGAGGTGTGGTGGTATGAAATCTAATGTGCAGTGGACAAAATTGTTGGTACCCCTCTGTTAATGAAAGAAAAACCCACAATGGTCACAGAAATAACTTGAATCTGACAAAAGTGGTAATAAATAAAAATTCTATGAAAATTAACCAATGAAAATTAGACAATGCTTTTGAATTGTGGTTCAACAGAATTATTTCAAAAAACAAATTCATGAAACAGGCCTGGACAAAATTGATGGTACCCCTAGAAAAGATTGAAAATAATGTGACCATAAGGACATGTTCAACCAAGATGGGTCCTCTAAATAACATCACAGGTGTCTATAAACTTGTTATCAGTCAGTCGGCCTATTTAAAGGGTGATAAGTAGTCACTGTGCTGTTTGGTGACATGGTGTGTACCACACTAAACAGGGACCAGAGGAAGCAAAGGAGAGAGTTGTCTCAGGAGATTAGAAAGAAAATTATAGACAAGCATGTTAAAGGTAAAGGCTATAAGATCATCTCCAAGAAGCTTGATGCTCCTGTAGATCCACGGGACTGTAGCCAACCGCCTTGGATGTGGCCGCAGGAGGAGATGGATAATACGAATGGTAACAAAAGAGCCCAGAACAACCTTTAAACACATTCAAGGTGAACTCCAAGGTCAAGGTACATCAGTGTCAGATCGTACCAGCGGCCGTTGTTTGAGCCAAAGTGGACTTCATGGGAGACGACCAAGGAGGACACCACTGTTGAAAACAAATCATAAAAAAGCCAGACTGGAATTTGCTAAACTGCATGTTGACAAGCCACAAAGCTTCTGGGAGAATGTCCTATGGACAGACGAGACAAAACTGGAACTTTTTGGCAAGGCACATCAGCTCTATGTTCACAGACACAAAAATGAAGCATACCAAGAAAAGAACACTGTCCCTACTGTGAAACATGGAAGAGGTTCTGTTATGTTGTGGGGCTGCTTTGCTGCATCTGGCACAGGGTGTCTTGAATCTGTGCAGGGTACAATGAAATCTCAAGACTATCAAGGTATTCTAGAGAGAAATGTGCTACCCAGTGTCAGACAGCTTGGTCTCAGTTGCAGGTCATGGGTCTTGCAACAGGATAATGACCCAAAACACACAGTTAAAAACACCCAAGAATGGCTAAGAGCGAAACATTGGACTATTCTAATGTGGCCTTCTATGAGCCCTGATCTAAATCGTATTGAACATCTGTGGAAGGAGCTGAAACATGCCGTCTGGAGAAGGCACCCTTCAAACCTGAGACAACTGGAGCAGTTTGCTCATGAGGAGTGGGCCAAAATACCTGCTGAGAGGTGCAGAAGTCTCATTGACAGTTACAGAAATTGTTTAATTGCCTCAAAAGGTTGTACAACAAAATATTAAGTTAAGGGTACCATCATTTTTGTCCAAGCCTGTTTCATGAGTTGTTTTTTTTTTTTTTTTTTTAAATAATTCTGTTGAACCACAATTCAAAAGCATTGTCTGATTTTCATTAGTTAATTTTCATAGAATTTAGGAAAAAAGGTCTATTGTCAGAAGTGCATTGTTAAATGCTATTTCAGCGGCATGTTTTAAAATCACACAGCTCCAGACCTCATGAGGAAAAGGCATGCATTGGGATCTTCTTTAATTTTAATGGAGAGGGTTGCAACAGTTATGATATAATTGCCCGTCATTTTAATTATATGATGATCACACACTACTTTTTTTTTCTTCCATCCACACTCTCTGTTTAACTGTGGACTTACCACTGGAGTATATAGATTAGGCACCAATTTGTGACTTTTTTAGAGGAATGCATGAATTAACAGGGAGCATGTGTGCCAGTGTGTGCCAGTGTGATGTGTGGTGCACAGGAAGGGGGGGGGGCATGTCAGTCTGAAGATTTTTATTCCATTCACATTTTCATTTTCATTGCGGACTTATTTAGGCATTAATGTGCTTATTTTTCCTAGAGTAAATGAATGAACAATGAGTCTGCAGCATTTTACTTTTCACTGTAACTCCCCAGACAGACAGGAGATGTGTTCACATCTGCCTCGGCCACGCACCTCAGGTTTCCAGCCGGGCCGAGACTGCCTGCCCCAGCAAGCTCCCTAACTGGTACTTGTCAGCCCCCGGTAGAGTTTGTTGAAAGTGGGCTTGCTTCATGGCAGGAGTTGGCGGCAGATGGGAAGCTGCACCAGATCTCCTCCTTCTCTCCCGCCAAGAAGGGACAGGGACAGAGAGCTGCAAACCTCAGCAGGCCCCTCAGCAGGCCCTCACATGAGACGGGGGAGACCCTCGGTCGGTGAAAGCAACATGAGAGGGACCAATCCACTTCCACGCCATCGTTAGTGAGAGTTTATGAAAATTTGCACAGTCATCATCCTCTTTTCCTGAAGTTCTACACCACTTCAAGTGCACACTACATTAAACCATTCATTTGATTTTTCAGCCCAGCATTCTTCCCCGTTTGTTCTTTCTAACATAACTAACTGGGCATCAACTGTGATTGATGTCTTCCTTATTACCAAGTGGCATTACTATCATGTGAATTTTGACTCACATTCACAGGCTTTGGTCAGTGGAAAACCAATTTTAAACAGTCATGATCACACTTCACTTTAGATAATGCACCTGTTTGCATTAAAGTGATGAGTATGAGTGCTTTAGATTGGATTATCCAAAACACACCTCTGAATAATTAGACCAGCCTCTTTGCATCATGCGCCAGTGGAAAGTTTGTACACTGTTGTGATAAGGAAATGAACTTGGAAATGACCATAAACATGTTCTACATCACTGACAACTAACTAACCAACCATGTCATTGCAGTATGGCCCATAGTCTCTCCAGCTTGTTCTGGGTCTACCCTGGGGTTTCATATCAGTGGAACATGCCCAAAACATCTCACATAGGATCCCTCTAGGAAGTAACCTGATCAGACTCCCAGACCACCTTAAGTGGCTCCTTTTGATATGGAAAAATAGCAGCTCTACTCTAAGCCTTTCCCAGATGACTGAGTTCCACATCTCTCAGGGTGTGTCGAGCCATCCTAGGGAGAAAGTTCATTTCAGCTGCTTGTATCCTAGATCTCATCATTTTGGTCATTACCCAAAGTTCATGATGGTAGGTGAGGGTAGGAACGTAGACTGACCAAAAAATCAACAACTTTGCTTAAGAGCTCAGCTCTAATCCAATCCCATCCAACTTTATTTCTAAAGCATTTTAAAAAGAACTACAGCCGACACAAAGTGATGTACATCAGTAATAAATAAAATCTGAAAGTCATGTAAGACATAAAAATAAATAAAAGACAATAAGATACAACAAAAAAACTATAAAACAAGACAGGTAAAAATTGCAATCATATATTAAAAGCAATAAAACAAGTAAAATCAATGTCACATACTGGGTTGAAGGCCAAGGAGTAAGAATGGGTTTTAGGAAAAGTTTTGAAAATGGACAGTGAGGGAGCCTGCCTAATAGGCAAAGGGAGACTGTTCCACAGTTTAGGAGCAGTGACAGAAAAAAGCTCTGTCCCCTCTGAGCTTCCTCTTTGATTTCAGTATCTCCATGAGCAGCTGATCTACTGACCTGAGAGACCGAGCAGGAGTATAAAAGTGAAGGAGCTCCGAGACGTAAGGTGGGGCAAGGCCATTTAATGATTTAAAAACAAATGGAAGAATTTTAAAATGAACCCTAAAGTGCACAGGCAGGCAGTGAAGGGAATCTAAGATGGGTGTAATGTTGTCCCTCTTACGTGTTGCAGTTAAAGGACATGCAACAGCATTCTGAACCAACTGGAGATGTGAGAGGGAAGACTGGCTGACTCCAAAATAAAGTGTATTACAGTAATCCAGCTGAGACGTGACAAAGTTATGGATTACTGTTTCAAAGTGCTGTTTCGAAAGGATGGGTTTAACCTTTGCCAATTGTCTTAAATGAAAAAAGTTGCACTTCACTACTGCAGCAATTTGACGGTTAAATTTAAAATCACTGTCCATCTTAAAACCCAGATTAGTAACAGTAGGTTAAACAAACCCTGCCAAGGGGCCCAAGTCACTCACACAGGAGCCACCGGTCAAAACACAATCACTTCTGTCTTCTTTTCATTAAAACTTAAAAAGTTTCATGCCATCCAATCTTTAATGTCATTAAGACATTCAAGATGTGATTCAATTGAGAAAACCTCCCTCTAGCTCAATTGAACATAAACCTGACAGTCGTCAGCATAACAGTGGATGGAGATACCATGATTTCTAAGAATTGAGCCCAGTGGAATCAGATAAAGTGAAAAGAGCAGAGGCACTAAAATTCAACTCAGTGGGACCCCACATGACAAGGAAGCAGAGGAGGATTCAGAGCCAGCAAGGCCTACACACATGGTTCTCACAATTAAATAGGACCTCAACCATTCCAGTGCAGTACCAGAAATACCCACAAGGTACTGCAGGCGAGAAATTAAGATGTCATGGTCCACTGTATCAAAACTGGTGGTTAGGTCTAGCAAAACAAGAATCCCATTATCACCGGAATCAGACAGCAAGGGGATGTCATTAAAAATCCTTAATAGTGCTTACTCTGTACTATGTAGGGTTTTAAAACCAGATTGGAACACCTCCAGGATATCATGCTCATCAAAAAAGCCTTCAACTGGAAATACACTAGTTTCTCCAATATTTTTTAACTGAGATGCAGCTTGGAGATTGGCCTAAAATTAACCAACACAATGTGATCAAGACCAGATTTCTTAATCAGGGGTTTAACTACTGCATGTTTAAAATTTGCAGGAACCACACCAGAAGATAAATTGTTGTTTAAAATCATTAAAACTGACTGACCTATGCTAGGAAAGACTTCTTTAAAAAAAAACTGAGGAGGGAGAGCGTCACAAGGGGAACGTGAGAGCTTAATATGATAAACCATTGATTTAAAACAGCAAGGCAAGGGACAGACACAGAAGGGTGAGAGGCAGGAGCTGAGATAAGAGCCCTAGTGGTGGTGACCTTGTCAATAAAAAAATGTGAAAAGTCATTGCATGTTACAGATGATGCTTCCATATTGACAGTTGGTGAGGCATTAAGAACAATATCAATAGTTTTAAATAACACACATGGGTCATGTCAGTTTGCTGCAGCAATATTAGATAGATGTTCTCTTTTAGCCTCTTTAAGACAGTTCTGGTAGTGATGTAAGCAGTCCTTTAAGATTTGAAATGATACCTGCAACTTCTCCTTCTTCCGCCTTCACTCAGCTTTCCATCACTCCCGTCTGGCTGCCTGAGTTCTGTCATTAAACCATGGCTCGAGTTTGGCTCTGGGCTGCTTAATTTTTAATGAAGCCACAGAGTCCAGGACAGTTTGGCAAGAAGAGTAAAAACAGAAACTGAGGTCCTCCTTATCAGAAGAAGTAGAATCCGGGGGAGCAGAGCTGGGTGAAAGCAACAGAAAACTCACCAGCAGTGGAAGGGCTAAAAATCCGACAGCACCGAGCAGGAGTGCAGGTTTTAATTTTGGTACAGGATAAATCAACATCAAATAGAACAGGCATATGGCCAGAAAATACAGCATCACCAATCTCCAGGCTAAACACAGACAAACAATGCTCCCTCTTCACCACTGCAAACTGGTACAACATCCGCATCACTGCTGATGCTGCTCCAGTTCATCCATTAAACTCCCACTCCATTCTCCCTTCACTCATGAATAGGACCCCAAAATAATTCATCTCCTCCACCTGGGGCAGAAGCTTGACCGTAACCTGGAGAGGACAATCCACTGTTTTCCATCTGAGGACCATGGACTTGGAGGTGCTGATTCTCATCCCAGCTGCTCCACACTCGGTAGCAAACCAGCCCCGTAAGACCTGTACAGTACGTCGTTTCCCGATGAAGCCAACAGGACCGTATCATCTATGAACAGCAGAGACGAGATCTTGCGGCCACTGAACATGACATCCTCTGTATCTTGGTTGCACTGAGATATCCTGTCCATAAAAAGTATGAACAGGATCAGTGACAAAGGGCAGATTATCAAATATGTTAATGATATCATATTATATCAGTCTCACTGACATTTGAACAAAAATGCATTTTAAAGTGGCACATTTTGTATACCATAGTAAACCAGCAAAGTGGAAAAGACACATTACAACACAAAACACAATTCTTTCAGTACTGAAATTCTTTCAGTACTAAAATAAATATGGAGTCTGTTTCATTCTTCACCTAGTAGGTTGATAGTAATTGGATGCTACTATTTTTAACTGTGCAGTAGCAAAAGAGGAAATGGTGGAGGAATGATAGCCAACATCTTTCAAACATGTCATGGTCAAATTATAGACATTCCAAGCCTCTCTCTCTTTTCTCTGTCTTCCTTCTCTCATGCACCCATAAACGGACAGCCAAATGCCAGCATTAGATATTGGTCAATACGATATGACATCCGTGCTGTCAGTGTTTGGGGAGCGCCTGTCAGAAGCTCTGGCTCACTAGCGCAGCCAATGTCACGTGACTATTCGACCTGTGGCTAATTTGTCATTCCAGAAGTGACAGGGTCAGAAGGGTATGATGTAAGATTGTCTAGTGTGTGTGTCACTGAATATTGTTCATTTCATGTCTCCTCACACAAACATGAGTTTCTTGTCAGGAGAGAAACCAGACTGAAGTGAAAAAAAAAATCCACTCTTTTCACTGAAGTTACACCTATCTTAAGAATTAAAAAAAAGTAGTCCACTAATAATCAATACATTTTTTTGGACTAATTGGAAATGACTGTTGAGATGATGGTACCACTAAGACAGACAGTAAAGAAAGTAGCCACTGACTTAACTACTTAACTTATTTCATCTCTTGAGTAGAGAGTCCTCATTCTGGCAATTATGCCAAGCTGCTTACAACCACTGAAGATATGACAGTTTTCTCACATGAATGACATACTTTACAGTAAAAATTCACTCCTTTTTGTCATAGCAACCACAATGAATTATGTCCAGTATTTGAATAAAACTTGCAAATGGGTCAGAGGTCTTGGGATCTTGTTTAACTGCTTATCTATGCAGTGCAGACCAGAAATGGGAGAAATAAAATCTGACACCATGCAGCTATTTTCCACTTCATACTCATTACAAGTCTTCAGATCTGTGTCACACATAAGTGGGGGAATCAGAACTGGGACAACTTTACTCAAAGTGCTAGAATAGATTTGGATCAATTTGACAGGTTATAGACCTTACAGGTCAGACCAAATGGCATGGAATAAAGTTTAGGAGGAAGTGGGGAAATGTAGTTTATCAGTTGGCCACTTTGGTAAAATCAGATTAGTTCTATTGTAAATTAATTCTCACAGACTCTAGTTTTGAAATGTAAGAATTTAGAGATAAAAATTAACATGCAAATGCCTCTCAGATGAGGCACTAAAATTAATCTTTCAACTGAGCTTGCAGTGTGGGGCTTTTTTGCATTTCAATATATTTTACAGCAGTGGCCCCCGACCTGTGGGTTGTGACCCACTGGTGGGTCACGGGCCACTTTGAAGCAGAGAAAAATAAATAAATTCAGTTTCTCTGTATTGACTATCGATGTATTTTAATTTGAAAATTTAGGGGATGTTCTCTTCCCAAATGACCTGGACTGATTTCCTGCCTGTCATGTCTGCACTATCATGACATATGTAACTGTTTCAGTAGTAGCATTAATAAATATTTATTGTCAGAGTGTTTGACTTTTTGACCACAGAAGATCATGACCATTTTACCAGCGTGCCAAGTTAATGGTGAATGTGTGATTTGCTTTAAAATCAAGTGGTTTGGGCCTCCCTTCTACCAGCTGGTGTGTAGTTATCTTCCTTTGTTTTCAGAGTTTGAGAGTGCCACCAGGGACTGCAAATTATGGCGGATCTGAAAGCACACATGGGAGAGCAACCCCACCACAGATACCCTGTTCCAATGCCAGAAGCCAGAGTGGAGAGTTCTGAGACCTCCATGGAAGCACTGGAGGCTTCCCTGGAGGGAGCGGGGTGGACATGGTTGAACACATCTCAGTGGATGCATACCCCCACTGCCCACAAATGTGTGCATCATCCACAGAGGAACAAGCCCAGGCCTTCCACCAAAGGTTAATTTTTTTAATCACACACTGGGTTTATGCTCATAACTTCCTCCACCTTCGTGGGTTGGAAAACGTGTAAGTGGGTCCTGAGGGTAAAAAATTGACGTCTGCTGTTTTACAGTAAATAGTTTGACCTACAATGAAGTACCGGGGGGGGGGGGGGCTGAAAAGTTCAGAGGGGTCAAATGAAATTGACAATAAAGCCTTTTCTATTCTATTAGAAGACTGGTACAGCCACTGTGTAGGACTGCACATTACATACATCCTTCATCCCGACAACACTTAGACTGTATAATATAAACATAGGATAAATGTTTGCCATAAATGTACATGTATGCATGTTATTTTTATTGATGTATATTGAACAATTTGTACATATTTTAAATATTATTGATCTTGTGTTTTTAGTAAAGTTTTTTATAGTTTTTTTTTTTTTTAATTTATTTTTGGTTTCTGTTCTGACTTTGTGCTGCTGTGGCAAAATAATTTCCCCAGTGTGGGAATAATAAAGTCGTATCTTATCTTATCTTGTCTTATTCTATTCTATTTGACCAAATTTTGTTTATTTTTCAACTCCAGGGATCAAAGCGCTGCAACACTGAAGGAAGAAGTGTGTGGACCGAAGGGGAGACTATGTTTAAAAATAAATCACATTTAGTCAAATTTGACCACTGTGAATTTTTCACCCCCCCCCCCCCCCGTAGCATATATCAACTTTATTTATACTGTATCTTGATATTGAAGCCACCCTGCTAGTGTTACCCCCTTTACTCACAACTTACACACAACTTTACAGCAGCTCCACAACTCAGGGATCAACCCTGAGATAAAAACACTTCTGAGAGAGAAGAAGAGGATCTTCAGGTCGGGGAACAGGGAGATGCTGAAGTCCGTACAGAGGGAGCTGAGGAGAAAGATCAGAGAAGGCAAGGACAGCTTCAGGAAGAAGATGGAGGACAAGCTGCAACAGAGCGACATCAGCGGGGTCTGGAGAAACCTCAAAACCATCTCGGGGCTCCAGAATACCTCCCCCCAGGCCACGGGGGGCAGGGAGTGGGCGAACAACCTGAATCTGTTTTTCAATAGATTTGACCAACCGCCCTCCCCCCTGTCTGCACAACAACCACTGCTGCCTCTAAGAAATCAAGTCCTGCTACCCACTCCCCACTCCACCGACACCCCCCCCCACTCCCAACACACAGCCCCCCATCCTGACCCTGACCAAGACCCAGGTGAGGACGGAGCTGAGGAAGATCAAGGCGAGGAAGGCGTCGGGACCGGACGGCATCAGCGCAAAGCTCCTCAAGTCCTGTGCAGACCAGCTGTGTGGGATTGTGACGTATATCTTCAACATGAGCCTGAAACTGGGGAGGGTACCACAGCTGTGGAAAACATCTTGTGTGGTACCTGTACCAAAAACTTCCCACCCCAAAGACCTGAACAGCTTCAGACCGGTGGCCTTGACGTCCCACTTGATGAAGACCCTGGAGAGACTGCTCCTTGCTCATCTCCGCCCCCTGGTGGAACCAGCGATGGATCCACTCCAGTTCGCCTACCAGCATGGCATTGGGGTGGAGGATGCGGTGATCTTCCTCCTTCACCGTTCTCTGTCCCACCTGGAGAAGCCCGGGAATATGGTGAGGATCATGTTCTTTGACTTCTCCAGTGCTTTCAACACCATCCAACCGATGATCCTGAAGGACAAGCTGCTGCGCGCAGGGGTGGACCAGCACCTGTCATCATGGATCCTGGACTACCTCACGAACCGGCCTCAGTTTGTGAGAACCCGGGACTGTGTTTCCGACACGATCATCAGTAGCACGGGGGCCCCCCAGGGAACGGTGCTGGCTCCCTTCTTGTTCACTCTTTATACTGCGGACTTCTCACACAACACAACACATTGCCATCTACAGAAGTTCTCTGATGACTCTGCGATCGTTGGTCTCATCTCCAGCGGAGATGAAGCTGAGTACAGAGGGCTTATCCAGGACTTTGTGGACTGGTGCCATCGGAACTGCCTCCAGATCAACGCGAGGAAAACTAAGGAGCTGGTGGTGGACTGCCGCAGGCATGGGCAGCCCCTCACAGCACCAGTAAACATACAGGGAACAGACATCGAGATGGTGACATCCTACAAGTACCTGGGTATTCATCTGAACAATAAACTAGACTGGTCACACAATACTGACGCACTCTACAAGAAGGGACAGCGCAGGCTGTTCCTGCTGAGGAGACTCAGGTCTTTTGGTGTACAAGGGGCGCTGCTGAAGTCTTTCTATGACACGGTGGTGGCATCAGCCATCACTTTTGGAGTGGTCTGCTGGGGCAGTGGCATTACTGCAGCCGATAGGAAGAGACTGAACAAACTGATTAAGAAAGCTAGCTCTGTCCTGGGGCAACGCCTTGATCCGATGGAGGAGATAGGAGAGAGAAGGACAGTGGCTAAACTGTCATCTCTGCTGGAGTCCGAGTTCCACCCTATGCAGGACATACTGGATGCACTGAGGAGCTCATTTAGCAGCAGACTACATCATCCCAGGTGCACAACCGAGAGGTTTCGTAGGTCCTTCCTACCAACGGCTGTCAGACTGTACAACCTAAGCAGGGCTGCTCGCAGAGATAGCAAAAAGACGTAACAAACTAATAGTTTTTTTTTTTTTTGTTTTTTTTTGAATGCAAAAGATGCAATAGACTTACACAATGGTCCTCTCCGGCATACAACTAGGAACATACCGGTCGCTATGGAGGGTGAGAATATGTATGGGCACATAATCATACCATGTAGGATAACTAAATAGACGGTTATGCTGTTTCATCCCACCTAGCAACAATGCTCTGCACTGTGTGTGTTTATATATTTACATATTTATTCCATCTAGCTACAATGCTCTGCACTGGGTGTGTTTATATTTATATATCTATATATTTATTCCATCTAGCTACAATGCTCCGCACTGTGTTTTTATATATCTACATATTATTCCATCTAGCTACATTGCTCCGCACTGTGTGTGTTTATATACTTGCATATTTATTCCACCTAGCTGCAATGCTCCATACTGTGGGTGTTTATATATTTACATATTTATTCCATCTAGCTACAATGCTCTGCACTGTGTGTTCATATATTCATATATTTATTCCATCCAGCTACAATGCTCTGCACTGTGTCTGTGTGTGTGTGTGTGTATATATATATTTTATAGTAATATGTACATATGTATATTAGCTGCTCTTGCTTGCTTGTTTTTTCTTGCCTTCTGATTGTTGCTCTGAGTGTTGCTATCCCTGTGCTGTTGCAATCCTGGAATTTCCCCGTTGTGGGACTAATAAAGGCTTATCTTATCTTATCTTATCTTATCTTAACTACCACATGTCAAGACGTGGCGTCGGTCTGAGGCAAGAAAACGGCCAAAATCTTCAATTCCAATTTTCCATTTTATTTCAGTAATCTTACAGATAGATAGTTCCAGACATCCAACACAATCCTTCAAGCTCTGCTTCAACAACAATGATCGACTCTGATGATGATTAAGGTCACAATCATCACACCTGTTTTATACTAACAGAGATAATTAGGGCTAATTAGCCCCTACCATAATCCCAGGTAAAACCACAAACCTTCCATTATTTACACATACCTACTAATCTCTAAAATACATAAATATTTTCCCAACTATACAATATAAATAACATAATAAATAACAATCAATAACAACAACAACAATATAAATAATTCAAAAAATAATTCAAAACCCTTATTTACAAAGCTTAACCACCCCTCTAACTTACCATAGATGTTTCCTTCCTGCTGGTGTCCTATAAAAGGCCCTCAACTCCTAACGGAGTCTTTTGCCTGGACACGCACAGGAAACATGTTGGCAAAGGTATGTGAAATAACTCATCATCCATTATTTTACCAAAATACTTAACCATACCAATTATCTCCCAAGGGCATTCAAATTAAACAAAGACAGATCCCAAATAAATGTGTGTACTTTAACAAATAATCATAATAACATTTACCATTACAAATATAACATGATCACACAAACAATAAGTCATAACAGTGGTGACATCCCATCGTCACATTTCCTCCCCCCTTTCCCACAAATACAGTACTCTATGAGTCATGTATTCTTGAGAGGCTATCAGCTACCAGGTTGGTTTTCCCTGCCACATACCGAACAGTAAAATTATAAGGTTGGAGGGACACATACCACCCTGTGAGACGACTATTTGCATCCTTCGTTCTGTCCAACCACTCTAGGGCCCGGTGATCTGTCTCCAATACAAAATGACGCCCTAGTAAATAATACTTAAGGGACCCTATTGCCCATTTCATGGCAAAATATTCCTTTTCTACCGTAGAATATCTTGTCTCCTGGTCCAACAACTTACGGCTCAAGAACAGTACTGGGTGTCTCTCTCCCTCCTCCTCCTGGAGAAGTACTGCTCCAATGCCAACCCCTGAAGCATCAGTCTGTAAAATGAACGGGCGAGCAAAGTCTGGACTGTAGAGAACCTTCTCCCCAGAAATAGCCCTCTTCAGATCCTCAAACGCTCTGTCACACTCCTCTGTCCATTTTACCTTATTTGGTGCCGAAGCCTTAGTGAGGTCAGTCAAAACTGCGGCTCTTTCAGCAAAGTGGGGGATGAACTTACTATACCATCCTACCATTCCCATGAATGCTTGTACTTTTTTAGTAGTAGGTACAGGGTAGGTCCGGATGGCATCCACTTTACCTGCTTGTGGTCTAATCACCCCCTGACCAACCACATGTCCCAGGTACTCCACCTGCTGCTGTCCGAACACACATTTGCGTGGATTGATTGTCAGTCCAGCCCTCTTAATCAGCTGAAGGACCTGCCTAAGGTGTTCCACATGTTCTTCCCAGGTCTGACTATAGATGACCACGTCATCCAGATAGGCAGCCGCAAAGTTTGATACTCCCCTTAATATTTGGTCCATCAGCCGCTGAAACGTTGTAGGTGCCCCCTGAAGGCCAAATGGCATGACCCTAAATTGAAAACTGCCATAAGGTGTTTTAAAGGCTGTAAGCTCCTTTATTTCTGGTGCCAATGCCACCTGCCAATACCCCTTACATAGGTCCAAAGTAAAAATAAATCTAGCCTTGCCCACTTTCTCTAATAATTCATCAATCCGGGGCATGGGGTATGACTCAAATTTAGATACTGAGTTAAGGTATCTAAAGTCAATACACAATCTTAATGAGCCATCCTTTTTTGGAACCAGCACAATCAGGCTACACCACTCACTGACTGACTCCTCAATCACTCCCAGCTGCAACATCAAATCAATTTCTTGCTTCATTTTGGGGACCAATCGCTCCGGGATCCTATATGATTTTCTACGTGGAACAGCTTCCTCTTTCAAATTAACCTTATGACGCACCAACGTGGTGAAACCAGGTCTCTCCTGAAACAAATCTGGATCCAATAATGTCTCTAACTCTCTCTGCTGATCCACCTGCAAATGAGACACTTGAAACAAATAAGGCTCTGACACATTTGTGGGAAAGGACTGTTCTTTCTCCTCATCCACTTCCGTCGCACAAATTAAGAGCTGATGTGTCTCCTGAAGAACAGGTTGCTGCTGCTGATGACCAGGCTGCTGAAACTCTTTCAACAAGTTAATGTGGAAGGCCTAATATTTTACCTTCCTGTCAGGAATATATAGTTTCTATGTCACTGAGCTTAGTTTTTTCGAAATTTCATACGGCCCCTGCCATCGAGCCAACAGCTTACTGTCACACGAGGACAGCAATAACAAAACCTTTTGTCCTGGGTGAAAAACCCTTTTTCTGGCCTTCTTGTCATACCAAGTTTTTTGTTTGGCCTGCACCGTCCTCATGTGTTCCTGAGCCAAAGCAGTCATTCGATCCAGTTTTTCTCTCATCTTAATAACATAAGAGACCACATTGTTCTGATCACTCGGTGGACTCTCCCAGCGCTCCTTTAATAAATCCAGTGGGCCCCTCACCTGACGACCATACAGCAGTTCAAAAGGTGAGAACCCTGTTGAAGCCTGGGGCACCTCCCGATAAGCAAACGATATATATGGTACCCATTGGTCCCAATCTGAGCCCGTTTCAGAAACAAATTTCCGCAGCATGTTTTTTAAAGTCTGGTTAAATCGTTCCACTAGTCCATCAGTCTGAGGGTGATATGGGGTGGTCTTAATACCCTTAATACCCAACAGTTTATATACCTGCTGCAACAGCTTTGACAATAAATTTGTTCCACAGTCTGTTAGAACTTCTCTGGGTATGCCTACCCTTGAAAACAACTGGATAAGGCAGTTGGCAACCTGCCTAGCCTTAATAGATTTCAGGGGAAAGGCTTCTGGGTACCGAGTAGCATAGTCACAAATTACCAGAATGTATTTATTACCAGAGGAGCTTCTTTCTAGGGGGCCAACTACATCCATCCCTATTTATCAAAAGGTGTTCCAATGATTGGTAATGGTTGCAGTTGGGCACGGGCTACTCCCCTAGATGATGTAATCTGTCATATTGGGCACATTGTGCAGAACTCCTTTATCTGGGTATACATTCCCGGCCACACAAACCTTCTAGCAATTCTCTGTAAAGTTTTATGAAATGCTAGATGACCTGCCCAAGGCATAACATGTCCCAGTTCCATAATTTTTGGTGTGAGGTCCTGTGGCAAAGCTATGGCCATAACTTCACCTTGTTGCTGGTACAAAATGCTCTTTTTTTTATGACATATATGACCTCAGCCAAACAATCAGTTTTACCCTGTTTCACACCCTCAATCTCCAAGACTTTATCAAACCATGGTCTTAGTGCTGGGTCAGCTTTCTGTAATTCAGCTATGTCAGGAGGGATGTCAAACTCTACTGACTCGCTTAACTGTGGTGTTTCTTCACCCAAGTTCTTTGCTGACGCTAACACCTTATCGCTTCTCTTCTGAGCCTTGGATTTAAGTTGCTTAATAGGGCCTGTCTCTATCTCAGAATCATAGAAAGGTAACTCCTGAAGAACATTGGCAGCCCTCTGTGCTCTCTGTGCCCTGGTTGTCACCATATTACAATTTTTCACCACAGGTGTGTTTACTCTCATCTCAACAGCACCACCTGCCTGTCTCTCCTCCGTTTGTTCCTGTCTAACCTGTTGTATGATGTCCAACAAAGTTGGAACATCATTGCCAAGAATAACAGGGTAAGGCAAATCAGGCACAAGAGCTAAAGGAAGGAGATAAGTTTGACCCCCTACTGTTAAATAAACCTCAGCGGTCGGGTACAGTTTTTTATCCCCATGGACACAACTGATATTTATTTTAGACTCATTCCACAAGTCCCTAGGGACCAAACTAGGTAGCACAACTGTTTGAAAACAGCCTGAATTTAACAGGGCCTCTTCACACTGACCATTAAGCAACACCTTCGTTTTGTACACTCCACTGTGCACTGGGGCTGAAAAAGTGGGTCTAGGAACTGAACATGATAATGACGGTTTCTGATTCTTTGTGGCAGGACATGAATATTGGGTGTGACCAATTTTATTACACTGATAGCAGAGTATATCTTTATTTGCTACCACACGTGACTTTTTACTATTATCATATCTACTGTTTGTGATCTGACTGGGCCTGGAATACTATTTATTTCGAGCTGGACCACCCCTTTCACCCTCATTAAACTCACTCCGTGTGGTGAAAGATCTGTCACGGCCAAGAGTAGGTCTCCTGCTCCGAGACCTGGCTGACAGAAAAACCTCCGCCAGACGCATAGCGTCCTCTGCAGTCTTCGGGTCCTGCTCTTGTATCCAGATTCCCACTTCTGAGTTCACCATCCGTAAAAACTGCTCCAAAATCAATAGTTCAGAAATGTCTTTTACTGTTAAGGTCTCTGGTTTCACCCATTTACAAAACAGGTCTTTCAGACGTACATATAATTCACGAGGGGTTTCGTCCTGATAAACGTCCAGGGACCGAAACCTCCTCTTATATGTGTCGGATGTGATTTCATATTTATTTAAAATAGCTTCTTTCAATTTCTCATAATTGTCCATGTCTGTAATGTCCATCAGAACATATGCACTCCGCGCTTTACCTGTAAGCAGAGGAGCCAGATGAATAGCCCACTCTTCTTCACGCCAGCGGCAGACTGTAGCGATCCTCTCGAACGTCGCCAGGTAATGCTCGATGTCATCCTCGGGAGAGAGAGGATTCAGCCTGGGCTCGTGATGCGTTCGTGGCCTCCTTGGCTGCACCTGCAGTGGCAAATCATCCTCTCGTGGGCCGACCCGACTGGCCGTCACCCTAGGATCCTCCCTCGAAGCGCCGTCATCACCACTACGCTCAGCCCAGCTTCCATAGTCCTCTCTCAGTTCCGCAACCTGCGACTCCATCCGACGAATGTGATTCTCTACAGCATGACAGTTTTGCTCCTTAAGAGCGGCTTCTTCCTCCATCTGGCGATCTCTGAGAGCCAGCGAATGCACCAGAGATTTCACCAGGCCCGTTAGCTCCTCGAGCTCGCCCAGTCCGCTGACTCCCGGGTCCTCAGCTGCCATACCTGCGTCCAGGCCAGACTGCTCCTCTTGCCTTGCTTTCCTTCTCGCCATGAGTCCCTCCGTCCACCAAACGCTACGACATCACGTGAACGGACCACCGCTGCCACCAAATGTGAAAATGGTGCAGCACGGCGAGGCGAGATTTCCAGTTAGTCAATTTTTATTTCAATTATAATTTACAAGTAAATAGTTCCAGACATCCGACACAATCCTTCAAGCTCTGCTTCAACAACAATGATCGACTCTGATGATGATTAAGGTCACAATCATCACACCTGTTTTATACTAACAGAGATAATTAGGGCTAATTAGCCCCTACCATAATCCCAGGTAAAACCACAAACCTTCCATCATTTACACATACCCACTAATCTCTAAAATACATAAATATTTTCCCAACTATACAATATAAATAACATATAATAAATAACAATCAATAACAACAATAACAATATAAATAATTCAAAAAATAATTCAAAACCCTTATTTACAAAGCTAAACCACCCCTCTAACTTACCATAGAAGTTTCCTTCCTGCTGGTGTCCTATAAAAGGCCCTCAGCTCCTAACAGAGTCTTTTGCCTGGACACGCACAGGAAACATGTTGGCAAAGGTATGTGAAATAACTCATCATCCATTATTTTACCAAAATACTTAACCATACCAATTATCTCCCAAGGGCATTCAAATTAAACAAAGACAGATCCCAAATAAATGTGTGTACTTTAACAAATAATCATAATAACATTTACCATTACAAATATAACATGATCACACAAACAATAAGTCATAACAGTGGTGACATCCCATCTGCACACCACACTACAGTGTTTCCTCTGGCTCAGAGACTTTGGTGTGAGGGCAATGTGTTTTGAGCATTGTGTGTGTTTTAAGGGGATGCCTACGGGGTGGGGGGCGGGGCTGAAAAGTTCATAGTGGTTGAATTTGACCAAATGTGATTTATTTTTAAACATAGTCCCCCCTTTGGTCCACACACTTCTTCCATCAGTGTTACAGCACTTGGATCCCTGTGGTTGAAAAATACCACATTTGGTCAAATTTGGCTACAATGAACTTTTCAGCCCCCTTGTACAGTTGAAACCAAAAGTTTACATACACTTTAAAAGACACATAACCCCCCCCCCCCCCCTCACTGGCTTACATTAAATCACACTAAACTACTCATGTTCTATGTCAGTTAGGATTATCAAAATAATTTCTATTTGCTAAATATTTTTTTAAGAATTTTTTTTTTCACTTTCTTTAAAGTCAGAAGATTACATACACAAAGATTACTATTCCTTTAAACAATTTAGGAAAGCTGATTCGATGATGCCGTGGCTTTGAAAGCTTTTGATAGGTTAACTGACTACATCTGAGTAAACTGGAGGCACGCCTGTGGACGTATTTTAAGGCACACCTCAGACACACTGTTTCCTTGTGTGACATCATGGAAAAATCAAAAGAAATCAGCCAAGATATTGGAAAGAGAACTGTGGACCTCCACAATTCTGGTTCATCCTTGAGTACAATTTCCAGATGCATGAATGTGCCACGTTCATTTTGTTAAAATAATAATACACAAGTATAAACACCATGGGAATGTCCAGCCATCATACTTGTAGCAGACTTAGGGGTTGTGTAAATGTTTTATTGTTGGTAAAAGAATTGATGTAAATATGAATGTGAGTAGGGATGAAAATTTCCTTTCCTTACACAAACATATCCTCGTAGGGCATCAGTCCAGATAATGGACAATTTTATTAACAATTCTTTATTTGTACCAATTATGAATCAGTCTAAAAAACAAAAAACAAAAAAAAAAAAAAAACAACCCTTGTCAGTTCTTGTCTGCTGATAATCAAGAAGATGGACATAAAATCAAATAATAACTCCCATATGTCTTTCAATGGTTGAATAAGAAATGTCAGAATAGGTTAGCATATTTGGATAACTTTAAAACAAAGAATTCAACATGTATCATGGGCACCATAAACTATTACTGAGTTACTTGTGAATCAAACATTTGTGGAACAAAATAAAGCACACTGTAGCTTGTCAATATACTGGAAATTGGAATACCATAAAATAGCATTGGTTAAGAAAAGTGGCTGCAGTCTTATGAAGAAAATGATGAGTAAACTATTTATAAAAATAAAAAAAATAATAGTGTTACTCTGAAAAGAACATAAATTAACGAAAGGACAAAATGCATTTTGAAATTCTGATGGGGGTTGGCATGAAATTAAGTTTATAGAACTTATACCAGGAATATTCTGAAGAATAAAGTTTCAATTAAGCAACATACTGTTAGCAACAGAGTCATTGCGTCCCTGGTGGCAGCAGGGCCCCCACGTCCCAACCTTGATTCAACTGGATGTCCGTGGATTCTATTGATGGAGACGATGATAGACAGCTTCTCCCAAAAGGCTGTGCTCCTAAGATCGCAATTGGGCTGTTCTTCAGCAAGCTGGGAGAGGTCTTTTCTTATGCACTGAAAAGGAATTTGTTCATTGTACAAAGTCCCATCAGAAATTCAAACTTAGGCAAAAACACATCAAAAATCTATTTCTTCCAATGCATTGTGGCTGGAATGAGTTGGTTTAAGCTAAAAAAACCAAAAAAACCCAAAAAAAAACCAAAATCATCTTGCTTGGTAAATTTAAAGAAAAAAGATTAAAATAAGAAAAAGTGAATTTTAAAGAAAAGAAACAGGATGTTCACAGACCCTGGAAGACTCTGGGCCTACTTAAAAGATAGAAAAAATTGGAAGAGCAGAAAAGGCTCCTTACAGTTTGACCACTGCCCCAAAACTGAAACAAAGGAAAGTTGTTTTTTTTAGGTGTGGCAGAAGCTTACTGAATTTCATTGAACTTGAGCTGAACCAATTACATGGAGTTTTGTTCAACACAAGTCATAAACTCAACCTAAAAAGGAGATGCAGTGAATCCTGGAGCTCTACTGGTCGGTTAAAGTCCAGTTATGGTCTCCCAAAGAGCAGCAAGAGGAGGGGAAAGAGAAATTTGATATGAGAAGTGAGAACCCCCTCCAAGACAGATGTTGCTGAAAAAAGTATAAATTCCTTAAACTTTAGTGACTAAGATAGTCTACTCAGTAAGAAGAGAACATGCAATGTCTCTACATTGTAACTGTAATTAATTTGTGGTAGGAAACATGCAAAAATTAATTTCTTCCAGAAAATAAAGCAACACATATCAAATCATATCAATAAAAACCACATTGTCCACACTTCCGGTTGTGGCATGTAAGGTGAGGATGCACAGGTAAAGGCTCCCAGTTCATTTCTTGCTTTAAAATTCAGTTTAGAGCTAGCATTTTGAGCTTTTGCTTTGTCACTACCGCTGGAGAATAAACCTGCTCGTGCAAAAAAAGAGAAATTGCCAGTCTCATAACTTAATATTGTAGTTGCTGGTGAAGCAATCAGTCCCCTCACACTCCGGGAGAACAAAGGGATTTCTCCCACATGTATTTTTTTTTTTTTTTTTACAATCACAATAAACGAACATCAGCTAGAATCATGGGTCCCAAGAAAGCTCAGCAGACTGAGGAGGTGGACGACATCAAAAGATCGCTGGGTTTCTTGGTTGAAGAGATTTCTGCTGTTAAGCTGCAGCAAAAAAACATTCTGGACCAGGTCGAGGAGGTGAAAACGCTGCAGATCCAGAATGCCGAGAAGGACAAGAGGCTGGCGTATCTGGAGAGCAGTGTCGGAACTGGAGCAGAACACCCGGGTGAACGACGTGATCATCACGGGGCTCCACATTAAACCCCGATTGTATGCGCGAGTGGTGGCCGCGGACAGCGGAGGGAGGCTCAACGTGCTGGAAGACGAATCCACGGAGCAACAAGTGACGGCCTTCATGCAGTCCAAAGGAATCCAGCTGGACTGTAACATCATTGAGGCCTGCCACCCTCTGCCCAGGAAAAACGGCGACAAACCGGCTGTGATCATGAGGTTTGTCAACAGAAAACAGAAGACTGCGCTGGTAAAACAAGGTAGGAAACTGAAAGGAACGAACATTTACATAAACGAGCACCTTACAAAAGAAAATGCAGAAATAGCCAGAAAAGTAAGATACAGTGGGGTAAAAAAGTATTTAGTCAGCCACCAATTGTGCAAGTTCTCCCACTTAAAAGATGAGAGAGGTCTCCAATTTTCATCATAGGTATATCTCAACTATAAGAGACAAAATAAGAAAAAAAATCCAGAAAATCTCATTGAAGGATATTTAATGAATTAATTGGTAAATTCCTTGGTAAAATAAGTATTTGGTCAATAACAAAAGTTCATCTCAATACTTTGTTATATACCCTTTGTTGGTAATGACAGAGGTCAAACGTTTTCTGTAAGTTTTCACAAGGTTTTCCCACACTGTTGCTGGTATTTTGGCCCATTCCTCCATGCAGATCTCCTCTAGAGCAATGATGTTTTGGGGCTGTTGCTGGGCCACACAGACTTTCAACTCCCTCCAAATATTTTCTATGGGGTTGAGATCTGGAGACTGGCTAGGCCACTCCAGGACCTTGAAATGCTTCTTACGAAGCCACTCCTTTGTTTCCCAGGTGGTGTGTTTGGGATCATTGTCATGCTGAAAGACCCAGCCACGTTTCATCTTCAATGCCCTTGCTGGTGGAAGGGGGTTTCCACTCAAAATCTCACAATACATGGCCCCATTCATTCTTTCCTTTACATGGATCAATCGTCCTGGTTCCTTTGCAGAAAAACAGCCCCAAAGTATGATGTTTCCACCCCCATGCTTCACAGTAGGTATGGTGTTCTTTCTCCTCCAAACACGACAAGTTAAGTTTTTACCAAAAAGTTCTATTTTGGTTTCATCTGACCATATGACATTCTCCCAATCCTCTTCTGGATCATCCAAATACTCTCTAGCAAACTTCAGACGGGCCTGGACATGTACTGGCTTAAGCAGGGGGACACGACTGGCACTGCAGGATTTGAGTCCCTGGCAGCATAGTGTGTTTCTGATGTAGCCTTTGTTACTTTTGTCCCAGCTCTCTGCAGGTCATTCACTAGGTCCCCCCATGTGGTTCTGGGATTTTTGCTCACCGTTCTCGTGATAATTTTGACCCCACGGGGTGAGATCTTGCGTGAAGCCCCAGATCGAGGGAGATTATCAGTGGTCTTGTATGTCTTCCATTTTCTAATAATTGCTCCCACAGTTGATTTCTTCACACCAAGCTGCTTACCTATTGCAGATTCAGTCTTCCCAGCCTGGTGCAGGTCTACAATTTTGTTTCTGGTGTCCTTTGACAGCTCTTTGGTCTTGGCCATAGTGGAGTTTGGAGTCTGACTGTTTGAGGTTGTGGCCAGGTGTCTTTTATACTGATAACAAGTTCAAACAGGTGCCATTAATACAGGTGACGAGTGGAGGACAGAGGAGCCTCTTAAAGAAGTTGTTACAGGTCTGTGAGAGCAAGAAATCTTGCTTGTTTGTTGGTGACCAAATAGTTATTTTACTGAGGAATTTACCAATTAATTCATTAAAAATCCTTCAGTATGATTTTCTGTATTTTTTTTTCTCATTTTGTCTCTCATAGTTGAGGTATACCAATGATGACAATTGGAGCCCTCTCTCATCTTTTATGTGTGAGAACATGCACAATTGGTGGCTGACTAAATACTTTTTTGCCCCACTGTACCTGAGAAAGCAGAAAAAGATTCAAAACACCTGGACATCAAACTGTAAAATATACATCAAATTAAACGGATCACCTGAAGAAGCCAAGGTCATTAACATCCGTAATATTATGGAACTGGACAAATTTCAATGAATGTTATTAACTTGAGTCACAGAAACAAGAGACAATTGTAGGACACTGAATGGATATACTCATCAGCTACAAGACATTTAACAAAATGAAACAAAAGATCAACAAACAAGAACAACAGGAACTGAAAGTTTTTGAATATACAGATCACAACCCACATGACGTAGAATATAACATAGACCCTGATAATAATTTATTTAGCTCCATCAATAATAACTGTAGTTACTACACGTATGAACAGTTAAACACAATGGTCACATCTGATTTGAATATTTCTATGATCCACTTCAACAGCAGAAGTCTCTATGCTAACTTTAATAACATTAAAAATGATTTACATCAGTTTAAAGAGCCATTCGATATTGTGGCAATATCAGAGACATGGCTCAGTGAAGAGAAAGGAGTGGATTTTACCATGGATGGCTATGAATTAAATTATATAAATAGAAAAGTGAAAAAAGGAGAGGAGTTGCAATTTATGTTGACAAGAACTTGAAATACAAGGTTGTTGAAAATCTGTCAGTAACTGTGGATGATTTATTTGAATGTATTACAATAGAAATCTGTCTGGACAATGTGAAGAATATAGTAGTGAGCTGTGTATATAGAACACCTGGATCAAACATTGACTTATTTAAGGACTGGATGGAAAAATGTATGAAAAACTAACTCATAAAGTTATGTTCATTTGTGGGGATTTCAATATAGATCTGATGAATTCAAAACAACATAGTTTGACAGAAGAATTTATCAGCACAATGTACAGTATGGGCTTACATCCAACAATTACCGGACCTAGCAGAATCACGTCACACAGTGCCACACTAATAGATAACATATTCACAAACATTATGGAAAATAATATCAGGAGTGGGCTTTTATTGAGTGATATCAGTGACCACGTACCAATTTTTGTTGTCTATCAATGTGATTATAGGAAGAAAAAGTATACCAAAAATATTAAATATAAAAGAATAAGAACTGAAAAATCTATGTATTTACTGAAAAAGGAATTATTACTACAAGATTGGAAGATAGTTTATGATGAAAATGATATAAATAAAGCATGTGATAAATTTTTACAAATATTTCAATCATTGTACAATAAAAACTGTCCTATAAAACAATACAGTGACAGACAACAAAAGAAAAATATTCCTTGGGTCACCAAGGGATCAATAAATGCATGTAAAAAGAAGAATACATTATATAAACAATTCATTAAGTGCAGAACAGTGGAGGCTGAGATCAAATATAAAAGATATAAAAATAAGCTTACTAATATAATGAGGACCTGTAAGAAAGAATATTACAACATAATATTAGAGGATAAAAAAAAATAACTTAAGAGGAATATGACAAGTACTCAATGGGATTATTAGTAATCGACCTAAGAATGCTAATTATCCAGAATATTTTATTGAAAATGGCAATTTGATAAATAATATGGAGGATGTGGTCAGTGGTTTCAATAAATTTTCTGTAAACGTTGGTCCTGAATTAGCAAAATCAATAGTGACAGAAGAAACAAACAACAGTGGTTCTGTAAATGAAATAGAAGATATAAATCCAAACACAATCTTTTTAGGTGCAGTTACTGAAAAGGAAATTATTGAGACTGTGAGTAAATTTAAGAACAAAAAATCAATGGACTGGAATGAAACTGACATGAGGATAGTGAAAAAAAAGTAATTGAAGGAATTGTTAAGCAACTCACCCACATCTGTCAACCTGTCATTTCAAACTGGTAAATTTCCAAACAAAATGAAAATAGCAAAAGTAATACCTCTATACAAAACAGGAGACAGTCATTGTTTCACAAATTACAGGACAGTCTCTTTACTCTCACAATTCTCCAAAATACTTGAAAAAATCTTCACTAAGAGACTGGATGATGTCATTGAAAAACACAACCTCCTTACAGACAGCCAGTATGGTTTTAGAGCAGATAAATCTACATATTTTGCACTGATCAAACTTATAGAAGAAATTACTAGTTGTATAGATAAAAAAAAGTTTGCTGTAGGAGTATTTATAGATTTAAAGGAAGCTTTTGACACCATTGACCACAGAATACTACTAAGGAAACTGGAAAGGTATGGGATAAGAGGGGTCGGACTGAGTTGGGTGGAAAGTTATCTAAGTAACAGACAACAATTTGTACAAATTGGTGAGCACAAATCACCCTTCATGGACATCACTTGTGGTGTGCCCCAGGGGTCAGTTTTGGGACCCAAACTCTTTATTTTGTATATAAATGACATATGCCAAGTATCAAAAAATTCTGAGTTTTTTTTTTGCTTGCGGATGACACAAATATCCTTTGCACTGGTCAGAATTTGCAGCAGGTTTTAGAGGTGGTCACTACTGAAATGAAAAAGTTAACGCAGTGATTCAACAAAAATAAATTATCTCTAAATCATTGTCATTTATATACAAAATAAAGAGTTTGGGTCCCAAAACTGACCCCTGGGGCACACCACAAGTGATGTCCATGAAGGGTGATTTGTGCTCACCAATTTGTACAAATTGTTGTCTGTTACTTAAATAACTTTCCACCCAACTCAGTCCGACCCCTCTTATCCCATACCTTTCCAGTTTCCTTAGTAGTATTCTGTGGTCAATGGTGTCAAAAGCTTTCTTTAAATCTATAAATACTCCTAAAGTAATTTTTTTTTATCTATACAACTAGTAATTTCTTCTATAATTTCGATCAGTGCCAAAGATGTATATTTATCTGCTCTAAAACCATACTGGCTGTCTGTAAGGAGGTTGTGTTTTTCAATGAAATCATCCAGTCTCTTAGTGAAGATTTTTTCAAGTATTTTGGAGAATTGTGAGAGTAAAGAGACTGGCCTGTAATTTGTGAAACAATGACTGTCTCCTGTTTTGTATTGAGGTATTACTTTTGCTATTTTCATTTTGTTTGTAAATTTACCAGTTTGAAATGACAGGTTGACAGATGTGGGTGAGCGGCTTAACAATTCCTTCAATTACTTTTTTCACTATTGTCATGTCAATTTCATTCCAGTCCGTTGATTTTTTGTTCTTAAATTTACTCACAGTCTCGATAATTTCCTTTTCAGTAACTGCACCCAAAAAGATTGTGTTTGGATTTCTATCTTCTATTTCATTTACAGAACCACTGTTGTTTGTTTCTGCTGTCACTATTGATTTTGCTAATTCAGGACCAACGTTTACAAAAAATTTATTGAAACCACTGACCACATCCTCCATATTATTTATCAAATTGCCATTTTCAATAAAATATTCTGGATAATTAGCATTCTTATGTCAATTACTAATAATCCCATTGAGTACTTGCCATATTCCTCTTAAGTTATTTTTTTCCACAATATTTTTATTGAACCTTTTTACAAACATAACACAAACAATCAGAGACTAACACTAAAGTAATAAAAAAAATACTAAAAAAAACCCACCAACAACCACGAACAAGAACAGGTCTTCAACAATGCTCCTCTGTTTAGTCTAGGCAATCCATTACATAAGTATACATATTATACATTCACCAGTTTGGAATTTACAAGGTCCACACACATCATTGTAGCATCATCTCACTTTGGCTCAGCAACAATTATTCTTCTGCTTAAAGACATTTTTGTTTCATCCAGGAATAACGCAAAGAAATGGATTTTCTTCCCCCAGGCCACAGCTGAAATCCCCTTTGTTTTGTTAAAACCAGCCTAAGGAATCTCCCCAATGTCCGGCTTTACTTTTATTGCCCCCATAAAACATGCAACAGATCCACGACTCAGCTAATTTCCTTAAACTGTGGACATGCTGGATTTAAACAGTGAACTTTAAAGTACATTATTACAAACTCAATTCTAAACCTTCATTCTTTTCAGAACTATGAAAATGCAGATGGACTCTGATGTTTTTGATGTGGAAAATATGTGTGAAATGCATTAATCTGTGATTTTATATATATGCATGTTAATGTTTATATGAATGTTTATTCCTGCATGTTGATTTAGAAGCACTGCTTATAATTTATACTAATCACTAAAGTTATCTTAGTTTAATACATAAAGGGAAATATTAACTTCCAGTATGTATCAAAGTTTTGCCTCAATATCACATGTGACTCCAACAGCCAATCTCTGCATGACAACTCTTCCTCCCAAAGCGCTCCAAACAATAGACTGTTTGTTCATTGGACTAAAAGTTCATCGAGCCCGCCCACAAAGGACGCTCATTGGCTGAGATTCCGGTCAGGCCGGAAGCCTGCGAAACTCAACAGAGCTTAAATAAAGGAGAGAGACCCCTGCTTCAGCCCCTTTTTTCCCCCGGATTTCTTTCCGGCTGCTCGCTTTTCTCTAATCTTCTCCATTGTCTACACACAGCAAGGAAAAACAAAGGACCATCTGACCACGTGTCGCTTTTCTGAACACAGAGCAGATAACTCGTAATTTATGTAACTTTGTATTTTCTTTCTCTCTAAAATGCCTAGGAATTCCTATTTCTTTGAGCTCAATTCTTAATCGGAGTTAAACTCCAATTTTTATTTGTCACTTTTTCTTTGTTAAACTTTCTGTAAAACCACCGTTTGTTTGATTTTAATGTAAACTTAATCTTGACTTTATTTTTATAATATTTTTCTTGACCAAGCACCCACCAGAAGCTACTATTTTTATGTAAAGTCCGAAGCCTTTTTAATTTGAGATCGGATTAGATATCTTTTAATTATTATCAAAGACCTCTTGAGAAGAAGCAGCTACCACATCGTGCTGCAGAAACGCCACCATCTGGCTCCGAGCCCAGTTGCAACTCTGGGTCATACAGCCAAAATCCAGCCTCTTCGACTGCTCGAATTTAAAGGTCGAACTGTGGATGCTGAAATATCTGCGGGCAGATATTTCCCCTAACATCCATGAAATCTTGGGCTGAGGACGACAACAGAACTATCATCGACCGAGGAGCACGTGAGCTGCAAACTTTAATTCCACTGCTGAATTAACGTCTGAGGTTCGGTAATAATTTGTATATCTAATCAGATGCAAATTAAGAAGCCCTTAACATAACTCTTCTTTTCATTAAAATTCCGTTTTTATTTTCTTAAGATTAATTTATGACTTTTTCATAATTAGTAAACTTTCTCCATAAATTTGCGTTTTTTTTTATAATCTGTTAACTCAAACTGATAGAAATTCATTTCTCAGTTTAACCCTGGTTCCGAAAATATTGACATTGTTAATCTATCATTTACAAGATTGATTTTATGATTAAGGAAATTACTGCAATGTCTGTTAATCATTTCGTTTAATAAATATTTAAAAATGAGAGAAGTTGTTGGGAATTTATTTCATTCTGAGTCTGTTTCAAGCCCAGGTATCGAATTCACGGAAAATTTTTGAGACTGATTATTGATTAATTTATTGAGTGATCAAACAGGTATAAAGTGAAATTAAAGATCAAATTGCTTCTTAAAGATAGAAGCTGGTGCCCTTTACGAGTGTTATTAACTTTTCTGATGTATATGAAATGAGATTTGAGCTCAGATTCCAATACATCAATATAAATTAAATAATTCATACCTGATCATATTTATTATTTATTAATATTTCTATTTTCCCTTACATATATATTGGTGCTTCCCGTGTGAAGGCCTGGCTGAACTTGACACGACTCAGAATGGAAGAAAGAAATTAATACATAAGCTGTGTGGGATTTTGGTCAATTTTAACTCACAAAAAAAAGGTGGTTCACTTGTCTGCAGCCAGTCTATTGTCTCTCTCTGTGTCACGAGGGGGAGGGGGTGAATTCGCCCCCCTGATTACTGCTGCTGTGTGTGTGTGTGTCTGCTGACCAAGAGAAGGTGGGGGTGAAGAGACCCCACTCTAGTCAGTTTTTAGTTTTTTTGTTGTTCAATGCATGCTTAAGAAAGTGATTACATGCTGAATAATTAAAATAGGCCTGGGAACAAAATAGCGAAGAAATCCCATTTGTTTTCCCCATTATTTCAAAACCCAGCAGGCGAAGCAAACCCTTGGGGGATTTAATTGAATTAACCATTTTATAAACTTGTTGAATAAAGTTTAGGGAGACCAAAGTTTTCCCGCCTTTGGAAAGCAAGGCATGGTTTTATGGACTGAAGCTTGAGCTGCATCCACGTGGCACGTGCACGCTCAGTCGCGCACGTGACCATCAAGATGTGCATAAAAAAACTGCGCATGTGTAGATCGGCTCAGCGACGCCATCTTAAGTCTAGGTAGAGTTCCCTGTAGCCGCCATTTTGAGTAGAGATCCTTGACTCCTTGTGACATCATTGGGTTTCCTCTTCTGGAAGTGCAGACGAAAACTGCCTCCATCTTGTGGTGAAACATAGGGACTGCAATTTTTATTTAAACTTCTAATCTTTAAAGACGATTTATAACCAAATTAAGTCTTCGAAGTAACTTCAAAGCCATTCATATTATTCGGAATAAACTAAATTTAACACTAATCCAAACTTTTATGCCAAGAATAAAAGGAAAAGGACCTGTTGGCTTCTGAAAGTTTTTTCTCAGTGGTGAAATCCCACTCATTGCATAGATACCTATAGCAGGAACATATACAAACACCTCTATTGTATTTAATCACTTATATAACTACATATTATGATCTTTTAAGCTAAAAGCAAACATATTTACACACTTTTAAGCAAAAAGTTGCAAACTTTGAAGCTATATGTGTGCTTATTTTGTGATATGAAATGTGATATGGTGTGATTCCCTTCTCACAGAAACCCAGTTTTAGATTAAGGATTCTAATGCTGATGTTTACTCAAGAGTAACACTAAAGTAGGATTAATCCTGTGCATTTTGACAAATTTACAGACTTATTGAATATTTATAATTTTTCCTCTTTCTCAAATTTAGGAAACCACATCAAGCAATTAACACTTAAGAGAAGCTCTAGGTGTTATTTAAACTCATTGTATCATTTCTGATTCATGCTTTCTCTACAGGAAAAGAAAAACATTTAACCAACCAGCATAATTTTCAAATTTTTCCCAGGATTTAAAAGAAAAGTCAAAAAGGTGCAAACATTGATTATTCTGTCAATAAGAAATTTATAGATAACAATCAAGACAGATCACTATTGGCTTCAATCCTAAGAAATCCTTGGACACCAAATATTCAAACAATTCACTTGTTTCTAATTTGTAAATATTTTAAACATTAATGCTTCAAATGAAAACAGGCTTTAACAAATAAAACCAAAGGAAAGCCCCAACTTTAAAAGAAAGTGGGAACTTATAATCCTAAATCTTCAAAGCATTTAGCCTCTTTTGTTTCTGTATTTCTTTTGTAAATAAAATCCTCACTTTCAAAGTGACATTTTGCAAAATCCCAAAGCTAGTTATTGATGACAAATTCCAATACTAGACTTTGAAAATCAAAGGAAAGAAGTCAATACACACAAGTGAAATTCCTGTTTTGTTTTGTGAAACAAATTCAATCCAATTTCAATTCAACTTTATTTATCAACATACGGTTTCAACGAACGAATTATTTGAAGCATTTCTACATTTCTAAATTTCAAAATTCTATTTCCCATCCTGCAAGCCTACAAGTTGAAACAAATTCTAAAGGAACGTTCAACTATCACGGTTGTAAAATAAAACACTCAAGGTTAAACCTTGTTGAACACATTTAAGAATAATCAACAAGTTGATTTTTTTTTTTTTTAAAAGCTAAATAACAACAACGGTCAAACATGATGAGTCAACAGACAACCGACCAATTTACCAAACTGGACGACCTTCAAACAACATTGGAAGCATGGACTTCTAATTTAATTTCTAGCTTCACAACACGGGTCAAGGAAACACAGCCCAAAGAATTGGAGCAACTCACTGAAGAACTTTTGAATGAACACACTGAAAAACCACCGGAAGGCGAGGACCTCACCAGTGTGTTGGGTAAGTTTGCGCTAACATTAGTCGCAAGATTAAAGGTAGCCGAGATCGAGCTAGCAAATCAACAAACAACGATCCTATCTCTCCAAGAAGAGAACGAGACACTGAAGGAAAATTTGGAACAATCTCAAGAGGAGAATGACAAAACTCAAAATCAACTGGATGAAGCGGTACAAGATTTGGACCGTGCAGAGTCAGAAAAGGAACGGTTGATGCATAACAATGACACGCTTCATCAAGACAGCAATGAACTTGAAGATGCCCTTCAAGACACAAAGAAGGAACTCAGAAGAGTTGAAGGTCAACTTGAAAATGTGAAGAAGGACTACAAGGAATGTCAACTGCTCCTAAAGGAAAGACATGAACACCGGGACATCCACCGCGCTCCCTCGCCCGATTCCCGCTTCGAACACGGATGACCGCATGGACAGCGTGCGTGTGCCCCTTGAGACCGCGACCTTGACAAGATCACGCAAAATATCACCAAATTTGATCCAGGACCTACGGGTTCACCTGATGCCAAAGTCTATTTACAGGACATTGATTACTACCTGCGTAAGTATCCTGATGCTACAATTGACGATTGCATCTATCTGATTAAGCTAACATCTAACAGGTCAGTATCAAAATTCATAGACAGACAGCCGACAAACATCAAAGCAGATTACACGCTGCTCCGCGAAGCCATCGAAAAGGAGTTCTCCGACAACTGCCTACAGGCAGGGCTAACCGCAGCCCTAGCCGTGAAGCAAGGATGCTCAGAGCCGACACAAGCCTACTACCAGAGACTCCTACTTGCATATTTTGGATCTCAAAATACACCAGGGATGGAAGAAGACCACAATTTCAAGGCCCTCTTCATCCAAAACCTCCATCCCACTGTGAGTCATTACCTGGGAGTTACAGCTAACCCAAGGTCAAACTCAATAAGTCAGCTGAGAGAGTTTGCACACTATGCGTTCCAAAAACAGCAACAAAGTCGCAACAAGCACGCCGAGCCTGCCACAGTGCTAGCTATTAGCGATGCATCTAACACCTTGGAGTTGGAAGGAGCCCCTCGCTCTACTCCACCTCTTACACCGCGAGTACATCAACAGCCGAAGCATTTTTCCAACCGACCTCAGCAAGGTCAAAACCAAACTAGGTCCTCTGGATACCACTTTGGACCAACTTTGCGAAAACCCGACTACCGTCGTAGACCATATCCGCGGGATAGGTCACGAGAACACGATACGGACTACCATGATGACAGATACCGATACGAAGACACGCGTAACCGCGACAAATGGTCTCCATCCCATCACAGAAGCTCAGAAGCAGAGACCTATCACAAACCGTGGAAGGAAGAAGAAACTCCTACATTCAGTAGAGAAGCTAATGAAATTGTCCAACACCTCCTAGCAGAGATTCAAAGCAACAAAGAGAATAAAACTGCTAACATTCTAGCTATATCAGCTGTGCCAACTCAAAACAAGCGTTCCAAACAAAGGAAACGCAAGAAGAAAATCCCTCATGCAAATGAGGAAGGACCAAAGGACTCAACGCAGTCCAGTGCTGTTATGGCAGCCCAACCACAGGTCACAGACCACTCCTCTAAGGTGTCGCAACTCTGTGTCGAACCACCGGTTCCACAATTCCTATGCAATTTAAACGAGAGGGGGGTGGCACGGAAATTCTACCTTCCACTGACCCTTGAAGACATGGTGTGTCAGGACGCTGTTTTAGACACCGCTGCTGACATCACTCTCATGTCACACACCCTTTTTGACAAACTACCTGTAGCCGCTAACCGCACTAACAAACATTTGAAACTGGAACCCTGTTCATTAGCTGTGCGACCATATGCGCTCACTAAAACAACCCTGTTGGGCGTATCACTACTAAACATGTCCATTGGACCCATGACCTTGACACATCCGGTCTACGTGTCCAAACTTGACGCCATTCCATTACTTGTTGGCAAAGACCTACTGAACCGTTTTGAGCCACTGATTGATTTCAAGAACCTCAAA
The DNA here is from genome assembly GCA_020510985.1 of Pholidichthys leucotaenia. Lineage (NCBI taxonomy): Eukaryota > Metazoa > Chordata > Actinopteri > Cichliformes > Pholidichthyidae > Pholidichthys > Pholidichthys leucotaenia. The sequence continues at coordinate 244,832,576 of CM035845.1, read as the reverse complement.
CGCAACACCCTCACCCATTTGACCCAACAAGAACAACTGAATCACAGTGCTTTGTTCTAAATACTTTGGACACCCCAAGTCTCACACAACTAGCACTGTTGGAACAACTGCAACCGAGTGAAAGCGACCGCCAAGACCAAGGTGAGTACTGTCCACGAGAAGTCAAAAGTCACCTTCACATACAAGGTCAAGCCAAACACTCAAATGACCTTGAAAACTCAACGGCCGAGCAGAAAACCCCAAACGGCCCTCTTAAAATCCTCGATACCCATGATTCAATGGTGGTGTCACATTTTGAAACCCACCCACCCACCCATGAGGCCTGCATGGTCACAAGAGCCACACCTACCTGCTCTCTAGACCCTCTAAAACCTCAACTTTTTGCGACAACGAACCCAACTTTTGCAAACGCAAGGCACACAGTCACTCAACCTTGTAACCAAATGATCCATAAAACCGTCAAACACCGGTCGGATAAAACGGTACATGTGCTACCCGCATCTAAACCCTATGACATACCAAACGTGAAACCACTTCATGTAACACAATCTTCTCTGCAGCTATACAATGGCACTCCTGTTCATGCTTCCGACAAACCATCATCGCCACCGCTCAAAGTTCCTCGAAACCAGAGGGGGGTGATGACTGCCATTGCCCATAACACTCCAGCTGCAGAGCACAAAAGCGTCAAAACGACATACAAAACTCCCAAGGCTGTATTTCAAAACCATTCAGACCGACTCGCTAAACGACACAAAGCATACAACGATCAAAAACTTTCGCATGACAAACTGCGAAGGGGGGACAAGATCTTCCACCCCACATTTGTACCACAGACACCTGAAATAAATTTACAGGAAAGGAAAATCACTCCTAAATTCCTGCCCGAGTGGATGAATCCACACATTGTCAACAACAAACTTTGGCCACTTAAGAGCCAAATCCAGGACCCCATTTTCAAATGGGTTCACCAAAATCAGAGTAACCTTTACCAAAACCCCATGGGACTTGTCGGGTACAACACTGTCAAAGTAAGTCCATAAATAAGATTAAAATCAAACCTACATCTGAGAAATAACTGTAGCTAACTACTAGCCTCAGGTACACTCAGTCGAATTTCTCCAATCAGTTAACTGCATCCAAACCTCCAGAAAGGAAAGGGTATATTAAAACCAAATTAGCCCTTAAACAAATTTCAAAGACCTCTGTAAAATCTAATAAACTTCAATCAACTTACTATTACCGAATAGCATACACAAGACATTCAACACCATTAGCTTGAGCTAATAATCTTAAAACTCCCATCAAAGGTGAAAAACAAGCACAAGGTTTAGAGTTCAATCTCTTAAGCTCTATTCTGTAATTTCCCAGTTTTGGGATCAATAAAGTACATCCATCTAAAAGAAATCATTCCACCTCTAAGATGAATTTTCATTTGCCAACCAGGTATCTAAAGAAAGATCAACAAGAAGATTAAGATCCAAAACCACTCACTTTTATGTTTGCCAAGATGATGGCCCTCCTGTTTATCAGTTTAGCCATCTGCCTAGCAATCACACCCGCTGTTACCCAGTCAGAATTGGGCCAAGCCAAAACGAAAGGTCAAAGATCCTCGGGTGGATTCTTGATAACAGCCCCATCGTTAGAGCCTGTAGTTAACCTTAGCATGCCCACTGTTAACTCGGTCAACACCGCTAAACCGAAACGCCAGGTTGTCGAACCACAAATGGTTACCAAAATCTTACAAGACACTGTGTTGGTTTTGAATGCTTGCTCAGAAGCTTCAGTCAAACTCAACAACGTCTTGAACTCTTTGCTCTTTGTGTTAAAGGTTGACTATGCTCACACACAGCCAATGTCTATGTTACTCTCAGAAGTAGCTAGAAACATTAGCTTTTCAGTTAACGCTTTAGCAATGAATATGCTCTTTCATCATATCCTTTTTGCAGAAAATCCAAATTTACTTCTCATTGCCATCCAAAGAATGATAACGACATCCTATGCCCACTCAGTTTTTCCGAACAAAAGCCTCAAACACCCTATGATTTGGACATCTGTGGAACCATGGTTTAGTCTAACTAAACAAGTTCAATTTGAACCTCCTTGAGTCACCTCAATATTGATTAGTCTGAATCTACCTCAAATATGAAAGAATTTTATTTTTGCTTTTGACTAAGATTTTTGGATACATGCTTGTGTAAATACAAATAATCATTTATACTTATTTAGATTTTATGCACATTTAAACAGTTTTTGAAATTTTGACTAGATATTTTTTTCAGCAAACCCAAAACATTTATATCACGTATGTTAAAACCCACATACTCCTAGTTCACTTTTTTGTACCCAGAATTTTTAAGTCTTTACAGGCTTATACAGAACTTTAGTATATCCTAGACAATTATACATTGTTTATATTTGGTCATGCTCAAATTATTTTTGAAATTTCCAGAAGTTTTTCAGAAAACCAAATTTAAGGACCTACACTTTGGAATAGATACTGTTTACAAGCTTAAGACTTATCGACATCAGAACTTTAGTTCAGCATTTGGATCAAGCCTCGCCAGATAGGGATTTGATGCCTAGGATTGCTATCAACGCTGAATCAACGTCACCATTGATACCAGAGGGGGGACTGTAGTATCATCTAACTTTGGCTCAGCAACAATTATTCTTCTGCTTAAAGACATTTTTGTTTCATCCAGGAATAACGCAAAGAAATGGATTTTCTTCCCCCAGGCCACAGCTGAAATCCCCTTTGTTTTGTTAAAACCAGCCTAAGGAATCTCCCCAATGTCCGGCTTCACTTTTATTGCCCCCATAAAACATGCAACAGATCCACGACTCAGCTAATTTCCTTAAACTGTGGACATGCTGGATTTAAACAGTGAACTTTAAAGTACATTATTACAAACTCAATTCTAAACCTTCATTCTTTTCAGAACTATAAAAATGCAGATGGACTCTGATGTTTTTGATGTGGAAAATATGTGTGAAATGCATTAATCTGTGATTTTATATATATGCATGTTAATGTTTATATGAATGTTTATTCCTGCATGTTGATTTAGAAGCACTGCTTATAATTTATACTAATCACTAAAGTTATCTTAGTTTAATACATAAAGGCAAATATTAACTTCCAGTATGTATCAAAGTTTTGCCTCAATATCACATGTGACTCCAACAGCCAATCTCTGCATGACAACTCTTCCTCCCAAAGCACTCCAAACAATAGACTGTTTGTTCATTGGACTAAAAGTTCATCGAGCCCGCCCACGAAGGACGCTCATTGGCTGAGATTCCGGTCAGGCCGGAAGCCCGCGAAACTCAACAGAGCTTATATAAAGGAGAGAGACCCCTGCTTCAGCCCCTTTTTTTTCCCCCGGATTTCTTTCCGGCTGCTCGCTTTTCTCTAATCTTCTCCATTGTCTACACACAGCAAGGAAGAACAAAGGACCGTCTGACCCCGTGTCGCTTTTCTGAACACAGAGTAGATAACTCGTAATTTATTTAACTTTGTATTTTCTTTCTCTCTTAAATGCCTCGGAATTCCTATTTCTTTGAGCTCAATTCTTAATCAGAGTTAAACTCCAATTTTTATTCATCACTTTTTCTTTGTTAAACTTTCTGTAAAACCACCGTTTGTTTGATTTTAATGTAAACTTTAATCTTGACTTTATTTTATAATATTTTTCTTGACCAAGCACCCACCAGAAGCTACTATTTTTTATCTAAAGTCCGAAGCCTTTTTTAATTTGAGATCGGATTAGATATCTTTTAATTATTATCGAAGACCTCTTGAGAAGAAGCAGCTACTACATCGCGCTGCAGAAACGTCACCATCTGGCTCCGAGCCCAGTTGCAACTCTGGGTCATACAGCCAAAATCCAGCCTCTTCGACTGCTCGAATTTAAAGGTCGAACTGTGGATGCTGAAATATCTGCGGGCAGATATTTCCCCTAACATCCACGAAATCTTGGGCTGAGGACGACGACAGAACTATCATCGACCGAGGAGCACGTGAGCTGCAAACTTTAATTCCACTGCTGAATTAACGTCTGAGGTTCGGTAATAATTTGTATATCTAATCAGATGCAAATTAAGAAGCCCTTAACATAAGTCTTCTTTTCATTAAAATTCCGTTTTTATTTTCTTAAGATTAATTTATGACTTTTTCATAATTAGTAAACTTTCTCCATAAATTTGTGGTTTTTTTTATAATCTGTTAACTCAAACTGATAGAAATTCATTTCTCAGTTTAACCCTGGTTCCGAAAATATTGACATTGTTAATCTATCATTTACAAGATTGATTTTATGATTAAGGAAATTACTGCAATGTCTGTTAATCATTTCGTTTAATAAATATTTAAAAATGAGAGAAGTTGTTGGGAATTCATTTCATTCTGAGTCTGTTTCAAGCCCAGGTATCGAATTCATGGAAAATTTTTGAGACTGATTATTGATTAATTTATTGAGTGATCAAACAGGTATAAAGTGAAATTAAAGATCAAATTGCTTCTTAAAGATAGAAGCTGGTGCCCCTTACGGGTGTTATTAACTTTTCTGATGTATATGAAATGAGATTTGAGCTCAGATTCCAATACATCAATATAAATTAAATAATTCATACCTGATCATATTTATTATTTATTAATATTTCTATTTTCCCTGACATCATTCACCTTCTCTTCAAAAGTTATGTTTAAATTCTTTACATAATCAATGAAAGGTCTTCATATATTCTCAAACACATTTTCCTTTGATTTCAGTATGTATGTTATTCTTTCTAATGGAAGCTTTGTTAACATCTGTCTTAACCACTGAGTCACAACTGGTCTATGAGTCTTTTTCCACAATAGTGCAATACATTTTTTTGGCATTAAGCAAACTGAGGTCTATGAATGCTCTTTCACTTTTATTAAAATTATGCTTTTCTGGATACAGACCCAACAAAAACAATTTAGGATTCAATATGATTTGTTTTGAAATTATTTTTTCAATTGTTACCCTCACCTCTTCCCAAAACACTCTAATTTTCCTACATTCCCATACACAATGAAATAAGGTTCCTTTACTTTCCATACATTTTGTGCACGTATCTGGTATGTTTTTGTTATATCTATTTAATTCCACTGGTGTAACATACATCTGCATTAACCATTTAAAATGTATCAATTTAAGACATACATTTATTGATTTGGTTTGAGCTTCTGTACAAGCCAATTCCCATTGTTCCTCTGAAATTTCAATTTGCAGATCTTCTTTCCAATAATTTAATCTTTTCTGTGAGTTTTCACTTGAAGATAGTGTCAATGAATTATAAAACTCTGAAATAATACCCTTTCTCTTACTATCTTTTGTCAAAATTTTTTCCAAGGATGAATAAATAGGTCGAGTGAGAGCATTGTTTTGATTTGATCGAATAAAGTTCCTAAGCTGAAGATATTTTTAAAAATGTGTTCTATTAAGATTAAATTTGATCCTCAGCTCTTCAAAAGACATTATGTTATTTGAACATGACAGATATAAATCTTGAATCTTTTGAATCCCTTTTAAATTCCATACTTTAAATACAGCATCCACTCTCCCTGGTTTAAAATATTGATTACCCCATATTGGGCTAAATTGTGACAGTAAATATGGTTCTTTTAAATATTTTTTTTAATTTCACACCATATTTTGATCATATGCTTTACAAATAGATTTTTAACTTGTTTCTGTAATTTTTTTGCCGAGTCTGAGTATATGACCTCACCTCTTGAGGTGAGGTCATATACCTTTACCTCTTCCCATTTAATATGGGAAGAGGTAAAGGTCAATTGTATGATTCCATTTCTGTCCAGTGAGGGAGATCATTTGATGAAAAATAATATGTCATAGACCTCAGTTGTGCTGACCAGTAATACAACATAAAGTTTGGACATTTCAGACCTCCACGATCAAATGGTAAATATAGTAAGGACAGACGTAATCTAGCCTTCCTGTTGTTCCATATAAATTCCACTAACTTTTTTTTTAATTCTTGAGAATAGATCTGAAGGTGGTGGCAAAGGAATGTATTGAAATAAATAAAGTATTTTAGGTAAGATATTACTTTTAAGTATATTGATTCTCCCTATCATCGACATTGGTAGTGACATCCATCTCTGAGTTAACTCATTAATGTCTGTCATTAAGGCTTCATAGTTGGCACTGGCGACTAATTCTAGCTTAGGCACAATTTGAATTCCTAAATATTTAAACTGATTTACAACTTTGAATTGATTTACCTCAGAAGCTGGGTGATTTCTTTGGGTCTCATTTAGCATTAATATTGAAGATTTAGTTTTATTTATTTTATTTCCTGATATTTCCCCAAAATTCTTTATTAAATTCAATAAGGTCGGGATTGATTTTTTAAGATTCAACATAAACAAAATTATGCCATCGGCATACGGGGAGATTTTATGTTCTGTTGGTCCAACTTTAATTCCATATATTTGTGGATGTAAACGTACTGCCATCGCTAAAGGTTCAATTGCCATAGTAAACAATAAAGGTGAAAGTGGACAGCCTTGTCGACATCCTCTATTGATCTTTATTGATTTTGAGATATTGCTGTTTGTTAGGATTTCTGCTGTAGCATTATTGTATATTATCTGAACCCATTTTATGAAATTATTTCCAAGTCCAAACCTTTGTAAGACTTCAAAAAGATAGGGCCATTCGACCCTATCAAAGGCCTTTTCGGCGTCCAATCATAGGAGAGCTGTATCCGGTGCTTCTTTATTAGAATAAATAATATTAAATAGTCTTCTTACATTATGGAAGCCTTGTCTTCCCTTTATAAAGCCATTCTGATCTCGGTTAATAATATTTGGTAATATTTCTTGTATTCGTCTTGCTAAAATTTTGCAGATTATCTTAAGGTCAGCATTTAATAGACTTATTGGTCTCATATTTTCACATTTATTAGAGGGTTTACCTGGTTTTGGCAACAGTATAATTAAGGCATTATTCATGCATGGTGGTAAATTACTATTTTGAAATGCTTCTAAAACCATTTCCAAAAAAGGTTTTATTAATTTATTCTCAAAATTTTTATAAAGGTCAACTGGAAGATCATCTGGTCCTGCACTTTTTCCTGATTTCATATTATCAATGGCTAGCCCAACTTCTTCTTGACTAATTTTAGACTCCAGTATCTCCCTGTTTTCATTTGGAATACACGGTAAAGATAGTCCATCCAAAAACCCTTTTAGTTTTGTTAAGTCAGTTTCATTTTTTTGTATCATATAACTTTTCACAGTAATCTCTAAAGGCTCTATTAATTTCTAAAGGATATACACCTACCTGTCCGTTACTTATAATACTGGTGATCGGTGTTTTAAATTTTAATTGTTTAATCTGCCATGCCAATAATTTTCCTGATTTTTCACCTTGTTCATAAAAAGATTGCTTCAATCTTAGAAGACTCGAGGCAGCTCTATTCGGTGATTTTTTTGTCATATTCAGCTCTCAGAATCAGTAATTCATTCTCTAACTTTGGGTCACTTCCTGCATACACTTTTTCTTGAAGAATTTTTAGTTTGTGTTCCAATTGGACTCTCTCCTCTTGAGTCTTCTTAGATAGTAGAGTCATTTTTGGGGGTTTCGTGACCAACCTCCCAGGACCTTTTTTTCTCACTGGATTTAGCATTCTACACCCATTTTAATGAAAATAAGCTCCCATGTACCTCCCAAAAATTACGGGAAACCTTTTTTTTGCCCAAAATTCAAAATGGCCACCAAAATGCATACCACCACCTATATCTCAGTAACTAATTCAGCTAGGAGGTTGATTTTGGTGTCTAGACATAGGTTTTTGGGGTCAAGCATTCCATTAATGCTATTAGTTTACTTGTGAAACAAACCCATCACGATGAAATCCAATATGGCCGCCAATATGGCCACTGATTAACATTTTTTTTGTTTCTTGACTACTAAGGCACCTAGAAAGCTGATGTTGGTGTCAAAACAGAGGTTTAAGGGGTCATACTATCTGTTTATTCCAATAAAAGTGTGTTTAAATGATTACATAATCGAGAAATCCAAGATGGCGGCCAGCTGTCATTTTCACATGCAATGGACTTTTTCATATCCGTCACCAAATGAGCTAAAAAAAAGTCAAGTGAGGCTCCTGTGAACCATCCATTGTGTTCATTAGTGCCCTCATTGTCTATCAAGCTCAAAATGGGCCCCAGCTGCCATCTTGGAATACACTTTACGCAGGCACATTTTCTCTAGACCTTATGTTAATGCCACGCAAACGTCCAACTCAATTACATGTAGTCCACTATCAATCACCACATCACATCATACTAAGATGTCCAACTACACATCACTATCACTACTTGATTCACTATCAATGAATGAGTCACTGTATAAACTTGCGCTATCTGAAGCATTGTCTTCACCACTGCTGCTCTCCTCACTGTTGACTTCTATGTTCGGTTTCGGCATTGACAGGGGAAGTGGCGGTTGAGTCGATCGTACAGGTAGACATAGACCATTCACCAAATGCCACCCATGACCGATTGGTGATGGGTGACTTTGAAGGTGGAAGTTCGTCAGCAAGTACGCAAGGTAGTTTGTCCTGAGGAGGTGATGATGCAGACTGTCTGCGTCTGGTATATACCACAATACCAATGCTGGACCGGAGCCTCTTCGGTGAAAAGAGAGAAGCAGATGGAGATAGATCCCCCTGAACTGATTGATTGTCTCTTTCAAGATCTACCTCTAATTTATGCTTACGTTTCTCGGCTTGAGATAGACAACGCTTGTTAGATAACGTGGTGTAACATGTCTGGTGCATATAATGCCCTTTTGGCCCTTTGGCCCAATCAATATTCCCACATTGAAACCGATCAAGTCCTTTCCATTGTAGAGTTTTTTCACGAATTGAATTCCATTTTTGGTCCTTGGTATTGTCCAAAGAGTCACTTTTGGTACATGGTTGACCACAACTAGAATGCATTCGTATTCACCAGAAGACGTTGATGGTAATTCATCGTTGTCACTTGCAGTATCCATTTTATCCCTCACTTTATATGAATAAGTGTCTGAAAACAAAAACAAACTTGTCATTATCTGAACAGAGGAGAGAAAAAGGAGGGATGACAAGACCTAGAGTCAAAGGCCCTTGTACTGTCTACTGTCATTAGGTTAGCATTAAGCAAGCAGCATGGTCAATATGCTAACATTACCTGACTATACAGTATGGAACAAGATTCAGAATTCTAACCACTCCAGATAAGTTTAAAGCTAAATTCATACATACCTGGCAACCTTGGTTAAATTGGAAAGATTAGGACTACATATTATGGCAGCACAGACATTACAAAATCACTGCATCCTCTCTCTTGCTATGCAAAAAGGAATCAATGAATCAAGCATAGGATTCCGGGAATCCTAAGGGGATTACCCAAGTGTTCCTCAGTGAAATCACTGAATCAATGCAGGAGCTTTCTAATAATTATTAAAAATGAATGTAAGGATACCTCATTTGACATTTTTAGCTCATTTGGTGACAGATATGAAAAAGTCCATTGCATGTGAAAATGACAGCCGGCCGCCATCTTGGATTTCTCGATTATGTAATCATTTAAACACACTTTTATTGGAATAAACAGATAGTATGACCCCTTAAAACTCTGTTTTGACACCAACATCAGCTTTCTAGGTGCCTTAGTAGTCAAGAAACAAAAAAAATGTTAATCGGTGGCCATATTGGTGGCCATATTGGATTTCATCATGATGGGTTTGTTTCACAAGTAAACTAATAGCATTAATGGAATGCTTGACCCCAAAAACCTATGTCTAGACACCAAAATCAACCTCCTACCTGAATTAGTTACTGAGATATAGGTGGTGGTATGCATTTTGGCGGCCATTTTGAATTTTGTGCAAAAAAAAGGTTTCCCGTAATTTTTGGGAGGTACATGGGAGCTTATTTTCATTAAAATGGGTGTAGAATGCTAAATCCAGTGAGAAAAAAAGGTCCTGGGAGGTTGGTCACGAAACCCCAAAAATGACTCTACTAAGATTTTGAACCTGTTTAACTAATAATATGTCCCCTAATAAAAGCTTTGAAAGCCTCCCACTTTATACATGCTGATGTTTGTGTAGTATTGATATCAAAGAACTCATCTATCTGTTTTTCTATGTACTTAACAAATTCCTCATCCTGAAGCCATTGATGCTGAAATTGCCACCTACCTGGTTCCTTTGTCAATTTCTTATCTACATATATGAGACAACAGGGTGCATGATCAGAGATCACAATATTATCATAAAAGCAGTTTTGAATCTTGGACCTTAATTCTGTGGCGATCAAAAAATAGTCAATACGTGAGAATATCTTATAGGTATTAGAATAACAAGAGTAGGCTTTAAATTGTGGTTTCATTTCTCTCCATATATCTAGCAATCTCAATTCTTTCATAAAATGCTTAATGATCATCCTGCATCCATTGTGCGTACAGTCCAGTCCTGTTGATCTATCTATATCACAGCTCAATGTACAATTAAAATCCCCTGCTATTATATGTTGCCCTGTAAGTGATGATAAGATAAGAAATAAATTAGCAAAGAACTTTTGATCATCTATATTGGGGCCGTATAAGTTCACCAGATTTATATTTTCTAATAGCAAAGATCCTTGAATAATTAGATATCTTCCAAATTTGTCTCCAATTACATTTTTCACTTGAAATGGGACTGATTTATGTATGAGAGTCATAACTCCCCTGGCTCGGGATGAAAATGATGAGGTGAATACACTTCCTTGCCATCTACTCCTAATTCTTTTTACATCTTCCTCTATTAGATTAGTTTCTTGTAAAAACACAATTTTTGAACCTATGTCTTTTATTTTATTCATAACTTGTTTAAGTTTTTTTTAAATTTTGTAGACCTCTTCAAATCCATGAAGTTAAATTAAGATTAACGCTTTGGTCTATGATCAATAGGGAGTTTGGGATTACCTCGCAATATAAACATGCTCACACAGAGAAGCAAAAACATGAGTGGTTGAACATTCATCCTACAAACTACACACAAACATATTCCCCCTTCCCACATTTGTGGTGATCCCCCCAAAATCCCCCCAAAAAAACTCTGTCTCCCGATATAGCCATCGACCGCTCCACACCCACGAGGACCAGCCAAAGCCACTCCCTCTTCATCCTCCCAATCACCCCAACTCTACTGCATTAAATGATGTAACATTAACTCTCTTCTGTAGTTTTCCAACTTAACTCAAAAATTTTATAGCAACTTTGTACATCATAGTTTTTTTTTTTTTTTTAATATGTAATACAATCTATATTTTGTAAACTTGCTATATGCTTCAAATCAGTTAGATGCCTGTGCAAATGCTTAAATATTCTACCTTATATTTTGTTCATGCTTAGCTCCCACCAGTCTCTTCTTGGATCTTCCCGATGAACTCCTGCGCCTCCTCAGGGGTCTTGAAGATGTGTGTTCTGCCCCCATACGTGACCAACAGTCTTGCAGGGTGAATTACTCCATGACGAATCCCAAGGTTGCGCAGCTCTTTACGGACGGGGTCAAACTGCTTCCTCAACTGTTGAATTCCTGTGGCCAAATCTGGGTAGAACCGCACCTGTTGATACTGGTAATTATTTCTCCTTTGGCTCGCGTCGCATCGAAGGTCTTCATCCTGTCTCTGTAGCTGAGGAACTTCATAATTAACGTCCTCGGTGCTGCCTTATTATCTCTCTGTGGTCCAATTCGGTGGGTGCTTTCTAAAACAACTGATGATTGCAGCTCCGCGTTGTTCAGCGCTTCTGGAATCCACTTTTCCAAAAAGGAACATGGGTCCCGACCCTCAGTTCCCTCCGGTAGACCCACCAGCCTCAGGTTGTTCCGTCTCGACCGGGACTCCAAATCCAGGACATTATCTTCCAGACATTTGGTTTTTTTTTCCAAAGTGCGCACCTTTAACTGAAGGCTGGCGACGTCATCTTCAGCACTGGAAACTCGAAGCTCCACCTGTGCCACTCGTTCCACACAGTCACCCAATTCTTTTCTCATTCCTTCCAATGCTGCCATAATCCCATCAAATTTAGCGGAAAAGTCTGCTCTCATTGAACTAATGGAAACGAGCACTGCACCTGTGCCGTCGCCCGCAGTCACCGCACCGCTGCTAGCTTCCTCCGCCATATCTGGAGCTTTATCTGCTGTGTCACGGACATGAAAGTCCGTTAATTTGGACTTTTTCAGCGGTTCAATTTTTCCTCCACCTGATTTTCCAGCCTTAGGCTTCACTGGCATATCCTCGCCCAAACGCTGGGATAGGTTCTGTTCCAAATGAGAGAGTTATTTGCCAATTTTTTTTCTCTAGGAGCAGAGCAGAGTGATACGTGTCCTTCTACGTGGCCGCCATAACCGGAAGTCCCTCTTAAGTTATTTTTATTATCCTCTAATATTCTGTTGTAATATTCTTTCTTACAGGTCCTCATTATATTAGTAAGCTTATTTTTATATCTTTTATATTTGATCTCAGCCTCCACCGTTCTGCACTTAATGAATTGTTTATATAATGTATTCTTCCTTTTACATGCATTTATTAACCCCTTGGTGACCCAAGGAATATTTTTCTTTTGTTGTCTGTCACTTTATTGTTTTATAGGACAGTTTTTATTGTACAGTGATTGAAATATTTGTAAAAAAATTATCATATGCTTTATTTATATCATTTTCATCATAAACTATCTTCCAATCCTGTATTAATAATTCCTTTGTCAGTAAATACATAGATTCTTCGGTTCTTATTCTTTTAATATTTTTGGTATACTTTTTCTTCCTATAATCACATTGATATACAACAAAAATCGGCAGGTGGTCACTGATATCATTCAATAAAAGCCCACTCCTGATATTATTTTCCATAATGTTTGTGAATATGTTATCTATTAGTGTGGCACTGTGTGACGTGATTCTGCTAGGTCCGGTAATTGTTGGATGTAAGCCCATACTGTACATTGTGTTGATAAATTCTGTCAAACTATGTTGTTTTGAATTCATCAGATCTATATTGAAATCCCCACAAATGAACATAATTTTATGAGTTAGTTTTGCATACATTTTTTTCCATCCAGTCCTTAAATAAGTCAATGTTTGATCCAGGCGTTCTATATACACAGCTCACTACTATATTCTTCACATTGTCCAGACAGATTTCTATTGTAATACATTCAAATAAATCATCCACAGTTACTGACAGATTTTCAACAACCTTGTATTTCAAGCTCTTGTCAACGTAAATTGCAACTCCTCCTCCTTTTTTCACTTTTCTATTTATATAATTTAATTCATAGCCATAGAGAGTAAAATCCACTCCTTTCTCTTCACTGAGCCACGTCTCTGGTATTGCCACAATATTGAATGGCTCTTTAAACTGATGTAAATAATCTTTAATGTTATTAAAGTTGGCATAGAGACTTCTGCTGTTGAAGTGGATCATAGAAATATTGAAATCAGATGTGACCATTGTGTTAAACTGTTCATACGTGTAGTAACTACAGTTATTATTGATGGAGCTAAATAAATTATTATCACGGTCTATGTTATATTCTACGTCCTGTGGGTTGTGATCTGTATATTCAAAAACTTTCAGTTCCTGTTGTTCTTGTTTGTTGATCTTTTGTTTCATGTTGTTAAATATCTTGTAGCAGATGAGTATATCCCTTCAGTGTCCTACAATTGTCTCTTGTTGCTGTGACTCCAGTTCATAACATTCATTGATATTTGTCCAGTTCCATAATATTACAGATGTTAATGGCCTTGGCTTCTTCAGGTAATCCATTTAATTTGATGTATATTTTACAGTTTGATGTCCAGGTGTTTTGAATCTTTTTCTGCTTTTTCAGGTATCTTGCTTTTCTGGCTATTTCTGCGTTTTCTTTTGTAAGGTGCTCGTTTATGTAAATGTTCGTTCCTTTCAGTTTCCTACCTTGTTTTAGCAGCGCAGTCTTGTGTTTTCTGTTGACAAACCTCATGATCACAGCCGGTTTGTTGCCATTTTTCCTGGGCAGAGGGTGGCAGGTCTCAATGGTGTTACAGTCCAGCTGGATTCCTTTGGACTGCATGAAGGCCGCCACTTGTTGCTCCGTGAATTCGTCTTCCAGCGCGTTGAGCCTCCCTCCGCTGTCTGCGGCCACCGCTCGCATGTACGATCGGGGTTTAATGTGGAGCCCCGTGATGATCACGTCGTTCACCCGGGTGTTCTGCTCCAGTTCCGACACTGCTCTCCAGATACACCAGCCTCTTGTCCTTCTCGGCGTTCTGGATCTGCAGCGCTTTCACCTCCTCGACCAGGTCCAGAATGTTTTTTTGCTGCAGCTTAACAGCAGAAATCTCTTCAGCCAAGAAGTCCAGCGATCTTTTGATGTCGTCCACCTCCTCAGTCTGCTGAGCTTTCTTGGGACCCATGATCCCGGCCGATGTTCGTTTATTGTGATCGTAAAAAAAAAAAAAAAAATACATGTGGGAGAAATCCCTTTGTTCTCCCAGAGTGTGAGGGGACTGATTGCTTCACCAGCCACTACAATATTAATTTATGAGACTGGCAATTTCTCTTTTTTCACACAAGCAGGTTTATTCTCCAGTGGTAGTGACAAAGCAACAGCTCAAAACAATAGCTCTAAACTGAGTTTTAAGCAAGAAACAAACTGAACATGTGTCATTTGTTTTAACAAACGAACATTTGTCATTTGTTTTGTTTTTGTTATACTCTTTTATTCGAAATAAAGTATCTATCTATCTATCTATCTATCTATCTATCTATCTATCTATCTATCTATCTATCTATCTATCTATCTGTGTCTTCAGTAGTGGATACTGTCTTGAGAGAAAGAATATTAGTTATTTTATTTGTCCATAATGCATAAATTCCATTGCAAAGAGAAAAAAAATACTCCTGATTCGTCCATGAGATGGCACTGTTAAACTGTCTGGTTGTTTACTGGAGATTCTTGACTCCCACATCTGGATTATATAAACCATAAACCTATCGACTGGAATATTTCTTTGCCAAACAGCAGAAAAAGGAGAATGACTAAGTCCTGGAGAAGGGATTAACTTCCACTTTATGGCCGATGGGTAGTGTTACAGGTCTGGTCCTTAACTGAGAGAAGCAGTTCATGACGAGACTTGAAGAATGATTTTATAAATTGGAACTCAAGGTCAGTGCTACATAGTGCTTTGGAAAGAGACAGATTCTGTGTCCCTGAGGTCAACGTGATTTGGTGAGAAATGTATCAGCCCCAGAACAAAAGCAAAAGACCTTGTAAAAATGCTGGCTGAAGCTGGTAAGAGTGTCATTATAAACAATGAAATAAGTATGTTATGTCCATAACTCATATGATGAATAACCATGCTGGAGGTACAGTGAACATAACTTTATTATATCAAACGGCAAACTTACAGGTGCTCCGTACAGGCCAAGGGGTCGACGGCAAAAGAGGAAGAGCTCTTCCACGTCTGCCCTTTATATCCCTGGTGACGGCGGAACCGGAAAGGTGGAGCCGTCACCCCCACTACACTCAAGGTATACAGGACGCCATAATGGTACACCACACCATACCCCCCCAATTGAAAAATTCCAAACACACCAATGAGGCCCTCCAAAATTTAAACCCGATTCACACGCTAGTAAAAATGACATTTATGTACAAAAAAAAATGAAATTAAATTAAAAAAAAAAAAAAAAAAAAATATATATATATATATATATATATATATATATATATATATATATATATATATATATATATATATATACGTATATATACAGTATATATATACACAGGCCCATCCATTCACACAACATAAACTAGAGAGGACAAGGTAGACTTTCGACCCACCTCTACATGTCTAGACGGGTTATTCTGCCATCTTTGAAATAATGGAGTCCATAAAACAAAATGGCCGTGTTCCTGAAAACTAAAATAATCCCATAAACACATGTATATATATATATACAATCAGAACTGTCATGTTCACTGCGTAACTCCGCAGCGAACATATGAAATGGCAGTGAGCCCAAAATGCAGAGTAAGTAACATGTTTATTTACAATGGGTGAATGTACAGTAGTCCAAAAAACAGTGACGGTAGAAAAGGGGAAGACACCCGGCTACAAACCTGAGCAGTGAACGGGAATGCCTAACTCCAATTAAGCAGGAGCAGAGGAAAAGGCACAGTGGAAGACTTACAACAGTGTCAGAGCGGGAAGGCTCTGAGGGAACAACACGATTCAGTCCAGGGGTACACCAACAGAAGCGAGACTGGATGTCCAGAGTTGACATTGCCAAGTTGCCACACTAGCTGGCCACATTCTACCCTATTAATACACAAACCCAGAATGAGAGCAAGGGAACATGGCTGTGTGGCGAGCAGATGCATGACTGATTGGACCATGTGTGTGTGTGTGTGTGTGTGTAAGTATGAGTATGAATCTGAGTGTGAATGTGTGTGTGTGTGTGTGTGCATGAGTGTGTGAGTGTGTATGTGGTGAGCCAGACAGCTGGTAAATGCCTGGTGAGAGGAGGAGGCATAGCTGTGGGACTGGCGGAGAGCAGGGCTCAATCCAAGCCAGCTGGAATTAATAAGCAATGATTAAACCTAACAGCCACAAGTCATGCTCGGGGTGACGACCCCGAACATGACAAGAATGTTATGACCCGAGCGCCGATCTCGTCTGCGCTCGGGCTATGCATCATCTCTGCCGGTTTTGACAGCAGTGGATTACATTCTGGCTCCCCGGGCTCTTATTGTGACAGCGCTCGGCGGGGCTTCCTGCTGTCAGAGCCGATCAGCTGTTCGGCATCACAGCTCGTTAGCTGCCAGCTTTATTATCGGGTGCTGACAGCTGGTTGATGATGGAGTATTGTCAAACATTCCTCGTCCGTGTCAGGTTCGTGTTCTTGTTCATGCCATAGTTAAGGTCGTAGTGGCTGGGGTTAGCCCTACGATCCCTCGTATTCTGTAGTATATGTTCATGTCATAGTTTAGGTCGTAGTGGCTGGGGTTAGCCCTATGATCCCCTGTATTCTGTAGTGTGTGTTTTGCCCTCAGCGGCTCACAGCTTTGTGTCTCGTCTTGTCTCGTTATAATAAAACATCAATACAAAACTCACTGGTGACTTTTGGCGTCTTATGGTCGCGAGGGTCACCGCATGAAAGTATACTCCAGCCACTGGTTGTCTAAATGGAGACGCCACACCGAGATGCCTTTTCACCGTGAGTTTTTGCCGTAGGGTGGAGTTTTCACCGTAAGTTGGACTTGGTAGAGCAGGCGGACATCACTCTACCACAGGGGTGGGCAGTGAGGGCCATTCCAGTGCAGATTTTCTGTTCCACCCACTGTCTTCAGCAGGTGTTTTCAATTATTAGCGATCCTTGAAGCTGATCAGAGCAAACACCTGCTGAAGACACTGGGTGGAACAGAAAAAGTGCAGTGGATGTCCGCCCGCGAGTGTGGTTTTTGCCCGGAGTGGCTAGAGGAGACTGACGGCTATCTAGCGGGAGCCGCCCGTCTTATGTCCTCCGAGGCGGCCGAATACCACTTAGGCCTCGCCCAGCGGGCCCT
Organism: Pholidichthys leucotaenia; assembly: GCA_020510985.1. Lineage (NCBI taxonomy): Eukaryota > Metazoa > Chordata > Actinopteri > Cichliformes > Pholidichthyidae > Pholidichthys > Pholidichthys leucotaenia. The sequence continues at coordinate 244,814,938 of CM035845.1, read as the reverse complement.
GTGCAGTTACCACCTTACCTCTACTCTGGAGGGGAGCGAGAGGTTATCATGGATTGTGGCACAGCGCGAAGTGATGGCAATAGCGCTCCAGGAAACCCCTCCACCTCCTGCAAGGACAGCGTCCCTGGTGAGAGTGGGGATTCTTAGGCTGGAGTGAAAACCTGACAGGAGATCTGCGGATTGGAATCTAGCTCCTGTCGCCCGTCCAGTCCCAGCGCCATGTGTTCCTGGGTCCCTTGCCACACCGTTGGGCAGTTGGCCTCATCGCCATGCTCCTACCAAGTCCCAACGAGAATCCCGTCCGGATCCAGCTCCCGGTCGTCGGAGGAATGCAGCCTCCCAGTTGGCTGCATCCCTTACATCACGACAGGAGGGAACCCATGCAGTCGCCGCCCCCAGGTCATCTGTTCCAGCTGCGCTGTCAGCTCCTCGTTCCCATGTCACCCCGGCTGTCATGTCCTCCTCTGCAACGTCATCCCCAGTGGCTGGGAGTGCTGTGAGTCGTGCTTCGGCGAGGCTCGTCAGCAATCCTTCCCAAGTGACTCCTCATCATCGCCCCAAGGGGCCTGCCGTTACCTCCCGGAGGGATAGAAGGAGGTCTCCACCCCCCTGCAGCAGGCACCATCTTCTCCCCAGAAGGCAGGCAAGTGCAAGTTAATTCATTCCACCACAATTATGATCTGTCTTGTCTGATTTCTGGGGGCAGAGTTCGGGGTTCGCACCCCGCCCGAGCTCCCGCCACCTGCTGTAACTGTGATAACCAAACCTGCTGCCTCTGTGTCTCCCTCTGCTGAGTAGTCCATGACACCAGGTCTACGTCGCGGGGTGAGGAGGGGGCCTGCGGTGCTGGAAAGCCTGGATCCGGCCCTGCAGCCACGTCATGGACGGAGGAGAAGAGTGGACTGCGGCCCGGAACCTGTGCCGACGATGAAGCGTCCCCGGGTTTCCTCGCCAGAGCAGTCCGAACCAGTGGGTCGAGGGTCCCCTGCCTCCACGCCATATGGGTCATCGCCGTGGGCATCAGCGCGAGAGGAACCTCAGGCTGCAGAATCCATCTTGCCAGCTGCGGAGCCCGACGCAGCTGAGTTGGAGCCTGCGCACAAACTTCTTCGCCCTGAGCCTGGATCGACGGAGTCCTGGACGGCAACAGAACCTGAGTGCAGGCAAATGCTCCCTCTTGTGTCTCTGTCCCCTGTGTTGGAGCATTTTTGCCTGCCTCTCGGGGAGGCGAGTGAGGGGCAGCCGCCTGCTGTGCCCGAGCTCGTCTCGCTGGGTTCTGTTTGCTGCCGGTGATACTGATCCCAGTTCTTCTGTGTGTTCTGAGCTTCCTTGCAGTGTCACCGGCGTGGAGCCAGTCGGGGTCGGTGAGTTGGAGGTTCCAGGTTTGGGGGTGGAGGTCGTCAGCGAAGCTGCACCGACCCAATCGGGGTCCGTTGTGGAGGCTGCTGTGGCCCAATCGGGGTCCGACGTGGGTGCGCCCGAGACCCAATCGGGGTCCTTCGCGGGAGCTGCTTTGGCCCAATCGGGGTCCGATGTGGGTGCGCCCAAGGCCTAATCGGGGTCCACCGCAGGTACTGTTCTGGCCCAATCGGGGTCCGATGTGGGTGCAGCCAGGACCCAATCAGGGTCCAGCGGAGGTGCAGCGCTGCTGTGGTCCACGGACGGTGGAGGAGCTGCAGTCCCTTCGCCGCCTGACCCAGTTCGGGATCATCCTTGCCTTCTGTCCCCTCTTCAGAGTCATCCCCCCTGCGCATCATTGCCGGGGGCCGTGGGGGTCCCTTTTCACTCGCCCCGGCTCTCCTGAGTTTTGTCCTCGTCAGGGAGGCTGTCACGGGCTGTTCTTCCCCAGTACTGGTGGCTGAGGGACGCAGGTCAGCCGCCTGAGGAACTGTTTCCCCGGTTTGGCGCCTCGGGTCGGCCACCCGACATGTTGTGTGTTTCACTGGGCGATCTGGTTCGGCCACCGGAGGAGTGGACTTTCCGGGCCTGGGACTGTGGTAAGCCGCCCAGTCATGTTCCGCCCCCCATGACCACCCGTCGGCTGTTGAACGTGGGGAGACCGCCTGAACTGTTCCCGTGGCGTTTGGTCTCTGCCAGTTGGCATGAACTGTCGGGGGTAGAGGTCAATCCTGGTGGTGGTCTAGCCCTGTAATTGTTTTTTTTTTTTTTTTTTTTTTTCCCTGTCCTGTGTTGTTCTTGCTTTTTAACTTAAGAGCATGGCATTTTTGTTTTCGTACCCGTGTAATTGTGTTTCATGTATTTTGGAGTGTAGTCTGGTCCTGTAATTGTTCTATTTTTTTTTTCCTGTCTTGTGTTGTATTTGCTTTTTGACCTGAGAGTGTGGTATTTTTTGATTTTGTGCCTGCGTCATTGTGTTTCACGTATTTTGGAATGTAGCCTGGTCCTGTAATGGTTCTGTTCTTCTCGCTGTCCTGTGTTTTGTTTCTTGTAGTTGCCAGTTGTGCTTTTTGGGAGTTTAATTTGTGTTCTGCAGTTGCCTCATTTGTCCTGTCATCATGTTTTGTACTGTAGGGAGTTTTTTTTTCTTTTTCCTGTTATTTCATGCCTGTGTGACTGTTCCATGTACGAGTACTTTCTTGAGTCGTTTTTTTTTTTTTTTTCCCTGTCTGTGCCCTGGTTCTCGATCTGTGGTTGATCCTCTCCTGCCCCATCAGCCCACCCTGGAGGGGGTGGGGGGGATTGGATGTCTAGGAGGCGTTCAGGAGCCTGCCCTCAGAGGGAGGGTACTGTTATGACCCGATCTCATCCGCGCTCAGGCTATGCATCATCTCTGCCGGTTTTGACAGCAGTGGATTACATTCTGGCTCCCCAGGCTCTTATTGTGACAGCGCTCAGCGGGGCTTCCTGCTGTCAGAGCCAATCAGCTGTTCAGCATCACAGCTCGTTAGCTGCCGGCTTTATTAGCGGGTGCTGACAGCTGGTTGATGCTGGAGTATCGTCAAACATTCCTCATCCCTGTCAGGTTCGTGTTCTTGTTCAAGCCATAGTTAAGGTTGTAGCGGCTGGGGTTAGCCCTACGATCCCTCGTATTCTGTAGTATATGTTCATGTCATAGTTTAGGTCGTAGTGACTGGGGTTAGCCTTACGATCCCTTGTATTCTGTAATGTGTGTTTTGCCATTAGCGGCTCACAGCTTTGTGTCTCGTCTTGTCTCGTTATAATAAAACATCAATGCAAAACTCACTGGTGACTTTTGGCGTCTTATGGTGGCCCGTGAGGGTCACTGCATGACAAAGAACTTCATTAACAAAACACGAACAATTAATATGTACACTCATCACTTGTTGCCAGCCACACCCCCAACACACCTACCCCACAACTTGGGCACTTCACACAAACAGCATCCATCCATCCATCCATCCATCCATCTTCTACTGCTTTTCCGGAGGTCCGGGTCACAGAGGCAGCAGTTCAAGCAGAGAAGCCCAGACTTCCCTCTCTCCAGCCACCTGCGCCAGCTCTTCAGAGAGGATACCAAGGCATTCCCAGACCAGCTGGGAGACATAGTATCTCCACCAAGTCCTGGGTCTGCCTCAGGGTCTCCTCCCAGTGGGACGTGCCCGAAACACCTCAAGTGGGAGGCATCCTAATCAGATGCCCATACCACCTCAACTGACTCCTTTCAATGTGGAGAAGCAGCGGTTCTACTCTGAGCCTCTCCCAGATGACTGAGCTCCTCACCCTATCTCTGAGGGTGAGTCCAGCAATAATAATAATAATAATAATAATAATAATAATAATAATAATAATAATAATAATAATAATAATAATAATAATAATATATCAGTCTTATATAGCGCTTTTCTAAATACTAAAAGACACTTTACAAAGCAGCATAGGGACAAACATACAGAGAACGGGTAAACAGACAAGGTAGGTACACATAGGTAGAAGAGGCAGTCAGTTTTTATAGGTAGATGGGTTTTGAGTTGACTTTTAAAAGAAGCAAGTGTGTTGGCAGACCGGATGTGAAGGGGCAAGGAATTCCAGAGGGTTGGTGCGGCGATGGCGAATGATCTATCACCCAGGGTGCAGAAGCAATCCTACAGAGAAAGCTCATTTCAGCCTCTTGTATCTGCAATCTTGTTCTTTCAGTCATTACCCAAAGCTCGTGACCATAGGTGAGAGTAGGAACGTAGATTGACTGGTAAATCGACAGCTTTGCCTTAGAACTAAGCTCCCTCTTCACCACAACAGACCGGTACAACATCCGCATCACTGCAAATGCTGCTCCAATCTGTCTGTCAATCTCTCCCTCCATTTTCCCCTCACTCGTGAATAAGATCCCAAGATACTTAAACTCCTCCACTTGGGGCAGGAGCCTGTCCCCAACCCAGAGAGGACAATCCACCTTTTTCCGGCTGAGGACAATGGACTTGGACTTGGAGGTACTGATTCTCATCCCTGCCACTTCACACTCAGCGGCAAACCGTCCCAGCAAGAGCTGTAGGTCATTGCTGGATGAAGCCAACAGGACATCATCTGCAAACAACAGAGATGAGATCCTGTGGTCACCAAGCATGACACCCTCCATTCCCTGGCTGCTCCTAGAAATCCTGTCCATAAAAATTATGAACAGGATCGGTGACAAAGGGCAGCCCTGGCGGAGTCCAACTCTCACTGGGAATTAGTCCGACCAAGTGTTGGCAATATGAACCAACCCCTCACAACGGTCGTACAGAGACTGGATAGCTTGTAACAACAAGCCCGATACCCCATACTCCCAAAGCACCCCCCACAAAAAAACACGAGGAACGCAGTCAAATGCCTTCTCCAAGTCCACAAAACATATGTTAACTGGATGGGCAAACTCCCACGAACCCTGAGAATTCTCGAGAGGGTAAAGAGCTGGTTCGATGTGCCACGGCCAGGACGAAAACCACAATGCTCCTCCTGAATCCGAGGTTCGATCAACGGCCGGACTCTCCTCTCCAGTACCTTGGCATAGACTTTTTCCAGGGAGGCTGAGGAGTGTGATCCCTCTAAAGTTGGAGCACACCCTCCGGTCCCCTTTTTTGAAAGGAGGAAACACCACCCCGGTTTGCCATGCCAAAGGCACTGCCCTCAACCTCCACGCAATGTTGCAGAGGTGTGTCAACCTTGACAGCCCAACAACATCAACAATTCTAATTAATTCACAAACAGCATATCCAACATAATGCAAACTGTTTTTTTTTTTTTTTTTTTTAACAACACAGGGCAAAATGCAACTCGTACATTAACTATGTGACCTTAGGATAAAATGACATACCACCAACACCACCACACCATGCTAATACCCCCCCCCCCCCACCCCAGTCACCTTATAGTCCCAATGGGAGATCCACCCCATGGATTTCTGTCTGGCATATCCCTCCCCGAGTACCTTCACCTCTTCATCTCTGGGGAAGAGCCACATCGGTGCTTCCTCTTGTCCACTCGCCGTAGCTGGTTAGGGTGTCTCCACGATTCATCGGAGAGTCTCAAGTAGCCGTTCACCCAGGCAGCCATCACCTGCAGCCGCCCCTGGTCATCTCATCACTTTCTTTCCTCATGCACGTCTCTCACCTGAGCTTCTACCCTGGGCTGGACTGCTTCACCAATGTGCAGAAGAGCTTGATTGGGCTTTCGATGACCACCATGTTGTAACCGGGCTTCCGCCCCGGGATGAACCTCATAAACGACCTGATCCGGAGTTCTCCTTGATCTCCGGTGTCATTGTTTGGCGCATCGTAGAGTCGCGCCTGCTGGTCCTGCCCTGCCCTCTTTTGTTCTAAACGCCGGCACAGCCCCTGCAGCTCCTCGCTTCATGGTAAGGGATAAGGACCTGTACTTATATAGCGCTTTTCTAATCTCAAAGACCACTCAAAGTGCTTCACTAGTACTAACCCTCTATTCTAAGGGCCTATATGAGACAGATATCTAGGGACAATTTAGAACAACCAATTAACCTAACATGCATGTCTTTGGATTGTGGGAGGAAACTGGAGCACCCGGAGTAAACCCACACAGCACAGGGAGAACATGCAAACTCCACACAGAAAGGTTCCTACCCCTGCCAGCCTGGGGATTCGAACCTGGAACCTTCTAGTTGTTAGGCAACAGTGTTAACCACTGCACCACCGTGCTGCCCATGGTATCACCAGGACCATCTCCAGAAGTCGAGGGAGCTGGCATCTTGCCTCCATCAGCCATCCTGGGCGTTCTGCTGTGCCGTCCAGTTCCCACATCCAGGGCAACTTGGACAGTGGCATCTGACCCTGCCTGAGATGGCACTCCACATTGCTGATCTTTCACTCCTCCCATAATACCAGGCCAGTCACTGTCCCAAACCACATCGTCCTCCATGTGCGGAGCAGGTCGGTCCCACAAACCGCAGCCCAACCACTGTTCTCTGATGCCACACGTGATTGCGAATCCCAGGCGATAGAACATGTCACATCCCATGATGTTCGACCCACCAGCGGTCACCACGAACTTGACGTTAGACATAATTGCCGACTTTTACCTTGCTGTCAATTCCAACGAACACACGGCGGACAACCTGCTTCCTCCATAGCCAAAGCACAGTGTCGACAAGTCTCTCACACAGTAATGCGGGAACAGACTCCTCACAGTGGGCCAGTTCAACAGGGAAATCGCTGATCCCGTATCAACCAACAATGGCACTTCCACACTGTCCAGCGACACGTCGCAGTAAATCCGCTTATCCATGCTCGGGGAGACGGTATGAGCAACTGTAGGAGTCGCTGCTGGGGAGTCTGCTTCTCGTCTTTGGTTCCCTCACTCAAAATTTTTGCAGGCTCTGGCGAAATGGTGTAGAAGACCACACAAGAACAGACATGTAGAGAGCAAACAGCACGATGGGGACTCAATCTATGGGAGAGAACAAACAAATGTTTATGACCAGCAAAAAAAAATATATTTCGTTGAGAGTGAAGAAAGGAGTAAAGCCCAGTGCATTATTGGAGGTCCCCTGGCTGTCTAAACCTATTAACAGCATAAGTAAGAGAGGGTTCAGAGACACACGATCACTTCCTATTTGTAGGCTATATCAAAAAGGAAAGTTTTTACCCTATTCTTAAAAACAGAGATCAAATCTGACTTCCGAATCCAGATTGGCAGCTGGTTCCACAGGAGAGGAGCATAATGACTGATGGCTCTGCCTCCCATTGTACTTTTGGAGATTGTAGGTATTACAAGTAATCCTGCATTTTGAGAGCATAGTGCTCTGTTAGGATAATAGGGTAGTATCAGATCTTTTAAATAAAAAGGGGCCTGATTGTTTAGAGCTTTGTAAGTAAGAAGAATGATTTTAAACTTAATTCTAAACTCTGTGGGAAGCCAATGAAGGGAGGCCAGAACTGGAGAGATATGATCTCTCTTTCTAGTACTGTACCTGTTAAAACTCTTGCTGCAGCATTTTGGATCAACTGAAGACTTTTTAAAGATGTTTTAGGACAACTTGATAATAAAGAGTTACAATAATCTAATCTAGAGCTAACAAAAGCGTGGATCAGTTTCTCAGCATCACTCTGAGCCAAGATGCTCCTAATCTGGGCAATATTACGCAAATGATAGAAGGCAGTCTTAGAAACGAAGTGGAAGTGAAAACAGCTCACTTCATACCTTTTTCCTCGTCATCAGCTATTATGTCCATAACGCATGATGAATAACCAGGCTGGAGGTACAGTGAATGTAACAATATTATATCATATAACAAACTTACAGGTGCTCCGTACAGACCAAGGCATTGACGGCGAAAGAGGAAGAGCTCTTCCGCATCTGCCCTTTATACCCCTGGTGATGGCAGAACTGGAAAGGCGGGGCCATCACCCCCCACTACACAGGGTATACAGGATGCCATATTGGTACACCACAGAGTCCTGTACAGACTTGGGCTGAAAGGCCACTCGTTGAGGAAGAAGCCATTACTCAAAAAGAAACATAAAAAAGACAGCTTGCAGGTGCACACAGGTACAAAGCCTAATGCCCTGTGAATAACATCAGATCATAAGGCAACAGTTACCCTGTAGAGAAAAAGCACTTCTCTTCTCTTCTCTTGTTTCTGCTTCCGGTGGGTGCGAGTGAGAGCGTGAGTGAGGAGGTGTTGGGTGTGTGAGTGGCGCGAGTTTTGGATTATACTTTTTCACAACGTTTGGACTTTTTCTCTATCTTTTATTATTGGCTGCATATTCAGGTAAGTTTATTTCAGTCTTTTGAGTGCGTTTGTGGTTTTTTGTTTTTGGTGTTTGCTGGAGGATGGCGTCCTTTGAGACGCCACCTCCGTCTATTCGGCAGGGAGGGAGGATAGTCCCGTCGGATAGCAGCGTTACTGTGGAGGAGGTCCTTCTTGCTGTGGGTGAGAAGGTGGGACATGATATGATCTGCTTTGCGTTCCGAATGAATAAAGCTGTAGTTGTGTTGACTGGTGAGGAGTGTGTTCACAGTCTAATTGGGAGCGGTGTTGTTATCGGGGATACGTATGTACAGGTGGCCCCCTTATCTGTTCCATCAACGCGCATCACCGTTTCAGGTGTTCCTCCTTTTACCACTAACAGGCAGTTGGAGACGGAGCTTCACAGATTTGGGAAATTTGCAGGCCCATTTAGAACTGTGAGTTTGGGATGTAAGGATACCAAATTAAAACATATAAAATCACTCAGGCGGCAGGTGTTCATGTTTTTGGACTCACCCACTCAGACACTAGAAGTGTCCTTTCGGGTCAAACATGGAAACGGCTCCTATATGGTGTTTGCGAGCTCAGGACAGATGAGGTGTTTTGAATGTGGAGACGTGGGCCATAAACATTTTGCTTGTCCGCACAAGCAACGGGCAGGAGGCTCTGATGAAGCCGCAGCTGAAACCAGCGGTGCAGCCTCCGCTCATGCCACTATACTACAGACGACGTTGCAGGGCCTTCCACCGGTCCTGCTCCTGAACCTGCTGCTGTGTGTGTGGACAGCCCGGTTGTGGCGTCCACAGCCCAGCTTATGGTTGGGAGCGTGGCTGGTGATGAGGCTCAAACAGTCACTGATAGTGCGTCAGAATCTAGCTGTGAGAAAGGGTGTGAAAAGTCATCACCTGTGGTTCCGGTAGCTGCTAACGTTTCTGAACAGCTAACGGAACAACGCCAGTCAGCTGCTGTAAGTGACATTCAGGAAATTGCAGCTCATGATGAATCAGCTGGGACAGCTGTATCAAACAGCCAGTTAAGTTGTGAAGATGAGGGAATGGTTCTGCTTCTGACACTGTGTCCATTAGAGAATCTTGCAGTAAAAGCACAAGTTTGTATTCACTGGAAGAAATAAATGTTTTTCTGGATGAAACCTACAAAATAGCCGTTAAAGTCACTGATTATTTCAGTGACGCTGATAAATTTATTAGATCTGTTAATGTGCTAAAAAGACAGGTTGGTCTTGACCTCCTGGATGAAAGAAAACATTTTCGCCTTAAAAAGTGCCTAACAGCCCTGCGTAAATCAGCAGGAGGAATAAAGGTCATGCGCACCCGACAGTTGAAATAACTTACATAGGTATGCACAGCACAGTGTTCTTATATATTTACTGCTCTTTGCTGTCTCTCTCAACCCTCTGTCTTCTCTTCTATCTCCCTATGCAAAACATAAAATTAGGATCCTTAAACATCAATGGTGGGAGGGGCAGTCAAAAGAGGGGATTAGTTAGTGAACTGTTTAGACAAAAATATCTTAACATCTTATTTTTGCAAGAAACTCATACCACTTCAGCAGATGAAGTGGACTGGGGCTTGTGGTGGAAGGGTTCTTTTTCGATCAGTCATGGTACAAATTTTAGTGCGGGAGTAGCCATTTTGTTTCAGGAATCTGTGAATGCAACAATTTTATCTGTAGTGGAGGTAGTGAAGGGCAGACTGCTCTTTGTTAGGGCAGAAATAGAGAATTCCGTGTTTTGTTTGATCAATATTTATGCTCTAAATCAGAGTTCTGAAAGAACTGCCTTTTTCAATAAACTGAAAAATGAATTGTAGAGCCATCACCAAGATCAACTTATTGTTGCTGGTGATTTCAACTGTACCTTTGATTTTACTGTGGATCGAACTAATGCAGAACCCCATCTTCAGTCTTCAGAAGTTTTAAAAAATATCACTGTATGGTGCATATTTAATGCACATATGTAGCATGCTGTATGGTACGCATTCTCCCCCACAGGCATACAGTGGCTCGACGGTGCAGAGCCTACAGTCAAACGTCCAAATGAACAATGCCCCAGCAGGGACCTCGGCTAGGAGGTGGGTGCTGGGGGAAGAAGGAAGTCAGAGACAATGTCCCGGCAGGAGCCCCGAGGTGGAGAAGAGAGCAGAGACGCCAGCAAGTCTCGAGGGCTATGTGTGACTATGGGTGCATATGTTTACTGAGCTTCTGTGGGGGTAAAGGTGTGAGATACGCTATGTGGGGGTTGAGTATCTCTGGGGGTTATAAAAGCTGGAGGAAAGTTGTGTTTCTCTCTCTTATTATGCTGAGAACTTTGATGATAGAAGATGTGACTTTCAATAAAGCTTCCTGAGAAATAAACTCAGTCTCGTTTGTAAGACATCTTCTACAACTGTACAGTTTGACCTATTAGATACATGGAGAGTTAAACATGCAAACACTAGACAGTATACCTGGGTCAGAGTCACAGATAATATGGTCAGTGCTGCTCGATTATATATGTTTCTCAAAGCTTTGGCCCAGGAATTCTTCACAGTAACATAAGTCCAGTCGGTTTTACAGATCATCATCTAGCCTCTGTGATGTTAATTATTTCACCAGGGGAAAGAACTAAATCTTATTGGCATTTCAACAATAAGCTCCTTCAAGACAACACTTTTTGTCAATATTTTGTGTGTTTTTGGGAACACTGGAGGACAACAAAGCTTTGTTTTAGTTCCTTAGAACAGTGGTGGGAGGTTGGCAAGGTGCTAATTCACATTTTTTGTCAACAGTATACTGCAAACTCGACTGCTATCATTAAAACCAAAGTTTGTGAACTTGAGGACACTGTCAAGAGGTTGGAGGAGAGTTTGATTAGGGATCAGGATTCTACCTTGGGTCCTTTGTTACAGGAGAAGGGATCAACCCTGAGCTCTTTCCTGCAGGAAAGAGTGAAGGGGGAACTTGTTAGATCCCGGTTTACTCACCTGAAGGATATGGATGCCCCAACGTCTTTTTTTTTTTTTTTTCAATCTGGAGAAGTCTGCTGCAAAAAAGAAATTGATGACTTGTTAAAAACTCCCACATGGTCAAATAACTACAAATCCATCTGAGATGAGGAGCCATGCAGTGGATTTCTATGGGGCCCTGTTTGGTGCAGAACCATGTTGCATAGAATCTCAAAATCAACTCTTTGAAGGTCTTCCCAAGCTCAGCCCAGGGGAAAGGGCTGCTCTGGACTGTGAACTGACTTTGGATGAGTTAACTGTAGCAGTTAATCAAATGGCTCTGGGACGTGCACCTGGAATCGATGGTCTTTTTTCTGACTTTTTTAAGCATTTTTGGGATATTATTGGATCAAACTTTTATGACGTTCTAATTGACTGTTACAGAACTGGATCTTTACCTGTCTCCTGTCGGCGTGCAGTACTATCTCTGCTGCCTAAGAAAGGAGACTTGGCCTTGCTTAAAAACTGGAGGCCCATTGCTCTTCTTTGCACAGACTACAAGGTGCTTTCTAAAGCCCTATCAAATAGACTGAAATTATTTTTTGGATATAATCATAGATAGAGATCAAGCTTATTGTATTCCTGACCGAACCATTATGGACAATATTTTTCTCATACGTGATGTTCTTCATCTTAGTAAATGTTATGATTTAAAGTTTGATATTATGTCTTTGGACCAAGAAAAAGCTTTTGATAGGGTTGACCATTCTTATTTGTTTTACACACTGAAAGGTTTTGGTTTTGGCAACATGTTTTTGACATGGGTTAATCTGTTATATACTTGAGCTGAGTGTTTGGTAAAGATGGGAGCAGGGCTGAGTCGGCCAATCCTTGTACATCGGGGAATAAGGCAGGGTTGTCCAATCTCTGGTCAACTGTATAGCTTGGCTATTGAGCCTTTGCTGTGCATGTTGCACACTCAGCTGGGTGGTTTGACCCTGCCAGAGCCCTCCAGTAGTTGTCGTCCACTCGTCTTGTCTGCTTATGCAGATGACATCAACATTTTCATCACATCCCATAGGGATGTACAGCGTTTGGTGGACACTTTATCTATTTATGAAAAAGCATCTTCTGCAAGGGTAAACTGGGGCAAAAGTGAGGATTTATTGGTGGGGCAGTGGACACATCAAGACATTCCTCATCTACCTGGAGGTCTTCTGTGGGGGAAAGCTGGTCTTAAAGTGTTGGGGGTGTTTTGGGGTTCTGAGGACTTTGAAAGCAAGAACTGGGAGGGAATTAAGGAGAAGGTGTGTGCTCGTTTTTCTAAGTGGAATTGGTTGCTACCACAGCTGTCATATAGGGGAAGAGTTCTGGTCGCCAATAATCTGGTCGGTTCGGCTCTTTAGCATAGACTTATTGCTTTGACACCGCCCAGGAGCCTGGTGGAGGAGGTTCAGAAGGCCATCGTGGATTTCTTTTGGTCTGGTCGACATTGGGTGCGTGCGGCTGTTCTCTACCTGCCTGTTGCCGAGGTAGGACAGGGCCTGGTTGACATACAGTCCAAGATCACCTGTTTTAAGCTTCAGACTGTGCAACGACTCCTTTATGGATGTGGACCCTGCTGGATGGACACTGCAAAATTGCTCCTGAGGAGAGTTGGCCGCTTGGGCTATGATAAGCAGCTTTTCCTCGTGAAATCCGGGGTGGTGGACTTTACTGGACTTTCTGCTTTTTATACATCTGTCTTGCATGCATGGCAAGTCTTCACTGTAGCCCATATTCCTGAGGAGACACCAGGGATGTGGCTGTTCGAGGAACCACTATTTTTCAATCAATTCATAAACACTCAAATGCTGCAGTCTGTTAGTCTGCAAACTCATCTAAGAGAGGCAGGCTGTACTAAGCTTGGTCATCTGATGAAGATGTCAACCACGTCCATAGAAACGCTGAGGCGGAGTGCCAACATTACATCTGTCAGACTGGTGCATAGGGTGGTGAAGGAAGTGTGTGCTTCCCTGCCACGACCACTGAGAGCCTTTGCAGAAAACTGTACTCTTTCTGATCAATGGGATGAGGACACTGTGTCCAACTTTCCTGCCCTTTCCATAAGTCCAGCAATGGGAGGGTGGCAGGAGGGAGAAGACCACCTGCTGTCTTTCAGATCTCCTCATCTGGGCAAGTTCCAGTTTGCAGGGAAAGAGACGGTGTATCACATCTGTGTGAAGGTTCTAAATCTGTCCTCTCTGACGGGGGTGAAAGAGTCAAAGTGGGCTGGGTTTTTGGGCCCTGTATTCTCCCCGAAAGGCAGCTGGTGGTCCATGTACAAGCTCCCTATTGAGAAGCGAACAGCAGATCTCCAGTGGAGGATTGTGCATGGGGCAATAGCTCCAAATAAATACAGAGCACACCTGAATCCTAATGTGGGGGAGGAATGTTTGTTTTGTTTCCAAGTTGAGACCCTGGAGCATTTGTTTGTTAAATGTTTTCATTTATCTGGACTTTTTGATCTTTTGAAAATGTGGTTTCATAATTTGGGTGAATGTTTTTCTTTTGGTTTGCTTATTTATTTATTTTCCAAAATATAAAGTGGCAAAGAAGTCTGTGCATAATTTGATAAACTTCCTGTCTGGTACTGCTAAACTTGCCATCAGGCTGACAAGGAAAAATCGGACTATTAACACTGGCAATGTGGACCCTGTGTTTGTTTTTAAGGCCTTGTTAAAAGTCAGATTCTGGGTGGAGCATTCTTATTATAAAATGGTGGACAATTTGCAGGTATTCACTAATAGATGGACTGTAGGGAATATTCTGTGTTCTGTGGGAGAGGGGGATGAGTTATGTTTGAACTTTTGAAATGGGAGACACTTGGGTGGAATGAGGGTATGATGGTGATTTTATATTTTTGAATTGTACAATAAAGGGACTTTTTAAACCTCTCTTCTCTTCTCTTCTCTTCTCTGGCGGCTGAAGACGATGTTCACACCCTGATTGTAAGCGGTGTGGTGATCCGGGAAATGTATGTACAGGTGTCCCCCTTATCTGTCCCATCAACGAGAATCACCATCTCAGGTGTTCCACCTTTCATCACTGACGAGCAGCTGGCGACAGAGCTCCTCAGATTTGGGAAGTTTGCGGGCCCGTTTACGACTCTGCCTTTGGGATGCAAGGCCGCCAAGTTCAAACATGTGAAATCGCTCAGGCGACAGGTGTTCATGTTTCTCGACTCGCCCACTCAGACTCTGGAAGTATCCTTCAGGGTCAAGCACGGGGACGGATCTTACATGGTGTATGCGAGCTCGGGACAGATGAAGTGTTTTGAATGTGGAGATGTGGGCCATAAACGGTTCGCTTGTCCGCACAGGCAGCGGGCGGAGGGCCCTGATGGCGCCTTGGATGGCGCTGGCGGCGAGCCCTCCACTCACGCCGCAGCTGCGGACGGCGGCGCAGCCTCCGCTCCCGCTACCCCAGCTCCAGAGCCTGCCGCTGTGTCTGTGGATGGCCCGGCTGCGCCGCCCGTGGCCCAGCTTGCGGTCGGGAGCGTGGATGGCGATGTCGCCAAGAAGGTCACTGATGGTGCGTCACAATCATCTCGCTGTGTGACGTCAACAGCTGTGCCGCAGGCAGCTGCTACCGCTTCGGACGAGGGGAAGGAGCACCGACCTGATGGTGCGTCAGAATCTCGCTGTGTGACATCAGCGGCTGTGCTTCCGGAGGCTGCTACCGTTACATGGCGGGGGATGGAACTGCGACAGTCAGCTGCTGAGGATGGCGTCCAGGAAAATGTGGCCCATGATAAATCCACTGGCCCGGGAGAACCAAGCAGTCAGCTGAGTTGTGCTGCCGAGGAAATGGAATCTGAGAATGACACTGTGTCTAATGCTGAGTCTATTGAGGCAAAATGCAATACAAACACGAGTTTATATTCACTGGAAGAAATAAATGCATTCCTGGACGCAACCTATAACAAAGCCATTAGGGTCGCCGACTACTTCAGTGACACTGATAAATTCATTGAGTCTGTGGATGTGCTAAAAAGACAGGTTGGTCTGGACCTGCTGGATGAAAGGAAGATTTATCGCCTAAAGAAACACCTGACAGCCCTGCCTAAAGCAGCAGGGGGAATGCCGGTCAAGCGCGCCCGGCAGGAGGACTGAATGGCAGTCGTTCCTCTGCCTGTTTTACCCATTTTTGGGATATTGTTTGAACAGACTGGTAGATGACATTTAATTGACTGTAATTGACTGTCACAGAACTGGATCTTTGAATAGGTGGACTGCAGGGACTGCTCTGTGTTGTGTGTGTGTGGGGGGGACATTTCAGTTTGCACTTTTTCCAATGTGACACTTGGAGGAATGATGTTGGTGTGCTTACAGTTTTTTGAAGTGTGCAATAAAGGCTTTTTCACAGTCTCTTCTCTTCTCGCGTTTCCGCTTCCGGTGGGTGCGAGTGAGAGCGTGAGTGAGGAGGTGTTGGGTGTGTGAGTGAGGAGTTTTGGATTATACTTCACAACGTTTGAACTTTTCCTTTATCCTTTGTTATTGGCTGCATATTCAGGTAAGTTTATTTCTGTCTTTTGAGTGCGTTTGTGTTTTTGTTTGTTTTTTTGGCATTTTGCTGGAGGATGGCGTCCTTTGAGACGCCACCTCCGTCTATCCGGCAGGGAGTGAGGATAGTCCCGCCGGATAGCAGCGTTGCTGTGGAAGAGGTTCTTCTTGCTGTGGGTGAGAAGGTGGGACATGATATGATCTGCTTTGCCTCACAAATGAATAAAGCTGTCGTTGTGTTTTTGACTGGTGAGGAATATGTCCACAGTCTGATTGGGAGCGGTGTTGAAATCGGGGACACGTATGTACAGGTGTCCCCGTTATCTGTTCCATCAACGCGCATCACCGTTTCAGGTGTTCCTCCCTTCATCACTAATGAGCAGTTGGAGACGGAGCTTCGCAGATTTGGGAAATTTGCGGGCCCGTTTAGAACTGTGAGTTTGGGATGTAAGGATAGCAAATTAAAACATGTCAAATCACTTAGGCGCCAGGTGTTCATGTTTTTGGACTCGCCCACTCAAACGCTAGAAGTGTCCTTCCGGGTTAAACATGGGGACGGTTCCTACATGGTATATGCGAGCTCAGGGCAAATGAAGTGCTTTGAATGTGGAGACGTGGGCCATAAACGGTTCGCTTGTCCGCATAAGCAACGGGCGGGAGGCTCTGATGAAGCCGCAGCTGAAACCAGCGGTGCGGCCTCCGCTCATGCCGCTACTACAGATGACGTTGCGGGGCCTTCCGCCGGTCCTGCTCCGGAGCCTGCTGCTGTGTGTGTGGACAGCCCGGCTGTGGCGCCCGCAGCCCAGCTTACGGTTGGGATCGTGGCTGGTGATGACGCCCAAACAGTCACTGATGGTGCATCAGAATCTAGCTGTGAGAAAGAGCCTGTAAAACAGCAGCTGTGGTTCCGGTGGCTGCTAATGTTTCTGAACAGCTGACGGAACAACACCAGTCAGCTGCTGTAAGTGACGTTCAGGAAACTGCAGATCACGATCAATCAGCTGGGACAGCTGTATCAAACAGTCAGTTAAGTTGTGACGAGGAAATGGATTCTGATTCTGATACTGTGTCTATTGGAGAAACTTGCAGTAAAAGCAAAAGCTTGTACTCACTGGATGAAATAAATGTTTTCCTGGACGAAACCTACAAACGAGCAGTTAAAGTCACTGATTACTTCAGTGACGTCGATAAATTTATTAGACCTGTTAAAGTGCAGGAAAGGCGGGTTGTCCTTGACCTCCTGGATGAGAGAAAACGTTTTCGCCTTAAAAAACACCTAACGGCCCTGCGTAAATCAGCAGGAGGAAAAAAGGTCACACGCACCCGACAGATGAAATAACTTACATGGGTATGCACAGCACGGTGTTCCTATATATTTACTGCTCTTTGCTGTCTCTCCCTGCCTTCTATCTTCTCTATCTCCCTATGCAAAACATAAAATTAGGAACCCTAAACATCAATGGTGGGAGGGGCAATCATAAGAGGGGATTAGTTAGTGAATTGTTTAGACAAAAAAATCTTAACATTTTGTTTTTGCAAGAAACTCATACCACTTCAGCAGATGAAGTGGACTGGGGCTTGTGGTGGAAGGGCCCTTTTTCACTCAGTCATGGTACAAATTTTAGTGCTGGAGTAGCCATTTTGTTTGGGGAATCTGTGAATGCAACAGTTCTATCTGTAGTGGAGGTAGTGAAGGGCAGGCTGCTCTTTGTTAGGGCAGAAATAGAGAATTCCGTGTTTTGTTTGATCAACATCTATGCTCCAAATCAGGGTTCTGAAAGAACTGCCTTTTTCAATAAACTGAAAAATGAATTGCAGAACTATCATCAAGATCAACTTATTGTTGCTGGTGATTTCAACTGTACCTTAGATTTTACTGTGGATCGAACTAATGCAGAACCCCATCTTCAGTCTTCACAAGTTTTAAAAAATATCACTGTACAGTTTGACCTTTTGGATACATGGAGAATTAAACATGCAAACACTAAACAGTATACCTGGGTCAGAGTCGTAGATAATATGGTCAGTGCTGCTAGATTAGATAGGATATATGTTTCTCAAAGTTTTGGCCCAGGAATTCTTCATAGTAACATAAGTCCTGTCGGTTTTACAGATCATCATCTAGCTTCTGTGATGTTAATCATTTCTCCAGGGGAAAGAACTAGATCCTATTGGCATTTCAACAATAGGCTCCTTCAAGACAACGCTTTTTGTTTCTGGGAACACTGGAGGGCTACAAAGCCTTGTTTTAGTTCCTTAGGACAGTGGTGGGAGGTTGGCAAGGTGCAAATTCACATTTTTTGTCAGCAGTATACTGCAAACTCGACTGCTATCATCAGAACCAAAGTTTGTGAACTTGAGGACACTGTTAAGAGGCTGGAGGAGAGTTTGATTAGGGATCAGGATTCTACCTCGGGTCCTTTATTGCAGGTGAAGAGATCAACCCTGAGCTCTTTGCTGCGGGAAAGAGTGAAGGGAGCACTTGTTAGGTCCCGGTTTACTCAGCTGAAGGACATGGACGCCCCAACGTCCTTTTTTTTTTAATCTGGAGAAGTCTGCCACAAAAAAGAAATTGATGACTTGTTTAAAACTCCCACATGGTCAAATAACTACAGATCCATCTGAGATGAGGAGCCATGCAGTGGATTTTTATGGGGCCCTGTTTGGTGCAGAACCATGCTGCATAGAATCTTGAAATCAACTCTTTGAGGGTCTTCCCAAGCTCAGCCCAGGGGAAAGGGCTGCTCTGGACTGCGAACTGACCTTGGATGAGTTAACTGTAGCAGTTAATCAAATGGCTCTGGGACGTGCACCTGGACTTGACGGTCTCTCTTCTGACTTTTTTAAGCACTTTTGGGACATTATAGGATCAGATTTTTATGACGTTCTAATTGACTGTTACAGAACTGGATCTTTGCCTGTTTCCTGTCGGCGTGCAGTACTATCCCTGCTGCCTAAGAAAGGGGACTTGGCCTTGCTTAAAAACTGGAGGCCCGTTGCTCTTCTTTGCACAGACTATAAGGTGCTTTCTAAAGCCCTATCAAATAGACTAAAAAATGTTTTGGATGTAATCATAGATAGAGATCAAACGTATTGTATTCCTGATCGAACCATTATGGACAATATTTTTCTCATACGTGATGTTCTTAATCTTAGTAAATGTTATGATTTGAAGTTTGGTATTGTGTCTTTGGACCAGGAAAAAGCTTTTGATAGGGTTGACCACTCCTATTGGTTTTCAACACTTAAGGGGTTTGGTTTTGGCAATATTTTTTTGACATGGGTTAATATGTTATATACTGGAGCTGAGTGTTTGGTAAAGTTGGGGGCAGGGCTGAGTCAGCCAATCCCTGTACATCGGGGAATAAGGCAGGGTTGTCCGATCTCGGGTCAACTGTATAGCTTGGCTATTGAGCCTTTGCTGTGCAGGTTGCGCACTCAGCTGGGTGGTTTGACCCTGCCGGGGCCCTCCAGTAGTTGTCGTCCACTCGTCTTGTCTGCTTATGCAGACGACGTTAACATTTCATCACATCCCACAGGGATGTACAGTGTTTGGTGGACACTCTGTCTGTTTATGAAAAAGCATCTTGTGCACGGGTAAACTGGGGCAAAAGTGAGGGTTTATTGGTGGGGCAGTGGACACATCAAGACATTCCTCATCTACCTGGAGGTCTTCTGTGGGGGAAAGCCGGTCTTAAAGTGTTGAGGGTGTTTTTGGGTTCTGAGGACTTTGAAAGCAAGAACTGGGAGGGATTTAAGGAGAAGGTGTGTGCCCGTTTTTCTAAATGGAATTAGTTGCTACCACAGCTGTCATATAGGGGAAGAGTTCTGGTCGCCAATAATCTGGTCGGTTCGGCTCTTTGGCATAGACTTATCGCTTTGACACCGCCCAGGAGCCTGGTGGAGGAGGTCCAGAAGATGATCGTGGGCTTCTTTTGGTCTGGTCGACACTGGGTGCATGCGGCTGTTCTCTACCTGCCTGTTGCCGAGGGAGGACAGGGCCTGGTTGACATACAGTCCAAGATCACCTGTTTTAAGCTTCAGACTGCGCAATGGTTCCTCTATGGATGTGGCCCCTGCTGGATGGACACTGCAAAACTGCTCCTGAGGAGAGTTGGCCGCTTGGGCTACGACAAGCAGCTTTTCCTCGTGAAATCCGGGGAGGTTGACTTTACTGGACTTACTGCCTTTTATGCCTCTGTCTTGCATGCATGGCAAGTCTTCGCTGTAGCCCGTATTCCTGAGGAGACACCAGGTATGTGGCTGTTTGAGGAACCGTTGTTTTTCAATGGATTCATGGACACTCAAATGCTGCAGTCTTTCAGTCTGCGAACCTGTTTAAGAGAGGCAGGCTGCACCAAGCTTGGCCATCTGATGAAGATGTCAACCACGTCCATAGAAACGCTGAGGCGGAAAGCCAATATTACATCTGTCAGACTGGTGCATAGGGTGGTGAAGGAAGTGTGTGCTTCCCTGTCACGACCACTGAGAGCCTTTGTGGAAAACCACACTCTTTCTGATCAATGGGATGAGGACAGTGTGTTCAGCTTTCCTGCCCTTTCCATAAGTCCAGCAGTGGGAGAGTGGCAGGAGGAAGAAGACCACCTGCTGTCTTTCAGAACTCCTCGTCTGGGCAAGTTCCAGGCTGTAGGGAAGAAGGCGGCGTATCACATCTGTGTGAAAGATTTAAATCTGCGCTCTCTGACGGGGGTAAAAGAGTCGAAGTAGGCGGGGTTTTTGGGGCCGGGATTCTCCCCAAAAGGCAGCTAGCGCTCCATGTACAAGCCCCCTATAGAGAAACGGACAGCAGATCTCCAGTGGAGGATTGTGCATGGGGCAATAGCTACAAACAAATACAGAGCACACCTGGATCCTAGTGTTGGGGAGGGTTGTTTGTTTTGTTCACAAGTCGAGACCCTGGAGTACTTGTTTGTTGGATGTTTTCATTTGTCTGGGCTTTTTGATCTTTTGAAAGTTTGGTTTCATGATTTTGGTGAGTGTTTTTCTTTTTGTTTGTTTATTTATGGTCCGAAGTACAAAGTGGCAAAGAAGTCTGTGCATATTTTGATAAACTTCCTGTCTGGTACCGCTAAACTTGCCATTTGGCTGACGAGGAAAAACTGGACTATTAACACTCGCAATGTGGACCCCGTGTCTGTTTTTAAGGCCCTGTTAAAAGTCAGACTCCGGGTGGAGTATTCGTATTATAAAATGGTGGACAATTTGGAGGAGTTCACCAACAAATGGACTGTTGGGAGTGTTTTGTTGTCTGTGGGGGAGGGGGATGAGTTATGTTTGAATTTTTGAAATGTGGAACACTTGGGTGGAATGATGGTATGATGGTGATTTTATATTTTTGAATTGTACAATAAAGGGACTTTTTAAACGTCTCTTCTCTTCTCTTCTCGCGTTTCCGCTTCCAGTGGGTGCGAGTGAGAGCGTGAGTGAGGAGGTGTTGGGTGTGTGAATGAGAAGTTTTGGATTATACTTCTTCACAACGTTTGGACTTTTCCTTTATCCTTTGTTATTGGCTGCATATTCAGGTAAGTTTATTTCAGTCTTTTGAGTGCGTTTGTGTTTTTGTTTGTGTTTTTTTTGCGTTTTGCTGGAGGATGGCGTCTTTTGAGACACCACCTCCGTCTATCCGGCAGGGAGTGAGGATAGTCCCGCCGGATAGCAGCGTTGCTGTGGAAGAGGTTCTTCTTGCTGTGGGTGAAAAGGTGGGACATGATATGATCTGCTTTGCCTCACGAATGAATAAAGCTGTCGTTGTGTTTTTGACTAGTGAGGAATATGTCCACAGTCTGATTGGGAGCGGTGTTGTAATCGGGGACACGTATGTACAGGTGTCCCCGTTATCTGTTCCATCAATGCGCATCACCGTTTCAGGTGTTCCTCCCTTCATCACTAATGAGCAGTTGGAGACGGAGCTTCGCAGATTTGGGAAATTTGCGGGCCCGTTTAGAACTGTGAGTTTGTGATGTAAGGATAGCAAATTAAAACATGTCAAATCACTTAGGCGCCAGGTGTTCATGTTTTTGGACTCGCCCACTCAAACGCTAGAAGTGTCCTTCCGGCTTAAACATGGGGACGGCTCCTACATGGTGTATGCGAGCTCAGGGCAAATGAAGTGCTTTGAATGTGGAGACGTGGGCCATAAACAGTTTGCTTGTCCGCATAAGCAACGGGCGGAAGGCTCTGATGAAGCCGCAGCTGAAACCAGCGGTGCAGCCTCCGCTCATGCCGCTACTACAGATGACGTTGCAGGGCCTTCCGTCGGTCCTGCTCCGGAGCCTGCTGCTGTGTCTGTGGACAGCCCAGCTGTGGCGCCCGCAGCCCAGCTTACGGTTGGGAGCGTGGCTGGTGATGACGCCCAAACAGTCACTGATGGTGCATCAGAATCTAGCTGTGAGAAAGAGCTTGTAAAATCAGCAGCTGTGGTTCCGGTGGCTGCTAACGTTTCTGAACAGCTGACGGAACAACACCAGTCAGCTGCTGTAAGTGGCGTTCAGGAAACTGCAGATCACGATCAATCAGCTGGGACAGCTGTATCAAACAGTCAATTAAGTTGTGATGAGGAAATGGATTCTGATTCTGATACTGTCTATTGGAGAAACTTGCAGTAAAAGCAAAAGCTTGTACTCACTGGATGAAATAAATGTTTTCCTGAACGAAACCTACAAACGAGCAGTTAAAGTCACTGATTACTTCAGTGACGTCGATAAATTTATTAGACCTGTTAAAGTGCAGGAAAGGCGGGTTGTCCTTGACCTCCTGCATGAGAGAAAACGTTTTCGCCTTAAAAAACACCTAACGGCCCTGCGTAAATCAGCAGGGGGAAAAAAGATCACACGCACCCGACAGATGAAATAACTTAGATGGGTTTGCACAGCACGGTGTTCCTATATATTTACTGCTCTTTGCTGTCTCTCCCTGCCTTCTATCTTCCCTATCTCTCTATGCAAAACATAAAATTAGGAACCCTAAACATCAATGGTGGGAGGGGCAATCATAAGAGGGGATTAGTTAGTGAATTGTTTAGACAAAAGAATCTTAACATTTTGTTTTTGCAAGAAACTCATACCACTTCAGCAGATGAAGTGGACTGGGCTTGCGGTGGAAGGGCCCTTTTTCACTCAGTCATGGTACAAATTTTAGTGCTGGAGTAGCCATTTTGTTTGGGGAATCTGTGAATGCAACAGTTTTATCTGTAGTGGAGGTAGTGAAGGGCAGGCTGCTCTTTGTTAGGGCAGAAATAGAGAATTCCGTGTTTTGTTTGATCAACGTCTATGCTCCAAATCAGAGTTCTGAAAGAACTGCTTTTTTCAATAAACTTAAAAATGAATTGCAGAACTATCACCAAGATCAACTTATTGTTGCTGGTGATTTCAACTGTACCTTAGATTTTACTGTGGATCGAACTAATGCAGAACCTCATCTTCAGTCATCATAAGTTTTAAAAAATATCACTGTACAGTTTGACCTATTGGATACATGGAGAATTAAACATGCAAACACTAGACAGTATACCTGGGTCAGAGTCGTAGATAATATGGTCAGTGCTGCTAGATTAGACAGGATATATGTTTCTCAAAGTTTTGGCCCAGGAATTCTTCGTAGTAACATAAGTCCTGTCGGTTTTACAGATCATCATCTAGCCTCTGTGATGTTAATCATTTCACCACGGGAAAGAACTAGATCCTATTGGCATTTCAACAATAAGCTCCTTCAAGACAACACTTTTTGTCATTATTTTGTGTGTTTCTGGGAACACTGGAGGGCTACAAAGCCTCGTTTTAGTTCCTTAGGACAGTGGTGGGAGGTTGGCAAGGTGCAAATTCGCATTTTTTGTCAGCAGTATACTGCAAACTCAACTGCTATCATCAGAACCAAAGTTTGTGAACTTGAGGACACTGTTAAGAGGCTGGAGGAGAGTTTGATTAGGGATCAGGATTCTACCTCGGGTCCTTTGTTGCAGGAGAAGAGATCAGCCCTGAGCTCTTTGCTGCAGGAAAGAGTGAAGGGAGCACTTGTTAGATCCTGGTTTACTCACCTGAAGGACATGGATGCCCCAACGTCTTTTTTTTTCAATCTGGAGAAGTCTGCCGCAAAAAAGAAATTGATGACTTGCTTAAAACTCCCACATGGTCAAATAACTACAAATCCATCTGAGATGAGGAGCCATGCAGTGGATTTTTATGGGGCCCTGTTTGGTGCAGAGCCATGCTGCATAGAATCTCGAAATCAACTCTTTGAGGGTCTTCCCAAGCTCAGCCCAGAGGAAAGGGCTGCTCTGGACTGCGAACTGACCTTGGATGAGTTAACAGTAGCAGTTAATCAAATGGCTCTGGGACGTGCACCTGGACTTGACGGTCTCTCTTCTGACTTTTTTAAGCACTTTTGGGACATTATAGGATCAGATTTTTATGACGTTCTAATTGACTGTTACAGAACTGGATCTTTGCCTGTTTCCTGTCGGCATGCAGTACTATCCCTGCTGCCTACGAAAGGGGACTTGGCCTTGCTTAAAAACTGGAGGCCCGTTGCTCTTCTTTGCACAGACTACAAGGTGCTTTCTAAAGCCCTATCAAATAGACTAAAAAATGTTTTGGATGTAATCATAGATAGAGATCAAACATATTGTATTCCTGATCGAACCATCCATCCATCCATCCATCGTCTACCGCTTTTCCGGAGGTCCGGGTCGCGGAGGCAGCAGTTCAAGCAGAGAAGCCCAGACTTCCCTCTCCCCAGCCACCTGCTCCAGCTCTTCAGAGGGGATACCAAGGCGTTCCCAGACTAGCTGGGAGACATAGTCTCTCCACCGAGTCCTGGGTCTGCCCCGGGGTCTCCTCCCAGTGGGACGTGCCTGAAACACCTCAAGTGGGAGGCGTCCAGGAGGCATCCTAATCAGATGCCCATACCACCTCAACTGACTCCTTTCAATGTGGAGGAGCAGCGGTTCTACTCTGAGCCTCTCCCGGATGACTGAGCTCCTCACCCTATCTCTGAGGGTGAGTCCAGCAATCCTACGGAGAAAGCTCATTTCAGCCGCTTGTATCCGCGATCTCGTTCTTTCTGTCATTACCCAAAGCTCGTGACCATAGGTGAGAGTAGGAACGTAGATTGACTGGTAAATCGACAGCTTTGCCTTAGAACTAAGCTCCCTCTTCACCACAACAGACCGGTACAACGTCCGCATCACTGCAGATGCTGCTCCAATCCGTCTGTCGATCTCTCGCTCCATTTTCCCCTCACTCGTGAACAAGACCCCAAGATACTTAAACTCCTCCACTTGGGGCAGGAGCCTGTCCCCAACCCGGAGAGGACAATCCACCTTTTTCCGGCTGAGGACCATGGACTCGGACTTGGAGGTGCTGATTCTCATCCCAGCCGCTTCACACTCAGCGGCAAACCGTCCCAGCAAGAGCTGTAGGTCATTGCTGGATGAAGCCAACAGGACAACATCATCTGCAAACAACAGAGATGAGATCCTGTGGTCACCAAGCATGACACCCTCCATTCCCTGGCTGCGCCTAGAAATCCTGTCCATAAAAATTATGAACAGGACCGGTGACAAAGGGCAGCCCTGGCGGAGTCCAACTCTCACTGGGAATGACTCCGACCGAGTGTTGGCAATGCGAACTAAACTCTCACAACGGTCGTACAGAGACCGAATAGCTCGTAACAACAAGCCCGATACCCCATACTCCCGAAGCACCCCCCACAAAAATCCACGAGGGACGCGGTCAAATGCCTTCTCCAAGTCCACAAAACACATGTAAACTGGTTGGGCAAACTCCCACGAACCCTCAAGAATTCTCGAGAGGGTAAAGAGCTGGTCCGATGTGCCACGGCCAGGACGAAAACCACATTGCTCCTCCTGAATCCGAGGTTCGACCAACGGCCGGACTCTCCTCTCCAATACCTTGGCATAGACCTTCCCAGGGAGGCTGAGGAGTGTGATCCCTCTAAAGTTGGAGCACACCCTCCGGTCCCCTTTTTTGAAGAGAGGAACCACCACCCCGGTTTGCCATGCCAAAGGCACTGCCCCCGACCTCCACGCAATGTTGCAGAGGCGTGTCAACCATGACAACCCAACAACATCCAGGGCCTTGAGGTACTCGGGGCGAATCTCGTCCACCCCCGGGGCCCGGCCACCAAGGAGATTTTTAACCACCTTGGCGACCTCAGCCCCTGTGATAGGCGAGTCATCCCCCTCGTCCCCAAACCCTGCTTCCTCTGTGGAAGGCGTATCAGTGGGATTGAGGAGATCCTCGAAGTATTCCTTCCACCGCCCGACGATATCCCCAGTTGAAGTCAACAGTGTCCCATCCGCACCATACACAGTGTGGACGGGGAGCTGCTTTCCCCTCCTGAGCCGCCGAACAGTTTGCCAGAATCTCTTTGAAGCCGACCGAAAGTCTTGTTCCATGGCCTCACCGAACTCCTCCCATACCCGGGTTTTTGCTTCAGCAACCACCCGAGCTGCACTCCGCTTGGCCTGCCGGTACACCTCAGCTGCTTCGGGAGTCCCACAAGCCAACCAAGCTTGATAGGACTCCTTCTTCAGCTTAATGGCCCCCCTCACCACTGGTGTCCACCACTTGGTTCGGGGGTTGCCACCACGAGATGCACCGACCACCTTGCGGCCGCAGCTCTGGGCTGCCGCTTCAACAACAGAGGTGGAGAACATGGCCCATTCAGACTCCATGTCTCCAGACTCCCTCGGAATGTGGTTGAAGTTCTTCCGGAGGTGGGAGTTGAAGACCTCCCGGACAGGGGCCTCAGCCAGACGCTCCCAGCACACCCTCACTATACGTTTGGGTCTACCAGGTCTGAATGGCTTCCTCCCCTGCCATCGGATCCAACTCACCACCAGGTGGTGATCAGTTGACAGCTCTGCACCTCTCTTTACTCGGGTGTCCAAGACATACGGTCGCAGGTCTGATGATACGATAACAAAATCGATCATCGACCTGCGGCCTAGGGTGTCCTGGTGCCAGGTGCACATATGGACACCCTTATGCTTGAACATGGTGTTCGTTATAGACAGACTGTGGTTAGCACAGAAGTCCAATAACTGAACACCACTCGGGTTCAGATCGGGCAGGCCGTTCCTCCCAATCACCCCCCTCCAGGTTTCACTGTCGTTGCCCACGTGCGCATTGAAGTCCCCCAGTAGGACAATGGAGTCTCCAGGAGGAGCACCCTCCAGCACCCCAGTCACAGACTCCAAAAAGGGTGGGTACTCTGAAACATCATTTGGTGCATAGGCACAAATGATGGTCAGGACCCGTTTCCCAACCCGAAGGCGCAGGGAAGCAACCCTTTCGTCCACCGGGGAAAACTCCAATATAGAGGCAGCAAGGTGGGGCGATACAAGAATACCTACCCCTGCTCGTCGCCTCTCGCCCGGGGCAACTCCAGAAAAGGCCAAGCTCCAGCCCCTCTCCAGGAGACTGGTTCCGGAACCGGAGCTGTGTGTTGAGGTGAGGCCAACTATATCTAGCCGGTATCGCTCAATCTCGTACACCAGCTCAGGCTCCTTCCCCACCAGAGAGGTGACATTCCACGTACCAAAAGCCAATTTAGAAAGCTTGGGATCAGTCCGCCAAGGTCTCCGCCTTTGACTGCCACCTAATCCACATAGCACCGGACTTCCATGATCCCTCCTGCAGGTGGTGAACCTACTGGAGGGCGGACCCATGTAACTCCTTCGGGCTGAGCCCGGCCGGGTCCCATGGGTGGAAACCCGGCCACCAGACGCTAGCCTTCGAGCCCCTCCCCCAGGCCTGGCTCCAGGGTGGGGCCCCGGTAACCCCATACCGGGCGGGGTACACTGAATCCTTGATATACAATTTATCATGAGAGTCTGTTGGATCGTTCTTCGTCTGGCCCTTCACCCAGGACCAGTTTGTCTTGGGAGACCCTATCAGAGGCAAATTGCCCCGGACAACATAGCTCCTGGGATCACTGGGGCACGCAAACCCCCCCACCACGATAAGGTGACGATCCATGAGGGTCCATGACGATCCATGACGATCCATGAACCTGATCGAACCATTATGGACAATATTTTTCTCATACGTGATGTTCTTAATCTTAGTAAATGTTATGATTTAAAGTTTGGTATTGTGTCTTTGGACCAGGAAAAAGCTTTTGATAGGGTTGACCATTCCTATTTGTTTTCCACACTTAAGGGGTTTGGTTTTGGCAATATTTTTTTGACATGGGTTAATATGTTATATACTGGAGCTGAGTGTTTGGTAAAATTGGGGGCAGGGCTGAGTCGGCCAATCCCTGTACATCGGGGAATAAGGCAGGGTTGTCCGATCTCGGGTCAACTGTATAGCTTGGCTATTGAGCCTTTGCTGTGCAGGTTGCGCACTCAGCTGGGTGGTTTGACACTGCCGGGGCCCTCCAGTAGTTGTCGTCCACTCGTCTTGTCTGCTTATGCAGATGACATTAACATTTTCATCACATCCCACAGGGATGTACAGTGTTTGGTGGACACTCTATCTATTTATGAAAAAGCATCTTCTGCAAGGGTAAACTGCGGCAAAAGTGAGGGTTTATTGGTAGGGCAGTGGACACATCAAGACATTCCTCATCTACCTGGAGGTCTTCTGTGGGGGAAAGCCGGTCTTAAAGTGTTGGGGGTGTTTTTGGGTTCTGAGGACTTTGAAAGCAAGAACTGGGAGGGATTTAAGGAGAAGGTGTGTGCCCGTTTTTCTAAATGGAATTGGTTGCTACCACAGCTGTCATATAGGGGAAGAGTTCTGGTCGCCAATAATCTGGTCGGTTCGGCTCTTTGGCATAGACTTATCGCTTTGACACCGCCCAGGAGCCTGGTGGAGGAGGTCCAGAAGATGATCGTGGACTTCTTTTGGTCTGGTCGACACTGGGTGCGTGCGGCTGTTCTCTACCTGCCTGTTGCTGAGGGAGGACAGGGCCTGGTTGACATACAGTCCAAGATCACCTGTTTTAGGCTTCAGACTGCGCAACGGTTCCTCTA
The DNA here is from genome assembly GCA_020510985.1 of Pholidichthys leucotaenia. Taxonomy (NCBI): domain Eukaryota; kingdom Metazoa; phylum Chordata; class Actinopteri; order Cichliformes; family Pholidichthyidae; genus Pholidichthys; species Pholidichthys leucotaenia. The sequence continues at coordinate 244,786,255 of CM035845.1, read as the reverse complement.
TTGATGTGGCCCCTGCTGGATGGGCAGTGCAAGACTGCTCCTGAGGAGAGTTGGCCGCTTGGGCTATGATAAGCAGCTTTTCCTCGTGAAATCCGGGGAGGTGGACTTTACTGTACTTTCTGCCTTTTATGCTTCTGTCTTGCATGCATGGCAAGTCTTCACTGTAGCCCGTATTCCTGAGGAGACACCAGGTATGTGGCTGTTTGAGGAACCGTTGTTTTTCAATGAATTCATGGACACTCAAATGCTGCAGTCTGTCAGTCTGCGAACCTGTTTAAGAGAGGCGGGCTGCACCAAGCTTGGCCATCTGATGAAGATGTCAGCCACGTCCATCGAAACGCTGAGGCGGAGAGCCAATATTACATCTGTCAGACTGGTGCATAGGGTGGTGAAGGAAGTGTGTGCTGCCCTGCCATGACCACTGATAGCCTTTGTGGAAAACCGCACTCTTTCTGATCAATGGGATGAGGACACTGTGTTCAGCTTTCCTGCCCTTTCCATAAGTCCAGCAGTGGGAGAGTGGCAGGAGGAAGAAGACCACCTGCTGTCTTTCAGAACTCCTCTGGGCAAGTTCCAGGCTGTAGGGAAGAAGGCGGTGTATCACATCTGTGTGAAAGTTCTAAATCTGCGCTCTCTGACGGGGGTGGGGGTGAAAGAGTCGAAGTGGGCGGGGTTTATGGGGCCGGTATTCTCCCCAAAAGGCAGCTGGCGCTCCATGTACAAGCTCCCTATAGAGAAACGGACAGCAGATCTCCAGTGGAGGATTGTACATGGGGCAATAGCTACAAATAAATACAGAGCACACCCGGATCCTAGTGTTGGGGATGGATGTTTGCTTTGTTCTCAAGTTGAGACCCTGGAGCACTTGTTTGTTAAATGTTTTCATTTATCTGGGCTTTTTGATCTTTTGAAAGTGTGGTTTCATGATTTTGGTGAGTGTTTTTCTTTTGGTTTGTTTATTTATGGTCCGAAGTACAAAGTGGCAAAGAAGTCTGTGCATATTTTGATAAACTTCCTGTCTGGTACCGCTAAACTTGCCATTTGGCTGACAAGGAAAAATCGGACTATTAACACTGGCAATGTGGACCCTGTGTTTGTTTTTAAGGCCCTGTTAAAAGTCAGACTCCGGGTGGAGTATTCTTATTATAAAATGGTGGACAATTTGGAGGGGTTCACCAATAAATGGACTGTTGGGAGTTTTTTGTGTTCTGTGGGGGAGGGGGATGAGTTATGTTTGAATTTTTGAAATGTTGACTACTTGGGTGGAATGATGGTATGATGGTGATTTTATATTTTTGAATTGTACAATAAAGGGTCTTTTTAAACGTCTCCTCTCTTCTCTTCTCTTCATTTGAAGGTCTTTTACTTTTTTATTCACCAATTGTGTGAAAAACTGTCACTGTCTGTTGCTGTTTTCAGAAAAGTATATCTAGTTGATGAGCATTTCATAATAAAAACACAAAACAGTAACAACCATTTTAATTGAACCGCAGTAATGGGCTTTCATTTTGAAATAATTAAGGAAATGTTTAGTTATGTAGTCTATGGAAAAAAAACAAAAAACAAAACAAACTGTAGAGGAGCTTGAAAGAACGAGGCGGTATGATATATAAACCAAAGTTTATTATCAGCTCTCCTAACAAGTCTCATCTAAGTGCAGAAGCAGCAGAAGGAAAAAGAGACGGAATACCTCCGGCTCTCTGACTTTATACTTGCACATAACAAAAGACATGCCTATCAAAGGCTGACATCCCTCATTATCTTAATCCCCCCATTGTCTTGGTACTTCCTCTCTTCGCCCTGGGGGGGTGAGGGTAGCTCCTCCGGTCATCACCGCAGTGTCTGGGAACGTCTTTGTTCTTCACTGGCGGGTGAGAGTCTTTGTCCTTTCAGAGGTGTGAAGTCGCCTTACATATGTAATCACCAAACATTCCCACATGCTTCAACATATGTAGGTTATGGAATATATGATTAATATAGCCCACAACCCCCCCCCCAAACGACTAAGAAAAGACAATAGAAAAATTCACAGTTTAAGATAATTACTACGACATACTAACTGTTACACCTCTTGCCACAGAAGAAACTTTCCAGCAGCCATGCTCCTAAGAGAGTTCAGTGGTAATCATAACAGCATAGTAAAATCATAAGTCAGTCCTAAACTGTTACAGCACAATTAGTGAACAACTGTGGAGTAGTTTGCATCAGTCCCTGTGCTGTCTGGGTTTTAATCTTCTCCCAAAACTGCTGTGGGTTCGTTTAGGCGTCCTGCTGGGACCTTCTTGTAAGGAATCTGCAGCGTGGGAAGCAGAGTGGTTAATTGTTCCCTGCAGGGGGGCTGAGTCTTTTCTCTTGGGGGGTCTACCCCGCCGAGGTGCTCTCGCCAACAGTGCAGGCTCGTCTTTCAACAAGAAGGCAGGTTTAAGTCTGTCAATGCTGACTGTTTCTTTTCTATCCCCAAAATCAAGCACAAAGTGTTTATCACCAGGTTCCAGCACTCTGAATGGCCCATCGTATGGTGGGCGGAAAGTTGGTTTTAAAGCTTCATGTCTAACAAAAACAAATTCAGCGTTCTTTAAAGCTTGTGGGACAAAAACCCGTGGAAAGGAGTGATGAGCTGGACCGGGGAGAGAGTCCGATCCGTTGCTGCCTAAAAACCTTGGGACTGGAAGATGCCCTGGCTCTGGGTTCTCTGGTAAAAATTCACCTGGGAGCCTGAGAGGTTGTGCAAAAACTAATTCTGCCGGAGAGGCGTCTAGATCCTCTTTAGGCGCAGCACGCAACCCCAATAAAACCCAGGGAAGTTTATTTACCCAATTTGTATCCGTTAGTGAGGCTCTGAGGGCGGCTTTTAAAGACCTGTGAAAACGCTCGCATAACCCATTAGCCTGAGGGTGATAAGCGGTGGTGCGATGAATTGTTGCCCCTAAGCTGCTGGACATGGCTGACCAAAGCTCCGAGACAAATTGAGGTCCTCTATCGGACGTGATGTCCGATGGGACGCCAAAACGTGCCACCCAGTTTGTCAAAAAAAAACGCGAGCGACTTCCTCTGCTGTAGTTGACGCTAGAGGGACTGCCTCTGGCCAGCGCGTGGTGCGGTCTATCATTGTTAACAGATGTGTGAAACCTTGGGAGGAAGGTAGTGGCCCCACGAGGTCGACATGAACGTGGTCGAACCTTCTAGCAGAGATCGGAAAAGGCTCCAGAGGGGCTTTTGTGTGTCTGTGTATTTTGGCCCGCTGACAAGAAATGCAAGTTTTTGCCCATTCTTTTACGTTTTTGCGCAGGCCTGGCCACACAAACTTTTCGGCGACCATTTTAACCGAGGCGCGCACACCTGGGTGCGCGAGGGAGTGAATTGAGTCGAAAATACGGCGGCGCCATGTGGCTGGGACTAACGGGCGAGGTCGGCCGGTTGAAATATCGCATATTAGGGGGGGCACGCCGTCGCGTAAACCCTTTTCCTCCAGCCTTAACCCTGTTGGTCCAGACAGGAGTGCGCGCACGTCCGCGTCACTGCTTTGTTCCTCTGCCATGGCTGCATAATCTATCCCTGCATGGATAGGTGCTGCGTATGTGTCCGCGTTAGTGAAAAGTTCTGCGGCTGAGGCAGTATAATCTTTCTCCTCGCGCTCTGGTGATGTCACAGTGCGACAGAGGCAGTCTGCTACCACGTTAAGTTTGCCTGCCACATGTTGAATGTCTGTGGTGAACTCTGAAATCGCAGCCAGCTGTCTTTGTTGCCTGCCTGACCATGGTTCTGAAATTTTAGCCATAGCAAAGGTGAGTGGTTTGTGGTCTATAAAAGCCGTGAAACTAACTAACTAACTAACTAACTAACCTGCACTTATATAGCGCTTTTCTAGTCACAAAGACCACTCAAAGCGCTTTCATTAATACTAACCCTCTATTCTAAGGGCCTATAGGAAACAGATATCTAGGGACAATTTAGAACAGCCAATTAACCTAACATGCATGTTTTTGGCATGTGGGAGGAAACCGGAGAAATCCCGGAGTAAACCCACGCAACACGGGGAGAACATGCAAACTCCACACAGATCACTGTTGGTCGGGGGCTGGGATCGAACCCATGATCCCACGATCCCCACAATCCCCCGGCCAAGGGTAAACTGTGCTGCCGCAGTGCTAACCACTGCGCCACCGTGCAGCCACCGTGTAAACTCCGCCCTTCTAACCAGAACTGGAAGTGGCGGATGGATAAATGAAGCGCTAGCAGCTCCCTGTCAAAAGTGCTGTACTTATGCTCAGTTTGGTTTAGCGATTTGCTGAAGAATGCTAAAGGTTGCCAGATCCCGCTGACATGTTGTTCTACAACTGCCCCTATCGCTAGGTCCGAAGCGTCTGTGGTTAGCACAATGCGGGCCGAGGGATCGGGGTGAACTAACAATGTGGCATTAGCTAGAGCGCTCTTTACTTCCGCGAAGGCGCGTTCGCGCTCCTGGGTCCATTCGACCGAGTTGGAAGCTTTGTTTTTTCTGAGTGCGTCATATAGGGGCTGCATGAGCTGAGCTACGTGGGGGGGGGGGGAACGGTTGTAAAAATTAACCATTCCTAAAAATTCTTGTAGCGATTTGACCGTTTGTGGCCGTGGGAAACTTTTTATCGCGTGAACTTTGTCTGGAAGTTGAACTGCCCCTTTCGGAGAGACTTTGTGTCCTAAAAAATCAATTTGGGACACGCCAAATTTGCATTTGGCTGGATTGATTATTAACCCGTGCTCTTCTCGTCTCTGAAAAACCGTAGTGAGGTGCTGCTCGTGTTCTTCCTCAGACGAGCTGGCTACCAGCATGTCGTCGAGGTAGACGAAAACAAAAGGAAGGTCGCGTAATACCGCGTCCATCATCCGCTGAAAAGTTTGAGCAGCGCCTTTGAGGCCGAAAGGCATTTGCAGAAATTCAAAAAGGCTGAAAGGGGTTATTATAGCTGTTTTAGGAATGTCCTCTGCTCGAACTGGGACTTGATGATAACCGCGGACCAGGTCTATTTTTGAAAAAATTTGCGCACCCGCCAGATGTAGTGAAAAATCCTGAATGTGAGGAATTGGGTAGCGGTCATGCGCTGTCGCATTGTTTAATCTGCGGTAATCTCCGCACGGTCTCCAAGAACCGTCGGGTTTCGGAACCACGTGAAGTGGTGAGGCCCAAGGGCTCTTCGAGCGTCTAACAATGCCTAATTTTTCAAGGGTAGTAAACTCGTCCCGAGCTATGTTGAGCTTGGCCGCGTCTAAGCGGCGAGCTTTGGCAAATACGGGTGGGCCCGTTGTGGGAATAAAGTGTTCAACCCCGTGTTTAGCCACAGTGGCTGAGAATTTGGGAATTGTGAGTGCTGGAAATTGGGTGAGGAGTTGCTCAAACTTACCTCCTGCCGTGGTGACGCTAGCCTGCACAGGTGGTGGAGAAACTCTGGCTGAGCAGGGAATAGAAGCAAAGGACAGTGCATTAACCAAGCGTCTATTCGCTAGATCCACTAATAACCCATGTGCACACAAAAAATCTGCGCCTCACAAGTTAAAACTCACCGCCGCTACAACAAATGTCCATCTGTAGTTGCGGCCGTGGATGTGGAGATGCAGGCTCTTTTTGGCGAAAGTGTCAATGTTGGAGCCGTTGGCTGCCACCGCTCCGTTGCCCCGGGTGCCCATGGCTCGATCTGCTTGGGAGGGCATGACGAAACTCAGTTGAGCTCCTGTGTCAATAAGGAACTGCTTGCCGGAGTGTCCATCCGTCACATATAACAGCTTACTCTTCTCGCCGAGAACCGCTGCTGTTAACGGCTCTCGGCTTTGGCGTTTCCCGAAATCGTAAATTTGCAGGGGGGAACGCATTTGCGGGCCTTCTCGGTGAAACGGTGGTGATAATAACAGACGTCGCTCCGTCTGTTACGTTTTGGCCGTGTCGCTGTCACCACGGGCTGGATCTGCTCAGTGGGTTGTGGCTCTTCGTGGTTCTGGGCATCAGCGTTGAGGTCTGTGGATGCTGCTGTGGGTGTCTGCTCCTTGCAGGCGTTGACGAGCTGTTGAGCTTCATTGGCGAGCACGCGGAAGTCTTGCTGGGTGCTGCATCTCATGTTGGCGAGTGTCCCTCTCATGTGTGGCGGCAGCGTGCTGAGGAATATGAATTGGAAGAGGAAGTTGTCATTGTCCTCTTCTTTAAGCTGCAGCAAATCCTCCATGAGGGCTTTAGGTTTGCACCCTCTGTGGCCGTGTGGCCTCTCAATCCCTTCTGCTGGGGGGGAAAGTCGTCCATCTGTTCCCCTGTCTGCGTGGGCGCTGGCGTCTGCCTGGGTCGCCACAGATGAGTCGATCGCGGGGGAACGCCTCAGGTCCATACTCGCATCAGGGGTCACCAGTGTAGAAGAGCTTGAAAGAACAAGGCGGTATGATATATAAACCAAAGTTTATTATCAGCTCTCCTAACAAGTCTCATCTAAGTGCAGACGCAGCAGAAGGAAAAAGAGAGCGAATACCTCCGGCTCTCTGACTTTATACTTGCACATAACAAAAGACATGCATATCAAAGGCTGACATCCCTCATTATCTTAATCCCCCCATTGTCTTGGTACTTCCTCTCTTCGCCCTGGGGGGGTGAGGGTAGCTCCTCCGGTCTCCACCGCAGTGTCTGGGAACGTCTTTGTTCTTCACTGGCGGTTGAGAGTCTTTGTCCTTTCAGAGGTGTGAAGTCGCCTTACATATGTAATCACCAAACATTCCCACTTGCTTCAACATATGTAGGTTATGGAATATATGATTAATATAGCCCACACAAACTAAAAAAACTTTACACTAATTCAGAATCAGTCCGATCAAGTCTAGTCAATCCAACATTTAAGGTGTAATAATTTTTAAGGTTACGGAACAGGAAATCAAGATTTGTTTCTCATTTTTAAGGATAATTATATAATGTTCTTTTCTAACTATAGTGAATGTTGAAAATTTAAAAGGCGACTAAGAAGAGCACTTTGGACATTAAGAGAAAAGGGGCAGGGGCTCAAGCCCCTAAAGTACCCCCCAACCCCACCTCCCAGCACGTGCATGTTTGAGAATCTTCTCCAGTTCTTTTTGTTTAAAAATAGGACCAGTTTTTGAGAGGCCAAGCTCCTTTCTATTTTTTTTAATTGACAATGAATAGGAAGGAATCCGATAAATTCCTGTCTAAGAATGTCATTCTAAAGTATTTTTTGAGCAAAATGTGCATGCAATTTCATTTTTCTTTTAAACACTAAAACTAAACCAATCTTTATCCGAGCTTTCATTACCCTCTGGAATATTGCACCACATGTCTTTCTAATTTCTGGCTGACTTGTGGCATTTAGACTATATTGGTGACAAAATTTAAATCAATGTGGAAAGCATCATTCAGATTCAGGGTAGAGAGATGCCCATCTTCCAACCCTCCAGCTTTTCCTTTGACCAAATTTATTTTTTCTTTTAATGTGGTACTCCAAGTTAACTCTCAGTTGCTTTTTAGTTTCCCCATGTCTGGCTTATATTTCTTTTTAATTGATATTTTATACATAATTATTACTTTAATTTGTAAGACTCACCAAACTCTGATACTCAACAAGTGTTGAGTGAAACTTTTTTTTCTGATGTGCACAGGTGAAATGGGGGCAAATCAGATAATTACATTTAAACACAGACTTGCATATACGTTGTACAATCAAGGTTGTACAGTATATTATTCCTCAGTGTGTAAAATGTAAAGAAACCTTTACCTGCTTAGGGCCCTTTTACATAGACAGAGATCACTGGGTGACCACTGAGAGATTAAAAATTGGCCCAATCTTTCAATGATCTCCTAAAGCCTTGAAAAAGCCTTTTCTATGTAGATGTTTGGGAGATCATTGTGCGATTTTAATGGTGAGTGATAGAGATCTTTTAATTATTCACACTCATTTTTAAAAATTAATCACAATTAATCATGAGAAATTTTAACGAATTAACTAGTTAACTGTGGTTAATCACAGGAAAGATGATGGGCAGGGATGAAGCAACTGTGCATAAGCACAATAGCTACACATGCAGGGGTGCTTGAAAGTTTGAGAACCCTTTAGAAATTTCTGCATAAATTTGGCCTAAAACATCAAATTTTCACACAAGTCCTAAAAGTAGATAAAACCCAATTAAATAAACAAGACAAAAATTTTACTTTTTCATTTATTTATTGCGTAAAATGATTCAATATTACACATCTGTGAGTGGCAAAAGTTTATGAATCTGTAGGATTAGCAGGTAATTTGAAGGTGAAATTACAGTCGGGTGTTTTCAATCAGTGGGATCACAGGCCCACCCTGTTTTATTTAAAGAATCTTTTATTTAAAGATCTATGAAAGTGTCTTGGGATGTCTAAATGGGTTAGGACTTGCTGGGGTGGAATGCAGAAATGAGCACCTACATTTCCACTGAAATACCCCACTCATAGCACAGCGTCTCTCCAATAGCCTCTCCTAACCAAATCCTACTGTCTGGCTTCTTGTGCCGACCCTGTTTTCACTAAATGACAGAGGGTGTCAGTGAGTCTCTGGCGCTATAACCAGGTTGCTCTGGGTAGGTGGGGCTCGTCAGACTTGGGTGTCAGTCCACCTAGGAGAAGGACCACTCTGATTTCAAATCCGGGCAGGTGGTGCCCGTTAGCCTTGGCCAGCAAACTACCTAGGAGAAGGTAAACTCTGATTCCAAACCTCCGCTGCCTTGTGGCTATACCTGATTACAGGTAAGGCTTCGGGAGTAAACCTCGAGGATAAATCCAGAGTGGAGCCCTGAGGCGGTTGGCAGATGCTCAGCACTACTTCCGGTAACTCCTGCAGTGGAACTGGTCCCAAACTGTATTGGATCATCCTTTCCTTTGGACTCAGCCAGTGACACCGAGAGGGGGACACTAACATATGGGCAGCCCAGTGTCTCCATACTACCCTGCCCAGGCTTTTTAGCGTAAACTGAAGAGGCTACTCCAGCGGTGTTGCAAGATTCTGGCACAACACAGGACGAGGCAGTTACCGGTTATAAGCTCCAACTGATTGGCATAGGGAGGAGCTCCAGGGGTCTTGTCCGATGGTGGGAGAAGCCTTCGCAGCTTCATTGGGCAGCTACCGCCCACCTCAAGCTGGGCAGCCCCCAGCCAGTAAGGTGCCGCCCCGCCATGGCTTGCCTGCTCTACTGGGTGCGTAGAGCTTAGGGGTCTCTCCTGACAAGCAAGCGTCAATCTGCACCAGGCAGTCAAAAGGAAAAACATACAAAGACTCCAGCTCTTCGATTTGCAAGCTGGAACGTTCGCGCCATGCGCCCCGGACATACCGCTGCTCTCCAACAAATGGATGACTCTTGCAAGACCGCCATCATCAATAAGAAACTGGCACAACTTAACATCAATGTTGCCTGCCTTCAGGAAACTCACCTGGCCGACAGCGGCTCTCTTAGAGAATCAGACTACACCTTTTATTGGCAGGGCCTGTCCCAGGACGAGTCCAGGCAGCATGGTGTAGGTTTTGCAGTGGGGAACTCGCTGATCACCACCACAGAAACCCCTACAGGATGGTCTGAAAGAATCCTCGTCCTCCGCATGAAGACATCATCGGGCTTTGTGAACATCCTTTCTGTGTATGGCTCGACCCTCACGTCCACTCCAGAAGCCGAAGATCAGTTCTATGAGGCTCTAGAGGAAGTACTATCTAGAATCCCCTGTTCTGAAAGCTTATTTTTGCTAGGCGACTTCAGTGCTCACGTCGGAACAGACTGACAAGTGTGGCCATCCTGTCTTGGCCACTTTGGCATAGGCAGGATGAACGAGAGTGGACAGAGGCTGTTGGAATTCTGTTGTCATCACGGCATCTGCATAAAAAAAACTCCTACTTCAAGTGTAAAGAGCTGTGGAAAGTGTCTTGGAGACACCCCCGGTCCCGTCACTGGCACCGGCTAGATCTTGTCATCACCAGAAGAGCGGACCTCAGCAGTCTTCTTCACACGAGAAGCTATCACAGCGCTGATTGTGATACAGATCATTCCCTTGTTGCCAGTAAGGTCAGACTGAAGCCAAGGAAGATCCACCATGCCAAGACTAAGGGTGGTCCCCGCATCAACACCTGCGGAATTTCCGATCTGATCAAGTCTCAGACCGTCGCTGACAGCTTTCAGAGGAAACTTGAAGCTCACCTTCAGTCCGATATCCCAGGCGACGTGGACAGCAAATGGAACCACCTTTGCAACGCCATCTATGACTCAGCCATGACCGCATTTGGAAAGAAAGAACGCAAGAATGCTAACTGGTTTGAGGCTCACTGGGATGAAATGCAGCCAGTCACAGAGGCCAAAAGAAAAGCACTGCTGACTCACAAGCAGAACCCTTGCCCTGGCACACGTGACACCCTTCAAGCAGCAAGGAGCAAGGCACAGCAGATTGCCCGTCGTTGTGCCAGTGAGTACTGGCAGAACCTGTGCACCAACATCCAGGTAGCTGCCGATTGCGGATATGCCAAAGGAATGTATGAGGACATCAAAACAGCTACCGGCCCCACAAGCATCAGAAAAGCACCGCTCAAAGCCAAGACAGGCGAAGCCATCACCGACAAGAGCAAGCAACTTCAGCATTGGGTCGAGCATTATCTTGAATTGTACTCGATCCAGAACATCATGACAGACGTTGGCCTCGACGCCTTGCATGGCCTACCAGTCATGGAAGAGCCTGACAAAATTCACATGCTGGAAGAGCTCGGCAAAGCTGTAGACTACCACCCCTGTGGCAAGGCTCCAGGGAAAGACGCTATCCCCCAGAAGTTCTGAAACATAGGAAAACAGCCATCTTGCAGTCAGTATATGATCTCCTCTGCCTTTGCTGGGAGCAAGGTCACATTCCCCAAGATATGAGAGATGCCAACATAGTCATGCTGTATAAGAACAAAGGTGACCGCAGTGGCTGCAACAATTACTGCGGCATCTCTCTTCTGAGCAGAGTTCTGTTCCGCCTCCAGAGCCTCGCCTTGCGAGTCTGTCCTGAGTCCCAGTGTGGCTTCAGAGCCGGAAGGTCCACAGTGGATATGATCTTCTCCCTCCGTCAGCTGCAGGAGAAGTGTTGAGAGCAGCAGCAGCCATTGTTCCTTGCGTTTGTGGACCTGACCAAAGCCTTTGACTTAGTTAGTCGAAGCGGACTTTTCCAGATCCTGCGAAAGATTGGTTGTCCCCCAAAGCTCCTTGCAATCATCTCCTCCTACCACATGGACATGCTTAGTACTGTTTGCTCTGATGGAGCCACCTCAGATGCCTTCCCAGTTAGCAGTGGAGTGAAGCAGGGTTGCATTCTAGCACCGACTCTCTTTGGGATTTTTTTTCTCAATGCTCCTCCACTACGCCTTTGCTGACTGTCCTGAAGGTGTCTATGTCCGCATGAGATCAGATGGAAAACTCCTCAACATCGCAAGACTTCCTGCTAAAACCAAAGTCTACGAGGTCCTCATACGTGAGCTGCTGTTTGCAGACGACACTGCTCTAGCATTGCACAGCGAGGAGGGCCTGCAGCACCTGGTCGGCAAACTGTCCCACGCCTGCAAGGAGTTTGGGCTCATGATCAGCCTTAAGAAAACCAACATCATGGTGCTGTCTCCTCTCCTGTCATTACCATTGACAACACATAGCTGGAGGTTGTGGACACCTTCACCTACCTAGGGTCCACTGTTTCAAACACGCTCTTGCTGGACACTGAGATCAGCTCCCGAATCGTCAAAGCAGCTGCTGGCATGGCCAAACTAAACAAGCGTGTGTGGAACAACAATCTGCTGAGTTTGAAGACCAAGTTACTCGTATACCAAGCTTGCATCCTGTCCACTCTCTGTATGGCAGCAAGTCCTGGACAGCCTATGCCAGGCAGGAGAACCGGTTAAACGAGTTCCACCTCCGCTGTCTTTGGCTCCTTATGCACCTCAAGTGGCAGGACAGAGTCCCCAACACCGAGGTCCTTGAGCGCGCTGACTTGCCAAGCATCCCTGCATTTCTCAGCCAGAGATGACTCCGGTGGCTCGGCCACGTGCACTGCATGGAGACTGACTGTCTGCCGAGAGAAATCCTTTACAGAGAATTGCGGGTGGGCGACCGCCATGTGGGCCGACCGCTGTTGCGTTTTAAAGATGTCTGCAAACGCAACATGCGGTGTGTGCAGATCAACACCAATAACTGGGAGGTTTTTGCCAAAGATCGAGCCACCTGGCGCCACAGTGTCAAAGAGGGTGTTCTCAAGATGGAAGAGAACACGAGAGTCCAGATGGCGACGAAGTGTGCGGCAAGGAAAGAACATGCAGCATCAGCACGTGCACCATCAGTCTTCATCTGCGCCAACTGCTCCAAAGACTGCCACTCAAGGATTGGGCTGTATAGTCATTCCATGCGCTGCTCCAACCCTTGATGCGCTAACCATCGCCTCTTCAAGACGAGGATGCCAGAGAGAGATGAAAGTGTCAACACATGTTTGTGGAAGTGTATCACAGCACGGACAAAGGAGATTTCTGAGGATCTCAGAAAAAAGGTGGTTGATGCTTATCAGGCTCATAAAGGCTATAGAACCATTTTAAAGAGGTTGTACTTCACCAATGCACAGTAAGACCGATTGTGCACAAATGGAGGGAATTTAAGACCATTGTTACCATCCCCAGGAGTGGTCGACCAACTAAGATCACTCCAAGAGCAAGACATGTAATAGTCGTGAGGCCACAAAGGACCCCAGGATAACTTTTAATGCAACTGAAGGTCTCTCTCATTGGCTAATGTTAATGTTCATTTGTCAATGACAAAGTAAAATACTGTATTGTGTCTCATTTATTTTATTGGGTTCTCTTTACCTACTTTTAGGACCTGTGTGAAAATCTTATGATGTTTTAGGTCATATTTATGCAGAAATGTAGAAAATTCTAAAGGATTCACAAACTTTCAAGCACCACTATAAACAGTTACTTTTTCAACACATATACTTCTTTACCTCAGAAATGTTTTAGAATATGGCGATCAGCCTTGAGCATAACTTGAAAGTGCTGCCTACATTCAAAAGTATAAATAGATTGGGAGAATGATGACTTTGTTGAGGGCTCCTTGAGCACTACTCAGGAATCTTATCAATCTCCTAGTGATATCTCAGCAATCTTTCAAGGATCTCTCAGTGATCTTTCAATGAACACCAAATTTTTGAGAGATCACCGCAAGATTATTAGGAGATTGATGGAACTGATGAATGCCCCTGAGTGCTGAGTTGAGATTTTTTTTTTTCTTTTGACTGAGTCAAAACGGCCCGTGGAGATCATTGAGGGATCATTGAGAGATCTTTGCAATAGCTGAGAGATGGATGAGAGATCTGGCCATTTTTTTTTTCATTACTCAACAATTTCTCAATGGTATCCACTCCTGTGTAAAGCGGGGCTTATAAGCATTGATACATCTGCATGTCACTCTTGGTTCATTCTTCTACTTAGTAAAAGCTTTTCTCTGCAGTAAGTTCTGTTATTATTATTATTATTTTTTATTGGCATAAATCCTAATTTAGTTTTCTCACTGCTTCTCTGCACCTGCTTTATCAGAAATATTCATGGGTTCCATGGCGTTAATGAAAAGCACTAGTGTACAGTATTGATCCAAGAGTCGAGCAGCTGAAACAAGTATTTGAGTACTTATTTTTATTTTGCATACTTTATTAATCCCAGAGGGAAATTCAGGGCATCCACATGGATGGATGAGGCAGCCATGGTGCAGCACCAATCCCTTCCCTATTCACACATACATTCACACCTAGGGCCACTTTAGAGTCACCAAATAACCAAACTTGCATGTCTCTGGCCTGTGGGAGGAAACCGTAGTACCTGGGGTAAACCCATGCAGACAAGGAGAAAATACGCAAACTCCACACAGAAGGGTAACTGATGGTCAGAGGGTGGGATCGAACCCACAACCTTCTCACTGTGCTGCCACAATGCAAACCACTGCATCACTGAGTTGTCCATGAAAATAATTATGAAATTAATCAGATTGTCTGCAGGCAGACAATTTGTGTATTGATCCTTAAAATCTGTCCAAGATGTAAATGAGGAAAAAAGCATAGCCATCAACTAATCAGCTATGACTGACTGTGTGAGCACAATATCTGAATTACAAAATGAAAAAAAACTAAAATATCTTTCCTGACCAGCATATGATCAAATACGTATGTTATAATTCAAGGGGACCACTTGTCCTTGTTATTTTTTTTTTCTCTTGGCTTTCATTACTGCCATGAATGTGAATACAGTGCATCTGGAAAGTGTTCACAGCGCTTCACTTTTTCCACATTTAGTTGTGTTAAAGTCTTAGTCCAAAAGGGATTAAATCAATTTTTGCCTCAAAATTCTTCACAAAATACCTCCTGATGACAATGTTATTTTTTTTTTTTAGATTTTTGCAAATTTATTAAAAAAAAACCCCAAAAACTGAGAAATCACATGTACATAAGTATTCACCGCCTTTGCTATGAAGCTCAAAATTGAGCTCAGGTGCATCCTGTTTCCACTCATCATCCTTCAGATGTTTCTACAGCTTAACTGGAGTCCACCTGTGGTAAATTCAGTTGATTAGACATGATTTGGAAAGGCACACACCTGTCAGTACAAGGTTCCAGTTGACAGTGCATGTCAGAGCACAAACCAAGCATGAAGTCAAAGGAATTGTCTGTAGACCTCTGAGGCAGGATTGTCTCAAGGCACAAATCTGGGGAAGGGTACAGAAAAATTTCTGCTGCTTTGAAGGTTCCAATGAGCACGGTGGCCTCCATCATCCATAAATGGAAGAAATTAAGAACACCCAGGACTCTTCCTATAGCTGGCCGGCTGTCTGAACTGAGCAATCGGGGGAGAAGGGCCTTCATCGGGGAGGTGACCAAGAACTAGACTGTCACTCTGTCAGAGCTCCAGTGTTCCTCTGTGGAGAGAGGAGAACCTTCCAGAAGGACAACCATCTCTGCAGCAATCCACCAATCAAGCCCTTATGGTAGAGTGGCCAGGTGGAAGCCACTCCTTAGAAAAACGCACATGGCAGCCCACCTGGAGTTTTCCAAAAGGCACCTGAAGGACTCTCAGACAATGAGAAACAAAATTCTCTGTTCTGATGACACAAAGATTGAACTCTTTGGTGTGAATGCCATGCATCATGTTTAGAGGAAACCGGGCACCGCTCATAACAAGGCCAATGGTGGTGGCAGCATCATGCTGTGGGAATGTTTTTCAGTGGCAGGAACTGGGAGACTAGTCATGATACAGAGAAAGATGAATGCAGTACTGTACAGAGTGTAAGGGGAATATATGAAATTAATAAATAATAAATATGATCAGGTATGAATTATTTAATTTATATTGATGTATTGGAATCTGAGCTCAAATCTCATTTCATATACATCAGAAAAGTTAATAACACTCGTAAGGGGCACCAGCTTCTATCTTTAAGAAGCAATTTGATCTTTAATTTCACTTTATACCTGTTTGATCACTCAATAAATTAATCAATAATCAGTCACAAAAATTTTCCGTGAATTCGATACCTGGGCTTGAAACAGACTCAGAATGAAATAAATTCCCAACTTCTCTCATTTTTAAATATTTATTAAATGAAATGATTAACAGACATTGCAGTAATTTCATTAGTCATAAAATCAATCTTGTAAATGATAGATTAACAATGTCAATATTTTCAGAACCAGGGTTAAACTGAGAAATGAATTTCTATCAGTTTGAGTTAACAGATTATTAAAAAAAAAACGCAAATTTATGGAGAAAGTTTACTAATTATATGACAAAGTCCTTGATTGATCTTAAGAAAATAAAAACAGAATTTTAATGAAAAGAAGAGTTATGTTAAGGGCTTCTTAATTTGCATCTGATTAGATATACAAATTATTACCGAACCTCAAAATTTTAATTCAGCAGAGGAATTAAAGTTTTTGCAGCTCACGTGATCTTCGGTGATGATAGTTCTGTCGTCGTCCTCAGCCCAAGATTTTGTGGATGTTAGGGGAAATATCTGCCCGCAGATATTTCAGGGTCCACAGTTCGACCTTTAAATTCAAGAGGTCGAAGGGGGCTGGATCTTGGCCGTATGACCCACAGTTGAAACTGGGCTAGAGCCAGATGGTGCCAATGCTTCTTCAGCGTGTGATGGACAGCTGCGCGTTGATTCCTCAGCTGCGTCTTTTCTTCCTGGTAGACAAACGGCTGCAGAGGTCTTCGATAATAATTAAAAGATATCTAATCCGATTTCAAATTAGAAAAGAAAACTTTCGGACTTTAGATAAAAATAGTAGCGTCTGGTGGGTGCTTGGTCAAGAAAAATATTATAAAAATAAAGTCAAGATTAAGTTTACATTAAAATCAAACAAACGGTGGTTTTACAGAAAGTTTAACAAAGAAAAAGTGATGAATAAAAATTGGAGTTTAACTCCGATTATAAATTGAGCTCAAAGAAATAGGAATTCCTAGACATTTAAGAGAAAAAGAAAATACAAAGTTACATAAATTACGAGTTATCTGCTCTGTGTTCAGAAAAGCAACACATGGTCGAAGTCCTTGTTCAGACGGTCCTTTTTCTTCCTTGCTGTGTGTAGACAATGGAGATCAGAAAAAAAAAGGGGGCAGCCGAAAAGAAATCCGGGGGAGCGGAGCAAAAGAGGGCTGACGAAAAAAAGTGACGAAAAGAGAAAAAGAGGCAGGGGTCTCTCTCCTTTATATAAGCTCTGTTGAGTTTTGCAGGCTTCCGGCCTGACCGGAATCTCAGCCAATGAGTGTCCTTCGTGGGCGGGCTCGATGAACTTTTAGTCCAATGAACAAACAGTCTATTGTTTGGAGCGCTTTGGGATGAAGAGTTGTCATGCAGAGATTGGCTGTTGGAGTCACATGGTTTTGGAGGCAAAACTTTGATACATACTGGAAGTTAATATTTCCCTTTATGTATTAAACTAAGATAACTTTAGTGATTAGTATAAATTATAAGCAGTGCTTCTAAATCAACATGCAGGAATAAGCATTCACTTAAACATTAGCATGCATATATAAAATCACAGATTAGTGCATTTCACACATATTGATTTTCCACATCAAAAACATCAGAGTCCATCTGCATTTTCATAGTTCTGAAAAGAATGAAGGTTTAGAATTGAGTTTGTAATAATGTACTTTAAAGTTCACTGTTTAAATCCAGCATGTCCAGAGTTTAAGGAAATTAGCTGGGTCGTGGATCTGTTGCATGTTTTATGGGGGCAATAAAAGTGAAGCCGGACATTGGGGAAATTCCTTAGGCTGGTTTTAACAAAAGAAGGGGGATTTCAGCTGTGGCCTGGAGGAAGAAAATCCATTTTTTTGTGTTATTCCTGGATGAAACAAAATGTCTTTAAGCAGAAAAATAATTGTTGCTGAGCCAAAGTGAGATGATGCTACAAGAGACATCCTGGATGAAAATCTGTTCCGGAGCGCTCTTGACCTCAGACTGAGACGATGGTTCATCTTTCAGCAGGACAACAACCCTAAGCACACAGCCAAGATATCAAAGGAGCTGCACGGTGGCGCAGTGGTTAGCACTGTGGCAGCACAGTTTACCCTCGGCCGGGGGATCGCGGGGATCATGAGATCGTGGGTTCGATCCCTGCCCCCGGCCAACAGTGATCTGTGTGGAGTTTGCATGTTCTCCCCGTGTTTGCGTGGGTTTACTCCAGGATTTCTCCGGTTTCCTCCCACATGCCAAAAACATGCAGGTTAGGGAGTTAAGGGGCGCTTGCGCACACAGCGACCGGCAGCTGGTGGCTTGTCACCGGACTGCAGAACAAATCTACCTACGGGTACAACATAAGTCAAAAAAAAAAAAAAAAAGGAGTGGCTTCAGGACAGCTCTGTGAATGTCCTTGAGTGGCCCAGCAAGAGCCCAGACTTGAATCCAACTGAACATCTCTGGAGAGATCTGAAGATAGCTGTGCACCGATTCTTTCCATCCAGCCTGATGGAGCTTGAGAGTTGCTGCAAAGAGGAATGGGCGAAACTGCCCAAAGATAGTTGTGCCAAGCTTGTGGCATCATATTCCAAAAGACTTGAGGCTGTAACTTCTGCCAAAGGTGCATCAACAAAGTATTGAGCAAAGGCTTTGAATACTTATGTACATGTCTTTTCTTATTTTTTTATTTTCAATAAATTTGAAAAAAATCTCAGAACTTTTTTTTTTTACATTGTCATTATGGGGTATTGTGTGTAGAATTTTGAGGGAAAAAAAATAATCCCTTTTGGAATAAGGCTGCAACATAACAAAATGTGGAAAAGTGAAGCGCTGTGAATACTTTCCGGATGCACTGTATATTCAACGGTTTAATTACCATGGTTTTCTCAGACACCACTTCGGGGTTCAAAAATGTGTTTACACATGGATGATAATTAGGAAAAAAATGGCTTATGCAAGAATTCAGTACAAAGTACAACAATAAAAACATTAGTTTGAGAACATGTACAAGAGCTACCCTCCGCTTAGAGTAAGCCTTCATTAGCTGTTTTTGCTTCAAGAACACAGTGATCTTTTTGTGCTATGTGCAATAGTATGCACCACTGTGTTGAACACAGGAGTACTGAGGGAAACAATTGATTTTTAGCTATCGTTTGTCTTTAGACAACCATCTCTTTAGTTCTGCAGCTTAGCTGATCTGTACATACTGTGAATTTGTGGAGCCATTTCTTTGAACTCTTGAGTATCTAATCCTTTGGTTTGGTTCACTCGAGGTGCACACCGTTAACCTTAATTTGACCATGTAGAATTGCAGATCTCAGTTCCTTATGGAACAAAGACTTTGTATATGTGTAGCAAAAATAAACACAAATACACGTAACAATCATCATTGTTGATTTGTGGTAGCCAGTCTCAAGGTAACTGTTTCAAAAGAGCAAGGACACTTTTAAAACACATTATATTTGTAACTGGTGCATTTTAACTGAATTTGTCAAAGAAGGGGATGTACAGATGGTCCCCACCACAGGACCCTCTCCACCATCACCAAATGTCAAAAAACTGTTTTGAGGATCAATTTGAGCCAAACCTGTGGACTAAACAGTCAAATATGTTGGACAATTTTTGTGTCAGGCACTGTCCAATTTTCAGTGGCTATTATCTGGTTAAATGATCTGTAGTAGATGGATTAAACACAGCCCATATTTCATCGACTATTTGTGGGCTAAATCAAAGCTTAGATGGAAGGACCAGAATTTGCCTAAAACACAATGTCTAATTTACAGCAGGGAAAATAACTATTGAACACTAACATTTTTCCTCAGTAAACATATTTTTGATGCAGTCATTGACCTGAGATTTTCACCAGATATCAGTAACAACCCAAGTAATCCATACATACAAAGAAATCAAGGCAACTGTGGTAACAAAACAACTTTTATTTAATAAAGTGGAATGACACAGGGAATAAGTATTGAACACACTTGGTGAAATTCATTTTATATTCAGTAGAAAAGCCTTTGCTGGTAATAACAGACACCTCCTGTATTGAGAATCTAGGTGCAGGCATTGCTCAGCAGTGGCTTTAGCCCATTCTTCCACACAAACTGTCTTCAAATCTTGAGGGTCCCATGAGTGCCTTCTATGAACTCTGATCTTCATTTCATTCCATAGATTTTCAATTGGATTCAGGTCAGGTGACTGACTGGGCCATTCTAGCAGCTTTATTTTCCTTTTCTGGAGCCATTTGAGAGTTTCCTTGGCTTTGTGTTTGGGATCATTGTCTTGCTGAAATGTCCACCATTGTTTAATCTTCAGCATTTTGGCAGATGGCAACAGCTTCTTATCAAGGATATCTCTGTACTTTGTCCATTCATCTTTCCTTCAATTGTATGAAGTCTGCCGGTACCATGTGCTGAAAAACACCCCCACACCATGATGGGATGTACAGTGCCATTTCTCCTCCAAGCATGCTGTGTGTTGTGGCATCCAGAGGTTCCATTTTGGTGTCATCTCACCAGAATATATTCTCTCAGTATTTTACTGGCTTGCTCATGTCATGACCCGAGCGCCGAGCTCGTCCGCGCTCGGGCTATGCATCATCTCTGCCGGCCTTGATAGCTGTGGATTACATTCTGGCTCCACTGGGCTCTTATTGTGATAGTGCTCGGTGGGGTTTCCGGCTGTCAAGGTCAATCAGCTGTTCTGCATCACCGCTTGTTAGTCGCCGGCTTTATTAGCGGGCGCTGACAGCTGGTTGATGCTGGAGTATCGTCGAAACATCCTGAGAGATTCCTGGTGCATCAGCACGCTCATGTCAGGTTCGTGTCTTGTTCATGTCATAGTTTAGGTCGTAGTGGCTGGGGTTAGCCCTACGATCCCTCATATCCTGGAATGTATGTTCATGTCTTAGTTTAGGTCGTAGTGGCTGGGGTTAGCCCTACGATCCCTTGTATTTGGTAGTGTGTGTTTTGCCCTCAGCAGCTCACAGCTTTATGTCTCGTCTTGTCTTGTTAAAATAAACATCTAATGCAAAACTCACTGGCGACTTTTGGCGTCTTATGGTGGCCCGCGAGGGTCACCGCATGACAGCTCAAATGTTGTGCAGCAAACTTTAACCTTCCTCCTGTGTTAGCTTTCTGTTACCATCCCCGTTGATGTGGAGTCTTACGAGGTGAGCGGGCATAGAGCCCATGTTGGCTGAGTGCATTACTTATTGTTTTCCTTTAAACAGCAGTATCTGCTAACTCTATGTAAGTCTTTCTGGAGCTCTCCATGAGTGGTCTTTGGTGCTTAGATAAATTTTCTGATAATTATTTTGACTCCCTTTTCAGAAATCTTGCCAGGAGCTCCTGGTCATGGCCGGTTTATGGTAAAGTGATGTTCTTTCCACTTTTGAATGATGGCTCCAGCAGTACTCAGTGGAACATTCAGCAGTTTAAAAGTGTGCCTGTAACCAATGCCATCATCATGTTTTTCAACAATAAGGTAGTGAAGGACTAGAGAGAATTCTTTCTTTCTACCCATTATGAGTTCTTTGTGGTGTGACAATCTGATATTAACAGACCCTTTTAAAGGCTGTCAGTCAGGAGTTAACCAGTTAAAATTAATTTGCAGTGATTGGGGAACGGAATAGGTTCATATATTCTGGTAGATTTCAGCTGGTTTCTTGGCTTTCTCTGCGTTTTTGCACCACTTTTTCTTCATGTGTTGAATACTTAATCCCTGTCGCCCCACTTTATTAAATATAACTTGTTTTGTAAACACAGTTGTCTTAATTTTGTAGTATGTATGGATTACTTGGGTTGTTACTGATATCTGTTGAAAATCTCAGGTCAGTGGCTCCATCAGAAATATGTTTAATGAGAAAATGGTTGATGTGTTCAATACTTATTTTCTCTGCTGCATGTTTAGTACTGGGGGGCACTTTACTGGGGGGCACAGTGCAATTTATTGCTGAAACACTTTATAAGTTCAGCTAAGAAGATTCTAGAAAGAAAGAGAATACATTCATTAATATAATAAGTACATTTTTAAAAAGTCCTTATGGCACTTAATAGTCTATCCTTGTGTGAGTTCATATTCCAAAATAGGCTCTCTGCACCCCCACCACCCCTGCCAAACACAGCCCTGGGATGTCCACATTCGAGTCAACTAGGGCCATAGGCTTACTGATTCGATCACTGGCTTTGTTACAAGGAAAAAAAACTCTTCCCCTGAGTGATCGACCTACATGAAACATCCTATGTTGCCTGCTGTGTCCCAGACACTTCCAATCCAAATCTCCAGTGGTGGCCCACCCCACCAATCATCAAGAGTGTGATTCCTTCTTATACTTTTATCACTGCTTATACAACCTTTTCTTCCTCCTCCATCTACTTGTCATGTGGTAAACATCCCTCAAACTTCCACCTCCCTTTGAGGTCCATTACCTTTTTCCTTCTGAGTCACTGAGGGTGAAAATCAAACCCTAATTTGTAAATGCTGCCAATCACAAACAAAACAACATAATGAAAACTCTTGCTGTGAACAAATTACATCACCATCATGAAATTTCTCTTTGCTTCCCTTCTCCTGAGCTGAGAACGTGTGAGTCGAAGAAAGTGATTTTCTCTTCTTTTACCCCACCAAAGTGTTGTTTTTGATGTTTTTGAACAGTCCGAATATTTCCCAGTCTTTTTCAAAAAGATGAACCATTTAGTCTAACCCTGGATTTACACTGACTCCGGACGCTGTCCGTGAAGCTGGATTCATGGTACATTTCCACTCTGGTCCGCTGAGGTGCCTGTCCGGTTTGGACAAGGCCGGCTTGCATGCAGCTTCACTTTTTTCATCGACCAGGCCAAGCGGTTCATGCATGCGCACAGCTGATATTTGTAGTGTCTCCCCAGTCCTATGGGTAGCGCAAATCCGGTAAAGCTGGAAACAGGAGCTCAATGACCTTTTTTGTAGCAACAACAATGGCATTGTTTCAAGGAAAAGGAAAAATTACTGTGTTACAGTGCTCTTCTCCGCTCAAGCTGCTTCTGCTTAAAAAATGATTTATGTATGTTTGTTCTCATCTTCAGCTTCCTCTTCAACTTCTTTGTCCACTTTGACTTTGTATGCTGTGTCGATAGCACCACCTTGAGAATGGAAAGTTCAATCTTGCACATGCGCGGTATACACGGTCAGGCCACGTGGTCAGAAAATTTGGGCTGCACACCATCATCCTCAGGAAAGTGTGGTGGAGACTAGCAGACTGGAAACGATGATGATGTAAATTTTGTCACACAAGCTTTGTGGTCGAGGGGACGCAGACAGGGGAAATACAGCATGAATCCAGCTTTGTGGATGCAGTGCGCTCAGAGCTTTGCGTCCATTCCTACCAGCTACATTTGTGTTTTGTGCTCTAAATAATAGGTAAGTAATCTGTTCTATTAAGTGTTTGTATGTTATGTCAAAGTTTTTACCTTCTCTGACAGTGATGGAACAGCAGACCTCAGAAAATATTGGATGGTCCTTAAATCGATTTTATTGAGCAAACAGCCATTAAATACTGCAAGATGCTACACCATTTCCTTGTGAATTGGATCTGACATCTGTCAAAAATAGACTTGTTGTGTTTCATTAGCAATCTCAATCCGACAAGCCAGATTCATTCCGCAATGATCCACACCAGGTGGGGATTTGAACATTGATGAGAATGGGAACTACAGTATATATACTGTGGAGTCTGGATCACAGCCGTAACGGACCAGATCTGGAGTCAGTGTAAATGCAGCATTCATGTTACTATTGCAACCAAAATGAGCAAACTTTCAAAGCTTTTATCTATTTCCATCCATCCATCCAACGTCTACTGCTTTTCCGGAGGTCCGGGTCGCAGAGGCAGCAGTTCAAGCAGAGAAGCCCAGACTTCCCTCTCCCCGGCCACCTGCTCCAGCTCTTCAGAGAGGACACCAAGGTGTTCCCCGACCAGTAGGGGGACATAGTCTCTCCAGCGAGTCCTGGGTCTACCCGGGGTCTCCTCCCAGTGGGACGTGCCTGAAACACCTCAAGTGCGAGGCATCCAGGAGACATCCTGATCAGATGCCCGTACCACCTCAACTGGCTCGTTTCAATGTGGAGGAGCAGCGGTTCTACTCTGAGCCTTTCCCAGATGACTGAGCTCCTCACTCTATCTCTATGGGTGAGTCCAGCAATCCTACAAAGGAAGCTCATTTCAGCTGCTTGTATCTGCAATCTCATTCTTTCAGTCATTACCCAAAGCTCATGACCATAGGTGAGGGTAGGAACGTACATTGACCGGTAAATCGACAGCTTTGCCATAGAGCTTAGATTCCGCTTCTCCACAATAGACCAGTACAATGTTTGCATCATTGCAGATGCTGCTCCAATCTGTCTGTCAATCTCTAGCTCCAGTCTCCCGTCACTCATGAATAAGACCCTGAGATACTTAAACTCCACTTGGGTCAGGAGCTTGTCCCCAACTCGGAGAGGACAATCCACCTTTTTTCCGGCTCAGGACCATGGACTCAGACTTGGAGGTGCTGACTCTCATCCCAGCGGCCTCACACTCAGCAGCAAACCATCCCAGTAAGACCTGTAGGTCATTGCTGGATAAAGCCAACAGGACAACATCATCTGCAAACAACAGAGATGACATCCTGTGGTCACCGTTCCCTGGCTGCACCTAGAAATCCTGTCCATAAAAATTATGAACAGGATCGGTGACAAAGTGCAGCCCTGGGGGAGTCCAACTCTCACTGGGAATGAATCTGACCGAGCGTTGGCAATATAAGCCAAACTGTCACAACAGTTGTATAGAGGCTGGATAGCTCATAATAACAAGCCCGATACCCCATACTCCCGAAGCACCCCTCCACAAAAATTTGTTGATTTTTATAAATGTGGGAAAACTATCAAACAGGTCATAAGTGTGATTGTACAATCAATATTTGGCTGACACTTTTGAATTATATATATATATATATATATATATATATATATATATATACAGTATATTTCAGACTTGCTTTACTGAAGTAAAGGTTAAGATGGTTGATGATGCTCATCAGTTAGTAGCATGAATAATTATGTGTGATACTGATTTTTCTATGGTATGTGTTATCAAGAACACTTTAAAAAGTTAAGTTTTTTAACATGGGACCTCTAAGTTTGCATTGTATAATCAGCTATGTTATAACCCACAGCCTATATGGTGCTAATTAAATGGATTATTTATTCAGGAAGAAAAGAAAAAAAAAATCAATATCCAGTTGGAAGTGGAGAACAGTTTTGGCCTGCAATGATATGTAGAGACACTTTTTTTTTTTTTTTTCAAATGAGACATTGCTGGGTTTCCATCCAGCATATTCATTTCCAGTGAACATTGCTTATGATATGTCTCAAGAAATGTCTTTTCTGTATCAACTGTGTTTGGAAAATTTTCTAAGAGGAAAAATCCAAGAGAGAGAATATAAAGAACATATACAGTAAATCTATACAAATTCTATCTTTGTGAAGAATACCTGATGTGCGCTATTCGCCTGAGCTAGATTATCCAATGAGCCTACTGGGCATTAGCGCAACCCCCCCCCCCAAAAAAAAAAAAAAATATAAAAAAAATAAATAAATAAAAACTTTAACATGAACCAAAATTGATTTATTGCTTCTAATTCTTTGGAATTATCGGAGGCTCGTAGCTTCATGTGATTTGTGGAACAGTCTGGAGCCAGAACTGAAACTATGTACAAACAGAAATCAATTCAAAAAGAGGTATAAGCACCATTTCCTGAAAAGATATATGTTAGAAGGGTAGTATTTATATGTACGATTCATTATGTTCACTCTGGGACATTATGGGACACTATGGGATGGTGGGTGGGACAGCACTGTGTATATCTGTGTTGTTTGAGGCTGGTTTTGATGTATGGACTTCATTGTATGTTAGAATGGATGGGTGTTAATGTTGATTTGTAAAAAATACAGTAAATTGTTTACTTGGGGTCTTAAAGGTGGTAATTTGTATAAAATTCACATGGGTGTATCTATGGAAAAGAGGAGATGGAATTAATAAGTGTTCACTTCTTCCTTCTCCCTTTCGAACAGTGTATACTGTTACTTTATTGCATTTGCTTGTTTTTGTTATATTTTTGTGTTCGAAATAATCTATCTATCTATCTATCTATCTATCTATCTATCTATCTGTCTGTCTGTCTGTCTGTCTGTCTGTCTGTCTATCTATCTATCTATCTATCTATCTATCTATGGCCAAATCAGAAAGGATAAAGCCAGATTATATGCAGTATTTAATAAAGTGTGGCGCATATGTTGGTTACATATTCCCCACAATTGTGTTGCTATATGTTTATTGTGTGCTTCACGTCTCATGGAACAAAGACCACTGACACTCTGGGATTCAGCAGAGGAGTGTGACATTCGCCCTTTGTTTCCGGGAGACGACCGAGGAAGATTTCTGGGCCACAGAGACTAGAGGACAATGGCGTGAGATCAAAGGGGTTACTTTGGGATTGAGATTAAGTACCATGTGACTGTATGTTTGATTAAACACCATGTGACTGCTGTTTCGTGCCCGGGGTATAAAACCCCTTATGTGAGATGAAAACTTCATCTTGATTTGCTTTGAGATTTGATGGAGATGTGCTCTGTGAATAAAGCTGAATCTGAGGAACAAACTCAGCCTCATCCTTGAACACATTCTCCACACCGGTGACCTTACGACTCAGAATGACCAGAAATAATTCTCCCGAGCGGGGCTCGGCAGAAGCCAGCCTGATGGCTGCCTCCACACTCCGGCTGCCTGACTTATGGCAGCATAGCCCGCGCTCCTGGTTCAGCGCGGTCGAGGCGCAGTTCAGCCTCCGGAGAATCTCGAAGGACGACACGAGATTCTACCATGTCGTGGCGAAGCTGGACAGCCACACGGTTCAGAGGGTAGAAGATTTGGTCAACCACCCACCGGACAGCGACAAATACGGCACCTTGAAAGCTGTGCTTATCAGTCATTTCACCCCCTCTGTGCAACAGCGAGCAGAGGGGCTCCTGGCGTTGACGGAGTCGGAGAACAACAGACCCTTAGACCTGATGGTCAAAATGCTGAGGCTGAAAGACTCCGAGGACTGCAAATTTATCTTCGCCCACCTTTTCCTCCGGACCCTACCGCCAGCGGTGAGAGTTACCCTGGCAGATTCACCTCGGTTGGCCAAGCGAGACTACCACGGGCTGAGCAAGGAGGTGCAGCGACCCGTCGACGCCCACAAGCGGAGCGCAGTTTCGGCTGCAGCAGCGGAGCTAGGAGCAATGCCCAGAGACGGCATGGGGCCAGTGGTTGCAGCACCAGACGCGCCGACGACGGCAGCCGTCAGCACCAAGTGACACGGAGCGGGCGACATCCTGTGCTTCTATCATCGCCGTTTTGCAGAGAGGGCACACAAGTGCCTCCCGCCGTGCCACTTCAAGCGTTCGGGAAACGCCAAGGCCGAGGGTCGGTAGTGGCTGCGGCCCTCGGGGAAGAGAACAAGCTGCTTTACCTGACGGATGCACGTTCGGGGAAACGATTCCTCGTGGACACAGGCTCCCAGATGAGCTTCATCATGCCTTCCTACGCTGACCGGCTGATGCCGTCTCAAGTTCCCCGGGTGTCAGTGTCAGCAGCGAACGGCTCAGCTATTAAGACCTTCGGTGAGAGGACTCTGCTTCTGTCTTTGCAGGGTCGTTCATTTGAGTGGACTTTTGTGGTAGCTGCAGTCAGTTTCAACATGTTAGGGGCTGATTTTTTCTGCTCACATGGTTTATTGGTTGATCTTGCTAATAGACGTCTAGTTAATGCACTGTCTTTTCACTCTATTCCCTGCACAGCACGAGTGGCACCGCCAACTGCACAAGCCAACGTCACGACTGCGGGTGGTAAGTTCCACGCACTCCTAACTCAGTTCCCAGCACTAACAGTCCCAACGTTTTCGGCGACAGTGGCCAAACATGGGGTGGAGCATTATATCACTACCACCGTTTTTGCAAAAGCTCGGCGCCTGGACTCAGCTAAACTGGCCATAGCGCGCGAGGAGTTTGCCAACCTGGAAAAACTGGGCATCATCAGACGTTCGAAAAGTCCCTGGGCTTCACCATTGCACATGGTCCCAAAGCCTGATGGCTCATGGCGACCTTGCGGTGATTTCCGCAGGTTGAATAATGCCACCGCACACGACCGCTACCAGATCCCACACATTCAGGATTTTTCGGTTCATTTGGCGGGAGCGCGCATTTTTTCTAAAATAGATTTAGTGCGCGGCTACCATCAGGTTCCAGTGCGCGCCCAAGACATACCCAAAACAGCGGTAATAACTCCTTTCGGGCTTTTTGAGTTTTTGCGCATGCCTTTTGGACTCAAAGGGGCCGCGCAGACCTTCCAACGCATGATGGACGCGGTGCTGCGCGACCTCCTTTTCGTGTTTGTCTACTTGGATGACATTTTAGTAGCCAGCACGTCCGAAGACGAACACGAAAACCACCTCACGACAGTTTTCCGGAGGCTGGCAGAGCATGGGTTAATAATTAACCCAGCAAAGTGCCAGTTTGGGGTAGCGCAGATTGATTTTTTTGGGCATCGTGTTTCGCCAGAAGGAGCGGTCCCTCTCCCCGATAAAGTGCGCGCAATAACAAATTTTCCCCAACCTCAAATGGTCAAAGCGTTACAGGAGTTTTTGGGAATGGTTAATTTTTATAACCGTGTCCTCCCAAGTGCAGCGCAGCTCATGCAACCATTGTACGTGGCACTAAAAAAACAAAAACCCACAAATAAAATCGAATGGTCTCATGAGCGGGAGCACGCATTCTGTCAAGTCAAAACAGCTCTGGCAAACGTGGTTTTGTTGGCACACCCAGTTCCAACAGCCCGCATGGCCCTCACCACTGACGCGTCCGATTTAGCGGTAGGGGCAGTCGTTGAACAGTGGGTAGCGGGGACCTGGCAACTGCTCGCATTTTTCAGCAAAACTTTGCGCGATAGCGAGCGAAAATACAGCGCGTTTGACAGGGAGTTGTTGGCCCTACACCTAGCCATCCGCCATTTCCAGTTCTGGCTGGAAGGGCGCCGTTTCACCGTGTTTGTGGACCACAAACCGCTGACTTTTGCGATGGCCAAGATTTCTGAACCTTGGTCGGGCCGGCAGCAAAGACAGCTGGCCGCGATATCAGAGTTCACCACCGGTATCCAGCATGTCGCAGGTAAACATAATGTAGTGGCAGACTGCCTCTCGCGTGCTGTGCCGGAGCCAGACCACATGAGCGCAGACTCTGCAGCCATGGCCGCAGGCCAGGGTAGTGACGCGGGAGCGTGCGCGGCCCCGGACCGTGTGGGTTTAGATTATGCAGCCATGGCTGCGGAGCAGGTTAGCGATGCGGACGTGCGCGCGCTCCAGTCTGGACCAACAGGGTTAAGGCTGGAGCACAGGGTGCTGCAAATGGGTATGCCTCCCCTAATCTGCGATGTCTCCACACGACGGCCACGCCCCATGGTGCCAGCTGCGTGGTGCCACCGCGTTTTTGACTCAATCCATTCTCATCTCCATTCTCTGGCGCACCCGGGGGTGCGTGCATCGGTCAAAATGGTGGGGGAGAAATTTGTATGGCCGGGGTTGCGCAGACAGGTCAAGGAATGGGCGACAGCCTGCGTAGCGTGTCAGCGAGCCAAAATACACAAGCACACTAGAGCTCCTTTGGAGCCTTTTCACATTCCTGCTAAGCGCTTTGATCACGTGCATGTCGACTTGGTAGGCCCCCTCCCATCGCCACAGGGGCACACACATCTTTTAACGATGGTGGATCGCACCACGCGTTGGCCAGAAGCGGTTCCTCTGGTGTCAACCACAGCGGAAGAAGTGTCACGCACATTTTTAACAGCTTGGGTAGCGCGTTTTGGAGTCCTGTCGGACATAACGTCAGACAGGGGTCCTCAATTTGTCTCCGAACTCTGGTCGTTGATGGCCCGCAGCCTAGGGGTAAAGATCCACCGCACCACCGCGTACAACCCCCAGGCTAACGGTTTATGTGAGCGTTTTCACAGGTCATTGAAAGCGGCCCTCAGAGCGTTACTTACGGATACTAACTAACTAACTAACTAACTAACCTGCACTTATATAGCGCTTTTCTAGTCACAAAGACCACTCAAAGCGCTTTCATTAATACTAACCCTCTATTCTAAGGGCCTATAGGAAACAGATATCTAGGGACAATTTAGAACAGCCAATTAACCTAACATGCATGTCTTTGGCATGTGGGAGGAAACCGGAGAAATCCCGGAGTAAACCCACGCAACACGGGGAGAACATGCAAACTCCACACAGATCACTGTTGGTCGGGGGCTGGGATCGAACCCACGATCCCACGATCCCCACAATCCCCCGGCCAAGGGTAAACTGTGCTGCCGCAGTGCTAACTACTGCGCCACCGTGCAGCCTGGATACAAATTGGGTTGACAAGTTACCATGGGTCTTATTGGGGTTGCGTTCTGCATCTAAGGAGGATTTGCAAGCCTCTCCAGCGGAATTAGCTTTTGCACAGCCTCTCCGTTTGCCAGGGGAATTTCTCCCCGATAATCCTGCCCCAAATGCCCCCCCCCCCCCCGCTCAGCTGTTGCAGAGCAGCACAGGATCAAACACATTTCCTGGCCCGGTTCATCACAGTCTCCCACGCGTTTTTGTGCCGAAGGCTTTAAAAAATGCGGAGTTTGTTTTTGTGAGACATGATGCTTGTCACCCCAGCCTGCGCCCGCCTTACGATGTGCCGTTCAAGGTGCTGGAAACAGGAGAGAAGCATTTTTTGCTAGATTTGGGAGGCAGAAAAGAATTGATTTGTATTAACAGACTCAAACCCGCTTTTGTTTTGGCGGATGAAGAGGTGCAGTTGGCGAGAGCCCCCAGTCACGGTAGACCCCCTAGAGGGCATTCTACAGGACTCCCACAGAGATTGACTAACAGTTCTAATCCACAGGTGCAGACAGCAGCAAAGCCGGCTTTCAGCAGATACGGCAGGAGACTGAGAGTTAGGCAACTGATGGATTGATGTGTAGTGATGTTATGTCACATGTCTCTGGTTATGTTTGTCCCATTTAGACGTTTGGGGGGGGGGGGGTCTTGTGGCGCATATGTTGGTTACATATTCCCCACAATTGTGTTGCTGTATGTTTATTGTGTGCTTCACGTCTCATGGAACAAAGAGGACTGAGACTCTGGGATTCAGCAGAGGAGTGTGAGATTTGCCCTTTGTTTCCGGGAGACAACCGGGGAAGATTTCCGGGCCACAGAGACTAGAGGACAATGGCGTGAGATCAAAGGGGTTACTTTGGGATTGAGATGTGCTCTGTGAATAAAGCTGAATCTGAGGAGCAAACTCAGCCTCATCCTTGAACACATTCTCCACAAAAGGTCTTTTTCCCCAGACTCAACTCTGGAGAGAACAGCATTAATACATTAATTTTTTAAACAACAGTTAGTTCCAACTGAGTAGTTTGATTGGACAATAGGGATTCCAGGAGTTACTATATTCCACGATAACTGCACTCCAATGTTTCACTAGATATTTATCACTCCACTTCAAAGGTGTTCATCTAACCATTAATTACTAACAGTAATTTGCTGTCAACTCTGTGAAAATTGCAATACTGTGTTGGATACTTTAATTTCCACAGGAAGTCCCACCCTTTTGAAAAAAAAAAATACTTTATTCAGTTTACAAAGACTGCCCTTATATAAACATTGTTAAGCGATTTCACATCTGTTTTAAAAAAATAGCCAGTGCTAAAGTTGGATTTATTGTCTCGATTAACAAACCACAATACCATTGTGGTGATGGACTCTTTGTTTCATCTGAAAATGCCAAGAAATAGTGAGAGAAGTGTTCTGAAGCCAAATTGCTAGCATCCTAACTAGCCACCAGCATTGGCCACATTTTCATCTCTGGTCTTCTGCTGTACTAGCTCAACAGGTGACCGGTATGTTTAATAAACACTTACTTTTGCACTTGACAATATTTAATTTGTTTATATGCACAATATAATCGACATATGATCAGAGAACACATTGTCACAGATCTTGAAGTTAAACACAGAGAATCCATGTGTGAAAACAAGGTCTAATGTATGTCCGTGTTCATGTGTAGGACCACCAGAAAAAAAAAAACAAAACTATACAAGGTTAAAAGAATAAATAAGGTTTAAAAAGTCATTCACCAGTGGCTTATCTGGACAGCACACATGGATATTAAAATCTCCAGCAATAAGGACTCGGTCATACTTGGGCATAATAGTTTCAGCCAGAAAACATAATAATTTCATCCAGAATATTGACAAAGTCATTCATAAAATCCTTATTGTATTTGGGGGTTGGTAAATTACATTACACAGCACTGGGTAAGAGCGGCCTACCTCAAATAAAGTTGTTTCAAAACTGGATAAGGAAGAAGATAAAAAGCACTGCTTACATTTACAGTATCTCACAAAATTGAATACACCCCTCACATTATTTCACATTTTTGTAAATATTTTATTATATTTTTTCATGGGACAACACTGAAGATATGACACTTTGATACAATGTAAAGTAGTTAGTGTACAGCTTGTATAACAGTGTGAATTTGCTGTCCCTTCAAAATAACTCAGCACACAGCCATTAATGTCTATACCGCTGGCAACAAAAGTGAGTACACCCCTAAGGGAAAATGTCCAAATTGTGCCCAATTAGCCATTTTCCCTCCCCGGTGTCATGTGACTCTTTAGTGTTACAAGGTCTCAGATGTGAATAGGGAGCAGGTGTGTTAAATTTGGTTATCACTCTCACACTTTCTCATACTGGTCACTGGAAGTTCAACATTGCACCTCATGGCAAAGAACTTTCTGAGGCTCTGAAAAAAAAAGAATTGTTGCTTGACATAAGGGGTGTTCAATCATGTGCAATGGAATGCCAAGACCCTGCAGGGTTTATCGACAACCAGTGTCTTCAACAGCAGATTCCACTGAATTTCTTCCCACTGATTGTTGATAAGTGAAAACACCTGCTGAAGAGACTGGGTAGAAGAGAAAACCTGCAGGGTCTTGGCCATCCATGGCACATGATTGGACACCTCTGCTCTACTTAAAGATGGCCTAGGCTATAAGAAGTTTGCCAACACCCTGAAACTGAGCTGCAGCATGGTGGCTAAGACCATACAGCGGTTTAACAGGTTTAACAGGACAGGTTCCACTCAGAACCGGCCTTGCCATGGTTGACCAAAGAAGTTGAGTGTACATGATCAGCATCATATCCAGAGGTTGTCTTTTGAAAATAGGTGTATGAGTGCTGCCAGCATTGCTGCAAAGGTTTAAGGGGTGGGTGGTCAGCCTGTCAGTGCTCAGACCATATGCCGCTCACTGCATCAAATTGGTCTGCATGGCTGTTGTCCCCGAAGGAAGCCCCTTTTAAAGATGATGCACAAAAAATCCTGCAAACAGTTTGCTGAAGACAAGCAGACTAAGGACATGAATTTCTGGAACCATATCCTGTGGTCTAATGAGACCAACATAAGCTTATGTGGTTCAGATGGTGTCAAGCATGTATGGCGGAAACCAGGTGAGGAGTACAAAGACAAGTGTATCTTGCCTGCAGTCAAACATGGTGGTGGGAGTGTCATGGTTTGGGGCTGCATGAGTGCTACCGGCACTGCGGAGCTACAGTTCATTGAGGGAACCATGAATGCCAACATGTACTGTGACATACTGAAGCAGAGCATGATCCCCTCCTTTCAGAAACTGGGCCACAGGGCAGTATTCCAACATGATAACCACCC
Organism: Pholidichthys leucotaenia; assembly: GCA_020510985.1. Lineage (NCBI taxonomy): Eukaryota > Metazoa > Chordata > Actinopteri > Cichliformes > Pholidichthyidae > Pholidichthys > Pholidichthys leucotaenia. Next base: position 244,752,946 of record CM035845.1, on the reverse strand, counting down.
CAAGCACACCTCCAAGACGACCACTGCTATGCTAAAGAAACTGAGGGTAAAGGTGATGGACTGGCCAAGCATGTTTCCAGATCTAAACCCTGTTGAGCATCTGTGGGGCATCCTCAAATGGAAGGTGGAGGAGCACAAGGTCTCTTACATCTCCCAGCTCCATGATGTCGTCAAGGAGGAGTGGGAGAGCATTCCAGTGGGAACCTGTGAAGTTCTAGTGAACTCCATGCCCAAGAGAGTTAAGGCAGTGCTGGAAAATAATGGTGGCCACACAAAATACTGACACCTTGGGCACAATTTGGACATTTTCAGTTAGAGGTGTGCTCAATTTTGTTGCCAGCAGTTTCAACATTAATAGCTGTGTGTAGAGTTATTTTGAGGGGACAGCAAATTTGTACTGTTATACAAGCTGTACACTGACTACCTTACATTGTATAAAAGTGTCATATCTTCAGTGTTCTCCATGGAAATGTCACAGGACTGAACACAGATTGTACTGGGCTCAGGCTCTCAAATTATTTCTGACTATTTTCTGTGTTTTTTCAAGTCTTGTGGTGCTTTCCTGTGTTTTTGATTTCTGATGATTTATTGTTCTATTTATTATCTATGCTTCAGTATTATTATGTTGTCTGTTTATGTAGCTTTAGATTGCTTGCCTTTTCTTGTGACAGTGTCATTATGCCTCCCCTTCCAGACATCCCCACTTTGCTCTGTGCTCACTGCCTACTCTCCTAGTCATCCCAGCTGTGAGTATGTTGTAATTAGTTCACCAGTCCACTCCTGTTCCCCGCACCAGCTGCTCATTGTGCCATCTCATTCTTCACTATTTAAGCCTGCCTGTACATTTTGCCTTTGCAGCAATATCGGTTACTCTTCTGGACATTTCCACTGCATCATATCCTCATCTCCTCCAGAGCTAGGCGGCTCTGAAGTGAACCTCTCTGTGTTTCTTGTTTTGCATTTTTTGTATTGTCTTCACCATTTTAGGACATTATGTTATTTTTGTTATTAAATATCACAAGTACAATTAAGCGCCTGGGTCTGTCTCTCCACCCCAAAGGAGTATTTATGACATAATATTGCCACCAGTTAAAAGACCCAGCTGTTGTATTTGTACTTTTTTTTTCCTTTTTGACCTTTTCTCTACTCACCTGGCTGTTGAAGCTGATCATGTCCCCAGCGTGCCGGCCTTGCACAATTAGAGGAGGATTGGCAATGGGGTCTCCAACTGTGGAGGAAGAATGGGTGGCGGACTTCATCCAAGACTTTCTGGATGAGGCTCTCGCCGCTGATGGACCCAAGAAGATGTGGGAATGTTTGTATGGAGCGGTGGGAATCCTGGAGTAACACCCCAGCCTATGGAGTTACCCACAGTACGCAGAACTGCTGTCCACGGTCTGCACTCTCCAGCGATCATTTCCTGGTTTAAAGATGGGGAGCGTTTCCAACTGAGCCGAGGCGGAGGCGCTCTCTACACCCAATGTCCTCCTCCCATCTCGTTTCGCCAGCTTCACTTTCAGCCCAGGGTGTGTGTCGCCAGTCCCACGGCGGCGTCATCATCCTGCTCTGGGCCACCAGAGGAATTCCCATGCCTCTTCGACAGCAATTCCCCCAACGTCAAAACGAAAGCCCTCCTCAGCAGTGCAGCCTTTCTCTCTCTCTTTTTTGGGTGAATCTGAAGCTGTCCCTGGGCCTGCAGCTGCTGTTCCCCACTCCACGACGGCATCCTCTCCTGCTGCCGAGAAGTCTTTCCTTTCTTCCCCGGTGAAATCTGCCACTGTGACTCCAGGGGCAGCTCCTCTACAATCCTCTGAGGGGCCCACCTTCACCATTGCCACGGAGAGGGATGACTGTCCACCCGCTGCAGCAGACAACATCCAACACCAGGAAGACAGGCAAGTGTCATTTTTTCCCTCTTCAATTTTTGATGATATGCCTTGCCTGATTCCTGGCAGGGATGCTCAGGACATGCAGTCCCCTGAGATCTCCCCACCTGCTGCAGTAATTAAATCCTCACCTGCCCTCTCCATGTCTCCTCCTTTCACCCCTGAGTGTCCTCCGGCCCTTGAATTGACCTGCTGGATGATGGAGGAGCCCGCGGTGCTGGAGGACTTCATCCCAGCCCTGCAGTCCCACTACGGACAGAGGGAAGGCGCTGAACGCGAGCTCATCAGGAGAAGTCCAGCGCCTATGGTGAACCAGACCCCAGCCGCCATGCTGGAAGAGCCTCCTGCATTGGTCACATTGACTGGGGCTGAAAGGACTGCGATCAACATCGTGCCCGCTGCGGAGGCTGCCGCAGAGGAGTTCAAGGCTGAGCCTGAAGTATCATTGCTGCCTGGATCGTCGGAGTCTTGGATGGCGGTGGAGCTCGAGCTCAGGCAAGTGCACTCTTTTGTTTTTTCTGCTATCTATCCTAGAGCAATCTATCCTGGCTATTGGTGAGGGGAGCAGGGTGCAGCCGCCCACTGTGCCTTATCTCGCCTCGCCAGAATACACCGCTGCCAGTGACCCTGACCTCTCTTCTCTCTGTGTTGTGTCTGAGCTTCCTCCCAGGGTCGCAGAGATTGTTCCAGCCATGCCAGAGGCCTCCGTGGGTCCAGGCTCAATGCTTGAGGTCTCCAGAGGTCCAGCTTACCCTGCTGTAGAGATTGTCATAGGTGTGCTATCCCAGCCCAGGACCTCCGTGGGTGTAGCTCCTCCTCTGCCCAACGCCATCGTCTGGGTTCTGCCTTGGTCCAAGTCCCTGTGGGTGCTGCGTCCCGGTCGGGGATCCTTGTGGGTGCTGCATCTCAGCATTAATTCTACGTGAGTGCTGTGCTCCAGCTTGGATCCATCATGGGCGCTATGCCCCAGCCCGGGATCCACCGTGGATGCAGCGTTATCCCAGTCCAGGTTCACCGTAGGTGCAGCATTGGCCCAGTCCGAGTCCATCATGGGTGCAGTGTTTCCCCAGCCCGGATCCACTGTGGATGCTGCAGAGCTCAAGCCCGGAGCCACCGCTGGTGCTGCAGAGCTCCAGCCCGGAGCCACTGCGGGTGCTGCAGAGCTCCAGCCCGGAGCAACCACGGGTGCTGCAGTGCTCCAGCCTGGAGCAGCCGTGGGTGCAACATTTCAGAATCAGAATCAAAATCAGAAAAAGATTTATTGCCAAGCACATTTACAAGTAAATAACAGGTAAATATACGAACATTTGCTCAACCTGAGACTGCCGAGGGTGCTGCCGGCCAGCCCGAGGATGTCAAGGCCTCTCCTCTTTTTCCAGAGGCCGCCGGGGTTCCTCTTCCTCTTCTGCCGGACGCCATCGGGGTCTCCCTTCATCCTCAGCCAGATGCCGTCGTGGTCCCCCTCCTCCTGCCCTGCTTCCCCTCATTGGGCCTTCCTGTGGGGGAGCCGCCTCCTGAGTCACCCCTTCGGTCCTGGTGGCTTAACCCAATGACTGTGGATGGTGCTCCTTTGTGCCATCAACCCTTAGTGGTGAAGATTTTTTCAAGAAAATATTCAGTTCAGATGTCAAAGATTTCCAAAGCTATAACTTGAAAGTGATAAGAGATAATGGCTTACTATCAATTAGAAAGATGTAGAATATGATCCAAAGTTTGAGATTGGAGTAAATTTATGCATCTAATTTGGATAATGCCGCTGCAGCCATATCAAATTACATAACTTTCAATCAAAAGTGGACTTTGGACATATTTACACAAAGAATGGTTCTGCTTTTTTTCACTGTTTCTTGTTTTGGGCATTTTGTTATCTTATCTTCAAAGTATATGTATGTACCAAAAAATCCGTACAATGCAGTAAACAAAACAATAAACAAACACAGACATTCGTCACTTACTGCTGGCAAAGGTGGCTCGCTTTGCCCTTTTTGCGGCATGTTGGCAGTTATTTTCTCTTCTGTCTGGCATTTTTGCTTTCTCTCCCACATCCAGAAACTGATATGATTATCCCACCTCAATTTCACTTTTATTCCGCCGCTATTTATGTTATACAATGACATGGAACCGGAGTGATTGTTTACCCCAGTCACATGGCGCTGGGGGGCAGTAGGTGAACATCAGGCAGCTTCACCCACCCTCTGTTATAACAAAATGTAAACATTTACCTTCATAAGCTAAATAATCTCTTTTCTGAATAATAGTTGGCAAATTTGGGAGCAAATGCTCCTCCGTCCACGACCGAGTACGCCACAGCAATCAGTAATGTCCATATGTTTGTCTAAAAATTTCTTCCTCTCTGGTGTAAATAAGGATGCTTCTATGTCCACTATAATTCCTCGAAGGCAAGAGCAGCAAGTTATACGTGTCTGCCACCTTGTGATGTGGAATTCTTAGTAGAAGTGGGGAGTGTTTGGCATGACACAGTCACAGGTGGAGTGCACGTCACAGCACTGCACCTGTCACAGTGGTGGCGCTATCCGTCCATGGAATCAACAATGTGAAAGGATTAAGGACTCAGGAAGGCTGCCCGAAAGACTGAGCCATCGGGTAGAGTGGTCCTTCTTCTCCGGCAGGCCACCTGACTCCTTTCATCTGGCCATCCGGCTGGCCTGGGACTTTGGCCAGCCACCCAAACTGTCTGAGAGGCCCACGGCCTTGATGTAGCTTGGTGCGGGTCCGGAATGTCATAAATACAATTCAGTGCCTGAGCCATTCTTTCTGCCCCGTAGGGGCATTTATGACAGAAAAGATATACAATATTTACAAAAATGTGAGTGGGGTACACACTTTTGTGAGATACTGTAAAATCCTTTTTATAAATACTTGCTGTTCCTTCTCCTTGACCAGACATCCGCGGGGAGTTAAAATAAGAGCAATCAACTGGTAAAAGTTCAGAAAACGCACTACAGTCACCAGCACTCAACGAAGTCTCACATATGTAGAGGAAATCGAGAACACTGGAGGTGAAGAAATCCCTTAGGATAAAAGTTTTATTTACCAGTGATCTGGTGTTTACCAGGCCAATCCTGGCAAGAGCTGAGGCCTGTGGTGGAGCGGCCCAAGGAGCCCGACATAGTGGCCTCAGGTTCCAGGGGTTCACGCTGCACTGGTGAAGCAGGGGAGAGCAGGGGCGGCGGGGCTGGAGCATCTGGTTGAAGCCAGCCACAGGTACCAGGCAGGCATCAATAGGATCCAGGGAGCGCCGAGACACCAACAGATGAGAAACTAGAAACAGCAGCACACACCAGGGAGAGTTTTACTTTCACCAGCCGACCACCGCTTTTACCTCGGCGACGGTGACACTTCAACCGGGAAAGTGGAGCAGCTAGGACCCGATAGGAACGGGGGCAAGGTTTTCTGTCCACCCTACTCAAATATACCGAGGTTTTCAGCAGAGCTCCGAAGATCCAGAAGAGTTTGGCAATCATAAATCAACAGTGCTTTGATTTGTAGAGTGCCATAGGTTAAAAACAACAAACATAATTCACCATTCCCAAAATGGTGAATTTTTATAACCGTTTCCTCCCCCGCACAGCGCAGCTCATGCAACCATTGTATGCCGCGCTTAAAAAACAAAAACCCTCAAATGCAATTGAATGGTCCCTGGAGCGGGAGCGCGCATTCTTGGAGGTAAAAAAAGCCCTTGCGGGCGCTGTGTTGTTGGCTCACCCAGACCCAACGTCCCGCATAGCGCTCACCACTGATGCATCAGACGTGGCCATAGGGGCTGTAGTGGAGCAACAGGTTGCCGGGGCTTGGCAGCCTCTGGCCTTTTTCAGCAGGACCTTGCGCGAGGCCGAGTGAAAATACAACGCGTTCTACAGGGAGTTGTTAGCGCTCCACTTAGCCATTCGTCACTTCCAGTTGTGGCTGGAAGGTCAGCGTTTCACCGCGTTTGTCGACCACAAACCGCTCACTTTTGCGATGGCCAAAGTTTCGGAACCATGGTCGGGCCGGCAGCAGAGGCAGCTGGCTGCAATTTCAGAATTTACTACTGATATTTAACACGTCGCGGGTAAACTTAATGTGGTGGCAGACTGCCTCTCTCGCGCTGTAACCACTCCAGTCCGCGCAGAGGTAGATTATACTACCGCGGCCGCAGAGCAAAATAGCAGCGCGAAAGCATACGCGGCCCCAGTCCACGTGGGGATAGATTACGCAGCCATGGCTGCGGATCAAGTTAGCGACGCGGACGTGTGCGCGCTCCAGTCTGGACCAACAGGGTTAAGGCTGGAGAGCAGGAGGCTGCAAAATGGTATGCCCCCCCTAATCTGCGATGTCTCTACAGGACGACCACGTCCGGTAGTGCCGGCCGCGTGGCGCCGCTGTGTTTTTGACTTGATTCACTCTCTGGCGCACCCGGGGGTGCGCGCGTCTGTAAAAATGGTAGGAGAGAAGTTTGTTTGGCTGAGCCTGCGCAAGCACGTTAAGGAGTGGGCAAGAGCCTGCATGGCTTGCCAGCAGGCCAAAATACACAAACACACGAAAGCCTCCTTAGAGCCGTTTCACATCCCGGCCAAGAGGTTCGATCATGTGCATGTCGACCTCGTAGGCCCCCTACCCTCGTCACAGGGGTGCACGCATCTTTTGACATTGGTGGACCGCACCACGCGTTGGCCTGAAGTGGTCCCACTGGCATCAACCACAGCCGCAGAGGTGGCCCGCACGTTTTTAATGGCTTGGGTAGCGCGTTTTGGGGTCCCGTCGGATATTACGTCCGACAGGGGGCCTCAATTTGTTTCTGAGCTTTGGTCATCGATTGCCCAAAGCCTGGGGATAACAATCCACCGCACTACCGCATACCACCCCCAGGCTAATGGTTTATGCGAGCATTTTCATAAGCCATTGAAAGCAGCCCTCAGAGCGTCGCTGACGGATGCAAATTGGGTAAACAGACTACCATGGGTTTTATTAGGGTTGCGTTCTACACCTAAAGAGGATTTAAAAGCCTCCCCAGCTGAGTTGGTGTTTGCGCAGCCACTCCGGCTGCCAGGGGAGTTTCTTCTTGATAACCCGGCGCCAGAACGTCCCCCTGTTCAGCGGTCACTGAACGACACGGGAGCGGACATGCTTCCGGGCCCCGTTCATCACACTTTTCCGCGTATTTTTGTACCTAAATCTTTAAAAAACGCCAAGTTTGTTTTTGTCAGGCACGAGGCTCAGTGCCCTATCCTGCGACCACCTTATGACGGCCCATATAGAGTGCTGGAAACAGGTGATAAGCATTTTTTGCTATATTTAGGGGACATGAGGGAAACAATTGCTATAGACAGACTTAAACCTGCTTTTGTGATGGCTGGTGAAACTGTGCAAGTGGCGAGGGCTCCTCGACGCGGCAGACCCCCCAGGGAGCAGGCCCCAGAGCCCTCTCAGGGATTGACTAACAGTTCTCATCCTCAGATAGCAGATTCACTGCAGGATGGCACCATGGGAGCGGCGAAGCCCGCCTACAGCAAGTTCGGAAGAAGGTTGAAGCCCAGACAGCATATGGACTGATGTTTGTGATTTTATCATATTGTCTAGACTATGTTGTATTGTTTCATCTTCGACGTTAGGGGGGGTTATGTGGCACACATATTTGAGATGCTTAAGCTGCATATGTATATTACTTTAGAGATGCTTAGGCTGCATATGTATATCACTGTTACCTCACGTCTTAGAAGGAACAATATGTCTGGACCTCCTGGGGATGACAGGAGGGTGTGAAATGTGTCTTTAGAAATGGCTCTGAGAAGACTTCCTGACCACCAGTGTTTAGGTGGAGAAGAGAGGACCTGGGGGGGGGGGGGTGATGTATTATCTCTGGGGAGTGAGTGACAATGTGATTCTGTACTCTGATGTCCCAGGTATAAAAAGGGGAGATGTGGGAAGTTACTTCTCTTTCTGTTTGAGAAGATGTTGGAGACACGTGATTGTTAATAAACCTGAATTGAGAAATAAATTCAGCCTCTTCATTTCACGCTCTCCACACCTCACTTCTTACTCCTGTATATAGCCTGTGTGTTAAAACACGTCAAATCAACATGGCTGTCTCATTTTCCAGCTAATGTGGGTACACACATACAAAGCATGGATTAATGCTCATTAAATTATTTTAGCTGAAATACAACTCCATGAGCATAATATAAATATATAAAATAATAGAGTGCACTGTGGTGGACTGAAGAGGTATCTGTCACCCAGTGGGATTTGGGGATGGGGGGCATGGTTTGTGTTTCCTGGTTTTGGTGTCTGGGGGTGTTCACAGCTAGCTGTTCAGTGGCAGTTGAGGAGTAAAGATAAAAACCCACCTTTGTCTCCTGTGTGTTTTTTACTCCTGCCGCATTAATGACCCCGATTCAAGCATGTCTGACACAGAAGAAAACTCTGTTTCCTCGTCAGCCGTATTGCCCTGACCCTCACAGCCGGTTGCTTGCACCGCAGCTGTGAAGCTTGCGGAGTTTTGGCAGAGCGACCCAGCTTCATGGTTACAGCATATCGAAGCGTTGTTCCACCTGCAAGGAATCACTGCAGACTAAACCAGGTATTAACTTGGTTGTCGCTGCCCTGGATCAGCAGTCCACACGGTGTGCCATACAGTTGCTTCGCGCGTCCCCACAGACCAGTAAATACGCCACCATCAAACAGTTACTGCTCCGGAAGTATAGTCTGTCAGCTGCGGAAAGAGCGGAAAAAATCCTCTCCCTTTCAGGTTTGGGTGATGGCACAGCTGCCGACCTTATGGACAGAATACTATCACTGCTTGGAGCGGACGAAGGTGGTTTCCTGTTTCCACACATACTCTGCGCCAGCTCCTGCCTCCTTTGCCCGCTGTTTTGGATAACTCCCCAGATGTGGCTACCGGTTACTACCGAGCTTTAGCCGAGGAAGCTGATCAGGTCCTGCTGGTTATCAAGCAGATTGCTGTGCAAGGCGAGGTATTGGATATCCTGCAACCCACGTCAGAGGACGTGGACCCAGCGGCAGCAGCTGGAGTGGTGGCCCGGAGATTACATGGGAAAGGTCTGTGTTTCTTCCACCAGTGGTTTGGCAGCAAGGCTCAGTGCTGCGTTCCTCCATGCATATTTGAGACGAAGGGAAAACTCCAGAGCCAGCGCTCAGTAGCAGCTGTGGGCACTGGCAGACGAGGTGAGCTGCTCTTCACTAAAGACTCACTGTCAGGGAGACATTTCCTGGTCGACTCTGGCTCACTGGAGAGCCTGTTCCCGCCACTCAGCACAGACAGACCGGCGGCGGGCAACAGCCCGCATTTGAGTGCTGCTAACGGTTCTTCCATTGAGACATTTGGCACACAGTCTATGATGGTTTTTTTCTAGGGGCACAGTTTTGAGTGGGAATTTGTAATTGCTTCCGTTACAGGACCTATTGTTGGTGCGGATTTTCTGTGTTGAAATGGTTTTCTTGTTGATGTTGCAAACCACCATTTGATTGATGCTGTGTCTTTTGCCACTTTTCTGTGTGAGGCTGGGGGAGCTGGGCTGTTACTGGCACATACTAACTTTTTAGCCTCAGATAATGTTTTTCTTACTTTTCCTGACAAAATTTCCTTCGCTTACAACGTCTGCTTTTTCCACCATGGCTACTAAGCATGGGGTGGAGCATTTCATCCCAACTGCAGGACCGGTGTTTTTTGTGCACGCGACGCCTTGATGGGGTTAAGTTGGCCATAGCAAAAGAGGAGTTCGCTACTACGGAACGTTTGGGAATAGTAAGATGTTCTAACAGCACATGGGCCTCGCTGCTTCACGTGGTACCTAAGGTGGATGGGCTGTGGTGGCCGTGTGGTGATTTTCGTCGGCTTAACAATGTCACCGTTAATGACCATTATCTTATTCTGCACAGTCAAGATTTTTCCGTGTGTTTCTCAGGCTCTGCCGTTTTTTCAAAGGTGGAGCTGGTGCGTAGTTATCACCAGGTTCCCGTGTGCTAGGAGGATGTCCCCAAGACCGCGGTAATTACCCCGTTCAGGCTTATTGAATTCCTTCGCACGCCTTTTGGCCTTAAAGGCATGGCCCAAATGTTTCAGAGGTTGATGGACTCGGTGTTACGGGACCTCCCATTCGTGTTTGTCTAACTTGACGACATATTAGTGGCCAGTCCTTCAGCTGAAGAGCATCTGTCGCACATCAAACAAGTTTTTGGGCGCCTTGAAGAACACGGCTTGATCGTCAACCCATGTCAGTTTTGGCTGCTGGTGATTGACTTCTTAGACCACCACATTTCTTCGCTAGTTGTGATTCCGTTGCATTCTAAGGTTAATGAGGTAGCGGAATTTCCCCGACTGGACTCCGTTAAGGCACTGCAGGAATTTTTGGGCATGGTAAATTTTTTACAATCGCTTCCTCCCTCATGCTGCCCACCTCCTGCAACCACTTTTTGAGCTCTGAGGCTAAAAAATGCCAACAACCCAGTCACCTGGACTCCCGAATGTGTCTGAGCTTTTGACGGAGCAAAGTCCACCCTTGAAAACACAGCACTACTTGCTCACCCTGATGATGATGATGATGATGATGATGATGATGATGATGATGATGAATTAATCTTTATTTTGGATAGATTGTAGAAGAGCTTGAAATGATGAGGCGATTTGATATATAAACCAAAGTTTATTTATCAGCTCTCCTAACAAGTCTCATTCAGTGCAGAGGTAGGCAGAAGGAAAAGAGACCGAATATCTCCGGCTCACTGACTTTATACTTGCACATAACAAAAGACATGCATAACAAAGGCTGACATCCCTCATTATCTTAATCCCCCCATTGTCTTGGTATTTCCTCTCCTCGCCCAGGGGGTGAGGGTAGCTCCTCCGGTCTCCACCGCAGTGTCTGGGAACGTCTTTGTTCTTCACTTGGCGGTTGAGAGCCTTTGTCCTTTCAGAGGTGTGAAGTTACTTTACATATGTAATTACCAAATATTTCCACATGCTTCAACATATGTAGGTTATGGAATATATGATTAATATAGCCCACAGCCCCCCCCCCCCCCCAAATGACTAAGACTAAGAAAGGACAATAGAAAGGTTAACAGTCTAAGATAATTACTATGACATACTAAGTGTTACATCTCTTGCCACAGAAGAAACTTTCCAGCAGCCATGCCCCTAAGAGAGTTCAGTGGTAATCATAACAGCATAGTAAAATCATAAGTAAGTCCTAAACTGTTGCAGCACAATTAGTGAACAATTGTGGAGTAGTTTGCATCAGTCCCTGTGCTGTCTGGGTTTTAATCTTCTCCCAAAACTGCTGTGGGTCCATTTAGGCGTCCTGCTGGGACCTTCTTGTGAGGAATCTGCAGCGTGGGAAGGAGAGTGGTTAATTGTTCCCTGCAGGGGGGCTGAGTCTTTTCTCTTGGGGAGTCTACCCCGCCGAGGTGCTCTCGCCAACTGTGCAGGCTCGTCTTTCAACAAGAAGGCAGGTTTAAGTCTGTCAATGCTGACTGTTTCTTTTCTATCCCCAAAATCAAGCACAAAGTGTTTATCACCAGGTTCCAGCACTCTGAATGGCCCATCGTATGCTGGGCGGAAAGTTGGTTTTAAAGCTTCATGCCTAACAAAAACGAACTCAGCGTTCTTTAAAGCTTGAGGGACAAAAACCCATGGAAAGGAGTGATGAGCTGGACCGGGGAGAGAGTCCGGTCCGTTGCTGCCTAAAAACCTTGGGACTGGAAGATGCCCTGGCTCTTGATTCTCTGGTAAAAATTCACCTGGGAGCCTGAGCGGTTGTGCAAAAACTAGTTCTGCCGGAGAGGCGTTTAGATCCTCTTTAGGCGCAACACGCAACCCCAATAAAACCCAGGGAAGTTTATTTACCCAATTTGTATCCGTTAGTGAGGCTCTGAGGGCAGCCTTTAAAGACCTGTGAAAACGCTCGCATAACCCATTAGCCTGAGGGTGATAAGCGGTGGTGCGGTGAATTGTTGCCCCTAAGCTGCTGGACATGGCTGACCAAAGCTCTGAGACAAATTGAGGCCCCCTATCGGACGTGATGTCCGATGGGACGCTGAAACGTGCTACCCAGTTTGTCAAAAAGACGCGAGCGACTTCCTCCGCTGTGGTTGCCGCTAGAGGGACTGCCTCTGGCCAGCGTGTGGTGCGGTCTATCATTGTTAACAGGTGTGTGAAACCTTGGGAGGAAGGTAGTGGCCCCACGAGGTCGACATGAACGTGGTCGAACTTTCTAGCAGGGATTGGAAAAGGCTCCAGAGGGGCTTTTGTGTGTCTGTGTATTTTGGCGCGCTGACAAGAAATGCAAGTTTTTGCCCATTCTTTTACGTTTTTGCGCAGGCCTGGCCACACAAACTTTTCGGCGACCATTTTAACCGAGGCGCGCACACCTGGGTGCGCGAGGGAGTGAATTGCGTCGAAAATGCGGCGGCGCCATGTAGCTGGTACTAACGGGCGAGGTCGGCCGGTTGAAACATCGCATATTAGGGGGGGCACACCATCGTGTAAACCCTTTTTCTCCAGTCTTAACCCTGTTGGTCCAGACAGGAGCGCGCGCACGTCCGCGTCACTGCTTTGTTCCTCTGCCATGGCTGCATAATCTATCCCTGCATGGATAGGTGCTGCGTATGTGTCTGCGTTAGTGAAGAGTTCTGCTGCTGAGGCAGTATAATCTGTCTCCTCGCGCTCTGGTGGTGTCACAGCGCGAGAGAGGCAGTCTGCTACCACGTTAAGTTTGCCTGCCTCGTGTCGAATGTCCATGGTGAACTCTGAAATTGCAGCCAGCTGTCTTTGTTGCCTGCCTGACCATGGTTCTGAAATTTTAGCCATAGCAAAGGTGAGCGGTTTATGATCTACAAAAGCCGTGAAACTCCGCCCTTCTAACCAGAACTGGAAGTGGCGGATGGATAAATGAAGCGCTAGCAGCTCCCTGTCAAAAGTGCTGTATTAACGCTCAGTTTGGTTTAGCGATTTGCTAAAGAATGCTAAAGGTTGCCAGATCCCGCTGGCATGTTGTTCTACAACTGCCCGTATAGCCAGGTCCGAAGCGTCTGTGGTTAGCGCGATGCGCGCCGAGGGATCTGGGTGAACTAACAATGTGGCGTTAGCTAGAGGGTTCTTTACTTCCGCGAAGGCGTGTTCGCGCTCCGGGGTCCATTCGACCGAGTTGGAAGCTTTGTTTTTTCTGAGTGCGTCATATAGGGGCTGCATGAGCTGAGCTGCGTGGGGGAGGAAACGGTTGTAAAAATTAACCATTCCTAAAAATTCTTGTAGCGATTTGACCGTCTGTGGCCGTGGGAAATTTTTTATCGCGTGAACTTTGTCTGGAAGTGGAACTGCCCCCTTCGGAGAGACTTTGTGTCCTAAAAAATCAATTTGTGACACGCCGAATTTGCATTTGGCTGGATTGATTATTAACCCGTGCTCTTCTAGTCTCTGAAAAACCATAGTGAGGTGCTGCTCGTGTTCTTCCTCAGACGAGCTGGCTACCAGCATGTCGTCGAGGTAGACGAAGACAAAAGGGAGGTCGCGTAAGACCGCATCCATCATTCGTTGAAAAGATTGAGCAGCGCCTTTGAGGCCGAAAGGCATTCGCAGAAATTCAAAAAGGCCGAAAGGGGTTATTACAGCTGTTTTAGGAATGTCCTCCGCTCGGACTGGGACTTGATGATAACCGCGGACTAAGTCTATTTTTGAAAAAATGCGTGCGCCCGCCAGATGTAGTGAAAAATCTTGAATGTGAGGAATTGGGTAGCGGTCATGCGCTGTAGCATTGTTCAATCTGCGGTAATCTCCGCACGGTCTCCAAGAACCGTCGGATTTCGGAACCATGTGAAGTGGTGAGGCCCAAGGGCTCTTCGAGCGTCTAACAATGCCCAATTTTTCAAGGGTCGTAAACTCATCTCATGCTATGTTGAGCTTAGCCGCGTCTAAGCGGCGAGCTTTGGCAAATACGGGTGGACCCGTTGTGGGAATAAAGTGTTCAACCCCGTGTTTAGCCACAGTGGCTGAGAATTTGGGAATTGTGAGTGCTGGAAATTGGGTTAGGAGTTGCTCAAACTTACCTCCTGCCGTGGTGACGTTAGCCTGCACAGGTGGTGGAGAAACTTGAGCTGAGCAGGGAATAGAAGCAAAGGACAGTGCATTAACCAAGCGCCTATTTGCTAGATCCACTAATAACCCATGTGCACACAAAAAATCTGCACCTAACAAGTTAAAACTCACCGCCGCTACAACAAATGTCCATCTGTAGTTGCGGCCGTGGATGTGGAGGTGCAGGCTCTTTTCGCCGAAAGTGTCAATGTTAGAGCCGTTGGCTGCCACCGCTCCGTTGCCCCAGGTGCCCATGGCTCGATCTGCGTGGGAGGGCGTGACGAAACTCAGCTGCGCTCCTGTGTCGATGAGGAACTGCTTGCCGATGTGTCCATCCGTCACATACAACAGCTTATTCTTCTCGCCGAGAACCGCTGCCATTAACGGCTCTCGGCTTTGGCGTTTCCCGAAATCGTAAATCTGCAGGGGGGGAACGCATTTGCGGGCCTTCTCGGCGAAACGGTGGTGATAATAACAGACGTTGCTCTGTCTGTTACGTTTTGGCCGTGTCGCTGTCACCGCGGGCTGGATCTGCTCAGTGGGTTGTGGCTCTTCGTTGTTCCGGGCATCTGTGTTGAGGTCCGCGGATGCTGCTGTGGGTGTCAGCTCCTTGCAGGCGTTGACGAGCCGATGAGCTTCATTGGCCAGCACGCGGAAGTCTTGGTGGTTGTTGCATCTCATGTTGGCGAGCGTCCCTCTGATGTGTGGCGGCAGTGTGCTGAGGAATATGAATTGGAAGAGGAAGTTGTCATTGTCCTCTTCTTTAAGCTGTAGCAAATCCTCCATGAGGGCTTTAGGTTTGCACCCTCTGTGGCCGTAGACCGCCAGGATCTTCTCGGCTCTCTCTTCAGCTGAGGGGACGTAATTCGCCACGACGGTTGCTTTAAGAGTTTCATATTTGTCTTGGGCTGGCGGCCGCCGGATCATGCTCCGCACACACTTCGAAGTGGCGGCATCAAGTTTGGAGACGATATGGTAGAATTTGGTATCGTCAGCCGTGATGCCCTCCAGTGCAAACTGGGCTTCAGCTTGCTGAAACCACGAGGCGGGGTCTTCTTGCCAGAAGTCTGGCAGCTTGACAGCGACGGCATTCGTGTATACCATCACTGCTGTGTCCGCAGGGTGAGAGTGCCTTGCTTCGACTCTCACAGCGGTGCTGGTGCTCGGTTGAGCCCTCTCAATCCTTTCTGCCGGGGGGGACAGTCGTCCATCTGTCCCTCCATCTGTGTGGTCGCTGGCGTCTGCCTGGGTCGCCATGGATGAGTCGATTGCGGGGGTATGCCTCAGGACCATACTCACGTCAGGGGTCACCAGTGTAGAAGAGCTTGAAATGATGAGGCGATTTGATATATAAACCAAAGTTTATTTATCAGCTCTCCTAACAAGTCTCATTCAGTGCAGAGGTAGGCAGAAGATAAAGAGACCGAATATCTCCGGCTCACTGACTTTATATTTGCACATAACAAAAGACATGCATAACAAAGGCTGACATCCCTCATTATCTTAATCCCCCCATTGTCTTGGTATTTCCTCTCCTTGCCCAGGGGGTGAGGGTAGCTCCTCCGGTCTCCACCGCAGTGTCTGGGAACGTCTTTGTTCTTCACTTGGCGGTTGAGAGCCTTTGTCCTTTCAGAGGTGTGAAGTTACTTTACATATGTAATTACCAAACATTTCCACATGCTTCAACATATGTAGGTTATGGAATATATGATTAATATAGCCCACAAGATTAGATTAAAAGAGGGGCAGCGCGGTGGCGGAGTGGTTCGCACTGCAACAGCACAGCAACTCACGCTTGGCCGGGGGATCCTAGGTTTGATCCCAGCCCCCGACCAACAGTGATCTGTGTGGAGTTTGCATGTTCTCCCCATGTCTGTGTGGGTTTACTCCAGGATTTCTCTGGTTTCCTCCCACATGCAAAAACATGCAAGTTAGGTTAATTTTTTTTTTTTTTTTGACTCGTCAATCAATCTTTCTTTATTTTCGGATAGATTAAAAGTACAGATTAAAAGAAACAGAATAATATAACAAAGGGGGAAAGAAAATCCAACAAGGTCAAATTAGACAATAACTCCTCTGATTATACATTTCAACATAAGTTATCCGAAATGGGTGATGGCTGAAGCCGCAGCTTATATTGCCCACTCATTTTCCATCCAAGAATTCAAAAGAAAAACAAACAAGAGTGATTACAATTCAGAACAAAGCTAAAACAAAATGTGACAAAAAAAAAAAAAAAAAAAAAAAAAAAAAAACTAAGCAACCTCACAACGCAGACTGGATATGACAATCCTTATGTGATTTTATATGTCATCTTGTATATATGTTTGGAGTATTTCTTCCTTTAGTTTTTGTTTAAATTGTCCAAGCGTTGTACATGATTTTAATTCAGGTCCAAAATCGTTCCATAATCTGACTCCTTGCACTGAAACACAGTGTTGCTTGGTGGTAGTTCTCACTGAAGGTTTTTGAAATATACATGTTCCTGTGAAATGATATTGTTTCTCCCTTATTTGGAACAGCTTTTGGATATTTGCGGGCAGTGATAGATTCTTCACTTTAAACATTATTACTGCAGTTTTAAAGTCAACCAGATCTTTCAGCTTGAGAGCTTTGAATTTAAGAAAAATTGGGTTTGTTGGTTCCCTGTAAGCTGCTTTGTTTATTATTCTAATAGCTCTCTTCTGAAGCATAAAGACTGGATATACTGTATGTTTGTTTTATATGTATTTCTCCATACTTCAGTACAATATATCATGTATGGGAGTATTAATGAATGATACAAGGTATATAGTGTGGGTTGATTCAGCAAATATTTCACTCTGTGAAGTATTGCAATTGATTTGGATATTTTACCTTTAATATAAATAATATGTGACTTCCAACACAGTTTATTATCAAATTATTACACCAAGAAATTTAGTTTTGGATACCCTTTCAATCTCTACATCATTTACATTGAGTTTAGATACTAAGTTGTTGTGATGGTTGTTAAAAACTATAAATTTTGTTTTACTTGAATTGAACGTTAATTTGTTTGAATCAAACCACAGTTTAAGCTTTCCTAATTCCTTTCCGAGTGTATCAAAAAGTTGTTCCAAATTGCTTCCACTGCATAATAAATTAGTGTCATCGGCAAACAATATTAAATGCATTTTTCTGAAACTTTACATATATCATTTATATATACAGTATATTGAATAACAATGGCCCAAAAACTGAACCCTGTGGGACTCCACAAGTAACCTTAAGTAACTGTGAGTTTTTGTTACCAACACATACATACTGATATATATTCTTTAAGTAACTACATAACCAAGACAGTGCTACTCCCCAAATACCACAATTTTGTAGTTTCTTTAATAATAAGTTATGATCCACTGTATCAAATGCTTTTTTAAGATCCAGGAATACCCCAACTGAATACTTTTTATTTTCAACGGCAGCTGATATTTTTTTCTATAAATTCCATTAGAGCAAATGCAGTTGTCCTCTTGTGTATGAACCCACATTGCTGCTCACACAACAAATTATTCTTCGGTATGAAGTTGTCAATTCTCTCATAGAATATTTTTTCAAGTATCTTGGAAAATTCCGGCAATAGTGAAATTGGTCTATAGTTTGAAAGTTCCCCTCTGTCACCCTTCTTGTATATCGGAATTACTTTAGCTATTTTCATTGCATTGGGAAATATACCTGTTTGGAGAGACAGGTTACAGATATACGTCAGTGGTTTCACTAAGCATTCAATAATAGTTTTGACTAAGAGCATGTCAATACCATCACAGTCCGTAGATGTTTTACTTTTAAACGATTTAACAATTTCAATGACCTCTCTCGTCTGTGTTCTTTATGAAAATGGAATCTTTTATAGCAGTGTTTTTGCTTATTGTTTCACCTCTGGGTGCCGTAATGGGTATTTCTCAAGCCAAATTAGGACCAATGTTAACAAAAAAGTTATTAAATTCATCTGCAGGTGAAGCTGCATTCACACTCTGAGTTGTTTTATTATTTTTTGAAAAATTGGTTGGGTAGCTTGTATTTCTGTTTTTATTTCCAAGAATATTGAAGTATTGTCCATGTATTTTTAATATTGTCTCTGTTTTTCTCCAGTTCTTTACTGTAATAGTCTCTTTTACTGCATCTTATTATATATGTTAACTTATTTTTGTATGTTTTATACCGCTGCTCTGCTTCTTTTGTCCTTTTCTTTAGAGAAGCTTAATATAATAAATTTTTCTTTTTACACGCCTTTTGTAATCCTTTGGTTAACCATGGCTTATCGGCAAATTTATGTTTAAGCTTTTTCTTTACTAATGGACAATTTTTTTTCATAAAGAGTGGTTACAATGTTTATAAATGTGTCATAGGCTTCATTTACATCTGATACATAGACTTTTGTCCAGTCTTGCTTCAGCAAGTCTTCTTTAAAAGTACTGATTGCATTTTGTGATTTGTATCTGAATGATTTTAATTTTTTTTTTTTCTGTATTGCCCCCCGTGTGGCTATGGATAAGTGCAAAGGTTGGCAAATGGTCACTTATATCATTTATCAATAATCCACTTTCTACTTTCTTCTCAATAATATTAACAAACAGGTTGTCAATAAGTGTATCAGTGTGAACTGTGATTCTACTGGGATGTGTTATTGTGGGATATAGACTCATGCTGTACATAGAATTCATGAACTCTGTAATTACATTTTGTTGATATGGATTTAGTAAATCAATATTGAAATCTCCACAAATTACTACCATTTTCTTACTAGTAATATTATTGTAAAGCTCGACTAATTTATCTCTGAATGTCTCAATGCAAGTTCCCGGCATTCTATATATACAACTTATAATTAGATTTTTTGTTTTATCTTCGTCAATCTCAACAGTAACACATTCCAAAATCCCTGGTAGTGCAAAGGACATTCCATTTACAAGCTTACACCTATACAGGTCATCAATATACAATGCAACACCACCACCCTTTTTTTGAGATCTGTTAATATGAAACATCTGATATCCCTCTATTGCCATCAGGGGTGCCTGCTTTTCATTAAGCCAAGTTTCAGAGACTGCGATAGCTGTAAATTTTCTGTCTAGCTGTTTTAAATAGTCCTGAATCTGTGGAAAGTTTTTGCTAAGACTTCTGCTGTTGAAGTGTATTATTGATAGTTTACCATCTAGTTGCACTTGACTTTTGAATTGCTTTTCAGTGTAATATTCACAATAATTATGAATATTATTGAAAAAGTGGTTATCAGGATCAATATCATTTTCCATCTCTTGTAGTTTATGTTCAGCATAATGGCATATTTTCAGAGTTTGAATTTCCTCACTCTGTGTCAAATGACTTCCTCCAACTGGAGATAATTGATGTCTACTCAAGTCAGTCATAAGTTTTTTTGTTTTGTTTATTTATTTTTTTTTTTTTTAAGTACATTGACATGGTATGTCAAAAGAACTATTCTTGCCGTGTGTGTGGATATGGATTTTTATAGTGTCTTAATTTTCTTAATCAGTGTTCCCCTGTATTTATTTAAGTCAGTAACATCTCTGATTATTATACTCTTTGCTTCCTCAGGTGTTCCATTTAGTTTGATCCAAACTCTACAATTTCTTGCCCATGTTGCCTGTATCTTATTTTGTCTTTTCAGCATCCGTGCTTGCCATGCTATTTCAGCATTAGTTTTTATTAGATGTTCATTTAGGTAAACTTCTGTTCCCCGTAGCTTTCTGGCCTGCCTCAGTATGTCATTATTTACCCTTCTGTTCACAAAGTGCATCACAGTTGATTTTTTGGTTTTATTATCTTTTCTGGGTAAAGCATGACAGTTAATTGGCATCAAACTGGGGATTCTAAATTGTCCTAAGGTATGACTGTGAGAATGAATGGTTGTCTGTCTCTCTGTGTTGGCCCTGCGATGGACTGGCAATCTGTCCAGGTGTACCCTGCCTCACGCCCAAAGATGCTGGGATAGGCTCCACCACCCCCCCCCCCCATGACCCAAAAAGGATTAAGTGGAAGAAGATGGATGAATGGATAGATTAAAAGATTAAAAGAAAGGAACAGAATAATATAACAAGGGGAAAAAATCCTACAAGGTCAAATTAAAAAAATAACTCCTTGGATTATACAATTCAACATAAGTTATCCAAAATGGGTGATGGCTGAAGCCGCAGCTTATGTTGCCCACCCATGTTCCATCTAAGAATTCAAAAATAAAACAAAATAAAAGTGATTTCAAATCAGAACAAAGCTAAGACAAAACATGACAAAACAAAACTAAGCAACAGCACAACACAGACTGAATATGATAATCCTTATGTGATTTTGCATGTTGTTTTGTATATATATGTTTGGGATATTTCTTCCTTTAGTTTTTGTTTAAATTGTCCAAGCGTTCTACATGATTTTAATTCAGGTCCTAAAGCATTCCACAATCTGACTTCTTGCACTGAGACACAGTGTTGCTTGGTGGTAGTTGTCACTGAAGGTTTTTGAAATATACAGGTTCCTGTGAAATAAGATAAGATAAGATAAGATAAGCCTTTATTAGTCCCACAATGGGGAAATTCCAGGATTGCAACAGCACAGGGATAGCAACACTCAGAGCAATAATTAAGAAGAAATGAAAAATATAAATAAGAGCAGTGGCTATACAGTGGGGCAAAAAAGTATTTAGTCAGCCACCAATTGTGCAAGTTCTCCCACTTAAAAGATGAGAGAGGTCTCCAATTTTCATCATAGGTATACCTCAACTATGAGAGACAAAATGAGGAAAAAAAATCCAGAAAATCACATTGAAGGATTTTTAATGAATTAATTGGTAAATTCCTCGGTAAAATAAGTATTTGGTCACCTACAAACAAGCAAGATTTCTTGCTCTGACTCCAAACTGGTCAGACTGGTCAGACTCCAAACTCCACTATGGCCAAGACCAAAGAGCTGTCAAAGGACACCAGAAACAAAATTGTAGACCTGCACCAGGCTGGGAAGACTGAATCTGCAATAGGCAAGCAGCTTGGTATGAAGAAATCAACTGTGGGAGCAATTATTCGAAAATGGAAGACATACAAGACCACTGATAATCTCCCTCGATCTGGGGCTTCACGCAAGATCTCACCCCGTGGGGTCAAAATTATCACAAGAACGGTGAGCAAAAATCCCAGAACCACACGGGGGGACCTAGTGAATGACCTGCAGAGAGCAGGGACCAAAATAACAAAGGCTACATCAGTAACACACTACGCCGCCAGGGACTCAAATCCTGCAGTGCCAGACGTGTCCCCTTGCTTAAGCCAGTACATGTCCAGGCCCATCTGAAGTTTGCTAGAGAGCATTTGGATGATCCAGAAGAGGATTGGGAGAATGTCATATTGTCAGATGAAACCAAAATAGAACTTTTTGTCATGTGGTGATCCTCGCAGATCACCAAGAGACGCCAAAGAGTTCACTAGTGAGTGAATCACATTGAATCCTTCAATGTGATTTTCTGGATTTTTTTTTTTTTTCTCATTTTGTCTCTCATAGTTGAGGTATACCTATGATGAAAATTGGAGACCTCTCTCATCTTTTAAGTGGGAAAACTTGCACAATTGGTGGCTGACTAAATACTTTTTTGCCCCACCGTATGTAAAAACTCTGAAGAAAGCTTGACCAACAATAAATCCCATGAGTGGCACAAACTAAAGGGCAGCTTTACTTCAGTCAGGTGCCAAACCTTGTAAATATTTTATTCTTAAAATAGTAGGTGAATAGGAATGTTGTAAACAGAGAAACCCATCAAATTCTCTTCAGTAGTTCACCATGGGGTTAGAAAAAAAAAAAAAAAGAATATCTACATTACTGCACAACTCAAAAGTCTAGACAGGTTCAATTATTTTTTTATTAATATTTATACAATACTGTGAAGGGGATTTGATTTCTTTCTTGCTATTATTGGCTTGCATACTCTGAAACATTAAAAATGCATGAAAAGAGAACGTACTTTTTATTGAGAGGAGTGTATGAGAAAAGCAGTGAGTATTCTATATCAGATGATTAGTGTCCATAAGAGGTTATTTTTGTTCTTTAAATATCTCTCACAATCAAAGAATAATAAAAATCATTATTTCATTAAATAAAAATAATGGAAATGGAAACAAGCCTTTCGGGAAAATTATCCAACTTTAAGAGTGATGTGTTACTCAGACACAGTTTTGTCAAAATTATCACCAAGTACTTACTTTATTGATTTGAAAACAAACAAGTTTCATCATCATTTCTATGCAGAGCATATTGAAGCTTTGCTGTGAGCCACTCAAAGTGGATCTTTGCTCCATTTCTCTTCAGATTTATGATTATCTCCGCGAGCAAGTATTTCATCAGGAACTATTTTTTTCTGCTCATCAAGGCTTGGAAAGGCCTTGATTTGTGACTACCTGTGCATAATGACACCAGCAGAAGATGAAGTCACATTACAGCTGTCTGCCACGATCATTCGTCATTGGAATGGTGGCATTAACAAAATCTGGGCAGGTATCAGTCACCTGGCGCAGGCACTTTCATCGTTGCAGTGACACTAGTGTGTCTGTGCCAGTGTAATACATTAAGGGTTTATAAAATGGGATCTACCTTTTTCAAAAAATATTAAATGTTTATGTGTCTTTACGGTTGTGCACATAGAATCCCAAGACATGCTGACAGTAATGTGTCTGTGCAAGCGACATGAATTTCTCTGCTTAGACCATCTCACTTCACTTCCTTACAAGAAAAATCCTCACTGTTCCCATCATTAATTAAAGTCCCCACTATGTTTGAACTCCTGTCTCTTCATAAGGTATCCATCAGGGACTGACCAAGAGTTGAAATGTACAATTCTGAATAAATCATGGACGGGAAAAGTGGAAGCAGTACTTGTTGTTCTTCATTCTATCTTGTGTGAATAACAAGGCCCTAGCCCCTGCTGAAATAATTCATGTGGATGTGTGCATTCACCATGTCTTCTCCTCCTGCAGGAAGCCATTGTGAGGATCTGGGCAGGTATCAGTCACCCGCTTAAGGCATTTTCATCTTCTCTGTGACATGAGATTGTGTGGAAGTGATACTAGACTGATGTATTTGGAGTCTCTGCAGCTGAGCTTGGAGTGCTCACAAGACGATTTGGAAAGAAATCATTTTTTCCCCATGGCAGAATTCTCAAAAATTACATCAACTAAAAAAGAAGGTTATGTTGCTTTTAGGATGTTTAGCCCTCTAAACTACCCTGCATGTATTTGTAACATTGGAATGGACAGGCACTTCTTACACCCGCAGCATTCTTTTTGAAATTGAACCCGAGATGCCAAGGGTTCGCCGAGCCACAAATAAAATAAAGCAAAAGCTATAGCTGAAAGGGAAGTGTAGATAATAAAGGTCTCCAGACACCTCAATAATGATGATGTAATTCCTACTAAAATAGCTAAATGTCAGATTTAATGCAGTTAGGTCCAGCTCAGTGAATCATCACTGAAAAAGATGTATTTTAAATAACAACACTCTGTTTAGATATAGTTTATTAAAAAGAGAAGATGCCCTGAAGAAGCCTGAAACAAATTACTGAATTGGGAGAACAGTGAATAATTACACACACACAGACAGACAGATAAAAAGAGTGTTTAATTAAAAGTCATATCCATGATGGTGTTTGTAGCAAATCCACCAAGAGAAGCAGTACAATTCAGCGTCCACTCAAACTGCAGTGGAGTTGAGAATGAATAAAAACTTCTTTGCATGCTGCATATTCAGTATATTGTGCTGAACACAGGTGAGATGTGAAAAGGGATCGGGCCAAACTTTGTCCAAATTGAGCCTGTCCTGTAGGATCTTGGAGACTATTTCAGTGGCCTATGTATGTCAACAAAGGGACATTTGCTGCCCCAGGGTGTCAGAACATACTCAGCCTGAGCGTGACAACTTCTTGGGATCTGTTTAAGGAATTCTCAGGTAGTCTGCCCACCACACACACACACACACACACACACACATGTGCGTGTGCGCGTGTGTGTGTGTATTTTTTCATATATATGTGAAAAAGTGTTTGCCCCCTTCCTGATTCATCATTTTTTTTGCATGTTTGTCACACTTTGTAACACTAATCAAACAAATTTAAATATTAGACAAAGATAACACAAGTAAGCACAAAATACAGTTTTTAAATGAAGGTGTTCATTATTAAGGGGGAAAAAAATCCAAACCTACATAGCCCTGTGTGAAAAAAATGATTGCCCCCTAAACCTAATAGCTGGTTGGGCCACTATATGCAGCAACAACTGCAATCAAGCATTTTTGATAACTGGCAATGAGTCTTTTACAGTGCTGTGGAGGAATTTTGGCCCACTCATCTTTGCAGAATTGTGGTAATTCAGCCACATTGGAGGGTTTTTGATCATGATCCTCCTTTTTAAGAGCATGCCACAGCATCTCAATCAGCTTCAGGTCAGGGCTTTGACTAGGAAACTCCAAAGTCTTCATTTTATTTAAGCCATTCAAAGGTGGACTTGCTAGTGTGTTTTGGATCATTGTTCTCCTGCAGAACCCAAGTGTGCTTCAGCTTGAGGTCACACACAGATGGCCGGACATTCTCCTTCCGGATTTTTTGGTAGACGGCAGAATTCATGGTTCCATTTATCACAGCAAGTCTTCCAGGTCCAGAAGCAGCAAAACAGCCCCAGACCATCACACTACTACCACCATATTTTACTGTTGGTATGATATTCCTTTTCTGAAATGCTGTGTTACTTTTACGCCAGATTTAATCGGATACACACCTTCCAAAAAGTTCAGCTTTGGTCTCGTTAGTCCACATTTTCCCAAATGTCTTGGGGATCATTAAGATGTTTTCTGGCAAAACTGAGATGAGCCTTTACAGTATGTTCATTTTGCTCAGCAGTGGTTTTCGTCTTGGAACTCTGCCGTGTAGGCCATTTATTCCCAGTCTCTTTCTTATGGTGGAGTCATGAACACTGACCTTAACTTAGGCAAGTGAGGCCTGCAGTTCTTTGGATGTTGTTGTGGGGTATTTTGTGACCTCTTGGATGAGTCATTGCTGCGCTCTTGGGGTAATTTTGGTTTGCCGGCCACTCCTGGGAAGGTTCACCACTGTTCCATGTTTTCGCCATTTGTGGATTGTTAGAATAATTTTGAGCATAAACTATTCAAAGTCAAAGATCAGGCGGAATATTGGATTTAGGTACATTATTATAAAAATAAATAAAGAAAAGTTACTGTTCAAATTTAACCTCAAATGGCCATTTTGAGGGAGAGATTTCAAAGCATGGTCTTCCACACACACAGAATCTCTGAAGGTACACACTTTATGTTTGGTATTTATGAGTAGACAGAAAGGAGAGAAACAGTTCAAATTCCTATCATAGTCCTGGTATCCTAGCAGGTCAGTATGACATGAATGCTTATCCTGGGTGATGAGCAAATGGAGAAACGTCACATACATCCCGGAGCCAGGGTGTCAATCTAATCTACACTAGCTAGAAGTAAGCAGGGCATGTCAAAGAGATTATCAGTGTAGCTTAGATCATCCTTTACGCATGTACTGACCTTCAGTCTCAGTGCTTTCATACATCCTCTGAAATAATTGCTCACATAATATATAAGACTTATAATATAAAAAGAATAATATAAAGGAATATATGAACTTATCCTACATAGAATGCACATTTAAACATTAAACATGGCATATGAAAGGCATGGTACTTTTCAAGTATAATAATACATTATTAATAACAATAATAATGTGTATAATATGGAATTTTTCTATCATGGACAATGGCTCTCCCCGTTGTTCGCTGGAGAACCAACACTTTTGAAATGGCTTTATAACCTTTTCCAGACTGATAGAGCTCAATTTCTTTGTTTCTCATTTGTTCCTGAATTTCTTTGGATGATGTCTTGCTTTTGAGGATCTTTGAGTCTACTTCACTTTGTCATGCAGGTCCTATTTAAGTGATTTCTTGATTGAGAACAGGTGTGGCAGTAATCAGGCCTTGGTGTTGCTAGAGAAACTGAACTCAGCTTTCCAAAGATGTGAAAAACCACAGTTAATTTATGTTTTAACCAGTGGTGGTGTGGAGGGGGAAATCACTTTTTCACACACGGCAATGTAGGTTTGGATTTTTTTTTACCCTTAATAATAAACACCTTCATTTACAAACTGCATTTTGTGTTTACTTGTGTTATCTTTGTCTAATATTTAAATTTGTTTGATGATCTGACACAGTTAAGTGTGACAAACGTACAAAAAAAATGAGAAATCAGGACGGGGGCAAACACTTATTCACACCGCTGTATATAAATATATATATATACTTTATTGGTGTTGGTATTATCGTGTTAATCGCCCATTAACGCTTCATCCCCATTAACAGTGATAAATTTTTTGATCGTAGTTAATGGCAGAAAGCGCAAACAGTACTTTTTGGGTCTGAACTGCACTCTGTATGGAACTATGGAAGCCGCTCTGAGTAGTGACAGATGCTGTGCGCGCCATGCAGAAATTGTGAAGTCAAACAAGCTGGATCACTGTCATGGAAATCCCCAAAACGTTGTCATGTTTAAGTTTACATGATTATCTATGGGAGCTCTCACCTGGATTGTGCTGCCTTCTGGCAGAATTTGGGACTTTTATTCAATGTAAGTTCATGCAATAGGAAGTACTTTTAATTTGACTAGTGATGTCATAACGTTAGAAACAGGAAGTAGGAAGTAAAATGTCAGTTGGACCAAGGGCAAAGTCATGTTGCCATTTAGAGGAAGGAGTTCCTAAAAAATTTGCTTTTCATAGCCCCAGCAGATGCATCCCTTGTATGTATTCATTCTTTATGTTCTTAGTATTTGTTATGGAAGATAATTTCATGGTTTATGTTGTTTAGAAACTGTTAAAAGCTTATGTAGAAACATTACAGAATTTAATTAGTCTCCTACTTGTTTCATTTTTAGTTTCACTTTATCTTCTGAAGCTGTGATGTCGAAGTCTGCTTGTCAAGAAATAAATCACCAATGAAGAAAAGTTTAACTTGCTGTCTAGCTAGTTCTTACAACTTAGTGAGGACAGTACAGTGAAAAAGGGTGATTCAGCTGGAGCGCAACAACTAAAGTAGAAAGAAGCAAAACCTAGCAAGAAAGATGGAAGAAAGAAAGAGTGAGAAGTCTGCATCAGTGCACACACACAAGTCAAGGAGCTCTCGCTCATCTTCATCTAGTGCCGCAGTCAAGGCGCGTGCAGCAGCAGAGGCTGCAAAAGTACGAGCTGCTTACGCAGAAAAAGAAGCAAGGCTAAAAGTTGAGAAAGCTACTACAGAAGCAGAGCTGGGACGAGTTAGAGCTGATCTAGAGTTGGGAAAAGCAAAGCTGGAAGCTGAATTAAGCGCACTAGAACAACAAAAAGAGGCAGCAGCAGCTGAAGCACAGGCTGAAGCATTAGAAGCAGCTGAATATCAAGAGAATTCAGTTAAGTCTGGTTCATCTTCACATGGTTTTGACCAGATCGTCACTTCCTTGTGGTAACGTATCGTCACTTCCTGTTTTGCTGTCTGCCTGTGTGGTTTGCTCTCCAGCTCTCGAGCCACTAGCTATGGCTACTAGCTCTCTTTCCTCTCCTCCTCTGGTGTGCTCTCTCTGTCAGATGTTTAGCTACACCTCTGCCTCTTTTAGTGATAACGGTAAATGTAATAAATGTTGTCTTTTTGAGGCGCTCGAGGCGAGGTTGTCTGATTTGGAATCCCGGCTCCGCTGCATTGAAACACCGTCTGCGCCAGTTAATCTCGACGGACGCCCCTTAGCTGCAGCGGAGCTAGCTAGCTTAGGTCCCCCTGTCACCGGTTCCCCGGCTCTCCTCTGCAGCGAGGAGACTGGGTGGGTGACGGTGAGAAGGAAGCCTAGTCGCAAAGCCCCGGTTCACCACCAACCTGTTCACGTTTCTAATCGTTTTTCCCCGCTCAGCGACACACCCGCTGAGGAAAAAACTCTGATCATTGGCGACTCTGTAGTCAGAAACGTGAACCTAGAGACTCCAGCGGCCATAGTCACATGCATTCCTGGGGCCAGAGCAGGCGACATCGAGTCAAATTTGAAAATGCTGGCTAAAAGTAACTGTAAATATTCCACAATTGTTATTCACGCCGGCATTAATGACATCCGTCTCCGGCAGTCGGAAGTCACGAAACTTAATGTAGAATCGGTGTGTGACTTTGCAAAAACGATGTCTGCCACTGTAGTATTCTCTGGGCCCCTCCCCAATCTGACCAGTGATGACATGTTTAGTCGCTCGTCATCCTTGAACCGCTGGCTGTCTGTGTGGTGTCCTAAAAATGACGTGGGCTACATTGACAATTGGAGCTCTTTTTGGGGAAAACCTGGTCTTATGAGACGAGACAGCATTCATCCCACTTTGGATGGTGCTTCTCATTTATCTAACAATCTGGCATCTTTTTTATCCAAATTTCCAAAACCCTGACTACTCAGAGTTGGGACCAGGAAGCAGAGTCGCAGTCTTACACGCCTCTCTGCAGCTCCTCTTCATCCGCCACCCCTCAGCTTAGCCCCTGTCTTCCCCATCAGAGAATCGTTGTCTGCTCCCTCCAAAGTAAATAAAAATATAATGTATAAGCATCCCAAAGTGATAAAGCAAAATATTGGTAAAACTCAAATTAAACATAAAGCCTCTAAATTGAATGATTTGGCCTCTGTTCCTCCTCATAATTTAAAAATTAAATGTGGTTTATTAAATATTAGGTCTCTAACTCCCAAGTCTCTGTTAGTCCATGATCTGTTAATTGATCATCAGATTGATTTAATTTCCCTTACAGAGACTTGGTTAGGACAAGAGGATTATGTTGGTTTAAATGAATCAACTCCCTCTGGTTATTTAAACTGTCAAAATCCCAGAAGTTCTGGTCGTGGAGGAGGAGTAGCATCAATTTACCATTCCAAATTATTAGTTAATGTAAAGCAAAAAACATGTTATAATTCCTTTGAGGGCCTGGTCCTCAGTATTGGGCACTTTAGCAATTCCAGGTTAAACCCAATTTTATTTGCCATAGTTTATCGTCCCCCATCAACCTATTCAGAATTTTTATCCGAATTTCCTGATTTCTTAGCTGATTTAGTGCTGAAATCTGATAGAATAATTATAGTAGGGGACTTTAATATACATGTGGATGTAGATAGTGACTGCCTTAATGTGGCTTTTAATTCAATATTAGACTCGATTGGGTTTTCTCAGAAAGTAGGAAATTCTACTCATTACCTCCACCATACATTGGACCTTGTTCTGACATATGGCATAGAAATAGAAAATCTGGTAGTGTCTCCTCATAACCCTGTACTGTCAGACCATTGTCTGTTAACCTTTGATTTTACTATTTCTGACTATTTGGCTCCTAAAGAAAAATATTATCACAGTAGATGCCTCTCAGATGATGCTGTTTCCAAATTTATGCAGATTGTTTCCTCTATGCCATGTGTCAACACAACGGAAATAAGCTATAGACAGCTTGCTCCTTCTGTAATTGATAACATGGTGGATAGTGTTTCAGCTTCTCTGCATCAGGCTCTAGACTTGGTGGCCCCCTTAAAAAAGAAAAAGTCTAATCAGAGATTTTTAACTCCTTGGTTCAACACAGAAACTCGTAGCTTAAAACAGAAGACTCGTCAATTAGAAAGAAAATGGCGCTCTACTAATTTAGATGAAATCTATTTAGCTTGGAGAAATCATCTTTTAATTTATAAAAAATCTCTTAGAAAAGCTAGAACGAGTTATTACTCTGCATTAATAGAAGAGAACAAGAATAATCCCAGGTTTCTTTTCAGTACTGTAGCCAGGTTGACAAAGAGTCAGGACTCTGTCAATCCTAGCATCCCCTTAGAGCTTACTAGTCAGGACTTTATGAACTTTTTCAATAATAAAATTTCATCCATCAGAGATAAAATCAATCAGATTCTTCCCACAGTTAACTTAAATACTGTAACTACTACAACTCCTTCTATTGATGTCTGTCTTGATGAGTTTACTCCAATCGACCTTTGTGAGTTAGACAAAATAGTTTCCTCATCCAAACCTTCAACTTGTCTTTTAGACCCTATTCCTACCAGGTTATTTAAAGAAGTCTTCCCACTTATTGGTAGCTTTATTCTTCATATAATCAATTCTTCATTAACTTCAGGCCATGTACCGCAGGCTTTTAAAACGGCTGTAATTAAACCCTTACTCAAAAAGCCAACGCTAGATCCAGGAGCTTTAGCTAACTATAGACCAATCTCTAATCTCCCTTTCATTTCAAAAATCTTAGAAAGAGTTGTTGCTACGCAATTATTTGACCACCTGCAGGGAAATGGTTTATTTGAGGAGTTTCAGTCTGGGTTTAGAATCCATCATAGCACTGAAACAGCCTTAGCGAAGGTCACTAACGACCTCCTCATTGCATCTGATAATGGACTAGTTTCTGTACTTGTCCTTTTAGATCTTAGTGCAGCTTTTGATACTATTGATCATAATATTCTACTTGAT
Source organism: Pholidichthys leucotaenia (assembly GCA_020510985.1). Taxonomy (NCBI): domain Eukaryota; kingdom Metazoa; phylum Chordata; class Actinopteri; order Cichliformes; family Pholidichthyidae; genus Pholidichthys; species Pholidichthys leucotaenia. The sequence continues at coordinate 244,722,432 of CM035845.1, read as the reverse complement.
AGATTAGAACACTATGTTGGACTTAATGGAACTTCGTTGCAGTGGTTTAGATCTTATTTATCTGATAGGTTCCAGTTTGTTCATGTAAATGATGAGTTTTCTCTCAGCTCAAAGCTTAGTCATGGAGTTCCACAGGGATCTGTGCTTGGCCCTACTCTTTTTAGTTTATATATGCTTCCGTTAGGCAACATTATTAGAAAGCACTGTATACATTTTCACTGTTATGCAGATGACACACAATTATACCTGTCAATGAAGCCAGATGATACTAATCAATTAGCCAAGTTAGAAGCCTGTCTTAAGGAAATCAAAGTTTGGATGACTTGTAATTTCCTGCTATTAAATTCAGATAAGACTGAAGTCATTCTTGTTGGTCCAAAAAACCTTAGAAATTCCTTTCCAAATCAAACTTTCAGTTTGGATGCAGTTACTCTTTCTCTTAATAGCTCTGTGAGGAACCTTGGAGTTATTTTTGATCAGGATTTGTCCTTCAATTCACATATTAAATTTGTTTCTAAGACTGCCTTCTATCATTTGCGTAATATTGCCAAGATTAGGAGCATCTTGTCTCAGAGTGATGCTGAGAAGCTGATCCACGCTTTTGTTAGCTCGAGATTAGATTATTGTAATTCTTTATTATCAGGTTGTCCTAAAACATCTTTAAAAAGTCTTCAGCTGATCCAAAATGCTGCAGCAAGAGTTTTAACAGGTACTAGAAAGAGAGATCATATCTCTCCGGTTCTGGCCTCCCTTCATTGGCTTCCCATAGAGTTTAGAATTAAGTTTAAAATCCTTCTTCTTACTTACAAAGCTCTAAACAATCAGGCTCCTTTTTATTTAAAAGATCTGATACTACCGTATCATCCTAACAGAGCACTACGCTCCCAAAATGCAGGTTTACTTGTAATACCTAGAATCTCCAAAAGTACAATGGGAGGCAGAGCCTTCAGTTATCAAGCTCCTCTCCTGTGGAATCAGCTGCCAATCTGGATTCGGGAGTCAGACTCGATCTCTGTTTTTAAGAATAGGGCTAAAACCTACCTTTTTGATATAGCCTACAATTAGGGAGGGATCATGTGTTTTCTGAACCCTCCCTTAGTTATGCTGCTAATAGGTTTAGTCAGCCGGGGGACCTCCAGTAATGCACTGGGCCTCACTCCTTTCCTCACTCTCTATGAAATATTTTTTTTTTGCTGGTCATTAACATTTGTTTGTTCTCTCCCATAGATTGAGTCCCCATCGTGCTGTTTGCTCTCTACATGTCTGTTCTTTTCTTCTTCTCTATCCCCTCACCCCCCAGCCAGTCGCAGCAGATGACTGCCCCTCCCTGAGCCTGGTTCTGCTGGAGGTTTCTTCCTGTTAAAAGGGAGTTTTTCCTCTCCACCGTCGCCAAGTGCTTGCTCACAGGGGATCGCCTGATTGCTGGGGTCTTTCTGCAACTGTGGGGGTCCTCCCTACAGTTGATAGTGCTATGAGATGACTGTTGTTGTGAAATGGCGCTATATAAATAAAGTTGAATTGAATTGAATTGAATTGAATTGAATTGAATGAGGTCCTCCAAGAGGAAACTGCAACACGTACTAAAGAGTACGTTGCAGCACAAACTGAACTGCGCCAAACAGGCATTCCAGTGTCTCCCCCTAGCCCAGCACACGATGCAGCAGCGTCTGAAGAGAGCTACATTACATGGCATCCTTCATCAGCAATAGGCCCGAACGAGGATGATGTACACCAACAGGGTGAGGCCCCCCAAAGGCAACCCCTTCTCAGCATGGCATCAAATCAGAGCGCACCTCATACTGGGAACCAAACAATTCCAAATCGAGAAAGTGGACATCCCGATGTGCCTAGGAAAGCATATTTCCCTCAGAAACCAGCACTAAGCCCAATGGCACCATCATACTTTCCTCGCAATGTCCCAACCACCCCAAGCGTGGCACCTGAAACAGAACACCTGGCACGATACCTGGCTCGCCGCGATCTAGTGAGTACCAGCCTCTACCAATTTGATGACAAACCCGAAAATGACATGGCATGGCAGTCATCATTCGATAATGCAACTGCTGGCCTGGGACTCACAGGCACTGAAATGCTGGATCTGCTCATTAAGTGGCTCGGGCCAGAGTCAGTAAAGCACATAAAACGCATTCGCTTTGTGCATGTAGGGCGCCCAGACGTAGCACTAGAGAAGGCCTGGGAGCGCCTCCAGCAGTGTTATGCTGCACCTGAAGTCATGGAGAAGTCTCTGTTTAAACGACTGGACGAATTCCCAAAAATATCTGCAAAAGACTACGGGAAACTGAGGGACCTAGGCGATCTCCTCATGGAGCTACAGGGTGCTAGAGGAGAAGGTTACCTCACAGGACTGGCATACCTGGATACAGCCAGGGGAATTGGGCCCATTGTTGAAAAACTCCCCTATGGGCTTCAAGAGAAATGGCTCGCAATAGGCTCAAGGTTTAAAGAAAAGAACAAAGGCTATTTCCCTCCATTTGATGTCTTTGCCGATTTCATCTGTCACGAAGCACGGAGAAGGAATGATCCCAGCTTCGCCCTACCATCTGCTAGCAGCAGCAGTTTGAAATCAGACAAGGCACCCTCACGCAACTTAGGAAGCAAGATATCAGTTCATAAGACAGAGGTTTCATCAGGTAAAGATCCGCCAGCAGATATACCTGAGAAAAAAGTTGAAGGGTCAGAGAAAAATTGTCCCATTCACAACAAACCACACCCACTCAGGAAGTGCGGAACATTCAGAGGAAAGATGCTTGAAGAGAGGAAGAGTATTCTCAAAGACAATGGGATGTGTTTCAAATGCTGCACGTCCGCAAGTCATCTCGCTAAAGACTGTAAAGCAACTGTGAAGTGCACAGAGTGTGGTAGTGACCGTCACCATGCTGCCATGCACCCAGGTCCACCACCTCAAGCTGCGAAAGGGCCTCCACCACCATCAGACAATGGCGGGGAGGAAGATGTGCCAGCCGGTGACAGCACAGTCATCAATTCTAGCTGCACACAGATTTGTGGTCCAGGCCGAACAGCAAGATCCTGCTCAAAGATTTGTCTGGTTTGAGTATATCCCGAAGGTCAACGTGAGAGGGCAACTAACATGTACGTAATCCTGGATGACCAAAGCAATCGTTCATTGGTCAGGTCTGACTTCTTTGAGCTCTTTAACATCAAAGGCCAGTCTTTCCCTTACTCACTAAAGACCTGTGCGGGGCTGGTGGAGACGTCAGGCCGGAAGGCTGAAGGATTCCAGGTCGAATCTCTGGATGGCCAAACCAGCCTACCACTTCCACCTCTAATTGAGTGCAATGAAATACTCATTGATCGCACTGAAATACCGACACCTGACGTGGCCCGCCACCATCCACACCTCAGGGGTGTAGCACCATACATACCTGAGCTTGACCACAATGAGGAGATACTTATCCTGCTCGGCAGAGATCTCGTCAGAGTGCACAAGGTCTGCCAGCAAGTAAGCGGACCCCCAGACGCTCCTTTCGCACAAAAGTTGGAGCTAGGCTGGGTGCTTGTCAGAGATGTGTGCTTAAGGGGTGCACATAAACCAGTCGTGGGGACATTCAAGACCAATGTGCTGGAGAATGGCCATCCCTCTATGCTCACACCTTGCAAAGCCTCCATAAAGCTGACTCAGACCGTGTCTCATGGCGGGGAGCAGAGGAGTAAGTCCACAAGGCCATCACTGGATAACCTTGGAAGGAAAGTCTTCAAAGAGACCGAGTATGATAACAGACCTGCCCCGTCCATGGAGGACACCATCTTCCTGGAGATTATGGACCAAGAAGTCTACAGAGACGAGTCAAACAACTGGGTCGCTCCGCTACCTTTTAGGGTCCCTCGGCAATGCTTATCTAACAACCGTGAACAAGTATTCACCCGCTTCGCCGCTCTGGAGAAGACGCTACGAAGGAAACCGGAGATGAAACAATAGTTCCTGGAATTCATGGGGAAAATATTAGAGAAGAAACATGCAGAAGTGGCTCCGCCACTGGAAGACAATGAAGAATGTTGGTACCTCCCAACCTTCGGAGTCTACCACCCACAAAAGCCTGGGAACATTCGCGTTGTATTCGACTCCAGTGCGAAGTATTCAGGAACATCTCTGAACGACGTTCTCCTGACGGGACCTGACCTCAATAACTCACTCATTGGGGTTCTGATCCGCTTTCGGAAGGAACAAGTTGCAGTGATCACCGACATACAGCAGATGTTCCACTGCTTCCTAGTTCGCAACGACCATAGGAAGTACCTGCGTTTCTTGTGGTACAGAGACAATGACATGTCCAAGGACGTAATCGACTATAGGATGAGAGTCCATGCTTTTGGCAACAGTCCGTCCCCATCTGTGGCCATCTACGGTCTGAGGAGGGCCATCCGAGAAGGTGCGGACAAACATGGAGCGGACACTGTACAATTTGTGGAACGTCATTTCTACGTCGATGACGGACTCATCAGCCTACCCACCAACGCTGACGCCATCAGCCTCCTGCGTAGAACGCAGGCCTCACTCAGCGAATCAAACCTGAGGCTCCACAAGTTCGCTTCAAATAGCGACGTCGTCCTTCAAGCCTTTGCACCAGAAGACAGGGCAGTCCTAAAGAGCCTTGACTTCAGTGGCGAAGCTACACCTGTGCAACGGAGCTTGGGACTATTGTGGGAGACCGCAACAGACACATTCACATTCACTGTCTCACAAGAGAAGAAGCCCTTCACTCGCAGAGGAGTGTTGTCTACGGTGAACAGCATCTTTGATCTGCTAGGCATGGTTGCGCCAGTGACCATTGAAGGCAAAGGTCTGCTCAGAGAACTCAGTGTCGACATGTGTGACTGGGATGCACCGCTCCCAGAACAAAAGCTGAAACAATGGGAATCATGGCGAACGTCATTGCATGATTTAAGCCAGCTGCACATCCCACGCGCATACACTACGACATCCCTCTCCAAGGGTGAGCACACAGAGCTATGTGTGTTCTCCGACGCAAGCACCAAAGCCATTGGAGTGGTGGCATATCTGAAGACTAACAAGCTGATGGGAAATCCAAGTTGGATTCATCCTAGGGAAAGCTAAACTGGCTCCACAGTCAGAACCAACAATTCCCCGGCTAGAGCTGTGTGCCGCAGTATTAGCCGTAGAAGTTGCTGAGCTCATACAAGACGAGCTGGACCTGAAGCCTGATGAGGTCAAGTTCTACTGTGACAGCAGGGTAGTTCTTGGCTATATCTACAATCAAACGAAACGTTTCTATGTATACGTCCACAACCGAGTTTGCAGAATACGTCAGTTCTCAACACCTGACCAGTGGCACTATGTCAGTACGGAAGACAACCCCGCAGACCACGCTTCGCGGGCAGTTGCGGCATCGCATCTGGCACAGACCACATGGTTCACCGGACCAGACCTTCTGTACAAACCCAGTCCACCTGATGAAGACTCAAAGGAAGTCTTTGAGCTTCTCAACCCAGAATTGGATGGAGAGATATGCCCTGAAGTGAGCAGCCTCTTGACTCACAGTCTAAACAGAGGCCTCAATGCCGCACATTTCCAGCGGTTCTCATCAATGCGCTCTCTCACTAGGGCAATTGCTCTACTCATCCACATTGCTAGATCTTACAAGCACAAGTCCAGTCAATGCAAAGGATGGCACTACTGCAACTTCCCGCGTACTCCAGATGAGCTGTCCCAAGTTAGACACATCATCATCCGAGCAGCGCAGGAAGAGGCCTACTCTAAGGAATTAACAGCACTTGAAAATGGAAAAACTGTAGCCAAGGACAGTTCTCTTCAGAAACTCAGACCTGTTCTTGAAGAAGACCTGATTTGCGTTGGCGGCAGACTAAAACATGCTGACTTGAGCAGTCAGGAAAAGAACCCCATCATCTCGCCCAAGAACAGTCATGTTTCCCTGCTGCTAGTGCGCCAGTGTCATGAAGATGTCAAGCATCAAGGACGACACTTTACAGAAGGGGCCCTGAGAACTGCAGGCTTTTGGGTCATAGGCGGAAAAAAGCTTATCGCCTCAGAGCTGCACAAGTGCGTTGTTTGCCGAAAGTTACGCGGCAGAACAGAGGAACAACTCATGGCCAACTTACCTCCGGAACGACTACAAACATGCCCACCCTTCACCTATGTAGGAGTGGATGTGTTCGGACCTTGGCCAGTCATCTCAAGGCGCACGCGAGGTGGACAGGCCCAAAGCAAGAGATGGGCGATGCTCTTCTGTTGCATGAGCTCCCGAGCCGTGCATATTGAGCTCATCGACTCCCTGGACACTTCCAGTTGTGTCAATGCACTAAGGAGATTCTTCGCGATAAGGGGACCTGCTAAGCAAATAAGATCAGACTGCGGAACAAACTTTGTTGCCGCTGCAAAGGAATTGGGACTCAGTCAAAACACTTCAGTCCAGCAGTTCTTGAGCCAGCAAGGGTGTTCTTGGGTGTTCAACCCACCTCACTCGTCACACATGGGAGGGTCGTGGGAGCGTTTAATAGGCCTCTCAAGAAGGATTCTGGATGCCATCCTGCTGCAGGAGAGTGTCCAGCTAACTCACGACTTCTTGAACACTCTCATGGCTGAGGTGGTTGCAATACTCAATGCCAGACCCCTTGTTCCGGTCTCCACAGACCCAGAGTCACCCTTCGTGCTCTCTCCTGCGATGATTCTCACCCAGAAGGTGGGAGTTCCTCCACCATACGGGGAATTCGCGGGAAAGGATCTTCTCAGCAGACAATGGAGACAGGTGCAAGCCCTTGCAGACTGTTTCTGGCGTCGCTGGCGACAGGAGTACCTTCCCACTCTTCAGCCCCGACGGAAGTGGAGGGAGGCACGACGGGATGTCAAAGAAGGAGACATCGTGCTCCTGAAAGACCGTCAAGTTCCACGTAATGCGTGGCCCATGGCGAGGATTACAGCGGTCATCCCTGGCAGGGACGGCAGGGTAAGGAAGGTCGAGCTGAAGACAGCAGGCAAGGAATCCAAGCTGTTCCAGAGGCCGGTGTCAGAAGTAATTCTTCTGCTGCCAAAAGACTGAAACTTCAGGCCAGAGACATTTATTGGTGGGTAGTGACCTTTAAGGTCAGACGGGGAGTGTGCTGCCTTCTGGCAGAATTTGGGACTTTTATTCAATGTAAGTTCATGCAATAGGAAGTACTTTTAATTTGACTAGTGATGTCATAACGTTAGAAACAGGAAGTAGGAAGTAAAATGTCAGTTGGACCAAGGGCAAAGTCATGTTGCCGTTTAGAGGAAGGAGTTCCTAAAAAATTTGCTTTTCATAGCCCCAGCAGATGCATCCCTTGTATGTATTCATTCTTTATGTTCTTAGTATTTGTTATGGAAGATAATTTCATGGTTTATGTTGTTTAGAAACTGTTAAAAGCTTATGTAGAAACGTTACAGAATTTAATTAGTCTCCTACTTTTTTCATTTTTAGTTTCACTTTATCTTCTGAAGCTGTGATGTCGAAGTCTGCTTGTCAAGAAATAAATCACCAATGAAGAAAAGTTTAACTTGCTGTCTAGCTAGTTCTTACAACTTAGTTAGGACAGTACATGGATAATTTTCACAGCTCTTCAAAAACTTTGCCTGGAGGTCAAGTGTTTTTCTTTGGAAGCTGGCTATTCGGCTAGCATTAAACAGCTACGTGCTATGGATGTATGGGCTGCCAGCAGCTGAAGACAGACACTCCACCTGTTTCATCTTCATAGCTTTTGGTCCAGCTGTCGGTAGGTGAGTAGCAGTCTAAAATTCTTAAATTGCGTTCATAATATCCACTCACTCCCATGCCCTATTTTTGCTGCGTGGTTGGTAACTTCATGGGTGAGATAGCTGTTTGTTTATGTTTACAATTTTTTTATTAAAAGGGAAATTGTATATGGTGTGACACACAAGGACCATTGATTTGTGTTTGGCTGGTGGATGTTTGCTTTGGCAGTGTAGTTGTGTAGCAGTGACATTACTGAGCCCTGGCATTCTGCGGTTTTTGCACATGTAGTAGTACTTTTGAGCTTTTTCTGGAGAATATTTTAGACAGTTTTATCATTGTGGATATGTTGAGAGCTTTAATAAACCTGCAGGTGAAGAAAGCGAGCATACTTGTCCACTCCCATGTTTATAACAGTATGAGAAACTTGAAAAATTACCAACTTAAGGTACTGTGTATCTGAATGGAAGAACATGCGATTAAAGCATTATTAATCGCCATTAACTCAATGTTTCAAAAGATTAATCCCGATTAGAAATTTTAATCATCCAACACCACTGATATATATATATATATATATATATATATATATATATATATATATATAGAGAGAGAGAGAGAGAGAGAGAGAGCTCTGTCTCTATACAGTACACTATATAGTGCTCTGTCTCCAAAGCACTATATACTGTATAGTGCTCTGGAAAAAGAAATGAGTGCACTTCAAAATCTTTCTTAAATTAGCATTTCTACATGTATGGCAGCCATTCAATTTTAGTATCACTTGAATTCTTACACAAGAACAGTCAATCTGCTTAAGGAGGCATTAATTAGGTGTTCATTTATGCATAGGAAGATGCATGAAAGCTGTTTTTCCACAATGACAGATTTCTGAGTTCCTCGTAAGTTAAAACTTAAGGACCCCTTTACACTGCATGGAGACTGTTGAGAGATTGGACTGCGTCAAAATTTTGAGGAGGCTGTGGCGACTGTGGAGATCATTGATCGCTGATAGATCAAAAATTGGCCACATCTCTGAATGATCTCTCAATGATCTCCACTCCTGTGTAAAGAGGGTATAAGTGTTACAGTGTTAAAGAATTAACATGAACTTGTTTTCTTTGCATTATTTGATCTCAAAATACATCTAAAAGCAAAACCTTCTATGTTGTTTTGGCTCGTTGTCATTTTCTGTCAACAAATGCTCTAAATAATATCATTTTGACTTGGAATTTGGGTGAATTGTTTTCATCCAAACACATACAGCATGTATAAGTAGAAAAAGTGGTAAAATGATTATTTTTTTTTTAGTCGTCTCTTAATTTTTTTCCACATTAAAGATAATCTTTTGTTACTCAACATCAACATATTCATCTTCTTTGACCGATGTTGGGGTCCACATTACCCAAAACATAACTCAACCAGTGACAGTTTGCTGAAGTGTTTTTCTAGTATTGGTTGGTTTTGCCCAAAGCCACAAATCTCAAATGGACAAAACAGTACACGACTAATTTTTGCATTTTTAACATTTTACTCTCTAGCCCAAGCAATGGGTGACCCTACTGACATTGTTTAATTCATTCCTTCAAGCTTCAGTCAGTTTCTTCTGAGGAAAAAAAACAAAACACAAAAACTTTTAAATATGATTGATAACAACATTTTAAAGCATCTTGGTTATTGTGACCTTAAAGAATCAATAACTAATACAGATATTAGAGATTTCCTAGTTGTTTGCAGTATGTTAGTCTACTTATCCCCTGATGATCTTTTTTTCCCCAACAATAAACATTCTACTTTTCAGAAGTGTTTCAAGTAAGGTAAAACAATCATGCCTTTAGGACAGTTCCTGATGAATTTAATCAAAACAATAAAGTCAGAAATGGTAGCGATTTCTCCTACTGTGCTAGACCTTATTATAATTTATAGATGAATGTGGTGCTTGTGAGATTTACTGCACAGTACTGTACACACTTTTTTCTTGATCTTTGACTTGTCAAGGTCAAATTTCACACATGAACTTGTCATCTCTCCTTGTCTTTAAATGAGGTATCTCTCTTATGATATAGTGGATAAAATACTGTACTTCTAAAAACGATTTCAATTATGTTACATACGTAGCTTCAAATATCCTGTAAAATGTTCAGTGGCATTGTTCACTGCATCACTGATTTCAAAGTATAAAGGTTCCATTTTCTACTATGGCATCACAAACACAGCGACAAGAGCCCTCATGTCCAAAGGGTAGTTATGTACAAAAACATTGCATATGCCCTATTCCATGGAAAATTTCAGATGTATCAAGAATGAAATGACATTGGAAATATGCACAGCCCCATGCCAACTTCATGGCTGCCATATGTACGTTTCTATTGTTATTGGTCCATTGGCGACACTTAGAGGCAATATTGAGAGACTGATAATGACGTGAAAATTATTGAAAACACCAGAGACACATGATGAACAAACATCCAAGTGTGCACAATTAGATGAGTGGATATAAAAGCAAGCACAAAAAAGTGCAGAAAATTCCTTTAACAACAATGGTGTTAGCATTATTAGCTGTTTGACTGCTTGAGGCGTGCCGTTGTGATGTCAGCCCCTAGTGATCAAGATTTTTTCAAGAAAATATTCAGTTCAGATGTCAGGGATTTCCAAAGCTATAACTTGAAAGTTGAAAGAGATAATGGCTTACTGTCCATTAGAAAGATGTAGAATATGATCCAAAGTTTTAGATAGCAGTCAGTTTACCCATCTAATTTGCATAATGCCATGGCAGCCATTTTGAATTACATAACTTTCAGTCAAAAGCAGACTTTAGACATATTTACACAAAGGATGGCTTTGTTTTTAGTCACCATTTGTTGTTTTGGGCATTTTGTTATATCTTTAAAGTATATGAACCAGAAAATCAGTTACAATGTAAACAAACAAAGAAATTCATCACTTACCGCTGGCCAGGCGGCATGCTTCATTCATTTTCGTCCATCCTGGTCGTTATTTTGTCTTCTCTTGGTCATTTTTCTTAATCTCCCACATCCAGAAACCGTTATGATTATTCCACTGCAATTTCACTTTTATTCCGCAGCAATTTCTCTCATATGATGACCGGGAACCGGTGCAATTGTTCTCTCCAGTCACATGGCACTGGGGTCGATGGCAGGTGCAAATCAACCAGCTTTGCCCACCCTCTGTTATAAGAAAATGTAGATATTTACAGTGAGGCAAAAAAAGTATTTAATCAGCCACCAATTGTGCAAGTTCTCCCACTTAAAAGATGAGAGAGGTCTCCAATTTTCATCATAGGTATACCTCAACTATGAGAGACAAAATGAGAAAAAAAATTCCAGAAAATCACATTGTCTGATTTTTAAAGAATTTATTTGCAAATTTCAGTGGAAAATAAGTATTTGGTCAATAACAAAAGTTCATTTCAATACTTTGTTATATACCCTTTGTTGGCAATGACAGAGGTCAGACATTTTCTGTAAGTCTTCACAAGGTTTTCACACACTGTTGCTGGTATTTTGGCCCATTCCTCCATGCAGATCTCCTCTAGAGCAGTGATGTTTTGGGGCTGTCGCTGGGCAACACGGACTTTCAACTCCCTCCAAAGATTTTCTATGGGGTTGAGATCTGGAGACTGGCTATGCCACTCCAGGACCTTGAAATGCTTCTTACGAAGCCACTCCTTCGCTGCCCGGGTGGTGTGTTTAGATCATTGTCATGCTGAAAGACCCAGCCACGTTTCATCTTCAGTGCCCTTGCTGATGGAAGGAGGTTTTCACTCAAAATCTCACAATACATGGCCCCATTCATTCTTTCCTTTACACAGATCAGTCGTCCTGGTTCCTTTGCAGAAAAACAGCCCCAAAGCATGATGTTTCCACCCCCATGCTTCACAGTAGGTATGGTGTTCTTTGGATGCAACTCAGCATTCTTTCTCCTCCAAACACGACAAGTTGAGTTTTTACCAAAAAGTTCTATTTTGGTTTCATCTGACCATATGACATTCTCCCAGTCCTCTTCTGGATCATCCAAATGCTCTCTAGCAAACTTCAGACGGGCCTGGACATGTACTGGCTTAAGCAGGGGGACACGTCTGGCACTGCAGGATTTGAGTCCCTGGTGGCGTAGTGTGTTACTGATGGTAGCCTTTGTTACTTCGGTCACAGCTCTCTGCAGGTCATTCACTAGGTCCCCCCGTGTGGTTCTGGGATTTTTGCTCACCATTCTTGTGATCATTTTGACCTCACAGGGTGAGATCTTGCGTGGAGCCCCAGATCGAGGGAGATTATCAGTGGTCTTGAATGTCTTACATTTTCTAATAATTGCTCCCACAGTTGATTTCTTCACACCAAGCTGCTTACCTATTGCAGATTCACTCTTCCCAGCCTGGTGCAGGTCTACAATTTTGTTTCTGGTGTCCTTTGACAGCTCTTTGGTCTTGGCCATAGTGGAGTTTGGAGTCTGGCTGTTTGAGGTTGTGGACAGGTGTCTTTTATACTGATAACGAGTTCAAACAGGTGCCATTAATACAGGTAACGAGTGGAGGACAGAGGAGCCTCTTAAAGAAGAAGTTACAGGTCTGTGAGAGCCATAAATCTTGCTTGTTTGTAGGTGACCAAATACTTATTTTCCACCATAATTTGCAAATAAATTCTTTAAAATTTAGACAATGTAATTTTCTAGATTTTTTTTTTTCTCATTTTGTCTCTCATAGCTGAGGTATACCTATGACGAAAATTGGACACCTCTCTCATCTTTTAAGTGGGAGAACTTGCACAATTGGTGGCTGACTAAATACTTTTTTGCCCCACCGTACCTTCATAAGTTAAATAATCTCTTTTAAGAATCATTGTTGGCAAATTTGGGAGCAAATTCCTCCTCCGTCTTGCGATCAATCAAAATTTGTTCACAAACTCTTCTTCTCTGGTGTCCAGAAGTGTGTGTGTGTGTGTGTGTGTGTGTGTGGTGGTGGTGGTGGTGGTGGGGGTTATGGGGGCCATTGGTCCTCCAGGGCAAGAGCAGTAAGTTATACGTGTTTGCCACCTTGTTAGGTGCAATAATTAGTACAACTGGGGATTTATTATGGTTTAAGGCCACGTCACATGGCAGTAGCAGAGCTGACAGAGACACTCCACAACACTACCTGTGCATGAACCAAGGCAGTTTAAGGGTTTGAGGATATTGCAAATCGCACAGTGAGAAGAGAAAGTGGATTTAGAGACAGAGAAGATTGTCTGGTTCAGGATGATGACTGGCTTGTCAGTCCGGTTTATTTTTCATGGGCAGTCCTTGTGGAACTGTGGTCAGAGCTACCGCTGCTCTTGGAGCGTGACATGGTAAAAAGCCATGCACTGCCCATCCCAGTGCAGGTGCTGACAACACTGAGGTTCCTTGCTACAGGGGCATTCCCAAGGGAGCTGGCAGACCCATCAAGAATTTACCAATTGACCCTGAGCTGAGCTATGCCAGCTGTGTGGAATGGCATTATCCAGCTGTCACCCAGGTACCTCATATTCCCATACAATACGGTTGAACAGGCCAACATCAAAGTGAAATTTGCAGCGAGAGCCAGTTTTCCTAATGATTCTAATGAACATCATTGTTATGAACAAACTACAAGCTGATATTCTGCAGATGGGTGACTTCTTGGTGAGTAAATTAATGTAACTGTCCTATATAACCCACCTCATTTGCAACTTGCCTGTGCACCCCCAAATATCACCCTGTCTTCAAGACTTCGTCACAACTCAGTGTTTGAGTAAGTTTGTTTACACTGTAAACATGCTTGGCAATAAAGCTATTCTGATTCTGACTTTCTTTTGTTGCTGATTAAATTACAGTTTCATAGCATTCTACCAAGTCCCCAATTGCCTCTGTGTGTACATTAGTTATGTCAATAAACACATGCATAACGTTTGAAATGCAACAGTGTCACCCTTTCCCCGGCAAAGGCTGTGAATACTTATATACGTGTGATTTCTTATTTTTTTTTTTTTTTTTTGATAAATTTGCAAAAATCTCACAGAAACTTTTTTCATGTTGTCATTATGGGGTATTGTGTGTAGAATTTTGAGGGAAAAAAAATCTAATCCATTTTGGAATAACACTGTAACATAACAAAATGTGGAAAAAGTGAAGCGCTGTGAATGCTTTCCAGATGGACTGTATATGACATCATTATATGCATTACACACTCTTACAATCCCTTGAATGTAACCAAATAATACTGGATTTCATTTATATAGCACCTTTTATTATACCCAAAGTACTTTCCAGTGAGATCATTATTCCTTCACTCCACAGGCCGAAATTGGTAAGCTACCTCTGTAGGCAGAGTTACCCTGTGGCAGACTGATGGAATTGTGGCTACTAATCCATGTCAACATCCTCTCTAACAATCACCACACATTTATTCACATTCATACACCAGTATCACAGGCACTCATTAGGGGTGGGAATCGCAAGGGCCCTCACTATGTGATACCCATAATGATATTTGGGGGTCACGGTGCCATACTATAATTCCTTAAGTATCATAGTACTATATATGTATTTTTTTCAAAACCTTATTGAACGTCAAATTGTGTCCCAAAACTACAACTATCTATATCTGTTTCTTATAAATTTTCTCTCTTTTCAACTCACCACAGCTGCTTATGTTTTAGTGGCAGGAGGCTCACAGTCATATGTGGGATGGTGTACTGTTGTGTCATCGTTTCTGCTGTGGTCTGGGATTTCTTGGCTTTGGGCTTCATTTCTTGACCAGTTTCGGAACCACCATGGTAGCAGGATGGGGTCACATGCCTGGACTCTAACGTCTTCTGTTTCAGGGTGTGCTTCTTGTTCCGTGATAATAGTGTCGACCCGTGGTATAGGCCATATAGGCAGTCGCCTACGGTGGCACCTGCTGGAGGAGCACTGCTGCAAGCTTGCGTTTTTTATTAATAAAATAAAATTCGTAATAATCAGAGGCACTGTGCCAGCAGACAAGGCAAACAAAGGCTTGGAGGACCTGGCCAGAACGAGGCCTCAGAGGGCTGACCAACTTTGAATCCCTACAGCAGTGACATTGTGGAGAATTTGCAATGACTATGACAGGCCTTTGCAGAACTCCTGAAAGGGGCCCCAACCCCACCTTTCACTTTGTATCAGTGTACGTCTTATGTAAACCAATTGCGGTGAGGAATTTGTTGTGATTTGTAAGTCAAAATAAATATGCCAGCTGACTGAAGGGAGAAAGGAATCCAGCTTCACTTAGTCCTCTACATGCCAGATAACCACTGTGATAAACTCTGCTTTAAGAGCATAACCACCATGAGTTTTAGCAGTGGTGATTCCAGCTCCTGTGGCTGATGATGTGGACTTAACTCTCAGGCTACAAACAGCTCCAGCTACCGGTCCTGTGTGTTGCCTCTTGAATATGATTTATAATGACAAAACAGCAAAGGTAGGATAACATTTGTTGTGGTGGCTATACATATATATATACAGTATATATATATATTTATTTATTTATTTTTTAAATTTTTTTTCTCTCCGGCGCCACACGAGTCGGCCGCCCTTTGCAACAGCGGCTCGATTCCGAGTCTTTTTCCCTTCCTCTCTCTTTTTGATCCGTCTTTTTCTCACTCCACTTATATCACGGACACACAGATCGTCCCAAATGTCTCCTGAGCCGGTGGACGGAGCCACTGTTTATAGCAGGATACGATACAGCAGGGAAGAGCTGCTAGCATTCAACCACCATCCGGTCCCATTGGAAAAACTCGACATACCGAGAGAACTGAGGCGAAAACGCCGCGGCTGCTGGGCTGGAGTAAGGCGAAGGACAAAAAATATAAGGTACAGACCCTCCCTTCCATCTGTTGTCATGGGAAATGTACGGTCGTTACTGGGAAAGGTAGATGAGCTAGCGGCTATCTGCCGTTACGATAGCACATATCGGGAGTGCTCTCTCCTTTTGTTTTCTGAGACATGGCTAACTGAACTAGCAGCAGATGCTAACGTTGAGCTGGAGGGTTTACACATGATACGGGCTGACCGAACACCAGACAGTGGCAAAGCAAGGGGCGGTGGAGTGATAATGTATGTTAACAACAACTGGTGCAGACCGGGACATATCACTGTTAAACAACGACACTGCAGCAAAGACATTGAGTTGCTAGCTGTTAGCATGCGGCCTACATATCTCCCGAGAGAACACTCACAGGTGATCTGCATTGTTGTTTATGCAAATCCGATGGCGAACGCTAGGACAGCGCGTAACGTCATCCATTCAGTAACCAGCAGGCTGCAGACAGAACACCCAGATGCTCTTCTCCTCATCTCAGGCGATTTCAACCATGTTTCACTATCTCCCATTCTACCCATGTTCACCCAGTATGTCACATGCCACACTAGAGACAATAAAACACTGGACTTATTCTACGCAAACACTAAGGAGGCGTACACCTCATCACAACTCCCCCCACTCGGGAGATCGGATCACAACTTGGTTCATCTCCGGCCGGTGTACAAACCCCTAGTGCACAGACAACCTCCGGCCATGCGCACAGTGGAGTTATGGTCTGAGGAGACAATGGACACTCTAAAGGGCTGTTTTGAAGCCACTGCCTGGAAGCAGCTCTGCGATCCACATAGTGAGGACATCGATGGCCTCACTCACACCTTCACAGACTACCTCAGCTTCTGTGTGGACAAATCCGTTCCCACCAAGACCATACGGTGTTGCTCAAACGATAAACCCTGGATCAACCCTGAGATAAAAACACTTCTGAGAGAGAAGAAGAGGATCTTCAGGTCGGGGAACAGGGAGATGTTGAAGTCCGTACAGAGGGAGCTGAGGAGAAAGATCAGAGAAGGCAAGGACAGCTTCAGGAAGAAGATGGAGGACAAGCTGCAACAGAGCGACATCAGCGGGGTCTGGAGAAACCTCAAAACCATCTCTGGGCTCCAGAATACCTCCCCCCAGGCCACGGGGGGCAGGGAGTGGGCGAACAACCTGAATCTGTTTTTCAATAGGTTTGACCAACCGCCCTCCCCCCTGACTGCACAACAACCACTGCTGCCTCTAAAGAAATCAAGTCCTGCTGCCCACTCCCCACTCCACCAACACCCCCCCACTCCCAACACACAGCCCCCCATCCTGACCCTGACCAGGACCCAGGTGAGGACGGAGCTGAGGAAGATCAAGGCGAGGAAGGCGTCGGGACCGGATGGCATCAGCGCAAAGCTCCTCAAGTCCTGTGCAGACCAGCTGTGTGGGATTGTGACGTACATCTTCAACCTGAGCCTGAAGCTGGGGAGGGTACCACAGCTGTGGAAAACATCTTGTGTGGTACCTGTACCAAAAACTTCCCACCCCAAAGACCTGAACAGCTACAGACCGGTGGCCCTGACGTCCCACTTGATGAAGACCCTGGAGAGACTGCTCCTTGCTCACCTCCACCCCCTGGTGGAACCAGCGATGGATCAACTCCAGTTCGCCTACCAGCATGGCATTGGGGTGGAGGATGCAGTGATCTTTCTCCTTCACCATTCTCTGTCCCACCTGGAGAAGCCCGGGAATATGGTGAGGATCATGTTCTTTGACTTCTCCAGTGCTTTCAACACCATCCAACCGATGATCCTGAAGGACAAGCTGCTGCACCCAGGGGTGGACCAGCACCTGTCATCATGGATCCTGGACTACCTCACGAACCAGCCTCAGTTTGTAAGAACCCGGGACTGTGTGTCCGACACGATCATCGGTAGCACGGTGGCCCCCCAGGGAACGGTGCTGGCTCCCTTCCTGTTCACTCTTTATACTGTGGACTTCTCACACAACACAACACACTGCCATCTACAGAAGTTTTCTGATGACTCTGTGATCATTGGCCTCATCTCCAATGGAGATGAAGCTGAGTACAGAGGGCTTATCCAGGACTCCGTTGACTGGTGCCATCGGAACTGCCTACAGATCAACGCGAGGAAAACTAAGGAGCTGGTGGTGGACTGCCGCAGGCATGGGCAGCCCCTCACAGCACCAGTAAATATACAGGGAACAGACATCGAGATGGTGACATCCTATAAGTACCTGGGTGTTCATCTGAACAATAAACTAGACTGGTCACACAATACTGACGCACTCTACAAGAAGGGACAGCGCAGGCTGTTCCTGCTGAGGCGACTCAGGTCTTTTGGTATTTATTTATTTAGCGAATGCAAAGTCCTTAAGCCAAGCAGTTGCCTCCTGGTTTGCTGTATGGAGGGTGTGTAATCCTCCTTCCAGTCTTTGGAGCGGGCAAGCCTCTATGATGTGTTCCATAGTTTGCTCCTCTCCACATGCGCACAGTGGGCTAGGGCTACTGCCCCATCTGTGAAGGCTGGCCAAGCAGGGGCCATGTCCAGTCCTGAAGCGATTGAGTGTAGACCACTGTCTCCTTGGGAAGTTGGTGCCCGGGACCTGTTGGTTGGGGTTTATCACCAGCTGTTTGTTTGGGACCTCCTTGGTTTCCCATTCCTCTTGCCAAGCTGTCTGGATGGTAAAGTCAGCTGGGGGAGGGTTTTTCCAAATCGGCCGTCTGGATGAAAGTCGGGCAGTGGGTGGGGTGTAGATATCTGCATGGATTGGTAAGTGAGGAAAATCTTTAACTTTTTGGAGCATCCTTTGAGTTAATGCTGCTCGCCGGATGTGTGGAGGGGCTATGTTTGACAGTACAGAGAGCCAGGGGAGTGGTGTTGAGCGGATTGTTCCAGTTATAGTTCTCATGGTTGAGTTGAGCTGGGTGTCTACATGGTGTGTGTAAGATGACCTGGACCAGACAGGGGCACAATATTCTGCTACAGAGTATGAAAGGGCCAGTGCTGAGGTGCGCAGGGTGGAGACTGCCGCCCCCCATTTTGCACCAGCGAGCTTGCAGAGCAGGTTGTTTCGTACTTTCACCTTAGCAGCCGTCCCCTTTAGATGTTCCTTGAAGGATAAGGTCCTATCAAGGGTCACTCCAAGATAAGTTGGATTTGGGGCATGCTTAAGCTTGAGTCCGCTCAGGTGGATGTTTAGTTCTCTGGCAGCTTTTGCATTGTGGAGATGAAATACACTGGAGACGGTTTTTGCTGGGCTTGGTTTTAGGCGCCAGATTTTGCAGAACTGGTCCAGTTTAGCAAGATCTTCCGTGAGCACCCGTTCCAGTGGTTCAAAGTCTGGTGCTTGGAATGCCAAACAGATGTCGTCTGCATAGATGAATTTGCGGGATTTTGTAGTAGGCAGGTCGTTTATGTAGAGGTTGAACAGAGTTGGAGCTAGAACTGAGCCTTGTGGGAGTCCGTTTTTCTGCATTCTCCATGCACTTGTGTTCTGACTGAGGTGGACTCTGAACCTTCGGTTGGTCAGCAGGGTTTTTATAATTGCTGTTGCCCAAGCAGGGATCGCCTTTATAAGTTTCAGGAGGAGGCCTTTGTGCCAGACCGTATCATAGGCGGCTGTAAGATCGAGAAACACAGCCCCTGTCTTCAGTCTGCTCTCGAAGCCATTTTCAATGAAGGTGGTTAGGGCCAGTACTTGTTCTCCTGTACTGCGGTCCTTGCGGAAACCTGCTTGATCCACACTTAGAATATCCTCTATTTCTGGGGAAATGCGTTGCAGTATTAGGCGCTCCATGATTTTGTAAGGAACGCTGAGTAGGGAGATTGGGCGGTAGCTTGCTGGTAGTTTGTGGTCTTTGCCAGGTTTTGGGATGGCAATGACCTTTGCTGTCCGCCATTTCTTTGGGATCGAGTTCGTTTGTGTGATCCTTGTGTAGAATTGTGTCAACCAGGTTAGGGCTCGGGGGCCAAGATTCTTCATGAATTCTGGGAAGATGTTATCGTATCCTGCTGCCTTTCCACATTTCAGGCCCTGTAGGACTTTCTCCAGTTCAGCAGCCTCGAAGGGTTCAGGGTTCGTTTCCTCTACAGGCATTTTTTGGTGTTTTTTTAGCTCAGTTGTAACTGCTCTTCTGGTGTCTTTGTCTTGGGGTGCTTTGGCGATAGTCAGTAGGTGGGATGCAACTTGGTTGGGTGTGACGGATGCTCGGCTTTGGCTAGGGGGCTTCTGTGCAGCTCCTAGGCGACGGATGAGGCTCCAACATTTCCTGCTAGAGTGGGTAAAGCTCCGGTCAGCAACTGTCTCCTCCCATTTCTTTCGCCGGGCTGTATTTAGCGATTCAATGAGATGGTCTGCTATCTCTGGGTCCCCTGATGTTTGATAGGATTGTAGGAGGGCAGCACTTTCTCCGTCCAAACATGGGACATAGAGGGGTCGGTAGCCTCGTGGGATTGCAGTATGGACAGCCTTGAAGATTGCGCTGCAGAAGCGGTTGTATGCTTCATCTACAGTGATGGTGTGGAGTGGGATGGTAACAATGCTCCGGTCCAGAGTTTCACTGAATTTCTTCCAGTTGGCTTTGCGGAAGTTCCAGCGCATCTTCCTTGGGCTGTATATGACTGGAAGTTGTAGGCCAATGTGTACAAGCAGGGGCCGGTGTTGGCTGTGTGGAAAATCATCAAGAATGAGGATCTGTGTAGGATATGGCTCCCCATTCAAAGAGCTGATCCAACACAGGTCAGGAGAATAGTCCTTCTTCCACCTAGCAGAGTGGAAGGTTCCTCTTTGTTTGGGGTCGTATATCAAAGCGAGGTCATTTCTGGATGCCCAGTCTGAAAGTGCCTCCCCATCACTGTCCACTGCTGGGTACCCCCAGTCAGGGTGATGGCTGTTAAAGTCCCTCACATAGATGGCAGGGTGGGGTAGGGTGGGTAAGACCTGCAGATCCCAGTTGGCATTAGGGGGCTTGTACACATTGACAATATGGAAGCCACCAATGATTATGGTGTCTGAGAAATGTGTTGTTATCAGGTGATTTGCTTCAACTATGTCAGAACGCACATAGGTGGCACGTCCATGTTTAGCATGTAGAACATAGCACAGGAGGTCAAAGCCTTTGATGGTGAAGCGGCCAGCTTCCTCTGTGCCAATATGAGTCTCTTGGAGGCAGATTACATCAATCGAATGTTGGAAGGCGAGGACTTCGATAAGGCTTCGCTTGGCTGCAGATAGGCCTTCAACGTTTAGTTGTAATATGCGAAGGGCAGATCCTACCACAAAGTGCTCTTGGGGCTGTTTGCTTTCGGCTTTAGGACTGTGACTAGGATTCTTCTTTGACTTGGCACAGAGGCGTCGTCTCTTTGAATTTAGTCTGCTGGTAGGATCATTAGCTTCCCCAGGCAAGCCCGGGTACTGGCGGAGGGCGCGACGAGAACGCTGATCCATTGCCCCCCTTGGCGCCCCTTGGTGTACAAGGGGCGCTGCTGAAGACATTCTATGACACGGTGGTGGCATCAGCCATCACTTTTGGAGTGGTCTGCTGGGGCAGTGGCATTACTGCAGCCGATAGGAAGAGACTGAACAAACTGATCAAGAAAGCTAGCTCTGTCCTGGGGCAGCGCCTTGATCCGGTGGAGGAGATAGGAGAGAGAAGGACGGTGGCTAAACTGTCATCTCTGCTGGAGTCCGAGTTTCACCCTATGCAGGACATACTGAATGCACTGAGGAGCTCATTTAGCAGCAGACTACATCATCCCAGGTGCACAACCGAGAGGTTTCGCAGGTCCTTCCTACCAACGGCTGTCAGACTGTACAACCTAAGCAGGGCTGCTCGCAGAGATAGCAAAAAGACGTAACAAACTAATAGTTTTTTGAATGCAAAAGATGCAACAGACTTACACAATGGTCCCCTCCGGCATACAACTAGGAAAATACCGGTCACTATGGAGGGTGAGAATATGTATGGGCACATAATCATACCATGTAGGATAACTAAGTAGACGGTTATGCTGTTTCATCCCATCTAGCTACAATGCTCTGCACTGGGTGTGTTTATATTTATATATCTATATATTTATAAGATAAGATAAGATAAGATAAGATAAGCCTTTATTAGTCCCACAACGGGGAAATTCCAGGATTGCAACAGCACAGGGATAGCAACACTCAGAGCAACAATCAGAAGGCAAGAAAAAAAAAACAAGCAAGCAAGAGCAGCTAATAAACATATGTACGTATTACTATAAAATATATATATATACACACACACACAGACACACAGTGCAGAGCATTGTAGCTGGATGGAATAATATATGAATATATGAACACACAGTGCAGAGCATTGTAGCTAGATGGAATAAATATGTAAATATATAATATTTAAATATTTAAATTATTCCATCTAGCTACAATGCTCCACACTGTGTGTTTATATATCTACATATTATTCCTTCTAGCTACATTGCTCCGCACTGTGTGTGTTTATATATTTACATATTTATTCCACCTAGCTGCAATGCTCCGTACTGTGGGTGTTTATATATTTACATATTTATTCCATCTAGCTACAATGCTCCGCACTGTGTGTTTATATATTCATATATTTATTCCATCACAGCTACAATGCTCTGCACTGTGTGTCTGTGTGTGTGTATATATATATTTTATAGTAATATGTACATATGTATATTAGCTGCTCTTGCTTGCTTGTTTTTTTTCTTGCCTTCTGATTGCTGCTCTGTGTTGCTATCCCTGTGCTGTTGCAATCCTGGAATTTCCCCATTGTGGGACTAATAAAGGCTTATCTTATCTTATCTTATCTTATATATATATATATATATATATATATATATATATATATATATATATATATATATATATATATATATATATATATATATATATATATATATATAATTTATTTATTTATTTTTTTAATTAATTTATTTTTTTTTGTTCTTGGGTCTGTTTGTGTGTGCAGGTTTGCACTTTTATTTGGTGAGGATGACGGTTTGTGTGTTGTGTTTCATTTCCAGCACCACACAAAGCAGGATGTGTTTTATTTCGGAGGGGACTGTTATGGAGGGAAAAAAAAGAAGAGCAGAGGATAAATTAATGTGAGCTGAACTGGGATGCATGAGTGAGCACAGAGTAGAGCTAAACAGTGAGATTTCCCCTTGCCAAATCAGGACGGGGTTGTATCGGCTGGGCAGCAGCCGGATGATGGTCAGAGCTGCGGAAGGCTCCATGGGAGTGAGTGGAAAAAAATAGTTGTAAAAGAAACCTCTCACTCTGCACCACTGTGAGATATCTGTGATTGTGACACACACAGTTGTCTGCTGCAGCTTTGAAATTATTATTTGTCAGAATAATAACAGACAGTCTTCAGATTTTTTTCCACTCTCTGTTGCTGTGCTGTAATGTGGTTACTTCATTGCACTTTTATCCATAATAGAATAGAATAGAACGGAATAGGCTTTATTGTCATTGTGCAGTTGTACAGTACAACAAAATTGTGGGTGCTCCATCAGGCTACTGCACAATAAAGTAAGAGAGAAGACTTTGAATAAAATACAGTTACAGAGCACATGGTTAAACATACAACTGAAATAAAAATGAAAATAGCCCATAACTATATACACAGGTACGGTAGTGGCTTCATGGATGGAGCTATTGTATGTGCATAAGAGTGTGGAGTGCAGAATGCACAAATGAGTAAAATGGCTCAAAGGATTATGGAAAATATGTGGAGTAGTGATTTCACTGATGGGTTAGTTTATATGAAAGTGCGGGAGTGCAAAGACAGGTGAGTTATTGTGATAAATAAAAGGTCCTAAGTTCTGTGCATGTGAGCATTTGGAGGGAGTGGGGTGGGGCCTCTGACTGTTTGAAGTTTGGAAGGCCCAGGGGAAGAAATGCGCATTTATCCTAACCCTGGATTGTTTTTAGTTTAGCTGTCGTCCGCTAATGCTGTTATTGTTGGATGGTTCTGAGAGGAGCGTGTCGGCCCTTGTGCTCTGAGTGTTTTTTTTTTTGTTTTTTTTTTTTGTGTGGTGGTCCTTGCAGGGTAAGTATGGCATGTCAAGATCTTTTGTTCCATCTTTGTTTTAAAAACTAAAAACGGCCAGATAAGTGACTTAACCTTTCAGTGCGTCCAACTATTTCCTAACTTGCAAATGTAGCTGCAAATCTCGCAAGACAAGCTATAACTTCACTTGAAAATGTACACTTACTTTGCACCATCTAGTGAACTGAAATCTTAATTGGTTGATTAACACTCACAAGTTTTCAACAGTTACACACACACACACACACACACACACACACACACACACATATATATATAGTGTAACGTTGGGGCCATGTTAAGGGGGGCAGGGATTTCCCAGCATGCTTTGCCAGTTGAAAACGTTACTGTGTGTGTGTATTAAATGTGTTATTACTGAGTTATACTGCTGTGTCATTATAACTGCGTTATAATGACCCAGCAGTGTTTAGCAGGATTAGGGCAAGATGTATCATGTGTGTGTAACCATGATTGAAACAGAGGTCTGGGAGAATGACCTCCCCTCCTCTCTGTGCTCAGAGTGAGATGGGGGGTCGGTGGTGTGTAAATAAAGCCTGTTCGTCACAACCATCTTGCTCCTCTTTCTTTGTGTGAATCCCGCAAATGTCACTATATATATATATATATATATATATCATAATTAATAAAAGATCAGTATGTGTATGTAGGAATCATTGCAATACTCCAAATCCACCTTTTGCCCCCACCCTATCCTTAGGGGATTTTCATCACATTTCATTATTGAAATGTTGTAATTTCATTACATAAAAATTCCCACCAGGCCTTTGGTTTATCATTTGAATGAAGTCTGAATTTGAAAAAAAATAGCTTGTTCTAAAAGTCAAATCAAGGGCCAATCCTCCTTGTTGTTGCAACAGAAAAAATGTTTTAAAAAAAAAAATTACATAACCCAGCAACACAAGACTGACACAGAAAAAATGGTGGGAAGAAACCTTCGGTGTGGGTGAATCAGCTGACAAAGGGCTCTCTGCATGCTACACAAGCAGACACATAGCCCTTACACCCACAGGTCTTTACAAGACCTTTTTAATGCTCTTGGAAACAACCTGTCACAGTGTCTCTGACATCAGGGATATGCACATTGTCACCACCCCTGCCGCAGTGCAAAAAGAGTGTGGTGACCTCTCGCATGGACCCAAGGAAAGGCATTGTCAACAAATATGCATGCTGCTCTCCTAATCTGTCAACTTGCTAAATACCAATGCGCCCTTGCTCCCAGGTTCTCTCTTATTCATTTTTGTACATTCGGAACATTCATATCATGAACAAGTGGGCCTATCGATTCAACAACATACCAAGATATTTTGAGGCATGGTAGAACAATCTAAGCAGAACATGTGGTTATATAATTTGTTTACATGCTCTGAGATCGTTGCCTCAGCAGTTTTTTGTTTTTTTTTTTACTTTGTGTTTACATAGCAGGAGATAAGAAGACACTCCCACAATATTGTTTCTGGCAAGACACTCTGAAAGGTAGATCTCAAGGATTTGATGGCCTGGATCAAGTGTACAGACTCTTGAAGCTGACTAAAAGAAGTGTGTTATTGTTTTCATTGTTAAGATGGAAATTTACTTCCCATCATCAAAGTTGTAATGTGAGAGTTAGCTTGTGTCAGTTATCATTTTAATGACTACACTGTGGGAATGTGAAAGTGACGAGGCAGAGTTTATCTCACGAGTCAGGTTTATTCACATTCTCCAACATCAGCAAAAACAGAAAGAAAGAGAATTCCAGACATTCGTCCTTTTTATACCCCAGGACATCAAAGCTCACAGTCACATTGTATTTAATCCCAAGTAACAATGCATCTTCTTTCGGGTCTTAACACCTTCACCCATAATCTCTGGCAGCCAGGAAAATCCCCCAAGGCCGTCTCTCTGCATACCAAAGCCTAAACTTTCACATCCTCCTGTCATCTCCAAAGAGACTCAGTCCTTTGTTCAATCTAAGATGTGAAGTCTAAAGTGGTATACATATGAAGCATAAAGTAATATACATCTGTGTATATGTGTCCCACATGACCCCCCCCCCCCCCAAATGTCTAAGCTGGAACAACGGAATAACAGTCTGCATGTCATAATAACATCATTACACATCAGTCCACGTGCTGCTTGGGCCTCAGTCTCCTCCCGTGTCTGCTGTAAGCGGGCTTTGCCACTTCCGCGGCGCCATCCTGCTGGGGAGCTGCTGTCTGGGGATGAGAACTGTTAGTCAATCCCTGTGGGTGTTCTGGGGAATGTTCCTTAGGGGGTCTGCCGCGCCGAGGAGCCCTGGCCAACAGCACACTCTCATCTGCCAGCACAAAGGCGGGTTTGAGCCTGTTTATGCCAATCTTTTCTTTCCTGCCCCCCCAAATCTAGCAAAAAATGCTTATCCCCTGTTTCCAGCACTCTAAATGGTCCATCATAAGGTGGTCGCAACAGTGGGCGATGTGCATCGTGTCTGACAAAAACAAACTCCACATTTTTTAAAGCCTTAGGCACAAAAACGCGCGGAAAACTGTGGTGAACGGGGCCAGGCAGCGTGCCCGATTCCGTGCCACTCTGCAACCGCTGAGCCGGGGAGCAATCCGGCGCAGGATTATCTGGGAGAAATTCCCCAGGCAGCCGAAGTGGCTGCGCAAAAACTAACTCAGCCGGGGAGGCTTCCAAATCCTCTCTAGCTGCAGAACGCAACCCCAATAAAACCCACGGTAGCCTGTCCACCCAATTTGCATCCGTAAGCGACGCTCTGAGGGCCGCTTTCAATGACCTATGAAAACGTTCGCATAACCCATTAGCCTGCGGATTGTACGCGGTTGTGCGGTGGATCGTTACCCCCAGGCTGCGGGCCATTGCTGACTAAAGTTCGGAAACAAATTGAGGACCTCTGTCGGACGTAATGTCCGACGGGACTCCAAAGCGTGCTACCCATGCCGTTAAAAACGAGCGCGCCACCTCCTCGGCTGTGGTTGACGACAGTGGGACCACTTCCGGCCAGCGCGTGGTACGGTCTACCATTGTCAGAAGGTGTGTGCACCCCTGTGACGGCGGGAGGGGGCCTACGAGGTCCACATGAACATGATCAAACCTCTTAGCCGGGATGTGAAACGGCTCCAAGGGAGCTCTCATGTGTCTGTGTACTTTGGCTCGTTGACAAGCCATGCAGGCTGCTGCCCACTCTCTAACTTGTTTGCGCAGGCTTGGCCATACAAATTTCTCTCCCACCATTTTGACCGACGCGCGCACTCCCGGGTGCGCCAGAGAATGAATCGAGTCAAAAACGCCACGCGGCCGGTACCACAGGACGCGGTTGCCCCGTGGAGACATCGCAGATTAGGGGAGGCATGCCTTCTTGCAGCACCCTGTTCTCCAGCCTTAACCCTGTTGGTCCAGACTGGAGCGCGCGCACGTCCGGATCGCTACCCTGATCCGCGGCCATGGCTGCATAATCTATCCCTACGTGGACTCGGGCCGCCACGGCGCGCGAGAGACAGTCTGCCACTACATTCAGTTTACCCGTCACGTGCTGAATATCAGTAGTAAACTCTGAGATTGCAGCCAGCTGCCTCTGCTGCCGGCCTGACCACGGTTCTGAAACCTTGGCCATCGCGATTGTCAGCGGCTTGTGGTCAACGAACGCGGTGAAACTGCATCCCTCCAGCCAGAACTGGAAGTGGCGAATGGCCAAGTGGAGAGTTAACAACTCCCCTGTCGAATGCGCTGTATTTTCGCTCACTGTCGCGCAAAGTCCTGCTGAAAAAGGCAAGCGGTTGCCAAGCCCCGGCTACATGCTGCTCCACGACCGCCCCTATGGCCACATCTGACGCGTCAGTAGTGAGCGCTATGCAGGCCGTTGGGTCTGGATGTGCTAACAACGCAGCGTTTGCCAGGGCTGTTTTGACCTCCGAGAATGCTCGCTCTCGCTCCGGAGACCATTCGATCTTATTTGCGGGTTTTTGTTTTTTTAGTGCGGCATACAATGGTTGCATGAGCTGCGCTGTGCGGGGGAGGAAACGGTTATAAAAATTCACCATTCCCCAAAACTCCTGTAATGCCTTGACTGTTTGTGGCTGGGGAAAATTTGTTACCACCCAAAAAATCAATCTGCGTCACCCCAAACTGACACTTCGCTGGGTTGATTATTAACCCGTGCTCTCCCAACCTCCGGAAAACTGCTGTGAGGTGGTTTTCGTGTTCGTCTTCAGACGCGCTGGCTATTAAGATGTCGTCCAGGTAGAAGAACACGAAGGGGTTATCACGCAACACCACGTCCATCATGCGTTGGAACGTCTGCGCAGCGCCTTTAAGCCCAAATGGCATGCGCAAAAACTCGAATAGGCCAAACGGAGTTATTACCGCTGTTTTGGGTATGTCCTCAGCGCGCACTGGGACTTGGTGATAACCGCGGACCAAGTCTATCTTAGAAAAAACGCGCGCCCCCACCAAATGAACGGAAAAATCTTGGATATGCGGGATTGGGTAGCGGTCATGCGCTGTAGCGTTGTTCAACCTGCGGAAATCTCCGCAAGGTCGCCACGAGCCATCAGCTTTAGGAACCATGTGAAGCGGGGAAGCCCATGGGCTATTCGAACACCTGATGATGCCCAACTTTTCCAGGTTGGCGAACTCCTCGCACGCTATGGTCAGTTTAGCTGAATCCAAGCGCCGAGCTTTTGCAAAAACGGGCGGTCCAGTGGTAGTAATAAAATGTTCCACTCTGTGTTTAGCAATGGCTGCTGAAAATGTGGGAACCGGGAGTACTGGGAACTGAGTGAGCAGTGTGTGGAACTTACCGCTTGCCGTTGCGACGTTTGCTTGTGCTGTGGGCTGGGTCACTCGGGCTACACAGGGAATAGAATAAAAAGAAAGTGCATTAACCAGGCACCTGTTAGCAAGATCATGTGAGCACATGTGAGCACAGATCATGTGAGACCATGTGAGCACAGAAAATCGGCCCCCAACATATTGAAATTCACTGCTGCTTTGATAAAAGTCCACTCAAATGTACGGCCCTGCAGAGACAGAAACAGAGTCTTCTCACCAAAGGTCTTAATCTCCGAGCCATTCGCTGCTACCACCCGGGGACCTTTGGAACCTGTTAGCCTGTCTGCGTAGGAAGGTGTGATGAAACTCAGCTGGGAGCCTGTGTCCACGAGGAAATGCCTCCCCGAGCGGGCATCCAACAAATAAAGCAGCTTGTTCTCCTCCCCGAGGGCCGCAGCTGCTACCGACCCCCGGTCTTGGCGTTTCCCGAACGCCCAAACTGGCACGGTGGTACACATTTGCATGCCCTCTCTGCGAAGCGGCGATGGTAGAAACAAAGGACGTTGTCTGATCCATGTTTCTTGGCCCCTGCCACCGTCATCGTCGGTGAGTCTGGTACTGCTGTCTCTGGCCCCCTGCCATCTCTGGACGCCGCGCCGAGCTCCGCTGCAGCGGCCGTGGCCGTGTGCCGTTTGGTGGCGTTGACGATTCGTTGCGCCTCCTGGCCCAGCGCGTGGTAGTCTCGTTGGGCCAACTTTGGCGAACTGGCCAGGGTCGCTCTCGCCGCTGACGGTAGGGTCCTGAGGAAGAGGTGGGTGAAGATGAAGTGATCATCGTCAGAGTCCTTCAACCTCAACAGCTTCTGCATCAGGTCCGCGGGCCTGTCACTTTCAAATGCAGTCAGCGCCAGGAGCCCCTCTGCTCGCTCCTCTGACGAGGGGGTGAAGTACCGGATGAGTGCAGCCTTCAACGTGCCGTACTTGTCGCTGTCCGGCGGCTGGTCGATCAGGCTCTCCACATGTTGGGCTGTGTGGTTGTCCAGTTTTGCAACCACATGGTAGAACCTTGTGGCATCTACCGAAATCCCCCGGAGGTTGAACTGCGCTTCAATCGCATTAAACCAGGAGCGCGGATTGTTCTGCCAGAAGTCCGGTAGCTGGACTGTGGCTGCATTCGCTTGGCTGGCTCCTGACGAGTCTGGCTCGGGGGAATTTCTTTCACTCATGATACGTCTTAGGGTCACCAGTGTGGGAATGTGAAGGTGACGAGGCAGAGTTTATCTCACGAGTCAGGTTTATTCACATTCTCCAACATCAGCAAAAACAGAAAGAAAGAGAATTCCAGACATTCGTCCTTTTTATACCCCAGGACATCAAAGCTTACAGTCACATTGTATTTAATCCCAAGTAACAATGCATCTTCTTCCGGATCTGAGCACCTCCACCCATAATCTCTGGAAGCCAGGAAAATCCCCCAAGATCATCTCTCTGCATACCAAAGCCTAAACTTTCACATCCTCCTGTCATCTCCAAAGAGACTCAGTCCTTTGTTCAATCTAAGATGTGAAGCCTAAAGTGGTATACATATGAAGCATAAAGTAATATACATCTGTGCATATGTGTCCCACAACACAGTGAAATTTCAGCAGAAGTGTAAATGATACCCCATATCAGTAAGGATTAAGAATTTTGTGTGTTGTCTGCACTTTAAAACTATCTTTTGATTTCAGTGACAAACCAGGATGAAAGGCCAACTCAATAGTTTGTCTCAAGTCGAAGCACAAAGCCCATTTCTTTTGAATAAGGCTGTGTGTCCACCAAACATGTTTTTTCAGCTCTGGGTGGCTATTTTCCATTCGTTCGCTATGTAGTCCAACGTTGACAGCGCTGAGCGTCCACGGCGCTGAAATGCTCTTGGCAGTGGCCGTTTTTTGTCGCGGCGCTCAGGGCACTCAAGAGTTGAAAAAAGTTCAACTTTTCAGAGACTGCAGCTGAGCTTGTCAATGTCAGACCTTAGCCAGCCAATCAGAACTGCTGTGTGGGCGGGACATAGGACACCAGTACTAGTCTGTACTCAGACTCCTGCTTTCAGTGTCATCATATTTTACATCCAGAGCTGCTAGAAAACGTTTCCTGTCCATTGTTATTTAGAGACTGCTATTAAAAAAAATCTGTAGAAAGTCTGGCAATAGGAAAAGCGGGAGTGATGAGCTGAGAGTGACAAGCTGTTGCAGGGATACGGGGCAGACTTTTTTTCCCCAGCGCGCAGCGTACAAACGCTGAAAAAAAAAAAAAAAAAGCTCAGTGCGGTCAGGCGATAAAAAACGCGTTTGGTGGACATGCAGCCTAATACTATCTATCCTGTCTCGCTCTCCTGAGGTTTAGCATTGTCATCTCCTTTGCTTGCTCTGCCTGGGCATGGAGGGCTTCATCATGGCATGCCTTCTCATGTATGAGCGCATGCAGATGCTACTGTCAGGTTTGGGACATGGCTGTGTGCATGTCCTCGCTTTATGTTGTTTCTCTTTAATCTTCAGGACATGAGTACAGCCATGTCCTCGCCCTCTGTTTATGTTCATCTGTATTTTATTTTCTTCCCTGCCATTTCCTCAGTTTCTTTGTCATTTGGTCCTCGTTTTTATTATTATTATTAATTATTATTACTATTATTATTATTATTATTATTATTATTATTAATAGTAATTAGGTTAGGTTAATTGGTATTAACTGGGGATTCTAAATTGTCCTTAGGTATGAATGTGAGAGCGAATGGTTGTCTGTCTCTCTGTGTTGGCCCTGTGATGGACTGGCGATCTGTCCAGGATGCACCCTGCCTCTTGCCCAAAGATGCTGGGATAGGCTCCAAACCCACTACAACCCAGAAAGGATGACGCGGTAGAAGATGGATGGATGGTTGGCTGGATTATCATCATCATTATGTGCTATGGTCTTGTCTCCCCTGTGACTGTTATGTATCCTCTAGTGATGGGCAGGCAGGCACCGGTGCTCTGAACGGTGATCCAATCTTATCCAGGAAATATTTGGCTAGGTGTGTTTCGAGGTGTGACTCGTGACGTATGTGTTGACGTCGGACCGTGTGACTGAGTCAGGGAAATAAACTGAGCAGTGCTACCCAGTGGAAATCCCTGTCCCTCATGTTTTGTTTGACTGTGTAAGGGATTTTTCACAGCCAACTTTCAGATGGAGCTAGCACCAAAAACACAGACTCCTCCTGTTTGGGAACAGTTTGAGCTCGTTTCTCTGATTGATATATTTTTGACAAACAGTCATTGAGGTGATGGTTTAGCAGTAGTAAATCCATTTTGCAAGTGGGGGACCTGGGTTCGAATTCCAGCTTTGTTGTTCTTTTAATTTCATTATTTGCACAAGGTGAAGTTTCTGTTGTGTTTCAAAGAGCTTGGATCATTATTACACATCATTATGGTGAGGCACTGTTGCCATTGTGCCCTGCATGACAATAAGGCCAGAGTTGAATATACTCATTTCTTAATAAAAATGGGTAAGTAGTGCAAGCACACCAAGTAACAGGGACACATTCACTGGAGTCACTCCAGTTTTATTATTTGTTTTTTTTTGCTGCTGTTGTTGTTTTTTCCCTTATAATCATTGATATTTCTTAAAAGACAGCACATTTATTGAAATTGAAAAAATACACATTGTAAAAATCTGTATGCTGTATACTTTGTTGACTACATAGCTTAGTAGAGCAAATGAAGTTCCACATGAGGCCTCGTTTGTTAACCATTTTGATGAAAGGTTCAAGTATTCAAGAAAGCCTCAGCTACTCATGACTAAGTAATAGCTTAGAGGTAAAATGTCTGTCTTGCAAATGGGAAGCTGAGGTATTCTAATAATTTAATTTTATTTGCACATTGAAGTGTCTGTTGTGTTTGAAAGAGCTTGGACACAACAATAACACATCATTATGCTGAGGCACTATTGTGCCCTGCATGACAATAAGGACAGAGATGAATGTACTGAGAAAGACAGTATAAGACTGTTGAAAAGTTATTATTTCTTTAAAAAAAATGGATAGGTAGCGCAAGCACATTCACTGTATTCACATCAGTTTTATTATTTTTTTCCTTAGGATCATTGATATTTCTTAAAAGACAGTGCATTTATTGAAATGGGAAAAAAAATGCACATTAAACCCTGAATACCCTTGTAAAAATCAGCATGTTGTATATGTTTTGTCCACTAGATGGCCTGGTACAGAAAATGAAGTCTCACATGAGGCCTTGTCTATGTGAACCCTTTTGAAGAAAGGCCTCAAGTCCTCCAGAAAGCCTCATTTGCCCATGACTAGTATCCTCTGTGTGTAATTATCTGTTCAGCCCCACCCGTCCTGTTTCTGTGATTAATCCCTGCCATCTCCGTTTGTCCGTGATTGTGCTCACCTGTTTGTTATTGTGTTGATTACTCTTGTGTCTACATATTGTCAGCCCCAATCTGTGTCCTTTATGGGTGTCCTTGTCATATTTATGAGGGACACATATTCTGTATCCTGCCTGACGTGAATTTGTGAGGTTTTTTTGTTACAGCTCTCGAACTGTCCGATATTTTTATGTTTACACCATTGAGCTGTGCCTGTCTTGCAAGCTCTGTAATAAAATCACTGCCAACTTTAAATACTGCAGTTGGGTCTTGCTCTTCAAACCATGACAGCTACATATATATGAAGAATGATGATGTGTTGCCATCCTATCAAAATAATTTTTAAAATGGCAAGTTTTTTTTTTTAAGGCTCAAAATAAACCATAAAGTTGGTTAAGTTTAAGTGTTCATGAGTTTTCCCTGAGACTATGCTTCTCAGAAACAAAGCACACTTCCCAGTTACATGAAGCCATGCAAATACACTTTAAACCAGATATTTGCATACACCATATAAACAGATACATTGTGGTGACCCACCACAATCTTCATGGACATTCAATCTTCACACTCAGCTAGGCGGCAGGAAGCAGAACAATTTGCATACGGACAGAGAGCCCCTAGGAGACAATCAGAATAATGGCTATTGTTATACATCCCTGGATTAAGGAGAGGAAGTTCGGGCGCCAGTTAATCACACAATTGATATGCATTGACTGATATGTATATCAATATGCAAATTTCCCATGCATTCTCTCTTGTCTATATAAAAGAGCTTACTATACATGCCTCACGACACATGTCACGCACACACAGGACACACAGCACAACACAGCGCACAGTGCTACAGTGTGTTTTATGATGATGGAGGAATAAAACTCTGAAACCTTCCAGCTCGTCGCATCTCGCCTGAACTTATTTGTTCCTCCACACTGGTGACCCTTGACGAAGAATGGAACATGAGGCGAACACCCCGGGGATGACCCGGATGGGAAGCCCCAACACGCGTCATGGTGCACCCCTCGCCTGATCTTTTACCTCCACACTGGTGACCTGACGAGGGAGAATGACCGTCTGCTCCCTCTCACCGCGCTGTGGATCCCAGAGGACCAGAGAATGCCTGCAACCTCTTAATCCTCACCAGAGCACTCTCCGGAGCGCAGCACTAGGACCAAAACGCACCATGAACGACACGAGCGAACGAAGGAAGCAGCCTGAACGGGGACAATCATCAACGCCGACTGCGTTGATTTCCACCGAGCTCCCCGACTCTGACTAAACTCCGGACAGTGGACCTCCCGCGCACAGAAGCCCTGAATGCACACCACAAGATTACGAGGACAGCACAGCTGCCAGTTATGTGATCACTGCACCAGACGCGTGCCATGCACCAGGGACAAACCGGATCCACAGACTTTTACATCGTCCTCCACCGCTGCACATGCCCGAGGAACATGGCCAATCGCCATCCTTGGAACCTTTAGGGCTGCTCTCGCACCTGAAGCATACATGCAGCCCGCGAATAAGACTTTGTATGGGCTTCTCAGCCACGGCGCACAACGGGAATTTAGCCGATTGCTTTCCCCGATGACTTTAGGGCTGCTTCCTGCACCTAAAGCCAAAATGCCGAGTCCCTGACACAGCTTCAGTTTATCACAGTCACTACGCCTCCTCTGGGAATTTGGCTGCTTGCTTTCCCCACATCCTATTTGGATCGAACCGCGGGAGGAGTCAGACAAAATACTTTTTTCACAGCCGCTGTGGATCTCCGCCAGGTTTACCGGGAAAGTCCCTCACCATCGCGGATCCACACGCGATTTTTGCACTGCCCAGACACCTTTGATGTCCCAGGCCGGCACTCGCTTACTCCCACCCCCCTCCCCCTCCTCCTGCACAGAGCTTTGCCCGCGCGTCACTCCCTAATGCCGGCCAATTGCCGTCTGGTTCCATTACGCATGACTGCACACCGGCCCGTGTGCCCATGATCCATGGCCGTTCAATGTGCTGAAACTCGGAGCAGAGCACACTGCCCTTTCCCCCCTCCCCCCCCCCACGGACTGACATGCCCTCCAACAGTTCTACTAGAGCTGGAGCCAACCGACGGGGTGGGGGGGGTCACAACCCCTGCTGAGTGTTCTGGGAGGGAGCCCTGTGGTGACCCACCACAATCTACATGGACATTCAATCTTCACACTCAGCTAGGCGGCAGGAAGCAGAACAATTTGCATATGGACAGAGAGCCCCTAGGAGACAATCAGAACAATGACTATTGTTTTACATCCCTGGATTAAGGGGAGGAAGTCCGGGTGCCAGTTAATCACGCGATTGATATGTATTGACTGATATGTGTATCAAATCAAATCAACCTTTATTGTCATATTGCTGTACATACAACTGTAGTGCAGGCAAGATGAAATTGCGTTTCTCTCGGCATCCATATAAGTAAAAAAGAACATAATTTAAGACACACTAACACACACCCTCACCCCCACCCCAACACAGCCATTCACACTTCCCTGAGACATACTTGAAAACTAACCAGAACTATAATATACATAATGTCCATAGGTGCAGTAGTATGTATGAGAGATTCCGGATCAACTGTTCAGCATCCTAACAGCTTGTGGAAGGAAGCTATTAATCAGTCTGGTGATTCTGCCTCTGATGCTCCGGAATAGTTTGCCAGACAGCAGAAGTTCAAAGTGTTTATGCAGAGGGTGAGAATGGTTCTTGACAATGTTCAGTGCCCTGCTCCTACAACGGTTCTGAAAAAGTTTTTGGACTGAGGGGAGGGAAACTCCAATATGCAAATGTGCCATGCATTCTCTCTTGTCTGTATAAAAGAGCTTACTATACATGCCTCACGACACACACAACACACACACAGGGCACACAGCACAACACAGCGTACAGCGCTACAGTGTGTCTCATGATGATGGAGGAATAAAACTCTGAAATCTTCCAGCTCGTTGCAGTTCGCCTGAACTTATTTCTTCCTCCACAACATAACTTTTTTTTTTTTCCCCTCACTGTCTGGCATTAAATCAGACTAAACTTTTCCTGTTTGAGGTCAGTTATGATCACCAAAATTATTTCTATTTGCTAAATAATTTTTATTTTTGATAATTTTTTAAAAAAATTTGTTTAATTACTTCCTTCAAAGTAAGAAGTTTACATACATTTGGATTACAATGCTTTTAAACAATTTGGGAAAGCCCAGATAATGATGTCATGGCTTTCAAAGATTCTGATCAATGGTTAATGATTCTGATTAATTGACAACATTGGTTGGAGGCACACCCGTAGATGTTTTTAAGACACATCTCAAACACATTGCTTCCTTGAGTAACATCATGGAAAAAAAAAAAAATCAGGAAGGTGAGATGAGGTGAAATGTGCATCAACCACAGAAAAAAAGCAAAATACTTTGTGAAGATGTTGGCTTTAGCTGGTAAAAGAGTCTCATTATTCACAGTGAGACAAATCCTGTGTACTGACAAAGGGTGAAAGGCCACTCAGCAAGGAAGATAAGATAAGATAAGATAAGCCTTTATTAGTCCCACAATGGGGAAATTCCAGGATTGCAACAGCATAGGGACAGCAACACTCAGAGCAACAATCAGAAGACAAGAAAAAACAACAGCAACAGCAACATCAAAAAGCCAGTTACAGTTTGCAAATGCAAACAGGGACAAAGACCTTAATTTCTGGAGACATGTTCCGTCGTCTGATGAAACTAAAATTGAACTGTTTGGCCATCATTACATTTGGAGGAAAAATTTGGAAGCTTGCAAGCCTGAGTACACCATCCCAACTGTGAAGTACGGGGGTGGCAGCATCATAATGTGAGGGTGTTTTGCAGCAGGAGGGACTGCTGCACTTCACAAAATAGATGGTATCATAATGAAAGAACATTATGTGGAAATATTGAAGCAGCATCTCAAGACATCAGCGAGGAAGATAAAGCTTGGGGGCAAATGGGTCTTCCAAATGGACAATGACCCTAAACATACCACCAAATTAGTTAAAAAGTGGCTTAAGGACAACAAAGTCATCACAAAGCCTTGACTTCAATCCTATAGAAGATTTGTGAGCAGAGCTGAAAAGAAGTGTAAGAACAAGGCAACCTACAAACCTGACTCACTTACACCAGTTCTGTTAGTAGGAATGGGCCAAAATTCCACCAAACTACTCCGGTAAGTCTATTGGAGGAGGAGTGTGCTTCTATATTAACAGCAGCTGGTGCTCTGATGTAACGGTGATTTCACAACACTGTTCTCCCGCCCTGGAATTTCTTTTTATTAACTGCAAGCCATTTTATTCCCCGCGGGAGTTCGCCTCATTCATCCTCGTCGCTGTGTATGTCCCTCCCGACGGGGACACGCGCGAGGCTCAGCGCGTGCTCGCGGATCACATCCAACACACGGAGCGGACTTTTCCAGACTCTCTGGTTATTGTGGTTGGCGACTTTAACCAGAGCAATCTGAGTCACGAGCTCCCCCGCTACAAACAGTTTATTAAATGTCCAACCAGAGGAAAAAACACGCTGGATCACTGTTACACTACAGTGAAGGACGCATATTGCGCTGTTCCCCGCGCTGCGCTCGGATTATCTGATCACGTGATGATCCACCTCATCCCCACATACAGACAGAGACTGAAACTCACTAAACCTGTTGTGACCACCACGAAGAAATTGACCAGTGAAGCTGGAGAGAATCTGAACACATGCATGGAAATAACTGACTGGGACATGTTTAAAGGAGCCACACATGATCTTAATGAGTACACGGACACTGTGAACTCATATATCAACTTCTGTGAGGAGAACATTCTTCCATCGCGCACCAGGGTGAGGTACTCTAATGATAAGCCCTGGTTCACTGCCAAGCTCAGACAGCTCAGGAAGGAGAAGGAAGCAGCATTGAAAAGTGGAGACAGGGACTGCTACAGAGAGGTCAAATATCGGTTTAACAGAGAGCTGAGGAGAGCTAAATCTGTGTATTCTGAGAGACTCCAGCAGCAGTTCACTGCTAATGACGGCTTCTGTGTGGAGAGGACTGAGGCAAATCACCAACTATCGGCCTCGGGCTTCTAAAGGTCAGGATGACAAAGCCCTTTGTCAAAAACTGTCCCAACATTACGCACGTTTTGACACCTCGTCAGCTGTGTCCAACTCACCCACTCCACCCAGCTCCACTGCCTCCACGGCCCCTAATTCATCAAAAGCGGTCCCCCCTCCTCCTCCTCCTCCCCCCCCCCCCCGCCCTTGTCATCAGTGAGCAGGACGTGCACAGACAGTTCTCCAGACTGAACCCGCGCAAGGCCCCCGGGCCGGACGGTGTGTCTCCCTCCACCCTGAGACACTGTGCGAAAGAGCTGGCTCCTGTCTTCACAGACATTTTTAACACCTCCCTTAAGCAATGTCACGTGCCGACCTGCCTCAAATCCTCCACCATCATCCCTGTCCCCAAGAAGCCACGGATTACTGGACTTAACAACTACAGACCTGTAGCGCTCACCTCTGTAGTCATGAAGTCCTTTGAGCGCCTGGTCCTGTCTCACCTCAAGTCCATCACCACTCCCTTCCTGGACCCGCTGCAGTTTGCCTACCGTGCTAACAGGTCTGTGGACGACGCAGTCAACCTGGCCCTCCACTCCATCCTGCAGCACCTGGACTCCCTGGGAACCTATGCCAGGATTCTGTTTGTGGACTTCAGCTCCGCATTAAACACCATCCGCCCCGATCTGCTCCAGGACAAGCTGTCCCTGCTGGATGTGCCTGACTCCCTCTGCAGGTGGATCACCGACTTCCTGACGGACCAGAGGCAGCATGTGCGGCTGGGAAAGACTGCCTCAGACTCTGTTAGCATCAGCACTGGATCACCCCAGGGCTGTGTACTTTCCCCCCTACTCTTCTCCCTTTATACCAACTCCCGCACCTCCTCCCACCAGTCTGTTAAGCTGATTAAGTTTGCGGACGACACCACCCTCATCGGGCTCATCTCCAACGGCGACGAGTCCGTCTACAGGAAAGAGGTGGCCCAGCTGGTGTCCTGGTGCAGCCACAACAACCTGCAGCTGAACTCTCTGAAGACAGCGGAGATGATTGTGGACTTCAGGAAAGTCACAACCCCCCTGCCCCCCCTCACCATCACAGGCTCTCCCATCACCATTGCAGATTCCTTCCGCTTCTTGGGCACCACCATCACCCGGGACCTCAAATGGGAGCCAACCATCAGCTCCCTCATCAAAAAGGCCCAGCAGAGGATGTTCTTTCTGCGGCAGCTGAGGAAGCTCAAGCTACCCACCAAGATGTTAGTGCAGTTCTACACGACCATCATCGAGTCCATCCTCACCTCCTCCATAACTGTGTGGTATGCAGGAGCCACTGCCAGGGACAGACTAAGGCTGCAGCGCGTCGTGCGCACTGCTGAGAAGGTGATCGGCTGCAAGCTCCCATCTCTCCAGGACCTGTACATCTCCAGGACCCGGAGGCGTGCTGGCCGGATCATAGCCGATCCTTCACACCCTGGTCACGTACTGTTTGCCCCCCCTCCCCTCAGGTAGAAGACTTCGGTCCATTCGGACTAAAACCTCCCGGCACATGAACAGCTTCTTCCCCTCTGCCATCAGACTGCTGAACATTAAGTGACTTATTGACTCTCGTGCACTATGTACAGCAGCTCAACCAGACTCATGACATTCATCACTGTTTTTCTGTTGCATTATCAACTGCACTGTGGTACCCCATATTATCTGCTACTTGCTAATTTATTTAAAACTGCCTTGACTAGTATTACTCATTATTACTATTATTATTATTATTATTATTATTATTATTATTATTATTACTTATTTTTCTACACTTATTGCACGTTTTTAGTCCTTTAGTTTTTTAGTTTATCTCTTTATCTCATCATGTTTTTAATGTTGCAGCATGGCACCGAGACAAATTCCTAGTTTGTGTACTACATGAACAATGGCAATAAATCTGATTCTGATTCTGATTCTGATTCTGAGATATTTGTGGAAGGATACCCAAAACATTTGACCCATCAAACACTTTAAATGCAATGCTGCCAAATACTAAGGAAATGTATGTAAATTTTTGACTTTGAAGAAAGTAATAAAAAAAATTCTCCAGAAAGGTATTTATCAAATCTAAAAATTACTTAGTGATAAGAACCTGTAGCTATATAGCACTTTTCTAATCACAAAGACCACTCAAAGTGCTTAACTAGTAACTACAGTAACCCTCTATTCTAAGGGACTTCTCAGTGACAGATAACTAGAGACAATTCAGAGTCACCAATTAACCTAGCATGCATGCATGCAAACCGGAGCCCCCAGAGTAAACTCACACAGCACAGATGGAACATGCAAACTCCACACCTAAAGGATCCCACCCCTGCCAGCCTGGGACTTCGAACCTGGAACCTTCAAGCTGTGAGGCAATGGTTTATCCACTGTACCATCAAAATTATTTCTGTTTAGCAAATAGAAATAATTTGCGTAATCGTAAATGATCTAAAACAGAAAAGGTTTACTCTGATTTAATGTCAATGAGAGAAAAAATGTATATCGTTTTGTACAGCATTTTTTGAATATCTCTTTTCAACTGTATATTGACTTATCCAAAATTTAGTATTGGTTTTAGGATTGACAGTCATTTTGCATGGATTGTAATGGGGAGCAATTAAAAATAACAAAATTCACTGAAACATAAAACAAACCAATAAACGCCTTTTAAAGCCACCTGACATTCTGTAAACATCTCTCCAATAATGGCTCTCCCTGCATAGCAGTGGCAAGAGCTCTGCAATATGTGTAAGGAGTCTGGATGTTGAGATGTAATGTTAAAGAAAGATGCTTATTAACTGATTATTTTTAGAGTTAAAAAAGAGAAGACAACTAAATAAAATATATCAATAGAAAAAAAAAATCATTAAGCATGAATAAATGAAATGGAAGACTTATAGACAAGTGATTTTATCTGTTCTGCATATTTCATCCATCCATCCATCCATCCATCTTCTACTGCATTTCCGGAGGTCTGGGTCACAGAGGCAGCAGTTCAAGTAGGGAAGCCCAGACTTCCCTCTCCCCAGCTACTTGCTCCAGCGCTCCAGAGAGGATACCAAGGTGTTCCCAGACCAGCTGGGAGACATAGTCTCTCCAGAGAGTCCTGGGTCTACCCCGGGGAATCTTCCCAGTTGGACCTGTCCGAAACGCCTCAAGTGGGAGGCGTCCAGGAGGCATCCTGATCAGATGCCCATACATCTCCCAGGGAACAGGGAGATGCTTAAGTCCCTACAGAGGGAGCTGAGGAGGAAGATCAGAGAAGGCAAGGACAGCTTCAGGAAGAAGATGGAGGACAAGTTGCAACAGAGTGACATCGGTGGGGTCTGGAGAAACCTTAAAACCATCTCTGGGCTCCAGAATACCTGCCCCCAGGCCACGGGGGCAGGGAGTGGGCGAACAATCTGAACCTGTTTTTCAATAGGTTTGACCAACCGCCCTCCCCCCCGACTGCACAACAACCACTGCTGCCTCTGAAGATATTGAGTCCTGCTGCTGACACCCCACTCCACCAACACCCCCCCACTCCCAACACACAGCCCCCCAACATGACCTTCACTAAGACCCAGGTGAGGACGGAGCTGAGGAAGATCAAGGCGAGGAAGGCGTCGGGACCGGATGGCATTAGAGAAAAGCTCCTCAAGTCCTAAGCATACCAGCTGTGTGGGATTGTGGAGCACATCTTCAACCTGAGCCTGAAGCTGGGGAGGGTACCACAGTTGTGGAAAACCTCTTGTGTGGTACCTGTACCAAAGACTTCCCACCCCAAAGATCTGAACAGCTACAGACCAGTGGCCCTGACGTCCCACATGATGAAGACCCTGGAGAGACTGCTCCTTGCTCACCTCCGCCCCTGGTGGGACCAGCGATGGATCCTCTCCAGTTCACCTACCAGCATGGCATTGGGGTGGAGGATGCGATGATCTTCCTCCTTCACCATTCTCTGTCCCACCTGGAGAAGCCCGGGAATGCAGTGAGGATCATGTTCTTTGACTTCTCCAGTGCTTTCAACACCATCCAACCAATGATCCTGAAGGACAAGCTGCTGTGCGCAGGGGTGGACAAGCACCTGTCATCATGGATCCTGGACTACCTCACTAACCAGCCACAGTTTGTGAGAACCCGGGACTGTGTGTCTGACACGATCATCGGTAGCACGG
The DNA here is from genome assembly GCA_020510985.1 of Pholidichthys leucotaenia. Classification (NCBI taxonomy): domain Eukaryota; kingdom Metazoa; phylum Chordata; class Actinopteri; order Cichliformes; family Pholidichthyidae; genus Pholidichthys; species Pholidichthys leucotaenia. The sequence goes on along the minus strand of CM035845.1, from coordinate 244,680,391 downwards.
GGGCCCCCCAGGGAATGGTTTTGGCTCCCTTCCTGTGCACCCTTTATACAGCGGACTTGTCACACACCACAACATACTGCCATCTACAGAAGTTCTCTGACGACTCTGCAATCGTCGGCCTCATCTCCAACGGAGATGAAGCTGAGTACAGAGGACTTTATCCAGGACTTTGTGGACTGGTGCCATCGGAACTGCCTCCAGATCAACGCAAGGAAAACTAAGGAGCTGGTGGTGGACTGCCGCAGGCAAGGACAACCCTTCACAGCACCAGTAAACATACAGGGAACAGACATTGAGATGGTGACATCCTACAAGTACCTGGGTGTTCATCTGAATAATAAACTTGACTGGTCACACAATACTGATGCACTCTACAAGAAGGGACAGCGCAGGCTGTTCCTACTGAGGAGACTCAAGTCTTTTGGTGTACAAGGGGCACTGCTGAAGACATTCTACGACACGGTGGTGGCATCAGCCATCACTTTTGGAGTGGTCTGCTGGGGCAGTGGCTTTACAGCAGCCTATAGGAAGAGACTGAACAAACTGATCAAGAAAGCTAGCTCTGTCCTGGGGAAACGCCTTGACCCAGTGGAGGAGATGGGAGAGAGAAGGATGGTGGCTAAACTGTCATCTCTGCTGGAGTCCAAGTCCCATCCTATGCAGGACATATTGAACGCACTGAGGAGCTCATTTAGCAGCAGACTACATCATCCTAGGTGCGCAACTGAGAGATTTTGCAGGTCCTTCCTACCTACGGCTGTCAGACTGTATAACCTAAGCAGGACTGCTCGCAGAGATAGCAAAAAAAACGTGACAACCTAATAGTATTGAATGCAAAAGACGCAATAGACTTACACAATGGTCCCCTCCGGTATACAACTCGGACAATACCGGTCGCTATGGAGGGTGACAATATGTATGGCTACATAATCATACCATGTAGGATAACTAAGTAGACGGTTATGCTGTTCATTCCATCTAGCTACAATGTTCCACACTGTGTGTTTATATAATTATTCCATTTAGCTACAATGCTCCGCACTGTGTTTATATATTTATATATTTATATGTACATATGTATATTCGCTGCTCTTGTTTTTTCTTGTCTTGTTGATTGTTGCTCTGAGTGTTGTTATCCCTGTGCTGTTGCAATCCTGGAATTTCCCCATTGTGGGACTAATAATGGCTTATCTTATCTTATCTTATCTTATCTTATACCACCTCAACTGGCTCCTTTCAATGTGGAGGAGCAGCGGTTCTACTCTGAGCCTCTCCTGGATGACTGAGCTCCTCACCCTATCTCAAAGGGTGAGCCCAACAAATCCTACGAAGAAAGCTCATTAAGCCACTTGTATCTGCAAGCTCGTTCTTTTGGTCATTACCCAAAGCTCATGATCATAGGTGAGGGTAGAAAAGTAGATTGACTGTTAAATCCACAGCTTTGCCTTAGAGCTTAGCTCCCTCTTCTCCACAACGGGCCGGTACAACGCCCGCGTCACTGCAGATGCTGCTCCAATCTGTCTGTCAATCTCTTGCTCCATTCTCCCCTCACTCGTGAATAAGACCCTGAGATACTTAAACTCCTCCACTTGGGGCAGGAGCTTGTCCCCAACCCAGAGAGGACAATCCAACTTTTTCCGGCTAAGGACTATGGTCTCGGACTTGGAGGTGCTGATTCTCATCCCAGCCGCTTCACACTCAGCAGCAAACCATCCCAGTAATACCTGTAGGTCATTGCTGGATGAAGCCAACAGGAGAACATCATCTTCAAACAACAGATATGACATCCTGTAGTCACCAAGCATGACACCCTCCATTCCCTGGCTGCACCTAGAAATCCTGTCCATAAAAATTATGAACAGGATCGGTGATAAAGGGCAGCCAAGGTGGAGTCCACATCTCACTGAGAATGAGTCCAGCCGAATGTTGGCAATACGAACCAAATTCTCACAACGGTCATATAGAGACTGGATAGCTTGTAACAACAAGCCCAATACCTCATTCTCCTGAAGCACCCCCCACAAAAAACCACAAGTGATGTGGTCGAATGATTTCTCCAAGTCCACAAAACACATGTAAACTGGTTGGGCAAACTCCCACAAACCCTCGAGAATTCTCGAGAGAGTAAGGAGCTTGTCCGATTTGCCACAGCCAGGTCGAAAACCACATATCTCCTCTTGGATCTGAGGTTTGACTAACAGTTGGACTATCCTCTCCAGTACCTTGGCATAGACCTTCCCAGGAAGGCTGAGGAGTGTGATTCCTCTAAAGTTGGAGCACACCCTGCGGTCCCCCTTCTTGAAGAGAGGAACCATCACCCCAGTTTGCCATGCCAAAGGCACTGTCCCCGACCTCCACGCAATGTTGCAGAGGCGTGCCATCCATGACAGCCCTACAACATCCAGGGCCTAGAGGTACTCAGGGTGAATCTCATCCACCACGAGATTCATCCAGAAGTCCTCTGACAGGTGCCCGGAAACAAAAAAGAGAGGAGGATGGGGCCTGATATGACAGTTACATGTCATGTTCGCCACTCAGTATAGTCTGTATTGTAACTCGGTATGTGTCTGTACCATGCCTTGGGTGGCATGCCGAAAAATCCCAATCTGAATACAAGTACCATTCCACCCCATCCACCTTATTCCTAGGCCCCATGATACCTTGCGTGAATTATGGTAGCAACTTCCAGTACTAGTTTAGCACATATTGTTGTCACTGAAATGGGACACTTGTTCTTGTTAAAAAAAAAACAATGACTTTAGCATCAAAAATGTGGGAACACAGCCTTTTGCACCTCAAAAACAGTAATGTAATCATACCACATCCCATGACTATGGAGAGATGAGAAGATGACCTTAAAAACCGGCTAGTAGCTCAGTGGACAGTAGCTCCATTTGTTAGCTCCGCTGCTAACATGCTAACATTGTAAACAATTAAAAGCTTGAGATATATCATTGTTTCCACTGCAATAAATTTGGCTACATTTTGTTAAAATATGTTGTACATAATCAAATTTACCTCAGAGGAGATGTAGAGTCTAGTCAGAGCCACCAAGAACCACAACACCGTGCTTGGGTGTTTTAAATTTGGGGTAAAACGTCAGATCTGTGACATTCAAATAAGTGAAAGCATACCTGACACTGCTGTGCAGGTTCAGGTTCAGGTTACTTTATTTGTACCCGTAGGTAGATTTGTTTTGCAGTCAGGTGACATCCATATTTACAAACCACAATTACATTAAACATGAACACAAACACAGGCACACATGAAGCTGACTATAAACATCATAAAAGTACTCAAGGCTCCATCAATCAGGACATAGGACAAAGAGATAAGAGAAAAAACAAGGAGATAAGAGAGAAGGGTCATATTAGAAAGTTAAAGACTAGTCAAAGAGGTTAAAGACACAAAAGTCTAAAACCCAATAAAAGATTTAGAACCCCAATAAAAAAACCTACAAAAATAAGTAATATAAAATCAAATTAATAAATAGGTAACTAAATTATGTACAATATATTGTTACATCTTGTTCAACTCTTTAACAGCAGCAGGAACAAAGCTGTTTTTATAGCGCTGGGTTTTACTTTTTGGGACAGCAAACCTCCGTCTGGAGGGAAGAAGCTGAAGGTGGCAATCCTCATTTAAAATGGAGGTAGCAATCCTCTGTACCTGTCTGGTGTACAGGGATGTCAGGCTCAGCTGTGACTCACCACGCAAGTGACTGGACCATCTAACAACCTGATCCAAGGATTTCCACTGTTTCAGTTTTGTCTGACCAAACCATGACACTAAAGAAAAGGATAAAACAGATTCAATAAAAGCCCGATAAAACTTTGTCATTATGGTTCGGTCAGTTTGGAAGCGTTCAAGTTTCCTTAAACAATGCGAATGTTGCTGACCCTTTTTGCACATCCTTTCACAGTTCTCTTCAAAGTTCAAATTAACTATCAATAATCGTCTCAAGATATTTGTAGGATTGTACACATTCAGTGGTCTGGCCTTTTAGTACAGTGACTTTGTGCCTGGGAGTTTTCCTCCTACAGTCAATAATCATATCTTTAGTTTTTGTCATGTTCAGCTGCAGGTAGAAATCCTCACACCAGTGGACAAAATCATCAACTACTGGGCTGTGGCCACTCTCACCACCCTAGAGGAGACTGACAACAACTGAATCATCAGCATACTTTATAATGTGTCTGTTGTCATATCTGCTCCAACACATGTTTGTGTACAGGATGAAGGGTAGTGGTGACAACGCACACCCCTGAGGAGAGCCAGTAGAAGAACACTTTTGGTCAGACAATGTACCATTGACCCTAACTCTCTGTGTCCTGTTGGTTAAAAAATCCAGAATCCAACCCACCAGATTATTACTCAAATCAAATTGTTGCAGGAGCCTTTCAACTAAAATAAGAGGTTGAATTGCCTATAGGCAAACTGCAAAGGATCCAATGCATGCTCAGTCTGCTTTGGGACCTCAAATCTGACCAGTTTTTCAAAAATTTTCATTAAAATTGAGGTCAAAGCAACTGGTCTAAAATTATTTAACATTTTTGGACAGCTGGATTTTGGAACGGGGATAACCACAACATCTTTCCAGATCTTAGGCACATGTTGTGTCTGTAAGGACTTATTGAAAATGTAGTGAAATACAAGACTCAGTTCATGTGCACAGGACTTTACCAAGCGTCCACATATATTATCAGGGCCCTGACTTTTGTTCATTTTTACAGCACAGAATGTCCTTTTAACATCCTGCACCTCAATATTAAAGTGCTGATTTATTATCAGGCTGTCCTAAAACATCTTTAAAAAGTCTTCAGCTGATCCAAAATGCTGCAGCAAGAGTTTTAACAGGTACTAGAAAGAGAGATCATATCTCTCCGGTTCTGGCCTCCCTTCATTGGCTTCCCATAGAGTTTAGAATTAAGTTTAAAATCCTTCTTCTTACTTACAAAGCTCTAAACAATCAGGCTCCTTTTTATTTAAAAGATCTGATACTACCGTATCATCCTAACAGAGCACTACGCTCCCAAAATGCAGGTTTACTTGTAATACCTAGAATCCCTAAAAGTACAATGGGAGGCAGAGCCTTCAGTTATCAAGCTCCTCTCCTGTGGAATCAGCTGCCAATCTGGATTCGGGAGTCAGACTCGATCTCTGTTTTTAAGAATAGGGCTAAAACCTACCTTTTTGATATAGCCTACAATTAGGGAGGGATCATGTGTTTCTGAACCCTCCCTTAGTTATGCTGCTAATAGGTTTAGTCAGCCGGGGGACCTCCAGTAATGCACTGGGCCTCACTCCTTTCCTCACTCTCTATGAAATATTTTTTTTTTGCTGGTCATTAACATTTGTTTGTTCTCTCCCATAGATTGAGTCCCCATCGTGCTGTTTGCTCTCTACATGTCTGTTCTTTTCTTCTTCTCTGTCCCCTCACCCCCCAGCCAGTCGCAGCAGATGACTGCCCCTCCCTGAGCCTGGTTCTGCTGGAGGTTTCTTCCTGTTAAAAGGGAGTTTTTCCTCTCCACCGTCGCCAAGTGCTTGCTCACAGGGGATCGCCTGATTGCTGGGGTCTTTCTGCAACTGTGGGGGTCCTCCCTACAGTTGATAGTGCTATGAGATGACTGTTGTTGTGAAATGGCGCTATATAAATAAAGTTGAATTGAATTGAATTGAATTGATTGTCTTTGAGTTTCTGTTTCAAATCTTGGGTTTCTGTGCTAAAATCAAATGAATCAAAACGATAATAAAAAACAATTAAGAGCATTAGCTCTGTGTCTGAATTAAAACCATCTAAAAACACACGATTACTGTGCTCTGTGCTCTGAAGGCCTGCAATAGTTTTCATACTGGCCCAGGCTGAACCAAGCATGTTTGTTGTCATCTTGCTTTCCAACTCTGATTTATAATTCTGTTTTGCTCTTAAAATTTCGGCTTTCAGCTCTTTTGTGGCAACCTGCAGCTCAGAAACAACCCCCTGTTTAAAGGCAAGTGCTTTCCTCTGAAAGCAGGATTAACTGACTGCTCTGCACCTGTTGTGGGGGACCGGGCGGCGCCTCCGTTGGTGATGTGCGGTGGCGCACTCGCGCGGCCCCCTTCTTCTGCATCGGCCGGCGGATCGTCTGGGCTGCGGGACGCCTTCGTCGTGCGGTGGTGGGTGGCGGAGCTGACGGTGGAGGGGCTGACCGGGATTCCGGCCGGATCGGACGGCAGCTGCGGCGGCGGAGCTCGGTGGAGGAGCTGGCTGAGGCTTCGGCTGAATCCGAGGTCGGCTGGACCAGATGCTGGTAGCACCGGAGATTGTCCTGCTGTCATCGGCTGCGGGATACACCGGGAGAACTTTGGCTTTGCTGGCGGATACCTGCTGCCGGGCTGTGACCCAGGCTAGCGGTCTCTGTTGGCCACCGGGAGAGCTTCGGATTCACCGCCTGGTGGAGCGGCGCTGGCTGGAGGCCTCCACTGGCAACCGAGGGAGCGTTGGCCTCCTCGGCTTCACTGGTGGATCCAGTTATTCAATTGCTAGTCAACAGGTGAGCCACTCCCTTGATTCTAATCAAATCAAATCAAAATCAACTAGTCATTATGCCTCCAAAAAAGAGTCAGACACATGGAGAGGAGCTGGAGGAGATTAAACTCTCCCTAAACTTTATGTCTGAGGAAATATCAAAAATAGCTAAACAACAAACGCTGCTTGTTAACCTTATGGAACAAGTGCGCGAGCTAAAGGCTGAAATTGTGGACAAGGACAAGAAAATTAAATCCTTAGAAAAATGTGTGGATGAACTTGAACAATACACAAGAATGGATGACGTCATTGTGAGCGGTCTGAACACCAGACACCGCTCCTATGCACGTGTGGCAGCTGGAGTTGGTGATCAGGATGGGCAGGATGAGACACTGGCTGAGTCGCACACTCTTGAGCAGCAGGTATTGACCTTTTTCAATTCTAATAACATTGTTGTGGACAATGAGACTATTTCGGCTTGCCACACATTACCCAATAAAAACAGTAAATTAAAACCAGCGATTATCATCCGATTCGTCGGTAGGAAAGCAAAAATTGATCTTCTGCGACAAGCAAAAAAACTGAGAGGAACGGCTGTCTACATAAATGAACATTTAACAAAAAAGAACTCCGAAATAGCTAGACAAGCCAGGGCCCTCAGAAAACAAGGAAAAATACAGTCGACATGGACAAGAAACTGTAAGGTGTGGATAAAACTGCTTGGCACTCCAGAAGACGCTAAAGTAATGATGATTAGAGAAATGGAGGAATTGGACAGATTTAAACCTTAGCCCTGATTCAGGAATAACGGTGCAGTAATCATGAGTGGAAATTTTGTGTTCTTTTCCTTTTTTCTTCTTGGTGTACATGGCTGTCATAAATTATGTTTAGTACTTTAGTCAATCATTCTTCCTCATTTGATGATGGAGATGTAGTGGGGAAAATTGAAGCTGGAAATTTTGTTAGTGCTGAACAGCAACCACAGGACGTTTTGGGAGGTGTTGACCCAGACAACAATTATTTTGGTCATATTAATAATAAGTGTGTTTATTATGAAGAACAACAATTAAATTGAATTATGAATTTGGATCAAACATTAACAATAATACATATTAATAGTAGGAGTCTCTATGCAAACGTTGATAGTATTAAGGAGTTTTTGAATCAATTTAATACACCATTTAGGATTATTGCAATAAGTGAAACATGGATTAATGAAGAAAAAGATGTAAATTTTGAACTAGATGGATATGAGATGTACACACAAAATAGGAAATGTAAAAGTGGTGGTGGGGTAGCACTGTATGTTGATAGAAAATTAAAAAGTAAAAAAGTAGACAGTATGACATCAGCAGTGAATGAAAGTATGGAATGTTTAACAATTGAGATTACAATGGAAAAAAGAAAAAAAAATATAATAGTAAGTTGTATATATAGAGCACCAGGATCTGATATGGAAAAATTTAAAAATGGGATGGAAAAGATGTATGCAAAAATAAGACAAAAGGATATCTTTATTTGTGGTGACTTTAATATAGATTTGATGAAAACAAAACAACACAAACCAACTGAAGATTTCTTAGATACAATGTATAGTTTAACCTTATTTCCAAAGATTACAAAACCTACAAGAATAACGGCACACTGTGCTACCCTGATAGACAACATTTTTACCAATGTTATTGAATATAATATGGTGAGTGGTATAATAATAAATGATATTAGTGACCACTTGCCTGTATTTGTTTCTTTAGATGTTAATTATGGGGCTAATGAGAGTAAGAATAATAATAAACTATGTAAAAAGATTATCTATAAAAGAATATGAACAGAAGATAGAATCAATGATTTAAAAGAATACTTAATGTTACAGAATTGGGATGTTGTCTATAGAGAGAAAAATGTGGACTTGGCATATGATAAATTTATTGATCTATTTAAATTATTATATGATAAAAACTGTCCAATTAAAGAAATTAATAAAAAACACATATACAAAAATTGTCCATGGTTAACCAAAGGGTTACAAAATGCTTGTAAAAAGAAAAATTATCTCTATAAAAATTTTATTAAATTAAGAACTAAAGAATCTGAAAAAAGATATAAAACATATAAAAATAAATTAACTGATATAATACGAACTAGTAAAAAATTATATTATAGGAAAATGTTAAATGAAAATAAAAATAATATAAAAGGAGTCTGGGATATATTAAACAAATTAAGGAAAAATGGAACTAAGAAAATGATATATCCAGAGTATTTTACTGATAATTGTGGTGATATTTATGATAAGAATATGGTAGTAAATAAAATTAATAAATTTTTCGTAAGTGTTGGGCCAGAGTTGGCAGCAAAGATTCCAAATCAAGGAAAAGACACTGTGAGTGAGACTTTAATTGGAAGTAACTCTCGGTCAATTTTTCTTACAGCGGTGGATGAACTAGAGGTAAAATCTGTTGTTGAAAAGTGTAAAAATAAATTATCTACTGACTGTGATGGTATTGATATGGCACTAATAAAAAGAACTGTTGATGGTATATTAAAACCATTCACATATATTTGTAATTTATCATTTCAAACTGGTTCATTCTCGCAGAAAATGAAAATAGCAAAAGTAATTCCATTATTTAAGCAAGGAAATAAACACCGATACACAAACTACAGACCAGTATCACTTCTCCCACAATTTTCAAAAATTCTGGAAAAACTTTTCAACAACAGATTAGAAAACTTTTTAAATAAACAGGATGTGCTGAATCAGAACCAATATGGGTTTAGAGCCAAGAGTACAACATCATTGGCAATAATGGATGCAACAGAGGAAATAATATATGCATTAGATCAATGAAAATATGCAATTGGTGTGTTTATAGATTTTAGAAAAGCATTTGATACAATAAATCATTCAATACTTCTTAATAAATTGCAAATGTATGGTATTAGGGGAATTGCTCTGAAATGGGTTACAAGTTATCTATCTGAGAGACAACAATTTGTGAAAATGGGAGAATATCTGTCTTGGTGTATGGGAATTGCCTGTGGGGTCCCCCAAGGGTCAGTATTGGGCCCCAAATTATTTAACATATATATAAATGATATATTCCAAGTTTCTAAATTATTAAAAATAATATTATTTGCTGATGATACTAATTTATTTTATTCTGGAAATAATTATAATCAACTAATCCATACTATAAATAATGCATTAAATAAGCGAAAAAAATGGATGGATTGTAATAAACTATCACTAAATATAGATAAAACTAAGGTAATGATATTTGGTAATTGTAAAAATAAAGAAGATATACACATTCATACAGATAATGTAGTTATTGAAAAAGTTAAGGACATCAAGTTTTTGGGTGTAGTACTGGATGATAAAATTAGTTGGAAACCACATGTCAGATACATACAAAATAAAGTTGCAAAAAATATTGCAATTATAAATAAAATTAAGCAGGTCCTAGATTATAAATCACTTCATATTTTGTATTGTTCATTAGTACTTCCATACTTGACTTATTGTATAGAAGTTTGGGGTAACAGTTATAAAAGTAAACTTAATTCATTGTTAATATTACAAAAAAAAGGGCAGTCCGTGTTATACACAAAGTCGGGTACCTCGAACATACTAATTTATTGTTTTTACATTCAAAGTTATTGAAATTATGGGATCTGGTTCATTATTACACAGCACAATTAATGTTTAAAGTTAGTAAAAATCTCTTGCCACACAATATACAGAATCTATTCAGGGAGAGAGAAGGGAAATATAATTTACGGGGGAATACAAAATTTAAAATTCACTTAGTAAGATCTACACGGAAGAGTTTTTGTGTGTCTGTGTGTGGGATAAAATTGTGGAATGGGTTGGGGGAGAAACACAGGCAATGTCCCAACATCCACATATTTAAATCAACATATAAAGAAATGATTTTTGAGCAGTATGAGAATGAAGGGCAGTGATGTTACATTGTGTCTTCAGTGAGGGAAGGTTGTTGTGTGTTATGGTGATTATGAAGGTGATGGTGTTGTTTGTGTTTGCATTGAACATGCCAGAATTTTATGTTTATTGTTGTTGTAATATTGTTGGATATGGACTGTCATTGTTGTGTCATTTTTGTTGTATAATTTGACTATGGGTGTATTACGGTGAATGTGGTTGTGGGATAATGATGATTATGAGTAATACTGTGATTTGTTTGGTGTGGAGAAGGGGTGGGACTGTATAAGCGTTGGCTTCTTCCCACTCCTTTTGAACATTTTATTTTTGGTTTGGGTTTTTTTGTTGTGTTTTGAACTCTCTTTTTTCTTTCTTTAACAATGTTCAAATAAAAATCAATCAATCAGTCAATCAACTGATTTTGTAACCCGTGGCTTGTTGTTGGGATATATTTTGACACGTTTACGTGGAACGATCATGTCTCTGCAGAAAGCCATGTATGAGCATGTCATGTCCACTAAAGAGTCCAACTCTTCTCTGCAGTCTAGCATGAACACCTCCCAGTCTGTACAGTTGAAGCATTCCTGGAGACAATGCACTGAATCCTCTGTCCAAACGTTTATGTCCCTGGTCTTTGTCTTCTCTCTTTTGAGAGCAGTTTTATATGTGGGCAGCAAATGTACACAGTTGTAATCTGAGGATCCTAAAGGAGGAAGGGGAAGAGATTTATAGGCCCTATCTATGGATCCATAGCACAGGTCCAATGTCTTTTTTCACCTGGTTGGGCAGGAGACATACTGATAAAAGTTTTTAAGTGTCTCCTTTAGAGACACATGGTTAAAATCCCCATGTATGCAATTTGGAGCCTCTGGGGAAACTGACTGCAACAGCTGTACCACATCAAAGATGGTGCTGGAGGCGGAGGCAGCATCTGCCCTTGGGTGAATGTACACAGTCGTTATGAAAAGTTGGGGGGACTCACGGGGCAGATAAAAAGGGCGTAGGGACAAGGACAGCAGCTCCACATCGGGTGTACAGATGTGCTCTCTGACCGTGACAGATGTACAGTACTGTTTATTAATATATAAACATATGCCGCCCCCCTGACATTTCCCTGTTACCTCTTCCTGCCGATCCAAGCGAAGTGGGGCTCCAAAGCTGTCAATACACAGGTCCGGGTCTCGGTCATGCACTGTAAGCCATGTCTCTGTGTAAGCCATGACACAGCAGTTCTTGAAATCCTTCTGATATCGGACACTTCCTTGAATTTCATCCACTTTATTTCTCAGGGATTGTACGTTCCCCATAATAATGGAAGGAAGAGGAATGCGGTTAAGCTGACGCTTCCTCAGGCTTAATCTTTCGCCTTCACGCTTTCCGCATTTGCTGCTGTGTCTGCACCACTGAAAATACGACCAATCCTTTAGTTTTCAGTGCATGATCTACTCATTGCTGTTGAAGCCACGGATTTAGCTGTGCTTATCTGTGAGGAGCCGGACACCACAAACAACAGCAAGTACCAGAACTACACAACAACATTCAAAAATACAAAAACTACAAGCGCTGAAATTAGCTGCCACTTGAGTGCAAAATATGTATGTGGACTATACATTAAAATGAATTTGAAAAACTTTTTAAAATACTATTTTAAATGTCCCTGCTACTCTACTCTTACTGACTGAATAAACACTAGGCCAGCTGAAACCGGAAGCTCCACCCATAATTATTCCTACAGCGGCACCCCCAGGAATAAGGTGGATAGAGAACATTTTAATTTCCGTCAGAAAAGCCACAATTTAAACTAGAAAAGCACTCAGAGAGCGCAGACCTCCGCCAAGCGCCACAGTTCCCCCCATACAGTGTTTGTGTGTACGTTTTCAGATTCCTTGACCATGAAAACATATGACTAGCAATTGGATTCACAATGATAGGATAAGTGGTTCAGTAGTCATTGACGAAAATGGCATTTTCCGTAATGGCGGTTTAGCGCCACAGTTCCCCCCATACAGTGTTTGTGTGTATGTTTTCAGATTCCTTGACCATGACAACATATGACTAGCAATTGGATTCACAATGATAGGATTAGTGGATCAGTAGTTATTGACGAAAATGGCATTTTCCATAATGGCGGTTTAGCGCCACAGTTCCCCCCATACAGTGTTTGTGTGTATGTTTTCAGATTCCTTGACCATGAAAACATATGACAAGCAATTGGATTGACAATGATAGGATTAGTGGTTTAGTAGTTATTCACGAAAATGGCATTTTGCGTAATGGCGGTTTTCTTGTGGACGGTGATCCGGATCACCACCAAAATCTAATCATCTGTAGGATACCCCATTTCTGACAATCTGTGAAAATTTCTTGAAAATCCGTCTATAACTTTTTGAGTTATCTTGCTAACAAACAAACAGACAGACAGACAGACAGACAAACAGACAGACAGACAAACCAACGCCGATGAAAACATAACCTCCTTGGCGGAGGTAATCATCCATCCATTTTTTAAAGCTTTTCTGGAGGTCTGGGTAGCAGAGGCGGAAGCTTAAGCAGAGAAGGAAAGACTTCTCTCTCCCCAGCCACTTGCTCCAGGTCGTCAGACAGGATAACAAGACATTCGCAGGCCAGCTAGGAGACTTAGGGGCAGATTTATTAATGCACTACACCATTGCAAAACCCTGTTTTGGTATTAGAAAAGCTGCTATTGAGATTTACAAAAAGGTATAGGGCAAAGTTAGTGGTGGAAAGATGTGGACTTTGTTAAATTTGCGCCTGGCCTCATTACATACAATGGTGTGAAAAAGTGCTTGCCCCCTTCCTGATTTTTCATTTTTTTGTGTTTGTTACACTTAAATGTTTCAGATCATCAAACAAATTTAAATATTAGACAAATACAGTATAACATAAGAAAACACAAAATCAAGTTTTTAAATGAAGGTGTTTATTAAGGATAAAAAAAAAAAAGAAAAAAATCCAAAACTACATAGCCCTGTGTGAAAAAGTGATTGCCCCCTAAACCTAATAACTGGTTGGACCACCATATGCAGCAACAACTGAAATCAAGCATTTGCAATAACTGACAATGAGACTTTTACAGCACTGTGGAGGAATTTTGGCTCAATCATCTTTGCAGAATTGTTGCAATTCAGCCACATTGGAGGGTTTTCGAGCATGATCCACCTTTTAAAGTTCATGCCACAACATCTCAATTGGACTCAAGTCAGAACTTTTACTAGGCAACTCCAACGTCTTAATTTTGTTTTTCAAGCCATTCAGAGGTGGACTTGCTTTTGTGTTTTGGATCATTACCCTGCTGCAGAACCCAAAAGCGCTTCAGCTTGAGGTCACAAACAGATAGCTGGATATTCTCCTTCAGGATTTTTTTGGGAGACAGCAGAATTCATGGTTCCATTTACCACAGCAAGTCTTCCAGGTGCTAAAGCAGCAAAACAGCCCCAGACCATCACACTACCACCACCAAATTTTAATGTTGGTATGATATTCCTTTTCTGAAATGCTGTTTCACTTTTACACCGGATGTAATGGAACACTTCTTCTTCTTCATAGCAGGCTGTTGGGGGCGACAATGACTGTTTCATTTTGGTCTGATCAGATTCCTTCACACAGCTCTGTCCTTCGCCCTCCGCTGCCAGGAACTCCTGACCGTGTTAACCTGGGCGACGTCCGAGCCGGTATGAGTTGCCTCCTGACTGACCATTTCATGAAACTGCTTGCAAAGTATTTGAGTACCACTAGCTTTTGCTGGACTAGCAGCACATTCTTGGCGGATAGAGGTATTATCAGTGGCAAGGACAGGCCAAGACAAACTGACTCCAGTATCTGTTGCAGTGACTGACCAGATGATAGGTTTATTTATCTCTGCTCTTTGTGTAGTGCATGTCACAATACACCAACTGGCAGAAGTCCACCACAGACCTTTGGACAGATGTGCTTATCTGCCAGGATGTCCAGTCTCACCCTGTCACACACCTTCCAAAAAGTTCAACTTTTGTCTCATCAGTCCACAGACAATTTTCCCAAATCAGCCAGCAGAGGATTTTTTAAAACTTAATTTGGTTATATGTAGCCTATTATTATTATTATTATTATTATTATTATTATTATTATTATTATTATTGTTAAATTTATAATGCACTTAACATCTTGATGCAAAATATCTCCACAATTACGATTAAGAGCAAAAATAAAAGCAAACACTAAGGTACATACAATGACAGACCAGGACATCCCTGGTAAGAATTGCTTTAAAATATTTTACCTGGTAAAATAAAGGTCAAATAAATAAAATGAATTTTTTTTCCTAAACATTGAATTCATATTCATACAATATAATAGCTCTTCATACCTGCAGTCGACAAAAGAAGCACAGATCCATAATGTCCCCCAGCACTGCAACATCGTAGTAACTATGACAGCAGTCTCTGCTTTGGCTGTCCAAGGAATAAGTGAAATTTTGTATGTTTAATTTTATTATGTTCCCGACTTCAGTAAAGATAAAACGCAAATATTTTTGCAATGTCATGGACTGGGAGACCTGTAGATTGTGATAAAACCAAGTTATTCACCAAAAAACAACAGACTTCTTCAGACCATCCTGATGGTTCTTGTGTTAATAAAATAAAAATGTTGGTCAGTAATCAGTTTATTCATGAGTAGTCCTTAATTTATATATGTTAAAACATCCCAGAGTGGTGGCCTAGTTGATCAAGCACCCGACACACACCTGGGAAGCCTGGGTTCAAATCGCAGCCCGGTCATGCTGAAGACCATATTAAAGTGGAACTTCCTGCCATCCAGCTTTGTGCTCAGCAATAATGGAACAGAGGAGGGAAATTAATGGCAGCAACCCCTCTTATTTTAGATATGAGAAACGTAATTTTGCTCTTCTGTACATGATTGGCTGTATAGAATGAATGACAATAAAGTTGGCTTTTTTTTACCTTTAAACAAAGGAGTCTGCCATGTGAAATGAAAATAAGAACTTTGATATATTTTGAACAAATATAAACAATTTTTTTTTTGGGGGGGGGGGGTTAACCCCTTGATGCCTATTGCCGCGAATTCGCATCAATCCAAAAAAAGGAAACAAAAAACAAAAAAAACAACGATTTTCAATTATGAAAAAAAATGTTCAGTGCTCTTATGGGTGGATGGGTGGGCATGATTGAAATGAAGTTACTGCGTCTGTGTTCATAATTTTCCGTGTTGTTAATGGATCACTGGCAAAAATCTGCCCGATAGTCTCTCCAGCCTGTCCTGCATCTGCCCCGGTCTGTCCTCCAAGTGGGAGGTGCCCGAAACACCTCAAGTGGGAGGCATCAAGGAGGCCTCCTGATGAGATGCACAAACCAGCTCAACTGGCTCCTTTCGATGTGAGGAGCAGCGGTTCTACTCTGATCCTCTCCCGGATGACTAAGCTTGTAACGTTGTGGGTGGAAGTCCCTTATGCAAGGAGGCTTTGAGGCAATTTAGCAATCAACAGTTTTCCATTTTTATTCCAAAACTTACAGGTAATAACTCCAAAATATCCGACACGATTTACCACGACTTAAATTTGTCCATCAACCATCATCATCATCATTGATTCTCTCGACCACAGCTACTAACCAAAAACAGCTGTTATATACTATTTGAGATAATTAACGTCAATTAGAACATACCATATGTCCCAGGTAAAACAATAACATTTTTCCATTTTCCACTTATACCCACTAACATCTAAAAGACCATAAATAATTCCCCACCTATATACTGAATAAATATAACTAACACAAAATAAATAACACCATAAATAATTCAATAAATAATTTAAACCCCTATTTACAAATTTTAAATCACCCCTCTAACTCACCATCACATGCTTCCTTCCTGCTGGTGTCCCTCAAAAAGGCCTTCAATCCCTAACAGAGTCTTTTGCCTGGACACCCTCAGGAAGCATGTTGGCAAAGGTATGTGGATTAAATAATTACCAATTGTTTACCCAAATAATTAACCATAGCAATTATCTCACAAAGGTATTCCAATTAGACAAAGACAGATCCTAGAAATAATGTGTGTACTTTTAACAAACAATCATAATAACATTTACAATATTACAAATATAACATAATCACACATACAATAAATCATAACAGTGGCGACACTCCGTCGTCACATTTGCTCCCCCCTTTTCCCAAGAGTACAGTACTCTAAGAGTCATGTAATCTGGAGAGACTATCTGCCACAAGGGTGGTTTTCCCTGCCACATACTGAACAGTAAAATTATACAGTTGAAGGGACACATACCACCCTGTGAGACAACTGTTCATGTCCTTCATCCTGTCCAGCCACTGTAGGGCCCGATGATCTGTCTCCAACACAAACTGACGCCCCAGTAAATAATATTTGAGAGACCCTATTGCCCATTTCATGGCAAGACATTCCTTTTCTACCGTAGAGTATCTCGTCTCCCGGTCCAACAACTTACGGCTCAAGAACAGTACTGGGTGTCTCTCTCCCCTCTCCTCCTGGAGAAGTACTGCTCCAATGCCAACTCCTGAAGCATCTGTCTGTAAAATGAACGGGCGAGCAAAGTCTGGACTGAAGAGAACCTTCTCACCAGAGATAGCACTCTTCAGATCCTCAAAAGCTCTGTCACATTCCTCTGTCCATTTTACCCTATTAGGTGCTGAAGCCTTAGTGAGGTCAGTCAAAACTGCTGCTCTTTCAGCAAAGTGGGGAATAAACTTACTGTACCATCCTACCATTCCCATAAATGATCGTACCTTCTTCTTAGTGGTGGGCACAGGATAGGTCCGGATGGCATCCACTTTACCTACTCGTGGTCTAATGACCCCCTGAACAACCACATGTCCCAGGTACTCCACCTGCTGCTGTCCAAACGCACATTTGCGTGGATTAATCGTCAGTCCTGCCCTCTTAATCAACTGAAGGACCTGCCCAAGGTGTACCAAATGTTCTTCCCAGGTCTGAGTATAGATGACCATGTCATCCAGATAGGCAGCTGCAAAATTTGATACCTTTCTTAATAACTTGGTCCATGAGCCACTGAAAAGTTGCAGGTGCCCCCTGAAGGCCAAATGGCATAACCCTGAATTGGAAACTGCCATAAGGTGTTTTAAAGGCTGTAAGTTATTTTGTTTCCGGTGCCAATGCCACCTGCCAATACCCCTTGCATAGGTCCAGTGTAGAAATAAACCTAGCCCTGCCCACTCTCTCTAACAGTTCATCAATCCGGGGCGTGGGGTATGAATCAAACTTAGACACTGAATTGAGATATCTGAAGTCAATACAGAATCTCAAAGAGCCGTCTTTTTTGGGTACCAGCACAATCGGGCTACACCACTCACTGACTGACTCCTCGATCACTCCCAGCTGCAACATCAAATCAATCTCCTGCTTCATCTTTGGAACCAATCGCTCCGGGATCCTATAAGATTTCTTACGTGGAACAGCCTCTTCTTTCAAATAAACTTTATGACGCACAAGAGTGGTGAAACCAGGTCTCTACTGAAACAATTCTGGATCTAACAGTGCTTCTAATTCTCTCTGCTGATCCACCTGCAAATGAGACACTTGAAACAAGCAAGGCTCTAACACATTTGTGGGAAAAGACTGATCTCTCTCTTTATCCACTTCCGTCGCACAAATGAAGAGCTGACAGGCTGCTGCTGCTGATGACCAGGCTGCTGAAACTCTTTCAACAAGTTAATATGGAAGGTCTGATGTTTTACCTTCCTGTCAGGCATATATAGTTCATATGTCACTGCACTTAGTTTTTTAGAGATTTCATACAGCCCTTGCCATTGAGCCAACAGCTTACTGTCACACGAGGGCAGCAATAACAAAACCTGCTGACCTGGGTGAAAAACCCTTTTTCTGGCCTTCTTGTCATACCAAGTTTTTTGTTTGGCCTGCACCGTCCTCATGTGCTCCTGAGCCAAAGCAGTCATTCAATCCAGTTTCTCTCTCATCTTAATAACATATGAGACCACATTGTCCTGATCACTCGGTGGACTCTCCCAGTGCTCCTTTAATAAGTCCAGTGGGCCCCTCACCTGACGGCCACACAGCAGTTCAAAAGGTGAGAACCCTGTTGAAGCCTGGGGCACCTCCCGATAAGCAAATAATAAATATGGTACCCATTGGTCCCAATCTGAGCCCGTTTCAGAAATAAATTTCGGCAGCATGTTTTTCAGAGTCTGATTGAATCGCTCCACTAGTCCATCAATCTGAGGGTGATATGGGGTGGTCTTAATACCCTTAATACCCAACAGCTTATATACTTGCTGCAACAGTTTTGATAAGAAATTTGTTCCACAGTCTGTTAAAATTTCTCTGGGTATGCCTACCCTTGAAAATAACTGGATAAGGCAGTTGGCAACCTGCCTAGCCTTGATAGATTTCAGGGGGAAGGCTTCTGGGTACCGAGTAGCATAATCACAAATCACCAGAATGTATTTATTACCAGAGGAGCTTCTCTCTAGGGGGCCAACTATATCCATCCCTATTCTGTCGAATGGTGTTCCAATAATTGGTAATGGATGTAGTTGGGCACGGGCTACTCCCCTAGATGATGTAATCTGACATATTGGGCACGATGTGCAGAACTCCTTTATCTGGGTATACATTCCCGGCCACACAAACCTTCTAGCAATTCTCTGCAGAGTTTTTTGAAATGCTAGATGACCTGCCCAAGGGATAACATGTCCCAGTTCCATAATCTGTGGTGTGAGGTCCCGTGGCAAAGCTATGGCCATAACTTCGCCTTGTTGCTGGTACAACATGCCCTTTTTAATGACATACATGGCCTCAGCCAAACAATCCGTTCTACCCTGTTTCACACCCTCAATCTCCGAGACTTTTTCAAACCATGGTCCAAGTGCTGGGTCAGCTTTCTGCAATGCAGCTATGTCAGGAGGGATGTCAAACTCTACTGACTGACTTAGCTGTGGTGTTTCTTCACCCAAGTTCTTTACTGAAGCTAACACCTTATCTCTTCTCCTCTGAGCCTTGGATTTAGGTTGTTTAATAGGGCCTGCCTCTATCTCAGAATCATAAAAAGGCAGCTCCTGAAGAACATTGGCAGCCCTCTGCACCCTGGTTGTCACCATATTACAGATTTTTCCAACAGGTGCATCAAGCCTCTGCTCAATAGCGCCACCTGCTAGTCCCTCAGTTTGTTTGTCTCTAACCTGTTGTATAATGTCCAACAACGTTGGAACATCATTGCCAAGATTAACTGGATAAGGCAAATCAGGCACAAGAGCTACAGGAAGGAGATAAGTTTGACCCCCCACTGTTAAATAAACCTCAGCGGTCAGGTACAACTTCTTATCCCCATGAAAACAACTAATATTTACTGTAGACTCACTCCATGAATCTCTAGGGACTAAGCTGGGCAAAACAACAGTCTGGAAACAACCGGAGTCTAACAAAGCCTCTTCACACTGACCATTAAGCAAAACATTAGTTTTATATATTTCACCATGAATTGGTGCTGGCAGAGTAGGTCTTGGAACTGAGCATAATAATGAAGGTTTATCATTCTTTATGGCAGGACAAGAATACTGGGTGTGACCGATTTTATTACATTGATAACAGCGTATATCTTTATTCAAAAAAACACGTGACTTTTTACTACTATTATATCTGCCATTTGTGATCTGACTGGCACTGGAATACAATCTATTTTGAGCTGGACCACCTCTTTCACCCTCATTAAACTTATTCCGTGCGGTGAAAGAGCTGTCACGGCCGAGAGTAGTTCTCCTGCTCCCAGACTTGGCCGACAGAAAAACCTCCGCCAGACGAGCAGTGCCCTCTGCAGTCTTCGGGTCCCGCTTTTGTATCCAGATTCCCAGTTCCGGGTTCACCATCCACAGAAACTGTTCCAAAATTATAAGTTCCATAATGTCTTTCACCGTTGAGGTCTCTGGTTTAATCCATTTATTACACAGGTCATTTAAACGAACATATAGTTCACGGGGGATTTCGTCCTGATGACTGTCCAGAGCACGAAACCTTCTCCTATAAGTGTCGGGTGTTATTTCATACTTGTTTAAAATTGCTTCCTTCACTTTTCCATAATCATTCGTGTCTGCAATGTCCATCAGAACATACACGCTTCGCACTTTACCTGTAAGCAGAGGAGCCAACTGAATAGCCCACTTTTCTTCACGCCAGCGGCAGACCATAGCAATCCTCTCGAATGTCGACAGATAATGTTCAATGTCGTCCTCGGGGGAGAGTGGATTCAGCCTGGGCTCATGGTGCATTCGCGTCGTCCTCAACGGCACCTGCAGCGGTAAATCATCCTCCTGCTGGCCGACCCGACTGGCCGTCACGCTGGGGTCTTCCCCCGAAGCGCCATCATCACCGCTGCGTTCAGCCCGGCTTCCACACTCCTCTCTCAACTCCGCAACTTGCGACTGCATCTGCCGAATTTTGCTATCCATGGTCTGCCATCTTTGTTCCTGAAGAGCTGCTTCTTCCATCCTCTGACGGTCTCCGACAGTCAGTGAATGAACCAAAGACTTTACCAAGCACGTCAGTTCTTCCAGCTCGTTCAATCCACTGGCTCCCTGCTCCTCAGATGCCATACCTGCCTCACCGTCAAACTGTTCCTCTTGCCTCACTATTTTTCCTCTGGGCATCTTTCGTCCATTGTCATCAACCACTCCCACCAAATGTTACCTCGTCAGGGGGCGGACCACCGCTTTCGCCGCAAAATATAACGTCCTCCTGGGAACGGACCACCGCTGCCACCAAATGTAACCTTGTGGGTGGAAGTCTCTTATGCAAGGAGGCTTTGAGGCAATTTAGCAATCAACAGTTTTCCATTTTTATTCCAAAACTTACAGGTAATAACTCCAAAACATCCGACACAATTTACCATGACTTAAATTTGTCCATCAACCATCATCATCATCATTGATTCTCTCGACCACAACTACTAACCAAAAACAGCTGTTATATACTATTTGAGATAATTAATGTCAATTAGAACATACCATATGTCCCAGGTAAAACAATAACATTTTTCCATTTTCCACATATACCCACTAACATCTAAAAGACCATAGATAATTTTCCACCTATATACAGAATAAATATAACTAACACAAAATAAATAACACCATAAATAATTCAATAAATAATTTAAACCCCTATTTACAAATTTTAAATCACCCCTCTAACTCACCATCACATGCTTCCTTCCTGCTGGTGTCCCTCAAAAAGGCCTTTAACCCCTAACAGAGTCTTTTGCCCGGACACCCTCAGGAAGCATGTTGGCAAAGGTATGTGGATTAAATAATTACCAATTGTTTACCCAAATAATTAACCATAGCAATTATCTCACAAAGGCATTCCAATTAGACAAAGACAGATCCTAGAAATAATGTGTGTACTTTTAACAAACAATCATAATAACATTTACAATATTACAAATATAACATAATCACACATACAATAAATCATAACAGTGGTGACACTCCATCGTCACAAAGCTCTTCACCCTATCTATAAGGGTGAGTCCAGCAATCCTACAGAGAAAGCTCATTTCATCCATTTGTATCCGCAATCTAATTCTTTCGGTCATTACCCAAAGCTCCATAGGTAAGGGGAGGAACTGATTCACCTTGAGATCGACAGCTTTGCCTTAAGGCTCAGCTCCCTCTTCACCACAGCAGACCAGTACAATGTCTGCATCACTGCAAATGCTACTCCGATCCGTCTGTTAGTTCCCTTCTCCATTCTCCCCTCACTCGTGAATGAGACCCCAAGATACTTAGACCCCTTCACTTGGGGCAGGAGGTTGTCCACAACAAGGAGAGGACAATCCACCCTTTTCTGGCTGAGGACCATGGACTTGGACTTGGAGATGTTGATTCTCATCCCAGCCGCTTCACACTCAGCAGCAAACCCTCCCAGCAAGACCTGTAGGTCAATTCTCAATGAAGCCAAAAAGACAAAATCAACTGCAAACAGCAGAGATGGGATTCTGTGGTCACCAAACATGACACCCTCCGTTCATTGGCTGTGCCTAGATATCCTGTCCATAAAAATTATGAGCAGGATTGGTAACAAAAGACCGCCCTGGTGGAGTCAAGCTCTCAATGGAAATGAGTTTGACTAGGTGTTGGCAATACGAACCAAACTCTTTTAACGGTTGTGGAGGGACCAAATAGCTTGTAACAACAAGCCCGATGCCCCATACTCCCGCAGCACCCCCCTCCCCCCCGCAAAAGACCACAAGGGACAGGGTTGAATACCCTTGAGGATTCTCGAGAGCATTAAGAACTGGTCCAATGTGCCACGGCCAGGACGAAAACCACATTGCTCCTCCCGAATCTGAGGTTCAACCAACAGTCAGACTCTCCTCTTCAGTACCCTGGCACAGACCTTCCCAGAGAGGCTGAGAAGTTTGATCCCCCTAAAGCTGGAAAACACCTTCCGGTCCCCCTTTTTAAAAAGATGAACTACCACCCCAGTTAACCACGCTAAAGGCACTGTCCATGACCTCCACACAATGTTGCAGAGCCGTGTCAACCATGACAGCCCTACCTTCAGGTACTGAGAGTGAATTTCATTCACCCCAGGAGTCCGACCACCAGAGAGTTTTTTTAACCACTTCAGCGACCTCAGCCCCTGTGATGGGCGAGTCGTTCCCCTCATCCACAAGTCCTGCTTCCTCTGTGGAAGGCATGTCAGTGGGATTGAGGAGATCCTCAAAGTATTTCTTTCACCACCCAGCAATATTTTATTTATTTTAGTTTAGAACATTTATTTCGAACACGCAATATTTTTTTTGCATTTTGTATACTTTATTGATCTCCAGAGGGAAATTCAGGACATCCACGTGGATGGATGAGGCAGCCACGGTATGGCACCAATCCCTTCACCATTCACACACACATTCACACCTAGGGCCACTTTAGAGTCTCCAATTAATCTAACTTGCATGTTTTTTGCCTGTGGGAGGAAACCAAAGTACCAGGGGTAAACCCACGCAGACATGGGGAGAACACACAAAAGCCACACAGAGGGGTCACGTGATGGTCAGGGGGTGGGATTGAACCCATGATGGTGAGGGGTGGAATCAATCCCATGACCTTCTTACTGTGTTGCCTCTGTGCTAAAAACTGCACCACCGAGCTACCCAATAAGAAACAAAAATGAAAGAAACATTTTAAAATTTAGCCCATACCACAACACCATGTACTGTCAGTTCGAAAAGGAGTAGGAAGAAGTAAAACTTACTTAGGTCCTTCCCCATTACCATTCCATCAAATTAATTATATCTCCTGAAGTGCAACGTGAAATACCCACTTACATGTAACTACATATATACCTACATACACAGATATTGACATACAAATCTATCTACAGACAGTACATGCATTACATACACACATACAGTGGTGTGAAAAAGTGTCTGACCTCTTCCTGATTTCTCATTTTTTAGAACATTTGTCACACTTAAATTTTTCAGATCATCAAAAAAAAATTAAAATATTAGTCAAAGATAACACAAGTGTTAAAAATGAAGTGAAGTAAAATGAAGTGCTTAAATGAAGGAGTTTATTATTAAGTGTAAAAAAAATCCAAACCTACATGGCCCTGTATGAAAAAGCCCCCCCCCCCCCCCCCCCGTTTGAAACATAAATGAACTGTGGTTTATCACATCTTTGGAAAGCTGACTTCAATTTTTCAAGCCACACCCAGGCCTGATTACTGCCACACTTGTTCTCAATCAAAAAATTACTTAAATAGGACCTGCTTAACAAAGTGAAGTAGATCAAAAGATCCTCAAAAGCTAGACATCATCCAAAGAAATTAAGGAACAAATGAGAAAAAAAAGTAATTGAGATCTATCAGTGTGGAAAAGGTTATGATGTGGCGGCGTGAAATAATAAGCGGCGAACTGAGAGTTTTTAAGGGAGTTTATTAATCATACCGCCATCACAGAACTCACTCCAGCGCCGTGCAGGCGCGCCGCCATCATGGAACTCACTCCAGCGCCGTGCAGGCGCGCCGGAGCGAGCTCTCAGGCTCTCGTGAGGAGACACAATGAAGCCATTTCTAAAGCTTTGCGACTCCAGTAAACCACAGTGAGAGCCACTATCCACAAATGGTGAAAACAGTGGAACAGTGGTGAACCTTTCAAATGGTGAAAACAATGGAACAGTGGTGAACCTTCCCTGGAGTGGCCGGCTGACCAAAATTACCCCAAGAGTGCAGCAACAACTCATCCAAGAGGTCACAAAAGACCCCACAACAACATCCAAAGAAATGAAGGCCTCACTTGCCTCAGTTAAGGTCAGTGTTCATGACTCCACCATAAGAAAGAGACTGGGCAAAAATGGCCTGCATGGCAAAGTTCCAAGGTGAAAACAACTTCTGAGCAAAAAGAACATAAAGGCTTATATCAGTTTTGCCAGAAAACATCTTGATGATCCCAAAGACATTTGGGAAAATAGTCTTGGACTGATTAGACAAAAGTTGAACTTTTCGGAAGTTGTGTGTCCCATTACATCCGGTGTAAAAGTAACACAGCATTTCAGAAAAGGAATATCATACCAACATTAATATTTGGTGGTGGTAGTGTGATGGTCTGTGGCTGTTTGGCTGCTTTAGGACCTGGAAGACTTGCTGTGGTAAATGGACCCATGAATTCTACTGTCTACCAAAAAATCCTGAAGGAGAATGTCTGGCCATCTGTTTGTGACCTCAAGCTGAAGCGCACTTCGGTTCTGCAGCAGGACAATGATCCAAAACACACCAGCAGGTCCACCTCTGAATGGCTTAACAATGGAGTTGCCTAGTCATTATGGTAGGTAACAGGTGTGTACACTTCATGCGAAAAGGTGAAGTCAGTCTGTTGACAAAGTTGAGCCTCTGAGGGTAGATGTAGACCCTCTACCCTACCCTCTGAGGGTAGGGTAGAGGGTTTTCATGCTTGAAAACCTTCCACTGTGTCTGAATTACAACAATTCTGCAAAGATGATTGGGCCAAACTTTTCCACAGCGCTGTAAAAGACACATTGCCAGTTATCGCAAACACTTGATTGCCGTTGTTGCTGCAAAGGGCGGTCTGGACTTTTTCACACCACTGTATATACACACCCTCTGCAGCGAGCATATACATACATACATACACACAAACATAGAAAATACACGTATATACAAACATTATTACATATATACACACATATATACACCTGACAAATATATAAATACACACTTAAATACAAATACAATATATGTGCACCACATACAGTGGTGTGAAAAAGTGTTTGCCCCCTTCCTGATTTCTCATTTTTTTATATGTTTGTCACACTTACTGTAACTGTATCAGATCATCAAACAAATTTAAATATTAGACAAAGATAACACAAGCAAATACAAAAATGCAGTTTTTAAATGAAGGTGTTTATTAATAAGGGTGAAAAAAATCCAAACTTACATGGCCCTGTGTGAAAGAGTGATTGCCCCCTAAACCGGAAAACTGGTTGGGCCACCCTTAGCAGTTGTAACTGCAATCAAGCTTTTGCAATAACTGGCGTTGAGTCTTTTACAGCACTGTGGAGGACTTTTTGCACACTCATCTTTGCAGAATTGTTGTAATTAAGCCACATTTGAGGGTTTTCGAGCATGAGCCACCTTTTTAAGGTCATGTCAGAGCATCTCAATCGGATTCAGGTCCGGAATTTTACTAGGCCACTCCAAAGTTTTCATTTTTTTTTTTTCTTACGCCATTCAGAGGTGGACTTGCTTGTGTGTTTTGGATCATTGTCCTGCCGTACAACCCAAGTGTGCTTCAGCTTGAGGTCACAAACAGATGGCCGGAAATTCTCCTTCAGGATTTTTTGGGAGACAGCAGAATTCATGGTTCTATTTACCATAGGAAATCTTCCAGGTCCTGAAGCAGCAAAACAGCCGCTGACCATCACACTACAGCCACCATATTTTACTGTTGGTATGATGTTCCTTTTCTAAAATGCTGTGTTACTTTTATGCCGGATGTAATGGGACACACACCTTCCAAAATGTTCAACTTTTTTAGCAAATGTTCAAGTTTTTTCCTAAAAGTCTTGGGGATTATCAAGATGTTTTCTGGCAAAACTGACATGATCCTTTATGTTCTTTTTGCTCAGCAGTTGTTTTCATCTTGGAACATTGACATGCATACCATTTTTGCCAAGTCTCTTTCTTATGGTGGAGTCATGAACCTTAACTGAGGCAAGTGAGGCCTGCAGTTCTTTTTAAGGTCATGCCACAGCATCTCAATCGGATTCAGATCAGGACTTTGACTAAGCCACTCCAAAGTCTTCATTTTGTTTTTCTTAAGCCATTCAGAGGTGTACTAGCTTTTGTGTTTTGGATCATCGCCCTGCTGCAGAACCCAAGTGGGCTTCAGCTTGAGGTCACGAACAGATGGCCAGACATTCTCCTTCAGGATTTTTTCGTAGACAGCATAATTCATGGTTCCATTTCTGAGAAAAGCCTTTATGTTCCTTTTGCTCAGAAGTGGTTTTCGCCTTGAAACTCTGTCATGCAGGCCATTTTTGCCCAGTCTCTTTCTTATGGTAGAATCATGAACACTGACCTCAACTGAGGCAAGTCATGCTTGCAGTTCTTTGGATGTTGTTGTGGGGTATTTTGTGACCCCTTAGATGAGTTGTTGCTGTGCTCTTTGGGTAATTTTGCTTGGCCGGCCACTCCTGGGAAGGTTCACCACTGTTCCATGTTTTTGCCATTTGTGATAATTGCTCTCCCTGTTGTTCGCTGGAGTCCCAAAGCTTTAGAAATGGCTTTATAACCTTTTCCACACTGATAGATCTCATTTAGTTTTTTTTCTCATTTGTTTCTGAATTTCTTTTGATCACAGCATGATGTCTAGCTTTTGAGGATATTTTGGTCTTCTTCACTTTGTCATGCAGGTCCTATTAACGTGATTTCTTGATTGAGAACAGGTGTGGCAGTAATCAGGCCTGTGTGTGGCTTGAGAAATTGAACTCAGCTTTCCAAAGATTTGATAACCATAGTTAATTTATTTTTCAAATGGGTGGGGGGGTCACTTTTTCACACAAGGCCATTTAGATTTTGATTTTTGTTACACTTAAAAATAAATACATTCATTTAAAAACTGCATTTTGTTTTTGCCTTTGTTATCTTTGTGTAATATTTATTTATTTTTTTTGATGATCTAAAACATTTAAGTGTGACAAGCATATAAAAAATGACAAATTAGGAAGTGGGCAAATACCTTTTCACACCACTTTATACACACCTATACATACACCCTACATACCAAACAATCCTTCCCTATATACGCACATGCAGCCCATATACATTTTATACATACACAACCACAAACATATAACACCACATTACCCTTCTCCCCCCTCCCCATACTCTGTGTGCAGCATATTTTTATGCATTCTTTTAAATTTGTTTATGTTTGGACTTTGCTTTAATTCCACACTCACACTGTTCCACAGTTTCACACCACATATTGACAGACAAAAAGTCTTCCTCGGTGTACGTATGTTAAATCTTTTAAAATTGTATTGACCCCTCAAATGATAATTCCCTTCCTGATTCCAAAACAGATTTTGAATATTTTCAGGTAGTTTATTGTTTTTAGCCTTGTACATTTGTAGTGTTGTTCGATAAGTCACAATATCTGTAAATTTGAACAGATTTGATTTTAAAAATAGTGGTTTAATATGTTCTAGATATCCCACTTTATAAATAATCCTTATTGCACTTTTTCTGTAGTATAATTAGTGACTGCAATGAATTCCTGTTGTTGTTGTTTTTTTTTCCCAGACCTCAACATGCTATTGTAAACATGGCAATACTAAGGAACAGTAGAGAGTGAAGAGTGATTTAAGGTCAAGACAATCTTTGGCTTTGTTTATGATGGCAATGTTTCTTGATACTCTGGATTGAACATGCTTAATATGCGGGCCCCAGCTAATCCTGTCATCAATTGTGACCCCTAGAAATTTAATATCTTGCACCCTTTCAATTGTAACCACGTTTTGTTTTTTTGTTTGTTTTTTTTAATATTTAACTGATGTCTATTCTGTGATTCCCAAATATCATATTTTTTTTGTTCACATTTAATGATAGTTTATTTCAGTCAAACAGACAATTTCCCCAGTCAAAGTCAGCAACGCTCCTTCCGCACCATATACAGTGTTGACAGGGAGTTGCTTCCCCCTCCTGAGCCACCAAACGGTTTTCCAGAATCCCTTCGAGGCCGACCAAAAGTCTTGTTCCATAGCCTCACCAAACTCCTCCCACACCCAAGTTTTTGCTTCAGCAACTACCCAAGCTGCACTCCACTTGGCCTATTGGTACACCTCAGCTGCTTCAGAAGTCCCACAAGCCAACAAAGCTCAATAGGAATCCTTCTTCACCTTGATGGACCCCCTCATCACTGGTGTCCACCACTTGGTTTGGGGGTTGCCACCACGAGATGCACCGATGACCTTGCGTTCACAGCTTTGGGAAGCTGCTTCAGCTAGGGAGGTGGAAAGTATTGCGTATTTAGACTTCATGACTCCAGACTCTCTTGGAATGTGGCTGAAGTTAGTCCAGAGGTGGGAGTTGAAGACATCTCATACAGGGGGCTCAGCCAGATGTTTCCAGAACACCCTCACTATACATTTAGGTCTGAGTTGTGTCCACTATTTATTGACGTATGGCTCTGCACAATTAATTCCTATCTGCTTAAACTGTATGTTTGAGTACAAATGGCAAATAAAGTTCTTGATTCTTGATTTCAGTCCTGCCATCTGATCCAACTCACCACCAGGTGGTGATCAGTTGACAGCTCTGCACCTCTCTTTACCCGTGTTCCAAGACACATGGTCGCAGGTCTGATGACACAATAACAAAATTGATCATTGACCTGCAACCTTGCATGTCCTGGTGCCAGCTGCACATATAGACGCCCTTGTGTTTGAATATGGTGTTCATTATAGACATATTGTGATTGGCGCAGAAGTCCAATAACTGAACACCACTCGGGTTCAGATCTGGCAGGCCGTTCCTCCCAATAACACCCCTCCAAGTTTCACTGTCGTTGCCCACGTGCACAATGAAGTCCCCCAGTTTGACATTGGAGTCTCCAAGAGGAGCACTTTCCAGCACCCCTGTCAGAGACTCCAAACAGGGTGGGTACTTTTAATCATCATTCAGTACATAGGCACTAATGATGGTAAGGACCCATTTCCCAACCCGAAGGCATAGAGAAACTACCCGTTCTTCCACCAGGAAGAACATCATTGTTGAGGCAGCAAGGCGGTGGCATACAAGAATACCCACCCCTGCTCATCGTCTCCCACCTGGGGAAACTCCAGAGTAGGCCAGGCTCCAGCCCCTTTCCAGGAAACTGGTTCCAGAGCCGGAGCTCTGTGTTGAGGTGAGCACAACTACATCTATCTGGTATCTCTCAACCTCATGCACCAACTCAGGCTCCTTCCCCACCAGAGAGGTGATGTTCCACATCCCAAAAGCCAGTTTTGAAATCTAAAGATCAGACTGCCAATGTCTCTGCCTTCAACTGTCACCTGATCCACATAGCACCAGATCTCCATAGTCCCTCCTGGAGGGAGTGGGTCCACTGGAGAGCGGACCCATGTAACTCCTTTGGGCTCAGCCCAGCCAGGTCCCATGGGCAGAAACCCAACCACCAGATGCTAGCCATCAAGCCCCTCCCCCAGGCCTGGCTCCAGGGCAGTGAACAAATAACCCCATACCTGGCGGGGTACACTGAATCATTGTTTTTTATATTCATCATGGGAGTCTATTTGATCGCTTTTTGTCTGACCCTTCAACCAGGACCAGTTTGTCTGGGGAGACCCTACCAGAGGCAAATTGCCCCACACAATATAGCTCCTGGGATCACTAGGGCACACAAACCCCCCACCACTATAAGGTGGCGATCCAATTTAAATCAGTCAAATGGTAAAGTATTTTCTATAGTAACTCACTGTGCAATAACTATATAAAAAATATTTACATTTAAAAGTGTGCTGCAAATCCTCTCCAGCTCTGCAAAACCATTTTAAAGATTCACAAACCATTATGGGGATTTTAAGAGTGCAAAGGATCCACTTGTGCATACTCGAAAATTGTGTGAATGAAGAAGTCTTTCCTAGAGAGTATTGTAGACTTTGGAAAAGCCCTTCAACGAGATGTGATGAAATCATATCCTTGATATGCAGACTTGAAAAGACACCCGAGAAACACCTGATGTTTTTCTACTGTGACCATGAGTTGAATTTAAGTCATGTGATTTCACTTTACCGTTTTAACTTTGCTGAAATCTGGGGGAATATTTGAACAATTAGACTGACTCTTCACTCAACTCTGCCCCAGTCACTCCGCTGATCTGTGTCATAGAGAGGAGCAGACATGCCCACTACAAAGGAGCTTTGTCTCCAGAAGGCCTCCTAAAGATGAGATGACGACAATGAAGATGGGGAGGTTAGTGCCTGATTGTTTAGGAGTGTTTTATTAAACGTTAAATTTAAGTCACGATATCTTGTTTGCAGAAACTGAAGTGTTGTGCTAGACTTATATATCTCAAACTACTTAATGCTGGTTTCTTAGTGATAAACATCCTTTTTTTAATTATCCTTCCATCTTCTTCAGCTTAATCCTTTTCAGGTCGTGGGGGGCTGGAGCCTATCTCAGCATCTTTGGGCGAGAGGCAGGTAACACCCTGGAAAGATCGCCAGTCCATCGCAGGGCCAACAGAGAGAGAGAGAGAGGGAGAGACAACCATTCACTGTCACAGTCATACCTAAGGAGAATTTAGAATCCCCAGTTTGATGCCAATTGATCTAACTTGCATATTTTTGGCATGTGGAAGGAAACCGGAGAAATTCTGGAGTAAACCCAAGCAGACATGGGGAGAAAATGAAAACTCCACACAGATCACTGTTGGTCGGGGGACGACTTGACCTACTCCCACACATTATTAATACGAAGGTACTCGTCCACAGACGAGTACACAATGCACAATGCACTATGTGCACTGTGTGTTTATATATTCATATATCTATTCCATCTAGCTACAATGCTCCGCACTGTGTTTATATATCTACATATTATTCCATCTAGCTACAATGCTCCGCACTGTGTGTTTATATATTTACATATTTATTCCATCTAGCTACAATGCTCCGCACTGTGTGTTTATATATCTACATATTTATTCCATCTAGCTACAATACTCTGCACTGTGTTTATATACTCATATTTATTCCATCCAGCTACAATGCTCCACACTGTGTGTCTATATATATATATATATATATATATATACATATATATATATATATATATATATATATATATATATATATATATATATATATATATATATATATATATATATATATATATATATATATATATATATATATATATATATATATAGACACACAGTGTGGAGCATTGTAGCTATGTGTATGTGCATATGTATACATATGTGTATACATATATACACATATGTATACTTGCTGCTCTTGTTTTTTCTCTTGCCTTCTGATTGTTGCTGTGAGTGTTGCTATCCCTGTGCTCTTGCAATCCTGGAATTTCCCCATTGTGGGACTAATAAAGGCTTATCTTATCTTATCTTATCTTATGAGCCAGGCCAAGAGAAGCCATGGTAAGGCCTACATACCAGTGTAAGTGTAGAAGTCTATAATAGAAATTATAATGTCCCTGATGTCGCACTGGTTCAGAGTGGTGTACCACCACTGGCTGGTCAGGAAACACATTTTCTCTAAAAATCTATGTTTTGCTTCTGTTAGTATATCTGTGTCTACTGTTTTGTTTATAGCGTATCTTTATAAGCTACACACACACAGAGAGGAAGGAAAATAAGTATTGAACACTTCAACATTTTTCTCATTAAATATATTTCTGATGGAGCCATTGACCTGAGATTTTCACCAGATATCATTAGCAAACCAAGTAATCAATACATACAAAGAAATCAAGGGAACTGTGTTCACAAAACAAGCTATATTTAATTAACTGAAATGACACAGGGAATAAGCTTGAATAAGCTTTGTGAAATTCATTTAATATTTAGAAAAAAAGTCATTGTTGGTAATAACAGCTTTTTGATGCCTCCTGTATTGGGAAAGTAGGTGGAGGCATTGCTCAGGAGTGATTTTATCTTATTCTTCCATACAAACTGTCTTCAAATCTTGAAGGTTCCATGTGTGTCTTCTATGAACTCTAATCTTCAGTTCGTTCCATATGTTTTCAATTGGATTCAGGTCAGGTGACTGACTGGGGCATTCTAGTAACTTTATTTTCCTTCTCTGCAGCCAGTTGAGAGTTTCCTTGGTTGTGTGGTTGGGATCATTGTCTTGCTGAAATATCCACCCTCATTTCATCTTCAGCATCTTGGCAAATGCCAACAGGTTCTTATCAAGGATGTCTCTGTACATGTGTCCATTCATCTTTCCTGCAATTATATGATGTCTGCCTGCACCATGTACTGAAAAACACTCCCACACCATGATACTCCCACCTCCAAACTTCACTGTTGGTATGTTTTTTTTTTTTTTGGCTGATGTCCAGTGCCATTTCTCCTCAAAACATGTTGCGTGTTGTGACATCCAAAAAGTTCCATTTTGGTCTCATCTGACCAAACTATATTCTCCCAAATGTTGTGTAGCAAACTTTAAACGAGCTTCAACATGCTTTTTCTTCAGCAATGGAGTCTTGTGAGGTGAGCGGGCATAAAGCCCATGTCATTTGAGTGCATAAATTATTGTTTTCTTTGAAACAGCAGTACCTGCTAACTACAGGTGTTTCTGGAGCTCAACATGAGTGATCTTTGGCTCTTGGATAACTCTTCTGATAAATATTTTGACTTCTCTGTCAGAAATCTTCTGATGAGCTCCTGGTCGTGGCCAGTTTCTGGTAAAATGATGTTCTTTTCACCTCCAAATGATTTCTCCAACAGTGCTAACAGGAGCATTCAGCAGTTTAGAAATACAGCTGTAACCAATGCCATCATTATGTTTTGCAGCAATAAGGTTGTGAATGTCTGGAGAGCTTCTCCCCATCATGGGTTCTTTGGGGTGTAACAATCTGATATTCACAGACCTTTTCAAAGGCTATCAGTCAGGATTTAACCAGCTGAAATGTATTTGTACTGGAAAGGGATGGCATGGCTTCCTAAATTATGATGGATTTCAGCTTGTTTCTTGGCTTTCTATGCCTTTTTGGACCTTTTTTTCTTCATGTGTTCAATACTTATTCCCTGTGTTTTTCCACTTTATTAAATCTAACTTGTTTTGTGAACATAGTTGCCTTGATTTCTTTGTACGTATGATTACTTGGGTTGTTCCTTATATCTAGTGAAAATCTAAGGTCAATGACTCCATCAGAAATATGTTTAATGAGAAAAATGGTGATGTGTACAATATTTATTTTTCTGCTGTATACAGTGGGGAAAATAAGGTGTGAAGAAATAGTGGTGTGAAGAAATAGTCTCAAGAATTCTGAAATCCTGTTTAAAAATCTATTAAATACTACTTCCTTACTTAATATAAATTGTTGTTTCAGGGTCTTCCTCAAGAGCCAGAGTTAGGCTAGCTGGGTGGATAGTTTCTGCTAACTCCACATGTAAGTAGTTTTTTTTTTTTTTTTTTTTTTTTAAATGGGACACAAAAATTCCTTAAATATTTCTCTTTTAAATCTGTTTTTAAGAATTTACGTTTTTTTTGTTTTATTTTATTATGAAACAACTGTTGACAGAGTTGTCCTTGAAGTCCTCAGTGAGGAGCAGCTCTAGCACCATACAGCAGTACTCCTAAACCTACAGGCATGAGGGGAAAGGAGGCTGCAGTTCCTACCTGAAGAAGAGGACATGGAGGTGTAGCTTCCTCTTAAGTCAACAGAGGAGCTGGAAGAACTGGAAGAGAAGCTGACAAATGCCTCCACCAAAAACAAGCTGGTGATGAATTAAATATGTACAGAGAGCAATAACCTATTTCCTGTTACTTTGTGTGCTAAATCAACTGTGTAAAAAATGTCTTAGAAGCTTTAAATCAGTTCACTGTTACCCAGTCTTTCTAATGACACATTTGTGCTTTCAACACCATCCAACAGATGATCCTGAAGGACAAGCTGCTGTGCGCAGGGGTGGACCAGCACCTGTCATCATGGATCCTGGATTACCTCACAAACCGGCCACAGTTTGTGAGAACCCGGGACTGTGTGTCCAACACGATCATCG
This sequence comes from Pholidichthys leucotaenia, assembly GCA_020510985.1. Lineage (NCBI taxonomy): Eukaryota > Metazoa > Chordata > Actinopteri > Cichliformes > Pholidichthyidae > Pholidichthys > Pholidichthys leucotaenia. The sequence continues at coordinate 244,645,627 of CM035845.1, read as the reverse complement.
GTAGCACGGGGGCCCCACAGGGAACGGTTTTGGCTCCCTTCCTGTTCACCCTTTATACTGCGGACTTCTCACACAACACAATACACTGCCATCTACAGAAGTTCTCTGACGACTCTGCGATCGTTGTCCTCATTTCCAACGGAGATGAAGCTGAGTACAGAGGGCTTATCCAGGACTTTGTGGACTGGTGCCATTGTAACTGCCTCCAGATCAACACGAGGAAAACTAAGGAGCTGGTGGTGGACTGCTGCAGGCAAGGACAACCCCTCACAGCACCAGTAAACATCCAGGGAATAGACATTGAGATGGTGACATCCTACAAGTACCTGGGTGTTCATCTGAACAATAAACTAGACTGGTCACACAATACTGATGCAGTCTACAAGAGGCACTTTTCCCCAAGTATCACCTTAGCTTTACTTACTTCTACTTTACTCAGTTTCTCGCTCTTTCCACAGTACCCTACCCGCTTTAACCGATACTATTTTCGTGCCAGTTAAGGGGCAGGGTATAACCGAGCGAAAAGCGAGGTGTGATTTGACGTCAATCGACTGCTAGCCGCTGATTGGTCAGGGCGTAACGTCACAAAAGCGTCCGTTTTCTGTTTTCTGTTGAAGCTACACGACCACCATTTGTAATTTCAGCGAGTAACCACGGTGAGCGGCTTCACAATTGTGTTAACGATGTCCACGTGCAAGTTTATTCCATGGACAAACGAGGAGGTGCGGACTTTTCTGTCCTTCGTAGCCGATGACCACATCCAGAGCGAGTTGGACGGGGCAACTAGCAATGAAAAAATATACCAGGAGGTGTCCGACCAAATGGCAGCCCAAGGCTTCATCCGGACTGCCAAACAGTGTCGTGAAAAACTAAAAAAAATGAAGAGCGATTATCGGGCCATAAAAAACCATGATGGACGCAGTGGTGCGAGTAGAAAGGAGTGGAAATGGAACGAGCAGATGGACGCTATATACGGACATCGGCCTGCTAGCAATGGCAGAGACAATGTGCTCGACACGGCCATGCAATTGGAAAACGTTGACAGTGAGTGTTGTTTTAATATTGTCTGTCTTTTCGCCAATTGGTCCTTTCGGTCAAAAGCTCACTTCTTTTAAGCAATAAAGAAAGTTTTTCGATTGTGGGCAATGGTTAGTGATGATGGTTAGCCAGCTAATATCCGGCTACCTCCGCAGCTTGCTGTGAGGTAGCAGCTTCACGCTTTTATTTCAGTATTCACTTAAACAAAACGCTGAAAGAAGCTTATTATTGTATTCTGGTTAAAAAGTTTGGTGTTTTCTGTACATCTTGCACTTTGTTGGTGAGCTTTATTGTGTGCATTTTCCTTCTAGAATCACTTCTCACATGCCAGGGGTCCGGCTCACCGGACCTTCAGGACACTCCGGCGTCTCTCTGGGGGCCAGAATCGGTGTCGACACCTTTATCCGCAATATCGGCAGCTCCATCAGCATCCGTCATGTCCCGTGCAAGTTCTGGTAAGGCACAACTGAAAATGACCACCCGTTTTTTTTTAATGTGATTATTGTTATTTTCTTTAGACGCATAATAAGGAATTTAAAATGTCTTTGTACGTTAAAAAAAAACAAAAAAAAAAAACACTAGATGCAGGGGTGTTTTCATAACAACCCAGTGCAGTTTTTATTAGGTGTGGTGGTGGTTGAAATACTGTTGTATTTTTTATAAAAAAAAAAAAAAAGGCACATGTTCCAACTTTCAAGTCAACATGCTTCAGCGAACAGTATTAACCCATTCTGATTTCTGAGGCCACAGTACAAAGAAATTCTTTTACAAGTAACCGATCCAATCAAAAACTTTTTTCAAATTATTCATTTTCTGAATGAAGGGGATGTAGCCTACCCACAACAACCCAGAAGTTGCACAATCCACTCTACTGAGGGGCAGCAACATGACAGTTGAGCTTAAATAAAGCAAAGAAGCGTCCCACCACAGGCTTTCACAAGTTTAATTCCATATTTTGTTTGTTTGACATGTTTTGCTCCAGCGTTATCTAAAAAAAAAAACATTCTGTCTTTCATCTAGCCAAGAGGAAAAGAAGCAACACCTTCGCCGACCTGGCATCAGTGATGGCCCAGAGTCATGCTGATGAGATGCTGGCCCATGATAGGATGCTCGAACAGCATCGACAGCTCCACAAACGGCTACACGAACAGCGCGAAAGACACCATCAGGAGCTACGAATGCTTGCAGCAAACCTGCAGTCAGCCCAGGAGAAGGAAGAAGCATTCAGAAGAGATGAGCTGACCGAGACGGCTTCTTTCAACAGAGTTTTCCTAAACCATTTTGGCAGTCTTGTAGAAGTATTGAAAAATCCCCGTTGTTAAACATGTTTTGGGAATATTTCTAATGTTATTAAATTGTTACTTTTTTGGATAAAAGTGTGGTTTGTCTGTTATAACTAAATGAGAAAGGCGAATAATTATATACACATTCCATTGCCTCATATTAACCAAATGCCGCTGTTCATCCATAAAGGTGTCATGATTTTTAAAGGTAATGTAATTGTTATTGTTAAAGTTAATAAAAATTATCACGGCTGTATACATTTCTCTAAATTGTGTACAATTTTCAAGTTAAATTGTAAGCAGTGGCACAGGTGTACTTTACATTCAGCAGTAGACACTGATGAAGGTAAAAGTCGAAGTAGGTAAAAGGTAAGTACATGTAAATTGAATATTCTCTCGTCATTCCAAATTCAGAGAATTTCAATACATTAGAAGGAGTCTAGTATAATATAAAGGTAAAATACCCATACATGTAAACCCAAATATAACAGTTTTGTAATTGTAAACATTGACATGAATATGATAACCTTTTCTGATTCAATACATCATAAGTGTCATAGGTTTGAAAAATAAAATTATAATTTGGTGTTGGCCAGTCTGACAATGTCACAGTATTTAATAGGAATAACAAAAGTTTCATCAGAAAATTTTGTGGTCCATTGGCAATTCCATCAAAACCAAAGTGAGTTGTCTAGCTGCTGCTTTTTTTTTTGCAGTGATTTTCTAAGGTGTTTTAACGTGTAATTACCCATCACTGAACACATATCCCTTATAAATATCAATAGATTGGAAAATGATACTCAAATGACACTCGACATAAAAAATGGTGCTACAGTTTGATTGCCTTTCTTTAAAATTTTTAAATTTATTTTGTAAGACATACTGGGCTAGGATTAACTGGAAATAACAATTTTTCACATATAATTCCAAGGTCAATTTGCACTTCTATCAAACCAAAAGTGAGTTGTCTAGCTGCTGCCTTTTTTTGTTGTAGTCATTTTTCTAAGTTGATTTAACGTCTAATTACCCATCCCTGAACACATATCCCTTATAAATATCAATAGATGGGAAAATGATACTCAAATGACACTCAACATACAAAATGGTGCTACAGTTTGATTGTCTTTCTTTAAAATTTTTAAAATTATTTTGTAAGTAAAAGTGGGCTAGGATTAACTGGAAATATAACAAGTTTCCACATATAATTCCAAGGTCAACTGGCAATTCAATCAAACCAAAAGGGAGTTGTTCAGCTGCTGCATTTTTCTGCAGTCATTTTCTATGGTGTTTTTGTGTGTAATTTCCCATCCCTGAACACATATCCCTTAAAAATAACTATCAATGGGAAAATGATACACACAAACAAGAATTTTACTACCATTGAATTGGCTTTGTTGTAAAATAATTTAAATTATTTTGTAAGTAAAATAGGGCTATGATTAATTGGAAATATAACAAGTATCCACATATAATTCCAAGGTCAATTACAAGGTTTTAGCATTTAATAAGCTGTCCATTAACAGTTAACCATTATGAACAACAGAAGAGACGTAGATAAAAAGTGCACCAAATTTTATTTAAAAAACAAACGTTTGACATATGTTTGCACATGAATACTGAACAAATGAAATGTCTAATTATTGCTACACAAGTACTGCATCACAGCATCTCGTATATCTCCACCCTGCTCCTCTACTCCCTGTGACGCTGCCACCACCACTTGTTCATCTGCTGCATCATCCAACGTGGTGTCAAAGGCCTCTCCATGACTCTCACACAGATTATGCAGTGCACAACAAGTCAACACAATCGATTTAACCAGTGCGAGGTCAGAGTCATTCCATTTTAGAAGGCAGCGCCACCTTCCCTTCAGTCTGCCGAAAGCATTCTCCACAACCACCCGTACTCTACTGATGGTCTGGTTGAACGTGTGTTGTTCTTCAGTCAGTCGTCCGGTGTCACTGAATGTTTTCAACAGCCAGTTTTGCAGTGGATAAGCAGAGTCTCCAAGGATGAAGTAGCCTACACTTACCGCACAAATGTTCCTGAGTTTAGGTGGGAAGAGGTTTCCCCGACTGGCTAAATCCCACAGTGTGGACAGTCTCAACATCCTAGCATCGTGCATGCTCCCAGGCAGCCCTGCAAACACATTCCAGAACAACCCCCTTCCATCAACAACACCTTGAAGGAGTACAGAGTGCCAGCCTTTACAATTAAAGTAGTCGGTGTGATATTCTCTTGGTGCTATGATGGGTATGTGGGATCCATCAATTGCACCAACGCACATTGGTAGCCCCCACCGACTCTCGATGTAGGCCGACATTTCCGTGAACCTCACTTCATCAGGAAAATGGAGTTGATCTGGAACCAGCAATGACTCTGCTGCTGCACAAAAATCATGTACACACCTGCACACCATTGTGATGCTGACACCAAACAGATGTCCAATAGTGCGGTACTCTGAACCAGTAGCAAGCCTCCACAGTGCAATGGCCACTCTCTTCCTCAGAGGCACACACTGGCAGAATGTCGTGTCTTGAAGCTCCATGCATGAACGCAATTTGTGGCACAAGTAGGTGAAAGTGTCCTCGGACATCTGGAATTTCTGCAACCACTGTGTGCTTGAGAAGCTGGGGACAATATTCTCCCACCACTGCGAGCTACGGGTTACTGCCCAGGTCCGTGGTCTGCAGCGTTGATTTTGCAACAACGCAGCCAACTAAAACACACACACACAGCATACATATTAATACTGATAACCTGGCAACATCAAAATGCTGTACACAACAATGACATGACCATAAAATGACAATAGAAAGCATTAAATTACCAAAAACTGTTTCCACGTGTGCTTGATGTGCCTGATGTGCCTGATGTGCTGGGTAATTAAGCTCTCTTCTTCATATTCCGCTTCATATTCCACTACCTGATATCCCCCAATTGCAACAACGAGTCTCTGGTACTGCTCCAACGTGTGTTCTCTCAATGCATGTCGTCTTCTCCTGTAAAACTCTCTTCTTCGGTTAAAAACATTCATTGTGTTCAAAAGCCAGAGAAGAACCAAAGTGGAAATCCTCCGCTCGTAATCCGCCATTTTCTTTGTTGTGAAGGATTCGGTCACGTGCGTGACGTCAGCAGAGTGTGGCGCCGCCTCAATCCCGCCCACTACCGAGTTTACGCGGCTTTACAGGGTTGTAATGGATCAACAACCGAGGGAGAAACAAGTAGTGGAGAATCGAAACAAGTTAAAACGAACTGTGATTGTGGAAAAGTGCCTAAGGAGGGACAGCGCAGGCTGTTCCTATTGAGGAGACTCAGGTCTTTTGGTGTACAAGGGGCGCTGCTGAAGACATTCTACGACACGGTGGTGGCATCAGCCATCACTTTTGGTGTGGTCTGCTGGGGCAGTGGCATTACAGCAGCCGATAGGAAGAGACTGAACAAACTGATCAAGAAATCTAGCTCTGTCCTGGGGCAGCGCCTTGACCGAGTGGAGGAGATTGGAGAGAGAAGGATGGTGGCTAAACTGTCATCTTTGCTGGAGTCCGAGTTCCACCCTATGCAGGACACACCGAATGCACTAAGGAGCTCATTTAGCAGCAGACTACATCATCCTAGGTGCACAACCGAGAGGTTTCACAGGTCTTTCCTACCAACGGCTGTCAGACTGTATAACCTAAGCAGGGCTGCTCGCAGAGATAGCAAAAAGACATGACAACCTAATAGTATTGAATGCAGAAGACACAATGAACTTACGCAATGGTCCCCTCCGGTATACAACTAGGAAAATACCGGTAGCTACGGAGGTGACAATATGTATGGGTACATAATCATACCATGTAGGATAACTAAGTAGACGGTTATGCTGTTCCATTCCATCTAGCTGCAATGCTCCGCACTGTGGGTGTTTGTATATTTATATATTTATTTCATCTAGCGATAATTCTCCACACTGTGTGTTTATATATTTACATATTTATTCCATCTAGCTACAGTGCTCCGCACTGTGTGTTTATGTATTTGCATATTTGTTCCATCTAGCTACAATGCTCCGCACTGTGTGTGTTTATATATTTGCATGTTTGTTCCATCTAGCTGCAATGCTCCGCACTGTGTGTTTATATATTCATATATTTATTCCATCTAGCTACAACGCTCCACACTGTGTGTGTGTGTATATATTCACATATTTATTCCATCTTGCTACAATGCTCCGCACTGTGTGTGTTTATATATGTTCATTTATTTATTCCATCTATCTGCAATGCTCCGCATCGTGTGTCTATATATTTATGTTTATATGTACATATGTATACTCACTGCTCTTGTTTTTTCTTGCCTTCTGATTGTTGCTCTGAGTGTTGCTATCCCTGTGCTGTTGCAATCCTGGAATTTCCCCATTGTGGGACTAATAAAGGCTTATCTTATCTTATCTTAAGTTAGAACAAAGGGTTAAGTGATTACCACAAATTAATCTCAACAATGAAACTAGTTTATGAAATGTTTTGGTGTATGATGGATGATGGCAAAACTGACAGAAACAACAACTTGGTATAAAAACAAAAACAAAACATTGATTGTTTGATATCAACACTGCCAACAGCAGCCTCTGAGCTAACTGTAACATGTTTTCAGGAAGTTTTATACTCAGGCAAAATATAAACACTCACAGTCATGTTTTCTTTATTTTTTGACAACATTGAAATATTTTAGCAAAACAATTATGGTGAACATTCATTTTTTTCCCCCTTGTCCTATCAGGCAGCTAGGCAAACAGAACAGGGATCTGTCACCCTACTGTGCCAAAACAGATTTACTTTGCCAAGAGGAGCCTATACAGTGCCTAACTTTGCACTGTATATTGTTGTAAACTCCTCCTGTAATAACTTTTAATACTTTATTTTAATTGTTTTACCCACATGAACATTCATTTTTGACGGTGCTTTCACTTTCACCAAACACTTTCACTTTTCTGTCAATAATTCATGAGTTATGGCAGCTTGAACAATGAGTGGTCATCTGTCACAGCACTCAGTAGATTGTGTCCACTACTGGCATTACACAGAGCCGCGTACATAATTCACCATGTTGGTGATAGTGGCTTGCGAAATGTTGTCCTAACCTAAATGCGATGATCCTGAGAGGGTGTAGTCACACCTGGTCATAAGGCATGTGGACAGTTCACAGTGGTCTCTCAAAAAAGACTCCTCAAGCAGCTGGTGCTTGAATGAGACACATTCATTTGTGCTGGCGCCACTGTAACAAACATCCCTGTACTGAGCATGCAAATGGCACGTTCCCTCATGACTGGCAATATATGTGGCATTGTGACATAAGTCTGCATTTTGGGGTAGTTTTTTATTATCCTCAGTGGAAGGATTTTCTGTGTACTCATCACACTGACTGGCGAGCACATTGTTATGCTCTGTGGAGCTGATGGGTGGAATAACTCAATCAGTGAGTAATCTCACTGGGAATGGTCAACTAGAATTGGGCCACCAGATATGAGCAAAAGGAATCATTCAGTACATTGATAAATAATATTTTTTTTGCATGTTCGAAGTAAGGTCCTTTTAACTCGGCATCTTTAGTTTGTGCACTTATATTTTGGATAAGTGTAGATAATTGTCTACTGCATGCTCCTTATCTACTGTCTTGATTAAAACCTTGAGAGTCTATGTTTGGTCAGTCATGGTCACAACTTAACATTTATCTGAAAAGCTCTACTAAAGCACAGAAACATTTCTGAATATACACTCTGAAAGAGGAAAACTGTCAATAATTAAAATAAGATAAGATAAAACTTTATTAGTCCAAAAATGGGGAAATTACATTAAATTAAGTGATTATGCATATGACATATGTTTGATATATATATATATATATATATATATATATATAGAGAGAGAGAGAGAGAGAGAGAGAGAGAGAGAGAGAGAGAGATAACCTGCCAACATTTTGTTGCATCTTTGAGTAAGTAACATACATAAGCTCTCACCCTGATTATGTTAATTTAACCCCCCACCGGTCCAATCCCAAAGGGATCAAAAAGCTTTTCAGGTGAAGACAAAAGGGGGGTTATGTTATAGGTCAGTCCATCCGTCTGTCCGTCTTTCCCATTTTTGTGAAATCAACTCCTCCTACAGTTTTATTCTGATTGTTTTAAAACTTGGTACCAGGGTTTGATATACAATGATGATGTGCATATTGCAATTTGGTTCTGATCAGATTATTTTTGCAGGAGGTGTAGCTCCTGACCTATGACCTCCTATTTCACCTCATGTCATAGACAGTAATGGTCTTGTGAAATCAACTCCTCCTACAGTTTTGTTCTAAATGTTTTGAAACTTGGCACCGTGGTTTGATATCCACTGATGATAAACATATTGCAATTTGACTCTCATCAGTTGACCTTGAGGTCAAACATCTGAGGTCAGATTTTCCCTAAGTACAGTATTTTAAATGCAATAACTAGTGAAAGAAATGATGTAGGCTTTTCAAATTAATACAGTTGTATGTATCTAAGACACATCATGGGTGATGTACACCCTGACCTTACAATGGGTTTGGGGTCAAAAGGTCAAAGTTTACTTTCCATTTTGCTATGGTAAATGGTAAATTTACTTTTTTTTGTCTTTTGAGTGCACCCTTTGAGTGTCGCCACAGCATATCATCATCTTATTTCCCGATGATCTGCATGTTGATTTGTCAAGGATTTTTATGCCAGATACCCTTCTTGATGCAGCCCTACCCATTTATTCTGGGTTTAAACTGGCACAGGGAGTACACTGGCTTGTGCACCCCCTGTGCCTGGGTAACCAACTTTCCTTCCTCCATTGTATTTTTCTGAGCACAAAGCTAGAAGGCAGGAAGTACCATTTTTATATGGTCTTTGGTATGACCCGGCCGGGGCTTTAACCCACAACCTCCAAATTGTGGAGTGGATGCTCTACCACTGCTAAACAACGACTCCATGGTTAATTCAGCTGTAGTTTTGTTACCGTTTTATATATTTAACAAGTTATATGGTTATTGATTGTTTACAATTGTTTACCCCCTCATGGATCGTCACCTTATCGTGGTGGGGGGGTTTGCGTGCCCCAGTGATCCCAGGAGCTATGTTGTCCGGGGCAATTTGCCTCTGATAGGGTCTCCCAAGACAAACTGGTCCTGGGTGAAGGGCCAGACTAAGAACGATCCAACAGACTCTCATGATAAATTGTATATCAAGGATTCAGTGTACCCCGCCCGGTATGGGGTTACTGGGGCCCCACCCTGGAGCCAGGCCTGGGGGAGGGGCTCGAAGGCTAGCGTCTGGTGGCCAGGTTTCCACCCATGGGACCCGGCCGGGCTCAGCCCGAAGGAGTTACATGGGTCCGCCCTCCAGTAGGTTCACCACCTGCAGGAGGGATCATGGAAGTCCGGTGCTATGTGGATTAGGTGGCAGTCAAAGGCGGAGACCTTGGCGGACTGATCCCAAGCTTTCTAAACTGGCTTTTGGTACGTGGAATGTCACCTCTCTGGTGGGGAAGGAGCCTGAGCTGGTGTACGAGATTGAGCGATACCGGCTAGATATAGTCGGCCTCACCTCAACACACAGCTCCGGTTCCGGAACCAGTCTCCTGGAGAGGGGCTGGAGCTTGGCCTTTTCTGGAGTTGCCCCGGGCGAGAGGCGACGAGCAGGGGTAGGTATTCTTGTATCGCCCCACCTTGCTGCCTCTATATTGGAGTTTTCCCCGGTGGACGAAAGGGTTGCTTCCCTGCGCCTTCGGGTTGGGAAACGGGTCCTGACCATCATTTGTGCCTATGCACCAAATGATGTTTCAGAGTACCCACCCTTTTTGGAGTCTGTGACTGGGGTGCTGGAGGGTGCTCCTCCTGGAGACTCCATTGTCCTACTGGGGGACTTCAATGCGCACGTGGGCAACGACAGTGAAACCTGGAGGGGGGTGATTGGGAGGAACGGCCTGCCCGATCTGAACCCGAGTGGTGTTCAGTTATTGGACTTCTGTGCTAACCACAGTCTGTCCATAACGAACACCATGTTCAAGCATAAGGGTGTCCATATGTGCACCTGGCACCAGGACACCCTAGGCCGCAGGTCGATGATCGATTTTGTTATCGTATCATCAGACCTGCGACCGTATGTCTTGGACACCCGAGTAAAGAGAGGTGCAGAGCTGTCAACTGATCACCACCTGGTGGTGAGTTGGATCCGATGGCAGGGGAGGAAGCCATTCAGACCTGGTAGACCCAAACGTATAGTGAGGGTGTGCTGGGAGCGTCTGGCTGAGGCCCCTGTCCGGGAGGTCTTCAACTCCCACCTCCGGAAGAACTTCAACCACATTCCGAGGGAGTCTGGAGACATGGAGTCTGAATGGGCCATGTTCTCCACCTCTGTTGTTGAAGCGGCGGCCCAGAGCTGCGGCCGCAAGGTGGTCGGTGCATCTCGTGGTGGCAACCCCCGAACCAAGTGGTGGACACCAGTGGTGAGGGGGGCCATTAAGCTGAAGAAGGAGTCCTATCAAGCTTGGTTGGCTTGTGGGACTCCCGAAGCAGCTGAGGTGTACCGGCAGGCCAAGCGGAGTGCAGCTCGGGTGGTTGCTGAAGCAAAAACCCGGGTATGGGAGGAGTTCGGTGAGGCCATGGAACAAGACTTTCGGTCGGCTTCAAAGAGATTCTGGCAAACTGTTCGGCGGCTCAGGAGGGGAAAGCAGCTCCCCGTCCACACTGTGTATGGTGCGGATGGGACACTGTTGACTTCAACTGGGGATATCGTCGGGCGGTGGAAGGAATACTTCGAGGATCTCCTCAATCCCACTGATACGCCTTCCACAGAGGAAGCAGGGTTTGGGGACAAGGGGGATGACTCGCCTATCACAGGGGCTGAGGTCGCCAAGGTGGTTAAAAATCTCCTTGGTGGCCGGGCCCCGGGGGTGGACGAGATTCGCCCCGAGTACCTCAAGGCCCTGGATGTTGTTGGGTTGTCATGGTTGACACGCCTCTGCAACATTGCGTGGAGGTCGGGGGCAGTGCCTTTGGCATGGCAAACCGGGGTGGTGGTTCCTCTCTTCAAAAAAGGGGACCGGAGGGTGTGCTCCAACTTTAGAGGGATCACACTCCTCAGCCTCCCTGGGAAGGTCTATGCCAAGGTACTGGAGAGGAGAGTCCGGCCGTTGGTCGAACCTCGGATTCAGGAGGAGCAATGTGGTTTTCGTCCTGGCCGTGGCACATCGGACCAGCTCTTTACCCTCTCGAGAATTCTTGAGGGTTCGTGGGAGTTTGCCCAACCAGTTTACATGTGTTTTGTGGACTTGGAGAAGGCATTTGACCGCGTCCCTCGTGGATTTTTGTGGGGGGTGCTTCGGGAGTATGGGGTATCGGGCTTGTTGTTACGAGCTATTCGGTCTCCGTACGACCGTTGTGAGAGTTTAGTTCGTATTGCCAACACTCGGTCGGAGTCATTCCCAGTGAGAGTTGGACTCCGCCAGGGCTGCCCTTTGTCACCGGTCCTGTTCATAATTTTTATGGACAGGATTTCTAGGCGCAGCCAGGGAATGAAGGGTGTCATGCTTGGTGACCACAGGATCTCATCTCTGTTGTTTGCAGATGATGTTGTCCTGTTGGCTTCATCCAGCAATGACCTACAGCTCTTGCTGGGACGGTTTGCCGCTGAGTGTGAAGCGGCTGGGATGAGAATCAGCACCTCCAAGTCCGAGTCCATGGTCCTCAGCCGGAAAAAGGTGGATTGTCCTCTCCGGGTTGGGGACAGGCTCCTGCCCCAAGTGGAGGAGTTTAAGTATCTTGGGGTCTTGTTCACGAGTGAGGGGAAAATGGAGCGAGAGATCGACAGACGGATTGGAGCAGCATCTGCAGTGATGCGGACGTTGTACCGGTCTGTTGTGGTGAAGAGGGAGCTTAGTTCTAAGGCAAAGCTGTCGATTTACCAGTCAATCTACGTTCCTACTCTCACCTATGGTCACGAGCTTTGGGTAATGACCGAAAGAACGAGATCGCGGATACAAGCGGCTGAAAGATTGGTAGGATTGCTGGACTCACCCTCAGAGATAGGGTGAGGAGCTCAGTCATCCGGGAGAGGCTCAGAGTAGAACCGCTGCTCCTCCACATTGAAAGGAGTCAGTTGAGGTGGTATGGGCATCTGATTAGGATGCCTCCTGGACGTCTCCCACTTGAGGTGTTTCAGGCACGTCCCACTGGGAGGAGACCCCGGGGCAGACCCAGGACTCGGTGGAGAGACTATGTCTCCCAGCTAGTCTGGGAACGCCTTGGTATCCCCTCTGAAGAGCTGGAGCAGGTGGCTGGGGAGAGGGAAGTCTGGGCTTCTCTGCTTGAACTGCTGCCTCCGCGACCCGGACCTCCGGAAAAGCGGTAGAAGATGGATGGATGGATGGATGATTGTTTACATAAAATGTTCACTAATGTATTAGTTCACTTTGTTAATTGTTATGTTTAATAATTTAGAAGAATGGATCTGTTTATTTGTCAACTCTCAGACACAATTTAAGCCAACTGGGCTTAATATTTATTATGTAGATCATAATCTATTGGCAAAAATTAGTTTTTATATGTACAGTTTATTGGTTTTTCTAACTGTAATCATAATTGTATTTCATTCTTGTGTTTAGAATATTTTCAATGTTTATCTTAATTCAGGATCTATTTCTGTTGCACTAGCTCTTTTTGTATGATATAGAGTGAAGTACGTGGCGGTAATGCACCTGTAAGCTGGTTGCCAACCACCAATCAAATCTAAAAGAAGAAGAATAATTTTATTTTGTCAAAGTTTAGTGCTTTATTTTGAAGGTCAAAGTGTAGTGTCTGTGCTCACGTGAAAGTCACACAAGAAGGAGGGTGGAATCATTACTATTAGTATCTGCTCTCATTGTAGCATTTCTTTGCCAGAATCCTGTTTACTGTGTTTACTGATGCAGGTGTATACTGAAGTTTCCCATTTTTATGTTGTATTTTTTTTCTTTTAATTTTACTCAGTCTCTTTAACTTTTGTGTTTCTTTAATTCAATTCAACTTTATTTATAGAGTGCCATTTCACAACAACAGTCATCTCATATCACTATCAACTGTAGGGGGAACCCCCACAGTTGCAGAAAGACCCCAGCAATCAGGCGATCCCCTGTGAGCAAGCACTTGGCAACGGTGGAGAGGAAAAACTCCCTTTTAACAGGAAGAAACCTCCAGCAGAACCAGGCTCAGGGAGGGGCAGTCATCTGCTGCGACTGGCTGGGGGGTGAGGGGATAGAGAAGATGAAAAGAACAGACATGTAGAGAGCAAACAGCACGATGGGAACTCAATCTATGGGAGAGAACAAATAAATGTTAATGACCAGCAAAAAAAAAAAATTCATTGAGAGTGAGGAAAGGAGTGAGGCCCAGTGCATTACTGGAGGTCCCCCGGCTGACTAAACCTATTAGCAGCATAACTAAGGGAAGGTTCAGAAACACATGATCCCTCCCTAATTGTAGGCTATATCAAAAAGGTAGGGTTTAGCCCTACTCTTAAAAACAGAGATCGAGTCTGACTCCCGAATCCAGATTGGCAGCTGGTTCCACAGGAGAGGAGCTTGATAACTGAAGGCTCTGCCTCCCATTGTACTTTTGGAGATTCTAGGTATTACAAGTAATCCTGCATGTTGGGAGCATAGTGCTCTGTTAGGATAATACGGTAGTATCAGATCTTTTAAATGAAAAGGAGCCTGATTGCTTAGAGCTTTGTAAGTAAGAAGAAGGATTTTAAACTTAATTCTAAACTCTATGGGAAGCCAATGAAGGGAGGCCAGAACCGGAGAGATATGATCTCTCTTTCTAGTACCTGTTAAAACTCTTGCTGCAGCATTTTGGATCAGCTGAAGACTTTTTAAAGATGTTTTAGGACAGCCTGATAATAAAGAATTACAATAATCTAATCTCGAGCTAACAAAAGCGTGGATCAGTTTCTCAGCATCACTCTGAGACAAGATGCTCCTAATCTTGGCAATATTACGCAAATGATAGAAGGCAGTCTTAGAAACAAATTTAATATGTGAATTGAAGGACAGATCTTGATCAAAAATAATTCCAAGGTTCCTCACAGAGCTATTAAGAGAAAGAGTAACCACATCCAAACTGAAAGTTTGATTTGGAAAGGTATTTCTAAGGTTTTTTGGACCAACAAGAATGACTTCAGTCTTATCTGAATTTAATAGCAGGAAATTACAAGTCATCCAGGCTTTGATTTCCTTAAGACAGGCTTCTAACTTGGCTAATTGATTACCATCATCTGGCTTCATTGACAGGTATAATTGTGTGTCATCTGCATAACAATGAAAATGTATACAGTGCTTTCTAATAATGTTGCCTAACGGAAGCATATATAAACTAAAAAGAGTAGGGCCTAGCACAGATCCCTGTGGAACTCCATGACTAAGCTTTGAGTTGAAAGAAAACTCATTATTTACATGAACAAATTGGAACCTATCAGATTTAAGTATTTTTAATAACTTTAGACTACTTCTATTGCCACTCTAACGAAGCTACTACAGTGGAAAATATTTAAGTAATATGTATTATCAACAGCACAATTACGTTGGGCTGCCTTAATAAAGATAGTGCAGAAAGAGGTAGAATGCAGTCAAAGTAGAGGTAAGAGATGTAGCTGCTACACACGTGGACAAAATTGTTGGTACCCCTCTGTTAATGAAAGAAAAACCCACAATGGTCACAGAAATAACTTGAATCTGACAAAAGTGGTAATAAATAAAAAATCTATGAAAAATAACCAATGAAAATCAGACAATGCTTTTCAATTGTGGTTCAACAGAATTATTTTAAAAAACAAACTCATGAAACAGGCCTAGACAAAAATGATGATACCCTTAACTTAATATTTTGTTGCACAACCTTTTGAGGCAATCACTGCAATCAAACAATTTCTGTAACTGTCAATGAGACTTCTGCACCTCTCAGCAGGGATTTTGGCCCACTCCTCATGAGCAAACTGCTCCAGTTGTCTCGGGATTGAAGGGTGCCTTCTCCAGACGGCATGTTTCAGCTCCTTCCACAGATGTTCAACAAGATTTAGATCAGGGCTCATAGAAGGGCACTTTAGAATAGTCCAATGTTTCGCTCTTAGCCATTCTTGGGTGTTTTTAGTTGTGTGTTTTGGGTCATTATCCTGTTGCAGGACCCATGACCTGTGACTGAGACCAAGCTGTCTGACACTGGGCAGTACATTTCTCTCTAGAATACCTTGATAGTCTTGAGATTTCATTGTACCCTGCACAGATTGAAGACACCCTGTGCCAGATGCAGCAAAGAGGTCCCAGAACATAACAGAACCTCCTCCAAGTTTCACACTAGGGACAGTGTTCTTTTCTTTGTATGCTTCATTTTTGCGTCTGTGAACATAGAGCTGATGTGCTTTGCTAAAAAGTTGCAGTTTTGTCTCGTCTGTCCATAGGACATTCTCCCAGAAGCTTTGTAGCTTGTCAACATACATTTTGGAAAATTCCAGTCTGGCTTTTTTATGACTTCTTTTCAACAGTGGTGTCTTCCTTGGTTGTCTCCCATGAAGTCCACTTTGGCTCAAACAACGATGGATGGTGCGATCTGACACTGATGTACCTTGACCTTGGAGTTCACCTTGAATGTGTTTAGAGGTTGTTCTGGGCTCTTTTGTTACCATAAGTAATATCTGTCTCCTCCTGCGGCCACGTCCAGGGAGGTTGGCTACAGTCCCGTGGATCTTAAATTTCTGAATAATATGTGCAACTGTAGTCACAGGAACATCAAGCTGCTTGGAGATGGTCTTATAGCCTTTACCTTTAACATGCTTGTCTATAATTTTCTTTTTAATCTCCTGAGACAACTCTCGCCTTTGCTTCCTCTGGTCCATGTTTAGTGTGGTACACACCATGTCACCAAACAGCACAGTGACTATTTGTCACCCTTTAAATAGGCCGACTGACTGATTACAAGTTTGTAGACACCTGTGATGTTAATTAGAGGACACATATTGGTTGAACATGTCCCTATGGTCATATTATTTTCAATCTTTTCTAGGGGTACCATCACTTTTGTCCATGCCTGTTTCATGAGTTTGTTTTTTAAAGTAATTCTCTTGAACCACAGTTCAAAAGCATTGTCTGATTTTCATTGGTTAATCTTCATAGAATTTTTATTTATTATCACTGTTGTCAGATTCAAGTTATTTCTATGACCACTGTGGGTTTTTCTTTCATTAACAGAGGGGTACCAACAATTTTTTCCATGGCTGTATGTCTTCTCAATGAGCAAACTACACTTACAAAACATAGCACCTCTGTGGTGTTGCTTTACACAATCAGCACAGCTACACAAGTGCAACGTACTATGTGGAGATTGTATGTTCTCCTGGGGTCTGCACAAGTTCCCTCCAAGTACCCTGGCTTCCCTCTGCAGTCCAAAGACATGCATGTCAGATTAACTGCTATAAACTGCGGATTCCAAATTATCAAGAGATGCACTTCCTTGACAAAAAAAAAAAAAGTCATCACCTGGATTTAACTAAGCAAATAAGATAAAATAAGATAAGATAAGATAAGCCTTTATTAGTCCCACAATGGGGAACTTCCAGGATGGCAACAGCACAGGGATAGCAACACTCAGAGCAACAATCAGAAGACAAGAAAAAAAACAAAAAAAAAACAAGAGCAGCGGATATACATATGTACATATAAATATATAAACACACAGTGTGGAGCATTGTAGCTAGATGGAATAAATATATAAATATATAAACACACACAGTGCGGAGCATTGTAGCTAGATGGAATAAATATATATATACACACAGTGCGGAGCATTGTAGCTAGATGGAATGAACAGCATAACCGTCTACTTAGTTATCCTACATGGTATGATTATGTACCCATATATATTTTCACCCTCCGTAGCGACCAGTATTTTCCTAGTTGTATACCGTAGGGGACCACTGTGTAAGTCTATTGTGGCTTTTGCATTCAATACTATTAGGTTGTCATGTTTTTTTTGCTATCTCTGCGAGCAGCCCTGCTTAGGTTATACAGTCTGACAACCGTAGGTAGGAAGGATCTGCGAAACCTCTCGGTTGCGCACCTAGGATGATGTAGTCTGCTGCTAAATGAGCTCCTCAGTGCGCTCAGTATGTCCTGCATAGGGTGGGACTCGGACTCCAGCAGAGATGACAGTTTAGCCACCATCCTTCTCTCTCCCATCTCCTCCACTGGGTCAAGGCATTGCCCCAGGACAGAGCTAGCTTTCTTGATCAGTTTGTTCAGTCTCTTCCTATCGGCTCTTGTAACGCCATTGCCCCAGCAGACCACTCCAAAAATGATGGTTGATGCCACCACCGTGTCGTAGAATGTCTTCAGCAGCACCCCTTGTACACCAAAAGACCTGAGTCTCCTCAGTAGGAACAGCCTGCACTGTCCCTTCTTGTAGAGTGAGTCAGTATTGTGTGACCAGTCAAGTTTATTGTTCAGGTGAACACCCAGGTACTTGTAGAATGTCACCATCTCGATGTCAAATCAAATCAAACTTTATCGTCATATTGCTGTACATACAACTGTAGTGCAGGCAAGATGAAATTGCGTTTCTCTCGGCATCCATATAAGAAGCAGCATGATTAAGACACACTCCCACATAGCTCCACCCCCCACCCCCACCCCCCATCCATTCACACATCCCTGAGACATACTTGGGGAAAAAGAATAACTATAATATACAAAATGTCCATAGGTGCAGTAGTGTGTATGAAAGATTCCGGGTCAGCTGTTCAGCATCCTGACAGCTTGTGGGAGGAAGCTGTTGATCAGTCTGGTGGTTCTGCCTCTGATGCTCCGGAATCGTTTACCAGATGGAAGAAGTTCAAAGTATTTATGCAGAGGGTGAGAACGGTCCTTGACAATGTTCAGTGCCCTGCTCCTACAATGGTTCTGAAAAAGTTCTTGGACAGAGGGGAGGGAGACTCCAATTACCCTCTCCGCCCCCTTGACTATCCTCTGCAGGGCTTTTTTGTCTGACATACTGCAGCTGGAGTACCATGTAGCAATGCAGTACGTCAGAACACTCTCCACCACACCTCTGTAGAAGGTCCTGAGGATGCAGATGGGGAGAGAGGCCTGTTTGAGTTTCCTCAAGAAGTGTAGTCTCTGCTGAGCCCGCTTCCTGATTTCCAAGGAATTCTTGCTCCAGGTCAGGTCCTGCGAGATCTGCACTCCGAGGAACTTGATGGTCTCTACTTTCTCCACTAAACGGCCGCCGATGCTGAGGGGGACGTGCTCAGGCTGTGACCGCCGGAAGTCGATAATCATCTCCTTCGTTTTGTCCACGTTGAGCACCAGATTGTTCTCCCTGCACCAGCCCTCCAGGTCTCTCACTTCTTCCCTGTACATTGATTCCTCATCCCTCTGAATAAGTCCCACCACCGTGGTGTCATCTGCAAACTTAATAATCTGGTTCCCCTCGTGTTTGGATACACAGTCATGTGTTAGAAGTGTAAACAACAGTGGACTGAGTACGCAGCCTTGAGGGGTTCCGGTACTCAGCGTGACAGAGTTGGAGATATTGTTTCCAACCCGGACAGACTGAGGTCTCTCAGTCAGGAAATCCAGGATCCAGAGACATGTGGCGGTGTTCAGACTGAGAAGGAGTAATTTCTCCATCAGTCTCTGGGGAATAATGGTGTTGAATGCTGAACTGAAATCAATGTACAGGAGTCTGGCGTAGGTGTCTTTCTCGTCCAGGTGGGTGATGACAGAGTGTAGGGTGGTGACTATAGCATCCTCCGTGGAGCGGTTTGAATGATATGCAAACTGGAGCAGGTCGTGTGATTCAGGGAGGCAGGCTGTGATGTGTGGTTTGACAAGCCGTTCAAAACACTTCATCACAATTGGTGTAAGTGCAACAGGACGATAGTCATTCAAACAGGACACCACTGGTTTCTTTGCCACCGATACAATGATAGAGGTCTTGAAGCATCTGGGAACGATGGCCTGACTCAGGGAGATGTTATAAATGTCAGTCAGGACATCCGCCAACTCGCTCGCGCAGTCTCGGAGCACACGTCCCGGAATGTTGTCTGGACCTGCAGCTTTGCGTGGGTTGACTCTGGATAGGGTCCTCCGTGTGTCCACTGTGTTGATGGTAAAAGCTGGTCCGACCGATGGTGGAGGTGGGCCGGCCCTCCCTCTGATTGTCGAGTTTGATGCTTCAAAACGTGCAAAGAAGTCATTAAGCCTGTCTGGAAGTGAAGCGTCGTCATCATCGACCCCCTGCCTAGACTTAAAGCCCGTCAGTGTCCGAACTCCCTGCCACATCTGCTTGGTGTTCCTAGTGTCACAGAGGTGTCCCTGGATTTTCTCCGCATAGGCGCGCTTTGCCGCCTTAATTCCCTTTGAAAGCGCAGACCTGGCTGAGCGGAGGGCAATCCTGTCCTTCGCTCTGAAGGCTGCATCTCTGGCTGTAAGCAGCGAGCGCACCTCTGCAGTCATCCAGGGCTTATGATTGCCCCGCATAGTGATGGTCGTCACTGTAGTGAAATCCTCTGTGCACTTCGCGATGTAGCTGGTGACCGTATCAGCATACTCCTCCACATCTGTCCTGTCTTCCTGGGAGGCTGCTATTTTGAAGATCTTCCAGTCTGTGTGCTGAAAACAGTCTTGCAGTGCAGAGGTTACACTCTCTGGCAAAATCCTGATTTGTTTCACTGCTGGCCTGCTGCGCTTCAATAAAGGTTTGTAGGCAGGCACCAGCATCACGGCCATGTGATCAGAACGGCCGAGATGGGGGCGGGGTATCGCTTTATATTCATCTGTGTTTGTATACACTAAGTCCAACATATTCTCTCCTCTGGTCTTAAAGTCTACACATTGTTTAAACTTGGGGAGCACAGTCTTTAAGCTGGTGTGGTTAAAATCCGCCACAACCACCACAAAACTATCCGGGTGTGACGTTTGGATTTCACTGATCGCATTGTGCAGTACCCCGGGTGCCTTCTTAGCATTAGCTTTAGCATTAGGGCTCGGCGCTATGTAAACACCAACTACAAACACGTTGCTGAATTCCCTCGACAGATAAAATGGCCGACAATTAACAATAAGGAACTCCGCCAGCGGAGAGCAGTGTTTAGACACTAACGTGGCATTAACGCACCAGTTCTTGTTAACATAGATGCATAGCCCACCCCCCCGGCTCTTACCGGAGCTCGCCGTTTCCCTGTCGGCACGGAACATCGCCATATCTTCCAGTTGAATGGCCTCGTCAGGAATGTTGTCGTGGAGCCATGTCTCGGTGAAGACAAACACACAGCAGTCCCTCCACTCTCTCCGGGTTTCTCTCAGCAAACACAGCTCGTCCACCTTGTTTTCGAGGGCGCGGACGTTTGACAGAAGAAGCGACGGTACCGCTGGTCTGGAGGGGTTAGCCTTTAGCCTACCATGGATCCCGGCCGTTTTTCCTCGCTTTTGCTTGCGTTTGCTCCGCTTCCGCTTCCTCCTCTCTCGGGTAGCTTCCAGCGGGGACTCCGCCAAAATTCCATGCTGGCGTAGAATGTCCAAATCACAACCGATTGCCGAGATTCTTGCAGCGTGCAGTACCTTGATGTTTAATAAGGTCTCACGGTTGTAAGTTTTACAGAATGTACGTCTGGGATGATTAAAACTCTCACACTCGCTGATGCCAAGAGGGGCCGCTGCGTCTAGGCGCGCCACCATCTGTTCCCTGTATGTTTAATGGTACTGTGAGGGGTTGTCGTTGCCTGCGGCAGTCCACCACCAGCTCCTTAGTTTTCCTTGTGTTGATCTGGAGGCAGTTCCGATGGCACCAGTCCACAAAGTCCTGGATAAGTCCTCTGTACTTAGCTTTATCTCCTTTGGAGATGAGGCCAATGATCGCAGAGTCGTCAGAGAACTTCTGGAGATGGCAGTGTGTTGTGTTGTTTGAGAAGTCCGCAGTATAAAGGGTGAACAGGAAGGGAGCCAAAACCGTTCCCTGTGGGGCCCCCGTGCTACCAATGATTGTGTCGGACACACAGTCCCGGGTTCTCACAAACTGTGGCCGGTTCGTGAGGTAGTCCAGGATCCATGATGACAGGTGCTGGTCCACCCCTGCGCACAGCAGCTTGTCCTTCAGGATCATCGGTTGGATGGTGTTGAAAGCACTGGAGAAGTCAAAGAACATGATCCTCACCGCATTCCCGGGCTTCTCCAGGTGGGACAGAGAATGGTGAACGAGGAAGATCACCACATCCTCCACCCCAATGCCATGCTGGTAGGTGAACTGGAGTGGATCCATCGCTGGTCCGACCAGGGGGCGGAGGTGAGCAAGGAGCAGTCTCTCCAGGGTCTTCATCATGTGGGACATCAGGGCCACTGGTCTGTAGCTGTTCAGATCTTTGCGGTGGGAAGTCTTTGGTACAGGTACCACACAAGATGTTTTCCACAACTGTGGTACCCTCCCCAGCTTCAGGCTCAGGTTGAAGATGTGCTCCACAATCCCACACAGCTGGTCTGCACAGGACTTGAGGAGCTTTGTGGTGATGCCGTCCGGTCCCGACGCCTTCCTCGCCTTGATCTTCCAAATGTTAGATAAGTGCCTCCCATTGGTCAGGTCTAGGTTCAGCAAGGTTATGTGCCCAATGAATGAGGTAAGTTGACTACCTGAATACACTGAATGACCAGGTCATTCGATCAGTTGATTTTTTTCTTCCCTGATAGCACGGACATATTCCAGATGACAATGACATGATTGTCATCTGGAAGTGGCCTAAACATGCGAAAACCTTATTCACTGTCTGATAGAAAATAAATTATTTCTGTAATGGCAGGATTTATCAGGCTCAAATTGTGAAAGAGTGGATAAGGGAGCATAAGACATCATTTAACACATGGATTGTCCACCACAGAGTCCAGACCTTAACCTCATTGAGAATCTTTGGGATCTGCCAGAGAAGACTTTGCACAGTGGTCCAACTCTCCCATCATCAATATAAGATCTAGGTGAAAAATTAATGCAACTCTGGATGGAAATAAATGTTGTGACATTGCAGAAGCTTACCGAAATATTGCCACAACGAATGTGTGCCATAATCAAAGCAAAAGGTGGTCCAATGGAATATTAGTGTGTGACTTTTTTTAAGCCAGGCAGTGTATATTCAGGTAGTCAGCTGACGTCATTCTTTGGGTACATAACATTGCTGAACCTAGACCTCACCCTGCAGCAACCCCAGATCATAGTACTGTCCCATAGGCTTGTACGGAAGGCACTAGACACGATGGGTGCATCACTTCATCCATCTCTCTTCTTACCCTGAAGCACCCATCACTCTGGAACAGGGTATACCTGGACTCAGACCACATGACCATCTTCCATTGCTCCAGAGTACCATCTGGATGCTCACTAATAAATTGAAGCCTGTTTTTTTTTTTTTTTTTTTTTTTTTTTAATCTCTCGGTGAAACGGAGGAGTACATACAGTGGTGTGAAAAAGTGTTTGCCCTCTTCCTGATTTCTCATTTTTTTGTATGTTTGTCACACTTAAATGTTTCAGATCAAACAAATTTAAATATGAGAAAAAGATAACACAAGTAAATACAAAATGCAGTTTTTTTAAATGAAAGTGTTTATTGTAAAGGGTAAAAAAAAAAAAAAAATCCAAACCTACATGACCCTGTGTTAAAAAGTGATTGTCCCCCCGTTAAAACGTAAATTAACTATGGTTTATCACATCTTTGGAAAGCTGAGTTCAATTTCTCTAGCCACACCCAGGCCTGATTACTGCCACACCTGTTCTCAATCAAGAAATTATTTAAATAGGACTTGCCTTACAAAGTGAAGTAGACCAAAAGTTCCTCAAAAGCTAGACATCATCTTGCGAGCAAAAGAAATTTGGAGAAAAATTAGAAACAAAGTAATTGAGATCTGTCAGTCTGGAAAAGGATATAAATCCTTTTCTAAAGCTTTGGGAATCCAGCAAGCCACAATGAGAGCCATGATCCACAAATGGCGAAAACATGGAAGAGTGGTGAACATTCCAAAGAGAGCCCCACCAACCAAAATTACCCAAAGACCACAGCAACAATTCATCCAAGGGGTCACAGAAGACCTCACAACAACATCCAATGAACTGCAGGCCTCACTTGCCTCAGTCAAGGTCAATGTTCATGACTCCACCATAAGAATGAGACTGGAAAAAATGGCCTACATGGCAGAGCTGCAAGACAAAACAAACTGCTGAGCAAAAAGAATATAAAGGCTCATCTTAGTTTTGCCAGAAAACTTCTTGATGATCCAAGACTTTTGTGAAAATACTCTGTCAACTGCTGAGACAAAAGTTGAACTTCCTGGAAGGTGGATGTCCCATTACATCATATAAAAGTAACACAGCATTTCAGAAAAGGAACATCATACCAACAGCAAAATATGGTGGTGGTAGTGTGATGGTCTGGGGCTGTTTGGCCGCTTAAGGACCTGGAAGACTTGCTGTGGTAAATGCAACCATGAATTCTGCTGTCAACCAAAAAATCCTGAAGGAGAATGTCCGGCCATCTGTTTGTGATCTTAAGCTGAAGTCCACTTGGGTTCTGCAGCAGGACATTGATCCAAAACACAAAAGCAACTACACCTCTGAATGGCTTAAAAAAAAAAAAGAAAAAAAAAAAAAGAAGACTTTGGAGTGGCCTAGTCAAAGTCCTTACCTTAATCCGATTTATTAGATTAGATTAGATTAGACTTTATTGTCATTACACATGTATGAATACAAGTTAACGCAACACAGTTTAGCATCCAATCAGAAGTGCAAAGGACAGCAGTGCAGTATATATGGTAATTAACAGTATGTGCAATTTAAGCAAATATATGCAAATATATGCAGCAGTGCAGAAAGTTAAAAGTACTGTTATGTGCAAATAATGTGCAATAAGTTAGATGTAGTTATGTAGTTATGCAGTTATGTACAGGTGAGGATGGTAAAAGATGATTGTAAGAGAGTCAGCGGGGAATATGCTGTGACATGACTTTAAAAACGTGGTTCATACTTGAAAACACTCCAGTGTGGCAGAATTACAACAATTCTGCAAAAATGAGTGGGCCAAAATTCCTCCACAGAACTGTAAAAGACTGATTGCTAGTTATCGCAAACACTTGATTGCAGTTGTTGCTGCAGTAAAACTCTTCTGAGAAAGTATGTTCAAGAATTGGACAGTTAGCACAAAACCATTTAAAATACATCAGAGGATAAAATATCACATGAGAAGTGTTATTTCTCAACTTATCCGTTTATTTGAAGCATGCAGAGAATATCACAGCTGTGAGGTTTTGGTCCCAGCACAACCTGATAGTGAAGACCCTGAGAAAAGGATAAAATAGGGTACCTATAGCTTCTGGTCCTTGGCGGTCCCAGCAACCTCACACAATGGCCAAGGACTGCTGACTCCATCAGATGCCCTCTCTCCTGGAATGGTCTGGCAGGTGTTTTCCTGTTGATATTCCACTGTCTCCTTTCAGTTCTCCTGTCTCCTTTCCGGTTCCTTATAGCACAACCCTTAATCGGGATTTTTTCTATGTGTAAAAGGAAGCAAGTACTTTGTTGCTATGCAATAGAGGGTGTTTGTGTGCAGAGCTAAAAACTCACATCCTGTTATGTTATGCATGAGCTGTGAAATCTTTTAACTGACATTTCGAGCAAGCACATTGTGTAAAAATATTTAATATCATAATTTATCTAAACATTTCTATGACAGAATCCCTCTTTTGGCTCCACTCTTTGGAGCCAAAACCTAAAGCAGGCACATTAACACACAGACCCTGGATATGTTTTATTCATTGATTATGGCACTAGTGAATAACCTGTTTGCAGAATATATGTCATTAAGCAATCATATTTATGCATATCATTTATTCATTGATGCATATTTACAGTCAAAAATTCTCACGCCAGCCCCTCTGCCTGGCGGCCGTTAACAAAACTTTTATCAATGAAATAAAACACAGCAAAATTAAAAAATGATAAATCAGCAAAACAAAACATTTCTATTCAGAAGATATTTCTGTCCATGTATGCTGTATCTGGGCCTCAAGACCTGCCGTAAAACAGAGCTTTAAACCTTCACATTTATTCTGACTACCTGACCACAAATAGTACAATGTTTTGATGATACCTGTTAAAAAGCACAAGAAATAAGAAGGGACCAGAGGTTACTAGCACATGGCCCACCACAGGAGGGTTCCTTCAGCTCACCCCCTTTTTATGTAGATTCATATGCATGGGTGTGGTGTTAGATGTGTGTACAGTGGACAGAACAGTGGATAGCAGAAAGACATAATATAAACATTTCAAACAATAGCCTCTCCTTCATCACTGTCATTCCCAGATTCACAATGATCATTGTCGTGGAGGAGAGACTTAGACTCCACTTGGGAGTGGACTTGAGCCATCATCTTTTGGACTGGCTCTTTGAACAGTGCATTGGTTATGCATCTTTCCAATAGTGCTCTTACACATGGGATGCAGCAACAGCCCACTACCAGAATCATTGCGATGGAGATGACAATTGTCAGTATTACTTATCGAATCACTCCTGCTCATCATCCAAAGACATACTGCAACCATGCAGTAAATGCATCTTCCTCATAACCAGTATTTTGGCAAAACTCTGTTCTCACGCTTTATAAGGCCTCTATAGCGCATGTAACACTGCTATCTGGGGACGTGTTGTTGGGGATAAAGGTGCAGCACATGGATCCAAAAATCTGGTCCACTCCCCCTGGCTCTGCCAATAGCATGTCAAGGACAATGCAATTCTGGTAAGTCATCAAGGAGGATACTTTTAATTGTTCATGCACACCTTTTAAGGCATCAGTGGTGTAGTTTAACATCCATTGTTCATTGTAATACAAATATTTGACTCACAATTGTGTTTTAGCGGCCTCTATCATACTTCCTATTCAAGGAATAAGATGGGAGAAAACTGCATCTTTGTAATTTTGACCT
The DNA here is from genome assembly GCA_020510985.1 of Pholidichthys leucotaenia. Classification (NCBI taxonomy): domain Eukaryota; kingdom Metazoa; phylum Chordata; class Actinopteri; order Cichliformes; family Pholidichthyidae; genus Pholidichthys; species Pholidichthys leucotaenia. Next base: position 244,619,285 of record CM035845.1, on the reverse strand, counting down.
TTAAACTCAGCTGGAACACCTCATACTGTGCCGTGGATCCACATATGGTCTAACTACTCCTAGAGTGTCTTCCATTAATGCCATAGCATCCCTCTTATGTCTGTGTGTGTGGTGTTCAAGAGGCCTTAATGGAAAAATTGAGAAAGGCATAACCAATTGTACTGGAGGACAGATACCTTTCCAGTTTGGTGGCATAACTGGCCATAACCTCTTTTGCCAACACCAAAACCAAATGTCTGATCTGGGCTTGGACATGTTTAACAACTCAGAGTTTTGGTGGTCTGTTACTGTTTGAATGGTTTGACAGGAGGTCAGGCGGTCTACTGAGAGAGAGCCTGTCATCTTTTGGAAACAAGTATAATTTCCTTTGTATGGATGGAATGGTGGAGGTATCATTTTAGTTGTTGGCGGAAAAAGATGATGTAATGATTTACACCTCTCTGTAACATTTATCATCATAGGAGTCTGTCGTGGGCGACAATGACTGTTTCATTTAGGTCTGATCAGATTCCTTCACACAGCTCTGTCCTTAGCCTTCCGCTGCCAGGAACTCCTGTCTATGTCCAACTTCTTCAAGTTTCTTTTTACAGTGTCTTTAAATCTGAGCCTTGGTCTACCATGATTGTGTTTGCCCTCGCTTAACTGTGAGTAGAGTGACTGCCGAGGGAGACGCTGGTGGTCCATCCTGTCAACATGTCTGAGCCATCTCAGGTTCATCTGTATTAGCATGTCCTCCATTGATGGTAGACCAGCTCATTTCAACACTTCTATGTTGGTTATCTTGTCTTCCATGAGATGTTCATTATAGCTCAAAGGTGTCTCATCATGTACGCGTGGAGTTTCTTCACCTGCACTCTGTAGACAGTTCAAGCTTCAGCACCGAACAATAGAGTAGCCAGTACTGTCACTCTGTACACTTTGCGTTTCACACGGATAGACATGTTGATTGTTCCACAGTCTCTCCCTCACGTTTCCAAACAAAGCGCTTGCTCTTCCCATTCTGAGAGATATTTCATCCTCCAGCCAAGCATTCACTGAAACAGTACTCCTGAGATACTTGAAAGTCTTGCACTTGACTAGTGGCTCTGTACCAATACAGATCTCTTCTGGTACTGATGTTGATAACTGGAACTTTGGTGGTTGATAAAGGCACTGTCTTCTTGATGTTGATTTTGAGGCTGAATTGGCTAGCTGCTCTTGCAAATTTCTCCACTAAAAATTGCATATCTTCCACACTGTGTGCAACTAGAGCACTGTCATCGGCAAAGAGCATTTCTCTTACTACCTTTATCGATGTCTTTCCCTTGGTTTTAAACTGTGCCACATTGAACAAGTCTGCTTCTTTTCTTGTTTGAATGTATACTCCTTCTGAAGTGTCTTTGAAGGCCATCTCAAGCATGGCTGTCAGATATAGCAAGAAGAGTGTAGGCACCAGCACACACCCTTGTTTCACCCAGTTGCTAACTGAAAAGTCCTTAGATACTGAACCACTCATTGCCACGTTTGCTTGCATACCTGTATGGAGTGCCTCAATCAGGCTGACAAACTTCTCTGTACAGCCATATTTCTTGAGTACCTGCCAAAGTCCTTGTCGCGAAACAGGATCGAAGGCTTTACTGAAGTCTATGAAGACTACATAAAGTGGCATGTTCTGTTCAATACACTTTTCTTGAACCTGTTTCAAGCAGAAAATCATGTCCATTGTGCTTCTTCCACTTCTAAAGCCGCACTGGGTTTCCGGTAGTATATTCTGTAAGATGTGTCCATTGAGTCTGTTCAGTAGTACACGTGAGAGAATCTTACCAACAGTGGCTAGCAGTGATATACCTTGGTAATTTCCACAATCTTTCCTGTCACCTTTCTTGAACAAAGGCACAATACTTGCATCCTCCCAGTCTTGAGGTACTTTCTGGGCATCCCATATCTCTTGGATGAGCTTGTGTAGGCAGTTGGTCAGCTGAACACCACCAAATTTCTACACTTCTGCTGAAATGTGTGCTCCAATATTTGTAAGTGATCATACATTTATAATTGATAAGGAAATACAACAGCCCTCACGACAGAAGCGACAGGTACCAGAGGTAAAAACACATGATCCTATTTGGGGAGCAGATGTCCCTGAGGAATTTAAACTATGGACTACTGGTCAAAAGATTGCCCATTTTATGTAGCTGTGAAACGCCGTCACACTACCTTCTGAAAATTATTGTGCTCACTTTTTGGATGGAAATAGATTCTCACACAACAATTACTTTTACCACCAGGAAAATTGTGGGTTCCCCTCACAATACCATTACTTAGCGTCAGCTTGACCTGTGGTTACACTGATAACAATTGCATTTCCGCGATTTAGACAAGAAACTTCACTCACTTTAACCTCTGCTAGTGCGGCACGCCATCACCAGACAGAGGTAGGATGTCGCAGGCTCACAGAGTTCTCTGAAGGCGAGTTTCCAAAACTGACCGGCAGGTCAGACCATGCATGGGTTTCAACCTGGAGCCCGCTCCGTTACTGCCTCTGGCTGGGTTGTTGGCGAACTATCCTCTGCTACCAAGTATGTCAGGAATCTGAAAGTATTTGAACTCACAAAGACAAAAACATTCCAAATATTTGTCAATCAGTTACGAGACATTTATTGCTCGTATGAGTCTTTAACTTGTGCACAAGGAGCGCCACTGACCTTCTGTTACAGAATTGGAAGTGAGCGCTGCTGCTCACAGGCAGCATTTCCTTTATATAGTAGAAAGTAAAGTAAAAGCTGGAAATAATTACACAACATTTGGCACACCCTTGTGAGTGGTGCACAGAAATCAGACTTCTCATCACAAGATTCTTTAGACAACAACTCAGCAGTTTCCAAACTTCAGTACAGACAGGACAATTATTTTTAACTTTCTTAGTAAGTTCCAGACATCATCAGACATGTTCATTAAAGGGCAATAGTAAACATTAAAAGGCAATAGTAAAAAGATACAAATTAGCAAGTATAGTCCAAAATCCATTATGAAATGATAACATGTATATACATAATGCATAATATGCATAATTTTCTGACAGTATAAAACGGCCAAGTCAGTTTACCACAAAAGGCTCAAAGTCACTAAGATAATCCAGAGATTAAACTGGCTGTTAATGTCATTTAAACCCTGCATGGCTTCGACAACGTGGAACCGGCATTTCATTTTCAGACTTTGCAGAGGTTTATTGACTTTCCACCACACCCGGCACGGCACTCTTACACAGCACATCGGCCAACAGCGGCCACATCACTCGACACCATTTTCTTCACACTCTGGAGCATTCGCTACTCTTCTTCTCTTGTTCTCTAACACTGTACAGCGTCTTATCACTACTGAGCGCCACCTGTGGCGCAAATGTGCTGCTGCTTTCACTGACAGTTTACATCTAAACAGTTCAGATTCAGTCCTTTAGTTACATTCCCTATAAATGCTCCTATTTACCATTAACCATTAAATCACAGTCTTTTAGACACATTTATTAGGGATATTTATATTAGCCATTAGCATCTAATCAACACTGTTTTCTGGGTTTTTTTTCTAGAGGTTGTCCAAAATTGACTTTTTCCTACACTCACCCCTCAAAAATTTAATGTCGTCCCGACATTACACCTTTCCCAAAACTACAGTTTTTCTCTCACAGTTCACATTTGGTAACCATGTATCTCATGTAAGTAGGGTATTACTACACAGGAGTCAGAGTTCATTAAAGTCCATAAAGATGCAAACTGGTAATAGTCCATAGTACAGCATGTATCTCCTATTCCATGCAATACATTTGCAGAAGAGGTCTTTGTGCACGATAACCATCAACCGCTCCATCCATCATGGTGGGTATCTGCATCTTTCCTGAGAGTAAGGGTACTCAATCTAGTCATAGCCTACCAAATAAACCTTTGTGTAATGCCTGTGCCTTAGTAACACACTGAAAATCTCTTTTTTTGCTTTTTAATTTTTTTTTCTTTTTTAATCAACCATCAAAGTAACTTGGTAATGAGGTTAGTCACTACTCATTTACTTTCCAAAACATTCATGTCTGAACAATGGTTATCTCTAGCTTCTACACATTTGTTCTAGACAGATGAAGTGCAAGCTTGGCCTAACTTTGCATAAGTAAATCTCAGCGGCTGTTTTCTCATTCTTGAAGGATACGTTTTAGCAGGAATCTCGTCAGGTCCCTCCTGGTCACTGGAACTGGACTCCGACACCTCATCACCCTGGTCCTGGTCTGCCTCAGCTGAACCTGGGACCACCGGATTGTTGACCTCTGGTGCCAGCTGCACCTGCGTGACGTCATCTGGGTCCTGGTCCTCATCCTCCAGAGTAGTGTCACTGTGCGGGTAGAACTCCGGTGCATCGGCTCTCAGTGGACGGTGATTTTGATCCTTCCCAGCTCGTAATCCGATTATGGCATTCAAACCCTCGTCATCTTCATCATCCGTGCTGTTTTTTCTGTCCACATGCCTTTGTCTTTTAGACTCTCTTTCTCTTGTTTTATTAGAGGCATGTTACACTGTTTCCGTGGAAAGAAAGTCACAGGGTAGCAAAAGGTTTCTGTGCATGACCCGAGTGCGTCCCTTACCATTTTCAGGTCTGATTTCATACACTGGATTGTCTGGATACTTCTTTTGGGTCACAACATACACCTTGTCTTCCCAGAATGATCTTAATTTTCCTGGCCCACCTTTTTCGGTCAAGTTTCGAACCAGTACTCTGGATCCAGGGGACAACCCAGCACCGTGAACCTTTTAATCATAAAGTGCTTTACTTCTCATCCCTTCTTTGTTTGCTGTTTTAGAGGCGAGTTTGTAAGCTTCAGTCATTGTAACTCTCCTCTTTTCAGCATAGTCCTGCTGAGAAACACTCTGCTCTCTTGTTGTGAGGCCAAACATTAGATCAATAGGCAACTTTGGACTACGGCCAAACAACAGAAAATATGGTGCGTACCCAGTAGCCTCACTACGCGCACAATTATAGGCATGAACCACATTTGCCAGAGAGGACTTCCAGTCTTCTTTGGCTGCTTCGGGCAAATTTCTGAGCATTGCCAACAGTGTACGATTGAATCGTTCCACCTGCCCATTCCCTTGGGGATGGTAGGGTGTTGTTCAGAACCCCTGCACACCACTGTACTCTTGGAGTTTTGCAAAAAGTTTATTTTGGAACTCTCTACCCTGATCATGATGGAGTCGTGTGGGGAAGCCAAACTTGAGCTGAACTTTGGCTGAAGCCAAATTTCTGTCCAATACCAACTCTCTCTCTAACAAGGTAGATGAACTGAGACTGCTGATGCGTTTTAAGGACCTCGCCTCCTCAGCTGTCCTCTGCTTTACTGAGACCTGGCTCCGGGAAAATATACCGGACAGCGCGCTGCGCCTCGACGGCTTTCAGCTCTTCCGTGCTGATCGTGACACAGAGCTTTCCGGCAAGACCACAGGAGGCGGTGTCTGCTTCTACATCAACTGCAGCTGGTGCTCTGATGTAACGGTAATTTCCAAACACTGTTCTCCTGCCTTGGAATTTCTTGTTATCAATTGCAAGCCCTTCTATTCCCCGCGGGAGTTTGCTTCTTTCATACTCATCGCTGTGTACGCCCCTCCCGACGCGGACATGCGCGAAGCTCAGCGCGTGCTCGCGGATCACATTCAACACACAGAGCGGAGTTTTCCAGACTCGCTGATTATTGTGGCTGGCGACTTTAATCAGTGCAATCTGAGCCACGATCTCCCCCGCTACAAACAGTTTATTAAATGCCCCACCAGAGGATTAAACACACTGGATCACTGTTACACCACAGTGAAAGACGCATATCGCGCTGTTCCTCGCGCTGCGCTGGGATTATCTGATCACATGATTGTTCACCTCATTCCCACATACAGACAGAGATTGAAGCTCACTAAACCTGTTGTGAGCACTACGAAGATACGGACCAGTGATGCTGAGGAGAAGCTGGAAACGTGCATGGAAATATCTGACTGGGGCATGCTTAAAGGAGCCACGCATGATCTGGATGAGTACACGGACACTGTGAACTCATATATCCACTTTTGTGAAGAGAACATTCTTCCATCACGCACCAGGGTGAGTTACTCTAATGACAAACCCTGGTTCACAGCTAAGCTCAGACAGATCAGGAAGGAGAAGGAAGCAGCGCTGAAAAGTGGAGACAGGGACTGCTACAGGGAGGTTAAATACCGGTTTAACAGAGAGCTGAAGAGGGCTAAATCTCTATACTCAGAGAGACTCCAGCAGCAGTTCACTGCTAATGATTCGGCTTCCGTGTGGAGAGGACTGAGGCAGATCACCAACTATCGACCTAAGGCTCCTAAAGGTCAGGATGACAAAGCCCTTTGTCAGAGACTGTCCCAACACTATGCCCGTTTTGACACCTCGTCATCTGTGTCCAACTCCCCCCCTCCCTCCAGCTCCACAGCCTCCACATTCCCTACTTCATTTAAGGCACCCCCCCTCCTCCCCCCCTCCCCTTATCATCAGTGAGCAGGATGTGCTCAAACAGTTCTCAAGACTGAACCCGCACAAGGCCCCCGGCCCAGACGGCGTGTCTCCCTCCACCCTGAGACTCTGTGCGAAACAGCTGGCTCCTGTATTCACAGACATTTTTAACACCTCCCTTAAGTTATGCCACGTGCCGTCCTGCCTCAAATCCTCCACCATCATCCCTGTCCCCAAGAAGCCACGGATCACTGGACTTAATGACTACAGACCTGTAGCGCTCACCTCTGTAGTCATGAAGTCCTTTGAGCGCCTGGTCCTGTCCCACCTCAAGTCCATCACCACCCCTCTCCTGGACCCGCTGCAGTTTGCCTACCGAGCCAACAGGTCTGTAGACGATGCAGTCAACCTGGCCCTCCACTCCATCCTGCAGCACCTGGACTCCCCGGGAACCTACGCCAGGATCCTGTTTGTGGACTTCAGCTCCGCATTCAACACCATCCGCCCCGCTCTGCTCCGGGACAAGCTGTCCCTGCTCAACGTGCCTGACTCCCTCTGCAGGTGGATCATCGACTTCCTGACAGACCGGAGGCAGCATGTGCGGCTGGGAAAGACTGTCTCAGACTATACTAGCATCAGCACCGGATCACCCCAGGGCTGTGTACTTTCCCCCCTACTCTTCTCCCTTTACACCAACTCCTGCACCTCCAGCCACCAGTCTGTCAAGTTGATCAAGTTTGCGGACGACACCACCCTCATCGGGCTCATCTCCAACGGCGACGAGTCCGCCTACAGGAGAGAGGTGGCCCAGCTGGCGTCCTGGTGCGACAATAACAACCTGCAGCTGAACGCTCTGAAGACAGTGGAGATGATTGTAGACTTCAGGAAAGTCACAACCCCTCTGCCCCCCCTCACCCTCTCAGGCTCTCCCATCACCACTGCTGATTCCTTCCGCTTCCTAGGCACTACCATCACCAGGGACCTCAAATGGGAGCTGACCATCAGCTCACTCATCAAAAAAGCCCAGCAGAGGATGTTCTTCCTGCGGCAGCTGAGGAAGCTCAAGCTACCCACCAAGATGTTAGTGCAGTTCTACACAGCCATCATCGAGTCCATCCTCACCACCTCCATAACCGTGTGGTACGCAGGAGCCACTGCCAGGGACAGACTAAGGCTGCAGCGCGTCGTGCGCACTGCTGAGAAGGTGATCGGCTGCAAGCTCCCATCTCTCCAGGATCTGTACATCTCCAGGACCCGGAGGCGTGCTGGCCGGATCATAGCCGATCCCTCACACCCTGGTCACGTACTGTTTGCCCCCCTCCCCTCTGGTAGAAGACTTCGGTCCATCCAGACTAAAACCTCCCGTCACATGAACAGCTTCTTCCCCTCTGCCATTAGACTGCTGAACACTAAGTGACTCTCGTGCACCATGTACAGCAGCTCAACCAGACTCATGTTAATCATCACTGTTTTCTTCCTGCATTACCGACTGCACTATATAGTTCTCCACAGTATCTGCTGCTGGCTAATATATATTTTAACTGTTGACCAGTATCACTTAATCTTATCCTACACTTTATTACATGTATAGTTTATTTCTCTTATCTTATCATGTTTAATGTTGCAGCACTGTACCGAGACAAATTCCTAGTTTGTGTACTACATGAACAATGGCAATAAACCTGATTCTGATTCTGATTCTGATTCTGAGGGCGAAATCTCCAAAGATCTTCTCAGCAGCGGTGTGGGCAGCTTTGTTGCAACAAGGGTACGCCTGGGCAAAACGAGTGAAGTGGTCCATTAAAACCAGGATATACTCATATCCTCCTTTGCACTTCTCCAAGTGCAGGAAATCAACGGACACCAATTCAAATGGGTACATGGTGACAATATTAGTCAGTGGTGCCTTTGTTGTCTTATTGGGATGTTTGTTCTTCAAACAACTGCAAACTTTAGTGATGTAGTGCTGTACATCTCTTTGCATATGAGCCCAATAAAAACGCTCTCTTATCAAATTCATCACTCTCTCTACCCCTAAATGGCCCATGTTTTTGTGGAGCTCTTTGAACACGAGCTTGTGAAACTTCTGGGGTAGGAGTAGCTGGTCATGCAATGCCGTTCTCCTGTAAAGCAGTCCATCATCTTCCAGGTACAGCTTGTGTTTTTGCCTGACTAAAGCTGCAATTTTACTATTCTGCTGCTTTCCACTTCTTGGCCATTGTTTTGACAACACATAACGCAACACTTCTCCAATCACGGAGTCTTCTTCTTGAGCTCTTTTTAGAGCAGTCTTTGATATTTCAGCTACAAAGCTGGCTTCTCGATCTGCTTCACTAATGAGAGTAGAAATGGTGAATGGGCAAAGCCATGGTTCATTTTCTTGTGACTTTACCTTGACTGCCTGTGCCACACAATTCATCACATCAGGATCAACATTTTGTGTACATTGGTTCATGTACTGCTCCATATCTAGGGGCATACGTGAAAGGCTGTCTGCATCTCTGTTTGCTTTTCCAGGGCGATACTTAATCACAAACTGGAAATCAGCTAGTTCTGCTACTCACCTCTGTGTGGTTGCATTTAACTTTGCGGTGGTGAGCACATACGTTAGGGGATTATTGTCCGTATAGACAGTGGATGGCAGAGAATAGTACAGATAATCCCGAAACCTCTCACAGATGGCCCACTTCATGGCAAGAAACTCCAGCTTCCCTGAATGAAGGTGGTAGTTCATCTCTGGATTTGACAGTGTCCTGGAGCCATACGCTATCACCAGCGTCACTGTGCAAAATGAAGGGTTCCTCAAAGTCCGGGTAACCTAACACTGGGGGTTGGGAAAGAAAGTCAACAAGCTGACAAACTACTGCTTGATGCTCTGGGCACCACCTGATTGCATGGGATGAGGGCAACTGGCCACCATCGTTCTTTTTGACATGTTTCTTTGAGTTTTTCTTTGCTTTGTCTGTGTGGTCGTTAGCAAGAAGGTCGTAAAGAGGCTTTGCTATACGGGAGAAGTTTGGAATATAGCTGCGGCAATATGAAATAAAACCTAGCAATTTCCTTAGCTCTCCAACCGTGGAAGGTTGCTGCTGTTTGAGTGTCTGCACCGGGGCAATGTCCGCAGGGTCCATGGTGTAGCCCTGTCCTGTTACCATTTTACCAAGGAAACGTACCTGCTGCTTGAATAACTCACATTTCTGGGGAGTCACCTTCACCCCATGGCTTTGATAGCAGTGCAGGACGCTTCTCAGGTCTTGCAAGTGGTCTTCAAAAGTCTGTGAATGAACAAGGTTATCATCGAGATAAGGCAGACAAATATCATCCCTCAACCCTCACAAGCACTCCTCCATAGATCTCTGGAATGCTTCTGGTGCTGAGGACAAACCAAATGGAATTCTTACCCACTCGAACAAACCCCAGGGAGTGATAAATGCAGTGAGGGGCCTACTCGACTCTTCCAGGAAACCCTGGTGATACGCCTTCCCTTGGTCGAGAACTGAAAACCACGCACTCCCATTTAGACTGTTTAGCATATCTTGTATGTGGGGAATTGGGTGTCTGTCAGGGATGGACTTCTTGTTTAGCTCTCTAAAGTCACAACACAAACGCAGACCTCCATCTTTCTTTCGCACACAGACGATTGGACTGGAATACGATGACTTGGATTTGGTGACCCAGCCCCTGTTAAGCAGGTCTTCTAAATACTCCTTTACTTCTTTATGAAGTGGTCTGGGAACAGAGACATAAGTCTTTTTAACAGGAGTGGGATCCTTGAGTCGGATCTTCAACTGTAAAGAGGGAATTGTCCCTACATCATACTCATCACGGGAAAACGCTTGCCGTTCCTCCCGTAGGAGCTGTTTTACTTGCTCTTGCTGTATGGGCAAGAGATGATCAAGGGGAACTGGGGGGTCCCACATGTCCATAGTCTCTTTGACGGCACAGTTCATCTCAGTTTCTTTGTTTCCTCCTGTTTCACTCATCGTCGGGTCGACTGTCCCTTGGTTTAAAGCAGGGGGTCTAATGTCTGCCGGGTAAGCAGTTTTAACTCTCTGTGTTTCCCCCAAAATGGTCTTAGCGGGCAGCTGGATATCACGGGACGTACTGTTTGTTATAGGTATTTTGATCATAGATCGCCTCCCTTTCCATAACTGCACCAACCCACTTTGCATCTGCAAACCCAAATGGGTGTACTGACTTGGCTCAAATAGACGTCTTGTGTGTCTGGAAGTGAGCCTGCCCTGACACAACCTTTGACTGCTTTGTATTGGCCAGCAGGGATGGTAACCAACTCACTGCCAACTTTTACCATTCCTTCCCCCAGCCTATCCTCCTTACTTTTCATCACTTTCAAAAATACCTCTATTTTCTTACGGTCAAATGAGAAGGCTGCACTAACAGCTTCACTGATGGCACAAGGGGGTTTAATGCCCATCTTCAGGACATGGTCAATCACGTTGAACCCAATGATAGGCGGCTCTGCCACTCCATCCTCCTTCACCACTAGCACAGGAACTAAAGGGCCTTTTCCACTAGCACTCTTTAGCGCGACACGGGACGGCTCAGCACGCTTTGTACGCTTTTCCACAAGCCCCAACACGGTTTAACAGCCGCGATTCTCAGCCCCGCTCCAGGGCAGGGTACAGCAGTGCTGAGCTGTGCCGTGTTGTGACGTTAACAGACTGGTCGCCGCTGATTGGTCAGGTCGTAACCGGCGCTGATTGGTCAGGTTGTAACCGCCCCTCTCCTCCTCCTCATCTACCAAATCTTCACGACCTTCTCAATAAAGTTTTTGAAAAAAAAAAAAAAAAAGAATCTTCACGACCGCCTTTACTCAGCACGCAACCACTGTTGGCGGTTCCTTTTCAGTGTATTGCTGTGCTATTTTCATTTATTCTCTATCAAAAATGGCTTCGTGTAATAAGGGTGTTCCATGGACCATAAGGAGCTGCAGTGTCTGCTGACTGCATTGTCAGACGAACGTAGCGCGAGTTAGACGGAGCCGCCCGGAATGAAAAAATATACCGGGAGGTCTCGACATCGGAGTCCTTTAACGGTGAGTTTTAATTTTTTTTTATTGTGCGTTTTTTCGCAAATATATTTGGTAAGACGCTCAGTTTATTTATGCAATAAAAAAGCTGTTCATTTGTGGATGGATCGCTGCTTTATTGCAGCACACTGCGGACTAAAGCTTTTATTGTATTATATATATATATATATATATATATATACACACTAGCCTGCCACAATTTCGATATCAAGCTTATTTTTTCCCATTAAAATCTGATGTGTTTTCAAAGTGTTCCCTTTATTTGTTGAGCAGTGTATATATATATATATATATATATATATATATATATATATATATATATATATACTACTATACTATACTATACTATACTATATATACAGTATATACTATATATATATATATATATATATATATATATATATATAATTTTTTTTTTTAATGAGACTCTTAATGTACTTTGACAACTGTACAGCTTGACTGTTTCTAGGAATCAAAGATGAATCAACAATTGGCCTGGCATGTTTCTCCCTGTTAGCATCTCATGAGGAGGCAGAGAGTTGTGTTGGGGGTAGATCGCAGTGCTATCAGCGCTAATGGCAGTGCATCAACCCATGTCAAGCCACCATGCATTGGTTGGCTAGCATTCGTTTCAGTATACCATTAGCTCTCTCAACTAGTCCTTGGGAGGATAGATGTACCACAGAACCAAACTTACAGTGGGGCAAAAAAGTATTTAGTCAGCCACAAATTGTGCAAGTTCTCCCACTTAAAAGATGAGAGAGGTCTCCAATTTTCATCATAGGTATACCTCAACTAGGAGAGACAAAATCAGAAAAAAAAATCCAGAAAATCACATTGAAGGATTTTTAATTAATTAATTGGTAAATTCCTCAGTAAAATAAGTATTTGGTCACCTGCAAACAAGCAAGATTTATGGCTCTCACAGACCTGTAACTTCTTCTTTAAGAGGCTCCTCTGTCCTCCACTCGTTACCTGTATTAATGGCACCTGTTTGAACTCGTTATCAGTATAAAAGACACCTGTCCACAACCTCAAACTGTCAGACTCCAAACTCCACTATGGCCAAGACCAAAGAGCTGTCAAAGGACACCAGAAACTAAATTGTAGACCTGCACCAGGCTGGGAAGACTGAATCTGCAATAGGTAAGCAGCTTGGTGTGAAGAAATCAACTGTGGGAGCAATTATTAGAAAATGGAAGACATACAAGACCACTGATAATCTCCCTTGATCTGGGGCTCCATGCAAGATCTCACCCCGTGGGGTCAAAATGATCACAAGAACGGTGAGCAAAAATCCCAGAACCACATGGGGGGACCTAGTGAATGACCTGCAAAGAGCTGGGACCAAAGTAACAAAGGCTACATCAGAAACACACTACACCGCCAGGGACTCAAATCCTGCAGTGCCAGACGTGTCCCCCTGCTTAAGCCAGTACGTATCCAGGCCTGTCTGAAGTTTGCTAGAGAGCATTTGGATGATCCAGAAGAGGATTGGGAGAATGTCATATGGTCAGATGAAACCAAGATAGAACTTTTTGGTAAAAACTCAACTTGTTGTGTTTGGAGGAGAAAGAACACCATATCTACTGTGAAGCATGGGGGTGGAAACATCATGCTTTGGGGCTGTTTTTCTGTAAAGGGACCAGGACGACTGATCCGTGCAAAGGAAAGAATGAATGGGGCCATGTATCGTGAGATTTTGAGTGAAAACCTCCTTCCATCAGCAAGGGCATTGAGATGAAACATGGCTGGGTCTTTCAGCATGACAATGATCCCAAACACATCACCCAGGCAACGAAGGAGCGGCGTCGTAAGAAGCATTTCAAGGTCCTGGAGTGGCCTAGCCAGTCTCCAGATCTCAACCCCATAGAAAATCTTTGGAGGAAGTTGAAAGTCTGTGTTGCCCAGCGACAGCCCCAAAACATCACTGCTCTAGAGGAGATCTGCATTGAGGAATGGGCCAAAATACCAGCAACAGTGTGTGAAAACCTTGTGAAAACTTACAGGAAACGTTTGACATCTGTCATTGCCAACAAAAGGTATATAACAAAGTATTGAGATGAACTTTTGTTATTGACCAAATACTTAGTTTACTGAGGAATTTACCAATTAATTCATTAAAAATCCTTCAATGTGATTTTCTGGATTTTTTTTTTTCTTATTTTGTCTCTCATAGTTGAGGTATACCTATGATGAAAATTGAAGACCTCTCTCATCTTTTAAGTGGGAGAACTTGCACAATTGGTGGCTGACTAAATACTTTTTTACCCCACTGTATGCCTTAATCCTAGGGCATATTCAACTTCCTTCATATGTTTATTTGCAAAATGTCTGCCATTGTCTGATCTGATCACTCTTGGAAATCCATGCCTAGGAATCACTTCCTCTGTAAGCCATTTAATCACTTCCTTTGCACTTTCTGTTTTACATGCTTTAGCCTCAACCCATCTTGAAAATGTGTCCACACACACCAACAAATATCTGTAGCCTCTGCATCTGTTTTCTGGACCCATGTCAGTAAAATCAATAGCAATGTCTTTCTATTGCCCTTCAGGGGCTTGAAAAGCTCTCATAGATGCCTTTAATGTGCGTTTTGGATTGGACTTCTGTCATGCTTCACATTCAGAAACCACTAGTTCTGCAACCTCGGCCAAATGTGGATGCCACCAATGTGCTTCAGTCAAAGCAGAGATTTTTGTTTTTGAGACATGGCCTTCCAAGTGTGCTTCTCTACAAAACAACAACAACACTTTAGCTGGGGCTACTAGCCTTCCATCAACTGATCTCCACAAACCTTCTTCATCCTCCCTTGCTCCTTTCTCTATCCACCTACTCTTTTCTTCAGGACTTGCCTTCTCTTGTAGCTGCTTGATTTCTTCCTCACTCAATTCCATGTATTTCTGATCTTCTTTCTGTACCATCAACTTGCCTGGGTAGCATAACCACCTGCTTGCTTAGCAGCCAAATCAGCAGCTTCTTTTCCTTTGGCTACAATAGCATTTCCTTTTTGATGTCCTCTGCACTTAAAAATTGCCACCCTGTTTGGTTGACCCATGGCCTCCAACAGCTCAGCCATTTCAGTTAAGAGTCTAATCAGTGGGTTAATTGAAGTAAGGAATCCTTTTCTTTTCCAATGTGGCAAATCAACATGTGCAGCCTGTTGAGCATAAGCTGAATCAGTGTATATGTTTGCCTCTTGTTGTTTTGCATATTGACATGCTTTAGTGAGGGCTACAATTTCAGTTTTTTGAGCAGAGGCAGGCTGGTCCATCATTCCTGCCTCTACAGTTTGAAATGCACCTGTCTCTTCATCATATTTTACAACTTCATCATATTTTACAATTATTTTACAACATGCCATATTTTGGGATGGCAGTGGCTAAGGAGGTAGAGCGGGTTGTCCAATAACCGGATGGTTGGCGGTTCGAATCTCGGTCTCCCCAGATATCCTGCCGTTGTGTCCCTGGGCAAGACACTTTACCCACCTTGCCTCCAGTGTCCATAACACTGGGTATGAATGTGTATAAATGTTCAGTGGTGGCCTTAGAGGCCGTTGGCGTGGATTGGCAGCCACGTTTCTGTCAGCCTGCCCCAGGGCAGCTGTGGCCACAGTAGTAGCTTGCCACTACCATTGTCTGTCTGGAGTGAATGAATAATGTATCTACTTGTAAAGCGTCTTTGAGTGTCTATGATAAAGCGCTATATAAATCTGATGCATTATTATTATTATTATTATTATTATTATTATTATTATTATTATTATTATAACTGCATATGAAACACTCAAAGAGCCATCTGTTTTCCTGTAACAACATCCATCACAAAAAAGATTCAAATTTGGAATGTTCAATTTCATTTGCTTGGAGATTTTGAACAGCTTTCATGTCTGTTTCCACAATTGCACAACAGTCATGGGGTTCACCTGTGAGCATGTCCTCTTCCATGTTTGTGCCTTCACTTGTGTAAATGACATTTGGTGCTTGTAGTACTCTTTTCAACCTTTGTGTTCTTTTGGCTGAGAGTGTGAACAACACACTTTGTAGATATGAAGCTACTCGGTGCATTGTGTGCACAATTACAGTGTGTTGCATGGTAATGTGAAAAGTTGTCTCCAATGCTTTGGGTATCACGGCAACATGACGTGTACACGGTTAGTGTCCTCTGTGTTATCTAATGTTGAACTGCAGCACATTAGAACCGACCTTGACCCAGTACCTTCCCCCTTCTGATACAGCATGGCATTTACAATTCCGTGCTGTTCAGAATCCCGTGCTGTTCCGTGCTATCCAAGTGAAATGGGGAAGTGTAATAAGCTGGGTTGAGTGAACATGCATGTAACATAAGTTGTTTTAGTTCAATGAGCACACCCTTGGCTGAAGTAGTCCATTGCAATGGTGATGTGAGATTTTTGTGTCCTGCTTCTTTAAGAAGATCACACTAGGGTTGAATGAGTGCAGTGTAATTTGGAACAAAATGTCTGCTGTATCCGGTAAGACCCAAAAATGACATCATTTCCCTCACAGTGCGCGGTTTAGGGTGTGAGAGAATTGATGACCTTTGTGATGGAGACACTGTGGAATCACCAGATGTGATTAGCCTACCCAAATAATGAACTCTGGGGCGACAACACTGTACCTTTTTGCAGCTTTGTTTGTTGCCTTTCTGGTAAAGATATTTCAAGAGGACTCCATGGCTGAAAGCACAGAGGCAGTAGTAGGGCCTACTATCAGAATCAGAATCAGAATCAGGTTTATTGCCATTGTTCATGTGATACACAAACTAGGAATCTGTCTCGGTGCCATGCTGCAACATTAAAAACATAATGAGAAAAAGGGATAAACTAAAAAACTAAAGGACTAGAAATGTGCAATAAGTGTAGAAAAATAAGTAATAATAAGTAATAATAATAATAATACTAGTAATAATGAGTAGTACTAGTCAAGGCAGTTTAAAAAATTAGCATGTAGCAGATAATGTGAAGTACCACATAGTGCAGTCAATAATGCAACAGAAAAACAGTGATGAATGACATGAGTCTGGTTGAGCTGCTGTACATAGTGCACGAGAGTCAAAAGTCACTTAGTGTTCAGCAGTCTGATGGCAGAGGGGAAAAAGCTGTTCATGTGCCGAGAGGTTTTAGTCCGAATGGACCGAAGCCTTCTACCTGAGGGGAGGGGGGCAAACAGCACGTGACCAGGATGTGAAGGATCGGCTATGATCCGGCCAGCACGCCTCCGGGTCCTGGAGATGTACAGGTCCTGGAGAGATGGGAGCTTGCAGCCTATCACCTTCTCAGCAGTGCGCACGACGCGCTGCAGCCTTAGTCTGTCCCTGGCAGTGGCTCCTGCGTACCACACAGTTATGGAGGAGGTGAGGATGGACTCGATGATGGCCGTGTAGAACTGCACTAACATCTTGGTGGGTAGCTTGAGCTTCCTCAGCTGCCGCAGAAAGAACATCCTCTGCTGGGCCTTTTTGATGAGGGAGCTGATGGTTGGCTCCCATTTGAGGTCTCGGGTGATGGTGGTGCCCAAGAAGCGGAAGGAATCTGCAAAGGTGATGGGAGAGCCTGTGATGGTGAGGGGGGGCAGGGGGGATGTGACTTTCCTGAAGTCCACAATCATCTCCGCTGTCTTCAGAGCATTCAGCTGCAGGTTGTTGTGGCTGCACCAGGACACCAGCTGGGCCACCTCTTCCCTGTAGGCGGACTCGTCACCGTTGGAGATGAGCCCGATGAGGGTGGTGTCGTCCGCAAACTTAATCAGCTTAACAGACTGGTGGGAGGAGGTGCAGGAGTTGGTATAAAGGGAGAAGAGTAGGGGGGAAAGTACACAGCCCTGGGGTGATCCAATGCTGATGCTAACAGATTCTGAGACAGACTTCCCCAGCCGCACATGCTGTCTCCGGTCCGTCAGGAAGTCGGTGATCCACCTGCAGAGGGAGTCAGGCACGTTGAGCAGGGACAGCTTGTCCTGGAGCAGAGCGGGGCGGATGGTGTTGAATGCGGAGCTGAAGTCCACAAACAGAATCCTGGCGTAGGTTCCCGGGGAGTCCAGGTGCTGCAGGATGGAGTGGAGGGCCAGGTTGACTGCGTCGTCCACAGACCTGTTAGCACGGTAGGCAAACTGCAACGGGTCTAGGAGGGGTGTGGTGATGGACTTGAGGTGAGACAGGACCAGGCGCTCAAAGGACTTCATGACTACAGAGGTGAGCGCTACAGGTCTGTAGTCGTGAAGTCCAGTAATCCGTGGCTTCTTGGGGACAGGGATGATGGTGGAGGATTTGAGGCAGGTCGGCACGTGACATTGCTTAAGAGAGGTGTTAAAAATGTCTGTGAAGACAGGAGCCAGCTCTTTCGCACAGTGTCTCAGGGTGGAGGGAGACACACCTAATACTAATAGCAGATCATCAACATACTGCAACAACAATGTGGCAGGGGGCAGAAATAAATCCTGCAAATGTTGACGGAGTATTGTCATGGTCTGCTCTGCTCATTATTCCTAGCTGCGTGTGTAACCCAGTGTTAAAAACGTGAATAGAATTATAAATATCGATACCGCTTTGACAGACACTCATTTCACATTGGGAATAGATATTTTGAAGATGGGTATATAAATACAATATAAGTTCATAAAATATGTTCATAAATAGTTAGGAAAATTTTCTGGAAAGCTCTCCTAGACTTCCCAGTGTTTTTTTTTTTTTTTTTTTTGGTATACTGAGCAACCAATGGCTGCGTCGGTTGTTTGGCAGTATCAGCCAATGGGGTCACGCCAGCCAATGGGGTCACGCACTTTCTTGCTCGGTCTTGGTGTTATCCGCAGAATGCTTTCAGACACCGCCTAGACACGACCGAGAGAATGCGATCCCTCACTGAGACGATGAGCTAACGTGCTAGTAGAAGCCTTTGCTTGGACAAAACTTTGAGATTGGTAAGCCTAAACCAACATGAGAAATGAGACATTGCGGTACTGCCAAATTCTAATACCTCTTCTGTAAATTTTAAGATTTGAACCCAAAGGCTGTGAACTCACGTGAGCGCGGGAACCCTTCGGAGCACGTGTTGCTTAGCGTGGTGAGTGCCATTCAGTGTGTGTGTGGAATGCTAATCGCTAGCTTAACATGCTAAACCTCCGATGCTAATTCCGGCTAGGTTTTCCATAGGAGGAGGTTGTTTTTCAAAGCTGTAATGGTTAGCAACGGTTTCATTTCACTACTGCTGACTGCTGCTTAAGAATGAATGTTACATCTGTGGTTCAAGGATGTTTAAAAATATTATTGTTGTATAATTTAGAATATTTGAAACCCATGTGATAAGCTTAGAGCATAGCTTATTTTTCTGTGTTCTGACCTATTTTGTAGGTCAGGTTTTTTCTTTTTAACCTGGATTACAAGAAAGCGTGGATTCTCCAGATCTGGATGGCGAGCCGATTGCCCAAACATACCGACTGGTAAAGGTGACTCAACTGGTCACCTGGAATGGAAACTAGAAAATTGTGTATACTGTAAATATATTTTGGAGTACTTTATTTTTTATTTTTTCTCTTCTATTATTGTATTCATAAGCGCTGTGTTTTTGTTTAAGTGTACATACCTGTAAAAATACACACAGTTGCAAGTTCCCATATATCTGTGTTGTGTCATCTGTTGTTACGCCCTCCAGGCTCCTACAAACCTAGGGTCTATCTGACCTGGCCCAATTGTCTCTTCTATCCATGTAGTAAGGTTAAAGGTAACTACACTGCAATACCCAGTACTACAAAAGGGTACAAGACTGCACCTAAAGTAGTATTACACACCTAAAGTGCTACAAGAGGTGTTACAGTGGTCTTACACACGCACACCTGTATAGCAATATATGATTAATAATTATGATCAGGTATAAAAATTATTTAATTTTGTATTAATGTATCGGGACCTGAGATTTACTTTGGGTCTACACACAGAGAAAAAGTTA
The DNA here is from genome assembly GCA_020510985.1 of Pholidichthys leucotaenia. Lineage (NCBI taxonomy): Eukaryota > Metazoa > Chordata > Actinopteri > Cichliformes > Pholidichthyidae > Pholidichthys > Pholidichthys leucotaenia. The sequence continues at coordinate 244,599,804 of CM035845.1, read as the reverse complement.
ATAAACACTCGTGGGGCACCAGCTCCTCTTTAGGGAGCACTTTAATCCTTAATTTCACTTTATACCTGTTTAATCACTCAATAAATTAATTAATAATCAGTCTCAAAATTTTAGTGAATTTGATACTGGGGGCTTTGAAACCAGTCTCAGAATGAAACAAATTCCAAACAGCTTCTTTCATTTTCACATATTTATTAAATGAAGTGATGATTAAAGGACATTGAAGTGAGTTTCATTAAACATTAAATAAAACTTGTAAATGATGGAGTAACAATGTGAACATTTGCAGAACCAGGGTGAAAATGTACTAAGCTGAATTTAGATCAGTTTGAAGTTAGTAGATTATGGAAAACAGAATGCAAATTTATGGGGAAAATTAAACTAATCATATGGAAAATTCTGGATTACTCTTAAGAAAATGAAAATGGAATTTTAATGAAAAGAAGAGTTATGTTAAGTGCTCTTTTATTTTGCATCTGATCAGATACTGAATTATTCTCAAATCTCAGACGTTTTATTCAACAGATGAATAAAGAATGCAGCTCACGTGACCAGGCTGAAGCTGAGGGGTCCTTTTGCCATCCTCGGGAAGCTTTCGATGTAGATATTGCCAAAAGCCAGAATATTTGTCCAGCAAATATTCGGTTTTCACAAGATGAGATTTTGACGTGTTGATCACCTGGGATGAGGTACAGCCCAAAAGTCTCCCTTTGTCATGGCGTGTTGATTTCTTCAGCTGCGCGTCATTGATCAACGACTTCTCACGAGGGAATTCGAGAATAAATACAAAATCTGATCCAATAGCAAAATTAAAAGAATTTTCAGACTTTGTGGAGATGAAATTAGCTTCTAGTATGTAAGTGGTCAATAAAAATTATAAACATAAAGTCAAAACTACAAACGGTGAGTTTAAAGAAAGTTTAACCGGAAAAAGTTATAAAAATAAACGTCTAGAAATGGAGTTTGATTCCTAATTTAGGATTTGAGCTCAGGAAAGAAAAAGATTAGTTCCTAGATGTTTAAAGAGAAAAAAAAAATGTGGGAGAAATGTCCTTTGTTCTCCCGTGGTAATCTGAAGTGCTGTGCAGTCATCTGGTGTGAAGACAAGACAAAGAGACAAAGAGCAGAGCCAAAAGAGGACAAGAAGAGAGTGATTCTTCTCTTTATCTGCAGATAACTTTCGCGGGCTTCCAGGATTGACAAGAGCCTCCAGCCAATAGTCTTCCTTTGTTGGGGGGTTTTATGAACTTTAGTCCAATAAACAAACAGGCTTTTGTCTGTAGCAACCAATAACCTTGAGAGAGCTGTTGTCAAGCAGAGATTGGCCACGATCGGTCACATGATTTCAGAGACTTTTCTTTGCAACCTGATACAGTTTTAAAACTGAACATTCATCTATACACTTATGTATAAAATCTAACCCTTTTCAGTGGTTCATGCAACTTTATATCTAGTGCTTTTAAATTAACATGCAAGAATAAACATTTATTTAAACATTTTAGCATGCAAATATTTAAAATCAAGGATTAATATATTTAAAACCCATTATTGATTTTCCACATCAAACATCAAGAATCCATTTGCTTTTCCATGGTATCCTGAAAAAGAGAATGTTGAAAATTGAGTCTTGTAACAAGAATTGTAGTCAAATAGTTTTCTGGTTAAATCCAGCATGTCCCAGAGTTGTCAGTAGAGGGCAATGTTAAGTTGTGGATATTTTGTAGTGACCATATGAGGTACTCCACAGAGGTCTGTTCTTTGGTTCACGTTTATTGGGCCCTAAAAAGTTCAGGAGGAATTCCTGAGACTGGTTTAACAAAGGAATATTAGTTCAGTTGTGGTCTTGGGATAAAAGAGCAGTTCTTGACTGTCATTTTCCTGGGTGAAACAATGTCTTTAAACTGAAGAATAATTTTATTGATAAGCCAAAGTGAGATGATGCTACACCTGTTCTCTATCATGTCTGGCCTATTTCTACCGTGCTGCCCAAGCCTGCAGTGTGGAGATGTCTCACTGCGCTCCAGACGGGCTTCACCTGCCACCTCCACAGCCTGTCATAGTCTTCAGCCCAAACCTGCCACCACCGTCATCGGGGAATTCCTCCAGCTGCTCACGTAAGCTCACTCTTTCAACTCACATTGTCTTCCAGTCCCCTGTGCACAGGCGGAATCCCGTGGTGGCGGAATCTCCTCTCCTCCTTCTTGGCAGCGGATTCCCTCTCCTCTTCCACCATGCTACCACTCCCTAGACACTCTCCAGCAGGAGCTGCTCTCACCGCAGAAGGCACCATCTTCCTGGCCGTAGCCATCGTGCTGAACCTGGGACTCTCGCCATCTACTCTCACAGGTTGCCAGGCTGTACGGTGTCCCGCTCTGTTCGCTGCAGTTCCTGCCTACATTTACACACACCAACATCCATTATTTGTTGAATAAACCTAATTGCATCTATTTGGAGTCTGTGTGTTGTCACTGGGTCACTAAACCATGTCAGTACATCTCCGCCAGAACGACCCAGCTGACAGAGCTTTGGTGTGCCGAGTCAACCACATGGAGGTCCGAATACATCAAATGGCTTATCAGCAGCAAACCATTTTGACCCAATTAGCTTGTGTCACTGACCAGTTAGACCAGCTAACTAGCTCCCAGGCTTTTCCCCCGGCTTCATCGTCTCCCAGCAGCTCCTCAGCTCCCGCTAGCATACCAGCTAACCAACTCAGACAGGGGACCCCGGCTCGGCTGACTCCCGTTCCTACCCCAACCACTTTAGCGGCAAACTAGGAGAGGCCAGGGGTTTTGTCAAGCAATGGCAGGTTGTTTTCCAGCGGGTACCTGAGGATTTCACTACTGACCATAGTAAGATCAGCTACATGATTAACATGTTGCAGGGGCGAGCGCTAGCTTGGTCTTATGTGGTGATGGCTAGGGCTAACTATTCTAGTTTGACTTATGCCCAGTTAATTGAGGAGCTCAATGAAGTGTTTGACCATTCTGATTGGGACAGTGTGCTTACCTCTCGCTTGCTAAACTTGAGACCAGGTACCAGAGCTGTCTCCGATTATGCTGTTGACTTCCGTGTAGTGGCTTCTGAGGTGGGATGGGAGGACGCGTCCCTCTGTAGCATTTTATCAGGAGCCTTAGCCCTAGCCTTTGGGATGAGCTAACTCCATTAGAGAAGCTGACTAGGCTGTCCGAGCTAATCTCCTTAGCCATTAGTTTGGATAATAGGCTGAGGGAACGGGCAGCGGAACAAAAGTCTTGTGGCCACTCAGGGGCCCAGTACAGTCACGCCCCTCAAACCTCCTTATTGGCACTGCCACTTTCTGACTCTTCTGTGACCCCGAAATCTATGGTAGTGGGACTGTCTAGGTTGACTCCGGCGGAGAAACAGCGGTGCCGTGAGTTAAGGTTGTGCCTCTATTGCAGGAGCGAGGAGCATGAGGTAGCGTTTTGTCAGCTTCGGCCAAAAGGGGGAGTCTGTGCGTCTCAGTAGGGGGACTCACGGACTCACCCCAGCCTAATCCCCCATCTAGACTCCTTCTCCCCATTCGTTTTCTACATGACCATAAAGAAATTCCTACACAGTCATTAACTGACTCAGGGGGTGAGCAAAATTTTATTTTTAAAGACCTGGCAATCTGGTTGGGGCTTCACTGTTCCCCTCTTAAGTCTCAGCTATGGCTGATTGCACTGTCTTAAGACCCCCATGGCTATAGTGTCCCAGCAAATTGCCCCAGTCGCTGTCATTATCTCAGGAAATCATCAGGAGGAGTTACAGTTCTTCGTACTGCCGACTTTGTCTTCACCAGTCATCCTTGGCTACCCCTGGCTGTGACTCCATAATCCCTCCATTGACTGGAGCACAGGTAGTATTATGTCTTGGAGTTTGTTTTGTCTTAGTGCCTGTCTCCAATCAGCTGCTTGCTCGCCGTCCATGCCCTTAGGGGTTCCCACCGCCTCGTCCCCCAACCTATCTAAAGTTCCCCCTGCATATCATAACATCGGAGCCGTCTTTAGTAAGACCCAGGCCCTCCCCCCCCCCCTCCCACCGGCCTTATGATTGTGCCATTAACCTCTGCCCTGGAGCTCCACTTCCATCTAGCCGGCTGTACAGCCTCTCTCCCCCGGAGTGGGCAGCTATGGAGACGTATATCAAGGAATCACTGAGTTCTGGCATAATCGGTCTGTCTTCTTCAGCAGTGGGGGTGTTTTTTTTTTGTTGGCAAAAAAGACGGCTCATTGAGACCGTGCATTGATTTCATGGAGTTGAACAACATCACCATCAAAGACAAATACACTCTTCCTTTACTCAACACTGCCTTTGACTCTCTCCAGGGGGCGTCTTGGTTCACCAAGCTGGATCTCCTCAACGCCTACCATCTGGTGCAGATCCGTGAAGGAGATGAGTGGAAGACGTGGTTTCAGACCCCTAATGGTCATTTTGAGTATCTGGTGATGCCCTTCCATCTAACCAATGCATCTGCTGCATTCCAGCGGCTTATTAATGATGTGCTGAGAGATTTCCTGGGTGTTTTTGTATTTGTCTACCTGGATGACATTTTAATCTTCTCCCGATCTCGAGAAGAACACCAGGTGCATGTAAGGCGAGTGCTGCAGCGGCTGCTGGAGAACCAACTATACGTCAAGACCGAAAAATGCGAGTTTCATGCTGTCAAGACATCCTTTTTGGAGTTTATCATCTTGCATAAGGAAATTCTCCCAGATCCTGGCAAAATTAAGGTGGTGGTGGAGTGGCCGACCCCTTCCTCCAGGAAGCAGCTCCAGCAGTTCCTAGGGTTTCCAAACTTCTACCGCCACTTCATCAGGAACTATAGCAGTCTGGCTCTTCCTCTGATGCACCTCACATCAACCAAGGTACCCTTCCAGTGGACTGAGGAGGCGGCTACGGCCTTTACGGACCTCAAAGGGCAGTTCTCCAAGTCCCCCATCCTGGTGCAGGTGGATTCTTTTCTTCAATGTCTAGTGGAGGTGGACGCTTCGGATTCTGGAGTGGGTGCCGTTCTGTCCCAGCGCTCCCAGGCAGATGGTAAAGTTTGGCTGTGCGCCTTCTTCTCCCGGCGATTGTCCCCAGCTGAGTGCAATTACAGTATCGGTGACAGGGAGCTCCTGGCTGTTAAATTGGCACTGGAGGAATGGCGCCATTAGCTGGAGGGGTCCTCGCAGCCGTTTGTGGTCTGGATGGACCACAGGAACTTGCAGTACCTTCAGACGGCCAAGCGCCTGAATGCTCGCCAGGCCCGCTGGTCCTTGTTCTTTGGACGGTTTGACTTTACCATCACGTACCGCCCCAGGTCCAAAAACACCAAGCCGGACGCCCTCTCCAGGCAATTCGCCACTGATTCCCTGGACCCTGAGGATCACCCCGTCCTGCCTGCATCTTGTGTCGTGGGTGCCCTCTCATGGGGAATCAAGGAAAAGGTCCTGAGGGCGCAAGAGTCTGAGAGGGACCCAGGCGGGGGGCCAGTGGGTAAGCTGTTTGTTCCATTGGCCATCCGGGGTGATGTTATCCACTGTGCCCATTCTGTTAAGTTCGCCTGCCACACAGGAAGACGACGCATGGAGGAGCTCCTGCAACGGTCCTTCTGGTGGCCCTCTCTCCAAAAGGACATTGGGGAATACGTCCGTGCCTGTCCCCATTGTGCCACCAGCAAGTCCCCATCATCTTCTCAAGCTGGGCTGCTTCATCCTCTCCGGGTCCCCGGAAGGCCCTGGTCCCATGTGGCGTTGGACTTTGTCACTGGCCTCCCTCCGTCCAACAGCCATACCGTCACACTCACCATTGTAGATAGATTCTCCAAGGTGGCCCATTTTGTTCCCCTTAAGGGGCTGCCTACGGCCAGGGAAATGGCCCCTTCGTACCAGGTGGGTCAGCATGTTTGGTTGTCCACTAAAAACATCAATCTGAAGGCTGAGCGCAGGAAGATGGCGCAATGTTTTATTGGGCCCTTTGCTATCTCCCGTGTTATTAATCCGGTGTTTGTGCAGCTGGATCCCCCCCCTGCATATGTCCCACCTTCCACATCTCACAAGTGAAACCTGTGTCTTGCAGCCCTCTGTGTCCCCATCCCAGGTCTCCACCTCCTCCGAGGATGATCGACGTTAGCCCGGCGTGGGGAGTGACCGCCATCCTGGATGTCCGTCGCTGGGGAGCAGTTTCAGTAGCTATAATGGGCATATGCTTATAATTTACTTTAGGTATGGCTCCTACCTGTAAACACATATGCTGAGGTGCCTTTTCGGTCAGATTTTCTATCGCTGAGGAATAGTCATCATATTTCAACTGCTTTTTTGTGCGTGTAGGTGCATTTTTGTCTGTGTAATCAATGATTTTCTTTGGGGAATTTCCACCACCAGTACTTGACATGTTTCCTGGCCTAGTTAAAGTCTGGCTCAAGCGTTCATCAGTTTCACACAATTTAGCGCCAAAGCGGTCCTCATCTGTCTCCTGTTTTGCTGTAGGGGTGGAGTGGACAGCTATTTCTGATTTGCTAAGGGACTCCTCCTCCTCTACCTCCTGATTGTCATAAAGGTGACTGTGCTGGCCTAATGGCTCTATAGGTGTTAGGTGGTTAATAACTCATTGTACTGTGTCTGCAGCTTTTTTGCTGTCCCCTACAGTCAGCATTGGCCTCATGTGAAGTACTCCTGTTACTGCATTCACAACATCATGGTTTTCTTTAACAAATGCAGTAAGAGGCATCTGCCTGGAGAGCATGCTTACAGACTCTGCATATGGGCCTGTCTGTGACACACAAGAGGCTGGGGGAGCTGTTGGAGGAGATGAGGAAACTTCCTCATAATGAGGTGGTTTCTCACTGTCCTCTTTTTGCCTAATCAGCTGTAGGGTCACCTTTCCAGAATAACTTACAATTACCTGTCCTTCTTTCAATGCTGTCACAAGTTTAGGAATGTAATACATAGCCCTAGTCTTTTCTTCTCTGTTTCTGGCAAACTTGTTCTTAGTTTTTCCAAATTTAGGATTTTCTGCCTCAACATAATTTTCCTCTGCAGTGAGATAACTTTGCATGATTATCTGCTGAATTTCTACCAGTTTGGTTGACTGAGGCATGCTTTTTTCTAACCCTGGTTAGAATCCTTGACTCTGCATGCCACATCACACACCTACTGGTGAAACTTCCTGACTTCCTTTGTTTCTGTCTGCCAGATCTGTCTGCCTTTCAATAGCCTTTTCTGACCTCTCACATATTTCCTTCACAGTAAAAAATGTTTTTTTAACAATGCCATAGTTATCAGGTTCTCTATACAAACTATGGGAAGGAAAAGTTAGTAAATATTTACAATCTCTAGGGTCCAAACTCCAAATGTTCCACTCCTTACTGGAAATTGAAGCTTCTACAACCTTCTACCTGTATTCCTGGTGAAAACAGGTGGTAGAGCACATGGCCCGTAATGCCAGCGGAGATCGTAATTTTTTTTTGTTTCTGTTAGACTAAAAAAAAAAAAAAAAAATCATTCCCAGGGGGCTTTCACCTTTATTTTCCAACCCTCACAATACACTGCTTCTTATTCCAAACAAGCAGAAATGGGAATATTGATATCAGGACTAACCTCTTTCACCCTACACCACTCTTCGTGTCTTAAATTGGGATATAAGAGGTTAACCACCCACACATTTATCCCCATAAGATTTACAGAGGCAACACAATGTCAATATACACGATATGCACAACATCTGCAGAAACGATTGTGTAATTCTGTGTCTTTCCCTTCGCTGCTCATAACTATGGGCCTTTTAAACCAGTTAAACTCTATAACAGAGGCTATTTACCTTGGCTCACGTCCGATAACCAAAACCATTGATAGCTTGTTTTATAAAGATCTCTCCAACTGATTTTACCAAATGGGCCAAACATAATTACTCACTATTTATTGGTACTTAAGTTTCTTGTATTGTGTGGTATATTATATTTCTTATGATGACACAATTCATTCACTATTTGTTTTTACTTAAGATTCTCGTGTTGTATCATATATTCCTTTAATGTTCATTATTTCAACTCATATATTGCCAAAACCATGCAAGTTAGGTTAATTGGCACCAAACTGGGGATTCTAAAATTGTCCTTAGGTATGACTGTGAGAGTGAATGGTTGTCTGTCTCTCTGTGTTGCCCCTGCGATGGACTGGCGATCTGTCAAGGGTGTACCCTGCCTCTCGCCCAAAGATGCTGGGATAGGCTCCAGCCTCCCCGCGACCCAAAATGGTTTAAGCGGAAGAAGATGGATGGATGGATGGATGTTACTCAATCATTGTTTGCAATTGATATTCTTGTAGTATATTGTACTTTATTGATATATTACTCAATTGTTGTTTGCGATTGATATTCTTGTAATATATAGTACGTCTTTACTGTATCGATACGTCTTATTCTCTATAAAAGGCGAATTATTAATCTGACCCTAAAATGTACCAATGAATAGGAAGTTCAGTAACATTATCCTAAAATGCAAATGATAAAAATATCCTCTGCATGTTCTTAATTTTTTCAAAAAATGACATTAAATTGTCAAATTTCTGTTAAAAATTATAATTATCAAATTTTTAATTTCTGGTAAAATTATAATTATGACAAAAAGAATAACGTCGACTGAATATTGCAGACAATCCTACAGAGATTTGATTAAAAAAGGTTCCCTGCTGACCTTGTTAATATGGGCCGGCCTGGAATTGTCTGCAATAGACAGATAAAAGCTTTTTGTCAGATCACCTCCGATGCCTGCCAACTGGCCAATCACCTCGGTGGTCACAAGATTGTGAAACTCTTCTGTAAAAGTCTATTCAAGAATTGGACATAGCACAAAACCATTTAAAATACATCAGAGGATTAAATATCACATGAGAAGTGCTATTTCTCAACTTACAGTATCTGTTAAAGATAAGATAAGATAAGATAAGCCTTTATTAGTCCCACAACGGGGAAATTCCAGGATTGCAACAGCACAGGGATAGCAACACTCAGAGCAACAATCAGAAGGCAAGAAAACAAAAACAAGCGAGCAAGAGCAGCTAATATACATATGTACATATTACTATAAAATATATATATACACACACACAGACACACAGTGCAGAGCATTGTAGCTGGATGGAATAAATATATGAATATATAAACACAGTGCAGAGCATTGTAGCTAGATGGAATAAATATGTAAATATATAAACACCCACAGTACGGAGCATTGCAGCTAGGTGGAATAAATATGTAAGTATATAAACACACACAGTGCGGAGCATTGTAGCTAGATGGAATAAATATATAGATATATAAAAACACAGTGCGGAGCATTGTAGCTAGATGGAATAAATATATAGATATATAAATATGAACACACCCAGTGCTGAGCATTGTAGCTAGATGGAATAAATCTGTAAATATATAAACACACACAGTGCAGAGCATTGTTGCTAGATGGGATGAAACAGCATAACCCTCTACTTAGTTATCCTACATGGTATGATTATGTGCCCATACATATTCTCACCCTCCATAGCGACTGGTATTTTCCTAGTTGTATGCCGGAGGGGACCATTGTGTAAGTCTATTGCATCTTTTGCATTTAAAAACTATTAGTTTGTTACGTCTTTTTGCTATCTCTGCGAGCAGCCCTGCTTAGGTTGTACAGTCTGACAGCCGTTGGTAGGAAGGACCTACGAAACCTCTCGGTTGTGCACCTGGGATGATGTAGTCTGCTGCTAAATGAGCTCCTCAGTGCATTCAGTACGTCCTGCATAGGGTGGAACTCGGACTCCAGCAGAGATGACAGTTTAGCCACCGTCCTTCTCTCTCCTATCTCCTCCACGGGATCAAGGCGCTGCCCCAGGACAGAGCTAGCTTTCTTAATCAGTTTGTTCAGTCTCTTCCTATCGGCTGCTGTAATGCCACTGCCCCAGCAGACCACTCCAAAAGTGATGGCTGATGCCACCACCGTGTCATAGAATGTCTTCAGCAGCGCCCCTTGTACACCAAAAGACCTGAGTCTCCTCAGCAGGAACAGCCTGCGCTGTCCCTTCTTGTAGAGTGCGTCAGTATTGTGTGACCAGTCTAGTTTATTGTTCAGATGAACACCCAGGTACTTATAGGATGTCACCATCTCGATGTCTGTTCCCTGTATATTTACTGGTGCTGTGAGGGGCTGCCCATGCCTGCGGCAGTCCACCACCAGCTCCTTAGTTTTCCTTGCGTTGATCTGGAGGCAGTTCCGATGGCACCAGTCTACAAAGTCCTGGATAAGCCCTCTGTACTCAGCTTCATCTCCATTGGAGATGAGGCCAACGATCGCAGAGTCATCAGAGAACTTCTGTAGATGGCAGTGTGTTGTGTTGTGTGAGAAGTCCGCAGTATAAAGAGTGAACAGGAAGGGAGCCAGCACCGTTCCCTGGGGGGCCCCCGTGCAACTGATGATCGTGTCGGACACACAGTCCCGGGTTCTCACAAACTGAGGCCGGTTCGTGAGGTAGTCCAGGATCCATGATGACAGGTGCTGGTCCACCCCTGCGCGCAGCAGCTTGTCCTTCAGGATCATCGGTTGGATGGTGTTGAAAGCACTGGAGAAGTCAAAGAACATGATCCTCACCATATTCCCGGGCTTCTCCAGGTGGGACAGAGAACGGTGAAGGAGGAAGATCACCGCATCCTCCACCCCAATGCCATGCTGGTAGGCGAACTGGAGTGGATCCATCGCTGGTTCCACCAGGGGGCGGAGCTGAGCAAGGAGCAGTCTCTCCAGGGTCTTCATCAAGTGGGACGTCAAGGCCACCGGTCTGTAGCTGTTCAGGTCTTTGGGGTGGGAAGTTTTTGGTACAGGTACCACACAAGATGTTTTCCACAGCTGTGGTACCCTCCCCAGCTTCAGGCTCAGGTTGAAGATGTACGTCACAATCCCACACAGCTGGTCTGCACAGGACTTGAGGAGCTTTGCGCTGATGCCGTCCGGTCCCGACGCCTTCCTCGCCTTGATCTTCCTCAGCTCCGTCCTCACCTGGGTCCTGGTCAGGGTCAGGATGGGGGGCTGTGTGTTGGGGGTGGGGGGGGGGGTGTTGGTGGAGTGGGGAGTGGGCAGCAGGACTTGATTTCTTTAGAGGCAGCAGTGGTTGTTGTGCAGTCAGGGGGGAGGGCGGTTGGTCAAACCTATTGAAAAACAGATTCAGGTTGTTCGCCCACTCCCTGCCCCCCGTGGCCTGGGAGGAGGTATTCTGGAGCCCAGAGATGGTTTTGAGGTTTCTCCAGACCCCGCTGATGTCGTTCTGTTGCAACTTGTCCTCCATCTTCTTCCTGAAGCTGTCCTTGCCTTCTCTGATCTTTCTCCTCAGCTCCCTCTGTACGGACTTCAGCATCTCCCTATTCCCCGACCTGAAGATCCTCTTCTTCTCTCTCAGAAGTGTTTTAATCTCAGGGTTGATCCAGGGTTTGTTGTTTGAGCAACACCGTATGGTCTTGGTGGGAACGGATTTGTCCACACAGAAGCTGAGGTAGCCCGTGAAGGTGTGAATGAGGCCATCGATGAATCGAGGCCATCGATGTGAATGAGGCCATCGTTTATTTAAAGCATGCAGAGAATATCACAGCTGTGAGGTCTTCGTCCCAGCGCAACCTGAAAAGGAAGACCCCGAGAAAAGGATAAAATTGGGTACATATAGCTTCTGGACTTGGCGGTCACAGCAACCTCACACAATGGCCAAAGACTGCTGACTCCGTCAGATGCCCTTTCCCCTGGAATGGTCTTGCAGGTGTTTCCCTGTAGATATTCCACTGTCTCCTTTCAGTTCTGCTTTCTCCTTTCCTTTCCTTATATCTCAACCCTTAACCCAGGTTTTTCTATGTATAAGCGGAAGCAAGTACTTCGTTGCTAGGCAATAGAGGGTGTTTGTGTGCATAGCTAAAAACCCACATCCTGTTATGTTATGCATGAGCTTTGAAATCTTTTAACTGACATTTAGAGCAAGTACACTGTGCAAAAATATTTAATATCCTAACTTATCTAAACATTTCTATCACCCTGCTAAGGGTGGCCCAACTAGTTATTAGGCTGAGGGGGCAATCCCTTTTTTCACACAGGGCCATATAGGTTTGGATATTTTTTTTCCCTTAATAATAAACACGTTCATTTGAAAACTGCATTTTGTGTTTATTTGTGTTATCTTTGTCTAATATTTAAATTTGTTTGATGATCTGAAACATTTTAGTGTGATAAACATTCAAAGAAATTCAAAATCTGGAAGGAGGCAAACACTTTTTCACACCACTGTGCATCCATACATACATAGGTTGACTTACAAGAGTGGAGGAAGGTGCACACAGGTGGACTACATCTTGTGCAGAAGGAGAAAACTGAAAGCTATAGGAGACTGCAAGGTGGTGGCAGACGAGACTGTAGCTAGACAGCATTGTATGGTAGTCTGTAGGATGACTTTTGAAAACAAGAAGAGCAAGAGAATGAAGGCTGAGCCAAAGATTAAGTGGGGGGAAGTTACAGAAGGACGTAGGTCACACAGAGTTCAGGAAAGAGTTGATACAGGCTCTGGGTGGTAGGGAAGAATTACCAGATGACCGGGAAAGTACAGCAAAACTACTGAGGTAAACATGTAGAAAGGTATGTGGTGTATCCAGTGGACAGAGGAAAGAAGACAAGGTGACTTGGTGGTGGAATGACGAGGTACCGGAAAGTATTCAAAACAAGAGGTTAGCAAAGAAAAAGTGGTATAGTAAGGGGATAGTTTGCAATCTAGGCACATGGCAAAGAGAGAGGTGGAAAAGGTGATTCAAATATGAAATATACTGTTTGGGTATATATTCATATTCTGCAGGGTAATTTAACAAACTGTAATGCTATTTATTCCATCTAGCTTCAATGCTCCTGCACTGTGTATATATCTGTGTACATACTGTATGTATATTCATTGACTGCTTTGTCTAACCAGTTCTTATTATCTTATTGACTATTGCTCTGAGTGCTGCTATCCCTTTGCTGCTGTAATCCTGGAATTGCTCCATTGTGGGACTAATAAAGGCTTATTTTTTTCTAATCTTGTCTTATGTCATCTTCTCTTATCTTATACAGTGAGTTAAGTTGAGTGGAGCAGGTTAGGCTGATTAAGGACAGAAATGGTAATGGACTAACAAATGACGAGAGTGTGTTGAGAAGGTGGGAGGAGTACTTTGAAGAGCTGAGGAATAAAAAAAATGAGAGAAAGGAGGATGGATGAAGAAAAGATTGTCAGCAAGGAAGCCCCAAGGATTAGTAAGGTGGAAGTTAGGGCAGCACTGAAGAAGATGATGAATGGAACGGTGGTTTGCCCAGATGGTATACTACCTGTAGAGGTATGGAGATGTTTAGGAGAGATGGCAGTGGACTTTTTAACCAGATTACTTAACACAATCTTGAAGCATGAGAAGATGCCTGAGGAGTGGAAAAGAAGTATTTTGCCACCAATTTTCAAGAACAAATGTGATTCTAAGAGCTGTAGTAACTAGAGAGGCATAACGTTGATCAGCCACACTATGAAGTTATGGGAAAGAGTTGTTGAAGGAAGGTTAAGAGGAGAGGTGAAAATCAGTGAACAGTGTGCTGTGTCTTTGTGGATCTAGAGAAAGCATATGACAGGGTGCCAAGAGAGGAATTGTGGTACTGTATGAGAAAGTCAGGAGTGGCAGAAAAGTATGTAAGGGTGGTGGAGGACATGTATGAGGACAGCAAGACGGTGGTGAGGTGTGCTGTAGGAGTAAGAGATTGACATTGACATTGACACTGATTTTTATTTGAACATTCTTAAAAAAAAAGAAAGAAGAGAGTTCAAAACACAACAAAAAAAAACAAACCAAAAATAAAATGTTCAAAAGGAGTGGGAAGAAGCCAACGCTTATATAGTCCCACCCCTTTTCCATACCCAACAAATTACAGTATTACTCATAATCATCATTATCCCACAACCACATTCACCATAATACACCCATAGTCAAATTATACAACAAAAATGACACAACAATGACAGTCCATATTGACAACAATACCAACATCCAACAATATTACAACAACAATAAACATACACTTCTGGCATGTTCAATACAAACACAGACAACACCATCACCTTCACAATCACCATAACACAACAACAACCTTCCCTCATTGAAGACACAATGTAACATCACTGCCCTTCATTCTCATACTGCTCAAAAATCATTTCTTTATATGTTGATTTAAATATGTGGATGTTTGGACATTACCTGTGTTTCTCCCCCAACCAATTCCACAATTTTACCCCACACACAGACACACCAAAACTCTTTCGTGTAGATCTTACTAAGTGCATTTTAAATTTTGTATTCCCCCGTAAATTATATTTCCCTTCTCTCTCCCTGAAAAGATTTTGTATATTGTGTGGCAAGAGGTTTTTACTAACTTTAAACATTAATTGTGCTGTGTAATAATGAACCAGATCCCATAATTTTAATAACTTCGAATGTAAAAACAATAAATTAGTATGTTCGAGGTACCCGACTTTGTGTATAACACGGACTGCCCTTTTTTGTAATATTAACAATGAATTAAGTTTACTTTTATAACTGTAACCCCAAACCTCTATACAATAAGTCAAGTATGGAAGTACTAATGAACAATACAAAATATGAAGTGATTTATAATCTAGGACCTGCTTAATTTTATTTATAATTGCAATGTTTTTTGCATCTTTATTTTGTATGTATCTGACATGTGGTTTCCAACTAATTTTATCATCCAGTATTACACCCAAAAACTTGATCTCCTTAACTTTTTCAGTAACTACATTATCTATATGAATGTGTATATCTTCTTTATTTTTTACAATTACCAAATATCATTACCTTAGTTTTATCTATATTTAGAGATAATTTATCACAATCCATCCATTTTTAAGCTTATTTAATTCATTATTTAGAGTATGGATTAGTTGATTATAATTATTTCCAGAATAAAATATGTTAGTATCATCAGCAAATAATATTATTTTTAATAATTTAGAAACTTGGAATATATCATTTATATATATATATATATATATATATATATGTGTTAAATAATTTGGGGCCCAATACTGACCCCTGGGGGACCCCACAGGCAATTCCCATACACCCAGACAGATATTCTCCCATCTTCACAAATTGTTGTCTCTCAGATAGATAACTTGTAACCCATTTCAGAGCCATTCCCCTAATACCATACATTTGCAATTTATTAAGAAGTACTGAATGATTTATTGTATCAGATGCTTTTCTAAAATCTATAAACACACCAATTGCATATTTTCCTTGATCTAATGCATTTATTATTTCCTCTGTTGCTTCCATTATCGCCAACGATGTTGTACTCTTGGCTCTAAACCCATATTGGTTCTGATTCAGCACATCTTGTTTATTTAAATAGTTTTCTAATCTGTTGTTGAAAAGTTTTTCCAGAATCTTTGAAAATTGTGGGAGAAGTGATACTGGTCTGTAGTTTCTGTATTGGTGTTTATGTCCTTGCTTGAATAATGGTATTACTTTTGCTATTTTCATTTTCTGCGGGAATGAGCCAGTTTGAGAGATGGGTTCAAGGTGGAGTAGGGCTACATCAGGGATCAGCTATGACCCCCTTCTTTTTTGCCATGGTGATGGACAGGCTGACAGATGAAGTCAGGCAGGAGTCTCCGTGGACCATGATGTTTTGTCCTTTGCACTACCAGGGATTTTGGAATGTGTTACTGTTGAGACTGACCAACATAAAACAAAAAATCTAATTATAAGTTGTATATATAGAACACCGAGAACTTGCATTGAGACATTCAGAGATAAATTAGTCGAGCTGTACAATAATATTACTAGTAAGAAAATGGTAGTAATTTGTGGAGATTTCAATATTGATTTACTAAATCCATATCAACAAAATGCAATTACAGAGTTCATGAATTCTATGTACAGTATGAGTCTATATCCCACAATAACACATCCCAGTAGAATCACAGTTCACACTGCTACTTGAAGTACAGTTAAGGAGAGAAGATATGGCTACCGCATACGGGGGAACCGATGCGCCACTCAATACGGCAGTGGCGATAAGTGGACGGAGTCCGTATACTGCTACCGCGTCCAGGGTAACCGACGAACAACACCATCGACCTTCTGTTTCGAACTCATGCAAATAATACCTCAATCTCGGTGCTTGGAATGTCCGTAGAACCAACGACAGTGAGTCTTCAATCAGACCTGAAAGAGCAACAGCCCTTATCTGTCATGAGCTTGAGAAAGCATCCATTGACATCTGTGCCCTAAACGAAGTTTGGCGACCTGGCACCGGAAACATAGTTGAGAGGAGTCACACAATCTTCTGGAGTGGAGGAGAAGAGAGAACAGCTGGCGTTGGCTTTGCTATTTCCAACAGGCTAGCTGCTCAAGGTATCACCCCTACACCAATTAGCGACAGGCTCATGTCAATGTGCATACAGCTAAAGGGAGGAAACAATCTAACTCTCATTAGTGTATATGGGCCGGCCATGCAAAGATCTCAGGAAGAAAAAGAGCAGTTCTATGAAAAGCTTAGTAGCTGCACATCTGCCGCCGAGATGGACATCATCATCATCCTGGGCGACTTTAATGCTCAATTGGGCAAGGACTGGAAATCGTGGCTGAATGTAATTGGAAAACATGGCGTTTGAAAAATGAACTCCAACGGGCTTATGCTCTTAGAATTCTGCACCAGATTCCAGCTCAGTGTCATGGGTACTATGTTCCAACAGAAAAAACCTTAAAGAACACATGGCAACACCTATGTTCAAGGCACTGGCACCAAATCAACCATGTACTATCCAATAAGGCCGCAAAACCATATGTTACAATGACACGAGTCAATCAAGCAGCAAACTGCTTCACCGATCATAAGCTCCTGGTATCTAAGTGCCTGTTCTTTATTAAAAACAAGAAGAGTGGTACAAGGCCTCCCAAGAAGCTAGACACACATTTGGATGATGACAAAAAAGCATTACTGGAGCTCTTCCTAGATGAAAAGTTGTCTACCTGTAAGGCGGACTTTGATGAACTCAGACTTATTCTCCAGAATGCTGTCACACATGTCTTCGGCAAAAAGAAACGAGTGCAGAATGACTGGTTTTATGAACAGGACCAAGAAATTCAAAAGCTGCTTCAAGACAAGAACTTGGACAGGCATGTTCTAAGAAGGCGGATCAGAGAGCTAAAGAATTACTGGTTTCGGCGCAGAGCTGAGGAGGCAGAGCGGCACTCTCAAGAGAAGAACCACAGAGAGTTTTATGCTACCCTCAATGCCGTCTATGGCCCTAGATCCAGAAGCACCCATCCTGTGAAGTCCAAAGATGGTGAGATCCTGACTGTTCCTGACAAGATAAAGGACAGATGGGTTGAGCACTTCAGTGACTTATTAAACCAACCAACGGATGTTGACTTGAGCATCGTTGATGACATAGACCAGCTTCCAGTTATCGAATCAATGAGCTTTCTGATTGAAGACCAAGAACTTGACCAAGCCCTTAGAAACACCCAATAAGGAAAGAGCCCAGGTCCAGATGGTATTCTACCTGAAGTACTTGTGCATGGAGGACGTCGCTTAAGAGCTTTCCTACTTGTCCTATTCAACATCTTCTGGACTACAGAGATTATCCCAACCGACTGGATAGACGCCATCATCGCAATTCTGTTCAAAAAGGTGACAGAAGCCTCTGTGGCAGTTACAGAGGAATCTCACTGCTCAGTGCTGTCGGTAAAGTCTTTGCAGTCGTTATCTTGCAGAGGCTTCACCTGTTAGCAGAATATATCTACCCCCAGTCACAGTCAGGGTATCGAAACGGTAGAAGTACAATAGATGGGATTTTCACCCTTCGCCAGCTGATGGAAAAAACAAGAGAGCAGCACAGATGTTTGTAAATAGCTTTCGTGGATTTTGTGAAGGCGTTTGACATGGTCAATCGCGAGCTCCTCTTCATCATCCTTGGCAAACTTGGCTGTCCTCCAAAGTTTATAAGAATCATCAAGAGACTATACACGGACGTGCACACCCAACTTGCTATCAATGGTGAACTCACCCAATCCCTTGAATACAACAGCGGGGTCAAGCAGGGGTGTAAACTAGCTCCAACACTCTTTGGCATGTACGCAGCAGTCCTACTTTGGCTCGCTTTCAAAGAAATCAAGAAGAAATCAAGCACACCTGCACACCTGCTCAACTGCAGCTGGTGCTCTGATGTAACGGTAATTTCCAAACACTGTTCTCCCGCCCTGGAATTTCTTGTTATCAACTGCAAGCCTTTTTATTCCCCGCGGGAGTTTGCTTCTTTTATACTGATCGCTGTGTACGCCCCTCCCGACGCGGACACGCGCGAAGCTCAGCGCGTGCTCGCGGATCACATTCAACACACAGAGCGGAGTTTCCCAGACTCGCTGATTATTGTGGCTGGCGACTTTAATCAGTGCAATCTGAGCCACGATCTCCCCCGCTACAAACAGTTTATTAAATGCCCCACCAGAGGATTAAACACACTGGATCACTGTTACACCACAGTGAAAGACGCATATCGCGCTGTTCCTCGGGCTGCGCTGGGATTATCTGATCACGTGATGGTTCACCTCATTCCCACATACAGACAGAGATTGAAGCTCACTAAACCTGTCGTGAGCACTACGAAGAAACGGACCAATGAAGTTGAGGAGAAGCTGGAAACGTGCATGGAAATATCTGACTGGGGCATGTTTAAAGGAGCCACGCATGATCTGGATGAGTACACGGACACTGTGAACTCATATATCCACTTTTGCGAGGAGAGCATTCTTCCATCGTGCACCAGGGTGAGGTACTCTAATGACAAACCCTGGTTCACAGCTAAGCTCAGACAGATCAGGAAGGAGAAGGAAGCAGCGCTGAAAAGTGGAGACAGGGACTGCTACAGGGAGGTTAAATACCGGTTTAACAGAGAGCTGAAGAGAGCTAAATCTGTGTATTCAGAGAGACTCCAGCAGCAGTTCACTGCTAATGATTCGGCTTCCGTGTGGAGAGGACTGAGGCAAATCACCAACTATCGGCCTCAGGCTCCTAAAGGTCAGGATGACAAAGCCCTTTGTCAAAGACTGTCCCAACACTATGCCCGTTTTGACACCTGGTCATCTGTGTCCAACTCCCCCCCTCCCTCCAGCTCCACAGCCTCCACAATCCCTACTTCATTAAAGCCCCCCCTCCTCCCCCCCTGTCCTTATCATCAGTGAGCAGGACGTGCTCAAACAGTTCTCCAGACTGAACCCGCGCAAGGCCCCCGGCCCGGACGGCGTGTCTCCCTCCACCCTGAGACACTGTGCGAAACAGCTGGCTCCTGTCTTCACAGACATTTTTAACACCTCCCTTAAGTTATGCCACGTGCCGTCCTGCCTCAAATCCTCCGCCATCATCCCTGTCCCCAAGAAGCCACGGATCACTGGACTTAATGACTACAGACCTGTAGCGCTCACCTCTGTAGTCATGAAGTCCTTTGAGCACCTGGTCCTGCCCCACCTCAAGTCCATCACCACCCCTCTCCTGGACCCGCTGCAGTTTGCCTACCGAGCCAACAGGTCTGTAGACGACGCAGTCAACCTGGCCCTCCACTCCATCCTGCAGCACCTGGACTCCCCAGGAACCTACGCCAGGATCCTGTTTGTGGACTTCAGCTCCGCACTCAACACATCCGCCCCGCTCTGCTCCGGGACAAGCTGTCCCTGCCCAACGTGCCTGACTCCCTCTGCAGGTGGATCACCGACTTCCTGACAGACCGGAGGCAGCATGTGCGGCTGGGAAAGACTGTCTCAGACTCTACTAGCATCAGCACCGGATCACCCCAGGGCTGTGTACTTTCCCCACTACTCTTCTCCCTTTACACCAACTCCTGCACCTCCAGCCACCAGTCTGTCAAGTTGATCAAGTTTGCGGACGACACCACCCTCATCGGGCTCATCTCCAACGGCGACGAGTCCGCCTACAGGAGAGAGGTGGCCCAGCTGGCGTCCTGGTGCAACAATAACAACCTGCAGCTGAACGCCCTGAAGACAGTGGAGATGATTGTAGACTTCAGGAAAGTCACTACCCCTCTGCCCCCCCTCACCCTCTCAGGCTCTCCCATCACCACTGCTGATTCCTTCCGCTTCCTAGGCACAACCATCACCAGGGACCTCAAATGGGAGCCGACCATCAGCTCACTCATCAAAAAAGCACAGCAGAGGATGTTCTTCCTGCGGCAGCTGAGGAAGCTCAAGCTACCCACCAAGATGTTAGTGCAGTTCTACACAGCCATCATCGAGTCCATCCTCACCACCTCCATAACCGTGTGGTACGCAGGAGCCACTGCCAGGGACAGACTAAGGCTGCAGCGTGTCGTGCGCACTGCTGAGAAGGTGATCGGCTGCAAGCTCCCATCTCTCCAGGATCTGTACATCTCCAGGACCCGGAGGCGTGCTGGCCGGATCATAGCCGATCCCTCACACCCTGGTCACGTACTGTTTGCCCCCCTCCCCTCTGGTAGAAGACTTCGGTCCATCCAGACTAAAACCTCCCATCACATGAACAGCTTCTTCCCCTCTGCCATCAGACTGCTGAACACTAAGTGACTTATTGACTCTCGTGCACTATGTACAGCAGCTCAACCAGACTCATGTCAATCATCACTGTTTTCTTCCTGCATTACCGACTGCACTATATAGTTCTCCACAGTATCTGCTGCTCGCTAATATATTTTAACTGCTGACCAGTATCACTTACTCTTATTCTACACTTTATTGCATGTATAGTTTATTTCTTTTATCTTATCATGTTTAATGTTGCAGCATTGCACCGAGACAAATTCCTAGTTTGTGTACTACATGAACAATGGCAATAAACCTGATTCTGATTCTGATTCTGACCTGCAGCGTACAGATCAGACTGCGTTACGATGGCGATCTTTTTGACCTCCGCAGATTAAAAGCGAAATCCAGAGTCCTCACAGATTATATTAGAGAAGCTCAGTGTGCTGACGATATCGCGATCTTCAGTGATACACCAGAGGGCCTGCAGACGTTATTATCCTCCTACAATGACGTTGCTAAGATAATGGGTCTCTGCATCAACACAGTCAAAACGGAGACCATGTGTATTGGCAATACAGCTGAGTTCTTTATTGACGACATCAAATTGGCCAACGTTACTCGGTTCAAGTATCTCAGCAGTTATGTCAGCAGTGACTGCTCTATGAAGGAAGAACTTGCATCTCACATTCAAGCAGCATCGTGTGCTTTTGGCCGTCTGCGCAAGAGGGTGTTTGATTGGCATGACCTCACAGTCTCTACCAAAGTCACAGTTTACAATCAGTGCCTTATGCCCCTCCTGATGTATGGCAGCGAAACCTGGACCCTATACCCGCACAAAGTCAGGCAGCTTTGCATAATCCAACAGTGTCACCTTCGCCTGATACTAAACATCAAGTGGGACGATTTCATCAGCAATGAGGAGGTGCTGCAGCGGGCACAAGTCGAAGACATCGAGATCAAGCTTGTAATGAGTCGCCTGCGCTGGTTAGGTCATGTCTGTCGAATTAATGATGATAGGCCGGTGAAGGAACTCCTGTATTGTGAGCTGGCTCATGGTTCTCGCAAAGTAGGTCAATCCAAACTCCGTTTTAAGGACACATGCAAAAATGCATTGAAGTGTGCCGATGTTTTAGATCAATGGCAATTGGTAGTATATGATAGAGCGGAATGGAAGAACCTCACGAGGAAAGTTTGCAGAGCGCATAATACAAAGAGAGTGATAGCTCACAGGAAAAGACGGGCTCGACGCAGAGCGGAGAGAAGTAAGGAAGGAACTGTGGATATATTCGTTTCGGGTTAAAGGCGATAATAAAACTGATACACTTATTGACAACCTGTTTGTTAATATTATTGATAAAAACATAGAAAGTGGATTATTGATAAATGATATAAGTGACCATTTGCCAACCTTTGCACTTATCCATAGCTACACGGGGGCAAATACAGAATTTTGTTTTTTTTAATCATTCAGATACAAATCACAAAATGCAATCAGTTCTTTTAAAGAAGACTTGCTGAAGCAAGACTGGACAAAAGTCTATGTATCAGATGTAAATGAAGCCCATGACACATTTATGAACATTGTAACCACTCTTTATGAAAAAAAATTGTCCATTAGTAAAGAAAAAGCTTAAACATAAATTTGTCGATAAGCCATGGTTAACCAAAGGATTACAAAAGGCGTGTAAAAAGAAAAAAAATATTATATAAAGCTTTCCTAAAGAAAAGGACAAAAGAAGCAGAGCAGCGGTATAAAACATACAAAAATAAGTTAACAAATATAATATGATGTAGTAAAAGAGACTATTACAGTAAAGAACTGGAGAAAAACAGAGACAATATTAAAAATACATGGACAATACTTCACAATATTCTTGGAAATAAAAACAGAAATACAAGCTACTCAACCAATTTTTCAAAAAATAATAAAACAACTCAGAGTGTGAATGCAGTTTCACCTGTAGATGAATTTAATAACTTTTTTGTTAATTTTGGTCCTAATTTGCCTCAAGGAATACCCATTACGTCACCCACAGGTGATACAATAAGCAAAAACACTGCTATAAAAGACTCCATTTTCATAAAGAACACAGACGAGAGAGAGGTCATTGAAACTGTTAAATCGTTTAAAAGGAAAACATCTACGGACTGTGATGGTATTGACATGCTCTTAGTCAAAACTATTATTGAATGCTTAGTGAAACCACTGACGTATATCTGTAACCTGTCTCTCCAAACAGGTATATTTCCCAATGCAATAAAAATAGCTAAAGTAATTCCAATATACAAGACGGGTGACAGAGGGGAATTCTCAAACTATAGACCAATTTCACTATTGCCGCAATTTTCCACGATACTTGAAAAAATATTCTGTGAGAGAATTGACAACTTCATAATGAAGAATAATTTGTTGTATGAGCAGCAATATGGTTTCAGACACAAGAGGACAACTGCATTTGCTCTAATGGAATTTATAGAAAAAATATCAACTGTCGTTGAAAATAAAGAGTATTCAGTTGGGGTATTACTGGATCTTGAAAAAGCATTTGATACAGTGGATCATAATTTATTATTAAAGAAACTACATAATTGTGGTATTAGGGGGGGTAGCACTGTCCTGGTTATGTAGTTACTTAAAGAATAGATATCAGTATGTATGTGTTAGAAACAAAAACTCACAGTTACTGAAGGTTACTTGTGGAGTCCCACAGGGTTCAGTTTTGTGGCCATTGTTATTCAATATGTATATAAATGATATATGTAAAGTTTCGGAAAAAATGGATTTAATATTGTTTGCCAATGACACTAATCTATTATGCAGTGGAAGCAATTTGGAACAACTTTTGGATACACTCGGAAAGGAATTAGGAAAGCTTAAACTGTGGTTTGATTCAAACAAATTAACGCTCAATTTACAATAAGTAAGACAAAATTTATAGTTTTTAACAACCATCACAACAACTCAGTATCTAAACTCAGTGTAAATGGTGTAGAGATTGAAAGGGTATCTGAAACTAAATTTCTTGGAGTAATAATTGATAATAAACTGTGTTGGAAGTCACACATTAATTATATTAAATGTAAAATATCTAAATCAATTGCAATACTACACAGAGTGAAATATTTGCTTAATCAACCCACACTATATACTTTGTATCATTCATTAATACTCCCATACATGACTTAAGGCCCTTTTCCACTAGCCTCACTTAACCCTACGCCGCACCACTCAGCCCGCTTTAGGCGCTTTTCCACTAGCCCCAGCACCGGTTAGCAGGTACTTTTTTCGTACCTGATCCAGGGCAGGGTCTAACCGGGCTGAGTCGGGCTGAGTAGGGCTGTGATATGACTTTAAGAGACTGGTCGCCGCTGATTGGTCAGGTCGTAACGTCATGAAAGCGACTTTTTCTGCTGAATTTACTCCACGACCGCCATTTGTAATTGTTCAGCCAGTGAACACAGTGCGCCCCTTTAATACGGTATATTATGTTAATATACTGTATAATATACTTATATAATAATATACTCCTAATATTATATATTAGGAGGTGCGCAATTTTCTTTCTATATTAGGCGACGATCGCATCCAGCGCGAGTTGGACGGATCTACTTGAAATGCAGGTGTCTGAGCAGATGGGTTCCCAAGGGCACATCCGTACTGCCAAACAGTGTCGGGAGAAGCTGAAAAAGCTGAAAAGCGATTACCGAGCAGTGAAGGACCACATTGCTCGAAGTTCAGCGGATCGGAAGGAGTGGAAGTGGTTCGCTGAGAGACATTGGGCTCGACACGTCACTGTCACTGTCACGGTCACGGTCACGGCCTTGGAAACCGTGGATGGTGAGTGTTGTTTTGATATTGCGCATCTTTTCGCCACTTGATCCTTTCTGTGCCAAGCTCACTGTTTTTAAGAAATAGGAAGGTTGTAAGATTGTGGGTAATGGTTGTTACTGAGGCTTTCCTATTGTTTTGCAGCCAACTGCAGATTCACGCTTGCTTTGTGTTAAGTATTAGCGTGAACAAAACGCTGAATTACGCTTATTGTATTCCGGTTAAAAACTTGAGAGTGTTGTGTAAATGTTGCACTTTGGTGTTAAGTTTTAAATTGTGTGCATTTTCTTTCCAGAATCGCAGTTCATATCACAGGGGTCCACCTCAGTGGACAGACACAGCGGACTCTCCTGGCGCTGCGTCTGCGTGTGCGTCTGGCTGAGCGCCAGTTGGATCGACTCCCATGTCAGCCACATCACCAGCTCCATCTGGATCACGTTCAAGTGCCGGTAAGTCACAATAACCACGATTTTTTTTTTTGGTTGAAACAGGTCCAGCAGCGGAAACCAGGGTTGAAAATCCATCCATCCATCCATCCATCTTCTACCGCTTAATCTTTTACAGGTCGCGGGGGGGCTGGAGCCTAACAAGTTATGTACCAAATTGATTAATGCAATTTCCTGTAGCTGCATATTAATTAATTGAAAATGTCTTTTTAAATGTACAAAAAGGTTATTCTTTGGTCTTCACTTATCGGTGTTCCACAATCATTTTTAGGTGTGGTGATTGGTGCTGTTGTAACTCCTGTTTTAGACAAACAAAGTGCATGAACTGCCGTTGAAATCAACATGCTTCATTGAAATGCTTCGCGTCAGCTGACTGTATTAACCCATTCAGATTTCTGCGGCCACACTACAAGCAACTACTTTAAACATTACCCATCCATCCATCCATATTCTTAATCTTAATCCTTTTTAGTTTTGCAGGGGGGCTGCAGCTGAAGACAGCACCCTGCGTGTTGCAAAATCTGCTCTACTGAGGGGCCGCAACATGACAGTTCAGCTTATATACAGCATCCATCCATCCATCCATCCATCTTCTACCGCTTTTCCGGAGGTCCGGGTCGCGGAGGCAGCAGTTCAAGCAGAGAAGCCCAGACTTCCCTCTCCCCAGCCACCTGCTCCAGCTCTTCAGAGGGGATACCAAGGCGTTCCCAGACTAGCTGGGAGACATAGTCTCTCCACCGAGTCCTGGGTCTGCCCCGGGGTCTCCTCCCAGTGGGACGTGCCTGAAACACCTCAAGTGGGAGACGTCCAGGAGGCATCCTAATCAGATGCCCATACCACCTCAACTGACTCCTTTCAATGTGGAGGAGCAGCGGTTCTACTCTGAGCCTCTCCCGGATGACTGAGCTCCTCACCCTATCTCTGAGGGTGAGTCCAGCAATCCTACGGAGAAAGCTCATTTCAGCCGCTTGTATCCGCGATCTCGTTCTTTCGGTCATTACCCAAAGCTCGTGACCATAGGTGAGAGTAGGAACGTAGATTGACTGGTAAATCGACAGCTTTGCCTTAGAACTAAGCTCCCTCTTCACCACAACAGACCGGTACAACGTCCGCATCACTGCAGATGCTGCTCCAATCCGTCTGTCGATCTCTCGCTCCATTTTCCCCTCACTCGTGAACAAGACCCCAAGATACTTAAACTCCTCCACTTGGGGCAGGAGCCTGTCCCCAACCCGGAGAGGACAATCCACCTTTTTCCGGCTGAGGACCATGGACTCGGACTTGGAGGTGCTGATTCTCATCCCAGCCGCTTCACACTCAGTGGCAAACCGTCCCAGCAAGAGCTGTAGGTCATTGCTGGATGAAGCCAACAGGACAACATCATCTGCAAACAACAGAGATGAGATCCTGTGGTCACCAAGCATGACACCCTCCATTCCCTGGCTGCGCCTAGAAATCCTGTCCATAAAAATTATGAACAGGACCGGTGACAAAGGGCAGCCCTGGCGGAGTCCAACTCTCACTGGGAATGACTCCGACCGAGTGTTGGCAATACGAACTAAACTCTCACAACGGTCGTACAGAGACCGAATAGCTCGTAACAACAAGCCCGATACCCCATACTCCCGAAGCACCCCCCACAAAAATCCACGAGGGACGCGGTCAAATGCCTTCTCCAAGTCCACAAAACACATGTAAACTGGTTGGGCAAACTCCCACGAACCCTCAAGAATTCTCGAGAGGGTAAAGAGCTGGTCCGATGTGCCACGGCCAGGACGAAAACCACATTGCTCCTCCTGAATCCGAGGTTCGACCAACGGCCGGACTCTCCTCTCCAGTACCTTGGCATAGACCTTCCCAGGGAGGCTGAGGAGTGTGATCCCTCTAAAGTTGGAGCACACCCTCCGGTCCCCTTTTTTGAAGAGAGGAACCACCACCCCGGTTTGCCATGCCAAAGGCACTGCCCCCGACCTCCACGCAATGTTGCAGAGGCGTGTCAACCATGACAACCCAACAACATCCAGGGCCTTGAGGTACTCGGGGCGAATCTCGTCCACCCCCGGGGCCCGGCCACCAAGGAGATTTTTAACCACCTTGGCGACCTCAGCCCCTGTGATAGGCGAGTCATCCCCCTTGTCCCCAAACCCTGCTTCCTCTGTGGAAGGCGTATCAGTGGGATTGAGGAGATCCTCAAAGTATTCCTTCCACCGCCCGACGATATCCCCAGTTGAAGTCAACAGTGTCCCATCCGCACCATACACAGTGTGGACGGGGAGCTGCTTTCCCCTCCTGAGCCGCCGAACAGTTTGCCAGAATCTCTTTGAAGCCGACCGAAAGTCTTGTTCCATGGCCTCACCGAACTCTTCCCATACCCGGGTTTTTGCTTCAGCAACCACCCGAGCTGCACTCCGCTTGGCCTGCCGGTACACCTCAGCTGCTTCGGGAGTCCCACAAGCCAACCAAGCTTGATAGGACTCCTTCTTCAGCTTAATGGCCCCCCTCACCACTGGTGTCCACCACTTGGTTCGGGGGTTGCCACCACGAGATGCACCGACCACCTTGCGGCCGCAGCTCTGGGCCGCCGCTTCAACAACAGAGGTGGAGAACATGGCCCATTCAGACTCCATGTCTCCAGACTCCCTCGGAATGTGGTTGAAGTTCTTCCGGAGGTGGGAGTTGAAGACCTCCCGGACAGGGGCCTCAGCCAGACGCTCCCAGCACACCCTCACTATACGTTTGGGTCTACCAGGTCTGAATGGCTTCCTCCCCTGCCATCGGATCCAACTCACCACCAGGTGGTGATCAGTTGACAGCTCTGCACCTCTCTTTACTCGGGTGTCCAAGACATACGGTCGCAGGTCTGATGATACGATAACAAAATCGATCATCGACCTGCGGCCTAGGGTGTCCTGGTGCCAGGTGCACATATGGACACCCTTATGCTTGAACATGGTGTTCGTTATGGACAGACTGTGGTTAGCACAGAAGTCCAACAACTGAACACCACTCGGGTTCAGATCGGGCAGGCCGTTCCTCCCAATCACCCCCCCTCCAGGTTTCACTGTCGTTGCCCACGTGCGCATTGAAGTCCCCCAGTAGGACAATGGAGTCTCCAGGAGGAGCACCCTCCAGCACCCCAGTCACAGACTCCAAAAAGGGTGGGTACTCTGAAACATCATTTGGTGCATAGGCACAAATGATGGTCAGGACCCGTTTCCCAACCCGAAGGCGCAGGGAAGCAACCCTTTCATCCACCGGGGAAAACTCCAATATAGAGGCAGCAAGGTGGGGCAATACAAGAATACCTACCCCTGCTCGTCGCCTCTCGCCCGGGGCAACTCCAGAAAAGGCCAAGCTCCAGCCCCTCTCCAGGAGACTGGTTCCGGAACCGGAGCTGTGTGTTGAGGTGAGGCCGACTATATCTAGCCGGTATCGCTCAATCTCGTACACCAGGTCAGGCTCCTTCCCCACCAGAGAGGTGACATTCCACGTACCAAAAGCCAGTTTAGAAAGCTTGGGATCAGTCCGCCAAGGTCTCCGCCTTTGACTGCCACCTAATCCACATAGCACCGGACTTCCATGATCCCTCCTGCAGGTGGTGAACCTACTGGAGGGCGGACCCATGTAACTCCTTCGGGCTGAGCCCGGCCGGGTCCCATGGGTGGAAACCTGGCCACCAGACGCTAGCCTTCGAGCCCCTCCCCCAGGCCTGGCTCCAGGGTGGGGCCCCGGTAACCCCATACCGGGCGGGGTACACTGAATCCTTGATATACAATTTATCATGAGAGTCTGTTGGATCGTTCTTAGTCTGGCCCTTCACCCAGGACCAGTTTGTCTTGGGAGACCCTATCAGAGGCAAATTGCCCCGGACAACATAGCTCCTGGGATCACTGGGGCACGCAAACCCCCCCACCACGATAAGGTGACGATCCATGAGGGGGTTATATACAGCAATGAAGCATAATATAATAGTGACATTCAACCACAGACTTTCACTTGTGTAATTCCATAATATATGTAGTGATCCAGCTTTAACGACCATGCCTTTCTGTCTTTCCATCTAGGCAAGACGAAAACAGACAACTCCCATCGCTGACCTTACATTAGCGATGGTCAACATGCATGACGAAGAGATGCGGCTCTTGGAACGGCAACATGACCAGCGGCAAGAATCAGGAGTACATGCAGCATTTGCGACAGGTGGCCGCAGATGTGCGGGCAGATGCGCGTGAAGCCCTGGAGCAGGACGCTGCGTTACGAAGGGAAGAGCTCGCAGAGATGTCATCGCCCAGTCTGTTTTTTTGTTTGTAAATTTTGCTTCTGGAATAAAATTGTATTGTTTGCATCAAAAGTCTGGTTTATCTGTTATGACACCGTATGAGAAAAGCCAATAATTACATACACATTCCATTCTCTGTTCACTCCACATGCTGCTGTTCATCAGGTCAGGTGTATAGCCTTCTAATGGTGATTTAATTTTTAACAACACAACGAAACGTAATGTCTTGTTAGGTTTTTTTTTTTTTATTTTAAACAAATTTGCAATGCTGAATCCATTTCTCTTGAACGGGTACATTTTTTAGGTTATAAGCAGTTGTACAGGTGTGCTTGAACTTGTAGACACTGATAAAGGTAAGTACGTGTAAGTTGAATGTTGCATCACCAGTCAAAATTTAATGAATTAAGAAGGAATCTAGCAAAAATTTGGCACTAATAACAGTAGACAAATCGGACAAGGATACACAACTGTGTTTTTTTTGCACACAACTGTTGTTACCAACAAGTGCAAAATTTATATTCTCTTTTCCCAAAAATTAAAAATCAATTTGTAAGTAAAAGTGGGAGACCTTTACATGGGAAAATATGACATGTATCAGCACATGATTTATAGTTCAATTTGCATTTCCACCTAAGCAAAAGTGGCTTGTCGAGCTGGATTTTTGTGAAGATGGCCTGTGCGGTGTTTCTGCATGTAATTACATACCTGTCAAGTGATACGGTTTCGCCGTATTTTAATACGGGGAAAATGCAATTTTAGCAAATACGGGCGTATTGCCATTTCTGTACGCCAAAGAGAAAAATATACAGGAAAAAAAATTGAGAGTGTGGGGAGGAACACGTCGTGTGTGACCCCCACAGCGTACGGGGCTGTCAGAGCGCTCAGCGTGAGCAATTATCACAACAGAAGTGTGGACTCATCATTAGGCTGATGGCTTCGCACCTTCTTAACAGATAAGCATTATGAACAAGAGGACAGGTAGATGGACCATGCACAACATTTTATTTACAAAAAACATTTTTGAAATATGTATGCACATAAATGTGGATAAAATAGACAAGTATTGCATCACAGCATCTCATATTATATTGTAACGTGCAGCTCGATATGGCGACGTCCCACCGGGAGGTTTGAACTCATGCCTCCCCCTCCGGAGTCCCGCACTCTACCTGTGTCGCCAATAGGGTCAACCCACTTGGCAAGCCAAGTAGGGTGCTTATATTGAGTTCGCTACAATATCACCACCCTGCTCCTCTGCTCTCTGTGCCACTGCCACCACTGGTTCATCTACTGCATCATCCAATGTAGTGTCAAACGTCTCTCCATGACCCTCACACAGATTGTGCAGAGCACAATAAGTCAGCACCATAGATTTAACCAGTTTCATGTCACAGTCATTCCTCTCTCCTTCCTTCTCTCCTCGTCATCAGCCATTTTGTTTGTTGTGGAGGATTCGGTCTCATGTTTCACGTCACGAGGGTGTGGCGCCGCCTGCTGTTCAACAAATCCCACCCACAGCAGCTGTGCCAACAGGTGTGCCAGCAGTAGTTGAAAAGCAACTGAGGCTGAACCAAACCGAAGTGAGTAGAGCCGGGTTTTCAATCGAGGCTGAGCGGGTCTAGTGGAAAAGCGCCTATATTGTACTGAAGTATGGGGAAATACATTTAAAACAAACATATATCCAGTTTTTATGCTTCAGAATAGAGCTATTAGAATAATAAACAAAGCTGCTTACAGGGAACCAACAAACCCACTTTTGCTTAAATTAAAAGCTCTCAAGTTGAAAGATCTGGTTGACTTTAAAACTGCAGTAATAATGTTTAAAGTGAAGAATCTATCACTGCCCGCAAATATCCAAAAGTTGTTCCAAATAAGGGAGAAACAATATCATTTCAGAGGAACATGCATATTTCAAAAACCTTCAGTGAGAACTACCACCAAGCAACACTGTGTTTCAGTGCAAGGAGTCAGATTATGGAATGCTTTTGGACCTGAATTAAAATCATGTACAATGCTTGGACAATTTAAACAAAAACTAAAGGAAGAAATACTCCAAACATATACAGTATACAAGATGACATGTAAAATCACATAAGGATTGTCATATCCAGTCTGTGTTCTGTTGTTGCTTAGTTTTTTTGTCACATTTCGTCTTAGCTATGTTCTGAATTGTAATCGCTCTTGTTTTGTTTTTCTTTTGAATTCTTGGATGGAATATGGGTGGGCAATACAAGCTGTGGCTTCAGCCATCACCCATTTTGGATAACTTATGTTGAGCTGTATAATCAGAGGAGTTATTGTCTAATTTGACCTTGTTGGATTTTCTTTCCCCCTTTGTTATATTATTCTGTTTCTTTTTTTAATTTTTACTTTTAATCTATCTGAAATAAATATAATAAAAAAAAAATGTTTTCAGATGACATTGTGGTCTGTAGTGAGAAGAGGGAGCAGGTGGAAGAGAACCTGGATAGGTGGTGGCATGCTCTGGAGAGAAGAGGAATAAAAGTCAGTCGAAACAAGACAGAATACATGAGTGTGAATGAGAGGGAGGCAAGTGTAATGGCGAAGATGGGAGGAACAGAGGTAATGAAAGTAGATGAGTTTAAATACCTGGGGTCAACCATACAAAGCAATGGAAAATGCACAAGAGAGATGATGAAGAGAATGCTGGCAGGGTGGAGTGGGTGGAGATGAGTGTCAGGGGTGATTTGTGAGAGAAGGGTAGCAGCAAGAGTGAAAGGGAAGATTTACAAGATGGTAGTAAGACCTGCTATGATGCATGTTTTGGGAACAGTTGTGCTGACAGAAAGACAGGAGGTGGAACTGTAGGTGGCAGAGTTGAAGATGCTAAGATTTTCACTGGAAAAGACTAGGAGGGACAAGATTAGAAATGTGTATTTCAGAGGGACAGCTGAGGTTGTGCGATTTGGAGAGAAAGTAAGAGAGGCAAGACTGAGATGGTTTGGACATGTGCAGATGAGGGATAGTGGATATACTGTACATGCACTGGACAAAGGATGTTGAAGATTGAGCTGCCTGGCAGGAGGAGAAGAGGAAGACCACAGAGAAGATTCATGGATGTAGTGAAGGAGGATGTTGAGAGGGTTGGTGTTACAGACGAAGATTCAAGGGGTAGGGTGAGATGGAGGCAGATGATCCGCTGTGGTGGCCCCTAAAGGGTGCAGCCGAATGAAGAAGAAGAAGAAGAAGAAGAAGAAGAAGAAGAAGAAGAAGAAGAAGAAGAAGAAGAAGAAGAAGAAGAAGAAGAAGAAGAAGAAGAAGAAGAAGAAGAAGCAACAGAGGCATGCGGTACTCGTGCAATATGTTTGTGTGTGTTCTGAATGTGGTTGGTTGTTTGTGTGTATCTGTCTGTTACCAGCTTTTCAGTGTGCCCGGACAAAATCAAGTGGAACTAAAGGCTGGTATCATTATATCAAATTCAAGTCTCGGCCAGGTCATGCAAAGCGCCGATCTCATCCGCGCTCGAGCCATGCATCATCTTCACCTATTTTGACAGCGGTGTGTACCTTTTGGCACCCCTAGCCTTTATTTTGACAGCGCTCGGAGGGGCTTCTGGCTGTCAGATTTGACAGCTGCGCTGCATTTCGTCTCATCAGCGGTCCTTCATTTAGGAAGGCAGCTGGGAACAGAAAAACGCGTCAGTCTCGTCAAAGATTTCTCCATTGTCTGACGCATCGAGCATCCCTCGGCTCAGACGTCAAAACTTCCCCAGTGTCAGACGTGAGCGAGCATCCCTCTGTTCGTACGCTGACCACTCTACTGCTATGACCGTAAGTGTGCTTCTTCATTGCCCTGTGGTCGTCTGTATGTAGTGTAGTATGTTTTAGCCCACCGTGGCTCATTATTTTGTGTTTCTTTTCTGTTCGACAATAAACTGTGCAAACTCACCGGTGTCTTATGGCGTCTTATGGTGGCTCGCGAGGGCCACCACATGACATTATCATCTCCATACTTTCTTGACTTTTAATTTGCCAGAATTTTGAGATAAGGCTTTGTTTTCAAAATAAAGACAAATATAACTCACCATTATGACCTCAATAGAACCACGAAGAAAGGTATTGTAATAACTAGGTAGGGTCACTAGAGGTTGCACAGAGTCAACGGCACCTTGGTGTTTTCATTCCCATGGTGGTGACTTTTTGGACCAGGCCATGTAAAATTATGACAGTGAATTGTTTTTTGTCTCTCCGTGTTGGCCTTCCGATGGATGGGTGTAACATGCTCCAAAAAGTCTTATAACAGTTTTATATAGAGTATTTTAGCCTAGTCTCTCACTCAGTGCTGTTACCATTTTGACAGTTAACCCTTAACCCTTTGAGTGTGAGATTTCACGTGCCCCTAGTGGCACAGTATGGCGCTGCCCCGGTCAACTAATTCTGACATCCCTGTACTCCCCAGCTATACTGATGACTTATACTGATCGTGGCAGTTCAGAAGGTGGCAGACACGCATTGGAGGAATCATGGCTGACATGTAATACTCCAAAGAAGAAGAACTCCTTATTTCCTTTTCCTGAATTCCCTTCTTTTAGCTCAGAAAGCTAATATGGCCATCATCCACCGTCGTGCACGGTCACTTATATGGTTTTGAACATGGAAAATAGCCGCGGGATACAAGTGAAATTTATGTGGGATAATCATAAGACTTTGTAGATGTGGTAGAGAGCATAAATGACCGACAGAACGCAAAATAACGACCACGATGGACGAAAACGCACCAACCACGGCAACGGGGAAGACCCCTCAGCCGCAAGTAAGTGACGGATTTCTTTGTTTCTTTGTTTTTACATTGTACTGATTTGTTGTTCATATACTTTGAAGATAAGATGACAACGTACCCCTGTACAAATAAAGGTGCCAAAAGACTGAACCATTCTTTGTGTAAATATGTCCAAAGTCCGCTTTTGACTGAGTTATGTAATTCAGTATAGCTGCTGTGGCATTATGCAAATTAGATGCATAAAATCACTCCTATCTGAAACTTTGGATCATATTTTACATCTTTCTAATTGACAGTAAGCCATGATCTCTTACCACTTTCAAGTTATAGCCTTGGAAATCTGAACTATTTTACTGACAAAAAATATTTACCACTCCTGACCACTAGGGGTTATGTCACAATTTGGCGACAGTCACACTCAAAGCCTTAAGCTGTGTGATTTCATGTGCCCCCAGTGGCAGAGCGCGGCGCTGCGCCTGTAAACTGATAATCACCTGCCAAACACTCCCCGGCTGGACTGAGGATTTGTCCTGATCATGCCAGTTCACAAGGTGGCAGGCACGCGTTGGAGGACTCTTGGATGATATGTACATAATACACTAAAGAGGAAGAATTCCTTCCTCTTCTTCTTCGTCTTTGATATTACAACACAAAATGGACGCAGCCATTGTTGTAGACATACGCGGTGGCAGACGGTGCAAATATGAAGGATTTGGTCCAGAATTTGCCCGTGATGATTCTAAAAAGAGATTATTTAGCTTATGAAGGTAGATGTTTATATGTTCTTATAACACAGGGAGCGCGAAGCTCATTGAGTTCACCTGCCGGTGCCTTGAGTGCCATGTGACTGTACAGCAATCACCGGTTGCATGACATATAATAGAAATTGCTGCGGAATAAAACTGAAATTAAGGTGGAATAATCGATAACAGTTTGTGGATGTAGGAGAGAAAGCTAAAATGACTGGGAGAGGAGAAAATAGTGACCAGAATGCCACAAAAGGACAGTGATGAATGTCTTTGTTTACTTGTATGCAAATTCGATGCATAAATTTATGGGATATTGTGGGAGCCTACACAGCAACTCCCCTCCCCCACCTAGGTCAGTCTGATCACTTATCTTTGTTCCTTACCCCCAAGTATGTACCGCTCATCAACCGGGTGAAGCCATCAGTCATCAGTCGTTACCACAAGGATCGTCACTTCCTTGTGGTAACGTATCGTCACTTCCTGTTTTGCTGTCTGCCTGTGTGGTTTGCTCTCCAGCTCTCGAGCCACTAGCTATGGCTACTACCTCTCTTTCCTCTCCTCCTCTGGTGTGCTCTCTCTGTCAGATGTTTAGCTACACCTCTGCCTCTTTTAGTGATAACGGTAAATGTAATAAATGTTGTCTTTTTGAGGCGCTCGAGGCGAGGTTGTCTGATTTGGAATCCCGGCTCCGCTGCATTGAAACACCGTCTGCGCCAGTTAATCTCGACGGACGCCCCTTAGCTGCAGCGGAGCTAGCTAGCTTAGGCCCCCCTGTCACCGGTTCCCCGGCTCTCCTCAGCAGCGAGGAGACTGGGTGGGTGACGGTGAGAAGGAAGCCTAGTCGCAAAGCCCCGGTTCACCACCAACCTGTTCACGTTTCTAATCGTTTTTCCCCGCTCAGCGACACACCCGCTGAGGAAAAAACTCTGATCACTGGCGACTCTGTAGTCAGAAACGTGAACCTAGAGACTCCAGCGGCCATAGTCACATGCATTCCTGGGGCCAGAGCAGGCGACATCGAGTCAAATTTGAAAATGCTGGCTAAAAGTAACTGTAAATATTCCACAATTGTTATTCACGCCGGCATTAATGACATCCGTCTCCGGCAGTCGGAAGTCACGAAACTTAATATAGAATCGGTGTGTGACTTTGCAAAAACGATGTCTGCCACTGTAGTATTCTCTGGGCCCCTCCCCAATCTGACCAGTGATGACATGTTTAGTCGCTCGTCATCCTTGAACCGCTGGCTGTCTGTGTGGTGTCCTAAAAATGACGTGGGCTACATTGACAATTGGAGCTCTTTTTGGGGAAAACCTGGTCTTATGAGACGAGACAGCATTCATCCCACTTTGGATGGTGCTTCTCATTTATCTAACAATCTGGCATCTTTTTTATCCAAATTTCCAAAACCATGACTACTCAGAGTTGGGACCAGGAAGCAGAGTCTCAGTCTTACACGCCTCTCTGCAGCTCCTCTTCATCCGCCACCCCTCAACTTAGCCCCTGACTTCCCCATCAGAGAATCGTTGTCTGCTCCCTCCAAAGTAAATAAAAATATAATGTATAAGCATCCCAAAGTGATAAAGCAAAATATTGGTAAAACTCAAATTAAACATAAAGCCTCTAAATTGAATGATTTGGCCTCTGTTCCTCCTCATAATTTAAAAATTAAATGTGGTTTATTAAATATTAGGTCTCTAACTCCCAAGTCTCTGTTAGTCCATGATCTGTTAATTGATCATCAGATTGATTTAATTTCCCTTACAGAGACTTGGTTAGGACAAGAGGATTATGTTGGTTTAAATGAATCAACTCCCTCTGGTTATTTAAACTGTCAAAATCCCAGAAGTTCTGGTCGTGGAGGAGGAGTAGCAACAATTTACCATTCCAAATTACTAGTTAATGTAAAGCAAAAAACATGTTATAATTCCTTTGAGGGCCTGGTCCTCAGTGTTGGGCACTTTAGCAATTCCAGGTTAAACCCAATTTTATTTGCCATAGTTTATCGTCCCCCATCAACCTATTCAGAATTTTTATCCGAATTTGCTGATTTCTTAGCTGATTTAGTGCTGAAATCTGATAGAATAATTATAGTAGGGGACTTTAATATACATGTGGATGTAGATAGTGACTGCCTTAATGTGGCTTTTAATTCAATATTAGACTCGATTGGGTTTTCTCAGAAAGTAGGAAATTCTACTCATTACCTCCACCATACATTGGACCTTGTTCTGACATATGGCATAGAAATAGAAAATCTTGTAGTGTCTCCTCATAACCCTGTACTGTCAGACCATTGTCTGTTAACCTTTGATTTTACTATTTCTGACTATTTGGCTCCTAAAGAAAAATATTATCACAGTAGATGCCTCTCAGATGATGCTGTTTCCAAATTTATGCAGATTGTTTCCTCTATGCCATGTGTCAACACAACGGAAATAAGCTATAGACAGCTTGCTCCTTCTGTAATTGATAACATGGTGGATAGTGTTTCAGCTTCTCTGCATCAGGCTCTAGACTTGGTGGCCCCCTTAAAAAAGAAAAAGTCTAATCAGAGATTTTTAACTCCTTGGTTCAACACAGAAACTCGTAGCTTAAAACAGAAGACACGTCAATTAGAAAGAAAATGGCACTCTACTAATTTAGATGAAATCTATTTAGCTTGGAGAAATCATCTTTTAATTTATAAAAAATCTCTTAGAAAAGCTAGAACGAGTTATTACTCTGCATTAATAGAAGAGAACAAGAATAATCCCAGGTTTCTTTTCAGTACTGTAGCCAGGTTGACAAAGAGTCAGGACTCTGTCAATCCTAGCATCCCCTTAGAGCTTACTAGTCAGGACTTTATGAACTTTTTCAATTATAAAATTTCATCCATCAGAGATAAAATCAATCAGATTCTTCCCACAGTTAACTTAAATACTGTAACTACTACAACTCCTTCTATTGATGTCTGTCTTGATGAGTTTACTCCAATCGACCTTTGTGAGTTAGACAAAATAGTTTCCTCATCCAAACCTTCAACTTGTCTTTTAGACCCTATTCCTACCAGGTTATTTAAAGAAGTCTTCCCACTTATTGGTAGCTTTATTCTTCATATAATCAATTCTTCATTAACTTTAGGCCATGTACCGCAGGCTTTTAAAACGGCTGTAATTAAACCCTTACTCAAAAAGCCAACGCTAGATCCAGGAGCTTTAGCTAACTATAGACCAATCTCTAATCTCCCTTTCATTTCAAAAATCTTAGAAAGAGTTGTTGCTACGCAATTACTTGACCACCTGCAGGGAAATGGTTTATTTGAGGAGTTTCAATCTGGGTTTAGAATCCATCATAGCACTGAAACAGCCTTAGCGAAGGTCACTAACGACCTCCTCATTGCATCTGATAATGGACTAGTTTCTGTACTTGTCCTTTTAGATCTTAGTACAGCTTTTGATACTATTGATCATAATATTCTACTTGATAGATTAGAACACTATGTTGGACTTAATGGAACTTCGTTGCAGTGGTTTAGATCTTATTTATCTGATAGGTTCCAGTTTGTTCATGTAAATGATGAGTTTTCTCTCAGCTCAAAGCTTAGTCATGGAGTTCCACAGGGATCTGTGCTTGGCCCTACTCTTTTTAGTTTATATATGCTTCCGTTAGGCAACATTATTAGAAAGCACTGTATACATTTTCACTGTTATGCAGATGACACACAATTATACCTGTCAATGAAGCCAGATGATACTAATCAATTAGCCAAGTTAGAAGCCTGTCTTAAGGAAATCAAAGTTTGGATGACTTGTAATTTCCTGCTATTAAATTCAGATAAGACTGAAGTCATTCTTGTTGGTCCAAAAAACCTTAGAAATTCCTTTCCAAATCAAACTTTCAGTTTGGATGCAGTTACTCTTTCTCTTAATAGCTCTGTGAGGAACCTTGGAGTTATTTTTGATCAGGATTTGTCCTTCAATTCACATATTAAATTTGTTTCTAAGACTGCCTTCTATCATTTGCGTAATATTGCCAAGATTAGGAGCATCTTGTCTCAGAGTGATGCTGAGAAGCTGATCCACGCTTTTGTTAGCTCGAGATTAGATTACTGTAATTCTTTATTATCAGGCTGTCCTAAAACATCTTTAAAAAGTCTTCAGCTGATCCAAAATGCTGCAGCAAGAGTTTTAACAGGTACTAGAAAGAGAGATCATATCTCTCCGGTTCTGGCCTCCCTTCATTGGCTTCCCATAGAGTTTAGAATTAAGTTTAAAATCCTTCTTCTTACTTACAAAGCTCTAAACAATCAGGCTCCTTTTTATTTAAAAGATCTGATACTACCGTATCATCCTAACAGAGCACTACGCTCCCAAAATGCAGGTTTACTTGTAATACCTAGAATCTCCAAAAGTACAATGGGAGGCAGAGCCTTCAGTTATCAAGCTCCTCTCCTGTGGAATCAGCTGCCAATCTGGATTCGGGAGTCAGACTCGATCTCTGTTTTTAAGAATAGGGCTAAAACCTACCTTTTTGATATAGCCTACAATTAGGGAGGGATCATGTGTTTCTGAAACCTCCCTTAGTTATGCTGCTAATAGGTTTAGTCAGCCGGGGGACCTCCAGTAATGCACTGGGCCTCACTCCTTTCCTCACTCTCTATGAAATATTTTTTTTTTGCTGGTCATTAACATTTGTTTGTTCTCTCCCATAGATTGAGTCCCCATCGTGCTGTTTGCTCTCTACATGTCTGTTCTTTTCTTCTTCTCTGTCCCCTCACCCCCCAGCCAGTCGCAGCAGATGACTGCCCCTCCCTGAGCCTGGTTCTGCTGGAGGTTTCTTCCTGTTAAAAGGGAGTTTTTCCTCTCCACCGTCGCCAAGTGCTTGCTCACAGGGGATCGCCTGATTGCTGGGGTCTTTCTGCAACTGTGGGGGTCCTCCCTACAGTTGATAGTGCTATGAGATGACTGTTGTTGTGAAATGGCGCTATATAAATAAAGTTGAATTGAATTGAATTGAATTGAATTGAATCAGTGAGGACCATCAAAGTGTGGCCAGAGGGGGTTGACTCTGTACTCCAGGAAAAGTTTAGGAACACAGACTGGAGTATGTTCACCTCTCAGGCTATCTGTGGCTCCCACATAAACATCGACTCTTACACCCACTCAGTCCTGGACCATATCAACACCACTATTGACAGTGTCACCACGGAAAGACAGATCGCCACGTACACAAATCAGAAGCCGTGGATGAACAGAGAAGTGCGGCTTCTGCTAAAGGCACGTAACAATGCCTTTAGATCTGGTGACGCACAGGCCTACAGTTCATCCAGGGCAGATCTGAAGAGGGGCATCAAGAAGGCCAAGCACAGCTACAAGCTGAAGGTGGAGGAACATTTTGGGGACTCTGACCCCCGACGCATGTGGCAGGGCATTCAAGCTATCTCTGGCTATAAGCCCAGCAGCTCCATACCTATAGCCATAACTGTGTCCTTTCTCAATGAGCTAATGACTTCTATGCTCATTTTGACAAGGACAATAACGAAAAGAACATCAATTTCCCACCCTCCGACGACCTCCACCACCTCACACTCACCCACACCGATGTCCGTAACGCACTGAGTCATGTCAACGTACGTAAGGCTGCTGGCCCTGACGGCATTCCTGGGCGTGTGCTGAGGGCATGCGCTGAGCAGCTGGCAGGGGTCTTCACAGACATCTTCAACCTGTCCCTGTCCCAGGCCGTGGTACCAGCGTGCTTCAAGACCACTTCTATAGTACCAGTGCCGAAACATTCAACACCATCGTGCCTAAATGACTATTGCCCTGTGGCACTGACGCCCATAGTCATGAAGTGCTTTGAGCGACTGGTCTTGGCAAAGCTCAAAAAATGCCTGCCCCCTACACTGGACCCTCACCAGTTTGCCTACCGGAGCAACAGGAGTACAGAGGATGCGGTTTCTACAGCGCTGCACTATGTATTCTCACACCTGGATGACAAGAACACCTACGCAAGATTGCTGTTTGTTGACTTCAGCTCAGCATTCAACACAGTTATCCCCTCCAAGTTGATCACTAAACTTGGGGATCTGAGAATCAGTACCTTCACCTGGAACTGCATCATGGATTTTCTGACCAACAGATCCCAGCATGTTAGATCAGGCCCCAACCGTTCTTCCGTCATCACACTCAACACTGGTGTACCACAGGGCTTTGTGCTCAGCCCATTCCTCTACTCCCTCTTCACCCATGACCGCAGGCCTATGTATGGATCCAATTCCATCATAAAGTTCGCAGATGACACCACGGTGATCGGAGTCATCAGGGACAACGATGAGTCAGATTACAGGGCAGAGGTTGAGCACTTGGTTACTTGGTGTGCTGACAATAACCTGCTCCTTAACACCAGCAAAACCAAGGAGCTCATAGTGGACTACAGGAAGGAGAGGGGAGAGACACATGACCCCATCCACATCAATGGCATAGCTGTTGAACGTGTCCCCAGCTTCAAATTCCTGGGGACCCACATCTCGGAGGACCTGTCCTGGTCAGTTAACACCACCAGCCTGATCAAGAAAGCCCATCAGCGCCTCTTCTTCTTGAGGACACTGAACAAGAACCATCTGTCAACTGACATCTTGGGCAACTTCTACCGCTGCGTGATAGAGGGCACCCTGACCAACTGTGTCACAGTCTGGTATAGGAGCTGCTCTTTCGCTGACTGTAAGGTGCTGCAGCGGGTGATGAAAACTGCCCAACGCATCACAGGGTCTCCACTTCCAGTTATAGAAGACATCTACAGGAAAAGATGTCTGCGCTGGGCACACAGCATTCTTAGGGACTCCAACCATCCTGCTCATGGACTGTTCCAGCTTCTCCCCTCCAGAAGGCGTTTCAGAAGCCTTCGGACTAGAACCAGCAGGTTTAGGAACAGTTTCTTTCCAACAGCTGTCACGTTATTGAACTTAGTTCCCCGCTGACTCTCTTACCATCATCTCTTACCATCCTCACCTGTACATAACTGCCCGTCTAACTTATTGTACATTATTTGCACATAACAGTACTCTTCACTTTCTGCACTGCTGCATATATTTGCATATATTTGCTTAAATTGCACATGCTGTCAATTACTGCATATACTGCACTGCTGTCCTTTGCACATCTGATTGGATGCTAAACTGTGTTTCGTTACCTTGTATTCATACATGTGTAATGACAATAAAGTTGAATCTAATCTAATCTAATCTAAATTTACTCCTATCTGAAACTTTGGATCATATTCTACATCTTTCTAATTGACAGTAAGCCATTATCTCATACCACTTTCAAGTTATAGCCTTGGAAAGTTGTGACATCTGATCTGAATATTTTCTTGAAAAAAATCTTTACCACTGTTGACCACTAGGGGTTATGTTGCAGTTTGGCGACATACACAGTTAGAGTTAACATAAACTGAGGGGGCGGATTTGTTAAAATACAAATGGTGCTCTTGTCTTAACCATGTTTCCTTAAGTAAATGATATTCATCAGATTACTCATTCTGTAAAAAAAATAAAAAATATATTTATTCAAGAACAAATCTTTTGAATAACAAGCATGCTTGTGTGCATGCAAAAAGAACAAAATCAAACACATTTGCACAATCAGCATAACAAAGATATTCACACAATTATTTCATCACAAATGTGTTTCAAAAGATTTTATTACCCATGTATTAAAAACAATTAGTTTTATAACTTGGAGGAAGAAACAGAGATGCACTTTGAAAAACAAGCAGAAATAATTTAGTTTGATCATGAATATGTGGCTATAATATGGATGAGATATGTTGACTCCAGCTGCTCCAGGGGTCAGGAATGCTTACTCAGGTGCATTTCACCCTCAATGCTTGAGTGAAGGGCTAGCTATGACTTGCACTTCACTTCATGGTTCATGGCACTTCATTTTGCCCTGAGTGATGTCGAGGGCCTATTGTATTTCCAGGCAGGTTTTTGAATTGTCTGAGGAGCAGGTCTCCATCTCCACATTCATTGCACACCATTAAATTTCACTTTTACTTTTTGCCAAAAAAGAAACATTAAGTAACTGATCCATCATGATATACTGTTCAAGGATATCTTAACCCAAAAGCATAATGACTAACTAAAATAGCAACTTAGATGTTCCAAACTATCAAGTTGCAACACGTTTCACAAAACCAAAAATTAAATTATTTTTAAGTGTTTGCTGAAAAGCACTGAGCATATTACAATTATTACAACTACTACAAACACAACATATTCCACAACAAAAATAAGTATTATGCCATAGTGCTGTATTAATGAACTTGACATGGGCCAGTTGCATATAATGGTAAATGATGTACAGTGGATATAAAAAGTTTACACGCCCCTGTTCAAATGCCAACTTTTTGTGATGTAAAAAAAATGAGACCAAGATTAATCATTTCAAAACTTTTTCCACCATTAATGCGACCTATTACCTTAACAACCCAACTGAAAAGCAAATAAATCTTTTAAGGGGAAAACTTAAAAATAGAAAAAAAACTTACAATAACCTGTTTGCATAAATATGCACACCCTTAAACTAAGACTTTGTTGCAATGCCTTTGGCTTTCATTACAGCACTCAGTCTTTTTGGGGTAGGAGTCTATCAGCGTGGCACATCTTGATGTGGCTATATTTGCCCACTCTTCTTTGCAAAAATGGTCTAAATCTGTCAGATTGGAAGGGCATCTCCTGCGCACAATCCTCTTCAGATCACCCCACAGATGCTCGATGGGATTTGGGTCTGGACTCTGGCTGGACCATTCAAAAACCTTAATCTTCTTCTATTGAAGCCATTTTTTGTTGATTTGGATGTGTGCTTTGGGTCACTGTTG
Source organism: Pholidichthys leucotaenia (assembly GCA_020510985.1). Lineage (NCBI taxonomy): Eukaryota > Metazoa > Chordata > Actinopteri > Cichliformes > Pholidichthyidae > Pholidichthys > Pholidichthys leucotaenia. The sequence continues at coordinate 244,556,298 of CM035845.1, read as the reverse complement.
TGCTGAAAGATGAAGTTTCTCTTCATTTTCAGCTTCTAGCAGAAGCATGAAGGTTTTGTGCCAACACTTACTGGTATTTGGAACTGTTCATAATTCTGTCCACCTTGAGTAAGGCCCCTTTTTCAGCTGAAGAAAAACAGCCCCAAAGCATGATGCTGCCACCACCATGCTTCACTGTAGGTATAGTGTTCTTTTGGCGATGAACAGTGTTGTGTTTGCACCAAATATACCTTTTGGAATTATGGCCAAAAAGTTCAGTCTTAGTTTCATCAGACCTTTAAACATTTTCCCACATGTGTTTGGGAGATTTCAAATGTGTTTTTGCAAAATGTAGCCAGGATTGGATGTTTTTCTTCGTAAGATAAGGCTTTCCTCTTGTCACCCTAGACGGGAGATTGTTGTCACATGTACTAAACAGTACTTGCCAGAAATTCCTGCAGCTCCTTCAATGTTGCTGTCAGCTTTGTGGCAGCCTTCCTGACAAGTTTTTTTCTTGTGTTTTCATCAATTTTAGAGGGACGTCCAGTTCTTGGTAATGTCACTGTTGTGCCATATGTTCTCCACTTGATGATTCCTGTCTTCACTGTGTTCCATGTTATATTTAATTCCTTGGAAATTCTTTTGTACCCTTCTCCTGACTGATACCTTTGAACAATGAGATCCCTCTGATGCTTTGGAAGCTCTTTGTGAGCCATGGTTTGTGCTCTAAGATGTGACTACAAAAATGTCAGGAAAAGCCTACTAGAAAAGCTGAACTATATTTGGGGCTAATCAGAGGCACTTTAAATGGTGGCAGGTGTGTGCTGATTCCCATTAACATGAGTTTGAATGTCACTGGTTAATTCTGAACACAGTCACATCCTCAGTTATAACAGGTTGTGCATATAGTATACTGTATATGCAAACAGGTTATTGTAGGTTTTTTATTTATTTTTCCCCTTAAAAGATTTCAGTTTGTTTTTCAATTGAGTTGTAAAGGTTATAGGTCACATTAATGGTGGAAAAAGTTTTGAAATGATTTATCTTGGTCTCATTTTTTGACATCATAAAAACCTGAGACAGGGCTGTGTAGACTTTTTATAGCCACTGGACAATTTCTGAAAAGTCAAATGTTACTATACAGACAACAGATTTTAGTAAAGAGCTTATTGATGAAAAATAATGTCAAAACGTCAATGTCAAACTCAGTCTTACTAAGGGACAAAATGAAAGTAATGAACAAACAGATAACATGCAACACTCATATTTTTCATGGTGATGTTTGACAGTAGTTGTATGCAATATTTTTATATAAAGGACTTCTGAACAATGGACATTTGCAGATGTGCAACAAGTCATCCATCCATCCATCCATCCATCTTCCACTTGTTTGGCGGTTTGGGTCAAGGGCAGCGCGGTGGTGGAGTGGTTAGTACTGAGGCAACAAAGCAACTCACCCTTGGCCAGGGGACCCTGGGTTCGATCCCAGCCCTCAACCAACAGTGATCTGTGTGGAGATTGCATTTTCTCCCCGTGTCTGCATGGGTTTACCACGGGATTTCTCCGGTTTCCTACCACATGCCAAAAACATGAAAGTTTGGTTAATTGGCATCAAACTGGGGATTCTAAATTGTCCTTAGGTGCTAATGCACCCTGTGTACCCTGCCTCTTGCCCAAAGATGCTGGGATAGGCTCCAGCCTCCCCACGGCCTGAAAAGGATTAAGCGGAAGAAGATGGATGGATGGGTCGCTGAAACCGCAGTCTAAGCAGGGAAGCCCAGACTTCCCCCTTCCAAGTCACCTCCTCCAGTTCTTTGGGGAGGATACCAAGGCATCCCCAGGCCAGCTGGAGACATTGGGCTGTATTTTGATGGTCATCAGCAAAGATGCCTTAATGAATGGGCTAGGCTGGGCTGAAGCCCGAGGGCCTACAAAGATCAAGGGCCTATCATGAGCCAAAAAAACCCCAATCACATTGTTGTTAATTGGTCAAATTCTATGTCCATCACTTCATATTGGTGTGTGGCTGGCTGCTGAGTGGTCCAGTTTATATGTGGCCCATGTTGGTACCATGTAACAATAGCCTATCAGAGTAATTGTTTTGACATGTGACTATGCAAGTGCCAGTGAGAGGTAAGAAGCAATTAGCTTGGCCAAAATGTCCAGAAAAAAGTTTGTGAGTGGCGCTTAGAAAATTATTGAGAGGGAAAAAAGCTTAAGGGAAAATAATTGCTCGAAAAATCCTAAAGAGTAGAGAATTTTTCTAAGCTGGAGCAACAAGTGGAGGCAGGGCTGCTAATTACTGCACCAAGGAGACAGGCGGGCCATTAATCACTCACCTGGGAGAGAACACCAGATCCTGCCGAAAGAGAGTAGGCCAGTGGAGAAGGCAAGCTGAGAGATGGAGACCAGCGCAAAAAAAGTCAGGTCTGATGTAAGGCCGTCAGTGCTTACATCAGACAGCTGTGCTTGGGACAGTAGACCCAGAGCTTGGTAAAAAGTAGACTAGATCAAGCATACTGCTTAAACAGACTGTGTAACCTCACATTGATGTCCATAGAGTATGACATTATTTGTGAGCTGGACTTAAAGGACATAATGAAGGATTTTTCATTAATGAAGCCCAGAAGAAAGCACTCTACAAAAAAGGTAAGACATGCTATTTGTAGCTTTCCAGTCACCTGTGCACGTTTTTGATTACCTCCGTCAAGGAGGTAATGTGATCGGGGTGGTTTGTTTGTTTTTCTGTTTATTAGCAGGATAACACAAAAATTGCTGTTTGGATTTTGATGAGATTTTCACCCGAGGTAGCCCTTGGGCCAAGAATGAACCCATTAAATTCTGGTGCTGATTTGAGACTGCATACCTCCACCAAGGACTTTGTTTGTATTTGTGCAGCAGGATTACACAAAAACTACTGGATGGATTTGGATGAAATTTTCATCAGAGGTGGTCCTTTTGACAGAGGGGAATCCATTATATTTTGGTGATGATTGGATAATGCATACCTCCGCCAAGGCTCTTCTCACAGTGTGTTAGCAAGAATCCTCCAAAACTACTGGACAGACTTTGATGCAATTTTCACCAGAACTGGCTCGTGGCCTACACACAAACCCGTTACATTTTAGAGGTCATCGATGAGGGACAGAAGGAGCCTTGGCAGAGGTATGTGCTAAGTGTTTTTCTAGTTGCTGCTGTTGTGCATTGTTTGAATAAGGAATACTTGACTGATATAAAACTTTGTATTCTGCGGTCATCATTAGAATGTAACTGTTGATCAGTGTCATCCTTTGATACCTGGTGTTGTTTAGGCCGTGGTGCTGTGTGTGTCTGCATCTGAGAGAGAGAGAGAGAGAGACTAGACTAATTTGTGTTTATGCTGAAGGCAGTAGTATCTGTCACTGTAAAAATGAAAATCTTAGTAAAATAATATAGCCTAAATCAAGGCTATATTTTTGTTTTTCTCTCACAAGATTATTTTGACAAGACAAGAATTTCTTTTTGTTGTGCAATTTTCTGCAAGATTTTACTTGCTTTAAGATAGTTTTTCTTGTTTTAAGAAATTTAATCTTACTTTGTTGTCAGATATTTTTTCTAATTTTAACTAAAATTATCTATTGCCAGAATGTTTTGCTTATTTTAAGTAAAATTATCTGCCAACAGAGCAAGGAAATTTGACTTATCAAATTGCTTAAAGCATGTTAAAACTATCCGAAAACATGTGAAATTTTCTCAAACATAAACTGCACAGCAAAACTAAATATCTTGTCAGACAAAAAAACAAGCATAAACAGCCTTGCTTTATTTAATTTTACTTATATTTGACTTTTTGCAGTGTAGTTTTGTTTTCTAGTTCACAGCTGCATTATTTCTCAAAGAGAAACAAAAATAAGCCTGTAGTGGCTCAGGAGGTAGAGAAGGTCTCCTAATAAATGGAGAGATGGCGGTTTGAATCCCGCTCCCCCCACCTTGCTGTTGTATAATTGGGCAAGACACTTTACCTACCTTGCCTTTAGTGTGTTCATGGTTTATGACACTGGTGTATGAATGTGAATAAATGTTCAGTTGGCGTGGATTGGCAGCCACATTTTAATCAGTCTGCCCTAGGGCAGTTGTGGCTACAAAAGTAGCTTACCGCTCTCATTGTCTGGGGAGTAAATGAATAATGGACTCATTGTAAAGTGGTGGGTGTTATGAAAACTGCTATATAAATGCAATCCATTATTAAAAAAAAAAAACATAGCTATTGCATATTTTTAAAATGAGATTCTGTTGGGGGGGGGGGGGGGGGCTACAAAACCTCTCAGCCCAATGGCCTAATGGCAAGTTAAGGTGGCCCTCGTCATCAGACGACTTTTGCCCCAGACTTCCCACCATATGGCAGTGTTTTTGTTAGTTTCTGTCAGTGCATTTTCTGTTTTTCATGTTTTTGTCACACCATCTAATTATCAGTAGACAGTGTGCCTGCTTTGCACTGGAAGGTGGAAGCTTATTTCTTCTGTGCAACGGTATTATGGTGAATGTTACGCCAATGCACTTTTGATCAGGGAAAAGGAGATCTATCATCAAATGTGCATTGTTTAATGCTATTGCGTGGTGCATTTTGAAATCACACAACTCCAGAGCTAAGGAGTTTAGGAGGAAATGGGATGCGGTGGGATTTTCAATTATTTTAATAGACAGAGTTGAAACAGTCATAATATAATCGCTTGCAATTTTTTTTTTTTTTTTGTATGATGATGCATTAAATAGTTTCTTTTATTCCATCCACATTCTCATTTTATTTGTGGATTTACCTTTAGAATCTATACATTAGGCATTATTGTATGATTTTTTTTGGGGGGGGTGAATTAATGAATGCATGCATGCATGAATGAATGGATGAATGAATGAATTAACAGGAAGCATGTTGATGTGATGGATGCAGGGGGAGGTGGTGGGATAAGCTACTGTAAGTCTGAAGATTTTAAACTACAGACCTCTTCTGTGAAAATGTTTTATCCACTAATCTGTTGTGTGTTGTGTCATCATATCACCTTATCATATCTCGTGTCTGTTTGTGCTTGTGCATCCCTAATAATGACAAAACATACCCTGTTGAAATGTAGACATAACAGGGTTGATAACTACACAGGGGTGGGGGTGGGGGGGACTTACGTGGGTTTATGATTCAGCTCTCTACCAGACCATAGCCAGACCAGTCTGCTCTACCGGCACCTGTCACCATGGCCCCGGTGAAGAGCTGGTATGTGTGCACAAACCCAATATTCATTATTCAAAATCAGATTTAACGGATTTATGGAAGAGTGAAAATCAAAAGACAAAGTTATTATCCCTAAAGGAAAACTGAAGAGATCGACATTTACCAGGCCAAGACACGCATCAGCCGGAGAAACTGACCTCGAAGACAATAACCTCTCGGAAATGGAGGAGCAAAATCAGGCTAGCAACACGGCTAGCTTAAAAACAATACTTCAAGAATTAAGAGAATGTTGCCGAGAGTGTGGGGCCGAATTTTGTGAACTTAAAGACGAAATAAAATGGACACACAACAGAGTGGACCAGGCTGAGGACCGAATCATGGAAGTAGAGGAAAGAATAAAAGGGCTGGAAGAAACAATGCTGGAATTACTTAAATGACAAACAAGACTGGAGGCTAAGCTAACTGACCTGGAAGGAAGACTAAGAAGGGACAACATAAAAATTCATGGTCTGAAAGAAGGAGTTGAGGATGGTTTCACCACAATGGCTGCATGCGTGGAACCCATACTGAGAGAAAAGTTGGAAATTCCCCAATCCATCTACTTGAAAATAGAAAGGGCGCACCGTTCATTAGCCCCAAGGCCGTCAGCAGAAGCCCCCCCCCTCCCCCGCAATCGGTGGTGGTGAAGTTTTCCAACTTCAGAACAAAAGAAGAGGTTTTGAGACTGGCTTGGCAGAAAAAAGGATTTATGCACCAAGAAAGAAAAGTTTTTGTGGAGCATGACTACGCCCCGGAGCTCCTTAAAAAATGTTGGGAATACAATAACGCTAAAAAGGTACTAAGAGAGAAGAAACTGCGCTTTCATACCCCATTCCCGGCGAAGCTGAGGGTTTTTTACAGGGAAGAGACGTGTCTCTACAACTCGGCGGAAGAAGCAACCAGGGATATGGTGAGAAGTGGGCTCCCGGTACCGGTGTATAAATTCGCAGCAGGCCCGATCGAAAGACTCAAGGCTCAAACGTGGTGCACACAGAGACCCTCCAAATCCACAGGCCAGCAGCGGGAAACCCAGCGCCAGGGCTATATGGAAAAACTGGACGCTTTCAGGAGGGAATAACAATATTTTTAGTCAATACGCACATCCAGCCCTCCTCCTACAAGGTAACAAACATTAAAGGAGATGCAGAATCAGCAAATATGAGGTGGTAAAACATTTCATGGAACAGTCATAATATTAGAAACAAATAAGTCTTAAAAAAAACAACAACTTGTTAAAATAGAAATGTGACAATGAACCACATGACCTCTCCACACTAACAAATGCTGTATTACCATGATTGTTTGCTGTGATGGTGGTGGGAGGTAGCGCATAATTTCATAGGGTATAGGCATTAAAAAAAAAAAAAATCTATACAAGTTCGGATTGGGATCCGAAAATCATGTTAAAAACATGGGACAACTTATAGGGGTAAGAGAGGGCCCTCAACAAGTAACAAAGTTTGAGGAATTTCCCTCAGAGCCAACACACCATCAAGGCTCCTTTAAGGTCGCTAAAAAGACCTCAGTTCAGGAAGATCTTTTGACAATTTATGTTTTAAAGTTTTATATATTATGTTCTTAATGTTTTTTATGTTCTTAATGTTCTTTCAGTTTTTGAGTAGCATAAAAGAGGGCCACTATACTATTATACTAAATGAGACAATACAATGGAGGAACAGGGTTCAACCAACATAATCTCATACAATGTAAAAGGGATCCTGAATCCAGTTAAAAGATCCAAGATTCTAGGCAAAATGAAAAAAGACAAAGCAGGAAAAATATTTTTACAGGAGACCCACCTAACAGACTTGGAACACACTAAATGTAATAGACAAGGGTTTAAACTGTTCTCTTCACCTTCATATAAGTCAGGGAGGAGGAGGCGGGTAGCAACATTGATCTCAACCAAAATTATATTTGAAAAAAATTCAGAACACAAAGATAAAGAAGGGAGATTTAGCATGGTACTTGGTCGGCTAGAGGGAGAAGATATCACCCTGCTGAATGTATATGCACCTCCAGGGGCTAACTGGAAATTTTATAAAAATGTATTTCACCTATTGATAACTAAAGCCCAAGGTTTAGTGATATGTGATGGAGACTTCAATCTTAAGACTGAATCCATACTGGGATGCATCAGGTAATTCTCCACATCAAATAACACTCAAAGTAGAAAAAACTAGGATGCTACTAAATGAAATGGGAATCTGTGACGTGTGGAGGAAATTCAACCCCATCGTAAAAGATTACACATTTTACTCAGCACCACATTCATCATATTCAAGGATTGACTATTTTGTTTATGTTTAATAGAGACATTGGAAGAGTAAAAACATGTAAAATAGGACTGATGGATCTCTCTGACCACAGTCCGATCTATATGGACTTAAAAATCCAAAAACACACAAATAATACATTTTCTTGGAGGTTAAATTCAAATGTGCTGAAAGGACCACTGAAAGATGAATTGGAATCAGATATTCTCAGATATTTGGAAGAAAATGATAATGGAGAAGTATCCCCTTTAATACTGTGGGACGCATGCAAAGCTGTAATAAGGGGAAAGATTATTGCAAAACTGGCACTCAAAAAGAAATTGAGACAAGAAAAACTAATCACATTAGAGTCAGAACTTAAGAAACTAGAAAAAGAGCACAAAGACAACACTCATTCTAATGACTCACTCAAAATTAAGGAAATAAAAAAACCAAATAAATGAGATCTACACAACAGAAATCCAGAAGAAACTTACATTTGTGAAACAAAAATATTATGAAACAAGTAGCAAATCAGCAAAATTACTAGCCTATAAATTGAGGAAACAACAAACGGAGAGAGCAATCTACAAAATCAGAGACCCAGTATCAAAGGAAATAAAAATTAGAATACAGGAAATTCATAAAAGCTTCGAGAATTACTACAAGAACTTGCACTCTCTCAAAAAACACAAAAAAAGACACATCCGAAGCCTTCCTAAATACATTAAATCTTCCCCAATTTACTGAGTCACAAAATGAAACACTTGGCAGAAATACAACCTAAAGAATTAGAAAAAGCAATTATGAAACTTAAAGCTAACAAATCCCCAGGAGCAGATGGTTAAACAGCAGAGTGATACAAAACTTTTAAACAGCAACTATCTCCTTCTCCTATCTGGGAAGGTCTATGCCAAGGTACTGAAGAGGACAGTCCGGCCGTTGGTCGAACCTCGGATTCAGGAGGAGCAATGTGGTTTTCGTCCTGGCCGTGGCACATGGGACAAGCTCTTTACCCTCGCGAGAATTCTTGAGGGTTCGTGGGAGTTTGCGCAACCAGTTTACATGTGTTTTGTGGACTTGGAGAAGGCATTTGACCGTGTCCCTCGTGGATTTTTGTGGGGGGTGCTTCGGGAGTATGGGGTATCGGGCTTGTTGTTACGAGCTATTCGGTCTCTGTACGACCGTTGTGAGAGTTTGGTTCGTATTGCCAACGCTCGGTCGGAGTCATTCCCCGTGAGAGTTGGACTCCGCCAGGGTTGCCCTTTGTCACCGATCCTGTTCATAATTTTTATGGACAGGATTTCTAGGCGCAGCCAGGGAATGGAGGGTGTCATGCTTAGTGACCACAGGATCTCATCTCTGTTGTTTGCAGATGATGTTGTCTTGTTGGCTTCATCCAGCAATGACCTACAGCTCTTGCTGGGACGGTTTGCCGCTGAGTGTGAAGCGGCTGGGATGAGAATCAGCACCTCCAAGTCCGAGTCCATGGTCCTCAGCCGGAAAAAGGTGGATTGTCCTCTCCGGGTTGGGGACAGGCTCCTGCCCCAAGTGGAGGAGTTTAAGTATCTTGGGGTCTTGTTCACGAGTGAGGGGAAAATGGAGCAAGAGATCGACAGACGGATTGGAGCAGCTTCTGCAGTGATGCGGACGTTGTACCGGTCTGTTGTGGTGAAGAGGGAGCTTAGTTCTAAGGCAAAGCTGTCGATTTACCAGTCAATCTACGTTCCTACTCTCACCTATGGTCACGAGCTTTGGGTGATGACCGAAAGAACGAGATCGCGGATACAAGCGGCTGAAATGAGCTTTCTCCGTAGGATTGCTGGACTCACCCTCAGAGATAGGGTGAGGAGCTCAGTCATCCGGGAGAGGCTCAGAGTAGAACCGCTGCTCCTCCACATTGAAAGGAGTCAGTTGAGGTGGTATGGGCATCTGATTAGGATGCCTCCTGGACGCCTCCCACTTGAGGTGTTTCAGGTAGGTCCCACTGGGAGGAGACCCCGGGGCAGACCCAGGACTCGGTGGAGAGACTATGTCTCCCAGCTGGTCTGGGAAAGCCTTGGTATCCCCTCTGAAGAGCTGGAGCAGGTGGCTGGGGAGAGGGAAGTCTGGGCTTCTCTGCTTGAACTGCTGCCTCCGCGACCCGGACCTCCGGAAAAGCGGTATAAGATGGATGGATGGATGGATATCGCCTCTCCTCCTGAAAACATTTAACTATGTCCTCCACACAGGGGAAACACCCCCCCCCTTCTGGAGAGAAGGGGTCATAGCAGTCATATCTAAACCTGAAAAGGATAAATTAGACTGCTCCAACTACAGACCAATCAGTGTGTTAAATCAGGACTATAAACTTTTTACCGCTATCCTTGCCAAAAGGTTAGAAAATATACTGAAGACTTAATTCATTTAGACCAAACAGGTTTTATAAGACAAAGACAGACAAAAATATAACATTAGACGCACTTTACACATAATTCATCATATAAAAAAATATAATTTAAATGCAGCCATACTGGGATTAGATGCTGAAAAAGCATTTGATTCGGTTGACTGGTCTTTCCTATATAGAATCTTGTCCAGTTTCAATTTTCATAACAACTTCATTAGAACTATCCAGGCATTATATATAAAAAAAAAAACAACAGCTAAAATAAGGATTAATGGTAAATTATCATCATCTATTGAACTGGAGAGAGGATGTCATCAGGGCTACCCCTTGTCTCCACTGCTCTTTGCAATCTTCATAGAACCTCTGAGCCAATGGATAAGACAGAATCAAAAAATCAAGGTATTACACTTGGTCAGAAGGAACATAAAATAGCACTCTTTGCTGATGACATTTTAATATACCTGGGGCAGCCGGACAACTCATAGCCAGAACTAATCTCAGTTTTTTCAGAGTACGTAGAGTTATCGGGGTACGAATTGAACATGCATAAAACCCAAATTTTAACATTCAACTGTAACCCAAATCAATATTTACTAAGCAAATTCAAAACTAACTGGGAGATGGAATCTATGAAATATCTGGATGTCAATATCCCAAAACAACTCAACAGAATTATAACACTAAACTATGATCCACTGATGGCAAAAATAAAATCTGATCTAGCAAGATGGAATACGACACCATTCTTGGGTACTGCACAAAGAACTGAAGCAGTCAAAATGAGTATACTTCCACGTCTTCTATACCTTTTCCAAACAATACCGGTAGAACCTCCCAAAAAAACATGGCAAGAACTGGACAGAAGGATCTCAAGATTCGTATGGCAGGGCAAGAGACCAAGAATCAGATATAGAACCCTACAGCTAAACAAAGACAAAGGTGGGCTCGCACTGCCAAATATCAGGGACTATTTTAAAGCCGCACAAATTAAAACTTTAGGAGAGATATGTAACCCATTCTACACTGCACAATGGAAGGAGATAGAATGCCAAATAACAAGTGACATTCCCCTACAGGCGATAATAGGGAATAATGCCTTACCAAAACATTTGAATAACACTAACCCGTGGATAGAGACCCCGCTAAAAATTTGGTTTAAGATAGTCAGAGAGAATCAAACTAAAGAACCCTATCGATTATTGCAATGGATTTCCTATGATCAGGATTTTACTCCTAATAAAACAGACACTAGATTTAAAAAAGGGAAAGAGAACGGACTGATAAAATATTACATTTTTTTTTAAAGGGAAAACTTTAAAAAGTTTTGAAGATTTGAAAACAAGGTCTAATAAATCAAGACCTTTACAGGTTCTTTCAGCTTAGACACCACATAAACAAAATACTTAAAAAGGAGGATTTGGAAAGGGCCCAGTCAGGTGTTCTGAAGTTTTTCTTAATGGCATATAAAGGGATCCCAGGAATCAGATACATTTCGAAAATATACCATGGTCTTCAAGATCTAAAAGGAGACAACACATCATATATAAAAGAGAAATGGGAAAAAGAGGGGAATTTCACTTTACAGATGGAAATATGGGAAAAACTAAACAAACAACAGTGGAAAAGTACCTCATCCCTGCTGTGGAGAGAATTTGGATGGAAAAATTTGGTAAGATTTTTCAGAACACCTGCACAAAACAAATTTAGTCGTAAAGAGTTGAATTGCTGGTGCTTGTGTGGTGAAAAGACTGCAAATCATTTTCATGTGTTTTGGTCATGCCCAGTAATCCACCAAAATTGGACTAATGTACAGACAATATTGGGGAAAATATTCAAAGTAACAGTTTCCTTTCCTTTTGTAGCTTTGCATTAGGGTTTACTACTGGAAAGACGATGAGAAAAATACTTATTTAATGTTTTAATATTGGCAAGTAAAAAAGCACTTACAAAAAAAATGGATGTCGAGAGACTGTCCTGCACCTGAAGATTGGATTAACGTGATTCAGGACATTTATTTGATGGAAAAGTTGACATTTGCACTGAGACAGGACATGGATGGGTTCTTGAACTTTTGTCAACCCTGGAACGCATATGTGTCTTCCACCAGATCTAATCTTTGACAGACACCATTTCAATGATGGCAACTATCTTTGTTCCAATGCTGCTCAGATGTTGAATGAATGAATGAATGAATGAATGAATGAATCTTTATTTATTTTGGATAGTACAGGTTAAAAGAAACTGAATAATATAACAAAGGGGGAAAGAAAATCCAACAAGGTCAAATTAGGCAAAAACTCCTCTGATTATACAATTCAACATAAGTTATCCAAAATGGGTGATGGCTGAAGCCGCAGCTTATATTGCCCAACCATATTCCATCCAAGAATTCAAAAGAAAAAAAAAAACAAACAAAAAAAACAAGACAAGAGCGATTACAAATCAAAAACGAAGCTAAGACAAAATGTGACAGAAAAAAACTAAGCTACAACACAACACAGGCTGGATATGACAATCCTTATGTGATTTTACATGTCATCTTGTATATATGTTTGGAGTATTTCTTCCTTTAGTTTTTGTTTAAATTGTCCAAGCATTGTACATGATTTTAATTCAGGTCCAAAATCGTTCCATAATCTGACTCCTTGCACTGAAACACAGTGTTGCTTGGTGGTAGTTTTCACTGAAGGTTTTTGAAATATACATGTTCCTCTAAAATGATATTGTTTCTCCCTTATTTGGAACAACTTTTGGATATTTGTGGGCAGTGATAGATTCTTCACTTTAAACATTATTATTGCAGTTTTAAAGTCAACCAGATCTTTCAACTTGAGAGCTTTTAATTTAAGAAAAAGTGGATTTGTTGGTTCCCTGTAAGCTGCTTTGTTTATTATTCTAATAGCTCTCTTTTGAAGCATAAAGAGTGGATATATGTTTGTTTTATATGTATTTCCCCATACTTCATTACAATATATCATGTATGGGAGTATTAATGAATGATACAAGGTATATAGTGTGGGCTGATTCAGCAAATATTTCACTCTGTGTAATATTGCAATTGACTTGGATATTTTACCTTTAATATAATTAATATGTGATTTCCAACACAGTTTATTATCAATTATTACTCCAAGAAATTTAGTTTCAGATAACCGTTCAATCTCTACACCATTTACACTAAGTTTAGATATTGAGTTGTTGTGATGGTTGTTAAAGACTATAAATTTTGTCTTACTTAAATTGAGCGTTAATTTGTTTGAATCAAACCACAGTTTAAGCTTTCCTAATTCCTTTCCGAGTGTATCCAGAAGTTGTTCCAAATTACTTCCACTGCATAATAGATTAGTGTCATCGGCAAACAATATTAAGTCCATTTTTTTCTGAGACTTTACATATATCATTTATATACATATTGAATAATAATGGCCCCAAAACTGAACCCTGTGGGACTCCACAAGTAACCTTCAGTAACTGTGAGATTTTGTTACCAACACATACATACTGATATCTATTCTTTAAGTAACTACTTAACCAGGACAGTGCTACCCCTCTAATACCACAATTTTGTAGTTTCTTTAATAATAAATTATGATCCACTGTATCACATGCTTTTTTAAGATCCAGGAATACCCCAACTGAATACTCTTTATTTTCAATGGCAGTTGATATTTTTTCTATAAATTCCTTTAGGGCAAATGCAGTTGTCCTCTTGTGTCTGAACCCATATTGCTGCTCACACAATAAATTATTCTTCAGTATGAAGTTTCAATTCTCTCATAGAATATTTTTTCAAGTATCTTGGAAAATTGCGGCAATAGTGAAATTGGTCTATAGTTTGAGAATTCCCCTCTGTCATCCGTCTTGTATATTGGAATGACTTTAGCTATTTTCATTGCATTGGGGAATATACCTGTTTGGAGAGACAGGTTACAGATATACGTCAGTGGTTTCACTAAGCATTCAATAATAGTTTTGACTAAGAGCATGGCAATACCATCACAGTCCGTAAATATTTTACTTTTAAATGATTTAACAATTTCTATGACCTCTCTCTCGTCTGTGTTCTTTATGAAAATGGAATCTTTTATAGCAGTGTTATTGCTTATTGTATCATCTGTATGCGCCGTAATGGGTATTTCTCGAGCCAAATTAGGACCAATGTTAACAAAATAGTTATTAAATTCATCTGCAGGTGAAGCTGCATTCACACTCTGAGTTGTTTTATTATTTTTTTGGAAAAATTGGTTGGGTAGCTTGTGTTTCTGCTTTTATTTCCAAGAATACTGTTAAGTATTGTCCATGTATTTTTAATATTGTCTCTGCTTTTCTCCAGTTTGTACTGTAATACTCTCTCTTACTACATCTTATTATATATGTTAACTTATTTTTGTATGTTTTATACCACTGCTCTGCTTCTTTTGTCCTTTTCTTTAGGAAAGCTTTATATAATATTTTTTTTCTTTTTACACGCCTTTTGTAATCCTTTGGTTAACCATGGCTTATCGGCAAATTTATGTTTAAGCTTTATTTTTTTTTTACTAATGGACAGTTTTTTTCATAAAGAGTGGTTACAATGTTTATAAATGTGGCATAGGCTTCATTTACATCTGATACACAGACCTATGTCCCGTCTTGCGTCAGCAAGTCTTCTTTAAAAGAACTGATTGCATTTGGTGATTTGTATCTGAACGATTTTAAATTTTTTTTCTGTATTGGCCCCCGTGTGGCCATGGATAAGTGCAAAAGTTGGCAAGTGGTCACTTATATCATTTATCAATAATCCACATTCTATTTTCTTATCAATAATATTAACAAACAGGTTGTCAATAAGTGTAGCAGTGTGAACTGTGATTCTACTGGGATGTGTTATTGTGGGACATAGACTCATGCTGTACATAGAGTTCATGAACTCTGTAATTACATTTTGTTGATGTGGATTTAGTAAATCAATATTGAAATCTCCACAAATTACTACCATTTTCTTACTAGTAATATTATTGTACAGCTCGACTAATTTATCTCTGAATGTCTCAATGCAAGTTCCTGGCGTTCTATATATACAACTTATAATTAGATTTTTTGTTTTATCTTTGTCAATCTCAACAGTAACACATTCCAAAATCCCTGGTAGTGCAAAGGACATTCCATTTACAAGCTTACACCTATACAGGTCATCAATATACAGTGCAACACCACCACCCTTTTTTTGAGATCTGTTAATGTGAAACATCTGATATCCCTCTATTGCCATCAGGGGAGCCTGCTCTTCATTAAGCCAGGTTTCAGAGACTGCAATAGCTGCACGGTGGCGCAGTGGTTTAGCACTGTGGCAGCACAGTTTTACCCTTGGCCGGGGGATTGCGGGGATCATGAGGTTGTGGGTTCGATCCCAGCCCCTGACCAACAGTGAGCTGTGTGGAGTTTGCATGTTCTCCCCGTGTTGCGTGGGTTTACTCCGGGATTTCTCCGGTTTCCTCCCGCATACCAAAAACATGTAGGTTTAGGGCGCTCGCGCACGCAGCGACCAGCAGCCGGTGGCTTGTCACCAGACTGCAAACCAAATCTACCTACGGGTACAAATAAGTAACAAAAAAAAAAAAAAAAAAATAGCTGTAGATTTTCTGTCTAGCTGTTTTAAATAGTCCTGAATCTGTGGAAAGTTTTGGTTAAGACTTCTGCTGTTGAAGTGTATTATTGATAGTTTACCATCTATTTGCACTTGACTTTTGAATTGCTTTTCAGTGTAATATTCACAATGGTTATGAATATTATTGAAAAAGTTGTTATCAGGATCAATATCATTCTCCATCTCTTGTAGTTTATGTTCAGCATAATGGCATATTTTCAGAGTTTGAGTATCCTTACTCCGTGTCAAATGACTTCCTCCAACTGGGGATAATTGATGTCTACTCAAGTCAGTCATAAGTTTTTGTTTGTTTTGCTTATTTTTTTTTAAGTACTTTGACATGGTATATCAAAAGAACTATTCTTACCGTGTGTGTGAGTATGGTTTATCATTGTCTCTTAATTTTCTTAATCAGTGTTCATCTGTATTTATCTAAGTCAGTAACATCTCTGATCATTATACTCTTTGCTTGTTCAGGTGTTCCATTTAGTTTGATCCAAACTCTACAATTTCTTGTCCATGTTGCCTGTATCTTATTTTGTCTTTTCAGCATCCGTGCTTGCCGTGCGATTTCAGCATTTGTTTTAGTTAGGTGTTCATTTAGGTAAACTTCTGTTCCCCGTAGCTTTCTGGCCTGCCTCAGTATGTCAGTCTTTACCCTTCTGTTCACAAAGCGCATCACAATTGATTTCTTTGTTTTATTATCTTTCCTGGGTAAAGCATAACAGGCTGAAATTGCATTTGCTTCTACCTTTATATCTTTACTGCCAAGGAACTGAAGCACCTGGTTTTCTAGGGAGACTGATTCACTCAGGGGAGCCTCCTCACCTCTCAGTCCTGTTGTTGCATGAGCGTATGACTGATATTTGATGTCTAGTCCACTTATAACTAGGTCATCCATACGAGAACTTTGTTCAAGATCCTCGACACGTCGCTCCAAGTCCGTAATTTTTTTGTCTTTTTTCTGAATTGTTAATTTTAAGTCTTGTACATCTTCCATTAGGCCTATTATTTTGGCTTGCTGGCTAACCATTTTGGCCACTTCTTCTGACAAGAAGTTCAGAGATTTTTTGATCTCTTCCATCTCGTCCTTCTTTGGTGGCATTTTTACTGACCTGTGGATAGTAAAAACAATCTCTGCTGGTGTCGCCGGTATCCGATCCGACCGACCTCGAGTCCAGCTGGGCCTCAGCTAGCCAACTAGCCCCCTCCGCTGCTAGTCCCGCTGCTTACCGCCGCCGTAACCGAGCTCCTGTCCAGCTCCTCCACCGAGTCCCGCCACATATCGCCGCTGCAGCCGAGCTCCGCTGAGGCCCCGGTAGATCCTCCGCTGAGCACCGCCGCCTACGGCCGTCTGCCTGGGTTGTTCCTCCGCTGAGCACCGCCGCCAACCGCCGTCTGCCTGGGTAATTCCTCCGCTGGGCCTCGCAACTGGGCTCCGACTCAGGTTATTGTCTGGCTGGGTCCCGGTGGTCCTCCACTGGTCCCCGTCTCCCACCACAGCCGCCCCCGAACTCCGATCCGGCTCACGTCTAACTGCCGCCTCGATTAGTTCCTCCGGCGAGCCCTCACCGGGGACTGAGTCGCTTCGTGTCCATGTTAGGCGGCACAACTGGCGCCAGCGTTACGCTAACTAGTGTTAGCTTAGCAAACGCTTTGGGTAAAGCGCAGCAGCGAATCACAAAGAAACGCTAGTCAGTTTACTCACAGTGGCCGGTGAAAGGCGATTAAAGAGGTATTCCAACGGAGGTGGAAATTCAGCCCGTGCGTGTGCGTCACAAGCGCCGATCGCTGTTGGTTAGTTATTTTTAATGGCAAAATCAGCAACTTTGTCTAAGCACTGGAAAAGTGTGACCATCCCGGTCGCCATCTTGCAGTTCTTCACCATGTTCTTTTATTTTTCTTCTCTCTTTTTTTTTGTTGTTGTTTTCTTTTCTTTCACTTAAAAAAAGGGTGTTGTAATAATTTTTTTCAATCTTGTCAAAAAACAAAAAAAAGGGAATATGTGATGAAAATGTAAAACAATGCAATGCTGTAATGATATGTATACCCTTTACAAAAACTTAAATAAAAAAAAATACAATTTTGTATTCACCAAAGCATATTAATAGAACTTATGTCAAGATGACTGGCTCGTTCTTTCTTCGTTTAAAAGAGAAGCTCAGGCAAACGATAATAGCTGAAGGAATTTTAAAACTGTCAACATCATGGACAAAGAGAAAGCCTGGCATCATCTCTGAATTGTAGTGGACAGTTCTCTTCCATGGGTAAGCAAGGCTGTGGCATTAAAAACTCCTTGCTTTTACATGTATTTTCACTTTGTGAATGTACTGTATTGTCCTCAGTGCAAAATGGAATTGTCCTCTAAATGCTTTCGTTGTCATGAATTGCCCGAACGGCAGGGAGGAGAGACCCAAAAGCTGAACTGATATTTATTGAAAAAACAAAAACACAAAGTCCAAAAAGTGCACCAACACAAAATCCAAACTGATATACAAGGCAAACTTATGGACTAAGCACACCAGAACAGGGGCAGTGTTCCGGTGGAGACGAGAGGAAGACAATATGGCAGTGAGGGAAGAAAATAACAATCCTTAAATAGGGCAAGAAACAAATGAACACAAACGATGGCAGGTGTGGATACCGTGAGCGGGCAGGAGGAAACAATGATTATAAACTTGGGTCAGATGGGAACAATGAGAGGGAGAAGATGGGACTGACGGCTGACAGGAGCACGGCCAAAAACAGAGCAAAAGTCTCGGAAGTGCCACTGACAGCTGCAGCCCCAGAAGAAGAGAAAACACAACAGAATATAAATATAATGAGATGACAAATAAAGGCCAGTCAACCCAAATATGTAAATACAAAAACTACAATGAATGTAAACAGGAAAATAAATCATACTAAGAAACAATACAGAATATGTGAAAACCAACCAAAGATAAAATAACAGGAATTACAATTCAAAACTATAACACTATACAATTATGAAAAAAGGAAAAAAGACTGAGCAGGGCAGAATCTCCCCGTGCTCACATTGTGACATTCGTATCATGTCTTTTATCTCGCACCCCTGTTTATTAAAAGCAATGAGAGCAAAGGCACCTATTGGTTTATTTCACATTATGCCCCAAACACTCCTATGAATAAAATTTGGTTTCATGCGGCTGTGATAGTGAAATGAACTTGGAAATGCCCATAAATGTGTCTTGTGCCTTAGGCAACTGAGGACTAACCGCAATCTTGTAATATGGCCCATAGTCTCTCCAGCATAAGATATGATAAGATAAGATAAGATAAGCCTTTATTAGTCCCACAATGGGGAAATTCCAGGATTGCAACAGCACAGGGATACCAACACTCAGAGCAACAATCAGAAGGCAAGAAAAAAAAAAAAAAAAAAAAAAGCAAGAGCAGCTAATACCAGTTCACGAAGTCCTAGATAAGCCCTCTGTACTCAGCTTCATCTCCATTGGAGATGAGGCCAACGATCGCAGAGTCATCAGAGAACTTCTGTAGATGGCAGTGTGTTGCGTTGTGTGAGAAGTCCGCAGTATAAAGAATGAACAGGAAGGGAGCCAACACCGTTCCCTGGGGGGCCCCCGTGCTACCGATGATTGTGTCGGACACACAGTCCCGGGTTCTCACAAACTGAGGCCGGTTCATGAGGTAGTCCAGGATCCATGATGACAGGTGCTGGTCCACCCCTGTGCGCAGCAGCTTGTCCTTCAGGATCATCGGTTGGATGGTGTTGAATGCACTGGAGAAGTCAAAGAACATGATCCTCACCGCATTCCCAGGCTTCTCCAGGTGGGACAGAGAATGGTGAAGGAGGAAGATCACCGCATCCTCCACCCCAATGCCATGCTGGTAGGCGAACTGGAGTGGATCCATCGCTGGTCCCACCAGGGGGCAGAGGTGAGCAAGGAGCAGTCTCTCTAGGGTCTTCATCAAGTGGGACGTCAAGGCCACCGGTCTGTAGCTGTTCAGGTCTTTGGGGTGGGAAGTTTTTGGTACAGGTACCACACAAGATGTTTTCCACAGCTGTGGTACCCTCCCCAGCTTCAGGCTCAGGTTGAAGATGTACGCCACAATCCCACACAGCTGGTCTGCACAGGACTTGAGGAGCTTTGTGCTGATGCCGTCCGGTCCCGACGCCTTCCTCGCCTTGATCTTCCTCAGCTTCGTCCTCACCTGGGTCTTGGTCAGGGTCAGGTTGGGGGGCTGTGTGTTGGGAGTGGGGGGGGGGGTGTTGGTGGAGTGGGGAGTGGGCAGCAGGACTTGATGTCTTTAGAGGCAGCAGTGGTTGTTGTGCAGTCAGGGGGGAGGGCGGTTGGTCAAACCTATTGAAAAACAGATTCAGATTGTTCGCCCACTCCCTGCCCCCTGTGGCCTGGGAGGAGGTATTCTGGAGCCCAGAGATGGTTTTAAGGTTTCTCCAGACCCCGCTGATGTCGCTCTGTTGCAGCTTGTCCTCCATCTTCTTCCTGAAGCTGTCCTTGCCTTCTCTGATCTTTCTCCTCAGCTCCCTCTGTACGGACTTCAGCATCTCCCTGTTCCCCGACCTGAAGATCCTCTTCTTCTCTCTCAGAAGTGTTTTTATCTCAGGGTTGATCCAGGGTTTGTTGTTTGAGTAACACCGTATGGTCTTGTTGGGAACGGTGTCGTCCACACAGAAGCTGAGGTAGTCCGTGAAGGTGTGAGTGAGGCCATCGATGTCCTCACCATGTGGATCACAGAGCTGCTCCCAGGCGGTGGTTTCAAAACAGCCCTTTAGAGTGTCCATTGCCTCCTCAGACCAATAACTTCACTGTGCGCATGGCCGGAGGTTGTCTGTGCACTAGTGGTTTGTACACCTTCCGGAGATGAACCAAGTTGTGATCCGATCTCCCGAGTGGGGGGAGTTGTGATGAGGTGTACACCTCCTTAGTGTTTGCGTAGAATAAGTCCAGTGTTTTATTGTCTCTAGTGTGGCATGTGACATGACTACATGACTGGGTAAACGTGGTTAGAATGGGAGATAGTGAAACATGGTTGAAATCGCCTGAGATGAGAAGAAGAGCATCTGGGTGTTCTGTCTGCAGCCTGCCGGTTACTGAATGGATGACGTCACGCGCTGTCCCAGCGTTCGCCGTCGGATTTGCATAAACAACAATGCAGATCACGTGTGAGTATTCCCTTGGGAGATATGTAGGAACAGCTAGCAACTCAATGTCTTTGCTGCAGTGTCGTTGTTCAACAGTGATACGTCCCGGTCTGCACCAGTTGTTGTTTACATTCATTATCACTCCACCGCCCCTTGCTTTGACACTGTCTGGTGTTCGGTCTGCCCGTATCATGTGGAAACCCTCCAGCTCAATGTTAGCATCTGCTGTTAGTTCAGTTAGCTACGTCTTGGAAAACAAAAGGAGAGAGCATTCCAGGTATATGCTATCGTAGCAGGAGATAGCCGCTAGCTCATCTACCTTTCCCAGTAATGACTGTACATTCCCCATGACAATAGATGGAAGGGAAGGTCTGTACCTTATATTTTTTGTCCTCTGCCTTACTCCAGCCCGGCAGCCACGGCGTTTTCGCCTCAGTTCCCTCTGTATGTCGAGTTTTTCCGTTAGCATCAGGTGGTGGTTGAGTGCTAGCAGCTCCTCCCTGCTGTTCCGTCTCCTGCTATAAACATTGGCTCCGTCCACCGGCTCAGGAGACATTTGGGACGATCTGTGTGTCCGTGATATAAATGGAATGTCCTGGGTCTTGCATGTCCTGGGTCTTCCCCGGGGGTCCTCTCCCAGTGAGTACAGATACCCAATCAGTACAGCAAGTGTGTTTTTAAAACATGTACAACAAAGTAAATACATCTTTGTTTTGTCTTTGTTATACGCTGTCATAGTTGGGCTTGAGCATAGGATCAAGCCCACACTCTTTATGTTCATTTATTGTTTTTTCTGTGATCATGTATGATTAATTTTGCATTTATTGCCCTCTGTGTTCCCATGAGTCCTGTCATTGTCTTATGTGTCATCCCTCGTCTGCTCCAGGGTCTGTGTGCATATCTGTTTACCTATTGTTCCAGCTTCTCACGTTTCCCATATCTGTAGCCACTGCCCTCTCTTTTTCACTCCTGCATTTTGCTCTATATGTTTCATTGTCACGTTTCATGTGCATCCCCTGTTGGTGTCTGTATTTATCTGTCCAGCCTCGCCTATTCTGTGCTATTCACCTGCAGCCACTTTCCTGATGCCCTTGATTATGCTCACCTGTCTTGTGTTTGTTAATTACCCCTGTCTATTTATTCTGTGAGCCATCTGTGTCTAGTGTAGTGTCGTCGGTCTATATTCCCTGTCATAATCCTAGTGTTTGTATGCTGTGAGTTTAGTTATTCATTTTATCCTTAGCTGTTTGCAGCCCTCGTGCTGTTAATTTAGTTCCCCTTATTTTTTCTGTTCATTAATAAATAGTCATGTTATGCCTAGTGATGTCAAAACCAAGGCCTCATGAAACAATGAGCATCTTTGAGACAATTGCTTCATGAGCGACACAGTGTTATGAAACATCTAATAAAGACTGCCATCTGGTGATTTACTGTCAGCCCTGCATAAGATAAGATAAGATACGATAAGATAAGCCTTTATTAGTCCCACAATGGGGAAATTCCAGGATTGTAACAGCACAGGGATAGCAACAATCAGAGCAACAATCAGAAGGCAAGAAAAAACAAGAGAAGCTAGTATACATATGTATATATATTTATATATATATATATATATATATATATATATATATATATATATATATATATATATATATATATATATATATATATATATATATATATATATATATATATATATATATATAGTATAGTAGTAGTATTGCAGTAGTATTTGGAGTAGTAGTAGTATAGTAGTATATAGCAGCTCGGCTATATATATATATATATATATATATATATATATATATATATATATATATATATATATATATATATATATATATATATATAGACACACAGTGCGGAGCATTGTGGTTGGTGGATGTGCAGCAGAAAGTCCAAGCTCTCTCTCCGTGGATGCGGCGGGCCAGCTGGATGTTTTTGGGCATGATGGTGACCCTCTTGGCGTGGATGGCGCACAGGTTGGTGTCCTCGAAAAGACCCACCAGGTAGGCCTCGCTGGCCTCCTGCAGAGCCATGACGGCGGAACTCTGGAAGCGCAGGTCGGTCTTGAAGTCCTGAGCGATCTCCCTCACCAGGCGCTGGAAGGGCAGCTTACGGATGAGCAGCTCCATGGATTTCTGGTAGCGACGGATCTCTCTCAGAGCCACGGTACCGGGCCTGTAACAGTGAGGCTTCTTCACTCCGCCGGTGGCCGGAGCGCTTTTTCGAGCAGCCTTGGTGGCCAGCTGCTTCCTGGGGGGCTTTTCCTCCAGTAGATTTACGGGCGGTCTGCTTGGTTCTTGCCATCGCTCTTTATTATTCTGTCTTATATTTCTTGCATGCCGCCTAAACTCCAGCCCGGCACCCGCGTCGTTTTCGCTTCAGTTCCCTGGTATGTCGAGTTTCTCCGTTAGCACCGGGTGGTGGTTGAGTGCTAGCTAGCTCTTCCCTGCTGTATCGTCTCCTGCTGTAAACAGTGGCTCCGTCCGCCGACGCGGGAGACCTTTGGGGCGATCTGTGTGTCCGTGATATATATATAGAGTGAAAGGTGTGCCGGATCAGAAAGTTATCACCTGATCAGAAAGAAGAAGGAAGATAAAAAGACTCAGAATTGAACCGCTGTTGCAAAAGGCAGCCAACTCGTGTGGTGCCGGAACCAGAAAGGATCTGAGTTTATTGAAAAAGGTCAATATATCACAGGTTGCACTACACTTTTTATGTCATTTTTACAGACAGGCTTGTAAAAATTCTGTCAGTTATCTATCATTTTAATTGACTTAAATTAGATCACCCTCGATATAATCTGTCAAATGATAGATAGCTTTCAGAATTTGTGCTGCTGAATGAATAGGTGCGAGCAAGGGAGTGAGAGAGTGAGTAAGCAGGTGAGTAAGCGAGAGTGAGGGAGTGATGAGTGGAGATTGTGATGTGGTGGTGGGTCGAATTTGTGTGGCGCATTGCAACTAAGAGCGCTTGCAGTGGTCCGTTGATCAGTCACTCCGGGTGGGCGTTGGTGTGTCATAGACAGAAAATGGGTTAAGCTCCTTTTGGCAAAGTAAATCTGTTTGGCACGATAAGGGAAGCAGATTTCTGTTCTGCTCACCTAGCTGCTTGACAGGATGGGGGGGTGGGGGTTACACGCAAGTTTTTTTGACACAAAATTCATTATACTTTGTTTTTGGCCAGGGAATAATGTCAATTGTAATGGCTCTGAGAGCTGCATCTCTGTATGTTTGTGTGTTGCAGCTCCACAATTTACACTCATTATTACAAATTATTATTAGTATTTAAAACTACTATGCATGCATGGCCTTGCATAACTTTACTTGCAAATGAAGTATCCTTCTAGACAAAAATCGTGGTGAGTTCATTGGGACAATTGGGGAAACGGTACTGCACAGGCCCTTTTGTGATTTTCAACCTCATATGCCTCCCCTGACCGCACTTCACTGGATTGGACATGTGCAGAAGAGGAATAGTGCGTATATTGGACGAAGGATGTTGAAGATGGAGCTGCCAGGCAAGAGGAAAAGAGGAAGACCACACAGAAGATTTGTGGATGTAATGAAGGAGGACATGGAGAGGGTTTGTGTTACAGAGGAAGATGTAAGGGATAGGGTGAGATGTAGGCAGATGATCTGCTATGACAACACCTAAAGGGAGCAGCCAACAGAAGAAGAAGAAATGGTGTCTGTCTTTCTGGCAAAACTGCCAAATAAAGCACAAACCTTTGTGCATATTGCCATAATGATTTTTTTTGTTTGTTTTGTTTTATTTTGATGATTGTTTTTCAAAATTTTCTTACTTAAAAATTAAAAATTACTTAAAAAGAAAAAAAGAATTTTTTTTTTTTCATCACTGTGCAATCTTAAAAAGAAGATAACTGTGTGAGACCAAAGGTGCTTCATCTGTAGCCTCACAGATCATCCAGGCATATTTAAAAAGCATGGGCCACATTAAATTTACTGTCAGGATTTATTAGTGAGATGGTCAAAATATACTGGAGGGCCATGTGTGGGCCTTGATTTTGACATGTGTATTCCAACATTAACCACTTGAAGGAAGTAAATAAGCCTAAGTGCTAACAATGACAACAAGGAAATAGATGAATTAGCGTGCCAGCATAGCATGTCCACTTTGGGATTGTTCAGTAATTTGTGTTCAAATAAAATGTATCTGGGACAAGATGATGCTGACTCTAATTATAATGACAACTGTTTTTTTTTCATCACCCTTACTGCTGTATGTGGTATGTGTGAATCTGCTTTTACTAATGTTTTGGGTATTGTCACCATGGGTTGAGATGCCGTCTCGGCACTGAGCCCATGTTTTCCCTCATCCCTGCCTCCCATTGAGCGGCGTCTCAGCTGGCCCCAGCTGGCAGCATTATGGACGGCTGGGGCCAATTAGTCTTCATCAGCTGGGGCGCTGCCAATGAGGATAAATAGGAGCAGCCTCGATGACTCGGGGCTGCGACATAAGCACTGCTAGGCTGAAGCCCCTTCGTCTGGTGTCAGCCTCAACTCCCCTTGCAGCATTCCTGTGTTTGTATCCCGCTGTGAGGATGTACGTCTTGCTACCCCCACGTCCGGTACGAGCTGCTTACCTCTGCGCTGTGCAACCTGTGAGTGTACCTCTGCATGAGTATCTGTGCTCTCCTCATCCCTTATCCCTTACCCAAAATAAACCATCTCGACTCACTGGCTTGTCCCTGGCTCTGATTGCCCGGCTCCCTAGAGCCGGATATGACAGTATGTCGCAGCCAGAAGAGTTGCCGGCGGCCGTGAGTCGCTGTGGAAATGTACCTTTCTGTCCGGGTGTCAGCGCTGCTAGCATGCCGTTTCCCAGGAGTCACTTCCGGCGCCAGCGCGACGAGCTGAGGTCCATCTCGGAGGCTGTCGACGGGACGTTCTTCACCCTGCACGACGCCTCCAACGCGAGACGCTGGCATCCGGGCCGTGCTGAGGAACTCCTGGACTGTCACCCTCACTCTCTGTACCATCTGGAGGACAGTGCCAGGATAGACGCTGCAGGTACACAGCGAGAGAAGCTCCACGGGGTGGATGGAAATCCCGGCAGGGAGTCGAAGTGGGCGACGTCTTTCCCCGCTTCGGAGTCCCGTTCCTGCCGCTATTCCAGTCCGGGAGTTCGCGCCAACCAGAGGACTTCCCCCGACCTGCGCCACGTCACTCGGGGTTCCCTTCTAGGAGCCGCAGCTGACAGCAGTTATGTCCGGGGTCGAGTGGCTGTCGCGAGCTCTACTGTGTTTCCTGTCACCACCTTCAGGCATGTGGCGGCGGCAGTGAGATTGATGGTGAGGACTTCAGGGCTACGAAGCTTTCCCGTGCTCGACGCCTTCCTCGTCACGATCTCCGATCTGGAGCGGCGAATCCTGGGTTTCCCCCTCGCTTCGTCCCCTGGGAGTAGTCGTCATCACATCGCCGAGTCACCTCTGCACGAACCTCGTCCGGATCCAGTTCTGGGTCATCGTCAGGACCGTTCCTCCCACGCAGCTGTCATCTCTTTGCCTCGTCAGTGTGGAGATTCTACAGCCTCGTCCCCTGAGCCTCGTTCCCCCGCTGTCATTCCTGGACATTCGGGCTGGCTCACCCCGGCTGTTTCCCCCTCCTCCTCGACGCGCTTCCTGACCGCTGTGTGTGCCTGGAATCCCGGCCTGGTGAGCTCTCTGCTGGAGACAACGCGAGCGATCCTCAGACGAATTCCCGGGGGGTCCTCCGTTATCGCCGGGCGGGGAGAGGAAGAAGCAGATTCCACTACAGCAGGCGATACTCAACCTCCAGGGGGCAGGCAAGTCATTGTTTTTTCACACCTGCTTAATGATTTGCTCTGTCACATCCCTGGAGGAGAAGTTCAGGGTTCGCAGCTCCCTGAACTCTCCCCACCTGCTGTAACCTGTATGCCTAATCCCGCATCCTCTGTGTCTCTCTCCGCCGAGCGGTCCCCGGCTCCGGGTCAACGTGGTGGGATATGGAGAGGGCCTGTGGTTCCGCAGCTACATTGCGGACGGAGGAGGGGGACTGACTGCTGCGTGGAGTCTACGCCGACGACTGAGCGTCCCCGGGTCTCCACGGAGGAGCGGTTCGGTCCGGCGGGACGAGATTCTTCTGGCTTCACGCCGAGTGGATCGTCGGCGGGGTTACCTGAGCCGGAGGAATCTCAAGCTGCGCTGACCATCGTGCTGGCTGCGGGGCCCGACGCGGCTAGATGGGAGCCGGACAACGACCTCCTGACGACGGATCCTGGATCTTCGCAGTCCTGGACGGCGTCAGAACCCGAGATCAGGCGAGTGCTCTCCTTTCTTTTCTCTTTTATCCCCGAGCACTTCAGCCTATCTCCAGGGGAGACGAGCCGGGTGCAGCCGCCCGCTGCGTCTGAGCTCGTCTCGCCGGGTTCTGGCGCTGCCGGTGATCCTGATCCCGGTTCTGTTTTCTCTTCTGAGCCTTCTTCCAGGGTCACCGGCAAGGAGTTGCTGTTCCTCGTGGTGCTGGAGGGTCCGGGTTCAACGTTGGAGGTCGGTTCTGGTGCAGTGTCCAACGTGGGTTCGCCCGAGACCCAGTCGGGGTCCAACGTGGGTTCGCCTGAGGCCCGATCGGGGTCCGACGTGGGTGCTGCCCCAGTATTGTCCAGGTCCGGTGAGGAGGTGGCCGTTTTCCTGCGGCCTGCCGCCCTCGTCATCGGCTCTCCCCTGAGCCTCTTCCACCGGGATCCGCTCTGATCCTTCGCCCGTCTCAACGGTCCTGGTGGTTGAGTGATGCGGGTCGACGACCCGACCCACAGAACTTTCGGTTCGGTGATCTGGTTCCCCCCACTGGTCTGTTTCCCTCTGGGCAGCCTGGTTCGGCTGCCGGTGGACTGGATTCCTGGGATCTGGGTCCAGAGTTCGCCGTCCGAACACTTCTCTTTCCCTGATTCGCCAGCTGGACAATGGGCGGGGAGATCTCCGGAGCCATCTCGGCCATTTTTGGACTCTGCCTGCCATTCACCTCGGGTGTCACTTTTTCTTTTGTTATTAAGGTCACTTGGGTGTAATGTCTGTCCTGTTGGTGGATGTGTATTTATAGTGCTGTGCGTTTTCCTTCCCTCGTACCCAGCATTTTATTTTTTGTACCATGTTTTTAGTCTCGTTTTTGCATTGTAGAGTTATGTTTTGTTCCCTTTCAGACCATACTCTGCAGTTGCCCATTCATTCCAGTCACTTTCATTTCTTTAGGTGACTGTGGGTATTTATATATTCATGTGTGTGGGTTTTTCTTTGCCTGCACTCAGTGTTTCTTTTTTATGCCCTGTTGGTTCATTATAGAGTCATGTGCCTTGTTTTCCGTAACACCATGCTCTGTAATTGTCCATTTGTTCCAGTCACTTTTCTTGGTGACTGTGTGTATGTACTTATATTGGTGCTGTGTATTGTGTTTTCCCTTTATTTGACCATACTCAGCATTTTTTGCCCTGTACCTTTTTGGTGGTTCTTTTTTTTTTCTTGCTCTGGGTCACGCATGGTTGGTACTCTCTGGGTAGTATGTAACCGGCGTGTTGACCCAGTTCTTCTCCCCATCTGTTCCTGGGTTAATTATTCAGTTTTGTCAGTATTGTATTTGGGTTTTTCTTTCCCGCTACCCTACATTGCCCCATTGGTGTTGTCCTTCCCTTGGCTTCTTCCCCTCCGGTCCGCCTCCCTTCCTCCCACCCTAGGTGGGGGGTGGGGGGGGGGCTGGGATGTTCCTGGTCGTTCAGGAGCCCGACCTTGAGGGAGGGGCTCTGTCACCATGGGTTGAGATGCCGTCTCGGCACTGAGCCCATGTTTTCCCTCATCCCTGCCTCCCATTGAGCGGCGTCTCAGCTGGCCCCAGCTGGCAGCATTATGGACGGCTGGGGCCAATTAGTCTTCATCAGCTGGGGCGCTGCCAATGAGGATAAATAGGAGCAGCCTCGATGACTCGGGGCTGCGACATAAGCACTGCTAGGCTGAAGCCCCTTCGTCTGGTGTCAGCCTCAACTCCCCTTGCAGCATTCCTGTGTTTGTATCCCGCTGTGAGGATGTACGTCTTGCTACCCCCACGTCCGGTACGAGCTGCTTACCTCTGCGCTGTGCAACCTGTGAGTGTACCTCTGCATGAGTATCTGTGCTCTCCTCATCCCTTATCCCTTACCCAAAATAAACCATCTCGACTCACTGGCTTGTCCCTGGCTCTGATTGCCCGGCTCCCTAGAGCCGGATATGACAGGTATAAGCGCACATCAAACTTGTCCAAGAAATATCTATAAAGTTCACTTGATTATGAGGAAAAGTACAATATCCCCTGCGAGGTCTATGTTCCCCTGTATCCCCTGCAGGACTCAAGTTCAATAATTTTTTATTTTGTGGTGAACACAACCCAGCTTAGGGGCTAAACATAAAGGCAAGCAAGACAGGCTTAACGCAAGGATAAAGTAATGGAGTAAACTTACAAGGCAAGGCAGGAAAGGGCATAGCAGAAGAGTGTAATCACGCCGGCATTGACAATAGGACACCGTGCAGGACAATGACAAAGAATATATAGACCACTGAGTTATCAAGACAATACGGGACAGGTGGGGACACTAATCAGGCTAACAGAGGACGTGAGGGAAAAACAGGGTCAACAGATACGGTAAACAGGACGAACTGGGATGTATGGGTAAACAAAGACAAGGGATACACACAAGAACACAAACACAGGTCCAGGGGGAACATGACCAAGACAACAACACAGAGGAGCAGGACTACAACTGACGCAGGGACACAAAGACCATGACAATAATAACAAACATGCAGGACAAAGGACAAGGCAGGAATGCTTAATGTTGAACATAACTAGAACTATGATAATAATAATAAACATAAAGACCAAACAATACTAAAACTAAGGCATGAATAAACAACCGAGGACATGGCAACACTGACAAGCAAACCTAGGCTGAGGCAGGGAAAACTGAACTTCCTACGGGCTCAGGGCAAAGGACATGGGCTGGATCCATGTCCGGGTGACAAAAAAATACACAAACAATGAATCAAGGCGAGGACATTGGCCAAACACACTACCTGACATGTAGCGTCAGTGACTGTAACTACACTGCTGTGTAACTCCCCTGAACCTCTCCTCATCCATTCCATTGTTACTCTCAGGCAGAGCAAATGTATTGCTTGTTTTTCTGTGTGTGTGCCTGTTAAAAGGGGATGGGGGATCACAGCAGTTTCCTTTTTTAAGATGATATCACCACTGTGTCTGACATCTGTGTAATGGGAGTGTCCAGGCTGTGGATGGAGAGCAAGGGGAACCATGACATAGTGTCAGATTTTTTATAGAGCAATTCCTGCATACAAAGAGAGGGAGAGAAAGAGATAAAGACAGAGTTAGAGAGAGGTTTGGATAGAGTGAGAATCAATGGGTAAGAACGAGCAAGATGGAGATAACATCCTCCCATTTTATGGTGAGACTGGCAGATACATGGCAGCTTTCCTATCTGCCATTTCACTCAACCATCTCATTCTCCCTGTCAAGTAAAGCCACGGTGGGACAGTGACAGCGATGGCAGCACTTTATAGAAATTTCATTCACATTACCATCATTGCAATGAACATTTGTGCTGTTAGAATAGTAAAAAAAATAGTAAAATAATCTAATATAAAAGTAAAATAACTAAGCACACTGAACCTTGGTGAACCGACATTAGATTATGAGTAGATTCAGTTATCTTTGTTTGAACAACCAGACATTCTGTAGGATGTGCAAACATGGAATTGTGAGGAGGTTGGATTAATACAGACACACTCAATGATCAACAAGAACAAAAAATGTGGAAATGCCATCTTTAGCAAATGCCTCAGCGAGGGAGTTTCACCGATCCGCTACACACTGTACATCAAGGAAACAAAACGCTTTGTCATGAGTACATTTAAGTATTTTAATGTACTGAATAAAATGGAAAATTCTGTTTTTGCACTGAAATCTGTCCTGTGAGAATATGTCACCTTATTGCTTTGCCTGCATAATAATAAATTCAAACATCATAATAACTGTTTTTGCTGGGAACTGTTTTCTCAAATGAATCTGGAAACATATTCTTATTTTTTCACATTATTTTTTTATAAGGACTTTTATCTATGTTAAAAGGAAGCAAACCTAATGGAAAATGCCGTAAAGTCACAAACTCATAAACTGATTTGGCCCACAGCAAACAAATTTGCTTGAAAACAGCTTTTGAAGTTGGTGGGCTGGTCATGTCAAATGTACGTTCATAAACAACAATAATTAAGATATGTAGTCATAATGTAATATTCCAAATTTGAAATAACACTCAAACATTATGCACCATATAGAAATAAGCCTTCTCACAAAGACTGTTCAGGTTCAGGTTCAGGTTACTTTATTTGTACCCGTAGGTAGATTTGTTTTGCAGTCTGGTGACATCCATATTTACAAGCCACAAATTACATTCAACATAGACACAAACACAGGCACACATGAGGCTGACTATAAACATGATAAAAATTCTCAAGTCTCCATCAATCAGGGTATAAAGACAAAGAGATGAGAGAAAAACCAGAGGTAAGAGAGAAGGGTCATATTAAAGAGTTAAAAACTAGTCAAAGAGGTTAAAAACTCAAAGGTCTAAAACCCAATAAAGTATTTAGAACCCAAATAACATCCTACAAAAATAAGTAAATATAAAATGGAGTTAATAAATAGGTACCTAAATTATGTGCAATATATTGTTACAACTTGTTCAACTCTTTGACAGCAGCAGGAACAAAGCTGTTTTTGTAGTGCTGGGTTTTACTTTTTGGGACAGCAAACCTCCGTCTTGAGGGAAGAAGCTGAAAGTTGCAGTAAAAAGGGTGGGAGTCATCATTTAAAATGGAGGTAGCCATCCTCTGTACTTGTCTGGTGTACAGGGATGTCAGGCTCAGCTGTGACTCACCAAGAAAACGACTGGACCATCTAACTACCTGATCCAAGGATTTCCTCTGTTTCAGTTTTATCTGACCAAACCATGACACTAAAGAAAAGGATAAAACAGATTCAATAAAAGCCCGATAAAACATTGTCATTATGGTTCGGTCAATTTGGAAACGTGCAAGTTTTCTCAAGCAATGCAAATGTTGCTGACCTTTTTTGCACACCCTTTCACAGTTCTCTTCAAACTTTAAATTACTATCAATAATTATCCCAAGATATTTGTAGGATTGTACACATTCGATGGTCTGGCCTTTTAGTACAGTGACTTTGTGCCTGGGAGTTTTCCTCCTAAAGTCAATAATCATGTCTTTAGTTTTTGTCGTATTCAGCTGCAGGTAGGAATCCTCACACCAGTGAACAAAATCATCAACTACTGGGCCGTGGCCACTCTCACCATCCTGGAGGAGACTGACAATGTCACAGCCCGCTCACGCCTGTCATCCACCCCAGCTGAGCGCACACCTGCACCTCATCAGGCCGTGCCTATTTAGCCAGCTCTGCCCAGGCCGAACCTGGAGTCGTCAGCTCTCCTCCTTGTGATGTTCTACATTCGCCTACTACTACGGCCAGCACTCCTCTCATCCTTCGCACGTAAGGTCATCCACTCACCTGCTCTCTCAGTTCATCCCCTGTGCACATGTGGACCTTCCTGGCGGTGGCACTCCTTCCTCATCATCGTACCACTCCTACCCTCGACTCGTGGAGCTGATCAGAGCGCTGTCTCCCAGGTGTGAGCTGGTCTTGCCAACGTCAGTCACCAAATCCCTGCAAGTAAGCCACACTCATTACTCATCATATCCTTGTGTGTGTTCATCTCACCCTTGTCCTCTGCTTGTCCTTAGGGTTGCCTGGCTGTACGGTTTTCTGGTCCGTCCTCGACGCTCCTGTCCCTAACAAGACATTCACATCCCACACTCACGCATTCCTTCACACCTGTTTGTTAATAAAGACTCTGAAATCTCACTCGAGCCTGCGTGTGCGTTCCCTGGGCTAGCCAAACATGTCAGACAATAACTGAGTCATCAGCATACTTTATAATGTGTCTGTTGTCATGTCTGCTCCGACACATGTTTGTGTACAGGATGAAGAGTAGTGGTGACAACACACACCCCTGAGGAGAGCCAGTAGAAGAGCACTTTAGGTCAGACAATGTACCATTGACCCTTACTCTCTGCGTCCTGTTGGTTAAGAAATCCAGAATCCAACCCACCAGATTATTGCTCAAATCAAATTGTTGCAGGAGCCTTTCAACTAAAATATGAGGTTGGATTGTATTAAAGGCAGAGGAAAAGTCCACAAATAAAAGCCTGGCGTGTGTCCCATTAAAATCCAGATGTTTAAAAAGCATGTTAAACAGAGTGATAGTGGCATCCTCCACTCCTCTGTGAGGCCTATAGGCAAACTGCAGAGGATCCAATGCATGCTCAGTCTGCTTTAGGACCTCACATCTGACCAGTTTTTCAAAAATTTTCATTAAAATTAAAGTCAAAGCAACTGGTCTAAAGTCGTTTACCATTTTAGGACAGCTGGATTTTGGAACGGGAACAACCATGGCTTCTTTCCAGATTAGAAAGAAACGGCATTAGATTGGGATCGTCACTTCCTTGTGGTAACGTATCGTCACTTCCTGTTTTGCTGTCTGCCTGTGTGGTTTGCTCTCCAGCTCTCTAGCCACTAGCTATGGCTACTACCTCTCTTTCCTCTCCTCTGGTGTGCTCTCTCTGTCAGATGTTTAGCTACACCTCTGCCTCTTTTAGTGATAACGGTAAATGTAATAAATGTTGTCTTTTTGAGGCGCTCGAGGCGAGGTTGTCTGATTTGGAATCCCGGCTCCGCTGCATTGAAACACCGTCTGCGCCAGTTAATCTCGACGGACGCCCATTAGCTGCAGCGAAGCTAGCTAGCTTAGGCCCCCCTATCAGTGGTTCCCCGGCTCTCCTCAGCAGCGAGGAGACTGGGTGGGTGACGGTGAGAAGGAAGCCTAGTCGCAAAGCCCCGGTACACCACCAACCTGTTCACGTTTCTAATCGTTTTTCCCCACTCAGCGACACACCCGCTGAGGAAAAAACTCTGATCATTGGCGACTCTGTAGTCAGAAACGTGAACCTAGAGACTCCAGCGGTCATAGTCCAATGTATTCCTGGGGCCAGAGCAGGCGACATCGAGTCAAATTTGAAAATGCTGGCTAAAAGTAACTGTAAATATTCCACAATTGTTATTCACGCCGGCATTAATGACATCCGTCTCCGGCAGTCGGAAGTCACGAAACTTAATATAGAATCGGTGTGTGAGTTTGCAAAAACGATGTCTGCCACTGTAGTATTCTCTGGACCCCTCCCCAATCTGACCAGTGATGACATGTTTAGTCGCTCGTCATCCTTGAACCGCTGGCTGTCTGTGTGGTGTCCTAAAAATGACGTGGGCTACATTGACAATTGGAGCTCTTTTTGGGGAAAACCTGGTCTTATGAGACGAGACAGCATTCATCCCACTTTGGATGGTGCTTCTCATTTATCTAACAATCTGGCATCTTTTTTATCCAAATTTCCAAAACCCTGACTACTCAGAGTTGGGACCAGGAAGCAGAGTCTCAGTCTTACACGCCTCTCTGCAGCTCCTCTTCATCCGCCACCCCTCAACTTAGCCCCTGTCTTCCCCATCAGAGAATCATTGTCTGCTCCCTCCAAAGTGAATAAAAATATAATGTATAAGCATCCCAAAGTGATAAAGCAAAATATTGGTAAAACTCAAATTAAACATAAAGCCTCTAAATTGAATGATTTGGCCTCTGTTCCTCCTCATAATTTAAAAATTAAATGTGGTTTGTTAAATATTAGGTCTCTAACTCCCAAGTCTCTGTTAGTCCATGATCTGTTAATTGATCATCAGATTGATTTAATTTCCCTTACAGAGACTTGGTTAGGACAAGAGGATTATGTTGGTTTAAATGAATCAACCCCCTCTGGTTATTTAAACTGTCAAAATCCCAGAAGTTCTGGTCGTGGAGGAGGAGTAGCAACAATTTATCATTCCAAATTACTAGTTAATGTAAAGCAAAAAACATGTTATAATTCCTTTGAGGGCCTGGTCCTCAGTATTGGGCACTTTAGCAATTTCAGGTTAAACCCAATTTTATTTGCCATTGTTTATCGTCCCCCATCAACCTATTCAGAATTTTTATCCGAATTTGCTGATTTCTTAGCTGATTTAGTGTTGAAATCTGATAGAATAATTATAGTAGGGGACTTTAATATACATGTGGATGTAGATAGTGACTGCCTTAATGTGGCTTTTAATTCAATATTAGACTCAATTGGGTTTTCTCAGAAAGTAGGAAATTCTACTCATTACCTCCACCATACATTGGACCTTGTTCTGACATATGGCATAGAAATAGAAAATCTTGTAGTGTCTCCTCATAACCCTGTACTGTCAGACCATTGTCTGTTAACCTTTGATTTTACTATTTCTGACTATTTGGCTCCTAAAGAAAAATATTATCACAGTAGATGCCTCTCAGATGATGCTGTTTCCAAATTTATGCAGATTGTTTCCTCTATGCCATGTGTCAACACAACGGAAATAAGCTATAGACAGCTTGCTCCTTCTGTAATTGATAACATGGTGGATAGTGTTTCAGCTTCTCTGCATCAGGCTCTAGACTTGGTGGCCCCCTTAAAAAAGAAAAAGTCTAATCAGAGATTTTTAACTCCTTGGTTCAACACAGAAACTCGTAGCTTAAAACAGAAGACTCGTCAATTAGAAAGAAAATGGCGCTCTACTAATTTAGATGAAATCTATTTAGCTTGGAGAAATCAGCTTTTAATTTATAAAAAATCTCTTAGAAAAGCTAGAACGAGTTATTACTCTGCATTAATAGAAGAGAACAAGAATAATCCCAGGTTTCTTTTCAGTACTGTAGCCAGGTTGACAAAGAGTCAGGACTCTGTCAATCCTAGCATCCCCTTAGAACTTACTAGTCAGGACTTTATGAACTTTTTCAATAATAAAATTTCATCCATCAGAGATAAAATCAATCAGATTCTTCCCACAGTTAACTTAAATACTGTAACTACTACAACTCCTTCTATTGATGTCTGTCTTGATGAGTTTACTCCAATCGACCTTTGTGAGTTAGACAAAGTAGTTTCCTCATCCAAACCTTCAACTTGTCTTTTAGATCCTATTCCTACCAGGTTATTTAAAGAAGTCTTCCCACTTATTGGTAGCTTTATTCTTCATATAATCAATTCTTCATTAACTTTAGGCCATGTACCGCAGGCTTTTAAAACGGCTGTAATTAAACCCTTACTCAAAAAGCCAACTCTAGATCCAGGAGCTTTAGCTAACTATAGACCAATCTCTAATCTCCCTTTCATTTCAAAAATCTTAGGAAGAGTTGTTGCTACGCAATTATTTGACCACCTGCAGGGAAATGGTTTACTTGAAGAGTTTCAATCTGGGTTTAGAATCCATCATAGTACTGAAACAGCCTTAGCGAAGGTCACTAATGACTTCCTCATTGCATCTGATAATGGACTAGTTTCTGTACTTGTCCTTTTAGATCTTAGTGCAGCTTTTGATACTATTGATCATAATATTCTACATGATAGATTAGAACACTATGTTGGACTTAATGGAACTCCGTTGCAGTGGTTTAGATCTTATTTATCTGATAGGTTCCAGTTTGTTCATGTAAATGATGAGTTTTCTTTCAGCTCAAAGCTTAGTCATGGAGTTCCACAGGGATCTGTGCTAGGCCCTACTCTTTTTAGTTTATATATGCTTCCGTTAGGCAACATTATTAGAAAGCACTGTATACATTTTCATTGTTATGCAGATGACAGGTACTAGAAAGAGAGATCATATCTCTCCGGTTCTGGCCTCCCTTCATTGGCTTCCCATAGAGTTTAGAATTAAGTTTAAAATCCTTCTTCTCACTTACAAAGCTCTAAACAATCAGGCTCCTTTTTATTTAAAAGATCTGATACTACCGTATTATCCTAACAGAGCACTACGCTCTCAAAATGCAGGATTACTTGTAATACCTAGAATCTCCAAAAGTACAATGGGAGGCAGAGCCTTCAGTTATCAAGCTCCTCTCCTGTGGAATCAGCTGCCAATCTGGATTCGGGAGTCAGACTCGATCTCTGTTTTTAAGAATAGGGCTAAAACCTACCTTTTTGATATAGCCTACAATTAGGGAGGGATCATGTGTTTCTGAACCCTCCCTTAGTTATGCTGCTAATAGGTTTAGTCAGCCGGGGGACCTCCAGTAATGCACTGGGCCTCACTCCTTTCCTCACTCTCTATGAAATATTTTTTTTTTGCTAGTCATTAACATTTGTTTGTTCTCTCCCATAGATTGAGTCCCTATCGTGCTGTTTGCTCTCTACATGTCTGTTCTTTTCCTCTTCTCTATCCCCTCACCCCCCAGCCAGTCGCAGCAGATGACTGCCCCTCCCTGAGCCTGGTTCTGCTGGAGGTTTCTTCCTGTTAAAAGGGAGTTTTTCCTCTCCACCGTCGCCAAGTGCTTGCTCACAGGGGATCACCTGATTGCTGGGGTCTTTCTGCAACTGTGGGGGTCCCCCCTACAGTTGATAGTGCTATGAGATGACTGTTGTTGTGAAATGGCGCTATATAAATAAATAAATAAAGTTGAATCTTAGGCACATGTTGTGTCTGTAAGGACTTATTGAAAATGTAATGAAATATAGGACTCAGTTCATGTGCACAGGACTTTACCAAGCGCCAACATATATTATCAGGGCCCTGACTTTTGTTCACTTTTACAGCGCAGAACTCCCTTTTAACAAACTGCACCTCAATATTAAAGTGCTGATTGTCTTTGAGTTTCTGTTTCAAATCTTGGGTTTCTGTGCTAAAATCAAAGGAGTCAAAACGCACATAAAAACAATTAAGAGCATTAGCCAGCTCTGTGTCTGAATTAAAAACATCTAAAAACACACGATTGCTGCGTTCTGTGTTCTGAAGGCCTGCAATAGTTTTCATACTGTCCCAGGCTGAACCAAGTTTCTTTGTTGCCATCTTGCTTTCCAACTCAGATTTATAATTCTGTTTTGCTCTTAAAATTTCAGCCTTCAGCTCTTTTGTGGCAACCTGTAGCTCAGAAACAGACCCCTGTTTAAAGACAAGTGCTTTCCACTGTAAGCAGGATTTAACTGATTTTGTAACCCATGGCTTATTGTTGGGATATATTTTGACACGTTTACGTGGAACGATCATATTTTTACAGAAAGCCATGTATGAGCATGTGACATCCACCAAAGAGTCCAAATCATCCCCGCAGGACAGTGTGAACATCTCCCAGTCTGTACAGTTAAAGCATTCCTGGAGGCTGTGCACTGAATCCTCTGTCCACACATCAATGTCTCAATGTCTCAATGTCATCAATGTGGCTGTCATGGCGGCCGCTGGGCTGTCATCATCATCATCATCACCACCAGCTGCGCGCACACCGGCAGGTGCCAATCAGCGGTCTTTAAAGGCCAGAATCACCGACGGCTCGGCACGGAGTTGTCTGTCGCCTTTGCCCTGTAATGAGCCAAGATCACGACCTCAAGCCAAGTCAAGGACTACACGTCAGGACCGGCCACGTAAGAAATCTCTACACTCATCTTCTCCTAGCCTTCTCCCCTGTGCACAGGTGGACCTCCCTGGCGGCGGACAAACTACCCCAGCTGACGGGGTATCACCTCATCCTCCTCGGAGTTCCTCCTCACCCCCGCTACAGCGGGCACCACGAGCACCACGTGGCACGGGCACTCGGAGCTAGCAGAACACATCCTGTGGCACATGCAAGGTTGCCAGGTCGCCATCAGAAACGCTCAGCTCCTGTGACCAGACATCCACACACTCACTCACTCACTCACTACACTCACTAATTATCAATAAAGAATAATTGTCTATGTCTACTCATGTCAGCGTCTGTCTCCTGGGTCCTGAAACATGTCAGTACGACTCCGTCAAGTTGACCCAGCGGACAGTGTGCTGTCGCGCAGACTAAACACCCTTAGCGCTCGGGTAGACATGATAGCACATCAACAGACGGTTATTCTCAACCAGCTCACTCAAATTAACAACCGGCTGGATCGTCTGGAAGGACACCAGACGTTTCCCCCGGCCACCGGGGTTTTTTCAACCCCTGCAGGCATATCTCCTAGCCAAGCTAATGTACCACCTACACCTCGCCTCACGCCCGTGCCTACCCCCGCCCGCTTCAGCGGAAAACTTGGGGAAGCACGAGGATTCATACTACAGTGTGAATCAGTGTTCCTCCGCGTCCCGGGGGACTTCGCCACAGACTCAAGTAAAATAGGATATATCATCAACCTGTTGTGGGGTAGAGCCTTCGACTGGGCCTATACAGTTATGGCTAAACCGGGTTATCCTGTTTTAACTTACCAGCAGTTCTTGGCAGAGTTTATGGATGTGTTTGATCATACGGACAGGGGTGCAGTGTTAACAGAGCGGCTGCTGAGTCTGCAGCAGGGCAGTAGATCCACCGCTGATTACGCCATTGACTTCCGGGTCCTAGCCGCTGAGATTGGGTGGGGGGAGCCATCGCTTTGTGTTATTTTCCTCCGCAGTCTCAACTCTTGAGTTGAAGGACGAGCTAGCAGCACGGGATAAACCAGACAAATTAGGGGAGTTAATTGCCCTCACCATTAGCCTGGATAGCAGATTAAAGGAGCGAGCGGCCGAACGGCGGACAGCTCCCCGTTTGAGTAAACCCTGCCCTCGATCCACTAGCTCTCCCCTTCTCGCTCTACCCTCGTCAGAGGAACTTCCGGAACAAGAGGCTATGATTATAGGGCAATCGGGAGTGTCAGCGGCTGAGAGACAGCGCCGCAGGGATCTGGGCCTTTGTTTCTATTGTGGCAATGGGTCTCATGGGGTTGCTGAATGCCCGAATCGGTTAAAAGGGGTGGTCCATGGATCACAGTAGGGGGATTCACGGACAAGAATCAAAGAAAACCCCTCACTAGTTGCTGCATCCCTATTAGGCTACTACACAAGCATAAGGAACACTCCACACATGCCTTAGTTGACTCTGGAGCTGAGCAAAATTTTATCTCCAGAGACCTGGCATCCCAGATGGGCCTCAGCTGTCAACCTCTAAGTCCTCCTGTTAATCTCGTCACCCTGTCCAAGGCGTCACTGACTACTGTTTCCCATCAGACTGCCCCTGTGTCAGTGATCGTCTCTGGAAATCACAGAGAGGAAATTAGGTTCCTAATCCTGCCCATCTCCTCCTCACCCGTCATCCTGGGGTACCCCTGGCTTCGGCTTCATAACCCCACCTTTGACTGGCAAGCTGGAAGTATTACAGCGTGGAGTTCGTTCTGTCTGAGTGCCTGCCTTCAATCTGCGGTGTGTGCCCCTTCGGTCACGGTGCCTCTACCTTCGACGCCACCCCCGGATCTGTCCAAGGTACCAGAAGTCTACCACAACCTGGGGTCAGTATTCAGCAAGTCACGGGCGCTGTCTCTACCCCCCCCCCCCCCACCGGCCGTATGACTGTGCGATCAATCTCAAGGCAGGGGCCCCTCTTCCTGCGAGCTGCCTGTACAGCCTGTCTGCCCCGGAGCGCGAGGCCATGGATACCTATATTAAGGAGTCTCTGGCCTCTGGTATCATCCGCCCGTCGTCCTCGGCCGTGGGTGCTGGGTTCTTCTTCATTGGGAAGAAGGACAGTTCGTTACGCCCCTGCATCGACTTCCGGGGTCTCAACGAGATCACGGTCAAGGATAAATATACTCTGCCCTTGATGAACACCACCTTTGACTCCCTCCAGGGGGCGTCCTGGTTTACCAAGTTGGATCTCCGGAACGCCTATCACCTGGTGCGCATCAGAGAAGGTGATGAGTGGAAGACGCTTTCCGGACCCCAAGCAGACATTTCGAATACCTAGTGATGCCGTTTGGGTTAACCAACGCTCTGGCCGTCTTCCAGCGATTGATAAATGACGTTCTTCGGGACTTCCTCAACTCCTTCGTGTTTGTGTACCTAGACGACATACTCATCTTCTCACGCACGTTGGAGGAGCACCAGGTGCATGTTCGGCGGGTCTTGAAGCGCCTCCTGGAGAACCAGCTGTTCGTCAAGGCAGAGAAGTGTGAGTTTCACACTGACCCGACCTCTTTCCTTGGGTTCATCATCGCCTGGAATCAGGTGCTCCCCGATCTGGCCAAGGTCAAGGCGGTGGTGGATTGGCCCACGCCGACGTCCAGGAAACAATTACAGGGTTTCCTGGGCTTCGCCAATTTCTACCGTCGGTTTGTGCCCAACTTCGGGAATATCACCCGCCCTTTGACTGCTCTCACTTCCCCTAAAAGCCCTTTTTGCTGGAGTGAGGAGGCTGCCAGGGTGTTTGAAAAACTTAAGGAGGAGTTCGCCTCGGCCCGTGTACTGACCCAGGTGGACCCGGAGCTGCAGTGCCTGGTGGAGGTGGACACTTCGGATTCAGGGGTGGGGGCTGTTCTCTCACAGTGTTCTCCAGTGGATGGCAAAATTCGACCGTGTGCCTACTTCTCCCATCGCCTGACGCCTGCAGAGAGGAACTACTGCATAGGAGACAGGGAGCTGTTGGCGGTGAAGCTCGCCTCGGAGGAGTGGAGACACTGGCTGGAGGGGGCTGCCCAACCATTCGTCATGTGGACTGACCACCGCAACCTGGAGTACCTTAGGACGGCTAAGCGTTTGAACGCATGCCAGGCTCGCTGGTCTCTCTTCTTCGGCCGCTTTAACTTTACCATCACCTATCGGCCGGGGAGCAAGAACGGTAAGCCTGATGCCCTCTCGCGGCAGTTCGATGCACTGTCCACCGAAGATCAGGAAGCAACCATCCTACCGTCCTCTTGTGTGGTGGGTGCCTTGTCCTGGGATATTTGCAAGAGGGTCCGAAGAGTGCAGAAGACGGAGCCAGATCCGGGTGGGGGTCCCTGGGGTCGCTTGTTTGTTCCCCACTCTATTCGGGGCCAAGTAATTGAGTGGGGCCATGCGTCCAAACTGGCGTGCCATCCGGGAGTGGGTCAGACTGTTGATCTCCTCCAGAGGACCTTCTGGTGGCCAGGGCTGAGAAAGGATGTCCTCAGTTATGTCCGGGCTTGTGCTCAATGCGCCACTGGGAAAACATCATCATCCCCCCCGGCGGGTCTGCTTGCCCGTTCCTTCTCGCCCCTGGTCCCATGTTGCCATGGACTTTGTGACCGGCCTGCCCCCCTCTGATAACTTTACCACTGTGTTGACGATTGTGGACCATTTTTCTAAGGCTGCCCATTTTGTGCCCCTCCGGGGGCTGCCTTCGGTGCAGGAGACGGCAGACCTTCTTGTCCAACATGTGGTCCGTATTCACGGCATCCCCGCTGATATTGTGTCAGACTGGGGGCCACAGTTTGTTTCCCAAGTTTGGAAGGCGTTCTGCGCAGCATTAGGGGCCACAGCCAGCCTCTCTTCTGGGTATCATCCACAGAGCAACGGCCAGTGTGAGCGGGCAAATCAGGAGCTGGAGGCTGCACTGCGTTGTGTCATCTCCTCCTGTTCTTCTTCGTGGAGCAAGTATCTACCTTGGATTGAGTACGTCCATAACACCACGGTCTCCTCGGCTACGGGGATTTCCCCCTTTAAGGCGTCTCTGGGATTTGATCCACCACTGTTTCTGGAGGAGGAGAAGGAGGTAGCAGTCCCTTCAGTACAGACCCATGTCAGGCGTTGTCGGCGGGTCTGGTCCATCGCTCGCAGGGCCCTTCTGAGAACCACTGAACGCAACATCCAGGTGGCCAACCGCCATAGGAGACCCGCCCCGGACTATAAGGTGGGTCAAAAGGTCTGGTTGTCTACTTGGAACATTGGTGTGCCGGCTGAGAAGCGCAAGCTAACTAAGTGCTTCATCGGTCCCTACACAATCTCTCGTATTGTCAATCCTGTATCTGTGCATCTGTCTCTCCCCCCTTCCATGCACATCTGCCCCACCTTTCATGTCTCCCAGGTCAAGCTGTACATCTCTGACCCCTTGTGCCCCCCCCCCCCCCGAGGATGATCGATGGCCATCCAGCCTGGGGGGTGACTGCCATCCTGGACGTCCGCCGGCGGGGCCGAGGTCTTCAGTATTTGATGGACTGAGAGGGGTTTGGTCCTGAACATCGCTCTTGGATTCGCCCAGCGTTGATCCTCGACAAGCAGTTGATCCGCGATTTCCATCGGGCGAATCCAGGTAGAATTGGGCAGGTGCCTGGAGGCACCTCTAGAGGGGGGAGTACTGTCATGGCGGCCGCTGGGCCGTCATCATCATCATCATCACCACCAGCTGCGCGCACACCGGCAGGTGCCAATCAGCGGTCTTTAAAGGCCAGAATCACCGACGGCTCGGCACGGAGTCGTCTGTTGCCTTTGCCCTGCAATGAGCCAAGATCACGACCTCAAGCCAAGTCAAGGACTACACGTCAGGACCAGCCACGTAAGAAATCTCTACACTCATCTTCTCCTAGCCTTCTCCCCTGTGCACAGGTGGACCTCCCTGGTGGCGGACAAACTACCCCAGCTGACGGGGTATCACCTCATCCTCCTCAGAGTTCCTCCTCACCCCCGCTACAGCGGGCACGACGAGCACCACGTGGCACGGGCACTCGGAGCCAGCAGAACACATCCTGTGGCACATGCAAGGTTGCCAGGTCGCCATCAGAAATACTCAGCTCCTGTGACCAGACATCCACACACTCACTCACTCACTCACTACGCTCACTAATTATCAATAAAGAATAATTGTCTATATCTACTCGTGTCAGCGTCTGTCTCCTGGGTCCCGCAACATGTCAGTGGCAAATATATTCCCAAGTCAGCAGCTAGGGCAAAAGCAGTTATTTATGTTTTCTGGATAGCTTATAGGAAACTCATACAGAATGACAAACAATATGTTGATTTGGAAGAAAAAATGTTAATACACAGGAAAATAGCT
Organism: Pholidichthys leucotaenia; assembly: GCA_020510985.1. Lineage (NCBI taxonomy): Eukaryota > Metazoa > Chordata > Actinopteri > Cichliformes > Pholidichthyidae > Pholidichthys > Pholidichthys leucotaenia. The sequence continues at coordinate 244,512,684 of CM035845.1, read as the reverse complement.
AAGAGATGGGCCTGGCAACTAATCTGCACCTCAGCTTTCTACATCAACCAAGTAGCTAAGGTATATCCATACCATAACCATAACCTTGGCACAAAAAAATGTGTATTGAATTCCAAAAGGAAGAGAAGTGCAAATACACAAGAGATGGTGAACAGAGATGGGACCAGATGCAAACTCTACCCATTCACCATTCCCATGTGGGCCCCACCATATGAGGATGGACTGAAAAGATCATAATCTTAGAAGTTCATAGTGGTCAAATTTGACCGAATGTAGTTTATTTTTCAACTGCAGGGATCCAAGCACTGCAACACCAATGGAAGAATTGTGTGCACCGAAGGGGGGACTACACCAGGTTCCAAATTATTATGCAAATAGGACTAGTGTCATAAACATTACATTTTTTTTTCAATTAAACTCATGGATGGTATTGTGTCTCAGGGTTCTTTGGATCACTGATATCAATCTCAGACACCTGTCATAATTAGTTTTCCAGGTGAGTCCAGTTAAAGGAAAACTACTTAAGAAGGATGTTCCACATTATTAAGCATGCCACAGGTTTCAAGCAATATGGGAAAGAAAAAGGATCTCTCTGCTGCTGAAAAGAATCAAATAGTGCAATGCCTTGGACAAGGTATGGAAACATCAGATATTTTACAAAAACTTAAACGTGATCATTGTACTGTGAAGAAATTTGTGGCTGATTCACAGATGGGTTCATGCAGATAAAGGCATAATGAGTGAGGTTTCTGCCAGACAAATTCATCAGATTAAGAGAGGAGCTGCAAAAATGCCATTATAGAGCAACAAACAGGTATCTGAAGTTGCTGGTGCCTCTGGAGTCCCACGAACCTCAAGGTGTAGGATCCTCCAGAGGTTTGCAGTTGTGCATAAACCTACTATTCGGCAACCCCTAACCAATGCTCACAAGCAAAAATGGTTGCATTGGGCCCAGAAATACATGGAGACTAATTTTCAAACAGTCTTATTTACTGATGAGTGCTGTTCAACCCTGGATGGTCCAGATGGATGGAATAGTGGATGGCTGGTGGATGGCCACCGTGTCCCAAGAAGGCTGTGACATCACAAAGGAGGTGGCAGAGTCATGTTTTTGGCCAGAATAATGGGGAGAGAGCTGGTAGGCCCCTTTAGGGTCCCTGACAGTATGAAAATGACCTTGGCAAAGTACATATAGAGTTCCTGACTGACCATTTTCTTCAATGGTACAAAAAGAAGAACTGTGCCTTCCATAGCAAAATTATCATGCATGACAATGCACCATCTCATGCTGCAAAGAATACCTCTGTGTCATTGGCTGCTATGGGCATAAAAGCAGCGAAACTCATGGTGTGGCCCCCATCTTCCCCTGACCTCAACCCTACTGAGAACCTTTGGAGCATCCTCATGCAAAAGATCTATGAGGGTGGAAGGCAGGTCACATCAAAACAGTAGCTGTGACAGGCTATTCTGACATCTTGCAAAGAAATTCAGGCAGAAACTGTCCAAAAACTCACAAGTTCAATGGATGCAAGAATTGTGAAGGTTATATCAAAGAAGGGGTCCTATGTTAACATGTAACCTGGCCTGTTAAGATGCTGTTGATTGAAATAGCTATGATTGAAATATGAAATATGAAATATGATTTCTTAATGCTGCAAATTCAACAAATTACCGTTTTCAGTTCTTTACAACCTGTCATGATCCGGGGCATGAGTGGGCGTTGTGCCCAGTCTCCAGTTTTAGTTAGTCTTTCTTCTGTCTGTCTGTTTCATTATTTTACATGTTTGCTGTATTTGGTTCCTGTTTTATTATTGCCATCCTGTATTGGTTGTGTCATTATGGTTTCTAGTTAGTGTTTTATTTTGACGGTGCTGCGCAGCTTCCAACTGTCAAACTGGCTCGCGGGCTGCACAGCTGTCATTAATCGTAATTCTTTTCACCACTCATGTTCCACACCTGCTACCTGTTAAGTAATGGTATTTAAGGACATGACAAACCGTTCTGGTTGTCATGTCCTTCTATACCGTGGGATGTCCTCGGCTGTTCACTACGAGGAGTGTTTTGGGCTGCTGTTGAGGAGAACGGGAGAGCTGCATCCAGGTCAGTGTTTCACCTTTTTGCCCGCATTCCCAGGCTTCCACCTGCCTGTGACGTCGAGCCCCCACTCTCCTCCAGCGCCCTTGTTAACCATTGTTTGTATGTGTTGTGTAGTTATTTGTTTGTCTTCACTTTAATAAATGTGCAAAACACACAGTGATCATTTGGTGTCCTTAACAGCCCTTAAAGGGCAGTTTATGATACAACCAATAAAATGTTTTCAGACTATGTTGTGCATAATAATTTGGAACAGTGCATTTTGAGTTTTTTTATTTTTGCAAAAAAATTGTTATCATTGGGAGGTTTGTGGGGAGGTTTAATGATAACTTGAAAATGATACTGACTGCAATTGGCATCAACTATTTAGGAAAATCAGAGATAAATATCATTTGCATAATAATTTAGAATTTGGTGTATATTGGACACATATGCTGACTTGGAAATGAGGCACTTCAAAAGCAGGTACTTTCTGATGTCAGAACGCCCAGCAAAGTTTGGAAACACAGTGCATCTAGAAAGTATTAACAGTGTTTCACTTTTTCCACATTTTATGTTACAGCCTTATTCCAAAATTAATTATTTTTTAATCAAAATTCTACACACAATACTCCATAATGAGAATGTGAAAAAAGTTTTTTTTGAGATTTTTGCAGATTTATTAAAAATAAAAAAACTAAGAAATCCCATGCACATAAATATTCACAGTCTTTGCCATGAAGCTAAAAATGAGCTCATGTGCATCCTTTTTCCATTGATCCTCCTTGAGATGTTGCTACAGTTTAACTGGAGTTCACCTGTGGTAAATTCAGTTGATTGGAAATGATTTGGAAAGGCATACACCTGTCTATATAAGGTCCACAGTTGACAGTCCATGTCTGAGCACAAACTAAGCATGGAGTCAAAGGAACTGTCTGTAGACCTCCGATACAGGATTTTCTGGAGGCACAAATCTGGGGAAAGATACAGAAAAATTTCTGCTGCTTTGAAGGTCACAATGAGCACAGTGGCCTCCATCATCCATAAATGGAGGAAGTTCAGAACCACCAGGACTCTTCCTAGAGCTGGCCGGCTGTATAAACTAAGTCAAGGAGGTGACCAAGAACCCCATGGTCACTCTGTCAAAGCTCCAGTGTTCCTCTGTGGAGAAAGGAGAACCTTCCAGAAGAACAACCATCTCTGCAGCAATCCACCAATCAGGCCTGTTTGGTAGAGTGTCCAGACGGAAGCCACTTCTTAGTAAAAGGCACATGGCAGCCTGCCTCGAGTTTGTGAAAAGGCATCTGAAGGACTCAATGCTGTCAGGGTTTGGACATGACTGTGCTCATGTCCTTGCTTTATGCTCATATATGCATCTCAGTCTGTGTCAGGTGTGATGTCATTTTTGTTTCTTCTGTATCTCCGTCAGTTTGTCAGCCCGGTTAGAGTTTTCAGCCCCCATGCTGCTACTTCTTTTGTCTCAGTTTTGTTAATAAATCATAATTTCTGCACTAAACTCCTGCCTGCATTTGAGCCTGTGTTACCCACCTTGACAGAATGACACCACCACAAAAAGTCTCAGCAGGAAGGACAGGCAGGAGGAAAGGGTCGAGTCAGAGATCCGGAGAGGAGGATCTCGACCGGGTGCTTCGCCTTTTAGACTGGGCTATGGGTCAGTCCAACCGGTGAGAGAGGAACGCCGACATGGTGGAAGCAAAATTGGTCCTCTGTTCACCGGTCCTGCTAAAACGTCTGGAGTTGGCCCAGCTCTGCTCCCGCATTGCCCAGCTCAGCGATGAGCTGTTATGAACTGGCAATCTGCTTTACTCGGTCCAACTTGGCTCTGGGCCATTGACTCCAACTCCCGCCTCCAGTGTGTCACCTTCCGCTTTCCCTGTCACTCCTACACTGTCTGCCATATCCGTTTCATCAGCCACGACGGAGGACATGTTGGAGCAGGAGGAGCGGAGGCAGGCGGTCCTCACACAAACTGACATCTTGCTGGAATATAAGCCTTGGCTAGCTCTGGAGGTGTTATTCCCGGTGTGTGAGCAGCAGCCACCGTCAAAAGGGCCAGTGAGAAAGCGGGCATCAAGGAAGCACCATTCCCCTTGCCATCTAGGCCCTTGACTCGAGGTTTCCCTGAGGGTTCCTGCTGCCGCGACCCCATCATCCTTGTGTGCTTCAGCATTGGCAGCTTCAGCGGCTGCAGGGCAGGAGGTCTACGTGCCCAGCCGTCAATTCCAGAGGTGCAAACACCAGCTCACACCCCACCCACTCCGTCTTTTGTCACGTCTGTAGTGCTGGTTCTCACACCTGCTGCACTGGTGCCCCCACCCACTGCTGCATTTCAAGCTGCTTTTTCAGCTATTTCTCCAATGTCTCCTGAGACTGTCATCGCCTCTGCAGCAGCAGAGTCAGTGAGGTCCTCATCAGCAGAAGAGCAGGAGTTAAGGCAAGTACCTCTCTCTATTTCTATAAGATCAGTTTAAGAGAGGTCTTGTCTTGCTCCTGGCAGGGAGACCCAGTTGCAGCTCCCATCTGCTTCTGTGGTCTCCCCTCCGAGCTTTTCTGCTGGTTGTTTTGGCTTAGACATGGCACCAACCTTTGATTCTCCTTCCACTTCTGAGGTGTCTTCATCTGGGATGAAGGTGCAGGCCACAACTCCACCCATAATTCAAGAGGTAAGGGGACCGCCACCTGTCATTCCAGAGGTCGAGCAGTCCGCTCCACCCGTCGCAGTTCCAGAGGGCGAGCAGTCTGCTTCACCCGTTGCAGTTCCAGAGGGCAAGCAGTCTGCTTCACCCGTTGCAGTTCCAGAGGGCAAGCAGTCTGCTCCACCCATCACAGTTCCGGAGGGTGAGCAGTCTTTTCTATCCATCACAGTTCAAGAGGGCGAGCAGTCCACTCCACCTGTTGCAGTCCCAGAGGGCGAGCAGTCCACTCCACCCGTCACAGTTCCAGTGGGTGAACAGTCCGCTCCACCCGTCGTCCAGGAGGTTGAGCAGTCAGCTCCATCTGGGCCGTCTGAGGTCCCGTTTCACCTTCACCACCTGGGGTCACCACGTCTCAGCTGTCATTATCTCCTGCGCTGAGGGCCCCTTAGGTACTCTCTCCACAACTAGAAACTCTTGTGTTATTAGCGCCGAAGCAGGAGACTCCATTGTTTTCTTCTGAGTCTGGAACCCCTATTTTGTTTTCTTCTGAGCAAAAGGCTCCTATGTTATTATCCCTGGAGCTTAGGGGCTCCATAAAGTCGTTTCCAGAGTTCAAGGATTCCATTGTGGCATCTGCTGAGTCTACAGATTTCTCGCTGTCACCTTCCGAGTATAAAGTTCCTATGTTAGCACCTGCGTTAAAGGCTTCTGAGGTCAAAGCCCCCATGGTGCCATGTGAATCCCTCTGGTGGCCCTTGGACTTTGGTAGGCAACCCGATGCACCATGTTCATCCATCAGGTGGCCCTTGGACTTTGTTAGGCCACCTGATGTGCCGTTTGGTGGCCTATGGACTGGGGCAGGCCACCCAATGCTGGGGCAGGCCAACCGATGCTCTATTTCGGGCCTTTCTGTGGTCTTGGGACACTGGCAGACCACCCGATCGATTTGGGGACCTTAGACTTGGGGTAGGCCCACAAGACTGTCTGTTGGGGTTTGGACTGTGTGGGGGATAAAGAATTGGTTTTGACCTGCCAGGCCTTTTACCCCCACCACCCATCTGGTGAGGGCCTTTCTTTTTGTTCTGTTATCATCACTTATTTTGAAGGTTTGTCTCCGTCTTTTGACCTGATGGTGGTTTAATGTATGGCTTATCGTGTTAAGGTTCATCAATTTTTGATGAGGCCAACTGTGGTATCTTTTTGCAATGGTGCAAGAATATGGGGGTTTATGACTTGGACCCTTAGTGCTAAGTGCCTGATATGAACTTGCTCCTGTGCCTTACACTGCACCATTTAAACTGTATTATTTGAGATTATTTGCCACCCACTGTTATTTTTTGAGTTTTTCAAATACTCTACCTTTGGCAAATAAGTAAAATGATTTAAAGGGGCCGTGACCAAAAACAAAAAAAAAGTTGTAGATTTGCAAGAGAAATGGTAAAAAGAAAAAGAAGAAAAGAGACATTGCAATTATGGTTAAAGGGAGTCAAATCCTAAGGTAAAGGTTTGCAAATTCACAAGAAGGTCAGCAGTTTTTGAACGGGACAAAAGAAAGAGAACCACTAATATATGGTAGAAAATGTGCAAATCTGATCTTAGAATTTAATGAGGGAAGATAGGAAAATTACAAGATATACATTTACAAGAAAACAGTTTAATTCATTTAGGGAAAAAGAAAGGAATGAAAGAAAGAGGTAAAAGTATTCCATGTAAACATTCATTCATTCATTCATCTTCTTCCACTAAATCCTTTTCGGGTCGCGAGGGGGCTATCCCAGCATCTTTGGGCGAGAGGCAGGGTACACCCTGGACAGATCGCCAGTCCATCTCAGGGCTAACACAGAGAGACAGACAACCATTCACTCTCACAGTCATACCTAAGGACAATTTAGAATCCCCCGGTTTAATGCCAATTAACCTAACTTGCATGTTTTTGGCATGTGGAAGGAAACCGGAGAAATCCCGGAGTAAACCCACACAGACACGGGGAGAACATGCAAACTCCACACAGATCACTGTTGGTCAGGTGCTGGGATCGAACCTAGGATCCCCGGGCCAAGGGTGAGTTACTGTGCTGCCGCAGTGCTAACCACTTCACCACTGCGCCACCCACCAATCTTGAAATAAATCAAATTCACTTGGAAACCAGATTAACTGTTAGAGATTTGATAAGGAAGAAGCTTCCTGTGGTAACGTATCGTCACTTCCTGTGCTGCTGGCTGTCTGTGTGGTTTGCTCTGTGGTTAGCTCTCAATCTCCTGAGGATTATTGCCTTTAATTGTATTTTAATCACTTTTTTCCATCTACAGTCAGCTCTCACTTATGTTTAAGATAAGATAAGATAAGATAAGCCTTTATTAGTCCCACAATGGGGAAATTCCAGGATTGCAACAGCATAGGGACAGCAACACTCAGAGCAACAATCAGAAGGCAAGAAAAAAACAAGCCTCTTGCACTTCTGTGCGCACCCAGTGTCACTTAATCACCCTCTTTGGCCTTCTTTTCACCTTTCATCGGTGTTTGTGTTAGCTTCAGGTTAGCCACTAGCTATGGCTACTAGCCCTCCTTCTCCTTCTCCTCTTGTGCTGTCTCTGTCAGATGTTTAGCTACACCTCTGCCTCTTTTAGTGATAACGGTAAATGTAATAAATGTTGTCTTTTTCAGGCGCTCAAGGCAAGGTTGTCTGATTTGGAATCCGGGCTCTGCTGCATTGAAACACCATCTGCGCCAGTTAATAATGACGGATGCCCCTTAGCTACAGCAGAGCTCCTTAGCATAGGGCGGCCTGCTAGTGGTCCTCCGGTCCTCCTGAGCAGCCAGGAGACTGGGTGGGTGACGGCGAGAAGGAAGCCTAGCCGCAAAGCCCCAGTTCACCACCAACTTGTTCATGTTTCTAATCGCTTTTCCCCACACAGTGACATATCCACTGAGGAAAAAACTCTGATCATTGGCGACTCTGTTGTCAGAAACGTGAACCGAGAGACTCCAGCGGCCATAGTCAAATGCATTCCTGGGGCCAGAGCAGACGACATCGAGTCAAATTTGAAAATGCTGGCTAAAAGTAACTGTAAATACTCCACAATTGTTATCCACGCCAGCATTGATGACATCCGACTCCGGCAGTTGGAAGTGACAAAACTTAATGTGGAATCGATGTGTGACTTTGCCAAAACAATGTCTGCCTCTGTAGTATTCTCTGGGACCCTCCCCAATCTGACCAGTGATGACATGTTTTGCTGCTTGTCATCCTTCAACCGCTGGCTGTCTGTGTGGTGTCCTACAAGCGATGTGGGCTACATAGATAATTGGAACTCATTTTGGGGAAAACCTGGTCTTATTCGATGAGACGGCATCCATCCCACTTTTGATGGTGCGTCTCTTTTATCTAACAATCTGGCATCATTTTTATCCAAATTTCCAAAACCTTGACAACTCAGAGTTGGGACCAGGAAGCAGAGTTGCAGTCTTATACGCCTCTCCGCAGCTCCTCTTCATCCACCACCCCTCAACTTAACCCCCATCTTCCCCATCAGAGAATCATTGTCTGCTCCCTCCAAACTAAATAAAAATTCAATGTATAAGCATCCAAGAGTCATTAAACAAAAAGTTGGTAAAAGTCAAATTAAAAATGAAGTCTCTAAAGTTAATGACTTGGCCTCTCTTCCTCCTCATAATTTAAAAATTAAATGTGGTTTGTTAAATATTCGGTCTCTAACTCAAAAGTCTCTGGTAGTCCATGATCTGTTAATTGATCATCAGATTGATTTAATATCCCTTTCAGAGACTTGGTTAGGGCAAGAGGATTATGTTGGTTTAAATGAATCAACTCCCTCTGGTTATTTAAACGGTCAAAATCTCAGAAGTTCTGGTCATGGAGGAGTAGCTACAATTTACCATTCCAAATTTCTAGTTAATGTAAAGCTAAAAACATGTTATAATTACTTTGAGGGCCTGGTCCTATTGGGCATTTTAGCAATTTTTGTCATATCCGGCTCTAGGGAGCCGGGCAATCAGAGCCAGGGGCAAGCCAGTGAGTCGTGATATTTTATTCAGGGTAAAGGGGAAGGGATGAGGAGAGCACAGATACTCATGCAGACGTACACTCACAGGTTGCACAGCGCAGAGGTAAGCAGCTCGTACCGGACGTGGGGGTAACAAGACGTACATACTCACAGCGGGATACAAACACAGGAATGCTGCAAGAGGAGTATAAGCTGACACCAGACGAAGGGGCTTCAGCTTAGCAATGTGTCTATGTCGCAGCCCCGAGTCATCGAGGCTGCTCCTATTTATCCTCATTGGCAGCGCCCCAGCTGATGAAGACTAATTGGCCCCAGCTGTCCATAATGCTGCCAGCTGGGGGCCAGCTGAGACGCTGCTCAATGGGAAGCAGGGATGAGGGAAAACATGGGCTGAGTGCCGAGACGGCATCTCAACCCATGGTGACAGAGCCCCTCCCTCAAGGTCGGGCTCCTGAACGACCAGGAACATCCCAGCCCCCCCCCCCCCCCACACCTAGGGTGGGAGGAAGGGAGGCGGACCGGAGGGGAAGAAGCCAAGGGAAGGACAACACCAATGGGGCAATGTAGGGTAGCGGGAAAGAAAAACCCAAATACAACACTGACAAAACAGAATAATTAACCCAGGTACAGATGGGGAGAAGAACTGGGTCAGCACGCCGGTTACATACTACCCAGAGAGTACCAACCATGCGTGACCCAGAGCAAGGAAAAAACCACCAAAAAGGTACAGGGCAAAAATGCTGAGTACGGTTAAATAAAAGGGAACCTATACACAGCGCTAATTTAAGTACATACACACAGTCACCAAGAAAAGTGAGGGTGACTGGAACAAATAGACAATTACAGAGCATGGTGTTACGAAAAACAAGGCACATGACTCTAATGAACAAACAGGACATAAGAGAAATACTGAGTGCAGGCAAAGAAAAACCCCACACACACGAATATATAAATACCCAGTCACCTAAAGAAATGAAAGTGACTGGAATAAATGGATAACTGCAGAGCATGGTGTTACGGAAAACAAAACATAACTCTACAATGCAAAAACGGGACTAAAAACATAGTACAACAAGTAAAAATGCTGAGCATGAGCGATGGAAAACACAGCACTATAAAAATGAATCCACCAACAGGACAAAACATTACACCCGAGTGACCTTAATAACAAAAGAAAAAGTGACACCCGAGGTGAATGGCAGGCAGAGTCCAAAAATGGCCGAGATGGCTCCGGAGATCTCCCCGCCCATCGTCCAGCTGGCGAATCAGGGAAAGAAGTGTTCGGACGGCGAACTCTGGACCCAGATCCCAGGAATCCAGTCCACCGGCAGCCGAACCAGGCTGCCCAGAGGGAAACACAGACCAGTGGGGGGAACCAGATCACCGAACCGAAAGTTCTGTGGGTCGGGTCGTCGACCCGCATCACTCAACCACCAGGACCGTTGAGACGGGCGAAGGATCAGAGCGGATCCCGGTGGAAGAGGCTCAGGGGAGAGCCGATGACGAGGGCGGCGGGCGTCAGGCCGCAGGAAAACGGCCACCTCCTCACCGGACCTGGACAATACTGGGGCAGCACCCACGTCGGACCCCGATCGGGCCTCAGGCGAACCCACGTTGGACCCCGACTGGGTCTCGGGCGATCCCACGTTGACTACTGCACCAGAACCGACCTCCAACGTTGAACCCGGACCCTCCAGCACCACGAGGAACAGCAACTCCTTGCCGGTGACCCTGGAAGAAGGCTCAGAAGAGAAAACAGAACCGGGATCAGGATCACCGGCAGCGCCAGAACCCGGCGAGACGAGCTCAGACGCAGCGGACGGCTGCACCCGGCTCGTCTCCCCTGGAGATAGGCTGAAGTGCTCGGGGATAAAAAGAGAGAAAAGAAAGGAGAGCACTCGCCTGATCTCGGGTTCTGACGCCGTCCAGGACTGCGAAGATCCAGGATCCGTCGTCAGGAGGTCGTTGTCAGGCTCCCATCTAGCCGCGTCGGGCCCCGCAGCCAGCACGATGGTCAGCGCAGCTTGAGATCCCTCCAGCTCAGGTAACCCCGCCGACGATCCACTCGGCGTGAAGCCAGAAGAATCTCGTCCCGCTGGACCGAACCGCTCCTCCGTGGAGACCCGGGGACGCTCAGTCGTCGGCGTAGACTCCACGCAGCAGTCAGTCCCCCTCCTCCGTCCGCAATGTAGCTGTGGAACCACAGGCCCTCTCCATATCCCACCACGTTGACCCGGAGCCGGGGACCGCTCGGCGGAGAGAGACACAGAGGATGCGGGATTAGGAATACAGGTTACAGCAGGTGGGGAGAGTTCAGGGAGCTGCGAACCCTGAACTTCTCCTCCAGGGATGTGACAGAGCAAATCATTAAGCAGGTGTGAAAAAACAATGACTTGCCTGCCCCCTGGAGGTTGAGTATCGCCTGCTGTAGTGGAATCTGCTTCTTCCTCTCCCCGCCCGGCGATAACGGAGGACCCCCCGGGAATTCGTCTGAGGGTCGCTCGCGTTGTCTCCAGCAGAGAGCTCACCAGGCCGGAATTCCAGGCACACACAGCGGTCAGGAAGCGCGTCGAGGAGGAGGGGGAAACAGCCGGGGTGAGCCAGCCCGAATGTCCAGGAATGACAGCGGGGGAACGAGGCTCAGGGGACGGGGCTGTAGAATCTCCACACTGACGAGGCGAAGGGATGACAGCTGCGTGGGAGGAACGGTCCTGACGATGACCCAGAACTGGATCCGGACGAGGTTCGTGCAGAGGTGACTCGGTGATGTGATGACGACTACTCCCAGGGGACGAAGCGAGGGGGAAACCCAGGATTCGCCGCTCCAGATCGGAGATCGAGACGAGGAAGGCGTCGAGCACGGGAAAGCTTCGTAGCCCTGAAGTCCTCACCATCAATCTCACTGCCGCCGCCACATGCCTGAAGGTGGTGACAGGAAACACAGTAGAGCTCGCGACAGCCACTCGACCCCGGACATAACTGCTGTCAGCTGCGGCTCCTAGAAGGGAATCCCGAGTGACGTGGCGCAGGTCGGGGGAAGTCCTCTGGTTGGCGCGAACTCCCGGACTGGAATAGCGGCAGGAACGGGACTCCGAAGCGGGGAAAGACGTCGCCCACTTCGACTCCCTGCCGGGATTTCCATCCACCCCGTGGAGCTTCTCTCGCTGTGTACCTGCAGCGTCTATCCTGGCACTGTCCTCCAGATGGTACAGAGAGTGAGGGTGACAGTCCAGGAGTTCCTCAGCACGGCCCGGATGCCAGCGTCTCGCGTTGGAGGCGTCGTGCAGGGTGAAGAATGTCCCGTCGACAGCCTCCGAGATGGACCTCAGCTCGTCGCCCTGGCGCCGGAAGTGACTCCTGGGAAACGGCATGCTAGCAGCGCTGACACCCGGACAGAAAGGTACATTTCCACAGCGACTCACGGCCGCCGGCAACTCTTCTGGCTGCGACATACTGTCATATCCGGCTCTAGGGAGCCGGGCAATCAGAGCCAGGGGCAAGCCAGTGAGTCGTGATATTTTATTCAGGGTAAAGGGGAAGGGATGAGGAGAGCACAGATACTCATGCAGACGTACACTCACAGGTTGCACAGCGCAGAGGTAAGCAGCTCGTACCGGACGTGGGGGTAACAAGACGTACATACTCACAGCGGGATACAAACACAGGAATGCTGCAAGAGGAGTATAAGCTGACACCAGACGAAGGGGCTTCAGCTTAGCAATGTGTCTATGTCGCAGCCCCGAGTCATCGAGGCTGCTCCTATTTATCCTCATTGGCAGCGCCCCAGCTGATGAAGACTAATTGGCCCCAGCTGTCCATAATGCTGCCAGCTGGGGGCCAGCTGAGACGCTGCTCAATGGGAAGCAGGGATGAGGGAAAACATGGGCTGAGTGCCGAGACGGCATCTCAACCCATGGTGACAATTTTAGGTTAAACCCAATTTTATTTGCCATAGTTCATTGTCCTCCATCAGCCTACTCAGAGTTTTTATCCGAATTTGCCGAGTTCTTAGCTAGTTTAATGCTGAATCAGATAGAATAATTATAGTAGGGGACTTTAATATACATGTACAGTTAAGCCCCAAAATATTTGGACAGTGACACAAGTTTTGTTATTTTAGCTGTTTACAAAAACATATTCAGGATACAATTATATAATCAATATGGGCTTAAAGTGCAGACTCTCTGCTGTAATTTGAGAGTATTGTAACCCAGCATTAAAAACGTGAATAAAATTATAAATATTGATACTGCTTTACGAAGAAGGGGACACTCATTTCACAATGGGATTAAATAATTTGAAGATGAATATTTAAATAAATATTTTGAGGATAAATATATAGATGGATATAAGTTCAAAAAATATATCCATAGAGTGTATTCATAGATAGTTAAAAACATTTCTAGGGGCTCTGATGAAGTTCCTAATGTTTTTATCTGGTATATCGAGCAACCAATGGCTGCGTCATTTGTTTGGCAGCAACAGCCAATGGGGTCACGCCAGCCAATGGGGTCATGTGCTCCCTTGCTCGGTCTGGGTGTAACTGCAGAATGCTGTTAGTCACGTTTGAGGCACCGACCGAGAGAGCGCGTTTCCTTACTGAAACGATGAGCTAACGTGCTAGTAGCAGCCTTTGCCCGGATAAAACGTCTGAGATTGGTAAGCCAAAACCAACATGAGAAATGAGGTTTTGCTGTACTGCCAAATTCTAATACCTCTTTCGTTAAATTTTAAGATTTGAACCCAAAGGCTGTGAACTCACGTGAGCGTGGGAATCCTTTGGAGCACGTGTTGCTTAGCATGGTGAGTGCCATTCAGTGTGTATGTGGAATGCTAATCGCTAGCTTAACATGCTAACCGCTGATGCTAATTCCGGCTAGGTTTTCCATCAGAAAAGAGCGCTTTTCAAAGCTGTAATGGTTAGCAAAAGGTTTCATTTCACTACTACTGACTGCTACTTAAGAGTGAATGTTACATCTATGGTTTAAAGGTGTTTAAAAAATATTATTGTTGTATAATTTAAAACTATGTGAAACCTATGTGATAAGCTAAAGAGCATAGCTTATTTTTTTGTGTTCTGACCTATTCTGTAGGTCAGGGTTTTTTTGTATCGTGGATTTAGAAGAGCGTGGATCTCCAGATCTGGATGGCGAGCCGAAGCCCGAACCCTATTAACTGCTAGAGGTGATTCAACTGGTCACCTGGAACTGATACAAAAGGACTGAAAGTATTGTAAATATATTTTGGGGTATTTTATTTTTATATTTTTTTATTATTATTATTATTGTTGCAAGCGCTGTGTTTGTTAAGTGTACACAACTGTTAAAAAAATATACACATACGTGAAAGTTCCCATACTATGGTGTATGTGTCATCTGTTGTTGCACCTCCCAGGCTCCTACGAACCCAGAGTCTATCTGAACTGGCCCAGTTGTCCCTTCTGTCCAGGTGGTAAGGTTAAAGGTAATTACACTGCCATACCCAGTACTACCAAAAGGGTACAGGACTGCACCTAAAGTTAGTGCTATACACACACAGTGAGTGCTACAAAGAGGTGTTACAAAAATCTGGCGAGTGCAGCCAGGAGCCTGGAGCATTGCGACAACAGATGTGGATTCTGTTTTGACCCCTGACCAAACAGTTCATATACTGTCAAAATGGATTTTGTTGCAAAATATGGTGTCAACGTTCCAAATGCAGTCATTGTCAGTGGTGTGGTCGACAAAGAAAAAGACAAAGACGTTTTTAAGTTCCTAGAGCAACATGGCACTATTCGCAGGGTACTTTGCATTGATGATAACTCGTCTGAATGTGACAAAAGTCACCCTGTGGAGTTTGAGTCTGGATTAGCTGTTGAAACATTAGCACCTGTGTTGCTGTACTTCTTTCCATCCACTGACAATCCTGATGTTAAGTACTGCATTCAAGCCTTAACTGATGTGTACACTAAAAGTGTAGGGGGCAGTGTTACCGAGGCTTATCTTAGCAACCTGAGGGGTTTAGCTAAGTTAAGTGGAAAAGGTTTTGAAGAGGTGTTGCGGGAGGTTATGTCCACATTAGAGAAGTCTATTGAAGCTGCTGAGACAGCTGAAACGGTCTCTGCTGACGTTGATCCTGCTTTCCCTACTGTAGAACTCACACAAAGTGGAGTCTCTCCTCCACTCCAAGTTGAAGTGCCTTGCACCCCTAAAACCACTCAAGCACTCTTCCAAAGCCCTCTTAGACCAAACTTGACTCCTCAAATGTTTAGTCCAGCTGATTTTAACCCACCCGAGGTTCAGAAATTCGTAGTCAAGCATGTCATTAAAAATGCAGAGAAGCCGTCAAACGTCCATTCCTCCTTGAGAATCAGAGCTTTCTCTGGCAAAACACCAAGACTGTATACTGAAGCTGATTATGAAACATGGCGTTCACATGTTGACCTGATGATGGAAGATACTTCTTTGTCTGACTTGGAAAAATCTCACAAGATCCTTGAAAGTCTTCTTGCTCCTGCGTCTGATGTTATTCGCCCTCTTGGGCCTGAAGCCACCTCTGCCGACTATCTTAAGCTTTTGGACTCAGCTTTTGGGACTGTTGAAGACGGTGAGGAACTGCTTGTGCAATTCATGAACACTTTCTAAGATTATGGAGAAAAACCCTCTGCATTTCTGCATCGTTTGCAGGTGGCACTCAATCTCACAGTGCGTAGAGGCGGTCTAGAGCCACAGGAAGTGGACAAACAGCTTCTCAAGCAGTTTAACAGAGGCTATTGGGATGATAATCTGCTAAAAGAGCTACAGCTGGAACTAACTAACTAACTAACTAACCTGCACTTATATAGCGCTTTTCTAGTCACAAAGACCACTCAAAGCGCTTTAATTAATACTAACCCTCTATTCTAAGGGCCTATAGGAAACAGATATCTAGGGACAATCTAGAACAGCCAATTAACCTAACATGCATGTTTTTGGCATGTGGGAGGAAACCGGAGAAATCCCGGAGTAAACCCACGCAACACGGGGAGAACATGCAAACTCCACACAGATCACTGTTGGTCGGGGGCTGGGATCGAACCCACGATCCCACGATCCCCACAATCCCCCGGCCAAGGGTAAACTGTGCTGCCGCAGTGCTAACCACTGCGCCACCGTGCAGCCCCACCTTCACCTTCGCACTGCTGAAAACAGACAAGAAGTTAAAAATACATGCATGAAAAGACACTTGGGCGCCGCAAAACCAAAACCAGCCTCCTACAAACAAACAGTCACAGAAACAAGTACAAATAGTGAAGTAGAGTCTGACAGTCTGAAAGAACTGAAAAAGCAAGTCGCTGATCTAAAAAGCCAATTAGCTGCTGTCGTGAAACAAAAGAAACAAGCACCACTGAAGAAAGACCCAACTAAGAAATCTGGAAATAAAAAACCTGACCATGACAAACCTGAAAACTTACCTTCGTCCAGCCGTCCCAGTACTATGCCCAAACCATGGTATTGTTTCCGCTGTGGTGAAGATGGGCATATTGTAGCCACTTGTGAGTCAGAGCCAAACCCTGCACTTGTAGCTGCAAAATGCAAAGAACTAAGAGTAAAAAGACAGATTTGGGACAGTCAGAACCCCCAATCTTCTTTAAACTGAAGTCTGCCTCTGTTGCGGGACAAACAGAGGCTAGTTCAGAGATGACCCGTCCCAAACCAAAAGCTCCATTCAAGACACGTGCTAAACTGAAGTCACACTCCAAAACAGACCCCTTTAACTTTCCTAATGGTCTAATTGGTACAAAAAGTACAGCACAAGTGAAAGTGAATGGCTGTACTGTGAGCTGTTTGTTAGATACAGGCTCCTAGGTGACTACTGTCCCTGAGTCCTATTACAGACAGTACTTATCCAACCATGAGATTAAGCCACTTTTTGAGCTGTAAGAAGTGGAAGGAGCTAACGGTCAGAGTGTACCTTACTTAGGCTACATTGAAATGCATGTCACTTTCCCAAAAGACTTTCTCAGTATTGAAGCCGAAGTGCCAACACTTGCCTTAGTGGTTCCCGATGTGCGTGCAGCTGATCAGTCCTTAGTGTTAATAGGGACAAACACATTAGATGTACTTTACGAGCTGTACTCTGATGCATGTTCTGAACTGCAGCCAACCATGTCACTTGGTTATAGGGCAGTGTTAAAAGTCCTTGAACTACAGCACAGACGGTCCCAAGACATTAGCCTTGGTTTAGTGACCATGCACAACAAAGAGCCACAGTTAGTTCCTGCAGGCCAAACAGTTGTTCTAGATGGTGCTGTAGCTGTGTCAGCCGGCAACAGTGAAATTTCTGTCTTGTTAGAACACCCGTTAATGTCAGCCTTACCTGGTGGAATCCTAGTAAAACCATGTCTCATAGACTTACCTGAAAGAGCACCTTACCTTGTTCCAGTTATACTTACCAATGAATCAGAACATGACGTGACAATCACTCAGAAGTGTGTCATTGGAGAAATATGTGCATATCAACAAGTCCTATCGCAAGAACACTCCGTGGAAGTTACAAAGTCCAAAACTGAACAAAAGTCCACTCTGAAGTTCAATTTTGACTCTTCCCCCATTAGCGCTGAATGGAAAGAGCGCCTAACAGAAAAACTCAGTCAAATGCCCGAAGTATTTGCACAAAACAATCTTGACTTTGGCAAAACAGATCAAGTGAAACACACAATCAAATTATCAGATGAAACACCGTTCAAACACAGAGCACGTCCCATACATCCAAATGACCTGGAAGCGGTCCGTAAGCATCTCAAAGAACTCCAACAAGCAGGCGCGATAAGAAAGTCCACTTCCCCATTTTCTTCGCCTATTGTAGTGGTGTGAAAGAAAATGGCGATGTCCGCCTTTGTATTGATTACAGGAAGCTTAACATGCAGACTGTAAAAGATGCTTATGCTCTCCCCAACATGGAGGAAACATTTTCCACCTTGACCGGTTCGCAGTGGTTCTCTGTCCTCGATTTAAAGTCGGGGTACTACCAAATTGAGGTAGAGGAGCTGGACAAACCAAAGACGGCATTCGTATGTCCTATGGGCTTTTGGGAATTCAATAGAATGCCCCAAGGCATTACAAACGCCCACAGCACGTTCCAGCGCCTCATGGAGAAATGTATGGGTGACATGAATCTGCATGAGGTGATTGTGTTCCTTGATGACATCATTTATTCTCACAGATGCCAGAAGAACATAAGGCTCGCTTAATAAAAGTTCTCAATCGCCTAAAAGAGTACGGGCTTAAACTCTCCCCTGAGAAATGCAGATTTTTTCAAACTTCTGTCAGATACCTCGGTCACATTGTGTCCAGTAAAGGAGTTGAGACCGACCCCGAAAAAGTGGAAGCCCTAAGTACCTGGCCTGTGCCCCGTGATCTCAAACAGCTCCGCTTGTTCTTAGGCTTTTCAGGGTACTATAGGCAGTTCATTAAGAACTATTCCAGCATCGTTAAGCCCCTCACTGACATAACAGCAGGCTACCCTCCTTTGCAAAAAAGCCCAAAGCCCAAAGCTAAGCCTGCCCAGTACCACAACCCAAAGACACCGTTTGGCGAGCGATGGACTTCTTCCTGTGATCTTGCATTCAAACCCATCATTGAAAAGCTCAGTACTGCACCTGTCCTGGGTTTCGCTGACCCTTAGTTGCCATATACACTCCATACTGACGCCAGCACTACAGGGCTTGGCGCCGCCCTCTATCAAGAGCAGGTGGGCCAGACTAGGGTCATATCTTATGAAAGCCGGGGGTTGTCTAGAAGTGAGTCCCATTACCCTGCCCATAAATTAGAATTTTTAGCTCTAAAGTGGGCAGTAACGGAGAAGTTCACAGACTAGTTATCATTTTACTGTCGTGACAAACAGTAACCCCATGAAGTACATCTTGACTACTGCTAAGATGGATGCCATGAGTTATAGGTGCCGAGCTGCTCTGTTGACGTTTAACTTTAAGGTCCAATACAGAGCAGGCAAGCTTAATTCAGATGCAGACGGCCTCTCTAGACGGCCACATGACGGCCCCATGACGAGCTACTCAATGACGCAGTGTCCCAAAAGGAGCTTGACCACATACAGCAGTTCACTCAAACTCACTTGTCTCTTCCTGAAAGCAGTTTAAGTTCCGAGGTAGTGTCTGCTATATGTGAAAAACACCTTGTCTGTAGCTCTCCAGACAACACCTTCCCTTTGGTTCACTCATTAGCCCTCTCTGTAGCCGCCATTCCAGATGGCTATGCCGATGAAGATGACTGTGGCGGTCTTCCAGTTGTACCCCATATGACTCCTGAACAGATCAAAAACGAACAAAGAACCACCCCTGTTTAAGAGAAGTGATTTCACAAATTGAAACTGGGCAAAAAGTTCCATCAACTGTACGAACTGAACTTCCTGACATCAACTTGTTACTCCAAGAGCTCAGTCGACTTGAAATGTGCAATAATATCCTCTACCGCACTCGTCAAGACGGAGGAAATGTTACTTACCAGCTCATCTTACCTGAACAGCTCCGCGATTCAGTCTTTCAAAGCCTCCACTGTGACATGGGCCATTTAGGCACAGAGCGTACTTTGGATCTCGCCAGAACAAGGTTCTATTGGCCTCACATGGTGGCAGATATTGAAAAGAAGATCAAGACATGTAATCGCTGCGTAAGACGTAAAACCGCTCCAGAACGAGCTGCTCCGCTTGTCAACATCAAGTCTACCTGACCGCTCGAACTTGTCTGTATGGATTTCCTGTCCATTGAGCCCGATCAAAGTAACACAAAGGATGTGCTTGTGTTAACTGATCATTTCACGAAATACGTTATAGCCATCCCTACCAGCAATCAGAAAGCTCAGACCGTTGCAAGGGCACTTTGGGACAACTTTATAGTCCACTATGGGATACCCGAACGGTTACATAGTGACCAGGGTCCCGATTTTGAGTCCCATATTATAAAAGAACTTTGCAAAATCATCGGCATTCGCAAAATCCGGATGACACCATATCACCCCAGAGGTAACCCGGTAGAACGTTTCAATAGAACGTTATTGAGCATGCTGGGTACTCTGGAGGAAAAGAACAAATCTCATTGGCACAACTATGTAAAACCACTTGTACATGCATACAATTGTACAAAAAATGACACTACTGGTTTTGCCCAGTATGAGTTAATGTTCAGTCATCACCGAGATTGCCAATCGATCTTGCATTTGGACTCCCGTTTCCCAACAAAAGTTTCAAGTCACATTCTCAGTACATTGAAAAACTGAAGACAACTCTACAAGAAAGCTACAAACTAGCAACAGAAAATGCTAACAAGATGGCTGAAAGAAACAAAACAAGATTTGATATGTGAGTGAAACCCTCAAAACTAGAACCAGGTGACAGAGTTTTGGTACGTGCAGTCCACTGCAGAGGAAAGCACAAACTAGCAGACAAGTGGGAAGCTGAAATCCACACTGTGGTGCGCCAAGCAGGTGACTTGCCTGTTTACACTATAAAAGCTGAGACAAAAGATAGTCCTGTTCGCACCGTTCACCGTGACCTCTTGCTTCCCTGTGGTTTTCTTGCCCCTGTTGAAGAAGAACCTGTCCAACCAAAACGTGTCCGAAAGCCTAAGACAAGACAATCACCTGAACAAAGTGAGGAATGTGAGAATTCAAAACCGGAAAATGAGGATGTCTATTGGTACAGAGAAGAACCAATACAAACGCCCATAAAGCTCACTCAAGTTTATGAAATTCCCCATCCAAAGACATTCTTTAAAGAAGACATTCCTGCTGAAACTCACTCACCTGAGAATGACAACCAAATAGAAAATGACAATTCACCTGGATATGACAACTTACCGAATGATGGAAACCTGGAGGAAACTGAAACAAATGTGGACCAATCAAACAATGAGAATGGAACTGAAAGTGAAACCAACTTATCTGATAAAAGTACCTGTGATGAACCTGTGGAAGAAAACAAATCTGAAAAAGAAATCCCAAAGACTGTGAGACGCTCCGAGAGGACAACCTTCCAGCAAGAAAGACTACAGTTATCAAGCTCCTCTCCTGTGGAATCAGCTGCCAATCTGGATTCGGGAGTCAGACTCAATCTCTGTTTTTAAGAATAGGGCTAAAACCTACCTTTTTGATATAGCCTACAATTAGGGAGGGATCATGTGTCTCTCCAGTAATGCACTGGGCCTCACTCCTTTCCTCACTCTCAATGAAATATTTTTTTTCCTGGTCATTAACATTTGTTTGTTCTCTCCCATAGATTGAGTCCCCATCGTGCTGTTTGCTCTCTACATGTCTGTTCTTTTCTTCTTCTCTATCCCCTCACCCCCCAGCCAGTCGCAGCAGATGACTGCCCCTCCCTGAGCCTGGTTCTGCTGGAGGTTTCTTCCTGTTAAAAGGGAGTTTTTCCTCTCCACCGTCGCCAAGTGCTTGCTCACAGGGGATCGCCTGATTGCTGGGGTCTTTCTGCAACTGTGGGGGTTCCCCCTACAGTTGATAGTGCTATGAGATGACTGTTGTTGTGAAATGGCGCTATATAAATAAAGTTGAATTGAATTGAATTACAGTATAGTCAGTTGGGAAATCCTCTCATAACTGTTGCCCAGTCCCTGTTTCAAGGACTAAGCCTGGCTTTTACCAGAACTTTAACAGAGCAGATATAAGATTATTTCCATGAACACTGGTTCCCTTGTCATTACTATCTAGCTAATCCCATGCAAAGGGACTTGCATGATTCTAAGGGGGGATAGTGTAACCCAGCGTTAAAAACGTGAATAAAATTATAAATATTGATACCGCTTTAAGAAGAAGGGGACACTCATTTCACAATGGGATTAAATTATTTGAAGATGAATATTTAAATAAATATTTTGAGGATAAATATATAGATGGATATAAGTTCAAAAAATATATCCATAGAGTGTATTCATAGTTAAAAACATTTCTAGGGGCTCTGACGAAGTTCCTAATGTTTTTATCTGGTATATCGAGCAACCAATGGCTGTGTCATTTGTTTGGCAGCAACAGCCAATGGGGTCACGCCAGCCAATGGGGTCACGCGCTCCCTTGCTCGGTCTGGGTGTAACTGCAGAATGCCCTTAGTCACATTTGAGGCACCGACCGAGTGAACGTGTTTCCTTACTGAGACGATGAGCTAACGTGCTAGTAGCAGCCTTTGCCCGGATAAAACGTCTGAGATTGGTAAGCCAAAACCAACATGAGAAACGAGGTTTTGTTGTACTGCCAAATTCTAATACCTCTTTCGTAAAATTTTAAGATTTGAACCCAAAGGCTGTGAACTCACGTGAGGGCGGGAATCCTTTGGAGCACGTGTTGCTTAGCGTGGTGAGTGCCATTCAGTGTGTATGTGGAATGCTAATCGCTAGCTTAACATGCTAACCGCCGATGCTAATTCTGGCTAGGTTTTCCATCAGAAAAGGGCGCTTTTCAAAGCTGTAATGGTTAGCAAAAGGTTTCATTTCACTACTACTGACTGCTACTTAAGAGTGAATGTTACATCTATGGGTGTTTAAAAAATATTATTGTTGTATAATTTAGAACTATGTGAAACCTATGTGATAAGCTAAAGAGCATAGCTTATTTTTTTGTGTTCTGACCTATTCTGTAGGTCAGGGTTTTTTTGTAACCTGGATTCAGAAGAGCGTGGATCTCCAGATCTGGATGGCGAGCCGAAGCCTGAACCCTATTAACTGCTAGAGGTGATTCAACCGGTCACCTGGAACTGATACAAAAGAACTGAAAGTATTGTAAATATATTTTTGGGTATTTTATTTTTATATTTTTTTATTATTATTATTGTTGCAAGCGCTGTGTTTGTTAAGTGTACACAACTGTTAAAAAAATATACACATACATGAAAGTTCCCATACTATGGTGTATGTGTCATCTGTTGTTGCACCTCCCAGGCTCCTACGAACCCAGAGGCTATCTGACCTGGCCCAATTGTCCCTTCTGTCCAGGTGGTAAGGTTAAAGGTAATTACACTGCCATACCCAGTACTACCAAAAGGGTACAGGACTGCACCTAAAGTTAGTGCTATACACACACAGTGAGTGCTACAAAGAGGTGTTACAGTATTCACATCCAAATTCGAGCAAGGGTTTAGGAATTACAGCTCTTTAATATGTAGCCGCCTCTTTTTCAAGGGACCAAAAGTTATTGGACAATTGACTCAGAAGGCTGCAAAAAAAAATTTAAAAAAATAACAAGGCTGCATGGGCTTTTCCCTCGTTAACCTGTCATCAATTAAGCAGTTAAAAAGGTCTGGAGTTGATACCAGGCGTGGCGTTTGCATTTGGAAGCTGTTGCTGTGAACACACAACATGCGGTCAAAGGAGCTCTCAATGGAGGTGAAACAGACCATCCTGAGGCTGAAAAAAAAAGAAGAAATCCATCAGAGAGATAGCAGAAATGTTAGGAGTGGCCAAATCAACAGTTTGGTACATTCTGAGAAAAAAAGAGTGCACTGGTGAGCTTGGGAACTCAAAAAGGCCTGGACGTCCACCAAAGACAACAGTGGTGGATGATCACAGAATCCTTTCACAACCCCTTCACAACATCTATTCAAGTGAAGAACACTCTCCAGGAAGTAGGTGTATCAGTATCTAAGTCTACCATAACGAGAATACTTCATGAAAGTAAATACAAAGGATTCACCACAAGGTGCAAACCATTAATCAGCCTCAAAAATAGAAAGGCCAGAATTGACTTTGCCAAAAAAACACCTGAAGAAGCCAGCCCAGTTCTGGAACAGCATTCTTTGGATAGATGAGACTAAGATTAACCTGTACTAGAATGATGGGAAGAAGAAAGTTTGGAGAAGAATTGGAACAGCTCATGATCCAAAGCACTACATCTTCTGTAAAACATGGTGGAGGCAGTGTGATGGCATGGGCATGCATGGCTTCCAATGGCACTGGGTCACTTGTGTTTACTGATGATGTGACAAAAGACAGAAGCAGCCGGATGAATTCTGAAGTGTATAGGGATTTACTTTCTGCTCAGATTCAGCCAAATGCAACAAAGTTGATTGGGCGGCGCTTCACCAATGATCCAAAACATACTGCAAAAGCAACCCAGGAGTTTTTTTTTTAAGCAAAGAAGTAGAATATTCTGCAATGGCTGAGTCAATCACCAGATAACCCAATCGAGCATGCATTTCACTTGCTCAAGACAAAACTTAAGACAGAAAGACCCACAAACAAGCAACAACTGAAGACAGCTGCAGTAAAGACCTGGCAAAGCATCACAAAGGAGGAAACCCAACGTTTGGTGATGTCCATGGGTTTCAGACTTCGGGCAGTCATTGCCTGCAAAGGATTCTCAACAAAATATTAAAAAGTAACATTTTACTTAGGGTTATGTTTATTTGTCCAATTACTTTTGAGCCCCTGAAATGAGGAGTGTTTGTATAAAAATAGCTACAATTCCTACATGTTTAATCATATATTTGTGTTCAACCCCTTGAAATAAACCTTAAAGTCTGCACTTCAATTCCGTTGTAGTTGTTTCATTTCAAATCCAATGTGGTTGCATGCAGAGCCCAAATCATGAAGATTGTGTCACTGTCCAAATATTTCTGGGCCTAACTGTATATGTAGATAGTGATTGTCTTAATATGGCATTTAATTCAATATTAGACTCAATGGGGTTTTCTCAGAAAGTTGGAAATTCTACCCATCATCTCAACCACACATTCGACCATGTTCTGACATGGCATAGAAATAGAAAATCTGGTAGTGTCTCCTCATAGCCCTGTACTGTCAGACCATTGTCTGTTAACCTTTGATTTTACTATTTCTGACTATTTGGTTCCTAAAGAAAAATATTACTACAGCAGTTACCTCTCAGATGATGCTGTTACCAAATTTATGCAGATTGTTTCCTCTATGCCATGTGTTAACAGAATGGAAATAAGCTATGGAGAGCTTGCTCCTTCTGTAATTGATAGTGTTGTAGATAGTGTTACAGCTTCTCTGTATCAGACTCTAGACATGGTGGCCCCTTTAAAAAAGATAAAGTCTAATCAGAGATTTCTAACTCCTTGGTTCAACACAGAAACTCGTAGCTTAAAACAGAAGACTCATCAATTAGAAAAAAAAAAAAAGAGGCTCCACTAATTTAGATGAAATCTATTTAGCTTGGAGAAATCATCTTGTTATTTATAAAAAAAAAAAAAAAAAAAAAAAAACATCTCTTAGCAAAGCTAGAACAAGTTATTACTCTGTATTAATAGAAGAGAACACGACTAATCCCAGGTTTCTTTTCAGCACTGTAGCCAGGCTGACAAAGAGTCAGCAATCCTAGCATTCCCTTAGAGCTTTCTAGTCAGGACTTTATGAACTTTTTCAATAATAAAATGTCATCTATCCATCCATTCATCCATCCATCTTCTTCAACGTCATCCTTTTCCGGTCGCGGGGGGTGGGGGTGGGGGGCTGGAGCCTATCCCAGCATCTTTGGGCGAGAGGCAGGGTACACCCTGGACAGATCGCCAGTCAACCGCAGGGCCAACGCAGAGAGACAGAAAACCATTCACTCTCAAAGTCGTACCTAAGGACAATTTAGAATCCCCATTTTTTTTTTTTTTTATGTCAGTTAACCTAACTTGCATGTTTTTGGGATGTGGGAGGAAACCGGAGAAATCCTGGAGTAAACCATCAGAGATGAAATCAGTGAGATTCTTCCCACCGTTAACTTAAATACAGTAACTACTACAACTCCTTCAATTGATATCTGTTTGGATGAGTTTACTCCAATTGACCTTTTAGAGTTAGACAAAATAATTTCCTCATCCAAGCCTTCAACTTGTCTTTTAGACCCTATTCCTACCAGGTTATTTAAAGAAGTTTTCTCATTTATTGGGAGCTCTATTCTTTAAATAATCAGTTCTTCATTAACTTTAGGCCATGTACCGCAGGCTTTTAAAACTGTTGGAATTAAACCCTTACTCAAAAAGCCAATGCTGGATCCAGGAGTTTTAGCTAACTATCAACCAATCTCTAATCTCTCTTTCATTTCAAAAATCTTAGAGTTGTTGCTACACAATTATTTGACCACTTGCTGGGAAATGGTTTATTTGAAGAGTTTCAATTTGGGTTTAGAATCCATCATAGTACTGAAACAGCCTTAGTGAAGGTCACTAATGACCTTCTTATCGCATCTGATAATGGACTTGTGTTCTGTACTTGTCCTTTTAGACCTTAGTGCAGCTTTTGATACTATCGATCATAATATGCTACTTGATAGATTAGAACACTATGTTGGACTTAATGGAACTTCATTGCAGTGATTTAGATCTTATTTATCTGATAGGTTCCAGTTTGTTCATGTCAATAATGAGTTTTCTTTCAACTCAAAGCTCAGTCATGGAGTTCCACAGGGATCTGTGCTTGGCCCTACTCTTTTTAGTTTATATACGTATGCTTCCATTAGGCAAGATTATTAGAAAGGACTGTATACATTTTCTTGTTTTGCAGATGACTCACAATTGTACCTGTCAATGAAGCCAGATGATAGCAATCAATTAGCCAAGTTAGAAGCCTGTTTTAAGGAAATCAAAGCTTGGATGACTTGTAATTTCCTGCTGTTAAATTCAGATAAGACTGAAGTCATTCTTGTTGGTCCAAAAAAACCTTAGAAATGCCTTTCCAAATCAAACTCTTAGTTTGGATGTGGTTACTCTTTCTCTTAATAGGTCTGTGAGGAACCTTGGAGTTATTTTTGATCAAGATCTGTTTTTCAATTCACATATTAAATTTGTTTCTAAGACTGCCTTCTATCATTTGCGTAATATTGCCAAGATTAGGAGTATCTTGTCTCACAGTGATGCTGAGAAACTAATCCACGCTTCTGCTAGCTCTAGATTAGATTATTGTAACTCTTTATTATCAGGTTATCCCAAAACATCTTGAAAAAGTCTCCAGTTGATCCAAAATGCTGCAGCAAGAGTTTTAACAGGTACTAGAAAGAGAGATCATATCTCTCCGGTTGTGGCCTCCCTTCATTGGCTTCCCATAGAGTTTAGAATTAAGTTTAAAATCCTTCTTCTTGCTTACAAAGCTCTAAACAATCAGGCCCCTTTTTATTTAAAAGACCTGATACTACCATATTATCCTAACAAAGCACTATGCTCCCAAAATGCTGGATTACTTGTAATACCTAGAATCTCCAAAAGTACAATGGGAGGCAGAGACTTCAGGTATCAAGCTCCTCTCCTGTGGAACCAGCTGCCAATCTGGATTCGGGAGTCAGACTCGATCTCTGTTTTTGAGAATAGGGTTAAAACCTTCCTTTTTGATATAGCCGACAATTAGGGAGGGATCATGTGTCTCTGAACCCTCCCTTAGTTATGCTGCTAATAGGTTTAGACAGCCAGGGGACCTCCAATAATGCACTGGGCTTCACTCCTTTCTTCAATCTCAGTGAAATATTTTTTTTTTTTTTTGCTGGTCATTAACATCTGTTTGTTCTCTCCCATAGATTTAGTCCCCATTGTGCTGTTTGCTCTCTACATGTCTGTTTCTTTTCTATCCCCTCACCCCCAGCCAGACGCAGCAGATGACTGCCCCTCCCTGAGCCTGGTTCTGCTGGAGGTTTCTTCCTGTTAAAAGGGAGTTTTTCCTCTCCACCGTCACCAAGCGCTTGCTCACAGGGGATCGCCTGATTGCTGGGGTCTTTCTGCAATTGTGGAGGTTTCCCCTGCAGTTGAAAGTGCTATGAGATGACTGTTGTTGTGAAATGGTGCTATATAAATAAAATTGAATTGAATTGAATTGAAATGAACAAAGAAAGAAAATATATTGGAAGATTTTATAGGTCGGAAATAGGTGTTTTCTTAAAAAAGAAACATTTAAGGTTGAAATTTACCAGAAAAAAAAATTGGAGCAAGGTTGCGTATTTAGTCTTTCTAATTAATGTGGATATAGCTATATTATAAATGGGAGAATTATAAAGTAATAAGAGAAATGAAAAATCTGTGGGAACTTGTCACAAGTTCACAAAAAGAAAAGAAACGAAAAATTACCAAAAGAAACCCTCATAATTAATCTTGCACTAAATAGGTAAATTTACAAAATCAATATTGTTGGATCTCTGAGATTTTTTTCTTCTCTTTTTAGATAAATGTAAAAAAGTTTTCCCTCAAATTGACAAGAAATTCCTCCTAATGTAACTTTAGAAATTACCAAATTATTAGGATTTTTTTTTTTTTTTTGAGATGCACTAGTACCTTTATGTGTATAACGTGTGGTGATATATGCTGCATCTACATAATTTTCTTTGTAATGGCATAATCTCTTGCTTGCGGTGATTACGGTGTTCATTTATAGATGATTTATCTTGTATATGCCTGCACTTTCTTTCTTTCTTTTTTTTTTTTTTTTGATATTATGCTATGGGTCATCTGGTTTCCGACCCTTTAGAGATTGAGATTGAGATTCAACTTTATTGTCATTACACATGTATGAATACAAGGTAACGAAACGTGACTTGGCATTTGGGCACGCTCTGCAGAGCGCATCCAAGGCCGGGGCAGCCGCTAGAAGGGGATACTGTAAGGGTTTGGACATGACTGTGTGTTATGACCCGAGCACTATGTCATCGTGCTCGGGCTATTCCTGTCAGGGCTTGACAGCAGCGTTGTTATTCTGGCTCTCCGAGCTCTTATTTTGACCGTGCTCGGGGAGGCTTCCGCTCAGCTGTCAAGTCCTGAACAGCTGTTCTGAGTTTGCGGTCGTTAGTGATGGACTTCTTAAACCCACGCTAGCGGCCGCATCCCGGCAGCAGTGTCAGTCTCTCTTCGTCGGAGCTACGTATGCTTTAGACTGTTACTACCCTGTCTGTCTGTGGTTTGACCGTCGCTTCCTGTGGACCTGTAAGTGAGCTGTTTAGCCTTAAGCCTCCCGGTGTGAGTAGACCTGTGTGTGTCACTGCCTCAGCAGCTTGTGTTATCATTACTCCACCAACCTTGCCTGTCTGTGTTATGACCGTCTCCTCCTGTGGACCTGTAAGAGAGCTGTTTAGCCTTACGCCTCCCGATGTGTGTAGACTTGTATGTGTCATTGCCTCAGCAGCTTGTGTTGTCATTTTTTCACCATTAATAAAAACTCTCACACAACTCTCTGGTGACGTTGTGGCGTCTTACGGTGGCTCGCGAGAGCCACCGCATGACACTGTGCTCGTCATCACTTTATGTTCATATTTGTTTTTCTCTTATGTGGTGTCATTTTTGTTTCTTCTGTATCCCCGTCAGTTTGATAGCCCGGTTAGTTTTCATCCCCCATGCTGCTACTTCTTTTGTTTCAGCTTTGTTAACAAATCATCATTTCTGCACTGAACTCCGGACAGCATTTGAACCTGTGTTACCTGATGTGTAGTGAGTTTGTAGTGTGTCTTGCTGTACCCGCCCTGGGTGTGATGGCAGGTGGGCTACGGCCAGAGTGTATATAGTTCTATGTTCTTCAATAAAGAGTCAGTTGGCTGCATGGCATAATTCTGACTCCGACCATCATTATACAGACATAACGTACAGACATACAGACGAGGGTGCTGGGCCTTACGGCGAGGTGGCTGAGTCGAGGAGTGACATCGACAAGCGAGCATTAGTTTTCCCCAGAGCTGGGCCACAGGTTGCTGGAGTGTTTGGGGCTACAGCGGCAGAAGCTGCAGTGGTTCCGAAGGTAGTCGGAAGCAGACCAACAGGCACGGAAGGATGGCATGCCAGGCAGCAGCACTGCGAGTCCAGACAAAAGAAGCGGTCAAGGGTGAAGAGAAGGGACATTCTCACCGGGAAGGCTAGTTTCAATCCCGGGGGCAGATGGCCGCCAGGGGCACGCATGCTCTGGGGCTGCCCTGGGCCTCTGAGCCAGTTTTACCTTTGGCTGCCCATGGACATTGGAGTAACATTAATGATGTTACTGTTCAGATGATGCATTTGAATGTATGTGTTCTTTGGGAATTATTTTGTGCATTTAGTATAAAAAAAACAATGCTAATTTTAGTTGTTTTGGGTGAATGTGTTCGGCTTTTCTAATTCTATGTTTCCCTGCTACTTCCCTTAGTGCATGATTCGGGTCCTAAATTGGGGTGGGTTTGGACTGTGTGTATGTGTTTTACACTTTTGTAAGGGGAAGGGGAATGATGTGTTGTGAGTGTGTAGTATGTGTCTTGCTGTACCTACCCTGGGTGTGATGTCAGGCGAGCTACAGCAAGAGTGTATATAGTTCTGTGTTCTTCAATAAAGAGTCAGTTGGCTGCATGGCATAACTCTGACTCCGACCATCATTATACAGACATAACATTACCCACCTTGACAAATACAGTTCTGTAATAATAGTTTATCAGAATCTCTTGTGGTGACAAATATAATTTAAGAAACAAGTTATCAAAATCAAAATATCAAAATTACAAAAAAATTGTATCCATGGGAAACACATATTGTTTATTTATATGTGGTCAATGCCTTGATACACTCTTTGAAAAACATTTTGTGAATTACTTGGCACACACTCCAAAGCTCCAGCACTGGAAGGCCCATCACTATCCTTCACCTCTTACCTGCAGTCTGGGCTCTCGGAGAGTTACCTTGGGGACATTGGCTTCACGACCACCGGCAAGAACAGCAGCCAGAGAGGAGTCACTGCACAAACTCTCCCCCGAACTACAAGACAGGAAAATACCATTAATAATTTGTCATCAAGCCATACCTCTCATATTCACTATGTCCCTCTTCTCTCTCCACAGAGTTGCTACATTCTCCCTTTCTGTTATGACCACTTTCTGGGCTAAGGCCAGAATCGCCTACAAATCTTGGGATCACCAAATCCGTTTTGACCCTCAGTTAAGGTGGACAGACCTAAGTCTTCACAAGTCAGGCAAGGTAGACTAACACCTAGTTAGTCTTTTACCGCACTTATGCAAGGTAGACTTAACACCAACAAAGTCTTTTTCGCCCCTCAGGCAAGGTAGACTAATACCTGGTATCCCAGGCTGAGATTTGAACCCATGACACCGTGATCTGAAACCTCTTACTCTACCACCGAGTGGTAGTGACAATTTTTTTCTTTGGATCACTGGTAGCGTGAGAGGTTTTCAGTTCATGGTGTCATGGGTTCAAATCCCAGACTGGGATATAGGTGTGTGTCAGCTTTGCGTCCAGGAAACAAAAGTCTTTGGGCCTTGCGAAAAGAGACTTAGTAGGTGTATGTCTACCTTGCCTGAAGGTGAAAGTGACTAGGTCGGTCCACCTTTCAAAACTTGCAAGTAAAAGTCGTAAATTTGCAGTTGACACCCCTAAGCAGCAGACCACAAACTTCTCCAGTCATGTCCTTAATTTCCCCACCTTAAAAGAACATACAGTGTTATATACATTTTAAATGCTGATCTCTATTCCTTTATTTATCAGCTGGGTTTTATGTCCACCTGTTAGAATGTAATTTTAATCCTTTGAGTGTGACTGTCACCAAATTGCGACATAACCCCTAGTGGTCAAGAGTGGTAAATATTTTTTTGTCAATAAAATAGTTCAGATTTCCAAGGCTATAACTTGAAAGTGGTAAGAGATAATGGCTTACCGTCAATTAGAAAGATGTAAAATATGATCCAAAGTTTCAGATAGGAGCCATTTTACACATCTAATCTGCATAATGCCACGACAGCTATATTGAATTACATAACTTAGTCAAAAGAGGACTTTGGACATATTTACACAAAGAATGGTTCAGTCTATTGACACCGTTTTTTGTACAGAGGTACGTCATCATCTTATCTTCAAAGTATATGAACAAGAAATCATCACAATTTAATAAAAACAAAGAAATTCGTCACTTACTGGTGGCTAAGGGGACTCTCTTGCTGCAGTGGTCACTGCGCTTCAGTCCATCGTGGTCGTTATTTTGCATTCTGTCAGTCATTTACGCTCTCTACCACATCTACAAGGTCTTATACTGTAATTATCCCACATAAATTTTGCTTGTATCCCGCGGCTGTCTTCCTTGTATGAAGCCGTCTAAGTGATGGTGCACGATGATGGATGGCAGCCATATGAGCTTTCTGTGCTAAAAGGATGAAAACAGGAAAGGAAATGAGGAGTTCTTCTTCTTTGGTGTATTATGTGTCATCCATTGAGTCCTCCAACATGTGTCTGCCGCCTTCTGAAACTGGCAGATCAGTACAAATCAGTACAAACCTGCAGTGCAGCCGGGGATGTCAGCGTGAGATGACAGGCGCAGGTGCCACTCTCTGCCACTAGGGGCACACAAAATCTCAATCTCAGAGAGTTAAATTTCATGTTTTCCGAGTGGCTGGAGCTCCAATCTCTATAAAACACTGAGAAACACCCTCACAAACTAAAAGTAAAGCTTGAAACCCAAACCAACTTTTGATGCAAAGATTATCAAATTTATTAACAGTAATGATAAAATAAAATCAAAGAAACATAACTTTAGACTGTGACTTCTCATATAAAAATATGAAAAAAGTTAATTATGCAATTTTCAAGAAGGTGTTTTTGGAAAACACTCTAGATTATTTTGCTTCTTTGAAAATGTCCTTTTGCCCCTGTGTGAAGTAATATAGGATGTTCAAAGTCTCAAAAAAAAAAAGTCTGAGCAGGTCTCAATTTTTTTTCAGTCAAAGCAGGAATAATAACAATCTCTTGACTGGCACAAGCGCCAAATTGCCCCTTAACCCCCTAGTGGTTGATTTTTTTCAAGAAAATATTCAGTTCAGATGTCAGACATTTCCAAGGCTATAACTTTAAAGTGGTAAAAGATAGTGGATTACTGTCAATTAGAAGGATGTAGAATATGATCCAAAGTTTTAAATAGGAGTAAATATACACTCCTAATTTGAATAATGCCACAGCAGCCATCGCAAATTACATAACTTTCAGTCAAAAGTAAACTTCGGGCATATTTTCATAAAGGATGGTTTTGCTTTTTGTCACCGTTTCCTGTTTTGGGCATTTTGTTATCTTATCTTCAAAGTATATGAATCAGAAAATCAGTACAATGCAATACAAAGTAAACAAACACAGACATTCGTCACTTACCGCTGGCGAAGGTGGCTCTCGCTTAGCCCATTTTCATCCATCCTGGTTATTAATGTCTCTTCTGTCGGTCAATTGATTTTTCCCCCTCACATCCAGAAACTGTTATGATTATCCCACCTCAATTTCACTTCTATTCTGCCACTATTTATTTTATACGATGACATGGAACCGGAGCGATTGTTTTCACCAGTCACATGGCGCTGGGGAGGCAGCAGGTGAACATTAGGCAGCTTCGCCCACCCTCTGTTATAACAAAATGTAAACATTTACCTTCATAAGCTAAATAATCTCTTTTTATAATCATAGTTGGCAAATTCAGGAGAAAATGCCACCTCCTTCTTGCGATGGCAATGGCAAACATCAATATTCATTTACAAACTCTTCTTCTGTGGTGTCCAGAAATGAGGTTTTATGATGCCCGCCATTGGTCCTCCAAGGTAAGAGCAGTAAGTTATATGAGTCTGCCACCTTGTGAGGTGGAATCCTTTGTACAATTTAAGCAAGAGCAGTAAGTTATACATGTCTACCACCTTGTGAAGTGGAATCCTTTGTACAACTTAAATCAACTGGAGAGTTTCTGACATCACATGACAGGCGCAGCGCTGCACTGTGCTGGTAGGGGCACAATCTGTCCATGAAATCTTGCCAGTTAAAGAGTTAACTCCAGTCCCTTGACTTAAAAGCACTACACGGATAAAGAGAACAAATTTACCTGTTTAGTAGGGATTGTCTTGCTTTGCAGGGTCCAGGACAAAGCAGGCTCTCAGCAAAATGACCTCTGTCAGTCCACTTTCCACTGCTTAAGACCCTGTCACATCTTGATTATTTAGGCAGCATTTGCCAAATGTATAAAAATTGGTCTAAAACGCTGGCATAAACGAAAATTTTCACTTTTGGTCATATGCTTCGCATATCCATAACAAGTTGGATATATACGTAGTGTACTGGTAACTTATATAGAATATTTCCATAACTTATAACTAACTTAAACCAACAAATGCTTAGTGTGCTGCTAACATTCACAACTTATGTGCAAAAATACTTTAAATTCTGCATAGCTGATCCTAACTTCTGCATGGTGCGGTCTTGCCAAACTGCCATAGACTCCCTAGCCATGAATCCTCGGTGTGCAAGAGAGCATCTCTGTTCAACTGAGATGATTCTCCCCTCCAAAGACCACGGCGGGGGACGTGACTGATCTGTTAAATCTGTCAGGTCAGTCACGCCTAAAGCAGATGATGTGACACATCACAAATGTCAGATGACAGTTTTCACAACCTGGCTCAAAGGCAGGATAACTGGTGGCGATAAAAAAGTTCCTTTTCAATAAAGTACAAAAAAAACAAAAACAAAAACAAAAAACAAGATAATGCATGGAGTGTGCTTTTGCTGGGAGGTGCGGCCAACAGGAAAGTGTCATTTATCATGGAAAACAGTTGAGCTCTGCACTTTGGGTGATCAGCTGTGTTCTGACATTTTGGCATATTTATCAGAACAGCACTGGATATCTGATGGTACATACTGCAGTCAAAGGTTAAAAAATATGGGGGGAGGGCTAAACAGTGATTTGGATCTTTATCGTGTAGCTTGAAAGTGCTCAAACACATCCTCGACAGATCCTGTTATATGAAAATGTGTGTGTGTGTGTGGGGGGGGGGGGGGTACGTGTGTGTGTGCGCATGCAGGCAGTGCTCTGTATGGGTTTTTCCTGTAAAGCAATGCTGCAAATATACCATTATAGGGTAGCTCCAAGTCAGAAACCTATTCAGTAAGTTACACATAGGCTCAAAGAGCATTACTCATATGTTAGAAATAATTTTTTGGTACACTAGATGTTTATCTCAACGTATTTTGACTTTTGAGTAACTATGAGTCACTTACAAGCAACGTGTAAACGAAGGCGTAACCTCCCTACAACTGTTGCTCCGCAAATCAGCTGTACGCTGGATATGTCTGAAAATTTTTAACATGCTGAAAATTTTCAGAGGAGATCGGCGAACTACGCCATATACCCACATGCTTCACCATTCTTCAGCGTGATCTTAACTTAGACAAAATTTAGCCATAACTGATTTGACGTACACCACCATATTCTCCAAATTTTTCATACATTGTGCAAACACTGCCTAAACTGTTTAGGTGTGACAGGGCCTTGAGAAGCACCTCTGTCCATGCCAGTTGCTTTTGCCAGTCACCTCACTCGTTCACTTGGTGTTGACGTACCTCTGTCTGGAGCGCTCTTTCTGTCACTATCCTCTGGTCTGGTCCTCCTGAGGCCACCAGTGGTCAGAACCAATGTGCCTCGCTGCCCTTTTTGATTTACCTGCTGTGGGGGGAAGGGAGTGCTAACCATCAGCACAATGGTGTTTGATGCCGAAGGGTTAGTCTTTCAGGTGGGCCTTTTACTCCTTTGTACCTTATGTATGTATAGGTCATTGATTGAAAAATAGTGTGTTTGTAGGTTTTAACAGTCTGAAATGTGTCCATTGGTCAGATAATAATCAAAAAAAAATCCAAAACAGTCAATTCTCTTAAATACAAAGCAGTTATATAATTTTTCTCTCCCAGAAACATTTTTTGCACTTCTGGGTAAATGGTATGTCATAATTTAACAAAGCTAACCCACCACTGTCCTTAAGACCCACCCACTGCTCTATCATTGGCCGACCTAGCCGTCCATGCTCGAAAACCCTCCACTGTTGCTGAATTACAACAATTCTGCAACGAAGAGTTGGCCAGAATTCCTCCACAGTGCTGTAAAAGACTCATTGCCAGTTATTGCAAATGCTTGATTGCAGTTCTTGCTGCTAAGGGTGGCTCAACCAGTTATTAGGTTTAGGGGGCAATCACGTTTTTACACAGGGCCATGTAGGGTTTTTTTTATTTG
The DNA here is from genome assembly GCA_020510985.1 of Pholidichthys leucotaenia. Classification (NCBI taxonomy): domain Eukaryota; kingdom Metazoa; phylum Chordata; class Actinopteri; order Cichliformes; family Pholidichthyidae; genus Pholidichthys; species Pholidichthys leucotaenia. The sequence goes on along the minus strand of CM035845.1, from coordinate 244,476,985 downwards.
TTTTGTTTTGTTTTCCCTTAATAATAAACACCATTTAAAAACTGCATTATGTGTTTACTTGTGTTATCTTTGTCTCAATATCTATATTTGTGTGATGATCTGAAACATTTAAGTGTAACAAACTTACAAAAAGATGAGAAATCAACAATGGGGCAAGCACTTTTTCACACCACTGTTTTCTGCATGTGCACACATGCATGTATTTGTCAGTGAGTCAAAAGGGATTCTAGGCAGCCATTTGTGTACAAGATACATTATCTAAGTGTGCAAATGTGTGCCTAAGTGGTCTTATGCATGCACCTTTCAAACATAATCAAATTACTGTATTTTACAGCAGCATTCTTTATGTGGTCTGTATGTGAGCACATTGCACATTGCATAATGTATACATATAATGCATATAGGTGATTTTCTTTAGTGTAAATGTGTGATGGATGCTCCTCTGCTACTCGCCACTCTGAGAACGCATTCTGCCATCCACTTGTCTTCAATGCAATTAGGTTAAATAATGATACCACATAAATTTCCACAACAGGAATGAGGCTACCCTGCCCTTGTCACCCTTTGAAATATGGCTGAACCTTAGCAACAAAGGTTGAGTGAAGGCATGTTGTTGTGTTTGTGTGGTTACAGAGGAGTGAGAAGCCATCTTAATTAAGAAAAAAAAATAATTTTAATCAGATTTCATTGATAGGTGGTTACTGGCATACATGTCATTTATCATATATTTCCAAATTATGCCTTCAAATATGGCAGAAGAAAACTATAAGTGATCAGAATTAATTGCTGTATCCATATTTGTTGATAAAATTCTATGACACACTTGTTTTTTCTTATAAAGTTGCTATTCTCAACAGTTAAACAAACAAATTAATAAAACAAACTGTTAATAAACAAACTGTTCCTACTTGCTTCTCATGCTACACTGCAGCCTTAGATTACACCCAGTGACTCAACAGCCAAACCAGTTAGAATTGGTTTTGCTCACAGGCAAACTGGCACATAGTGGAAAATACCGATACACGTGAGATCTGCCCACCTCCTGCGTGAGGGCGCGGCATAGTTTTATAAAAACTGTAGGGCCCACTTTTTAGGGAGCACTCTCTTCTGATATGTCATGAGAGTTGTGCTCCAGCGCTGTACCTGTACCATATCTCAGCATTAGTAAAACAAGTGGAACTATATTTCACCTCTGTGTCTGGTCATTTATCCTTCGTATAAAAGAATTGGAGGTTAAGACTAACAAGCACAACAATTTGGTCTTTCCGCCCAGTTACAAGGCTAAATTTTAGTTTTGTAGATGGCGTGAGGATTTTTCTGTACAGTTTGGTGGCCGCAAACCCTAAAAGGTAAGCAGAAACCTTCTTCAACAAACTTCTGCCTGTCCCTTGGGGGACAGACCTTTCTGTAGAGATTAAATACTTGTGTATGTGTGATTTCATTTGTGGACTGAACCTGAGATATGGTCCTGGATTTATGATATGTTGTTTTAATTAATGTTTACTGAGTTTGACATATAAGATAAAGATAAGGAAATCTCCAAACAGTTTTAACCCCGTGGGATAAGTCAGACGCGTTAATGCTGTCCCTAAAAGTAGAGTTGGAGATAGCTTGGGTAATAGGTTTAAACCCCGGGGTGGCTGATATAAGACCACTGAAAAAGAAGTGTTACCCCGTTATGCATAGCTTAGCGAAAAGGTTTTAACCCCTTGGAATTATTGCTTAATTCCTAAAAGTAGAGTTGGTACCCCTAGCTTAATTAGCTCAGACCAAAAGGTTTTAACCCCTAGAGAACTGCAATGGGCGCATCTCTAAAAGTAGAGTTGGTCTTAATGCAAAGAATTTACTGTGGAAAAATCCTGCTGTGTGTGAAATAAGCATTAGATAAATTACCATTAAACATAGATGTATAATAAAATAACTAAACTAATTACAGTAAAATATATAGAATCTAAAAATTCCAAAAATGGCAGAGGAGGCAAACAAAAAAAAATGGAAAATGAGAAACACAGCTCTGATTATCCTTTGGGTACTCTGGGATATGCAATGAAACAAATGAATGAAGTGTTAAATGCTACAGTGTGCCACGGAAAATTGGAAGAGGAGCAGAAACAATTTAAAACTTGGGTAAAGTGGCTACAAAGAGACGGCATATTTGGCCACTTGGGGGATCCCCTACCACTCAAAGCAGACAAAGCCTCGTATAAAAATAGATTGCACAAGCAAGAAGAACAGGTGACCAAAGAGGAGAAAAAGGCTGGTCTCCTTAGGAAGAGCAAGAACGCAAGGCAAAGATCATTATACAAGATAGACTGGCATTAACACAACGTTATTTCAGTGAATCTGTCATGGCGGCCTCTGGGCCGTCATTGGCTTCATCAGTCCCAGCTGCGCACAGACCAGCAGGTGCCAATCAGCGGCTGTTAAAAGCCAGCGTCGCTGACAGCCCGTCACAGAGTCGTCTGTCCTCCTCATCTGAGCATGAACCTGAGCTTCGTTCTCAAGCTACGTCAAGAGCGCCTCGTCAAGAACTACCACGTAAGAGAACTGTGTGTTACTCAACTCCTTGCCTTTACCCCTGTGCACAGGTGGACCTCCCAGGCGGCGGACCAGCTTCCCCAGCCGACGGGGCGTTGCCACTTCAGCCACGTAGCTCCTCGCTACCACCTCTGCTTCGGGTACGTCTTACTCCTCAGCTGCAAGAGTTACTATTGTCTCAGCTGCAAGAACTGTCATCACCAACATCAGTGGAATCTCTGTCATCGCCACCATCTGAGCTGTCATCGTCACGGTCAGTGGAATCACTGTCAACACCGCTATCAGAGCTGTCATCGTCTCGGTCAGTGGAATCACTGCCGTCACCATCACAGGAACTGCCATCGCCACAGCAACAGGTGGATTCACTACCACAGCCGCGAGCACCTTCACCTCCACGTTACACGGCCGCTGGAAGTCAGCAGGACGCTACCTGTGGATCACCCAAGTAAGCCCTTTCACCTACTGTTACTCACGAGTGCTGAACAGCGGTAATTGTATCTGCTTGTGTGTTACAGGGTGGCCAGGTCTCCATCCGGACTGCTCAGCTCCAGCGACCAGGACACATTACTTGCACTCACTCATGCACTACACACTCTCACTCTTCAATAAAGGATTATTGTCACTATCTACCCGTGTCAGTGTCTGTCTCCATCCGGACTGCTCAGCTCCAGCGACCAGGACACATTACTTGCACTCACTCATGCACTACACACTCTCACTCTTCAATAAAGGATTATTGTCACTATCTACCCGTGTCAGTGTCTGTCTCCTGGGTCCTAAACATGTCAGTACAACTCCGTCACGTTGACCCAGCGGACAGTTCACTGTCACGCAAAATCAACACACTTAGCGCTCGGGTAGATTTGTTAGCACACCAGCAGACAGTAATCCTAAATCAGTTAACTTTAATTAACAGTCGGCTGGATCGTCTGGAAGGACACCAGACGTTCTCCCCGACCGCAAATATCTCAGCCCCTGCGGGCTTGGCGTCAGGTCAAGCTAACACCTCCCCGACCTCTCGCCTCACCCCTGTTCCCACGCCTGCCCAGTTCAGCGGAAAACTCGGGGAAGCCCGAGGATTCATATTACAATGTGAATCAGTTTTTCTCCGCGTTGCGGGAGATTTCACCTTAGACTCTAACAGGATTGGTTATGTCATTAATTTGTTGACGGGTAGAGCTTTAGATTGGGCTTATTCCATCATGGCTAAACCAAGCTACCACATGCTGACTTACCAGGAGTTTGTGACAGAATTCATGTCTGTGTTTGATCATACAGATAGGGCTGAGGTGTTGACAGAACGGCTGTTGAACCTACAGCAGGGAAAGAGATCAGCTGCTGACTACGCTATTGACTTCCGGGTCCTGGCCGCAGAGATTGGGTGGGGGGAGCCATCACTGTGTGGTATTTTCCTGCGCAGTCTTAGTGATGAGTTGAAGGATGAATTAGCGGCACGGGATAAACCGGAAAACTTGCATGATTTGATTGCCCTAACGGTTAGCCTGGATAGCAGATTAAGGGAGCGGGCGGCCAAACGGCGAGCTACTTCCCGTTCGGTTAGACCCCGCCCTCGCGTCACTAACTCTCCTCTTCTCGCTCTACCCGCGTCAGAGGAATCCCCGGATCAAGAGGCTATGGTTGTAGGTCAGTCTAAATTGTCAGCAGCTGAGAGACAGCGCCGCAGGGATCGGGGCCTCTGTTTCTACTGTGGGAAAGAGTCACATGGGGTTTTCGAGTGTCCCAGTAGGTTAAAAGGGAAGGCCCGTGGATTGCAGTGGGGGGATTCACGGGCAAGAATTCAGAAGAACACCTTACTAGTTGTCGTTTACCCATCAGACTGATCCATGCACATACAGAACACTCCACTTTAGCGTTAATTGACTCAGGAGCTGAGCAGAATTTTGTTTCTAGAGACCTGGCAACCCGGATGGGCCTTAGCTGTCAGACTCTAGATCCCCCGGTCAAACTCATCACCCTGTCCAAGGCGTCACTGACCACCGTTGCCCATCAGATGGCCCCAGTATCTATAATTGTGTCAGGAAACCACAGGGAGGAAATTAGGTTCCTAGTCCTGCCCGTCTCTTCTTCGCCCATCATCCTGGGGTACCCCTGGCTTCGATTGCATAACCCCACCATTGATTGGCAAGCTGGGAGTATAACAGCGTGGAGTACGTTCTGCCTGAGTGCCTGTCTCCAATCTGCGGCGTGCGCTCCGTTGGTCAAGGTGTCTCCAACTCATTCGTCACCACCGAACCTGTCCAAGGTGCCAGAGGTTTACCATGACCTGGGGTTAGTTTTTAGCAAGTCTCGGGTGTTGTCTTTACCCCCCCCATCGCCCTTACGACTGCGCAATTTATCTGAAGGCTGGGGCCCCTCTTCCTGCTAGCCGCCTATACAGCCTATCAGCCCCGGAGCCCGAGGCTATGGACACATACATCCAGGAGTCACTGGCCTCTGGAATCATCCGCCCATCGTCTTCGGCTGTGGGAGCTGGGTTCTTCTTCGTTGGGAAGAAGGACGGCTCATTACGCCCCTGCATCAACTTCCGGGGTCTTAATGAAATAACGGTAAAAGACAAATACACTCTGCCTTTGATGAACACTGCCTTTGACTCCATCCAGGGGGCATCCTGGTTTACTAAGTTAGACCTCAGGAATGCTTATCACCTAGTGCGCATAAGAGAAGGTGACGAGTGGAAGACGGCTTTCCGGACCCCAAGCGGGCATTGTAATGGCATTTGGGTTAACCAACGCTCCGGCCGTCTTCCAGTGTTTAATAAACGATGTTTTGCGGGACTTCCTGAACTCGTTTGTGTTTGTATATCTTGACAACATACTCATCTTCTCTCGCACACTAGAAGAGCATCAGGTGCATGTCCGTAAGGTACTACAGCGCCTCCTGGAGAATCAACTGTTCGTCAAGGCTGAGAAATGTGAGTTCCATACTGACCAAACCTCCTTCCTAGGGTTCGTAATAGCCCGGAACCAGGTGCTTCCTGACCCGGCCAAGGTCAAGGCAGTAGTGGATTGGCCTGCACCCTCCTCTAGGAAGCAGCTTCAAGGATTCCTGGGTTTTGCTAATTTCTATAGGAGGTTTGTGCCCAGTTTTGGTAATATTGCTCGCCCTCTGACGGCGCTCACCTCCCCTAAGACCCCGTTTTGCTGGAGTGAGGAGGCAGCCGGAGCATTTGAGAAACTGAAGAGGGAGTTCGCTTCGGCCCGGGTCCTAACTCAGGTGGACCCGAAGCTGCAGTGCTTGGTGGAAGTGGACGCCTCTGACTCGGGGGTAGGAGCAGTACTCTCCCAACGCTCTCCCGAGGATGGTAAGATTCGCCCATGTGCTTACTTCTCTCATCGTCTATCCCCAGCAGAGAGAAATTACAGCATAGGAGACAAGGAGTTGCTGGCAGTGAAGCTCGCCTTAGACGAGTGGAGACACTGGCCGGAGGGGGCTGCTCAACCGTTCGTGGTATGGACTGATCATCGTAACCTGGAATACCTCAGGACGGCGAAGCGCCTGAATGCACGCCAGGCTCATTGGTCCCTCTTCTTCGGCCGGTTCAATTTTTCCATCACCTACCGGCCGGGAAGCAAGAACGGTAAGCCAGATGCCCTCTCGCGGCAGTTTGACGCACCATCCTCTGAGGACCAGGAAACTCCTATCTTGCCGCCCTCCTGCGTCATGGGCGCTCTGTCCTGGGGTATCTGCAAGATGGTTCGCCGGGCTCAGAGGACTGAGCCGGACCCCGGGGGGGGGGGGGGCTGTTTGTTCCACGTGCCATTCGGGGCCAAGTGATTGAGTGGGGTCACGCCTCCAAGTTGGCTTGTCATCCTGGGGTGGGCCGGACTGTGGACCTTCTCCAGAGGACCTTCTGGTGGCCAGGGCTATGGAAGGACGTTGTAGGTTACATCCGGGCTTGCGCTCAGTGCGCCACCGGGAAGACGACATCATCCCCCCCGGCGGGCCTGTTACACCCATTGCTGGTCCCTTCCCACCCCTGGTCCCACGTTGCTATGGATTTTGTGACTGGTTTGCCCACCTCGGATAATTTCACTACAGTTTTAACCATTGTGGAACGTTTCTCGAAGGCAGCCCATTTTGTGCCTCTTCGGGGTTTGCCTTCAGCCCAGGAAACAGCGAACCTCCTCGTCCAACATGTGGTCCGTCTCCACGGCATCCCCGCCGACATAGTGTCGGACCGGGGACCACAGTTTGTCTCGCAGGTCTGGAAGGCTTTCTGCGCGGCGCTGGGAGCCACAGCCAGCCTCTCCTCTGGTTATCATCCCCAGAGCAATGGCCAGTGTGAGCGGGCTAACCAGGAGCTTGAGGCCGCATTGCGCTGTGTCATCTCCTCCTGCTCATCCTTCTGGAGCAAGTATCTTCCTTGGATTGAGTACGCCCGTAACACCACGGTCTCTACGGCTACGGGCGTCTCCCCCTTCAGGGCGTCATCTGGATTTGATCCACCGCTGTTCCCGGAGGAGGAGAGGGAGGTAGCGGTTCCCTCGGTCCAAGCCCACATCAAGCGCTGTCGGCAAGTTTGGCTCATCGCCTGCCAAGCCCTGTTGAAGACTACAAAACGCAACATCCAGGTGGCCAACCGGCATAGGAGACCCGCCCCGGACTACAATGTGGGTCAGAAGGTTTGGTTGTCAACTCGGAATATTGGTGTACCGGCTGAGAAGCGTAAACTTACCAAGCGCTTCATTGGTCCCTACACCATCATTCGTATTATTAATCCTGTGTCTGTGCGCCTGTCTCTCCCCTCTTCGATGCGCATCTGCCCCACCTTTCATGTCTCCCAGGTCAAACCGTACGTCTCTGACCCCCTGTGGCCACCTCCCGCGGCCCCCGCCCCCCCGAGGATGATCGATGGCCATCCGGCCTGGGGGGTGACTCCCATCCTGGACGTTCGCAGGCGAGGTCGTGGTCTTCAGTATTTGGTGGACTGGGAGGGCTTTGGACCGGAGGATCGTTCTTGGATTCGCCCAGCGTTGATCCTGGATAAACAGCTGATCCGCGATTTCCATCGGGCGAATCCAGGTAGAATTGGGCAGGTGCCTGGAGGCACTGCTAGAGGGGGGAGTACTGTCATGGCGGCCTCTGGGCCGTCATTGGCTTCATCAGTCCCAGCTGCACACAGACCAGCAGGTGCCAATCAGCGGCTGTTAAAAGCCAGCGTCGCTGACAGCCCGTCACGGAATCGTCTGTCCTCCTCATCGGAGCATGAACCTGAGCTTCGTTCTCAAGCTACGTCAAGAGCGCCTCGTCAAGAACTACCACGTAAGAGAACTGTGTGTTACTCAACTCCTTGCCTTTACCCTTGTGCACAGGTGGACCTCCCAGGCGGCGGACCAGCTTCCCCAGCCGACGGGGCGTTGCCACTTCAGCCACGTAGCTCCTCGCTACCACCTCTGCTTCGGGTACATCTTACTCCTCAGCTGCAAGAGTTACTATTGTCTCAGCTGCAGGAACTGTCATCACCACGATCAGTGGAATCTCTGTCATCGCCACCATCAGAGCTGTCATCGTCACAGTCAGTGGAATCACTGTCAACACCGTTATCAGAGCTGTCATCGTCTCGGTCAGTGGAATCACTGCCGTCACCATCACAGGAACTGCCATCGCCACAGCAACAGGTGGATTCACTACCACAACCACGAGCACCTTCACCTCCACGTTACACGGCTGCTGGAAGTCAGCAGGACGCTACCTGTGGATCACCCAAGTAAGCCCTTTCACCTACTGTTACTCACGAGTGCTGAACAGCGGTAATTGTATCTGCTTGTGTGTTACAGGGTGGCCAGGTCTCCATCTGGACTGCTCAGCTCCAGCGACCAGGACACATTACTTGCACTCACTCACGCACTACACACTCTCACTCTTCAATAAAGGATTATTGTCACTATCTACCCGTGTCAGTGTCTGTCTCCTGGGTCCTAAACATGTCAGAATCTCCTTTTAAATAAGCACTGGTGACGGTCCAGGCACTACTGGAGGAGAGCGAGAAATCCATAGATTGTTGAGAAATCGGTAAGAATCCAAACACACACAAACATATCAGTCCTGAGAAAACTGGAAATGAAGTCTGTGATAGACCTCCCCCCTATCCCGCAGAATCTGTGGTGCCACCAGCTACGCCCAGTCCTTATTCAGAATCTAAACTTTTACTGAAACAGATACAGGATACTCAGACACAGGGGCAAAGTTCAATACTGTTAAATGTGGTCTACCACTCTCTCCAAACTTCATTGAGGTAGTAGGGTTTTCTGGAGTCAGACAACAATGCCCCCTAGTTTATTCATCTTTGTCTTTTGTGGATGTTGCTGTATTCCATTATTAAAATGACTTGTTGAAAGAACTATCTCAGCAGCCTTTTGCAAGGTTCCTCCACCATACCAAGGCGTCCAAGAAGCTGCCCACCTGCTTTCTGACTGCAAGGATGGCGAAGGGGGGGGTGCCAATCCTGACTCTGGATGAAGACGAGGAAGATGAAACAGAGATAGTTTAGAATCTACAACATGGTCTACAATTCACACTTACATTGTGTTAGATTTGCTTTGTTTTGCTTCTGCTCCACAGGTTTCCATTTGCTCTAGGTTGTTTATATGTGCGGGCTAGGTATTAGAAGGTCATGAGCTTTTAGTGATATTACACACACAGCAATTTTAGCTGAATTAATCCACAATGTTTTCACTACACCTGATGTCCACCGGAGAAAAGGCGACCTGATGGGGGCAGGTCCACGTAACTGCTGGAAGGGGACATCAGATACATATAGCACTTAGGCACACAATACACAGGATTAGATCAGGGTTATGAGATGGGTTTGAGCCCATCTCAACAGGGGGAGATGCAAAAATTGTGGGTAGGTATAAACTAATTGTAGATGATGTAGTGAGGTGCCCCATAAGGACACCTCAACAGGGCGAATTGTTGATAAAATTCAATGATGCACTTGTTTTTCTTATAAAGTTGCTATTCTCAACAGTTAATCATGTTGCACAAACTGTTCCTGCTTACTTCTCATGCTACACTGCAGCCTTAGATTACACCCAGTGACTCAACAGCCAAACCAGTTAGAATCGGTTTTGCTCACAGGTGAACTGACACATAGTGGAAAATACTGATACATGTGAGGTCTGCCCACCTCCTGCGTGAGGGTGCGGCATAGTTTTATAAAAACTGTAGGGCCCACTTTTTGGGGAGCACTCTCTTCTGATATGTCATGAGAGCTGTGCTCCAGCACTGTACCTGTACCATATCTCAGTGTTAGTAAAACAAGTGGAACTATATTTCACCTCTCTGTCTGGTCATTTATCCTTCGTATAAAAGAACTGGAGGTTAAGACTAACAAGCGCAACAATATGTTTAATTAGTTGGAACGAGCTGGGAAAAAAACTGTGTTCAGATTTGACGTGGCAATGGACAAGGTTTGTAAAAAAAAAAAAAAGTCTTTTGTTTTAAGTGTTCTGGAACATCAACCTCAAGCCAGGCTTTATTACTTACCATCAGTTTTTGACCTCAAAAATGCTTTTATTGCTGAATTACAGCATTCTTTTCTGTAACAGTATCTTTGGGAAGGCTTCTTTTAAGTGTACTGGGTGGTTGAGAAGCATATTAAAGCAGTAATGATAGGTTTTAAAAATGTATGGCAAGTGGATATAGGTTTTAAGCCCACTTACCAATTAAGGTGTTCTGGGGATTATAACGTTTAACCCCTGGAGCTGACAGAGTGATGTTAGCATATACTTTGAGTCTTGTTTTTTTTTTTAAGTTTATGTTGTGAATTATAGGACAAACTACTTTGCATGTGTAGATTTGTTCCTTTTTCTATGAATACTGCTGGAGAACTCTTGAAAGAAGAAAAGAAAAGAGAATGCTAATTTTGTTGCCACCCACACTATACACAGAAAACTATGCACAGTTGAACAAAGCAATGGTTTTCCTATCTACCATATTAAGATAAGATAAGATAAGCCTTTATTAGTCCCACAATGGGGAAATTCCAGGATTGCAACAGCACAGGGACAGCAACACTCAGAGCAACAATCAGAAGGCAAGAAAAAACAACATCTAGCAAACATATGTCCATATTACTATAAATGTATATATATAGACACACAGTGCAGAGCATTATGGCTGGTGGATGTGCAGCAGAAAGTCTAAGCTCTCTCTCCGTGGATGCAGCGGGCCAGCTGGAAGTCTTTGGGCATGATGGTGACCCCCTTAGCGAAGAAGAGACCACCAGGTGGGTCTCGCTGGTCTCCTGCAGAGCCATGACGGCGAAACTCAGGAAACGCAGGACGGTCTTGAAGTCCTGAGCGATCTCCCTCACCAGGCGCTGGACGGGCAGCTTACAGATGAGCAGCTCCGTGGATTTCTGGTAGCGACGGATCTCTCTCAGAGCCATGGACCTGTGACGGCGAGGCCTCTTCACTCTGCCGGTGGCCAGAGCACCTCTCCGAGCAGCCCTGGTGGCTAGCTGTCTCCTGGGGGGCTTCTTCATCATGACCTAGAACTGGAGAGGCCGCTGCCATGCAAGGTGCCACCACAAGCACATCTTTGTACTGTGTGAGGAAACTGGATCACCTGCAGGAAACCCACATGTCATGCGGAGAACATGCAAACTCTGCATAGATGGGCACATGATGGTCTTAACCTGGGAGGCAGCACTGTTAACCACTGAGCAAACATGCTATAAAGAGGAATATGAAGAAAGGAAACAGTGGGTTATAACAAATCAGTTGGAAAAATTGGTACAACAAAATCCAAAATATAGAGACTTCCCCTTTCATAGTCAATATGTCACTCAAGAACTAGTGTTGTGCTATTTGGTCCGATAGACCTCGTCTACATGTACGTAATTTACTCTAAGCTTTTCTGAATAGCATTATCCTTATGTGGACCTGAATATGAAATGGTCTAAAAAATATACTAAACAGGGTAATTATAAGGTTAACTTATGCAGCATTTCTATACAGTTATTGGAGAAATGGATGTAGCATTTGTCAAAACAGTTTGAGGAAGGTCCTTTTCTGTTACAGTATGGCTGTGCTCCAGTGCACAAAGCAGGTCCATAAAGATATCGTTGGATGAGACTGACGTGGAAGAACTTGATTTGCCCAAAGAGGACTGACCTCAACCTCACCCAGTGTCTTTTTGATGAACTAGAATGGAGATTGCAAGCAATGCTCTCTCATCCAGTATCAGTGTCTAACCTCACGAGCACTCTTCTGGATGAATGGGCAAAAATTCTGACAGACTCCAAAATCTACCCAGAAGAATGGAAACTGTTATAGCTGCAACGAGGATGACCAGCTTCATATAAAAAAAAAACAAAACAAAACAAAAAAAACCAAAACAATCTAAAACCTATTTATTTTTGAAGTTGTGTATTCAATTTGTGTAGACAAAACCAGAAAACTGATATTAAAAAAAAAAAAATAATGTGGAAATGAAAATTAGTTTGAAACCTCCTGGAAGGTCTTCCTGGACTATTAAAAAATCAATTAAACTTTGAAATGATTTGGAAGTTAGTTGGCAGTTTTTTCCTCTGATATTGTACTTCATACACATATTGGGCTCTATTTTGACGGTCAACAGCAGACGTTTGTGCTGCGCTTCCCCTGTTGCACCAACACTTCCATTAATTTCTATCAATGCACTGTTGCTTTTATTTTTAAATTTTGCATCACGTTATCTGTTATGTCCACAAACCTGGTATTGAGGAGACGGACGACAAGTTGCACTAGAACACAGCTTTATTACGAACTATGTACACAGTACATGGAATGCACCCAGCAGAGTCATCCAGGGCAAAAAGGAAGTGCCCATGACGGCTTCCCCGTAATATAAGGGGGTGTGATGATGTGTCAGGAAGGCGGCCCCATCACACTGCACTTCATAATAAAACCCGATCTTACATCACCCCCAACCCGACAAAATACAAAAACACATTTAATTAGAACCCACCCTAATTTAGAACCCCAACTGCTCTCTAAACTAATTAAAACTAAGGCCTACCACATTCACAAAAAAAAAAAAACAACCCTAAGGTAGGACCAGTAGGTGGACTACCACACAGCCCGTATGGCACAGTGGGTTATTCTGCCATTGATGTAACTAAAAGTCTTTATTAAAACAAACCAAAAAGAGCTCTGCTCCTAAACTAAACAACAAACATTTGAACTATTAAACAACATTAAGTCTTTTATGCACAGTTCTACATGCAAATGGGTGGGTCAGGCAGGGATAAACAGTTCAGCATGAAGGCTTTTGAAGCAGCCCCACAGGGGCCTTCCCCTGGAGCTTTGGAGCAGCCTGGTGGTGCCCACCTCCCACCCCGGGGCTTTGAAACACACTCGTGGCAGCCTCCCCCCTGGAGCTGTCGGACCCCCATGGTCAACCTTCATGACACTGGGGCCCGGGTCCCACACTGTGGCAACCGACTTCCGCAGAGCCTCGCCGTCTGGTACCACCACCCGGGCACACCATAGTCTGGTCGCGTGCCAAACCGAACCGTCCTTCAGCTGAAAACACATTGTCCTCAGTGTTTCCACAATCCTCAGCAGCACCTTACTTGTTTCCGTGCGCTGTTGTTGTGCTCCCAGTGGCTCTGCTTGCTCATTCGGCTCAAGACCTCTGCCGTGCTCCGGCGGTTCCACTGTCACCATGGTCGCTGCGGACCCTTCACCCACTGTCTCCGTTGTCGACTCAGGCTTGTCTCGAGTACAAAAGCAATCTGCTACCTCTCCGGTGTCGCTCATTGAAACGTACCCTCTACCCATCAACTAGGTCACTCCCAATACAGCCGGCCGAGTGCGGGAACGGGAGCAGTCCGGCTCTTCCCCTCCACCATCTAAAGTGTACTGCTGTGCCTTGGAGCTCTCCACATGCTCAGGCCCACCCTTTACTGCTGTGTTCACCATGCTCGCTAATGCTGTTTGTCTGGGCAACTTCTGTAACCGGTGCCCATTTAGCCCCGTGGCTAATTCTTCTGTTGCTACTAGCTAGGATGTTAGCTTCCCCGTGCTAGCTAGCGTGGTGCCTCTTGGCGCCAACAACATTACAACCCACAGCTTTGTGCTACTTATGTATTTGGTGAAATAGTTAGCAAGAAGCTCGACAGCATGCTCATATGACTCTGTTGATTCTAACGTGTGGAGAATCCACTGACCTCCTACACCGAGTTTGTGGACGAGAAGTGCTCATTTCCTTGCTGTGTTGAGTTTACCCAGGCCAACATTGCAATGTGTGCCTCAAATGCGTTTAGCCACCACGGCCACAGTATTGCTGGTTTTCCTGGGTGCTCAAAAAATGGCCATAGAGGTGCTACGCACACCCCCATGGTTTAATCCTCAGTCGTCAAATGTTATGTTCCCAAACCTGGTATTGAGGAGATAGACAAGAGGTTGCATTAGAACACAGCTTTATTACAAACTATGTACACAGTACATGGAATGCACCCAGAAGAGTCATCCAGGGCAAAGAGGAAGTGCTCATGACAGCTGCCCTGTAATATAGGGTGGTGTGATGAAAGGACAGGAAGGCAGCACCATCACACAGCACTTCATAATAAAACCCGATCCTACACTATCTAATTACCAGTAGACAGTGTGCTGACTTTGCACTTGGAGGAGTGAAAGAGCTGTGGCAGTACACAATCTCATGCGCATCAGTATTTTGATGCATTTTATGACATTGTGCTTTTGATTAGGAAAAAAGAGATCTGGTCTCTGAAGCTTGCTGTTATTGCTATTTCAGTGTCATGTTTTGAAATTGTGCAGCTCCTACTGGCAGGAGCACATGAGGAAACAGACAGAGTTTCAACATTTATCATCAAATCACCTGTCATTTTAATTATATATTATGATACACTTAATATTTTTTTTTTTATTTAATCGGACTTTAGCACAAGTTATGCGCCTGCATTGACCCAATGCAGCTGTGACGGTGTAGGTACCACATTTGCTTGGGCAGCTAGATCTGCTCGGGGCCTGTGCCTGCTTATGACATTGCAGAATATTATTGGCTTGACGGTTATTTTGATGACGTAGCACGTTGTGATTGGTCCATTTTTGTAGTTTAAAAAAATACATCTTTCATTTTAAAAATTTTGTTTTTATTTCTACAAGGACATTTTATAGTCTTTTTTAGTACCTGAAAACGGTGTTTTGTTTGTGGATAAATGATGAAAGCCACATATGAAAAGTGATATTTAAAAAATACCTGTGTACTGTATTTTTGACTATAGCAAGGTGGTTAGATAATATTCGTAAATGATTAAAATAACACAAAAATTCTGGTCATTGTAGAAATAAAAGCAAAATACTTAAAATGAAAGATGTATTTTTTTAAACTACAAACACAGACCAATCACACCATGCTACATCATCAACACAACAGTCCAACCAATCATATTCTACAATGTCATTAACAGGCACAGGCCCTGAGCAGATGAAGCAGCCCAAGCACATATGGTACCTACAACGGCATTGACACAGGGTCGATGTGCATTCCTATTGCATCCCCCGGCATGCACCTCTCCAGAGAAGGAGAAGTGCACGTTGATATCACTTGACACATTGGCTGAAACTCGTTTTGGTAATGGAACAAAACATTTCACCCAACACACAAGAAAAAATTGACGATCACTGTGTCTGAGACGGATGTAGGTAATGGTATCGACGTAATGCGGGTGCATAAATCCAGCTTTGCAGGTGGAGTACAGCTTATAGATTAGGCAGTAATATATATATATATTTTTTTTAAGGGGAATGAATCAATGAGCGGGGAGTGCATATGTGTGTGTTCTGGTGTGGATGTGGTGCACTGAGATGTGGTGCGATACTGTCAGTCTGAAGATTTTAAACTACAAACCTCTCTTCTGTGACAAAGTATTCTGTCCACAAAACTTTTGTGTCTGTCATCATGTCACAGGATCATATGTCCATTCATGTGTGCACGTATCCTGTCCTGTTAATGAAAAGCACACACTGACCATTGTGTTCTGTTAAATGAGATCAATTTAATACAAAATTGCTGCTAATAGGTTTAGTCAGCCGGGGGACCTCCAGTAATGCACTGGGCCTCACTCCTTTCCTCACTCTCTATGAAATAGTTTTTTTTTGCTGGTCATTAACATTTGTTTGTTCTCTCCCATAGATTGAGTCCCCATCGTGCTGTTTGCTCTCTACATGTCTGTTCTTTTCTTTTTCTCTATCCCCTCACACCCCAGCCAGTCGCAGCAGATGACTGCCCCTCCCTGAGCCTGGTTCTGCTGGAGGTTTCTTCCTGTTAAAAGGGAGTTTTTCCTCTCCACCGTCGCCAAGTGCTTGCTCACAGGGGATCGCCTGATTGCTGGGGTCTTTCTGCAACTGTGGGGGTTCCCCCCTACAGTTGATAGTGCTATGAGATGACTGTTGTTGTGAAATGGCGCTATATAAATAAAGTTGAATTGAATTGAATTCAAAGTATTTGAAGACAGCTTTTCACTGCACCGAGAAAAAATGGTGGGATTTAGTTAAGGTCCTCTTTTCTTTAATTTAACAACCAAGCCACTGCAGTATTTTCTGTCACTTTTTTAAACAAAATTATTCAAAATGAAAGTATTCTGACAGCTTTCTTTAGTTAAAACACAACAATTTTTACAGGATCTCTGGCCAAGCTCACTCTTTCTTGGTTTAAAAGAGAAGTTTGTCTGAAATCTGTTTGTTGTCAGCAAAAAAAAAAAAAAAAAAGAAAAAAAAAAGATTTATCCTGTCATATAAACTCTATCATATTAGTATCAAGCCTTTGATTTTGCTCCTCTGTTTATTAGAGGGAATGACAGCAAAGACAAAGATTGGTTTGTTTCAGATTAAGCCCCAAACACACCTCTGAATCATTAAAAGCATCAGGACAGCCTCTTTGCACTTTGTGCCGGACAAATATATATATATATATATGTGTGTGTGTGTGTGTGTGTGTGTGTGTGTGTGTGTGTATATATATATATATATATATATATATATATATATATATATATATATGTGTGTGTGTGTGTGTGTATATATATATATATATATATATATATATATATACTGTATATATGTGGACGACACACATTGTGGGCTCACATTGCCACAGAGACAGGACTGCATGTGTATTGAGGGTATCACGTCTGCAAGGACAAAGGACTCGAATCCACAGAAGATAACAAGGAGGTGTGAGATTTGTCTCTTTGTCCCACAGAAGATGCCCCGGAGAGATTTCCGGTTCATCAGGAAATGAGAGACAATGGTGAAGATTCAAAGGGATGCTTTGTGACTGTATGTTTACTGAAAACACCATGTGATTTGAATTCTGATGCTGGAAACATATAAAAGGGTGATGAGATATGATTCTTTCTCTTTCCTGCTTTGAGAATGCTAGAAGCTGTGTTCTGTCAATAAAGCTGGTTTACGACTAAACTCAGCCTCATCATTTGAGCACATCTTCTACACTGGTGACCTACGACGAGAAATGAGCAGACAGAAGTCTCCCGAGCGGGGCTCGGCGGAAGCCAGCCTGATGGCCGCCTCCACGATCCGGCTGCCCGATTTCTGGCAGCACAGCCCGCGCTCATGGTTTAGCGCAGTCGAGGCGCAGTTCAACCTCCGGAGAATCTCCAACGACGACACAAGATTCTACCACGTGGTAGCGAAGCTGGACAGCAACACGGTCCAGAGAGTGGAGGATCTGGTTGATCATCCACCAGACAGCGACAAATACAACGCATTGAAGGACGCGCTGATCAGCTATTTCACCCCTTCAGTCCAACAACGAGCAGAGGGACTCCTGACGTTGACGGAGTCAGAAAACGATAGACCTGCGGACCTGATGGTGAAGATGCTGAAGCTCAAAGACTCTGAGGATGGAAAATTCATTTTCGCCCACCTTTTCCTTCGGACCCTGCCGCCAGCAGTGAGAGTGGCCCTGGCAGAGTCGCCCCGATTGGCCAGGCGAGACTACCATGGGTTGAGCAAAGAGGCGCAGCGGTTGGTCGACGCCCACAAGCGGAACGCGGTTTCGGCTGCGGCGGCTAGCCCGGGAACGGCGTCCGGAGACAGCACAGGTCCAGCAGCCGCGGCGCCAGACGTACCAACGACGGCGGCGACGGGAGCCAGACGACGCGGAGCGGAGGACGGCCCGTGTTTCTACCACCGCCTTTTTGCAGAGAGAGCGCACAGGTGTGTCCCACCGTGCAACTTTAAGCGCCAGGGAAACGCCAAGACCGAGGGCCAGTAGCAGCTGCGACCCTCGGTAACAAGAACAGGCTGCTTTACCTGACGGATGCACGCTCGGGGAAACAGTTCCTCGTGGACACGGGCTCTCAGCTGAGTTTCGTCACACCCACCTACGCGGAACGGCTTATGCCTTCGAAAGCTCCCTGGGTGTCAGTGTCAGCAGAGAACGGCTCCACGATTAAAACGTTTGGTGAGAGGACCATGCTTCTGTCCTTACAGGGCCGTTCATTTGAGTGGACATTTATTGTAGCAGCAGTCAGTTTCAACATGTTAGGGGCTGATTTTTTGTGCTCACATGGTTTATTGGTTGACCTTACTAATAGACGTCTGATTAATGCACTGTCCTTTCATTCTATTCCCTGCACAGCTCGGGTGGCCCCGCCGACTGCACATGCCAGCGTCTCAGCTGCGGGTGGTAAGTTTCACACATTGCTTGCTCAGTTCCCAGCACTCACAGTCCCCACGTTTTCGGCAACGGTGGCTAAACATGGGGTGGAGCATTTCATAATCACCACCGGCCCTCCCGTTTTTGCAAAAGCTCGGCGCTTGGACCCAGCTAAACTGGCCATCACGCGCGAGGAGTTCACTAATCTGGAAAAACTGGGCATTGTTAGACGCTCCAAGAGCTCTTGGGCTTCACCGTTACACATGGTCCCAAAGGCTGATGGCTCGTGGCGACCTTGCGGTGATTTCCGTAGGTTGAACAACGTTTCAGCTCATGACCGCTACCCGATTCCACACATTCAGGATTTTTCTGTTCATTTGGCGGGGCGCGCATTTTTTCTAAAATAAACTTGGTGCGCGGTTATCACCAGGTTCCAGTGCGCACGCAAGATGTACCCAAAACAGCGGTCATAACTCCTTTCGGCCTTTTTGAGTTTTTGCGCATGCCTTTTGGCCTCAAGGGGGCCGCGCAGACTTTCCAACGCATGATGGATGCAGTTTTACGCGACCTTCCTTTCGTGTTCGTTTATTTGGACGATATTTTGGTAGCCAGCGCGTCCGAGGGCGAGCACGAAAAACACCTCACAGCAGTTTTTCGGAGGCTGGCAGAGCACGGGTTAATAGTTAACCCAGCGAAGTGCCAGTTTGGGGTGGCGCAGATTGATTTTTTGGGACATCGCGTTTCAGCAGAAGGAGCGGTTCCTCTTCCAAATAAAGTGCGTGCCATAACGGATTTTCCGCAACCTCAAACTGTCAAGGCGCTTCAGGAGTTTCTAGGGATGGTTAATTTTTACAACCGGTTCCTCCCAAGTGCAGCACAGCTCATGCAGCCATTGTGCACCGCGTTAAAAAAACAAAAGCCCGCAAATAAAGTTGAATGGTCTCCGGAGCGGGAGTGTGCTTTTGCCCAGGTCAAATCAGCCCTGGCAAACGCAGTTTTGTTAGCGCACCCAGTTCCAACGGCCCGCATGGCGCTCACCACTGACGCGTCCGATGTAGCGATGGGGGCGGTAGTTGAACAGTTTGTGGCAGGTACCTGGCAACCCCTCGCGTTTTTCAGCAGGACTTTGCGCGATAGTGAGCGTAAATACAGTGCGTTTGACAGGGAGCTTTTGGCCCTACACTTGGCCATCCGTCATTTTCAGTTCTGGTTAGAGGGGCGACGTTTCACCGCGTTTGTGGATCATAAACCGCTAACGTTTGCGATAGCCAAAATTTCAGAACCCTGGTAAGGCCGACAACAAAGGCAACTAGCCACAATATCGGAGTTCACTACTGATATTCAGCATGTCGCGGGTAAACACAATGTTGTAGCAGACTGCCTCTCGCGCGCGGTAGCACCACCAAGCCCCATAGGGGAAGACTCTGTAGCCGTGGCCGCGGGCCCGGGCAGCGACGCGGGAGCGCGCGCAGCCCCGGTCTGTGTTGGGTTAGATTATGCAGCCATGGCTGCGGAGCAGGTTAACGACGCGGACGTGCGCACGCTCCAGTCTGGACCAACAGGGTTAAGGCTGGAGCACAGGGAGCAACAAAGTGGTATGCCCCCACTAATCTGCGATGTCTCCACGGGACGGCCCCGCCCCGTGGTGCCAGCCGCGTGGCGTCGCCGCATTTTTGACTTGGTCCATTCTCTCGCGCACCCGGGGGTGCACACATCGATTAAGTTGGTGGGGGAGAAATTTGTTTGGCCCGGGTTGCGCAAACAGGTCAAGGAATGGGCGGCAGCCTGCGTAGCGTGTCAGCGAGCCAAAATACACAGACACACTAAGGCCCCGTTGGAACCTTTTCACATCCCCGCTAAGCGTTTTGATCACGTGCATTTTGACTTGGTGGGCCCGCTCCCTTTATCACACGGGCACACACATCTTTTGACGATGGTGGATCGCACCACGCGTTGGCCAGAGGCGATTCCTCTGACATCAACCACAGCGGAAGAAGTTGCGCGAACATTTTTAGCAGCGTGGGTTGCGCGTTTCGGTGTACCGTCGGACATAACGTCCGACAGGGGTCCCAAATTTATTTCCGAACTATGGTCATCGATGGCCCGCAGCTTGGGGGTGAAGATTCATCGCACTACCGCGTATAACCCCCAGGCTAATGGTTTATGCGAACGCTTTCACAGGTCATTGAAAGCAGCCCTCAGAGCGTCGCTGACGGATACAAATTGGGTGGACAAACTTCCATGGGTTTTATTGGGGTTGCGTTCTGCACCTAAGGAAGATTTGCATGCTTCCCCGGCTGAATTAGTTTTTGCACAACCTCTCCATTTGCCGGGGGAATTTCTCCCTGATAATCCCGCACCAAATGGCCCCCCCTGCTCAGCCGTGGCAGAGCGACTCGGGAGCAAACAAGCTCCCTGGCCCGGTCCATCACAGTTTACCACACGTTTTTGTGCCAAAGGCTTTAAAAAATGCAGAGTTTGTTTTTGTTAAACATGATGCTCCGCGTCCAAGTTTGCAGCCGTTTTATGACGGACCGTTCCGAGTGCTGGAGACCGGGCAGAAGCATTTTCTGCTAGATTTATGGGGCAGAAGGGAGTTGATTTGCATAAACAGGCTCAAACCCGCTTTTGTTTTGGCTGATGAGGAAGTGCAGCTCGCGAGGCCCCCCCGCCGGGGCAGGCCGCTGAGAGGACATTCTCCAAAATCTTCACAGAAAGGTGCTAACAGCTTTTATCCACAGGTGCAGAGAGATGTTGCTGGTGCAGCCAAGCCAAGTTGCAGCAGATTCGGCAGAAAGTTAAAACCTAGGCAGTTGGTGGATTGATTAGCGATATATGGAGTGTTTTGTGTTTTTCTTTTTTTATGCCATGCAGGTCTTGCCCTTACTAGACGTTTGGGGGGGGGTAGTGTGGGCGACACACATTGTGGGCTCACGTTTCCACAGAGACAGGACTGCATGTGTATTGAGGGTGTCACGTCTGCAAGGACAAAGGACTCGAATCCGCAGAAGATTACAAGGAGGTGTGAGATTTGTCTCTTTGTCCCACAGAAGATGCCCCGGAGAGATTTCCGGTTCATCAGGAAATGAGAGACAATGGTGAAGATTCAAAGGGATGCTTTGTGACTGTATGTTTACTGAAAACACCATGTGACTTGAATTCTGATGCTGGAAACATATAAAAGGGTGATGAGATATGATTCTTTCTCTTTCCTGCTTTGAGAATGCTAGAAGCTGTGTTCTGTCAATAAAGCTGGTTTACGACTAAACTCAGCCTCATCATTTGACCACATCTTCTACAAATATATATATATATATATATATATATATATATATATATATATATATATATATATGTATATATATATATATTGTGGAGATTGTGTGGAAAGATGAGGCTGAGTTTATTACTCAAATTCAGTTTTATTCACAACCACATTCTCCAACATCCAAAAACAGACAAGAGAGAGACATGCCCCCAAAGCTCCCCTTTTATACCCCAGGACATCAATGTAAACAGTCGCATTGTCTTTACATCCCAAATCACAACACACACCCCTTCAGGTCTCCTGGCTCCTCTTGAAGTCCTGGTGATCTCCACCTGCAGTCCTGGTGGTCAGGAAATCCTTCATGGCCGTCTCTCTACATACAAAAGGCCAGAGTTCGCATCCTCCTGCAACCCCTAGGAGGTTCAGTCCTTTTGTTCCTCTGAGACATGCAGTAAACAATAAGCATACAGTAACAAGCATGTGAAGCATATGGAAACCACATATGTGCCCACATGACCCCCTCCAAATGTCTAAGATGGAACAACATCACCACAGATTGCGTGCCATAATAAAATCACTATATATCAGTCCAAATGCCGCTTAGGTCTCAACCTTCTCCCATATTTGCTAAAACCAGGCTGTATCACTTCCACGGCGTCTTCCCGCTGTGGATCTGTTGCTTGGGGATGAGAACTGTTAGTCAACCCCTGTGGGTGTTCTGGGGAATGCTCTCTAGGGGGTCTGCCACGCCGAGGAGCCTTCGCCAACTGCACAGCTTTGTCAGCTAACACAAAAGCGGGTTTGAGCCTGTTAATGCCAATCCTTTCTTCCCTGCCCCCCAAATCTAGCAAAAAATGCTTATCCCCTGTTTCCAACACTCTATATGGTCCGTCATAAGGTGGGTGCAAGGGCGGACGATGAGCGTCATGTCTGACAAAAACAAACTCCCCATTTTTCAAAGCCTTAGGCACAAAAACACGCTGAAAACTGTGGTGAACTGGGCCAGGTAGCGTGCCCGGGCCCGCACTATTCTGTAACCGCTGAACCGGGGAGCGCTCTGGCGCAGGATTATCTGGGAGAAATTCCCCGGGCAGCCGAAGTGGCTGTGCAAACACTAGCTCAGCTGGGGAGGCTTCAAAATCCTCTTTAGGTGCAGAACGCAACCCCAATAAAACCCATAGCTTGTCCACCCAATTTGTATCCGTAAGCGACGCTCTGAGGGCCGCCTTCAATGACCTGTGAAAACGTTTGCACAACCCGTTAGCCTGTGGGTTGAACTCCGTCGTGCAGTGGATCGTTGCCCCCAGGCTGCGGGACATCGCTGACCAAAGTTCGGAAACAAACTGCGGGCCCCTGTCAGACGTAATGTCCGACGGGACTCCAAAACGCGCTACCCATGCCGTTAAAAACGTGTGCGCTACCTCCTCAGCCGTGGTTGACGAAAGCGGGACCACTTCTGGCCAGCGCGTGGTGCGGTCAACCATTGTCATAAGATGTGTGTACCCATGTGAGGGCGGGAGGGGGCCTACGAGGTCCACGTGGACATGATCAAACCTTTTAGCCGGGATGTGAAACGGCTCCAAGGGAGCTCTCGTGTGCCTATGAACCTTGGCCCTCTGGCAGGCTGTGCAGGCTGCCGCCCACTCTCTAACTTGTTTGCGCAGGCTCGGCCACACAAATTTATCTCCTACCATTTTGACCGACGCGCGTGCTCCCGGGTGCGCCAGAGAATGGATCGAATCAAAAACGCGGCGGCGCCACGCGGCTGGAACTACCAGACGCGGTCACCCAGTGGAGACATCGCAGATTAGCGGGGGCATACCGTCTTGCAGCACTCTGTTCTCTAGCCTTAACCCTGTTGGTCCAGACTGGAGCACGCACACATCCGCGTCGCTACCCTGCTCTGCGGCCATGGCTGCGTAATCTATCCCCACGCGGACTGGGGTCGCGCACACTTCCGCATCGCTAACCCGCTCCGCGGCCATGGCTGCAGGATCTACCTCCGCGCGGACGGGAGCCCCCATGGCGTGCGAGAGGCAGTCTGCCACTACATTAAGTTTACCCGCCACATGCTGGATATCGGTAGTAAACTCCGAAATCGCGGACAGCTGTCTCTGCTGCCAGCCCGACCAAGGTTCTGAAATCTTGGCCATCACAAAAGTCAGCGGCTTGTGGTCAACGAACGTGGTGAAACGGCGTCCTTCCAGCCAGAACTGGAAGTGGTGAATGGCCAAGTGGAGAGCTAACAACTCCCTGTCAAATGCGCTGTATTTTCGTTCGCTGTCGCGCAGGGTCTTACTGAAAAAGGCGAGCGGTTGCCAGGCTCCAGCTACAAACTGTTCCACGACCGCCCCTATGGCCACATCTGACACGTCACTAGTGAGCGCCATGCGGGCCGCTGGGACTGGATGTGCAAACAACGCAGCGTTTGCCAGAGCTGTTTTGACTTCGGAAAATGCGCACTCTCGCTCCGGAGACCATTTGACTTTATTTGTGGGCTTTTGTTTTTTTAGTGCAGAATACAATGGTTGCATGAGCTGCGCTGCGTGGGGGAGGAAACGGTTATAAAAATTTACCATTCCCAAAAACTCCTGTAACGCTTTGACCGTCTGTGGCTGGGAAAAATTTGTTACTGCGCGCACTTTGTCAGGCAGAGGGACCGCTCCCTCTTGGGAGACGCAATGGCCCAAAAAATCAATCTGCGTCA